>OU745258.1:7505000-10005000 GCA_916618015.1 Xestia c-nigrum | reverse complement strand
AAATGAGTTACAAAGTAATTTATGGTAACGACTCACCATCGACAAATCACCTCAAAAATATGATCTATCTTAGCGGTGATTAACTGTGACTGATTGCTGCACCGTGATATATCTGGTACCGATATGTAGCTGTCGATACGCCGCCTTCGATATCGCCGGAGGCCCTGTTTCGATTCGACCTCTCTATATGGATATTCACCAAAAACCGTTGCAAAAACTCGCACAAGTGCGTATGTAAGGCGGACAAGCCTTACAGGATGACAGCGCGCTCGCGTCGGACAAAGAATGATACAAGAAATAATTACGCCCATTGATCGGAGGAGCTCATTAAAATGAACCAATGGGCGTCGGCGCGGCAACCATTACAAAAGGAAAACGGCACGGGTAGGCACAATTTGCCGCGGCGCCGCCGCCTGCCCTTTCTTATTGAAATAATTCAACTTATTCAATTAGATACAATGCCGTTATTCTGTGGAATTCATCAATTAAACGTCGTCTGTAAGGTCGGCTCGCTCGTTAGACACGTTTTCATTCTATGGATCAGATGCACAGCAGTTCCGCGGACGACAATGTTGCACTCGATTGCTTCTATGTTTTTAGTTAAGCACTTAATACATTTGCTCTACTAAAAATTATATGATGTTCGGATTTTTTTAGAAGACTACACATCTTGCGATTTTTCAGATGAATCATAAAATCAAATTTTAATGATTATGCTAGTTGAGAAAAAACATAATAGTAGTATTTATAGTTACAGTCTTTTGATGGTCACTCTCGTTGATGTCTTTACTACGTGCTACGGGCGCAGGGCCCGGCCGGTGCGGCATTTTTTGGTGATTTTTTCTTCTTAGTGTTGAGTTGTAGAATGCCATTTAACCAATATTATTATTTAAAAGATGAATTTTAAATCACAATCTACATCACATGTCGTGTCCTTTTTTAATCAACCTTCCCAATATGTCGTGAGAGCCTCCAGGCCCTAAAGCCTTTAAAAAATCAGTACAACCGAAATCAAATTCAGAAAATCTTAAACACAGTTACACAGCAACAGCTGTGGCCGGCGCGTGCGCGGCATCGTCACACGCGACGCGCAAATTGACGCGCGACAAGATGGCCGCGGAATAATAACGTGGGTTAATGAGAAGCCCGAAGTGCCCCGAAGTTGCCCGAAGGCTCGGAGCAGACCTGCCGAATATCATCCTGTCAGTACGTGTTTAATGAGACTGGAGGAAACGTTTAAGATAAGCGTGCGTCGGACGTTGCATGCAAAGAATTTGGTAGGAAGGTGGGCACGAACGATGGTTTTACTTTTGGAAGCTGAACCGAAGTTGATCTGTTTTCTAAAGGGATTTTAAACTTTTTTCTGGGAGTTAGATAGTTACGTCACTCCTATTGTAATTTAGATTTTTACACCGCTCGCTCGTGCTAGCGCCTCTGCATGTAGGCAGCACTATTTATCATTAGATGACACCCATACATCTATGAATATGAACACATACGAGTATGTGACGTCACAGCTGTGCCACAAAAAAGATCATGAGTAAGGGCTTGTGACATTACTTTTCGGTAAATAAAAATGTACTCAAATGTGACGTTACACGCGTTGTCGACGCACTGTATCGTCTTCATTTTTTGTTTACATGAAAAAAGAAAAAAAATGAGTCCAATATTTTTTGGAAAGCTATCTGACTGACTAACTACATATTTTTGTCATCAACCCTATTATAATTGCCAGATTATTCTTGCCATGGACTTTGTCATTATAATAGCCAGAGAGCTAGTTAATCAGCGCCTCCACCACTCATTTCAATAATAAATAAATAAATATCGCAGGACATTAACACACAGCGCCATCCAGTGCCACACCAAGCAAGTCTTGTGTCGTGGACACCAAATAGTTCATATACTACATATTATATACTTTTTTGTTTGTAAATACGTACTTATTATACATACGAGTATAAACATCCATGACTCGGAAACAAACATTCATGCTCACCACACAAACATTTGCTCCTACTTTGCGTAATAAATTGATTTCAGTAATCACTGTGTTAACAACTTTTGTGCATTACATGCCTTCAGTGACACGAAATGTTCTAGTAACAGAATGCGTTGGGATATTGGAGCTTTTTGTTTTTCAGGTAGCTAAGCATTATAATACATGTTAGAGGCCATTATTATATTTGGCATTTAATAACTTATGACCATCAGTGTACCGCCGTTACCACATTTTATTGCATGCAGCCTTTTTGGCAACGCACGCCATCTCCACAATGCACATAAAATACTAATTAGGTATATACCTACGATAAAACAGTTGCGTTCGTAAACTTGCAATCAGCATAAATATTCAATTATTTATGACTCATAAATGAAGGAGGTGATATTTACAATATGATGCTGAATGTTGATTGGGTCAAAGTTTTATGATTATTTTTGGTGTTAAAATATTCTGGTGCTACTCTCGAAGTATAAACCTTAATTGCATGTTTGTTTTGGGGGTGTTAAAGTGTATCTACCTCAAAAGCCTACGCAAACTGTCAAATAAAAGCATGTTAAACAAGAAACAGGCTAGGTTATGTATTGAAAAGCGTAGATCTACAGGGTGTAAACCACCTTATCACGAAGCCGTCAACCAAGCATTCTGTACATCAAACTAAGTAACTTTACGCAAAAAATATTGATGGGAAACAACTTCTTTTTTGGGGTCAATAATCACGTTTTGGGGCATAACTCAATGTAACGCTCTCAAAACATAATGCTAATGGATGGATTGAATAATATGGGGTTCGTGGAAATATTTAAAATATTTTTTTTACAATAAAAAGTAGTATTTAAAAAAAACCTTGTCAAAAAGTTGTAACTTTGACCCCCAATATCTCTGTAACTAGAAGGTTCCCAGGTATGGTGTAGAACAAAATATGATCGCAATGACGGGGAGATCAAGTGCATTTCGGCTTCGTTAAGAGGTATTTTACACCCTATATACTATGTGTCTGATTATAATTATCATGCATGATAATGAAAATAAAAAGAAAACCTAGCAGTCGCTACCTAAAAATAACTACTCTCAGAACTCGAATACCAACGAGCAATTGTGAAGGTATACCTGACTACCAATCCCATTAAATATTCACGTCGCTTTACCAAAACAAAAACGGATCACGTCCTTGTCGAAACGAAAACAAAAAGTGGCAATGTTAGTTAGTTTCGCGTACATGATCAGTGACCAGTTTTTGCGTACTCAGTATCAATGGAGCTGAATGGTTCGAAGGCGACGCAAAAAGCGATTCGCCGCGTGTCGCCATTAGTATGTGTGATGGCGTCCGAATGTGAGCATTAATTTATTGATAATATTGTATTGAATAATGCACGCGGAGGAACGCTGGTGTACCGAGCACGCGCACGCTTCCTGCGGCAACCAGATTTCGGTAGCGGTAAAATACGTGCCGATTTTATTAGCACACATTACGTTGACAATGCCCGTCTGGTTTCCTGGTGTTTTCACTTTTTTCTTCTTTTGATATTTCGTTTATCGATTGAAGGAATTTTTGCATCTGAAATACTGGAAATCACCGTTACCAAGCCTGATTTTAACGACAATCGGCTTAGGTGAGAAACTGAGAACGTTAAAATGGAAGCAAGGGATTACTGAGTATAAATTCTGCACTTAATTTCCGTAATTGATGGTGCATAAAATAAATGCTATATTGTTTATTACATATTCATTGAAAAGGAATTACTGTGTTGCTGTAAAATCTTGCTTTTCTTTTTATAAACTCTGTAATATTTCGCAATATTAAAATTGGTTTTAAGAATACTTAACTTTTACTATCAAGCAAAATATTTTTGGTATTCAGATGTAGGTCCTACTCTACCTCACTATTTCATAATCAATGGAAAAAAAAAACTCCAAATATGAATAAACCTCATTGTATAGAGCAACGAATCTGCCCCAAAAAATGGTGTCGCCAAGTAAACCTTAATCAACAAAATGAACTGGAAATTTATGTTCCCCTGGTGTGGCATTAATTAAAATACCTTGCAGGCATTGCGCGACCATACCGCAATCTGTCCCCCGCATTTGTTAAAAGGCAAGTTTTGATAAAAACACCGATTGCGACCATATTTTCCGTATAAACAAAATGTTCGCACAAAATAAAGGTTAAGAGCATCCGATAAATCTTTGTCCACCTTTTTGTAGTTGCTATGTGGAACATAAAAGTCATATTACGTTTTTGTTATAATCCTTTTTCGATCTTATAAATTGAACTTGTTTTTGGGATGATCATGCCACTTAAAAAATATTTTACTTGCTCTTTGATATTCCGTTGAATAAAAGATATAACTATTTGAATTTGCTCAGATTTTCAATTTTTCAACGACATTTGCTGTCATTGCTGACTAATCAATTAGACAGAGAATACGCCATTTCTTTTTATGCTGCATGATTTTAACATGTTTCAAGATATCACGAGGCATCTGAAAATAAACCGAACAAACACAGCGACCCATGTTATCAATGTCCACGCAACAACGTCGAAACTAATTTAAATATCGAAATGCATTAAAAGTCAGTGGGCACACGCTGCGCTCCTTTATTTCTATTTAATTAAGTCCAAATTAGAGCAACAAAAAGGTTTGGTAAAAAGTCCGGAGTACGAAAGTATCTCGTATATCGAGGCTCGTTTTGCATACGATGCCGGGGCAGGAGTCAGGGACAGTCGATTGACAACTACGACTCATTAAGTCAACCAGATCGATCGAGACCTGATCAAATTTTCAACTGACTTGCTGAACACGTTCACGTCGTATCACTTAATGCAAAGTGAAGTTTTACGCTGGATAGTTTTATGGCAGAAACCGAAGCGTGTTGCTCTGAAAAGATTAAGCCCTGTTATAAATACTTTTGACAAAATTAAATGCTAAATCCTAGATCAAATGTGGGTTGGTGAATAACAATTTTTGTCTTATTCTTCTGCTTCTCAAATTGATAACTCAGATTGTGTCCGACTAGTAGGTAGCAACCTGGACGATTCTGTCGTTTGCCTCATTCAAGTCCTGGAAGGTGCAATTAGTTATGAATGGCAGGAGAAAGAGTGTGCAAATCCTGTGTTGTGGCGCCACACTCGTTTTCTCTTAAGTATAGGTCGGCTTCCTAACTAGGCGTTTGCAGCTGAATATCAACATTTTACTCGCAGCGGAGGCCTAATTGACCTCCACAACCCAGCTACTGGGTGTTACAATACCATTTGTTAAGACTGGTTGTCTGATTTTCGAGCCACTGACTACCCCAAGTGGTTGCAAACAATAAAGCGTAGCCCTGAGCTAAGTTACATTTGAATATTTAACAAAGAAAATGAACAGCAGCAAACCATAAACTAGATCTCAAAGCAACCATAGACTACTACGCTTAATGAAACAGCTTCAAACTACAAATCGACGACACAATTCATCATTCAGCTAAAGCTGAAGGCATCATTTAGACTGACCAAATGAGCTGACCATAGTTGCAGCGCCTCTGGTCTGATATGACAATGATTTATATATTGTCAAGCGAGAAATACCCGCGGCGGGCGTTACTTTCTATACATATTGTAAGTTGTAACGAGCTTGACGCGTATCCAGACGCAACTACAATTAATATCTGTCCGAAGCACGTCCCGTTGCGTTCGAATACATAACTTTATTACAATAGCCTTTTTAGCATCGTTTGATTTGTAACGTGTTTTATAGGTTGTGATCATGCAGGAAATGGTGTGGTGTTTCGAGGGTTATCGCTTTTGATTGTACGATTTTAATTGCGACTCAGAACAGTGAAAGAAAGAGGCAAATTCAACAGTATGGTTAAAGGAAAGTGGTTCAATTTCAAACAAGAATTGAAAAGGTCAACTTTTCCTATAAAGCAAGATTCTAAAGTTTCGGATCGAACGAAATATCAAAAAAACATTGAACAGACACATATTGCAGAGCCAACTCATTGAAATCTTTACAATAGCACTGGCCATCTTCATATTGTAATAGGATGTAGGTACATATTTAAACATCGACTGGAATGAGAACCCGGGAGGTCAGTAATCCTTTTTATTCAATAGAATGATTTATTAATTTTACATTACGAGCGTACACTCGAATAAAAGTAAATGGACCAACGAACCGTCATGCAAAGAAACAGGTAGGAGTTAGGGCTGAACTAGGTGGGTATAGTAAGGAGGTAGAGGTACACGTATACGGCCTTTGTACAAGGCACTTTCTTGCGACGCATTCATCGGGGACAATTACACGAGATCGGAATACCGACAGCATCTTCTTATATTTATTCAGGCAATAAAGCGAGGGACCCGGAATCCGCGGCATCGGGACTCGCAGACCGCCGCGCCGCGCCCTACACACAAAAACCTGACTACACATACGCTGACCAGTTATTTGTCAAAAATAAAATTATGTTCTGATTATTATTTCAAGCAAGACGCGGCATCCGCCGGCCAGAGGGTGCACGATGCAGGCGATAAAGCGACAATAAAATATATAAATAATTCATATCGCAGAGCCGAGTATTGATTCGCAAGAACGTGTTTCAAATGTTTTATTGTCAGTGGTAATAATAAATGGGGCAGATGTATGGCCCGTTGTTTTTCGCTGCCTCATGATTGCTCTGCTTGGCAGTTCAATTAATAAAAATCAAATTTGTTATTTTTGCAACGACAACGCGACGGTTCTTTGAAAGCGTTTTGTGACTTGTTCAAAGAATTTTAAAGATACTTCTGATTGCATGTTTACAGCTTCTGTGCTTCAATTACAGTGTAATAATGGTGGTTGCTCGATAAAATTAAATAAAATTGTTTTGTATTATTTCATGTAGATTACGCAGAAGTTATGGGCAGTTGACAAAATTGCTGATTGCCTACGCTAGGCCTACGACGAGCTACGAGACTACGACGTTTGTTCTATGACTTCTCGGGTTCTAAAGATCGTTGCTTATGAAATCACCCGTGTACCGTGTAATAAAAACTAAGAATCCATTCATAACACGTATTTCAAGGACCACGTAGCTCTATGGCCACCACAATCAAAATTCATTACTTTATTATAATATACACCGCGCAAATGAAGCAAAAACCGACTCATCAACAAGTCTTACAATCGATCATGATCGGCAATTGCCATTCATTTATACTAGGGATGCATCCGATATCGATACCCGAAGTATCGCCGATATATCGGTATCGGCGACATTTTTATGGCAGATTCAACGATACATTTCAAATTTCTCGCTTTAAAAATGACGTCTTATACCCAAACTTGAAAAAAATTGCACAGAAGTACTTTAGTTTCCAAATGAGTTCTGTCGCTCTCTGTCGCTCTCTGTCGTTCTGCCGCGTTCTGTCGATCTGAGAAACTATTTTCCACCGCAGGTCTTATTCAAACAGATTTGCGAAATCGCCTTTGCCCGCAAAACTTAAGAATACTTTGTTTTTTTAAATAAAAATCTTATAATGTTAGTTTTGATTACTAAAACTATTATTTATTTATTCTACCCTCCTTTTTGAATTCAATAAGCGTATCGGTATCGGTATCGTATCGGCAAAAAGGAGTATCGAGGCATCCCTAATTTATACATCTTATACTTAATGAAAAAAAAAACAAATTGTGTCATTACAATTCTGCATTGACTTCGAGACATACCGAAGTCGTAATTACTGATGCTGAAAAACTATCACGTACTACTTCAGTCATACTACACTATGTATGTACTTTTAGACCAATAAGCTGATAGCTTTAAGGTCAGGCTGGAATGTAGGCGGAACCTAGCAGGTGCATCAAGGATTTCAACTCTTTTCTTGTAAGTACAAACTTATTTCATATATAAAACGTTTTTGTTACAATTTTAACTGTTCCTAGGAACACATACCTACCCGTACGTATTTAAGAACAAAAGTAGTTCAACCCATGTTCAGCCATTAAATGGACTTTTCGAAAAAAGAATCGACTGCCTTTGGACTTTTATTTTTATTTTAAGCTTGTGTATTCATGTCTTGACGGCCAGTACGATGTTGACTATTGTAGAAAAATAAGAAAATGTGGATAGTCTATGCACAATTGAACAAAACAGAAATTCTGTGAGGCTGCTTTTATGATAAAAAGACCTTCATTTCAAACCTAACAATGCGTGTAAATTACAATTTTATCCTACAGTATACTTTACTTTCAATACATCTTAGGTACTAGCTTTCCAAAGAAAACTTTCTTGCAATAGAGAAGACCGTGAAAAGCTAATTGTAGATGGCGTGACAATAGCTACATCTCAATCTGACCAATGAGATCAAGATATTTTGAAATACAAAATGGCATGGCCAGATTTTTACCCAATGACGATGGTTGAAACCTTTAGTATAATAGTTGCCATCCCTATTCATCATCATCATCATTATCATCATCAGCCTATTAATGTTCACACTCCTGGGACACAGGCCTCCTCTCTGTGAGAGGGAATGGGCTCTAATCCACCACGCGGGCCCATTGCGGATCGGTGTATGTCTTCGATTTTTTTTGGTTCTAGGACATGCCGGTTTCCTCACGATGTTTTCATTCACCGTTTTGAGAGTAGTTGTGATGACATAAATTACACAAAATAATGCGCCGCTGTCTGGGTTCGAACCCACGACTTACTGGGCCGCCACCACTGGGCCACCGCTGCTCTCACTTGGCCACCACGGCTCTCCCTATTAATAACATGTTTTATGATGTACGAAAAAAGTAACGACTATACTTATAGGCTTTATGGTATATTTTGTCTTTTTTTCTGGAAATGAGATTTCCCGCTAAGTAGTTTTTAACTTTTAACTTTAGCCACATAATCCTTAGCTTTTTACTAAAAAAAAGTTACAAGGAAGAGATAGTGCAAAGGTCCTACCTACCTAGGAAACAAAACATGTCAGACATTACCTCAACATCAATTCAAGTCCATTTCCAGTAAGATTCACTCGGAAAAAAGCACGTCAAGCCAAGGATAGTCCAATTACATTATTTATAAAACGTATGAGGCGTACATCAAAATTAAATAATACAGTGGTTGGGATCAAAGGGGCCGCGGAATGAAGATTTGCCCCACAAAATGTCAACAAGACACTGTGCGCCGACAAAGGCGAGGCAAGCGACTCGTGGGCAAGGTTGGCACTTGACACTCGTGAGGAGGGACAGGACTGCCCCTCAACCGACATATTTATTCATTTGATTTACTGAGAGAGTCAGCAAAACAAATGAATAAATATGTCGGTATTAGAGCGCTAGAACAGAAATTAGACATTTCGCTTTCTGTTAATTTTAGCATCTTTTACAAAAAATGAAGTGGGATTGAACAAGATTGAACATTCAATATTCCAAAAAACGTAATCGAGCAGTGGTAAATTGTGCACCAGGTAAAGCTGAGTCATGCAATTCTCAAAGAATGTTTGTTCGGGCCCAGCCAAGGAAAGTCCTAAGTACTTATTGTACATATAATAGTTTTAATCCGTTTATAATATAGTAAGCAACTGATCCGGCCTGCGTTTAAGTCTGCATCTGCATAATCAGTAAAACTTTTAGTAAAGTATTGTTTAAGATAAAGATCAAAACAGTCTATCAAATCATACAGACGCGCCGAAATTTCTGATGGTCAAACAATTAACTTTCTCTTCATAAGTAGTTTTCGTGACACCCCTGAGCATGGTCCACAGGTCGGGTTGTCGGGCATCCGCGGCCCGCCACGCTTATTTCACAGTAATCGGTTAATTGTACACCCTTAACGAGTGCGACTATCGGCCGCAGTCGCTTACGACAGTCGACACTGGCCAACAACAAGCGATAAATCCTACAGCCTCAGAATATTTTAAAATAGTAAATTATGTAATTAAATAATACAGAATTAAAGATTTCACTTCTAATAGCTTTCGCAAGTAGAAATTATATTTAGTAAGGTATCTGAAGTGCTAGATAGATTTAAAGGCATGAGGGATGGTAATTTCATCTTGAAGTCAAGCCTTTTTTGACCTATTAGTTGGAATGAATCGATAATGCAATACAGAAACTAGACAGACTCTATACCACTAAAGATAAGTTAATCCTAACTAACGGCTAACAATGTTTATCAGACCTAGAAATAACACGCCACAGCACGACCGAGTCTAATAAACAATGCGTTTAAAGCTAAAAGTCAGTAAGAAGCACGTAACTGAAATGTTACTCTATTCTGAACTCAATAACTTCCACTTAATAAGTATTTTGCATAACCGCATATCTCAGTGGCGCAACGCGTTCACATTTGTTGATAAATATTGAAATTTGCGTTGATTTCCATTAGGGCTCAGTGGACCACACACGGCGCGGCGTGTTTGTTCCGTGCGAGCGCGATCTTTTAACGGTTTACTGCGCATATATTAATACACATGACATGTGACGACGGCGCACAATCTCCTTTATCTCCCCAACAAAGAATTCGATTAATCCTTGATTGAAATAATTAGCCATTCGCTACGGAGCCCGCGACAGCAGACCGGCGACCACCACCCGAACCAATGCGAAAAATTAATGAGATTACAATCAATAAGAAAACGTTAACATAAACTTTCAATTGAAGTCGTAGCCGAAAAGTTTATGGCTTATATTGTAATACCCTTCGTAATTTCGTGCGGAGCACATGATAAGTGAGACAACACAAAAATAAAAGTTTTCTTTCATCCATTCCCTTTTTAATGCATTTAGTTTCCCGCGAAATTATAATTTTCATTTTTTTTTGTTATTTTACTTTCACAGTGGTGTCAAGACTGACTTATATAACTAACAAATAACAACACAACTTAGGCACGAGCTTCTATGACACTTTTGAGACAACACCGAAATGAAGATGTATACAGTTCACAGCTTGCCCATTCATAAAAAAGTCATTCAATAAGATTAAATAAGCTAAGAGGGTTGTATTTTAGTTCGGTAAACCTATAGTTACGGATGCGAATTCTATTTTAAGTAAACATGACAAAAAAAAATTCGTGGGCTGCGTGAGCTCATCTTCTCTGAATAGTGACTTGATCTCAAAAACTACATGTATAAAATATGCCTAGCCACATATCAGTGTTATCGAAGCAATAGAATGCAATGAAAAATCGTTATTGCTTTACATAAAATACATAAATACATATTGAGACCATAACCATTAGCAGAGTCGGCCGGATCAACATAATTAACCGTCGATTAAGATTAACTGATAAAGGTTAAGACGCTACTAAAATCGTAATGTAATTCGTGTTTAATATGTACTTAACAACTTACCCATATTGGTATGAAGAACACGTTCGGACGCGTTGACTACTTACCTTTTCTTTAAAACGTTGTCTTTCCTTACGGCAGTACTCAGGCATGCATGGAAAATGTCCATAGATAATTTTAATTAGCACAGTGTGCGGGTGCTGCAGGTGCTGAAAACCTTTTTTTTTTTTTTTTTTAGGATGGGTAATCATCAAATGACTTCGGAGTGTCAGACTCTTACTGACTAAAAACCATCCATGTTCCTTCCTCGCCTTTTACGTTCCGGGGCCGCGGTATCTCTTTCGAACAGGCCCGCAACCCCGGCAGGCTTCGGCCCTTGCGGGCCCCTCTCTTTTTGCTGACATCTCTTTGAGGCGCGCGTGGAACACGAACGCGCCGTCGACACGGCCTGTCGTCGTCGTTAGACGGCCGGACGGCTAGCTAGCCCATAGCCAGCCGTCCACAGGCCCGCATCTACGGTGGCCGGTAGCCACCACGTGGCCCCCGGCGCCCGTTGCGTCTCCCGCGGCGGCCGGGAAGAGAGGATCTCTCCCTCTCTCGTTCCGCCACCTCCTTCGCTAGCATGTCTGCTTCGCAGAAGGAGGCGACGGCTTCCCATTCCGTCTCGCTCCGGACCATGGATTGAACCAGGGCCGGACGCGAGAGGTCGCCGCCGCCGATCACCGCCACGAGGACACGGCGGAGCTCCGCCCACGCAGGGCAGACTTCCACCGTGTGCTCCACCGTGTCCTCCGGTCGATCCTCGCAGTGGAGACACCCGGGCGATTCCTCCCGCCCGATTCGGTGCAGGTACCTCCCGAAACATCCGTGTCCGGTGAGGACCTGCGTCAGGCGGAAGGTGAGGACGCCGTGGCGCCTCTCCAGCCACTCCTCAAAGACACTTACCGCCACTATCGTGGCGTGCCCTGCACGGGGTTGCGACAGTCGCTCTCTCCATGTCGCCATGAGATCGCGCCGGAGGTCAGTCCGCTGAGCGGCAATTTGCCGCGGCAGCGGAGTTACCCCCCGGCGTAGTACCTCCGCGCGCCACTCATGCAGGCGCGCGAGGACTATCGCCTCCAGATCCCACGGCGGCAATCCGGCAAGCAGGCCCGCCGCCTCGCGAGAGATCGTGCGGTACCCACGGACCATCTTTACGGCCACCACTTTTTGGGGCGCGTTCAGATGATGAGCGGCACGCCGCTTCAGGGAACGCGCCCACACTGGGGCCCCGTAGAGGGCCATGGACCGCACGACTCCCGCGTAGAGCCTGCGGCAGGAGGCGTTCGGCCCCCCAAGGTTGGGCAGGAGCCGCCTGAAGGCAGCCCCTGTCCGTTCCAGCCTGGGGGAGGTGCTGAAAACCTTAAACGGTTTTCAGCCTTAAACCTTAAACGGTATTTACGTACAAAAATTTAATCGGTAATTATATCTTTGAGCCGTTTGGGTTTGAAACACTAGGGCCATGTCCGAGTGCCCTCCTATTATTTCGGGAAACCGCAAACGGTTGGTCGACTCTTCATCAAAGATTGAGTATTGCCATCCAACGCGGCGCGGCAATGCTACCAGCCTTCTGGGCACGAATTTTTTGACGCCCTGTAACCCTTTTTGATACTTGTTTTTATTTCTATTGTAGAGTTAATGTGTAATAGTAGGTACATTATGGTACAAGTGTGTAATGTTGGTGATTACCGCTGAGGCGCCATTGAGACCCCAGCCTTTAGGCGAGGGTCTTAAGAAAGCCGAGGACGGTAATCATCAACACACACGTGTATCATACGACGTTTTTCAACACACTTGGGAATAAAATAATACTAAAATAGATATTAATTGTCCTTGGAGTTTTCAGGTAGTAAACATTCCATAACGCTAAGGGCTGCACATCTTATATCGGGCGGTGTACAAAAATAAATCATTTTCTTCATAACTAGTACTTGTAGACATTTGAATTAATAAATAACTTTAATTTCAACAGTGAAAACGAGTTGTGAATTTTTTTTCGCAATGGCGGGAATAATTAATCAGTTTTCCTATGCGCGCGCATCTAACAATGGCGATCGGCCATAGACTAAAAGAATGAGGTTTCTTTTTTTTGTTTTTCGCGGATAGCGTTTTAGTCACGTACGAAATGCGGAATTCAAAGTTTTATTTAATACAGAGAAAACAAAAGTTACATTTAAGTGAAAGTTGTATTTATTAAAAACTTATAAGTTGAAATTATCTATGTAGATACGAAGTTGTATGAAATGAGCAAACAATAGGTACATTAATTTATTTGTATTATTGAACACGATCTTTTTTGTATCGAAACTTTTTTAAGAACAAAGCAATTCAACCAATCAAATAAAAAAAACCCTATAACTCACTTGTGAATAATAGTAATGAAAAAGTCACAGTTTGATTACAGGTGTCATTATGTGCCTAATTGCGGTGAAATTAGAGCCACTTTATGAGCAAGTGTGTTGAAAATAATGTTAATAATTAGTCTGTTTCTAATAAAGGAATTTTAATATTCAAACTTACCGCGATCAATACATTTTAAACACGTTCATCACGTTCAGAGCCCGACCTATGTTTTTTTTTAGTTTCTTTATTTCATCATTATGCTCTTGAACGCGGTTTAGATGCTAATCGCGTTCAGTATCACATAACATACCATCACGCCTGGAATCCCGAACGTTTAGGCAGAGGTCTAATTAATAGTACTTACACCGACATTTGTACAGTATCTTATGTCCCATGTCAACAAACCTTCCATGTTCCTTCCTCGCCCTTTATGTTTCGGGGCCGCGGTATCTCTTTCGAACGGTCCCACAGCCCCGGCAGGCTTCGACCCTTGCGCGCCCCTCCCTTTATGCTGACATCTCTATGAGGTGCACGTGGAACACAAACACGCCGTCGACACGGCCTGTCGCCATAAGAGGGACGGACGGTTTGCTAGCCCATAGCTCACCGTCCACAGGCCCGTCTACGGTGGCTGGTAGCCACCACGTGGCTCCCGACACCCGGTGCGTCTCCCGCGGCGGCTGGGGCGAGAGGCTCTCTCCCTCTCGCGTTTCGCCAACTCCTTCGCTAGCATGACTGCTTCGCAGAAGGAGGTGACAGCTTCCCATTCCGTCTCGCTCCGGACTAAGGATTGAACCAGGGACGAACGCGAGAGGTCGCCGCCGCCGATCGCCGTTACGAGAACACGGCGGCGTTCCTCCGCCCACGCGGGGCAGACCTCCACCGTGTGCTCCACCATATCCTCCGGTCGATCCTCGCAGTGGAAACACCCGGGAGTTTCCTCGCGCCCGATTCGATGCAGGAACCTCCCGAAACATCTGTGTCCGGTGAGGACCTGCGTCAGGCGGAAGGCGTGGACGCTGTGGCGCCTCTCAAGCCACTCCTCAAAAAGGGAACTAATCGCCACTATCGTGGCGTGCCCTGCACGGGGTTGATGAGATCGCACCGAAGGTCTGTCCGCTGAGCGGCATATGCCGCGGCAGCGGAGTTCGAAGTTACAACCTAACGCGATAATAATAACGCCGCAATAGAAGTAGGACGCTTGCGATTTTGCGTCCTGCGATATATGAGTTCTTAGAACATTTGGTATTGGGATGCATGCGATCCCACAAACTGCCGCGATAAAGACTCCCGCGCGGTTTTGTGTTTTCGCGTTTCTGCGTCCCACACTCCTACTACGCAGAAACGCAAAAACGTTCCTGTGTGTGGGAGCCAATAACGCTGGTACGTTTGCGTTTCTGCGTTTCTACGTCCTGCGATACTGCGATATGAGTAGCATACAGCGCGATAATAACGCGCCTATGTTCTGTCTTTAGTGTAGGTACTGTGGAGATTGATTCTAAGAAATAACTTTTTTAGTGATATTAAAGTTTTGAAGATCAACAGTGGTTATTTCTAAGATATCCTTCAAATAATTCTCGCCACAATTTCTACCGCAATTTTCATAATGCCATGCTCTTGCTTCGGATACGAATATCTCAGTCTTATTGAATGTCCAAATGAGGCATTGTGTCGAATTATGACGGCAGGAAACCGTCGATCGTCGCTGAAATCGATTGTCGATGTCATATAATATTATTGAGGTTTTTTAAGTCGCTCTCGAAAGATTTAATACGGCTCCAGGCAGGATATTGGCATTGGTGGTCTTATTATTCGCACGTTAAAGTTTGTTTCTTTAAAGTAGGTCGTGTTGGGTAACACTGTCTGGTGCTACTTCGGTCTTTTTTTCAGATAAAATTATTTTTTTGGTAAAGCAAAGGAATTCAGTATATACGTTACCGTTACAATAATTATGAGTTTAAATGTTAAGAACATTGCAGAATAGGGTAGACGACAAAAAAAAAATAGTCCGTCATTTAGATTATTAAAAAATATTTGGCCCGTATTTTTTCACTCGTTACCAAAAACCAAAATTGACGAAGATGCGACGCTTTGAAATTTTCAATACGTCACGCGTTGGTGTAATTTTTAATGAGTTCCGTGACACTCTCGAATTTTTGATTCGTTTTATCTTTGTCAATATTCATTGATTTAGAAAAACAAAAATACGTGTCCATTATTTTTCAATACTCTAACTGACGGACTGAATAGATTTTCAAGTTTTTGGTACTGTCCTCCTCATGCCGCATGCTGGAAATGGCGCCACATGTACGTGGTGAAAATTAGAACTACATATTTCGTCTCACGTACTCTTTTGTATTAAAGTGAGACAAACGTATTGAGCAAAAGCACTTCCAAGGAGGTCCGATCAGTCAGCCTATTTATTCTCGTAATGTGAAACTCCTTGGTGGAATCCTTTTTCTTTTTTTTGGAAATTAAAAAACCGTAAAGAATATGCACGGTGCTATACAAGGGGAAGTGCGGTAAAATAGGTACTTAGGTGAGAGTACCTATTTTACCGCACGCTCCGTTGTATGGTGCGTAATTTTTAACTTTCGAACAATGTATACAGGCTTCGTATAAATTGCACTTTTTGAGCAAGTGTGTTGAAATAAATATTTATAACCTTATTTTACAATAGGGACAACATGTATCTAGAACAAGAATGGAGGATGCACTGACTATCAATATAGTCGGCATGTCTTATGTACTTTTTCCACTCGTTTTTAGGCAGATGGTTTACCCTGCCGCTTCATTATTCATAGGATCTTGAGAATATGTCGCAAATACAGCAAAACCAAAAAGGGCAAGGAAAGTGTTGTAAAGTGAATCGCAGTTTGATTCCCATGGACCGGTGCACTTGCTGCAATGGCGACCGCTTTTCTCCCACGCTATCCCACGTTAAGGCGAAGATGGATCATAACATCGTTATGACGAACAATACGATTGAAGTTATGTCTTCTGAAGATCAAATGTATTACAAACCTAAAATCCAACAATCCAGCAGAATACTAGCACTATGCGCTGAATGGCATTTACATAAAATGATTAATTGATTGAACAACCATTTCAAACCAAACTTGTACTGTACGTGCTTGATTACGAACAATATCACACCGTAAATCTTAATCGAAAAATAAACCATCGCTGCCTAATCCACCTATTTCTCAGTCATTACCTAAATACCTACTCCACTTCGATTGGGTGCCTATTAATAGCGAATTAACGACCTACACCATAAAATATAGGGTGAATGGTAATTAGTGTACGAAACTTAAACACGTGATTGTGGTCATGTTATCAAACATCTTTTACTATAGGACGAAACCTGAAATCGCGAGAAAAGATCAGCTGTTCAGTACTTTAGACGAACATAAATGTAGTAGGTAGGTACCTACTTACTAACAGCATTTTTTTTTGCGATTTTAGCTTTGGTCCCATCGTAAAATTGATTTGTTATCACGAGCATAATCACGTGTTAAAGTTTCGTACACTAATTACCAGTCACCCTATAAATATAAAACTTTCCATAATAACGTGAGGAACTTCCCCTTAACCTAACTCCATTGAGTGCAGCCGCAAGCCAGCAAAAAACGTTCATTGATTGATCCTTTCACTCCGTTGGCTATGGCATTATGGCACGCTATGGTTACCCGAGATTCCCACAAAAAAAAACGCAACACACTGTGATCAAAAGTGTATGAAATCCTTTCAATATTGGGTCTTCAAGAACTTGATAGCAAACGCTGCTAGTAGACAAAATTATTGCTTTTAGAACTTCACACCATATAATCGTATATTTTAATAACTATTCGTTAGACTAATATATTTTTAAATAGAAAAATAATAACAAAAACTTTCCTCTTGAATCACTGTGTATCTATTAAAGAAAAACCGTTGCGTGGTTATAAAGATTAAGCATACATACGGACAGAGACACGCGGCGGGAGACTTTGATTTATAATATATTGTGAAGGTAAGGTAACTTATGTGTAATATACCCACTACTGAAATCCTCTACATGTACCGTACAGTCAAAAAAATCGTAAAAGGCGGTAACCGGCGGGAACCGATAAACGGACGTCAAAGAAGAGAATAAATGAAACGAAGTCTTTACAAATCGTATCACGCTAGAATAAACATCCATTTAAATTGCAACTGGGAAAAGTTTTTAGTTGTTTTATTAATCAAAAACTAGAAAACATACAATATAATCTTCGAGCATGCTGAACCACAGGAAACACGCTGAAAAACCTTAAAATGAAGTCTTCAACTCGAACAATAACATGACACATTGTATAGAACCTCGCATGTATTGTGCCCGTGATTTGTAGGATATTGAAGAAAGGCAGGACAAGTGGGCAGGGTTGCGATGACCGTGGGAAGCTTACTCGCAAGCCTTTTTACCATGAGAACATGAATAATTGGGTTTTAAAGCTTCTTCTTGGAATGCAAATAGCTTTACAAAAGGAGGGATGCAGATGTAAGATTATTAGCAATGTCAATTGGTTAGGTAATATAGGTAATTTCTAAACAATTATGTCGACAAAGGCTAAAAATTAGCAAATTCTTTGATTGCATCAGAATAATACTTACAAGACCCAAGAACTTCTGATTGTTCGAATAGTTAAAAACCTAAAATAATAAGTCTACCACAGCGAAGGACATTACAATTTTAAACCACTTTTTATTAAACGCACGATACTTAAAGAAGACATCATCAGACCCCAATCTTGATAAGGAATCAGCCATCAATTTGAGCCTAAGTATTTACAGTTAACAAAACAGTATTTTCATGCAAAATTTAACGATTTACACCAACTCTGGACGCAGACTATTAATACCAAAATAAGAACAGCTTTTTATAAGCGTCTTCATCTTGCTTGATGAGTGCAATCATAATTTAATTTAATAGCACCCAGTACTTATTTTTTCGGAAAGTGAATATGCACCGGCAATTACCTCGTAATGATGGCATAACATTAATTCAGCGGTAATTTATCGCACACTAAATTGAGAACAGAAATAATAAGTAATGACATTAATATGTTCGATTTATTGATACGGATTTCGGACGAATTTAAAAGTTCCAGTATGCTCAGATAAGGGTAAATAAGTCGTTTTGTAAAGATTGGTGTGATTTTTATTGATTTAGGTATCTCTTTGTATCCGAATACTCAGGGATAATCTGACGAGAAGTGATGGAGAAATAGTACATTTTGATACAAGTGGAGAAAGTTTGTTTTTGTAGTTCAAGGTGATATTAACACACGAGCCGTAAGGCGAGGGTGTTTTCGAGTCGACAACTGCAATAACAAATTGGAATTGGAAGAAATAAAATAAAATAATGTAAAATATTTGTGTCATACGCACGAGACTATGATTTAATTTTTTTTTCCGCGCTTTGCTTTCGCCAGGTTGAAGTAGAGGCAAAGGTATGAAGCCGTTATACAGTCTTATCTTCTTAATATATATAAATCTCGTGTCACAATGTTTGTCCTCAATGGACTCCTAAACCACTTAACCGATTATAATAAAATTCGCACACCATGTGCAGTTCGATCCAACTTGAGAGATAGGATAGTTCAAATCTCAAATTATGAGACGCAGACGAAGTTGCGCGAGTCAGCTAGTATAAATATATATATTTATATTTTTTTTTTATTTAGAACACAGAGAACACAAATAAATGTTGATTTGTTTATAAAAGTAAATATAGTTAATAAAAGTAAATATAAGTACCTAATCATGTTTATCTACGATATTGAATTTATAAACACTATTTGAATATTCATAAAATGTTATAAAGAAAGACGTAGACCGCTTTTCCGAATTAAAAAAAAAACATTCACCTCTTACTCTAAGAGGTAAATTTATGTTTTTTTTTTAAATTATGCAATGAGCCAATTTGAACTTAGAATAGTGCATTTTTCATGTTTTTTCTGCACATGTATAGAAAAAACATGAAAAATGCACGCGTTTTGAAATACACTGGATTTTGAACATAATCGTAGTGCGAAAAAAAACAGTTTTCGAGGAAGTGTATTGAAAATTAGTTACCTACTTATAGGTTCCGAGAGTCGCTTCAACTAGAGGTGCATGAGTCAAAACAATGGAACATTAGGTATATACCTACGCCAGCACATCAGACCCGAAACCGACTTTTCTGAATCAATCTTGGACTTACAAGCTTTAGCGATAAAATTGAAATGCGAACGCGAGTTTTATAATTACTGAAAGTATATATTTCACTGCTATAAACAAGACCAGAAAAATATATGATATTCTTCAGGATATATGCTAGCATGATAGTGTTCTGAAAATATAATACAACTAAAATTACTCGATGAAAAAATCACGAACTTATCTCTATAAATATCTTTCAAACAAAAAAAAACATACTAGTATGCATGCAATCATTCTGATTTTTTGGCAAATAATTCTACAAGCAATAGATTAGCGTGTTTAAATTTTTTAATCCAATCAATAGTTTTTTGTAAATCGATTGAAACCACTCTTTTCGATCTATTAGGCCCGCAGTGAACCACCACAAATAGAGTTGCTAATTTAGCTCGTCTGCTGGCCGTCTGTATGTAGGTAGGTACACCTAGCTAAGATGAAAATATCAGACAGATTGAGATTTGCCGTAACGACCAGCCAGGGTTAAGAATTAAGTACCTACCTGCCCTTATTTTTTGGGCAGGTAGGTAAATCGTAAATTAAAATATGAAGGGTCTTTGAAGTAAAGCGATGTTAAGAGAGTTTTTTTTAATCGTAGGTACTGGCCTAATTATTACTTTTATCAAACGATAGCTACTTACCTAACCACTATCCGCCTTCCGTGTCCATTCGATTTTCAAAGACAAGACATTAGGTTAGGCACTCTCCCAACACTAGGTCAAAATCATTATCAAGGGCCCAATATCGTGGGCCTGTGGACGGCTGGCTATGGGCAATAGCTGGCCGTCCGGCCGTCTAACGACGACGACAGGCCGTGTCGACGGCGCGTTCGTGTTCCACGCGCGCCTCAAAGAGATGTCAGCAAAAGAAGAGGGGCCCGCAAGGGCCGAAGCCTGCCGGGGTTGCGGGCCTGTTCGAAAGAGATACCGCGACCCCGGAACGTAAAAGGCGAGGAAGGAACATGGATGGTTTTTAGTCAGTAAGAGTCTGACACTCCCTCCCGCTCCGCCCAGAGTGGGGGGGGTCATTTGATGATTTCCCATCCTTAAAAAAAAAAAAAAAAAAAGGGCCCAATATCGTTAAAATACGCTCTATAACCGTCATCTACCCATTCATGGCGTTAAAAAGACTTCTCCTTTACTGGACACACTATTTACTGAACACGGGGTAAAATTATCATTCATTCGAGAAATGGCGTCCATTATAAAAGGCAGGATCGCGCTATGACAGGCGACTGCCAAGCCAACCAGTGTCTTTAACGACGTCGCGTCGCCGGCGCCGCGGCCGGCGCACTTAACTTTGATCAATATTTCGACTTTTTCACTAAGTTGGAAATTGTTTGTGTTGTCATTAATGAGACAACATCGTTGAGCCATTGCCGTAGTTGAGTAATGTACCGCAATCATCTTCGGACGAGTTCACTCTTGAACTTGGACGCAAAGAAAATACATACCTAAGTAAGTACCTACATGGTTTTGTAACATCAACACAAATTAGTACACTGGGTCAAACGATATCTAATATTCTCCTACTCGAATGATCTGTGCCTTTGCAAATCTTAGTAATCATATTAGTGGGTACCTACGTCAGTTAGATTATCAAAACACATTTGACTTTTTGTATTCTTTATTGTGTTATGTAAACCAAAATTGACGAAGATACGACGCTTTTAAGATTCTCAATACATCACGCACTCACCCTTGGTATAATTTGTAGTGCGTAAAGTGCGTTCTGACGTCACGAGCCCCCACTCCCGAGTATTGCATGCTTAAACACCGGTTTTCCCCAAAAGGGTTGAAAGAGGTGCGCAGTGTAGCTCACATAGCGAAATTTCAGCTTTGTTGGTACCTAAGTTTGAACCTGTTGATTGAACCCAGGAATACATGCTCAGCATGCGCACTCACGATCGCTTGCCTAACGGCCCGGGCGCGGCGACTAATTTTCCATTTGAAATTGCCTTTTATCGTGCTTTTATCCATGAGAAGACAATCAAATAATGGAAAAGTAGTGATTAATCGATGATTCTACGAACAAAATGATCTATTCAAACCTGTGATTGAAAGGCCTCGTACCCAACATTCTGTTAACCCTACATATTTCTAAGAGCGTGATGTAATCCATCGATGCATATCAAATACGCACGTGCTTATAATAAGTGCCAAACCATTCAATACTACTAATTTATGATAAACTCATGAATATGCACAACTCATAATCGACTATAAAAAAGAATCAGTTAATGATTTTTTTATTACTTGCAAAAAAACTATTCAAAAATGTAACCCTTTCATCCATTGCATTATTACAAGAACAAAGCTATCTATTCCTGCCAATAGGTATCATTTTTAAAGTCATGAATATGCAAAAATAACAATTATGATAATCAATAATATTGGCTTTGATCTTGTAGTTTAGTCGAGTCATGTTGAATCCATTAATCGAATTCGAATAGAACCGATATTCTGCACAAGTTCGAAATAAGAAGGGTTAGGTTTATATTAACACCTGCGTGGTTTTGAAGATAAAAAAGTGCATCAGTAATAGCAGCCCTGTGGCACGGGCTGGAGGGGCAAAAATACTTTGAAAGATTGGGGGGAAACGAAAGTGATTTTGTCTCGGTCCCTAGACTATAAGACCAAAGCAATGTTCTTTGTGAATAGATTCAACTAAGTACCTACCTACTATCAAAGATGTGATAATAATCCGCCCTTTTTTCATTCGATTTTGAACTTAACAACATTTTACGGTTTTTAATTATTTGGAGAAAATTGTCAGTAACTTTATGTGCTGGCGATTAAACATGTTAGTTATTTAGACTCGTCAGTTGTAATCTCAACTTTCGTGTCAATGTGTAGAAGCCCCACATTAAGCGCTCATAAAGCCAGCAGTCTGATTTCAATCAGCTCTTAAAGGATTGAAATCAGACTGCTGGCTTTAGGGGTACGCAAACAGGCGATGGTGCCATTGACACCTTTTGTGAGTAGGTAGGTACCTAGGTGCATGATCTTAGAAGCATGCAGAAGTAGGT
Source organism: Xestia c-nigrum (assembly GCA_916618015.1). Taxonomy (NCBI): domain Eukaryota; kingdom Metazoa; phylum Arthropoda; class Insecta; order Lepidoptera; family Noctuidae; genus Xestia; species Xestia c-nigrum. The sequence goes on along the minus strand of OU745258.1, from coordinate 9,982,127 downwards.
TGAATTATTTGCCCTGCATAACTTCCGCCACTTTATTTTAAATATTGGCCACGCTCAGTGTAGGGTTCCGTAGTTTCCCGTCCGTCACAATAAGTGTTCAATCCAATTCGATTTTAATCATTCTTTTCTTGTTTGAAAAAAGATACGTTCAGGATAATAAAATATGTAAATGAAGTTAAAAAAATGCTTGCATATACGATTATACTACAAACTTAGTCCAGAAATTATTTTGTACAAGTTTTTGTCTTTTTTGTACAAAAACTTGTTTCCATCCAAGTTCAAAATGATTTTCCTAGAAAGTCCTTATAAAGTTCTACTTTTCAGATTTTTTTCATATTTTCTAAACTTATGGTTCAAAAGTTAGAGGGTTGGGGAGGAACCACATTGTTTTTTACTTTTGGAGCGATTATTTCCGAAATTATTGACATTATCAAAAAATTATTTTAGTAAACCCCTTATCATTTTTATTAAATAACTTTCCAACAATATATCACACGTTAGGGTTGAAATTAACAAAAAAAAACACTTCCTACTTTACTTATAGGGGGGCTGCTACCCTAATAAAACATTTTTTTCCAATTTTTATTTTACCACTTTGTCGGCGTGATTGATACACATATTGGTATCAAATTTCAGCTTTCTAGTGCTAACGGTCACAGAGATTAAGCGAGGACGGACAGACGGACAGACAGACATGGCGAAACTATAAGGGTTCCTAGTTGACTACGGAACCCTAAAAAGCAGTCACGCATAGCAATGAACACGTTAAAATCTTCGACATCAAATCAGCTCAGAGTATCAAGTATTCTGTCAGCGTCACATTGTAAAGGCGCGGGGCAAATACAGGAGGCGTCAGGGCGTCACTTCTTTGATATTTCATACAAAATATATAGAAGAGGTGTGGCGTGAGATATACTGAGACGGCGTGGTGAGGATACGGCGCGGGCACCGCTTACTCGCCAGGGGGTTGAAACTTCCATGCATTAGCTTCAAACAACATTTTCAATGATAGTGCTGCCATCTGTGTGTGACACGTTTTAACTGTTTGACAGCTTACAACTGTCATAACGAGAACAGCTATTATTATCTACGAGTATGTTACTCGCCCTCGGCGCACCCGCAGTTAGCAGTGACATGCACAGGGAGAGAACAACACGGCGAAAACACGTGACAATATGAACTTTAGACTAGAATGCGCCCGCGCCTCGCCTTTCCGACACCGTTCGCCTGTTCTGCGCTACGGTCGCGCCACGCGATATTCTCGCCCGCGCCGCGCCTCCGCCCGACGCCTCTTGTAATTTGTCCTGCGCCTTAGATTGTAATATAACTAGCGAGATTCTTAACTGTCGAAATATTGTCAACTGAATATAGGTATACTGCTTACAAAATGAGTCATTATTTTTCAGTAGATTATAATCTGTCAAAGTGAAACCGAATTATTGTGAAATGTATGCGACGGAAGTATCTCTGCCCCCATAATCGGAATTTGGGGCACCCCAACGTTAGGTTATTTAGGTTCATAAAAACCCTGCAGACAGAAATAGGAGCCCCGCGGTTCATGGTTTTCCTTTCATTTAATTTATCACTTTTGTTAGAGAGATTTGATCTGTATGATTGACCCTATCGATTGATGTCAAAAAGGTAAAGAGTGTTATTATTTCGAACTTTATTCGATCCATCCCGGGTTCGATGCCCGAGTTTGGCATGCGAATTTTCTAAAATCTGTGAATGCATACTTGTTTCTTTTTTTAAATAAAGGAATGTTTCTTTTGACAAAAACTTGCTAGCCTCTAGTATTTAGAGAACTTTCCCTCTAGGTGGCCTAGAAAAAATCCACCCTGTATAACCGATAGGAATTCCAAAAATGTGACTCTAGAAGATTTGAATAGTTGTTTTCACTTCTCATACTCTAAAAGATGCCAATATAGCCCTACGAAGCGGGACTAAAGTGATCCTTTTAGTCTCTAGGGAAAAGTAAAAGCGACGACCCGAATGGCGCAGTGGTAGTGAGGCTGCCTTACGTTCTCAGGGTCCCGGGTTCGAATCCCGGTAGGAGCAAATGTTTATGTGATGAGCATGGACATTTGTTTCGGAGTCATGGATGTTTATATGTATAATAAGTATGTATTTACAAACAAAAAAGTATATATGTAGTATATCAACTGTCTGGTGACCACGACACAAGCCTTGCTTAGTGTGGCACTAGACAGCGCTGTGTGTAATGTCCAGCGATATTTATTTTTATTTTTTATTTTAAAAGTAATTCGTTTTTTATTAATTTTCTTCATGTGACATGGACAAACTCCAAAGGCTAAAAACAGGACCCTATTACTAAGACTCCGCAGTCCATCTGTCTGTATATCCGTCAGTCTGTCCGTCTGACTGTCTGTCCATCCGTCTGACTAAATTGACTATTGTTCTCGCACTCAATGTGAAAAGTACAGTGTAACACATTGGCTAAAATTCTATTCTATCTCTGTTCCTATTTACTACCCCGTATATAATGGGTCATTTTAGTATTGTATTGATCCAGGATTAATTATTGGTAGTTTGGCGTGGCAGATATTTAGAAAATAAAATATAGTGGCGGAAATGCAGGACATTCATACCTACGTAAATATTCCAAACTTTTTGGCCACGTTTTTGGAGTTTAGACATGCGTATGGATACAACCACTTTGTTAAATAAATATCGCTGACCATTAAAACACAGCGCCATCTAGTGCCACACGAGAACATACACACATTAGTAGATACTGAATCACAGAGCATCATATTTATACTGGTACTGTATAACACAAGATAAGATCAAAATTGTATACTAAATAGACACTGTAATCGTGTGTCTGATGTTAATAAACTCAAGAAACCTTTGTGTTAGTAATCACTATAGGTTGGAGTCAGTAAGAACAAACCTTCAAAAAATCAGTCAAGCTTTATTTATAAAAATCCTTGACAATAGTAAAATACATACTTACATCATCAAATGCAAAATTCTTTGAGATCCCTTACAAGGATACCCCTGCATAAATATTATTCAATAACGGACATTTTTAACATCCTTTGCAATAAATGCATTCTAACATCTCTCAGTACATAATACAAAATCACAAAGTTAAACATTCAACAAGTAAATGAGCCGAGTTATAAAAAATAATTAAAAGAAAAGAACAACTGTCTTCAACCTCAACAAATAATATGTACTTTGACAAACCCATCCACTCCAACACAATTTTGACCACTTTTGTTCTTAGCTATCGCGAAAAAGCACTTCTGAGTAAAAGAAAAAAATATAAAGCCTCAAAAAGAACGATGTGGTAAGTACTAAAGCTTTGAGATCCAATCTTGCAGAGTCTTGATGTCCGCAGGCGTGTCATCCTCGCCGGTGTTGGCTGAACTCTCGGCTATGTCCACACGGTTGCTGAGATGGGAGAACTCGAAGTCTTTGCCCATCTTGCCTAGATAGGTCGCGTTGTTGCCCTGGGATGGGTCTACCGATTGCAGCTGACTGGATTTTGTGACACGAACTAGGTTCCTGGAAAAAACGTTTTAGTTGATTTAATTTTAAATCCAATTTATATGGAAAATAGTTTTTGCCCCCGGCTGAACCTGCATGGTGTTCAGAATCTAGTACTGGAAAAAAATGATGGCCACCAAACCGTCCAGGTCCCCTGCCCAGTTATCGCGGGGGGGGGGGACAAAATACGGCTCGGCGACCACGGCCACGTTAATCAACCACCATATTTCTAAACTCATAGTCCTAAACTATTTCCTCCGTCCACCATGGTTTACCTATGTGCAAAAATTAACAGAAAGACTCAGTTACTTCCCCATTTCTTATATTACTATGGGAATACAGATATGAAAAATAAATCATTACATACCAATGTATATAATGATTTATTTTTTATCTCAACAAAGAACTATACATTCAAAACACACTGTGTTCTAGTTCCCAACACCTATGATTCAACACAATAACAGCAGCATAATAATTATTATTTAAATGTTTAAATAACAAACACTTAAAAATAACTTTCCTTGATAACTTTCCTTTGAACCCAACTGATTATCTATATGTGCATTGTTGTTCCATATAACAAACACACCCATCATTGTAATTTAAACTTTGTGCCAATATCCATAATGTTTGTTACAACTGTAGTAAATGGTCTATAGATAAAAGGGTATTTTTAGTAAGTACTTACATCTCTTTTTCCAACAGACTCTTGATGACTTGGCTGCCCTTAGCCAAATCTTGGTCTTGTTTGTTGCATAGAATCAGCAGGGGAGTATTGTAGCTCTGCACAACTGGGTCTGACAGTACTGTGTATAAGTGTCTGAAATAAACAGATAATGTTGAAAATACAGGTTACTGTACTTTTACATATAAAAGTACAGTTTGAAGGATGCCATATTTTATCATAAACTTTTTGGTTCTGCAACATGTCAATTACTGCAATGTTACCTTGCTTCAGTGTTTTGAGAGCAGTAGTGATGAAAATTATTAACACAGAGTAAAATAACTGCCTGGGTTTCTAACTCACAGCTTCTACTACAAACTCACATTCTTTTCGCTTAGGAGACATAATTTTATGATATTATTTTTCGCACACCATTTGAGTATCATAACTTTCTACACTTAGTGAAAATAGTTTTTTTGTTCCATTGAAAATCATAATGAACAACGCTAGAAACTCAAGTTACTAATATTTGTGTGTCTTTCAGTTGTACAGTGAGACACTTTTACATGATGTAGTGGCATTGCTAGGTTACTCTTCATTTTTTGTTGATGAAGATTTGAGCAAAACAGTATGGCAGGTAAAAAGATTTGTATTGAATTTATAGTTAAGTAAATAAACTAAGGAGTATGTAATCCATCCATCATCTGAACTTTCCACCCACCGTCATGGAAAAATATGTGAGTAGAGGTATGTTTAGATCAAGGCTGATCCGCCAGATCACAGTACAACCTGTGTGCATTAGAATTGGCCTGCCAATGTTGGCAACTGATGATAGTCTTTTGACCCAGTCTCAGGATTTCAAGCCAGATCAAGATAAAATTGTTTCTACTTATGGACCCATTCTCAGTAGGCAATTTCTAGCTAGAAATTAGTTTACTTTCATCAGAAATTGTTTCAAAAATGTTACTATAGGCAATTTTTAGTTACTATATGGTCTGCAATGACACTGAATCAAATTTTTTTGAGATGCTCTGCTAGAATTGTATTGTATTGTACAACAGGCTGTTAGTAATAATTACTAATAATACTTACTCGGCCACATCTCTAATCTCCTTCTGAATGGTTACAGAGTCAATGACAAACACAATAGCTTTGGCACTATTCTTGTACTGGTCAAAGAATTTGTTTCTCAGTCTCTCCTGGCCAGGCAAGTCCACCAATTTGAAGTTATTCTGAAAATAGTAAAAATACCATTGATAGCTTAGCCAGATCTGAATCTTTAGCAGGTCCAGTATACCATTTTCTTAATTTTTTCTATATTTTCAAAATTGAAATATTGAAAAATAGTTAGTATTTATAATTAATAATAAACACAAAAAAAAACATTGTTTACTTAGGAAATTTACATGTAGACAAACTTGCTGATATCAACACAATGAGTATTTATCTATTGAAAGTGAATGTTAATCAGTAATCAGTCAAGTGGAAAATTCTCATTTCAGAAATGACTCATTTGATGCCATTGACCTGGAAGTATGGAAAAAAACCAGCCAAGTGCGGGTCGGACTAAATATTTATTTCATTTTAATTTAATTTTTAGTTTTAAGTTGCCCTTCCAGTACAGAACTCTAAAAATTATACTCAAATATTTTTAAACTTACATTGGATGTAAGGTACTCTTCAACATTCTCCTTCATAGACGTAAATGTCTGTCTGTATTGCGAGTATACAAGTCTCACAAACAAAAGGGTTTTGCCAGAGTCTGAGAGACCCATCAACAACACAGACTTACGAAGCGTACGTCTTCTTGAGAAACACCACCAGAACACTAAAAGAAAAAAATAATCTGATTAGCCTGATTTGATTTTGGAATGACTGGACACAGTAGGCCTGAGTCAAGGCTGGACACAGTAGGCCTGAGTCAAGGTAGTACATAAAAACTTTCAGAAAAGCTGTCTGTCTTACTTTCACGTGTTCCATTAGTTCCATTGCAATGTTGGCATACATTTCAGTTAGGAAAAAGTCCCACTGAATTTATGGAATTATGAGAGTAGGTATCTAACTATGGAAAATAGGGTATTTAGCTATTGTATGTAAAATACTAAGAAATTCATTTATTTTATACTTTAATCTGCTTACCCAGAGTAAAAAGAAGAACTATTCCGCTCAATAAGGTTATATACCGCGGGTCATTCAGCATTGGTTCGGTGTGAATCTTTTCCTTTATTACTTCAGACTCCATGACTGAACTTTTGAATAAAAATTGAAAATATTCTGAATGTAAAATATATTCAAGTTATAGTAAATTCTCCAGCAAATTCCAACACACCAACCAACAACCAACACCACAGAGTATATAATCACTACACTACGTTTAAACAGGAGTGCCAACCTAGTCAACCAAATAGTGCTTACCAAATGGCTTTTTAACGATATCGATAAAATATGCAGCGTAAAAACTGAGGCCACTACTAAATATGTTTAATGTTTAGATATTGAATCCGCATTTATGAGTCCAATAATGATGAGGGGGATATTTGGTACTAATACAAGATTGGATTGGGATTTTTCTGATGATTTAATTCAAATTGAAAAAACAAAATCAAAGCAATTATTTCAAATAGGTCAGTTACAGGACTTACAGGCACTTTTGAAGTGTCGAAACAAAGATGAAAGTTAAATCTAGCAACACTCCCAGTCACAAGACATAAAAACTGTGAAAGTACTGTAGTTGCCCTTTCCCTAGCGGTGATCTCGTAGATGTATGCAACTTTTCAACGGGAACATATATATTTAATCTTCTGTGCCCACAAACTTGACCCACTATTTGCATCTGAAATTTTAAATAAAATTAAATTTAAAATTGCACAACCGTTCCTTGGTCATTTATGTAGGCACGCAATTTAAATATGTAAAACATTGTGCCCCTAATCTTCTCACGCAATATTATATTTCTTATTTTTTTTTTCAATGATAAACAATAACGTTGTTATCGATATGTGGATGTTTACCAGTTGCAGCACAACACTAGCACAAATTTTAAATAAGATAATTTTATTAATGTTACTTGTTCCTAGCTTGCTTTAAAGTAGAGCTTAAAAGTAGGCTGCAAAGTATCATATTTAAGTACTTACCGGGCTTAATCTAAAGGAAATCTCGCCATAAACATCCCTATAACATTATTCGAACGACTTGCTCGATTTTACTCGTAACTCTCACATTTTTCACTAGTAATAAACCGTCTTTTTGGTGGCATTTTAATTCAAAGTTCACTTCTGATTACCCTTCACTAATTTTGATGTGAAATTACACTTAAAGCGATTAAAATCCACAATCAAACAAACATTTACCTACATTCAAACACACGGCGCGAAATGAAGTTTTGACAACAAACAACATGGCTGACATTTGACGGGATATTGCAAGAAAGAGAAACCCCACTGAGGGAGTGTGATAGCAAATCCACCATTATTTGGCTCGTAAAGTCCATAGATAAAAAAATTGTTCCGAGTTGCGACAGACCTAAGTTTTAGCCACAGATTAGATATTAGTATGGTTTTAGCAAATAGCAGGGATGTATTTATGTTTTAAAGACCAAGGGAATGACGTATACAATAAATTTGGTCGATTAATTAACTGATATTCTCACCGTCAATAAAATAGTAAGGAAACACATTTGGCTTGTGGCCAACGGCCCCCTCAAAGAGTAAAGTAACTTTTATGGCCCCCTGCACTGTATATTACTTATTTGAAACAAGACAATTCAAGTTCATGGTTTAGACCAGTGATTCCCAAAGTGGTCCAGGTGGACCCCCAAGGGTCTACGGGAGACCCATCGGGGGTCTACATTGGCTTGAAGAAAATGTGGGGGTTCACAAGCTGTAAGTGGAGGTCCACGAAATTTTACCTGGGTTCGATGCCAAAGAACAAAAATGTTGGCTTAGCTTGATCAATGTAGCCAGATATTAAGCTAGGTACTAAAAAAAGTAGTAAAGATCAAATGTTCCGGTGATGACAGATTGTATTTCGGTGAAAAAGGTCGTGTTAAGTAAAAAAAAAAACAATTCGAAGCCAGAAGATTACAATTTTCGGATTTTTGCCAAAAAAATATCTTGGGAACAACGATCCTCATGCAATCCTAACAGATAGTGCGAAAAAAATATATTGCAAATGTCTTGCTTTTCTTTTTTTTAGTTTACGGGCTTGAAAGAAAATGCTACAGGGGGTCCACCGACACCAAAACAAATTCAAAGTGGTCTACCAGGAAAAAATGTTTGAGAACCTCTGGTTTAGACCTAGTACAAAAGCCGGTACTTTTTCAACCGACTTCCAAAAAGAGGAGGTTATCAATTCGTCTGTATTTTTTTTTTTGTGTTTGTTACCTCAGAACTTTGGACTGGGTGAACCGATTTTGATCGTTCTTTTTTTATTTGAAAGCTGGTGCTTCTCGTTTGGTCCCATTTTAATTTGCTGAAGATCTGAATATGCTGATCTTCCGAGATATACAATGGAACAAAAATAGACGGCAAATCTGCAGTAATTGCTGCAATCGCTTGTAGGTTTATTGTTCATACTACATCATGACGTAACATCACGCCTGTATGTTCTGAGGGAGTACGCAGAAGTGTACAATAACCCAGATTTCGACAGTTAGATGTGTTAAGTTCCATTTAATGGAATCCTGGAGAAATAGAGGGAATTCCTTAAATTTTATTGGCACACCAGAAGCAATTTGGGTAGTATTAGGAAGAGTACGTTCTTGGAGTGATCCTATTTCAATTTGGTAAAGATCTGATGAAGAACTTCGGAAGATAGGCGACGGGAACTCCTTAATAAATGATAGCAAATGTACTGGGATCGCTGAAATCTCATGTCTCTCTATTTTTTACACCAGTTCATAACAAAAAATCACGCCGTTACGCTGTGAAAGGGTAAGCACATATGAACCACTAAAAAACGTGAAAAATAAAAACTTTTTTGCAAAAAATAAAACCGACTTCACACAAAAAAGTGAAAAATAACTTAAGCTTCAGAAGTCGGTGACAAAAAAAACTAAATCAATGAAACAAAGGTCACCGACTTCTGAAGCTAAAGTTATTTTTCACTTTTTTGTGTGAAGTCGGTTTTTTAGGACCACGTTTTGTAATAAGGCGGTATAAGTTTAGTTTTAAACCGTGAAAACCTAAAACAGTGTTATTTGAACAGTTTGGCAATTATGGCTGTATCAAAATATAAAACGTGAATTACGATTTGGATTCGCTGGCTTCGCTTTTCTGGCTTACCACCTAAAAGTCCAAAAACATTACTTCTTGTAGTTTCGCCCCTAAGATGACCCACTGACTGTTCTTGTTTTTATGATAATATTGAGGGAATTACTAAGTATTAGAGAAACATTAGGTATATTTTCTAGGATCACACATTTATTTTATAACGGTCATTCTGCCACACTTCACACTGGACAATTAGTCATATTCCATAGACTCGTACACAGACTAGCTATAGGCAGAATACACACTTAACACCCCACCTCGATTAATAGTGCTTTTATTAACAAATCAAACACTGTTAATCGCTCACAAATATTCACAGTAAAACTTGAAATCAAATTAACATTCCGCTCACATTGTCAAAACAAAAATATAGGTATATATTATGGTGACACTAATATTATCCAAGAAAAACAAAATCATGGTCACCCCCTACTTTATCAAACAATAATTAACATGAAACATTTTACAGGATAGAAACCATTTACCTACCTACCTGCTTTCATGAATACTATCATAGACTTAACACCCTCACAAATGATGCTTGTCTACCTATGTTAAATAATACCTACCATAGTTTAATATTTACGATATAGGTACCGTAGTCACCTATTCTTTACAATAAATATTTAACCATTCACAAATTTGTCTAAATCTATCAACTGCTAATGTTTTTGTAAAAATATCGGCTAAATTCTTTTCTGTATTAACATATTCAATTCTTAGTTCCTTTTTGAATATCAAATCTTTTATAAAATGAAATTTTATGTCGATATGTTTGGTTCTCTTGCTATTCTCAAATGTTTTCGATATGTCAATAGCTCCTTTATTGTCCATGTAGAGAACACACTGCACATCTTTGTTTCTATTGAAGCTCTTGCTTAGTCCCTTTATATTAATATTATCGCACGCACTTGTGGCTCCAGCGACATACTCCGCCTCTGCTGTCGACAACGCTACGCAGTTTTGTTTTCTTGAAAACCATGCCACAACATGCCCATTGTATAAAGTAACAGAACCGCTGATACTTTTTCGATCGACGTGATTACCTGCCCAATCAGAATCAGAGTAGGTTTCAATCACATTTTTCTTATTGTTCTTGATATAGGTCAATCCACTTGTTTTTGTTTCTTTTAAATATCGCAGCACTCGTTTTGCTTGCATCCAAAGATTTAAAGTTGGTTTATCTAGGTACTGACTGAGAAATGTTGTACTAAATGCTATATCCGGTCTTGATACCGTCGCTAAAAACATTAAACCTCCAATCAACTCTCTGTAAGGTACATCAACACTCTTACTATCAGTATCTGCTTGAAAACCTTTCGTCATAGGACACTTTGTTCCATTTGCCTCAGTCATATTAAACTTTTCCAACATTTTATCTATTTGTCTTTCCTGAGTTATCTTTAGAGTATTTCCATTTCTCTGTATTTCCATTCCAAGAAACTTTTTAACTTCACCAAAATCTTTTGCATTAAATTCTTTCTTTAGCTCTTCCTTTACGGACTCTATCTCTTTTTTACATCCTGTTACCAAAATATCATCTACATATACTATCATCCAACATGTGTCACTATAATACATGCAAAAATCGTATTTTGACCTATTTAGTCCAATTCTGAGAATAAATTTATTTAATCTATCATTCCAGCATTTCGGACTCTCTTTTAATCCGTACAAGCTTCTATTCAGCTTTAGAACTTTACCTTTCTCTTTACATTTTACTCCTTTTGGTATCTTAAGGTATACATCTGTTTCTAATATCCCATTTAGGAATGCTGTTGGGATGTCCAATTGATGGATTTCAAAATCATTTTGTACTGCATGTGATAAGAAAGTACGGACTGTGCTCATTCTTGCGACAGGGGAATAGTTCACAGTAAAACCATCATCTCTTTGTAGAAAACCTCTCGCAACCAGTCTCGCCTTTTTTAGGTTATTGTCTTTCTTCACAAAAATCCATTTAGCATCTATTGCTTCTTTTCCATTCGGTAAATCAGTTATTGACCATGTTTTCATATCTTCTAATGCTTGCAGCTCTTTATCAATCGCTTCACTCCAGCCCAATTTAATAGCTTCATTATAACTTTTAGGAACATTTTCCATATCTGCGCTATAAGCATATTGTGTCTCATATTCTTGTAGTTCTTTTGGTTTAACTACTTTTCTTCCACTTCTTGTATATATTTCTTGTACTTTTTCTTTCACGTGTTCAGTTGCATCATCAAATTTATCATCATCGTCATCACTGTCTTGAGTATTTTCAGACATAGTAGGGCGTTCTCTAACTCTTAGTCCTGATGTACTTGGTCTGTTTCCTTCTTCATCTATTTCTCTATAAACCACTGATCTTTCATTGTCTCTTTCTAATTCTCTAATTCTATCATATCTTACATTCGTTTCATCAAAATGTACATCTCTTGTGATTTTAATTTCATTATTCTCTGGATCCCACAATCTGTATCCATTTGGACTATACCCAATAAATCTCATAGCTCTCGCTCTTTCTTCAAATTTTGATTTTCTTGGTAATATAACCATCCATGCTTTCGATCCAAATACTTTCATATTTGATATATGATTTTTACCATAAAACAACTCTGCTGGGGTTTTAAATTTGATAGCTGCTGATGGACATCTATTTATTTGATACATTGCACATTTTACTGCCTCTCCCCATAACTCTCTAGGAAGGTTGGATTCCATCATTAATGCCCTTGCTTTATTATATACTGTCCGGTTCATCCTTTCTGATACTCCGTTCATCTGTGGACTGTATGGGTTTGTGTATTCCATTTTTATCCCATGATTTATTGCAAATTCGTTTATTATTCTATTCTTAAATTCTCCACCATTATCACATCTAATTGTCTTTACTTTGTTTTCTTTCTGTGTTTCCAAATATCTTACATAATCTATTAAGTTTTGTGTTGCTTCATGTTTATACTTTAACAGATATACGACTCCAAAATGAGTAAAATCGTCTATTATTACTTGGTAGTATCTTTCGTCATTTAGGCTTGGTATGTTTACAGGACCTGAAATATCAGTGTGTAAAAGTTCGCACACTTTTTCTGATCGTGGCATTTCAACTCTAAGAAAGGGTAATCTACATGACTTTGCTTGTATGCACACATCGCATCTCTTATCACTATTCGGTAAATTTAAAGTGATCAACCCATTTCTATTCAAATGCCCTAGTCGTCGATGCCATCAATTGGTTTCTTTTCTTGTCATATAACATTCATTCTCAGTTTTAATTTTAAATTGTATTTTATATAATTTTCCATCTTTTTGTCCATATAATCTCATGTTGTTTTGTATAATCTTTACCACATTGCCTTGAAATATCACATTACAATTTCTTTCAACCAGTTTACTTACCGACAGTAAATTCTTTGAGAGATTTGATACAATTAAGGCTTCAATACTTGAGCTTCTGGCTTTTCCATCCGTTTCTATAATTCCTCTCTCCTTGGCTTCCAAATATTCGCCATTCGCTACTTTTATTTTTACTGGTTTTGTCAGTGTAGTTATTTCAGTCATAAATTTTCTGTATTTTTCTTGTATCATATTATCCGAGGCTCCCGAGTCTACTATGAACTCAATTACGTTTGACTCTAACTCATTGCATTCGTTTGTTAAATTGGTTTCATCGTATGCAGTGAACATATACTTAGACATATTTGCGTGTTCTCTCTCATCTCTTTTTCCTCTTCTATTAAAGTTTCCCCTTATGTACCTACCTCTTTGGTGGTTACTTCTGCATTGATATGCTTTATGACCTCTTTTCTTACATTTATAACATACTACATTATTTTCAGTTGTAAAACTTGTTTCTGTGTTTGTATTGTTATTTTCATTTATACTTTTTTGTTTCATTTCAGCATCTAATAATCTTGCTTTTACAAAATCAATTGTGATTTCTTTTTCTGTCGACATAGTTTCCAACGACGTTATTACATTTTCGTAATCATCTGGTAGTGTTAATAATAAATGACACACTTTATCGGACTCAGACATTTTTTCGCCGATCTCAATTTCTGCTATTATATCATCAAACTTTAGCTATTGGTCTTGGAGTTTAGTGTCTTTTTGACATTTTAAATTTAGCAGTCTTTTCTTTAGTTGCAGTTTGTTAAAAACTGATTTTCTCTCAAAAATTGCTTCCAAGCACTTCATCATATCTAATGAATTTTCACATTTTTTTATATAAGCAATGTACTTATCTGATACACATTGTACGATGATCGATCTCGCCTTCACATCTAGTGTAGTCTGTACTTCCGAAGATTTTATAGCCTCTACGACACCTTTTTCTTCTAATAATAAATTCAGCCGAAATTTCCATGTTTGAAAATTCACTCCCTCTTTCAGAAATGGCATAGCCTCGTATTTTCTCATGTCCATTTTTCCTTTTCTTTTGTTTTCTTTGACAGTTCAAAATTTTCTTCGTATTTTCTATTTTAATTTATTTTGCCATATTTCATATTATACATTATCACAAATGAAGCCCATAACCTTTTATGATAATATTGAGGGAATTACTAAGTATTAGAGAAACATTAGGTATATTTTCTAGGATCACACATTTATTTTATAACGGTCATTCTGCCACACTTCACACTGGACAATTAGTCATATTCCATAGACTCGTACACAGACTAGCTATAGGCAGAATACACACTTAACACTTGTTTCTCACTTAACTTATTAAGATATCTAAAGCAGCTGACTTTCAATTTAAATCCAGCTCCACAACCAGGGCAATAAAACAAGTTTAAATTTATTGGTACTACCTACCTACTACTTACCTACTACTACCTACCTACTACTACCTACTTGTGGCGACTATAACATCGCTCTCTTTGGTATTCTTTTCAATGTGTAACATCACTACGGAGAGGTCACATCCCTAGGGCGACGTGACAGGGGGTTTTGAATGTCTGTCAAAGTACGGATTAAAAATTACATTACTTTCGAATCACAAGAATTTTATTTGTTATGTTCGGGAGCTGAAATCTCCCGCATTGGTGACCCCGACGTGATGCGTCACACCTTCGAATGACCAAGCAATACCAGGAGGTGAGCTGTGATCAGTAGACTGCTGACTCCAACCACAGCCTCGGAGCTACGCCGCTCTGTCTACGGTGCGCTACGCCGCTCTGTCTACGGTGCGCTACGAAAACATCGTGTTCCTGGAAAGTACAGACTTCAACTAGCAGTTGTTATTAACGACTGCAATCGCTGGATCAACAACCGCGTAAGATTGCATGTTGTGTGCGCTTTGAGTGCAAGTGTTAAGTGAAATCTGAACTATGATAAGCAGCACTGGTCATTCCTAACCATTCACGTTGTCTTACATTTAATATCAACATAGGCACAAAATAATATCAACATTAGGTTGTTTTGTTGTGCTAGTACTATTTAGTGGAGCTGCACTTATTCAAAGATATGAGCGAATGATTTAAGTTTACTATTTTTATTATAAGGTGCACGTCATATACACTTATATTGTGTAACCAACCCACATATATATATATATATATTTTTTTTGGGTTTGGTATTGTAGTCTTCAAAATTTATTTCTTATTGTTTGCTTGTTCTGCGGCGCTCGGGTGTGTGGTATTATTGCTACTTGCTTTATATAGATTTTGCATCATGGCGGACGAACACATTCAGGCACAACTTGAGCAACTGATAGCAGAAAATGCAGCATTGCAAAAGCGACTAGGTCAGAATGAAATGGAGGCAAAGGTATGTAGGGTAGCAGTTAAATTACCTACATTTTGGGCTGACAAGCCCGCAGTTTGGTTTGCACAAGTGGAAGCCCAATTCCAAATTGCTAATATTGTTGATGAAAGTACCAAATACAATTATGTAGTTGGTCATCTGGATCAGAGGCTGGCAGGTGAAGTCGAGGATTTAATAACAAATCCACCAGCCGAAGGGAAATATAAAAAATTAAAAGAAATCCTCATACAACGACTTTCAATTTCCCAAGAGAAACGAGTTAGACAGCTTCTTAGTGACGAAGAGCTTGGTGACCGAAAACCGTCTCAATTTCTTCGTCACCTTCGCTCACTTGCAGGGTCGGTTTTATCAGATGATAATATCCTACGCCAACTTTGGTTGCGCCGTCTGCCCCAACAGGCTCAAGCAATACTAGCAGCACAGGGTGACCTCCAGTTGGATAAAGTGTCGGAGTTAGCGGACAAAATTGTGGAGTTAGCCCCATCACCTGCTGTTTGTTGTACATCGGCAACTTCAACTTTAACTCTAGCTACATTAGCACAGCAATTAGAAGATGTGAGTAAGCAAGTAGCTGCTATTTCGAGGCAGCAACAACGTCCCATACGCGACCGGTCCGCATCATCCAGCAGGTCAGCATCTTCCAGTAGGTCAGCAAACAATGCTAAGCACTGCTGGTACCACAGGAGATGGGGCGTTAAAGCAACTAGATGTACTAGGCCATGTAATTGGGAGTCGGAAAACCCAACCAGCGGTCAGTAGCGGCGGCAACTGATTGCGGAAATATCGGCCGCCGCCTTTTCGTCACGGACCATGTGACCAGCCGCCCGTTCCTTATTGACACTGGGTCAGACCTGTGTTGTTTTCCGCATCGCTGGTTACCGTCACGCAGGCAGCCTACGGATTATGAACTAAGTGCAGCTAATGGAAGCAGTATTCAAACTTTTGGTACAGTAAATCTTAAATTAAATTTTGGTTTGCGCCGTGATTTCACTTGGCAATTCGTGATAGCCGACGTCAGCACAGCCATTATTGGTTCTGATTTTTTGGCATTTTATCACCTTTTACCGGATTGCCGAAATAAGAAATTGGTCGACGGTACTACTGGACTAAAATCCGCTGCTTCCACTGCTAGGATTGACCAGCCCAGCGTACGAGCAGTAGCGTCTGGTAAGTCAATATTTACTCAGCTTTTAGCGGAGTTTCCAGATATCACTCGACCACCTGGCTTTCCTAGAGTCATCAAGCATAACACAGTGCACTATATCAAGACCACAGACGGACCTCCTGTTTCCTGTCGACCTCGTCGTTTGGCGCCGCAGAAACTAGTTGCGGCTAAAAAAGAATTCGAGGAAATGGTAAGATGCGGGACAGCCCGTCCGTCAAAAAGTGCCTGGTCTTCACCATTACATATGACCGTTAAAAAAGACAATACCTGGCGCCCTTGCGGTGACTACCGGGCCCTGAACGCCAGGACCATACCAGATCGATACCCGGTTCGGCACATCAATGATTTCGCCCATAACCTCGCTGGTGTCAAGGTATTTAGCACACTGGATCTTGTTAAAGCTTATCACCAAATTCCAGTTTTTGAAGAGGATATTGACAAAACTTCCATCGTAACCCCATTTGGCCTTTTCGAATTCCCGTATATGACTTTTGGTTTAAGGAACGCTGGCCAAACCTTTCAGCGTTTCATCGATGAGGTCACTCGGGGTCTCGAATTTTGTTTCCCTTACGTAGATGATATCCTCATATTTTCCAGGGACGAGTCTACTCACCTTCAGCACCTGCGCATCCTTTTCAAACGCCTGCAAGACTATGGAGTAGTATTAAACCCTTCTAAGTGTGTCTTGGGTGTCAGTGAAACCGTATTTCTCGGCTACCACGTCAGTGGTGATGGTACTCGCCCCCCACAGAATCGAATTCAAACGTTGCTGGATTTTCCACCACCTGAGACAGTTCAAGGTATGCGCAGGTTTCTGGGTATGCTTAACTATTATCGCCGATTCGTGCCGCGAGCAGCGCAATTCCAGGCTCCTTTGATTGATGCCCTGGTAGCAACTAACAGCAAAGGTGCAAAGCCATTTCCATGGTCACCCGAACTCTTGCAACAATTTGAAGCTTGTAAAAAGAGCCTTTCCAACGCAACTCTGCTGCAACATCCAATCAGCAACGCCAAATTGGGTTTATTTACTGATGCATCTAGTGTTCACATTGGGTCCTGCCTTCAGCAAAATGTTAACGGTCGGTGGAATCCACTTTCCTTTTTCAGCAAAAAGTTGACCCCGCAGCAGGCACAGTGGCCAGCTTATTACCGTGAATTGTTAGCTATATATGAAAGTGTCCAACATTTTCGGTACATTTTAGAGGTCCAGCATGCAACAATATTCACTGATCATAAGCCCCTTTTGTACGCCTTTTTACAGCGACGCGAAAAACTTCCACCTCCACAACTTAACCAACTGTCCTTCATTAGCCAGTTCACGACTGATATTCAGTACATTAAGGGTGAAGACAACATCGTAGCCGACGCTATGTCACGTATTGATATAGATGCCATTACCTTAGACCTAGATTTTGAAGCTTTGGCTAAGTCACAGGCATCAGACCAAGAGCTTGCAAATTTATTGC
This sequence comes from Xestia c-nigrum, assembly GCA_916618015.1. Taxonomy (NCBI): domain Eukaryota; kingdom Metazoa; phylum Arthropoda; class Insecta; order Lepidoptera; family Noctuidae; genus Xestia; species Xestia c-nigrum. Next base: position 9,964,292 of record OU745258.1, on the reverse strand, counting down.
AACGTGGTTCCAGCCTAACACTTACCAAAATCAGCACATCAGGGACCAATACTCCGGTTTACTGTGACACATCGACTGGTAAGCCACGTCTCTATCTGACCCCTTCCTTCCGCCGTGCCGCTTTCAACAGGTTACACAATTTGAGTCACCCCGGTGCCCAAGCTACGACTCGTTTGGTAGTAGAGCGTTTTATCTGGCCTTCGGTTAGAAAGGACTGCCGAGCCTGGTCCCGATCTTGCGTAGCTTGTCAGCGCAGCAAGATTTCAAGGCACAATACTACCCCTGTAGGTAATTTTGAGCTACCGTCCGGTCGTTTCACGCATGTCCATGTCGACATTGTTGGTCCGTTGCCTGTCTGCGATGAATACCGCTATTGTTTGACCGCAATAGACAGAGTGTCCAGATGGCCCGAGGTTTGGCCCATGCGATCTATTACCGCGGAGGAGGTAGCCGAGACTTTTACCAAAGAATGGGTATCTCGCTTTGGCGTGCCGTCGGTTATTACTACAGATCAGGGATCTCAATTTGAGTCGAACTTGTTTTACCGATTACTGCAGCAATTCGGTACCAAGCGCATTAGAACCACCTCATATCACCCCTGCGCAAATGGGATGATCGAGCGAGTTCATCGACAACTTAAAGCGGCGTTAATGTGCCATAATGATTCGTGGGTGAGGTCACTTCCGATGGTTCTGCTAGGAATGCGTTCGGTTTATAAAGAAGATCTCGAAGCCACGGTAGCAGAATTACTTTACGGAGAGCCTCTCAGGCTCCCTGGAGAATTTTTGGTTCCTCCTCTAGCATCAGAAAGATTAGAAAACCCAGTGGATTTCGTGGTACAGCTGCGACACAAAATGTCATTGATACGACCACTGCCAGCTAGTCGACATGGTATACCAGCTTCATTTATATTCAAGGATTTGTCGACAGCGACTCATGTATACCTTAGAGACGACTCCATTCGAAGAGCGTTGCAGCCACCCTATTCGGGTCCATACAAAGTCCTGGAGCGTTCGAGTGATGGGAAAACTTTCACCCTGATGGTGAAGGGCAACAAGTCTGTCGTAAGTGTCGACAGACTCAAACCGGCGTTCATTGATAATTCCGTTACACAAACGAATCACACAATGCAATTGCCCCCCCCGGCTGATCTTCCTTCACGGCCAGCCGTATCAGATAAGTCTTCCGAACCCTCAATCCCGCAACAGCCAGTACAGGTCCATATGCCAGTAAAGCAATCCTATACCACACGCTCGGGTAGGCGCGTTAGATTTAAGGTTTTTGATTAGTTTCTTCCTTCATTGTTTTGTTTGTGTTTAAACATTTTTTTTTTCTCGTGTTATTATTATTGTATTATTCTGTAAGTTATTTCTACCTGGTTTTGTTCTCTCCGTAGGGGGGTGGTGTGGCGACTATAACATCGCTCTCTTTGGTATTCTTTTCAATGTGTAACATCACTACGGAGAGGTCACATCCCTAGGGCGACGTGACAGGGGGTTTTGAATGTCTGTCAAAGTACGGATTAAAAATTACATTACTTTCGAATCACAAGAATTTTATTTGTTATGTTCGGGAGCTGAAATCTCCCGCATACTTACTACTCCCTACCTACTACTACCTACCTACTGCTACCTACCTACCTACTACTACCTACTACTACCTACTTACTAATACCTACCTACCTACTACTACCTACTACTACTACCTACCTACCTACCTACTACTACATTTTTTTTTCATAAGAACCTTCTCCTGACAATAACAAACACAACAAAAAAAGAATCAGCCAAATCGGTCAAGCGGTTTTCATGCTATGTCGTAACAACGGAAAACGGGTTTCATTTTTATAATATAGATTATTGGTGATAAAATTCCGTGTTTTGCAAGTCTTATGAACTTAAATCGACCAATTTTTTTTTTTACATCTAGAGCATTTATACCAGACCGAGGCTTCGACTCGTTTCCGATTCAACAACTCGTATATCTGTCTTCTTCTGGCATTACGATAACGACCGAGATAGACATACGACTTATCGAATCGAAAGCGAATCAAAGCATTGTGAATACGGGGGCTGAGCGGGTGATATTATTTAGCCACTAGCTCCTCCATTTTTGATAATTCTTATTAAACATATTTATTATTCATAAATAAGAAATATGTTTACATACAACGTTGCTTATTACTGTTCCTGCTGAAGCTAAAAGCACGTCCCCTTCCCCGTGCATGATACATCTAAAAAATAAACTACCATCCTACCATCAATATCTGTCTGTATATAGTCTATGGCATCTGCGTAAACGTAAAGTGGGCCGCGTGGCTTCCTATTGTGGATGCGTTGCAAAAAAGCACAATAGGCTCGCGAGGCAGCGCCTTGCGATCCAAAAAGCCGCGCGGTTCCTAAAGGGAACACTCCTAAGTGTTTTGACAATAAACAAGAAGTACTAGTGATGTGGCACAACCACTGAGTGGTATTTCATTCGTCATGTATGATTGAGGGCACATTCTGTTTTAGAACATTATCGCCAACAGCGCTCGCATCAATATTTTGCGTTCCGATTTCAATTACAGGAGCGCTGTCAAATGACCTGATGACAGCTGATAATAGCTGTCATCAGGTCATTTGACAGCGCTCACACGGGCACGGCACGGTCGGTGTCATCGCAAGATGACTCATGTCATGACGTCGTCTATGACGATTCAAGGGACATCGCTATCCGGGGTTGCGGGCCTGTTCGAAAGAGATACCGCGGCCCCGGAACATTAAGGGCGAGGAAGGAACATGGATGGGTTTTAGTCAGTAAGAGTCTGACACTCCCTCCCGCTCCGCCCAGAGTGGGAGAAGTCATTGTATGATTTCCCATCCTAAAAAAAAAAACGGGACATCGCTATCGCGTTCACGGTAATTCGGATCGGGTTTAGGACTCTCAAATCAGTCATAGCCTATTTCGGGACGCGGCCGGTGATTGAATGAATAAACAAAATTATTTTTATGCCACACGAAATTGGAATTACAGCCGGCAGCCGTCTTTTTAGTCGCTCGTTGTCAGTTTCCGCCAATCCACTTTGCGACTGTGACAGATCAGGTTGTCAAATTTGGAAACTGATTCACTCACTAATAAAAAAATTACTGTGACAGTGAATGCGATTCGAGTTCAATCAACAGATGGCTCGAGAAAAATTTGATTACGACAGGAATTCCGGCTTTATTTTCCATTTTTCATGGTAAGTTTCTAAAATACCAAATCACCTGTAAACGCTATCATAGAGTATATAATCACTACGTTTAAACGCTATGAGCGTCCATAAAACCCGTTCCGAGTAACCGTGAGCGCGATATCGATGTTCCTTGAGTCGTCATAGATGACGACATGACACGCGCCATCTTGCGATTACACCGACCATGCCCCAAACAAATATCACCGTGAGCGCTGTCAAATGACCTAATGACAGATCTTAGCTGTCATAATCGTGAAATTTAAAACGGAACGCAAAATAAAGCTGTGAGCGCTGTGAGTGATTATGTCGTATCTCGGAAGGAATCCTATGGAGTTGGCGTAATTTACTATAGGTACATTTGCCTTTACATTTATTAGTGAAACCGATGTAGCACTACCAAAAATATTGCTTGTTCTTTCTAACTTATATTGTCTCGCGTAAGAAAAGCAGGACGACAACATATTTGTTTTTGCTGATTTTGACAACATTAAACCTGTGACGTCACAAGAATGATCCTGCGTGCCAATCCGCCATGTTTGGTTACTATCACAGAGTACATAACGTCTTTGTTTACTTTCAACTCATAACAAGTTTTTCTCAATTTAATGGAAATTGTGCTTATATTATTTATAAAAGTGAAAAGACACTAAATTGTGATGCCTCCTAAGTGTGCTGTTGTGGGTTGTGGTGCGTCTAAAAGCCAAAATCGGCCAAATTTGTCGTTTCATAAGTGAGTAACCTACAATTTATTTAAAATATTCAAAAAACCTGGAAAGACATGAAATTATTGTATTCTGTCATTATACACATGATAGGAAATTGTTCTGTATGTAATTTAGTGACCCTAAACTGATATTTTGGGTTTTAGAATATTGTTTTTATTGTGTTCTTAGTGATGTGCTAGAAGCTTTAAAGAGTAATCGATAGTTTTTTCTAATAACGATTGTCTTTGTATTTTTTACACTCAGGCTACCTAGAAATGAAGCAAAAAAAAGAATATGGTTACAAGCCATTGGAAATGAAAATTTTGATTTTGATTTTTTGATTTTGACAATATTACTAAAAATGAGCAATTTTTTTCGTTTGTCTTCTAATTTTCTCATTCAGTCTCTTTATCTTCTTGGACTGTTTTTAACATTTGTCCTTTAATTTTTTTATCATTTTAAATGTGAACATTATTTATATACGTAAAAGCAGTATGGTGCGTTATTATAAAGTGTACAATAAATGATTTAAAATTTGTTTGATTTTTTTATTGTTTCCCTATACATAGCGCAATTCGATTAACCTAAAAAACCCTCAAAAGGGGTCTTTGAACTCATAATTATGTGCAACTTTTACGAGGCAACCCTGAAAACGATAATTAAAGTCAGTTGCTACATTTTACCAAGTTTCGTGAACACAGATTTTCGGATCAGCTGTTTTTTCTTTAGAACGATTGCCGGTTTGATTCCTTAATAAAAGATGTGTTAGTACATGATACTAATCATTCAATTGGTTTTCGATGGGTGGTCAAAACGTTAAATTTGTGCATCATCACTATCACTACATAATAAAAAACAAAGTACCCCGCGTCTGTCTGTCCCTATGTATGCTTGGATCTTTAAAACTACGCAACGAAATTTTTAATAGGTAGAGTGATATAAGAGGAAGGTTTAATTATATAATTTGTGTGCGGGCGAAGCCGCAGGCATCAGCTAGTTTATTATAATTCGCTTCTCCTGTTCTCTTTTACCCTTATTCATTTCACCAAGATCAAAACAATCTTAGCAGATAGGCGGACTATGAAAAATACTTATTCCATTTAGAACAACGGAGCGCAATAGATAAAGAGAAAACTTTTTCGAAATGGACGTTTTATCGATATGTTTTGATGGAAAGCTGAGACTAGTACAACACTAGGCGGCCATGTTTGGTTACCGTAGGTATGCACGTTTTTTTCGTAGGTATGGCAGTTCCATAGGATTCCTTATTCAGAGCTCGGAACGCACGGATGAAAAAATATGTCAATGTCAAATGTGTTCAGATGTCAATGTTATGTCAACAGCAGGTCAGCATCAGCTGTTTTGTGGTGGTTAGGTTATGGTTGGGGGCCGTGCATAGAGTAAAGTAAGGGCCGTGACTGTGAAATAGTAATTTGAATTTCCTCGCGCATTTGCACGCTGCTCACAAAACTCCTTATCAGCGTTTGTTATCTTTATATTGACTAGATCACTCAATAGTAAAATTGAAGGCACAAATTATATTGTAAAGAGCTGTTTGAGTGAATAACAAATCGATTAAGCGTAGCACAAATATTTAATTAGTTGTATGGGTCCGAAAGGCTTACTTAATCTTACATATTCTGGTTGCAAATTAAGACTAATCAATTTAAGAAACATGAGTATCGATATTGGAGGTAAGTTTATTAAAAATGAGTCGTGATGTAGATTTCTGACTAAGAATTATTACTCGGGTCACTAATAATTAGGGACATGGTAATTGAAGCGCACATTTAATTAATAATAACTATTTTGTTTTGCAGGCATGAGAATAAAATACAAGGACAAAGATGAAACCTTTTTGGAGAAACATTTGATATCCAAAGAGCCTTTTGGGCAATTCAAATCATGGTTTGAAGAAGCTTGTTCAAGGAAGGAGATTCTAGAACCTAATGCTATGTGCTTGGCAACTGTTTCAAAGTAAATATTGTACTTTTATCTATTAACTCAACATCATAATATCATTATCTCTCTATTTTACACTATTGTTATCAGTTGACATAACATTAATGTTGTTGTATTGTAACAGAAAATAATTTGTGTTTTACAGAGATGGGTTTCCATCAGCAAGATTTGTTTTGTGCAAGGGATATGGAAAAGATGGCTTCAAATTCTTTACTAACTATGGAAGCAGGAAAGCTGGTGAAATGGTACGTATATGTCACCGTAAAATTGACAAATACGCTATATTGTAATATCTCTAGCGATATTGTAAAATCTTGAGATATTGTCAAATGAACTTACAACCAAACACATTATTTTTCGTGAAATGCATGCAATGGTAGTCACTTCATGCGGTGTGGAGGGAAGGAGGGGTCCCCCTTGCCCAGTGGTACAACTCTCATGAAAAGATATTATGCCATTCCTGAGAAATACCGATTATTACCTAACCTTAAAACACTTTATGTTCCCCTAAAAAGCGTTGTGTGTGTAATGTAATATAACGTGTTTGACAATTTTACAGTGACATATATATTCTTTTTTAAATAGCTATAAAGAGTACCTGTGTACTTCATGGTTCTATTGACACATGGCCATGAACTGTGTTAGTTCCATTTTATTTTTTCAATACTTACAATTTACACAGACTAACGAATTACTCTTGATTAACTATCCCTCACTCTGTGATCTATTAGGCAGTCTGGTCTAATTCTTTTTTATCTGTTCTAAAGAACCAATATTAAATGTAGTACCCTTTTTCTCATTCAAGGAGGCCAATCCAAATGTAGCCGCAACCTTCTACTGGGAAATTCTAAACAGATCTGTTAGGATTGAAGGCCATGTGGAGAAACTGGATGAGGTTGAATCAACCAAGTACTTCCACTCAAGGCCAGTGCCCAGTCAAATAGCAGCATGTACAAGTTTTCAGAGCACTCCAATTGAATCGAGAGATGTTTTGTGTGAGAGAGAGTTGGTTTTAGAAGCAGAGTACATGATACCTGGGAAGGAAGTACCAAAACCCAGCTTTTGGTAATTATATTTAATTTTTTGGTAATGATATGGACACAATATTTTCCTTTTCCATACATCTGTAACATCTTTAGCTGTTTCATCCATGTGTTTTTTTCTACTAATCTGATGCAATGATCATTAAAATCCACTTAGAGCTTTGCTCTAAGTGGATTTTAAAGAACCTCGTTATTCAAAAACTGAGCTGCTGCAAATAGATGGACTGATTACTTTCTTTATCAATGGACTTGAATAAATGTTTCCAGGGGAGGATACATAATTCGTCCCAGAGCTGTTGAGTTCTGGCAAGGACAAAGAGACCGGCTTCATGATAGAATCAAGTTCAGGAAGCTCAAGGAAGGGGAGATTCCTGATGGAAAGCTGCTGCATGAAGGAGAAGAAGGGTGGGTCTATGAAAGACTGTCTCCGTAAAAAGTGAATAAATAAGTTATTGTAAGGAAAAGTCTTCCAGCATGTTGTAAGTGATCACAATTTTATTGCAAATACTTTAGTACAAATAATTATTAAAGGTTGTTATGGTTATGTGTGATTTTTAATATTTCTCTTTGAATACCACCTGTGCTCTTCCAGCATACTTTGCTAAATAGTTTCCCATTTTTCTGGATTTTTTGTTCAAATTGTCGAACTCCACCTCCAACACCAAAGTAATATGTTTTTGCTGCTACATAAACTGCTCCTTCTTTGCTCAGTCTATCCACAAAGAGGGATATAAGTTTGTCATAGTTACTTTCATTGTAAATAGTTTCAGATGTAAGGATAATATCATAGACTTCAGTATTAGGTAGCTTTTTGTTAAATGAAGCCCAGTCTCCTGAATAGAACTTGCACCTTTGTATTTCTTTTTCTCTTTTATCTTCTTCCTCAATGTTTAATATAACATTGGGTATTGTGTAATGTTCCAAAACTTCCTTATTCTGAAATGAAATTTAAATTACTCTCAAGAGAGAAGTTTTTTTAATAAATAACCAGCTGTTGCTAGTAATTCATGTGCATGGAAATTTAGAGGTGTGAGGATGACAAATAATCCATCTCAGCTTCATGCAGATGCATTCAGCCGTTCTGGCGTGCTTGAGTAACATGCATGGATGTCCATGCATCTTTCGCATTTACAATAGTGTAAGAATACTAAGGAACGGGTACATTTCACTTACATAATCCTGAAAAGTAACATTTGAATGATTCAAAAATGCATAAATTCCTAAAATCCCAGCTCCGCATCCTAAATCCAAGACATTTCTCTGATCAAACCTGATTTCTTCTTGATTTTCTTCCAGATATTCTATTAAATCGTAAGTGCACTCCCAAATTTTTAGTCCACCTGAAAATATGTTAAATATCAATAATTAAAGCTAAGTAATAAAAAAAGACCAGTGACTGCTGTGATGACAAGTAATAGAGAAGTATGAAAGTGGAAAACATGCTGTGGCAACCCCAAATGAAAGATAAGAACAGAGAAATGATGATGATTTCATTGAAACCAAAGCTTGTTATGAGGTCTACTGGAACTATGGTGTCTGTGAAGATGCTACAGCAATATCATACACACTTACCTTCATATTTCCCAGCAACAAGATCACTATGCTCATTTTCTGCTAGTTCAATTACATTCTTCAATCCACTTTCTGCAATACTCCCCATTGCCTCGCTTACCACAACATGCCCAATTTCTACATCACCACTGGCGAACATTTTAGCACGGCTAGCAACATCATTCAAATTTTGCATTTGTTTATCGGGTACAACTTCTTCACTGTCCAGCCATGGAAAACTTTCTTTTTTTTCTGTTGGAATAAAGCAGCATTTATTTTATCTTAAAATAAAATATGAAATTCTATCAAAATCTCGTGTCCCAGTGTTTGTTATAGATCTCCTCCGAAACGGTTTGACTGTTTTTAAGCTATTGCAACAAATGCAATAGCTTTACCGCGTTATCAGTCCCCGAGTGCCACACGTCTTTTTTTGTACTCTGACTAACGAACGAAGCCGCTGGCAAAAAATAATATTAAAATTAGAAAATTTAATGGATCACCTTCTACTTCATTACTACTGTCATGTTCACCAGAAAAGTTAAATCTAAAAGTAGCCATGGACGTAAATTATGAAAGCAAAATTATGGTTCTTTTTAATCGTAAATTAGACTTATTTCGAAATAATCACACACCACATGTGTTTGTTTACAATGTAAAAGTTGTCAACTTTGAAGTTTGAAGTTGACAATGTAGCTGTCAAATGACAGCAAGATATTCTATGGATAGGCTGTTACAGTTCCGATTTGCTCACTTATCCTGCTTGGTGCCAGACTCAGAGCGTCAATAGAGTTTGTGTATTATATGGACAGCGGAGGGAGGAGAGCCTACGAACTTTTTGATATTTGCGAATATAGAAGAAAAGCCATTTTTATATAAAAATAAAAAAAATGGTTATGTCACATCGCCATAACGTATAAAAAATAAAGTATTTTTTCGAAATAATGGATGAAGATGTGAAGGAAAACCCTGTCCTAAAGAAATCGGTAATTAAAGTGTTTGTATTTTTTAGTTTAGTAACTTACTGAGTTCTTGAAAACTTCGAATGAACGCTTCGGAACCAACAAACTAAGTTCATTTCATTCATTCACACGAGTTGATATCGTAAAAAGTTGTGTGGAATTAAATCTGTATTTTGTATTACAAGTGTAAAAAGAGTTATAACGTAGTTAAAATCTCGCTAAAAATAATACTATCACAATGACAGACGTAGCGAAAAAGGTAAACTTAATATTCATTTTGTAGATACATCGCTTCGCTTTGTTTGACACGAGTAACGTACTTTGATTAGTGTGTGTGACCTCACAGTCAGTTGAAGTTAGTGCTGTTGAATAATATTGTTTCGTGGTGAAATCCTGCTGTGAAATTCACTTTTACCTTTGGAAAAGCACCGGAACGAGTATTTACTAAAATGGGAGCGGTAGGTTTTTTGTTTAAGAGCGCATAACCTCAACATATTGCACGGCCGTGGGGGATCTTTCATCTTAGCGTAACAACGGATAATGGCTGTTGTTAGGTGGTTCATGTAAATTCAGCACGTGTACCTGTTACAGGTACAGGATTACAAGGATTCCCTCAAGCAGAAGGCCGAGCATCTAATAATAAAAGGATTTCCAGAGAAGATAGTGAAATTGAACGATCTTCTAGAAACGCCAAATTTCCAGAACCGGCAATTAGCTGATGTACATCAGGTATGAATCGTTTTCATTGTAGTAATAAATCACTTTTGAAAGTGAAAAAGTAAATATTTTTTTTCAGTTTAGAGGTGAGGCCATTTTGTTTCATGGTCATATTGTAGGTGTATGAGACTTACTGCACATTGGTAGTATGTGACTGAACACAGTTTAATGTCATTTCAGGACTTAAACATTCCAGTGCCACCGCCTGCAGCAGAGTTAACTGAGCCAAATGCTAAGCGTCAGCGGATGGACTCATCTGATGTATCAAGCAACACATCCGAGGGTACTCGAGTGTATGCCTTGCCCAACGGCACCGTGCCATGCAATAAACCACTCAGTGACCTCATCAATCTTGTAAAGCCACACATTAGGGAACTGGTTGAAGATTCCAATTTGGTAAGTTATGTTTATTGTTTCAAAATGTTATGAATATCATGAAGAATTCATCAATCTACAGTATCATACTAGTTAAGACTTTGATCAAGGAATGACCCATGCAAGAGGATTTATTCTAATGAGAAGCTTCCAATATCAATCAGCTCAGCTCAGCTCAGTTCAGTCAAATGTTGGGCATAGGCCTCTTCCAAGTTGCACCAGATGAAACTGTGACAAGGAATATTCTCTTGATTAAAATTGCTGCTGAACTGTACCTGCCTGCTTCTGGAAAACATAAACAGTCAGGTGTAGATAAGCATTCCATAATAGATATAAATTCAATATTAGATAAAACAAAGCAAAGTAAGATTTTGGGAAAGTATTATTACTGTCAGTGGTTAAAAAAAAGGGTCAAATCTTTGTTGTAATTCGGAAGTGGCCTCTATTCAAATAAAGTAACAATCCTTCAACTGTTATCAACTTGAGACAACCATTAGGTGTATTATTTATATTTGGAGATACAAGCAATTTCTATTTCACTATTAACAACATGCCTACATGTATTTGGAAAACTGTATAGATCTTTCTGATTATATGCTATTAAGCCTAATGGAACTCAATCGATATCGACATCTGCACAAACACTGCGTATGTCGCTGCGACAGTCGCCAATTGAAACTACGCCGTATGACGCGACGCTGCAACCGTCCAATGATATGATGTTTCTTTCCCTGCGCACCTCACAAATTGGGTGAGTTTTATTCTAGGGAGAAATATGCAAATTATCACTTCATTTGTTTACTACTTTGTGTTGAGATGGAGGCTGACCCTGTATCCTAGATGAGCGACGTATGTAACGACGTGACGTGATGCTAATTATTCTGCATGCTGCAGGTGGTCCACCTGCATGCCTATTACTCTTACAACATACATACCATTTGGCCCATTGTAAGATGCAGGATGTGAAAGACGGAAGCAAGCTTCTATTTTTTTGCTCCCCACCTCGGATACGCTAGATTTCGAAATAAGCATATTTTAGAGAACTTTAAATTGAAATAAAACACAGAAAAGCGTTTTTTATGGCAATGAAATTGGTTCATTTTCTGCCATTCATGATTGATTATATTTTCGAACATGTGTCCACCGCCTGGCTCGTACCTACATGGTGAATTCAGGAAGTCCAATTTGCAGTAAATCAGTCTGAAAAAAAAACCTCATAATGTAAGTAGGTAATTATTTGTGTGCTGAAAAGCTAGAGAATCAACCACCGAAGCAAGCTCGTAAGGTTGAGTATCCGCCTGGGACAAGTGAAGTTTTTTTTTGACTGCCATTAGATAAGACACTTTCAGAAACATAGAGTCCCCTTAGATCATGAGGCCCTGGGCACCTGCCCAGAGTGCCCAATATAAAAGATGGCCCTGATGACACATCAATATTATACGAATTCAGACTCGACACTACGACAAAGCGATTCCGAACTGGTTTTGATTTTGACTGACATTCAATTGCGACACATTGTGTAATTTTACGTTGCCTTGTGTCATCTCGCTTTCGTCGCCCATCTAGGATGAGGCGTGACAATTGGCCTTTCCTCGGTCTCTTTGTAACTGACGACCGAGGGATTTTTGCAGGTAATAAGGCAGCTGGCGCCAATCTACACAGATCGATAAAAACAACAGTTGCGATTGTGACATTATATTCCACGAATGTTGTTTAATTTGCAGGTTCATACATGAGTTTCCGTATAATAAATGTTGAATCGATAACTCAGTATTGCTTAAATTGTTCCAGCTGAAAATGTGGATATCATTCATGATTCCTAAAATCGAGGACGGCAACAACTTCGGTGTATCAATACAGGAGGATACACTCGCTGAGATTCAGTCCGTGGAGTCGGAGGCTGCCGCGTTCTTTGACCAAATCTCACGATACTTCATCTCGCGAGCGAAGATTGTGTCTAAAGTCGCCAAGTACCCACACATTGAAGACTACAGGAGAGCAGTCCAAGTCAGTATTTTACTATGTTCACTTTCTTTTACCTAATTGTTTTAGAAACTATAGGTAAGAAAATACTTTGTTTTTAGAACCATCCACTGTGTATTAGGTATCTAAAATGTTTAAGTTCAATAGATTTAGCACTGGTTTAATAATGCTTTCGTGGAAAATTGGTCATACATTCTTTCTGTAAGTCAAAAAACAGGAAAATACAACCTGTTGAGTGTTGGTGCGAATTTTCCTTAATTGAATGTGTCAATAGTCAACAGGAAAGATTTTGTCTTTGTTGTAAAACTTGCAAATGACGAAACAAACTCTTAACTGAATATTTGCATTTTTATTCTAATATCAATTAATCAACAGCAGAAGAAAGTGATGTGTAACTAAAATTAATTAGATAAACTAATTGTGTTTAACTACAATGTTGTGCTAAAACCAATCTGGAACTATGGTATTATGGCACAGCACGTAGCACCAATATAACAATAATTTATAGGGCGCAAAACTACATTCTGAGGCAAATTTCAAATGCGCCATGGTTTATTAAAACAAAGGAGATCCATGACATCCTTAACCTACCAATGGTTAAAGAAGTGATAGACTACTACGGCTCCAGCTACAAGTCAAGACTACAAAAGCATCCAAATCAGCTTGCAGGACAGCTCACTATCCCTGAAACAATTTGTCGACTGAAGAAACGACGAGATCTCTTTGACGACATTGTCGCTGATGATTGACAATATAAAACGAAGGGTGGGCTCCGCTGGGAGTACTCTAGCACCCTACACACCATTAAATCATCATCCCATCTACTTACAGTCCACACGACTTATTGCAAGATACTTACAGAGAAAAAAAAAAGATAAACTAATTGAAATATTCTTTATTGCATACCAAAAATTGATACTTAGCTATTTCACCACAAAAAAGAATTGTCCGTCAGATAGATTATCAACAAATATTTGACCTGTATTTTTTCTTTTGTTACATTTACCGAAATTGACGAAGAAACTACGCTTTTAAAATTCTCAATACGTCACGCCTTGGTATAATTTTTCGCGAGTTCTAACGTCACGAGCCCTCATTCCCGAGTTTTGTTGCGTTTAGTTGATGGACACACAAATAGATTTTCATTTTTTTGATCCTGTCGTCATGCCTGTGCAACAGCGGTCATAACGCTGATAGTATACAATAAGATATGTAAAAAATAACACTCGAACGAATTGATAAATAACCTCCTCATTTTGGAAGTTGGTTCATTCATAAAATTAATTGAACTGTTTCCTTCACAGGAATTGGACGAGAAGGAATACCTATCCTTATGGCTGGTGATGTGCGAGATACGTAACCGCTACTGCTCGCTCCATGACATCGTAATCAAGAACTTGGAGAAGATCAAAAAACCTCGTTCGTCGAACGCGGAGTCTCTATACTAGGCACTATTTCAATCTCAAGTAGTAACTCTTTAGTCACAAGCAATTGTAAGAATACATTGTGGATCTAAGAGTAATACTGATACTGGCTTTTATACTTTAATTTTTATTCACTAGGCAGCGTTTATGTAATAGTAGTTTATGCAATTGTGCATAATGAAGGGCATTACAACACGAGTGTGGGTTTAAGAAACGAGCCGAAGGCGAGTTTCTTAATAGCATCACACGAGTGTTGTAATGCCTAATTATGTATAGTTGCATACACTACTTTATCTACCCAAATATCATAAGGGCTCTATGATGGGTTCAGGAACCATAGGGAAATGACCTGCATTGTTACTTGGCCCTTATTTTTTGTGCCAACAGGTTATTAGTTGCATTCGTCGCTGCATTTACAATATCTGGCGGAGTATTCATGTCAATTTCTGAGTCACTATCACTCATTTTCGACAGAAATAAAGAAGTTATCAGAAAATTTGTCTACTCGTAACTGGAAATAAAAAGCTAACGAACAAATGACAGCTCGAAATGGCGGCATTTCGGATATCTGTATTTTTTTAAATCATAGGCAAACGAACAAAGTCACTATTCTTGTGTCACTCGAGATCAAAATGTCGTGCGATTTATAATTAGAATCATACTGAATTGGGTTTTTTTTTTTATCGATATCTGATTTAATGTAGGTGGTACTAGAATAGCACACTCACTTGAATTTGACACCTGTTCCAAATTTAAAACTCATAACGCAACTGTTTACAGTTGCGTTATGAGTTCATTACAGTACCGTTTATTTCTGCAGGTTGGTAATGCTTGTCATTGCCTATGGTTTTTGAACGCATTAGAGAGCGTTTATGATATTTGGGTAGATAAATATTATTTCAAAATGGACAAGAGTATTAACTTGTGCTTTAATATAACTTTGAAACAATTTTGTATTAATTCTCACGTATTTTTTAGACTTCACATTTGTGAGTTGTACACTATTAAATATATGAAACAGAAATCAGACGCTACACTTTCTCTTTTATAAGCCGCCAGTGTCTGGATTTGTGCTCAGTGGCTAGCAATAGGCTTGCCCCCTATTATATGGTACTTGATCGTAACTGGTGTACTATTAGGTTTATCTCTGCCTAACTTTGCAGGGTTTACAGGCGTGACGATATGTAAAAACATCTGATCACAAAAAAAAAACTAAACGTGATTAACCTGATTGAATAGTTCACTCTAGTGCAAGTGCAGCGTTTTTGATGTCTGATAACTGTATTATTCAATTTATGTGCTTTTGTCTAGTGATTAAAAATTAAGCGAGTACATCATGTTGTGGTCATATAGCAAGACGAGAGGCTGAAGACTCGTATTATAATGTGAGACTGAGTGCTGTGTCGTAACAGATTTCTTTGTGACATTACATTGTAGTACATGCTTGATTGTGAGATTTTATGACCGATTTGTTTTTATGATGTCAACATCAAAATTGTGGTTCCAAAACACAGATTTTTTGACATTAAAAATTATTCCCCATAGTATATAAAAAGACGAACTTGCTATGAAACTACAATATGATAATATAGAAAGTTGTTCCAAAACTATTCGTAAATAGGTTTTAGTTAAGCTAAAATATTATGTTACTTAATAATACCTACATTAAGCCTCAGTGGTTTAAAATTTCTGTTCATAAATTCGTATATCCGGTTTAATTCTATCCAAAAGTGATAATGATTGGCTAATAGTCAATATTTAATTTAAATATGTACCCCATGTCGATAATGAATACATTTCTATGAATGTGTAAAAATGTAGTTTGTATTCTCCCTATCATTTTCTGCATTTTTGTGATGATTGATTTAAAGATAATCAATAAAATAAGTACCGACACATCCTATTTACTTATTATTTTTTAAGCCGCGAACCGGTCAATGTGGCGGCCGACACTTAAGGGAGGCCTATGCCCACTTGTCCAGCAGTGAAAGTAATTTGGCTGAAATGATGATGAAGAGAGAGCGAAACGAGCTCGGAGGCTCTTTCTATATGGGTCGATCATGCAAAAATCCAATAGGACTGCTGATCCAGAAGTAGGAAAAAGGAGCCTTTTTGATTAATGTTTTTTCGTAGGGATTTCATTTTACGCTACACTTTATTTACGTGCAATACGATTCTATGGCATCATAGTCCTTTGGGAGCCAGTATGTTGTAACTATATAGACTCACACCAGCGTTGATTTTTTTTAGTCGCGTTAAGTTGTTGTCAAGCATACACGCATTTGTAACAAAAATCCAGTCCCAACAATTTGGAACCTTAAGACATACACCAAATAGACAGACATGAGATTTCAGCAATCCCAGTCCATTGAGGAGTTCTGTTGCCCATCTCCGAAGTTCTTCATCAGATCTTCACCAATTTGAAATGCTCGTCCAAAAACTACCCAAATCGCTTCAAGTGTGCCTATAAAAAAAACCAAATCGGTCCAGCCATCTTCGAGTAATCGGGGAACATAAAAAAGTTCCGACGAATTTAGAACTTCGCTGCTTCTTGAAGTCTGATAAAAATGGGATGGGTAGGCAGACGACATTGCCGTCGGAGGAATCCCCGTCTGCAATATGTCGTGTAGCTAGTGTCTAGTGTAGCTGGTTGAGGCTGGCACAGGACCGTGATGGCACAAGAAAAGAGAGGGTAAGTTCGGGCTGTGGATGATGGGGAAAAATAATAAACAAGAACGTCAAGTGAACAAGACCCTAATATCAATGTTGTTATACAGGCTGTAAACCACCTCATCACGAAGCCGTCAACCAAGCATTCTGTAAATCAAACTAAGTAACTTTACGCAAAAAATATTGCAGGAAAACAACTTTTTTTTAGGGTGAAAAATCGTTTTGTGGTTTAAGGGGCCGTTCAAGTATTACGTAAGCAGATTTATTACAATTATTTGCCCCCTCCCCCTTTTCAGCAAAAGAAAGCAAAGCTCTTACACGTTTCGATTAAACACAGTCTGTAATTAATGTGATTTCCCGTAAACCGCTGTTGCCTGCAATATAAGCCTAAATAAGAATAGCTCACTGTCCGCG
Source organism: Xestia c-nigrum (assembly GCA_916618015.1). Classification (NCBI taxonomy): domain Eukaryota; kingdom Metazoa; phylum Arthropoda; class Insecta; order Lepidoptera; family Noctuidae; genus Xestia; species Xestia c-nigrum. The sequence goes on along the minus strand of OU745258.1, from coordinate 9,947,273 downwards.
CCCGCGCCAACGGTGCACGCCCGGTGCGTCTCCCGCGGCGGCTGAGACGAGAGGTTCTCTCCCTCGCGTACCGCCAACCCCTTCGCTAGCATGACTGCTTCGGACAAGGAGATGACGGCTTCCCATTCCGTCTCGCTCCGGACCATAGATTGAACCTGGGCCGGACGAGAGAGGTCGCCGCCGCTGATCGACGCTACGAGGACACGGCAGTACTCGCCCATGCGGGGCAAATCTCCATCGTGTCCTCCGGTCGACCCTCGTTATGGAAACTCGGCGACACGCGGAGGCCTGCATCAGACGGAAGGTGAGGATTCTGTGGCGCCTCTCAAAACTCGAAGAAGGATTTCGACCGTGAATAATTCGTTCATCGACTCTTATGAACTTGGAGGAGAGTCGATGAACGAATTTTTCAGGCTCAAAGTCCTTCTTCGACTCTTATGAACTTGTAGGGTCGTATTGATGATTTTGATGATTATACTTCTGTAACTTAGTACCTACGTCTTACAGTCGCGACCGATATGTTTACCAACATAAAACTTAGCGCTGCCCTGCAAATTGCAAAACGCGTAAGAAAATTTGAATTTCGCAGGCTACCTTGTATTTATTTAAATATTTGATTGCGTGTTACTTCCACAAAAGCCATTAACTAAGAGTTGAAGTTGAACTCTGAGTAACGAAACTTCATAATTTTGGGGCAAAATTAGTTAAATATAAATAAATCTTCTCTAAATGATTGACGAATATACTTGGAATATTCGTAACAACTCATCTTTGAAATTATAGTTTTGTGACAGTGACGGCGGAGTAAGAAAGTGCTTGCCGCAAGTCAGCACGGGGGTCGGATAAAATCATGAATAACAAAAAACAACGTAGGTATCAGTCAGGAGTTCTATTTTTAGGCTACACATAGTTGGGAAAAGGCCAGGCAATGCCAGGCAGATGATAATTTTAACTGTCAGGTTCATTATTAATTATAATTTGCTTTTGATTTCCGATTAATTTAATTGATAATTTTGATTACGCGATTCACTATGCATCTAAGTGTTTAGTATCAAAGTATTTTTTTTACATTTTCTCGTAGTCTTAGTTTGGTAATAATTCGTGACACAAATATTATCTCGGCTCAATTATTATATTATACTAGGTAGCTGTTGCCCGCGACTTCGTTCGCGTGAAAATATTGATGGGTCATGTGTGAGACTGCATCGTTGGTCAAGTTGTCGCAAGCGCTACTGAGCATGAGGTCCTGGGTTCGATTTCCGGGACGGGCAAAGTGTTATTGTATTATTTGTGCCCGGTTGATGGAAATAGGATAAATGTGTGAAATGTAGGCGTAGTATTAGATACTCCTCTACCTAACAGTGGCGAAGGTTGAAAATAGTGTCAGGGGAAGACGAAGAAAAAGAAAGAGAACGTTATTTCTTTGCTTATGTAAACTTTTTTTCCCATGTTAATTTTGACCTCATTTTCATTATTAGCGACACTAAAAATCGTGGAAACGACACCCATGATGAAAAAATCCAAAAATTTTTGTCGGCGTAATTTTGGATTTTTATTTTGACTTCATCTTCATTCATCAAAACTAAGATCAAAATTGCAGAAGAGTTAGAAAAAAAACAGGAATCAACAAAATAAAAAAATATAGTTGGCATTAAATACAATATCGACAATTACTCATTCTATCTCGTTCTATACATACTTCTTTTTCTGCCCCTGCCGTAACTCCTTAATCTTCGACTTACCTAGGTCCCTACAAAACGGTAAGAACTGCCAGCCGCGAAGTCACGTGTGCGCGTCCATACGATTGGTACCTACCTGTACTTTAACTTGTGTACGCCCTATACTATTAACTTGCACTGCTGCAAAAGGTCTCTCCTTCTGCTGTTATTGGTGAACGAATGAACAACTACAATGCAAAACTTCATCCCCTTTACCCGTTTGTGGGTCGAAATAAATAAAAACCAACCACTTACTAACTGTGATACTATTTTGCAACTCAAGAAATAAAAACTTTAATTTAAAACAAAATGTTGCTCTTTTTTCACCCCTCAAGGGTTGGAATTCTAATAAAGTCGTTGCGTTAGCTTCCAATCAAAAGCCCAGATAACAAATTTTGTACTTTTTACGTCGAAAATTAAGGATTTTTCAAACACAATTTCGTCCCCTTTTAAGCCTTCGGGGTGGAATTATCAAAAACGCTGAAAAACGTGTAAATTAATTTTCAATCGTCGGCCTAAACACAAAATTTGAAGATCCTAACTTTGAAACTGACGGACTTTCATATAAACTTCCATTCCCTATTTTATCCCCTTGGGGGTAGAATTGACCAAAATCCTTTCTTAGCGGATGCCTACGTCATAACATCTACCTGTATGCCAAATTTCAGCCCGATCCGTCCAGTGGTTTGGGCTGTGCGTTGATAGATCACTACGAGTATGTCAGTCAGTCAGTCACCTTTGAGTTATACAGGGTTATTTTTTGTTTACACTAAACCCGAAAAGGGGTCATTGTACTCATCATTTTGAACAACTTTTTCTATGGGACGAACCGTGAAATCGCGAAAAAAAAATCAGCTGTTCCCTACATTTATGTTCGCATAACTCGTCAAAATGTAGGGAACAGCTGATTTTTTTTTCGCGATTTCAAGGTTCGTCCCATAGAAAGAGTTGTTCAAAATGATGAGTGCAATGACCCCTTTTCGGGTTTAGTATAAACAAAAAATAATGTTGTATATGTCACCGTAAAATTGTCAAACACGTTATATTACAATATAAGTAACGTGTTTTTCTCGCGATATTGTAATGTCTCGAATTATTGTCAACTGAACATACGGAAGTATCTCTGCCCCCATAATCGGGACTTGAGGCACCCCCCCGTTAGGTTAGTTAGGTTCCTTTAAACCCTGCACTCGGAAATAGGGGCCCCGCGAAGCGTGGCTCCGTCGACTACGCTTTTTAGGGGGAATATAAAGTGTTTTAAGGTTATGTTATATTAATCGGTATTTCTCAAGAATGGTGCATTATCTTTTCATGAGAGTTGTGCCACTGGGCAAGGGGGACCCCTCGTCCCCTCCACACCGCGTAAGTTGACTACCATCGCATGCATTTCAGGAAAAAAAATGCGTTTTGTTGTAAGCAGTATGTTCATTTGACAATAATTCGAGACTTTACAATATCGCTAGAGATATTACCTACAACTTTGACAATTTTACGGTGACATAATATATATTTTGATTTATCTCGGCTCAAAAACACCCTCGCCTACGGCTTGTGTGTTACTACCGCCTTGAAGTACAATAACAAATTTTCTCGACTTGTATCAAAATGTACTATTGTTAGATTTGCTAAAGTTCTGGGTCACGAGGGTGCTGTGAAGTTATGAGGAAAGGCATTGCCGGGTGCCCGCTATGAAATAACCTTTTCATCCCCCCATCTCGGAAAGAGTATTTTTGCTCCTCGATATCTGAGTGCAAAAGCGGTTTTTATCGTCATGAGGGTAAAGTAAATTTGAATTAAGAACATCGTGTGCACTAAGCATGTGAATTCAAAACATAATAAACCTATTTACTTCTACCTCTATGGTGCCGAATTTATCATACTTTTTTTTTTTTTTGTTAATAACGCAGACTCGGAACTTTTTTGGTGTACTTTTTTTAATGTTTTGCGCGCGCCATTTTCTTTTCAAGTCATATTGTTAACACCTTAGGTTAAAAGCAAGGAAACCAACTTGAAAACAAGTGAAAAACCTAAAATGACCACACATTATCTAGCGACGAGGAAGTTTATTTGACGCCAACAGAATTAACTGAATTTGTTAATAACGCGCATTTTTTTTGCATTTATTCATTTCCTCGCTGAGGTGGGATGAAAAGTTACGTGTTGCACTCGAGTGCAAAGATTTTTCACCTCGTGCTCTTTTGATTCCCTCGCTAACGCTCAAGATTCTAAGTTTTGAATCACTCGCTTCGCTCGTGACTCAATTTTAGAATCTTTCGCTTGCTCGGTCATCAAAATTGAGCACGCGGTTAAAAAACAACTTTGCACTCTTGTATAACAAATAACTATTGTAAACCCGTATGGCACGCTCCCGTCCGTTTTAGTGCTGCTCCTAGGTAGGTAGGTACCTACTCATTTTGTTGGCGCAACCGCACGAGTTTTAGTGGACACGGATCTATCTCACTAAAAAAAACAATGTCTCCATGGGATGCTGATTTTGACCGGACAATCAAGACTAAACAATGTTTTTCTGTGTTTCTTTATTAATTTATCAGTAGCACATAGGTACTCGAAAGTTGCAGTTCGTTGTTTAATTGCACTTGAAAATAGGTAACTCTGGTACTCCTTCGGAGAGTTTTTCAGCATGCATATTCAGCATGAAAAATTTATAGCAGACCTGTTGAACAAAGTGGTATTTCGTTTTGTGCCGTGTTACGGCGGCCATAAGAAGCTATTAGAAGCTGTAGTATGTGAAAAGAGGTATTTTCTCTTACATATTACGATTTATGTGAGGAATCGTGCGATGGAGCTTCCAGCCGGCGTCACTATTTCCAAACGGTTCGAAATTTTACCATCCGGGGCTGTCCGGGAGTATCTCTAACAATGTCCACGTAAGTGTCTACTTAAAAAAAAATAGCCCCGGAATAGCATCCTTTGTATGTTCTGTGGCTGTGTGGGTAAAAGTGAATAAATCCTTTGTGTTAAATGTGGTTCTAACCGAATCAGTACTGGGCACTAACTAAAGTCAAATAATTTTCGTTTTCAGAACCAACTGTTCCAGTTTCAGTTGTGTAAGCCATTTTGACAATCTATTTCTACTAAGTGCATTTTATATTTTTTTCAAGTTAATTGTCTAGTATTTTGCTTGGTATTTGATTTGTATAGTCATGGTTTAAAATTGTTAAAGGGATTTGGAGGCAATGGCGAGCGACATCGACAAAGGGAATTTTGGCGATAGCGCCCGTAACTCTGCGTTGTATGAATTGAAATTAAGAAATTCTAACCATATCTTTGATGGTGCAGGCGAAAACATACAATACTATAGTGATTCGGAATCCAATGCTTCGAGGAAAAGTAAAACTCGTTATATAAATCCGGCCATTTACATTGAACCGGTAGAATCGTCGCACTCTGTGACGTCTCTGCAGGCGGACTCTTGCGTTTCGGATGTCACTCCGCATCCTCACAGTAGCTATAGGAGTAACTCCACCCCTATGCTAAGTGGTCGAGAGTCGAGTGAGTCTTCAGGTAGTGTGAAGAGAAAGTCATGTCGGCTGACAAGTCCAGGGAAGCTGGAGAACTTAGGCAAACAAGATGAAGAGACACCACGGTTTGGTCACACTTATCGTGAAGATGGACCCGACACATTTAGGTTATCAGTGGCATCTGTGTCGACCACTACTACGGCTAAGGAGGAACGAGAGCGCAATGAAAGTAAGAAGCAGGAAGCTTTTAGGCAATGGGTGGCACGGAAAGACCAAGAGGTACCTGAATTAGAATTTAGTCGTAGATTACATGGCTGTATTTTTTTTACCTGTGGGTAAGTCGATCGTGGTAGAATTAATAGGAGAGGAAGTTGGACAACTACTTAACCATTCATTGAAAACGTTTTAATGTGTTTTAAAGGTAACAGAAGATAGTTACATCTTATGAATGGTCTTTCTTTTGCACTTAAAAGAAAATCTAGACCATTTTCCTTTACGCATTATTCAGTTTACTCTGCAATCTAACTAGCTACAGCAGATTACCCAAAAACTTACTTCGCCCATTTTCTAAACTTGAAACATTAAATGCTACAAATTCCTATAAAAAGCAATAAAGTATTTTTACACCTCAGGGACCAGGGACCCGAACCTTTAGAAGGCTTACAAGGAATCGAATTCAACCCCTTAATGAAGGGAGGTATTAGCTCTCTTGTTCCTATCCAAAATAATACAACGAACGCATTCACATTTTATGTTCTTAGAAACGCGAGAAAGCTCGTCTCGAGAAGATGAAGAGTGAAGGGATGAGACGGTCTGGAGGCATGGGTCCTTCAATATCGCAACAGCAACGCGAGGAGTCGTACCGTCAGTGGCTGGAGCGAAAACGAAGCCAGACGGAGCGACAAAGAGCCGATCAGATCATGCGACAGTACCGACATAACGAACAGCTCGAGAAAGAACGAAACAGTCGTGAGAGAGATATGGGAGAGAAACTAGCGGATTGGATACGTAGGAAGGAGGTGGAAATGAAAGGTAATGTAAACTTTTTTGTTGCAGATTTCCTCCCTGACTAGGGCAATATTTGCCAACAATTTTAGGGAGTTTAGGTACATAAATATACAGCTCCGGTTATCGAATCAGGATTAGTCGAAATGCATGGGTATGGAAATAAATGTTGCAGAGATGAAAACTCGTGAAGAGCGTAGCAGAGCACGCGCGGCCATCGAGGAAGAACGCAGGCGCTCGAACGGCGAGCGAGCGTACAGAGACTGGCTGCGCACCAGCAAGAACAAGCCCCTACCCGTGCCGCTCAACCAGGGCGAACTTAGTAAGTCATCATCTGCCTACCTTTTTCCAAAATGTTTAGGTCAGCTTCTAGTCTAACCGGAAGCTGATCTAAACTGCGACTGCCTATTAGACCTCCAAAATTAAGTAAGATAATCCAATTTGATCTCTACGTTTTGGAATTCGGGGTACCTATTGCTGCTGATGCATCGTCAGTCTTACAATAAAGTTAAGTCATTTTTTGGCCGGCTGGAGTGCATTTATTAGTAATGTGATACAGCAAAACACGCATTTGTTCCAATTTCGCGTTGAATATGTACATATTTTGAGATACGCCGTAGCCGTGCAATGCAATTTGAATAAATTGCTGCAATGCAATTTGAACAAATTGCCATTTTTGCAGTATATTTTTCTGGTGGTTAGTGGTCTTACGATTTATGATCCTAAAGATGTATTTTCATATTTGCAGGTATGCGTGGTTCCGTCTCGGATATGTATATAAATCCTATTCCTTGGCAGTCCCCTTCATGAACATCGCGTTGAAGAACATAACATTAATTATTGTAGGTATCTTAAATTAACTGATTATTGTAATCGTTAGAGTACTGTTCGTTCATGACCGTTTTTCACCGGTTGGCCGATCGGGTCGGCGGCACCGGCGGCGGCGCATCATGCCGGGCAGATACCGGTCGTGAACAAGAGCCCATATTATTTTTGGGTGCTTGTCAAAATCGGAATTGTGTCATTATGCCATTGGTAATAGGTGTAAAAAGACCCTTAACAAAGCCAAAGCCATTCTACCCGTCGTCCTTGCGATCATTTTAATTTTCTGGACCACACCCGGTAATCATCCAGTTACGGAGATGTAGATGGAGGTCAAGTTTCTTACTTTTTCACAACCATTGTTTTTATTTTTTTTTAACAAGACTTTAATGTACGGGTTTTTGAGGGCTCTTTGGTGCCATATACCTGCACCCAAATGTTATTGGTTTTTTCCATCAGTAATTTCTCTGTAGCAACCAATCAGTGTTGGTAGAGTTAATAAAAACTTCAGCCATACACCAACCGTCAGTTATCGATATTTTTGTTCGAAATTCTGAGTCGCCCCAAATAGTCCCCCAAACCCAAACAGACCTCTGTGTTTTAAGCATCAAACAGCTTGGTTGACGGCATCGTGGTTATTTAGTAATGGCTGTATTTTTTAGAATAAATTTTGGATTTTTAGATTAGCATTTTGTTGTAGTCACGTTATTTACTTTTGTTAGGCTTATTGTAGTTATGAATATTGTGGAAAAATTTAACGGACGTTAAATAAAAGAAGGTTCTCCGACATGTAGTTTTATTTTAATTATTATAATAATTTCCAAAGTATATTAGGGTCCCATCAAGTATACATACGTAAATACATACTCGTATCATAGAAAATGGACAAATATGTACTATTCGGCACGCGATAATTTTCCTAAATTTCTAAGATTACTTGAAACTAAAAGTTTGCGAGTTGCAAAAATGTGCTTTAATAAGAAGCGACGTTTCTAGATCCTAGTTCCTACGCTATCCCCTTTCACAAAGTTTCCCGTACAAGCCACAGCCATATTTGACGCCTATTCTATGTATGCTAAACTGTTCAGTAAACGTCCTCTTCTTCCTTGAGGCGCAGTATCTCGGATTTGTTCATAAAGTAGTACGTGGGTTGTCGCCCCTTCAGGTCTTTGAGAACGCGCTTGGAGCCTGCCCTGATCAGCACTCTGCTCAGAGACTCAATCTTCTCAACGCCCATAGCGTAGTGTAGAGGTGTGCGCTCCAACTGTTGCAAAACAGAAAAGATGTCTAAGAATAACTTTATAATAGTATGTGCCGGTCTCGCTCAGTGCCACTAAAACAGTGATTCCCAATATTATTTTGTGGCATGCCCTAGAGTCAAAAATTTGAAGACATGTGACATCTACCAACACGCACTGGGCCCGTGTGGTGGATTATAGCCCATACGCAAAAATATACGCTTTGACGTGGAGTTGCGGAAACCAGCCCGTTGTACAATACAATACGGTACAATGATATAGTGAATGCTAAAGTAGATTTGTCTCTAATGTCTCTATAGTACCTTTGTTCACATAAAAAGACTACCAAACCTTGGCTTGTAATTTGAAGCCTGAAACCCTAGCATGGATATAGGATTCTTTTAGTCCCCGAAAACCTACAATGCGGGTAGAGCTAAAGGCAAAAGTTAGTAGGAATATAATAATTATATCATTGTTTTACTAGATTGAATTTCCCCAGATTATAAAGTTTGAGAACCATTGATAGCGCTTATGACGTAGATACGAGACACCCACGTGACTTCTGTCTCTCGGAATGCTATACCTGGCGAAGTATATTATTGTACCATGGTTTACACCATTTCATAACAAAAAATCACGCCGATACGCTGTGAAAGAAGCACATGTGAACCACTAAAAAGTGAAAAATAGAAGATTTTTTGCAAAACGAAAAAAAAGTGAAAAATAACTTTAGCTTCTGAAGTCGGTGACAAAAAAACTAAATCAATCAAACAAAGGTCACCGACTTTTGAAGCTAAAGTTATTTTTCACTTTTTTGTGTGAAGTCGGTTATATTTTTTGCAAAAAAGTTTTATTTTGTCAACTATCTACTGATGGAAGATGCATATCATATCGCCAAAATTTGTCGCGAAGTTTTTGTTTATCGTCTGCGTTGCCTTACCGCCGCTTGCCGTTTCTACATTCAACACATCGCGTATCGGCTCAATATTGTAATAACCCTTTGACAAAAAACATACAAAAAAAAAATTAGATTAGGTACAAAAACTGTGTTAATGATTCCGTTCATTGTTAACGACACCCCCAAAACGACACCCCTGGGGTGTCGTTAACAAAAAGCATTTGTTGACGACACCACTAACAAATAGTGTTGTTACCCTGCTGTATGTTCGTACTGGTTCGTACCTATACCAAAATAATAAATAAAATAAAAAGAACCTGTAAAGATATTTTTATTTAACTTGATCGAAGCTCAATAATCCTTATTATTTCAAACATTATCTGTCTTCTTTTTACGACAGGTACGTTGTTAAGTTCTTGACCAATCAATTCACCGAATTTACGATTTGCTTCTTGCAGGCTTGCTTCATTAGCCATTTCAGGAGTTTGTGTACTGACATTGTTGTCCTTTCCCCAATTATAATTGTCAGATTGAATGCCAACTTCTTTTTTGTTCTGAACCCTTTGTGAAGTTGAGGGATTAACATCAACAGAACAAACATTTACGTCGTGATATTGCACGACAAATTATATATTATATTATTATATTGCATATTATTCGTCTCTTGAACGTCATAAACGTTATCAGCCAGTGCATTAGAGAAAGAGATAAAAAGATACAATTGCATATGTTTATTAACCATTGAGAGTATACCTACTAGCTCGATAAAAAATTCTTAAGCGATAAGTTATCCCAACATTACGGTGGTGTCGTCAACAAATGCTTATTGTTAACGACACCCCAGGGGTGTCGTTTTGGGGGTGTCGTTAACAATGAACGGGCACATATGTTAGAAAAGAATAGCGATACACGACGAATTGTCAGAATGTCAATGAGACAACCCGTTTCAGTGTTACCAGTAGTGTGAAAGAATAACTCCCTAACCACCTATAATTCCTGTGCGAATCCGATCAAACATTGAAGTTTTAATTAACAATAACATTGGTTTATGACTAAATTGAATTATTTTGTTTGGTCAAGCAAACGAAAACAACAATTTAAATGCAGTTTATATTTTTTAACAGAATGGTGACTGAAAATGTTTCCATGATTTTGTGCTTTGTTGCAATAAAGTGGCAACTGAATAATGACGTAGATACGAGACGCTCCCGGAATGCCAGACCTTGTTTTATTTGACCATGGTGTAAACAATAGACAGACGTGAGATTTCAGCGATCCCAGTACATTTGCTATAATTTATTAAAGAGTTCCGTTGCCTATCCTCCGAAGTCACCAGATCTTTACCAAATTGAAATGGGATCACTGAGAAAGTACTCTTCCTTTTCCTTAAACAACCGAAACCGCTTCTGGTGTGCCTATAAATTTAAAGAGTTACCTCTATTTCTCCAGGATCCCATTAAATGGAACTTTACACGTCTTACTGTCGAAATCTGGGTGTATTGTACGTACTCCCTCAGTGCATACAGTCATGATGTTGTATAAACAATAAACAACCAAGCGATTGCAGCAATTAATGCAGCTTTGGCTTGTATTTTTGAAGAGTTCCGTTTATATCTCCGAAGAAAAGCGTCAGATCTTAACCAAATTGAAACGGAACCCCACACGAAAAGCACCAGCTTTCAAATGAAAGAAGAATCATCAAAATCGGTTCACCCAGTCTGAGTTCTGAGGTAACAAACATTGTCGAAACTGTGTGTATTGTACACATCTGCGTACTCCCTCAGAGCATACATGCGTGATGTTACGTCATGTAGTATGAACAATGAATCTACAAGCAATTGCAGCAATTACTGCAGATTTACCGTCTATTTTTGAAGAGTTTCATTGTATATCTCGGAAGATCAGCATCAGATCTTCAGTAAATTTAAATGGGATCAAACGAGAAGCACCAGCTTTCAAATAAAAACCCTGTCACACCCAGTCGAAAGTACTGAGGTAACAAACACAAAAAAAAAAAACAAAAATACAGACGAATTGAGAACCTCCTCTTTTTGGAAGTCGGTTGAAAAACAACTGTTTACGGTACTGGTGACAACGAAGGGTGGTTGTGGTACGTGTGAAGAAGCCCTTAGGGTAAACCTGGTACCGACCTCAACCACACCACGTCGCAACGATAAAATGCTGTCAAGCAGTGGTTACGTGTGAATAGTGTCACTTCAGCTTTTTTTGTAGTTGCGTTGTGGTACCGACAAAATGTCCACGTGCGTAGCGTGCAGACATAGTTTGACTCCGGTTTTCATTGCGGAAACACGCGTGGACTGACCAAACTCATGGAATTCGAAGAGGAAACTTTGTTATTGCGATCTTGCTATGGTTATTATTAAGAAGAAGATGGCGGCGACGACGATGACGCACTGTCATTGCGTCGACGCAACGTTGTGTTTGCGATGTGGTCGGCCACTAGTTCGCAGTGTCGCTGGTGGTTGCGTTGTGGTTGCGATGTGGTCGGTATCACAGACACGGTCGATAACGACTGCAAAATGTGGTATACGTGAATAGTCCTATTCATTTTCAATACAAAATATACGACTGGCCACGTGGTGTGGTTGTGGTACGTGTGAAGAAGCCCTTAGACGCTAAACATCTATTTCGCATTTATGTGTACTGGTACTAAAATGTCTCTTTCTCATAATGTCGCTTTAGCAGAATGACTCCCTCTCAACAGGTCACTTTCTCACAACATCCACACCAAAATTAATTTGTGAATAGCAAAGTTTTGCAACATTGAAAGTAGTGTTTATAGCTCCCGACGCAAAAAAACGACGGGGTGTTATAAGTTTGGCGTGTCTGTGTGTGTGTGTGTGTCTGTAGCATCATGTGGATTTTTTTTTAGTTTGAAAGGCGAATTAATCGGGAGTGTACTCAGCTAACTTGTTAACAAAAATGAGTCCAAGATGTTCGGGGCCACATAATGGCTTAACATATTTGTTCAACAACTCCCTCAATATGGATAACAAATGAAAGAGCTTGACTAATAGAATACTCTACGCTATAATAAATTTCAAATTCAAGATGGCCGCCACCATAAAAAGGTGGGTTATGTTTTTTACATCTCCCTCAATGGGTCAAATTAATGGTAGGCTTAACTAGTAGAGTACTGTGTATTTTGAAAGGGAATGAGGAATACTATATTATTATGATAATACAAACACACACAGCATACGTCATATCGTTACGTGACGATTTCTACCACCCGTAAATCGCGTTAAGGAAGTTCGTTCCAAAAAAAAAATACTTATGTAATTATGACCCTATGTGTCGGGGGCTTTCTAAGTTTTTAATTTAATGTATCTTGTGTAAATTTTGTGGTGTTTCTTTTCGACATTGCTTTTCATTTTCATACTTCTATTGCCAAAGTTTTTGATAAAGTAACGAGCACTAATGTACACAAGTAGCAATTTTTAAACCGATTTCATGCCTACTTTACTGATTAAGTATTAGATGTCGTTACGAATATAGTATTTTGAGACCTGTACTATTATGAAATAGATCTCTTATCTCAAAGAGAAAATCGCTTTTCATCTTTGCTATGTTTTCATTAGTGTTCGTGACTGTGCAGTGCCAGGTCATCAAAACAACTCACGTTATCCCCGAGCCGCAGTAGCTCGGGATAGGTCTGCGCGAGGTAGGCCACCACGTCCTCATGCTGCGCCAGCACGGCGACGTGCAGCGTCGTGCGACCGAACGTGTTCTGACAGCGCGCCAGCGTGCGCGCGCCCTCCCCCGACAGCGCGCTCTGCACCGCGCGCAGGTCGCCGCGCCGCACCGCGCCGTGCAGGGCCTCGCGGGACTCCTGATACGGAAATGTAATGCCGTCATCATCATCTCAGCCGAAAGACGTACACTACTGGACATAGGCCTCCCCCAAGTGTCGCCACATTGACCGGTCTCGTACGACTCGCATCCAGCGGATTCCCGCAGCATTCACCAGGTCATCGGCCCACCTAGTGGGAGGCCTTCCAACGCAACGTGTTCTGGTTCGCGGTCGCCACTCCATAACTTTTCAGCTCCATCGGCTATCCGTTCTGCGAGCTTAACTTACTTAAGTTTGGCAATTCTTCGGGCAACTCCGGTAACCTTGGTTCTCTTGTGGATGTCTTCATTCGATTCTTCGGTTGTTAATGTATTTAATTGGCTTAGCTCGTAGCTGTATTGAAAAGCTGGTCGGCGTAGCATGTAAAATATGCGGTGCGTTACGTAGTTACGCGTAGCTCATAGATCGTAGCGTTACGGCGTAGCCCAACCCGCTACGGCGTAGTAACATTACACCTACGGCTTAGTTACGTAGCCGCTACAGCGTAGCGTTCCTACGGCGTAGGAGGTAGCCTCTACGATGTGTGTAAAGCTACTATTAAGATATGTACTGCGTAGCAGTGATGACTTTGTTGCGTAATACGTTAAGTTTGATTTGTATTATCTGATTATGAATTTAATTAACATGCAAAATAAAAGAGTCAAGGCATTACTTACCTCAAATGCAGGTATAGAAGCGAGCAAGTTGTTCATATCACTGTCACCTCGCTGAGCTATCACCTCCGTTATGGACAATCCCTCTTCATCGACCACATCCAGAATGTGGTCGTAGCCTTCCATTAGTAGTTCCATTATCTTATCCGTGTTTCCTGGTAACCACAAGTTATACGTCTAACATGTCTTTTTATTTTAATTTGTTGATAAATCTTACAGCTTACTACTGCTACTACTAAAATGAAAGGCTACAGTTTTTTTTAATGAAGAGCAATTACAAGGCCAATTACATAGGCCATTAAAAAGGAATTTATAGTACAATGTAAAATTAGCTTACAAATACTTAATTATACTTCTCTTGACCTTCATTTAGTATTAGTAGTGTCCCACTTCGATTTTGTCTGTTTTAAATTGAAACACCCTTGAAATAACAGCTGTTTATAATTTACCTACATCTATGATTACTACAGACATCATCATCAGCCTAGCCTTGTCCCTACTATATTGGGGTCGGCGGCTCCCAATCTAACCGGATGCAGCTGAAAGCCGATGTTTAACATGGAGCAAATATCTGACCTCTACAACCAGTTAGTACTAGGTAATATGATACCCCTTGGTAAGACTGGCTCTCAAACTTTCAGTCCACTGAGTACCGACGGTTAAAGATCTAAAAACGACAGCCAGGGCCAACGGCTTGGTTTAACGCGCTCTCCGAGGCACAAAGAGAAACTCGGTATATCATGAATAGTCACTCATATACAGACCGACTCAGGCAAGCGCTGTTTAACTTTGAACATCGACCAGTACTGCTCGTTAACATTGCAAATTTATCAAAACATATTTAGATCCATGTTCACTAAAAAGATGACGGTCTGATTATCTAAAAACAGTTGTTTAAATCACATTTTTGTAGGGGAGCATGTCCCTTAAACAGCTGGTTTTAGATTAACAAACCGTTATCTTTTCGGTGAACATGGATCTAAATTTCGTAAAATAATGTATTTTTTTAATATGTGAAGATATTGAAGTGAAGATCTCGTGGCTGAATAATAACAGCCGGTCGGGCTGATCTTTAGGTTAATCCCTGCATGCCTAGGTTGATCTTTGGATGGGTGACCACCCTTACATACCGAGTTTCCTACGTGCCTTTGAAGGCACGTGAAGCTGTTGGTCCCGGCTGTCTTTTTTCCATCTTTGGCAGTCGTTACAGGTAGTCAGTGTCTCAAAGAGTCTGACAACCAGTCTTATCGAGTGGGATCGTATACCCAGTATAAATTGGGCCGTGGAGATCAAGTGGGCAGTCGTTCCATGTAAAATACTGGTATTCAGCTGCATCCGGTTGCACTGGAAGCCGGTGGAAGCTGGAAGTGGAAATTACAGTTTTTTCCTACTCCTCTGCTATACTTTCTGATTAATTTCGTTGCGGGATCCAAGACAGTTAAATTCATTCTCTGGGACTTCATCGAGCATCATTGTCTCGGCGCTTTTCTGGTGGTCGCCACTGTTGATTCTGGCTTTCAGGAGTTACAGTGGTTTGGGCGTGTGTGGCGGGCTTGTCCCAAAATGTACACTGGGAACCGACTCCAACATAATTGGGAAAAGGCTAGGCAGATGATGAAGACGTGGTAGTGCTAGTAGCAATTTCATCATCCTGATAGAATCCTTACCTCTGGCAGCCATATGTAACATCCACTTGTCAATCTCCACAGTGTTCTCTGGCACATTGGCCTGTATGGACACGTCCCGGGCGGTGCGATACAGCTCATCTCTATAACCGAGGCTGATGTCTGACTCCTGCAGCAGCTGGAACAGCGCATTGCGTGTGTGTGTGCGAGCGGCTGCAAAGTGCAGCATCGACTGGCCGTGTTCGTCCTGATTCAGAAAAAAAGTGTCGTGATAACTTTAACTTGATCAACCTGTAATGTATCCATTCCACTTTACTGAACGTTGAAACAGTTAATCCCGAAGGTATTTTTATGAAATCTAAATCAAAAGTACTAATTGGCATTGTTTGTATTGTATCAACCAAGGTCGCTTGCAGAATAGGCATTGTCAACTTCGAACTTAGATATTCAAGACGGCATTCAGGATTGCTGAGCTAAAAGCATACACAAAACAACAAAAAGTACATAAAGGGCGTGAAAAACCTGTTAACGAAGCCTAAAGGCACTTGTTCTCCCCGTCAAAGCGATATTATTTTGTTCTATCCCATACCTGGGAACGTTCTAGTTACGGAGATATTAGGGAACAAAGTATTATTACTATTTGACAAGTTTTGAATGTTATTTTTTTACTACGACCCCCGTACTATTCAATACACGCGCACATTATGTTTTGTTTTTTTCGTTACAGATTATTGAGTTCTACCACAGAACATGATTTTTCACCCCAAAGTCATTTCCCATCAATATTTGTTCGAGTAAAGTTACTTAATTTAATTAACAGAATGCTTGGTTGATGGTTTCGTGATGAGTCTGTTTCCACGCTGTATTATTAACTCACTCTGGTGGCGCTACTGAAGGCAGACTCAGGTGCATCAGGGCTGGTGACTGGCAGCTGTGGGTCCACGGTGACGATGTCAATAGGCCGTTGCTTGGTGGCCGTGCGGTTCCTGTCCAGGGGCACGCTTGACAGTACTGGCTCGGCTGTGAGCCGCGGGGCCTGATCGTTCTCTACTTCGGCTGCTTCTCGAGTCACTAGCAGTTCGCTTTCCTAGGAATGGAAATATTTTGATGACTGACTCTGATCTTTCAATTAATAGTTATAAATAATTCTAAGATATTTCTAATAAAGAATCCCAACACCTAGCCTAATCAGGAAATTGAACCCAAGATAGTAAAAAGATAAGCAGTAGGTTGACTTCAAAGAAACGTCCGACACGCTGACGTAATAAACCGAGCGTCCCTTCCGGGGCCCGTAAGGATAAGTCAAGGTGTAAATAGACTGAGTCGCGCGCGCCGCGTCATTTTCTTAACGATAAAACACAATCATTTCACCTGATAGTAGCAACCCTAACCCTCAGATCGACAATAGGTATTGAATTCAAGGACACTTCCGAGTCACACTACTGCTTATCTTTTTACTGTGCCTAGGATTCCACGCGTATAATTAAAATAATGGAACAGTTACGAGTGGTGATTTTTCATTATGGATTCTTCATAAATGTGTGCGAAAAATGATCATCAGACTATAATGTTCCCACTGCTGGGACAGCCCCTCTCTGCGTGAGCGAATGGGCTGTAATCTACCACGCGGCGTTCGCATACAATGCAGTATATTTGTAAACGAACATGTTGGTACGAGAGCCCACGACCAAAATGTATGCCTCGTCGTTTTACTACAAAAACCGTATAAAATCGATAAATTTGGTTATAATGATTCCAACGTTTGACCTGATCGTATTTTCAAACAGGTATTACAACAAAAATATTACCGAACTGTTTCATGGTAATAGGTACATAAACAAACATAGGTCGCCTAAGTATAATCGGTCAAAACTGTAGTCACAATTTATAAAGGGTGTAAAAGACCTCTTAACGAATACGAAAGGCACTTGTTCTCCTCGTCATTTTGATCATTTTTTTGTTCTACACCATACCTGGGAACCTTCTAGTTACGGAGATATAGGGGGTCAAAGTTGCAAGAATTTTACAAGTTTTTTTTTAAATACCACTTTTTGTCGCATGATTTTTACTTTAAATATCTCTACGACCTCCGTACTATTCAGTCCATCCATCCGCACAATGTTTTGAGTGCGTTACATTGAGTTATACCACAAAACATGATTTATAACCTCAAAAAAAAAAGTTGTTTCCCAGCAATATTTTTTGCGGAAAGTTACTTAGTTTGATATACAGAATGCTTGGTTAACGGCTTTGTGATGAGGTGAAATACACCCTGTATAGTCTTGATGTAATTTTATTGGAAACTATGTACCTACTATGCTTGCTATTTTTCATATCACAAACAGATGAGGGAATGTCGGTCTCCTAGAGTACCAAACTGCGAACAGCGAGTGCGTGTACGCTTACGCGACTCCACTGTACACAAAAGTACGCAGTTGGCGCACACTGGTATAATCGCGCCTTTATGTTAATGAGCTTAAAACAGATTGCATTCATCCGTCATCAATCAATAACCTTGACAAAGAAAGTTAAAAACCCAACAAAAAAGGCTGAAAAACTGAAATAAAAGTTATTTAAAAAAATGTGTGGAAGTTATGCTCACCTGCGTACCTAAATTTGATTTCTCGTGCTCAGGAAAGTTGTGAAGAAAACTGGCCAGGAACGCAATCGGGTCCTTAGGCTTTATATTAGCCACTTCGGTCAGACCTTTGATCAAAGGATCGCCGAGAGCTGTGAACACATCGTTCAAGTCACCTTCCATATTGTCTATCACAATTTCTATTTTAACGTTAAACAAAGTACTTTAAAACTTTAATAGGAGCTTACACTTAGCAAGATATCTGCCCTCTTCGGTCCGAAAGATGGGAATGTCCATGTGACCGTTGTCGGCGTGGCTTGTGCCTGAAACCGATCAATTATTCACTGACGGCCTTCGATATGTTTGCCTGGGAGGGGGAAGGGTGCGAGAATATATCAAACACGTGGGTTTTTACGCGAACGTGAGCATATGGTGGGGGGCAGAGGGTGGTAGATGATTATAGTCCGCGGCGGCAGTGGGAAATGGACAGCAATGCTCTATTAGCATTCGCCAGTCATAATTGATATGGCCTATTGTTATCGATCGAATGTTAAACGTAAACGCTGAGTAACGTTATTATGTTTTATAAAAGAATATCGACAGATTGTGTTATTAATAGAATGTGGATGAATACGTACAGTTACACATTTTGTTTTATAGTAAACAATGCTTACTTTCTACAAAGCACACACCATCTAAAGACAGGACAACACATTTTCGACATCACACTGTATCTAATGTTGGAAAGATAATGGTTGATGGTGAGCGTGCAGTTAAACAAAGCATTTTGTTGTAACTAATTGATGTGCAAGCGTGGACGTTTGCAATGACTTCACTTGGTGTAAGACTCACACGAACACGCCACCACACAAGGATATCAACGAAATCTTTAGTACTGACCTAAAACTTTTTAGATATCTAGATGTTGCTCAGCTGCAACCATACATAGGCACGTTTTCAGTACCTATAATCTTTCCAACATTCGATAAAATTATTTGTGAATTTAATGTGAACTGTTGTGTAAAGGTGAATAAAAGTATAATTATTTGAATCTATTATTATTTTAGCATCTAGGATTTTTCCCTTTTCTCTGGGGTTTCGTGACCAGTAATACTACTTCTTTTTTTACGAAAAATATTCGATAGCATCGTTGCAATATGTGCTGAGTTTTGCATTGATAGATCTTTTTCCAGGTGAAGTAAATTTGAAGCTGCGTTCACAAAATCGTTAAAACAGTGTATTTCCGTCACACTTAAACATTGATAGTTACTGATTCTGGCAATGTCAGCACTCAGAGTTTCACGGTACTGCAGACCTCTCATGGTACAAAGGTATTTCATGTTGTCGGGGTCCTTTGATAGACCCGGGAAATTAACAATGAGGCTGAAACGAACGCCAGCGCCTAAGTACGTTGGTCTAGCAGACAAATATCCCAGCTTTGCATCCCAAGTAAAATCGAGCTTTTCGTGTAGATAACTCATGATATAAGATACTTTACTGAATGCTAGGCCAACTTCTCCAGGAGAGTCAGGTGAAGTAGATACTAGTACACGAACGTGGTCGTGGACATTAATCCATACAGCAATGCTTCTATCGTCAGTAACGAATACTCCACGACCGTAAGGCCAGTGCTTTCCATGCAATCGCGCACAGTCATCGATCTCATCTCTATCGCAAAGAGCTATCAGAAGACCGCTTGACGCTAACGCTGCACATATCTCTGATGGCTTTTCCAAAACTTCATTTAAGGTGTAATAAGTTCCACCCCTTTGGTTAGATTCGGGATTAGAATGTTCGGTAAATTTTGAGAAATCTTCTTTCATCAATAGTGTTGTCACAATTCTTTCTATTGTTTCCAACTTTCCCACTTTTAGGTTTAAAGGCAACTCAAAACCTTCTAAATTACGTGAACATTCCACTACCCCAGAAAGCACGAATTCGTCATTTGGATCAATATTTAATTCTACAAGAGGTTCCGAAAATAGTTTCGCAGACGAAGTGGCTATAAAATCAGATCTGGGATGTGTTGGTAAATCAGAATTCACGTTCATATTATGAAGATCTTTCACAAGTGGATATAAAAACTCATTAAATACATCATATACATAGTAGTCCGGGGCTGTGATTCCTCCAGGAAAGTCTTCCTCGATAGTTTGGATAATATTTCTGCTATCCGGCAGTTTTTTCACAGCAGGCCAGATGACGTCGAAAAGATCATGATCTAATTTAGTGACTCTATATTTTATAACATCAAAGATTGGTCTTTTTAAGAATCGTGCAAGTACGAGCGGAGGCGTAGCAGTATTAGAAGAAGCGGATAAAGGCGTTCGAGGTGGTTTCGAAGACGCTAAGAGATGATAGCATCGTTCCAAAGTATCCAAAGCTTCAGGCGTATCCAAAACTCGGCGAGATGACACTTGATCCTCAGGCACTAGACATAGTCAAGTTAAAACATGCGGACATTTTAATAGTAATACAAGTAATAGCGAAATTCTTCATTTAGAGTGCGGTTTTTGTTAGTTGTAGAAGCAAATCTGGTCGCCGATTTTACATACCTTTATCGGAGAACATGCTTTTAGCGGTTTCTTCACTTATACCATATTCTGATAAGAGTTGATCAAAAGGAAGTAAATTTGGATGATGTTGATACTCTTCAGCAGACTTCCCATTCTAAAACAAATCATAATTCTCATTTTATGTGTCACACGTTACAATTCAATTACTTTTAGTATTAAAGCTCCGTAAATGCCAAATGTCAAATCAATGAAGTTTCTCTTACATCGTCTAAATCTTTCGAATTGGCACCAAGTTGTTGAAGCAGATTGTAGTAATGTCCATTGTCTGGTAGCACTGCTGCGTAATGTAATGCTGTCCTTCCTTCAAAGTCTACTGCTGATAGAGTTTCAGGAAACCTATAAAAATATTATATATGGTTAATAACAAACTTTATTCTCTTATAACAGTTCTATCAAATATTTGATCGTTCATTTAGCAAACCTTCCACCCAAATACTTGATGATGTTAGTTTTCCCGAATATAGTCGCGACATGTAATGGAGTTGCCCCATTTGGTGATATTGGATCTCGAGCTATTGCAAACTTTCGTCTGTCTAGCGCCGCTTGAAGATCTCTTATATTGCCCTCTCTTGCTGCTATGTGCACTTTGTTTATTTTTTGCTAAAACATAGTGTTCATTAATATTTTTGTTACTTTTAATTCTCTAATAATATTCATGAAACTATGAGTTACCATGTAAGTTGGTACATTATCCAGAAAAGCTTGTAGTTCAGAATTTCTTGAAATCCTTCCTATAAGCCTCGAACCTTCGCCATTTAAAACTAATGTAGCCAACATTTCCATATTTGCGTTATTGATCAAATCTGTTACTTCTGGGTCTATTTCGTTGTCCTGTAAAATTGTAAATAAGATATTAATCGTCAAGATAAAATAAGTATGTGGTTGCGTTGCTTAGAGTTAGAACTACAATCGCTGACTAATAGTTTACTTGATAGAAAGTACAAAGATCTAAGAAGCTGGCAAATCAATTCATGACAGTGGTGTTACGAGGTGTCTGTGAGAGTACACAGTGCTACAATACAATGATGCTTCTAGTCTAAAGAACACCACAATCAACTAATCAATTTACTTATTACCTTCTTTAGTCGGTCGATTGTCTTACTTGATGGTACAAGTTAGAGATATACTTACAACTACGAGAACTTCTCCGTGCACTGATCCTTCTCTTTGCGTCATACTTGCATCCTGTGAATCCAGCTCGGCTTCACCATTCACAACACCTTCTATAAGACTTTCCTGTGTACTTCGGCCGTTGGTCACGTTTCCTTAATTAGCAAAATAATCAAAAATATTGAACTTGTCAGGGACCCTCTTATAATTGATTAAAATTACGAGGATTATATTTTGATTGTTTCGTGTATAGTGCCAGAAGAGATTTCGGCTTTACCTCTCTTGGCACTTCCCCTGTCAGACAGTTCTGCTGTGCTCTTAAGATTCGACTCACTATATTCAGACTGTGTTTCTCCGGGAACTTGTACGTCATCATCGTCTTCATTGTGTTCCACATTTTTAGCATTACCTTCATTTGAAGTAGCACCATCATCCTCTGCACCTTCGATACTATCATTGTCATAATGGGTTTCGTTTTCTTTTGTTTCGTTCTCTTCGTTATGATGGGACTGATGTTCTCCAGTTTCCCCAGTATGGTTCTCATTTTCGTGATGATCGTTATGTGATTCAATTTCTTCGTGTCCTTCTTTTGCTTCCTCGTTATGGGTCTCCTGAGGGGATTCGTTATGTTCTTCTTTCTCCTCAGTTGTTTGTTCCGAATGTTCACCTACAGCCTCTTGCTCATGAGTATGGTCATCGTCTATTTCTTCTTCAGTTTCAGCTTTCTCTTCATTTTCTCCCTTTAGAACATTCTCATCATTGTTTGCTTCGTGATGGGAATCTGCTGCACTTTCTTCAACATGTTCAGTAGCTTCCCCATTATGTTTGGCTTCTTCCTCATTATGTTCAGCAGGTTCTTCGTTATGTTCAGCCGCTCCCTCATTATTTTCAGTAGGTTCTGCGTTATTTTCAGCAGTTTCCTCGTTACTTTCAACTGCTTCTTCAGCATGTTCAGTAGTTTCTTTAGGACTATCCTCTGGTGTTTCTTCGACTTCTTTTGTTTCCTCTGCTTCTGGAGCATCATCAGCCTTTTCTTCGTGTTCTTCGGCAGGTTCTTCTGCGTTAGTTTCATTTACATCTTTTTGTTCATGCTCATGATTTTCTTCCACTACTTCAGATTCCTAAAATGCATAAAATAAAAATTCATGCAGATGTTCATAAAAAGCAACGCAACTTAACTATAACAACATTCCGTGATAATGTGTCATGCACTGCTCACCTTGTTACTTTCTACATTTGCAATGTGATTCTCAATATCGTCTTTAGTCTGTTTTGCATCATCTAATTCAGGCAAATTGTTTATGAGTTCATGCGTGCTACTGCCCTTCATTCCACCAATACGATTATCTGTACTTTCAGACGCAGTCATCGTATTTGTATCTTTTGACGAAATATTTTCATTAGATGCCTTATGATTCCTCCTCCTAGATTTTTTGTTTAATTCGGCTATAACCTCAGTGTCCAGCAACTTCCAATCCCAAGAAGTTGGGTAGGCACTCGACGGTGTTCTGGGTGCATCGGGTAGTGTTTTGAATATATTTTTATCTATTTCCTGGGGCCTATTTATGTAATAAGCTGGTGTTTTATTTTTCTAAAACCAGAAAATGTTGAATAAGTAGTATAAAAATTAATATTAGTCAAAGTAGTGACAATGAAGTAGGAAACTGTATGTTTTAATATAAATGATTAATAGCTCATGGATTTGAGCATGCAGTGTCAAGGAATAAAATCTATGAAAACTTTCTAATTGTACAGAGATTGTATGCGATCAATACTTACGTTGTCAACAACACTTTCGTCAGCCCCGAGACCGACGAGTGTGTTGTACGTGTGTTGATCATCTTTCATGGTAGCGGCGTAGTGCAGCGGCGTACGACCGTCGTTGTCGACGTCATTAATACCTTGCGGATACCTTTCAGCGATGTACTTGAGAATGCCGCCGTGGCCTAAACCTGCAGCCTGAATATTTTTTTGGTTAAAGGTAAATAAATTTACTAATCATAGCATTATGTTAGATTCACAAAGAATTCAGTTGTGTGATACAATAGTCATGATAGAATTTATCTGTTTCTCTTCCGTGTATGAAAATCGAGAAACATTCGAATCCGAAACTGAATTATTGACTTGAATTCATGGAGAAATCAATATTATTTTATTCGTCATTGAATCGCCAGATGTGAAAAAAGACAGCTTGGGCAAGGTTCACCGGCAGGCAAGGCTACGGCGTTTTGAAGAAGGTCGAAATTAATTGACTGTACCTTATGCATGACTGTCATATTGTTCCCATCCCTGCTGGACAGAGCTAGGGGAGGCACGGGGTCTCCGGCGTGTTTCATAAGACCTTCCAGATCATTCTGTACTACAGAGGTGTGGATGTCTCGTATGGTGTTCTGGAAAAACAAAAACGATATGCTTATAGTGTCTTATAGCTTATTAGTCTTCAAGTAAAATATGCCTACTGTTATGTACTTGAATTAAAGAGAATAAAAAAAAAAAAAAAATAGCTGGACATTACACACAGCACCATCTAGTGCCACACTAAGAAAAGCTATTGTCGTGGTCACCAGACACTTGATATACTACAAATATACTTTTTGTTTGTAAATACATTCTTATTATACATATTAATATCCATGACTCGGAAACAAATGTCCATGCTCATCACAAAAACATTTGCCCCTACCATGATTCCAACTCCGGACACTCAGAACGTAAAGCAGCCTCACTACCGCTGCGCCATTCGGGTGTGCAGATAGATCAATGTGGTCTGCTGTTATTAGTAATATTATGAAGGTGCTAAGCTATATATTCTGTTGACAACATTGGTGGGTTCATCTATTCTAGGACCACAGGAACTTAGTAAATTTGAAGGGCTTTTTACTGTAATTTCAGCTCTAATTTTACTCGCCCAAGATAATAAGAGACAGATTATTTTTTGTCATTAAGTTAGATGATACTACGACTTTTATTCACGACCTTCTTTGTCGTGTGGTTAGTACTTATTTTTGTGGCAGAGTTATTATGCTGCCCATGGGCCTCTGACTTGACTTTACACGCTGTCGAGAAAAATCTTTCTGGCGTGCTGATTTCCTCACGCTGTTTTTGTTCACCGAAGCAAGTGTTAATTATACAATACGCGGATGAATCCGATAACTCAGAGGTGCGTGCCTTGGTTTCTAACTCAATACCAATGACTTGACAGTATGTGGTATTCACTATAAAAGCTAGTTGGATTGTAGGTCAACCAACGCTAACGTTATCTTACCATGATATAAGGCACGGCCTCCAAGAACTTCTTAACCACGGGCTGGTTGGAGACCTCGCTGAGCAGCCGCGCGCCGTGACCCTCCCACACCACGCGCTGCAAACGCGCCATGTCGCAGTCGTGGCACCATATCCGAATGTTGTGGCGTTTTATCACCAGACCTGATGAGAACGTAGCAATTTTACATCCAAAACTTCAAACATATAATACTGGTATTCACCTGCTTCCGGATAGTCCGGAAGCCCACCCCAGCTGGGAAAAGGCTAGGTAGACGATGAAACTATAAGTTGGTAGTTGACTATAGCGACTATAGTAGAGTTTCAGACGACAAATAAATACGAAATATGTTCTTAAACTCCACAGCTGAAGTTTCAATAAGTATTGTGATTAGGACTTGCTTAATTTGAAATTGTTACTTCTACGAATACATTACCAGTTTAATTATCCACAGATGTTTAATGATGATGTAATTGGCTTTAAATTACCTACATAACTAGCAATTTAAATAAGGTCCAAGGGAAATGAAACCGTATTAAACAAACTGGTAATATCCATTTTAAAGTAATACCTAACAAAAACAAAACACTTCGGGTAAACTGTTTCAGTATACTAAGTTCAATCATTACGTCACTCACAGTAATATATACGTGATACATTATTCAAGCATGTGCTATGCCAACAACCCCCTCCGACGCGTCGTTCCGTCGTAGAAACATGCAAGATAAGGCGTCGTATCGCTTTACCGACACATTAGTTCGAAAGGAACCTCCAATATGTGCCACTGTTTCTACTTGGAATTGCAATCGATGGAAAAGTTCAAGGTGAACCGACCATTGAAGAAAAAATGGTGGAAAATGCTTCTTTTTGTGGATAGGGTGAATTCATTAACGGTGATTGGATGTCGGTTCACGTAGGTAATGCGTAGGTTTGAAGGTTCATAAAGTTTTAGTACTGCTGATGTTGGTAATATCCATCATCACAATTTTTATGGACAAAGTCAATGTACTTAGCCTGAAATTAATAGTGTAACACTTGGTTATTAGTTATTTTAGTTTCCATCGAAAACTCAGCAGTGGAGAAATTTTACTAAGGAAGTAAACTTCAATTCTTCAAGCTTAGCTTGGGAGGAACTCAATGGAATTGTCAACTCTAAGAGGAATTTGAGTAATTTATAATTAGCATATCTTTTATTCGCCTTTCAGATCATGATTTTACTTCAAACTGATAAAAATCGTCCTAAAATTGGTTGTTATCACTAAATAACAGTGCTCAACAAAACAACCATCTATTTGGTGAAATAATAAAGTTTTACCGGCCGATTAACTATGTGCGTGCTAATCAGGGCAGAATCAATCGAATCGAATGTCTATTGAGTTCGAGCAAATAAATGAGGTACAGTCACCAACACAAAAAAAGAAAGCACGTTAAGCAGTTGGTCCCGGCTGTCATTTGTAGATCTTTGACAGTCGTTACAAGTAGTCAGTGGCCCAAATAGTCTGACAACCAGTCTTACAAAGGGGTATCGTATTACCCAGTACTAACTGGGTTGTGGAGGTCAGATTGGCAGTCACTCCATGTGAAATACTGGTGTTTAGCTGCATCGGGTTAGACTGGAAGCCGACCCCAACATAGTTGGGAAAAAGCTAGGCAGATGATCAGTCGTAACACATCAAGTTACCACGAACTGTAAATTTTCTCCAAATATGTTGACGGTTAAGATCAAAATCGAATGAGAAAATTTGTCAGTTTAGTAACTTGGTGTGGTGACGACTGTACCTATAAAACATTCTAGTTTCCCATAACGAGATTGTCGATTGAAACAAGGTTTAGTAATACTCGAATGTTGTTATATTAATTATCTAAATGTTATCTTTATTCTTTCATACTGGCGTAAAAGTGGAGTAGGTAATTCTGTTTCGATAAAATCAATAGTGGTGGCATGGAAAATATGTACTTGTGTATTGACTAATGTTCTTTATATTAGTATCGTGTGTGTTACTTAGCAATACGGCCTATTTTATTGATTTTGTGAATTAATGACTTCATTTTGTAGGTGACAAATTGTATCCTGCACTTTTGAAAACAATTTTAAATAAAATATGTCAACTGGAAAGTTTTCTAATAAGGGGATATTCTTACTTGTTTTATTATGTTTCAGACCAAACGATTCGTTGATCATCGAGTAAGTAGTCATTATCATTAAAAAAATCTAAAGGCTCCAATAAGGTGTTCAGATTAAATCATGTTTTAGAAAATTTGTATCAGAGAAAAAACGCCAAGCAAGCAAAATTATAGTCGCTTGCTTAGCGCTTTGCCTTTGGTACAGTTTTCAAAGCAGTCAAGTACCTAATTACCTAGTCTGTTTTGCTACCCTAAGTGTAGCAACCAAAACTTCAAAAGCGAAGGTTCAGTAATTAAAGATTCAAGAATCTTATGAATGTAATATCCTAGATGATATATGTCGGAGAAGCAGCATCCTCCTCGACATCATCAGTGTTCACGGAGTCTAGTGGGCGTCATTTGGGTGAAATGCGAGCACAAAACAAAGTATTCACCGCTTCAAACAATTTAATGGCAATATTTCACAATAACTAGTTTGCTTAGCAATTATATTCGAGCAGCAGGTGCGTGACACCAATCTAACTTCATCACCAGTAATCCACCTGGATCCTCGATCCACCACCGTTCTCCAAGCAATCCTTGCTCTGTCACCACATATTATGTCAAGCCCGTAAAAGATGGCGCCTCGACCCCACTCTGGATACTTTATCCTCTGCTCTAATTTGACATGATACAATGCAATGACTTTTAAAGAAATTGGTTAGAATATACACAACATTAAAATGTGATAAATCAAACCGCATTAAATTAGGATTTTACAAGTTATTTCAAATTAGCAATCGATTGATCGTAAGCAACCAACAATCAACTCTTCGTTTACTTCCGCTTCCTCCGACATATATATTAACCTCGTGCCTCTTATGCACGAGGTTGTGGGCTAACATCCGAGCAAATACCAATGTCTCTTTTTCAATTCAAATGTTCCTACTTTCTATGTTTATCTTGGAGATCACAGACATCAGTGAAGGAAAATATCTTGAGCAAACCTGGACCTATAATGAATACAAGTCTAAAAAGCCCATGGTGATCAATGCTCATGCTTTCTCTGTATACAGATAAGGCCTTTGCCCAGCAGTGGGACAATAATAAGTTGGCATTGTATTAATTATTTTGTATATAATACCCAACAAAGTGAAATGTTCTATAAATAATATTTCTAGTATACTAAACCCTTAAATTTGCAGCTTACAGTTTAAACAAATATGTAAAGTAAAACAAATACAATGCAAAACATTGAAACCGTCTTTAAAGTCAAAATTTCTAAGTAAAAAGTGATGGCTAGTTACATTCATGTCGACCTGAAAAGTCAAGGCCATTTGTTATATTATTCAGGTAGACTGGAAGTCAGACAGATAGGTTTTAATGTTTAATGACTTGCCATCGATCGATCACATACACCTGGTGTGCCCTTCGGGCCCCTTCCTTTCAATGTAGGACAATCATTGAGTACAAAGTATTCTTTCGAATGGAATTCTATGTAGTTTGATTTTTGGTTATAACTTTTTGTTAAACAAACCTTTGGGTTAGGTTATAGGTCATGCTGAATTATGAAGGTACCTAAATATAGTTTTTAGATACTTAATTGAAGCCTATATTAGTCCCAAGCAGGCTACAGAGTGCTTTAGTGAAAATCAGGCACAAGATATTTTTAAACGAGTTGGTACCTACCCTCTTTGGGATTGATACCTGAAAAGGGTCGAAAAAGCTTTTGTCGATGTACGTTATTTTCAGCTTAGGTAGGGTTAGGTACTTCGTAATCCTAAATGTGAAACATAACACTAAATCGCGTATAAAAACGAATGTGTTTGACATTTTGTTCGGGTCTAAAAAGCGTACAAGGCTGCACTTTGCTCTGATTTTGCCTGTAAGCCTTGGTACAAACCTCATTGAAGAACTTTTATTTTTTCAAGACAAGAGCTATAGTCCTATCTACTAGTAGAAACGTATTATTACAATAATACTTTTGAAACGCCCAAACTTTATACTTATCAAAAAAACACTCTTTGACATCCAACAGCCATAAAAAGGTGTCGGATTTTATTACGAACAAATAATATGAAGGTACGAAATTGGCGAAAGCAACAAGTTTGCGTGCCTCTACACGCTAGCCGAGATTAACATAATGGGAACCAACAAAACAGTCCGAAAACAAACTAGATGGTACGCGTGATACACTTCATTACCAAATTCCTTAAGTTTCAAGTGTTAGTTATTCGAGCGCGATGTTAAGTTAATTAAAATTGCTGTTATAGTGTTATGAATGGGCCTTTCACTAATTTTCGGTGCTGCAAACAATTTGTCCCATTTTTCTTATTAACTCATTTAACCAGAATGACTTTAAAACGTTCGGACAGGATAGGGACAGGGACACAAAAATCAATTATGCAACGTGTTTTAAAGGGTCCACCAGTGAAAACATCAGGTCTACCGTAACTTCGAATCGTTTAGACTTATTCAAGAAAGCTCAGAAACATTTTTGTTTCGGCAAAACATGCCATTGTACAAGCCGGAAATATTCATACAAAACAAAGTGTATAATTTTCATTTTTTCGTTTATATTTTTGTAGACACGTTAATGACTTACTTTGCTAACTAAATTGCAGACCCTCTAAACACCCTTCAAGTAAAAATAAGTTTTACGTCACTGCATTACCTATTACTAAAACATGTTCCGAATCGATGGCCTTCGCGGATAAGTTACAGTCGAGAATGACCAATCGTTTTCGGGAGTTATAAATAAAAATATAATAAAAGGGGTGTGTCGTGCCTTCAGAATAGAAAGGCTTCCATAAAAATAAATATTCATGACCACGCAACACCAAGCCTGAAAGCCGAGCCTTCTACACGTTAATGAAATTAATGTATGTCTGTAATATCGGAATGGACAAGCTGCTGACAGACAATGTCGTGACAGAGGCACCATGCAACCGTTATTGATGTGTCTGTTGTGTGATAATTATTATAATACGAGCTGTAATGGAAAGGTAAAATAGTTCTTTTGGGTAAAAAAAACATCCACACTTTAAATGTGGGGAGCTAGCAGGAAAACTATCTACTACTGTCAAAATGTCAGTCCAAATGGGAAGTTGATAATAATTCTGATAATTTTTGAAAAATGCCTTTGAAGAAATAGTTTAGAATAGTTAATTTATAAGACTCCAAAAAAAAAATATTTCCAACAAATAAATAATTGATTCGGACAGATTCCAGTTAGTCGATAAACAGATCTAGGACTCTCAGATTGATACATTATGAATGCGACAAGAGACCTACTTAGAAATGTTAAGACCTGCTTACCATAATGTCTTATGTTTTGTCACGAACAACAGAATATAACAGCTTTATTAGTGACGAAATCGTCTGTGTTGATATACATAGTGATAAATGTAGCAGCTTTCTCGAAATTTAAGCTTATCAACATTTATGGAGCAGAGGCTTAAATTAAAGATGAACTTGTTTATGGTCAACCGTTTTGTGTCCATGGTAATATAATGCTACTTTAGTCTAGAAATCAATAAGCCTACAACAGTATATTAATGGACGTAAACTCTCTCCAACCGTGCCACAGCGCCCTTGCTACCGCCCTTTTCATCCAGTATCATGATACGTGGATGTAGTAATGACTTTATTTTCGTTCTATGCGGGAATTGAACGCGCTACAGAAACGCAGCACTCATTTTGTAGGGGCATTGTAACTTATTTTAGGTAACTAATAATTATGTAGTTTATAATATCAGTAAATTATTCATAGTGTGGCGATGTAAGTGATTCATGTCAACCAACTTCGCTATTATACATCTAGGCACGTAAATCATAAATAATTCTTATGCACCAAAAAAATAAATTAATGCAGTTTTCAAGACCATAAATTGTTGGGTCTTAAATTTGACTAACATAAACATGTCTGGTACGTCCGACACTTCTTCAACGTTAAAATACTTATCTATGTGGAGGGCATCGTGACACGAATGGCTACCAACTAATATCTTGTAGGTATTTTACATGCAAAGATAAAATTAGACTTATTAGTCTGCAATTTAAATGCTTGGTAGCATGTGAAAGGTTCACGGCAAAACGAAAAAAAAATCAAACATATTGAACAGAATAGCGTTTTTGATATCGCATTTAAAACACTAATTATAAAGAGTTGCTACTTTATAGAGCTAACGATTTAGGGTCGTTCCGTAGTTTCGTGCAAAAACGATTTCCAGACTAATTTACCCGTGGTTTTCATTTCTGTATTTTTTTTTTTAACCAGAATGGGTAAAGACATAGTTACTTTAAAAGGAGTATCGATAATATTAGGTTTTGATTTGTTATTTTATTTAATAAACTAATAAAACTGGTTCTAAATTCATTCCTCTCTGTTTCCAACTAGGGACCTCGGCGTTTGTTTTCATGTTTATTTTTCTACAGTCGAATTGATAGCTTTAATTAATACGGTTTGTAAGAACCAAACCCCTGACCTATTCTTTAAGTATTTTAAATATACCAATAACTTAGTAATAGTTGAAAAAAAAAGCTATTTTTCTAATTGTCACAAAAAAAACATCACCGCCATCCGTACTCGGAAACTTAGTAATTTTGTAGTGGTTTATTCGGTCCCTAATATAGTGCAGGTCACAACGTGTTTCTACTGGTCGGTCAGACGCGGCAAACAGAGCAAAGTGGACGTACGCCTATCGCTGTCATAATTATTTGAATTCTTCGTATTGTTGGTAGTGCTTCGTCCAGAAATAATTTCATCACATTCCTTCTATTTCACAAGGTACTGTAGTAAACAAATTATTATAAATACTAAATATGTTTGGCTTTCGAATTGATTTTGATCCTATTTTATTATGGAGTGGCTAATGTATTCGGTAACGAAATAATTAAACAAAATGTTAGAATTTTTCATTCATCTCCACTTCATCACCTTCCGTCCCCTCCAGTTTTCCTGAACATATATATCAGAAAAAGAAAACAAAGACAAACTGGAAGGTAATGAAAAGTGAAAGGATTGTAATGAACTACGGCGCGATGGTAATGATGTGAAAACTTAAAAAATACTTAATTCGTCACTATCATCTGATCCATCATATTTATATATATATTATGAAATATAATATAATATAATATAATGACGGTGATTATTGAAATTATACTGTTTTATTCAGCTGTTTTAAATTACCGTCTTTTACGGTTAATTAACATCCTAACCCGACTTACATCATTACCATCGCGCCGTAGTTCATTACAATCCTTTCACTTTTCATTACCTTCCAGTTGTTAAATTTCAATTGTCATTTTCTCCGTGAATAAACAAGATAATAACGTGCCTTCCACTTTAAATTAATCTGGTGAAAATTTGTGACTCGTGTATATAAAAGAAAAACCTAAAATATAATATTTATTTTTATTCAGCGGAACGGTTCTATTTGCACGAAACGACGGAATGAACCTTTAGTAGCTTATCTTGTCCAGGTAAAACTC
The DNA here is from genome assembly GCA_916618015.1 of Xestia c-nigrum. Classification (NCBI taxonomy): domain Eukaryota; kingdom Metazoa; phylum Arthropoda; class Insecta; order Lepidoptera; family Noctuidae; genus Xestia; species Xestia c-nigrum. Next base: position 9,914,833 of record OU745258.1, on the reverse strand, counting down.
CACTTACTTCCAAAATAAACCTAATCGTCTGATAACAGCCCTAAAATCCATAAGTATGTATGTGTAACGTTACAGTAGCCAACTTCTATATATGAAATTCAAATCCTATATGCAATTCACTTTACTTATTTTGTGAAAGCTTTCTAGAACGGTTTTCTATTTCTTTCTTTATTTTTTTTGTAGATATGACGGAACCCTAAATCTGCAAGAAACAAAAAGTTGCATGCTACCGAAATTCTACCATGAGCTCCCACATATTCCATTTTCAAATGTGTTTCACACATTTGGTTTTTTTTCTTTGTACTGGCTAGTATTATAAATTATTATCTGTGGTACTGGCCAGTGTTTTTTTCCAGTAGTGTATTTTACTGCCGATAATTGGTGGTTTCAAACATTGCACCTATAGTCGGCACGTGCTTTCATAGGAATATGTAATCAATATGATACTATCTCTATGTATTGTGGTCGGAGGAAAAAGTATTAGTTTTTGGAAGGTTTTTGTCTGTTTATAGAATGTAATCGCTATGCACGTCACCGCGTCGCTTGTTATTTTGGTGTTGTTTGTGTCGATTGGTATCTTTTGATTGTTTTTGTGTGTTATTAACTTTTACGAATATGACTTTGGTAGGGTTTCATGGAGATATGGATCTCGCTAAACTTTTGTTCAATCATTTTATCAGTCGGGAAATATTGGAGTTCAGAGTTGACGAAAAACTTCAATGGATTCGAAGGAATTCATTTATTATGGGTATTCAAATGACCCATTTATCTGGGGCGAGAAGAATGTACAGCTTTCTCATTAGCGGCACGTCAAGTGGCGCAATTTGTATTTGTCCACTATTGTGTAACTGAAAGAATTGCTCGTTACGTTTCTTTGAAAAAACTTGACGCTTTATGTTTTTCTTCTTAAGTTTTGTTGAGTTTTATCATAGCTTTTTTAGATTGCTGTTTCAAATATGTTACTTTTTCAAATGTGTTGAAACTGAAAAGTAGCTGAAGAGGATCAAAAACCACTTATATACTTTTTAAATGTCCACATACAAGTATTGTTTGGTAGCTTACATTCGGCCGCATTACTGCATTTTAAGTTAACCGCATAGCTTATAAACATGCATAATGTTGTTCATACAATAAAATTTAATACAATGTATGCGACAAATTGGGTGATTACCCACTGCTGGTACTAGTACTCGTGACTTTAAACTGGTCGTTCGATGGTGGTTGATAGCTACCCCGATTTCGTGTACAAACAGTGAAAATACAATGTGAAAGTTGTTTTACAATGACTTGGAAAGTTTTAAGGAGTTTAGACTGCTATATGTGTTCGGCTAGCAGCGGAAACGGTTTTGGTTTTGTTTTAAAATTCGGTTTAAATAGCACGAAATTAGAACTGCAGCGGATAGGGTGTTACTGTTTTGACGTTACGGGGAGCCAGAATCTAGAAAGGGTACTATTTTGTTCAGTAGCTGGGATGTGGAAATCAAATAAGATGTCCCATGCAAAGTACTGTAAATGAGCTGCGTCTAGTTAGACTGGAAGCCAACCCTAGGCTAGGCTGATAATGGATGATGAGTGTGATACGATTTATGAAATGTCACCTTGTCTTTGTTCTGAATTTGAATAACAATAAATATTGTCATTTCTTTATGCGGTTATACAAATACTATTATTGATCGAAGTAAAAATGTTACAAAAATTATAGGAATCGATTTAAGTAGCTAGGCTAAGCTAGGTAACTGCGTTTTAAAGTGATACTATATCCGATTCTGATATAAAACTTATTTCTCATGCCGTCGGCAGCGGCGAATTCACAAAAATGTTAAATCAAGAGACTTTAACCAAAAATTTCAAATTAATATTCTTTTAATAAGTGATTTTCAACTCTTTTTAACTGAAATTCAAATAGTAAAATATTATTAGGTCAAAATAAAATAAACAATTACAAGTGCCGTTTGAACTTAGCCGTTTACGTTCTTACTATTTTTCAGTACTTTCAGATAAGTTTAGGTAAGTAAATAAGTTTATATGCGTTTTTGAAGAATCTTGGCAATGGCATGAATTTGATAAAACTTTAACGTTGCACTTAAAAAAGCGACTCTGAAACATTTTTTTAAAATAAAAAATGTTAGCCAATTAATTAGTATAAAAGAAAATTTGGTATTCTCTTGCCCTTATCTTTATTAATTTAGGGTCGGGTGACTTGACCCTCCAAATTACTCTAGTTATATCTAAAACTTAAGAATAAATAAAGGTCCATGTCCACTAACCTGGTGTGCTCTTGTTATCGCGCGCCATGACGTCGGGAAGCGCGAGCAGCTCTCGCGCCTGTCCGCGGTAATGTGCGGGCGTGCGGCCTGCCGCGTCCCTCACCCCCCGCGCCGCGCCCGCACCCTCCAGCAGCGTGGACAGCGAGGCAGAGTCGCGACTCACTGATGTGTAGTGCAGGGGGGTGCGACCTTCCTATCAACGTAAGGACATGGGTAGCAAGCAACGTGCCTATCGTTTTAAGAAGGATGGATGATTGTGTTTGCTTGACCTATGCTTAATTAGTGGCGTGATAGCTAGCAGGAGCTCGTGGCTATATAAACAGCCACTCGGGTCGATCTTTAGGTTAAGCCGTGCATGCCTAGGTTGGTCTGTAGATAGGTCACCACCCTTACATACAGAGTTTCCTCCGTGCTTCAGAAAACACGTAAAGCTGTTGGTCCCGGCTGTCATTTGTCCATCTTTGACAGTCTGTATAGGTAGTCAGTGGCAAAAAGTCTGACAACCAGTGTTACCTGTTACCAAGTGGTATCGTATTTCCTAGTATTAACTGGGTTGTGGAGGTCAGATAGGCAGTCGCTCCATGCAAAATACTGATATTCAGCTGTATCCGGTTAGATTGGAAGCCAATACCAACATAGTTGGGAAAAGGTTAGCCAGATGATGATACCCAGCAGGGTGTACTAATGAGTAGTGTAGGCGGTGCAACCTTCCTGCCATCGTAAAGACATAGCGGGCAATTTATCGTTTTTGAAAGAGTTGCTCTATGAATGCGATTGCTTGACCAGCTGAGTCGCGGTTCACTGATGGCAAGGGCAATTAAAATAGCTAGCACTGTATTGTTTTAAATATGGCTGTCCAGATGCGTCTGTTAAAAGGCGTGATAGTTCAGAGATTAGGTCTCTTGAAAAACTGTGGGTTTCAATCCAGGAAGGAATCAAGTAATTTTATCAAGTTCAGTTGTTTACGACACGGTAGGTATTTTCTAAGAAGTTATATTATGATAGTAAAGAAAAAAATCGTGAGGAATTATTAAACATATTGAGTAGTGATTAAGAGATGAACATTCGGTATTTCACATCTAAATGGTGTCTTCTACTAACAGATTCACTTTATTTACTAAGTTAATTGACGTTTTTAAATGAATGTTTTAACAACTTCTAAGTACTTCTGAAATTACTGTTACAAAGTGTAAAACCAAAGTGATACATGGTTAGAGACCATGTATTATTATATGATATGTATAAACTATACAGGTACAAAACAATAACTCACAGAATCCTTCTGATGCACCAGCTGCGGGTAATTCCTAACAAGATACTCAGCAATGTCCATGTAGTCGTAGAAGACGGCTTTATGTAGTAACCCCACGCCGGCTTCGTCCCGACACATCACGTATTTACGTCGGTTGTAGTCGCTCTCCAGCAACTCCTGAGTTAAACATTCAAGGAGTTCAAGTCTCGTAAACTATGTTAGTTACCTACCGTGCTACGGTTCGTAGCGCTACGGCGTAGCAAATTGCTACGAGATCGTAGAAGCGGGGTAATTTCGTGTTATACATAATTATATCTCTCTTCGATTAGCTAAGAGGTAACATAAGATGTTCCTTGATATTCTTAGGACATTTAAAAAAATAGTTCAGTTCCAAAAAATCGTAAAAATTAAAAGGTGACACTAGGGTGTTGATATTACGTCATGTCATATAATAACTCCAGATTTCATATCCACTTTCATATTTTGTTGTACATCATAAGTTGATTCAATGTGTTTCGGGGAAACGGTAAGTAAACCAAACAAAAGTTTTGTTTAGTTTTCTAGCCAAAGCTATTTCATCATTTTGTGTATCAAGTCGAGTACATATTTACAGAGATACTACATGTCATGAAGCTACGCGCCACGTTGTTTGCGTAGCGCTTGTATTTCAGCTAGCTTGTCCATGAAATATGTAAACGGGGCACCGCGGAAGTACTCGACTAAATTAATGTTATTATTTTCAGTGTAGTTTCTAATATAAATAAGTTTAAGAGAGCAATTAGCAGTTGTCTCGCTGGTGTGTCGCAAGAGCTCGCAAGCCAACTGCAGAACTTGGGAGTCCAATACGCGTCTCTAAACATATTTATGGACCTCAGAACATAGTTACCACCAGAAACAAAACTGTTGAGGCCATTATCATTACGCCACTCTGTAATTCAAAGGCATATTACCAGTAATACCTGGAGTTCTAGCAGCGAGCCTTTTTCCACGGCCGCATGCAGTGCATCACACTTGGTGACCAGTTTTGACAGATGGTTGGAGAGGGAGAGACCTTCGGCCTCGGCCAGCAGGCGCCGACCTTGCCCCGCCAGGACCGCTCGCTCCAGCCTGCTCTCCGCGCCGCCCCGTGCCCACTGACGAAGCTGCGCTGCTGATACTACGCCCACGACTAATGACGGAAGTTTTGTGAAGGTTAAACGTGTTCATTTCAGATGATAAAGGTGATTACGTTAATTATATTATGGTGTTATGTGTTCATGGAATGATTTATGGTTTAGATGAGGTATCTGATTTGTACCAATGCTCATTTTCTTTTCTACAGAAATAGACATCGTTATCGTTACATTCTTGGGCCAAAGGATTTAAAAAGTAGAATGTTCTTTGCATTTCAAAGTTACACTCTGACAAGAATGTTAAAAAAAAACAAAGTTATCAAACAAACTCGTTTTAATTTGTTTCTTAAAATATACTGAAACTTTACAGAACTTTTCCGAAAAAAAAAACATAACTCTTTCTCCAAAAGTTACGAAGTAAGCCGCACAGATGGACTACACAACTAGACTCATAAGTCTGAAAACTTCATAGAACTAGCATATACCCAGTATGTAATTCATAACGGTGTATAAACGACGCCTTTTTTTTTAGGTTGGGAAATCATCAATTTACATCTTCTCCCACTCTGGGCGGAGCGTGAGGGAGTGTCAGACTTTTACTGACTAAAACCCATCCATGTTCCTTCCTCACCCTTTATGTTTCGGGGACGCGGTATCTCTTTCGAACAGGCCCACAACCCGGAAACAATTAACGACCCTAACTTTATAGGAATACGATCTTGTTCTTCTTGCATACTATCTGTCTGCCTAGCCTTTTCCCAACTTTGTAGTGGTCAGTTTCCAGTCTAATCGGATGCTACAAGGAGCGACTGCCTATCTGGTCTCCATAGCCCAGTTAGTACAGAGTAATATTGGTCGGAATTACTGGTTTGTCAGACTTTCGGGCCACTGACTTACTGTAACGACTGCCTGCGTGTCTATGGACTCAAATTATATCTGACCTGTATATCGGACATGCCACGAATGATAGACATATTATGCTGAAGTTACTTGTAAGCAAAAGTGTGTAAGTATTCAATGAATTCAAGTAAGTACTTGAAAGGGTTGATCATGATAGGAATAAAAAGAACGACTAAAATGAGTTTGACAATGAAAAATCATGTGCTGATAATATTCAGTGCAATGTTAAACTGGGGATACGATTTTGCTAGTAATTTGTTGCAACATTATTTTGAGAACATACTTAGAACATTTTGTTTTATATCACTTTTTTTTAACTTTTCCTCGCTTACCTGCATTAAGTTATTTATTTACTCCAGCAATTCAGAACATTCAAATTCAGCAAGATAGAAGTAAAGTGGGCGGTAGCAGAAACTCACTGAAACTGAAAGTAATGTCGGCGCAGTCCAAGCGATCGTCTTCTGCGATATTGCGACCAGTGATTTACTGATTGACTTTATACAGAGTGCTCCACTTATCAGCCTGTTCTTTTCTATTTTTTTTTAAACATTAAATGCCGAAGGATGCTCAAGACACACAGGCTTATATAGTGATATTTTTTTTGTAGTTAGACGCCCTTAAACTTCGTTAAACCGTCTTACCAAGAAGTAAGGGCCCGGGGTCGAATTGCCTGGGGCTGTGGACTTGTGGAAATCAGATAAGTAATTCTTTCATGTAAAATACTAGTATGCAAAGCCGACCCCACCTCAGTTGGGAAAAGGTTAAACGGATGATGACGATGATGAGTTTTGGGTGCAAATAATGCACTTATCAATTATTTTTTTGCACTTTCAATAAATAAAAAAATACAAAATACACGATGGCGATGCCATACAGCAGTCTTAGTTAAAAGTCTAGGACTGTTACGAATTTTATTGTCTTGTCTGACCCAACCCGCCGAGCTCCGTTTTAGCATCCATTCCAAGCTTTTTACGACGCCTGAGATTGAATGAAACTATGAATAACGTTATTACATGCATTTCTTTTATTCAAACTATTCTTAGAAACAAATGAATGAATGATGAATGAATGTCATAAGGCACGCCCCTACTTGTGATTTGTAGAACGTGGGTGTAGAGGTTTATTCCCAGTTCTCTGCCTATACCGTCGAGGAATACAAGCGTGCCTTTATGTTAAGGTCACATGGAAAAATGATGATTAATAAACTGTTATATTTTTTCTTTTATTATTACGTGACTGCATAAGAAACATCCTGTTCGAAGGCTTGGTTATTTCTGGTGGTAGATTACAGGATTTATGCGCTAACAGCCCGTGGTTGGCGACTTATCGCGACATATCTGCTGACCTTACATTCTTAGGGCGTAAACACACCCTACGTGCAAAAATAAGGGCTCCAATAAACTGTGTTTTTTTTGCAGAATTACAATAAAAAACCTGTTTGTCCATATTTTTCTAGCATGTCTTCGCCCTGAATCGTGTTCGTTATTTTCAGTAATCACTTTAGCTGTTGTTCTTTAACACGTCAAACAATTTCAGTATAATAATGATATGCGACAAGTTCATGCTAGCATAATTCAGTGTTTGCATGAAACTGGGTTTATTAAGATTAAGTGTTTTTATTTATGCCGCGATTCAAAAGTGCTTTGGGGTGTAAATATTAAGTAAATTTGATATATTTTGTGGTAGATACTAGGAACTATGTGTGTGTCTTAAGAGACGACGCTACATTCTAAATAAGTGCTGTGGCCAGTGTGTTAAGAGGGCAATCACATTTTTTCTTGTATCTGTGCTTTTAAGTCTAACACTCTACTACAAGAAAAATTTAGATATTTATTTAGAAAACTCCCGAGAGAAATAATCAATCTTTCTCGGGCATATTTTAAAAAAAATTGTCTAATCTAAATCACAATCACACACTTAATTCTCAGTTTTGATGAGTGATTAAGGTAAAAAATAAAAATAAATATTACGACGCAAATGATTCTGTAATATTTTCCGAAAATAAATGATAAATTATATTTATTTTGCAAATTTGTTTTCACAAACACGTCCTTATTTTATTTTTAATATTTGTAGTTAATAAACCTCAATATTAACTACAAGTAGTAATTTCACATTTTATTTATAATTCAATGGTTGTGACAGTTAAAAAGCTTATCATTCTTTATACAAAATAGTGCAATTTAAATCTATTATGGACCTTAATAGATTTAAATTGCACTATTTTGCACCGAAAATATGACGGCCTCATTATCTAAAAACATCTCATAATATTTAACTTTGCTAATATTTAACTAAAAAAATCTGTACATACGAAAAAAAAGACAACAGATTAATTATTAACTTAAGTATTTAAACAGATTTATTTTGCTTCTTTTTCATAACTTTTCGAATCAAATTACGTAAACGTATGTAAAATAGGTTTATTCAAAGCAGTTACGGATCACATACATTTAAGTATACCTACTAACTGAATGACATTTTCCGTAACGCTTAATATGTCATAGGTGCGTATCCAAGGTATCTCCACAATAACATATTAGTTGGTGTGACGTGTGTGTTGACACCATTTAATGGATCGTTATAGGTGAACAGCCGGGGGTGATCGAACTACATCAATATTCACGTACTGGCACAACGGCTTAACTTGTTTAGACTGCTAATTTGTTATACATTGACGCTTAGTTAGTTTAGCAATTAGGGAGCCTACTATAACCTTTATAATGCAATGCATTGGGTTTTTCATATTATTTTTGCTTTGGCAATTTTAGTGGCACATTGATGAGTGCCGGCCAACTGCAGTTTTATGTCTGCTTCAAATAGCTAAACTTTACATTGTTCAGTTTGATTCAGTCGAAGTTTTTGATCGATGTGATTTATTTTCATTCACATTAATTAAATTTAGATTGTTGTGATACGTTACAAATTTTTGAGCCAATAAAACTTTATCATTGTTTAAATGTAATTGTCACATTTGACTCAGGCAATCAGTATGCAGAATTGAACTAGAAGACTATAATATGTAGACTGAAATAGCAGTTACTTCATTTTTCCCACTAACTACTTACTTTACATTTTAAGTGTAACTGTTTAATTGGACTTTAAAGTTTTGTTTAAGTTCAAAAAGTTAGTTAGCTTAGAACTTACCTTCTAATATAGGGACAACATACTAATTTTGACACAATTTTTCAGATGATTACCTACTTGTAGAAACTGCAACATTATCCCATCGAAAAACTTGGAGTTCGGTCAAACCAGAGACGAACGCGAATGAATTATCTGTGTTCGGTACCAGTTCGACTAAACCTAACGACTACATATTAGTTACATTGTATGATTTTGGCGCTGCCTCACTGGGGACATTCGCCTGTAATACAAGAATCCAAAGATTCGATTTTTAAGACACATTAATATTACAGATTCACCTGTAACAAGAGTACCTACAGGTTGCACACTAACAATACAATGGTAACAATCGTGTATTTCTGTACAAAACATGAATTGTTGTTACATCATCATCATCATCAGCCTATTAATATTCCCACAGCTGGGACACACACCTCTTCCTCTCTATGAAAGGGAATCGTCTATAATCCACCACGCGGGCCCAGTGCGGATTGGTAGAAGTCACATGTCTTCAAATCTTTTGGTTCTAAGACATGCCGGTTTCCTCACGATGTTTTTCTTCACCGTTTTGAGAGCAGTGGAGAAGAAATAAAAATAAATTACAAATATGAATTCGATATGATCGAATTCAAATCTCGATTTATTACATTACAGGCAAATGGTCCCAGCTGTTACGGAACGCCTTGCTTCACACCTATAAATTATGTCCTCCTCTTGTAATGTACCTACACGTAATCTACTTGGTCACGAGGTATGTTGTGTAAATACTTATGACATTTTGTGCAAAAACGTCGGACTCACGACATCACGCTAAGGTCGAATCGCACCCACGTCGTAACCAGCACTTGTTGAAGTAAATTATAAAAAGTATTATTTATAATTATGCTATTCAGTCTATAATACTCACATTTTTGCTCTTTGACCTACTAGACTTGACATGGTTTCGAGGAATTATTTTATTCAGTCGCTCGCTTGTGCAGACTTCAAACTTACACGCAAAATACTTAGGTACCACACAATATTCAGTAATTAGGTTTAAAATAATTTATTTCTCAAAACCAACTTTGAATTTTATTTTTGAAATTCCCGCCAATTCAGTTCCTCTAAAAATAAAATTGTTTTTTTTTAAGCGTTTTTTTTTTCTAAGACTGCCAGTAGTATAACATTAAAAAGGTTACATGTTCGGCTTTCAAATGGCATGCATGATTGCAGTGCGCCAAAATAGTACTTAATAATGCCACGATTGTGCTTTACATGATTAACCTCGCAAATACGTTTTTTTCAGCAGTAATAGATTTTCTCTAGCTTCTCAAACACTATAAGACAGACAAATTGCATAGAAAAAAAAGCTTTCAGCTTTATATGGCAGTTTGTGTTTACATTCGTTTTACGGAGCGGCTGTAGGCGGATAGTTTCCTGGCTAGCACGCAAGCTCCCGTTTTTCCAGACATGTTTCAGTCTATCTGTTTATTTCATGTACACAATGTTTTCGTCGGGCTGTGTTTAATAAATATTCTTTTCAACCGACTTCCAAAAAGAGGAGGTTATCAATTCGTCTGTATTTTTTTTTTTTTTTTTTTTTTTTTTTGTGTTTGTTACCTCAGTACTCTCGACTGGGTGAACCGATTTTGATGGTTCTTTTTTTGTTTGAAAGCTGGTGCTTCCCGTTTGGTCCCATTTTAGTTTGCTGAAGACCTGATGCTGATCTTCGGAGATATACAACGGAACTCTTCAAAAATACACAGCAAATCTGCAGTGATTGCTGCCATCGCTTGTAGGTTCATTGTTTATACTATATTATGACGTAACATCACGCCTGTATGCTCTGAGGGGGTACGCACATGTGTAAAATACACCCGATTTCGAAAATATTTGTTACCTCAGTACTTTCTACAGGGTGAACCGATTTTGATCGTTTTTATTTTATTTGAAAGCTGGTGCTTCCTGTGTGGTCTTATAATCATCAAATCAGTAGCTGATGATGGGATTCTGGAGAAATAGAGAGAATTCTTCACATTTTATAGGCACATTAGAGGCGGTTTGGGTAGTTTTATGAATTGTACTTTCTCGAAGTGATCCCAATTCAATTTGATGAAGATCTGATGAAGAACTTCGGAGATATGCAACGGAACTCCTCAATAAATGATAGCAAATATACTGGGATTGCCGAAATCTCATATCTGTCTATTGTTTATACCAGTTCATAACCTAAAATCACGCCGGTACGCTGTGAAGGGGTAAGCACATGTGAACCACTAAAAAGTGAAAAATAAAAACTTTTTTACAAAAAATAAAACCGACTTCAGAGAAAACAAAAAAGTGAAAAATAACTTCAGAAAAAACGCTTCAGAAGTCGGTGACAAAAAAACTAAATCAATCAAAAAAAGGTCACCAACTTCTGAAGCGTTTTTTCTGAAGTTATTTTTCACTTTTTTTTTTCTCTGAAGTCGGTTTTATTTTTTGTAAAAAAGTTTTTATTCCAAAATCGATTTTCGATTGAAACCATTTCTTTTTTACTGTAAATAGAATCGTGAATAGGTTTTGTTTGCATTAATGGTCTCGTTTAAAGTTTAACGGTTTAGCTCAATTTATAGGTACGAGTATAACCTTTACTAACTGGGTTTTAACAAATACAATGGTGGATAGACACTTAATATTCTAATAACATACAGGTTTTTAGAGGTAAACTTATGTCTTTAGTACCTACAACAAGGCAACACCCATTTTTATAGGCAATGGTGGAGGCAATACAACACAGAGAGACAGAGACAGTTCACAAGTAGTACTTGCCTACTTGAGAACTATTGCCATTCATTATTCACAACCTAATAAACAGTTAATAAAGAATTCGTTTTGGTTGAACCTGACAAATAATTAAGTTGGTCTTAGTTTTTAGCTTGTCATTGCCCTCATATTTTTAAGATAACTTACTATATTGCTGCACGGTTCTTTTGGCCTGTGGCAATGATTGGAACTAATGCCGCCATCTTGTTTTTCAATAAAAGTTCCTTAGACAATTTAATTAGTGTTTACCAACAGCGCTATCCTGTCAATGTAAATCGCCAAAAGCACTTTGTATATACTATAAAGGGTGTAAAACCTCTTAACGAATACGAAAGGCACTTGTTCTCCTCGTCATTCTGATCATTTTTTTGTTCTACACTATACCTAACCTAACCTTTTAGTTACGGAGATATTGGGGGTCAGAGTTGCAAGATTTTGACAAGTTTTTTTTTAAATAGGTACCACTTTTTATCGGATGATTTTTACTTTAAATATCTCTACGACCCCCGTACTATTCAATCCATCCGTCCGCACAATGTTTTGAGTGTGTTACATTGAGTTATACCACAAAACAAGATTTATAACCTCAAAAAAAAAGTTGATTCCCAGCAATATTTTTTGCGTAAAGTTACATATTTTGATATACAGAATGCTTGGTTAACGGCTTTGTGATGAGGTGAAATACACTCTGTATATGAATTTGGAATAAAATACAGGAGAACAATATATGCCCAAAGTATACTCACGTTTAGGCGGACTATAATGCACATACATCCCGTTCTTCTTCGCATTTCGCTCTGTCAGCCATTTCTTCACGCCCTCCATGGTAAGGAGCAAGGCAGACACGTCACATTTTCATTCAAAACAACTGAGTTTCATATCACTGATAGTCAATCAATCTATAACCATGTAATTGGGCAATTAGAAATGTTTGTAATTATTATGGGTGGGTGTAGGTCGATTGATAATTACTGAATTTAACGAGGCCCGAAGTTTCTTCGGCTAAGGTAAAATACGAATAGGTAGATGGTGAACTGAAAACTGACGGAAGTTGAAGGCTAAAATTAATTAATCTGAAATTGATTAATCAATTAATTTAAGTGTGTTTCCATCAAATATCGTACATGTGTATGGATTACTAAGATTGAATTAGTTAGAAAATCTATGAGCCTGTATTTTTCTCACTCGATATTCTTTAAGGAGTGATGGTTTTGATGATATCTTATTTCGTTTGGCCACGCTTGATGATGAGGGCTAATATTCTTCAGCAAAAAATAGAGCCGACGTTTAAAAAACCAAGTTTGTCTATGCACACACAAATGTTTCAATATTTGGTATATTCAGTTGAGTAAAGATCGCTCTCTCTAAGTATTTAATTTGTTAATTACCTCTTAGCCACTTTAAAACTTTTCTAGAACTAATAAATATATAGTTTCATTTATGGAAAAGTTATTCGTATCGAAATGTCACGGTCTGTACCTTACTCTATACTTATAAATATAACCCTCAATCGATACGAAGCCACTGTGTGCTATGAAAACGTTTCCCATAAAATATTTATAGATGTCCGACTAACATCGTTTGGCTAGCTCATTCATCAAAAATTACTTTCAGAAAATTGTATTTGTTTCAGAAAATACGGGACTATTTAGAGAATTAGTTTCTTATGAATTTTACAGGATGTTAAGTAACTCACTCGAACTTTACTTGAAAATAATTTTCGAAAAGGTATTAACTTTCCTGTTTACAGGTCATTGACCTGTCGATTTTCAATGATAGGTTTCACCTTTGTCTAAGAATAGACACACAGTATCCAACGCTCTGACGTCATCGCTCAACGGTCACTCACAAATTATTCTAAATTTAATATGTATATCACTATTTAAAAAATGAAGTCGGTATAGAACAGAAGTGATAGCAGGTGTACAATCAACTGGACGGACTGGTATACTTCACATCAACGGTGGTAGCGCTGTAACAATACGTACACCCATCAGCGCAAGTTGCTGCTGAAGGAAATTAGTAGGTAGAAAATTTAATGCTGAGAAATATTGCAAGCAGTGTGTTGGCGATATGACTTTTACTGTAACGTCGATATACCTGCTGCTGAGAATGTTATTTATTGACAATTTCTTGCTCTGTTTCACTGGTCGCAAGCTATTACTAAGTACGAGGTCCAGTAGGAGTCTGGATTTGTACTGATAATAATAGTGAACTCGTCTATTCTAAGGGACGCCAACATGAGAAACGAAATGTTAAATGCTTAAGGACCTAAAACACACACATTCCGCTCTAGAGGGTTAAGTTAAGGTGTGGATATCTAGACCTCAGCCAGTCATGCTCAATAATGAACGTGTGGTCCTATAGAATAGGGTAGATGACATACAAACCAATTGACATACTCTTTAAGAGCTGACAAAACGCAGTTCTCTCACGGATTTTGTACGGCAAAAGCACGCAGTGACATCACTGTTTAGTCAACTTAATGACTCGCCTATTTATTTATTGATTTTAATTTCAAAGCCATTAATAATCTGATTTGGCAAATTAATGAAAATAAAACGGGTTTTCAGGACCGAAACAACTTTTGTTTTTTAATTATTGTTTTCTGTGTGTCTTGGAATTATTGTTTTATGGTGGCATTTACCTTTAATCTTAATATATATAAATCTCGTGTCACAATGTTTGTCCTCAATGGACTCCTAAACCACTTAACCGATTATAATAAAATTCGCACACCATGTGCAGTTCGATCCAACTTGAGAGATAGGATAGTTTAAATCTCAAATTATGAGACGCAGACGAAGTTGCGCGAGTCAGCTAGTATATCTATATGAGATCTCTAGACTGTTCGATCAATCCTGAAGCTCCATGCGGTAGGAACTTTACATCAGTGTTGTATGTGATTCAGCGAAAAAAATAAATATATAATACGATGACACAAAGGCAGCTGACATCAATATTAATGATCACACCACGATACCCTTTCTTCTTCTAATTATGCTCCTTCGTGTGACGCGCTTTTAGAAAATTAGTATGTAGGATTCGTGGATTTGTTATTGTACAGGGAGAGCCGCACCTACAGACCGTCAACCAAGAATTCAGAAAGAAAGAGGGAAAAGAAAAAAATATCGCGAATTTACCTTTAATTTAATCCCGACGTTTCGACCGGATTGCACCAGCCGTGGTCGCGGGGAGACCAAAAAAAATGAAAAAAAAAGTTTAAAAAAAAACAGAACAGAACAAACACCAATATTTGTAACTTTACGCAAAAAATATTGCTTGAAAACGACTTTTCTTTTTCGGGTGAAAAATCCGGTTTTGTGGTAGAACTCAATGTAACGCAGTCAACACATTGTGCTGATGGATGGATTAAATAGTACGGGAGTCGTGGTGATGTTTAAAGTAAAAATCTTACATAAAACTATACTTATTACTTTTACTAAAAGTTGGAACTTTGTCTCCCAATATCTCCGTAACTAGAAGGTTACAAGGAATGACTGGGAGAACATACTTTCGACTTCACTGATAATTATACAATACGCACATGATACCGAAAAATCTGAGGTGCGTGTCTTGGATTTGAATTCGAGACTCGTCACTTTAGTGATTATATAATCTGTGCGTCACTTGTCAGTTAGACTTTCATTACTATCACAGCTAATATCATTGAAAACATATCACGCAAGGAGACAGCAAAATTCATAGATATACAGGGTGTCTCATTCAAATCGGTCAGTATGAGAAAGTCTGAAACTATAAGACATACGCAGATCTGTTCTGAGGAACCATGTCATCGATTTTAATAACAAGAAAAACTGCATTCATACATTTAAAAAAACGTCTGTACTCCGTTCGGGAATCGAACCCGGTTATTTTGAAAAAAAAAAAACCTACACTATTTCTATTTAGATATCGATTGTGTAGGTCTTAAGCAGTAAACGGCTGTATGAAAAATTATGTCTGAAATGAATAAAATGCATTGTTTCCACATACTTTAATTTATTTAAGTAGGTGCTTGAAGTGACCACCGCCTTTTTCAATACAATATGCAACAATATGTTACGTTTTGTTATTTAGTAATTGGCACCAGTTAAGGTCCTCGTAGCTACAAAGTTAACAGACGCACCGGCCTATCTAGGTTGACGTTGAGGTCGGTTCGTGTTTAGGTGACCATCACTACATACTGTACCTATCCTTGCCCCTGAAAGCCGTTGATCCCGGCTGTCAAGTGAATTTTTGAAGTGAAACTTCTTTATCGGGATTGGAAAAAAAAATTGTGTAACATTTTTTCGTTACGCGTCACATTTTTCCGTTACGCGCCATCTTTTTCTTATCCCTACCACGCGTGATTCGAAGTATACTTTCTCCAGCGGAGTAGGGATTGGTAAATGTCTCCAATGTATTTTGCGGCCCGTTTTGAGTAGTTTTTTTTTTTAAATAACGTCATAAAGAAGTTTCACTTCTTACGAGTGTACGCTAGTACACGCACACATTTTTTTTTCAAAAGATCGATAGTCTGCCAACCACTACTCTTACTAAAGGCCCAAAAGGGTGTCTTGTTTAAGACATGGAGCAGCTATGTAGTCCGGAAGCTGGAAGCTAGTCTGGAAGGTTAAACTAGAAGCTAGGGTAGCACCACAGCTCGGGTTCAAGAAACAGCTTTAACTTTCATCCATGATTACCGACTGAATCTTTACTGAATACTTTATTTTCTTTGCTTGACTTGACTTCCGACCTATCAGCCAGTACTTACATCGTTCTGAACTTCGTATTCAGCTGTTTGCACGTATCAATCAATCAATATACTTATTGTAGATTGGCAAAATCTACAAATTGGTTATAGTTAATTCCATGCAAAGGAGATCGCCAGAAATCCATACACCGTTGGGCCAAAAATGTGAACAGTAATTATTTATGTGTTATTTAATAGATAATACACATACATATTAATATCAGAATTTATTTTTTCAAAATTCTATGGGAATTAGGAAGAAAATAAGTTGTTGGGTCACTAGGTTAGGTTATGCGTTAGTTGGTAAGAATTGTATTTATAATGCCAAAATGTATTGTAAAATAATTACCATAAATTGACACATTGATTTTATTGTTTGAAAACATTGAGTCGTTTTCATACTCAAAATCGGTGTCCAACCAAATACACAATACCAAGTATTCTAGTCCGTAAAATCAATCCAAAGTCGTCAGAAAAATATGGAAAAATAGCAGAAATCGAGTAAGCGCACGGGTACGAAAACGAATTAGGGATGGCCAAAATATCTCGAAATATCGATATTTTTCCATACAATTATCGATTTATAACGTCGATATTTTTAATACCGATGTATCGATATTCGATATTTATTCGTTGATATCGAATTCGTATCAAATTAGTTTCGTGTCCATATCTGATGATTACTCGTTTGATTAAATTGTGTATAATTATGTAGGTTCAAGTAGCTATTCTTTTTTACGAAGAAGGGAATATGTCTGAATAATCATCCGAAAACGGACGATATATCGATATATCGTTTTTTTCACTCTATAATTTATCGAAACTGTTTAAAAATATCGACACGATTAATATCGATATATTTTTTTCACTTGCCCATCCCCAAAACGAATGACGGGCGTGACGTGACATCGACATTTGACAACCATCGATATTTTTTCGTTTTGAAACAGTCGCCCGATGTACACGATTTTGAAGGATGTTATTCTTAAATAAATAAATAACGATTACTAAAACAACAATAATTTCATTAAATGTCCTTTTTTCTTTTACAAATGATTGTAATGTTCATGAAAAATGCCAAAACAAAATAGATATCGTTTTTTTAATAACTTCTTTAGAACTACTAGTTTCAGAACGAACTTAAAATGACCTGACAGCTTGTTTACGGAGCTAGTTTTAGAACTACATTAATTTAAAAACCATATTTCAAATTATAATTTTTAGCTCATTCCGATAGAAAGTTATTATTGTTATGTGTTAGTTTTAATCAGTAAAAAATCTAGATTTTTTTTATATACATATCGTTTCTGCACATATTTTAGCCCAATACTGGCGATCTCCTTTACATACATTAAGAACTTAGCCCAGATGTACTTTCTCTAGGTAAGCCTTCGATCTACATCTAGAGCATTCCGAGATATTTGGCGTCTTCGGCTTGGGGAAAATCCTCTTTTAAAGTTTTTTGTTTTCGGAGAGTGAAGGTAATGTGGAAAGATTTGTTTTGATTTTCCGGCCACCCTTCATCCAAAAATCTTCCGAGGTACCAAACTCTTTGCATTCATTTATAAACGGCCTACTCATAGATTTAGACGTCTATGGGCCTACTCTACTCCTCATCTACTCCCTTCCTAAACTTGCTATAGGTGTGGACACCCACGTGTCCCACCCATAGTGTAGGTATAAAACTTTTCTCCACACCAAAAACAAAAAAAATATCTAAGAACCACCTGCTACGATCCTCAAACATTCCTTTTGCACGACATTCTATAATCTAAACCCCCTGTAGTAACAGGAGTCCGGTTGTTAATCCGGTAGACAGAACTAGTGCAAGTTTTCAGTAGCAGTAGTTCGGTTGAAATATAGCACCGAACTAATACTCTTCCGATTTGTAATATATCCTTCGGCCTACGCACCTCATGCCAGCGTGTGTCTTCCAGCGGAAAAATGTCACATTGCAGACTTTTCGAGATATAAGCAAATTTTGAACCTGCTACGACTTCATGACGCGCGCTCGCTTCCCTCGCATATTAAATAGCACTCTTTTACTTCTGTCCCCGAAGTGGACAGACCTCCCCGCCAGCCTTCCTCGTCGGCCTACGGCCCGGTGCCCATGCCGCCAATAAAGGATTAATAAAATACTACACTATTACCTGGTGGTGCAGGTTACAATATTTCTATTCAAGAGCACAGTATTTTTTTATTTTGATATTCAAGGTTGTAGGCAAGACTTCAACGCTGACTGGCCATCAGTCATATCCTAATCTACACTAATATTATAAAGAGGAAAACTTTGTTTGTTTGGTTGTAATGAATAGGCTTAAAAACTACTGGACCGTTTTTAAAAATTCTTTCACCATTCGAAAGCTACATTATCCACGAGTAACATAGGATATATTTTATCCCCGTACTCCCACGGGAACGGGAATTACGCGGGTGAAACCGCGTGGCGGGCGCTAGTATATTAAGTTTGTGAATATGGATGGATGGATGTGTAGATGTTTGTTACCCTTTCACGCAAGAACTACTGAAAAGATTTGGATCAAATTTAGCATACAGATAGTTTATAACCTGGATTAACACATAGGATACTTTTTATCCCGATATTAAGATCCCATTGGTCAATTTCAAACTTCACCCGGGCGAAGCCGCTGGCAAGTAAAATATAAATGCAACCAAGACTATGTAGGTGAATAACGCCACCTGCAAACGTTCCCGAGCTTGTCCTTGTTAGTTGTTCTGTGCTATACATTATTGAATACTGTGACTTCTTTCATTGGAATGAATTGCTAAAATTGATATTTTCAGAGAAAGCAATATTTGTCGAGTTCATTAAATTTAACTTTTATTTTGAAATAGTTCCAGTAATTTCCTTGAGATTCAAGACGAAGAAGATAAATAAGGGCTGATATAAAACAAATATGGTTGATGAAGATGTTGCTTAAGAAAAAAATAAAAAAGCTTGCATCCTAGGGCATACTGTATTTGAAAAATATTAAAATTGCATTTAAAACAAAATTATATCAAATATTAATAAATTATCTTTCGGGTGGTTAAGATTGACATTCATTCTTTTCATTTTCAGGTACCTAATGGTTTGACAATGTGATGTTAATATTCAGTCCAACGTCCTTCGTGTTGGGGCCCTGTGAGGTGCTCTGATGGGCGGCTTCAGGAGCAGTACTGTTTTGAGCTGAAAAAAATTACATCAATATTGTAACAATACTGTTGGCAACTGAAACCAATAATTATAAACATTCAATTGAAAAAATATAATATTTCGTTCACTTGAAATTGTTTTCCGTAAAGAAGTACAAGGAATACCTACCGTTTTTTAATTGAACGTTAAGAATACGATGATACAGTTCGTTAAATTTCTTCTGACGTTTCATATTAGATGGTGTGCGTACGACTAGGGTTGGCAGTAAGATATAATGTTCGAGGTTAGGCTCCTCTCTGGTGTATTTGCGATGCGATGCTACTTTTTTGACGACCAACCGAGGATTCCTTGGCTTACATGTAGAACTACTGCCACTAGTTAATTCATGGCTTCCATTGCGACGCTTCTTCGGAATTGGAGCTCGTCTGTCCACCTTCACAGGGCTGGACGTCTGGTAGCAACAGGTTGGGTCTCTCCTCGTTGGGGATCTGGTTGCGTAACTTGGACCCGGAGCACAATCTTCGCATCCAAATCTGCGCTCCATAGAATGACGTTTTTGTCGCGACTCTAATCCCAACCGGTCTTGACTTCTCGGAGTTCTGCGTGAACTCGACTCATCCCAACGTCGGTCGACGATCATCGCACTCCCAGCGTTGTGGTCGCTTATCGCAACCTCCTCGCCTTGTCTATTTTTATGACTGGCCACGATAATATCCCCAGTCTTGCCCATGGGTCTACAGCTTTCATGTCGATGGTTCAATTTTACTATTCTGTAGTGACGGCGCCGGCGGCGCTCCACGTGCGCAACGCGCTCCCGCAGCAGGTTGTCGATCAGTCGCTGCAGCTCACATCTCGTGCTACATCTCTCCGAGTGAGCCATTCGTCGGCCAAGCCGTGCGTTGGGCCAATGTGTCCGACAAACGTCTTCCCAAATAATGTCGCTAAGTACAGCTTCCCTCGATGGTGTTAATTTGATGCCATCGTCGCGCGGAGCAAATTCACCTTGTGCCAAATAATGAACTGTATCCATCAGCCGATAATCTCGTACTGGATTGAGTTTATGTCGAATCTTGTGAACTCTTTCGGCTGCAAGTTTTGGAATATCTTCTCGTTTGCATGGCACTGATGCACATTGTCGCCGACCTCGAGCAGTGATGCCGTCGTAAGCAGTGAAATCTCGACCATATTGCTCAGAATTATGTTCTTTTTCTAAAGTAGTAGCTTTACTCGGAGAAAGTGGCGCCGCTTGCTGTGCGTACCGCTGGAATGCCGATGTTTCCGGTACGTGGCTATATTGCTCGACGTAGCTACACCCAGGCCTCCCGTTCCCAGATGTGGTCCCCATTATGTTACCTTTAGGCTCTTCATCTGATGAAGACAGAGGGATATTAGGATTTATTGAACGGAAAACCATTTCTTGTCTCAGAATTTTACGCTCTAAATGATCGATTCTTTTATTCAAATCGGTAATTGTGGCACCAGTAGGTGGTACACTATCGTCTGAAGATGTGTTCGTGACAATTAATGTGGCAATATCGACTTTGTTAGAATTTAACGTATTTTTATCTGTTTCGGCTTCGTCAAGTTTAGGAAGGTTCATATTTAGTTGTGGTTGCGTATAGAGATAGCATTTTTCCGCAGACCTTTGTTTTGTATTATACACGTTAACCTTGTTAGGCCTGATGTTAGTATGGGAACATTTCGAAGGTACTGCTGAGCTCTCTACCTGAATAGTGTCCGAGGAGGCTTTATCTGTTTCTGTTTCACTTTTCGTATAAGGCTGTTCCGAACCACAACCGATTGAATTTAAAACATTTACATCATCTTCACTGAAATCTGCAATAGCGACATAACTGAATTAACAAACAATACCGATTCAAAACAAAAAGTATCCAAAAATTAACTTACGCGTGGTAAAAGAAGAATGGTCACCAATACCAAGACGTGAACCCGACTTGTCTGAACCCTGGAAAGTTAATATTCAAAGAATAAAAACATATCCCCTGATATTACTATAGTAATCTGTGGAAAATGTTGTGGGTTGAATATTTGTAAGTGATTTTAAGACAACACTGTTTAATTGTTTATGCTAAAATAAATATACTAACTGCTTGTTTTTCCAAATAGAACAAATTATAGGAAATAATAAATATTAGTCACCTTTTTAGCCTTGAAACGGTTCTTTTCTGCTATGTAAATAGTTTTGATGGCTGGAGCTCTTGGTTTGATGGATACAAGTACTCTTTGTGAAGCCGGACGGTGCGTTGGATTCTTCTGAAGTATTTCTAAATCTGTAAATTAGAGCAACATTTATTAGAGCACATACGTTAGTAAATGTACCTTTGTTCTAGAGGGAGTTTTACCCAGAAGAAGTTGTTGCTGAGGCAGGTGTCCCGAGCCTCCTGCTAGATAGTCGTAATCAACTTCACGTTTCAATTTCTCTTCTTGGATGGACAATAACTTCTTCTTGGATGGAGACTGTTTATTTTCCATCACATTTTATTTTCCTCTTCGCATGCATAGTTCTAAAATCAACCGGCCTTAACTATAATGATATGAGACTAAAACAATAATTTATTTAACAGTAAAAAAGAAAATTTTACATTATTCTGACAGGTGCTTTGACTGAATTTTTTTCTTCTTTCATCTTTATCCTGGTATATTTATGGAAATTTTGCTTTGAAGTTTTTATGCTAAATAATACTGTTTGACTGAACAAAATTATAAGTTGCACCTTTTTGCCGACAATTTTAGTGGAACGAATTCGACTCCCACCGAAGGGGTTCGTCCGAATTAATGTGGAAAAGGCAAAGATGGGTAAATTAAAAGATTAAAATTACAAGTGAGATTAGTAATCGCATTATGTTATACCATACTTTCTGTAAGCCTAACAAAGGAGGAGCTCGTGGCTAAACAATAACAACCGCTTCGGTCGATAGTGGGTGGCAGTGATAGCCAGAACATAGACTGACTATTAACAGATACTTGGATTAATACGGAAACATAAACATATCAAAAGAGTATACAAACAATAGCGAATCATGAATGGTGGTTTGGTGCGCAACGGAAACCACCCGTGGCGCACCAAACATCCTCTCGACAAGTCACAATCAAGGATTATATGTCCAGAGAGCCAGCGAGCGCACATTCATAACTTAACATCATGACTGTAATCACAGAAACGTTAGGCAGAGATGTACCTGATAGTACAAGGCTGTGGGGCGAGCCTATTACCGACAACCGGACACAAATTCAAGCTCCGTGGCTTCTACCGAGAAATTCCTGACATAAAAAACTACCAACTTTGCCTGAACTGAGAATCGAACACAGATCCTCATCCTCAGCAATCGTGCTTGCGTCCACTCGACAAACGAAAGGGGTACTTAATCCCGGCCACAAAAAGCAGGCTTCGGAATGGTCAACGCACCGTATCTCGTGACTCACAAAGTCACTCCTCAAAGACGGGACTTACCGCCACTATCGTGGCCAAAGGACCCCTTTTTTTTTTTAAGGATGGGAAATCATCAAATGACCCCCCCCACTCTGGGCGGAGCGGGAGGGAGTGTCAGACTCTTACTGACTAAAAACCATCCATGTTCCTTCCTCGCCTTTTACGTTCCGGGGCCGCGGTATCTCTTTCGAACAGGCCCGCAACCCCGGCACAAAGGACCCCTTAGTTTGTGATTTCGTTTCGACGGTAATTCGAACACTCACAGACAATAGACACTACACTACTTTTTTGTACACACCATATTTCAAAAATGGAAACAAAAAAACAAGTAAGTTATTTGTCAAAATTTACTAAGCGTGACGTTTTCTCCCTTTGTGCTTTTAGCCAATTTCCTGGTGACAAATTTGCAAGGAATTAGGGTACATGTATCGTATGGGTGGATAAAAAACTGTGATCGTGAAGCATGACGGATAAAGATATAAAAAGCAATGAACCATCAGCCGCTGGGTCATCAGTGGTGATGGTGGAGAAATCATCAGCGAGTAGGCACAAGCCATTCCGCCCCACTGAGTTGCAGGATGATGGCCCAGTCGAGCTGCATCACAAACGCTCACGCGCACCCGCTGTCCCATGTAAGTCTTTTTTACTTTTTCATTGTACTAGCTCACCCACGCAACTTCGTCTGCGTCACATAAGAGAGAAAAACGAAAGGAAAAAAAAAACCCGTTTTGCAACATTTTTCATTCCTGCTCCGCTCCTAATAATCGTAGCGTGATTTTATATAGCCTAAAGCCTTCCACGGTAAATGGATTATCCAACACAAAAAGATTTTTTCAATTCGAGCCGGTAGTTCCTGATATTAGCGCGTTCAACCAAACAAACAAACAACCTCTTCTGCTTTATAATGATAATAATATAGATTTTTTTCTGTCATTAAGATTGCGTTTCGAATAATGGAAACGCGAAAGTTTATGAGGATAAATTGGTCTGGATGTTTGTTACTCTTTCACGCGAAAACTATCGAACGGATTTGGGTGAAATCTGGCACATGGATAGTTTATAACCTGGATTAACACAAAGGATGCTTTCTAGTAGTGTAGTGATAAGGCTTAATAAAAACCACCATCGCTTAATTTTGATTTTCTACTTTTCTCTTTTATTAATTTCTTTAAACTTTAAATTATCAATTTTAGCTATGACTGAAAAGTCGAAGCATGTTTCTCCGAAAATATCTACGAAGCGAGCGTCGTCACCCGAGGCAATATCTATGGCGACTATAGAAATGGACATCCAGGTGGGGTCAATGAATCAGTTCGCTTTGTTTTGTCACAATACCTTTCTATCACGCTACTGTCGTGTGATAACGGACGTGTCTGTACATGATAATTTGAATGCATCGTTAACGATGGCAATTAAAGGATTTCACGCGATGCTTTAACGTTGTGAATCACGCTGCTCCGGGTTTTATGTACAGTGCTGGGAAAATATTTCAGAGAGCCGACATCGTCCCATCTGCGACGCAACCCATACCAGCAACAGTGTTTCCTGCGTCAGGGACTGGGACTAAAGACCTGACTGAACGAGATGACAGCATAACAGGAGAGGGGAACGAAATGCGGGCCTCCGAATCGCCACACAGGGAATGGGTACGAATATTTCTATTCTCGTTATTAGGCTACCTGTTAATTCGGTTTATAATTTCATTTTGTTGATGTAAAACGGAATGAGGATAGTGTTATAATAATACGTCAACGTTCTAACGGGTAGTATGTAGTTCTGCATAATTGCGGACCGTCCGGTGCGTTCAAACAAAGTATTGCTGTAGTAATCGTACTGTCGATATGCGGCAGCCCGCACGCCACCTCGCCGTTCATGCCTCACAACTCAGATACTTTCAAAAGTTAACATGTAATTGTCTAAATGCATTTGAATACTTAAAATACCCATCAGACCTAAAAAGTTAATATAACGCGATGAATATAAAGGTCCGGTGATGCTTGACAAAAAGTGACATAGTTGCGAATGCGCCTGCGGGCACCGCTGCGCCAACGCGCACCGCTGCGACGCGGTTTGTGTCTCTCGGTAACATGTTGCTTGTTGTAGTCTGACGAGGAGGCGGGTGGGCTGCCGCGCAGCGAGTCGCGCGCGTCTCGCAGTTCGCGAATGTCCCGCGTGGTGCGGCAGCTGTTCTGTTGCGGCGTGCCATACAACCGACCCTCCGAGTACAACGTCTCTTCTCCACGCTCTGGCGACTTCCCTGGCGGGATTTAGCCTTGCCACCAAACTCGCATCATACCACACGCGATCTGCGATGTATACGCGAACATCGATGTTACCTGGTCATGATCTGTTCTTGAACACCGATGTTATATACACTGTCCTCGATGTGTTCGCGGACACCGATATGTTATATCAGCTGGCCATTTTCGAGCGTCGCCATCAATCCTAGTAATCCGTTTAGCGGTTAAGCTATAAATGTTTAGTCGATCCTGTAAGTGTGATGAAATAGTTTAGCAGCTATAGATCATAGGTGTCCCGCAATGTGCTACTAACGTGTCCATCCATGGGTGACGGCGCTTGAAGATGGCCGGCTGATCGAATGGAAAGTTTACTGCATCATGTAAACAAAAAGAATAGATGTTAGATGTGTGTGTTAGATGTTGTGTATATAAAATTACTAATAATAATGATATTTTTTACTTGCGACGGTCTGGACACCTATGCGACTGGTCCACAGATTTTAGTATGTCCAAAGCCATTTAGTGTTAATGACATTTAGAAAAATATTTTTATACCTACCTGTTGTTCATGTGTCTGTTTTATTATGATACTAATATTCCTCTTGTTGAGTTAAGTCAAAAACTCCAAAACACAAATACTGCTACAGTTCTTTTACTTTTAATTTGCGTTTGACATTGCATCGCTGTCAAAATTAAAATGATTTCTAATCTCGTTTCGATAAGGTTTCTAATATAATGTCATTGACAAATCTGTTTTAGTTGAGTAACGCTTACTCTCGTTAAAATAAGACTGCTGTTGCTGTAAGGATGCTTCTGTCAGAGGTTAAATTGACTGTGAAAGGACTGTTAGGGCTGCTTTAACCAAACTTGATTTACATATTCAAGGATCTTAGAATCCGCCCTTAGAATAATTTACATATGTAGTTTAATAACCTGTATTTATACAACTTTGTGCCACTAATGCAAATTAAAGTTTCAATTACCAATACCAATTTATGTTTTACTATAGTATCACATGAACAACCTTAAAAAATGATATTTGGGTAGGTATTTAGTCATTCATGTCGAGTTCCTGAATTCCTGAGATGTTTTAGGATTCACCCGAAAATCCAGAGGCTGAAGATACTGTGCCGCTGCAAAGAAAAATAGCGAGTGAGGCAATTAGCAGAATTGTAAGTGATTTTTCATTCACTTAACTACTCAATTAGCGATCGACGACGATCGACGACGATCGACGGAAACGACGAACGCTTTCTTTGCCGACGTTCAGTCAGTACTTAAGGACCCACGGCAGAGACACTTGCACGAAAGCCCGGTTTTATTTAGCGTTTAAATTGAGTCTGCTCTTAGTAAAAACAAAGTACCTACATCATTCTCTTGCCCTTATCCCAATTCACTTGTGGTCAGCGACTCGGCGCAACACGTCTTCTCCTTCCATACTTATCTATTTTTCGTCATCTCATCAGACACTTATTGCATCCTGCCATTTCAGTCATAACACTGTCCACCCGTCGTTTCTTTGGTCTTCCTAAACCCATCCACCATGGACCTAAAAAAAAAGGCGGACGCCGTCTTCTTTAACAATAACTGAAGCACCCATAGTAAGTCAGTGCACTAATGCTGACAGGTGCGCACGCACACATTCACACCATAGTAAGTCTGCCGTCGGCCATTACGTTTTGAACGATGCTACGTGTGCCCGCTTGTTATTTTGCGTAATAAAAATTAAAGTATGCCCTCGTGTGTTGTGAAAAGTTGTCGAAACCATAGTGGTTCAATTTAAAAAAGCCAGGGGATCACTTTTCATAGGTAAGCATGTAATTTTAAACCTTATTTCTCGATTTTACGTTAATAAATTTAATATGTCTCGAAATCAATCAGTGTTGCAACCATTTCAAGTTTTAAATTGCTTTAAAAGTGGGAGATTTATATTTTTATGTTAATACTGGCCAAAATTTATTTTATGGGCCAACGAGTTAGAAGCTCATTTTTTTTTTGTAAATAGTACTCATTAACAGAAGGCTTTTTACAATTTTTTAAGTTGCGGAGACTCACGGTTTACGAGATATATTTTTTTAAATTTTCCATATAAATTGAAAAATAAAACGCAATGTATGTAGATTAGATGTCAAATTTGACGTTTCACGTTCCGTTGACCGATAAAAAGTGTTTCATTCAATTTTGTCGTATTGATCACCTGTAAATTGAGCACAAATTATAATGGGGTGTTTGATGACAAGCTAGTTTTGCCTAAGCCGACTTGGGGCACCCCGACACGGATAGATTAGGTTAGAAGGGTATAGACCCCGCCATACCCTTCGTGGTTATTTTTTTATAAACCACTCAGAAGCAGGAGCCCCGCGAAGCAGGGCTCCGTCGACCGGTTCTCCCTCGTCTCGGATGCAAAACCATAACAGTACAATGGAATTTTAGCTCACCCAACAGGTTAGGTTAGAAGGAGATGGCGGGGTCGAAGTGAGCGAGCGAAGCGACCGAACACAGACCCCGCCACCTCCTTCGAGGTTATTTTTTTTTAAACCACCCAGAAGTTGGAGCCCCCCGCTCAGCTATTTTGGCAGGTGTCGAAAAATACGCTAACCTAAGCTCAAAATTTTAACCACGAATATCTCCATAACCATGGGTCTCTGCGGGGTGGGGATGGGACAGGGGGTAGGTACCTCCCATCCTCGCCCTCCCCGCCCCATAAATCTATGGAAATTAGAGTTCTAATTGGTGGAAATTTGTGTTTTAACCTAACTTAACCTCAAAACTTTAACCATGGATATCTCCATAACCATGGGGCTCCGCGGGATGGGGATGGTACAGAGGGGTATCCCCCCTCCCCCCCTCCCTACCCCGTCCACCCCGACCCAAAAACCGATGGCCCATAAAGGAAATTTTAACCTTTGAACATACATTTGCAGGAATAGAACACAAAATAGCTTTAATTAAATATATAGCCGAAAAATACCTAAACATTCGTTTCCACCACATATGTAAATTAGAAGGGATTTCTAGATGTGTCGATAGCAAAAGACAAGTATACAAAAACTTAAACCAACAAAAGGGTTTGTTAAATTTTATTAACATTAAATGAGTTGTAAATATTTTTAATATCCAATGTGTTTTATTTACTTTACCTTTATTTTAACAATAGGTATCTGTCACAAAAACTTGTAATAAAACCAAGTGCAAGGGAAATCTTATTGAAATATTGTTTAAAAATGGGTAATTTTTCATCATCTGGCATCCCTTGACACACGCACACATAGTTACGCAGCCGCCATTGTGATGCTTCAATTTTTTCTTAATGAAGTTACGTCCGCCTTTTTTTTTAGGTCCATGCCATCCACATTCATACTCAAATATTCACTCATTCATTCACATTCCTCCGCATCACCGGCGCCGGCGCCACTTTCAGAGTTCCTTTTATATACTAATTTCTTACTTTATCCATTCGCGTAACAACACACATCACCCCTTTTTTTTTGGGATGGGAAATCATCAAATGACTTCTCCCACTCTGGGCGGAGCGGGAGGGAGTGTCAGACTCTTACTGACTAAAACCCATCCATGTTCCTTCCTCGCCCTTTATGTTCCGGGGCCGCGGTATCTCTTTCGAACAGGCCCGCAACCCCGGCAGGCTTCGGCCCTTGCGGGCCGCTCCCCTTAGGCGATTCTCACACTGCCCCGCATGATGCAGCGTAGCGCGTGGATGCGTGTTCTTCCGTTGCTTGTAAGTATCTCCGTTTGTATGGAAAACACGCACATTCCAACACACCGAAAATGCATCCACGCGCGTTCATGCGGATCACGCGCATACACGCGGAGAAACATGCACCCCCGCGCGTAGGTGCGGGGCGAGACGCAAGGTATGGCACACCGAACCCCGCAGTGCCGCGCGTGATTTTGAATGTACTGCGCGACCACCACAGAGAACGGCGAATAAATGAGAGCCGCCGTGCGTGAATCTACAAAACGTAATACGCGCGTGAGTGCGCAAAAAACCCGCACGATGATGCAGATCTGCACTCCCGCAGGAACGCGCGTAGGTGCGTCGACACGCAATATGCAGCATGATGCGGGGCAGTGTGAAGACCGCCTTATGCTGACATCTCTTTGAGGCGCGCGTGGAACACAAACGCGCCGTCGACACGGCCTGTCGTCGTTAGACGGACGGACGGCTAGCTAGCCCATAGCCAACCGTCCACAGGCCCGCAACCCCCTTAGCATTCTCATCTCGGCGACATGCAATTATACCTTTCATTCATCCATACAAGACAACAATCAACATTATTTGTCCCAATATTCTAATCCATACAAGACAGCAGGTCTAACCATTTCCTAAGGTGCGAGTAAGGACTCAGTAGAAGTCCAGTGGCCAAACTAGCAAGGCTAGGCAAAAAAAGCAAACTAGGTATTATTATTTTTCACAAAGTCATAACTTTATTCTGACAGCTTATTTTTTCTTTTATTCTCATTCGCGCTCGTTGCAGCAATCCAACTGTCATAAACGTGACGCAAAAATAACCGGTTCAACGCGGTTATAAAAATCGCTCCCCTTAGTCACGTCATTTTAAGAGACCTCGAGCTCTACCCGGCCACGACCACGTATGTTGGTCACACAACCCTACTATAGCGGCCGGTTGTGCAAGTCGTAGTACAAATCGTGGCCGAGGCTGCGTAGTGCGCGAGATATCAAAGGGTTACACTTCATCTAGCAGGACAGAATCGCACTTTTCCATGTTCCTACCCTTTCTGTGCTGCCGACCGCAACGTTGATTCCGCCGCAAGCAATAACATTCGTGGTCTGCTTCTCTAGCAAATGATGTCAATACATATAAACCTTTTTCTATGGAATCGGCATTTTCCGCGCCAGAGTAGGATTTCTTGATTTTTATTTAACCCCTGACGCAAAAACGACGCTGTGTTATAAGTTTGACGTGTCTATGTATGTGACTGTTTGTGGCATCGTAGCGCCCGAACGGATGAACCGATTTTGATTTTGTTTTTTGATAGAAAGGTGAATTAGTAGTGTTCTTAGCTATGTTTGATAAAAATCAGTCCAGGATGACCGCCGCCGCCACAAAATGGCGGCCTACATAATTTTATTCAAAATCTCCCTCAATGTGGGGTATCAAATGAAAGTTCTTGAATACAGTATGATAAATTTAAAATCCAAAATGGCCGCCAACACAAAATGGCGAATTAACGAATTATTTTCTATTTAACTTTTAGTGCATTGTGTCGGGGTTGTTAATATTTTTTTAATTTAATTTTACTTGTTTCCAAAACCGTATTTTGGGATAAGAGAATAAGAATGACTTGGGAATCTTAAAACGCACTTAAAAAATGAAGGTATCTTGATTAAACTTATACTAAGGTAAGGAAGTATTTGTGGGCCAGATTCTTCTGAAAAACGATGACCCAGCGTATTTTTTTTTACTCATACTCGGAAAGTCTGAAGTTGCCTGAGGAGCGGGTTGGAAGTAATACTTTTCAGCCCTAGGGAGAATCGCTTTCAACTGACAGCTCTCAAATTATTTAAAATAAATAAATACAATAAATATCGCTGAACATTAACACACAGTGCCACCTAGTGCCACACTAAGCAAAGCTTGTGTCGTGGACACTAGATAACTGATATACTACATATATACTTTTTTGACATACTTATTATACATATAAACATCCATGACTCTAAAACAAATGTCCATGCTCATCACACAAACATTTGCTCCTACCGGGATTCGAACCCAGGACCCTAAGAACGTAAGGCAGCGTCACTACCACTACGCTATTCGGGTCGTCATAAAAAATCTATGCAGCCTCTAAATTACAGCGCGATATAAATTTGAAATAATATCAAAATTCAGTATTAATTAAAGAATACTTTATTTTTAAATCATTAAGTTTAATTTAATTACAAATATTTCGTTAAAATAACAGATTTGGGCTGAATAGCCGGCCACAGAAAAGAAAAACATAGGCGGGAAGGCGGCAATCCAATCTTCACTTTTTTTTACGAGTTGTTTCGTGTTTTTATTTTTATTTTCCTTGTATTCGTAATGAAAAGCACAGTGTTTACCACTGGTTAAAGACTTATTTAAACCCTCGAACTATAAGCACCCGCGCTACGCTTGGGCGCCAAACCCCGTCTTGCTTTCTCGGCTCAAAAACACCCTCGCCTACGGCTCATGTGTTAATAAACCGCCTCGTACTACAATAACAGACATTCTCCACTTGTATAAAAATTTCCTATTTTTGTTTTTAATGTCCTTGTATTCGTAATATAAAGCATAGTGTGTACCTCGGGTTAAAGACTGATTTATTCCTCGAACCGAAACCCCGTCTCGGGACTAAATAGTTCACCCCCCCCTTTCGTTATAGGATAACAATAGTATATTTTATAATGAGGGACTAAACGAAGCCATAGCTTTAATGATGTTTTGAATTCACAGGATGTTCTAAATTCAAATTAACTACCCTCCAGACGATAAAAACGGCTTTTGCACTATATCGAAGAGCAAAAATACTCCTTCCGAGATGGGGGGATGAAAAAAAATTGTTGTTTGTGTCCATCGTTGATTTTGAAAAGTATGTGCAATGCCTCTGTTGCTAGTCGCTGCAGTAATGTAGGTAGTGTGGATCATCTTCATTGTGAAAATGTTGAGAGTTTGTGTTGTGTTTTAAATTGTTAATCTGTGACTGATCTGATTGACGAAAAAACTGACCGCTCAGTTCACAACTTTTGTTCAGTTTTAAATGTCAATTTTTCTCGCACTCGAAGTGAAAAGTACAGTTTGCACCTCGAGACTAAACGCCAATTTAATATACCCTCGCTTTAATTGCCTCCCTCGCAAGCTCGGGAGTCAAACCACCTCGGGTATAAAATGGCTTCGTTTAGTCCCTCGTTATAAAATATACTATTACAGTTAACCTTCACAGCGCCATCTAATGTTTTTCAGTGGAAGCTGGCCTAGAAAACACCTCATAGCGTATGGTTTAGCTGTATAAGGATTTTTTGTTTGGCGTGTGGCAAACATTTGAACTAATGCCGCCATCTTGTTCTTAACACAATTTTACTAATGTTATCAACAACAAGCGCCAAAAGGTCCTTGTAGAACTACAACTATCAATGGTTTTAATATTGTTTTAAGGGAAGCGCATATATGTATTGTAGAAGATAAGAAGAGATTAGGAGGGGAAGACCTGTATAAGGCGGCGCTGAAATCTTTTCATCTGGAGTCGCCGTGGGAACATCATCGTGAAAACGTCACTTTGTCGGTATATTTTTCATTTGTGTGTCATTGTTTATTATGTTAATTCTCTTGTTGTATTATTTTTATTTGTTAGAATTGTATTTTTTGTTTGTTTAGTTTAAATATTTGGTTTTTAATATTAAATTATTGTCAGTTGGTTCTGTCTATTTAAATTATTCCTTTTATGTATTTTTTTTTTATTTAAAGTCATTTCTGGTCGACTCTCGTCGTGTTAGTCGCGCACTACTTGCCGGACGAGAATGATCTCGTCCGCTACGTAAGTCGCAGCGATTTCCAAGATGGCATTTAGATTTTTGACATTTTGGGAAAAGTGTGATCTGCTTAGCGACTGAATAGGCAATTCGCGTCTTGCGATTCAATGTCGTGTGTACGGACCGTGCGCTACTTGATACTCGCGACTTGTATCGCAGATTTGCGTAGCTTTGTGTACTCAAGAGTCGTCACGGATCGTCTAGTGCAAAAACTTGATGACTTCCAGCCCCCGGAGCAGACCAGGTTTCGAGGAGGATGCAGCACCATAAACCACATTCACACTCTGTGGCAGATCATACAGAAGTCCGAAGAGTATAATCGGCCGCTCTGTCTTGCATTTGTGGACTATGAGAAGGTTTTTGACTCTGTCGAGACCTGGTCACTTCTACAACTATTGTTATCACTGGCAGTCCTCTTGAGGTTGTTGGACAATATGTTTATCTCGGGCAAACTCTGAAGTTTTCCAAGAACAACTTTAAGACTCGCAGAAGAATTCAGTTGGGCTGGGCAGCATTTGGGAAACATAGTCCGGTCTTCTAGTTTGGATTCACATGGATTCGATTCTCAGTTATGCAACGTATGGGTGTTTCATAAATTTAAGGTCACTCAGCGAGCTAGGAACGGGCTGTGCTTGAAGTCTCTCTGAGGTCTCTCTGAATCTCCGGAAAGAGGTGATCTGACTGAGAACCAGAGTTATCGACACTGTCTACAGAATTATTAAGCTGAAGTGGCAACGGGGCAACCATATTAGCCGTAGAACCGATGATCGTTGGGGTAGACGCGTTCTTGAGTGGAGACTGCGAATCGACAAACGTTAGATGGGATGCCCTCTGACTCTAGTGACTGGAGTGACGATCTTCGCAGGGTGTCTGGTAGCAACTGGATAGAAGTTGCTGAGAATCGAGTTTATTGCCATTGAGGAAGCCTATGTCTAGCAGTGGTCTGCTGTAGACTGATGATGAAACATTATTCTAGCTTTTCTTCTCCATTCTTTTTTCATTGATCTGTTTTGCCATTCCAAAAATCAACAATATATAAAATAAGAAACTTGATCGTTAGTATGCCACCCTTTTAATAATAGGTCTTATTAAAATTTTATTATTTTATTTATTTTTTATTTATAACATTTATTTGTTTGCTAATGAAACTGTCTTGCAACGTAAAACTGGCTATGTATGTATCAGCTGGCCGTCAACGTAAATAAGTAAGTGAAAACGCCACGCCACGAAACTATCCATTTAGATTCCCTAGGTCCTTTTCCCGAAGCCGACTGTTATCGCCATGTTCTTATAATTGTAGACACGTTTTCTAAATTCTGTTTGTTACACCCAATATACCGACAAGACGCTAACAAACTATTTTACCAATATGGTTCAATTTTTGGGACACAAACACTAATCGATAGAGGTCGCATGATTCAGAGTACTGAATTTCTGAATTGGCCTAAATACATGGGTGGAACACTCACTTATAACCCCTGATACGCACCAGTCCAACGGGCAGGTGGAAAGATATTGCCGCACAGTGCTTAACATGGTGCGTATTGCGTGCAACTATCGACAGCAAAAGTGGCCGAGTGTTATGTGGAAACTGCAGTTGATTCTCAATATCACAAAACAAAACAACTCTGCAGTCGGCTTTGGACCTATTGATAGGTATTGATGCTGCGACGCCACTTATTCGTAGTTTGGTTCGCGATGTGACCTTTGAAGATTCCAGCATTTCCAGCCCTAATCGTGAAGCTCTTCGCGAAATGAATCCTCAAAACGTCTCCGTGTATTCAAGGACGTCAGGATGACTATTTATTTATTTATTTATTTATTAATGTACACACAAAATACTTAGTAGGACATTACATTAAGAAAGAAGAGCACAAAGGTACTGCTTATTTCATAAGAAATTTCTTCCAGCAGACCTGCGAGAGGACAGTTAATCAAGGGCGAAAGCCACCCCGAGTTTTTAATTTGAAATCCTTAATTTTTGTGAGAAAACAGGCACAAACTACTGGAAAGTTGGATTCGTGAATGCGAGGGCCGTATCGTGTGGCAAAGGTAGTCCCACACGGCCGCTATGAGATCTTGTGGCTGACTCGGCCGCGGAATACATGATTTCGTGGCATGGGGAATGGACTCCTGATGTGTGTTCTGCCTTCTTTAATGGTGAGTGATATGTTTTTTTTTATAATGAGTAAGGTCCACGTTCACCGAAAAGGTAACTGTCTGATTATCTAAAAACAGCTGTCACTTTTGGCTAAGCATCGCCTGGACGTCGCAAATGCGGCGTGAAACGTTGACCTGGTCACTGCGGGCCGAGTTGCTTGGTGCTGCAACGCACAATGTGTTGCAGTATTCAGTTCTATGGAAAGAATACCAAACGCTCGGGTCGGGGCTATGCTGATGTCTCTCCGGATTTTTAAAGCAAAAACTTCTTTCAAGGGCGTTGAGCACTTTTTGGGGTGAGAAAAACTCATGTAACCCGCTTGACCGTCACCTAACGCTTCGTAGCACCAATTAGGCGTGCGCGGTGCACAACCTGTAGCAGATATAGATGACTTAGTTTTCACTTCTATCGGCAGACCCCAAAGATAGCCCCGCCTGTTTTTTAACCGACTTCCAAAAGGAACAGGCTCGGGGGAATCTTTTTTTTTTATGTATGTTCCCCGATTACTCGAATATGGCTGGACCGATTCGGATTATTTTTATTTTGTTTAAGGGTATGCTCCCATAATAATCAAGTCAGGATCTGATGATGGGATCCTGGAGAAATAGAGAGAACTCTTCAAACTTTATAGACACACATAGAACGATCTGGATAGTTTTCGGAAGAATACTTTCTCGGAGTGGTCCCCTTTCAATTTGGTGAAGATCAGGTAAAGAACTTCGGAGATAGGTAACGGAACTCCTCAATAAATAATAGCAAATGGACTGGGTTTGCTGAAATCTCATATTTCTCTATTTTTGACATCAGTTCATGACAAAGCATCACGCCAGTACGCTGTAAAGGGGTAAGCGCATGTAAAACACTAAAACGTGAAAAATAAAAACTTTTTTTGCGAAAAATAAAACCGACTTCTAAAAACACAAAAAAGAGAAAAATAACTTTAGCTTCAGAAGTCAGTGACCTTTGTTTGATTGGTTGGTTTGGACTTTATTTGTGTTTTTAGAAGTCGGTTTTATTTTTGTATAGGAAGAGAATCCGGCCCGTTACGACTCTATTTACATACAGGGTGTAAACCACCTTATCACGAAGCCGTCAACCAAACATTCTGTACATCAAACTAAATAATGGATTGAATAGTACGGGGGTCGTAGAAGTGTTTACAGTAATTTTTTAGATTAAAAACATTGTTTTTAAAAAAAAACTAACTCTAGAAGGTTCCTAGGAATGGTGTAGAACAAAAAATGATCGCAATAATGGGGAGAACATGTGGCTTTCGGTTTCGTTTAGAGGTGTTTTACACCCTTTAAATGCGCTTCCCTTATAACAATATTAAAACCATTGATAGTTGCCGTGCTACAAGGACCTTTTGGCGCTCGCTGTTGATAATATTAGTAAAATTGTGTAAAGAACAAGATTGCGGCATTAGTTCAAATGTTTGCCACACGCCAAATATTAAATCCTTGTACAGCTGAACCATACGCTATGAGGTGGTTTCTAGGCCAGCTTCCACTGAAAAACATTAGATGGCGCTGCGCTGTGCAAGATTCTCTGTAAAAACATGTTTTAGCTATATAGCCATACAGGGCTTTAAAAAAAAAAGGTGGGTGCTTTATTTGTTCTTCTCTTGCTTACTTGTCAGTAATCTGAATAATAATAGCTGTCAAATCCAACGAAGAAAACAAACGCACACAACCACTAGTTTATTGTGTGCGTTTGTCTTTTTTCGTTCGATTCATTTTTGTTGCATTTTCATTGCAACTTACTTTGTTCCACTGAGTATTTTGACTCCAAAATCTGCTACACGTAAAAACTTTTTTTTGGATTCTCTGATTAAGTTACCTGACTTGGAATAACTGCTATAACTATGGATTTTAGTCTACACTAAAAAAAAGTTGAAATTGTAGACATTGGTTGGATGAGAGTTGCGCAAATACCGACTTACGTTAGTTGTGCAAGAGCGAGAGAAGCGAGCATGCTGCACTTTATAATGAAATTATTTTAGGTTCATAACCCATATTACAAATAACATACACAGAAATAAATACACCATCAAACACACATAAAAATAAGATAAATCAATAATACTAATACAAATTCACATCGACACAGATACAAGACAATAGTAATTCAAATTAATTAATTAATTACAGTAGTCTCTTATATGTGACACTGTATGTAAGTTGTCTTACTTTACTTGGTAATTAATGTTTTGATGCGTTACAGATCAGTGAGAAAAAGGAAATATCCTGGACGCAATCGGCTTATCTGGACAAAGTGCACTTACAGGTTTACCTTCATTCTTTTTCACACTTGTTTGATTTCTTCTAAAGAGGTGAAGTTCATAACTTTGAATGTAAGAGGTAATAATTGTATTGTATTGTATTACGGGCTGGTGTCCGCCCCTCCACGTCAAAGCGTGTATTTTGCGTATGGGCTATACAGGGTGTAAACCACCTCATCACAAAGCCGTTAACCAAGCATTCTGTACATCAAACTAAGTAACTTTACGCAAAAAATATTGCTGGGAAACCACTTTTTTTTTTGAGGTTATAAATCACGTTTTGTGGTAGAACTCAATGTAACGCACTTAAAACATTGTGCTGATGGATTGTTGTTGTCATTGTGGAGGTGTTAAAAGTTAAAATCTTACAAAAAAGAATTGTATTAAAAAAAAAATTGACATAAAGTTGTAACTTTGACCCCCCATATCTCCGTAACTAGAAGGTTCCCAGGTATGGTGTAGAACAAAAAAAATATCGCAATGATAGGGAAAACAAGTGCCTTTCGGCTTTGTGAAGAGGTGTTTTACACCCTTTATAATCCACCACGCGGGCAACGTGCCGGTTGGTAGGTGTCACATGTCGTCGGTCCAATTTTCGGTTCTTGGACCGGTTTCCTTACGCGATGTTTCGAAACCCCGCATACAATTTCAAAACTTCTTGAGTAACGATCTGATTATCTAAAAACAGCTGTCACTGTGACCTGTTCCCATACAAAAAACTTTTTACAAAAAATAAAACGGACTTCAGAGAAAACAAAACAATGACCTTTGTTTGATTGATTTAGTTTTTTTTTGTCACCGACTTCTGAAGCGTTTTTTCTGAAGTTATTTTTCACTTTTTTGTTTTTTCTGAAGTCGGTTTTATTTTTTGTAAAAAAGTTTTTATTTTTCACTTTTTAGTGGTTCGCATGTGCTTACAGCGTACCGGCGTGATTTTAGGTTACGAACTGGTGTAAACAATAGACAGATATGACATTTCAGCAATCCCAGTACATTTGCTATCATTTATTGAGGAGTTCCGTTGTATATCTCCGAAGTTCTTCATCAGATCTTCATCAAATTGAAATGGGATCACTTCGAGAAAGTACACTTCCTAAAACTACCCAAATCGCTTCTAGTGTGCCTATAAAATGTGAAGAGTTTTCTCTATTTCTCCAGAATCCCATCATCAGATCCTGATTTGATGATTATGAGACCACACGAGAAGCACCAGCTTTCAAATAAATAAAAAACCATCATCATCGGTTCACCCAGTCGAAAGTTCTGAGGTAACAAACACTTTCGAAATCTGGGTGTATTTTACACACCTGCGTACCCATACAGGCGTGATGTTACGTCATGATATAATATTATAAACAATGAACCTACAAGCGATTGCAGCAATCACTGCAGATTTGCTGTGTATTTTTGAAGAGTTCCGTTGTACATCTCTGAAGATCAGCATCAGGTCTTCAGCAAATTAAAATGGGACCACACGGGAAGCACCAGCTTTAAAAAAAAATGGACCATCAAAATCGGTTCACCCAGTCGAAAGTTCTGAGGCTTTTTGGAAGTCGGTTGAAAATGTGTTTTAAACAGCTGTTTTTAGATAATCAGACCGTCATCTTTAGGTGAGCATGGACCTTAGAATGGACTCAGATCAACGGACCTAATATGGCCGCTATATCA
This sequence comes from Xestia c-nigrum, assembly GCA_916618015.1. Lineage (NCBI taxonomy): Eukaryota > Metazoa > Arthropoda > Insecta > Lepidoptera > Noctuidae > Xestia > Xestia c-nigrum. Next base: position 9,876,165 of record OU745258.1, on the reverse strand, counting down.
GAATCAGAATATAAATCACGTGAAAAAAAAGATTCTTAAAATGGACTTTATAATCCTAACTTTAGTCAGTTTTAAGAATTTTAAATTTTTATGTCATTCGTATTATGATTCTGCTAAAGCGGCCATTTTCGAACCCCCGATATACACGCAGTTCGCGAAATAGTAACAAGTATAGTGTTAACTACGTACTAACTTTCAAATACCAGCGCTGAGTGTTTTACACCCAGCATATGCTGAGTTGGCTACCCTTTCGTTATGGGCATGTTCAGCGCAGTTGAGCTGTTTTAATTAATTGTTAAGCTGTTTGTTGTTATAATCTATATGTATGTGCTGCTCTTTGTGTTGTGCTGTCCATTAGCGAATAAATGATTATTCTATTCTTATTCTTATTCTATTCTATTCTATTCTATTCTATTCTATTCTTAAATATATACTTATTGCAGAATTTCAATTCTCAAAGTGTACCTTGGATGTTGGATCGGAAAGCTTCGGTAGGGCCTTGCTTTAGAAAGACTCTACCGCACGGAGAGCCCTCTGGAATTACCATCTGCCTACCTAAGGTAAGTAAAGAAGCAAGCAAAGAAAAATAGATTAAACCGTGTTATACACGATGAGACCTAATTGTCAGCGTAGAAGGCAATTAGGTAGCTCTCTGGGACTTGAATATTATAAAAAAATCAGAGATCATACTCTAACATAATTTAGAGCAACTAAACAACAATAAATGTATTTTGCATTGTAAACTATTTAAACGATGCAAGTCATTTATCGTTTCAATTGTGTACTTCAGGCAAAAGCTTTGACTCAAATTATCACACAACTGAAAACAATACTGTTCAGTAACAAATATGTCACCGTAAAATTGTCAGACATTGGGCATTCCTCCGTTCGGTCCCCTTCCTTTAAACGCGCTACGCTTTTTAGGGGAATTTAAAGTGTTTCAAGGTTAGGTTATATTAATCGGTATTTCTCAGTTCTTCAGGAATGTTACATTATCTTTTCATGATATTTGTACCACTGGGTAAGGGGGACCCCTCCTTCCCTCCACACCGCGTGAGTTGGCTACCATTGCATGCATTTCACGAAAAATAACTCGTTTTGTTGTAAGCAGAATGTTCGTTTGACAATATTTCGAGAGTTTACAATCTCTCTAGTTATTTCACAATCTAAACGTGTTTGACAATTTTACGGTGACATATAGAAAAACTTTGAAGACACAGATTTTATTACCAGGAGCACAGATAATATAATACTAGCGTACCAGGAGGGAACTTTACTATTTTGCTCAATAATACTACTCATAAAATTAAACTGTTCTACACTTATTTATTTATATTTATTTATTTAAAGACTTTGGAAGATTTACAGCTAAATACAATAGTGATAAGTAACAGAATGATAATCAGACAGCCAATTACAAGTCTTCACGTCTAGAGCTTGTCTGGTATAATCATTACTGTGGAACAAAATATACACACTGCCAAATAATGCCAAAAAATAAAAAAGAATAAAGTCATGCAAACAGATCATCACCCAAAGTATGAAACATAATAATAATAATTCGCTACAGGCTATTTTATATCATGGGAACCAATATGTTAAAATACAATTACGAAAAAATAAAAATAGAGTAATAATAAAAATAAATTCTAAAGAAATAGTCAAATGTCATATGTTTCATGTTTGCTTACATTTTTTGTTGCAGAAATCTTCAAAACAATTTAGTGAGAATATCAATAATTCCAAACAAACGAAATCTGGAGGCATTAACATCACCGTATCCAAGGTATGCATCTATTTTATTTAACCATGTCCAAGAAAGCAAGCAGGTAAAATTTATATTGCCAGCGGGCGATAGAACTGGGAGTCTATCGCCGCCGCCGTCGCATTGCACGGCCCTCATGAGTTGGCGATGTCTCTGGTGAGTCCAGACATCGCCATAGGAGTTTGGTGACCGGAAACGGGCTGCGCTGGATGGGTCGCGAACGTCATGCGTAGCAGTTCTCGGGGCTCATCCCCCAAGGCGTCAGTAGGCTCCCGGGCTGGTGTTTTATAGTGGGTGCATGCATGCCCCACACAAGCAAACTGTCTCCCCGGACGGTGCTGCATGACTTCGGCATTTTTCTCCGTTAAAAAAAAGGGAAAATGTATATAGACACGTAAATTATGATACACTGAGCTAATATTATAAATTCAAGTTTTACTGGGGGCATCGCAGGCCGCGTGTATTTTGTTTTTGTGTGGAAATCTTCATGGACGTCTTCCACACACTGGGGTATCATACTATTACTGTCTTAAGGCCCGTTTTCTATAACTTAAGGCCCGTTTTCTATAACTTAGGGTCCGTTTTCTATAACTTACGTTTAACGGTCAGTTAATAATATGTCACGTTTCGTAGCTATAGGTGTGTCACCTACCTATCACTTTATTCAAAGAAAAATGAAAGAACGATTTTCTGTGACGTTTTGTTTCTAACCGTAAGCAAAATGTCAAACAGACATTGCAATCTACCGATTGAAAATGGCCGTAAAACCACACATTATCTTCGACCGTGTTGCTGGAGCACTTGGGAGTCCTCTATGCAGAGAGAGTGCATCGCAGACCGCATACAGCCACAGGGTTATTGTGATCAGGCTGTATCAGGGGGCCTAAAATGGCTTCTTTGGCGGAATCAATATTTATATATCTTTAGCATCATCTGCTAAAGCAGCCATTTTAGGCCCGCTGTGCACGTCTACTATTATAAACTTGTGTTACAAACAGAGCGAATAAATAAATAAATAAATACTTTGTATTTTCAGAGATGCTTGGGCAATAATACAACATATTCAAGCGATTTTGAGAGTTGGAACAGAGCAGACCGTGTTGTTATTCCACGGAAGGAAGATAAAAAAACTGAAATTAATGTAAATAAACTTCACTTTATACAAAGTGTAAATGAACCCTCTACGAAGCTGCCAACCAAGCGTTCTGTATATCAAAATACTAAGTACTAAATAATCACTTCACGCAAAAATAAAACGATGAAAAAAAATAAGTAGTACGTCAGTCCTTTTAAACAATTATTTGAACCGTATTTTTTCTGTTGTTACATAAACCCAAATTGACGAATATACGACGCTTTTAAAATTCACAATATGTCACGCCTTGGTTTAATTTTTAGCGAGTTCTGACGTCACGAGCCCCCACTCCCGAGTAAAAAACATTAAATACGTGTTCATTATTTTCCAAAACTCTAACTGACGGACTAAATAGATTTACAATTTTTGAGGCTGTCGTCTATTATTGCTGGGTTTTTTTGGGTGACAATTCACGTGTTGCACACAACATTTTTAGCTGCTGATTGCATTGAATATGAGAAGGACTATAATAGTAGATTATTGCATCGAGCACAAAGTAATTTATTATTGCACCGAGTGCCTGATTTAGCAGGCACGAGGGCAATATAAATTACTTAAGGCGAGGTGCATAATCTGCTTTTCTTTCAACTATTACCTATAGGAATAGTAGATAAAAGAAACTCATATCAAACAGTTAAAATAGAAGTTTCTATAACACTGTCGGCTTTATTTAGAATGTTTTCCGGAGGTAATGTGTCGCTAGATGATTCCATTTTAATTCGAAGCCGAAGCACTCAAAATCAGATCGTATCACACTTTATCGTTTCCAAAAATATTGTCAAGCAAAATTAACAAAGTTCCCGCCAAATCACTTTTTATGGTCAAAATCACTGTCGCGAATAATATTTTCATTAACATAAACCTAGCACTAGCCTGCAACTTGTAAAAAACATAAGAAAATATTAATTTCGCGGGCTTTTTTCAAAATAGCGGCCACGCATAAGACCTATATAGATCGATCGATCGGTTCTAAAGTGTCACGTTTCCGAGATATGAGCTATCAAAGTTAAAGTCCGTTCACAGATGGAATCTTCAGCACAACTTGTGTATCAATCGGTAGTTGACATAACTAAATATAGTGTAAACTTTATATAGTGTCACGATTTCTTTCATTTTTAAATCAGAGTTAGCAGCTATATTTTTTTTAATTTAGAACACGTAGGATAGAAACGAATGATACGTACTTAGGTACGTAAAAAAAAAGTATTGATAACTGTGAAAGTAAATATATGAAATCAGTTTTAACTGCTCGCTTTGATACAGCTAACTGAATTGAGCTAATCCATTGAGATTGGCACCTTTTAGTGCGATTAAAAAATAAACTGTGCAATAATGAAATTTCATACATTTTTATTGCTCTAGAGCATTAAAGACTCGCTTTGTATTGAGTTTTTAGTGTGATTATGATGAAATTAAAGCATAGTCGAAAGAAAATATAATAATTTAAAAAAGAATAACATGAGATTCCCAGTTATGGTCTGACGGGGGGCATAAGTTGCCTTTTGGCTTCGGCGAGGGTTTCTCTACACCCATTATACAGATAGGATATAGGTCATTTTGATCCAGTGGTCACAAGCGCGACTGCTGAGAGTTTCTGGGTTTGATTCCCAGGTTGGGCAAAGTGTTATTGGGTTTTTCCATCAAGAATCTCTCAGTAGCAATCATGTCGAAGTCTGGATTTTTGCCCAGTTTATGGCAATGGGATTCCCACCTATTAGTTGGGCCTTTAAAATAATTGGGGAAATGTGGGTGTACTTTATGGTACATCTCTGCTTACCTTTTGGTGATAACAGGTGCGATTGACTTCAGAAACCAAAGAATTTTTTGTTGTTGTTGTTTTTGAAGTTAGTTTTATTTTTTGTCACTGGTTGTTAGAATTTTGAAAGTACTTATTGAATTTTCAGAATGACGAGGGTAAAGGCGTAAACTTTATGGACAATCTGAAAGGAAAAATAAACAACTGGCGAGGAAGGATAAAACATGCGTTGCACTTATAGAATTTTGTTTTTGAAGTACTTATTCAAATTTTTTTATATTTTTTTGATGTATTTGGAAGTTTAAATAAAAGTATTACATGAAAAAAAACATTTTTTATTTGTAAATAACAACCTAAATATACAAAATTTACAATTGTACGAATATTACTTACTGTTTTTTCGTTACCAAAGAACTACAAATTCACAGGGATTTTTACAGGCTTTTTCTCCATATTATACGATAAAAAGGTTTACAAATCATATGAACAAAATACTCGCAAGTTACCTACCCAAAAAACATTACTTTTTTATTTGACTTCATTTGAGATCTTGTTCCCATTATGTCGTGACGACAGACTAATAATGGCGTAGTTTTTAGTGTAGTCGCTTGTGTATTTAAATGGAGGTGTTCACAACTGGCGTCCATAACTTTTGCCAACTAAAACCCAACAACAAATTAATCCTCACGACATAAACGGGACCTAAGCGGGTTCTTGTACTTATAGGAGACTGTACATTTTGAATTTCTGCTCAAGCTGTACCGTGGGGTAAGACGTAGTCAGACCAACGCTAATGCACATGGCCTTTTCGCGTATTGAGAAATTCAACTACGCTGGCTTCGATATATACGATAAATTTGTACGAGCGACGTTTGCGATATCACGATGTGAATGATTTCATCTCCCCTCACTTAGAAGTGTACGGTTACTAAAGTGGCACGCCATCTATAATATTTATTCACATCAGTTGGGAGTCTTTAGATAAGAAGATCTTTCCTTCATCATCGTTTAAAAACGAACCATTGTATTTTGATGGCATATCAAAAGTTTATCCAAGAGTTGACAAACCATGGTATCTGCTGATTTCTCGGGATTCAAATGCTTTAATAGCATCTTCTGCCTATGTCGCAGCCCTTTTTGCTCTTTTTTAGGAGTTCTTGTGTTATGCGGACGCTCCTCGGGACCTGGGATTGACACGAGGGGATGTAGGTAGGGATCTGGTGGGTGATGTTTGCGGCCCGGGCTGCGTCGTAGTCGTTCTCGCGGGGGCGCCAGCAAAGCTCGGTGCTGCCGCACGTGCACGTCATCTCACGACATATCTGAGGAAAACAAGTGCAAAATAACATCCATACTTTTTGCTTGTCCAGATGTATGAAAGTGGTTGCGCTTTGAACCATTTGGTGTAGTCATACACACAAATAAAAGTTCACTCGTTCTAGCCTTCGATCATATTGATCGAAGGTTCTAGCCTTTGCCAATTTTGACATAGCAGACCAGATTCACGTGTAATATTTTAAATTTTGACAACTATGATATAAAAAGGTCCATGTTCACCAAAAAGATGACAGTCTGATTATCTAAAAGAACTGTTTAAAACACATTTTTGTATGGGAACATGTCACAGTGACAGCTGTTTTTGGATAATCAGACAGTTATCTTTTCGGTGAACATGGACCTTAATCTTCCAGTTAAAATTAGGGGGAAACTGAGTTTTAGGATATTACGAATACGAACTCGGTAAAGTTGTCTTATCCACCAATCAAAAAAATAGTACACTATCGACACGAATACCATCCTAGGAGTGATAATACTGACCGACGCAATATACTCGTCCCTGCAAGCGTAGGGACAGCCGCACGTCCAGCAGGTGGGGGACACGCGGAGACAGGTGGGCGGCGTGTACCACTGATATTAATAATACTGACCGACGCGATATACTCGTCCCTGCAAGCGTAGGGACAGTCGCACGTCCAGCAGGTGGAGGGCACGCAGGGACATATGAGCGGCGTGTACCACTGATATTAATAATACTGACCGACGCGATATACTCGTCCCTACAAGCGTAGGGACAGTCGCACGTCCAGCAGGTGGAGGGCACGCAGGGACATATGGGCGGCGTGTACCACTGATATTAATAATACTGACCGACGCAATATACTCGTCCCTGCAAGCGTAGAGACAGTCGTACGTCCAGCAGGTGGGGGGCACGCAGGGACATATGGGCGGCGTGTACCACTGATATTAATAATACTGACCGACGCAATATACTCGTCCCTGCAAGCGTAGAGACAGTCGTACGTCCAGCAGGTGGGGGGCACGCAGGGACATATGGGCGGCGTGTACCACTGATATTAATAATACTGACCGACGCAAGATACTCGTCCCTGCAAGCGTCTGGACAGCCGCACGTCCAGCACGTGGGGGGCACGCAGGGACAGATGGGCGGCGTGTAGCACGTGTTGGGGTGCCAGCAGCAAGTTGGACAGCAGCACTGCTGGCACATCGTGTATACCTGCAACAACACATATTGGTATAGTACCTATTGAAACACTAGTGCTCCCTGATTCGCACGGGCGTGTTAAAGCTGAGTACTGATGTGCCATCGAAATTTCTGACACACACACAATGCAAGCCCGAAATTTTATTCGATATTTACTACTATGATTGGTTCACCGTTCAACGAGTAACATACTTTAAGCGGATATAGTGCTCATGAAAATGAACAACTTAATTTGGGCCAGCTCCAGTAATCGATAAATAATATAGGCTACAAAAAAAATATTGTTTTTTTCAGAGTTATAGTTATGTCTGCTGCTGTAACGGTTAGTGTAGCCAGTAACCTAGTAAAAGCCGGGAAATTTGTGACTTTATGTAATTCGAGCCAAATCAGATGGAAGTGCATTTATAATAATGATGCATGTTGCATTGCCCACCACAGTAATAATTATACGAACGATTTTTCGTTGTATTTTTACTTACCAACCAAATAGCTCGCGCTATCTCGTTCGTAACGAGAGGCAGAGTGGTACACAGTAGACAGTGCTCAAACTTGGTCAGCTCCGGTATGCCTAAGTTTTTCTCTATTCCGGATGGACCGAGTATGACCTGGAAATCCAGTAATAACTTAAATTAAAAAAAAAAAAAAAAGTTTTTACTAAAATGAAAAGTTCAATAAAGAAAGATTATTTGTACACTTCAAATTATCTCGTGAGGAGGCGATCCTGGCTGCAGGGTTAAGTCATGTCCTCTTTCTGCGAAGCAGTGATACTAGCGAACGAGATGGCGGAACGCGAGAGGGAGAGAACGTCTCGCGCCAGCCGCGGAGGGAGACGCAAAGGCGCGGCCTGTGGACGGTGAGCTATGGGCTAGCTCGCAGTCCGTCCGTCTTATGACGTCAGGCCTTGTGGACGTTGCATTCGTGTTCCACGCGCGCTTAAAAGAGATGTCATCATGGAGGGGCCCGCATGGAACGAAGCCTGCCGGGGCTGCGGGACTGTTCAGAAGAGATATCGTGGCCCCGGAACGTAAAGGGCGAGGAAGGAACATGGATGGGTTTAAATCAGTAAAAGTCTGACACTCCCTCCCGCTCCACCCAGTGTGAGAGAAGTTATTTGATGAAAAAAGGGTTAAGTCATGTGTGTCATACAACAAAATTAAATATAGTCACAAAAGTGTGTGCGAAATTTCAGCTCTATCTGTTGGTGGGAACTGATTTGACCAATACATACTAGCAGGCACAAAATCGGCCCGAGCGGTCGCCTTTGAAGAGAGAAGAAGGTTGCAGGTGGACTTAAACCTTGATGAGCTAGTCAGTGACCCAAAAAAGTCTGACAACTAGTTGTGGTTGTGGAGCTCAGATAGGCAGGTGCGCCATGTAAAATACTGGTATTCGGCTGCATCCTGTTAGACTGGAAGCCCACAAGAAGCACACAAGTCTAGGTAGAGGATTTTGATTAAAATTAAACTTTTGCTCAAACGCGAAACTGAAGAAAGATTGACTCACCTCACTAGCAAAGTACTGGCAGTTAGGTGCGCAGGTTCCGAGACTGTCGACATAGCCGCACTGCGTGGTTTTCTTCCCCGACATCCCCTTCAGCACGTTAATGGCGGTGCGGGCTATGGAGTACGCACCAGCCAGGCAAGCGGTCGCTGTAGGACAGCCTTTTGCCGCGCAAATTGTCTCGTTACCAGACATGATGCAAGATGTCACGCATTCCACCTGTCATTGTTTATGACATAAGAGAAACTAGATTCTGCCCGCGACTTGGTTTGCGTGAAGTTTTGATATCGCAACGCATTGCCTGCTCAACGGAAGCTTTTTTCCCGCGTGCAACATTTCTTATTGCTGCTCGGCTCCTATTGGTCATAGCGTGATGTTATATAGCCTATAGCCTTCCTCAATAAATGGACTATCCAACACAAAACGACGGTAGTTCCTGAGATTAGCGCGTTCAACCAAACAAACAAACTCTTCTGCTTTATAATATTGGTATAGATATGAGTATGCGTAGGTCTGTTATGCAGTCGCACAATGTAATGTACTGCCGTTCCAACATAGGTGGCAAAAGGCTATGCAGATGATGATGAGATATACATATGAGTCGGATGAGATGACGAAAAATAGAGAAGTATGGAAGGTGAAGGTATTTTGCGCTGACCCCAAATGAATTGGGATAAAGGCACGAGAATGATGACAAATGATGTACAAATAACATTTTGACCTTTCGCGGTCTATATTCCAGGCTCCTACGGACCACGGATGTTCGCGGACCATAGCTGGGAACCTCTGCACTATATACCAACGAGGCAGTCAGTGATCTTTATGTATATAGCTGATGCCCGTGGCTTGGCCCACGTACAAATTACATACTAAAACCTTCCTCGGGAACCACTCTATCCATTGGGGAAAACAGTATGAAAATCGGCGCAATAGTTCTTGAGTTAATCGCGAACAGACAGACAGACGCGGCGAAGGACTTTGTTTTATAATATATAGTGATATGTTACTTCTGTTTGAGGTAAATTGACTGTATGTAATAGTGCTGTGGTACAGTCAGCAAAACAGTTAGGTTTACAGGCTCACAATCTGCTTATTGCTGTTATAAGTGGAAAAGGGTTATAATCAATCTGTTTGATATTTCATCCAAATCCTATCAGTAGTTTCTGCGTGAAAGAATAACAAAAATCAATATTTACAGACTTTTACATTTATAATAGTCGTGAGAAGGGTGCTAGCCTGCATACCTAACTGTTTTGCTGACTGTACACTCATACACACCTGTTCTTGAGTCATAGTGCAGGGATGCACAGCGGCAGATAGCACAGGCACCATGGTATTAGCAGTGCTGCCACCTATGACCGGCACGCTCACGGCTTCCGGAGGAACCTAAATCAAGACTGTTATTATAACCTTTATCATGTTAATTCTTATTTGTGACTAGCGGACGTCCGGACGGTTTCACCCGCGTAGTTCCCGTTCCCGTGGGACTACGGGGATAAAATATAGCCTATGTTACTCAGGGTGAATGTAGCTTTCTAATGGTGAAAGATTTTTCTAAATCGGCACAGTAGTTTTTGAGTTGATTCATTACAACCAAACAAACAAAGTTTTCCTCTTTATAATATTATATAGTGTTGATAAGTTATGGAGTCAGAAGTCCTTTAAGACATTTAACGTTAATTAGTGTAAATTCCTCGGAAAAGAACCAGGCGTAATAAATATCGCTGAACATTACACATAGCGCCATCTAGTCTATCAGTCGGAAAGTCGCCAAAGCCGTCTTGCTATTATAGCTAGCATGGTCAAAATAGCTGATGCCTTCTCTGTACGAGAAGGGGCCTTTGCCCAGCATTGGGAAAGTTATAAGTTGATATTTTCCAATACTGACAGGTATACAGGTTCTAGGGAAACATTATCATCAAGTGATATAGAGACCAGAAGTGTCACTGTGACCTTCGTAGAGTATCTTTATTGAATACTAGCGGTCGCCACACGGTTTCACACGCGTAGATCCCAGTCCCGTGGGACTTGGGAATACGGGGATAAAATATAAATAAGCCAATGTTACTCGCTGATAATGTAGCTATACATTGCTGAAATATTTTTTCAAACAAATTGGTCCAATAGTTTCTAAGTTTATTCGTTACATACAAAAAATACAAATCTTTCCTCTTTTAAAATATACTAGCTTCTGCCGGCGGGGATCTTACTACCGGGTAAAAAGTATCCTATGGATTAATCTAGGTTATAAACTATCTGTGCACAAAATTACATCCAAATCCATTAACTGGTTTCTGCGTGAAAGAGTAACAAACATCCATTCATCCATCCATACTCAGAAACTTTCGCATTTATAATATTGGTAGGACTAGCTGACCCACGCAACTTCGCCCGTGTCACATAGAGACATAATGCAACATTGCTCACCCCCATAAGTTATTAGCGTGATAATATATAGCCTGTCCTTCTCCAGGTTAAAATAAGTCTCCTTGCCAAATTTAATTACGATCCAATCAGCCGTTTAGTCGTGAAAAGGTAGCAAACAGACAGACAGAGTTACTTTCGCATTTATAATATTATATAGTGTAAGTATGGAGTAGTGCCCGCGCTGGGCCCACTTGGTGGATTATAGCCCATTCCTTCTCGTAGAGAGGAGACCCAGCAGTGGGAACATTAATAGGCTGATGATGATGATAATGGATTAGTTTAAACGAACCTGCAGAAAGTTAGCCAGCACTGTGTTGGCTCGCACACAGTTCAGCTCCACACAGCCCATGAGCGTGCGAGGGTTGTACACCCCGCGGAGGCGTCGGATCTCACCGAGTAGAGGGACCATGCTCATCACTGGCTCAGTTGCCACTAACGTGAACGCCTGATACAGAAAATTAACAATGTATTGTGTTATAATACAGGATGGAGGAGCTCATGGCTAAATAATAAAAGCCGCTCGGGTTAAGTCGTGTTTGCCTAGGTTGGTCTGTGGATGGGTGACCACCCTTACATGCCGAGTTTCCTCCATGCCTTGGAAAGCACGTTAAGCTTTTGGTCTCGGCTGTCATTTATACATCTTTGGCAGTCGTTATAGGTAGTCAGTGGCCCAAAAAAAAGTCTGACAATCAGTCTTACCAAGGAGTATCGTATTACCCAGTGTTAACTGGGTTGTGGAGTTCAGATAGGCAGACGCTCGAAGTAAAATACTGGTATTCAACAGCATCTGGTTAGACTGGAAGCCGATCCCAACATAGTTGGGAAAAGGCTTCGCAGATGATGAATACAGGGTGTAAACAAACTCATCACGAAGACGCCAATTAAGCATTTTGTACATCAAAATAAGTTACTTTTACACAAAAATGTATTGGTGGGAAACGACTTTTTTTTGGGGGTGATAAATCATGTTTTGTCGTTGATTTCAATGCTACACGCTAAAACATTGTGCACGGGGGTCGTGAAGGAGCTTAAAGTAAAAATCTTACATTAAAAATTTGTATTTAAATTTTAAATTGGAACTTTAACCCCCCAATATCTCCGTAACTAGAACGTTCCCAGGTATGGTGTGAAATAAAAAATGATTGCAATAATGTTGTGTATGTGGGAGAAAAAGTACTTTTCGGCTATGTTAAGAGGTTGTCACGCCCTTTATTTGGAAAAAAAAGAATGTACAGTTTACTTACATCTGGGCATACATTACAAATCTGTAAGGCTATTTCGGTGATAATCGGCGCACTGTACTCGAACGTGTCCAGCGTGTTTCGCGCCACGATTATCACTAGTTTCGAGCCCTGAAATAACCAACAAACATCACGCATGTACCTATTTCCTGATGGGTTCGGCAGAGGTGTAACACGGCCACAAAGTGAACAAATATAAAAGCAAAACTTATAGTCTTTTTTAAACTTTCACGACCATAACACATTATAAAACATAATATATGAAGACGGGTATTTATCGCGAATTTACCTTTAATTTAGGCTTAAGATTTAAAGCCTTTATTTTTGCTTAAATTAAAGGTAAATTCGCGATAAATACCCGTCTTTATATGTTTCAAAACTTATATTGTCACATACGGGATATATTCCGTGATTATTTATTGTATTGAGCTCCCGATATTTCGATGCTGATGCAAGCGCCATGATCGGACAATATAAGTTAAGTTTTAAACCGTGAAAGCCTAAAACAGAGTTTGAAATATAAAAGCGTCAATTCATTTAGAGCTTTGATACGGCCCGAGTACACCGATAAATATTTTAATTATAAAATAGATTTTCAGGATTTATTTAATGAACATGATACCGCTCTGGTTACTGAAGGTCTCCGTATAAAACAATAAATTAATGAAACTTCTTGTCCACGAAAAAAAAAAACAAATAATAAATTGCATTAGTATAAATATTTCTGTGAAAGATCACAGAAACACAACAACAAGACAAGACGTGCGCATACGCACGTTCTACGAATGTCATCGTGCGAACGAAGTGCTACGAAGCGTAGCTGCTACGTAATAATTAGCAAATTATTACGTAGCAGCTACGCGAGACCAAAATGGGCTACGCAAAAACTCTAGGTGGCAATGTAATCACGCTTGCACTCCTTCTTCTTTGTCTAATTAGAATTACTGAGAAAGTGGGAGCTTTAATGGCGTATAGCAGTTAATTAGTTTTAGTGAAAATGGTCTCTTAGTCATAATTAGTAATAGCTGTGTGGCCAAGTGGGAATTCGACAAACTTCCCAACATACTTTACCCCATATGTAACCTGCATGGGTTACATAATGCTAACTTTCATTATTTCGAAACTTTTACGCAAAAAATAATGATTATTTTTTGCGTAAAAGTTTTCTAATTATTGAGTTAAAGATTTGTTTGATATCATACTCTTAGTGCATCGCATAGCATGTGTTTCCCGGAGTACGACGATATTTTGCACTTGGTGTCGACGTGACTGAGTTCCATGCTGTAGCCACAAATGGCGCACTGGTCATACAGAGCTAGTTCATCCAGCAACGGACACTGCTTCAGTAATAAGGCTAGCGGCTGCCCTGCAGGAAAAACAAAGTTTTTAATTAAGGAAGTTACTTATAGAATCTTCTAACTAAATAAATATGACGTGACACTATTTTCGTACTCAGAAGTGCATTACCGATACGATCAAATTGTATGGAACAGCTGATATATGTACAATCAGCAAACAGTTGCACTTGCTATGCAGGCTAGCAATCTTCTTACGACTATTATAAATGTAAAAGTGTGTAAAGATCGATTTTTGTTATTCTTTCACGATGAAACTACTGAAAGGGTTTGGAGGAAATTGCAAACAGATTGATGTTACCCGTTTTTGCACTTATAATAGTAGTAAGAAGATTGCTAGAATGCATACCTAACTGTTTTGCTGACTGTACATCTGTATAGTGGGTATAGTTTTCATACTATAGGTACTACCCATAAGCTTTCAATATTAATAACTTGTGAACATTAAAACTACCCGTATTTATTTAATTTCATAGCTTCATTTCTTTATTGTTTAAAGTCCTTCAAATACACATTTACAGATGTTTTAATAATCATAGCAAACGTTATCGATATGATTTATGGGTAATTTGATATTATCTTAAAACGTACCACCCATCACAGGCTGTTAAACAGCGCGATCTACCGGGTAATAACTGAATTAAGTATATTGAAATATTTTTATGTGCGTGGTTTTCCTATTCAAAGATAGAGCGATTAAAGTCAATAGTCGGAATGTCCACTCTGTAAGTCTTTTCAATATCTTTGCCAACACAACACAACCGATTTTAATGGTTTTGGCAAAATGGGTGGCGTTAGTAGGTACCTACATTGTAAATTTAAGAATACTGAACCATAGTTTACTAGCTGATCCGCGCAACTTCGTCTGCGTGAAGAATCGCTCGACCGATTTTGTGCAAACTTCACATAAACCATCTACTAAATAGTTCGAACATAGCCTAAACATTTGGTTTGGTTGGATAGGTAAGCCCGTTCTTGAGTTCTAAAATTACAACGAAGAGTGGCATTCATTTTTATAATATTGATTAGATTCCGGGGTAACAATTTTACAATTCAGAATGGACTTTGGAAAATATATTACAATTTTACTTCTTTTTAGTTACCTCTTATGTTTATGTAGAGTCGAAGACTTTAATTGACAAGCCATTTCTACTACTCTCCAATTTTGCACTTTTAAACATTCACAAGTACGAGTATTACCGGCTAAACCCAATTTGCATTACACGGCTAAAGTACGAATAGCTGCAATTGGCTCATCAATTAAAGTTACACAAACAAAACAGTCCCTGCGTCATCAACATTTTCTCGTCGAATCCAAGTAAATGAAGTTTAGAAAGTGGTTGGGTCCATACCGGTGCAGCCAGCGGCTCCGCAGATGGTGACTTTTGTCCCGGAGGGACAAGGGCAGGTACTGTACCCCCTCCTGACATCTCTCCCATACAATTCATAACAACCGAACGCACTATATCTTCCGTCTATCAAATGCCGCCCACCCACACGGCACCCTTGTAAAAATGATCTCCAAATAACCATATTTTTTACACTTATAAATTTATAATATTTTTAATTTTACATGACTAAAAATGTAGGTATGTTTTTGAAGTATGATTTTCTTTTTCTTCTGTCTGTTGACAGTACCTTGTCTGTGATGTTGACATAGTTTCATGGATTATGATTCGGACGGAAAAGAATCTAATGAAAGATTCTGACTATGACACGAATAAAAAATTATATTCATATTACCCTCTGATCTTCTTCTCAGAGATCTTGTTGGGCCATATATTCGAGGTCATGTAAATACTGAATAGTATTTTCGATAATAGGAGAACTGAATACCAATGTAGTTCGTGGCGAGTCGTTTTTCATCTTAGGCAGTTGTTACAGGTAGTCAGTGGCCCAAATAGTCTGACAACCAGTCTTACCAAGTGGTATCGTATTACCCAGTATTAACTTGGTTGTGGAGGTCAGATAGGCTGTCGCTCCATGTAAAATACGGGTATTCAGCTGCATCCGGATAACCTGGAAGCCGACCCCAACGTAGTTGGGAAAAGGCTAGTCAGATGATGGATGATGAAGACTGCTTTTGGTCATAAGCCGTTCTACCAGCTGCGTGTAGTGTATGCTTGAAGGTCAGGGTTGAGACGTCAAAACTGATTATACATTACCGATTCGAGGAACCCTACACTATATTCAAAATAATAACATAGCAATCATACATTGTACGTGTAATTGTTAGCTAGAAAGCAGCTTATTACGTATATAAGTACGCATATCTGTGACACTGTGGTTAGTTTCACGTAACAGATCCGAGATTACCAGATATTACACAATCGGCGAAAATGTTTGAACCGTTAATAGACATTTAATACTACGTTGTGCACACAAATACATATACCCTCTGAATAAATAATGTGCAAAGATGCTATCGCCCCAGTTTGTATAGTAATTGTGTTTTACAATTACTCGTTGGCGATGTGCTGATTCATTTGTGAACTAGCCGTTAGTTTCCCGCGTAACTTCATATGGCGCACTACTAATAAAACAATGTTTTCGAATGTAAAGAAACATTTTTATCCAAACAAGGAAAATCTAAACATCCGACGTATATTCAAACCTCTCTACATCTTGTTATCAATGTTTGGTCTATTTCCCTATAGCGTTAAATTCAACAACAACAAACGTGGTTTGACGGTCATCAAGAAGTCAATATATATAAATTCTCTGTGTGCAATTTCTTATTTATTTCTTCTGCTGTCTTTCCTAGTGCTGCACGTACAGTATGTGTACGACTCCATCGGCGACACGGTCATGACCAGGGAACTACTGACACAAGCGAATTATATTGTGGAACTTGTCATTTACATTATTTTCTGCCTAGCTGCATACTTCTGTGCATTTAAAAACCGCTGTACTTACGTGAAAATTATAAACAAAATAGCAAACAACACTGAACCTCCTAATATGGAGAAGGCAGTGAATCAGTTTCGTTTACAAATGAATATGATGATGGTTTTTCTTCTAACAGCACTATTTCTACAAATAGCTGTGAACTTCTCGAGGGATGATTCTTTCTGGAAAATGATTTTAGTGTTTATGTCGTTCTTGCTACCACAAATGATGCAGTTTATTGTGTTAACGTTCTACTACGTGCTGATACTGATGCTATTGGTTCTACTGAAGAATATAAGACTACACATAGCTATTCTATCAAAAGAAAAAATTGCTGTAATGGATTATTTTGAAAAAGTTGAAAGCAAAGTAGTGACACTACAATATGTGGAATCTTTGTACGAAAAGGCTTTCGAAGCAAAAAGAGATATTAACAAAGCATTTCAAGCGCCCTTACTGATCACAACGCTGCAGTGTTTTCACGCCATGGTTAGCGAGTCTCACATCATATACCACGGTCTGGTCGTCGAGAGAGACTTCACCGTACACCCCGTTGTAAACTGTTCTATTTGGATAATTTATCAGATCATTAAAATTTATATTATTGCCCGTACAGGGAATTTATTGAAACGAGAGGTAAAGAAAATAACTGGATCAATATAAATTATAATATTTACATTTCGGATGATCGATAAGTATATTTTTTAAATTTCAGGTAATGAAAATAGGCCAAGCACTGCACAGTATACCGACTGAAAAACATGACATACGATTGCTATTAGAGGTAAAATTAATTCTAAGAATTGATATTTAATCGCACCGATAATATTCTTAGATTGCTTACACATATATCCGCGATTAAATATTTTGTTTTTGCGGAATTTACAGATACAACATTTTTCATCGATGATTATGTACCAAGGTGATGAAATTACTGCATATGGATTGTTTACACTCGATGCCGCTTTACTGTCTAAGGTATGTACTCGTATGTCTACTTTAAAATATATTTACTTTATTAGCACATTAGTGTATTGTCACCGCGAGTGTTACAGTCCTGGGCCCGTACGATCACTCCAGGCGACAACTTCTCCTCGCAGTAAGCATAAAACAACACATAAATAAAATAACATGTTAGGCCACCTGTTACCACCATAACATTTATTATTAACAGTACCCTTTTATTAGATTCACCTGTAACTAACTTAGTCGGTGCATGAAAATCTTAGAAGATAAAGGAAACCATTCACGGTTTATACATAGATTGGGCCAAAAACCAAAGCCAACCAACGAAAATAAATGTGTCACCACAGTTGGAGCGGTCATTCCGAGTAGGTATTTTTTACTACGGTCTCTGAGGTCTCGTTCCATGAGCTGGTTTTTTGGGTTGAAAAGTCTTGTTTTCTGTACGTTTTATTTGACAAAAATCTTTCATCTGCTGGCGAAATAATAAATTGTTACCCTAGGGGTGAAAGTAAGCTATTTAATTCCGAGACGGGGTTTCGCCAATAGTTCGAGGGACTAAATAAAGCGTTAACCTAAGGTAAACACTGTGCTTTTTATTAAGAATATACAAGCAAAATAAAAACATAAATCAATCGAAAAAACAAATCAAGATCGAATTACCTACCGTTATCCCGCCAATTTTTTTTTTGTGGCCGGCCAGCTATTCAGGCATTATTTTTCATTTTCATCATTGACAAATGGTAATGGTGGTTTATGTATGTATATAAGTATTTATTTTTATATTTTATTTTAGTTTTAAATATTTTCGTACCTATTTGTTTTCTGTTCTTGCACCTACTGTGTATTGTCTCTGCATCACCCTAAGGTAGACTGGTAGAAAATGCCCAAGGCATTAAGTCCGCCTTTGTACAGTTTTTTACTTGTGCATAAAGTTTTAATAAATAAATAAATATTTTTCAGCAACTTCAGAACTAGTTTCCGAGTATGAGTCATGAAAAAGTAATTATGAGCTTGTTGAACAATAGTATAATTTTCCTTTAACACACTTGCCGGCTTTACCTAAAGGTTTGGATGAATCCATGGTAAGCTAAGTGACGGCATTCTAAATACAAAAGGGCGGTCTCCCAAATATAGCGGCTAAAGTCCGGTCGCGGAGCACGAAGAATTTCATACAATGACCTGTTATCTATCTGTATACCTCTCTCTGTCACTCCCGCGTAAATATAATGTGTATCGCTCGCACAGATGCAATGGCCGCCGTCCTCAGAGATTGTAAACCTTTTAAGGTTTACGATTATTTATTCTCATAAGAATTACACTATTCACTTAGGTACATGAGAATATTAAGGGAAATAATAATGGTTCCTAAAAACAAATTAATCTCCAGCGATCTGTGGCTGACTTAAATATTAATACTATCTATAGGACACTTAAAAAGAACAAAAAGTTGCGGTATTACAAAAAATTAGACGTCGAGTTTATAAATATTTTGAAGGTACTTAGATTACAAATAATTGCGGGCAAAATGTTCGTTCGATACATATAAACAAGTATCGGTGAAACACAGATAAACGGTGACGGGATGTGGCTCTTACCTAACACTGTAATGTTTGTTCTTGTTTGCATGTGTTTTTTGGTTGGTTCAGTCACAACAAAAAATTCAGACATGAGTAAATTTTTATTTCCGCCGAATTAGTAATTGTAACTCGATTTTTATAACGTATACTTAATATAACATCTAAATAAATAATTTACATAATACCAATAATTTATTTAATAAGTTGGTAAATTTTCTTTCTCCTTCAAATATTTCATTTTATGTAATGTAAAGTTTGCTGACGGACGAATAAGCAACCAAGTGATACTTTAAAGGGGCTCGTTTTCAGGGTTTCGTACTCAAAGGGTAAAAACAGGACCCTATTATTAAGACTCCACTGTCTGTCTGTCTGTCACCAGGTTGTACCTATCTGATGGACCGTGATTGCTTGACAGTTAAAATTTTCACAAATGATATATTTCTGTTGCCGCTATAACAAAAATACTATAAAACCAGAATATAATAAATATTTAAGTGGGGCTCCCATACAACAAACGCGATTTTTTTAAATAATTACTATTATTAAAAAAAATCGCGTTTGTCGTACGGAACCCTTCGTGCGCGAGTACGACTTTCGCGGCTGTCATTATTTCTTTTTTGAAAATATTTACAAATTACTAACCTATTTATGTATGTTTTTTTCAGATACTCGGATCATCAGCCATGTATTTAACAATTTTGGTCCAGTTTGACAGGAAATGAAAATAACCGCGCACAAAATAAAAAATGCAAAATGCAGAATTTCATACTTTAACACGAAAATAATTAAATACACGTTTATGACGAGGTGGAGGCACTTTTTAATATTTTTGAACGTTTGAAAATATAATTAAAAAATCCTTTTTTAATAAAAAAAAATTATTTAATATCTGGGTTAGGATTTCGGACGACGTGACGCACCATATACGAATTTATTTAATTGCTATTTTTATTTTGGCTTTAGTTTAAAAAAACGGTACATTTTTGTCAAATTCTTGTTAGGATGCTGTTTAGTCGGGGGTGTCACTGAGGGGGGCAGAATTTTGGATATTTTCATGTCTAGGACGCACCGTTTTCGAGATAATCGTAAAAAAAGACCGTTTTATATATAATAAACACCAAGGCCTATAATTCGTAAACGGTGCATCGCAGAGCCATGCTTCTTACTTTCTTAGAACTTAATGGTTTGTATGAATAAGGTTAATAAGGTGCTGCAATAAAAATGCCCGACTTCAACGTAAACTAAAATCTCCGAAAAGGCTGTTCTCTGCCCCTAAGCATAACCATACCCAGGGTACGTAGGTAAGGGTGACCCCAGAGTCATTCACCTTGAGGTCAAGATCAAAATTCCGAAATCAAGGAGCAGTAACTAGGTCTGGGTAGGTTATTCATGGTCAGTGAACTTGAAATCATGGTCAAGTGACCTAAGGGTCAAGGACAAGTGATTTTGAAGTCAAGGACAAGTGATCCCGGAGGTCATGATACCTTGGAGGTCAAGGTCGAGTGACCTTGAAATTGAGTGCCCTGCACTACTTGACTTCGATTGCAAAAACAGTATTTCTTTTTTTGTCTCCTTTTACTTATTTCTGGAAAACGGTGTGTCCTATCGCAAGAACATTGAAAAATTTGCCCCCTTTGCTGCGTAATTCTCAGCGTGGAGGTTAGGACCGCCTTAAACAACTACACACATAAATACATGAAAGGCAAAAAAACACAGTTTTATAACGCTGAATCAGTTTAAGTTGCAACATTTCAAAAGAGAAAAGTTGCAGCATCAATGTAGTTGTTTTTCAGTATTGGTGAAAACAAGCGTAAAACTCAGTACTTAGGTACTCGATCCAAAGGCTTGACTTCCAAGAAACCGATAAACATAATACCACCGATTTTACTCATAGGTACTATACTTACTATAATTAATACAATATAATAATGAATACACGTAAATAAAATAACCTCAAGATATGAATTAAAATAACTACATAAACCTAATAGATACTATAATAGGAACATTTTCTATACTAATTGTATTAGTTATATTATATTTGTTTAACAAACTCGCAATCCAGTATAACTACGCACAGGATGCTTGTTTTGTCCAATGTACTATGTTGCCGTGCCCTAATCTTGTTTCATGTTGGAACTTACTTACGTAATATGTAACAACTGAATGTACACATGAATGCAATGAAGAATTTGAGTTTGAGTTTACTACGAACCTAAGTAGTACCTACCTGGGCGGTCGCAAACCGCGCCTTACCCTAACGGCGCTACTAGTTAGGGTAGGGCGCGTTTGGGCAGGGGTACAATTAGCGCCAGGTCCAAAATTTTAACTTTGTAAAACGACCAAGTAACTTTTGTATGAAAGGACGAAACAATTCTGATCTGTTCAAGGTAGGGTGTTAAAATAGTGAACTTAAATAGTACATTTTGATACAAGTGGATAAAGTTTGTTATTGTACTCAAGGCGATACTAACACACGAGCCGTAAGCGAGGGTGTGTTTGAGTCGAGAACTGAAAATATTGTTCTATTTCTATTTCGCGACTGTAAGACGTATGTAGTTACAGAATAATGAGCATCAAAATCATCAATACAACCCTCCAGGTTCATAAAGGTCGAGAAACTTTTTCATGGTCAAAATCACTGTCGCGAACAATATTTTCATTAACTTAAAACCTAGCACTAGTGCAACTTGTAAAAAACATAAGAAAATATTAATTTCGCGGGCTTTTTTCAAAGTAGCGCATAAGGTTGTTGGTGTTTTACAAATAATAACCCTGTATAGATCGATCGATCGGTTCTAAAGTGTCACGTTTCCGAGATATGAGCTATCAAAGTTAAAGTCCGTTCACTGATGGAATCTTAATATAGTGTAAACTTTATATAGTGTCACGTTTCCGTCTAAAGTGTCACGTTTCCGAGATGTGATTGTGTCTCATAAAAAACTTGTTTGTATGGATACCAAATATCGACTTATATAGGTCTTATGCGTGGCCGCTACTTCGAAAAACAATCAAATGGCGGGAAAAAATCCGGCCACGCTTCATACAATAATTTTTCAAGCCCTTTCCTTATAAAATGGGACTTGGACCCGGATTGGATTTCCGAGGCCAGATGCCGATACCCCAAGATATAATGATGAAACGAGGCCTGGCAAAAACTAAACCTGAAAGAATTATTTATTCTAAGGCTACAAAGAAAGGTGAAAATGAAAACAAAGACAAGAAAAGAGCCAAGAAAAATAAAAATAAAATAGTAGTTTGTCGTGCCTGTAATCGCCGTTGTTAGGCAAATCATCAATTATAAACTACTAGCTGACCCGCGCAACTGCGTCTGCGTGAAGAACCGCTCAACCGATTTTGTGCAAACTTCACATAAACCATCTACTAAATAGTTCGAACAAAGTCTAAGCATTTGGTTTGGATAGTTGAGCCCGTTCTTGAGTTAAAAAATTACAACGAAAAGTGGCATTGCTTTATAAATATATTTGATACAAATAAATAAAATTGGAGTGTCTGTTTGTAATTTCTAAATAATAGTTTATTACTTACTCAATGGTGGTATGGTAGTGTTGGCTAACACTAATGTCCCCGTTCCCCAACACTAATTGACACCTAAATCAATTCCTAATGCCACTTTCCATCAACACTAAGTAACGCCTAACAGTAACTCAGCTACATTGTTCTCACATAATTTACCATCAAAATCAAAATCAAAGCATTTATTTCAAGTCGGCCATTAACAGACACTTTTGAATTGTCGAAACAGAGATGAAAATTAAATGTAGCTACAGTCCCAGTCACAAGACATAAAAACTGTGAAAGTACTGTAGTTGCCCATTCCCTAACGTAAGTAGATCTCTATGGAGAAGAACGGGCAAGAAACTCCATGGACACTCTTTTAAACCAAATTATTGTTACAAAAACTTGGTTACATCATTCATGTTGAGATGGAATATTGTGTGAGAACAATGTAGCAAGATGTGCACGTTAAAAGTCTCCATAGTAAAAACAAAATAATTCATTCAATTAAGCCATGGCAACTAAGAGATGACCGGTCATAACTGACAGCGTCCGTTCCAGAACATGACGCATGGATCAGCACCATTCAGCTCAATCATTTTGAAGGGAACTAAATGGTCCGACACACGCGCGATACATTTGAGTGAGCATGACATACTCTCAACCGCCAAGGCACATTCAAGTCAGAAACTAAAGTAGGTTTCCAGTGAATGATAGCTTTGTAGTACATAGTACTCACAAAATATGGGCTATGCGTTTATATAATACTAAACTAGTTTTTGCGTGCTGCGCGAGCTGCAAGCAGCTCGCGTGCTTGTGGTGGTAGCTATTTTTCATTTTTAAAACCCCTAAATGTTAATTCTACAACACGACCCTAAAGAAGAGTCTTCCACTTGTCAAACTCGAGTGAAATACCAAATAAAGCCCAAAAGGACTAAAGGTTTTCACTTGATTAAGCTCTAATCATTGTAAATCAACATCTTCAAATCACTCGAATAACGATACCTACCCATATTTTAATTGTTTTCCTTACCCATACGACATTTTGAGAATCAATAGGAATCCTTAAAACAGTATGAAAACACTTAAGAACCCCTAACACATTCTGAATACTAATTCAATAAAAATAAGATATTAAAATAAAATTAAACTTGAGAATGAATTAATTTAAAGATTTTGAAACCCCATAAGAACCCCTAATATAATCTATAAACTTATTTAAAACTCAGACAATTGACTTGTCGACCTACCGGAAAGATATCGTGACCTTATCTCTACCACCAGACAGGTTTCGACGCCTATAAAAATATTTGTTCAAACACCTAATGACTATCCCTAACCGTTATGAAGTTACAGTCCTTTCAAGTTAAACCACCTCCCCGGTCGGGGAGGGGAGGAGAGGGTAATTCATAAAAATTTCAACGCCCTTCAATTATAGTATTAAGTGAGAATTAAAACCAACCACTATGTGTGCCAGTTTTCGAGATACGATGGGGGGCGGGGTGAAGGGGAGGGAGAAGAGATTTTGAAAAATGATTTTTGCCACCTCTCTGTCGCTGTTTATGAATGTGAAAAAGTAAGTTCCAAGTCTCTCAAGTTACACTCCTTCCCGCTCCGCCCAGAGTGGAAGAAGTTATTTGATGATTTCTCATTAAAAACCTTTTCTCATACAAAAAACATTACAATACAATTTGCTTGTCTGCTACCGGAAAGCTATCATGACCATATCTCTACCACCGGACAGGTTTCGACGCCTACGATAATATTTGTTCAAACACCTAATGGCTAACCTGAATCGTTATAAAGTTGGGGAGAGGAAAGTATAAGACATCCTCCAGCGCAAGAACAGTTTCGTAAATATGATATCTCCCTATCTCATACTTCGCTGATGTAGCATAGGTTCCGAGGTTTGATCATGAAGTCGGAATGACATGTGGTGTTTTGTACAAACACTTTGAAACCTCGATGTACCCGCCAATTTGGCAGCGTTGGAGAAACTGCAGTACAGCCCACGTCTCGATCAAATCATAAGATATCTCGTAGTCCACAAAGGTTAAACAACAACGGCGGTTATACTTTTCGGTCTTCTGTATACCGCAGTGTAATTATGTATCTGTCACCGTAAAATTGTAAAACACGTTATATTGTAATCTCTCTAGCGATATTGTAAACTTTCGAATTATTGTCAAACGAACATACTGCTTACAATAAAACGCATTATTTTTCGTGAAATGCATGCGATGGGAGTCAACTCACGTGGTGTGTAGGGAAGGATGTCCCCATTGCCCAGTGGGTACCACTCTCATGAAAAACTACTGTACCGTTCCTGAGAAATATCGATGAATGTAACCTAACCTTAAACCACTTTATACGTATTCCCCTAAAAAGCGTAGTCGACGGAACCCCGCTTCGCGGGGCCCTATTTCCGAGTGCAGGGTTTAAAGGAACCTAACTAACCTAACGGGGGGGTGCCCCAAGTCCCGATTATGGAGGCAAAGATACTTCCGTATATTCAGTTGACAATAATTCGAGAGTTTACAATATCGCTAGAGAGAAACACGTTATATTGTAATATAACGTGTTTGACAATTTTACAAAGCCTTTTCGGAATCGGCTTGTTCGGGAGGCTGAAAATAACCCAGATGTAATGTGAAAAGTGCTGCAAGACACATTCACGACCTTTTCTCAAAATAGTCATTTCGTTTCTTTTAAAGATGGGCAAAAGTCTCAGGTTTGAATCCTTAGTTCCCAGCTTTATCAAAAGAGCAGCTAAAGTGGTTTGTAAAATCCTTGACCAAAATCATCATCTCAACGAACTCATATCACTTCGCCAGCAGAAGAAAAGATTACAGTCAAATAAAACTTACGAAAAACCCGATTTTTCAACCCAAAAAATCAGCTGAACGAATGGTTGTAAAGAATTGGGGCAGTAGTAAAAAATACTCAGACTGACCTCCCAAACACTGGTGTAACTTTTTTTTCGTTGGCCGGTAACGCGGTTTTTGGGCCGACAATTAATGATTTCCTTTCAGAGAAAGGAAATTTTGAAAATTTATTTTGGCCAACTCTGGGCTTAGCTCCACTGAGGACCTACCAACCACTGGAAATCTATCTTGAACTTGTCCCTACGATACAGGGGTCGCCGGCTCGCTTCGCTGGCCACCTCCCCATCACCAGATTTCAACGCATTTTATAGTGTTTGTTGAAACATCTTACGGCTATGTCTAACCGTAATGAAGTTGTAGCCCTTTCAATTTTAGGGGAGGTTGGGGAGAGGCGATTCGAATACCCTTCGGTATACAAACTTTGAACCTCTCGCTTCCCCGGCCCACACAAAACTGCCCGGTTGTGATATCGGTAAAGACCGATATCACAACCGGGCAGTTTTTCGGTCTACGGCTCGCTACGCTCGCGACTTACGTTTTTCACTCCACTCAGGACGTGCCAATCACCGGAATGCTACCATGACCATATCCTCACGCTACGGGGTCACCGGCTCGCTTCGCTCGCCACCTCCCCTCTTCGCTTAACCGGTATCACCACCGGACAGGTTTTCAGTCGACGGCTCGCTACGCTCGCCACCACTTCGATCCACTCAGGACCTGCTTACCACCGGAAAACTACCATGACCTCATCCCCACGCCACGGGGTCGCCATGTCGCTTCGCTCGCCACCTCCCGCTTTGCTTTCTCGATATCACCACCGGGCAGGTTTTCGGTCCACGGCTCGCTACGCTCGCGACTTCCTTTCTTCACATCACTCAGAACGTGCCAACCACCGGAATGCTATCGTGATCTTATCCTCACGCTGTGGGTTCACCGGCTCGCTTCGTTCGCCACCTCCCCCTTTCGCTTTTTCGGTACCACCACCGGACAGGTTTTCAGTAGACGGCTCGCTACGCTCGCCACCTCCCCACTTCGCTCCACCCAGGACCTGCCTACCACCGGAAAGCAACTGTGATCTTATCCCCACGCTACGGGGTCGTCGACGCCCGCTTCGCTTTACCGATATCACCAACGGGCAGGTTTTCGGTCCAAGGCTCGCTACGCTCGCGACTTCCTTTCTTCACACCACTCAGGACCTGCCAACCACCGGAATGCTATCGTGACCTTATCCTCACGCTGTGGGGTCACCGGCTCGCCTCGCTCGCCACCTCCCCCCTTCGCTTTACCAGTACCAGCACCGGACAGGTTTTCAGTCGACGGCTCGCTGCGCTCGCCATTTCCGCACTTTCCTCCACTCAAGACCTATCTACCACCGGAAAGCTACCGTGACCTCATCCTCACGCTATGGGGTCACCGGCTCGCTTCGCTCACCACCTCCCCCTTCGCTTTAGCGGTACCACCACCGGACAGGTTTTCAGTCGACGGCTCGCTACGCTCGCCATTTCCCCACTTTCCTCCACTCAAGACCTGTCTACCACCGGAAAGCTACCGTGACCTCTTACCGGTATCACCACCTGTAATAGTCGCCGGCTCGCTACGCTCGCCACCTTCTCACTTCGTTCCCCCCAGGACCTGCCTACCACCGGAATGCTACCGTGACCGCATCTTTATGCAACGGGGTCGCCGGCTCGCTTCCCTCGCCACCTCCTAACCACCACCGGACGGGTTTCAACGCCTACTATAATATTTGTTCAAACACCTATCGGCTATCTCTAACCGTAATGAAATTACAGCCCTTTCTATTTGAGGGGAGGTTGGGGAGAGATGGGAAGGATACACAAATTTCACCACCAAATGAACCTTAAAATTGACCATATTAATAAACCCCTCTATGTTTGTACATCAGCAATCAATCCTCATTCGGTCGGAACCGTTCGAAAACATTTGCCAAAGTCGGGTCTGACCTGAAAATTCAATCACCAATGACTCTCGGGGTTGCCAGCTGAAAGTGATGTAAATGGTCAAATGTCATTTGAGGTACACAATTTCTATTCAAAATGACGTTATTTCTACATGTCAGGTTTTTGGGGAAAATCTGGAATAAATCCCTAAAACTGGGAAAAAAATTGCACCAAGCACACTCCTTGACAAAACACACAACCAGTTCATACAACATAATCCAGTTGGGGGATGCTAACTGACCCATTTATCGTATCAAAAATTTGCTATTTCGTCATCATTTTTATAAGATGGCCACACTGTTCGCCATTTTGTTTTTCTAAAATGTCATAATTTTTCTGAAATGTCGAGGATACAAACTACAAACTGGTGTACTTGGTGCTGCCAACTTTTGAGTTTGGTAGAACAAAACAATTCGCAAAAGTCGGGTCTGACCCGAAAATTCAAGCCCCGATTGGTGCAAGAGTTGCCAGCTGAAAGTGATGAAAATGGTCAAATGTCATTTGAAGCATCCTATTCTTGGCGATTATGTAAATTTTTTATTCAAAATGTCGTTGTTTCTACTTTCATGTTTTTGGGGAAAATCAGGAAAATTACCCTAAAAATGGGGTAAATTTTTGCATCAGGCAACACTCCTCAACAAAACACAAAACCGCTCGGTACAACTCAAACCCGTCAGATGTTGCCAACTACCCGAAAAATCGTCTCGAAAGTTGTGAATTTTCATCGATTTCACAAGATGGCCGCCACACCAGCCGCCATTTTGTTTTTCTGAAAAGTCATAATTTTCTGGTAATTTCAAGGATACTGGCCATCGACCAGTGTACTCGGTGTTTCCAACTTTTCAGTTTAGTAGAACAAAGTAATTC
This sequence comes from Xestia c-nigrum, assembly GCA_916618015.1. Classification (NCBI taxonomy): domain Eukaryota; kingdom Metazoa; phylum Arthropoda; class Insecta; order Lepidoptera; family Noctuidae; genus Xestia; species Xestia c-nigrum. The sequence continues at coordinate 9,847,822 of OU745258.1, read as the reverse complement.
GCCAAAGTCAGGTCTGACCCGAAAATTCAAACCCCAATGGCTCTCGGGGTTGCCAGCTAAAAGTGATGAAAATGGTCAAATGTCATTTAAGGCGTCTCATTCTTGGTGATTATGTAAAAGTTCCATTCAAAATGTCGTTATTTCTACTTTTCATGTTTTCGGGTAAAATCTGGGAGATTACCCTAAAAATGGGGAAAATTTTTAATCCAGGCAACATAACTCAACAAAACACACAACCGCTCGGTACAACTCAAACCCGTCAGATGTTGCAAACTACCCGAAAAATCGCCTCGAAAATTGTGAATTTTCGTCGATTTCACAAGATGGCCGCCACACCAGCCGCCATTTTTTTTTTCTGAAAAGTCATAATTTTCTGGAAATCTCAAGGATATAAGCCACCGACCGGTGTACTCGGTGTTGCCAACTTTTGAGTTTGGTAGAACAAAGTAATTCGCCAAAGTCAGGTCTGACCCGAAAATTCAAACCCCAATGGCTATCGGGGTTGCCAGCTGAAAGTGATGAAAACAGTCAAATGTCATTTAGGGCGTCCCATTCTTGGTGATTATGTAAAAGTTCCATTCAAAATGTCGTTATTTCTACTTTTCATGTTTTTGGGAAAAATCTGGGAAATTACCCTAAAAATGGGAAAATATTTTAATCCAGGCAACAATACTCAACTAAACACACAACCGCTCGGTACAACTCGAACCCGTCAGATGTTGCCAACTACCCGAAAAATCGTCTCGAAAATTGTGAATTTTCGTCGATTTCACAAGATGGCTGCCACACCAGCCGCCATTTTGTTTTTCTAAAAAGTCATAATTTTCTGGAGATCTCAAAGATACAGGCCACCGACCGGTGTACTCGGTGTTGCCAACTTTTGAGTTTGGTAGGACAAAGTAATTCGCCAAAGTGAAAAAGTCCCAAAACTGAAAAAGTTTAATATTTTTTGGGGTTGCCAGTTGAAAGTGATGAAAATGGTCAAATGTCATTTGAGGCTCCCCAAAGTTGCCAGCTAGACAAAGCCTCCATTCAAACTGTCGTTATTTCTACTTTTCATGTTTTCGGGGAAAATCTGGGAAAATACCCTAAAAATGGGGAAATTTTTTGCACCAGGCAACACTCCTAAACAAAACACACGACCGCTCGGTACATCTCGAACCCGTCAGATGTTGCCAACTACACGAAAAATGCATTTAAAAAAAGTCGAAAATTCCACCATTTTACAAAATGGCCGCCACACCGTCCGCCATGTTGGATTTTCAAAATGTCATAATTCTTCACAGTTGCCGTTGAAATGACCTACAAATTGGCGAGGTCAATGTTGCCGATTTTTAAAATCATTAGAACAAAACAATTCGCCAAAGTCGAGTGAAAAAAGTCGCCAATTTCAAAACGTCCCAGCGCGGCCGCCATTTTTTTTTTTTTTTTTTTTTACTTTTTTTTCAAATCACTTCAGACGTTTTACAAAACCTACGAGTCGAAATCGGTCCAAGTCGTTTCCTCGCCGAAACCGGAAATGGACTCGGCCGCCATCTTGGATTTCAATCTCCTCTATAATTTTCCTCTACTCGACCGGAAGTACTGTACATTTTTCCAAAACATACCCCTAACCCATCTCTCACCCATTCCGAGAAACGGCATGTCAATGAGTGAGTGAGTGAGTGAGTGGTCTTGTAGTTTTATATAATACTAGCTGACTCGCGCAACTTCGTCTGCGTCTCATAATTTGAGATTTAAACTATCCTATCTCTCAAGTTGGATCGAACTGCACATGGTGTGCGATTTTTATTATAATCGGTTAAGTGGTTTAGGAGTCCATTGAGGACAAACATTGTGACACGAGATTTATATATATTAAGATATAAATATAAATAAACAGATTGAATCTATACAATGCAAAGATAGTTGTACAATCTTCAGCAGCTCCAACAATACCATTTAATGCTATCAATTTTTGCGCCCCAGTCCTTGTGGAGCAGGACCAGAATTGAGCCAAGCATTTTTGTCAGCGATATAATCACTCAACTTGTAATATGCTTGCTTACATAGTGTGCGTTTAATGCATGTTTTAAATTTCGTCTCATTCAGTTCAAGAATATACAACCTTATTTTTTGTTTATACTAAACCCAAAAAGGGGTCATTGTACTCATCATTTTGAACAACTTTTTCTATGGGACGAACCTTGAAATCGCGAAAAAAAAATCAGCTGTTCCCTACATTTTGACGAGTTATGCGAACATAAATGTAGGGAACAGCTGATTTTTTTTCGCGATTTCAGGGTTCGTCCCATAGAAAAAGTTGTTCAAAATGATGAGTACAATGACCCCTTTTCGGGTTTAGTATAAACAAAAAATAACCCTGTATACTAGAAAAAGGAGTATATACTAAAAAAATCATTTATATATACTATAAAAAGGAAAGGACCCAATATTGAGCCTTGCGGAACCCCCATTTTTACATTCAAACCCCTGTGAATTAACACCATTTATTTGAACATGTTGTTTTCTATCGCTCAAATAAGATTTTAGCAGGCTAAATGCAAGTTTACCCAGGCCGTAATGCTCCAGTTTCAACAGTAATGTGTCGTGATTTACGCAATCAAAAGCTTTGGAGAGGTCACAGAAAATTCCTATTGCGTCTTTGGACTCTTCCCACGCAGCAAATATGTGCTTTAATAGCACACCGGCGTCAGTTGTAGGTACAACGTCCCTTGGTGAAACCATACTGTTGTTGATCATGTAAGATTCTGTTGGTGTTAAAATGATAGAGCAATTGATTAAGCATTACTTTTTCAAAAACCTTGCTAAAAACTGGTAACACGGATACAGGTCTATAATTATTGGCATCGTTATTGTCCCCGGATTTGAAAAGAGGTATGACTTTACTGTTTCATTAAATCAGGGAAAACTCCTTGTTCAACACATAAATTAAAAATTAAAGCTAAGTACGGGGCTATGGTCTCAAGTATAGATGTACAAACTTTGATAGACATTCCCCATAAATCTTCGGTCAGTTTGATTTTAATTTGCCGGAAAGCTTTAATAACTGTCATAAGGTTAATGTGTTTAAATTTAAATTCGGCCAGGCAGCCAGACACATTCGCCTCTAGTAAGCCAATTGAGGCTTCAGGAGAGGAATTAAGAGCCTCCGTAGTTTTTTCGGTAACAGAAATAACAAATTGTTGAGCTACTTCCTGATTAGAGCTTTTAGGACCACATGCTGTATCTAATGTAAAGCTATTATTACGTATTTTCTTTCTATTAGTCTCGTTATTTATGACTTTCCAAAAAGTCTTTATTTTATTTTCTGCTGTTTTGATCTTGTTGCTAATGTGCAGGGCTTTAGCAACCTTGCAAGTATTTCTAAAATCTTTGAATACTTAGCAACATACTTGCTAAAAGTTTCAGTGTATATAAAAGGGTTAAGGCTATAAAGTTCAAATAGCCTTTCCTTACTTTTTCTGATACCTCTAGTTGCCCAATCACTAAATATACATATAAGGCAAATATCTACTCTTTGTCTTCTTTTCAAAAGTTTTGTTGAACTCCGTGTGAACTAATGAAAAGAAACGACCATACAATTGATTTATATTAATTTCCTCTGGGCTCATTACGCTTAACTTGTTCTGTAGGGAAATATTATACCTTTTTAATTTGCAAGAAGTTATGGGTCTAAATTTAATCTGAACTTTTTGTATTGGAGTTTTACACCTAAAAGTTACAGTTTGTCCGCTATGGTCAGACTGCAAACAATTTATTATGGCTTTATCTAAGTAATGACAATCGCAGAAAACATTATCTATACAAGTAGCAGAAGAAGTTGTGATTCTAGTGGGTTCAATAAAAACGTTAGTCAAGTCAAATGACTTAAAAAGATTTAATAACCGACTGCTATTTTAATTTTCTTCTAAAATATTGATATTGAAATCATCACAAATTATTGTAGATTTATGACTGGCTGCAAGCTTTGCCAGAACATCTTCCATTATTGATTCAAATATGGAAAAGTTTTGATAGTTTGGGGGTCTGTACACACACAAATTTACATGCTTATCTAGCTCAACACAGGACAGTTCGGCGCAATGTTTAACCGAGAGACCTACTATGTCATTACGTTGCTTATATTTAAAACTATTTTTTATTAATATTAGGGAACCTCCACGAAGCATATTTTTACGGTTAAAGCCGGTCAAACCCACCATATACAGGGTTATTTTTTGTTTATACTAAACCCGAAAAGGGGTCATTGTACTCAAAAAAAATCAGCTGTTCCCTACATTTTGACGAGTTATGCGAACATAAATGTAGGGAACAGCTGATTTTTTTTTCGCGATTTCAAGCCTCGTCCCATAGAAAAAGTTCTTCATAATGATGAGTACAATGACCCCTTTTCGGGTTTAGTATAAACAAAAAATAATGTTGTAGTTCTCATAATTAATAAGCATTTGGTAATAAGAAAGAAAGAAAACATATTTATTGGGCACATGCCATAAGTGCACACAACAAATAAAAAAATGAAATAAGTGAAAACAACATAAAAACTTAAATGTATTCTGTAAAACTAAAAACAAAAAAAAAAAAAAATTGTGCGTCTCACGGCTGCGCCAAATAGGCCCAGTTCAGCAAAATGCCGATCAGCTAGCGCCCGACGCTGGTTTTCAACTGGACCTGTCATGGTGACGTAACGGATATAAAACAGTTTTGTACTTACTTTGAGTTACCGTATGTGTAATTGAGCATGTAGTGTCTATATTTATAGATACTTAAATAAAATAAAATCGTTTAGCCAATGTTCAGTAAAACAAATAATGTCAAATTTACTATTTTCTAAAAACAATTCTATTTCTAATAATTTGGAAGAAATGCCTTGGATATTTTGGTGGAATAATTTTAAGGTGTTCTGCTGAGGCCCTTTTTTACTAACTAATTGAGTACAAGAAGATACCTTGCTGTTGGTAGGATTAACAAAAATATTGTTTTAATGGTACCTTCTGTTGTCTCACTTTTTATGTTTAATTTCATATTAAAATTTGAAGTGAGGCCGGAGACACCCGTTCCATCCTCAGACAACAAGACCCTATCACTAATAAACCCTAATTGAGAATTTTCCATGGTGACAGATGGATCCTCCTCAGAAAAATGTGTGTAAACATTATTTTACAGCACTAGTGCTATATACAGGTTGGCAAAAAAGAGTTGAAAATCCGGGGGCCGCCACTGTGCTGTTCATATGGCAACCCGCTGTGACCGTATAGCGTACTAAATTATCGTCTTGATACTTTTAATATTTTTACGCATATTTATTCAAATCAGTAAGTATCATTTCATTGAAAAAGAATTTATTCTCTTCATGTAACTACCTAAAAATAAATAAATGCTAGTAATGCTTTTTAAATTTTCTGGAATTAAAAAAAAAGGTACATACATTTTGCACATTACATTAGTAGAATTACTAATTGTCGCAGTGTTAATAATATAACTAAACTTAGACTTACTATTTATGTCTGTGTGAATACTATAAGCTAGACTCTGGCAAATGAAAGTAGACACTCGAATTATTTGCAAACTTTTCATATGGCAATGTTTAATTTATGTCAAAACAATTTGTCAAAATAGGATGACGTGTTGTTGTTGATTTATTGGGACCTATTATATGGAGCATTTTTTCAACTTAAACATGAATAAACCGATTAAAAGTGGAGCGCGGGAGATGTTGTTTCGCATGATTTCGTAGTATGAAGAAAAAAAAAAGTATGAAGTATGAAGAAGATTGTTTACGTGTGATGTTGTATTTCATTAGTTAGTATGACGCTTTGATGTTGATACTTTGTTTGTATTTGTAATTATTAAAAATATGAAGGAATATTGTTGTTTTTATTTAATTCTGACAATATCACATATCATGATTTTCGGATTCTCACGCTCGAAATGCCTTTTTGGTTGTAAGTAATCATAATGGGTAGACATGATTTTACATATCGAAATTTCAGTTTGCTTCCTCTGATTAAAGGTAGACGCGACGCACACGTCTTATCCGCGCCGAAAGAATTTTTCCTCATCCATATAACGTCATCGATTCGTCCGATTCGACGCGAATAAGTGTGCGAGGTTTACAGGATTTCATACAAGTTATTCTAAAATTGCGTTCACCTTAAAAAATGACTTTACATACAAAAAGTACTATGGGATCCCATTTTTGGACCAACTTTAACTGTAAAGTATCAAGTCAAGTATTCCGGGTACTTCATACAGATTTTGGGGTACCTATATGCTCAGATTTTTTTAATTTGCCGCGCTTTTCAGTCTCTACTTTCATTTGCCAGACTATAATAGCCGAGCTATTTTGTGTCTACATCCAATAGGTAGATACACATTACCCCGTGTCGACTTAAGATTACCAACTCTATAGATCTACGCTAGGGAATTGGCAACTACAGTACTTTCACAGTTTTTATGTCTTGTGACTGGGACTGTAGCTACATTTAAATGTCGTCTTTGTCTTTTGAAAAGTGCCTGTTATTGGCCTACTTGAAATAAATGCTTTGATTTTGATTTTGAGTGCCTAATGCCCCTTTTCACCAACATTAAGTGACACCTAACTCAATCAAAAAATATATATATATTTTAATCGATACCACTTGATAAAACTGGTGTCAGACTTTTAGTGCCACTGGCGATTCCGCGAATAACTCTGTGTAATTTAAAATTTTGATGTTAGTTCTTAATTTGTGTCATAGATGGCGCTGTACTTTTTGCGCTATTTTGTTCTATACTTCAGAGAAGAAATGAGCTTGATCACCACGCTTGCTCAATGTGAGTTAGCTTTTGCAGACTAATGAACTCCAGGGTTTATTCACCATGTCACACTCCACCCATTCACCCGGATGATTGGTATTTGATGTATTTAATTCGCAACTTGGGGCGATAGAAGCAGATCAGAGAAAAAACAGGTCACCACGACTTAATAAAAATGATAAATAAATATGCTAATAAAATGAATACTATTAGGAATATTTTATTTAAAGTTTGTTTAATTTTTTTGTAATGAGTAAATATGATAATTGTTGTTTTATAATTTTAGCTGACGTATATTTTGTTATTCATTTATTTTTAGATTTTGATTTCAAACACAATGTAAATTGTTCTTGAATAAATTGAATTGAATTGAACATAAGGGCAAATGTATTATGATGACCTAGCTTCCCCTTTTGCAAGTATTTCGTTCCCCCCTCGAATAAAATCAATAATGCACTTAGTTTGCAGACCGCAAATGTCAAAAATTTATATAATGTTGTCTTGTCGGTTTCACACCATGGAGGTAGGAATAGGATTCCTTATTCAGAGTTTCACACCAACAATGGCGCTAGTATTTTTTTCACAACTATGTTACCAGTGAATAAAATAAAATTGTTTTAGTCTATCCGTCTTCCATCAAGGCAAGTTGCCAGACGTAATATAAATCCATGAAATGTGGGAAACTTTTAAACCGTTAGGCTCTACATTTTGGCGCCGATTCATAAGGAATACACAGATTTTACGAAAATTCCCAAATATTAAACATCAATTGCATCTTTATTTATCGTATTGGAATGAGTTTGCGTACCTACTTTTCTTCATTATTAAATGAATACTGAACTAGCCATTGTGTCAGCTGAGTTTTTCTTCCACTTGTTGCTTTTTTTATTAAGAATTGAAACGTACATTATGTTTGTTACAGACATGATATTATGTTTATTGTAAGATGATTACAGTTTTTGATTACACTTATACCTATTAAATTATTGTGAATGATTTTTTTCCTTTTGTTTTTCATTGATCAAAATTGTATGAGTAGACGAGTTGCTGGTTTATTATTACCAAAAGTTAAGTATTTAATAAATATTCTTTGACTAGTGACTACTTTTGCTATTCCAAAGAAATTACGTTTATAGAAATGAGTATGAAATGAACTATATAGGAAAACCAAAAAATAAAAAAATATATTTGACTTGCTAGCGAGCTGGGATTTGTTGCACTAAAAGCTATTCATCTAATAAGACCGACAAAAGTCCTTTTTACATTTGCTATCGTTGAACTACTAGCGACCCGGTCGGTCGTGGGAGTTTTTAATTTTCACTCTGACAACCGGTAAATCAAATTTCAATTTCTTGTTGAAGCAGCTCGCTAGCTCAGCTTTCTTCGGTTAGTATAATATTTCCGAATAATAAAATACCTTTCAATTAGACACAAATAGTTAATCGTTTATTTAAATCTTTTCAGTGTTAATTCACTAGCAAGTTGCTTCAGAAAAGGAATTTGCAAAAATGGTAAGTCGTTTTAAACCTTCAGAAAACTCGTAAAACTTATTTATTTTATTTCATCCGGAATTACAGCTTAAAATCATGTAAATTCTATATAATGGTGTCAATTGAGCAACCATACTGAGTTTGTTATGAAAATGTAGGCGCCGGATGCCGGCATGCGGTGTAGTGTAGCCATTTTGAGTTACTGTAATGGCTGGCGGCCGCCATGTCACAGAACCGGAATCACACCTCAAGTTCGCATGCTCCTGAAAAATCTATCGATCTAGTGCATCTAGACTTAGTTCTACTGTAATTCCGTGTTTTTTAATTTAATTTCAACAAATCTGAATGTTTCTCGTGTAGTGATTTAGTATACGTTTTTGTAGAAGTCGTGAACAATACGCTCTTGTGATAAATAAGTAATTAGCGATGTATGTTCTTAGGCATCAGGTACGTTTTCATTAGTATTAGTTAGGTACGTCTCGTTCTGTACCCCTGTTCGGGCATAAATCACGCTACGTCATTTTGTAATCTGACAAAGAGTTTTTCGTAACTTGTCAAGGTAATTGGTCCGTAATGATTGCATTTCAGTGGTTGTTTTACGATGATTATTGTTGATTACCTACTTAGATGGACGGAAATGTAGTGCATCCTCACCCGGGAGTGGTGCCGGGTGGCATCCCCGGCGTGGTGCACGGGATGGCGGTGCATGGAGCCGGTCCGGATGGTGAGCACGCCCCGCACGGCCCGCGCCGTCGCTACCAGAACAGGCCGAAACCTCCCAACAACTTGGAACGCTTGCCTCTCGATGAAGCTGCCAAGAGAGTAAGCAGTTTTTATTTATGCAGTCCAGGTACCCTCATTATATTAGTGTTTAATCTGGCTCATGGCAGCATCGCCACAATACACAAGATACTCACCTCTTAAGGGGATTGTGCACTTATCAGAGCCCCAAAGGAAGCAAAGGAGCCAATAGAATCGAATTTTAGAATTACTTGTATGAAATCCTATGAAACACAGCACACTTGTCAGCATTGAATCAGAGGAATAGATAATGTGATACGGATGAGAAATGGTTCCTTTCGGCATGGAAAAGTGTGCGTTCACCTTTAAAGTAGATGCCCATGCTCGGCAATGGTTGATCTAGTTCCTTACATTTATATCAGTTTTTTATTTTGGAAATCGCATGACGGACAAATGGCCACGGTTCGATGGAACATCTGCAAAGTCATCAAGGAAATTTGAACAATATTTTGCCAGTAACATGCAATTAGTTACTTTAATTATACATATGTTTACCTATTTAAGTGGCTGCTATTATTTAGCCACAAGGTCCTCAGAGTCGTACCTATGTACCTACAACAGATCCAATATAATAGCACAGCAATACAATAGACTTTGTCTATGGGTAAATGTAGGGTGTGTTTCTATTATTATTGTGACATTTAATGATTTTGTGATTTTTAAATTTATTGAAAATAATTTTTAATTTTATTTGATTACTGTGAATGTGGGGACTATGTGGGTCACATTAATTATTTTCTGTTTTGTTTATCTATGAGCTACCTGCCCAAATGTCCTTTCTTTGGTATTGTTGTTGTTTCGTTGCGCTCCTTGAGTTATAAATCCAGCATCACAATAACTGACAAATGCTTGCACTGACTGGATAGGTCCACTGAAATCTGTGTGGTCCTTTCTTCAAAAGACCATCTCAAACACTGATCTGCATAGTCCTCATGTGAATTGTGCAAGTTTATCTGGATTTCAAAAGAGTCTTTGACCTCTCAGTTTGTTTCGGCTGTTTCTGGCCCCATCTAGTTTTATAAAAATCTGTGTAAAAGTGTTTTTTAAAACCTACTTGCTGAATAAACATCATTTATTATTTAACTACAATTGCCTGCCTAGAGCCAAAATGGGTTGCAGTTTTTTAAATGATAACACTTTTTTCAGGAAATGGAGTCTCTTCCATTGAAAACTCCTGTATCTGTGCTGCAAGAACTACTGGCACGACGTGGAACAGTACCCAAGTATGAGCTGGTGCAGATCGAGGGCATGATACATGAGCCAACCTTCCGCTACCGAGTGACAGTTGCTGATCTCGTTGGTAAGTACTTACTAGTGTGTTCTTAACTGTGTTTACATTCACGACAATGTAATAACAGATGTAATTACAGCTATGGGTACTGGACGCTCCAAGAAGGAAGCTAAGCATTCTGCAGCTAAAGCTTTGCTTGATAAATTGACTGGGGCAGCTCCTGCTGACCAGTCTACTAATGGCAACGTTCCTGAGACGTAAGTTCAATTTTAAATCATGTTTAATTATAATGAAATACTGAACATCAGCTATAGATGATTTAAAATTAAATTACTTTTTTACAGTGGAGCTGTGGTATCATCATTTGAAGATAAATTGATGGGCAATCCTGTTGGATGGCTGCAAGAGCTTTGCATGTCTCGCTTCTGGCCACCGCCCTCTTATCATGCTGAAAATGATGACAACGTAAATAGGCGTAAGTTTACTAGAAGCTATCTTCAGTCTTACTTTGCAGGTATTGAAAATGCAAAATAACACTAAAACAGCCAATAATTTTTTTTATTCTCAAGGTTTGCCTCATGAGCGCCAATTTACTATTGTGTGCACTCTGCTGAAACGCCGTGAAGTAGGAACTGGCAAGTCTAAGAAGCTTGCAAAGCGCCAGGCTGCCTACAAGATGTGGCAAGCTCTGCAGGACAACCCTCCGGAATCCTTCCAGCCTGAGGAGGAGGTATTTTGAATACAATTGCTTTTTTCTTATTTTTAAAAGTTGAACGACTGATCTGATCTACAGGGTGGGATTTTTCAATGCAACCTGGAGGGAAAGTACTCGAAATACTGGAGATTGCAAATTTTACTCATAGGAAACATTCCTTTATTTTTAAATAAAAATAAATCTGCATTCACAGATTTTCGAAAATTTAAATTTACTTGCCACACTCGGGCATCGAACCTAGAATGGATCTGCTAAAGTTCGAAAAAATAACATTCTGTACCTTGACATCAATTGATAGGTTCTTAAGGATCAAATCTCTCTAACAAACATGATAAATTAAATGAAAGGAAAACCATGAATAAAAGTGCTTTATCTTATGGAATTTATCCCATTGAATTTATAACTGTTCTTTAGATTTCGTGGTTTTCCCTTCATTTAATTTATCATGTTTGTTAAAGAGATTTGATCCAGTACAGTACAGGATGTAATTGTGGTAACCAAATTTTCGAAAATTAAAAATAAAGGAATGTTTCCTTTGAGTAAATTTTGCTAATTCCAGTATTTCGAAGAATTTCCCTCCAGGTGGCATTGAAAAATTCCATTTTGACGTTTTGTAACCTCATATTTTGATTCCTACATTCTTTATAAATGGTATTGTAATGACAATAATGTAGTTTCACTAACTAATAATTAACCCCAATAGCCAATTTTATTGTAACAGTTAAATCATTGTTTACTTACACTTGTCTTAATAACCATTTTATATTACTGATAACATTTCTTAACAGATTCCTAGACTAGCAGCAACCGCCCTATGGGTGGCTCTTTTGTATCATTTCCTGAGATTCCCTGAGAGGTTTGCACTTGGCCAGGTGTTTTACTATCTTTCAGTCAGCTTCTGCAGGCATGAATGGACAGAAGGGTCACTCGCGTCAAAATTTCCTGTTTGATCTAATGTTTCGTGTTATGTTCTAGGGCGGCGTCGCGGCCCGTTATGCCGACTTGAAAGATAGTAAAATCTCTACTCTAACTACAAGTCACAGCCACAAGGTGTCGCAGTTCCACAAACATCTTAAACAGTCTGTCGGCCCCAACCTGGCCAAGTTGCAGGTATGATATACTTTGAAATTATATGCATGATAACTTTATAGTGGTATTTCACTGTTTTAATTAATTACCTACTGTTCTGGTTAGAGGATTTCTACAATTTTTAAGGTACTAATGTAAATGTTTTCTTACAACAGGTTACTCCACTTAACAACAAGGACTTCAATTTTGTACAATTCTTGCAAGAGATCGCATCAGAGCAGTCATTTGAAGTAACCTATGTGGATATTGAAGAGAAGTCAATGACAGGTCGTTCCCAATGCCTTGTCCAGCTGTCGACCCTGCCAGTGGCTGTTTGCTATGGATCTGGACTTACCAGCAAGGATGCCCAGTCATCTGCAGCTCAGAATGCTCTTGAGTACCTCAAGATAATGACAAAAAAGTGAATGGCTTCACTATCTTGCGACATCAGCACCACTTGCCGGGCGCTCCACAGTTCGCATATTATTTAAATGAGTTATTTTAACAAATAACCTCGTAGTGGTGAACCTCTGGCAATCGAGCTGGTGATTGATGTCGCTAGGTTTTGAGCCTATACTTATCTTTATCACCACTTCCCATTTGAATATGGCATAATGCCTGTGTGCCAACAGCACTTCGGGCTATGCTTTATAACTGGCATGTTTGCAGTATCTTACTTGTGATTTTTTTCCCTGTTATTTTCAGTTTGCACTTGGCCATCTTATCAGTGCATGTTTTCTAATACTGCTGTTTTAGTTCCTTTTAGTTAATCTAAGATTGGCAAGTGACTTTTCACTTGTACTATTACTGCCAACGTGCGAGGGTAAATGGCATAGCCCGTAAATTTAAATGAAACAAAGTATGGAGTGGTTATATAACAAATACAAGCTATACTTTGCATAGAATTAGTGTAATTTTCCCAGCGTGGAAATTACTTAAAAAAAAATAAAAAATACAAAAAAATATATAAAATACATAAAAGTAAAAAAAAAAATACGTGTGGATATTTCCAGTTTAATATTCAGCATTATTTAGGCATGATTTTTGCATTCATATTAATAAAAATGTATACTTATCAAACAAAAGTTGAAGTCTTAGCTTTTAATGTATATTGTAATCATGGCATAGCCAGTCATATTTTTCATTTTGTTAAACCAGATATTATATACTTATTTAAATAATAAAATTAGTTAAGTGTCGTGTGTTAAGCAGCTATCTAACATGCTGAGCATTAAACGGAAAAATTATTCTCAGCTAGTAATGTCTTGTTGACGAACTGCCCGACCTTTGCTTTGTAACAAGCTCCAACATTGCGGCCAGCTTGAACTTGGAAATGTAACTTTATTTCTAACGCAAGGGTTGGAATTTGTGGATGAATCATGTGAGGCAGGATTGCAGAGTGTTTTTATTTGAATTTGAACCAGTGAGTCTAGGTTTTCTTTTGAATACAAGATGGTTAACTTTGCAGGGAAGCTGAGAACTACGTGCTAGAGTGAATTTATCACTGGAATTAGTGGTTGCGAAGTTAGGATCCCTTGCCTGTGAAAATGGGCATTATTTTAATGCAAAGTATAGAGGTTGTAACAATTTCTAACTGTACAGTGTCGTCGTCGATGCTTTGCCTTGACTTGCCGGGCAATGACGAGGATCCTGCACGCACCAAGTTTCTTTTAAATTGAATGGTGTGAGTTCAACCTGCCCTTGTGAAACATCGCACTGTTCAAGTTAGAAAAGACTACTCGAGTAAAGGATTGGAGTTCCGTTCAACCAAGACCAACTAAATAAAATTACAATGTCCGAGCGTCGTGGCATTGAAGTTGAATGTATTATTTTTGTGTTTAGTGAGTCTTGGTTTTACATGTTTTTGAGATTATTCTCAAGATATAAAATAGTAATAATAAATTGTAGATTTTTGTCATCTTTGTGGACATTATCACACTTAATGCACTCGCCTATTTATGTGAAACGGTTTTTTTAAACGTGTAATAGACTAACTTTTTTTTGCTACGGATTATTTCTGCGCTAATTTAAATAAATTTGATGTTGCTTATGATAATTACTCTTTTCATTTTATTCCCTATTACCATTATTATATGGCGCTGACAGTAAGAGCCTTATCGTTATCACACTAGCGGATTCAAAGCTCCATTTATTAAACTGTCTCGTACAACGCCACACGCCAGTCAACAGTTCGAAGAACATTATTTTAAGCAAGCAAACATTCAAATTGTGCTTGTCGCATCCAGGTACGTAAAACCCTGGCCAATACGTACTAAGTGTCAAACTGTTGTGGGCGCAGAGTGGGATACGGGTAAACTAGAGAATTAGCTCCTTTAACTTTAATACAGTTATTGTTACATAGTCAATTACTAACATTAGGTACTGTACTAACTAAATACTCTGAACTTAAAAGGAACACGGAGCAGTGCCTAGACCAGTATGTGTCGCGACCACGCCCGAACGATCACTGTCGATCCATGGGGCCGAGGTCCATATCGAACACCATACCTCTAGACTCAGCTCAACGCCAAACAAAGGCGTTTGTGTTTAATTTTAAGTGCATACTCATCAGGATCCGACACGGCCATCCTGCAAGACACACGTCCTCGTGTGTAAACCTGCAATACCAGAGATTCCCAACACAGGATACCGTTCGGTCATTCTGACTTCACCAAGAAAGTCTCAAACTTCTCTTGTTACTAAATTATCAGTCTAACTAGATCTTCCCATTATTATAGGATGTTATCATCAAAATCATGTCGTTTGTTGACAAAGTCTGTCCAGCAATTTAGGACTCAGAACAGAATAGTCAACCAAACAAAGTGCAAGTACCTTTTAACAGGAACTCGAAAACTCAGAATAAAACGGACAATTTAGCTACTCAGAATAAAACGGACAATTTAGCTATCTTAGTAGTAATGTCCCTAAATCTAATTAATCCAGCTATGTCATTTCGTCTAACCGCCATCCTTATGGCTTCCGATAGTTATCCTTGTGACCATCACGACTTTAGTCATCCTAGTGACCAGATTTTGTAACCTTCCCTGTGACTACCTCAGTAGCTATCCCAGTGATCTCTACCGACCAGTCATTCTAGTGACCAAGCCTCGTAGCCGTCCCTATGGCCACGCGGTAGACCTCACAGTGACCACTACCAACCATATTCATCGCCAGCGACCAGGCACCTTAACCATCCCGGTGGCAACCACAGTAGTCATCTCAGTGACATTTCTGCCCATAGTCAGTTTTGTGACCAGGCCCCGTAACCATCTCTGTGGTTACAACAGTAGTCATCCCAGTGACCACATCTGCCAATTGTCATCTTAGTGACTAGGCCCGTAACCATCTCTGTGGTTACACAGTGATCATCCCCGTGACCACAACCGACCGTAGTCATCTCAGTGACTAGGCCCGTAACCATCTCAAGGGCTACACAGTGATCATCCCCGTGACCACAACCGACCGTAGTCATCTCAGTGACTAGGCCCGTAACCATCTCAGTGGCTACACAGTGATCATCCCCATGACCACAACCGACCGTAGTCATCTCAGTGACTAGGCCCGTAACCATCTCTGTGGCTACACATTGATCATCCTAGTGACCACAACCAACCGTAGTCATCTCAGTGACTAGGCCCGTAACCATCTCTGTGGCTACACAGTGATCATCCCCGAGACCACAACCGACCGTAGTCATCTCAGTGACTAGGCCCGTAACCATCTCTGTGGCTACACAGTCATCCCTTTGACTACGACTCCACCATTACTAGATTAGTAGTCGACACCTTTGATTCAGTTTACGTTATAGGACTTAACTTTTCAGCGTTCTACTAACTCTATCGTAAACGCATCAATATTACGTTTTGAAATGAAGGCGTTTTAGCCCATAGCGTCACCATAAGAACCTTACCAACCAAAAAAACTGAAAAATAAACTTTCCAACTTTGGTTTGATTTCGATTGATATCGTATTTCATTGTTTTTGAAATCAAAATTATTGTTTTGTATGCTATTTTCTAAAGTACAGTTTCACATTGTTTTCTTCGACACTGCATCAAGGGCACAGCCTTGCATCAACATTACTTGAGCATCATCACTTCATCGATTCAAGACACGCTTAAGTAGTCAGTTAGTGATTTACTGGTGTGAACTCACCCAAGAGCTTTTTATTTGATATACCAGAATCATTAGTCATCATTTGGTTTACCTAGATGACTACAAGTAAGACGAGAACAATGTTTAGGTTTAAACTTTGCTCTATCGATGCCGACAGCAACGTGGCATCTTTGACGTAAACAATGACGAAGCCTAGTGAGATTCAGCATAAAGCACTAACAAAGGCTCTCTGACATTCGGTGATCGCGTTACACAGTACCGAATGTTATAATTCGGCACTCATGTTGCTTATCCTGTGTTATGAAAGCTCATTACAAAGACTTTAATGAAACCGCTTCAACAATCAAGCTTTGTTAAACTTTATTATGATTACGTTTCGAGTTCTTTATGGTTCAGCTATTCAAACAATGAATATTGGTTATTTTCATGACTTATCATGATACCGTAACACATAATGACATCAATGACTAAACGTTTGTCATATTCTCACAATTAAATCTGTTCCGTGGATTTTACACGTAACAATATGACTTTCTGCCAATAGCATTCAAACAAAATCTCTTTTATTTGAAACCTCTTGGCACCTGAGTTTGTTAATGGATCAAATTTACCACAATATAGGAGATGAAAAATAAACCACAATTCTTATCAGGCTCGACGGAGCTCAGCTCGTCACAGTCGTCACCATAGACAGCCGAGACACCCATCCTGGAAGGTATCGCCTGTTATGGTACTGTTAACTTCAAGCTCCAAACATTCGGATGCTGGTTGCTCTGCTTTAGCCACTGCTAATCATATATTCTGATTAGTCAGCATTACTTTAGAGTTAATTGACAGTTTCCTTTTATTTTTACTATGGAAACTTTTATCGTGCACATCTTGCTACATCGCAATCATTCTTTTATAATGTACCATCATTACATGAATGTTATAACCGAGACTTTGTTAGAATATTTTGATTCAAAAGAGTTTTAATGGATTTTCAACTGCGAATAGTGTGGTGGGCTTTTTAGCCGACCCCAGACATTCGCTACCGGCAGTGAGTGGCCCAAAGAGTCTGACAATCAGTCCCACCAAGGGGCACCGCATCACCCGGCACCAAGCGCGGGCTGCGGTACCAAAACCGACTGTCGCCCCGGACACCAGTATACTCAGCCTACCAAACATAATTGGGAAAAGGCTAGGCAGACCATGACTTCTAAATTAATTATTTCCTTCCCATTTTTTTTTATCACATCTAAAACACTTTCAATTTCAATAATTTGGAAAACATTGACACCTACTTTGATATCTTGCAATCTCGCATTGACGTCGTGTTTACAATGAGGAATTTTTCGCTTTTATCGGAAAAGCACGTAATACAAAACAAAATAAAACGTCACAATGCCTAAATGGGCGTACAGAGGTGGTTAGCACTCTTTCACTAAAACTATCAAAACAGCGTCGGTTACTATAATTAACCGTCATAACCGACTGATTCCAACGCGATAACGGTAAGGAGATTCTCAATTTCAGTTTCAGTTTAAGTATGTTTCTATTTACGTTTACCAACTCGGTATAAGTATTCATTCATTGTAAAAATTACTTTCAGCCACCTACATAAACCGCGTAGACACAAAATGTAATCATTTTATGATCAATGAATTCACCTTCGACTCGGGAATCGATCTCAGAACCCCATGCTCAGCAACCACGCCTACGACCACGAGCGTAACGGGCCAACGGGTAGATCCTATTTAAAACATCATCATAAAAGCAACGAAGTTAAGTTGCATTATGACATCACACTTGCAAAAGCAAGAACCATGCAGAGTTGCACCCAACAGTACATTCCGTCTAACCTGAGAATCAAACCCAGGACCGTCCAGTAGTCGCGGTCACGACAACGATAACCCAACGGGCTAACGAGGAGATCACAATAAGGCATGATCAAAACAACAAAGTGAAATAACATGATCACTTTAAAAATCCAAAACCACATTGCACGAAATCATGAAATAATGTTTCATTTAAGAAACATTCCTTGGTAGCTGTTTATAAAATGGTAACGACTCACCGGATATCACACACCCTTACTCGTTCTCACTCACTTTGTTTCACGTCTTTGCCAGACAGGCTGCGTGACGGTGGAGAGTCACCTCATCACAGAACTGTGCATCGCGCACGTCTGTTTACGGGAATCGACCCCAACAAAAAGAAACAACGGCTCGGCCAGTTGTTTAACGCGCGAATTAGTATCAAAGCAACTATGTTGCAACTCTGTTTTTCGAACAGTTCACGCCATTGTCTATTCGCACTGTTTTCACTTTCAGGAGATTTCTCAGCCCGCTCGTATCTCACTTCTGATGTCGCATCCAGGTACGTAAAACCCTGGCCAATACGTACTAAGTGTCAAACTGTTGTGGGCGCAGAGTGGGATACGGGTAAACTAGAGAATTAGCTCCTTTAACTTTAATACAGTTATTGTTACATAGTCAATTACTAACATTAGGTACTGTACTAACTAAATACTCTGAACTTAAAAGGAACACGGAGCAGTGCCTAGACCAGTATGTGTCGCGACCACGCCCGAACGATCACTGTCGATCCATGGGGCCGAGGTCCATATCGAACACCATACCTCTAGACTCAGCTCAACGCCAAACAAAGGCGTTTGTGTTTAATTTTAAGTGCATACTCATCAGGATCCGACATGCTTATAAATTCAATATCATAGGTAAACATGATTATTTATTAGACTAATATTAGTCTATTCGTTTGCAAAACGACACAAATTAGTAGCTCTCTTCCATTCGATTGATTGATAATGGATCTTCACAAATTCTTCGATGCTTTCGTCTTCGAAGTAACAAAGCCATCAGCAGTGTTTCCTCTTCGGAATCCATTTTGTTAGGTACCGAGTGTATTGTACGTTGTCAATTCGCGACGAATTCGTTGCGCCACAGCTCCTTTGCTTCGCTTCGCGCTTTGAATCCGCTGGCAATCCGCTAGTGATAAGGCTCTAAACTTAAAGGATGACGCACCCTAGACCGTGCCGGGTCATGTCCGTGACTACCAACGCCAATCGGTTCCATATTTGGTTAATAATTAGTACCTACTCAATTGGTAGGTACTAAACAACAAAATTGGGTGAACCGTCAGAATGGCTGGGAAGTCGGTTTCCGTGACGAGCAGCGCCACCAGCGGATTTAGGAGGAGACTTCGCCAAAAACCAACGTAGCCAGCCAAAGCCGAAGCCACAGAAGAGGCCTAGGTATCCTCCGCTTGTGGTGAAAAAGCTGCCAGGATGGGCTTCCCATTTCAGGGCCCTCAAAGAAAAGCTGTGTCACCCCCCCAGCGCACGACCTTTCGGCGCTGGAATCCGCTTCACTCCTGAGAGTAAAGTCGAATATAGGGTGGTCCAGAGCTATTTGACCGGCCTAGAGAAAGAGGATGGCACATCCTGGTTTGCATACACGCTGCAGGCGGAGCGAAGCTTCAAGGGGCTGCCTGTGGACACCACCCCCGCTGAAATCGAGGAGCTCCGCGCGATGGAGTACGTTCGCCATATCAAGGCGAGCCAGGGCGACCCGGGTGCGTGTTCCACGCCGTACTCAGGAGGACGTCTGATGTGCGCAGGACCTTTGACACCTCCGTGTTTTTAAACATGAGAGGTGTCAAGACTGAACCCTGGCGGGGTAAACGTGAGCCCGCCCAGTGCCACGAGTGCCAGAAATGGAGGCACTCTTCGCACCACTGCCACCGATATATTTACTCATTTTCAGCCAAAACGATCTAAGTAATGAATAAGTAAATATCTGGAAACTTCATACAGTTATAACCTCATCTAACCCAAATGATTCACCAACAATAGAAAGGATCTGGCGTTAATGGTCACTCCAATCAGTTTTTAAGTAGTTCGTTTCAAAATTATATTAAATGTTACTATAGATTTTAAATAATATATAGGTAAGTACTAAGTAAATATACTAGCTGATTTTATGCCATTAATGTTTGTTTGCCATGAGCCCTTGATGAAGCTTATGAAAGGAAACATTCCTGGGGCACCAGAGCGAATAATCATGGACATGTGTATTCTTCACCTTAGGTCTGGATTGTCTGCAACATTGCCTTGCAATTGCGGCACAAAGAGTGAATTATCATGTCTCAGTACTGTTCACCGTTGACTGTATAACATTCTGACCGTCATCGTTTTAAAACCTTGACGAAATTAGAAACAAGTGAGCTTGGAAGTCAGCATTGTTGACGAAATACAGGCTTGATCTCCATATTCGCGTCAGCCGCGGTGGCCACATGACTGAAACCACATGCAAACACAGTCAGTTCCAAGGATACGTCCTGTGTTTTATTTCAAAATAAAGTTCTCCACCGCTAACTGTTCACAGACAGTTCATGCAAATTAAAGGGGTGGTTTTACGTTTACCCTTCAGTTTTGTATGAACTGTCACAAGAAAAACTAATATTTCTGTCACCGTAAAATTGTCAAATACGTTATATTGTAATATCTCTAGCGATACCTATTGTAAAGTCTCGAATTATTGTCAAATGAACATACTGCTTACAACAAAACGCATTATTTTTCGTGAAATGCATGCGATGGTAGTCAACTTACGCGGTGTGGAGGGAAGGAGGGGTCCCCTTTGCCCAGTGGCACAACTCTCATGAAAAGATAATGCACATGAGAAATACCGATTAATATAACATAACCTTAAAACACTTTATATTCCCCCTAAAAAGCGTTGTCGACGGATCTATTTCCGAGTGCAGGGTTTAAAGGAACCTAACTAACCTAACGGGGGGGTGCCCCAAGTCCCGATTATGGGGGCAGAGATACTTCCGTATGTTCAGTTGACAATAATTCGAGACATTACAATATCGCGAGAAAAAACACGTTATAATGTAATATAACGTGTTTGACAATTTTACGGTGACATATCCAAGCCGGGGTGCAAAATTTGAGCTCACTGCGCTCGCTCTTGCATCCTACAAGGGCCCCATTTTACTGAAGTGCCCAGGGCTCCCTACTGGTTAAAGACGGCCCTGACACAGATACAGAACACACAAGGTATAACCGTCACCATAAAATTGTCAAACACGTTAGATTGTAATCTCTCTAGCGAGGTTGTAAACTCTCGAAATATTGTCAACTGAACTTAAGAAAGTATCTCTGCCCCCATAATCGGGACTTGGGGCACCTCCCCGTTAGGTTAGTTAGGTTCCTTACGGGCCCAGCGAAGCAGGCCTCCGTCGACTACGCTTTTTAGGGGAATATAAAGTGGTTTAGGTTATATTAATCGGTATTTCTCAGGAAAAAAACTAAAAACTATTCATTATTTTTTCATGGAGAGTTGGGCAAGAAGGACCCCTCCTTCTCTCCACACCGTGTGAGTTGACTACCATCGCACATAGGGGTATTTTGAATTTCTAGCCGGGCGAAATTAATAGTGCGGTTTTTTCTGCTGAAAAGTAGTTAGGACTTACTAATATCTGGACTGGACGACCATTGCGAAGGCCTTTGTTCAACAGTAAGCATCATGGGCTGACTCGAAAGTCAAATAAAGAAGTATTCATGATTTGAAAAAGTTTTATTGGTTAACTAATTACATTAAAAGCTGTGTATATAAATCTAATTTGACGAGGAAGAATGCCGGGGTTCATCGTCACTTTCTCCGAACTCTTCTGCTTCAGATTCCGAATCGGAATCGTCTTCAGATTCTGGTGAAGGTGGCAAAAACATTGCTATTGCTTCTTTCGAAAAGGTATGGCTCCTGCTTTTTGGCTTTGGCCTCAGACTTGTGAGCAGTGGATCAGACGATAGTAGAAGGCGATTTATAACATCTGCATTGCAATCTACTCTCGAAAACTTCCTCGCAAAATTATATCTATACATCCTGAAATGTTTATTCCTGGCTTCAGCAGCCTCTTCCGATAGTAATCCTATAGGCAATAACGCCTTTTCCATAAGTGTAGCACCATGCATCAAAATTTTGTGCATAGTCGGTGTTAAAGTATTACAAACACATATCACTAAAACCGGTAACTTAGTCTTTTTGCACAAGTTACCACATCCCTATTTCCTTCCCGTCTCTATTTCCGTATCCTGCGCAAGGCTCACTAGCGCCCACAGGCAGATCAACCACTTCCGTTCAAAACTTCGAATCAAGAACCACGGTTTGCAAGCCGGCTCCGTAAAACCTCAAGTATTACAAGATAGTGTTAAATATTCATCAAGGGACGTCCCAGACTATCAACAATTAACGTAGTGCACTGCGAAATAAGGCGGAATAAAGTGAACAAGTGCAACTCTCCACGGCCACACGTGAGTACCCACGCATCTTTTCCTTCGTTCCCCTTGTTTTCAGACTATTTTACCGGTGGGTTTACAGTCATTTCGAAGGGATAAAACGACAACATTATTTGGGCCTTCAGCCGGATTTCATACATGTTCCTATTAAAATAGTTTTCGTTTGTACCTACTACGACTGGCGTCCATCTTTTTCCAAAAAATAGGTATCTTATTTCACTAAGTATCTTATTCACTGTCTCATCATATTTATCTATCACTTAACATTACATCATACATTCATACAAGTGTTTTCGGAGTAAAAGTATTCTCATTTCAAAGTATTTCAAACTTTCCTAACCAGTTTCGACTAGTTCAGTCCGCGTCGTCGTCTCGTGCCGCGGATTCATAATTCGAACGGATTGTCAATAACTATTTGAATGTAACATGCAACATTTGGATAGTTAAATCATTAAAAGCGACCTATAAATGTAACATATAACGTTTTAGGTTCATAATCTAGGTGATCTAAACGTAACATACAGCGTTTAGGTTCATATTCATTGTTAACGTAACATATAGCGTTTTTAACTTTTTATTTTATATCAATATTGTTTAATATTAATAATTCTCAGAAATACTTTAATCCTTAATTCGTATTTCATCATAACTAAGGTCCTTCGATATTCTAACTTCTCAGAATAGGTGAGAGGTCTCATAATCTCCTTGTGTACCTACCCTACCTTTTCTGATAGAGTGATACCAGCTCTAAAAGCATACTATATCATTATTCAAAAAATCTACCATAGATTTTATGGTAGTTTCAGGAAAAATAATATCTACTGTTTGTAAACAAATGTCAAATTGTTTTAATACTTTGAAGTAATTTATAGATTAAATACCGGTTTCAGAATAGAATAGTAGCTTATAACTATACTCAAATAATTTAAAAGGTAAATCGGAATTTAATTTAATTTAACTTTTCTGAATTTTAATTTCCATCATGAGTGAGGCAATGGCGACTCACCATGAGTCTAAACGCAATATAGCCTTCAAAAGATTATCAGATGCTGTTACCTGTGCTCGCAATTGTCTAAGCGACTCCAGTATCCTACCACGTTTTGAAACATGGTGTTCACGGTTAGAATCCGTTATGGATGCGTTTAATGATGCTCACATCAAACTCATAAGTGAGTATAGCAGCCTTGGAAAAGAGGACTGCATTCAGAAACAAACCACCTATCAGGAACAGGCAGATGATATGTACTTTCAAATTCTTGAAGCTAAACGGACACTTCTTCCTGAAAACTTAATTGAGGTTAAACCTTCAACATCATCATGTAACCACAAAACTGAAAACAAAAACCTGGCTAAATTGCCACCAATAAAGCTGCCTACTTTCTCTGGTCAATTAAAAGACTTTCCGGGTTACATTGACTTATTTAATACTTTAGTCCATAGTCGGACAGATTTGACAGATGTTGAAAAGTTTCATTATCTTGTCACTTCCCTTTCTAGGGAACCAATAAATTTAATTAGAGCATATCCTATTTCAGATGCTAATTATACAAGTGCTTATGAAGCACTGAGCAAGCGTTATACCAACAAGAGGTTTTTGGCTTTCTTATGTTGGGAACAAATTTGTAATTTGAAATCTATTAGTACAGCATCAGTGCAGAGTTTACGTACTCTCTTAGATAGTTATGCTGAGAATCTTTCAATGTTAGACTCTTTAGGGTTGCCCACTTCTAAATGGGATTTTGTTTT
The DNA here is from genome assembly GCA_916618015.1 of Xestia c-nigrum. Taxonomy (NCBI): domain Eukaryota; kingdom Metazoa; phylum Arthropoda; class Insecta; order Lepidoptera; family Noctuidae; genus Xestia; species Xestia c-nigrum. Next base: position 9,823,554 of record OU745258.1, on the reverse strand, counting down.
ATTTCATTCTCTTTTAACTAAAATTGACAAACAATCTCGTGAAGCTTTTGAGCTTTCTTGTACAGGCAGTGATATCCCACAATTTAGTCAGCTTCAAACATTTTTAGGAGATAGATGCAGTGCATTAGAGCGTTCATGTCTAACAAATGTACCAATGTTATCATCAGCTCCCAATAGTCAAAGAAGCAACTATCAAACCAAATCATATTCTACTAATAAAATCTCTTCGCTGGTAGCTCAAACACCTAACATAGAATGCATAATTTGTAAAGAAAACCATTTTCTTATTAATTGTAATAATTTCATGTCTAAAACGCCTCAAGAAAGGGCTCAACTTGCTAGACAACATAATCTTTGCTTGAATTGTTTACGTGCCAACCATAGCACTTCTAAATGCTTTTCAACCCGTTCATGCAAAAGTTGTAATAAACGTCATAATACTTTATTACATTTTCCTAAGGAATCATTGACTAATCTTAATCAACAAACTTCCTCACAAGTCCATATGACTACAACAAATCAGACTAATGCAGATAGCACTGAAAAGCAGGTTGTTACCCCTGTTACTACATTATCCAATATATCACGAGGCTTGACTCCCACCTTTGTTTTACTTGCCACAGCTCAAGTCAAAGTCAAGGATTGTAACAACACTTATCAGAAGGTTCGTGCTTTGCTAGATCCTGGTAGTCAGAGTCATATCATGAGCAGTGCTTGCGCTCGTCGCCTTGGGCTGACACGTTATAAATGCAACACACCAATGTCTGGTATTGGTGATGTTCCTACTAATTCAAGTAGTCGAGTTTTCCTTGAACTCTGCCCATTAGGCGATTCAGAAATATCCTTTAGTATGGATGCAGTAGTCTTGGATAAAATTTGTGGTAATATGCCCACACATTCAATCAATCTCAATGATTTTCAACATATAGGAAATCTTAAGCTGGCAGATCCAGATTTTCATCAGTCTCGTCCCATCGAGCTCTTGATCGGTGGAGAGATATTTCCCCAGATTTTGTTACCAGGCAAAGTTGATGGTGACAGTCATTTGGCAACAGCCATTAACACAGTGTTTGGATATATTCTCATGGGTAGGACCAAAGCAGCTGATCCCAGTGTTGAATCTCCTCCAGCATCTGTCAACCATGTATCACTGGATGCTAACTTGGACATTGCTGTCCAGAAGTTTTGGGACATAGATCATGTACCTACAGAATCAAAAGTCAATCAAGCAGCCTCCGCAGACGATGTTCGGTGTGAGGACATTTATAAGGCAACGCATACACGTGATGCTGACGGTCGTTATATCGTTCAGTTGCCATTTCGAGATCAATCTCTTCCAATGTTTAGCGATTCATATAATATAGCGCTTCGGCGTTTTAAGCAGCTTGAAAAGCGCCTGCTTCAAAACCCTTCGTTTGGGAACGAATATAAAGTACATATCATGGAATATTTAACAAGTAATCAGATGGAACGCGTTTCATCTGACGAGTGTCAGTCTTCTACCGCGTACTATATCCCACATCATGCGGTAGTAAAACCTAGCAGTGTTTCCACTCGGTTGAGGGTTGTATACGATGCCTCGGCCAAGGATAAACTTGGAAAATCACTCAATGACACTCTGTTAACTGGTTGTAAGTTGCAAGCAGATATCACAAATATTATTTTACGGTTTCGGCTTCACGCCATCGTCTTATCAGCGGATGTACGTCAAATGTACCGCCGAATTATCGTTACCCAAGAGCATAGGGATTATCAGCGTATTCTCTTCAGGTTTTCACCTGAAGAACCTATTCAAGAGTTTAGAATCAATCGCGTGACCTTCGGAGTCTCGTCGGCACCATTTCTGGCCATTCGCACTATGCATCAACTGGCTCAAGACGAACAAGAGTCTTATCCAACCGCAGCTAAGGTTCTGCAAAAAGATCTCTACGTGGATGATGTAGTCACTGGCTGTAACACCGTTGAGCAGGCAATTCAGCTACAGCAAGAATTGACCGAAATTATGGCTGCTGGTGGTTTTGAGCTCAGAAAGTGGTCCAGCAATCATGTGGCTGTACTGCAAAATATACCAGAAGAACATAAATTGGTTCCAGATTTGACGTTCGACAGTGAAACTCTCTTTGTCAAGGTTCTCGGGCTTGCCTGGAACGCTCATGGAGACGTTTTTAATTATCAAGTTAATCAAATTCCACGCGATTGTACCAAACGAACAATGCTATCAGAGCTTGCTCGCATCTATGACCCCATTGGTCTTCTCACACCGTTAACCTTTTTAGCTAAATTTCTTATTCAACGTTTGTGGTTACTAGGAACGTCATGGGATGAACCAGTGCCCGAAGATATTCATCTAACTTGGACGAAGTACACTAATCAGTTATCCAATTTACGAAACCTTCACATTCCGAGACGTATCACTGACGCTCAAGCATCAAGCTATCAAATTCATGGTTTCTGTGATGCCAGTGAGGCTGGCTATGCGGCAGTAGTATATCTTCGTTCCAACGTAAATCAAAATCATCATCGAGTCTGTCTTGTAAGTGCACGATCGCGGGTGGCACCAATAAAGCGTAGAACGCTACCAAGACTGGAATTGTGTGGCGCTTCTTTGTTAGCAGACCTTATGCATTACATTATTAACTTATTTTCTAACATACTAAACATAGACGGCATATATGCATGGTCTGATTCCATGATCGTGTTGGCATGGATCAAATCTAATTCTAAAAATTTTAAAGTATACGTAGGCAATCGTATTGCTAACATACAGCGAAAATTACCTACTGCTGTCTGGAAACATGTACCAGGCAAGCAAAATCCTGCTGATTGTGCGAGTCGTGGCTTGCTACCTGACGAGCTCATCAGTCATGCCCTCTGGTGGTCAGGACCGGAGTGGTTATCATTATCTGAAAATCATTGGCCTAACGATACAATTCAATCGTCATGCGTCACAAGCAATGATGTATTATGCGAAAAGCGTACAACAGTTTTAAGTAACATAATCGATCTTGATCCCATAGATAATCTTCTTCAAAAATTTTCATCACTTCGTAAAATTCAACGTATTCTAGCATATTGTAACAGATTTATCAGTGCCTTACGCAAAACCAAATATTCAAATAACTTAACTCAAGCTGAACTTCATTGTGCTCTTATGAATCTTGTTAAACATGTTCAACATTCCGAATTCCAAAATGAAATTAAAATTTTATCAGCAGGGAAAACTTTACCTAAATCATTTAGAAAACTTAATCCATTTTTAGACCATTCCGGTGTTTTGCGGGTGGGGGGAAGGCTCTCTCGATCTGAACTCGATTATGAAACAAAACACCCGGCTCTACTTCCACGCAAACATCGCTTAACTAAATTAATTATACAATCAGTACATAATGATAGTCTTCATCCTGGTTTACAAGCATTACAGTTTTTATTATTGCAAAATTTTTGGATATTGTCTCCTCGTCGAGCAATTCATCAAGTCATAGCGGATTGCTATAAATGTTTTCGCACAAGGCCAATTGCATTTGAGCCTAAAATGGCAGATTTACCAAAAGCACGTATTACTCAATTAAAAGCATTCCAAGCCGTCGGTTGCGATTACGCAGGTCCATTTAATATAACCTTGCATAGATATCGTGGCACACGTACTAGAAAAGCATATTTGTGTCTCTTTGTATGCTTTGCTACAAAAGCACTGCATTTAGAGTTAGCATCCGATATGTCCACCGACGCATTTTTAGCAGCATTACGCAGATTTATCGCCCGCCGTGGCAGGTGCAACGTAATTCATTCTGATTGTGGTTCGAACTTTAAAGGTGCGGAATCACAATTGGCCACTGTGATGAAATCAGCCTGTGAGTCTGAATACATTGAATTTAAATTCAACCCTCCCGGGGCACCACATTTCGGTGGACTTTGGGAGGCCGGTGTCAAGTCCGTAAAGACACATTTGTATAGAGTCATAGGTACTCAAATTCTCACATATGAGGAATTAAACACCTTACTTACACAGGTTGAAGCAGTACTCAATTCAAGGCCGTTATGCTCACTGAGCACTGATCCTAATGATGTATCAGTTCTAACACCTGGACATTTTTTAACGCAAGCACCCTTAACAGCGTTGCCAACGCCAGATTATTCAAACATTAAACTTAACAGACTCAAGCGTTGGCAACTCGTTCAACGTATGCATCAGGACTTCTGGGCCAGATGGCATACAGAATATTTAACTAGTCTTTCACAAAGACTGAAGTGGACTAGGTCAACTGATCAAGCTCGCCTTGGTCAAGTCGTTATAATAAAAGACGAACAACAACCTCCGTTGCGTTGGCGTTTCGGAAAAATTATCAATCTTTATCACGGTCGTGATGGTATACCGCGTTCTGCAACTGTCGAAACTGGACAAGGCGTAATTAATAGACCTCTTGTTAAATTGTGCCCCATCCCGGATGGTGGTAACTAATTTCCAAATTTTTAATTTAAGTAAATTTTCATTATCATTTCGTCTTTGTATTTTTGTAACATATATGTATAACATAATCTTTATCTATTCCATCACACTCTTACACATCAACTATTAACATATGTGGACTTAGTCATAGTATTTTTTCTTCAGTCTCAATAAATTTCGCCAGCGGGGGGGAATAATGTTAAAGTATTACAAACACATATCACTAAAACCGGTAACTTAGTCTTTTTGCACAAGTTACCACATCCCTATTTCCTTCCCGTCTCTATTTCCGTATCCTGCGCAAGGCTCACTAGCGCCCACAGGCAGATCAACCACTTCCGTTCAAAACTTCGAATCAAGAACCACGGTTTGCAAGCCGGCTCCGTAAAACCTCAAGTATTACAAGATAGTGTTAAATATTCATCAAGGGACGTCCCAGACTATCAACAATTAACGTAGTGCACTGCGAAATAAGGCGGAATAAAGTGAACAAGTGCAACTCTCCACGGCCACACGTGAGTACCCACGCATCTTTTCCTTCGTTCCCCTTGTTTTCAGACTATTTTACCGGTGGGTTTACAGTCATTTCGAAGGGATAAAACGACAACAGTCGGGCTCATCGGATGCCAGTCGTAGTGCGAGACATAGAGTTTTGCTGTGTCCCAACAGTAATCAGCAAATTTTCTCAAGTCAACTTTATGACCGCTTGAAATTACCTCGAGAATTATTTTAAGCCTAAATATCAGGTTGTAATCGATACCGGTAATTTCTGCAGCCTTCTGAGGGTCACTGAAAAATCGCCTGCTGGTGTTACCGTCATTGGTATTGCCAAACCCAGCTTTCGGCACATCCACAATTAATCCAGTTTCGATTCTAAATCTTCGTTGGATGTTGGTTTTCCTTTCTGCAACTGTAGCTTTGTCCGAATCTGATCTCACCTGCCATTTCTTTATCGGAAGCTTGTAAGAAAGGTGCAAAATACTTTCGAACAAGCGGATTCTAGCGTGAAGGATTGATAAGCCAAACTTTAAGGCTTCTATATCAACAGGCAATTTAATTTTTAAATTATTAAATTGCTTAGAAGTAGCGCCGCAAATGTAACATCTCATTGTGGAGCTGGTTTGCGTAGCAGCATTGCACACTTTAGCATCTACCATTGTTAATGACAAAGTATGCTTAACATTAGCAGACAAGCCATCATCATTTATGAATTGACTGTTTTCTAGTAGATCTATTTTTGAAGATATGTATTCGATTTCCTCGTTCGTCAAGTCAGCAGTTTCTTTGGCAAATCGTATCCTAATTGGTCTACAATAACGTGGTGAAGAGGGAGTCGGATTTTGCCATACAATTTTATTTCCACATTTTAATTGAAGCGGTACTAAACAGCTTTGGAATATGTTGGAGTCAGTGGACTCTTCATTTTGCATTTTCTGCTTAAATTGGGACTGTTGCGAGCCGTCACAGCCCCACTTATAGATAAGCTCCAACGAACCTAGTTGTTCTTCAGTTAAATTACTCAAATTTTCTTTTAAATAAGTGAGCAGTCTAGTAACTGTGTGATTTAATAGGTCTTGCAAATTAACTTCTGCAGATGTTTCAGTCACAGTAATTGAGGACTTTGGTGGGTAGCACTTTATCTTTTCTTTCTGTATTAAGCTATAACAAGGGTAATATTTCTTATTGGAATTTCTGACGATCTCATATTGTTTTCTTGATAGATCTGCTTCAACAAACATTGATAATGCTTTAAAGGGCGATAATTGTGTGTCACTAGCTTGCAAACATTTTGAATAAGCTTGTTTGTATTTTTTTGCTCGCTTCGGTGACTTCATGACTTCTGACAGTAAACGGGACGCATGTCTATGGCCAGACGTCTCCAGACTAGTTTTGGCTGCATGTACTAACACTCCTTGACTAACAGTTGCCCGTAGATCATTGGTTTTCTTTCGCTTGTTCCTGTCAGAGAGTTTATCAAAAGGTTTTGATGGGCGACCGGCTCGCTTTTGCGGTAACGGAACAATGGGTATCTCGAACGTTCCTTGAAGCCACGTAGCATTGGCAGTAATAAATTTATCAAGAATTCTATTTGCCTTCAGCCACCTCTTCTTTAAATCACTTTTGAAATGTGAAATTTTATGTTTCAAAACCTTTAATTGTTCCTCATTAAAGTTGTCAGACGTCAAAAGGTAATTTGCCAAATAATCAACTTTTTCGTCAAAAGTATGCAGCTCTTGTTGTTGCATTTTATTGAACAGGTATTCTCTGGTTACAACTCTGTAGTTAGAACCCCCTGGTATCCCTAAAACAATAAAAAAGAAAACATTTCATAATTTGCTTAAAAATAACGATTATTGGTTTTTGGCTAACACCTGCATTAAAGTGTCAGTTTTGTCAAAAGTAGCAAAAAGTAGCACTCAATTCTTTAAACATATATCGTCTGACTGTATTTGTCATACGTTAGACCAGAAATCGTTAGCCGGAAGCACTCGGAAGGATAACTATATTCACTTTGAAAGGAACAATTCGGAAAAAAATGGATTGAAAAATTGAGTCAGTTGTAAATTGATTTTGAACCTTAAAAATATAGGCAAACATTAGTGAATCATAATAAATAAAAGTGTTCTTACCTGTATTACGATAATCCATAGTAATTTTGGTTAAATAATACACAATAAAGAAGCACTGAGGTCTCAAACACGGTAATATTTTAATGTAGCCAGTAACTGACGCGAGCGCACGCGACAACGATCAAGTTCCGACTGGTTTGTGGGTGGCTGGGCGCGGGCGCAGGTACCCGGAAAGGGTCGTCTTTTGTTCAGTAGCTACCTGGCTAGCTGACAACTATTCATTTTTGCTTTTGTTTAAAACTTTGTATTCACTCATTTCACCCGGCTAGGAATGCAAAATACCCCTATGTGCATCGCATGCATTTCACGAAAAATAATGCGTTTTATTGTAAGCAGTGTTCGTTTGACACTATTTCGAGAGTTTACAATCTCTCTAGTTATTTTACAATATAACGTGTTTGACAATTTTACGGTGACATAACCATACCATACGGTAAATTAAATTCATACCTATATAACTTTATTTGTCATGTCTAATCTTATGCATTACAACGATGAATTTACTTTCTGATTTTTTATTTGCTCTTTTGACTATATCTAAATGCAAGGTGCCGATGCAAGGAATGAAATAACCATACGGTAAATACAATTCACATGTAGGTAACTTTATTTGTCCAATCATATTCCATTACAAAGATGCATTTATTTTCTAATTTTTAATTTACACTTTTGACTAAATCTAAATGCTCCCAACCTTCCTTGTGTTGACAAAATACTACTTTGTGAAAAATTGTCATTATTAGTATTTCTACGCATCACTGTGAACGACTGAGCAGGACTAAAATTGCGAGGTTCCCAACTTTCTTCTTGAGACAAATTCCATGTTTCAATTTCCGTAGACGGAGTTAGATTTGTAGTAGAGCATTCATCAAATATACTCTCATTGTATTCCATATCCTCTTCCGTAAAGAAATCCTGCTTAGGTGATCTTAGTGTATAATTAGTCATAGAAGCTTCAGCATTGTCATAGCTAGGCGAGTAAATTATGCCGTCACAAAATTGGAGAGGCGGCGGAACTATCTCATGACTATCATCATCAGCCACGCTTTGTAAAAGAGTTTTCGGATCAAACATTGATTGATCTATTTTATAATCATTATTAGACGGCTCCAAGTCAACATTGACTGGTAAATAGATTGGCTCTAAATCCAAATCAGTGATAGATTCGTATTCAGGAATTTCTTCGATAGGTCTCATTGCAGAACATTCTGTGTACTGACTTGAACTTAAATCGTCGCGTTTCTCTTTCGCTTCAACATAGCGATTTACTTTTGGAAATTGTAGGATTTCTTTTTCAACTTCAGGTTTATTGTCTAAAATCGTTTCTGGTAAAGTGGCATGAAGTTTATTAATGTCGGTTATCTTAAAAGGTTTTTGAGGTTTTTTTGTGGATGTACTAACAGTTCTATTTAAACCAGAACTGCTCGGATCTACACTTTTAACTGATGCTTTTCTGCAACATAAACGAAATAGGATATTATTAATTTTGCTAGCTAGGGGATAAAAGTAACACATTTATGAAATAAACTTACGCTAATATTTTACTGTATTTATGTAATATATTTCTTATTTTATTCTCCCCTTTAGCTGGACTATTTTCAGTTTCTGACTCTTCGAACTTTCCACTTGTGCCTCCATAGTCATCACTATTATTATTTTGTTCTAATTCTTCGTGTTTCATTTTAGGTATTATTATTTTGCGAGTATCATTGTTTGAATTCGTTTTATTAAAAAATATCATTGTATCAAGTGCCTTCGGCCCTTCACTTTTATGCATATTTTTTAAATTGTTGGTTTCTGATTCTTCTCCACCTTCTGCATAATTTGGCAGCTTAACGAAATTCTTAACCGCTGGAAGTTCAGGTCTGGACAATCTAGCTGATGGTAAGTTATTTTTTGATGTTTTTCTATTGTCATTATAAACTGTTGCTATCATTTTATCTGCGTCTTTAGGAGCGTTTTTTTCAGGATTATCTTGTTTCGTCAATTCAATAATTTTCATTCTTTTGCTATTTGAAGAAGTGTCTTCGCAATCAGAATTATAATAATTCTGGGATGAATTTTGTTTACGGGAAACTATTGCTGTAATGTCGAGATCCATTTTTACTTTCTTGATAACTTGCACACAATAATCTGAGGTTTCTTTGGTACAAACATCAATATTACTAGTTGAATAAGTGTATCTTTTCACGTAATCTGCTTTTTGTTTATTATCTTCTAAATTCTTTGTAAAATTACTTGATTTACTTTGATTATTATTCATTAAATCATAAGAAGGATACAAGTCATTCAACACAGATGGATAGCAAATACTTTTATTGCACTGTGCCTGGTTAGGACGTATACTAAGTCCACTATCTTCTGCCTCCAGACTTTCATCATGCGATGCTCTGTTATTTTCCACGATTTCGTTCCACCTTTTCAGAGCTATATCTGAGCCAAGAGTTTTTGGAAGAACATGTGCCTTAGGGGATTCGTAATGGTGAAAACTGATGGTGGCTCTATTTTCTATCGCTAAGGTCTTGTCATGTGATGCTCTTTTATTCTCGGATAGTTCGTTTCTATTTTTCAGAGCTATATCAAAGCAATAACTATTTGCAGGAGCATCTGGTTTAGAAGACTGGTAAAGGTTAGAACCGATATCTTCTATCGCCAAGGTTTTATGTTCTACTTGAGTGAAGTTGTAAATATTACGATCGGTAACTTCTACGCACATTGTTTCACTATGCGGTGCTCTGTTGTTTTCAATTATTTGATTTTTATTATTGAGCTCTTTACTTCCTACTACTTTAGTGGAATCGTAATGATCACGACCGATTTTTTCTTTTGTTAAGGCGTCGTTATACGATGCTCTACGATTTACAACTAGTGGGGTCCTATTTTTCAGAACTATGTCTGTGCATGGGATCTTAACTGGGGCTTCTGTATTAGCAAATTCGTAAAGGTTTTGAAGCTCGTTGTTGTCTAGTACAACATTACTTGGATTGTTGTTGCTTCCATCGGTAACATTTTTTTTTGTGATTGTGTTTTGTTCATGCATAACTGACCGCTGATCGTTCATGTCCATTTTATTCTTATCAGAATAATGGCCAGTAATGGCAGTTACTTCTTTAGGACTAATAATTATTACATCTGGGTCCAAGCTTGCTACGTTATTACAGTATTCGTTGTTTTCTTTTTTGAAGTGATAGTCTTCTACACATATTATGTCATCTAAATCGTTTTCATTGGTTTTACTCCAACCCAAATTTCTTTTGAAATTATCCTGATTTGTGAACACTTCGCTAGGATCTATAAAGTTTAAAATTAATGTGTCGTCTAAATCGTCTTCTTTTACTTCATTTACACTGTATTTTCTAGAATCTTCGTCATCTAAGATTATAGTGTGTGAATGTGTTAAGGTTTTCATATTATTATCATAGCAATGACTTGGGTCGATTTCGTTAAATTTACTTTGGTTTGCAATATTGTGAATATTCGTCATGCTTTCGCGATCCTTAGAATCTTGATTGAAGATCAGGTTTTCTTCGTCTTTTGTTGGTTGTATGTTATTAATTTGACTTTTAATATTTTTACCACCTAATATTTCTTTTATTTCATATCGGGGATAAGGGCTATGCATTGGACTATTTAATATTTCAGAATCGGGATTGATTGGGGTAATTTTTTGAGCCTTCTCATCAGCAGTTGGCAACGTATCTTCAGGATTATCTAACAACATTTTTTTACTTGTGTTCGGTACAGAAGTCTTTGTATGTGTTTTCGTCAAGTACTTTTGTATTTGATTTTTAATGGTGTCTGAAAATCCATTACCTTTTTGTGTGACTTCAGCTTTTTCTTCATCGTCGCTAAAACTTAAATTTCGTTCTAATAACTCAATGAAATTGTAGTTTGATTTTGGAGTCTTGGATTTCAGCTTTCTTGGTGCACTCAATGTTTTGTAACTACTGGACTTTGTGGTTGAGTTTTCATTCGATACATTTTTAAGACCTTTCAATTTAGTGGAGAAAGGATTTTGAACATTGAGTGTTTTTTCCCGAAAATATGGATTCGTATTAGTCTTTGCATGGTTTAAGCTGGTTTTACTTTTACCCATTTCGTTTTCAATTTCGTTTAGTATGCTGTCAATCTTTTCTTCATCTATAAAATCATCGCAATCCATTTCTTCGTAACATGTATTATCCATTGTTGAGATAGACTCTACAGTTTTTGGTGCACTGCTCATGGTGTTAATAGAGCATGCATCTGCATTTTTACTAAGCAGGCTTCCATTTTGCCTGCTTTGTTGATGCAAGCTTTGGCTTATATTTTTAGAAGCAGTTTCAAATGATTGCTTGAGGTATTTAAAATTCTCTATTACAGCATTCTCCCGTTTCCTCTTTTCTTTCGACTTTTCTATAGCATCTGGGTTAATCTTTCTTTTGCGTTCTTTAAATGTGTCCGTTATGGAGGTTTGCTTTTCCGCAGATTTTTTTATTGGTATTGCATTTGTTGGCGCCGGTGTGCATGGTGCTGGGCCTCTTAAGAATGGTTCTAAATCATTGAACAAATATTCTGATTGTACGTCAATACCCACTGGAATAGAAACGTAGAAAGTATATTAATAATAAGCTAAATTAGTACTGTAGTCGAGTTCAACTGAAGAAAAAATACTCAAAAGGTGAAACGGAGTTTATAGGTAGTGGTCGGATTTGCATGGGACTTTTTTGTTGAGTTCCTAGAGTTGTGGAGAAGAACTAACACCATTATCATTAAAAACTCAATAAAAAAAGTTCAATGAAAATGCGACCACTACCTATAAACTTAGTTCAACCTAGGCCCTTTTCTCTAAGGTCTGAATTCCTGTCGCGCTGACGTCGGTCGCGGGCGTCGGTCGCGTGCGTCGCTCGCACGAAACATTGTGTTCTCTATAGCACCAACTTACTGGGCCTATTTGGCGCAGCAGCGAGACCCACCATATTTTTTCTTTTTAGTTTAAAGTTTTTATTGTGTACCTACTTTTAAGTTTTTTTATAATTTTATTTTTGTTTTGTTGTGTGCCGTTGCGGCTTAAGCTAAATACGTAAATAATATGCTACTGTTTTCCTCGCTGACGTACACGAACGACCGTAAGCGAACGACCGTCAGCGTGACAGGAATTCAGGCCTTATTTTTACGAGACTACTGGACAAGTTAATATTATTTTTTATTACTTCACAATTATATTAACATAAACATACCGAAAGTAGAACTGACACAGTGAGCAAATATTTTGTGTTCGAAATTATGCTTACGCCGTACTTGGTGTCTTATGGTGCCATCAAACACACTTATTAAATCTCTGTCTCTGAAACAAAGCAAGAGCATAGATTTGACAATACTTATTCAAAATTGAATAAATTATTGAAGAATGTATTTGAAACAACATTGCAATTTGTTATTGAATTAAGGGGTATCGTAGGTGCGGTCCTGTGGTGTGGACAGTGAGTAGTAAACTTGCTCGGTCCGTCCGTCTTACGACGACAGACCGTGTTCTACGCGCGCCTCAAAGAGATGTCAGCAAACAAGGTTCAAGGGCTGATGACTACCGGAGCTGCAGGACTGTTCGAAAGAGTTACCGTGGCCCTGGAACACAAAGAGCTACGAAGGAACTTGGATGGGTTACTAGTCATTACAAGTCCGACATTCCCTTCCGCTCTGCCCAGACGGGAGATTTGAAGATTCCCCATCCGAAAACACGATACTCTCGTGTTTTCAAGTTACGGGTTGAGGAGGTCAAATCGGCCGACGACGCCCCGGACGCACCATTGTGCGTCCGGGGCGTCGTCGGCCGATTTGATACCTGTTGCAGATCAATAGGTACCATCATTTTACATTTAAAATGATGGTACCTATTGATCTGCAACAGTCTTAGCAGATAATAATAATTTGAGATGGGATTGAAATGATCGCAAAGACGGGGAGAACAAGTGTCTTTTGGCTTCGTTAAAAGGTATAAAAAAGCGGCCAAGTGCGTAAGTGTCGGACTCGCCCATGAAGGGTTCCGTAGTAGCAAGTAATATAAATAAAAGATGACGTGTTAAAAAGATCTACTTACTAGATCTCGTTCAAACCAATTTTCGGTGGAAGTTTACATAGTAATGTACATCACATATTTTTTTAGTTTTATCATTCTCTTATTGTAGAAGTTACAGTGGGGGGGTTACACACATTTTACCGCTTTAGAAGGAAACTTCCAAAGCGGTAAAATGTGTGTGTGTGTGTGTTTGTATTTTTTTCTAAACTGAATAGTAGGAAAAAATAATATTAAAAACCTCAATCATTTTAGAAGACCTGTCCAAAGATACCAGATATCCCACACGTATGGGTCTGATGAAAAAAAATTTTTGAGTTTCAGTTCTAACTATATGGCACCCCCAAAATTTATGTTTTTTTTTCTATTTTTATATGAAAATCTTAATGCGGTTCACAGAATACATTTACTTACCAAGTTTCAAGAGCATAGTGCTTATAGCTTCGGAAAAAAGTGCCTGTGACATACGGACGGACAGACAGACATGACGAATCTATAAGGGTTCCGTTTTTGCTATTTAGCTACGGAACCCTAAAAACCTCTTAACGAATGTAACGAATCCGACAGACACTTTTTATACCCTTTATAAAAAAAATCTTACTTGAAAGCCACCAACAACAAGAGATTATTGTTCGAATCTCCCACAACAATATAATTCTTATGGCTGTCTCCGGCCGTCAGGTTCTCCATGTTCTCAGCCAAGTGAGCCTGGTTCAGTAGTACAAGTTGTATCGCCACGGTCTTCTCGTCTACCGGTGTCATTGTCAGCTGGTACTTTGGCAACAGACTCACTTGTTTGCGGAGTACGTTGCCGGCTGGGGGTCCTTTGTTCATTATCTATGGGAATGGAAAAAATCGTGTGCTAATACTAGATGATTAGCTAGAATACGCGACTGCCACGTTGCGTTTGCAGAATAAAATGAACGCTACGGTCGCGTTTTCCTCGTAGGATCGCTTTGGTTACGACGCGGTCTTGTTATAGGTACCATCAGGATCTTACTTAGGCTCTTCTGTGTCATATGTCATATTTGTTCTTTCATGATGGCTCAATATAATAGAAAAAACCAGTAGGTAACACATCATATTCTATCTGCTTCCACACTCAATTTAATTTCAAGCCTAATTCGAATGTCAACAACTTCATCACGAAGCCGTCAACCAAGCATTCTGTACATCAAACTTAGTACCTTTACGCAAAAATTATTGCTGCGAATCGACTTTTTGTTTTGGGGTGAAGAATCATGTTTTGAGCTTCTACTTCAATGTAACGCACTCAAAACATTGTGCTGATGGATGGATTGAATAGTACGGGGGTCGTAGAGGTCTTTAAAGTGAAAACCTTACATTAAAAACTTGTATTAATAAAAAAAAGTTGTCAAAAAGTTAGAACTTTGACCCCCAATATCTCCTTAACTAGAAGGTTGCGCATTTGTAGCAGGTTGGTGTAGAACAAAAAAGTGATGGCCTTTCGGCCTCGTTAAGAGGTGTTTTACACTCTTAAGTACCATTTAATATTCACTTACCCTTTCTAAATCTCTCGGATGACTTTCTTCTAACAACATGAAGTTCACTTTGCCAGCTGAAGCTAGCAACGTACTAAAAGTAGGTCCTATACCCTTAAGCTGCTTGCTCACAAACGTTGAGTTCTCCCAAAGATGGGCCGTTACGCATTTTGCTAGGAGTATGGAGTTCAAGACCGCTGAGTAGAACTGTGGCTGCTGGGATATAAGATCTGGGCGGGTGACGTATGTTACCAGACCTGCAAAACCAGATAAAGAACAGACAATGAGTGTGTGGCGACCTAACTGACGACCCGAATGGCGTAGCGGTAGTGAGGCTGTCCTACATTCTTAGGGTCCTGGATTCAAATCCCGGTAGGTGCAATTTTTTGTGTGAAAAGCAAGGACGTTTGGTTTTGAGTCATGGATGTTTAAATGTATAATAAGTAAGTACCTAAGTATTTAAAAAACCAAAAAAAAAGTACTTATATGTGTAGTATATCAACTATCTGGTACCTACGACACAAGCCTTGCTTGGTGTGGCGCTAGATGGTGCTGTGTAATGTCCAGCGACTTTTTTATTTTTTTTCCCCGGTGTAGCCTAAACCCCTGGTCCTAGAAGCATGACAAGTCTTCTTTCTTTATTGTTTGTAGAAGGTACCTACTATGCAAATATGATATAATACAAGAAGGCAGTACTAGGTAGGAAAAAGTGCGTTGCAACGTGTGCCGAGTACAGACGGTACCAGCCTTATAGAACTTTATCACAACTTTATTTGAATTATTTAAAACTAGCGGACGTCACGCGGTTTCACCCGCGTAGTGACCGTTCCTGTGGGACTACGGGGATAAAATATAGCCTATGTTACTCAGGGTGAATGTAGCTTTCCAATGGTGAAAGAATTTTTGAAATCGGCACAGTTATTTTTGAGTTTATTCATTACAACCAAACAAACAAAGTTTTCCTCTTTATAATATTAGTGTAGAAAATTGTGAGATTTCTTGCTGAACTGCTATGAAGTGTTTTAAGATCCTAAATGATCATTCGAAATGAAAAATGATAACTGATTTCTAAAGTTGATTTTTTCAATTTTAAATACTTACCGATTAATTTTTTTTTTGCTTTTTCACAAATTGGCGTCCTTTTGTCGCCATTTTATATTTTGATTAATGGCATGGCTGTAGTGATACTCGCGAGATTAAGACAAATCGATTGAAACAAGATTAATTACCGAACATTAAAATCAGCCCACGCGTTTTATCTCTAGACCGCCACAAAGGGACAAACGTACATCTACAACCAGCACAAAAATTCATACACTTTTTTGCGACAGTCGGTTATAAACAGTGAGTTACGGGAAATGTCTCTATCACTGATGGCTTTTGAGTAGATAAACATCATTCATGTTTAAAAATACGAAATTGTTTTATGTCACATCAGTTTTGTAAAAGATTTCGTCAGGACGGAAGAGAAATTAGGATTTAGTAACGAGAACAACGTAACATTTACTTGGGCATTTATTAAATAATCCTTTCATTTTGTTTATGTCCATTATCTTTCTGTTTCAGGACTTCAGAGGTTTAAAATGGGGTTTTAAATCGTTTTTACATATAGTCAGAACAAAGTTAAGTTTACAACATCAACATCAGCAGCCTATTAGTGTCCCCACTGCTGGGGCACAGGCTTTCTCTCTATGAGAGGGATTGGGCTATAATCCACCACGTAGGCCCAATGCGGATTGGGATGTCACATGTCTTCGATTTTTTTATTCTAGGACATGCCGGTTTCCTCACGATGTTTTCATTCATCGTGTTGAGAGTAGCGGCGATGAAATAAATTACACAAGTTATGCGCCTGCCTGGGTTCGAACCCACGACTTCTATTCGCTATCACTGGTCTACCGCTGCTCCACATCACGGTTCTTCACCATAAATGCCTAATTATAGAAATGAATATTTCTTCGATTGAGACTAACATTTGCAAACCCTGTCAGCAATCCTCATAATTTTCATGGCCTCTTGATTGAGAGACGGATCGGGTATAGAAAGGCATCCGAGGACAGCTTGAATAACGCTGTAAACAAATAAAACCTATTATTCAAAAGCTCATTATTTTCGTTCATCAACAAGTATTTTTATAGTTAGGTATAAATCAAATGGCAGATACCTCAATATTATGAAATATTTTAATAGTGTCCTTGTCAACGAAATAACATAAGTGTGTAAAGACTGATGAATACCTAACTATAAACGAAGCCTAGGGGCCGTATAGAATGATAAAATATTTATGACAAATGTCTGCAGTAAGTTAACACCTACCTACAATAGCCGCAAACCTCTTGAGCTAAAATCGAATACACCGATTCGTTATAGGGGGACTAGACAATAGTAGGTATCTCACTACTTATACCTACTCACTTTTCAACCCATTGTGGCGACATCAACAACGCCAATATACTATGAACACTATGTGTGCAGTTCAAGGCTACTCGTCAAGCAAAAAATTGCATCATTATATCAAACCTGGTACATTTTTATTTTAGTTCTATGTTCTCCCGCCTGCACTGATAAGTTGGTTGAAGTGTACCAACTACGCACCATACCTCTAGTCACGTATCTACTATCCTACATCTCGCAAAAGCTACAAGCAGAGTTAACTACAACAGACCGACAGCAATCCTTGGGCTGAAGCCTTACAACTATCGACACTACTACTACTACACTACGACTATCTATCTATAGTATAGGGTCTTAAGTTCTTCACACCTTAGAATTTAAGACTCTGTTACTAATACTTCCAATTGTATACCTAACGGTGCTCGCGTAGCATTAAGCGAATCGAGGAAGTAGAAAAATTATGACAAAAAAAAACTGACTCACCAATTTAATTTCATCTGTCTAGTACTAATCTTGCCTTTCATAGGGAACCTGATAGTGGCCGCAGCATTGTTCCTATTCAGCAGGTTCAAACATCTTCGTTCGTCCACTCGCAGGTGCATGTCAGCTAACTCGTGGCTTTCGCATATTAGGACCAGTAGACGTTCTAGAGATTCCGTACCCTCTATCTAATGATGAAAAGAGGGACAGTTTCAAATGATTGGAACAAAAGACTATCTGCACAAATGTGATTGGCAAAGGAATGCGTGGCAGGGCATGGCTTAGAGAATAATAGAAGTATAGTCCTATCCTATGTCTTTCTGTAGCAACAATCGGTCGACTTGGTGACGATTATTTTTCTCAATCAATCAAGCAATCCACTTGAATGTCCATAATTATAGCAGTTAAGATTATGCCACAATAAATTACAAATTCTGCTACATATGGTATGATCGTAATTAACGAACTTGACTTTTCCAATGCTGCGTTTTTTGCTTTGTTAGTTAAACCTTAGTTTAGCCTTTAAGCAAAAAGTTGTAAACCTCATCAGTACCTAGGTACTTCATTATTCTTCAATTAAGCCCAAGAGCTCATTTCGACCTTTGCAGAAAGGTTAATAATTAAACTTACACATGATGACACTTGCAGTACCGTACTGAACTTTGCAGTAGGTACTACGCAGGTACATACCTAATTATAATGATTCATCATGCATATTTATGGACTTATGGTTTTCTATAACTAGATAAAACTGCTATTGATAGCAGCAAAGATAATAATGTTTGGATTGAAAACTATTGAAATGGTCGGCTTAAAGGATGACAGGTTTGAATAGTCACGCCTATTCAATATTGGTGACTCCCGAAAGAAACAGCCATTTATGTTATAGCTCGTAGGGTTAAACACGGCAATAGTGTGTAGATCATAATGATAGGTTGTTACTCGGTTCCTGTCGCCTCTGAGCATCGGTTACAGGCTAACAATCTTCTTACTACTAATATAAATGGAAAAGGGTTATAATCAATCTGTTTGCAATTTCATCCAAATCCTTTCAGTAGTTTCAGCGTGAAAGAATAATAAAAATCGATCTTTACAGACTACATTTATAATAGTCGTAAGAAGATTGCTAGCCTGCATACCTAACTCTTTTGTTGACTGTACATACAACATGGTAAATACGAGTATTCCCTCAGGTGACCTTTACGATACTGGATATAACAAGACCCAAATTCATTCGGGTTAGGTTTATTGACAGAAAATGGTAGACTTGGGACTTCAATACCAATTCGTTCGTAAAGTTGCTATGGGGCGGATTTATACTAAAGCCATAACTTTTGCCAACATAGTCTGAACAAAATAATATCTACGCGCTGGGTAACTAATCGACGTTTCTAAACATTCGTTGTCTGGATAAAGCTCCTCCTGCCATCGCTGCGGAAAAAACGGGCTTAAAACTGGGGAATCCAAACACAAATGTGGAATCTAAGCTGTCGCCTAAGGCAAAGATTTTAGAGACCTTGCACACCACGACCTTTGGCCGCAGAAGCTCCGACCAGGATGGTCGCACGACCGGGCGTCCGACTAGTTTTGTTGAGGTCCCTTGAAATAGCCCAAGACATACATGGATATTATGATGCGTTAGCTAAAGAATATGTTACTTTACCTTCATTATCTGCTTCATAGTTTCCAAATCCAAATAAAATATGGACATAAGTCGGCCAGCTTCAGTTGATTCGATACAACTAGCTTCGTCCATCGTGATGAGACCTGAAGACGCTAAGCCGTTCATGGCTTTTACACATAGCTCTGTAAACAAGGAGGATGTGCAAATATCACATGATTTTGATCTAGTGTGCTGATAACATTGTAGTTAAAAGGCATAGGTTATAAAGACTGGTAAAGAATGCGTCGTGCATTGATTTGGATGAGTTCAAACATAGATCCATGAGTTCAAGAATGATTAGGTTCGACTGCTAAAATATTTGTAGGCATATGACGCGATTTTCATGCATAAGTTCAATTATCACCTAGGTATTATTATTAGTCACGAATACTACATAGAGTAATTAAATGTCGCATACAACAAACGCACTTATTCATAGGTGAACAGATTTGTATATGGTGCGGAGACGCATCATTCGCCTTTCAACTTTTCCAGATAAGGACATCATTGAAGAATGACAACGTAGATGGAGAAGATACAATCAAGGGTCACAACAGCAATTATTATAACTAAAGTGAAGATGAATAAACATAATTGCCATTCCAATGACGTGATATTTACAAGCGTTTACTACGATTTAGCACAAACATACACACATTAAGTATGTTCGACGACATCAGAAATAGCTTTACGTTTAAAGGGCATGTAATAACTGTACTGAGAGATAGAAGCAGTCGGCGTGCTGAGTTAATCTTTTTGTGAAACAATAACATGAATAAAATAACAATAAAATTATCCAGATTATAAGAAATCGAAATAACTTTGCTCTCCAAACACAATCAATTCGATTTTACTGATTGACTTTGGCTATTTATGCGGCTACAATTTTTGTACCATGCAGTTACAATATAATCCCATGGTTTATTTCAAAGGTGGATTGACACGCATTATCCCTTCACTTGCACCAAGGATAAGAGGATCGCGTGCATCGACAAATGCGAAGGATCAGCGCGTGTCGACAACGCCATCCATCAATCAAGATCCGGAACTCAACCGAGGCCGCTCAGGACTGGGGATAGCGTACTTGAGTGACAAGCTACGTTTACTAACGCGATGATAGATTATAAGAAGGAGGATTCAAGGTTGAAGGTAAATACAGAATTACTTTATTCACATACCACGGACGGAATAATGCCCCATTCAAGGTGCATGTTTAGGAGTAGGTAGGTAGGTACTTCAGAGTGTAACGTAGTGAATGATTTCAACAATCGATTCTCTTTATTGCTCAATTAAGTAATTGTTTTGATGTGAATCGGTGATGAGGAAACCGACCGATACATTATTGCTACTGCCACATAAGTCAAGATGTAGCAAAAATCCTTCAGCTCAGCTTTGTCAATGAGCTAAAATGCTCAAGCAGGTAGTTAACTTATAGGAAGCACCATTTCGGTTTTTACCAAACGATATTATTATTTACTAGCTTCTGCCAGCGGCTTCGCCCGCGTGAAGTTTGATTATTGTCCCATGGAATCTTACTGCCGGGATAAAAAGTATCCTATGTTTTAATCCAGGTTATAAACTATCTGTGTGCAAAATTTCATCCAAATCCGTTCAGTAGTTGTCGCGTGAAAGCGCAACAAACAAACTTACATTCACATTTATTCTCCGAACTGCTAAGCTATCGGGAGTTACACGTGTTATTGTGAGTCAACTATAAAAGATAGACATATGCTGTCTTGGGATATTTTTTATATAATTTTATGTGGAATATTTCCGTTATACATGATTTCTATGTAGCTTTAACCATTAAGGCTGCACACGCGACGGAAGCTAAAAAAACCAAGTAACTTCTCCCGTTTTCCCAACATTTCCTTTCACTGCTCTGCTCCTATTAATGGTAGCGTGATGAAAAGTATACTATTACCTGCTCAGGAGTATGTAGAATAATTGTACCAAGTTTCGTTAAAATCCGTCGAGTAGTTTTTTTTTCTATAAATAACATACAGACAGACAGACAGACAGACAGACAGACAGACAAAAATTTTACTGATTGCATTTTTGGCATCAGTATCGATCACTAATCACCCCCCGATAGTTATTTTGTAAATATATTTCATGTACAGAATTGATCTCTCTACAGATTTATTATAAGTATAGATTTTATTTCGATGATCATGAATATTCAATATTTTAAAAAAGAGTGAGAGTAGATACATCGATATACCACACAGATGGCTCATGGCTCAGTGAAGCCAGCATGTTGCAACATAGTGATTAGATATGGTGATGAGAAAACCAAAAATTTTGACACGCTCGTTTGCCATGGTAAGCCTAATTATTAAAGACACGAAAAGTTAATCACTCAATCAATCAAAAGATGGTAATTTATTATTGACCGGTAGGAAATTTAGGTAGAACGCGATTAGGCTAACCTATATTGAACAAAAGTCCAGAAGGGAGGCTGGTAGCAGCAATATTGCACAGGTCTATGTCCAATAGTAAACTGGAAAGTTGGAAGAGGGATGCATGAAACTAAGAAGTTGATTCTGGGCTACAATATAAAGATGACGATGCTGAAACAGGCAAATGCTTAGGGCAAAAGTTCCGATGGTCTAGGTTAGGTACCCTAAACATAGACTCTTTCTTTAAAACGAATAATTTCATGATTTTTCTACAGTGATTAAAGTAGGTACAAAGACAAATAATGGATCAATACATGTGTGATTTGATCTAACAAATACTGTCGCTGATGATGCAGCATGTTGGTAGTGCAACTATAAGAAGATTAACGTTTTTTTTATATAAAGTGTAGCAATTACACGGCAATGATGATGCCACTGAATTCTTGCCACTTATTGTATAAGGCAGTTATGAATATATTAAAATAGTAGATAATACAGATAGATAAGGTTATGATGAATATTTCATTAGTACCTACTTCTATAAAATCACGCGAGCTAATTATATTTGTTTTGATATGACTTTATTGACGACATATTTTAAATGCGTAGTCGTAATTATAATTACTTTTAAAGGTTTTTTTTTCAAGAATAAATTACTTTAATAACCTTCAAATTTTATTATAATTTGAATGGCCTATGTTTTTTGTGCAATAAAATATTGTTATCGTAACAATTATATCTGTTTTCCTTTGATGGATGTTTTCTTCCGACAAAACTAATGATTTGGAACTTGCTTTTACTGCCTACGTCAGTAGGTACTCGTTAACCTAGGAGTTCAACGGTTATTTTATTTAATTTCATCAATTAAAACCTCAAAACATAAGTTAAGTTATTTCATTTAGTAGATCTTTTAAAGTAGAAAAACATCAATAATTGTAAGCGGTTAATGGGTCGAGTAATTAATTTTAATTAAAGTAATTTTATTACGAATGAAAAGATAACATCCAAAAGGTAATACAATAGAGATAAATAGCGCGATTATCCTGTAGCGCTGAAAATAAAGGCGTCATTTATCAACAGTTGATGTTAAACAAAAGTTAACTGTCTTGCGTCTTGTTGCACCAGCGTATTAATTTCGCAACAATGATGAAACACTTTAGGATAGTGCTGCATGGTTCTTTTAGCGCGTGGCAATAATCGGAACTAATGCCGCCATCGTGGTTTTCAACAGCAAATTTTTTACTAACAGCGTCCTCTTGACATTGCCAGTCAAGGGCCAATACACCCATGCAGCATTGTTCTAAAGTTTTTTTAAAACATCCCCTTGAAACCATCAAAGTAACTGTGAAACTTACCCTCAATTTTCTTGGCGATAAGTTGCTGTGGTGAATTTTGTGATAATCCAAGGTACCTGTTATAAAATAAAGTAAAACATGGACCTTGAAAACATAACACTCCTTTTTTGAGGAATGGTGTAGTAATGATAATATGTCATTGTTCTAAAGGTATCTTAGTAGTTTACACTTGATTTGTATATGGCCACAAAAGAGATGAAAACTGAAAATTACGCATCCATCATCTGTCCAACCTTTTCCCAAATATGGGATCGGTTTCCAGTCTAATCGAATACGATGGGGTTTAATAATTTTAGAGTGGTGACTATTTTATCCTAATTTTATACGACGTGTAATAGAAAGGATACAGTCATATGGAAGGGTGTGCTACAGACCAACGAACTGAACCACTTTTTCTATGGGACCACCATTGTAATCAAGAAAAAAATATCGTCGGCCCCATACAAAATTCCAATACCTACTCGACCAAATGTATGAGACAGCTGTTTTTTTTGGGTTCCGTAGTCACATGGCAAAAACGGAACCCTTATAGATACGTCATGTCTGTCTGTCTGTCTGTCCGTCCGTATGTCACAGCCACTTTTGTCCGAAACTATTAGAATATTGCTGTTGAAACTTGGTAAGTAGATGTATTCTGTGAACCGCATTAAGATTTAAACACAAAAATAGAAAAAAAAACACAATAAACTTGGGGGTTCCCCATACTTAGAACTTAAACTCATTTTTTTTTTGTTTCAAACCCATACGTGTTAGGTATCATAGGTCTTCAAAAATGATATTGATATTTCCAACATATTTTTTTCTAAACTGAATAGTTTGTGCGAGAGACACTTCCAAAGTGGAAAAATGTGTTCCCCCCCCCTGTAACTTCTAAAATCCGAGAATGATAAAACTAAAAAAAAATATATTTTTAAAAAATATATAGGTATTTGAGTCCGACTCGCACTTGTTTTTTTTACGATTACGATGGTGGTCCCATGGCAAATAATAACAATAACAGCTAGCAACTTGCCTAGGTTGGTCTGTGGATGGGTGACTACCCTTACATACCTACCGAGTTTCCTCCGTGCCTCGGAAAGCACGTTATAAGCTGTTGGTCCCGGCTGTCATTTGTCCATCTTTGGCAGTCGTTACAGACAGTCTCACCAAGTTGTATGGTATTACCCAGTATTAACTGGGTTGTGGAGGTCAGATAGGCAGTCACTCCATGTAAAATACTGGTATTTAGCTGCATCCGGTTAGACTGGAAGCCAACTTCAACATAGTTCGGAAAAGGCTAGGCAGATGATGATGATCGTGGTCCCATGGAGAAAGTGGTTCAGTTTGATGGTTTGTAGGCCTGTATCACACCCTTCCATATGACTATACCCTTTTTGTTACACTTGTATAAGACAATGTCATTTCACTTACCTCTTTGGGTCTCGAGCTGCACGTACGTACAAAAAAGTAGAACGTAGCCATTGTACGCACTGAGCCACATCGCCAACTGTACCTAAGGCGGCTTCACTGTTCAGGTTCTCAGCCAAACGTTTGTGCAAAAAGCTTTGCAACGGCTCACATCCACCCACCAGCGCTTGGTAACGGGGCTGTTAGAAGAATTTAATACTTACGTAAGTATTGAAGTTGCATAGAAATGCGTTCCAGTTCAAAACTGCAAGTAGGTATGTACGGTTAACAAAATGAATAAGTTACCATGGTCGTCAGATATTAGTTGCAGTTTTTTAGAAACTATTTCGTCTTCAGATGAAATTTTAAGTGAACATTTATCGGTTTCTAAGAGAACCTCAACTACACAACACAAGTACACAACACAACACGGTAATTTTTAGGTCGTTCTGGAACCGAAAGCCATTAACTCGATCATCCAACGCGAAATGATTAAGACTGGTTTTTTCAAGAAATAAGTAACTAAAAGAAAAATATAGTTTTAATTTTAATTTTTCGTGATTACTTATATTAAAAAGAAAACCAGATCTTCGAGATCGGGTTAAAATGCTTTATTGCTTCGGTACGCAAAATACGCGCTTTGACGTAGAGTTGCGGACACCAGCCCGTTACTTATACAGTACAATACAATTATACAATACAATGCTTTACGGCTTTCGGTTCCAGAACGACCTAAAAATAACCGTGTATTTCGACCCTGGCTACTAATTTAGTTTGTTGACTACATCTAAATTATTTAGGTACATTTACAGTAAGACAGTTCCAATTTGTGCACTTCTTGATTCAATTAGCACGAGAACCAACATTTTGAGGGACTATAAATTTATGTACTGAAGACGACACCAAAACCGATATACGAAACCGCCCACCGCACAGTTCGCAAAACTTCGTCTAAAATACCTGATGAGATAGAGACTTTTTTAATACAACTAGACTGTCCGAAAATGTTTATAGTTTTTCACATTAGTGACAGTTAGCAAATCAATCAACATTATTGACTGTTGTGGTGTTCTGTATTTTCGTAGTATTTTCTTAAGATTTTAATCATTTACAAGGATATATAAAAATATTCAAAATGGGTCTGACAAAAGAAGAGAAAAAAGCCAAAAAAGACGCAAAAAAGCTAGAAAAAATGCGACAAGAAGCCGAAAAATTCAAACAAGCAAAATGTGAAGAACTTAGACGAGAGATTGCTGCCGGAAGTCTGAGGCGAGCGGAACTTGACAAGAGTTGGCGCGCGACGATGCTTAAGATAAAGGAACCTGTCTTCAAGCAGGATATTGAAGTGCTGTGGCATGTGTTCGAAAGGACTTACGATAAAAAAGATTATTTAATTAATCATATTGTTAAACTCACGGACGTGGCCGATGACCAATTCCAACGAACCGTTGCCAGCTTTTGTGTTACCATAGATAGAATGATCAACAAATTTTTAGCAGACTTGGAAGACTTGTGTCTAGATAATGATATCCGAACGAGTCAACTGTTAAAAAGAGCTGATGATGAGACAGCCAATATTATGACGGATCACACTGGAGCTGAAACACATTTACAAATTCTATTGTATCATGCCCATACCACGGCTGATACTTTAGCGTGGACTACAAGGGGTGAAAACATGGTAAAAGCAGACGAAGATCGCACTACGTACTTCAATATCCGTGAAACATTACGATCGTTTCTTGAGAACACTTACAATGTAATGTGGGATGAGTACAAGGCTGTACTTAAAGCTTACGTCACCGGTACTGCTGAAAATCAAAAAGCATTGCGGAAATTACGGCGAAAGGAAAATATGATGGCTGACATAATCGCCTCTCAAAGCAAGAAAATCGCTAATAGTGATGGCATGCTCAGAAAACTACGTTTGGAATTAGCAGCTTACGAATCTGGTACAAAACAGGCTGTTTTCCGAGAACGTCGTAACAGGCATAGAGATGCTTGTTTCAGGCTGAAAACCCAGATGACAATAGGTATCTCCACAGATGTAAAACAATTAGCAATATTAGTGAGAATAACAGATGACACTGTCGAATGGTTGGAAAAAGCACAAAAAAAAGTTGATAAAATCCTGCGCATGGCAGCACTTTGCCGAAAATTTGAAACACAGCGTGAAAAAGTACTGCCCTTTGGTTCATATTTGCCTCATTCCCCAACAGCATCGAAACTGAATATTCGTAAACAACAATCGGATGATTCACTAGTATTAAACGCTATACAAACAACAAGTGGTTTGACAAGACTCTGGCACAGGATATCTAAAGCAGAACTTTCAAAAACAGCTTTGTACCGCGAAAAATTATTACTGGAACAAGAGAATGCTCTTATATTACTTACAATCCAAGAATTTAAAGAGAAAAAGATATCACTTGATCCCAAGGAATGTGTTTGTTTAAAGCCTGCTCCTGATAAAAAGCTTTCAAAACAGAAGACTTTCCGTCCCGTTGCAATAGATGGCAGTTTGGAGGCTAAAAAGATGCTACGATAGTTTCGCGACTGTTTGCGACATTTACATTTTATGATCTGTGGTAGGTCGATAAATTATACAGGGTGGAATTTTTAATGCCATCTGGAGGGAAAGTACTCGATATACTGGGGATAGCAAATGTTACTCAAAATAAATTTTCCTTTATTTTTAATTAGAAACAAATCTGCATTCACAGATTTTCGTAAATTCGTTTGCCACACTCGGTAATCGAACCCCTCCTGACCCCGTATTCACAAACGTTCGACTCATTTCCGATTCGACAACTCGTATAACTGTCTTCTTCTGGCATTACGAAAACGACCGAGATAGACATACGACTTTCCGAATCGGAAGCGAGTCGAATGGTTGTGAATAAGGGGCCTGATCAGAAGGTCTAAGTAGCAAAATGTCCATGTAGCAAAACGTCCAATTATCAGACGGTCTGTATAGCATGAACATATATTTAGCATACAGTCTGATTGTCAAAATGTCTGGATACTCAGGCACAAAATTCAACACACTGCATCGGGAGGAAAACGGACAGTATAATATTCACATACAGACTCTTTGGTCTATGTAATCGTATTGTTAGCCCCTTCGTACACAAGGCTACAAAAATCTTCGATACTCAACGGTTTTAGTCTTGAAGCGACTGCCGCCATATAAATCCATTGAAGTTGGCACACGAGTCGCGTTGCCGACAATATGGATTTGTATGGCGGCAGTCGCGTGTAGACTAAAATCGTTGAGTATCGAAGATTTGAGTAGCCTTGTGTACGAAGGGGGTTACTGTTATTATTAGCCATTTGGCCATCCCACTGATGGACAAATGGCTCTCCCCATGACTTCAAAATTCTTTAATCCAGGGCAGTGTGGACCACTGCACGGTGCGCGTACATGATCGGTACTCGTAGCGTACTTAAATTTTTTAACCGACTTCTAAAAAAGGAGGAGGTTCTCAATTCGGATGTTTCTATTTTTTTTTTTAATGTTTGTTCGCGCATAACTCCGTCGCTTGCCAACCGATTTGGAAAATTATTTTTTTGTTGGAAAGGGTATTCTTCCCAAATCGCCAAGTCTGGATCTGATGATGGAATCTTGGCGAAATCGAGGGAACTCTTCAAATTTTATATGAAAACGTGTTGCGAATTTGGTATTTTCTACAACAAGTGAAGCATTTGCGTTTGATAAGAACCATTCTACCATCAGATCTGATGATGAAGCCAAGAGTCACGGAACTCCATAATGAGACAATGTATCATAGTCGTGTTTGGGCTTGTTGTAATTGTAACGGTATGCACTTTCCATGTATCAAGCACATGTGAACCACTAAGAAGTGAAAAAAAAACTTTTTTGCAAAAAAATAAAACCGACTTAAAAAAAAAACAAAAAAGTGAAAAATAGCTTTAGTTAGAAGCTAAAGTTATTTTTCACTTTTTTGTTTTGTTTGAAGTCGGTTTTATTTTTTGCAAAAAAGTTTTTTTAAATGGTGAATTACATGTAATTTCATGAATGCTATTTAATCAGCTTTGCTATTTGATTAGGATATTAATAATATCCAATAACATTTTTTTTGTTATCGAATATAATAAATGTAATTTACATATGGCTTACTTTCTTTCATGAGTGTACACATTTTAAAAATGACTATGTATTTGCTAAACAGACGTTCTGCTATACAGACCATTCTGATAGTTGGACGTTTTACTACATGGACATTTTGATAATAAGACTTACTGCTCATTAGACGTTTCGCGCTGTTGAACATTTTGCTACTTAGACCTTCTGATCAGCAGTACAAATACGTAAGAATCGATAGGGCTCGATAAGATAAATTTGACAGTCATTCTCGATAAAATGAGTTTTTGTCTTTATAAAAACTCATTTTATCGAGAATAAAATGTCAAATTTATCTTATCGAGCCCTATCGATTCCTACGTACTTGTACTGCAGGAGCGAATCGAACAGACTAAATTTCTAAAAAATAACATTCCTGTACTTTTTACACCAATCGATAGGGCCAACCATATGGATCAAATCTTGTTGATAAATTAAATGAAAGAAATCCAAAAAACAGTTATAAATTCAATGGGATAAATTCAACAAGAAAAGCAATTTTATTCATGGTTTTCCTTTCATTTAATTTATCATGTTTGTTAGAGAGATTTGATCCATATGATTCACCCTATTGATTGATGTCAAAAAGGTGGAGAATGTTATTTTGTCGAACTTTAGTCGATCCATCCCGGGTTCGATGCCCGAGTGTGGCAAAACAATTTTCGAAAAACGGTGAATACAGATTTTTTTCTTTAAAAAAAACCGTTTAAAAATAAAGGAATGTCTCCTTTGAGTAAAATTTGCTATCTCCAGTATTCAGAGTACTTTCCCTCCAGGTGGCGTTGTAAAATTCCACCCTGTATACTTACGTACTTTCTTATAAATCTTCCTATGCCCAACATTTTTTTAGCAGATTGTTTTCGAGTCAGTGCAGTACGATAGGTGACAGTAATATAAGATTTTGCATTTCACAGGGGTCCTATGGGACGTTTGGGGATTTCGTTTATCACGGTGCAAGGGTCGCACGCGCCTCTTGCACTGACGCAAAACTGCGAGGCACGAATGATGACACTTTGACATTACCCACTTCTTATATATTGTGGCACACGTAGGGGTGGTGCGAGTGGAAACATTGAACATAAGCAATATCAATAACACCACATATACGACACAACAAATGTTTTATGTAGTAGTTTGTTTTCTTGATTGACATTTAACATCAATTTATAGAAGGTAAGATAGATTATTATTACAAGTATATACCTCTTCCTTTATTAATTTCCTTCATTTTTTTTTTCCTTTTAAAAATCAGTTTAATAAACATTGATAAATATTGTACGCCACTAATATCGGGAACAGGGCCCAATCCAAGTATTATTGTGATGTATGGGATATTTTATTTGTGCTTATTTCGTTTATTTCTCTTTTACACTTAAACATTTTTAACTATAAAAAAGAAATCAAATTTTCTAATAAATCAAGTAGTGATTATTATTAATCCCTTTATTTATCTTTTCTGCGCATTCGTTACATTTTTAATTGTTTTTTCGAAACCATTTAAAAATATAAATAATAGTGCATTCTGAATCAGTCGACGCTTTTGGCCATCAGGCCATTAATTTTATTATTTTAGATAGGACCATGTATATTCAAGATTGTAGTTGTTTAGATTTTCAATTTAAATACAGACGATTTATGCAAAAGACAATCGTGTTTTTTATGTTTGAGCACATATTTTTTAAATTGCGGCGCCTTTTAAGTTAACCTTCCTTACCCGACTTAGCTCATCCTCAAATGCAAGTTCACTACAAAACTGTTTAAAATAGCTGCTAAGCATTCTAACTTCTGTGTCAGAACATTTAAAATATTATTATTGCCTCGGCCTTGCACTTCGTGTGTGGTCATGTAAGTAGGTGAACTAAACACCTATTGTGATAATCACTTTCGCACGTTATTTAAAAATATTTAGGCTGTTTCACAATTAATTTTCGTTATTTATATTCATAATCTCATTATCTACTAGTTTCAAGGTATTAACAGTATCCTATTATGCAGTGCAAAGGTAATTTTAAAAGGGTTTTTATAGGTACCTATCATCAAAGGGCTTGGTACAGTTTTGTATGAAGCGTGGCCAGACTTTTTTTCGTAATTTTGTTTTTTTTTTTTTTATAAAGTAGCGGCCACGCATTAAACCTATGTAAAGCGGTAGCTGGTCTATACAAACAATTTTAGCAAGAGACAAAATGTTCTATAGTGTCACGTTTCCGAGATACCAGCCGTATACCGTTACCAATGTTAAGCGGCTTTCAGACTACGCTATAATATTCAGCTATATAGTATAGCAAAGCAGAACCTAATGCTATACTATATAGCATGCCGTGCACATTACGCGATGTTGTCGCAAGCATTTATAGTATACTAGCTGACCCGCGCAACTTCGTCTGCGGGTGAGGGTTAGTTTTTTTTAAAATAAAAGTGTCTTAAGTTACTTCTAATACCTCCAAAAATATGTTTACAAAGTTTCATGATGATCGGTTGAGTAGTTTTCGCGTGAAAGTGTAACAAACAAACTTACATTCACATTTATATAATAATAAAAGTAGGGAGTAGGGATAGCAAGCTCAGAAAGAGTTCAAATAAGTGGGGAAAACAATTCCTTGCGGGACGGCCGGGGGTGAGGGACGAGGAAGAGGGCGGCGCTGTATAGCATAGTATGAACTCAGCGTATCGCACCATTTTATAGCGTATAGTAAGCCAATAATATACAGGGTGGTCCAGGCCACATGGATATATATTTTTTAAGCTATTGCATAGCTTCTATCGCTGGCCTTGAGCGTGGAGACCGAATCCAGAAATTCCGTAACGAAAATCACAGAGTATATAGTCACTATAAACGAAAATAACCGTAACGAAAATAACCTAACACCCCATGTCACCCCGCCAAGTACATATCAGTTGCATCGCGATTCTTGTATCGCGACGATTGTCCCAAGTAACAAGTTATATGAATAAATTAAATCATGATGTCTCCCTTATAGCTGACACCGCGAATAAAATGCATAAATCTTGGCACAATATTATTAGGTAGGTACCATTGCACATTAAAATCCTGATAATAAAAAGTTTATTACGTACCTACACATTCCGTAAGATGAGAATATTAAAAAAAAAAACATTTAAAATAATGAGGTTTAAAGAGATTTTACATAACTTTTATAATCGTAACTATTTTTGCGTACACGGATACAGACTTTGAAACACTTGAATATTTGAACTAATCTAAGAATATAAAGTCTTACAAAGGCCCACCGATATTTGAAGAGCGTGCGAAACTGCGAAAGAACATAAAGGCTTGCACATTTATGATCCACTTCCTCGTCATGAACGTTTGACAGATAGTCGCTTTCACCGCTTGATGCAGCAAGGATAACTACAAGGAAGAAGCTCTGCCCCACTTACTATAACGAACTATATTGTACTTTAGGCATAATGCACACGTATTGTAATCCATGGTAAACCGTATTTCCATTATTTTTGCACCTACATAGCGTTGTTATGTTATGAACGGTATCACGACACGCCTCGTGATAGACGAAGATTTTGAAGTATGATGTTACAAAAACTTCCTTGTTAAAAGTGAGATAAAATCAATATTATGTAGAGATTGCTTCTGGTTTGTGCATCTTTTAACAGGAGCGCAAAATTTTAATGAATTGAAAATAAATGTTGACTGTCACGAGCTCACGAGAGCAGTTACATAAGAAGCTGATTCGCCTACATACATAAAGGTACTTTTATTCTAATTTTAAATGCTGGGTTTGTATGACCAAGAAAAGTAACTCTAAAAGTTGGACAGCCAAAATGAGGATTTTCGAATTTTGCTGCAATTATAGAAAATAAACAGGATTCTATTTGTATGTAACAAAAAACCTCTAATAAGGTAGCGTTTGCATAGAATCACAAAATAAAATATGCATTCCTTTTATTAGCCAGCAACTCATGATCCTGGAGAATTTGGAGACTTGGACCAACCAACGAATACTAAAATAAACGTAATAGAACTTCATAACATAAAATCATCCCCGAAAGGTTAGGTAGATGTGTTCCCAATAACACCATACCCCTCCCTCCTCCTATTTAGTAGTAGATTTCGAAAACCATTTGTACTAAGGGTTTTATAATAATGACAATACGACAATGCCATTAAAACACAATTTTATTACGAGACCATAGACCGACCAATGATCGACCCTTGTGAGTTTAGCAGATCACGAACTTTAAGCAAAATGACAATGGGATGAAAGGTGAATAAAGCTCTTTAAAATATGCGTTATTTAATTAAGCAGCAACTGCTCTTCGAAGACTTGGGCCTAGCAACTCTTATACGAAATTAAGGACTAACAAGTACTAAAATAAACGCAATAGAAGCCAAAGCTTCAATATAATTAAAACAAAGGTTCACGGTCACTTAATTTGGTATTTTAATTGGTTTATAACCGAGAAGGCAGACAAAAAGTCATCACATTATGAAATAATTACGGGTACAATGCCAACAAAAGGCAGAAACACATGTGTTACGAAAACTTAACGTTTGGTGAAGTTTGATCACGCGATGAAGTTCAGCTTATTGATGCATGGAAGAGCTGGGTGTGTGTTCTTGGGGTTCGTTAAGCCAGCAATGTACGAGTCATGTCATCGTGTGTGAACCGATGGATACGTCGGTGGAAACGGTGATATTTAGTCACGGTTATCGACGTACTATCAGAGGCGAGATCCGTACGTTCGGAGGGACATCCATCACGATAGGGCGACATTGCGGCATCTTCGCTGCGTCGGGGAGCCGTGGGGTGCGTATATAAGACGCGGACGAGGCCGGGGCGCGCTACCAGTCAGCTTTGCACGCTAAACAACGATCATTGTCACCGGTACCGATTGTTACAAGTTGTGTACAGTGTCGTGCTATTTGTGTGTACGTTCCTTCTAAGGTAAGTTTGTATCTGACGTGTCTGATGGTAGCCTAGCACCAAAATGGAAAATCTACCGTTTTACAGCTGGAGTTAAGGACGCTTTTTCTAGACTATAGGAAAAGGGCCCTTAGAGAATAATACTTTTAATGTACCTAATAGCACAACACATTAAAAATACCAATTTACAAGTGGCTTCTTACTCGCTTATCTACTGTAATTTTCTCCTGGCCCCTTATTCACAACCATTCGACTCGATTTTCTTCCGACTTCCGATTCGGAAAGTCGTATGTCTATCTCGATCGTTTTCGTAATGCCAGAAGAAGACAGATATACGACTTTCCGAATCGGAAGCGAGTCGAATGGTTGTGAATAAGAGGCCTGACTATCACAGGATTGACAGGGATGATTCCAGCCAAATATATTTTGGCGATGAGACCTTCATTCGTTGACTTCAATAGTTTTCCAGATATGACTTAAAATTGTTGCTAGACGGTCATAGATGAATTTTCTTTACCAGAGGTTTTAAGTACCAAAAAACTCAATTTGATAGGGCCAAGTCTTGTTCAGTTATATGTTCCTAAAACGTGAATAAGGACCATGTTTTGAAAATTGAGTCGGCAATTGTAACATGTTATTTTATTTCCTAATTAGTCAGCCGCGTCTATTTACACAGGTACCAGTTTGTGATTTCTTTGTGAAAAAATACTACGGTCTATATTTTTTTCAAATAATTACCGAATCACAACATTTTTTCCAACAGAACTCTTGAGATAACTTCTTAATCCATCCATTTTTAGCCACTTATTAGATTATCTTAGAACATTAACAGTTGCGCACTGTCATAAAAATCGATTGTTCAGATATGAAAAACGTGTGAATTTATGCATTACAATATTGATTTATTGCATACCATTATCATTGGTAACTGAGCAAGCAACTGCGAAAATGCAATGTCGTCACCTTTGCCATTTCTTCCTAGCTAAGAGGCTGGAGGGCTCTAATACAGTAGCAATTCCCACGGTTATATACCGGAGCATGAAGTGTGTTCATCGTAAAAAATATTGTGTAGACAGCTGATAGATTGACAAAGGATTAAGAGCTGGTTTATTGATATAAAGACCATGAAAATAAGAGTCTATGTGCTAAAAAGCACTTAGCGTAATTATTGGTTCAGACGGAGTTTTCGAAGGCAAAAAAATCAAGCTATTCAATGTCTCCTAACCTACGATAGGATCTTCATTTATTTGCCTAAGTAGCACAGGTATTGAGGTTCTTAAAGTTCAACAGATTCCTAAGTTACTGAGCATCGCGACTCCTAATGCCAGTAGGCTGGGTTCATGGTAATTATGCGGAAGAAGAAGACATTCTTTCTCGCGATTTTGGAAGCCATCGTTTTGTTATGTGATGATAGCACATTGACACATAATAATACATTCGTGGGTCATGTGTGTGGTTTACCGAAATTATACAACTTGTTCACCAAATAACACTGTATTCTTCGGTAGATAGTAAACCAAAATTATGCGTGAAACGACGTAAACGATCGGGTCGCACGCGCACTTCATTAACTTGGCATCGTAAACCTAGAAACAGTGAGAATGTCATTTTGTTTGTCGCCATCGACCGATTACACATGTGATAACAACATACTGTTCCATGGGATTTTTTTACTAATATTGTTTATTGAGAGCAAGGACTGCCAAATACAGTTACCGAGTCCGACTATGAGAAAGAATGCTCAGAATTTTCGGAACAAAACGTAAATGGAATTTTTATGTGTATGAGATTTCACGACTTTAAAGGTCGTGAATTAAAAAGCTTAGTTCAATTGTCATGTGAAAGATAGGCTGATAAGTAGCTAGAGATATAATCAGCTGTACTGTATTGTGTTAGTTATTGAGCCAATATTATAGGTTAATAATTATTAGTTACACCTCTACCAATTATAGTTTTTAGTATAATCTGTAGAGAAGTACCTGTAAATTAACAAACACATACGATATAACGACCTGGATAAATTATCTCATGTACACATACACATCTACGGAGTGGTTACCCAAATAACACAATCGCATCTATAAACGGACTATTAGATATCTAATAGAATTTAATTTAATTGTCTACCATAAGAGTAAAATATCTCCCTAGTAGTAATCAAGAACGCTTATAGACACAGTTTAGTAAAAGTGGGCACAACCTTATCCGTTCTCATAAGAATGAGTTAAGAAAACATCAATAGATAGAGATAAGAGTTGTAAATTCTCAAATTGTCTGTACAGATTTTTCTAGTGCCTCACTAAACTGTTTATAGACCACATTTTTTACTAGTAGATAGTTTATAGATAAAGTTTAGACCTTTGAAGAAGTCTTTACCCGTCAAGTTTTTAACCAAAATTAACTCAAGACTATCAACTTTAAGTTACATTTGATTTGTAATAGACAACGACACATAATGGCGCAGAACTTACAAGAGTTATTTAAACTTATAATTGAATTGCATCATGGCGTAACAAATTTCTTATTTTACTTGTGTTTTAGCTAATTGATAATGGGTAAACAAGCAAATCTATATGCGATTGACATTCTATCGTCGAATATTATGTAAAACTCTCTTAAAATAAGAGCGCCCGCTGTAAATGCAAGATTTAATATTTTTTTTATCACATATGAATATTATTTTTAATGAGTATTTTTTTTTATTGCTTTTAAATGCTTAAAATATTCATTTTATTAGAAATATAGTTATTTAAAACATATTAAATGTTTAATTAGAGTAAATTTAATAATAAAAACATAAAAATAAGCATTAGAATATGTATCGAAAATCATTTGAAGCAAAAGTAGATCATAAAAATGGCGTCAAGATAAAATTTACTAGAAAAACGAATTTAATAGAACAAACACTCTAGAGAATTTTCTGTAGTATGGCTCTAGCACTATGACAAGAATAATTTCACTTGCTACATACTGAACTATCTAGTGAAAGAATAAACAGATTTATAAATAGTTTAAGATTACCTAGTAACTGTCATCTATGTATTCCTTTTTATCTTCTCACAGTATTTCTAGACGTTCATCAGTGAATAGGTAATTTGATGTGTTGTTAACGGCAGACCATTTTATGCAATAGCAGAGCAATTTAATTAATCAATTGAAGAGGGTAAGTAAAAGATATTTCTGTTTTATCTATAGACAATGTGTAAAATAGCAGGTATGTATACATTAGATTGGGCTAGAATTCAACATTCGAGCTTTTATACGTAGGTAGTCCATCAATGTTAACATCGATTGTCACTATTTTGTTCTCTGTCAAATTTTGAAAATATCTTGTGAGATTAATCTTCAGCCCGTGATGCCAGTATTCGCCATTACCGATTTTTATCATTTCAATCGTTCTTGGAGTCTGGAGCAATGTTCTCGGATCCTTTGGTAGAGTATCAGGTTGAAAATTATTTATTATTTGAAATAAGTACTTCAAGGCTATGTGAGTTATAGCATGAGTTGCTGACCACTGGGGCGCAGATCACTTTTGAGGCAAGTGGATCGAATTTCGTCGTCGTCATTTGGATTGTTTTCATCCGAGTCGGACTGCTCACTAACGTAATTTTGTGATGTTCTAGGAGACACTTCAAATTCAGTTGTATCTTCAGTCTGAGAACAATTTCTAGCGTTTTGGAGGAAGTTACGAGAAAATTCCGATTCGGAATTATCTGAATTATCTTGAATCTCTTCTTCTTTTTTTTTCTTTTTAAATATTTGCCGATTTTTCGACGAAAGCCACCAGACCTTTTAATTTTTTTCACTGTCTCCATTGCATAAAATCATCCAATTCAAATATTTAATACAAATGCACTTAACTAAGCCATTTTTAGGAATAAAACCACTAAATACACGTTTTCACTATTACTTTTTTAGACAAGCTAAAAAATATCTATTAAAGTATTTTATCAAGACTTAAGTGTCTTTATATACAAAGATAAGAGTACCAATAGCTAAATAATAGAAATAATAGAATGTTTTATCTTAAAATATACCATATTTTCTATAAAATTACTTCAAGTTACGTACCTTTAGGCTTTATTAACTATTTGTAGAGCATTTTGTCCTAAAATATTCAATATACCTATAGACATACTTGAAATAGGTGTGCTATAGAACAAGTGCTCTAGTAATAATCGAGCTTGAGAAAAAAAGCTCTATAAGAATACATTTTCTTTATTGAAACCATCTTTAGAAAGCCCCTATCTAAAGATTAACCATGAATAGACTGTCAGTAGACAGATTTGTTTTAAACCTCCTAGACTGTGTTACTTGGGTAAGAAATCAGTCAGGATCTTAACACAAATATATCTCTGTTTTCGAATAAAGCCTCATACAAAAGAACTAGGTTCATTCATCATTTCAGCCGAAAAACGTTCACCGCTGGATATAGGCCTCCCCCAAATGTCGCCACATTGACCGGTAAAAAGGAACTAAGTTATGGGTAACATTTTTTTAAACTTCCCAAACACTGCTACAAATCGATCTTTCCCATAGGCTAGAAAATATTTCAAACATTCACACAATACATTATCTCGGCAAACGAAATGTTCAAAGTCGCGTATTTTCCTTGGCTTTTCACGAACAAAAAGTGCCGAATAAGTGCGCAATCACACGTCCGCAAGAGATTGCGACGCGACAAGACAAAGCAATTCCCCACAGGAATCGATCACGCGAGGCCAGACAAATCTCAATTATTGGCATACCAGCGTCAATGTTTTATGCAGATTGCCGCCAATGTTCCCTATCAGGTATTGTTTATGATAATTAGCCTTTTTGTCAGTGCCTAATTATGGATTTATTAAAATGAAGTGAAATTGTTCTATGATTTCTTGTACTTGACTTGAATATTATGGACACAAATAATATTATGTTAAATATTTTGGAAAACATTTAAGAGATTTGTGGATAAATTATGCCCAAATAAAAGATAGCTTCTGTATAATTTGAAACGCAACCCAGACAAAAATAAAAGCCGATTAATAGCCTGTTTATTTATGGTAATGGTTTGTAAATCTACAGTCATCTTTTTGTCACTCGGAAACAAACAAAACTAAAACCGATTTTGAGTAAATCTAAAGGACACTTACCATAATTAAGTCGTTATTGTAAACAAAAAAACAACAGCTCTGTGTCTTATCGCCACAGTATAAATATTTGGTGGTATGATATTATCATGCAACATAATAAAATAAAAAAGTGCACGCAAACCGTCTTTGACTATATTGTAGCTGCTTTGACCTTACATAAAAAGAACAAAGCCAGCTATAATATTATAACTGCTAATACATAAAAGTTGGTGTCACAGAGAGATTGTTGTGAGAGTTATCCGACTTTAAATTTATTTAGTCGGGAAGCCAGGCATTGAGGGCTACATTCCGAAAGACACATCAATGATATGTTTGGATAAAGTTGGCATGTACCTATTACAGGAACTGGACATTATACAGCCAAATATCTAAGCTTCTTGGTCGTGTGATCCCTCATAAATTCGTGGCCGAATGGAAGAATGGGACTTCTCAGCATTTCTCATGTCGCCATGAGTTCTGGGGGTCTAAAATGGCCACTTTAGCAGAATCGTAAATGAATCACGTTACAAAAAAAAAAAATCTTAAAATGGTCTTTGTAACCAGTAATGGTTACAAAAAAGACCAGTTTTTTTTTTTGATGTGGTTCATTTACGATTCCGCTAAAGCGGCCATTTTAGAACCCCTGATCTTCCCGAAATAAACACACACACACACACACACAATACCTATGCATTTACTTAATTCGCGGGCGTGTGGGAAATGCCACAAAGCGTGCGTGTTACAAAAACATAAAGCTGAAGATAATTACAGTAATTGTCACTCCATAGCTGTGTCGATAACGAGGTGTTTATTCTATAGCTATACCATCGATATCATGTTTAAAATTACACGTTTTTATTCCTGTGAGGCATAACCTAAGTATTTATATATAGGAAAGTCCCGCCAAACTGGATTTTGGACCGGTAACTAAATCAAGAATATGATGAACAGGTTCAGAAGATACACAAGTACCCTATTTTTTCCGTAGGCTAGGTTTCGTTGCTCACCGAAAACGCAGTAGTGCTAACTGAAGGGACATTAAAATAAACCTTTTCGAAAGGAAATACTGCAGATTCTAAATTTTGATGATAAAGACTTGTGCTGATTTTCTTGTTACGTTTATTGAAAACCAGATTTCCACTTATTTGGCAAAGCTAAAAACCATAAACATATTGGTATCTTTATACTTCGAGTATGTGTCATCAACAAAATTATAATGTCCTTGTCAAAGTAGTGCTTAGGCTATTCGCTTCTTTAAATATACAACGACAGATTTATGTACTAAAGATGTAACGTTGACATTCTTTACCCACATTAACTTATTTAATTACTTATTGTTTCGATTGAAGAATCCACGGAAATGATGAATCCACGTGAAATTGGACATCGTACAAAGAATTAAAATTAATAATTATTGTATTAAGATAATACCTACGCGTTACACGACTGTGGTATATAACGGCAATTATCGTACGCCAAGTAAATGATTTAATTTGTGCCGAGGCAATTAGACGCAAGATGTTTTGTTACATAGTTTTGATTTTAAAAATGCTCAATTGCTACAAGTCAACATGGAGGATTTAAAAAAAAAGTGTCTTTAGAAGTCTTATACAGTTAAACGATAGCTAGGTACTGAGAAACACGAAGCATTTTACGACCAAGTGTTTAAAATTGGAAATAAACTAGTTTCTTTTATATTTCAAGGTGTCTTTTCATTAGATAAGCTTTGGATCATGCGATAACATACGATCTAGATTTCAAGTCTAATGGCAAAGTCAAATAGCATAAGATCTTAAGATATATCTATGTGGTTTCGCTAGGATAAACCAAAAGAATAAGAGGAAACAGCCAAAAAAACTGGTTGTAGGCATTAGCGTTAGGTAAAGTTACATTAAAGTTTATTTTGTTTTGCCGATAAAAAATAATGATCTCCTTAACACAATTCTAACGCGATCTAAGACCGATAAATTTTGCTTTATTGCTGTAATAAGAAGAATAGATGCACAAAATATAATAATGTAACATTCGAATTTCCGTCCAATCATAATAAGTCTTTAAAATAAAACCAATGAACTTAATAGTGCTATGCGTAGTAAATATATTCATCGATTTTTTGTCCTGTTCCTGCGACAGCTAAATATTTTTTCTTTTTTTCTATAAGCACATACCTAAATAATATTTAGTTGGCACATTACACAGTTGTCTTATACGGTATGGAGAGGTAATCAAATATTTTCAGGTTTATAGATCTATTAGTACATACTTTCAAATGTTGCTGAAGCGAATTCATTACTTTTTCTTCCTGTTTAACAGTTTATACTACACACACACACACTGAATCCTACAAAGAGGGAATTCTTAAGATCTTAAAGGAATAAACACGAAAAAGCTTATTGCTCCCTAAACAGTTCCTACAATGTAAACAAATCGTGAGAATAGCGGTCATAGTAATTTCTATACAAGAACCCCTTAGGCACCAGGTACTTACAAGAGTTACAAGCCGAAAGGCGAGAGACCATAGTTCGCTGTTGGAATCACTCCCGTAATTCAAAATTACTGAACTTTGGCCTTTCCTGGTAATAAATAAGGATTATTTTCCCGCAGATGTCGTCAACAAAGTGGTTAGTATGTGCGCTCGTGGTGGTGTGCGTCAGCGTGAGGCAAGCGACAGCTGCGCCTGCGCCTCAGGAGCAAGAGTACCCGCCTATGCCAGTAAGTTGTCATATAAAAGTTTATTTCGGCCATGTTCGTAAATTGCCGCTGGCCCAGCTCAAAGGTAAAGGTTCAAGAAATCTATCCTACTTCAACCAC
The DNA here is from genome assembly GCA_916618015.1 of Xestia c-nigrum. Lineage (NCBI taxonomy): Eukaryota > Metazoa > Arthropoda > Insecta > Lepidoptera > Noctuidae > Xestia > Xestia c-nigrum. The sequence continues at coordinate 9,782,273 of OU745258.1, read as the reverse complement.
TTATGGCATCCATAAAAAATATACGCAATGTTTTACCGTTCAATTCCATCAAGTATAAGACAAGAATATTCATCATCATCATTTTAGCCGAAAGACACCCACTGAGAGACACTTGGGGAAGGTCCAATTGTCGCCACATTGACCGAAAGAAGTTTCAGTTAAATATTATTTTCAGTCAGTTTTCTGTGTATGTTTAATTCAAATACAGCCTTTTAATACGAGTATAATTGAATTGGCAATGATAAGCTTCTGTATAGGTAATTTTGTAATTAATAGATAACCTTATGCGGTGCTTCATTAAGTTTAAAAACAACATTGTAAAAACTTTGCACGATTATGCAAAATGTCAAGTACATAAGCTCCTAAGAAAAACAAAGTAGAAACAGCCTTCATAGACGAGGATACAAGCTTATAGTGGTATAAGCTTGTATCCTCGTCTATGAAGGCTGTTGAAAATAGCTTAAGTTATAGACTTAGGTGTGGACCTAAGTCTATAACTTAAGCTATTTGCCCCTTCAATGTGGGTATGCACGGTGATGAAATTATCATCTATCTGCTTTTGCTTTTGAACAAATTTTTTTACAGATTCTATAGAAGGTGTAAAAAGGCTAAAAGCCGAAAAGCACTTGTTCTTCCCGTCATTAAGATCCTTTTTTGCTCTTGACCAGACCTGAACCTTCTCGTTACGGAGATTTTGGGGGTCAAAATTAAAAGTTTTTCACAACTTTTTTTTTAATAGGTATATGTATTAAAAGTAAAATAACCTCTACGACCTCCTTACTATTCATTGATATACAGAATGCTTGGTTAACGGTTCCGTGGAGGGTCCGTTTACACCCTGAATTATCAGGTTTTGGACAGTATGGTTATGGTTATATTTTTTGCCACATGTAATATGGTTTGACTCCTAATTGTTTGTCGATGATGGCTAATTAATCTAACACATCTGCTAAATTAAAATATTCCTTGTAGCATAAGGGTATGTCTAACATTCACAGAATTTGACCTAAGTATTCCAATGGCGCTTTGCAGATGACACCTGTTTTCAGAGAAAATCTTTATAAGTCGATACATACAAGGAATACAAAACTAAATACTTGTCCTTATGTAGAGCAAATGAATACAAATGTTACGATCTTGAATTACCCCACAACTCGACATATCATAAGAATGTAACTGTAATTGTTATTGAACAAATATGTTACCCAGTAAGGTCGCATGCCCTTTAAAATGACAATGAGAGAACATCTTCACATTTTAATGCTATTTATAGGATTGATGTCCTAGTTGATTCTGAGAATACTGTGTTGTTGGATGCTGCACATTAAGATACCATTAATACAATAATCACGGGTTTATTTGCTTACTTAATCATGCAAGAACACGACAGTCTGAAAATGATACTGGCAGCTAACTATTTGCTAAATCAAGATTTTTTTTTTCTCTATTTTCACTCAATCAACCTATTTGCTCGAAAACTCGTTGCAACAGCACTGTTTTTTTAACTCTTGGTTATGATGACCGACATACGTACTTAACTTTGTGGCATTTCTCAAGTAATAATACCGGACAGCTGCATGTGAGTTTTAGCACTAAAATTTTCTCATCCAACAACACCTATACAATCAAGGGCCAAAACCATAAAGCAATGTAATTAGTTCCAAAATCTGTAGGGCATGCGTGAACAACATTTAAAATTCACGCACAAATCCGTCATGTTACGCTTAATTAAAATGTGTCATTAAATCATTAAATCCACATTATTATATGCTATAATAGTTGTTTTTATTCAACTAAAAGTTGTCTACCTTAACATATAAGCGAGAAGCTGCAAGGATGCTCGTACGTTGGCAATAATTTAAACAGAACGTGAATACCTTTGACCTACGGCATTACGACTATGGCAAGTTTAAGTCAGGTGGATGTTAAATTACGACATGTTCGAGCCAACAATAAACTCTAAATAACGTGAAGGATGCGTCAATGATGGTATTCGGTAATGCATAATTAGGTGCAGAGGCTGAAGTGACAATGTTTCTTACGGTTGAGCAATAATTTTGGCAAAATGTTTTGAGAATTTCAATGGTAAACCTAAACAATTTTGCAACCGACTATTAATAATCACGATGCTATTTCTTTTGAAAAAATGTTTTTTGGTTAGTCATTTTACATTTACAGAGAAAAATCTTGAATAAGCTGTTTTACTTGTGAGACATCCTGAATACGTAGTAACTAAAATAGATGATCTTTAAAAAAACTCTTCATTCTTATGACGGGACTCATCATGAACATCATTCTTATTGTCCTTATCCTAATTTATTTGGGTCAGCGCAGCGTGTATTCTTCTTCCATTCTTCTCTATCAGCAGTCAACTCCTTTCCAGCCATAATCACCCTTCACACAGTTCATTCATCGTTTACTTAATCAATGGCATCTACATAACTTGATAGGTTTTAATGCACGTGCATGCATTGTTGCATGGAAAATGATCGTTTTATCGCGCTTATTAACGCGATTTCGAGGCAATAACTCTTATAAAACAATCCTTGTCAAAAGCTCATTGTAAGATAAACAGGCATTAGCATTATTAAGTATGCTTTGTAAACGCTGAATAATCACAAATAGTCTTTATTACAAAGAGTAATGCGATCGATAATTTACTACCGATTTGTATGGAATATTTATTTTTGTATTAGAAGTTGCCAGGTTTTATTAAAACCGTAAAAGCACTATTTGCGATTGCTTGCTACTAAGATTGGTTCATCATCACGTCAAGTGAGACGATAATTACCGTCAATCCAACGCACTTTTGTTACTGCTAAGTATTTTCTTTTGCCCAACCTAAGTCACACTTAAAAATAAGTTTATTTTTATTCTAAGTAATTTTTATGTACTTAATGGAAGTCTGTTGTCGATGGCAGCGTTCTGAACTCTTGTGATCTTTGACATCGACTCATTAAATCAGTGGGTATGTAATGTGCTACAAGTCTATACTACTCGTACTTGAAGGTAGAGTATACATAAAATACTTTCGGTAAGTTCTAAATTAATTACCAAAGGGTGATTAATTGAGAACCCATACAATGGCTTCTTAACACATAAATATTTGAGACCTACTTCGAGAAAAATAAAATGTTAACATATTTAAATTTTCTTTAAACAAACGAAATTACCTAATTAAGAATACCGTAATGATTTGTTACCGACTTAAGTTGTGCAAAACAAAATTTCATCAAATCCGACAATGTGTAACTATAACGACCAATTATGGGGTGAAGAAGTCGCAAGCGACCGGTCAATGTGGCAACACTTGGAGGAGGCCTATGTCCAGCAGTGGACGTCTCTCGGCTGAGATGATGATGATGATGATGATGGGGTGAAGAGTTATCCGATCTTTATTTTTAATCACATAAGCTTAATCAATTTTATGTGTAGCTTGCTTACACATACCGAGGAAACTGACATATCCTCGGTAACATTGTGAACCTCATGTGTACGGTCGCGCAAGTTATTTAGTTTACATTTTACAATGTAATTTGAGGGTTAAACTGTAAACCAAATAGCTAGTTCGACCGTACGTCGATCAACCTGCACTGGGCCCGCATGATGGAAAACAGTCAAATATCTGTCTCTCCCAGTAGTAGGTGGAACATTAGATGCTAATTATGTAAGCTTGCATGACAAACATTTTTCAACTGTATTTCGTTATAATAGCGTTGTTTTTACTAAGTCTATTTTAATAAGATTCCCAAGGACTCCAAATGTAATGATAACGTGAAGATCGAAATAATGATAACGTACGTTTTTTTCTATTTGATGTATGCGTGAAACTGTTTTTAATCGTTCCTTCGTTTTTTATGTTGTTTTTTTTTTGGAGTTACCTGTGTTTAGTTTTATCTACGATTGTTTGTAACTGAACATTAAGTCATTATACTTATATATCTCGTGTTTCGGTATATAAGTATTTTTGCTTCAACTTTAGCCCATGTAATCGCTATATCAACTAGATAATAATCGTTTCGTCTTCAAATTGTCAGGTAGTAGCGCGCACATCAAAACATGTAGTCAATGTTTACGCGTCCTCGGTCTTAAGCACCGCTATTAAGGTATAACATGCTCACCCAACCATATTCATATACCTACTTAGCCTTTATCCCATCGATATAGTATTGTTCGCCTGCACTGGAGTATACTCTAGCACGTCCGTGCACTATCGGACGCATCTTGCCAACGATTATGTTAACGATGTGAACATTTGCAACGCAAACTCTACTAATTGGACGCAATTGCGTTTAACCGTCTTTGTGAGCGTTATACGGCTTATCTCGATTAATTGCAAACACTACACAATAAAAACCTATTTGAATCACGTGCATGAATTTGTAATTTTGTACCAAAGAATAATGCAAACACACTCAAAAATTGTAATTTTATTCTCATAATACGTTAATTTTATAAACGTAATTGTGTCTAGTACTAATTTTAATTATTTCACATTTCAAGCACTTTGTTTTTGCATAAGAAGGAAACTTGCAAAACAACTTATGCGATGTCATGCTCGGTCATAGATGCATATGGTGAAATTTTATTTAGCATAAATAAGTATTAAAGTTAGTTATTTTGTAACCATCGTTTAAAGGGAGTCGTTATGCCGTTGTATAGTGAAAAATACCATGTACGTGTACGATTGCAAAATGTTTAGTTAAAGAAAATATAAATATTGAATGGCCTAACGTCGTATTTTTTGCATAAATAATAGTTTGGCACGGTAACATCAATATGATGAAGGACAATGTTATTATACCAATTAGTGATACGAAAAGTATTATTAGTTGTTAGGCATTATTTAATATTATTGCCACGGAATATTGCAAAATCTTCTAGACATTATTTTATTTATCAAAGATTCAAAGCTGCCGTAATTCGATTTCTACATGCGTGACAGATAGCCTTAGCTATATGGAACCTATTAAGTGCAAAAATGGTAGTCATACGTGTTAACCAATTATTTAAAATGTTGTCCATCACGCTTAAACCCACTGCTAAAAAGGGATGACAGGAATGGTGAATTGCTTACCTACTGCATTTGGACAAATGAAGGATTGCGAAATTTTGTTGAAAAGTAGTCCGTTGGATGGCCGATATGATATTCTTACATAAAAATAAACATATTTGTGGTATATTATCTTAAATTATAATGAGGAAAAGTAAATAGAGAACAATCTCGCTGTCAGATTGTTGGTTCGTTAGGCACTTATCAGACTGTCTACCAAAGTTTTGAAGAAATGCATGGGCTTATCTTTTACATCAAAAAGTGAATTTCTTGAATAAAATTAATGTTTCTCGAAAAGATACCTCAGTGCTTAAAAACCGCCTTTTTAACCCCTGTGTCCTGCCAATGACATACGATGCCGATACATGGGCACTCATAAAGGAGACTGTCCACCGAGTACGAGTGGCAGGAGCCATGGAGCGGGCCATGCTCGGCAACCCGCAACCCTCTTAGATCGAGTGCATAACACCGAACTCCGTCGTCGTCGGACGAAAGTCTACGGCGTTGGGGACCTGACCCCGTATTCACAAACGTTCGACTCGTTTCCGATTCGAAAACTCGTATATCTGTCTTCTTTTGGCATTACGAAAACGACCAAGATAGACATACGACTTTCCGAATCGGAAGCGAGTCGAATGGTTGTGAATAAGGGGCCTGGTGCCGCACCACCATGGTGGTGCGGCTCAAATAGACCTGGGCGGGACATCAGGGAACACGTGGAGATGACCAATGGAGCAAGGCTTTCACCAAGTGGTGGCCTAAGTTTGGCCAAAGAAACTAGGGCCGTCCTGCTCATTGTGTTGACGAGATTGTCATGGTCGCGGGGAACACCTGGATCAGGGACGCACAGAATTGGGAAGTGTGGCGGAAGAACGGGGGCCTATACCCAGCAGTGGGTGATTATGATGATGATGATGAATGTTTTTCGAAAGATTTTGCCAATTACTTAAATTAAAGCCTTTTTTTCTACTGATACGATTTTGTGAGTTTGTTGTAAAATATTGCGATTATCTACTTCAGGTGAAAGCTACATTTTTCTTTTTAAGAGACATTTGCTTCTGAACTTGGAGTCTTGGACAGGTCGATAGTCTTCCTAAGGCACTTGGCGACATGACGATGTGAAGTCTTTCCAATCTAGTCTACTTACTTCTAGACGAGACACGTCACGAACTCATTACATAACAACCCCGAAGGGTTATGCACCTCATAATGTACTATTAGGATATACACCTCCATATTTCACCAAGTAAAACTCCAATGCCTCAATGTCCAATGGTCTGGATCAATAGGCTCGCTGCTGCTAAGAAATTCCTATTGGAAAAACCCCATAACTGGCAATCAGACCCAGGACCCTATGCTCATGCTAGTTATAGCACTAGTGACCGCTATAGACTAACGTTGAGTCTCACCCTGATTTAATTTACTAACACCCCTTTTCATCCTCAGTATGAATACAAATACGACGTGGAGGACCAAGAGAAAGCTCTCTACTTCGGCGCCAACGAATCAGGAGACGCTCAAGGCAAGGTCATCGGAGGATACCGAGTGCTTCTCCCCGACGGTCGCCTCATGACCGTCGAGTACAGCGTAGAGGGAGAAAGCGGCTTCGTACCCAAAATCACCTTCGAAGACAACGCTAGCCCCTTCGGCAAAGGAAAGTAATCCCTACATTGATCCACACAAGACTGGTTTCGCGATGAATTGATTAATAGTTCAAATACTAACCATTTGATTTCTGAATTTCATGCCACCTTTTTTAATTTCGTTGTTTATGTTTGGTTTCACAGTAGATTTTACCCTTTATTTATTCGGTAAAAGGCCAAAATTTACTTTTTTTTTGTTGTTCCCGTAACAAATAATTTGCAATTTGTAAAACATGAAATTCAGAAGTCGAAACACAGAAGAAAGTTACTTTGGTTTTCATTAGATTTTATGTGTGAATATCTTGATCTATCAGGGATCTTTAACAGTTACGAAATTAAGGATAAATTAGTAATATTTATGGATGAAGAATTATTTTGGAACATCTTGGAGAAAAGTATTGGTTACTGAAGGAAAACTTCTGTAACTTTTTTCAACGAAATAACTCTTCATGTTTTGTATCTTTTTTCTAAGTGTACTCTATAAATAATCTAGTTATAGTCAAAACTCATTCGCCATTAAGGTTATGTACATTCAGCGATCTCTGCGATAATTGGTGTACCGCAAATATCGAGTTACCGATACTGTGATCAATTAGAACGATTTTAATATAGGCCATGTTCGACATTTAATGTAATGAAATTGTAACGTAGATTATAATTTTGTATGTGTATCGATTAGTACTTAATTGCATGTAGATTTTGATATAAATAATAATTTTGATAAATATTTTTGTATTGAAATATTACTGCTGTTTTATTGTCTTCCCTACTCATTTGCAAAGTCTTTCAGACCGTTACCCTATAATCAGTATTTCTCTTTAGAAAGATACCTTACCTTATAGGTACAGTCAGCAAAACAGTTAGGTTTACAAGCTAGCAATCTTCTTACTACTATTATAAATGGAAAAGGGATTTATTTAATCTGTTTGCAATTTCATCCAAATCCTTTCAGTAGTTTCTGCGTGAAAGTATTACAAAAATCTATCTTTACTAACTTTTACATTTATAATAGTCGCAAGAAGATTGCTGGCATGCATACCTAACGGTTTTGCTGACTGTACCTACCCTATCAGGGACTATTTCGTAATGAACAAGTTCTTTGTTAACTCTACTCTAAATAATTTAAAAAAAATATTTTAAAACTATCAAATTTCGTTCGAGATCTCAAGAAGAAACCATCATTAAACATTATGTAAGAATACAATTTGAATAATCTGAATTCCACTGAATATGAGCAACGATTTTTTAACAAGGATACGGCAGTGGCTTAGCTCTGAAGTATTGTATAACATTACATGATATTATAATAATAGTCTGGCCTTGTCGGTGACGCGTGACAAGATGACCGCGGTTTCAGAGTACACCGCAAGGGTCCTAGTATTAAATATGTAATCGATTCTTGGTATATTATTAACAGATCAACTATGCGGTAATGATTTTCATAGATAATGATACAGAGTGTAAAAAGACTCTTAACAAAGTCGAAATGCACTTGTTCTCTCATTGCGATATTTTCTAGTTGTACACCAAACCTGGGAACCTTCTAGTTATTGAGATATTGGGGGTCGAAGTTTCAACTTTTTTTTTTAATACATGTCTTTAAGGGGCCGGCGGAGCATGCGTTTTTCATACAAACGTAATACCAAAATAACATGAAAATCAAACATATTCTTAAAGTAGTATGTATGTATTTCAATTGGATTACAGAATATCTATGTTCCCAAATCAATATTTTGAATGGGCAGTGATATAAAGACGAGATATCTATATAAATAAAAATGAATTGTTGTTCGTTAGTCTGATTAAAACTCGAGAACGGCTGGGCCGATTGAGCTGATTTTGGTTTTAAAATGTTTGTCGTAGTCCAGGGAAGGTTTGAACGGTGAGAAGTAGACAGGTAGGTAGTAGGTAGGTAGGAAAAAATGCATTGCAACGCATGCCGGGTACAGCTAGTGAGGAACATAAAATTTCTATTAAAAAAATATTTTTCGGCCTCTTAATGTAAGATTTTTACTTTACACACTTCCACAATCCCCACACTATTAAATCTATCCATCAGGACGATTTGAGTGCGTTACATTGAGTTCTACGACAAAACATGATTTTTCACCTCAAAAAAAGTTTTCCAGCAACATGTTTTGCGTAAAATGACTTAGTTTGATCATTTGATGTACAGAAGTACATCAAATGATCAAACTAAGTAATTGTTAATATGCTTGGTTGATGGCTTCGTGATGAGTCTGTTTACACCCTGTGTACAAGATGGCGATTTAGTAACCTGGATCCCTCAAGGAAGTGAGTCTTCCCGAAAACAACAACAACTTTTCCAAAGTAATATTTATTACAGATTCGTAAAAAAAAAAACGAATTCCAATACAGTGACCCGAATACATTGGATGAATCCTATGATTCTACCTATATGACGTAGGCTGTGGTGTTTACGGCATAAAGATATAATGGATTTGCTAGATAATAACTATTTTATAAAATACCTGAAGAAGATCTTCAATTCTGAAAGTAGGTGTCTTTCCCTTTAGGACTTTGAACTGTTCAAAGGAAAGTGAGTTTTTTTATCCCCTCTTTAATCTTAATTAGTAGTAAGGTACAATATTAGTGTCAACACATCGAGTTCTTTATAAGCAGTACGTAATACTAAAATAGACTGACCTTGTCCACGAGGCGCGTCATGATGACCGCGGTGGCTTCAGTGTCGAACTGTGGTCTCCCTGCGCGCCCCACCATCTGCAGTACTGTGCTTATGCTGTACTCCTGAAAATACAAGAGACACGATATACGAGACCTCATCAATAACCTATTAAATTTTGCTATTTATGCTGGGACACTGTCTGCTGTCTATGAGAGGGAATGGGCCACCACACGGGCCCAGGGCCTCGATTCTGCTATTACGATAGTGTCAGAATAGGCGATCATTGAAGTCACAATGATCAAGTTCTGTCAAGTTTTGACAAGTTTGGTAATCTACTAATATAATTGCGTCATTATGACTTCTTAATGAACAACCAGTGAGACTCCATTGAAAGAAATGTCATAGAATATTAATCTCGTACATGAAATCTGGCATGAATAAATGTTCGGATTTAGTAGTAGATACCGAAAACCATTTGTACTAATGGTTTTATAATAATGGCAATACGAAAATGCCATTAAAACACATTTTTATTACGAGACCATCGACCGACCATTGTGAATTTAGCAGATTACGAACTTTAAGCAAAATGACAGTGGGATGAGAATGGAATCGTGTTGGAGTGACGAATTTATTAAAATAGCAGAATTAGGCCCCAGTTGGTTGATGTCACATGTCTTCAAATTTCCGGGTCTAGGACATGCTGGTTTTCTCACGATGACTTCCTTCACCGTTTTAATAGCAGTGGTGATGATTATACGGGAGGGGATGCTGACCATATATACTAATAAATAGCATGATGTAGAAAAACCGAAAATTTTATCAGCCAAGGGAAGGGACGGCGAACCAATGGCACGCGACACTATATAATGGGCACGTCACCTATCACCAAAATTCATAATGCACTGCACGAATTATGGAAAGAGTTGCAAGTAATTGAAACAGTAAGATTGACAAGTAATAAATGTAAAAATGCTAATAATATAATTTTGTAAACATGGAATGCGTTACCAGAAACATTTAACTGTTTGAAGAAGCCGGCTTGTGCTATTCTAACAATACTTTCGTCTACCTATACAGGGTGAAATTGAATAGATGCGACAAATTTAAATATACAATAATACGTGTTGTCAAGAAAATGTATAAAATATAAAATTAAAAAATAATTGATCAGTGTTACGAAAACCGTTAAAATAATAAACGTATCAAAAATCTTGCCGACTCATCGCAGTGCTCAATATAGCGGTCATTTACCTAATTTTGCCTTAATTTTTCTTATTTATTTTGCATATTACTGGAATACCGATAATTCGTACTTAAATAAAGATAATAACACCAATGGACCTTTTGAAAACGATAATAGCGTAATTTTTTTTAACGATTTAGATTGTAGAAAAAACAGTTTATAATTACTATGTTACTGTAACTGAAGCTCCAATTTCATTTTGTCGCATTAATTAAAATTCACCCTGTAGGCATAGGTATTATTTTCAGAGATGAATAAAATTAAAACACACAGACACAAAACCAAAAAAGACTAATAAATTCTATTGACATCAAAGCGCGTTTTGTTAATGACGACAAGACACATTAGTATTTAACCAACGTTCCTCGCCAACTAACATTTTAGCAGGGTTTTTAAACAAGTATATATATAGATAGATAGAATCCGGTACTAACTGGGTTGAGGAGGTCAGATAGGCAGTCGCTCCGTGTGAAATACTGGTGATCAACTACATCCGTAAAGATAAAGAGCTGGCCATAACACATTTAGGAAATGCCTGGGCTACGACGCCTTATAAATCTTAAGGCATAAGTAACTATATACTAGCTACCATCATAACTGTTCTGCCTGACTTCTTTCCAGATACGTGTTGCAGAAAAAAAAAACATGAAACACGCTTGAAGAAAATAAAGTCGAAAATAGCAGACATAAAGTTACCTGGTATGCACCTTTGACGTATTGCTGCGTATTTTTGACAATCACTAGATGGGCAGGCAAATTGACGCCCATTGCTGAAACAGTCCATGATCAGATCAGATGCTAATTAGTCACACCTTCGTTCAAATTGTAATCTAGCCAGTTGCTCTTGGTCTACAGATGCATGTAGCATCCGTCTTAAACTGAAATCCAATGATCTCTGTGCAAATCACATCGCTAAAATGTGCCAAAAGGCTAGTATAGAATTCATAAAATCTAAAACGTTACTGCTATAAATGTGTTTTTGAAAATTTTGTTTTTTCACAAAATTAAAATAACACCGTTTTTGTGAACAAAAGACATCAACGCAAATTACTTACCCAAGGTTGTGGTTGTTATCAATATCGGTAAGTCTCTGTTCCTGAAGGCGAACTCAATGTTTTGTCTCTCTTCATACAACAACCCGGCGTGATGACATCCTACTCCATTCATCACTAAAGCCTTCAGAAAATAGGGCAAACAGTTCCTTAGTACATAGAATACAGAATTTGAGGGTTCGAAAAAGGCTCAACCCTATGAAGTGGCACTAGGAGTAGATTAGTTATGTACGGTCGAACAGGCTATTTGGTTTACATTTTGCAATGTAATTTGTGGGTTAAACTGTAAACCAAATAGTTTGTTCGACCGCACGTCAGATTCACGGGTGTATTTTTCAGATCAGCTTAAATTTATTGCAGTTATTTGGTACCTTCTGTGTACCTTTACGTACCTCTCCTGAAAACCTGTGTACCTGCACCCGTACAATGACATTTTAAAAATTAGGTACACCCGACAACCTGATGTCAGAACCGCGGGTGTACCGCTAATCAGTATATGTAGTTAAGGGCACTGTTCAAGGCGAGTACAGATAGATGTTCAGGAGAGGTACGTAAAGGTACATATTATAGAAGGTACCACATAACTACAATAAATTTAGGCTGATCTGAAAAATACACACGCAAATCTGACGTTCATGATTAGTTCCAGTTATCTGTTTTATTTAGTTAGCCAGTATGGTTGCGCTCTTGGGCAAAGGCCTGACCCATTCCTTCCACTTCACTACTTTTTTATAAATTCATAACATAAAACCTTACCCGGTTATTAATAAACGCGGAGTAAAGTTATGTGAAGTTCTCAAAAAAATGGTGCAGTTAATCTGTAGGTTGTACTGGATTTATGGGAATGTATTTCATTTGAGCAATTTACACACAGGGGCAAATCGCGCAAACGAAATGCATATTTCGCCCCTGTGGCTGTGTCGAATAATGCCACAGGTCAAACTGTACTAGTATGTAACACGCTTTGTTTACTCCGCGTTTACTAATAAGGGGTTATATGTACTATATCAAACCCTAAATCTATAGGTAGTGAGTAATGACCGTAAGATTGCAATACCAACTAAGGCGTGAAATATACAGAAGCGGCGTAAGGTGAAGACGCGGCACAGGCGCAAAGGAGGCATGGAACGGATAAGGCGCGGACGCGATTTCAATTTGATCAAAGAGGCGAAGAGACGCCGCAACTAGTCATTATACAGGCTGACTTTATATAATATGATTGTGATAGCATGTCTTTCTCTTCAGACGACGAAGATGCGCTTGCTTTGCTGCAACTCATTAACGTGCAAAGTCACCGAAGATATTGGGTGCACTCTGGAAAAATTATGCAAATATTCTGACCGTTTTCCTACAGCAGTGCATAAAATGTCACTAGAATGTTTCGACATTTTATTGTTGAAAGTAAACACGGTCTTCACAACTCCACATTAAATTCACTATCGCCACGCATTTTTATGCTCACACTGTATAACAAAACGTCATACAATTAAGTGTAATTCAAAACGTGCCGCCTCCCTACATTTTGTATTGAAACGTTTTGAAACGGCAAGATGCCTGCGCCGCGCCTTCAGATGATTCTGTGTAATTTACGCCTAAGAACACCTGAAAAATTCAACGTCGCAGTTCGCGAAGTCCAATCTATGCACTTAAAAATTGTGAAGTCAAAGTAAAATGCTCTAATTAAAACGAAATTGAAATCCTTAATCAATTTACCTGCAATTTCTTATTCTTAATTGAAGACGCTAAGGCAGTTAGCTTCGCCTTCTGTTCCGCATTGAAACTAATTGTCAGCTCCCGAGACAGAGTCTCCGCCGTCAATACAACACTCTTACGGGTGTTGCAGAATATCTGTGTAGCGAGAAATGTACTCAACTAATTATAGCAAAATGTTCTGCAGAATTAAATAAATTAGCTTTGTGTAATGTTGAATAATTAGGTGGGTCATTATGTTTTGATGTGTGGCCATTGTTGATGTCATAATTTATTCCTACATCCAGAAATGTTTAAGACTGTGTTTGGTAATGCGAAATTGTTGTAATATGAAGACTCGAATCTTATGTTACTATTATTATAAAATGCGAAAGTTAGTGAGGATAGATATTAAAGATGGGTGTTTGGTACTCTTTCACGCAAGAACTACTGAATGGATTTGAGTGTTTGGTCCACAAATTATGTTTCGGTAGTATGTGAGACAGTTACCGTACTTACTTACCAGTGTAGGTTTTCCGGAATGGTACTTCTGAATGATTGGCCACAGCTTGTAGTTGAGTATGATGTCGAACTTAAATATGCTGGTGCCTTCAGCACATGGATACCCTTCCACAATGCGTCTTAATTTCACCGGGCGACACTCGTCACCAAACCTACATAAGCACAGGTTTAGGTTACGAAGACACGTACCATTTGGCAAGTGTCCCAAAAAAAAACAAGTTACTATAAAAAAATATCAACCACAGAACAAAAGGAAAACGAATTTCTATCAGTGATTGTGTAAAGTGTGTGTTACAGCTGGTTAGTGGACCAAAAGTCTAACAACCAGTCTTACCAAAGCGTGTCGTCTTACTCAGTACTAAGTACGAACACTAGTTTTCCGACTTCTTACGGTGAGACTAAAAGCCGACCCCAATATAGTTGGGAAAATGCTATTAGGCAGAAAACATTCAATAGCAAAATTAGTAAAGTCCAGATTTTATACTGCTTTATCTCACTTTGACGAGACTTTACTTCAGCAACACTGTTTTCGTTAGACAAAGTAGCGCATCTGAGAAAATGTGATGGAGAAAAAATTCACCTTCTTTTGTTTTTTTTTCAGCAGTTGATATATTTTTGTGTAATAATGAAGACTGGCACAAAAAAAAGTCTGATAACAAAATTCTGTAAGATTTTACCGCTACGCTTACTTATAAAACACAGCTGGTTTGTCGCTAGTTCCCAGCCAGTTGGCAACGTCTTCAGGGTTGCTGACGGTAGCTGAAACTGCGACGAATCTGATCCTTGGGGCCGATTTGTTGGATACTGTTTGACCTTGAATTTCTTTCTGCAGTTGTTCTATGCGGTGGACTGCTTGGGCTGAATTCTAAGAAAAGCAGGTTATTCAGCGTCATTTCCGTTTTGAAAGCTTCCGTTTGTCGATTCCATAGGTGTTGTGACTGAGAGTCACGAATTTACTCTATTTTTACTGCAAACAATCCACTGGAGAAAAGTTCACAAATATCCATAATTCGGCTCTAGTTGAAGAATGAAACCATATCAAATAACAATCCCCACCCTGCATAGACCCCGTTTTCACAATGGAAGTCGTGGTGATAGAAAATTTTGAATAATGACAATCGTCTGTAATTTATGAGACGAAACCAAAAAGCTTTGAACAGGTTAACGGCCATCTGTCATCACACTCATCACCGTGTGACTTACTTTAATAGCCTTCATATTGCTCACAAATGCCTCGAACACGGGTCCTCATCGTTCAGTAGAACTTGATGACCTGAACCAAACCTGCTACTGTTCATTTACATTTTCTTTGTAACCAAATGAATATCCCATTTTCCTTTAAATTGTACACCTAGACTTAAGTTAGCAACTAAGCGGTAATCTGGCGTCTTTGTTATCAATGTTGTGTTTACCTGTAATTGGCATATATTTACCTATATTAGAACACTACCGTATGAGTTAGTATATGTATGCGCATATATGTGCTGTAGGTGAACCTTAAATAAATAAATAAATGAATAAACCTGGCTTCTCTATCGACGAAGAAACAAGTTCCATTTCTTAGTTGCTTTTACTTCATGCTTAAATTCAAAATTCAAAAGCTTTATGCTCTAAATTCAAAAGTCTGCAACCAACTGAAACTGGCTTAGAGCATCGGCAATGAAGAGTCACGGGTAAATCAATGAAGAAGGTACCCTCACGTTTATCATTCACTAGCGGCTCGCACAGGTGGACATTTATTTTCCTCTAATCCCAGTTTTTGCTTTTCAATAAATATAGCCTATGACACTGACAAATAACGTGGTTTTATAGTGGTAAAAGAATTTTCAGAATCGGTTCAGTATATCCAGAGATCCCCTACGAGAGACGTAAAGTTTATAAGGTTGTTCACAAACGTTACGTCTTCATAATAGTGGTATAGAAGTATAGATACTTACTTCAATAGTCTTCATCCTGCTCACAACGGCTTCAAGCACGGGTCCTCTAGTCTCATCGTTCAGTATGTGCACTTCGTCGATTAGGAACAACTTGATGACCTCCACTAGACCGCGGTGGTCGCGCCATCGACGAGTCAACATGTCCCATTTCTCGGGGGTTGTTATTATTATTCTAGAGAACGAGTTTTTTTTTGTAAGTAATCCTTGTTTAAAAGAAGTTTGGGAAAGTTCTATAATTAGGGTTTTAGAACTTCTCTAGAAACGTTTGGAAAAGTTCTAAAGTATATGCAACAACGTATAGGTTCTAGTGTAAAAGATATCCGTAGATGACCATGTCAGTTGTGTTACTGGTTTACTTCACGGCAATACAGTACATTTACACGATTGCCATAGAGGTGGCAGTTAAAAAAATGATTCCTGCCATCTTGGTGCATACGAGCAGAAAAGTACTTTCTTAAGTTACTGTAATATGTTGCTATCTATTTTTGCAAACGTTGCTATTAAAAAATAGCAACGTTTACTATTTTGTCCTGTTTTGCGAAAATCCTCGTGGATAGGGTATCTAAGGACCTGTGTAAAGGAGTACCTAATTTGTTGTGTTTTTAATTTTGTTTTGTAACTTCTTTAGACTTAAGGAATCCCTAGATCGACGTCGGCGTCGGCCATAAGATGTTGACATAAGGTTACTACAAATTGACCGTTATTTTGGGTACGGAACCCTAAAATTACCCTATTACTAAGACTTCACTGTCCGTCTGTGTGTCAGTCACCAGGCTGCAGCCTGGTTGATAAGATACATCTCATGAACTGTGTGATAGCTAGACAGTTGAAATTTTCTAGAAACAATAAAATAAATATTAAAGTGGGGCTCCCATACAACAGAAGCGATTTATTGGTAATGGTACGGAACCCTTCATGCGCGAGTTCGTTTCGCATTTGGCCGGTTTTTACTTCAGTATTAACTTACTTGTATGGCTTCAACTGCGTGAAGTCTACATCGGTGTCTCCTGTAACTTCGATACACAGCAAGCCCAGTTTTGTGAACTTTGGGTACCATTCCGTCAATCTTTCCGTACATAACGCTTTTACTGGAGCCACTAAAAAATAAGAACGTTTATGAACAACATAACAATCAGCCAATGGTAGATATGTGTTCTAAATCTCATATAAAGTTGTGGTCAAACCGAGATTGCGGACATCGGACTTTGACAGACATCATCACGCCTATAAGCCCGGAAGGGTTAGCTCTCCGGATTCCGCGAGGAGCTGGCAGAACACTGCTATCCTGTCTCCGGAGATCTACTCTCTAAGAACGATATACGAGTTTCGGCCGAAATTACGCGGCCGTAGTATCACTTACGATTACGATTACGATTGTAAGGAGACCGAACTAAGAATGAATTGCAACACCTTTGGTCAGCAGGCTGTCCTGGCAGTGTTTTCAAAACTCATGAATTCTAAAATATAAGGGGGTAGGGTTCATTTCAAAGTATAAGCTACTCTCGGACGGGACCCGGATTTTCGTTGACGGACTTAGAGAGTAGACCTCCTGGACCGAAACTAGTATCACTACTTATTTTCAAAACAATTATCAATTCTGATACATTATAAAACATGTTTTATTTTATAAGGAACCTATACTACAAATCCCTACTAACATCTTCTTCAACAGAGGCAGCCGTAGCAATCCGCAATATCCACGCGGCTGCGCGATTTACAAAGCAATACCCACTTTACGTTTGTAAGGTTAGGCACATTTTCGTTCGCAGCGTCTATTGACTTGAAACTGTAGGCTATTATAGCGGTAGGTATTGATCATTTTGTATGAAGTGAGTTATCTGGTAACTAGTATGCCCAATTAGTATAGTATATAGTAACATTATTAGTATGTCATCATCATCATCATCATCTGCTTAGCCTTTTCCCAACTATGTTGGGGTCGGCTTCCAGTATAACCGGTTGCAGCTGAATACCAGTATTTTACATGGAGCGACTGCCTATCTGACCTCCACAACCCCGTTAATACTGGAAAATACGATACCACTTAGTAAGACTGGTGTCAGTCTTTTGGGGCCACTGACTACCTGTAACGACTGTCAAAGATGGTCAAATGACAGCCGGGACCAACGGCTTAACGTGCTTTCCGAGGCACTGAGGAAACTCGGTATGTAAGGGTGGTCACCCATCCACAGATCAACCTAGGCAAGTAAGGCTTAACCTAAAGATCGACCGAGGGGCTGATATTATTTAGCCACGAGCTCCTCCTTAGTATTAGTATGTATTTACGAACAAAAAAATAAATAAGTAGTATATCCACTATCTGGTGTCCACGACACAAGCCTTGCTCAGTGTGGCACTAGATGACGCTGTGTGTAAATTTCCAGCGATATTTATTTATTTAATAGCTCAGTCGTGACTATTGACGACTTGCCCAGAGAAGTTTGAATCAGATTTTTAGAACACACAACCATTTAGTACCTAGTGGATTTTGCTCGTCACATTTTAAAACCAACATCTTAGTGGTTGCCTAAATGAAAGCGCTATTGGATTTTAATTTTTACATAAAAAATAAGGTCATGAGATAAGGTCAATAAAGTTTGCATTCATCACAAACCATGCAAAAAAAAATGTACAAGGTTACGGATATAATATACCTTTTAATAGATTATGTGAAGCGTTTAATACATATTAATATTTCCTGTAGAAGTTATTCTTAACTTTTATTACATGACGTTCTGCTCTAATTAATATTTAAAGGTAAATTAAATATTTAAAATGCGTGTAAGACAGCGGATAAACCAAAAGATGTAGATATGCAAGGTTCTAAAGTTCCAGCCCAAGCCCCGGAAGAAGCATGACTTAATTATTGATCTATATATTAACCAACTATTGCAAACGTAAGCAACAATCATTCTGTGGTATAAGGTATATATGTCACCGTAAAATTGTCAAACACGTTATATTACAATATAACGTGTTTTTTCTCGCGATATTGTAATGTCTCGAATTATTGTCAACTGAACATACGGAAGTATCTCTGCCCCCATAATCGGGACTTGGGGCACCCTCCCGTTAGGTTAGTTAGGTTCCTTTAAACCCTGCACTCGGAAATAGGGGCTCCGCCGCGTCTGTCTGTTCGCTATAAACTAAAAACCACTGCACCGATTTTCATACTGTTTTCACCAATGGATAGAGTGGTTCTCCAGGAAGGTTTTTAGTCTCAGATCATAGAAACAAGTTTTAGTATAAATAATTTCTCAAGCGGGAGGGTGAAGACGCGGGCATCAGCTAATTATTATTATGGCGATCCAGGGTAGTATGGTATCTAAATTATACAGTCCATCAGTCATTTTTACGTCCCAATACCCCTAACAAATGGTAATTTTAGGCTCTGGAGTTCGAAAGATACTTACTGTAAATAATTTTGAAGTCATCCGTATACTGTTTGTCCTCTAACTCCATCAATAGCTGAACTATAGCCATTTCAAATACAACCGTCTTTCCTGAACCCGTAGGCGCACATACAACCATGGATTTATCTGGAATATGAAGAGGATACGTAGAGGATATTTGTTTTTGACTTAATGGAGCAATGGATGCACACTGGTTTCTTTCATGGGTTGCAGGTGACTGATGAGAGGACGAGAAAAAGATAAGTGTGGAAGAAGACATGCTGCTTCGCCCCCAAATGAATTGAGATAAGGGGAAGAGAATGATGATGGTGTAAATTGGTGTAGTTACTTTAAAAAGTATTCTATACAAGATGTGACGTAATGCGAAAACTGTCAGTTATAGGGCAGACGATAAAAAAAATCTAGTCCTAGGTCTAGTCTCATCATCATTATCATCTTCCTGCCTTTGTCCCATTTTATTTGGGGTCGGCGCAATACGTTTTCTAGTCTAGTCTAATCTAGATTATTAAAAAAATATTTGACCCGTATTTTTTCTTTTGCTACGAAAATCAAAATTGACGAAGATACGGTGCTTTTAAAATTCTCAATACGTCACGCCTAGGTATACTTTAGCTAGTTCTGACGTCACGAACCCCCCTCCCGAGATTTGATGCGTTTTATCTTTGAAAAAAACAAAAAATACGTATCCATTTTTTTTCAATAATCTAACTGACGGACTAAATAGATGTATATTTTTTTTACTGTCGCCATGCTTATTGCTACGACATAGATACCTAATGGCATTGAAGCCGGTGTGAGCAGTGTTTTTCATAGAAAAGAATAGTAACTAACCTGAGTATACCGCATCTTCAATGACACCTGACTGTACTAGGTTGAAATATGGATAGGAAAACACGTCTCGGTACTTCGGATCTGCAAAAAAATTTGTGGCGCCTACTCAATCTCTTTCATGTCATACTAAATACTTAGGTAGATAGTGTACCTACTGATATTATTTACTGCATCTACCATAACCTCATATGAGGATACCAAACAAAGTAAATTAAAAATACTGCATAAGGTCCCCAAAGATAGGTAAAATTAAAAAGTACGGGCACCAAGTATCTAATCTACCAAATCTTTGATCTAGAAAACTACTTACCGATTTCCTCCGCACTTCGAAACTGTCCACGCTGCCCAGTTCCTTTAGGCGGACGTGCTAAAACTCTTGCATAGTCATTACAAGGATTGTTAACAGTTGACGGTCTACTCTCAATAGATGACGACAAAGAAAGAGGTTGGGAGTTGCATATTTCATCGACCAGAACATCTGTGAAGCTCGCACTAAAATAAATAAAGAATATTACTATGCAAATTGCACTCGTCAGTGAGAATGCAATGAAAAAGGAAGATAAGTACAAAATAAACCCATTTGTGTAGGTTTTCGTATGAAGAACCACATAAAACGTGAACGTATTTATTATTACGTGTTAAGAAAACATAACAACTCACAGCGTAGTATTCATTATTTACATCAAACAAAATTAAATATTTATTTGTAGAAACTTTTTATAAATCCCGCCAACGGCCAAATTCCCGTGTTGCCACCAAACATTAAACGATGACATGAAGAAATATATGACATGGCAACTTCTAAATGGAATTCCAGGATTTTGATATAGTTTGACATTGTATGGATCAAAGAAATAAAATAATTATGATTCATGATTAATTTGACACACCACTCACCAGTGACTGATTTACTTCGGAATTCATGGGTAATATTTTTTTTTATGCTGGCAACTATTTTCGGCAGAACAACGGAACAACGCGACGACCGACATCGGACCGGAAATCAGCTGTCATGCGTTTATCTATCAGAGCAAGACAGCATCAGCTGTTTTGTGGTGGTTGTGGTTGGGGGCCGTGTGAAACAGTAATTTGAATTTCCTCGCGTATTTACAGGGGTGGTCAACTTTCTAAGCGGCCAATGCCTACAGTGGCAGGATTTGCAAAAAAGGGATAGCGCTCTACGAATGAATGTGATAGTTAGATTTTTTTTTTTTAATAATCTTTATTCATGACCATAGATACAAGTCTTTCAGTCGAATACATAAATAAATACCTAACTAGACAAAACATCAAATCTAAAGCTATAAAACTATTATGTTTAACATATTTTAAAAACATTTATATACATATTTTACAAATATATTTATACAAAGCATTATAAAATTCCTATTTACTAATAGGTTCTGAACGTGGTGTGATAGTTAGATTAAAAATTTACATGCCCGATTGAAAAACTACCTACCAATTTGGTAGATTTTGTTATATTTTGATTTATGAAATATTTACATGATGGATGTTTACCTTTTTTTTTAAGTATTTTGAATTTATTTATGAAATTAGAATTTCAGCAGTATTAGAGATTCTAATTATTATAATTATTACAACCAGATAATGGTTGGACTTTTGTTTTTATGTGATGGTAACTTTTACTACTTAACCCGGCCGGGCCCGTTTGCTTGCCGTTGTCATTGTAACCATAGAGTATATAATCACTACGTTTAATATTGTCACTGCGAGAAAATTTTTTTCAAACTGTTTTTGTGTTTTTGCCGGTTTGTTTATCGTTTTTATTGAATTGCGAGATAGAGACTCCTGTGCGAAACTGACGCTTTTTGTGTTGTGAATTCAATATTTGTGAGATAGAGACTCCTGTGCGAAATTGACACATTTCTGTTGTGAAACCTTAGATTACGAGAAAGAGACTCATTTTTGTGCGATACTTACTGACGCTTTTGTGTTATTTTTCCACCATGGTTGGAAAAGGGAATGCTAAGTGTGCAAAATGCGGCATTAGCTCAAAGGAAAACTCTTCCGTGACTTTTCACAGGTTTCCTCTCCCGTCCACTCAGGGGTCTATAAAGTAATCTATTTTGCGTTAATTTACACATTAGTAGCTGATACTATGTCTATAAAGTAGTTATTTCTCTTTAGTAAATTGTAACTAATTTCTGATTACCCAGCCCACTTTGGAAGTCCGCGAAATTCAAATTTTCTTACGTTTTTTGCAATTTGCAGGCCAGTGGTAGGTTGTATGTAGTTGAAAATATTGGTTGTGGCTTCATTACTATTTATAGATATGTCTGTTTGCTTAGGTAGGTACCTACATTTTCTATTAATACAAACATCAAAACAAATCCTAGACAGTAAATATATATATGTGTATCAGTCATGCTTTGGGTGAAAATCAGGCCAAAGCCTATACTGTAGTTGCCTTGTGAATAAATAAATAAAAATAAAAAAATTGCATAACTTTTCTAATACTTAATACAAAAAAAAAACTTTTTCAGGGCTTGAGTTTGGTCAAAATTTGGTTTTCCCAATGATGATTGGTCTTCAGATGATTCAGAAGCTATACAAGCAGCATAAGAAGTTATGCGGCAATCATTTTGAAGATTCATCATTTACTAGCAGTGCCAAAACAAGATTGAATAAGTTTGCCATTCCAACAAAAGCTCAAAATATTTTGGCCCAGTTACGAGATGAACAACCACCTATAGAAGCACAAAAAACTCAAGTAAGTATTTTTTAAGAACTATTTTAATACACGAGGTCACGACAGTAATGCGGGACAAACTCATTGTCTTCCTTGAGAATTGGAAAGAAAGAGCACACAATCGTGAACATTGGAAAGAATGGAGGGACGCCTTTGCCCAGCAGTGGGATAATACAGGCTAGCTATGATAATAATGATAATTTTAATACAAACTTCCAGCTCAAGCCTAATTGGAGTAGAGAACATACCAGTTTTGTTTTCAATAAAATGCACAATACTCTTTCTAAATACATCTACATATTATATTCCAACCTTAAACATACAAAACTAATAAGGCAAAAAAAAAACTAACACAAAGTTCTTTATATTTGTAATAAATAAATGTGCTTAATAAAGCAATATAAATAGAGACAGCAGACTTAGCAGAAAGAAAGATACTCCCTAGTCAATTGGATTCCCTTGTTTCTGGTTCATTCAACAAATTGCTAAGATATGCAAGGAATAAATATTTTATTGAAAGTAAGTTAATCAATATGCTTATAATATTTCAGTATCAAGAGACTACTCAAAACACGCAGACCAATGTAGAAGTTACAGCCACTAGTACTTCACAGTGTTCAACATCCATAGAACACTTCAATGCAAATAACCCTCAGAGCCCAGATTTGACCAAGGTAATTAAATAAGTTGTAATAATAATATTTTATGAGTGAATTAATTAGCCTGGCGCAAGTTGAACTTGCCATAAATAATAGCCTACATCTATTTGCAATCAAGTAGGTACCTTCCAAAGTGAGAGAACTTTCAAATATGTGCAGTGATTCTGGAGATAACCCTCCACATATACACAGACATACAAAATTCACACTGTCTTGTTTGTATATTACCCCTTCGTCTGAAAAGCCTGACTGAATCAGTCTGACACTATTGTTTAACTATTGTGTCTACCTCGCAGCAGATGAAGGTTTGTAATGGATTATTATAATAATATGTAAAGGCAGATTATTTAATGTAAGAATCTCACAAAAATATCTGCTGATGGTTCATTAGACTAATTTTATTGCAAGATAAGCAAAAACAAATAGATATTTCATACAAAAAAGGATAATCAATATTCATAAAATGTCTCAATACTAACACCAATTGTAAAGATATGCAAGAAAAATAAACATTTCATAGAAGGAAAGTTAATCAATAAAATTAAAATATTTCAGTATCAGGAGATTACACAGATGCAGATGGATGTGGAAATTACGGCCAGTACATCTCAGTGTTCTACATCCATAGAACCTAACCTTCAGGGTTCAGATTTGACCAAGGTACCTCATTTAATATACACACATCAAAAGTGTCTAGGGATCAACATATATTTTTGCAATAACTTTTCTCCTGATTGATATTAATTAAAATTTTCTTTAAGGATTCATCAAATAAAGTGTTTTCGTTTGTCACAGTAACGATAAACCAAGTCACCTTTGCATTAATAAAGAAATTTGCCATTTTCCTAATAAAGGGATTTTTGACATTTGAACCACTAACACAAAAGTTCGAAAAAAAGACTGAAATAACAGTTTTCTTTAAAATTTTATTGGGTAACTTAAACAATTAATAATCCGTGTTTCTACCGCGAACACTAACAACACAAGAACATCGGTTTGGCATACTCAAAATGAGTTCATCCAAATCACGCTGTGGAATGGCCGCCCATGTTCGTTGCAAGAACAAAAAAAGGTCTTCTTGCGACTGGATACCCTCCATATTCGGCAGAGCTCTTCTCTGTAGCATATCCCATGCATGCTCAATCGGATTCAAGTCTGGCGACTGAGCAGGCCAGGGCAGGACATTGATGTTAGCTGCGGCGAGAGTCTGTCTTACAACTCTTGCGGTGTGCGGTCGTGCATTATCATGCATTAACTGAAATAAGGGACCGATTTGCACTTGTAGAGGAACGATGACGTCTGATACAATCGTCTCAGCATAAATTTGAGCGTTGAGGTTGCCTCTGATCCAAATCAACTCAGTTCTTCCGCCGATCCAAATACCCGCCCATACCATGATGGTTCCACCACTATAAGGATGGACTTCCTGGCAGGATTTTAATCGCTGTTGGCGTCCAGGGGTTCTCCAGTGTCGTATACGTCTTGTATCCGGTCTCATACCAAAACGACACTCATCAGAAAAGCACACGAAACGCCATTGTTCTTCTGCCCAATTTCTGTGTTCAAGAGCCCATTGATATCGAATCCTACGATTGTGCATTACTATAGGTGGTACCCGTAGCGGTCTTCGGGAATGAAGGTTCACTTCATGCAAGCGGTTTCTGACTGTTTGGTCGCTAATTAAGTTCCCTGAAGAGTGATGAAGCCTCACGGCTAACATCATGGCGGTTATTGTTGGAGCTCTTCGAGTTAAGATTTGAATATATCGGTCTTGTCTCCGTGTGGTGCAGCGATACCGTCCTCCATGGCGCTCAGCCACGGTACCAGTGCTTCGGTAACGTGTCCAAAGTCGAGTGATAACACTCTGACTTGTATTCAGAGCTAAAGCCACAGTACGTTGCCGGGAACCAGCTTCTATCATTCCCACGGCTCTGAGCATTTCTTCCCTGCTTAAATGACGTCGCCGCTCCATAATAACGTTGGTTTTAATCAGTAGTAGGGAAACAGTAGCACTAATAATGTCTTCAATGCGTTGTATGTTTTTATAGGGAAAATATTGACAGCTGATTTTCATCTTTTACTCGAGTTTGATTCACAGTTCCTGATTCAAATTATGAAATGCACCAAAAAGGATCCATATAAATTTATAAAATCATAAATTTATTACAAAGCCACATCTCAATCTCAAGAAATCCGCATAAAAATGCTTGATCCCTAGACACTTTTGATGTGTGTATTAATATTTTCTTTGAATAGGACAAATTCATCATTGCTCGAGTCTAGATAAATATAATTTATGTTATTTTGCTGTTGACATAGATGTATTTATTTGCTATTGTTACATTATTATCAAGTCATACTAATCAATTATAATCAGTTTATCATATCATTATTCAATTCAGATGAATTTTGATGGAATGAGGACACTTTCCTTGTCTGAGTTATTGTTGGATTATGATAAAGCAGCAGTTTCTGTGAAATGGTTGAAAATGCTGCAATTATAGTTAACAATTATTTAAAAGAAAATTCTTACAAGAAAAAATTAAATTATTCTTTATTAAAAACGTGCGAGAATTTAAATAAAGATTGGCTGAAGGGGTGTGACGATCATTATGAGATGAATTCACAAATAATTGTTGATAGTACAGTTGAGATATGCCTGAAGCGGTTTTGCACCATTAAAAATCGAGGGTTTGCTGAGGAAGCCTCAAAAAAATCTTTATTAAGAAAAATAAAAATACTCCAAACACGTTTAAAAAAATTGTATTATGTAACATCACTTAGATATTCCTAAGCACATTTTTTTATTATATTTGCTAAACAGGAAACGAATAAGGAGCTTGTGGCTAAATAAAAATAGCTTGCCTTAATTTCTATGTGGATGGGTGACCCTACATAGAGTTTCTAAGCTGTTGGTCCCGGCTGTCATTTGTACATCTGTGTCAGTTCTTACAGGTAGTCAGTGGCCCAAAAAGTTTGACTACCAGTCTTGCCAAGTGGTATCATATTACTCAGTAGTAACTGGGTTGTGGAGTTCAGATAGGCAGTTGCTCCATGTAAAATACTGGTATTCAGCTGCATCCGGTTTGATTGGAAGCCGACCTCAACATAGTTGGGAAAAGTTTAGGCAGATGATGATGAAACAGGAGAGGAGCATTCTATGACTAAGGTCCATGTTCACCGAGAAGATAACAGCCCGATTATCTAAAAACAGCTGTCATTGTGACATATTTCCATACAAAAATGTGTTTTAAACAGCTGTTTTTAGATAATCGTCCAACATCTTTTTGGTGATCATGGACCTTAGTCGATGACGGAATTTCAATAGGCGTGAGTGACAAATTAAACGTACCATTTAGTTAATTGTCACTCACGCCTATTGAAACTCCCTATTCACAACCATTCGATACGTTTCCGTGTCGGTAAGGAATCGTATTCGACTATCTCATTTCCGAACCGAAGAACTGTCAAACCGCTATTCACAGATCCGAACGGATGCCCTTTTTTCTATCCGATTGAGATTATGTTTATGGGGATCCTTACAAAATGGTAGTAAATAGATGATCGTGGTAGAAAATGAAAAGTGGTAAATAAAATTGGTTTATTTGAATATTTCGTTCTGTTTATACGTAAGTAAATATACAGGTAGTAACTTAATAGACAGCAAACGAAACAAAATGATTTTATTGAAATAAAATAATAGTAGTTTTCAAATAAACTTGTATTTCGAATAATACCAGCTTTGTAAACAGCCATCTGTCAAACTGGCAAAACGGAAACGGTGTTTTTTTTTAAGTAAAGTTTTCTTTTTTCTTAGAAGGAAAAATGACTGAAAAAGTGTTTAATATCAGTGGTATACAATTCTTGCTTGTTAACTAAAATCTAGAACGAATTACACATTTTTGTAAACACATTGAATTTATGTAAATGCGGATACCTACATCAATGGTTTAATACGGTCAATAAAACAACTTATAACACACAAACAACACCGGACTATAATAAAACTTAATTTACCTACTTCAGGAAGTGTTTAAAAAGTTTGGCATTTTTATTTTACGGAAATATGGTTTATTTCTTCGTTTAAATTTTGTTCGATAAGACTCCCGACAGCAAACAACTGTCGGAAAGATTCGAGTCATCATCTCGAATTGAACTGTCAAAATTATTCGGTTTCGGATTTGTGAATAGCGTTTGGAGGACATCTTCGATATCTTAGACGTTCGATTCGGTTCGGAATCTAGTCTAATGGTTGTGAATAAGGGGCCAAATCTCCCGCGCTATCGATAGTTACTGATGGCACGAACGGCAACGCTAGTGTGCTTCTACGTAAGCATTTTTAAAGTATGAAGTTGACGTTCTTCCTTTTGGGTAAGGTCAACCGGGGCAATTGCGTCATAAAAATACCTTACACGGTTTTAAAAATTCATATCACACTAATTATAAATTTATTGGTTAAATTCTTAACGCAAATGTATATAAAAATTATCTGTTTGCAACCTTAATTAATTGTTTCTTTCATAAGTTACAGTGAATACGAGTAAAACAACTTTTTTTTTTTAAGAGGAATTTTAGACGCATTTCCCCCTTATTGGGGCAAACGCGTCTTCATTAAATAAGTTTTAAACCTGTGATATTTGATGGCTAAAATAAATATGTTTTACTTCAACTAAAGTTTTGTACACAAATCTTTCAGTAAATTACAAAAACGTTAAATAATTATTACGTGAGAAGCGATATCATAAAAACTGGGAAAATGCGACTATTTTTTCTTAGACGCATTTACCCGTTGTCAAATCCAGACGTTCAGAACATTTTAGTTTTGAATGCAAAATTAGAATAAATTCTCTTCTAAAAATACCTTTGTATGGGTGCAAAATAAAAGCAGCATGTACATTTTTGAACTTTCATTAAAATCAAGTTACATAAGGTGGACGAATATTACAATGTTTAAATTGTTAATAAAAACAATTTTGTATAAACGCCAACATCACAAACTACACGAACAGAGTAGAAGCTTATGGCTTAATTTTAATTATAGCTTAGTCTATCTAAGCTATGTATAATATTTTTTTATCTATTTGTAAAAGTACTAGGTACATATTCGAAATGAATTTTTCATATTAGAACAATAAAAACAGGAACTTTGGAAAATCTAACAATCTAGGTAAGCCATGCAGGCTTCTACTCCGTTCATCAATGATACCCTCTTTTTAAAGACTGTATAAAAAGTCACCCGGTATAATCTGTATGAATTTAGAATTACAGTACGGGACAATATGTACGGTACATACCTCGATGATAAAAAGGCTTGGGATTAAGCTGCTCCAATGAAATTTGCTCTGCGAATATAGTAATTTCGGACTTCGCTTGTTTATTATTGATTCCTTTCTCTTATACACTTTGACATGAATGGTTATTATTATTATTATTATTTTTTTTTTTTTTCTGGTTAAAGACATTTATTTCTCATTAAGAAATTTACATTTCACTTACATGAGAACAATTTTAAACAGTTTATACTAATCATTGTCCTTCGACACTCGGACTTACAAATTAACTTAACGCATTTTATTGCAAATAATATATTTAAGTTCGTGGGTACTCCCTAAAATCTCACACTGCGCTATTATACGTAATTACCCTGCCTTGACATAAAGAGTGCGATCCCGCTGTCACAATGCAGATACACCAATCAGTAGTACAACTTTGGTTTTTAATTAATTTTGATATTTTGATGAACATATTTTTTAAGTTTGGCTTTAAAACTGTTAATTGAATTTGCACCCTTTATCTCGTCTGGTAATTTATTGTAAAGTTGCACTCCCTCGTAAACAAGTGATCTTCTACCTTTAGTGGTTCGCACTCGAGGAAGTACAATGTGATCTTTTCTACGACTGCTACGGTTATGCAATTGATGTGTTTGGGTGAATGAAATTTGTGTATGTATGTTTTTGTTGAGTATTTTTTTAATGAGTAAGCAGGTGCAGTATACATGAAGTTGATTGATGTTAAAAAGTTTTGTGTCCTTGTATATTTGAATTGTAGGTGTTAAGAAATCGTAATGAAAAAGCATTTTAATAATTTTGTTTTGTGCAATTTGTAGGTCTTTTAAGTTTGTTTTAGGTGCATTGCCCCAGATTTCGATTAAGTACAATATATGCGGCTTTACTAAGGAATTGTATACTGTCTGGCGTACACTATATGGCAGACAGTGCACGATATTTCGTAGTGAGCCCAATAAAGATGTAATTTTGGATCTGATGTAGTCAATTTGAACATTCCAATTAAGATTGCAGTCTAGCCTTAACCCAAGGTATTTCTCGTGTTGTTTGAGTTCGAGTATTTGATTTTCAATTGTAAGAGGTGGATGAGGTGGCATTTTCTTATTTTTGGCTTTAAATATCACGTAACTAGTTTTGGATGCATTGATTGTTAGGAGATTTTGTTGAAACCAGATGGACAATGAATTTAGGTCTTCTTGGGCTTGATTTATCATGTCAACTATAGAATCACCAAAATAAAAAAGGCAGGTATCGTCCGCATATAACGAAATATGTCCGTGTATTGGAACTTTATGTATGGAGTTTATGTATATCAAGAAGAATAATGGACCTAACAGTGATCCCTGGGGAACACCAAATGTGATATCATGTGGTTTACTTTGGTATTCACCGATTTTAACCACTTGACGCCTTTTATTCAGATATGATTCGAACATTGTATACGCTACACCTGATATGCCTATGTCTTTTAGCTTTTGTAGTAGTATAGGGTGGCTAACTGTATCAAAAGCCTTTTTAAGGTCGATGAATAAGCCTAGGGCCATGTTTTTTTGATCAATGTTCATTTGTATTTTCGTAATTAGATCTAAAGTAGCTGACAGTGTGTTCGAATGTGTCCGAAACCCATATTGCCTTTCAAATAGGAAATTTATTGAAGCGAGGTATTCATCTAAGCGTGTATAAAGAACTCTTTCAAATATTTTAGAGATAACCGGGAGGACTGAGATAGGTCTATAGTTATTTGGATCCGTTTTGATACCAGATTTGTGGATTGGAGTGACTTTGGCTAACTTTAATTGATCTGGAAAGGTTCCATTGGCAAGATGGATATTTATACAGTCGGTAAGTATGTTCACGATTAAGTCACTTACGCGCTTGATGACTTTGGTAGTTATGCCATCGATACCGGCACTGCAGTTCGGATCAAGATTCTTTATTATTTTTGATATTTCGCTGGCTTGGCATGGTGTGAAGCTTGTGAGTTCTCTGTTATATGAATCTGGCGGTGTAACAATTTTGTGTTGTTGTAGTTGTGTAGGAATGAGGTTGGCCAAAGTGGAACCAATCGTAGAAAAAAAGCGGTTGAATGTTTCACAGATCTCGTTGCCATCGGTTACGGGTCCAGATTCAACTAGAAGCTTAGGGGGAGTGCACTCTGATTTGATTTTATTATTAGACAAAGTATTTATTAAGTTCCACATCTTTTTAGGGTCTGCAGTATGTTTCATAAATGCCTGGTGGTAGTACTTTTTCTTAGTATTCCTAATTGTTTCAGCTGTAATATTTTGTTCAATTTTAAAACTTTCCATCAATTTTTTACTTTATTGTTTATTTTTTGTGTGTGTGTGTGTGTGTGTGTATTTGACATGAATATTTCCTTGTGGCTTTTGACATTTAATGACTTGACATGAATACTTAGTTCAGTATTTTTTACATTATTAGTTTATTTTTTATTGTTTTATGTATGTGTATTTGACATATCGTATTTTTATTGACATTCATTTTGTAAATTATTATTAATTTTATTTTATTTTTTGTGTGTGTTTTTGTGAATGTGAGGACCATGTGGGTTACATTTTTTTATTATTTTTTATTTTTTTACCCCTCAACCGTCTGACAGTTTGAGTTCTATAAGCGACCTACCCAAATGTCCTTTCTTTGGTATTGTTCGTCGTTTCGTTGAGCTCCTTGTGTTATAAGTCGAGCTACACGATAACTGACAAATGCTTGCACTGACTGGACAGGTTTACTCAAATCTGTATGGTTCTTTCTTCAAAAGACCATCTCAGACACTAATATCTACATGATCCTCATGTGAATTGAGCAAGATGAGTTTGTTTCGGCTGTTTCTTCTCAGAGTAGTCAGGTACGAAACACCGGCCCCATCGAGTTAAAAAAAAAATTGACGTGTAAAAGTGTTTGTGAAAACCTACTTACAAAATAAAGATCATTTATCATTTACCTAGCTTTAATTGAACTTTTAACGAGATCAAATCTTCATGGTAGTTTTCGCATTCATCCTCAATGTAGTGCATGTACAAAGTATAAATAGTACAGACGCCAGCAGGTCAATCAACCCGAATCTGTCAAATATTGCCAACTGAACGTGAACCTTCCGACTTTGTGATAAAGTTGAAAGTCTTTTGCAGAAATTTGACAGATTGTGGTAAAATGATTTGCTGGCGTCTGTACAAGATGGGCCGACGTAGCCCTAAGAATTGCTAAACTTAAGTGGCAGTCGGCAGGGCAGATTGCTCGCAGAACGGATGGCCGATGGGGCCGAAAAGTTCTGGAGTGGCGACCGCGAACCGGAAGACGATGCGTTGGAAGACCTCCCACTAGGTGGACCGATGACCTGGTGAAGGTTGCGGGAATCCGGTGGATGCGAGTAGCAAGGGACCGGTCAATGTGGCGACACTTGGGGGAGGCCTATGTCCAGCAGTGGACGTCTTTCGGCTGAGATGATGTGATGTGATGATGATGTACAAGATGGACACCAAAGGATGAACTTTTAATAATGCCTTTGCAATGATCCAGTTGGTATCGCATGGACCTGTCCGCATCCGAAACATTCGTAAGACCAGATAAAATGTGTTTTATGTCATGGTCAGGTAAGTTTCTGCTATAAATAACATTGAACGTCAAAAAAACTGTATGAAACACTTAAATATGAAATAACATTGACTAAAAAAGAAAGGTTTAAGATCTCTGGTTGTGGGGCAAATGCGTCATACAGACGCAATAACCCCGAAACAACAGACGCATTTACCCCGAAAATTCAGACCCAACCTTAAACAATTAAATCTTCATTTCTCCACAAATAAAGCGATTTCAATAAAAATAACTATCGGTATATAGACAGGCTATAATATATTGTGAATGAACATTTCAAAATAACAACGGAAAGCTTAGAAAAAAATGGATTCTTAGAGATTTAAATCACTCACCTCGCGCAGCACCACTTGACAAAAAACATGTGATTTTCAATATGGCCGATATTTTGAATTTGTGCAATACAACGCCATCTATTGAAACTATACGTTATAATTTTATTAAAAACTAGCTGACCCGCGCAACTTCGTCTGCGTCACATAAGAGAAAGAGAGGGTTACAGAGAGTGGGCCGTAAGCACCTATAATACAATTTTCAAAGAGCACATCACACACATCCTTCCGCATAATGAAAATGCGCGCCCGGTGCATGATCATTATTTTGCTGCGGAGTTATTTTAAACGGTGTATCTCCTAAGATATGCATTGAAGTCAATTTACGTACCCAAGGGCAATTTTGTTCAAAATCAAATACTTGTGATTAACAACGTATTTATTTGAATAAGAATAAATTACCATGTTTACAAAAACATCTTTAAAGGCTTCTATTGACAGCTTTACATCTTCATTCATTCATTCATCACTCGGTGACAGTCATACTCCAGCTAGTTCTGCAGTTCTCATCAAGGTGCATTAAATGAGCCCGACACGATATAGCTGCTGTAAACCGTTGCGGACCTCTTACAACTGCTTACCATTTAAAATTTCAAACTCTTCGTCCCTACGCTATGACGCCGTGTCTTAAAAGTGCACAACCTCTTCAAAGCTTAGAAACCTTCAAATGCGGTATTAATATTTTACGGTGACTTTCGAGACATTCCAATTTGCAATTTTGCACCAAATTTTTATGTGAGTTCCTTTTTGGAATAAAATCGGATTGGATTTTGAAACATGTATCAAAATAACTTGTAGTTTATATCAAAATCTCGAGGGAGTAGGGTTAGGGGGTGAATTTCACTGCAATATGAAACGCGTCCATCAATTCTGTTAATATTGTTGATTGCAAAGTTTGAAGTAGATTGGACCAAGGAATCACATTTTCCCATACAATCTTTGCCCCCCCTTTTCACCCCCTCAGGGGTATAATTTCTAAAATTCTTTCTTATCGTATGCCTACGTTATACAGAAAATACACCCTCTAAGTTTCAGGTTTCTACAATCTGCGGTTTAGGCTGTGCGTTGATCCATCAGACAGTCCTTCAGGACAAAGCCATTTTTATTTGTAGATAGTAGGATTTGTACTCGTTTGTAATGTATTTGTAACTTTTCCGGCTTTATGTCTTATGTAAAAAAAAAATAAGTAATGATTGGCTTAAAAAAATGTTTTGTGTAAAATAGCAATTTTTTGGCTAACTATTTCCCCTACACTGCCCCGCTGAAAGTTATTTTTTTGCGATTTCTGACTTTTTGAGTACTCTAACTCTAAGGTTTGGAAGAACTTCTTGATAAGCGTCGGAAAGAAGATCGATTGGCATCAAAAAAATTGTTTTATGTAAAATGGCAATTTTCTTGCTAACTGTACTTTATTTTTTAATTAAATCTGTGAATGGGGATAAACATTTTGTGAAAAAATTACGGATTGTTACCTAAGACCATTTTTGTGTAGCTGCAGTTCCCCTTACTGCCCCGTTTACCGTTTCCACCCTGTATTACCAACTACTTATACCGAGGAAAGCCGATTTTCTTGAGTTCCGCTATTTTGGGCGTATTCGCTTCAAAAATCAAATTTCGAGAAAATTGAGAAATTACATTTACCTGTATTAGATTTGAAGTATTTACAGCAACTTTTAAAGGTTTCCACTTCAATGGATTTTATTCTATAGGTGTATAAAGTTAATTAATTTTAAACACAAAACCCTCTTTTTTACGTCTCTGGATGTTTTTCTGAAAAAAATCTGAAATAGGTATTTCTTTATTTTTAATAATAAGTATTTATTCTGAGTTTCATGAATCTAGAACAATCTAAAATTTTTTTTTCATACAAACTTTACCCCCTTTTTCCAAAAAATTCCATAATTTCTAATGCCTAAATGTTATTCTGAGTTTATTTAAATAGATTAGTGAAGTTTTCATCAAAATCCGTCCAGCAGTTTTTACGTGATGCGCGGTCAAACAAACAAACAAACAAACACGAATTTTAAAAATGGTTTTTATATGTTCCGTTACTTATTTTAAGGCACCCTGACCGTTTTTTTTTAATCTTCAATGTACAGATTTTTTGGTCTCAACGATTTTATTATATGTATAGAAGATAAACAAAACTAGATGGCCGGAGAGGTCAGTTTTCATACAGATTTTAAATTATTTCGATTAGACGCAATCGCCCCAAAGACGCAAATGCCCCGGTTGACCTTATATATTATGTCACCGTAAAATTGTCAAACACGTTATATTACAATATAACGTGCTTTTTCTCGCGATATTGTAATGTCTCGAATTATTGTCAACTGAACATACGGAAGTATCTCTGCCCCCATAATCGGGACTTGGGGCACCCCTCCTTTAGGTTAGTTAGGTTCCTTTAAACCCTGCACTCGGAAATAGACCGTCGACTACGCTATTTAGGGGGAATATAAAGTGTTTTAAGGTTATGTTATATTAATCGGTATTTCTCAGGAATGGTGCATTATCTTTTCATGAGAGTTGTGCCACTGGGCAAGGGGAACCCCTCCTTCCCTCCACACCGCGTAAGTTGACTACCATCGCATACATTTCACGAAAAATAATGCGTTTTGTTGTAAGCAGTATGTTCATTTGACAATAATTCGAGACTTTACAATATCGCTAGAGATATTACAATATAACGTATTTGACAATTTTACGGTGACATATATGTTCTGTGCGTATTTGCACGCTGCTCACAAAACTACTTATCAGCGTTCGTTATCTTTATATTGACTAGATCACTCAACAGTAAAATTGAAGGCGTGCACAAATAATATTGTAAAGAGCTGTAGTTGCAAATTAAGACTAATCAATTTAAGAAACATGAGTATCGATATTGGAGGTAAGTTAATTAAAAATGAGTCGTGATGTAGATTTCTGACTAAGAATATTATTACTCGGGTCGCTAATAATTAGGGACATGGTAAGTGATGCGCACATTTAATTAATAATAACTTTTTTGTTTTGCAGGCATGAGAATAAAATACAAGGACAAAGATGAAACCTTCTTGGAGAAACATTTGATATCCAAAGAGCCTTTTGGGCAATTCAAATCATGGTTTGAAGAAGCTTGTTCAAGGAAGGAGATTCTAGAACCTAATGCTATGTGCTTGTCAACTGTTTCAAAGTAAATATTGTTCTTTTATCTATAAACTCAACCACATAATATCATTAGGTATCTCTCTATTTTACACTATTGTTATCAGTTGACATAACATTAATGTTGTTGTATTGTAACAGAGAAAATAATTTGTTTTACAGAGATGGGTTTCCATCAGCAAGATTTGTTTTGTGCAAGGGATATGGAAAAGATGGCTTCAAATTCTTTACTAACTATGGAAGCAGGAAAGCTGGTGAAATGGTACGTATATGTCAGCGTTAAATTGGCAAATACGATATATTGTAATATTTCTAGCGATGTTGTAAATCTCGAAATATTGTCAAATGAACATACTGCTTACAACCAAACGCATTATTCTTCGGAGTGTGTTCTGTGGAGTGTTCATGTCAATTTTTGAGTCACTCTCACTCATTTTCGACAGAAATAAAGAACTTATCAGAAAATTTGTCTACTCGTAACTGGAAATAAAAAAGCTAACGAACAGATGACAACTCGAAATGGCGGCGTTTCGGATATCTGTAATTTTTTTTTTAAATCATAGGCAAACGAACAAAGTCACTATTCTTGTGTCACTCGAGATCAAAATGTCGTACGATTTATAATTAAAATCATACTGAATTGGGGTTTCGTATCGATATCTGATTTAATGTAGATACTAGAATAGCACACTCACTTGAATTTGACACCTGTTCCAAATTTAAACTCATAACCTACTGCTTTCAGTAGGTTATGAGTTCATTACAATTCCGTTTATTTCTGCAGGTTGGTAATGCTGGTCATTGCCTATGGTTTTTGAACGCATTAGAGAGGGTTTATGATATTTGGGTAGATAAAACACTTTATATTCCCCTAAAAAGCGTAGTCGACGGAGCCCCGCTTCGCGAGGCCCCTATTTCCGAGTGCAGGGTTAAAAGGGACCTAACTAACCTAACGGGGGGTTGCCCCAAGTCCCGATTATGGGGGCAGATATACTTCCGTATATCTGCCCCCCATGTTGACAATAATTTGAGATATTACAATATCGCTAGAGAGAAACACGTTATATTGTAATATAACGTGTGTGTTTGACAATTTTACAGTGACGTATATTATATTATTTTTTAAATAGCTATAAAGAGTACCTGTATATTTCATGGTTCTATTGACACATGGCCATGAACTGTGTTAGTTCCATTTTATTTTTTCAATACTTACAATTTACACAGACGAACTAATTACTCTTGATTAACTATCCCTCACTCTTAAGTGGTGGTCTATTAGGCAGTCTGGTCTAATTCTTTTTTATCTGTTCTAAAGAACCAATATTATATGTAGTACCCTTTTTCTCATTCAAGGAGGCCAATCCAAATGTAGCCGCAACCTTCTACTGGGAAATTCTAAACAGATCTGTTAGGATTGAAGGCCATGTGGAGAAACTGGATGAGGTTGAATCAACCAAGTACTTCCACTCAAGGCCAGTGCCCAGTCAAATAGCAGCATGTTCAAGTTTTCAGAGCACTCCAATTGAATCGAGAGATGTTTTGTGTGAGAGAGTGTTGGTCTTAGAAGCAGAGTACATGATACCTGGGAAGGAAGTACCAAAACCCAGCTTTTGGTAATTATATTTTTAAGAATGGATGGATATCGACACAATATTTTCCTTTGCCATACATCTGTAACATCTTTAGCTGTTTCATCCATGTGTTTTTTTCTACTAATCTGATGCAATGATCATTAAAATCCACTTAGAGCAAAATCAAAGAACCCCGTCATTCAAAAACTGAGCTGCTCTAGGGTATTTGACAAAATCAATTTTATTGTTTATTTTAAATAGACGGACTGATTATTTTCTTTATCAATGGACTTGAATAAATGTTTTCAGGGGAGGATACATAATTCGTCCCAGAGCTGTTGAGTTCTGGCAAGGACAAAGAGACCGGCTTTCCGATAGAATCAAGTTCAGGAAGCTCAAGGAAGGGGAGATTCCTGATGGAAAGCTGCTGCATGAAGGAGAAGAAGGGTGGGTCTATGAAAGACTGTCTCCGTAAAAAGTGAATAAATAAGTTATTGTAACGAAAAGTCTTCCAGCATGTTGTAAGTGATCACAATTTTATCGCAAATACTTTAGTACTTACAAATAATTATTAAAGGTTGTTATGGTTATGTGTTATTTTTAATATTTCCCTTTGAATACCACCTGTGCGCTTCCAGCATACTTTGCTAAATAGTTTCCCATTTTACTGGATTTTTTGTTCAAATTGTCGAACTCCACCTCCAACACCAAAGTAATATGTTTTTGCTGCTACATAAACTGCTCCCTCTTTGCTCAGTCTATCCACAAAGAGGGATATAAGTTTGTCATAGTTACTTTCATTGTAAATAGTTTCAGATGTAAGGATAATATCATAGACTTCAGTATTAGGTAGCTTTTTGTTAAATGAAGCCCAGTCTTCTGAATAGAACTTGCACCTTTGTATTTCTTTTTCTCTTTTATCTTCTTCCTCAATGTTTAATATAACATTGGGTATTGTGTAATGTTCCAAAACTTCCTTATTCTGAAATGAAATTTCAATTACTCTCAAGAGATAAGTTTTTTTTATTAAATAACCAGCTGTTGCTAGTAATTCATGTGCATGGAAATTTAGAGGTGTGAGAATGACAAATAATCCATCTCAACTTCATGCAGATGCATTCAGCCGTTCTGGCATGCTTGAGTAACAAACATCCATGCATCTTTTGCATTTACAATAGTGTAAGAAGACTAAGGAACGGGTACATTTCACTTACATAATCCTGAAAAGTGACATTTGAATGATTCAAAAATGCATAAATTCCTAAAATCCCAGCTCCGCATCCTAAATCCAAGACATTTCTCTGATCAAACCTGATTTCTTCTTGATTTTCTTCCAGATATTGTATTAAATCGTAAGTGCACTCCCAAATTTTTTGTCCACCTGAAAATATGTTAAATATCAATAATTAAAGCTAAGTAATAAAAAAAACCAGTGACTGCTGTGATGACAAGTAATAGAGAAGTATGGAAGTGGAAAACATGCTGTGGCAACCCCAAATGAAAGATAAGAACAAAGAAATGATGATGATTTCATTGAAACCAAAGCTTGTTATGAGGTCTACTAGAACTATGGTGTCTGTGAAGATGCTACAGCAATATCATGCACACTTACCTTCATATTTCCCAGCAACAAGATCACTATGCTCATTTTCTGCTAGTTCAATTACATTCTGCAATACTCCCCATTGCCTCGCTTACCACAACATGCCCAATTTCTACATCACCACTGACGAACATTTTAGCATGGCTAGCAACATCATCCAAATTTTGCATTTGTTTATCGGGTACAACTTCTTCACTGTCCAGCCATGGAAAACTTTCTTTTTTTTCTGTTGGAATAAAGCAACATTTATTTTATCTTAAAATAAAATATGAAATTTCATCAAAATCTCGTGTCCCAGTGTTTGTTATAGATCTCCTCCGAAACGGTTTGACTATTTTTAAGCTATTGCAACAAATGCAATAGCTTTACTGCGTTATCAGTCCCCGAGTGCCACACGTCTTTTTTGTACTCTGACTAACGAACGAAGCCGCTGGCAAAAAATAATATTAAAATTAGAAAATTTAATGGATCACCTTCTACTTCATTACTACTGTCATCTTCACCAGAAAAGTTAAATCTAAAAGTAGCCATGGACGTAAATTATGAAAGTAAAATTATGGTTCTTTTTAAGCGTAAATTAGACTTATTTCGAAATAATAACACACCACATGTGTTTGTTTACAATGTAAAAGTTGTCAATCAGATGGCGATCTAAGATCGATTAATCGAAAAATCGATTTATCGAGCCAAGAAAATCGATCTTTTAAATCGATGTGTAGTACTGAATCGATTCATTGGATCGATACATAACCCTTTAAAATCGACATGCGATTTTTTTCTGTTTTTGTATTAACCATACAATCAGTTGTAGGCAGTGCTACCAGATCGTGGGTAAAATGACCCCGCACTTTGTAGGTCGCTCTCGTCTAAACACATTGAATGTGGTAAAAAGTGGGGGAACATTTTGCCCACGATCTGGTACCACT
The DNA here is from genome assembly GCA_916618015.1 of Xestia c-nigrum. Taxonomy (NCBI): domain Eukaryota; kingdom Metazoa; phylum Arthropoda; class Insecta; order Lepidoptera; family Noctuidae; genus Xestia; species Xestia c-nigrum. The sequence continues at coordinate 9,742,386 of OU745258.1, read as the reverse complement.
GGTTGTAGGTGCCCGTATTACAAGAGTACTGCCGGTTAATTACTCAAAAACTCACGAGGTGGGTGTGTGTTTAGTCTCCTTTGCCTCACTACCTCACTTCTCTTCAATAGAAAATCCCTTACTTTGCTGTTTAAAGATCGTTGATTATAATATTCGTCTTGTTTTTAATAAAATTGATTAATACTTACATTGTAATAGAAAATTTGAAAAAAGATCGATTTTTGGAAATCGATCTTTTATACCTCGATTTTTTTGTGGATCGATTCATGAGGTCACGATTCGAATCGATTTAAAAATCGATCTTTTTCGGATAAAATCGCCATCCCTAGACTCAATCTTTGAAGTTGACAATGTAGCTGTCAAATGACAGCAAGATAGATATTCTATGCTATGGACATGTCACCGTAAAATTGTCAAATACGTTATATTGTAATATCTCTAGCGATATTGTAGAGTCTCGAATTATTGTCAAATGAACATACTGCTTACAACAAAACGCATTATTTTTCGTGAAATGCATGCGATGGTAGTCAACTTACGCGGTGTGGAAGGAAGGAAGGGTCCCCCTTGCCCAGTGGCACAACTCTCATGAAAAGATAATGCACCATTCCTGAGAAATACCGATTAATATAACATAACCTTAAAACACTTTATATTCCCCCTAAAAAGCGTAGTCGACGGAGGCCCGCTTCGCGGGGCCCCTATTTCCGAGTGCAGGGTTTAAAGGAACCTAACTAATCTAACGGGGGGGTGCCCCAAGTCCCGATTATGGGGGCAGAGATACTTCAGTATGTTCAGATGACAATAATTCGAGACATTACAATATCGCGAGAAACAACACGTTATATTGTAATATAACGTGTTTGACAATTTTACGGTGACAGATAGGCTGTTCCAGTTCCGATTTGCTCACTTGTCACAACAAGTGAGCAAATCGGAACCTGGATCGGACTTGACAGTTGTGATAGACTATCACAACTGTCAAGTGAAGAAATTGAGAGATCAAAATATTTTAGTGCAACTTTTTCCTTGTATCTTGTCGTGTTTTACCTGCCAGTATTTCCCCATGATTGTGTTATTGTGTTCTATTGTTTTAATCACGAAATTATAATTCAACTATCAACAATGATGTAAGTATTGATTGAAGTACATTTATTAGAAGACAATTAATTATTTAGAGCACTATTTTATTCAAAGAATTTATCATGACCATTACAGGGAAGTCCAAAGCGAGTACGGGGATGCTGATACTATCAGTGTTGATACATTGGTTCTGGAACAAATGGTACAGAAAGAAAGGGCCAAAGAGATAACAGAATTGCAATCATTAAGCAAAAAGGTTTGCTGTCTCCACACAAATCTACTGTATTATCGACATGCAACTTCTGCGATGGGTAAAGCGTGTTATCAGCTATGGGTCACTTTACTGAAGAAGGTGGGCGGCACACGTAATGGATGGAGGGAGCTTGGTTACTCTTTAGGCCTGTCACAAGATGATTTGGATGTAAGTATTCATACTTTCATGGTCTTTTTTTGAGTCATGTCATGTGGTATTTTTATGCATCTAGAGAAAAAATAATAAGATTTAGAAAATGCTGTTTATCTTCTAATCATCCTAAGCAGTGATAACTTAACAGTTAAGAACAAAACACCAACATTATGTAGCTAAAAGTAACTTATTTGTAAAAAATAATATTTTTGAATGTAGAACTTTATTGATATTAATAATGATAGGTGTTTGTTTCTTTCCAGTACATAATGCACTCAGTGAATGAAGATCCTGTTGATGTGGTATTGGAAGTGTTCAGACAAAATGACAATGCTACAATCGACAAAATACTGGATGCTTTAACGAAACTGGAACGCTATGACATATTGAAGTCAATAGAAAAACCACTTTGTGAAATAGCACAGTACTTCAACAAGGATGATAGTGGCTATCAAAGCAATGGGGACACAGTAAAGAGAGAGATAGTTACTATCAAGCTGCCTAATCGTTTGCCAGCACCGTTGAGTAAAAAAGTTGTTATTGAAAGTAAGGACCCGAAAAAACCAAAACAGTTGAGGAAAGCGATCACTACAAATGAGCCTATAGTAAATGATAGTCCTATTCTATTTTTGACTTATTCACAAGATGGTTTTCCAACTGCTTTAAACATACAAGAGTATGTCCAAAACTGGTTAGATGTACCTGATGTTCAGGTCATCACATTGAACAATAGAAGAGAAGAGTTGTATCAAAATCCAGAGAAGTTTATTAGAGAATATTTTGAAAAGGTATTTATGATAATACTAGTAAATCTTTTGAACACCTGAGCATAAATGCACACACATGCCCTCCACACCAAACCACAACGTCACCTACCATTTTGTCACTTAATTGTATTATTTGGCATATAGGGCACACACTTGTCACTTATAATGTGACAATGGTGTTGAAAAGGTTAATTACCTTTAGTGCAACATGCAAGTATTTACTTTAATACTAATTTGCTTGTTTTATTTTTCAGGCTGACATCATCATACCAATCATAACAACTGGCTACATAGAGCAAATAAAATCACATAATCCAGCTGTTCCAAATACGTCTGATAACTTAGACCATAAATATGTCAATTTTATTTATAATCTTATTGTAAATCACTATATTCATGCAGCAGGCTGCCTAAACAAGAGAGTAAGGAGTGTGTTGCCACAAAATGCTAACATGGACTTATTTATGAGTATCACAATGTATCCTGATTTGATGCCGTGGACTTATGAAACCAATTTTGATGAGCAATTCAAAGCTTTCTTGAAGAAATCGTGATTCTTGGCACGACTGTAAGCATTTACATGTGTTACCTTTTTGCAACTATCTACACTTGCCATATACAAAACTTTTAATTATTTTTGGGTACCTTTTTTATTGAATACTGTGTGACTCTGTACCTGATACCAATTGCTTCAATTAAACAATATTTTTATAGAATTTAGTAGTTTAATTTTAAAATTAGTCTTTTAAGAACATATAATACCATACTCTAAATATTACAATACTACATTTTACTAAGGCAATGCAAATCTTATTGCTAAGATGATCCTTTAAATTTTAGTTACAAAACATATTATAGAAAAATATCAAAGTTATAAAAAAGATGCTTTTAGAAAAGTACATTACAAAAATAATGACAAAACATTAGATTATCCTTTCGTAATAGAGCTAGCCAGGATGGCATGCCCAAAAAAAAAAATTAATAAGCTAAAAGTGCATTTAATGAAGAAAATAAGTGATATATTAGTTTTATATGTATAAATAACAGAGGAACACACAATATTTGCAAAACAACTTAGGACAATGCAAATGTAACATTTACTGTGTAAAACAAAAATCTAAGTATGTTGTGCAGTTTCTCATACAAATAAACATAATAATTTAGACAATAAAAGTAACATTGACACACCAATTTCTTATTTTTTTGCCATTTTATCAGTTAGAGGTACAAGAAAAACATTTGGTATGAGGAGTTACCTCACATAATACTAAAAAAGATTATGCCTAAATTATGTTTCCATGACAGGATCATGTTACTATGGACATATGATCTAGTCTTGGTCGGCAGTCTTGCTCTCAACATCGTCTGTAGTTTCATCGGCAGTGCTGACATCATTGACATCAATTCCAGTGTCATTGTTGCTGCTGTTTGCTAGTTCCTCCTGCAAAAACAAAATGGTTTCAAATTAGATGGTTTAAGCAGGATTAACAGTTACATAAGAATAATAAATAAGATGTTTTTGAATAGAGATAAACACATTACACACATTGCACAGAACTCTATGTGGATTGGTTTCCTTCTGTTGAACCACAAAATGGGCTAAAACAAAATGCATCTGTGGTTGTGTAATGCAGCATCGCCATTAAAACTTTATTAAAATGAAAATAAATCACATCATTGCAACATAAGTCAGTTTTAATTGTTTCTTGAATGGTATAACTAGGTAACAAAGCCAGGAAGATATAATATATACAGTGGCTTCAGATTGACTAATGTTTCTTTTTAATCTTGTCATAGAAATAAACTTGCCTTGATCACTTCCACAAAACTGTTGGCCTCATCCAACATCTGTTTGAACAGAGCATTCTCTTCTTTGAGGTCTTCAATAATTTTACGGAGCTTTTCATTCTCATCTAAGGCATCTTGTAATGCAACTCTGGAAAAGAAACATTTGTAATAAGCATAAAACAAAGGAATGCTTCTGGAGAGCTTCACGTGGAGCACTAGCCACACAATTGGTGATAGCAGTTTATCTGTCTCTCACTGGTGAGGATGATGCAGCCCTCTGAAGGTTGATAGTGGTAGGTTGAGATTACTGCCATTAACAGCTCAATTAATCAAGTTACACCATCTTGCCAGTACTCTGCTAGGGTTAGGATACTAGGCTGTGATGAAAATCGAAAAAAGCCCAAGACAGCACACCAGTAACAGCAGGCGCAGCTGTTGATTATTATCACCAAGGTTAGTTGTGCTGCTATTTTACTTTGAAATTTGTTAATGACAGGGAAGTACTCAACACGTATGACACTACTATGTGCACTTAGAATAAAAACATTGAAGGTACTTACTGACGCTTCTCAGCTAGAATTTCCCAATACTTTTCAGATGGCCCTTCAGGATTGGTCAGGTCATCAACAGTGATTTTCGTATCTAGGTTTGCTTGTGTTTCTTTGGTGGACAAGTTCTTGCGTTTAACCTCAACATCACTAGAATCAAAACGACTTGATTTAGGAACTTTATTCTTACAACAAAGAGTATGAATATCATCGAACGAGGACACATTATTACTCACGCAGCAGGGGGAGATTCCTGGCTTAATTGGTGCTTCAAACTTTTTGATGGTCTACCCACTAAATTTTCTCTATCTGAAGCAGTGTGTTGTAGTGTTTTGAGAGATCTTCTCGTAACTCTCGTTGTCTCCTACAACGCATACAAAAGAATTAGTGTTCAATAATGATAGAAATCGATCAAAATATTCACGTAAACCGGCAACGGCACAAGGGGATCGATTGACCAAAATCACATTTACCTGGAGCTCTTGAGTGCTCATGGTGAAGTTTGTTCGGATAATCGCTTTTCAAAGATGCAAAAGTAACTTTCAGCTGGAGGAAATAAACAGAACAAACTATTATTTTGTCGTATTTACCAGCTCACAACGAACAACGCTTTGGGTTTGTTTGACACTTTGACAGATACTTTTATTGACAGCGGCTTTTCCCGCCGATCCACCGTTATTCATTTTTTTCTTTTGCACGGATTTTGATTTAGAGGCTTTTTAGATCGTGATTGTTTGAGTAAAGCCTCTCACATAATATTTGAAAGCTGAAATACTGAACTTATTGGTGAGGTTCTTCAGAATGGTAAGGCAGATGCGTGTATGACGATTGTATGAAAGTGGTCGAGGCACAAATATTATGTAAGGATCGTAACAGGAGGCATGCTGTGGCTTCTGGCTACCCCTTTGAGAAAAAGGAATGAGTGTATGTATGTATGTGAATGTATGAATGAACGTTGAAATGCTTTAGAAATGTATTTTACCCGTAAATGCCACCCATCACAAGTTCTGAATTTCTATAAAACGTGAACAAAATGGTAAGCGTATATAAGACGAAAACCTACTGTCCTGAACCCCACAAAAACCTTTGCTAAAAACCTTGGAGACCCTTTTCACTTTGTTTTATTATTTTGTTTGCTGGCAGGGACAAAACTGTCATCGACTCATCGTTGTTGGAACAAAGGATTTTGTAGGCTGAATGGTCTATACATCGATGCCTGCCTTTTAAAAGCGAACGAAAAAAAAAATGGATATTTGACATTTGAATTGTCTGACACTGACAGACAGTCATTTATTTGCGCTCAATGGGAGATGTTTTGTGATAGTGAATAAAAATAAAAATCAATTCATTATTTATCTATTGCTTATATTAACGATAGCGCGTGATTATGTGCTTAAATATCAATCAGTTACTAATCTTAATTAAAAGTATCACCATGGTGTAATGTAATTATAGTTATACGTGCTAAGTATTTTCATAAAAAATAATTATTTGTTCGGTTCCTATCTTATCTATTACCTGAAGTACATTTTTATCTATTGGTGTTAGTTTATAGATACTAAGATTTCTGCTGCTATAGTGTAGCTGGACGAAAATGGATACTCTCAAGTGAGTAAAATTTCCAATACGTAGATTTACTTACCTAGTACCTGCGTCAGAAGGAGTCAAGGTTACGACTAACCGTCTGTTATACTTCTTCATGGTTGAACTTATTAATTAACTAAATAATTATTATGAAAATTTCAGGTTTTATTTTGTCACCTGGAATGTGGCAACCAAGAATCCAGGACAAGATCTAAATGCCTTATTGGACTTTCCATCGCAGTTTAATAAGAACAAGCCTTTGCCAGACTTTTTCGTGATTGGGTAAGTAGTTATGTGGTTCATGATTACTTGCATAATGTTTGCTATATCCTACTTACTTTCTAGGTCAATGTGATATTGTATGAATTCATTGAATGAATTTGTTGTCTGTTGACCTTTGTCATATAACTTGTTTTCATATTTATGATTGCTTAATTATTACATTTAAAATATAATATCTACTCCATATGTTGATGCCAGGTAATTTTCATACATTTAACCGACTTTTACTTGCATGATTTTCTCATTATTATAAAACAAATTAGTTACATAGTTTAATTTTGTTCATTTATAGGAAAAATTTGCAATCAGTATGTGTGGTTGAGACCACGAAATAATATTTAGCTGACATGTTTTAAATAGCAATGTCAACACAGTAGGTAAACCAGTGTTTTAAAACAAAATAAACTAATGTTTGTTTAAAATTTCCTCAAAGCAACTTAAATAAATGACTTTTTTTAGAGATGAAATGTTTTTCTTGCATTTGAAGTATTGAAGGTCAAACACATGTAAACATACCGATTTAATATGAATGTGGTGTTACTAACTGATGTAAAGTTATTATACCTTCATTGATGCATTTCTTAATATCCATGATAAGTGATTATTATATCCTCAGTTTTATTTTTACATAATTGAGTAACAATTGGCAGCCTTTCGTCAAACAGACCTTTGAACTTTGCATTCAAGTTTTTTTTAATAATATATTCAAAAATAACTTAATTTGAAATACAATATTTCTTTTATATGCAATCATTATGTTCTTATTCTTTATTGTACAGAGAGTTATTGCATTTAACTGACCCACCTTTGTATAAATGGTTGTGATTTTTTAGAATATGAATCAATAGAATTTTATAATTGTTATATTTTATTTACTTTGCTTGAATGAAAAAAAGTTATTGATACAGTACGGATAAAGTTAAAATATCAGCTTATTAAAGGGGAGCTTAACCCAGAATTAAGAAAGTAATGGTCCAAATCTTTTCTCTTTTTACAAATTAGTTACACAATGGGATTATTACTTTTTTCTAAATAAAAATATATTTTATTTCAGGCTGCAAGAAGTCAAATCCCAGCCACAGAATCTGGTAATGGACTCACTGTTCACTGATGCATGGACGCAATCATTCAACAAAATACTTTGCCGGCAAGGGTTCATCATTGCCAAGAACACCAGGTTGCAGGGCATACTCCTCTTAGTGTACACTCAGATGAAACATATCACACATCTGAGAGATATTGAGGCTCAGTACACTAAGACGGGACTTGGAGGAATGTGGGTGAGTGACAAAAAAATACTTTTTAACTTAATAGCACTTTCCCAAGACTTCGTCCACGAAAATTGTGATTACTCGGCTAATTTGAATGATGTCAATATAATTTAAAGCCTATGTTACTGGGCAAAGACATAGCTTTCTAATGGTGAAACAATTTTTAAAATCGGTTGAGAAGCTCTTGAGTTAAATTGTAACAAACACAAACAAACAATCAAATCTTTCCTCTTTATCCTAGAGGCTATACCCAGATTGCTGGGTACAGGCCTCTCATTATCATCATCTATCTTCTATCATCATCCACAGCCTAATTTCACCCCAATGGGTGAAATTAGGCTGTGGATGATGATAAAGTTTAGATCACAGGTTCCGATGCTATATGCATGCAAAAACTACACACGCAGATATAAATAAATCTACGAAGTTACAAGTTGTTTTCAAGAGTCATCACGAAACGTCTCGGGCGCAGGTTTGACGATTTCCAGCCACCCGAATAAGCCGGTTTCCGAAAAGGCTTTAGCACCGTGGACCACATACATACGCTGCGGCAGGTTATACAGAAGACCGAAGAGTTTAACTTGCCTCTCTGTTTAGCGTTTGTGGACTACGAGAAAGCTTTCGATTCGATCGTGACCTGGGCTTTCTTTCGAAATTCATGTTGAATGCCCCTGTCGCAACCATTCCTATCAAGATCGGAAACTCTACACAGTCTACACTCGAAGTTGTAGACGATTGTGTACTTGGGACAAACGGTCCAGTTAGTTAAGTCTAACTTCGAGAAAGAGGTCAATCGGCGAATCCGACTCGGCTGGGCAGCGTTCGGAAAGCTGCGCGGTATCTTTTCGTCTAACGTACGCAGTGGCTCAAGACGAAAGTCTATGTCCAGTGTGTGTTGCCGGCAGGGACCGTACAACCCCGAATATAAGTTAATTCTTTCGAAAGGGTTACATGTTGTGCGGCTTCAGTCACGGAAAGGGTTACCTCTTGGTAGTGGTAGCCCTTTCAAAACACTAACGTTAGGGTAACCCTCTCAATAAGTTAACTAGTACAAGATGTTACCGGCTCCTGTATGGTTTCCAATTGAAGAGGATAACCCCTTGAAAGGGTTTTGTCGGGGTAACCAAAGGGTTTTAAATCAAATAATTTTAAATTACGTTGAAGTTGAGGAAAAGGTATTGTTGACCTTGGAAGTTTGGAATCATATAGAATCGTTCATTAAGTGTTTCTTACTCGGTTTGATAGGACGGTGATTTCTTTTTTGACCGACTTCAAAAAAGAGGAGGTTCTCAATTCTCAATTTTTTTTTTTTTTTTTGTTGTGTATGTTCCCCGATTACTCGAAGATATCTGAACCGATTTGGATTATTTTTATTTTATTTAAAAGGGTATAGTTCACAGGTGGTCCCATAATCATCAAGTCTGAATCTGATGATGGAATCCTGGAGAAATAGTGCGAAATCTTCAAATTGTATAGGCACACATAAAGCGATTTGGGTAGTTTTCAAAATCAAAATCAAAATATTTTATTTCACATAGGCCTGGATGGGCACTTATAAAACGTCGAAAAAGGTGCACGGTTCGCGTTGGTCGATTCGATTTTTCGAAAGAGTACTGGTCCCACTTCAATTTGGTGAAGATCTGATGATGAACTTCGGAGATAGGCAACGGAACTCCTCAATAAATGATAGTAAATGGACTGGGATTGCTGAAATCTCATGGCTATCTATTGTTTACACCAGTTCATAACATAATATCACGCCAGTACGCTGTGAAAGGTGAACCACTAAAAAGAGAAAAATGTTCTTTTTTTGCAAAAACTAAACCGACTGCAAAAAACACAAAAAAAGGAAAAATAACTTAAGCTTCAGAAGTCAGTGACAAATAAACGAAATCTATCAACAAAGGTTTTATTAAGTTACTAGCTGACCCGCGCAACTTCGTCTGCGTCCCATAAGAGAGAGAGGGTTAGACAGTGTGAGTCAACCTTCAAAGATAGACATGAAATGCTATCGCGGACTCGTTTTAAGAGGAACAATTCCGTGCTACATGATTGTTGCGTAACTTTAACCGCTTTAGCTCTCAAAAGGAATCAATGTTCACTGTTTTTGTAAAAAAAATCATACTCCGCTGAAAGTCATACTCCAGCTAGGTCTAAAATTCTCATCAAGGACCATGAAATGAGTCCAACCACGATGAAGATGATTTTTACTCTTGTTAGGTTTAAAATTCTCATTAAGGTGCAAAAAATGAGCCCAAACATGAAAAAGCTTCAGTAAACTCTTGCGTAGATACCTCATGTAACTGCCTTCCGTCTCCATTGCTGACCTTCGATGAGTCATACTTTAGGCAGCTCTTGAGTTCTCATCAAGGTGCGTGAAATAAACCTAATAATAATATAGCTGCTGCAAACTGTTGAAGACATCTTGCATCTGCCTTCTGTCTTCATCGTTAGACCATGGATGACATTCATTCTCCAAGCAGGTCTTAAGTTCGTAAATCTAGTTCGTGGATACCGCACAATCTGCGGCGAGGCGAGGCCTTGCCGAATTTCCGCCATGGGATCTGGAGGCGATAGTCCTCGCCCCGCTCAGCGGACAGACTCCGTCGTGATCTCATGGCGACATGGAGAGAGCGACTGTCGCAAACCCCGTGCAGGGCACGCCACAATAGTGGCGATAAGTCCCCTCTTTGAGGAGTGGCTTGAGAGGCGCCACGGCGTCCTCACCTTTCGCCTGACGCAAGTCCTCACCAGACACGACTGTTTCGGGAGGTTCCTGCATCGAACCGGGCCAGAAGAGACGCCCGGGTTCTGGGGCCGCCCCTGTGGAACATCGGTTACGACTGGGTGCTGCGTGCCGACCTCCCCAGTCTGGGACTTAGTAAGTATTTCGTATATAAATAATACGAATTTCCCTTTTTTGATTGAATATCGGTGGCATTGCCCCACAAGAGAATACCGTACGACATCATGCTAAGGAAATAAACTTAACGGGCTGTCTCCAAAATCAGTTAAATCACGAATTTTTCTAACGGCGAATGCTACGGAGCTAAGTTTACAAGCTATTGCATAGCTTCTATCGCGGGCCTTGAGCGTGGAGACCAAATCCAGATTTCTGTAACGAAAATAACCTAACACCCCATGTCAGATAATAACAATGACAAGCTAGTTTTCTTTTTTATATTTTTTTTGTAGGTTGTATACATTTGATGTTAGACGTTCTTTGTAACCATTTTTATCAACTTATGCAATTATAATTATTTATGTATTTTATTTTCCGCTTGTTGCCGGCCCCAAGGCAAAACGCAGACTGAATGTTCAGGCTCGGCTTCCCATCACAATGAAATTATGATTTTTATAATGAATGTTCCACACACACATACACAGACACGTCAAACTTATAACACCCCGTCGTTTTTGCGGCGACCGAGCGCGGTCCGCACGCCGCAAGCGAGCGGACCGCGTGCTTGTGAGCCGTCCGCGCGCTGGCTGCGCGTCGACCGCGCGTGGTAATGAATAATTATAATTGCATAAGTTGATAAAAAATGCTATGCAATAGCTTTACCGCGGCAGTCCCCGAGTGCCACACGTCTTTTTTTAAATATATAATGTTCATGTCGCCTCGATTTTTTAAATCTTACAGTTTCAGTCAGCTCCTATCCTTTCACTTCGGGCACTAAATAATGAGTGAGACGATCGAATGATATTTTAGTAGCTAGCGTAGATAGCGCTAGGTTTTGAGGTTTCAAAAATATTAAAGTTGTTTTGTTTTTCGCATATAGTTTCCGGACCATTTGCCTAACCTACTATATTAATTTGTGTCATTTTAGGTACTTTAGTTAGGGAGAAATTTGGCTATTTATCTTTTTGGTCACTGTTAGAGGAAAAGAAAATGATAGTTGATTTCGTTATAATGACGTAGTAGTACCTAACTGATACGATTAGGGTGAATATCCCAGAATTCCTGAATAGCGGACTGGCCACAGAAAATAAAACAAAATAGGCGGAAAAGCGGCAATCCGAACTCGATTTGTTTTTCGATTAACTCATGATTTTATTTTTATGTTTCTTGTATTCGCAATGAAAAGCACAGTGTTTACTTATTTAGTCCCTCGCTGTTGAAAATGTTACAAACGGGGTTTGCAGGCTATCCTAGATAAGATATCCTAATTATTTTAAACTTTAAATTAATTTTGCCAGTTTTGATTCGAATAAAAATAATCAATCAACCACAAATCATCGAGATACTGAAAATACAATAGTCAGATGTGACACAAAACGCAATAATAAGCTTCACATGTACGACTGTAGCCACAGGCAAGAAATAAGCAACTTTAAAATTTTGGGAACTTTGGCATCAAAATAGTCCAGCGCTATCGGACTATTTATGATTCCGTAAAAAAGACAAGATTGTACCATGTAGGAAACAATCCCGACTTTTCCAGGAAAAAAAAACATTGAACTTTAAAAAGTCTGCAATAATAACTATAATCGCATGTGTAAGGAGTCGCTACTCATCGCTAGGGCCTAGACTGCGTGTTGCGACTTGACGCATTCCTGCCGAATGTATGCAGTTTAGTACTTTAAAGAAAAGACGTGAAAGATAAAATTACAATACTGGTAGTCCGAATGGGTAACCCCTTCAACGGCTTTACAGTCGTTGAAGGGGTAACCCGTTCAAAACGACTTACCATTAAAAAGTATAACCCACCAAGAATGGGTTTTCGAATATACAGGTAATCATATCGAAAGGGTTTGGAAGAGGTTATCCATTGATGAGGGTTTTCGTAAAAAATGGTAACCAATATGAAATGGTTTTTAAAACAACACTTTGTCAAAACCCTATCAAAAACCCTTTCAATGGGTAACCAAAATGGTCCCTGGTTGCCGGTGATTACATACGGGACCGAAACGTGGCCGCTCACAATGGGCCTTATCAAAAGACTTCAAAGTCACCTAAAGGGCAATAGATTGCTATCCTCGGAGTTTCCTTGCGTGATCGAATCAGAAATGAAGACATCCGCAAGAGAACCAAGGTCACCGTCGTACCCCGAAGAATTGCCAAACTTAAGTGGTACTGGGCAGGGTACGTTGCTCGCGGAACGGATGGCCGATGGGGCCGAAAAGTTCTAGAATGGCGACTGCGAACCGGAAGACGATGCGTTGGAAGACCTCCCCCTAGGTGGACCGATGACCTGGTGATGGTTGCGGTAATCCGTTGGATGCGAGTCTCACGGGGTCGGTCAATGTGCCGAATGAATAAGCACTATAAGTTGTAATTGTATGGATTTACAGTCATCATCATCATCATCATTTCAGCCGAAAGACGTCATTGCTGGACATAGGCCTCCTCAGGTGTCGCCACACGTTCTGATTAAGTATTTAATTTTAATTCAATACCTACTTTTGGTAATTAAAATACTCGGCTGTCGCATATAAAATTTCAATACCTATATGACTCAGCTGAATGTTTTTTCGTGATTAAAATCATGGTCTCATAGATGAAGTGGTTCTGATGTGGTATACACTGTATACCACATCCTTAAATATGACCACACTGTTCTGATATACGAGGTGCATTCAATAAGTACCTAGCCTGATCGCCAGAGGGCACTGTAGTTTCAAAAAAGTTTTACCACAGTGTTGCACATTCTTTTTTAATTCTTTTTTCAAATTTTCATTCCAATCCCTTCATTTGTTTTAATTTGACAACTTATGGAAGCGAACGTGTCGATCGGTTTTACAAAAATGGAAAAAGAGCAATATCGTTCGGTGATTCGATTCCTATTTTTGGAAGGGAAAACGCGCATCGAAATCAAAGAGCGCTTGGATGCTGTGTACGGTGACTCTTCTCCATCGATGGCCACCGTCAAGAATTGGTTCAACGAGTTTGCACGTGGCCGTACGTCGGTTTTTGATATACCACGTCCAGGTGCACCGAAAACAGCTGCTACGGAGGAAAACATTAAAAAAATCCATGATTTCGTATTGGCAGATCGCCGATTGAAGGTTCGGGAGCTAGCTGAGACTGTAGGCATTTCAGAAGGAACAGTGCATCATATTCTTCACGAGGAACTGCGCATGAGAAAGCTGTCGGCGCGATGGGTGCCGCGTTTACTCACACCAGAAAACAAGCGCAACCGTGAGACCACATCGGAGACGTGTTTGGCGCTGTTTAAGGGGAATCCAGCGGAGTTTTGTGACCGTCGATGAAACCTGGATCCACTGGTACACACCAGAGACCAAGGAGCAATCAAAACAATGGATCCAGACCGGGGAACGTGCTCCAAAGAAGGCGAAAACTGTAAAATCGGCCGGAAAAGTTATGGCCACCGTTTTCTGGGATTCACAAGGTGTTATCTACATCGATTACCTCGAGAAGGGTAAAACAATTACAGGGCGGCCCAATAAATCGGCATAGTAAATGCCGATTTATTGGGCCGATTCGACGCCGAATTCAAGAAAAAACGACCCCATCTGGCGAAGAAAAAAGTGCTGTTTCACCACGACAACGCACCGGTTCACACGTCTGCCGTTGCCATGGCCAAATTGGTCGAATTACGCTACGAATTGCTGCCCCATCCACCGTATTCTCCAGATTTGGCCCCTTGTGACTTTTTTCTGTTTCCTAATCTGAAAAAATCACTCGCCGGGAATAGATATGGATCGAATGAGGAGGTCATCGCCGCCACGGAGGCCTATTTTGCAGAGTTTGACAAAAACTATTTTTCGGACGGGTTAAAAAAGTTGGAGCATCGCTGGGCTAAGTGTATCGAACTAAAAGGAGACTGTTGAAAAATAAATTGCCACTTTTCCAAAATTTTCGTTTACTTTTTGTAGGCTAAGTATTTATTGAATGACCCTCGTATGCTGTAGATACTGAACTATTTACTGCCTCTTCCAATACATACTCTTTCAAATATTTAAATACAAATGGCTGCATATTAGTATGATATCAAATTGATGTCGCAAAAAATATGGATACTGTTGACAAACAACTGACATTTGCTAAACGTAAAAAAACACAAACATGCCGTTCGCCTCTTCGCGCGTTAATCCTCTTTCATTCTGAGACATCACTAATCAGAGCATCAATAGATTACAATTGTACAATACTCAATTAAAACTACATTTAGAATGGAACAAATTGCACTTCTTACAATCATCAGTACTTTATGCAATTGAAAACTACATTTTATTCTATCTCAGTTATTTCTTACACAGTTCATCTTATGTAATTATAAAATGCTTACATATAGAGCAAACTCGACTGAAACAAACATTACTTTTGCAAAATAATTGTGAAGAAGTATTTTTTCGTAAAGTATGTAATCTATACTATAAAGCAGAAGAGTTTGTTTGTTTGGTTGAACGCGATAATCTCAGAAACTACCGGCTCGAATTGAAAAAATATTTTTGCGTTGGATAGTCCATTTATCGAGGCAGGCTATAGGCTATATAACATCACGCTATCACCAATAGGAGCGGAGCAGCAATAAGAAGTGTTGCAAGCGGGAAATTCACGCGAACGAAGTCGCGGGCAGAAGCTAGTTCTATGTATAATTGCCGTGTTAGAGTTAGAAGTAATAGTAATTATTATGAGTGATAATTAGTGTTAGTACAACATGTTTTGTGTTCAAATTTATGTGAGATCTAAAGCCTAAGAAAATAAAACAAAATATTATCGAAACAGGGCCTCTATGCAGTAGCTTATTTTGTACGCTTTCAATAAAAGCTTGAGAAACATTTACTCAGGCAATTTCGAACTTGGAACAATCCTGACCGGTTCAGCTTACACCGGGGCTGTAATGTAACAGTTCAGATTTACTTTTTTCTGTACAAAATCGAATTTTTGATTGTGACATTACAGGCGAATGCCTCGGTGAGGGTTAATTCTCGGTGAAGGAGCCTCTTTAGAAGTATGGCAGCGTCCGTCACGCGGTTTCACTCGCGTATGTTCCCGTGGGAGTAAGGGGATAAAACACTAATTATACTGGCTGATAATGTAGCTATCCATTACTGAAAGAAGAAGTTTTTAAGTTTTTTACATACAAAAATACAAATCTTTTCTCTTTATTCATAAATTTCATATTAGTATAGAAAAAGCGAAAAAGAGCGTTTTTCAACGCATTTCAGGAAAGAAGATACCATAATCCGGTTACGTCGAATAGCCTTGTAGGCTACGCATGCTATGGCTATGATCTAGCCCTAAGCGAGCGAGATCCAAAGACAATAATTGTTTTAAAAATATCTCGAAGTATGCTCTCATCCAATTCTCAATTTGTCTTGGTTTTTCATCGTTTGCTTTGACTACTTAATAACCAGTTACTATAAACGTTACAATAATAATAGGTATCTGTCTAGTTTTATACCACTTTTTCTGGTCTACTATTGCGTGCGCGATACTAACGTTTGAAATTCAAGTTATTCAATGGCTCTATTACAAAATATTGTGAGATTTATACTTCTTATCGTTCGAAAATAATCACGATAAGTTATCGCGTGAATGCCTAAAATAACACTTAGCCATCGATTTTCTTTATTTGCTCACCTAACGCCTTGATTCTACATGCCTACTTGAGTATTTGTATTTGTTAAAATCGATAAGGCCTTGAGTTGAAAATTTTGTATGCACAAATCGTTATCGCGTCCTTGAATAGCACCCACGTCTGAACTTCAGTCACACATTAAGTCTACTTTCTGTAGCTGAAACATTTTGTTTGCTGTTACCTACCTACTCTGACTATAGGATACTAACCCATTTTATACACTTGTAAGTGTGTGTAAACATCGGACAGCAGCGCGCAGTGTCAATAAACTATGTTTATATGAACTTATGTCACTTATGTTGTGAAGGTGAGCGCTATGACAGTTTTTTTTTTTAAATTTGGTTCCCTCAAGGGAGGAAGTTAAGGAATAAAAGGTCGCATGTAAGTTCGTAATTTTGGCCGCTGCTGAAATCTAATCGAGCACACGGCATGGCACGATAAATCTCTACTTATCTGAAAAATTAAAAACTCGTATGGCGGTCAAACTCGTTATAACAAAATTAAAAAAAAAAATAAGGAAGACATTTTATAGGTAGTACGGTTTTCTATATGGAATATCTCGGAATAGAACTGGAAACAAACATATTCCGGATTTTCCCCCACATGCTTTGCTCTGATGTGACCATGACGTTGTGTCGTTTAGATTTATGTAGTAAGGAAAAAAACTAAAGCAAGTTGATGTAAGTTGCTCGTAATCTAACACTGCATCATGTCTAGATCTAGTTAATAGTCTATTTCTGTTCCTAAGACGAATACCATGAATACTAAAATATAGGTCACCTATTTTTCTTACGTATCATGCCTATCATAATACATACCTATGTTTCCTTTCTTTCTTTCTTTCTTTAATAATCAGCTTGCAACAGTCCCACTCCTCCGCTATACTTTCTGATTCATTTCGTTGCGGGATCCAAGACAGTTAAATTCATTCTCTGGGACTTCGTCGAGCTTCATTGTCTCGGCGCTTTTCTGGTGGTCGCCACTGTTGATTCTGGCTTTCGAAAGTTACAGTGGTTTGGGCGTGTGTGGCGGACTTGTCCCAATAAAAAAAAAACAGTCCCACTGGTGGGAGAGAGACTGTGTATAATATGCCAGACGAACCCAGTATTGAACGTGATTACTGAAAAACGCCCATTATTAGTATATTAGTGCTTCAATGCTTGAATTATTTATGGACTTGTAACTAATTGTAGGTTTATTTGACCTACAATGAAGTGTATTGTTTTTGGACCTGTCGCTTCTCACCTAGTGCAATTATTGTTGGCAACAGTTTGTTAAGGCGGAGGTTTCTTGAAACGGTCCAAAAGGCGGTTTTTAAAAGCAGTGTATCTCTAAACCTGTAAATAATTTCGACAAATAAAAAAAACTTTATATTTTGAAGTCCTTTTTGCATACACTGATGGAACTCAAAACATAATTTGACAAACTTTAATGCACCAAAAAAATCTTCAAACATACCTCTTAATTTTCTTTCAAAGCAGTTTAGCCATTTATTGACAATGATAATTATAATTAAAAATATAACATAAAATTTCAAATGCTAAACTACATCGACTGATGGATTAATTATTATTAGATAGTTAAGTTCTAGTTTTAAATCGATCGAAAATACTCATTTCGCACTATTCGGCCCGCAGTGACTGAAGTAACAACCACTTTGTAGTGCAAGCTAATTAGAACTTTATTCTAACAGTATTTCAAACGAAGTTTGAACCACCACAAATAGAGTTGCTTATTTAGCTGATGTCGTCGCCTTAAAATAAATCAACTGTGACGTATGATTGTAGATCATGTACCATCTGATGCGGATTCTAGCTGATATCTTGTCCTTTCTTTAGGGCTCTTAGATTTAAATTAATATACATATATGTTAAACATATTATAAAACATATGAACACGGGTATTTATCGCGAACTTACCTTTAATTTAATCGCGACGTTTCGACCGGATTGCACCAGCCGTGGTCGCGGGCATAAATTTAATAATCTATACTAATACTATAAAGCAGAAGAGTTTGTTTGTTTGGTTGGTTGAACGCGCTAATCTCAGGAACTACTGGTTCGAATTGAAAAATTATTTTTGCGTTTGATAGTCCATTTATCGAGGAAGGCTATAAGCTATATAACATCGCGCTGTGACTAATAGGAGCGGAGCAGCAATGAAAAATGTTGCAGAAACGGTTTTTTTTCCTTTCGTTGTTCTCTCTTATGTGACGCAGACGAAGTTGCGTGGGTCAGCTAGTACACAGATGATGCGCAACTCCGGTTTTCGTTTTTAAAACTGTACCCAGTAGATGGCACTGTTAGTTTCTGTTCAACCAAATTAAATACAACATACTTGTTGTATTTACTACTGTTCTTGACTGCGGATTCGAACCTGGGACCTAATAATTACAAGGCAGCCGCTGTCACCGCTAAACTATCTACTTCACTGCAACATTGTCCAAAATAGCTGTTCTCTTTATGACAGTTGTAAAACAGTCAAACAGTTGAAAAGTTTGTGTACCCAAACATACAGATGGCAGCACTCTCTATGAACATTTTGTTTGACGCCAATGTATGACAGTATTGGAGGTACCGCGACAGCAAAGTGAAGGCGATTATTCGACTACCCCACTCATCTTCATAAATGTTGATTAGGGCCGGTTCACACTAGGACAGCACACTACACTAACAGTGCTATGCTAAACATGTCAAGTATGCCATATTCCTATTCTGTGTCTGTACAGCCGTCCATGCTATTCATACTAATATTATGAATGCGACAGTAACGTAGTCTGTCTTACCTTTTCACTTCTAAACCACTAAACCGATGGTAATGAAACCTGGCGGATAGGTATCCTGGGATCTGGAGAAAAAGGCTACTCAAACAGGCTCATCCAATAT
Organism: Xestia c-nigrum; assembly: GCA_916618015.1. NCBI lineage: Eukaryota > Metazoa > Arthropoda > Insecta > Lepidoptera > Noctuidae > Xestia > Xestia c-nigrum. The sequence goes on along the minus strand of OU745258.1, from coordinate 9,723,223 downwards.
TGCAAACGATTTCGCGGGAAACAGCTACTGCCTTATAAGTAGGGATAGACTGATAGACTTGACTTGATTGACTTGACTTGACTTGGGGGAAGACCGATATCGATTGTGCCATGTGGTTTTTTTATCGTTCAAGTATCAAATCGATTGGAGTATAGACAACAGGATATTACTTGCTTACTCGTATGTACTAGATAATAATATGATATCTATACTAATATTATAAAGCAGAAGAATTTTATTTGTTTGTTTGAACGCGCTAATCTCAGGAACTACCGGCTCGAATTGAAAAATTCTTAATGTGATGGATAGTCCATTTATCGAGGAAGGCTATAGGCTATATAACATCACTGTTGTGACCATTAAGAGCGGAGCAGCAATAAGAAATGTTGCTAGAGGGAAAAAAGCTTTCGTTGAGCAGGCGATGCGTTGCGATACCAAAACTTCACGCGAACGAAGTCGCGGGCAGAAGTTTAGTCATCACATAATTCCTTTTTGTGTGCTATCTATGTCCCTGATTTCGTCATGCATCGCCTATCTGGGTGACACATCAAGTCATCAAGGTATCGGTATCGTATCACGTTTATCGGAGCTACCTCTGCGGCGGCAGTCTTTTAGTAAATCTAAACAGGCTTATCTGCATTATGTGGTTGTGAATAGGTGGTTATATGCCCTAATTTTGCAGTTGCAGACGTTGCAGGCAGAGGAGCTCGTGGCTAAATAATAACAGCCGCGCGTGTAGATCTTTAGGTTAAGAGCCCTCTTACAGTCCGCTAGCGCCGCCAATCGAAAAAAAATTGTAACCAAAACGGCCGTTTATGTTTTGAATGCACGATTTAGCTAAACAGCTATATTTCAAGTGTTGATAAGGTGTTATACAATTACGTTATTGCCTTTTCCACAGTAATAATAGAACATATTTTGTATTTTTGATTCTATTTACGAGTTATGACATTTTTTCGATTGGCGGCGCTAGTGGACTGTAAGAGGGCTCTTAAGCCGTGCTTGCCTAGGTTGATGGCGGTAACCACCCTTACATACCGACCGAGTTTTCTCCGTGCCTCGATAAGCACGCTAAGCTGTTGGTCCCGGCTGTCATTTGTCCGTCTTTGACAGTCGTTATAGGTAGTCAGTGGCCCAAACAGTCTGACAACCAGTCTTACCAAGTGGTGTCGTATTACCCAGTATGTACTGGGTTGTGGAGGTCAGATAGGCAGTCGCTCCATGTAAAATACTGGTATTCAGCTGCATCCGTTTAGACTGGAAGCAGACCCCAAAATAGTTGGGAAGAGGCTAGTCAGATGATGAGACGTTGCAGACGTATAAGAGTTTTAAATCTTTGTAACTCAATTGAGCTAACATGCTTTATGTCTGCCTGCCAGTTTCCAGCTTGATAGTGAAACGGCACGTGACCTAATCAGGCATGAGATACATGCATTAAAATAGCCTTCACTGTGGGCGATACTCAGTCACCCTAACTGTCTCATATTTTTGCTGCGATATTTTTTTAATAGGGTAAACCTAACGTTGCTTGGGAAAGCCTATATGAGGGCAAAAGGTTTTAAATACCTGTATGGCTTGTTTCTAGTGGCCAAATTGATGCTCATTCAGAACGAATTTGTAGAGAGCCTTATAAAAAGTAATCAACCAACTTCCAAAAAGAGGAATTGTCAATTCGTCTGTATTTGGTTTTTTTTTTTGTGTTTGTTACTTCAGAACTTTTGACTGGGTGAACCGATTTTTTTGGAACTCTGTACAGGGTGCGGCACGGGAATTTAGTTATTTCAAATATAATAAAACAAAAAGTATCTACTACAAATTATGGAACAAAGTCTGTCTGTTCGCGATAAACTTAAAAACTACTGCAACGATTTTCATGCTTTTTTTCGGGATCGCATCTCGCAGTTTGAACTGCGAGATGCGATAAAAATCAGACGACAACATCTCTAGGTTGACCTAGAGATGTTGTCGTCTGCTTAACCGGACTATAATATGATTTTCATGCTGTTTTCATCAATGGATAGTGCTTTTCGAGGAAGGGTTTAGTTTATAGTTTGCACGCGGGCGTACCCGCGGGCATCAACTAGTTAGGTACATATCATTTTTATTCATTTCTTTTTTTACAAACTGAACTTTTTTTTTTAATTCTTGAAAATGGTAGGTAGAAGGTGGCCTTCATTCTGGTCAAAATACATTGGGAAAGTCAAAATCGTAAGTTTTGTTCTACTTAGTCCAGCACATCTGCGCCGGTATCCACGCACGGTACACCTGCATAGCTAATGTCGCTCTAACATTTTTTTTTTTTTTTTTTTGTTTAGTTAGTTTTCTACCGCAGACGTGGGGGTCCGCGCTCTTATTTACATTTTATGTATTGTTTAATTGATTTAGAAATAATTAAAACTACGATCGTGCTCCATCATTGGACACGTTACATTAAAAGACTTCGATTCCACCAAACGTCCGTCCATTGAAAAACTAACAATACAATAGTAATTTACAATACATTGTTCTTTCAGGGTAACAAAGGTGCTGTTAGCGTAAGATTCAACATATACGGGTGTTCGGTGTGCCTCGTGAACTCTCATCTGACTGCCCATGAACATCTGTTGGCCGACCGCATCAATGATTACAACTCGATCATAAAACAACACATGTACCATGTTAATGAGACTACCAACATACTGTATCATGAGTAAGTATTGTATTTTTTTTTTCTTTTGTGGAGTTTTAGAATAAATAAATAAATATCGCTGGACATTAACACACAGCGCCACCTAGTACCACACTAAGCAAAGCTTGTATCGTGGACACTAGATAGTGGATATACTACATATATATACTTTTTTGTTTGTAAACACATACTTATTATACATATAAACAATGGATGTTTATATGTATAATAAGACTCGGAAACAAATGTCCATGCTCATCACACAAATATTTGTTCCTACCGGGATTCGAACCCAAGTCCCTAAGAACGTAAGGCAGCGTCACTACCACTACGCCATTCGAGTCGTCAGAATGGAATCACATTTGCACGGATCAACGTTTTCTTGCATCTTTTTCCGATACTCACTAAACTGAGAAATCCAATTGCACGGTAAAGTGCTTTAGAGGTGAATAAATCCGAATGATTGCGACAGGACTTCTTGCTCTACCAAATTACGTCTTTACGTGACAGAATGAGATAGAAATGTTCGAAAGCGCAGATCCGCATAGACCCAAAGACCACGATTTTGTTCGGGAGTTGGGAGTGCTGCGTTCCACATGTTTTGCGCCCCAGTCTTTTTCACTTTTTTAATGCTCTAATCTCATTCCGCCCTGTGCGGTAGACACGTCTCAGATGTTTTGAATGTTTTTTTTTTAACCTGCACATTTTTCCTATGGGTGTTAGACAGAAACCACACATCCTACGATCCTTACATACCTATTATAAAACTTAAGAAGACGGGTATTTATCGCGAATTTACCTCTAATTTATTCCCGACGTTTCGACTGGATTGCACCAGCCGTGGTCGCGGGGAGACTGAAGTACTGGAGGTACCGCGACAGCAAAGTGAAGGTGTTTATTCAACTACCCTCACTCATCTTCATAAATGTTAATTAGGGCCGGTTCACACTAGGACAGCACACTACACTAACAGTGTCCGTATATTGAGGCGATTTCACTTGACGAGTACACTTAGTGATTACTGGATTCCAAGCTGAAGAGAGTTTGAAGCCGTCTTCGCGATTGAAATTAGGGTACTTCTTGATCTCAATCGCTTCCCGAACCATTCTCTTATAGTAGTGCTTCTCATGGGCAAGGATTTTTGGGTTGTGTAACTCCATCCAGACACAGGTAGGTGTAGGTGTTACATACCTACTCCTTTTACCTGAACTTTCTGAAGAATCTCATCATTCATTTTCTCTATCTAAATGTATATCATCATCTGCCTAGCCTTTTCCTAACTATGTTGGGGTTGGCTTCCAGTCTAACCGGGTACAGCTGAATACCAGTATTTGCTCTACCTATGTTCAATCAAAATAAAATTATGAACCATTCCCTCTCATAGAAAGGAGGCCACTGTGCCACTATGTCCCAGCAGTGAGAACAATTCTGTTTATGCTTATGTTCAATCAAGACGTGACATTAACATGTTAAATCATAATTTTATTAGGTATAAAATAAATTTCCATAAATCAGTTTTACTAAATGGCAAAAAAAGGCCCGAAGCCAATGAAAAAAGTCTGCAGATGTTCGTCATAGCCATTAGTCTTTCCTAAGAATGATGTGATGTCATGAGCTTAATGTTATTGCTTATTGTCATTAATTGCTGACGTAGGTATTACGTTGTACGTCTTAAGTTTCTTTTCCGTTTATTATTGTTGTGTCTTATACTTAGACTCAGCTATATAGAACGAACTTGTCCTCATTCTAGAATGAACTTTATTTTCATAAATCTAAAATTGGAATTCCTATGATATCCTTGATCACAGTCGCTTGTAGGAATATGCACATTAACATTTTACTGATAGAAAACTAGCTGATGCCCGCGTACACATTGTATATTAAAATCTTCCTCGAGAAACAATCCATGAAAATTGATGCAGTAGTTTTTGAGTTTATTGCGACCAGACAGACAGACGCGACGGAGGACTTTGTTTTATAATATAATTTGATAATAGCATTACACAAGTCATTTAAAATTGAAACAGTAGCACAATTTAAAATCACCCTAGTCATCTTTATTACCGACATACACTTATTGATTGATCGTCTGATCTACCGATAGAGTATCTTTTATTGATAAAATATCTATCAATTTCTAACATATTATAGGTAATAACAACTAAACATCACGCGCGTTTTATCAGATGTACAAAAAATGTAAGTAGATACAGTTATAGTAAAACCTTAAAATGTGTAAACAGGAAAATTCAATCTCAGATTTATCAATGAACCGCATCCATATTTGAGGAAAGAACGTTCTTATTTTTTCCTTATTATATCACGACTTATCAGTGGTGGCATGTTTTTTTTACTTTCAACAATTCTGCCGCGCTAGCGATATTAGCAGTAAGTCCAATTTTGGACAAAATGAGATAAAAATTGATCCTGAATCAGCGCAATGAGCTTTACCAGATGTGCTCACACCGGTTTTTATAGCTTATCGGGAACTGATAAATTTTGTTAATCATAAAGGCAGTAAGTCCATTAAATGAGAAATCTTCCTTAACATAACAACAGTAAGTATAGTTACCCCGGGTTTTTAAGTAATGCTCTATCAGTTAGGTTTTACTTTTACCTAAGTTATGTGCAGTAACTGTGTATACTGTCGATATATTAAATAAAACATGTTTTTATTTTGCCTTAATCACCTAGGATATCAGCAGTAACTAATTATACAGTGGATATAATAAGTAGAGTTTGTTTTTATTAGTCCTTAATTGCTTAGAATATCGGCAGTAATTAAACATACTGTGGATATAATAAGTAAGGTATGTTTTTATTCTGCCTTAAATACTTTGAATATCTGCAATTACTCATCATACTGTGGTTATATTCAGCAATGTCCACTTCATATTCTATATAAATGACGAAAATCCTTTTATATCTAGTGTTAGTTGACGCAACTGAAATATGGATTGCTTAGAATAATAGCAGTAAGTAGTAAGTTACTGCTTTTATTATAAGCAACTCATACTAGGTTTAGGTTCTAGCTTAGGCATAAAAACAAAGTGATAATATATAAAAATGTTGCTGTTTATTAATATCTCTTTACTTCAGTTACATATTATTATATTATAACGAGAAATTTCACTAGGTCTAAGTTTAGTTGGTAAAATAATCTCAGAACAACACAATTCTATGAAAATAAACTATTATACAAAAAATCTGCCTTTCTTATTTTCAAAGTCCTAAACAACAATTATAAATTCTTATTAGGCTTAATTCTACTCCCGTAAAGTATTACAAAAACAAAACTTAATAAAATATGTAAAATTGACAAGTTCAGCCATATTTCAAAGTACCAAACAAAAATATCAGCCTCTCTACATTCACAATTTGAGATCCAACTAAAGTTAAATGACTAGAATTAAAAATCAAAAATCAAGACTATCGAAATCAAAGCATTTATTTCAAGTAGGCCAGTTACAGGCGCTTTTGAATTGTCGAAACAAAGATGAAAATTAAATGTAGCTACAGCCCTAGTCACAAGACATAAAAACTATGAAAGTACTGTAGTTGCCCTTTCCCTAGCGTAGATCTCTATGGAGAAGAACGGGCAAAACGGGGCAAAACGGGTAAAAAAATCAAACATAATGTAAGAAATAAAATAACAAGACCTTTTTTCTTGGTATCATGAAATAAAACACAAAATAGGTAATAGCTTGATCTATCTAGAAAAACTTAGTCTATATCATTGACTTTATCTGAAACCGGAAAATTTAACCAAAACCTCTTTCTTTTATCTGGCATTAATTCTAACAGTTTCTTTAAAAACTCAGTCTTCGTATGTTCTAGAATTCCTCCTGGTGTCAATTTTGAACGGAATTCAGGAAATGTTCTTGATTTAAGGTACTTTAAGTGTCGTTAAAATCATAGACCTTAGTTTCACTAAGGTTAAAGTACCTTAAATCAAGAACATTTCCTGAATTCCGTTCAAAATTGACACCAGGAGGAATTCTAGAACATACGAAGACTGAGATTTTAAAGAAACTGTTAGAATTAATGCCAGATAGCAGAAAGGGGTTTTTGTTAAATTTACCGGTTTCAGATAAAGTCAATGATATAGACGAAGTTTTTCTAGATAGATAAAGCTATTACCTATTTTGTTATTTCATGATACCAAGAAAAAATGTCTTGTTATTTTACTTCTTACATTACGTTTGATTTTTTAAATTCTAGTCATCATCATCATCTCAGCCGAAAGACGTCCACTGCTGGACATAGGCCTCCCCAAGTGTCGTCACATTGACCGGTCCCTTGCTACTCGCATCCACCGGATTCCCGCAACCTTCACCAGGTTCTAGTAATTTAACTTTATTTTGATCTCAAATTTTGAACGTAGGAAGGCTGATATTTTTTGTTTGTTACTTTGAAATATGGCTAAATTGGCAATTTTACATATTATATTAAGTTTTTTTTTGTATTAATATACGGGAGTAGAATCAAGCCTAATAAGAATTTATAATTGTTGTTGTTGTTGTTGTTTGACTTTGAAAAGAAGAAAGACAGATTTTTAGTATAATAGTTTACTTTCATAGAATTGTATTGTTCTGAGATTATTTTACCAAGTAACCTTAGACCTAGTAAAACTTCTCGTTATAATATAATAATATGTAACTGAAGTAAAGACATATAAATAAACAGCAACATTTTTAATATATTATCACTTTATTTTTATTCCTAATCTAGAACCTAAACCTAGTATGAGTTGGTTATAATAAAAGCAGTAACTTACTACTTACTGCTATTATTCTAAGCAATCCATATTTCAGTTGCGTCAACTAACACTAGATATAAAAGGATTTTCGTCATTTAAAACTATTCTAATATATCTAGAGATTTATTAAATAAGGAATATAAAAGTGTTTTAATTGGGCTACACGTTTTAATTATCACAATTAATATAGCTTAAAAAAAGAAGTCCTAAAAAACAAAATTAGAAACAAAAACTTTGCGCGCCAATTACTCAAAACTACGCGAAACATACTTACTGCTCTTATCACTAGCGCGGCAGAATTGAGTACTATCCTTATAGTTTCTACGAACTATCAATCGTTTTACTTTGATAACACCAAATACCTACGTGGTTACCTGCTAGGAAACTGGGCCGATCCCAGTTGTAAACGTCCCTTTGTACCTATTGGCCTTGTTTCGTTATGTCTCGGTTAAATGAAGGGAAGTGAAAATTACGGTTTTTTCTACTCCTCCGCTATACTTTCTGATTAATTACGTTGTGGGATCCAAAACAGTTCCATTCATTCACTGGGATTTCGTCGAGCTTCATTGTCTCGCTTTTCTGTTGGTCGCCACTCTTGATTCTGGCTTTCAGGAGTTACTGTGGTTTGGAAATAGTGTCAAAATCAAAATCAAAATCAAAATCAAAGCATTTATTTCAAGTAGGCCAATAACAGGCACTTTTGAATTGTCGAAACAAAGATGAACATTTAAAGTAGCTACAGTCCCAGTCACAAGACATAAAAACTGTGAAAGTACTGTAGTTGCCCATTCCCTAGCGTAGATCTCTATGGAGAAGAACGGGCAAGAAACTCCATGGACACTCTTTTAAATCAAAATATTGTTACAAAATCTTGGTTACATCATTCATTTTGAGATGGTAGATTATGTGAGAACAATGTAGCAAGATGTGCATGTTAAAAGTGTCCATAGTAAAAACAAAATAATTCATTCAAATAAGCCATGGCAACTAAGAGATGACCAGTCACAACTGACAGCACCCGTTCACGAACATGACGCATGGATCAGCACCATTCAGCTCAACCACTTTGAAGGGAGCTAAATGATCCGACACACGCGCCACCATCAGCGAGACATTTGAGTGAGCATGACATACTCTCAACCGCCAGGGCACATTCAAGTCAAAACTAAAGTAGGTTTCCAGTGAATGATAGCTTTCTAGTACATAGTACTCACACAATATGGGCTATGCTATTATATAATACTAACATTGAATCTATACAATGCAAAGATAGTTGTACAATCTTCAGCAGCTCCAACAATACCATTTAATGCTATCAAGTTTTGCGCCCCTGTCCTTGTGGAGCAGGACCAGCATTGAGCCAAGCATTTTTATCAGCGATATAATCGCTCAACTTGTAATATGCTTGCTTACATAATGTGCGTTTAATACATGTTTTAAATTTCGTCTCATTCAGTTCAAGAATACTTTGTGGAATTTTATTATAGCATCTCAAACAGTACCCCATGAAAGATGAGTCTACTTTAGCGAGTCTAAAGCCTGGCTGAACTAGTTGGTCCCTATTTCTAGTACTGTAATTGTGTCTGTCGCCTCTTTTACCGAAAAGATGCAGATTTTTTCTGACGTACATTATGTTTTCGTAGATGTATTGGCAATGAACCGTCATGATGCCAATATCCTTAAATAGTTCCCTTAGAGAATCGCGCCTACGAAGATTGTATATGGCTCTGATGGCTCTTTTCTGCAGAATAAATATAGACTCAATATCAGCAGCCCGTCCCCATAGCAAAATACCGTAAGACATTATACTATGGAAGTAACTAAAATAGACCAGTCTAGCGGTATCCACATCAGTGAATTGACGGATTTTTCTAATGGCATATGCTGCTGAACTTAAGCGCCCTGCAAGAGATGTTAAATGAGAACCCCATTGTAGCCTTGAATCAAGCGTAAGCCCCAGGAAAACCGTTTTATCTACGAATTCGAGTTTCTCTTTATTCAATATTATCTCACAATCACTACTTTTAACATTCGGTAATGAAAATCTTATGCATTTAGTTTTTTTTTCATTTAATACCAAATTGTTTGCTGTGAACCAATTTTGGACCTGAAGTAGGGCATCATTCACGTCATCTAGATTGTTGGCCCGTCTATTTATCTTAAAAATTAGAGAAGTGTCATCAGCAAACAACACCATATTTTGAGATTGGTGTTTCAACAAATAGGGTAGATCATTTATATAGACTAGAAAAAGGAAAGGACCCAATATTGAGCCTTGCGGAACCCCCATTTTTACATTCAAACCCTTTGAATTAACACCGTTTATTTGAACATGTTGTTTTCTATCGCTCAAATAAGATTTTAGCAGGCTAAGTGCAAGTTTACCCAGTCCGTAATGCTCCAGTTTCAAAAGCAATGTGTCGTGATTTACGCAATCGAAAGCTTTGGAGAGGTCACAGAAAATTCCTAATGCGTCTTGGGACTCTTCCCACGCAGCAAATATGTGCTTTAATAGGGTTACACCGGCGTCAGTTGTACAACGTCCCTTGGTGAAACCATACTGTTGATCATGGAAGATTCTGTTGGTGTTAAAATGATAGAGCATTTGATTAAGCATTACTTTTTCAAAAACCTTGCTAAAAACTGGTAACACAGATACAGGTCTATAATGTGTGGTGGGCTTGTCCCAAATACCAGCGTTCTTTTGCAAATTCAATAAAATGTATGTGCCTGTTTGTAGTTGCAAAATAACAGCTTCTTACTAAATGCATTTGAAAGTAAATAAGGTACTTACTTATAACATGTCTGTTTGTTCCGGTTACTATCCGATTCGGGCGGGACTTTTACTGGCACTTAGCTGGTGTTACAAGGAGTAAATAAAAATTGTTAACAGCATTCGATTCAAATAGTAATCTATACTAATAATATAAAGCAGAAGAGTTTGTTTGTTTGTTTGTTTGGTTGAACGCGCTAATCTCAGGATCTACTGGTTCATATTGAAAAAATCTTTTTGTGTTAGATAGTCCGTTTATCGAGGAAGGCTATAGGCTATAATTATAACATCACGCTACGACCATTAGGAGCGGAGCAGGAATGAAAAATGTTGCAAACACGGGGATTTTTTTTCCTTTCGTTTTTCTCTCTTATGTGACGCAGACGAAGTTGCGTGGGTCAGCTAGTCATATATATAAAATTCTCGTGTCCAAGTGTTAGTTACCATATTCTCCTCTGAAACGGCTTGCCCGATTTTTATGAAATTTCATATGCATATTCAGTAGGTCTGAGAATCGGCTACTATCTGTTTTTCATACCCCTAAGTGATAAGGGTTATCCACCCCTAATATTTTTTTAAACTAGAAATAATTTATATGGCAAAACAATGTTTACCGGGTCAGCTAGTAATTTATAATAATATCAGGTGAATGTAGGTCGTGGGTAACAGTTACTAAGAAGTAAAGTTAGGTGTAACGAAGGTTACTAATCCACGATTTGCAGTCTATGTATGTGTCAGCTGAAAAATGGGCTCAAGGCTGCAGTTATGCGTAATTTCGTTATGACCCAATAAGACTTGGTTCTTCCCCAACATTCAGATTCGCTTAAAGACCCGCAATCTACAGGAATCCTGCGCATTCTGTTTTCCTCTTGTCTGCGGTTTTCTCGCTGTCGTGTACGGTCGAACAAGCTATTTGGTTTACAGTTTAACCCACAAATTATATTGTAAAATTTAAACCAATTAGCTTGTTGGACCGTACCTCTGACTTGCAGTAGGTAGTTGTTGCCGACACCTAAATAAATGTATCCTATACTCTTATATCAGCAATATCATCGTTGAACCCGAAAGACATGGGATGAGCGTTCTCGAAAAGGGCGGCGAAAAATGGATCTTGCTAAGTCATACCTGGGAAATTTGGTTTTCTCTATTTTCACCAAAGTTGAAAATCAATCAGATCGCTTTTCATCACTATTAATGGGCATCATTAAAACTCAAACCATTTATTTTTAATAGGCCGGTGACGTACACTTTTTTTTTTTCTTATTTATTTGCAAACATGCGATCGGTTCCTGAACCATAAGCAGTTGTTTTTGAAGAGTATTTGACATGTTAGGGGTGCCCTCCCATTGTTGGGCTGCCTTTGGATATTACTTTACTCAAAGTATATTATCCCAAGTGTGCAGTCTTTTAAGACGTCTTGTTGGCAGCGATTCACTTAGAGCCTGAGTGAGTCTGTTTTCGTGATTTATTATCCTGTCTGTAAGCTTTTGTCATTATTCTGTTTTCCTCTTTGATTGTGTGAATTGTTAGATATTCATGGATTTCATCCATTCTTGTGTACCATGGGGCATTCACTATAGCTTTAAGCACGCCGTTTTGAAATCGCTGGAGTATTTCAGTGTTGGAGGTTTTTGCTGATCCCCACAGACGTACACTTTTTAATTGTCTAAAACAAAAAGACAAAGCTATGATTCAGCCATGCACATGGCATAATAACTGCGTAAGAACCTGAACTAATTATAAACTTTTTACTTCATTTCAGTTACGTAATCTGGATTGGCGACCTCAATTTCCGTACAGACCATCCAGCCGGCAGCAGTCCTACTGCCGAAGAGATCGTGGCAACACTACAGAAGATAGAGAAGGACAAATACGCCTCGCTTCTCACTCACGATCAGCTGATAGCTGTCATGGATTCCGGCGAAGCATTCTCAGAGTTCACGGAGCATGACATACGATTCCCGCCGACTTACAAGTTCTTGATTGGAGGGGATGAGTATGATCTTAAGTAAGTATTAAAAAAGATTCTTAAGAGGCCTGCGGAGCATGCGTTGTTCATACAAACGTAATACCAAAATAATTTGTAAATCAAACATATTCTTATAGTAGTGTGTATTTATTTCGATTGGATTACAGAATATCTAGGTTCCCAAATATATATTTTGATTGAATACTGATTTAAACAAGAGTTATGAGAAAAATAAATTTTGTACAGAAATATTAAATTCCTCATATCTCGTCTTTATATCATTGTAGTTTCAAAATATATATATTTGGGAGCATAGATATTTTGTAATCCAATCGAAATAAATACACACTATCTTAAGAATATGTTCTATTTACAAATTATTTTAATATTACGTTTGTATGAAATACGCATGCTCCGCCGGCCCCTTAAATAAGCAATAAATTACCTTTGTTGTTGTCGATGTTCCGAATTAACTAGAGGAAGACCAAAGAAACGATGGATGGATTGTGTAAGGAATAATATGAAAGATAAAGGAGTGAATGATAGTGTGACGGTTGACAGAAGAATGGAAGAAGAAAACTTGTTGCCCCAAACCCAAGTAACATGCCTCACAACACAGCAATACAGGAGGATGAAAATGAATCATTCAAATTATTCGCCGTTAGCAGTCATCAAGTCAAGTAGACTTATTTATCATCATAGCTGGTATATATTTATTTATTTATTTATTTAAACTTTATGCACTTAATGTACAAAGGCGGACTTAATGCCTTGGGCATTTTCTACCAGTCTACCTTATATTGTCCCACTGCTGGGAACAGCCTCCCACCATTACTTCTAACGGTCACAATTCTGTGCCACCTTTTTCCGATTCTCAAGGAAGACATCCAGTTCGTCCCGTCATCCCCTTCGTGGTCTGCCGCGACCCCGTGTCACTGTTTCAGGGTACCAATATTGAGCCTTACGGGCCCACAGTTCGTTCGGCATGCGACAGACATGTCCTGACCCGTCCCATTTAACCTTTTAGACGACATTGTCACATATACATGACCTGCAAGCGCGTGCCCTGTACGCCAGACGACACAAATATGTGACAATATAGTAGATGAAATTGTGGCTTGGCGTGGAGGGTACGCGCGTGCGTTTATGCGTTTATGCTGTGGCGGTCAAAAGGTTAAGTTGGGCAGTCTATGAGCCACGTCAACGATTTGCGTTTGAGAGCGCAGTGTAGACTTGAGTGTTCGAAATTCAAATAGATGAGTCATTCAAATACTGAGCAAAAACGAGAAATAAAACTGGCCAGTAATATGTGATCTGATATGAAAATGCTGCTGCATCGCAACAGCAAACTTATCGTAATTAACATTAAAATCAAAGTACAGTGATTCTGATGACAGAGTTAAAATAAGTGCGGAAGGGCTGTGAATATCTGTAAAATCTTAATATATATAAATCTCGTGTCACAATGTTTGTCCTCAATGGACTCCTAAACCACTTAACCGATTATAATAAAATTCGCACACCATGTGCAGTTCGATCCAACTTGAGAGATAGGATAGTTTAAATCTCAATTTACGCAGACGAAGTTGCGCGAGTCAGCTAGTATAGTTATAGTTATCAGTGACATTACTCATGGATTGTTCAAAGATAATTTCAAAAGTAGATAATCTATAGCTGATATCGTTGCACCGCAGGTGACTTAATTCTTTTAACTATTACTATTAGTGTCTGCATACACACATATAAAACTCTGCAATATGTTGGGGTCGACTTCCAGTCTAACCGGATGCAGCATACCAGTATTTTACATGGAGCGACTGCCTATCTGACCTCCACAACCCAGTTAGTTCTAGGTAATACGATACCCCTTGGGAAGTCTGGTTGTCAGACTTTTTGGGCCACTGACTACCTGTAACGACTGTCAAAGATCTACAAATGACAGCCGGGACCAACAGCTTAACGTGCTTTGCGAGGCACGGAGGAAACTCGGTTTGTAATGAGTGATCACCCATCTACAGACCAACCTTGGTAAGCACGGCTTAACCTTAAGGTCGGTCCTAGCAGTTGTTGTTATTTAGCCACGATCTCCTCAAATTAAACTTTATTCATCCAATTTGTTTTATGGAAATTCAACCGACTGTCAAATGACAAAGAATTTGATAAAAAGACAAAACAACGTAATCAACATAAATGATAGACAATTATCATAGTCTTCGCACGATTATATTACTTTACGTCAGTACCTACTAATAAGATTGCAATCTAAGAATGGTAGCAAAATTAATCCATTATAAAATTGTAATTAAAACAGAAATTAACACGCTTTCAGCTCTATTGTCTATGATATGTTCGCATGATTGTGCCGTTGTACAAAATAATCATAATCAAAGCTAAATGCTAAGATTCGAGTGAATATTTAACTCGTTTGTAGCGACCCTGACCTACGTCCTAGGTCATGGACTTTGAATTTGAACCCAGGTAGGCTTTGTTTCATCAAAGTATTGCTCCAAAAACGGGTAAAGTGAATATTTAGCCAAAACGGGTATTTACTAGAACTCATAATGTCAGTGGAGAGATGTAAAGTCCTCTTAAGGCCGGGACTCCACCGAAGCGAAGAAGAATAGAATAGAATACTCTTTATTATGTACACCATAAAAATTATAGATACAATTTTTAAACATTTAACAAGGGGTGACACAATGGGCGGTCTTATCGCTAAAAGCGATCTTTTAAAGACAACCTTTGGATGGATTTAAAAGGGGAAGGACAGACAATTCTGCAGGTAGCCTGTGGTGTACCATTTACATATTATATACAATAAATAAATACATACATATACATACCAAGTCAGACATATTACATTTATAGACTCGACCAATCTTCAACCGATGTTAGTTGATTTTCGCACATCTTCTCTCCACTCCACTCATCTCCGCTTTGGTGGAGTCCGGGCCTAACCGTTCCCAGCCATGGCAGGCACCCTCAGCGGAGATAAACAACTGAAGCAGGAAATATAGGGCACGCCACGATAGTGGCGGTAAGTCCCCTCTTTGAGGAGTGGCTTGAGAGGCGCCACGGCGTCCTCTCCTTCCGCCTGACGCAGGTCCTCACCGGACACGGATGTTTCGGGAGGTACCTGCACCGAATCGGCCGGGAGGATACGCCCGGGTGTTTCCACTGCGAGGATCGACCGGAGGACACGGCGGAGCACACGGTGGAGGTCTGCCTTGCGTGGGCGGAGCACCGCCGTGTCCTCGTAGCGGCGATCGGCGGCGGCGACCTCTCGCATCCGGCCCTGGTTCAATCCAGTCCGGAGCGAGACGGAATGGAAAGCCGTCATCTCCTTCTGCGAAGCAGTCATGCTAGCGAAGGAGGTGGCGGAACGTGAGAGGGAGAGAGCCTCTCTTCCCAGCCGCCGCGGGAATTTCCCATCCTAATAAAAAAAAAAATAGTAGGAAATATTATAGTGCCCAAGTTTCACTTTTCCCATACTTCTCCTAAAGAGATGTACTGTGAAGTGTACACACCAACCTGTACCGGTCTCCCTGATATGGCGCATTCTTGGCAGGCCTATCATTGTATCTCTAGAATTATCCCGACTATTTTCGTGCCGGTTTCCTGTTTAAACAACTTAAGGTGAATACCAGTATATTGCTTGTAGCGACTGCCTATCTAACCTCCAAAACCCAGATGCACCCTGTAGTATAACTGCTTGTCAAAATTTCGGGCTGATCATATGAATATCATATTATTATACTGTATCAACAACTAACTGCGGAGGAATGAGGGAAATGTCGTGAGAAAAGTTTTGAGTATGAATGTATGTGGATGGACTGTGTAGGGGATGAAGCCGCTTTCAGACTACGTTATAATATAATAGCATAACGTATATTGGTGCTATACGCTGAGCTTATGCTATGCAATATCACGCGCCGCCCTCTTCCTTCTCCCTCACCCCGGGCCGTCCCGCAAGCAAATATTTTCTCCACTTATTTTAACTCTTTCTGAGCTTGCCAAATACTATAAATGCTTGCGATAACATCGTGTAATGTGAACGCCATGCTATATAGTATAGAATTTGGTTCTACTTTATACTATATAGCAGAATAGTATAGCGTAGTCTGAAACCAGCTTGATATGGCAAGAAAGGAGATTTGATGACATGACGAGTTATAGAGAAGTATAGAAGAAAAAAATCTTGCTGCACCAACCCGAATGAATTGGGATAAATGCAAGAATATGATGGTGGTCATGAATTAACTAACCAACGTTACCCGTTCCCAGGCGAAAACCTTCATGGACCGACAGAATCCTGTACAAAGTAAACGCGAACAACTACGAGAATGTCACATTGAAGGCGGAGGTGGTGTCATATAACCACATGTCACACTACACTGTCAGTGACCACAAACCTGTGGTCGCCCTGATGAATATAAAGGTTAGTGGGTCAATTAATATCGCATGACTTGTAGGTTGATGCACTTGTTTGTAGTTAGAAGTGTTCTTGGGAAATGTAGGGGATTTCTTGGCTGGTGTAGATGAGCTCATGAATAAAGGTACTGTGCCTCTGTACACGTACAACCGAGTTTACTGACGGTCGACCACTTTTCGACCTTATAACTTTGCAGCATAAGGGTGAAAATAAATTAAAGATCCCAAACTTATACATAAAAAATATGGTACACCGTCAGTGAACAAAGTAGTGTTTTAACAGTGTGGGAAAATCTGTAAGAGAAACGGGGAAACGGAATTATGTTCTTTTTTTTTCATGAAAAATAACTGATTTACTTAATTTTTTGGTCCAAATATGTTTTCAAGGTCCATAATAATAAGTGATAAAGTATCTTTAGTCTTAATAATCGGTTTCACCCATAAAGGCGAATGGCGATTGTGGTTTAGTCCATAAAGGACAATGAACAAAAGTGTGTGTAAAAGTGTATGGAGCTTGGTCCAAGTGTCCACCACTAACGAGACCTATGCAATAAAATAGTCCACAACTAATCTACGCATGTTATGATACAATTAGAGAAATAATATTTAAGGAGAATGAACTTCGAAGTATAGGCGTCTGCCCTTAGGTCGTATAGCCATAAGGTATCAAAATTGAAAAGAGTTTTTTAAGGAGGACCTTTGCTAAAAAAATAACACTGTGTGATGAGCACGGACATTTGTTTCCGAGTCATGGATGTTTATATTATGTATAATAAGTATGTATTTACAAACAAAAAAGTATATATGTAGTATATCAACTACCTAGTGTCCACGACACAAGCTTTGCTTAGTGTGGTACTAGGTGGCGCTGTGTGTTAATGTCCAGCGATATTTGTTTATTTATTTTTATTTTTATTTCGAAATCCTCGTAGCATGAGCACAACATAACTGTAATAGTAAGGAAATCCTCGCATAAACGTAATAGAAGGTTAAAACGTTACTGTCACACAAACTGGATTAGATCGTTCTTTTTTGGTCTGAGAAAATTGGCTCATAAAATGTTTAAGTAGATATTACAGAAATTTTGAAAGTCATACCAAATGTGGTGCAATAACAGTTCCGCCATCAATTTGAGTGGTTATGACGTATCTGCCAGACTAGACCTATTGTACATTATTCATTTACCCAACATATTTTGTTGTAATTACCTAACCTTAGTACCAATTCCTCCTGTTAGAAGGAACCAGTGTACCATACCAAAAAGATTACATAAGTTCGTAATGATTATTATTGTCTGAATTGAATTAGTTGTCTATGGTTACATTAAAAGTTAAAATCTATGGTAATATGTGACTTTTAACGATGACACGGGAGTGTCATCGTTCGGGGTAAACTAAAAAAAAATAAATACGATGACAATTCCTTTGACAGTTGGCTTTGTTCACTAGGTGTTTAAGTGGCGCAATCTGGTGTGTCACATGTCTATTTTCAACTTTTTGGTAATTATTTACTTACTTACATTTGACTTATTACATTTACTTATATTTGACAAACAATGTAGTAGCATCATTAGTGTAACATTTACAATACTTGATAGTTAGTTTGACGCGTTCTTTAAAAGTAGCCATTTCATAGTTTATTTTTTACAACGAGTTTTTTTATTTTGTTTTTTTTTTTATTTTTATTTTTATTATTTTTTTTTCTCTCTTTCTTTCCTTTTCTATATACATCTCTTGCTTTCTCATTTCACTTCTGACATTGGCAGAATTGTCGACATTGGCATCGACAGCACTTGCCATAAATAAAAATAGAATAGAATAGAATAGTTTATTTTATGTAAACAAATATCAACTGAATCATTCCTATCACTTGGGTTTCCGTCTCCCGGATCCAGTAGTCCTCGCCGCATTTCAACGGTCGTTGGGCAATTTAGGTTCCAAACATTTTAACAAATGTATTTTTAGGGACAAAACGCTTTGAAACCCGAACTTACGAGTTCAATTTGCTTTACAACTAAAAAAAAAACAAAATTACACTAAAAGTACTTACGGGATTATATCAGTGATTTTCTTTTGTTTTTACGAGTACCCGATATTTCGACGCTGTTGCAAGCATCATGATCGCGGGAAACACACAAAAGAAAATCACGGATATAATCCCGTAAATACTTTAAGTGTAGTGCAAAACCGTGAAAGTCTAAAACTCAAAACAAAATTACGTTTTGAGAGTGCTTACTAGTTTTTCTAAAATCTAATTTACACTGGCATGAAGTTGATATTTCTCTTACTAGAAATATCTATCTTCTAATAATAGAGAAGTTTATTATAATACAAACAAACATCCAAATCTCGAATAGTACCAAAGACGAATGTTTACTTTTCTTAAACCTGACTTGGTGGTTACTATGCAGGCCGGAAATTCGACGTATTCAAATTCAATTACCACCTTTTTAGATGCACGTAACAATATAAAATTACGATCACAAATACGGTAGTTTGTTGCTCTGAGATTCGTATAGCACGGTATTTAGTTCTAATTTATTTCACATGTCTATGGTAATTTTTGTTGTGTATTTTTGGTATATTGCACTAGCAGGTGTTTTTCCTTTTGAGAACATCTGATGTTTGAAAGTTATTATTGTGGTAGAAGAATACAAAAAAAATTAGCTAACATGAGGGAATAAAATATTCAAATCTTTTTATAATCACAGATATAATCCCGTAAGTAATTTAAGTGCTTTTTATAGTGTTTCAAAAACTTACATTAATTCAATTAAATAATTATTCATTTATAAATCAATTTATCATATAACGAGATAGATTTCATTACTATTCAACAAAGAAAATTCAATCCCAATCCCATGACCTCATTCTTAGTATATTTTTTAGATTCGATATCATATAAGTTATTTTCGAGTAGTTGCTTCACTTGCTCTATGGCCCATTTTATTCAGGGTGTAAGGGACATTGACGTGACAACTGTTACCTAGGATTTATCATATAGTTTTACATAGATCGCCAAGGTTCGACATTTTGTTCGGTTTGACACCGACACGTGGTTACTACGTATTCGAGCCGTGGTAGCACGCAACGCCCGCCCGCAAGTGACGTGGCGGTGGCGGGACTGGACGGGACGGGACGGGACGGGACGGGACGGAACGATTGGACGGTCGCTGGATCGCGTGACACCACCGGCGACCGCAGCCTACTGTCCTACCCGACAATAATGATTTACATATATGTAAATCATTATTGTCGGGTAGGACAGATCGTGATTGCATCATTCTGACCCCCACTGAAAAAAACTGCAATATCTACGCAGTCAAAATTGGAACAGCTGATAACAAAAATCCCAAAGATAAATTTCAACGCTGATAGCTCATGTGCTGACCGGTAACATTTAGCACATCGATTTCCTTTACACCCATCATAAATGGCATACACAAGCCAAAATCACCCTTGAACAAGCTTAAAATAACACGTAATTTTGCACGCTCGCATGCTAGGTTCGCAAGGGCTTCGTACACACAATAACTGCCGAGCCTGTTATGTTGCACTCTGGCATCCGAATGAGGTCTATGATCATCCCAGCATCAATCGAGGGGGAGGAGGGGGAGGAGGGGAACGTAGTCACTGATTCTGCTTCTGGCGGGCACGATGCGCCGGATGTTTGTGATGATGCTGATGCTATGGTTGAGCCACCGGTGAGTACAAGCTTGCTTGGATTTGTTTTTTTTTTTATTTTATGATCTTAGCCCACATAAAAGACCTCGCCCCACCTATACTTTAAACATTGGCAATTTATTTGATCCATGTAAAGTAGTATATCTAAAGATAAATACTTTAAGTTTATTTTTGAATTAAGTATATTATTTTTTCCGGGTGGGAGCATAGTCGTGTAACTGGGCTTAGACCTTTAGTTATACAGGATGTGGTGTAAACAACCTTAATTTCATCACGATTGATTATACCAAACTCAAGGCCTTTATACCTGGGTTGCGGGCCTGTTTGGGTTGCGGGCCTGTTCGGGTTGCGGGCCTGTTCGGGTTGCGGGCCTGTTCGAAAGAGATACCGCGGCCCCGGAACGTAAAAGGCGAGGAAGGAACATGGATGGTTTTTAGTCAGTAAGAGTCTGACACTCCCTCCCGCTCCGCCCAGAGTGGGGGGGGTCATTTGATGATTTCCCATCCTTAAAAAAAAAAAAAAAAGGCCTTTATACCTTGCCGGGGTTGCGGGCCTGTTCGAAAGAGATACCGCGGCCCCGGAACATAAAGGGCGAGGAAGGAACATGGATGGGTTTTAGTCAGTAAGAGTCTGACACTCCCTCCCGCTCCGCCCAGAGTGGGAGAAGTCATTTGATGATTTCCCATGCTAAAAAAAAAGGCCTTTATACCTTTATCCAGGGTTATCGAATATTTACACCTCAACCTGTATAATGGATGCAACGCACGTTGTTCGGTTTGAGAATGTCTATAGATCATATTCCTAAATATACATTTTAAAAGTATTCAATGGTTGCATGATTATTTAGCATTACCTTTGGCTTTGATATTGCACCAGTATGCTAACCGGTATTCTAATAATTTCAAATAGGATAATAAAACTATTTTCTGATTGTTTATTCTTCCAGATTTATGTTATTTCCTTTTGTAGTCACGACTTAATAGTTTGTTTTCATAGCATTCATAAAATATTCTTCGATAGATCCAATCAGCTTTTCGACCTTTAAAAAACATCCTTGAACATGCAACTTAGTTCTGCTAAGTTGTAGTAACCCACATCAATAATCGTTCCATTTTCAAAAGTGGGTTGTCCCATTTTAGTTCATAAGTCCATAAGTCCATAAGTCCATATACACCAGTGTCCTTTTTTCGATGGCCAATAACACATTTTTCTCTTCTACAGACGTTCTCTAACTACACGGAGAAGACGGTGGAATTCGCGCCGATCAACCGCATCTGGTACATCGGTGATGCTGACTTTAGGACACAGTGCACGCTCACACCCGACATCGAAGTCAACTCAAACGACTGGATTGGCATATACGATGTAAGTATCAAATCTTATACCTATTGTAACAAGCTATAGAAGAAGAATAGGAACTAACATAGTCGTAAGTTTTACTATCAGCTTTTGAGTCGTGGATATTCGAATAAAGAGAAATTCAATTCTTATTCTTCTAATATTTATAAAACTGGCATTCGATAAAAGGCCTAAAACATAAAAATATACATTTGGCCCAACCAAATGAATATTTTTAAAGGATTTAGGATTTACTTAATGTAATTTATTGGCATCTGAATATTCCGAGTGCAATTGAAATCATTGGCATATTTCCAGGGGTTAAAATGCTCATTAATTTAGAGATCTTTTTTAAGATCCAAGTCTGTAATGTCGTTGCAGTAACAAAAATAAATTATAACCCAAACACCAAAGCCGAGATGGACAGATTTTCTTTGCCTTTGCACCCTCGTTCCTATCTCGTACTTGCAATATGACAATGGTCAAATTAATTGCGGCAGTCATAATTTTTCTGACTTCCTACTTGTTGGCTATACAAATATTTCCTCCAGCATCGCATAGGCCTATCAGTGTCGAGCATCTTCATACTTATAATACCAATCTCATCTTCCTTCCAGGCCAATTTCCACAACCTAGACGACTACATAGCCTACGAGTACTTGGCGAAGGTCAGTCTGCCCGGCGGGGCTTCGTCCTCTGACGGTCAGCCTCGGACCATCACGCTGAGCTTCCCGGTGGGCAGCGGAGTGAGGAACCCTGGCTTTTACAGGTTCATCTACTTCAGCCAGCCGAATAACGATGTCAGAAGTGTTTTGGGTAAGTTGGGTTGTCTTAATTTTTCTAGGTTTTACCTTTCCTAGGTTTTTTCTTTCCTTCGTCTGAATCGATTTGACACACAGTTGAGCCTAGTTCAGAAAGTGGGATAGTTTTTATCCTAGTAGCAACATGTTTCCGGAGTAAAACTATGTTCTGACTTGTGGAATAATTCCATACTCAATGTGAAATAAGCTGTGGCCAAAAGCTGTATCAAAATAATTTTAAAAATTAGTTTGAGAATCAGCTTTTACTAAGTCACGCACAGTGTTTCTGTTTTTGAGATACTTCGGTTTAGTAAATTACAATTATTTTCCAATTTTTTTTTATAGTTTTCTAAATAGCTGATTGCAATCTTAATCAAATCCAAACACATCTGAATTATTTATTTAAAAACCAACCTTAGCCCCAAATACTAAACCCACATTTTCTTCCACAGGCATATCAGAGCCTTTCGAGGTAAGTAGCAAAGAGGACAGCCTAGTCGTGATCGATCCTTGCGAGCAAGCATCCAGTAGTTCCTCACCGGGCAGGGCTGCCAAACCTTCCACTGCTACGTCCGATATCTTCACCGACTTCACCGGCCTGGATGTTGCGAAGCTGTCGCGACACTTCTCCAACGATCTCAGCATTGACTGACTAAGGACCTACCTGCCCGGCTCACCGGCTTACGTGAGAAAGAACAATAATGGTGGATAATTCGGTGTTGTCGGTGTTCTGTTAGCTTTAAGTGTAATGTACAGTTGAACGGTTTAGTTGTTATGGACTTTGGGAAGACACTTTTCGCAGCGACTGTACGTGATTGGTCACAAAATAGTATTGTTATGAAATTATAGGCCTACATCCGACATTATAAATAAAAAATTCTTAAATGTAAAATTGTAACTCAAAAAAAAGTTTGTTGTAATTATTCTTGGTAAAATCAATACGACCACGTATACCGACCGCTAAATCTGACATTTGAAAGAGATGATACTAAATGTTTGGCTATATTTTGGAATAAAATAAGATATAGGGCTTAACAATATTTATCTTACTAACCAGTGTTTGGTATAATGTTAAATAATTATGTATATTGCGTCTAGTCGCCTATGTACAGTCGGTTTATGTAAACCTTGACCCCACTTAGAACCTTGTCATATTATACTAGACGAATGGCGACTTCAAATATTACAGCGTTGACTAGCAGAGAGTTTAATGTGACAAAGTCTGAAAATAATCAGCGCTTTTAAAAGGTGATTAGATCTTATTGTTAGAGCATCGGTGCCTTTGCTCTCTAAATGTAATCATATTTAGCACTTTCGTTAGCAATGCCATGATTGTTGTTCAAAATATAAACTATTGCATTTCATTGTAGTTTAATACACAGCTTTTAACCAAAAAGGTCGATTCATACATTACTGGATGGAAGAGGTTATATAGATATTTGTGGGCCTAATGTATGTGAAAGGTTGGGACATATCTATGAGTCTGTGGTATGAAAATCGGCTTTACGCGACCAATAATAAAATATAACTTAATTAACACGTATCAGGAATTGATATTTAATGTATAGTCGTGGAAATTTATAGCTGAGCAGCTTGGCACATATAAAAAATGTGACATTCTGCCAAGAACTTTCCGTGCTAGGTAAATAAGAGCTTTTTTGTTGAGTGATTATATTAGTACAATTTGTAATTTTATAGCACTGTAAGAGTGTTCACTGGTTAAACGTTGTATATTATCATAATAATAGTGTTATATAACATAATACATATTAATTTGCAGTCGGGGAATGATTAAAATTAAGGTATTTGGGTATATCACAATATTTGGCAGTATTAACGGCATTTGGAAAATAAGATTTATACGTATATCGATCCATGACCTACCTATCTATTGATTTTCGTCAGAAAACATTCCTGCGGTGAAGCTTTATATTGAAATTAATTGTGATGTTATTTTAAAAAAGTAGCCTTTTGAGCTTTTCCAGTTAAAGAACGTATAACAATTAACTATGGATATCATTTTTCTTTTATTTACTTATAATTTAAGTATGGATGTTTTAAGTACAGTCGAACAAGCTAATTGGTTTACAGTTTAACCCACAAATTACATTGAAAAGTGTAAACCAAATATCTTTTTCGACCGTACTATAGATTTTACTAAACCACCCTTAAAAGCATACATACTATAACTATTTAAAGTTCCGTAATAAGATATAGGGGCTCAATATAAGCTCAGTCTATAATGACAATAAACAATAGTTAAGTGTTGTGATTCATAAAATATTGCCATTTTTTTTTTTAATTAAGTAGGCCCCGTCCCTTTTTTTTTCTTTTACTCCTTAGCCTGCTCAATGACTACCTTTATTTTGGGGTACAAGCCTTTTGAGAAATGGGTTTGAAAATCAGGGAAATGTAAATAAAATGTAATCTGAACTACTTTTTAACTGTTAGTTTGAAAATATATTTTAATTCTTTAGAAATTTGGGCACGGAAATCTAAATATAAAAAAAAAAAACAAAATAATCTAGTACCTATTATTCTAGCCACCAAAATGTATAAACCTGTTTAAAAACCACCGATTTTTATCACAATTACTAACCTTTTTTTGTACCTTTTGAAACTGTAAACTATATGAAGTAACAATGTTTGTATGATTAAGAATAGAATTATATATTTATAACATAGATTATTTATATAAGTAAATAAATACATAATATATTTATGGCCAGGTACTGTTTGAAATTCTGAACGCTTTTAATATAATAATCATCGCAATATTGTATGTGGGTATCATACTCGTATCTTATATTAATGATTTAAGTTTTGTGTAACCGATTGTACTCTTTTTAAAGCTATTCTCACGAATATATTTTTGTTTATCGCGATTTGATAGAACCTAATTATTCTGTCGTGTCTGTCGTCTTAGATTAAAGAAAAAACGCATAAAAAAACATAATTTCAACAGTAAGTTGCAACGTTTTTCATATGGATTTTTTTTTTGGTATTGGGCTTCGCTAATGTTCGTTTTCACTAACACTCGTTTAGGCGTATCTATAAAGAGGACTTGGACTAAGCTAAAACTAGTACAGTAGCATTTTATCCGAAAATACACCATAGATGTATCAGTTTAATGTGCATATTCCTACAAGGGACTGTCAGTAAACGTGCTGTACGAATGTAACCATAATTTTCAAACAAATATGATTTATTTTCGTATGAAACGCATATTTAGCTTGAGTTAAGTCAAACTTTGCTAGTAGATCATAACCGTGGTGTTCACCTTAATTTATTTTTGTAACACTTCAAGCACAAAAGTATCGAAGCAGACTTAATGCCATGGGCATTTTCGACCAGTCAACCTTTAGGTGTTGCAGAGACAAGCAGTGGTAGGTGTAATTTCTGAAAATAATTGTATTTAAGACAACGATGAACTACTCGGTTATATCAAATAATATACATATTTATCAAATACTCGTACTAAACAATTAATTTATTGCACTGTTAAGAATTTTCAACTCTCGGTGCTCTGCAACAGTGTTGAAAATACAATTGTGTATTTTAACTTAGGTGCTGCTTAGTGTTAGTGAAAACGTGTGTTAGTGAAATAACCTAATATTTTAATCACAGTGTTGAAATTACTTTAAATGAACATTTTGAGTGCTTAATCTGGTTCATAAAACAATTCAGAGATTATTCGTTTTCAATGAACTAACATTTTTAAAGCTTAAGGTGAAAGAGTCAGGGTAGCCTGCCAAATTCAAATTTTGTTACGTTTTTTGCAATTTGCAGGCCAGTGATAGGTTGTATGAAGTTGAAAATATCGTTCGCGACTGTAAAAAGTATCTACATACTTTTTTACAGTCGCGAACGATATTTTCAACTTAACTATTACAGAATACGTACCTACTTACAGAATTATAATCATCAAAATCATCAATACAACCCTCTAAGTTATATTTTCAACGGTAAAGTCGTTCCTAGACTTTTTTGTATTGATGATTTCGATGATCATCATCAGCTAACTACAGTCTACGTCTTACTGTCGCGTACAATATTTTCATTAACATATAACCTAGCACTGGCCTGCAAATAGGGAATATGCAAGAAATACAAAACTCTTTTTATTTATTAACAATGCCTTGTATTGGCGCTTATAAACATTATGGTGCGCTTGTTTAAATTTCTATAATACATCACTTATTATAATTTATTGTTTTATGTGGCATGTTTTTGGTGAAACGGAACGCACTCTCAAAACACGTCGTCCTCGATAAAGGCGGTAGTGACATCAAAATTCATATGTAAAAAAATAACTTTTATTTGAAATGTAGGTAAAGTTGCACTACGATTTTATTATAATATCGTTATCGCAATTTTTGCTTGAATAAAGCACATACAATAAGTAAAATTACTTTATTACAGCCAAAAAAATAGATATAAACAAGGTCGATTTTGATAAATGACGTCCAAGTATGTTCGCGACAATCACGGACGTTTGAACTGTCATAGAAAGTTGCAGAAGTTTAGTATTATTTTTAACCGACAAGCAGTGGTTGAAATTAACTTTTAATACTTTTCTTGGGTTGATAATAGTGTAATTAATATATTTACTTAAGTGAAGAAAAAAATACAAAACGTAAGATAATTGAATTCCTCGGGCTACCCTGACGCTTAAGGTTTTAATTTTTACTTGCCATTGTACGATTAATTAAAAACGGTACTTATTGTTTAGGATTTAAGTAAATCTACAAAACATGTAAAAAAACAAATGTAGAAAAATTGTATCTATGATTGCTTCTGCTTTAGCCGGGAATTTGTTTAAGTTAGGGATGCGACGTCACATTCTGCGAGTTCTGCAGAATGTTAGAATTTGTCAAACGAATTAGGTACT
Source organism: Xestia c-nigrum (assembly GCA_916618015.1). Taxonomy (NCBI): domain Eukaryota; kingdom Metazoa; phylum Arthropoda; class Insecta; order Lepidoptera; family Noctuidae; genus Xestia; species Xestia c-nigrum. Next base: position 9,695,911 of record OU745258.1, on the reverse strand, counting down.
CAGATTGTTTTAAACGTCCCTTCACTAAATGCTACATGAAAACCGCACTACTTATATAATAAAAGAAATCGAATGAAATAACAATGAATACTTAGGTACAAAAAAAAAAACATTCAAGCAAAAAAAAAAACGACCGACTTCCAAAAAAAAAACACAAAAAAGTAAAGTTTTAGAAATCTGTGTTATGTGTGATCCACTTTTTTGTTATCAATTACATAAACTCCTCCTTTTTAGAAGTCGGTTAAAAACATTACTCAATCAGGTTTACTTTGATGACTTTGACACCCGTCTACCCACTCCGCGATATATTACACAGACGTGATATTACGTTACGTAAAGGCCCTAAAGGCTATATTTTTGGTTGTGAGCGTAAACGGAAATCGAGGCGGGAAACTCCGATGTTATACTCGACTCAATTTCATTCAATATGTATAGTGTATGACCGTTTCGCTAACTGGTCTCGCTTAAAACCCCATTGCCTGCCGAAAATTTTGGTATTTTATTTCTGTCAAAAAGCTTGGTATTTCTAATTGTTTTACCACCCTGGGGCATTGAATATAACCACAAAATCTATTTTTCTTGTCACAGAAGTTTCAATTAAAATAAATAAATTATGGGGTTGACTAATATAATACTTGCGAAATATTTTTCCGTGCTTTACTTTTTAGGTAATACTTTTGTCTCCATGACATTAATTATTAGTGAGTAAAAAATACATATAATACAATAAACATTGTTTTTCTTTTTTTTTGTAGTTTTTGCGGAATGCAAGGTCGCACCAGGCCCCTTATTCACAACCATTCGACTCGCTTCCGATTCGGAAAGTCGTATGTCTATCTCGGTCGTTTTCGTAATGCCAGAAGAAGACAGATATACGAGTTGGAAACGAGTCGAACTTTTGTGAATACGGGGTCATGTATAAATAAATACAAAACATTCATGATCCTGGTTTCTTTTAGGATTTCTATTATGACATTGAGTTTATACGTGATTTAATTAACGACTGAGTTATTTTAAAATGCCTCGTCATTTAAAATACAGGGTTTAAAAAATCTCTTCACAAAGCCGTCAACCAAGCATTCCGTACATTAAACTAAGTAACTTTACTTTGTTTTTGAGTTTAAAAGTCTCGTTTTGTGGTAGAACCCAATGAAAATTTTGTATTTAAAAAGAAACTCAAAAGGTTGGATCTTGGGGCCCCAATATCTCCGTAACTAGAAGGTTCCCATGTATGAACAAAACATTTATCGCAATTATGGGGAGCACAAGTTAGTGCCTTTCGGCTTCGTTAAAGAGGTTTTTTTACACCCTTTATTCTGCAATCTTGTCAACCTTGCAACTAAACAAAGTTAAAAACACCGAAAATTTACGTATTTAGACCGTTCATATCCTGTTAATTTGACCTAAGCGTCTAAATAGTAGAACAATGACAATATCCGACTAAAGCACTGGCAGCAAACATAAATAGTTATTTGTGCAACAAGAGAGCAAAGTGAGTTTTTGTTGCGAGTGTTTATTTTGAATCACGAGTAAGCGAAGGATTCTATAGTAGAATCACGAGCGTAGCGAGTGATTCTAGGTTAGAATCCTGAGCGTAGCGAGGGATTCAAAGACACGAGATGCAAATAACTTTGGTCTCGTGTAACACATACAACTTTTCACCTCAGCAGCGAGAACATACACTTAAACAATACAAAACAGTACATTCAACAACATACATACAACTACAACATACTAAACAACATAGTGAGATATAAATAATGAATGGATATTAAATAATGTACAGATGGCAGACAGGCAGGAAGTTTTATTCTGCATTTTTACATTATGCTTCAATTCTTCGGGTGATAAATAAATAGCAGACTTCGTCACTGGACTCACTCATATCTATTTATTATTATTATCTTAATCATTATCATCATCATCTCAGCCGAAAGACGCCCACTGCTGGACATAGGCCTCCCCCAAGTGTCGCCATATAACACACACACACACACACATCGCGTATTATCTTAATATTCAAATTTTATTGTACTTTGTAGCTAGCGTACATTGACCTAACCATTGCCTAGCGTAAATAATAATATTTGAAAAATAAAAAATTCTGACCCCGCTATTTTTTTTAAGTGCGTTCTGAAACTATACTCGCGGTATTCTGTCTCAATATTAAAGATTGTTAAAACTATAAATAAATAAGTAGATACATGATAAACTTCGTATTGTTTTCTTCAAAATTATTCATCTTAATTTAATTGTAAAAAATATAATTCTATAATTTGAAATGCAACATTTTTTTTATTTAAAACGATTATCGATTTATAATATCGGTCTCCGAACGTTTTACTGTTTTTTTTTCTTTTTGTGCCTACTAGTTATGGAATTTGAAAATCGAATTTCGAATCGACTTGTTTCTATCTCTCGTTTTTTTGTATCGAAGTGAAAGTGACAAAACAAAGTGAAGTTGAAACCTTTCAAATTTTGTGAGTAGACTTGCACAGTTCTCGATATTTAAAAAAAATAATTAAAAAGTTACTTTGTCTCACGCTCGCAGCAAAATCGAATTTTGCACACTGTCTGTAAACAGCAAAACCTGCTTGTTTGAGGTGCTGAGGTGAAAATATAATTTTATTCAACCACGGCGAAACCAAATTGGTTGTAAGCGAAGCAAATTATGAATGCCTGTATTCAACTTGCTCGAGTGAATCTAGCCAATAGAATAATAGCTGCAAATTTGTTGACATTTTCCACATTTGTAACGCTTATGTCCGATTCCACGAACGGTAAGCGACAGCTAAATAAATGCTTTAAGATGATTGCATGATTGAAATTTCAACTCTATGTGCTAACCCGAGCGCTGAAAATGCAACAGTGCACTGATATTTAGGCATTAATCTAAGTTTCTGTCGCTTTGTGTCAGCGGACACTGGCATTAATTGTTGGAAATTTTCTGGATTCGTAACGCTTAGTCTACAGTTAGCTACGCGCGCTACGAGATTTCGTAGCGATATAACTATGCAAACGTATTTGTTATTTTGTTGAATAAAATTGCCATTTTCGTGGTCCTGAAAGACGATATCATTTTCATGAATGAGATTGCACATTTTAATCGCTACGAAGTTGTAGCGTGCGTGTACGCACCTACTATCATTGTTATGATATGACAGAATGGTGTGGGTTCCTCTTAATTTGAACTATATAACACGGTTATTGTATATTTATATACCTACTAGTATGTATATGTCTTAGTCGCAGTTGAATTGTTCCGTAATAATAGTAGAATATTTATGTAATTCCATATCACGTGATTATTATATTATCCTTATCAGTTAGTTACCCAACTTTCCGTATAAATGTATCGTGATTCGCTGCATTTCAAATGCTATTAAGATTGTAGTACAAAATGATTAATTTGTAGTTGTCACAACAGTTGTGTTAAATTATGGGAATAGAATTTATTTAGTTGAACAATTTGTTTTATTTACTCGTTTCTTTGGTAATTGCGTGTCGTAATCGCTGTCAGGGCGCGACACGATAGGTGTAATGTTTGCCCTTATCAAATTAATCACATCGCGATAAAGAGTCCGCGATATGTAGCGCGGCGAGGGAGGCGCGGCGTTGATGTCGAATGCGTGCTCGTACTACTCACTGTACTGTAGCTCGTAGCGTTATCGGGAAAGCGCGGGAAAATCGCGGCGCCGAGCACTCGCTTCAGTAGGCTCGCGGCCGCCGACAGACATGGACGGATCCGCGCGCGCGCTCGCTCTCGTACTCGCGGTGATCGCGCTCGCGTACGTGCGCGCCCACATACCCTCCCACGACAACATCCTCAGAATACAATTATGGGACGCGGAGGGTCTCAGCAGGGATCCCATCACCACGCCGGCTCCGGCCACCACGGCAGCTTCGCGCACCACCAGGCGCCACAAGTTAAAAGTGAACTTGGACTCTCTGTACGACGCTATGCTGGAGGAAGGCCATGGCGGAGGGTTCGGCAGGTTCACGAGGCACAAGGTGCGGCACAAGCGGCGCCGGCCCAGGCACACCGGCGCCGACCTGCCGTGGAGGTTCCACGCCGGCGACCAGGTGCTGAACGTGGCCGTGTACAACGACGATGTGCCGTGGGAAGTTATCGAGGCTGACAATAGCGGGCCGGTGGTGAATGCCAGTGCAGTGAGTGACAGTGCCAGTTCCCCAGTGAATGCGCCGCGGGACGTGGGCCCCCCCATGCTGCTGCGTCAGCCTGAGGACGAGGTAATGAGTGAGAGCAAACACCGTATACATTAATGTAACGTGCCTTTCATCGTTATCGTCGCCCCGAGGTGGTTAATAGCCATTCACAGTACTGATAGGCTGCCGGCATTGCCGTAGGGATTTCTATTCACCGCTCCTTTTCAGGATAACCCCTCGGGCGACGATGCGTTGATAAAAGTGAATGCCCTTCATTGTTTTTAAAATATTTTCTCGCCGGCTGTATGTAGATCGTATCACGTTGCGAGAACGCGAGCGAAAAATAATTTTCAAGGGGAGATTGGCTCACACAGCACCTTATCAGTAAGATATATTTTGCGGATTATCTGTTTGTTTTTGTCGGTGTTTACGTTCGCGTACCTGCTGTGTTGTATTTACTGATATAATATCTTGATTGCTCGGGATATCTTTGCTAGTTAGGTACTGTTATGTGACCTATAGTCTGTTGCCGGAATTTAGGTAATTGGGTAACCAATTACACAAATTGTATGTCCAGTTAAAATTTTGTTACTTACGTACAAATTAAGTTTTATTATCACCAATATTGTCTTGCACTCGGTAGGATAAGCCGCCATCGTTTCTTTGGTTCTCCATACAAAACAAACTTTCGAATAACTAAACACGGAAAACGCCGGAGGTGTTAAACTTGGGAGATACTTAACAAGGCAATTCTAGACAGTTACGAGTGTATGTATGCTTAGTGAACTGTAAAACTTGTATGTGCTTACATAGATCAGCTACATTTAAACTTAGGCCCGTAAACGTGTCCCCAGAGAACTAAATTAGGCACATGACTGGTTTTTAGCTTTCGACCTTTAGATTGTTAACCTTTCGCGAACCTCACCAAGGGTCATGCTACCGACATGGGTTTGCCACCCCGCACTATTACTCTTTCACATTTATTCACTCCCTTCCTGTTTTAGCATAAACGACTCATTTGAGTGTGTCCGTTTAAAATTCACTAAAAACATTGTTACGGGTCACTTGATTTAATTTTCATAGGACCACTAGGGTGGCCCTTCCGTGCTCACATACTTACGTACTAAAATATTCATTGTCATGACTAAACAAATTACGTTAGAGTTGTATTTATAGTGCAAGCATTTCAATTTAAATCGATTACGTAGACATATCGATAACGTTTCGAATCGGATGGGGCGTTATCTCGTTTCGTGCGAGTTTATCGTTCACCTGTGCTAAGTTTCAGGGACGACCGCGTATACGCCCGCTGCCCGCAGACGGCCGGCGGCGATCAACCGGAAATTAAGCACAAATCAATAATTTCCCACTCGATAGTGTCCACATGTCCACTATCGATGCCGCTAATAGAGTCTGATTGACTCGTCTGCCGTACATCTATTCGAGTGATGCGAAATATCAATCAACACCTGAGTTATGAACGTGATCGAAAATGTTCGTTTCTTGAAATGAGTCATATGTAATGAGTTGACATGTCTGTCTGGTTATTGTTATTATTTCGGTACTTACTTATATGTCTTTAATATATCAGATGATGCTATATCAACTTCCACTTGTATTGCGCGAACCGCTTTCTGTAGAATTCAGTGATGGTTCTCTGTTTTCCAATCATAATCTTGATCTCTTCAAAGTTCGATTGAATCGGTCTCTTCTAGGTAATCGTGCTTCATCCTAGGGCTTATCATCGCTTCACAGCAGGCGAGTTGCGGCCAAAAACAAGCCTATTTACGATAAAGAAAAAAAATCTTGGAAACCTATACCAAAGCTACTACCAAAACGTGCCAAATAAATGTTTTTTCTTCCTTACTTTTCTTTATAAAAAAAAAGAAGTGGTCTTCTAGAAATCTAGACCCACCAATTACAGAACACAACAGTAATTGTATGTCCTAATAATTTTTATTCTTGTTAATGCTGAATTGATGATTAGCTTAGAATAGTTACATAATTACCTATAATTTTAATTAGTTATCCGAAGCGCGAACGACATTACATAACCATAGTACAGAATAAGGTTACTTAAGTATTTAAAGAATAAGTATTAAGTACCTGCTATAGTATAAGTAGAAATAAAATACAAAAACACATACTTAGCAAGTAGGTATTATTTATTCATTGAAATACATATATAAATTGTACTTAAGTTAAGAAAACCTAACTACTATTATAACCTCTTGGCAACGGGAAAATCGTACCTATAACTAAGATTCTTAGAACACAAGGCATCTACATAATATGTATAGTAGCTAACTAACACAACGTTATCATAACGTATAAATTAATGTTAAATGATGATTCAAACATTAATTAATTTATCAAGTAGGGATAGGTGTGTAATTAAGTATACCGCATTGCACCTCAAGGAGACATTTAGACCCCACATATTATTGTGCGGCGTTATAAACTCACCCTCTGACTTCATTACACTAGAATACGAGTTTAATACTCACGAAGAGTAATTTCTTCGTGTAAGCGAATACGTACTAAAAGACTTTATGTAACAAGTAGCTTATACCCGCGACTTCTCTCGCGTGGAGTTCGTTAATTGTCCGGGATATAAAGTATCCTATGTGTCAATCCAGGTTATAAACTATCTTTCTGCTTAATTTCGTCCAAATCCGTTTAGTAGTTTCTGCGTGAAAGAATAACAAACTGTCGCATTTATAATATTAGTAGACGAATTATTTAAGCAGAAACCATTAAATAAACGTTAAAAAACTTCCTTCATTAGGCGATTTAAATCCGAAGTAATTTCCGCGTGTTCATTTAGGATTTGTTTCCACTTCTTACCGCTGTCCGTCCTCAACATAACGACCCATAGGCGACGCTCAAAAGTTAATTATCCTCCTTAAATTTATTATTCCTATAAAAATCTTTATGAAACGTAGACAGCCGTAAGAAAACCGTAACAAAAAGTAATAATAATGAAGTTCCCCTTTGTGACGGGATTATAAAAAGGGAAAATGTAATTCCTTAGTGAATCAAGCATCTGTCTTTGAAATATTGTCAGTCGTCAACCTAAATAATTATCTATTTCGCTCCCCCTATCCTTAAGAGCGATGAGGCGAATATTTTAGCGAAAATCGATGACTTAGCTTCCGCATAGCGAAGTACACCCACATAGCACCTGTGACTGCACAAACATGTTTTTTGAGTAAGAACAATATCGTAAATGTTTCACAAGCTTTCGGAAAATGGGAAGAGAAAACTTTCTGTTTGTGTTTCGCGTAATAATCTTTACTTAACTGGGGTTCAGTAGGTTAAATATAAAGGAATTTGTGTGAATAAGGTAGGTACTTGATTTATAGCGTCGGCAATGGCCGTCTTCTTTCGTTATCGCGTGGTTAGTACCTCCTGTTCAGAGTTTTTATGCTGCCCATGGGCCTCTGATTTGGCTTTACATGCTGTCAAGAAATATCTCTCAAGCATGCTAGTAAAGTTGTCCGTCATTCTCTGTAAACGGTGGTAGTTAGGTATAACGCTAGGTAACCTCGGCAAAACCTGAGTTTAGTTAGAGCATTATTAGGTATGTTATTATGAAAACCAAGCCACACGCATAACATTAATTTGTTGTGACAGAAAATTGCAATTACTCATTCATTTTGTAAAATTCCCCCGCCGCTCACGCATTCGCACGCCGCTTTGCTTGGTGTTGGCTACTGGCTACGGCATGTTTAATCCTTGCCAGTTTTAGTCGCAGTTTAGGGTAATTTAATGTTATAGTCAGTTATGATCCCCAGAGAGTAGTGTCATATACAGGGTGAATTTTAATTAATGCGACAAAATGAAATTGGAGCTTCAGCTACAGTAACATAGTAATTATAAACTGTTTTTTCTACAATCTAAATCGTTAAAAAAAACGCGATTATCGTTTTCAAAAGGTCCATTGATGTTATCATCTTTATTTAAGTACGAATTATCGGTATTCCAGTAATATGCAAAATAAATAATAAAAATTAAGGCAAAATTAGGTAAATGACCGCTATATTGAGCACTGCGATGAGTCGGCAAGATTTTTGATACTTTTATTATTTTAACGGTTTTCGTAACACTGATCAATTATTTTTTAATTTGATATTTTATACATTTTCTTGACAACACGTATTATTGTATATTTAAATTTGTCGCATCTATTCAATTTCACCCTGTATTTGTGGGAAGTGCTATATTCTAGTTACTAACTTTAGTTTGTGTGAACAACCCCCAAACGCGAATTTGTTCTAAAGATACGAGTATACAAAGGATTGCCTCGATGGTCTAGTGGTCGCAAATGAGACTGCTGATCATGAGGTCCTGAATTCTATTCCCGGGTCAGACAAAGTGTTATTGAGTTTTTCCATGAAGAGTTTCTCAGTAGCAGCCACGGAGTCTAGATTTGTGCTCGGTTGATGGCAATAGGCTCGCTCCTTATTACATGGGAGTTAAACATAACTGGTGAAGTGTGGGTGTTCTTATTTGGTTCACCTCTGCCAATTGTTAATAAGTAACTCTCGAAATATTGTCAAACAAAAATATTGCTTCCAATAAGACGCATTATTTTTCGTGAAATGCATGTGATGGTAGTCAACTTACGCGGTGTTGAGGGAAGGAGGGGTCCCCCTTGCCCAATGGTACCACTCTCATGAAAAGATAATGTACCATTCCTGAGAAATACCGATTAATGTAACCCAACCTTAAAACACTTTAAAAAGCGTAGTCGACGGAGCCCTGCTACGCCTTATTTCCGAGTGCAACGTTTAAAGGAACCTAATTCACCTAACGGGGAGCCCCAAGTCCCGAACTATGGGGGCAGAGATACTTCCGTATGTTCAGTTGACAATATTTCGAGAGTTTACAATATCGCTAGAGAGATTATAATCTAACGTGTTTGACAATTTTACAGTGACATATACACAGTAGATGAGCTCCTTTTTGTTACAGTGTTTATTTCTAAGCCAATCAGCTCCATCTTACTTCCTACTTTTTATTATTATCAATTAGTGGTGGCCAGCTATTCGGACGTTGATCGATAGAGTAATAGATAAACGAGCACTGATTGAAAGGTTCCGAAGTCTGACCACATTTTGCACTCAACGGCTTAACGAGGATCGGTAGTTTAGTAGTGAAGCCGTTGGATAATGGTAATTTACTTGAAAAGTGCTTTCAATATGCGTGGAAAACTGTGAATTACCTCGAAGTGATATTTTAAATGAATAACGGGTGTTCAGGAAAATGACAGCCATTTTTACTTATTTTTTTAATTTTTTTCTTTCATGCCTTTTTCTTCAACAAGCAAAGATTGTGATAGCTCGGCAAATTTCCATGATATAAATGTAATTATAGCCTACTAGCTAATGCCCGCGGCTTCATAAAATTACATAAGTACTAAAACCTTCCTTTTGAATAATTTTATCTATTAAAAAAACCCGCATCAAAATCCGTTGCGTAGTTTTATAGATCTAAGCATACATAGGGACAAACAGATGCGGCGGAAGACTTTGATTTACAATTTGTAGTGATGTTACTTCTTGATAATTTAACTTTCTATTGGTGGAAATATGGTTAAAATCGGTCCAGATAGTGTTTGAGTTTATTCGTTATAAACATAGAAATCTTTCCTCTTTACAATACTAGTGTAGTTTTACAAAGGGAAACCCACCACCTTTGGGTCTTTGGACGGTTCTTGGAGGACCTTGGGGTCTCAGTTACAATCCGTAAGATCCTTTTCAACCCACCAAAAAGCAATCCTTGACATTTAAGTTTTTTCCCTTGACTATTTCTGATGTTAAAATCCATGAAGTCATTGTGATGCATCCTTTCTTTCTTTACTGAGTCACTCTGTAAGCAACCTTCGATATATCCGTGGACCGTGAGCGTAATTTTGACATCCGCAAAACGATTCTGTCATGTACGTGGATGTTTTAAACTATTTATCTAAGGAAAACTGTTGACAGATCCTCGATATATTTTTTGGTCTTCTAATGATAATTGCTCTGTCGAATAATTAATCTTGTTTTGCTTTCTGGGCTTTTGACATTATCGTTAGCTTTTGACAGTGACGGATTAAGACTACTTGATGCCCTAAGCAATCCACGCCTGTGGGGCCCCCTATCCGAATGTCAACTAGATTCGCCAAAAGGTCTAGTAGTAGTCTAGGTCAGACTCTATGTCAACTTAAAACGCGCGAATTTTCAGTTAGTCCTAGTAACTTTTTTTGCTGTAGTTTTTGGCGACGTGAAAGTGAGACGTGATGCCCTTTTATTTCCGTATGGGAAATCGTCATATAATCCCACTCTGTGCGGAGCGGGAGGGAGTGTCAGACTTTTAGTGGCTATAAACCATCCACCACTAAATCCCGTCCATGTTCCTTCCTCAATTCGTCAATGTAGTAGGTTAAGTTCTATGGGGCTGCGTGACTGTTGGTTTTTTTTTTTCGGATGGAGTCATCAAATGACTTCTCCCACTGTGGGCGGAGCAAGAGGGAGTGTCAGACTTTTACTGACTAAATAAAGTAAATAATAAACAAACGCGCCGTCGACACGGCCTGTCGTTAAAAGACGGATGGACGGCAAGCTAGCCAAAGCTCACCGTCCACAAGCCCACGCCTACGGGGGCCGGTGACGCCCGGTGCGTCTCCCGCGGCGGCTGGGGCGAGAGGTTCTCTCCCTCTGGCGTTTCAACACCTCCTTTGCTAGCAAGACTGCTTCGCAGAAGGAGGTGACGGCTTCCCATTCCATCTCGCTCCAGACCATGAATTGAACCAGGGCCGGACGCGAGAGGTTGCCGCCGCCGATCGCCACTACGAGGACGGCGGTGCTCCGCCCACGCAGGGCAAACCTCCACGGTGCAGTGCGCCACCGTGTCCTCTGGTCGATCCTCGCAGTGGAAACACCCGGCCGTTTCCTCCCGCCTGATTCGATGCAGGAACCTCCCGAAACATCCGTGTCCAGTGAGGACCTACGTCAGGCGGAAGGTAAGGACGCCGTGGTGCCTCTCAAGCCACTCCTCAAAGTGGGTACTTGGCGTGCCCTGGGGTCGCGACAGTCGCTCTCTCCATGTCGCCATGAGATCACGCCGGAGGTCTGTCCGCTGAGCGGCGATTTGCAACGGCAGCGGAGTTTCCCCCCGGCGGCGTAGTGCCTCCGCGCGCCATTCGTCAGGCGCGCGAGGACTATCGCCTCCAGATCCCATGGCGGCACTCCGGCAAGCAGGCCCGCCGCCGCCTCGCGGGCGATCGTGCGGTAGCCCCGGTACTTCACGGCTACCACTTTGGGGCGCGTTCAGATAATGCTCAAGGAGCGCGAAATATGTGGATTGCTACACGATTTTGCGTGTCATCCTTGTGCAGGGGCCATGCTAATCTTCGCTGTATGAGACGTGATGCCCTAAGGACGGATTTTTTTCTGTGCTTCTTCTGGTGCCCCCCCAGACGTGATGCCCTAGGCAATTGCTTAATTTGATTAAGGGTTAATCCGTCACTGGCTTTTGATCGCTAAAATAACAAACAAAAAAAAATCGCAAGTCTCTACATCCAAGATGCGATTCTCGCAAGCATCATTATTACAACCGTTTTTCGTGATTAATTGGGAGCGAAAGTTTGCGACTTTTTCGTTATCTATGTCGAGACTACCCAGGATACATCACAAGGAAAGAGAAAACAGAAAATCTCGACGAAATTGGTAAGGTTAGGTTAGAACAGGGACAATCCAAGCGCGAACCGCCGAGAGAGCGTTCCAAGTTGGTTACAGAGTTACTTAGCTCGACGATTTAGTATTTTTGAAAATCGCCATTATTTAGGGATTACAAGACGTATGAATATTAAATCAGCGTGTAGATTTATATTTTTTGCAAATTGTAGATTGATTAAATACTACATGGCTTAATTTCATTTATTCATTCAATTATCTTAGTTTGTACATTTTTAAATATTTCTTAAAATATAAAAAGTAGGTTTCCGCCAGTATCGGGAGCAGGGCCCATGTTACTGGGTGGTTAGGGCTCTAGAGACAGGAACCTCCTCACAATGCTAGCCGTATCGAGGAGCCTTTTGATTCAGGCCCTTGATCCAACCGCCTGAGAGCCTGGAAAGAAGATCATTGAGGCTCCTGGCTATAAGCTACATGCCTTTATTTTATTGTAACCCTCCTTAAAATTCGCCTTAGTGACAAGATATTTATGTAGGTACATAATTATAGGACACACTACCCACGTAAATGATGGTACATACATAACCAATAACATGAGTAGAGACACGGTTTCGCTTTATCAGAATTAGTGATGCTTATTGCCTGTATCGTAAATCAGAAATGACATTTATCACTTAATTTATCTTTATCCGATGTGTTCCGCTACGAAAGCTCGAACAAAGAGAAGTTATGTTTTGTTTCGCGATATATTTTGCTGTTAGGGTCGATTGTTTGTGAGGAGTGGATGTGTCATTGTAATCCTTTTCGTGAAGCTTTTTAAGTAAACTTTGGGTGCAAGTTTTTGATATAGCCATGTACCTGATAGCGTTTCCCATCAACAAATACGCTCCCATACAAGCTTTCATTCACCATTAAACTCTAAGGGGAAGAATATTGAAAAAATCCTCCCTTAGTGCAGACGAGAACGATTTTTTTTGCTTCTAAAGCTGTGGGTTGTCTTTCAGGGGGCGAATCAATTAACTTTATGTTGAAGAAAGTCGGTGATCTTTGGACTGTAGTTGTTATTCACGATAAGGTAGACCTCTAAGGTTTCTATTGATCTCTCTTCCTTCCTTTTTATTTATTTATTTAATGATTTAATATAATCAGTTACACGTGATGCTGTCATAGGCAGAGTAATCTCATAGCTTTGTGCTACTGTGTGGTGCTCTAGGAGGACCGTTCTACATTAGATTAGAATCTCTCAAGTATCAAGTGTAAGTAAGTATTTAAGCGCATCCACTTAAATACATACATGTATGTAATTATTATACACGACATAACGTATTATCTACAGCTGCACCATCACACACACCACACATCACACCATACCACACCACACCACATCACATCTAGACTATAATACTATAAAGCGGAAATATTTGAGCGTTTGTTTGTTGTTACGATTTAACTCGAGAACTACTGAACCGATTTAAAAAGTCTTTCACTATTAGCAAGCTACATCTCTACCGAGTAACATAGGCTATAAATTATATTGATAGCATGCAAATTAGCCGAGCTATTACAATTTTCACGGACGAAGTGCTAGCAAGGAATATACTTAATATTCTTAGATCTAGTATACTTGCGGATGGATCAAGTTTGAGTTAAATGATTATTCCCATGGTGATGACTATACATATAGGCAACCAATTTTATATCAATTCAAAATATCCGGCCTCGTAGATTCGGTCGCGCGAAAAAATGCCTAAGGCCCGTTTCGATCAAATATCCTAATCCGAAATCAGTGTTCAGGTAAGCTTTATGTAATTTCCGGTATCAACAACAGCAGAACATCTCATACTTTCCGCTAAAAAAGAATAAAAAGAACTCGGAATTCTGACATTCTCATTCAGTTACGATAATGTAATATTTTTTTTACCTTTTCATCTTCAAGATTGTATAAACATACATCTACCTGCTTATCAACAGGGGGATACATGGGTACCTACCATCAAAGTATTCGAAAACATAGATAAAAGCAATAAGGCATAGATATGTAGATAGATACATAATTTAGAAGCTCGATTCAAGTTGCTGATGAGACTGTTGGATACACGTTCGGGGATTACATCGAAGACAGCTAATATTCTCGTGCTATGTCGTGTATTAAGGCAGGTTCCACGAGATTTATGTATGGAGAACCTTAAGTGATTGGCTGTATCATGTACGATGTAAAGTAGATAATATGTCTTGGGAGGATTGAAGATGGGAAGCTAGTGTTGTGGGGATCGGGGTAATAATAATAATAGTAGATGAAGTAAGTTTTAATTGAAGATAGGTTAGAACTTAGGACTCTGAAGTCACAAAGTTAGTTGGGAGGACTATAATGAAACGGCACAGTGGATGCGCGAGTTCTACTGCGTTACGTGTCGCAGGTTTTATTCCTGCGCAGAATTAATATTTGTACTTATGAGCTACAAGTTATTGTTCCGGGTCTGGCTGTTTGTGAATGCGAGTTAAAATTTTTGTAAACTCACCCACGATACGGGAGTAATTCCTAGTGAGGGCCAACTTTTTTTTAAAAGAGTTCTTTGAAATTCCTTTTACATAAATTCAATTACCTACAGCGAACATGTTACTTCATACTTTGAAACTTATCGATAAAAATATGACTCTCAGTCACAGCTGACAAATAGTTGATAAACTCCTGACCATTGACATATAACAAGGCTGTCTTATTTGACCCAATGGTTGACTGGTAAGAATGCCTTGTGGCATTAAGTCCGCCTATGTACCACTATTGTACATGAAGTTTAAATAAACATAAAATAAAAGTGACCACTGACAGAACCATTCGCAACCATTCGTCTAGATTCCGAACCGAATCGAATGTCTAAGATATCGAAGATGTCCTCCAAACGCTGTTCACAAATCCGAAACCAAATAACTTTGACAGTTCAATTCGATAAGAAGACTCGAATCTTACCGACAGATGTTTGCTGTCGGGAGCCATCGAACAAAATTAATCGGAAGAATTATAGCATATTTCATTAAAATAAGAATACGAAACTTTTTAAACACTGCCTGAAGAAGTAAATGAAGTTTCAATGTTGTATTGACCGTATTTACGAGTAAATGATGTATCCGCATTTACATAAAATCTATGTGTTTACAGAAATGTAATATTCGTTGTAGATTTTAGTTAACAAGCAAGAATTGTACAACACTGATATCTAATACTTAGTAATTTTTCCTTTTTAAGAAAAATAGGAAACCATAGAGTAACTTCACAATAGTATATTTTATAACGAGGGACTAAACGAAGCCATTATATACCCGAGGTGGTTTGACTCCCGAGCTTGCGAGGGAGGCAACGAAAGCGAGGGTATATTAGATTGGCGTTTAGTCTCGAGGTGCAAACTGTACTTTTCACTTGGAGTGCGAGAAAAATAGTCATTTAAAACCGAAAAAAATTACACTCGACTAAACTTCTGAACTGAGCAGTCAGATTTTCTTCTATCAGGCCCCTTATTCACAACCATTCGACTCGCTTCCGATTCGGAAAGTCGTATATCTGTCTTCTTCTGGCATTACGAAAACGACCCAGATAGACATACGACTTTCCGAAACGGAAGCGAGTCGAATGGTTGTGAATAAGGGGCCAGGTCAGTCACAGATTAACAATTTAAAACACAACACAAACTCTCAACATTCTCGCAATGAAGATGATCCACACTCAACAGATAATTATAGTACCTACATTACTGCAGCGGCTAGCAACAGAGGCATTCCACATACTTTTTCAAAATCAACGATGCACACAGACAACCATAAATTTTCCCGCGTTGAAGAGTTCATTTGTTTTTTTTTCAATATACCGCTTTCTATTTGCAAGCCAATTCGAAATTTAAATAAAACCTTGGACAAGTTACTCTTTTGTGACCATGTTTCAGAGTAAAAGATCGTTCCATTTTTAAATTACTTTTTACTCCGTAGGGAATAAACGGTCACTTTAATCCCGCTTTGTAGGGCTATAATGGCGTACTTTTGGAGCATGAGAAGTGAAAAAAAAATATTGTTTCGCTTTGCCAGTTTTACAGACGGCTGTTTACAAAGCAGGTTTATTCGAAAATAGTTTTTTTTTTAGTTTGTTTAGTAAAATAATAAAATAATTTTGTATCGTTGCTGTCTATTAAAGCCAATTTCTACCAATTTTAATTACTATCTTAAGTTTTCTACCACGGTTATCTATTTACTACCATTTTGTAGCGTTCCTCATAAACACAATCTCAATCGGATAAAAAAGCGCATCCGTTCGGATCTTACTGTCGCCAGTCGACGAATGGCCCCTGTGAATAGCGTTTTGACAGTTCCTTGGTTCGGAAATGGAGATAGTCAAATACGATTCCTTACCGACACGGAAACGTATCGAATGGTTGTGAATAAGGGGCTGATTCCATTATTTTCCTACACTTAGGCTTGTACGCAAATATATTTTAGTGCAGTTCTGCGAAAATGAACCAACCCACGTCAGAATTCAATTTCAATTTGGATAGTAAACGCTGATAGTTTGAATGTATGTTGACTGGTTTTACTCAATAGTAGTATACCACACTCGGTGTGTAGGTACCTACCTAGGTGATGGTAGGTGCCATATATTGGGCGCTGGGCCCAGCTGTCAATTGTATTTTTTTTTACTGTCGTTACACGTAGTCAGTGCCCCGAAAGTCTGACAAACAGTAATAGTAAGGGGTGTCGTATTATCCCGTATACTAACTGGGTTGTGGAGGTAAGACCCCGTATTCACAAACGTTCGACTCGTTTCCGATTCGACAACTCGTATATCTGTCTTCTTCTGGCATTACGAAAACGACCAAGATAGACGTACGACTTCCCGACTCGGAAGCGAATCGAAGCGTTGTGAATACGGGGGCAGATAAACAGTTGCTCCATGTAAAATATTGGTCTTCACCTGAATCCGGTAAAATTAGCACATTAGTATGACGTTTCTAACTGAATTAATAAGAGATTGTGGGTTGGTTCATAAGGTAGAACTATGCTCAATTGTCCTATATGCAAGTGTGCGTATATAAATGCATTAAATATCTATGTCCACTTTAACGTCTCTATCAGCGGACTATGTGGGAGTCCTGGCCATGTTAACACGGTTCAAACAATGCCTTGCTCCTACGCATTTCTGTAATATGAATTTAAATGGAATACTGTATTTTATAGGGTTAAGATGCACTTTTATTTTACTTTACTGCATAGTTTAATTTGATCGCGTCGCGTCGGGACACAAAAACTCGTTCTAAAATAAACGATGTTAAAGGAATTTGGAATACAAATTAGAGGGATAGTTTTGAGACCCATGCATGAACAACTAAATTAATTCACATAAACGTATTCTAATACGTTAATTAATGTATTCAATTTACGATACAAGTTAACAGCAAATGTAGACTATTAACATAAAGTGTTTATTAAAACTTAGTAAAATGATTAAGTTATTAAAACAGGTGATTCTTACACCGGGAACCTGTTATAGAAATAATGCGTTTTGTTGGTGGGTAATATTGAACTTTAAATAGGGTTGCCAGCAGGATACCTAAATGTTGAGTTCTTTTCTTAAGCTGTATGACAGGCATTATCTGTCATTTTGCTATAGTGGGCCCTTTAGCACAGCCGTGGGACACGCTACATTGTTTTTTAGATTATCAGTTTTATTTTCATTTCTGTGTTGTGTTTTTAATTTGGCACATGCTACACGGTGTATCGGTTGACTAGTTCTTGAGTTAAATCGTAACAAACAAACAAGTTAAAATCAAATGTTTCCTCTTTATAATATTCGTGTTTATGTAAATAAAATTCTCATAAACAAGCAGAAGTAGACAGTTACAAAGTAATAGTGGTTATTGAACAAGAAAGTGTTTTCAACAAAGTAGGTAAATGCCAATGTTTTGCCGATTTTCCTTGCAATTTATTACATAGGCTATGAAGGAGCTATACTAGGTGTTACGTTCATAACACCTCTTCTAACACGAGATACAGTGTATGAAACTGTCAACTAAGTCATGTTTACTTATTCATAAACACTGGCACTTTGTGAACATGTACTCACTCCTGTCACTGGCTTCCTTATTTGAACGTCAGTTGCGCAGGATTATAATCAGGTAGTGTTTGGAATTGATTACGTTTTACTACCGGCTTATATTCACTTTGAAAAGCCCTGCGAAGTTTAGGTTAGGTAGGTCCTTTTATATAGGTACCTTTCATTGCATTCCAAGACAGTTAAATTCATTCTCTGAGACTTCATCGAGCTTCATTAACTCGGCTCTTTTCTGGTGGTCGCCACTGTTGATTCTGACTTTCAGGAGTAACAGTAGTTTGGGAATAGTGTGGCCGGCTTGTCCCAATAAAAAAAAATATCTTTCCTTTCCTGTCAAAATCACAGTGTCCGTAAGCTTACTTCAATATGGTTGTTGTTCGGTGGGGATACTGACAAGTCTGTCAAAATTATAGTAAACCTTATTTTCGTGAATTTATGGTTGCTGTTGGACTAGTTGCCAGAACTAAATAATACGAAGAAAATAACTGTGAAAAGACTTTACTTACTATGTAGTTAGATATTATGGAATTTCTACCTTTCTAATGAGTGTTGGTTGCATTGTTTGCGTCCCACATAGTTGAAATTATGAGGTTCTAAAATAAAAAATATCAATTACACCGTCGCCTTCGAAACGTCTGAAAAACCTAATTCCATACATAATTTCAATCTACCAATCGAACTATAAAACAAAAGTATTTGTAGTAATGTTTTTTTTTTCTGCTTGTTTTTAGCACTGGCAACCCTGATTATTAGCTCGGAATTAGCGTACGTTAATGCGAGGGTTAGTAAATAACACTCATTAGTTATATAGATACGGATCGAGCAGGATGTGGGAATGATCCTACAGGAGCCGGTCTCGATATTAAATCGATCATTATCTTGACTTCTACCAGTAGTAGTGCTATTTTAGGTTTAAGTTATTGGAAAACTAAGGTTTTTAGGGTTCGGTAACCAAAGGGTGTCAAAGTGACCCTATTGCTAATGCTATGACTCTAAACTGTATCTCGTAATAGCTAGACACTCGAAATTTTCACGGAATTTGTATTACAATGGACGCTGTTACGAAATATATACCTACTTATAAATTAAAAAAAAATCAGGCCGTTACTGTTTCATTGCTGAGCATAGTCCTCTTCTCATACAGAGAAGGCACGAGCACTGATCACCACGCTTGCTCATGACGGGTGGGCAGTTTCAGACTTATATTAATTGTAAGTCCAGGTTTCCTCGCGAGGTTTTCCTTCACCTATGTCTGTGATGGCCGCCATAGCAAAAGAATTTAAAAATAACAGGATGGCCTGTTATTTCTGTCATAAAAGAAACGGTTATTTCGTGATCGGTGAAAGGCTCCCGCACTCTCTGGTGCGAGTTGAACTCGACGCACTTGGTCAGATTTTATGATAACCTGCCAGCATTTAATAGCGCCACTTCTTCTTTATTTTTATAACTTCTGTATTTGCATTTCAACTGGATTATAAACTGCAAACGCAGGGTCTGAAGCGTTTAGCAAAGGCTCGATTAATTTTAATCTTAGCGCCGCTTTTAATTGCCTCATAATTTAATAAATAAGTACGTCCCTATGTTAACCTATAAAATATCAAAACCGGTTATAGAATTATGGCTTTATCAATAATTATGTGTTATTTACGTGAGAGTTCAATTTTTATGTGTTGGTCCCAGCTGTTGTTTATCAAACGATTTTTTACGATGTATATCAATCAATACAAGTAATTAAGTATTTTTTCGCATTGTTTACGGCATTTCTACTTCCCAAAATTAAATACCGTTAGAGTAGAGTTAAAACATACTCCCTATCCCTAATAGTAAGTTTTAATATAATAAATATAAATAAAATAAATATAACATATATCAAACCTGATATACATCCGATATAATAAAATTATATCATAGATATTTTGATATTTATAATAAATATCATATCCTTCTCGAATCCTGAAAAAGTATTATAATTCAGCTGCATCCAGTTAGACTGGAAGTTGGTCCTAACTTAATTAGTGAAAAGCTTACTTACCTATTCCAGAAATAAAGACTGGTTTCCTTATAAAAAGAAACGGAGGGCATCATATTTACCGATATAGCTAAATCATTATCATTATCATTTGCTTTCCCTTACCCAAATAAATTCTTCTCTTCTTCCATACTTCTGTGTCTTTCTAGCTAAATCAACCTTCACACAGTCCATTCATCGTTTGTTTTTATCTTCAGCTAGTCTTATAGCCATTGTATCTAAGTACGAGTATAAATGAAAAACATCAAATATCCATAAACAGCCTTGTAATATTGCGAGTATTCCGACAGATAAAGACACGCCATGAACATATGAAAAGTACTTTCTTCCATGTTACCAAGTACACGCCACACGCCATATCGTCAAAATGTCAGAAGTCCCGACATTTCAATCCCTAGCCGTTTCCGCAACACGCTACTCAGACCTGGTGTGTCTGGTAACGTCTTTAAGTAATACTTATTGTGTTATTCGATTTTACGTTTTAACTTCAAGTTTACAAGCCATATTTCAATGTTGATGATGCATTGTTTCTGTAGAAGTTCCGGGTTTCAATAAATTGTAATGACTATTTATTGCAGACAGACGGTTCAAACTTTTGCGGTTAATAGCTCGTCACACTTCTCCTTGACGACAACGACAACGGAGCCCAATTATGGGATTTTGATTTCATTAAGATGTTCCGTTACTGACAATAAGGTTTTAATTAATTTGACATTCTTTAAGTAGCTTGCGATTGCAAGTGTATTTTACCTGCCATATAGATTACAGGGATTCCTACTGCAGGAAACAGTGGCTCACAATAGTACATTTTGATACAGACGGAGAAAGTTGGTTATTGTTTTCGAGGCGGAATTAACACACGAGCCGTAGGGGAGGGTGTTTTTCAGCCGAGAACTGCAATAATAAAATATGTCCACGTGTATCCAACACCGTTTTACAACACACTTTTGAATAAATTTCCAAAAATATATTTACCTTTAATCGAATTGTCTAACTAAATAACCAGTGTAAAGTGCAATCTGTGCAATGGACGTTGATTAACTAAAACTAGTTTAATTGCAATGGCGCTACACAATTACACTCCAAATTACAATCGAAAATTGGTTGCAGGTATAGATCAGGAATATTAATGCTAGAGTAGCCCGAGGCAACAGAAACCCACAACATATCCGAAAATGGAAGGATACTTCTGGAAGCGACGTCCGTCTGGTGGAAACTTGTGAAGTTCTAGGTCTTGCAGGGGGTAGTTACATACCTTTTCACCTACGACTAGTATCCTATCTGATACTATAAAATATAATATAATATTTGATTTGCAATCACCTTTTTGAAAACGGCTCTAACGATTTCGACGAAAGTTACAATACCGAGTTTTCCAAGCCGAAAAATCGATCTAGCTAGATCTCATTTGTTTCCTCAGGTTATACAGGGTGAAATTGAATAGATGCGACAAATTTAAATATACAATAGTACGTGTTGTCAAGAAAATGTATAAAATATAAAATTAAAAAATAACTGATCAGTGTTACGAAAACCGTTAAAATAATGAAAGTATCAAAAATCTTGCCGACTCATCGCAGTGCTCAATATAGCGGTCATTTACCTAATTTTGCTTTAATTTTTCTTATTTATTTTGCATATTACGGGAATACCGATAATTCGTACTTAAATAAAGATAATAACATCAATGGACCTTTTGAAAACGATAATCGCGTAATTTTTTTTAACGATTTAGATTATAGAAAAAACAGTTTATAATTACTATGTTACTGTAACTGAAGCTCCAATTTCATTTTGTCGCATTAATAAAAATTCACCCTGTATTTATCTGCTGAACCGTACTAACAGAAGAGTGGATGACTATGGGGGATGCCTTTGTCCAGAAGTGGGATTGGTCTCATATCTGGAAAAAAACTAATGTTTTATCTATTTTCACCCGAGCAGAGCTTGGTCGCCCAAGGCCCTGCAGTCTCGACATGGATAACGACAAAATCGGTAACTATCGATCGCTTGTTACTAACAAATAAATTAGGTTGCAACAATTATGCTTACGAGAATCGCATCTAGGATATTGGGACTTTCATTTCTCGCAAGCATCATTATTGCAACCGAATTTATTCGTTAGTTATTAGCGATCGAAAGTAAACGATTTTGTCTGCTGCCGGCCCAGTCAGCTAAATAACAACTATTTAGCGGCCTGGGCATTTAGATTGCAATAACGATGCTTGGGAGAAACGCAAGTTAGTCTCCACAATAAGATGCGTTTCTCGCAAGCATCATTATTGCAACCGATTTTTTCGTTGTACTTACGTCGGTATCATGTATCTATGTAAGTAATACTAGTTCTTACTAAACTTACATTTAAATCCAAACATAAATATCTCCCAAGAATTTGAGTAAGTTAAGTACGCGAGTAATTTAAACTTGAATTATAATTTAACTTCAAGATAAACTGTCTCCAACCGTAGAACTCCAACTCTATAAATTAGCGTCTTCCCACATTGCTTCACAAACTTACCATCTAATTATACAATATCAGTTTACTCATTACAAGATTTATCTATACCCTAATCCAGTAAATTTTCATCCGATATAAGATAAATTTATTTTCCACGGTAATATGTTACTAGACGTGATATATGAACGCTTTGTAATTATTTCTCTTCATTTGAACGCGGCGCATTCATCTTCTTTTGAAATAGTTTTCACCCACAGAGGTTTACGTCTTTTACATTATAGTGCACAATCAAAATTGTCTGTCAGACAATAAATAACATTCAGGGACTCGTTGAGAAGCCACTAATTAAGTTCTTGTGAGTTCGGACGTCGCGTGGGCGAATGATATGCCATCTTAACGATCCAGGAATTTATTGTCACCAACAAATCGAACTTTACCTTAACACCTTTAAGAGTCACTATCGAATAAAACGCGGCAAACTTAAAAATTTCTTATGCAAATTCATAATATTTAGTTGGTGGATGCTGACTCTATTTCAATAATTGATAATGCTAATGAAAAGTCTTGTATGAAATATGTTTTTTAACGATGCCTTTGTAAGGGTTCCATTGCATATGATTTATAGGGGCCGGCACTTAAACATGCTTCGTTAATCATAGAAACAGTTACAAGTTAAGAAAATTGTGTTCAAAATATGACTACATTAACAGGAACATAGAATTTAATGGCTTTATTTAATATAAAAAAAAAATTTGATTACATTTTTATTTAATGTTTATCATAATCAGCTGCTCACAAGCAGTTCTTTTTATTATTAACCGACTTCAAAAACAGAAGGTTCTCAATTCGATGTGTGTAATATTGTCAGAATTGCATACTTTTTATATAATTATGTTAGTCAAATACCAGCTTCTAAAATGTGTTCCAAATTTCATAAGTGTATATGTTTGCCCGCGTATATCTCAAAAACTATAAGTCGAATTCCAAAAACTCTTGTTTTATATAGTTAACTACCCAATACAATTGTCTACAACAGAAATATATGTGTAACTAATGAGCTTACCCCAGTATACACGCCCTAATAAACTAATACGTAGTCTAGACCATTTCGTTTTATTTACCAAATAAATATTATTTTCTCGAGAATAATACATGGACCACTGAAATTAAACATATTTCTAGCAATTTGTAACTCATAATTCCAGATAAATGGTAACACAAAACTACACGCTTATTTCCCGAAGGCATAGGCAGAATTAGAGGACAAGGGTAAACTTCGCCAGTTCATCATCTTCCAGCCCTTGTCCAATTTTATTTGGGGTCGGCGCAACACGTTTTCTTTTTCCATTCTCTCCTGTTACGTCACGGCATCATTTACTCCTTTCTCTTTCATATCAGTCTTCACACCATTCATACATCTTTTCTTTGGCCTTCCTCTCCCCCTCCATCCATCAACATTCATGTCCATCACTCTTTTAGTCACATGCGTTTCATCCCTCCTCATTACATGTCCATACCAAGCCAAACGACTTCCTTTCAATTTTTCAGTAACAGGTGCCACTTTCAAACTTCCTCTAAAATACTCATTCCTTACTTTATCCATTCTTGTTACTGCACAAATCAATCTCAACATCTCATCTCCGCTACATGCAATCAGTTAGTTCATAAAATCTGAGGAATATCTCTTCTAAGTCATCATCATCTGATTCTTCCTGCCCCTGTCCTAAGTTACATGCGGTCGGTCGGTGCAACACGTTTTTTTTTCCATTCCCCCCTGTGAACCATTACGCAATCATTTACACCTTTTTCTTTCATTTGATTCCTCAAACAATCCATCTATCGTTTCCTTATTCTTCCTCTACCTCCATTCATTCATCAACATTTATATTCATCACTCTTTTAGTCACATACAATTCGTCCCTCCTCATCACATATCCATACCAAGACACTCGATTTCCTTTCAACTTTTCTGTAACTAGCACAATTTCAGAACTTCCTCATAAGAACAGGAAGAAATCACACCATTTCACCTAACATATTCAAAAGTTGAAAAGCCAAAAAATCTGTTCGATAAAATGTAGATGTAAAAATACGAAACACTGCGGAACCGACTATAAATTTTCAGACAAGCATAAGACGTGTTTACAACCACTAGGTCACCAATAAGGTAGACAAATGATATTTAGATACAATAAACCTTTAAACTAATATTAGTATTTAGATACGTGTACAATATCTTAGGGCCTATACTTTGTGAAACTGCATTAGATACTGGACCACCACAGAGACTTGCTAACGATCTTAAATCATAGTGGTCGAATCGTACCGGCCGGGCGGCCATGCGAGAGAATGCTCCATATTCTTAGTAAATCATTCAAGAAAATGGACGATGTTTTCTGAAATTGTTAGGCAGTGAAGTGGTTAAGTGTGTTTGAGAGTACAGTCACTCATAGCAACTTTTAAACGTGATTTTATCCTACTGTATTCATTGATATTTTATGTCGTAACGAATACAGTATTTTAGAAGCTATATTATTACGAAACTAGCACTTTTTCCGCGATAATTGTGATAACTCGGCAAATTTTCTTGCAACAATATAATTTATAGCCTATTTATTACTTTTACTCGGTAAAGATGTAGCTTTATAACGGTGAAATATTTTTTTTAAATCGGTTGAGTAGTTCTTGTGTTAAATCGTAACAAACAAACAAAAAATCAAATCTTTCCTCTTTATAATATTAGTTTCAGTCATCTGCGTAGCCTTTTTCCCAACTATGTTGGGGTCGGCTTCCAGTCTAACCGGATGCAGCTGAATACCAGTATTTTACATGGAGCGACTGTCTATCTGACCTTCACAACCCAGTTAATACTGAGTAATACGAAACCACTTGGTAAGACTGGTTGTCAGACTTTTGGACTACCTGTAACGACTACCAAAGATGGACAAATGACAGCCGGGACGAATAGTTTAACGTGCTTTCCGAGGCAAGGAGGGAACTCGGTATGTACCTAAGGATGATCACCCTAATATAAGTTTAGATAGGTTAAAACTTATTTCATATCAAAGTCGCCATATTTTTACAAATAGAAAGTCAGTGCTCACTTTTGGTAAGAATTTACGAATTGTTTTTGTCTGCACATAAGTAGTTTCTATGCGTACTTCTTATGTATAGCCAATGAAGCTATTATCTACCGGATCATGAGAACCCGCGATTAAAGGGCCTCAATTAAAAGAGTTTGAAAACAAATCGACGAATGATGATAATATTTACCTTTCATAAACTTATCTTCCATTTTCCGGATGCAAAGATTGAACTTCGAATAAATTCTGAAAGTTTAAAAGTTTTTTTAGTTGGATGGTGCAGAAAATTCTCTATAATTTTTTTACGGCATGACATAACCATAATTCCGCTGTAACGCCAGTCACGGTCAAAAAACACGTTTTATCACCATGTAAATAGTGTCTGTAAACAATAGAATTAATAAACACAACCGTATTCATAGGTGGGTCCCATCCATTACATCTCTATCGTAAAGGGACTTAATTGCCGGACCTCCAAGTACGCAGCCGTCGCATCTTAAATCATGGTCATCAATTCTGCGTCCACATCGAACAATGTAAAGTCATCTCGATTTTACGGTCGCCTCTGCATCGCTGTCAAAATCACAATGATATTTATGCTAGTATACATAAGATTGTCATTACGTTGCTATCACTGACAAGTCTGCCAAAATTGTAGTGATCATTATGACCATGACAATAAAGCTGCTGTTGGTCTGCAGCTGTGATTAACTGTGAAAGCACTGTACGTTCGTCCTCATAGTTTTGTTACCAAACAATGCGTTGAGCGGACAATTTGTCAAACTTGTGTTCTTACCTGTCCTTACCTCTGTTTGCTCGCCACGATTTATGTATGGCTGGTCATTGACAGACAGTGTTCGTTGTAGTGGCGTTCAAAAAAACTTGAACAAATATTATGTTTTCTGGTTTGAGTAAGTATGATATTATCAAGATCGATTACGTGTTTTTTGTGCGGTGCGGTTCTTACCTTGAATTTTATTCTTTTGTGGTTTGCAAACAGATGTTTTCGAGATATCGTAATCTATTAACACTTTTTTTTTTACTTGTAATCATGAGGAAGTGCAGCTATGCTTAAATCCGGTTTTGCAGTCTAGGTTCCAAATCCTGTTTGGCAACGGCTGGGGAACCTTGCTTTTTGTACAATTTCTGACGATTATTTTTACTATGAATTGCATTAGTTTCACTTAGATGTGAATGTTGTGATTCAGTGTGATGTGTGTGTGGTTTGTGTGAGTGTGTGATGTGCGCATTAGTTGTCAGAAAACATGGTTATTCAAGCACGTTACAAATTACATTTAAAATATTTTCTTATTTAATGGTATCAAGTAAGTGCACACAAACCAGTTACAAAACAAAACAAAGTCCCATAATAACTTGTTACATAAGTAGGCAATTCATAAAACGAAAAAAAAGTACGTAACATGAAATTCATTTATCATTGTCCCTTACATAAGGTCGTGAGCTTTAATGGAAGAGATGTAGATTAAAATACAGTCCTTTGTATTCACTATTGTTTCGAGTAATAGGGACAAGGTGACGCAACTTCTTTCCGATATTGATTTATTGTCGGATTCGGAATCGGTTGGATCCTCTTTAACGACATGATGTAACTCATTGTTTTTGGCTAAGCCCTCCACATTATTCCAAAACTACCGCAACTCCTGAAATCCAGAAATAACAGTGGCGACCACCAGAAAAGTACCGAGACAAGGATGCTCGACGAAGTCCAAGGGAAACTATTTATCTGTCTTAGATCCCACAACGAAATGTAAAGAGAATAGCGGATGAGAGAATTTGCACTTCCATCCATATCAGCAGGAGACAGAACATAGAAGCTAATAGGCACAAAGGGACGTTTTCAGCTGGGATAGACCCAGACATGATGTAACGTATGGAAGCAAATATAAAGATAATCATTTCACACGGAATTACGTACTATTGGATAAGCTTTCCCTTGATAAGCTACACTCCCTAGTTCTATGCATTCCTCATCCACTTCTTCTGTAGCGACTTTGTAGCTATCATCCTATTTCCTTTGGCTTTACTTAGGCCACCATTTCGTATGGCTATCTTAGCGTCTAGCCAGATGTCCTACTTGAGTTGGATCAAGGGATTTTATAAATTAAAGAATGTGAAATCAAATAAAGAAAGATATACCTAGCAATAATAATAAACCGAGCATTTACGGTTCAACACCTAAAGCGTCAAGAAATATAGAAAATTCCCATCTTAGGAATGGAGGAAAACCGTCTCATTTACCGTTTCTTGTAAATTGTAAGTCAAATGAGATATCGTAGAGGTAGTAATCGTTGAGCGACTAACTGTCGCTCCTTGTAGGCTGAATTTATGGGCTTTCAACCATCTTACTGAACTCTGTTTCAATCAATACTTGATTGAAGTTGTGTCGTGCAGTAATGCAGTTACGTGTTACAATTTGTTGAAGATTTTTTCTATTAGGTACGTGTTTGTGACGACACATAGGATTTGGGAAAGGGGTCTGAATATCAGTTCGGAGCTCAGCTTGCCTACCAGCAACTATTTTATTTGGTTTCAAAATAGTAGCCACGCATAAAACCTGTGTAAATCAATAGCTGTCATCGATGCAAGCAAGTATCGTATGAGACAAAATCCTCTAAAGCGTCACGTTTTCGAAATACAAGCTGGCTGTACGGCAAAATATTCAAACTACATTAAGGTGTGTAGAAAAAGATCAGAAAGCAATAATTAATCAATAGATATCAGACTTATTTACCTAGAATATAGAAAACTCAATCAACAGGTATCGAACTGCCTAATCTAAACAATATCAAAAACACTGTCTCCCAAGTTAAGCTTCAATAATACAGCCTAATTTTATGTAAATCGTAATCTCATTGTCTCCGTATAAACGGTAAACTTTCGACTTCTTGATTCCTATCGATAAGCGTTAAAGGCGCCGGTGTTTTCGATCGAGTTACGTAATCGGGCCTGAGGATTTATAGGCGACCTTTATACAGTTTTACGATCAATTTCGGTAGCTATGTGGTGTTAAACAGTTGGTATACTGATTGCCATATAAGGTTTCAGTTCATGAGAGATTGAAAGGATTTTTTTGGCAAAGAAAACGTTTTTCTTTCCGATTGAAAGAAAATGATGTGAGTAGAAAATTATTTTAAGTGTTTAACGTTCTTACTTTACTATTCAAAGTTCTTACTACAATTGGAATTCTTGAAAATGAATGGAAATCAAGTATCTACTTCGTAATTTAATATAAACTTTGAAGGTTTCTGCAATTTCTAGTCCATAACCAAAGGCGTGAATTAGAGCGAATGTTATTACAAAATGGAACGCGGATAGAATATTCAAAACAAATCTAATTTAACAAAATTTTTACAACGAACCGTCCACACAAAACATTCCCTAGTCCGTTCAAATGTATATTTTTTGTCATACATACGTTACTGTATAAAGCACAAAAGGGGAAAATACGAAACGAAAATTGAGATCCAAAAACAATGCGACATAAAACGGAGGTGACGTGTCGTTTGTTGTCACTATACTAACAATTTATGCATGAAGTCTAATGGGCCGCTCCATCAGGCTTGTTTGCAGAGCTTTCTATGAAATTTTATTCGGTAATAGCCCGTATAGGCTCCCACGTCTTGCCTCAATATCACATTGTCAATATGAGTTGTTGTTAAGTGATTCGGGAGGAACGTTTCGCATTACCCTTTTGAGTTAGCCGGGTTGACTTTTGTTTGCTTGGGTTAAATCCGAGCATATTTTTCGAATAATTGTAGGTTATAGATGGGTTTTTGTTTTTAGATGTAGGTATTCTGGGTTACTTTTGAAGGTTTTTGACAATTTTGAAGTCCATGTAGCGAATGATCAACAGAATGATAGTCTGAATAAGGTTGGTTTTGCAGTGATAAATCTTTTCACGGAAGCTCCGTAATCCGCAACAGTTTGACCATGCAATATTACAAGGTCAAACTGTTACGGATATTGTCCGGAGCCGTGTCTGCAACTTGTCCGAACTGGTTTAACCGAATCTTTAGAGTATCTAGTCTATGTCAATTATATATCGATGAATCTGATTCCTCTTATGACCTAATACATTCATCAAAGCCGTTACGCATGATTAATACCGTAATACGTGACATTTGGTACTTCCAAGTCGCTCTTTACTATATTTTCTAATGACATGATAATAATCATTCTGATGACATTGACAAATGTTGCATGCGTTGCTTACGTCACTAGATAATTCGACATACCTACTTACCTGTATAAATACGTCTCGGTAACTTCCTGCCTCCTAGCACTGAGCAGTTACAGCATAATTACTACGGAACTTGAGTCCTCTTAAAGTTTGATTAGAATAGTAATTTTTTTTATGCAGTTATTGTCAAGGCTGTTTGTTGTTAATAACTAATTAATGATGCTATTGTAATGTGATTGTTATAATGATTTTGATACCTGAGTACATTGAAAGAAAAGACCACGCTTTGGTCTGTATTACGTCTAGAGATCCAAATCTGGTGTTACAATTATTTACCGTTTTTTTTGCAGTTTTCTTATAAGGAGAAAGCGCCATTCAAATTTTTGTCGTCATTTGCTGTGAAAAATGAACTTAGAGGGTTGCATTGGTGCTTTTAATAATTATAATTATCTAAATAAAACCTGACAAAAAGCAAAAGAAAACTAATTTTACGGGTTTCCCTGGAGCTTCTACTTCAAGAACAACATTAAACTTTACATCTACAACCTACCTAAATTGACTGCCAAAAATCAGAGAACTTTCCCGAAAAATAGACTTGGTATCAACGACCTAGTAAAACATTGTTACTACCCAACTTAACATCACAAACACTAAGCTAAGAAAACAAATTCTACAATTCCAGCACGTAACCAAAGTGGTTGAATATGCATCGTGTAACAAGGAGACAAGAGCATTCGAGAGTACGGAATGTGTTGAATAGAATTCTTCCAGTTTCTTTATTGGTTCTCGCGATCCCGCCATCTATTTCCACTGAGTTCGGTCACTATTGAAAATTCCTTTTATTCCCTTAGAAAAACGTACCAAAGTGAGTGTCAGAGACCCTATTTAGAGGGATACCTGTCCACTAGTTTACGTATCTTATTTCGGAGACGTGTGTTTTGGCTTTCAATTCAGTTTGTAAAGGGAAACTTATTGGTTCATGAATTTGTCTATCTTTTCTTTTTCCTTTTCTAGTCTCCCATTTTTCGGGGTCAGCCCTCCCAGTACTTCTAAATTAGTCTGTACTACTACTCCATTTGTATGTATGTTTTCACAAAACATACATACAAATTCAGTAGCACATAATACCAATTTATGGTTTACAGAGTTTATAATAATTTTACATGCAAACATGTTGTTGATTCTTTATTGCCTGTTATTCCTGGTTGAAAATTGTTTCACGTGTTTATAACAGCTACATAATTGCACCAATAAAATGCAACATGCACATTTGCACAAACCTGAATAATAAATGACCTGAATAATAATGATTTTCCGCAAATTGCAAGAAGGTGCTATTTCATATCGAGACATTA
Source organism: Xestia c-nigrum (assembly GCA_916618015.1). NCBI lineage: Eukaryota > Metazoa > Arthropoda > Insecta > Lepidoptera > Noctuidae > Xestia > Xestia c-nigrum. The sequence goes on along the minus strand of OU745258.1, from coordinate 9,664,845 downwards.
ATGCTTCTGTTATGAAGTCTAATGGGGATCCACACTGTGAAACTAATGGCGCTAGCATAGCTGGTTCCAAGAAAATCAAAGAATGTCATTTCATATTTTAAAATACCTCGACCTCATTGGTCAGATTGAGACCAGCTATGATAGGCGCCATCTACAATTAGCTTTTAACGGTCTTCACCATTGCAAGAAGGTGCAAGGTTAAGTTCCTCATGTCTACGTTATGGGGTTACCCCTGAGCGTCTTCGTTCATAATCTGATAAAACTGATTGATAGTTGGCAAGGCATACATTATTCCTTAATAGTTCTGATACATGATCGACATAATAATGTTACCGTGGAGGTAATAGACGATTAGACGCGTATTAGGTAGCTTGTGTGAAGATACCATCTACACAAAATCTTCAGAAGTTTTAGGCTATTGTTATCTCATGCTCTAAAATTTTCTGTGAAACTGATAAAGTTAAAGTAGATGTCTACGAGTATCTGATAAAAACCTGATATAAAATCTAAATCGGTAAACCCCTGTCAAAATGCGTTCCAATCTTGGCTATAGTGACTAATGCGTTAAATAATATCGATGACTGCAATCTACATAGTAACTGTACACAGGTATTCCGTACCTACACGGATTTTAATCAGATTATTAATAATATGAGTTCGTCTCACGGTTGTAACATTTTCGCGCCATGATGTAACGTTTTTCACGTGTGCAACTGAGCATATCGAGTAGGATGTAACATTGTTGTATTCATGAAAATAATGACATCATGGTGTCATTAGGAACGTGATGATGGATGGTCTTCGAAAGGATGTTCGACTATCTGATGACGTCAATTCAAATCAACAGGATTTAATCGGCCATTGGTCAAACCATCGACGTAATTATTATCTGTTGTTACTCATTGAAGTTGGGAAATGCCGATAGTTAAACCGAAGGGTTTCACCGCAGATTTGCATATTTTATGCCATCTTACTTCAATATTAACAGTCATGGGCTACGAAATAAATGATGAATCATTCGCTGGATCGTGAATACATGATTCAAGTAAATTCACAAATTAATTGAACACGAGTTATTGCTTACACGAGCAACACAATCGATTGGTATTCTTTTAAGGTCGAATTGAAAGGCTACTCTGTTATAATAATATTTGAAATAATGACAACCCACAAAAGAAACCTACTTTATAAATGAGATATTATGGCACATAATTTATAACCTCTTCTCAATAATTGTAACAAAACTGGAAAAGCTAGGGCCATCTTCAATAGGACCTTTAAAAACTTAGTACGTCGAACCGCGTCAAAGTCGGGCACACGAGACTGGCCAGAATTCCTGTATTGTTTCGACAGACATCCGCAATCCCAGGGGATAACCTGGCCTTATTGTGTGTTGGACATGGCTGGATCATTGGACAGGCCGACTCGATTAGTTTCTGAACTCAATGGACTCCGCTAGATAGCGAGGTTGCTAACATTGTGTCGTGATAATGTTGGCAGCACGTATTGAGCGGGAAATTGATTTCGACGACACTTTGTTTGTTCTAATTTTGAATTTCGGTCGTTGTTTTTTTTGTTTCTTTTTTAAATGTCGATTTTGGGCATATACCAGTACGTGTTATGTGTGGATGTTTCTGTAAAAGCTAAGTCTTGTAAAATCTATAAATACTATACCACAAAAGGAGTTTATTTACTTACTGCAGAATTTTCATTTTATGAAATTTTTTGGGCGAAATTAAGTCTATAATATATTTCAGTGGAACCGTAATTGTTACCCACCAAGTAAGTAATTAACTATGAATAGAGTATAATCGATAATCAAGGTTGTTTACGTAGTGAGACATTTATAAGATATTTTCCTGAAACCAAAATACTCGTAATAGCGGCAAACGTGATCCCAAATAATGAAAATGTTTTGTTTGGAAATTATATGAACATTATTTAGATGTTCAACGAATACTGATAGTAAACGTTGCCGTTGTTCACTCAGAATATTTCTTCATTTTCCTCAATAACCACTTGAGAACGGAAAATACTTACATAAGTATGAATAAAACATGCTGTATTTTTCAATCGGTAATCACCGAGGAAATCTTATTAAGTATTAAAAGTCGTGTGACCGCTAAAATTATTTCTTATTTTTGGTTAGCCCTAGCAATATGTCTTTTCTTGTCCTACTTAGTTACCTTTGAAAGTTCAAATGAAATGTGGGTAGGCGAATAATTTATTGGCCATGGATTGGTAGCGCCCATCTTGTAAAGCGTCGTAGGTAATTTGTTAGTAATTGGCTCTGTCTGGTAATTACGTATTTTCTGAGTGACTCTTTCTAAGATAAAGGTTTTTCTTTTACCGACGTAGGTACTTGGCTTTTCGGTACGTTAGACTTTAGTGACTGGCATTAGTCTCGTGGTATCTAAAAGTAATTACTTGTTGATCTAAAATTTGGGCAGATTCAAGATTGAACTTTTAATAAACGAAGGAATAAACAGGGTGGAAAGAACCGACGAAATATGTTTTTTTCTTTCTTTCACTAACCATCGTTCCGAACACCCCCCACATATAAAATTTTCATCGGTTAGTAATTAAAAAAGAAACACAGCTGTTCATAATAGCCGTTTTCTACATTTTACCATTTACATCAAAGAACTCTTGTATTACTCAAAAGAAGACAGGTAGATAGAGTAGTGGTAAACCTAGATTTGACAAGTTATGTTTAAATAGGTACTTACATCATTCCCCCATCGTTCAACCTAAATCATTCTGAAATCACACAGAAATTGCTGCCCTATTTTTATACAACTAATTTTATACAACTGTCAAATAAAGACAGTTGTGATTTGAATTTAATCGATGGAATAAAGATACTAATAAATGCATTATTACATTTTAAGTAAAAATAAAAATTCCATAATAATCTATTATTATCGAATTTTTATTTTGCTCAGTAAGTTTTTGCAAAACTAGCATGCGGTACGGTTTTGGCACTAAATAAAACTGGTCACATTTTAACCCAAAGTGATTAGGTTGAAAAGCCGACCCTCAGTGTGCTCGATAGTAGTCAGCAACCATTCAAGCTCTACATAACCAGTTAATACAGATCTCTCATTGCACGTGCAATGTATATATCACCGTAAAATTGTCAAACACGTTATACGAGTATTGTAATCTCTCTAGCGATATTGTGAACCCTCGAATTATTGTCAAACGAACATACTGCTTACAATAAAACGCATTATTTTTCGTGTAATGCATGCGATGGTAGTCAACTCACGCGGTGTGGAGGGAAGCAGGGGTCCCCCTTGCCCACTCTCATGAAAAGATACTGTACCATTCCTGAGAAATATCGATTAATATAACCTAACCTTAAAACACTTTATATTCCCCTAAAAAGCATAGTCGACGGAGCCCGATTATGGGGGCAAAGATACTTCCATATGTTCAGTTGACAATAATTCGAAAGTTAACAAATATCGCTGGAGAGAAACACGTTGTATTGTATTGTAATATAACGTGTTTGACAATTTTACGGTAAGTTTACATATACAAAGCGAGCCTATGATAGATACACTGGAAATATTGCTTGATGTGTCACCGTGTGTACCTATCTAATCATACACATGCTACGAAGAGTATACGTAATCTTAACAACATTAGGCGGTTAGAACCCTCGTAATTTGCCTCACAAATGATTGCTGTGTTTCGGCTCACACATTATGAAGCAAGCCTGATGGGATTTTATGATACGGCGCTTTTTATGACGCTTCGCTCACGAAAATTGGCTGGGTTGTTGATTACTCTATTTAGTACAGAAACGTTGTCACGATAAGTTATCATAAGGTTGGAATACACGTGGAATATTCTGGAATATTCTTTGCTTCAGTGTAACGAGATCAGAGGAATATTCTAAAGGGATTAGGAAATAGGATTTCATCAGAGGCTCCTAGCAACGAACGCGTTGAATGCGTAGCGTAACTAAATACGTCCATTTTTGAATCGAGAATGCTATTATCCTATAGCGTTTTAGTTAAAATAGTTTGCAAGTTTTGCAACAAGCACAATCTCAATTATTCATAGATATGAATCTAAACTAATATTATAAGAAGGAAAGAATAGATTTTTTGTGTGTTTGTATGTCTGTTTGTTATGATTTTTTCTCAAGAAATACTCAACCGATTTCAAAATTTCTTTCACCATTATATGATGATGATGATGATGATGATGATATTGATATCATACAAAAGAACTGAGCTATCACAATTTTTCCTTTACAAAGTCGTAGGCGAAGTGCTAGTTAGTTTAGTATGAAATAAAAATGTTATATGTGAAACTAGTATTTTTAATTTTTAAATCGACATTTTACTCCGAGCGAAAACTAAGTACGAACTTAGTTTATAAGATAAAAAAGGGTATTAAGCTTAGCTTGAGAGTGAGTTTTGATATTTAAGTACTTTAAAGAAAGACACCATTGTAAGGAAGATTCCTGATTTCATTGATATTGTGTTTTATTAACTTTCCAGTATAATAATCATTTCAAACGGAAAATATAGTAAGGGAACTGACATGCTCCAGAACCAAAAGGTCAAAGACATTGTGATATGCATTAACTCCCATTGTCTCTCCACTGAATACTGGATTCACTAGGCTAGTACAGATTTATTAGCCATGCTATTTAACTCCAACAAATCAAAAATACGTTTACGTAATACGTACCGTGAACTTCACGAATCGATTAATAAACGAGCCCCTATTTTCCTTCGTATAAAAAAATATACGTCTGCTTTTTTTCATATCAGAAAATTCCCTCAAGCTGTCCTGAAAATAACATTTACAGGGCATAACACAAAGAGTTGAATAACACCAGTCGCGAATCTCATAGCCACAATCATGAAAACAGTACCACGGCACACAAGCTTATGTTTTATGAATATTTCATGATTATTAATAATGCCCGTATTAAGTAATGTGCTATATGGAATAAGGAGGGGTGAGTCAACAATATGATTAACATATTAATAGTATATTATGTCTTAGTTACGGGGAAAGTGTATCAATCATGGTAATATGTGGGCTAAGGGTGGGTTTAGATAAGACAGCAAAGAATTGAGTTTTCAGGCCTAATCTTATTCATTATAAACTAATAATATTTGATGTTATATAAATTAAATGGATAATAATCCATAAATGACTTTACGTGAGTTCGAATTTCAGGCATATTGAAAAGACACCGGTCGTGCCCAAGATACTGTAATCCTAAAATAATGTCGTCTAATGGACGTAACTAAAGCACTTAGGTTCGGTCTAATCGCAGTAATCTGTATTTAAATTACCCAATTAAAACACTCAAATTCTAGTTAGACATAAAAAGTATCTCTCATTTATTTAATGTATTCCTATGAGCTAACGAACCTTTAAAAAACGGTTGGCCGTCAAAATAACAAAGATTTTTTACTCCAAATTCCGCTTAAGAAAATATAAGTAAAAGAGAATGCCTAAATGTGAATAAGCAGGACTTTTCTCATTATGTGAATCTTCTAAAGAATAAGGCTGACGAAAGGGAAGAGGCCAAATTAAGGAAATTAACTTTTTTATAATAAAAGCTGAGCTTCCACTTGGCCATTGCAAATGACGTACCATTAATTGTGTGATGTAATTAAGGATGGAACAAATAAGACTCGGGTAGTGGATTCTTCCTTTTCACTCGTAACACGGTTGAATGCGGTTTTGTTAACGTTTAATAGTGTACTTGAAATGCTTGCTGGCTACGAGAAAACGGTTTACGTGCAAGTCAGGGAGTGACTGGTGACTGCGATTAATGTTTTATCTATGCGATTCTTTACAGCCGTTTTGGTCTTATGCTCTACTTCGTTTATTTAGCTAGAACACAGACTCAAGTCTACTTTGATATAACTATAAGTTCCATATTATCTAGTTTGGTTGAGCCAGTTCTAATTCTAACTTATTAGTTGGCTAAAAGTGCCATTACATTTTGCAGTCTTTATTTTTCCATCGCCAAATACGAGTACATTTGACAGAACTTTTCTGTCTACCCTGATTTATCAGAAAGGTTATTGACCCAGAATATAGTTTACAGCTCACAATGTTAATTGTGTCTGATTAGTTGCCCTTTGATACAATGTCAACGAATTCATCTAATTGACTTTTGATCTCTTAGCTAATTTGTAGCGACAAATGACGATGACCTAAAGGTGATTATGAATCTATTTTCACACCTATTTCCTTTTTATCACTACAATATTATCTCCTACGATAAAATACTGCTCACTTGCTCAGTCCATGCACGTAAACATCTCAAAATGTCGGAAAACATAAAAAGTTAAGTACTATGCGGACTGATCTGGGAAAACAATGAATCATTTCACTCGAGTACATTAAATATTTACCGAAATGTCTGATTAAAATTACGATGACGTTATATTTTTATATTCTTGACATTCTAAAAATAACATTTACTTCAGTCTCGTGATAGGAGTTCCTGTTTTAATTACAAACACAACTGACATGTCGCTGGGGATTTATATTGATAAACTCGCTGTCGCAAGACTCGTAAATGCGTAGGCGGTGTACCCGGTATCATTTCTCCTAGATGATAATACTAGATAATAATATCAGGGTAATATCATCTAGGAATTATTGGAAATTGAACGTGTTATGTGTGTGTGTAACCACGCCTTATCTGGGATTAATCAGACGTTGTTGAACCTGCTTTATGAATGTATACCTGATTTGTAATAAGGGTACTGTTGTTGCGGATTACTTCGCTTACAAATGATTGCCTATTGATACAAGATTTATGTCTGGAATATTGTTGTAATAAATTGTGAGGCGAATTAAAATTATATTGCGCGTGGAACAGCTTAATATTATAACTTGGTAGTCATTTTTCACGAATATTAAGTTCAACATTGTGTGGGGTTATTAAGTTAAAGTCATGTTAATTATTAAGAAAGTAGAAACCTCTTGAGTCAACAATCCCATAAAGACACTTTAGAACAAGTTTGTATAAAACCATACAGTGCCTACATACAAACTAGAATGTCAAATCGTGTTTCTATATGCAGAAATATTTATTTATTTACTAGCTGACCCGCGCAACTTCGTCTGCGTAAGACGAACCAACAGGTCTTAAAATTAGCGCGTTCAACCAACCTAACAAACAAACTCTGCAGCTTTATATTATTAGTACAGATTGAAGTCAGTAACAATTTATTTTTTCTCGAATAGGTTTACATTAAACGCCAAAATATTCAACTTATGTTTTTCCAAATAAGGACTCTTCCCTCGACAGCCTTACGTTTCTATCCTTGGACACTCGACAATATCATACTCCAGCTAGGTCGAAAGTTCTCATCAAGTGGCATGACATGAGCCGAGACACGTTAACGCTGCTTCAAACTGTTGCGGACCTCTCGCATCTGCCTTCCTTCTCCAAAGTCAGACCTTCAATGGTAGTCATACTCCAGGCAGGTCAACACAATACGATGTAGATGCTGTAAACTCTTGAAAACATATTGCAAATTCTTTTCGTCTCCAAGCCTCCATCATGGGGCCTTCGATGAGAGTCATATTCCAGCAATTTCTAAAGTTCTCATCAAGGTGCATTAAGTGAGCCCAATGACGATTTAGCTGCTGTTAACTGTTGAGGATCTCTCGCATCTGCCTTCCTTCTCCAAAGTCAGACCTTCAATGGTAGTCATCATCCATAGTCCGACTTCACCGACTGCTGGGTACAGACCTCTCTTTGTTTGTGCCAAGCTCCACGCTCTTGTGCCAGCCTTTTCCAGGATATTCCCGCAATGGCAACACTATCGTCTGCTTATCTTACCGCTGGACGACCAAAACTTCTGTTTGGATTTCTAGAATGCCACTTGGTCACAGCTTTACTCCACCTGACATCACCGCGCCTTGCTAGGTGTCCTACCCTACTCCATTTGAATTATCATCATTCATCATTATTTCAGCCGAAAAACGTCCACCGCTGAACATAGGCCTATCAAGTGTCGCCAAATTGACCGGTCTCGTGCGACTTCATCATTCGGTTATTTGAGTATTGCTCAGGCATAATATAGGTATCTACATAAAGAAAAACAGGCGTTGAATTGAGAACTTCTTCCAAAAAACCAAACTTGAGACATCTGACACGGGAAAAGTCATTCCCAATAACAGCGTGATTTAGAAAATGGCGTCAAATGAACAAAGCCATTTATAGAGCACGAAGTTAAACTGCTAAAACATATGCATGGAAAGCGGTCGTACAGACACTCTACTGGCTTTGTTATAGATTTTAAAAATTTCAGGGTGATGTTGACTATTCTCTTCTCCTCTATCTTGTAATTTTTATTCATAAGTACCATTTTGGTTTCATAGATGTCATTGCATGTATCCTTAGATCATGATGATAAGTTCTCCTTAAAAACTTTAAAGTCATATATCTTTAGATGGAGAGCAGAGCACCGATTGCAAAGAAACAAAACTCAAAACTTTCTCTAAGTTATGCACAATAATAATTTGTGCATTAAATCAAACCACATTGGTTTTATAATTTACACGTAAAAGGGCTACGTAAAGACACACAGACACAGACGAAAATTAAAGAAATAGTAGAAAAAGGGTTCTGTGTGTGATCCTTTAACAGTTTAAGCGTTTTTTGTACAGATTTATTATTTGAAATAAATGATTCCCAAACTGTCGTTTAAGTGTTAAAAAAATTGGTTGTCTGTAAAGCCGGTTTACGGACGATAGATTTACGTGATAACGTCATAATCATTATTTTATGTAATAAAACACGTGGAACGGTGGAACGTTACTATGGAACGTTACTATGGAACGTTACTATTTTTCATGAGTGTTGCTGGTATTATCAATTTATAAGACGTTATCACGTCAAAAATATGTATAAAACAATGATTTGGAAATATGTAAGCTTTAAAACAACAAAAAAAATTGTTACAAAAAATGAAAACCGGGTGGTTTTTGAACGTGCGAACCAAAGTTATTATCAGAAATCTTACTGCATTACACAAAATCATAAAGTATTTTATGTCTGTACTGAGGCTTGACCTTGCGACTCACTGTTCGGAAGGCGGTTGCCATCACCGACGGGCTATTTGTTCTCGTGACAATTTGTCTAAAATAGTTATTCTATTACAATGCATGTTATGACAGTTGTCAGTAGTCAAACAGTTGAAAGCTATAGACGAAATGCAATATTGCTCACCCCAGTAAGTAATTAGCGTGATAATATATAGCCTATGTCCTTCCCTAGGTTGAAATACATCTCCTTGCCAAATTTCATTACGATCCGATCAGCCGTTTTGTCGTGAAAAGGTAGCAGACAGACAGACAAACAGAGTTACTTTCACATTTATATAATGGTATGGATTTATTTAACACTTCAAACACAAAGTATAGAGAAATAATGATCGTCAATCATTTGGTAACGGTCTTACGGACATTATTAACCTGTACCTAAGTAGATACATGACAATATTCGAACAGTCCTTGTCCTTGAAACTTTTAAAATACATTACCTTACCTTTTCTCAAATAAGTTGGGATCGGCTTTTCAGTCTTACTGGATGCAGCTGAGTACCAGTATGTTCACGGAGCGTTGACTAACTTAGACCTTGATTTATTTAACGATAAATAATAAAGATTAATAGGCTCGTTAACTGAAAAAATCTAATTAGTCCGTCACTTAGATTATCAAAAAATATTTGACCCATATTTTTTCTTTTGTTACATAAATCAAAATTGACGAAGATACGACGCTTTTAAAATTCTCGATACGTCACTGTTTGGTATCATTTTTAGTGAGTTCTGACGTCACGAGCGACTCTCGAATTTGAATGCGTTTTATCTTTGTTAATATTCGTTGATTTACAAAAACAAAAAATACGTGTCCATTATTTTCCAATACTCTAACTGACGGACTAAATAGATTTGCAAGTTATTGATGGTGGAAGCTAGCCTATTGGCTTAGCTTACAGGGTGAATACTTTCTAGATTATATGACACATATTTCTTCAGAATGTATGACTAAAGCTTCTCATCATTTTTTCAAACCGTTCTAGTAAAATATGTGCAACCCTTCAAAAGCTCGTTAACACGATAAAAAGCGAACAGTAATCAGTTGACATTCTCGACACGCTACCGATACTCGTAATCGAATCCGTTTTATTACGCATTTCTTGTTTAAACTCGAGACTTCTCACAAGTAAGCTGCAATAACTAAGTAATGGTGTTGTTATCGGAGTCACTCATCGTTTAAGTCGAAGTGTGATAGTATTTTATAGTTGTTCTTAATAGTTTTTCTTCCAATCTCAAACTTACTTAAATAGGTAGGTTGGTACTAAGTTTTCTACGTTGGTGGTGTAGGGTTACGCTTTTTACTTAATGTTGCCATGAAACAAATCATGACCTATACAATTTTAACTTGGTAACACTAAAGTATTCAAAAGATAAAAATTAATAGATATTGCTGATATTCCAATAAAATGCCATAATATTGGTATTCAAAGCATTGGGTTTGCAGGTATGAGCCGTCGTTCCGTGAAAAATATAGATATCCCGAAGCATCTCATTATAGATTGAAAACCGACCTCAACTTGGTTGTGAAAAGGTTAGGCGTAACCCTGCAACTCCGGATAGGAATCTCATGGGAAAAAATACCAGGAAGTAGGTTGCAATTTTTATTTATTTTATTTTTTTATTTTCCTTTATTGGCCAACCAACAATTGTTTACACTGTAATATTTCGAGTAATTATCTACCATTATCTAAGGTTAGTGTAACAATTTCTTACAGGTTAGCACCGCATGCCCCATAAACATATTAGAAGTGCCACAAGTATTCTATTATAAAATTAGTGTCTAATTAACTAAAACTAACAAGTGTAAGTTCAAATTATGTGTAGGAATATAAAACTAACATTAACAGTAGAAGTAAAATGCAATAGAACAAAAAACAAAGACACAACAAAAAAATATAAGACAATTAAAATTGAAACAAAATTAGATTACAAGTAAAATTAATATAACAATCAAAATTTACATTAAATAACAACGAAAACCGTAATCGTGATTACAGGTAAGCAAACTCAAAATCAAAATTAAAAGCAATTTAAAATTAAAATCAATGTACAAGAAAAATGTTAAAATTATAATTAGGGTCAACATATACCTACGTTAAACTCAACATTAATAATTATTAAGTTAAAATAAAAATTAAAACAAAATAAATTCAAGCAAAAATCAGTTCAAAATTAACATCAATGTCAGAATCACAATTAACATTAAGATTAAAATCAAAATCAAAATTAAAATTAAAATTAGAATTAAAAACAAAATTAAAATCAAAATTAAAATTAAAATCAAAATCAAAATCAAAACTAAAATTAAATTAAACATTACTGATAGTACTACGAAATTTGGCATATGAGTCAAAGTGCACGTCGACAAGATCACTACAGCTATTTAACAATTTGCAAAGGCGAGATACGACAGAGTTTGCACCCAGTATTGTTCTGCGTAGTGGAGGGTGTAAAGGAGTAATAGGAGCACGAGGGAGTCTAGCAGGAGCCCGAAATTGAAATTTAGATAATAATTGGGGACAATCAATTTTGCCTCGGAGTAGCTTGTATATGAAGACGGAATCAATGGTTATCCTACGTTTTTCCAGTGAGACCATCTTAAAGTAAATTAGTCGGGCTTCGTATGATCGTATTCTTTTTACAATTCCGCTACCATAGGCTAAGTGCCAGAGAAACCTTTTTTGTATTCGCTCCAGTCTGAGGATGTGCGTGGAGTAATGAGGTCTCCAAATGGTACTGCAATATTCCAAGGTGCTACGAACAATACAGTTGTACAGCAAGATTTTAGTCCGATTGCGCTTAAAACCAGCAACATTCCTTATGACAAATCCCAGCATTCTAGAAGCCTTTTTGATGACGCCCTCAACATGAGGTACAAATGTCAAGGCACTGTCAAAAACAACTCCTAAGTCCCTTATTTGATCCGCCTCCTGGATAATGTTAGAGCCCACGTGATATACGCCAGCCGTCACTTTCTTCTTTCGGGTGTATTTGACGTGGTAGCACTTTTTAACGTTTAGGCTCATTTCATTATCGTTACACCATTTAACTAACGAGTCTACGTCCCTCTGAAGTAATGTCTGATCGTTATCAGATTCGATTAGCCTAGAAAATTTAAGGTCATCTGCATACATATAGCACTCTGAGAATTTTAGGCAGTGCGGGATGTCATTAACGAAAACATTAAATAGAACCGGCCCAACATGTGAGCCCTGGGGAACCCCCGAAGACATCCTGTAGGTTCCAGATTGGAAACCATTAACCGCGACAAAGCAGAAACGATTTTCGAGATAAGACCTTAGCCAATTATAAAGTGTACCGGTAATTCCATACGCAGATAACTTCGACAGAAGTATATGGTGAGGCACGCGGTCAAAAGCTTTACTAAAGTCTGTGTAAATCACGTCAATCTGCTTGCCGCAGTCGATGGCATCCGATAGCATTTCTGTAAAAGTCGCCAGATTAGTGCAGGTAGACCTACAGCCTACGAAACCATGCTGAGAAGGGCTTAAATACTGTTTGAAGTGTGCCTGTAGGTATGGGCAAACTAATGATTCAAAAACCTTAGCAAAGGTTGACAAGATTGAGATAGGTCTATAATTTTTGACGTTGTCCTTTTCGTCACTCTTGTGAATTGGAATAACCTTTGCTTTCTTCCATAAGTCAGGAAAAATACCTGAGCTAAGGGATTTGTTGAAGATAAGCATTAAAGGGGAAACCAAAGCGGTGGCACACTTATAAATGAATATTGGCGGAATACCATCAGGGCCAGCACCCTTACGAAGATCCAAGGATCTAAGCTTGTTCAGCACACTATCGCGATCAATAACAGGTGCCGTTAGTGGTAGACTGTTATTCTTCATGTTACGAAGAAAATCGGAGTCAGGTTCACTTTGTGTTACCTTTGCGTCACTAAAAGCAGAACAGAAATTAGCCGCGAACATTTCACATATTTGGGGACCTTCGGATGATAGTACGGTACCGTTGGTCATTGTGGCTGGAAAAGAGCTAGAGCCACCTTTTTTGTCCTTGATGTAGGCCCAGAAGCGGTTCGGGTTTTTGGAAATTTCATTTTCTATGTCTTTTATGTAATTGTTATAACAGTCAGTTGCTAATTTGGAACATCGTTTGCCCAATAGTTTGAGTTCAAGATCATCCCTAGGGTTCTTATAGATTTTAAAACGACATCTTATTTTTTCCTTTTCCTTTAACGCTCTTATTAAACTTCTATTGAACCAAGGAGGATACTTTTTATATTTGAAAGTAGGTTTGGAAGGCTCGTGCATATGAATAATATTTAGAAGCCTATCATAAAACATACTAAGCATTTCATTAACATCAGCCATATTTTCAAATACTTCCTCCCAGTTTATATCATTTAGATTCTTGCAAATTTTAGTATAATCAAGTTTATAATAATTCGTTTTCAAATTCTGAGGGTTGTATGGAAGCCTGGTTTCTTCACTCGTTTTAAGCAATATTTCGATTGGGGGGTGGTGGACATCAACAGTGCTTAGGGAGTTTTGGGCAGCAGTAACGCTAACAGAAGGCAAGTTTGTCAATACAAGGTCCAATATTCGTCCAGATGCGTTCACAATACCATTATGTTGTGTAATTTTATGCACGTGGTTAAAGTCTATTAGTGCATCACCAATGCCAGGCGGTGAATAATTATTCACTGAGTCATAAACCAAATTCCATTTTACATTACCTAAATTAAAATCCCCGATGATACATGTTTGCACGTCTGTCTGTTCAAGAATCACATTACAAGAGTCTAAAAAACTGTCCAGGGTACCACGTAATACAGGGGGTGGCAAATAGACTGCGCATAGAGCCATTCGACGAACAGACTTTGAACACGGAACCTCAACAGTTATCCAAAGGTCCTCACATTGGCTTTCCCAGTGAACCATGCGTTTTGAATTAATTTTCTTTAATACAGCGATCAATACTCCGCCTCCATCCTTTTTCCTACCATCTCTGTCTCTTCTGTATACTATATATCTATCGTCAAAAAGCTCCGAGCTCAGAACACTACTATTCAGCCACGTTTCGGTCAATACAACAATGTCATAGTTTTCTAAAGATAGCTGACGACAAAAATTGAGAGTCTTTGTGCGTAGACCTCTAGTGTTTTGGTAATATATACTTATATTAAGAGAAGAGAATTTTAACTGTTGTTAACACCAATGCTGCGATTATAATTTATAAGCTATATGTATGCTAGAACTAGGTTAACTTATTTAAAGTGTCCATATTAATAATAATAAATATTAATAAAGCAATAAGCTGAGTCTAGGGTAAATATGAAATAAATACATTTAAAAAAATGTTACAATATAGGTCACCGTGTCAGTTTTGTTTTTCTATTATCTTATAGCCTCATTTGATTTTTTTATCGTTTTATGTGGCAAAGGTATGAGGAAGTGTCGGTAAACACCCTTTCAAACCCCGTGACCCGTTTATTTATGAAGGATCAAAACAGCTCTACGATGCATGGTATGGGAAAATCAGGCATGTTTTATTTTTTATTTTATTAAATAATTTTCTGGGGTTCTTGGTTTGAACTTCATGATATTGTCATGTGTTTTTGTTACAAAACTTATACGTTACGCTTTAGTTAAAGACAAATATCTATACTGATTCCAATTCAATCCTTTTTTGTCGACGATAAACAAAAACTAATTTTCATTAGCGGATCATATCATCCAAATCACTATTTAATCCTTCATTTACAGAATTGCGTTTAACTAAATGATATTAACTTTTCAACTAAATCAAACAAAACACTATCACTAAAACAATAGACCTAATCTGTTCTTCAAAATCTTTACAAAAGCATAATAATACAGTTTCAATCAAATTAATTGAGCACTCCAAATTCAATACCAACATCAGACAAACACTGGCACGCAGTATTGCCAACATAATGCATTCCATATGACAATAACTCATACCATAAACAAGCACTAAGCCTTTGTCCCATAAATTATGAAGCGGTGACATTCGAATCGGAATAAAGGCTTTTAGACAGGGCTCATGGGACGAAGGGACTAACACACAGATTCGGCCCAAATTAAGATGGTGTTAAGGTATTTGTGGTTTTGTTTGTGGTTTTATGCGTTTATTTATATTTTGTTTTGTTGTTGTTGTTGTTGTGTATGTTTCAGGTTTTTTTCTTAACGTGTACATCAGTCTTAGTAGTCGTTATTTTTATTAAAAAAAAAAAAAAAACAACGTGTAACAGAGTCATCATTTATGAACTAAAACTTTGCCCCACAAATTCGTTTCACGGTTTTGTTTCATAGGACCGATCATATAAAGTCAAATACTTTAATTAGTTGATTGATATATTTTAACTAGTGGCTTATTTGCGTTACTTAATATTAAATAATGCTGAAATAGATTTTAATTAAAAAGTCTTTGAAATGGTTGCGGCCTTTTAAGAGCTCTCATGTTTTAATAGTTTTACAAAGGCTACAATCTCATAATATATTAATGTTCTTTAGCGTGAAATAAGAAAGGTATTAACTATTTTAACTTAAACTATTTATTATTTTAAATCGTAGTTCTAAGATGTTAATTATTTTATAAATTCATTGCTCTAGCAGTTATTACTTATCATACAAACTTGTGTCTATGACTTAATAATAACTTAGTTACGAATTTGTTATTAGAAAAGTTAAGTGGTTAAAGTTTATCTGTTATTTCTAAGTTATGTATTTGAACCCAAGTTCGAAGTTATTGCATATCAGATTAAGAACCCAAAATAATTAAGTCAAGATTTATTAAGTAGACTAGCTTTTACCAGCGGCTTCGCCCGCGTGATGTTTGAAATAGTCCCATGGGATCTTATTACCGGGATAAAAAGTATCCTATGTGTTAATCCAGATTATAAACTATCTGTGTGCTAAATTTGATCCAAATCCGTTCAGTAGTTTTTGCGTGAAAGAATAACAAACATCCATCCATCCATACATACTATTATAGTAGGATATTTTATGCAGTCATACTTACTTAATTAACAGATTAAAAATATTTTATGATTAGCTGTTGCCGGTGACCTTCGTTCATGTGAAATTATTACTAAAAAAATATTACTTCCCAATTTAAATCAGATTTTGCTAAACAATTCAAGGGTTTAAATACTTTGCACGGAACCACAATCCTTTTTTCTAAAATAAAAAAAATAGCCCAAAGTTGCTCTTTATAAAATTAGTTATCTACCAGTGAAGAAATATCGATCCTGCCGTTTCGGAGTTTACGCGGATCAAACAGAAAGACAAAAATTAAAAAAAGTGAATATATATTAGTACCCACCAAAATAATATAATATAAGTACACCAAGTAGGCCAGTTACAGGCACTTTTGAATTGTCGAAACAAAGATTATACGTTACTTTCATATAAATTCAGTCAAATGCTGTTATTTTGGAATCAAAAACAGACACTTGAATTTTATTTATTTTCATAGATAAAACAATATACCCACTCCATTGTATTTACTTGTCCTGATGAGGGTTGAACTGGTGACAAGTAAGTACTAGAAGTTAAAGGAATCTAAAATTAATCTTAGCAAACTTATACACTCCGAACGGCTGTTCTGTCAAAGGCTCTTACACAGAGGCACAGTTGGAAGTGGCAAAGATGTCAAATTCCCCAGAAATAGGCCATGTCAAGTTGAAGTTAAGAGTCCCAATGGCCCGCAGCGGTGACGATTATGTAACCAAAGACCACCCGGCGCTCTAGGGTTGAGAGGAACTGCTCATGCATGAAATGTTCCATTTTGTTCGCGTTTCGTTTGAGTTCGGTGTTTGTATGACACGATTTCTTATGGTTGGTTGATGGCTGGATGGCTGGATGTTTTATTGATGAGCTTCCAACATTCTAAATGTTTTGGTAAACGTTGTGGAAGAGATTTAATAATTGGTTCAGTAACATACTTAGGTACATAGTAAAAAACGATACGTACATTACGATTTTTCCGTGTTTTTTTTTACATAGCCTTATTGAATTGGACATAAAACTGCTGCACAATCCAAAGACATTTTTAGTTTTTATGACTTACCATACTTAATTTGTTTAAAATTATCAAATAAATTGACTTTAGATTTGTAGTAAACAGGTAATCACGCTGTCACCCGTCATCATTAAACCCACAACAGGCAATTTCCCCGTAACATTTCATTTACAACGTCATTATTAAAGCTCATGGCAACCCTATCACGGTCGTACCGCGGCGGCACGGAATGAAAGCTATGACGACCCTCGTCATTTGAAGGAGTGCGTCGCGCCCGCTCCACATTTTGTGCGAACAACCGCGACACAACCCTGATGACGTCAAACTAGATCATTCCTTTGTATTTACACTATTTATTGCATGAATAAATGAAGATTCCAGGGGGTTTCCGTTACTGGCTCTTTCTTTTGACAGACCCACAATACTGACTTTTTCTAAAACCCTTAGGTATAGTACTTATTAGTCCCATGCTTGACTCAGTAAAAAAAATATATTTAAATAATAATTTATTTCTAAATAGCCTGCTTGCCTAATTCAAAATTAGAATCTCCATTCTTTCTTTTGAATTCTTATTTCAAATTGATCATTGTTCCAAAAACCCAAACCGTAAAATGCTATGAAGGAATTTGCCTTTTTGCTAACCTGTTTCAGGGATAACTTCGTTATTTTTGATTAAACAGCAATTCGTATTTACATTTTTTCTTCTCCATAAAAATGTCTTTGAGCAATTTATTTCCAGCTACATAAATACTCAAGGTCCATTGGAATAACTCTTAATTTACCAGTTTTCTTTTACTCGAACAGTAAAGCAAGTTGGTGCAATAAATTCATACTATGTATCGATGCGGACGCCTGATAACTCTCACTGCATTTGATTTATTAAGCATCTCACTGCAGATATCAGAGTCCCATACTGTGGCAACATTTCTCACTATTTCTCAAGGGTATCGTATGTAACGATGAAGTATATAAAGTAAATGCATTCGTACGGTTGTACCAGTTTTGAGGCTATATTTTATTGCGATTGACTGGAAAATAAATTGTAAGGAATATTTCACCCTCATAACGATGTTATGTTACTATGAACAATTTGGGAGCTCATAGAATTAGCAAAATGAGAATTTTGTTTGAGAAGGATCATTCCCTAACATTATTGCGCGGAGATCTTTTAAAGTTTAAAGCAAAACTACTATTAATTACAATGAGGGATTTTCTTTTTCAACTCTTCCTTAGTCGCTGGATAGATGACGCTAGTCTGACTACGTTACTGCAAGGAACAGAACGTCACATAATGTCACTTGGACCTAATGATTATATTCAGAAGCTGATGCAAACGAAAGTGTCAGTCAACGAGCGTAAGTTACGTGTTTTTCAAGCGTTTTGGCTTTGGTACCCAGTAACGTAGTCGGATCAACGCCATCTATCGAGTTCTAGGAACTATTTTTTTTGTTAATTGTCAAAATGAAAACCTCTCATTCATGAGTACCTGGTACGTATAATTTAATGGTTCCTTCTTTGGATACCCATGTTGCGTTAGGCTCTCAATTGCTGACCGTCCACATAATAAACCTTATATTGGTATAACATATAACCATATCCAGTAAAAGGTGAAACAAGATTAATAAAACAGATTCATACCATGTTTTCGTTTAATTCCACGATATGGGTTTGAAAAATACAGCTACGTTTTGTATCATTGGAAGAGCCGTCACAATTTCGGGGTAAAGCGAGGTAGATATATCAGAATCCGGTGCGAACGGAAAAAATACTGCTTATGGAAATACGAAAATCCCTATACCGACACAAACTAGGATTACTTGTCGTAAGGTCCGAATAAATGACTCCGTAAATAGTGCTAAGGCGATTCAATTTGCTCGGAGGATCCAAACCTTACATACTTTATTAGGATTTTTATAAAAATGAGTGAAATCTGTTTATTAGGATGCACGTCAGTCTGTACAGTATCTGTGACGCATTTCTGCTCATTCATTAGATAACTTTGTTTCATAACTACTCGTGCCAATAAGTAATAAATATGGGAATAGCTTTTACTAAGCTTTTACTGTTGTGAATAGATGAATCAAAAAGCTATCTTGAAAGCAAGGTTTTGGACAATCACATCGTGTGCTAAACTTAAAGGTATCGTCACTAACAATCGTCAAAGTCAGTCGTATAGGGGCTCTTGTAATTCACAATAATTATACTTTGCGTCAAAAAGCGCACATGCCCAATCTAGCGGATTGATTTTCTAAGATCCAATCCTACATAATATTAAATTAAGGTGAAAGCGTCAGGGTAGCCCGCGAAATTCAAATTTTCTTACTGTTTTTGCAATTTGCAGGCCAGTAGCAGGTTGTATAAAGTTGAAAAGATCGTTCGCGACTGTAACATGTATGTAGTTACAGAATTATAACCATCAAAATCATCAGTACAACCCTCTTAATTCATAAAACTCGATGAACGATTTTTGCAAGGTCAAAGTCGTTCCTATACTTATGTGAGCTTGGAGGGTTGTATTGATGATTTCGATGATCATAATTCTATAACTACATTCGTCTTACAGTCGCAAATGACATTTTCAACTTCATACAACCAGCCAATGGCCTGCAAAAAGCAAAAAACGTAAGAAAATTTGAATTTCGCGCGCTACCCTGACGCTTCCCCCTTAAGTATGAGTTAAGTAAGGAACGCCTCAATATAATTCAAAGTAGATGTATTATGAACACAGCTTGAACCCATATGCGGCTTCAATGTGATAGATTTAAAGTTCACAGGTGTCTATAAGATACCATAATTGATCAACGCCGAGGATTAAAATTATGACACCTGGTCCGCTGTATAATGACCTAGCCAGAGGGTTTTTATCGCCCAAGCTGATTGGGTATAGGAAAAACCTGTATGGGTATTATGACTAATTCATTACGTTAAGAACTTCTAACAAGAGAGGATGTGAAGGAGTGAAAGCTAAACAATTAATTAATAATTCCGGAAACGGAAAGCCACCTAGAATCTTATTTACAAAGGTACTCCGTGTGTATTTATAATAAGCCTTTTGTAGAGTGGAACACAGTGGGTATATTATTAAACTTTAATACACGGAACTTCGCATTTAACAGTTCTATACCAACTGCTGGCGATATTTAATTTGGAACACCGCCAGTTCAAGGTCGTTTGTTTCTTCATGGCCATATAGTGATTCGATTTTGTTTTTTTTTTATATCAACGAACCTTTGTAGTAGGCTTTTTAGGTTTTTGGACGAAATAAAAGGCACTGTTTTTGTACGATTTACTTATTATAAGTTACAATGGGCACGTTCAACTTACTGCGGCCATCGTGATTAAAGTGTTAAAAGTACATAAGAAACTGTGATATAACCTTTAGTTGTCAATGTTCCCAGAAATGGCATAACGTAACAACATGCCTCTAATCTCCGATGGGTTATATAAAGGACACCCACATCACATTTCGCCGGTTACATTGAAGTCCCATGTAATATGGGGAGAGTCTATTACCTTCACCCGGACCCAAATCCAAACTTCGTGGTTACCATTGAGAATAGCATTTAGCTCAAACACGAAACTGAAGCTAGGACCTCAGATCCATTCTCATTCTGTCGCGATCATCAGACCATTTTAATTGAACTTTAAGTTTTTGTTTGTGCAGAAATGCCGCTATAATATTATGCAAGCTACATACTGTAGTCTAGATATTTTTTACAAAGCTTTAGTATCTAGTAGCACAGAGTAACTGTATCTTAGCCATGACTTACTGGCAGTCTCACAGCGGGAGTTCTTTACTATTAATGTGACGTTTTATTATGATTTAGCGCTTCTTTTTTGTGAATATATTTTTTTTTATGGCTGGTCGAAACAAAAACTTCGCTGTGTTTTTCTTTTAACGTAAGTTGGGGAAACAAAACTACGATACGAAAGTCTAATCACTACTAAAAGGGGGATCTGTCAGACTCCTACCGTCCGTGACTAAAACCATACGGTATTCCTACCCGTCACTTGTAGCTGGGGTCCACAATTGTATTCTTCACAATCACCCCAGCAGTAAAATACCATAAACACAACTCAACCCGTATGTAGGTTGCTGATATAAGTAAAACAAAACTATATTTTCATCAAATCAAACACAGATTCTCTTGGTTTATTACAAACATACGCACGGACAGTTCCGAATCTTTTGTACACATTGAAAGAGTAATTGATAAGTTGTGTATTCGTGCGTGGCCGCCCTTTGTTTAGCGAAAGGATTACAAATAATAATTACAACCATATTTCATTTTCCTCATTTTAACACATATTTTCGAAACAAAAATTGTCTACTAAACTAACAAAAACATGTGAGGATTCGAAATTCGAAAGTTTTTTATAAGATACACGGTCCTTTACAATAATCTGGTGTCCACGACACAAGCCTCGTTGCTTAGTGTAATTTCCAGCGATATTTATTTATTTATTTTACAGGAATCATTCAACCGCAGAAATAGTCGAACAGACTTTTCATTTTTATGACGTTTTACTTGTCAAACTTAATGTATTGCGGCTACTACACTACTTAATGACCTTGTATTATCACAATACATTAATGACAGCGAGTTTGGCTCAGTTCAAGGTCGGTTCCTAATACCATTGTGATCGCACAGTAACAACAATTATTGTGGGTCGACGTGTGTGTGGGTCCGATTTTTCCGAGAAACACGCATCTCATTCATAACACCTGGTCATTTCCTGGTGTGTTGTGTAGACTCTGAATATATTATACAATATACTGCAAATAGGATGTACAATCATTGACCTTAGCGAACATTAAACGTACATAACACCTTTGATAGTACTATTAAAAGTACAATAATGTCAATATAAAACTCGTGTAATTATTAAATTGAAGGCCACCATCATTAACATAGACTATGGCTAGAGCCTTAACCCACAGACAATAATATTTAACGATCATACAGCCAATAAAAAAATATAGCTGCAATCAAAAAGCGAAAATAATGAATAAGCAAAATGAGGTTTTAAGGTTGTAAAGAGATACTTTGTGGTTTTTCCATAATTTTCCGAGTAATAGAGTGTACGAGTAAAAGCAGGATTAGCTAAAGCGGTTTAATCATCCGTTTGCAATGTAATGTATGGTTTCCACTAATTAGGCTGAATTAATGGTATTATGTGCTTCGCTCGTTCGATGCTTGTTTACAAAGAGCGTTTAGCAGTTCTACTTTACGACTGTGTAACTGCAATTCTTGGGAAATTAAAATGACTAATGGTTTGGTTAATTTAAGAGGGGATATCATGTATTGTAAAAGTTTAGGCTAATCCACTCAGGATTAGCCTAAAGGCATTGTTTGTCCCCCGTGCGGATTTGTTACAAAATGATTCACCAATCATGCTTGGTTGGTGTAGTTGCAACATTAACCGAGTTCTTTCCAAGAAGTATGTATATCGACATAGCAATGTTATGATAATAGATTATATACACGACGGCAATGACTTGATATCGAAAAAGAGTATTTTTAAATCACGGTGATGTCTCTGTTTTAGTCTCTATGTTTTTTTTTAAATCTCCTTTGCTGGCTGAATGTAACTCGACACTCAACTCGTAATAAATTTTATTAAAAATTGTCTTTCATGTTCCTTTTTTTTAAAATTCATTTGAAAAAAGAATTCAGTAGGATAACGTGAATGTAACGATAACTCAATGGGTTTCACTTTATTGTTTTTATATAAATTGTATTATTGTGGTTTAGTAACATGCTATGAATTGTCCGTGGTAGTGTAGGTATAAAATATTATGAGGTTGACTTTAGTTTTAATATATTTTTAATGTCGGGGATTCACGGAGGGATTCATTAGAAATTCCCGGTTAGTGAACTTGAGGTTCTTCTTGACCCGGATTTAGCACAAAACTAAGTATCTGAGTCAGACAATAAGGTTAGTTGCAACCTAAATGTGCATTTTATCAAGACCACAATATACTCATAGTCATAACTAAAATATATGATAGGTATTCAATAAACTAGCTGTTGAAAGATTGGATCGTAATTTATTAGTAGGTAATTGTTTATTTGGATTCTATAAGTAATTTTTGTTTTTTTATTGTTTCAGGTACGGTATTCTTTCATCTACCTATTTGATAAAGTAGTTTCTTTGATGAAGAGACGCTGTAAGTTTAAGTAAGTTAATTTTAGGTAAGTAAGAAGTACATACATAATATAATCATGTTTAAGTAGGTACTTATATTTTAAACATGCTTAAGCAGTCGATTAAAAATTTTGAGAATTGTGTCATCTTAATTGTTTTAAAATTTCTTAGCTTTAATGTTTAACTGGTGGTGGTCTGGTTATGCACAAAATACTTACTAAAGTTCAAGGACCTTTAAACAATTTTATTGAAAACTTAAATACTACACTGAAAGTCCCAACTTCTCCATCATATACCAATGAAGACAAAAGAAAATCAACCTCACCACACTTCTTTACAGGAAAAACTGTACCGAATTACGCACGGAGTTATGTCTCGGTAGATAATGGTAATTTGACGTCAAATGCTTGCTCAAATTACGTCAATCACGTAAGGGTTAAGGGCTTAATCAGGCCTCCATGACGCATACCAAATAACTACGTAGGTAAACACAACAAAGGAGACAGGTCGATAGGCATGCGAGCTAATATTACGAGCATTTTTTTTTAATGCATGCTTAAAAATCTTCGATTTTCTTTTGTTAAAATTTCAAAAATAGAACTTCTTGAAATGGTTTTGTAAACCGTAAATAAGTAGGTGCTTCGATTCAATTAGTGTTGAAATGCATGCCATAATTATTATGCTATGTGCTCAGAGACATTTTTAGTTTACTTCATTTTTTCTGAAAGACGATATGGTACAGCTGCTTTCGGTATTGAAGACATGGGTTTTCCAACAAGATGTTAATGCAGACGAGGCAATTTGTTACTAATGACATTGAATCTGGATAATTTGTAGGAAAGTGACCGATCCAATTTATAAAAGTAACTATCTTTTAATGGTGATTGGTGACGTAAACTTTACACTTAGTTGCCACATCAATTTAGAAAAAGATTACCTCAGAGGCAATTCGAATTCGTTCATTAAGATTCTTTACAAAAAACTCAACATGTAACTTAAACTGGACCATTACGTCATTACTTTCTGAACATACCCACCTATTATCTATCGTCCATTCTACCTTGAGCCCTGACGTTGAAAAAAATCATAGTCATTTGTTTGCGTGTTACGGTAATGTACCGACGACGTGGGTCGTTTCACGCTGGTTGGTTCTGTGAACAAATGTAGTTCGAATTTCGAATACCTAGTTGTTCGTGGAACTGTGGCTGATAAATTGGCTCGTCCGTCGAGCGCCGACGCACCTTCGATAGTACGTTCCCTGTAAATGGGTGCGTTCTGTACGAACAGATAGAACACGCACGACATTTTGAGAAATAATCTATGCGTTTTACTTTGTAATTTAATTTGCAACATATGTATGTTTCGGTTCTAATTTTGGTTATCACTAAGACTCAAAGGAATTGTAACAAAAAACAAGCTTAGCTATCCAGTTCTAAAAAAAATAAGGTCGGGACAAATCTTAACTATGAATTTTGGATACTTATCTTTAATTAACATAGTATTTTAATTTTTTTATCACACGTTCATCAATGCAAGAATGATTTAAACCTAAATAGGTACGCAACAAACACCACCATAAATATTTGTGTTCCCCAAAATGCACAACAGTTTTTTTTTTAATATTAGGTCTGACAACTACGTGACATTTGTTACGTAATATCTGGCAACCTTAACTTCAATGTCGTTCTAATGTCGATTAAATTATAATAGGTATATCTACCTACTTCCGTACATACTGTGCAATGCACATAGGTAGGTATTTTAATTTTAAAAGTTCCGAAATTATAATGATAGATCTTTTTCCAGTTTATTGAAAAAACACAAACTTGGTTGCTTTTTTATTGTTGGCTTTTCATCGAAAACGTTACCTTTTAGAGACATGGTTTTACTTCAGCGCACTACACAGTAGCGAATGACGAACATAGTTTCTTCAACATCGTATTTTTTTTTTAAGTCTAAAGTAATTTTATAGTGCCTCCCTGGTTATTGACACGAACAGGTGCAGCTATTAAATTAGTTAATAGCCCTTGGTTTCGGGTTCCGCAGTAAAAAACAGGTACCTTATCGAACAGCCATCTTGTATTCGGTCTATTAGTCTTAATTATGTTTATTTTGGAGTTAAGCTTGCATCGAAGTATGCTATAAATCGTACGTGTTTTAAAATAAACATTAGTAGCCTATAATTAGGGAAAACAGACAAATTAATCAATTATGCTGGGTTTAAGTGGCTGCCTGACACTTTGTAAGAAAAAAAAAAAAAGAAAAAGAAGTTTATTGCTTCAACTTAGATAACTTATTAGTATTTTAACATAGAACGGTAGTCGTTAATCACACCGTTAGTTCTGATTCTGACCGGAACTGGTTGATTATTCAGTAAAAATATTTCGTACCGGAGAGGAAACGAATTTTTAAACTCGAATCAAGATTAGCGTATGAGTTTCAATTGACTACTCACTTTGTAAAACTAGAATGTAATCTTAATCGAACACCCACATTTTTTTTTTTTTTTTTTTTTTTCTTATTTATTTGCAAACATGCGATCGGTTCCTGAACCATAAGCAGTTGTTTTTGAAGAGTATTTGACATGTTAGGCTTGCCCTCCCATTGTTGGGCTGCCTTTGGATATTACTTTACTCAAAGTATATTATCCCAAGTGTGCAGTCTTTTAAGACGTCTTGTTGCCAGCGATTCACTTAGAGCCTGAGCGAGTCTGTTTTCGTGATTTATTATCCTCTCTCTATAAGCTTTTGTCGTAATTCTTATTTCCTCTTTGATTGTGTGAATTTTTAGATATTCATGGATTTCATAACACGAACACCCACATAATATCGATGTTTTGGTGATCATAGTGGACCAAAATTAAGTAATCCTAACTACTTTCTAACAGGAAAAGAACCAAAATATCCGAATCAGGTTCTAATTTCTAATTTATTCAACAAAATTGCCGTAAATCACAATATGACATCACTTCAACGTCTAAAATATGCATCCTAAACGCCTTCCTAGAACATTAAGAGACCAAATTACGCAGTCATCAATAGTGAACAGAAACATCTGTCCAAGCATTGTATACTGCATTTGATAGGATTCTAATCATCCGCGTTCTGAGAAAATAATTTTATGTCTCGACAAACAGGAGATGAAGTAGATTCATCAATGTCACTGATTCTCAGAGAAGGATTACAGTTATAACCTGTTAGTTAAGAGTAATAGCACAACTGACTCAGAGGTACGGAGGTCCTAACACAAGCGAGCGGTGAAAACGTAAGGCAAATATGTCGATTTTTGAATCGAACATAAGTACCTACGACTTTTGCATAGCATGCAGACTCAAACTCAAATCATTTATTTCAACTAGACCATTACGGCACTTTTGAATGTCGATAAAACGAAAAAAAAGAAGCTACAGTCGCAGACACAAGACATAATAACTTGAGAAAGTACCCATTCCCTAGCGTAGATCTCTATGGAGAAGAACGGGCAAGAAACAGCATTATTTGGCCAAGCGCAATTAATGTCACTATCGTCTTCTTAACGTGTCATGGCAATTGTGTCGGCCCAGGACTGAGCCACGAGTTTAGCGCCTTCAGTAGCGTCCATCAGTTCCCGTAATGAACCAACAGCAGAACACGCAGGACACGATGTTAAATGCCCCATATCGGTTGTGGAACACTACTAGGAACATTACAATTCAGGGCAGATTCATCAATAAATCTCCACCTGAGCAGAGTTTCTTTGCAGAGGCCAACCTGGGTCCCGAGTCGATTTAAGGCTTATAGACAGTATCCATCTAATTTAAATACATTCTTAAATTATCAAAAAATTATAAAGGGTGTAAAACACCCCCTTAACGAAGCTGAAAGGCACTTGTTTTCCTCGTCATTCTGATCCTTTTTTTATTCTACACCATACCTGGACACCTTCCAGTTACGGAGTTATTGGGAGTCAAAGTTACAACTTTTTGAAAAGGTTTTTTTTACAAGTTTTTATTGTATTTTTACTTTAAATACCTCCACTAACCCCGTAATATTCAATCCATCCACTAGCACAATGTTTTGAGTGCGTTACATTGATTTATACAACAAAACGTTATTTTTCACCCAAAAAAAGTTGTTTCCCAGCAATGATTTTTGCGTAAAGTTACTTAGTTTGATGTACCGAATGCTTGGTTGACGGGTTAATGATGAGGTGGTTTACACCCTGTATACGTGAAACGAGTATTCTCAATTTGAATGTTACGTTTTTGCTGTACACTCGTACTAGTGCGTCAGTCTGACTCATCGGCAGGGTCAAATTTGATGGTCTAACTCTTAAGTGGTCTGCGACCTAGGCGTTTCGAAACATTTTTTGATTTCAGCGAACCGATTAGGTGGTGTTTGCCAAGCCAAGGTTAAACGTATCATTCCAAAATACCACGTAGAAACAAATGGCGTGTATTCTTATTTCTAACGCAATCTAGAAAGAAGCCTGTAGCTAAACTTATATTGTGCATGTAGCTATTCTGCTGACTTTTCTACCAAAACTAAGTTTCCAATTTTTAAGTCAATGTCCTTTTTTTTTTTTTTAAGGATGGGAAATCATCAAATGACCCCCCCCACTCTGGGCGGAGCGGGAGGGAGTGTCAGACTCTTACTGACTAAAAACCATCCATGTTCCTTCCTCGCCTTTTACGTTCCGGGGCCGCGGTATCTCTTTCGAACAGGCCCGCAACCCCGGCAGGCTTCGGCCCTTGCGGGCCCCTCTCCTTTTGCTGACATCTCTTTGAGGCGCGCGTGGAACACGAACGCGCCGTCGACACGGCCTGTCGTCGTCGTTAGACGGCCGGACGGCCAGCTATTGCCCATAGCCAGCCGTCCACAGGCCCGCATCTACGGTGGCCAGTAGCCACCACGTGGCCCCCGACGCCCGTTGCGTCTCCCGCGGCGGCCGGGAAGAGAGGATCTCTCCCTCTCTCGTTCCGCCACCTCCTTCGCTAGCATCACTGCTTCGCAGAAGGAGGCGACGGCTTCCCATTCCGTCTCGCTCCGGACCATGGATTGAACCAGGGCCGGACGCGAGAGGTCGCCGCCGCCGATCGCCGCCACGAGGACACGGCGGAGCTCCGCCCACGCAGGGCAGACTTCCACCGTGTGCTCCACCGTGTCCTCCGGTCGATCCTCGCAGTGGAGACACCCGGGCGATTCCTCCCGCCCGATTCGGTGCAGGTACCTCCCGAAACATCCGTGTCCGGTGAGGACCTGCGTCAGGCGGAAGGTGAGGACGCCGTGGCGCCTCTCTAGCCACTCCTCAAAGAGGGGACTTACCGCCACTATCGTGGCGTGCCCTGCACGGGGTTGCGACAGTCGCTCTCTCCATGTCGCCATGAGATCGCGCCGGAGGTCAGTCCGCTGAGCGGCAATTTGCCGTGGCAGCGGAGTTTCCCCCCGGCGTAGTACCTCCGCGCGCCACTCATGCAGGCGCGCGAGGACTATCGCCTCCAGATCCCACGGCGGCAATCCGGCAAGCAGGCCCGCCGCCTCGCGAGAGATCGTGCGGTACCCACGGACCATCTTTACGGCCACCACTTTTTGGGGCGCGTTCAAATGGTGAGCGGCTCGCCGCTTCAACGAACGCGCCCACACTGGGGCCCCGTAGAGGGCCATAGACCGCACGACTCCCGCGTAGAGCCTGCGGCAGGAGGCGTTCGGCCCCCCAAGGTTGGGCAGGAGCCGCCTGAAGGCAGCCCCTGTCCGTTCCAGCCTGGGGGCCAAACGGCGGAAATGCTCCACGAAGTTCCACCGGCTGTCGAGGACGAGTCCTAGGTACTTCAACGTCGACTCGACGCCGATGGATACCCCTCCTACCGTCAGTGTGGATCCCGACGGTGGCGCATTCCGAGGCCCATGAAAGCACATGGCCTCAGACTTGTGCAGCGCCACCTCGAGACCCAGTTGCCGGATCCTCTCTACGACTATCGCAACCCCGCGTGTCATAGTTTCGGCCGCCGCCTCGTGCGACCTCCCCTGTGCCAGCACCAGGGTGTCGTCTGCGTAGCAGACGACGCTGACGCCACTTGGGAGGTCCGCACGCAGCACCCAGTCGTAACCGATGTTCCACAGGGGCGGTCCCAGAACCGATCCCTGTGGGACACCGCACGACATCTCTCGCCGGTTCCAATCTCCGCAGCGACCGGGGTAGATGACGGCCCTGTCCGTCAAGTAGTCCCCGACCACACGACGGAGGTAGGTCGGCACCCGGTGATACCGGAGTGCCTCCCTGATGCAGCTCCAGGGCAGGGAGTTGAAAGCGTTGGCGATGTCGAGAGACACCGCCAAAACAACCCCGCCCCGGGATATCGCATTCCCCGTCGTGAGGGCTCTCACGCGCATGATGGCGTCCACTGTAGAGCGCCCCTTGCGGAAACCAAACTGGTTCTCCGCAAGATTCGGCCCCATCCCCTCAAGGTGCTCGGCGAGGCGGTTTGCAATGACTCTCTCAAAGAGCTTGCCCACCTCGTCGAGCAACACAATGGGCCGAAATGCGGACGGGGAGTCCGCAGGGCGCCCCGGCTTCTGGATGAGGACCAGTTTCCCCGTCTTCCAACGAAGCGGGAACTGGCCTCTCTCCAAACATGCGCTTAAGAACCCCTTCAGTCGGGGCCCGAGAGCCTCCGCATCCGAGGCCAGGACCCAGGCTTTGCCAGGCAAGCCATCGGGTCCCGGGGCGGTATTTTTGGCCTTGAGCCTACCTACCGCCACTCTCAGGTCTACCCCAGTCACTTCCGGAGTGTCGTCGTCGTCGCTTGGGTCCGACACCACAGGTGGCGGAGCCATAGGCGGGGGCGGATGTTCCCCCCGCGAGGGGAACAGAGCGCTCACCACGTCCTCCACGAGGTCGGGCCGGAGACTCTGCGTCAGCGGGGGGGCCCAGGTGCGGAGTTTATTCCGCACCATCTTGTAAGGGCGCCCCCACGGATCTCTGTCGAGAGTCTCCAGCATCTCCGAGCGGGCCAGTTCCCTGGCCCGCAGGACAGCTTCCCGGAGGGCGGTCTTCGCCGCTCTGTATCCCTCGTACAGCTCCGCCTCAATGGCTTCCGCATCCGGCGGGCGGATGCGGAGCCTGCGATGCCTGGCGTACAGGCGCCGCGCTTCGACACACGCCTCCCTCAGGGACGTTATTTCGCGCGACCACCAGTACACCTGACGTCGGGCGCTTCCTGGCCGGACTCGGGGCATTGCCACGTCACATATGTCGGACATGGCCCCCTGGAACCACTCTGCCTCAGTGTTAACGTCGGCAGGCCTGTCCGGTGATGTCACCCAGGCCTGCACGATCGAGGCTTCCAGGAGGAGCTCCCGGTCCAGCTGCTTCAGCGCCCAACGCGGACCACTCGGGGCCGGGGGGTGGAGACTTCAAACCGGATGTACCGGTGGTCGGAATGTGTCTCCACCCCCTCCATGACACGCCAGTCGACGACACGCGGCGACAGAGCGGGGCTAGCGAACGAAATGTCCACCACCGACTCGCCCCGCATCCGCACACACGTGGGAACAGAACCCCGATTAAGGATGTCCAGGCCCCTCTCCAGGGCCCAGTCCTCCACCATCCTTCCCCGCACATCTGTGCAACGAGAACCCCAAGCCAAGTTCTTGGCATTGAAGTCCCCGAGGACAAGCACGGGGAGGGAATGGCTTCCGACGACGACACTCAACTCTGCGAGAGAGTTGTGGAACTCGGCGAGAGTTCGGCTCGGGGAGAAGTAGACTCCCACCACGACGATCTCCCCGAACCGTGCTGCTACGCACCCCCGACCCCTCCTGACATTTTCAAGGGTCGGGGTACCAGCGGCGGCCGATGACACTATGGTCACTGAGCCGTCAAGGTCCGCCACCCAGTCTTCCCTGGGCAGGACAAAGTACGGCTCAGAGACCACAGCGATGTTGATCAACCACTGCGCCATGCTCTGAAGCAACAGGTTCTGAGCACAGGCGCAGTGGTTGATGTTCGCCTGGAGGAAGCGTAATGGCGCCGTTATTGACAGTCCATTATCGCCTCCTCCCCCCGGGACCCCTGTGAGGGCCCCTCCGCAGGCGAGCTCAGAGCGGCATTATTGGCGGCGGCGACAGCGACAGCAGCTGTGGCGGCCGCGGCAGCGGCAGTGGCGACGGTGGCGTTGGCGGAGGTGGCGGAGGGCCTTCCCCTGCCTTTGGCTCCGCTCTTGGTGGGAGCGGCGCAGGCTTTGCTCCTAAGTCAATGTCCTCTAATTTCTTTTTACGTCTATCTAGTATCTACCGTCTTCAAGGCTATGCTTTATTTCTTTTTACAGTAAAAGGTAATTAGCCAACCAACATCTTCTAATCATATAAAACCTTAATAGATTTTTTTTTTGTTTCTTTTATCTTTAACAGACTCGTGCTCATGTAATATGAATTCATTATGGCGGCATAAAAAATAATGTAGGGCGTGAGGTCCATTAGGAAAATCACGAGGAAATTTCAAATACATTGAAAGGTTAAATCATTAGTTGATGAGGTCATACAAATAGGCCAGGTGGATACGAGAACCCGATTCGTTCGCACCGTATTCCGTAACAACATTAAAAAAAAATAGTAGGAGTTCCGTAATTTGTGTGTTCAACGTATGGTCTTCAGAGACCAATTATGAAGTAGTTATTATGTGGTTAATTGGTAAATAATGTTTGGTATTATCATGAGTTATTTTGGCTCGGTAGTTGTTTACGTAAAATTTGGAATGAAATTGTTTATTCATAGCAACAATGAGTGTAGGTCTAGGTAAAGCCCCTTTTCTAAAGTATCTTAATTCGTCAGGGAACCTAAAATTAAAGCAGTTGTCTGTGAATAAATGTAGCATGGAAACAAAAACCTAGGCATCATTTATGTACCTTACAGTCCTGCCGTTCTGAAATATAGGTCAAAGTTAAAATTTAAAGAGCTATGCTACCCTCCATACAGTCCCAAATACAAACAATAAAAAATAATTGGTAGTATTTTTAGACCAGTTATTTCCGTTAAGCCAATTGGATTCTAAATACAAAAGTTATAATGGCCTGCCCTTTGCGATAAAAGTACTGGTCGACAGAAATTGATTAACAAAAACAAAATGCATTTAGTAATCGGTGCGTCCTTCGTAGTGGCCATTTGCTTTAGAAGTGACAGGTGAATGACAAGTGATGATAGCTGTCAACCATGTCCTAACAACTGTCAAGCATGTCAGAATTTTCTTTTTGTAAAATTTTATTTTGTTAAATTAACTAGGCGTGTTAACGAGATGTGATATTTTATATAATGTCTGACAACAGTAACAGTAATAGGTATGACTTTTATGTGACTAATAATTTGTTTGCGTTATTACGTATCACATTACGTGTAGGTTCTTACCTTTATTTCTTATTTGAACTTGGGTTTTCTTGTACCACTATCGGTAATTCAGTACGTGCAAAAATTCCTTGCTGACTAATAACGGTATCTCATACCTATTGGCAACTAGTTTTGATTCATTTTGTGCAATTAATCATGCCAATATTGAATAAGAATGGACAGCGAACATATTATATATAACCTAAGAAAAAAAAATGACGCAGCCTAATATAAATGAATTACATAAAGAATAGAATTGGTAATATAAATAAATTGCTTATTATGTTTTTGTAGATAGTAATTTGCGTAATAGGCCTAATATTATGTAAAGTATGAGGATATGTCTTGTACGGTTGGCCGCACAGCAGTAATAAGCTGGTCTCTTAACCTATTGAAATTGCTTATAAAGCTAGACCAGTTCGAGGTCAAAGTGCCAGCACCGCGTGCAGTCGACTGTACATTACAACGCGAAACCTTTTAATAAAACGAGATTCCCAATCCGTCCATTATACCGTCAATAAAAACAGATTTAAATCGCCTCCATGAAACAAATGCGTACTTATTGTTATGATAAAATTTACAGCGGTTTATTAAGCTATAAAATGAATTTATTTTTATTCCCATTTGGGCTTACTCTTAAAAATACCAATCGTTTTTGTCGCTCAATCATAAAGACGTAATGATGACAGAATTGTTGGACGAAACTTGATGCAATTACGTAAAAGATAAGGTTTGTACAGAAGAAATAATACTGAGAAAGATAGATATCTTTTATTGTTTTGCAATCACTTGATAAGATTACGAAATAACGTTTTTTTTCAGTTACTTGTACATAATACAACGGAAATGAGTTCAATGTTATGTGAAGTTATAGAGACATTTACAAGTTTGTTTTAAAATATTTCGCATTTGCATCGTTTTGCTTGTACTAGTAACTTAAAAGCTGTACACGTTTTCTAAAATTAAGTTAAAATGGAGCTGTGTTTTATTTTAGCTTGAAAAATTCTTGCGAATTCTCCTAGACAGCCACCAACCGTCGTCGCCAGAAATTCCAAGATAAAACTTCGCAGCAGTGGTTGTAAAAGTCCAAGAATAAGGGCATTTCATCCGGATAGTAGAGACATTCCTAATTTTCATAAAGCTTTGTAGTTATCTCAAGTCCCAGAGAAAAACCGAGCGCCAAGATAAGAAAAGGACATTACATTGGCGAATTTGATAAATGGTGCTCTTCATAATGTTGGTATTTTCAGGATTTCCCTTCAAGATTGTTTGAGAACTTTTAGTCAAAGCTAATGTCAAAATGTCTTCATGAATTTAGGCTTCCAAGAAGCACTTACTGGATGTCAACAGCCGTGTCTCTGAAGCGTTAGATGTATTTCTAGGAATATTTTATAGGTCTAGTGTTTGCTTTGGCGAAAAGGCGGGCGTTTTGTGTTTAGCGCTGAATATTTTTGATACTTTTACTGTGATTAAGTTTACATTATAATATTTTCCCTCATCATCTATACTTCTATACTGATATTTTAGAGAACAAAGATTAGATGTTTAGTTGGTGTGTTGGTTACGATTAAACTCTTAAACTTCTCGACCGATTTTAAAAATTCTTTCACCATAAGAAAGACACGATTTTACTGAGTAACATAGGCTATATTTTATTCCCGTATTCTAATGGAAACGGAATCTATACGCGGGTGAAACCGCGTCGTCCGCTAGTTGTTTATATTTGAAATCAATAATGAAATTAGTGCCATCACCTATTCTCGTTTGACTGTTCTACTTATAAATTGGTTTCCCATCTCTTTTTTCGTTTATGAATTACTGTTTTATTTATCATAAAAAAAAATAAACATCCACTGCTCCAATATTAGTGGACACTGAAGATATTTCTCTGGCAGTATACAATGATGTATGGAGGAAGGGAAGTGGACCCGTCCCAGATCATATAAACTGTGTAGATACGTTTTATTATGTTATTTTTAAATCTTGGTCCTAATTTAGTCACTGAGTTATTGGTGTCGATTCTGTTTTGCACAAACTAAACTGAATTTAGGCTATTGCTATCTTTTACTAAAAAGACAGTGCGAGAAAAAGACGGCTATAGCTATGAACTAAGTTGGAGATATCAAACTAGTTTATGCCTTGCTTGCCTAGCTTCACCGTGTGTTTAGTAGGGAAGCATCCGATACCGATACCGATATACAGGGTGTCTCATTCAAATCGGTCAGTATGGGAAAGTCTGAAACTATAAGACATACGAAGATCTGTTCTGAGGAACCATGTCATCGATTTTAATAACAAGAAAAACTGCATTCATACATTTTAAAAAACATCTGTACTCCGTTCGGGAATCGAACCCGGTTATTTTGAAAAAAAAAAACCTACTCTATTTCTATTTAGATATCGATTGTGTAGGTCTTAAGCAGCAAATGTCTGTATGAAACATGATGTCTAAAATGAATAAAATGCATTGTTTCCACATACTTTAATTTATTTTAGTAGGTGCTTGAACTGTGATATCTGAATCTTGATAGGTGAATTTTGGTATTTTTTAAAATGTATGAATGCAGTTTTTCTTGTTATTAAAATCGATGACATGGTTCCTCAGAACAGATCTTCGTATGTCTTATAGTTTCAGACTTTCCCATACTGACCGATTTCAATGAGACACCCTGTATATCGGCGATACGGTTTGCCGATATATCGGTATTGGCGATATTTTTATGGCAGATTCAACGAAACTTTTTAAATTTCACGCTTTAAAATGACGTCTTATACCCAAACTTGAAAAAACTGGCGCAGAAGTACTTTAGTTTCCAAATGAGTTCTGTCGCATCTGAAAGACTATTTTCCACCGCAGGTCTTAATCAAACAGACTTGCGAAATCGCATTTGCCCGTAAGACTTAAGAATATTTGGTTTTTTAAATAAAAATCTTATAAATGTTAATTTTGATTACTAAAACTATTAATTAATTGTGTTTCATTTATTATACCTTCCTTTTTGAATTCAATAAGTGTATCGGTATCGGTATCATTATCGCCGATATTTTTTAACAGTATCGGTATCGGTATCGTATCGGCAAAAAGGCATATCGAGGCATCCCTAGTTTTTAGTCGACGTGTTTTACGTGTACCCTTCATTTGTATGGAAATATTAGTTCCAATTAAATTTGACAGCTCTGAATTACGTCCGTCTCTTTCTCGTTTTATTAGAGAGAAAAAGATAGCAATAGCCTAAATTAAGTTTAGTTTGTGCGCAATACAATCGACACCATTGACGGAGTTTGGTTTTGTGCCCGGTTGTAGACAGTAGGCTTGCCCCCATTAGACGGGGCCAGTGTCTAACTTCTGCCCAGCTCTTCGAGGATTATGGGCCGGACATCATGTTAGTTATTGATAGACGGCGTACGTGTAGATGTCGTCAAAACGTCTAGATCCTCATCCAAGACGCTGTTTGTGAAACGTGATCATTTTACCTTCACGATACTATTCAACATTCTATCACCAATCGTTTTTAAAAGACATGGAAGATTATGACTACATCATATGACTCGTTTTCCACAAGCTTCATCAAAATTCTTTACTAGAACCTCATTCCGCGCACATTGTGCATAAGCATATTTTAATCCTTGCATGTTCCTCCGCCGTATCTCAGAAGCTTCCTCACTCCGTGTTCGTTCACAGGGCACGCGAGCTAACACAATTAGTGCTAATGGAACGACTTGTTTGTTTGTTCCAACAACTAACGCCAAAACATCGCCGTACCACGCTCTAAACTCTAACTCCTATTTCTTGTGGAACCTTTTTAAGTTTTATAAGGTGTTTGGTTCCTCTTTGTGGGTTTTACTTACCTTTCATCTTTGTGAGTTTTATATTTTTATTATGAAAGCTTGTGCTTATTTTATGGTCTTTTTATTCCTATTTCATTGCTGGGGCTTTCTGGGCAAATAATAGTGTTGACCCATTTACTGTTACTTAAAATGACAATGCCCAATTGGAGACTTTGGAAGTTGGAAGTATATGGTCTATCCGTGTACTATGTGCCTCCAAATTCGTTCAGCTGTTTTGACATGAAAAGGTTAAGGTTAAGACGGGCGGAATTCCATTTGTAATACCATATTCACCAAAAGCTGGTTCATTTGAAATCAAAAGTGTCGTTAAAAGTTTGGCCACCTTCCAGTTAGTCTGTCTTTGTAGTAAAGTCACAAAAAACACCTTTTATTCCAATAAGAGACTTATATCGGAAAAGTAAATGAAAATGAATGATGACCTAAATGGATGAGTTTTTTTTACTGTAAATGAGTTTTTGTAGTAGTAATTAGTTGAGTAATGTCAAAGGAATTGGATCTTTAATTACTAACCTTTCGTTATTAACTAGAGAGTCTTCAATGGCTTCATTTTTGGTACTAATGATATTGAATGACGCAATCAATGCCAGAACCTTGATTATATTATTTGGTATTAAGTGACATGCTTAGATTTTTTGTACATCCACAACAATACAAGACAACTCTTTTTTTTTTGTTTTATTGTGTAAAGATATCGATGCACATCACGTTTAATCTAAGTATCGCTAGCTAATTCAATTTAATCCGATCTTATACTTGTATAAGCTGGTAGTAGATTAGTTCCTAATGAGACACGTACTAAATAAAATCCACGAACACCGAAGCGATTAACTTTGAGTGTTCCAATAACTTCAGCGCTTAATCATTTTCCATAAAGTTTCTTAGCTTCATAAGGCGGAACAAAATAAATTCAGTCACAAAATCCTTATTCAAAATGTCGTCACCTCACGAGTTCCAGAACAAATTGCTTAATGTTCGAGCTGTTAGTTCGAACGCCTTGTGTTTGCTCGTCTCGGCAAACATGGTATTATCTGTTTGCAGTGTTTGCCAAACTGGCTCCCGTACTCACTTCTTACCGAATTATTTGATTACAAACTGTTGGTGGTCTGTATCACAAACTTTGGCCCCAACCTTTATGAATTCATTAGTTTTGTTATTGTTTTGTCTACTTCAATATTAGTTCTCGGACTTGTAAAATAATTCGTACAAATTGGCCTTTGAGTTTATTTAATCTTAGTACAATTATTCGAGGTTTATTTGATGTTTCCGTAAACCACATGCTAGTAATTTTGGTGGATCCCAAACGACAAATTCCATAAATTGTGTACATGCGTTTGAAACCCCGACCATTACACGCTTGGGAGTGGATTCGCAGTATCCCAATATCGCGTTTCCTTTCACTCAAGGCTGAGCTCTCTTGTGCGATCGATTTTCGCTCAAACATCAGCTCGGTCAATGGTTAAAAATGTACAAACTTCGTGTTGTGTGATTGCCACGAACAACGCAGTGTCGATCTTTTCTGTTTAGGGATCCTGTTTACTTACCCTGAAAGGTTGGAACCCAAACTGAAAAACTGTTTTGACAAACTTTGAAACTGGTTATAACAAAGTCATGAATCTTCGGGAAGAATTAGTTCCGCTTACCTAGAGGAGTAAATAAAACAAGAAACACAAAACAATTATTGAGACCGGCCTACAAGCCTCCGGCACAATACATTATAAGCAATAATTCCATCGTCTGCGCGGCCCTATTCAATATCAATTATGTTCACAGTTACTTAGAAACCGTCATACCAAAACTGGTAAGACTACTTACAAAGTATCAACATTCATACAAACATTGTCACAGTAGTTCCATTCATGATGAACAACATACCCATTGGAGGCGTACACAATATTTTGACAATGCACCAATGCCACTAAACAACAATAAAATATGTACCCAAGGCACAATACGAACGGCTTATTTGACGTTCATAAGGCCCTAAAATGAATAAATGATGTCTGATTTAAATATGAATTGACTGCAACTGAATGGAAATAAAAATGTCGGTTAAATGTGAAGTCTTATGGGCTTTTAATGTGGAGTTCAGAGTGTGTACGATAAATTTTGTATTGATGTTGAACAGTTTGTGTCAGAAGGTTGTCATATTAGGGTACGTTTGGTGCCACACACGGTGTTGGGTGTGTTCCTAAAATAATGTTTATTTGACCATTTTATTAGTAACCTACTGGTGGCATAATGTGTTAATTTTCTAACGGTATGGCTTTGTTCATTGATTTTTGGAATCTGTTTTTTGTTTACAGAAATCCGATACTCCCCCATTAGTCTTCGAAGTTTCTCTTAAACAGATTAAAGCAGTGTTATTGGTCTAGAGAACCAGTTATTTACTTTTCCCTTTACAATCTTGTATCCGACTAAGGGTTGCGCCTCATCTAGCAGCACGGAATCGCATGTTTCCTTGCTCCTGTTCTTTTCCGTCACTGAGAGCATGCTGCCGAGTGTATCGTCGATGGTGCCCTGTGCGACAGCCCTACCGATGTTTCTCACCCTAGCAAATGAAGGAAATGAATATCAAGCGAATCCGTGCTGCTTGATGAGGTGCAACCCTAACAGAGAAATGAGATCTACCAATTGGTATGTTAGTGTGGAGTATCTATAAATATATCATATCATATCACGATGATATTGATATTGCAGTTCTACAAGTTGATACTCCTGCCCATTCACCTGAAAGGTATAATCCCTTAGATAGTTACTCGCCTTTTACAGCGAACAAGATCAAGGTGGGATGGGGTGGCCTACTTTTAGCTGGATAGAGGATTATACAACGTGCAAAAGTTTCGATCGAAAATATTGTGTGTAAGTTTTAGTAAAAGAGTATTATGAGATTTATTTTTAAAAAGCTTTTTAAGACTCTTTCAGGTTTCTGTGTTCAAATTGTCTCCGTCTTATGTTAGATTTTGTTCCTAACGCCGCCATTTTTTTTTTTCGGTAGGTACATCCCTCTCATTGAGAGGAGTCCGTGTCCCAGCAGTGGGAACATTAAAGGCTGATGATGATGATGATGATGATGACATTTCTCACTACAATGTATTTTTATTTTTTCAACAGCTGTCTTAGTTAATTTCATTCAAGCGCCATC
The DNA here is from genome assembly GCA_916618015.1 of Xestia c-nigrum. Classification (NCBI taxonomy): domain Eukaryota; kingdom Metazoa; phylum Arthropoda; class Insecta; order Lepidoptera; family Noctuidae; genus Xestia; species Xestia c-nigrum. Next base: position 9,625,219 of record OU745258.1, on the reverse strand, counting down.
CATATAGCACTGTACATCATAATTATCTAAGTTTCAGTTACCCCTTTGTTTAAAGCGTAATAGCTTTCATAACATCAAAGTAACGACTTCACAACCTATAACATAACCTTATTAAACAACAGCAAAGACAATTTATCCATGTTTGCAGTCTGAAGTGTTGTCACTTATCCATTCTGTTCAATATCAGGACGATATCGCAGACAATTGCATTTTCTTCGATTTTATCTACAGTTCATACACATCTATTTTACCTTTGACAAATCCAACAGCGACTTTACTGACACGAAATTAAAGATCACTATAATTTGGTCAGACTTGCAACCTATGAACAACTTTATTGTTACCACCGTAGAGATTATTTTGTTTTTAACAGCAATTCAAGATCGGAGGTAATATAAGAGGGATGGAACTGTACTCGGAGCAGTAATATTATGTCTGAAGTACTTTCTGATAGCAGTCTAAGCGTTAACCTTATTAGTAAGAAGGCATAAGACAGTATGTTGGGTGTTTCTATTGCCTTTTCTTTGTAGATAATGAGAATTTAATGTATAGGAATAAGGAAAGACTCGAAAGAACCAAATTTAGCGGTGTCTTTAGAGTCGCTTTTGTAGAAGTAAGATACATTGAAATATTTATTTTATAATTCAACCTCATAGAGAGTTATTTTAAAACTATCTGTTTTGGGTGTAATAGTCACACTTTTACAAGACGCTTCTTAAGCGGTGGTCTGTGACTAATAATAACCCACGGTACCTTTTGGGCATAGGTCTATCTTCACTTTAACGCTTGTCTCGGCTGTCTGCTGCAGTCTTTGTCTTTGTGCAATAACATCCACTTTAAAATAAAAAAACTTGAAAAAAATGTGAGGTTTCATTCAACAATAAGTATATTTAGTTTCAGTAAAACTCACTATCAATGACAATAATTAACCAGACCACTTAACCCAAATTGGCTTCAACATCCATCGATCAAAGCACACAAAAGACTAATACCTAGACTCACAACAAATATCTGTAGGTAAGCTAAGTCCCTTGTCCTGTCATGAATGAAATCTTCAACCCAGATCGAGGTAGGAACCCAGACGTCCACCTCGGAGCGTGGGCAGCTGAAGGATTATCAGATGAATGGTAACATCCACCTGTACAAAGATAAGGAGTTGCGTAGGTCAGAGCAGACGGGCCTTAACGCCAGATTGGAGAGGGATTAGAGATTTGTAGACGTTTTCAGTAACACTATAGGCGTCCCTAAAGTTAGTGGCTGTTTAGAAGCTCGTTGTTGGATTTTGTACTCTAGCCTAAGAGCTGAAGGTTGTAAATCCCACAGCGTGATTAAGAATTTTTTAGGTGTTGTAAGTGGAAGTGGAAGCGGGTATAAAACAGGGTTGATTTTGTTTTTTTTAAACCACTTTTTTCTTCTTTTCTTTGTATTGTTTCAAAAGTACTCACGTCCCTCCCAATTAATCTTTTATAATAAATAGAGTTCTCCACATTTTGCCGTCATACGGGCGTGCAAATAATTGGTTTACAATAGTAGAATTATAATTTAAAGTAAGTGACACAAAAAAATGGTCAAAGCAATAAAAAGAAAAAAGTAATCTATAGTTACTCGTATATAATATTATAAAGCAGAAGAGTTTGTTTGGTTGAACGCGCTAATCTCAGGAACTACTGGTTCAAATTGAAAAATTCTTCATTTATCGAGGAAGGCTTTAGGCTTTATACAATCACGCTACGAACATTAGGAGCGGAGCAGGAATGAAAAATGTTGCAAAAACGGATTTTTTTTCCTTTCGTTTTTCTCACTTATGTGACGCAGACGAAGTTGCGCGGGTCAGCTAGTAGTTAAATACAACCAATAATGGCAAACGGAAAATTTAAATCAGCATGCCAAATAAACAGCAGTAATATCACAGATTACAAAAAGTAGGTATTTATAAAAGAAATTATCATTATAATTTTTGGAATAGATGTGGATTACATTTCACAAACAATGCCGTCTCTAATATATACAAAAAAAGGGAAAGTTAAAAATTGTAATGATTTAAAATTGGGCACACAGATCTGCTATCAGTTGTCTTAAGGCTGTACATTGACCTGATGCATCGCTTCTGCAATCTAAATACCAGCTCCTTATCAGTGGACTGACCCCAGAAGATAATGCCATACCACAACACAGAGGCAACCAGTCTATGGTACGCTGCTAAAAGAGCCTGACCGTTAACTTTCTTTGAGAGTTGAAATAGAGCATATGCGGATTTACTAAGTTTCTTATCATGAGGCTTTCATGTAAGTTGGCTGTCAATTACTTAGCTTATTACTTAGCTTTATTAGCTTTTTCAATATCACAGCCATTGTAAGAAATTTAAACCTTTGGGTTTCGACATCGTTGATAAAAATGAATGTCTTTTATTTTAGTCAAGTTTATAACGAGATTATTATTATTTTGCAAATTTATGATCCCATTTAAACAAGTATTGATATCATTCTTATAATTATTTTTTATTAAGAAGACCATTGTAGTGCAAATAATTTGCATAGAAAAACCCTAACATGTAATTTACCCCATATAAGTCGCAAGAAAGAAACACAATAAAAGATAATAAAAATGAAAAAAATAGTTTTTTTTAAATACTGTAATCTCATTGTCATTACAAAAAAATACCCTTTCATTTGAACTGGGTCATCAGAACATACGATCCATATAAATATTTTAGTTCATGCGTGTTTTGATAAACAGCTAAGTAACGATACACGTACGCACCAGGTGCGTCTAGGTCACCCTAGTATCTAAAAGATAAATGAAGAACACCAGGGACGAATAATAAAGTAATCACCAAAAAAAATTCAGACTCAGTAATACCTACCCTCATAAATATGTATTAAATAAGAATCCGCAAAAAATAATTCAATTTGTAAATCGATAATTGCACCGCGGTTTTGTAAAAGGGGATTCAGACGGGGCTGTTTTTTTTAATGATTGATGAGATCCCTTCCTTCCGGAGTTCTACAGTTTGTTCTTATTTATTGGATTAACCGCTCTAATCTCCAATCTTTCGTGAAATTTTTCCCGCCCCTCGGTCTAAGTAATTAATTATGTTATTTGGGTATTATTGGAGTTTGTCGGCCTTTTTGTGAGGCGCTAATTTGTTTGAAATACGATAATTTGAGCGTCACTTTTACTTTTTAAGTATTATACGTTTTAATGAAATCGCTTCTGAAAATTCTCTTTTTATTTTGCCTCTGTTTGTATGAATGGTGATAAAAGTTGGAGGTGTTGTATGGGGTTTTATTATCTTTTCTTGTTAAGGAATATTATCAGTACAAAGTAAAACAAATACTTCATACACTTTTATAGGCCATATGAAAATTAGTCAACCACTTTCTTTAATTTTACCAAATAAAAAGAATATTAATTAGAACACCCAAAAACTCTTTAAAAAAACATTCATAATAATTGCTGTTACAAGCTTCTTTACTTAAATGGACTCATTAAAATTCAACGCTGTTACATCGACCGTTAAAAGGCAGACCGCATTTAGGGGCTTTCAATCAAAACGGTAAAGCATTTCTCCCACAGAGGACTGGATGGATTGAAAAGAAACGCCACATGCGGAATACGTGTTGACTGTGCAAACATCAGATGGGAAATGAAATGAAACGAACGAGTTCCCGAGTGTCACCCCTAATGGTAGGGTTGCCACTAATTTCTCTGTGTGTTTCAACATTAAAAAATAAAGTAGACGATTTTATTTCGACCGCTAATAAAAAATAATGCGATTTCTTTTCAAACTTCTGGATCTACATTATTTACTAACTTTAGGTGGTCTTAATTTTTGACTGTTGGTTATATAAAATAAGAGGTTATTTGTTAATTAAGTTATCATCGCAAGTCATCTTTACTAATAGTGACTTGTTGGCTCTTGTTCTAGTGCTAACCTAGCTATGTAAATAACGGTTATCAATAGATACGGCAAAACTGATAAGATTTAAGTGCGTCCATATCCAATGTTTGTATTATTTGTTTTGTTTCTTCCGCGTTTTATTTTACGACTGATAAACAGTGAAACACACCTTGAATGGAATATGATAAGTTTATCATCATATTGTGTAATGATAAATTCTTATTATTAAACTGTGACTTATAAAAACTATACAATATTATTAATACGGATATTTATTAAAATCCAAGATATTGCGAGGTTTAAAATAATAAAAAAAGGATATGGCAGCCCTATCGTAAGCGCGTGAGTTGTGTTGCCAACCGGGCAACCTTAGCAAATGTTTACCTTCTATTATCTTTGACGCCATCTGCAAGTTGGAGTGTCGCTTACTTTGCCTCTTGCAGTCACGTAGGTACCAAACTTTATCGATGTGGTCATCGCTTCCTCCAATGTAAATAAAAAATATCGCTGGACATTACACACAGCTCCATCTAGCGCCACACTAAGCAAGGCTTGTGTCGTGGTCACCAGACCACGCGTGTAACAAATGCAATTTTTCATAACTTTCAACACAAAGTGTTTTTGTATTCACCTACTAAAATCTAAAAACAGCGTTCAAATTTTATAGTTTAACAGTGAAACTTAAAACTTAAGCTTTTATCTGTTATAAAACACTGAAAAATTTCTGCGCAGCGAGCGAACAATACCTAAGTATGACTTTTTTGCTCGCTGCAGGAATTTGGCGCTCGCCTGAAATTAAACTCAAGACTTAATTTTCCCGAGGAAGTTTTAATAGGTAAATAGGTCAACATAGAATCATAATTCTTAACGGTATTATGCGAAAACGCCTCCATTTAGCAGCAACGTTATTTTTTACAAGGCAACACTTGACTTTTAGATTAGCTTGCAAAAGGGCAACCCCTCGTTTTATAAATTTCTTATTATTATACGAGGCGATTTAATTTATTACAACGGCTGATTTAGTTTGTCTTAAGCAAGGATCCTTGTTTTCTCATTTCCATGATAAATATTTTCTCAATTTCAACCCGACGCGACGTAAACCAATTATGTTTAATCTACATTTACAACCTCGAGCGATCGGTCTGTGTCGAACTTTATTTCGGTTAGAGTGACGATAGATATGTGACGACCAGAAGGACCAGAACAGATCCAGAAGACCAAAAAATAAGTCGTAAGAAGACTCACATTTCGTTCTGGAGATAATTTGAAGTTTTTGCGAATTGAGGCGTTTATTTACTACAAAACTTTGCACAAAGTAAACGACAGCTCTATTATATGTTTGCTTGCATGTGTATCTTCGGCCTAAGACTAATACGGTTTGAGTTCGAGTGGGCGGCTCCCATTTAGGCTTTAAACAGATCGAAAATCCCCGTTTCTCAGCCGCAGGGGTGTGTGGGCAATCCGTGCAGCGATCAAAACGTTATTGAATTCTCTAAGCGCCCTCAGCTAGGTTAAAGTTAAACCGATTGGAAATCACGTAGCAATGAGTTTGGATGTATTATTGTTATTGAAATGTTTTATTTTATTCTTTAGCGTTTGTTTCTCCTTTAACATCTAGAACATTTTATTTGAAATACCTTTCTAAAGCATTTTTTTAAGTAAACTTATTGGTGGGTCTTTTAATAATTTTGATCATATAAATATCGATTCTAAGTATTGAAAAACTATTTTTATGAAGTTGTAAGGGTTTTATTATTGTAATATTTATTGAAATATTAGAAGTAGAAGATACTTTTCTATTTGATCTTTTTCAATTCACATGCCAGACTTAGGGGTGAAATAAAATACAAAAACCATATTTTAAGAATTCCTTTTGCTGGGCTTTTATATAATTTGAGTCCTTATTACTTTTACAAATACGGTTCAATTTCATAAAATGTACTAAGGTATTCTAGGTCTAAGATAGAAATTCAAACCATTACGTTTGTATATCTTTCCCCGAAAACACGCGGGTCCAAAAGATAAGCTATTGCAAAGAATTTTATATTTGGATAAAAGTATTCGTAACCCAACTAATCGTAATAAGTCCTTATCGACCCTAATGCAATGTATGTATTAGACGTTGCCTTGAAATCTATTCGTAGTATCTACGCTTATCCGAGTTTCAGAATTTGTTTGACAGATATCAGCCACAAACGACCCGTGGCTTAGATAAAACGATAATTTGACTGGTTTAGTTAAGATTATTTAACTTGTTTTGTTGCTGTTTCCTGCCTTTGAAGGCAAATTGTCTTTTATCTTACTTACAACAAGTAAACTAGTACCTGATACACCTGAAGGTGTCGGCCCACACAATGCAACCATAACAACAATTTAAACTGTGTTTATTTTTCAAAAACATAATATAATTTCTCTTGTCACATGTCATCTCTAAAAAAGATGTCAAACGTCAAAACCTGATTTAATTGAGAATAAAAAAAACATAAGGACGGTCACATCTTGAGGTCTCCATTTATTTATGTAGTGGGCCCGGTTGTGACGTGAAGAGCTTATAAATAAGATTCGTTAGGGATGGCCCTCGGCTCTCTATATAAACATAAACATGTAAACATCTTTTAGAAGGGCCCTGCTGATGAGCCTGGGAGCACAACTTTAATCAATGGATGCGGGATCATATCGATTTGTGTCCAAAAAGTAAATAAAATATTGTGCTTCACTAGTAATTATTTAACATTGGTGCAAGGATGGCTATTCATAGAAGTTATCTAGCTTTGGTTTTGTAACAGCCAAAAAAATGATTATTTTGTATTTAAAGTTTTATTCTGGCATACTGGCCGATGAAAAGTCGATGTTTCCCTGACGAACACACAAAAGTAAACAGGATTTACTGAGAGCCCCATTACTTGATGCTTAAAGAGGAGATTACAGCGGAGCATTACAAAGGACGTGAGACCTAGATATGGCATAAGCCGTATGCACAAACAGCGGCAGATGACCTAAGGTCATCTATAGCTACGTAAAATAAAACTGTCTCATTGTTCTCTTATATACTTCAAACTCACTAGACTTTGCAGAGTTGTTTGTGAATATCTTGCAGTGATTATTATTCTATTAGGAAACTATTCTTATGAGTGACACATTACAAGCAGTCCATGAGATAGACAAACTTGAAATTGCGAGTACAATTGAATGCGATTGCTTAAATCTTACTAAACATATATATATAAAGAAAAATGATCTGACAATTTTTTCTCAAAATATAAGAAGTATATATTGCAATTTCGATGCTTTTGTTGTTATGTTATCCACCTTTAAGTTTGAAACCGATGTAATTATCTTAACGGAATGCAGATTAAATACTAACAAACCATTACCTCAACTTGCAAATTATCACTCCTATGTAACGACACGGCAGATGAACCAAAATGATGGTGTAGTAATTTATGTAAAAAACACCCTTGAATCTAAAGCTCAAGAAATAAACCTTAATGGGGCATCTTGTCTCCAACTGGACATACTAAATAATACTATTTTGTGCATTTATCGGTCCCCATCTAACACAAACCCTGATATTTTTTTGGATTCACTTTGTTTACACTTGGACTCATTACCTTCACATAGTAATTTAGTGATAGCGGGGGACATAAATATTAACATTAGGCCCAAAGATGCAGAATTGGCTCAGGACCGTAAAAACCGAAATAATTACCTTAATATGCTATCGGCCTTTGGAATATTACCTGGTCACACCTTACCCACCAGAGAACTGAATTGCCTGGACCACTTCATGTTGCGAATTCATAAAAAGAAAACATCTGCTTCAATTGCTATTCTACAAACCACAGTTACTGACCACTACACTACGTTTTTATCACTTTCTAAAATAAAAAGCAAAGCGGCCATAAATAAAACTTCTACTAATATAAATTATGAACAAGCACTAAAATATTTACAACAAAATAATCTTGCCGAGTTGTTATTTTGCAATGATCCTAATCTTTTAACTGACTTACTCATACGGAAACTGACTGACACTATTAATAATAATACGACAATAACAAACATCCCAAATAGTAAACGCATAATTAAACCTTGGATCTCCTCGGGAATATTACGCTGCATTAAAAATCGCAATAAACTTCAAAAAAACTCTCGGGCCGACCCATTTAATGAAATATTAAAAATCACATACCATCGATACAGAAATTTTTGTAATAATCTCATCAAGAAAATAAAAAGAAAATATGAAAGGGAATTACTCAGTAAATCGGTTACAAACACTAAATTACTCTGGAAAAACATAAAATCTATCACCTACTCAAACAAAGTAAATAGTCAAAGCGCAGAACTATTAAGTATCAGACAGTCTCCAACTGAATCAGTCAACTTCGTAAACGACTACTTTGTGAATATTGGGAAAGACTTAGCACAGAAAATCCAAACTAGGACTACAAAAATCCCTGCTAATCACCCTAGCATTTCTCCTGCGCAATCAAATTCTTTTGTGCTCTTGGACACTGACCCAAAGGAGGTTGAAGGAATTTTGATGAGTCTGAAATCCGCCAGTGCCCCAGGATGGGATAATATCTCTACTAGTTTCTTAAAATATGTTTACAAAGAAGTTGTTCCCATCATAACCCACCTGGCCAACCTTTGTTTCAAAAAAGGTGTTTTCCCAGCCCCTCTGAAAAAGTCAATTATTACACCGGTACACAAGGGAGGGAACAGAGACGATGTCAATAACTATAGACCTATCTCGGTCCTACCAGCCCTGTCTAAGATTCTTGAAAAATTAACTAACACTAGACTTACAAACTACTTAAACAAATTTAAATTATTATCATCTTCACAATTCGGATTTAGACAGGGAGTATCTACTGAGGACGCAGTTGCTGCGCTCAGCTCATTAATTACAGAACATCTTGATACAGGAAAGAAATGCATAACGGTATTTCTGGACCTCAAAAAAGCTTTTGACACCGTTTCTGTTCCAACCCTTGTGACCAAACTGGAAAGACTAGGAATAAGAGGAGAGTCACTGAATTTTTTCAAAGATTATCTATCAAATAGAACGCAGAGAGTTAAGATAGGAGCACATGTAAGTGATGATGCGGATGTGTCATTCGGTGTACCGCAAGGTAGCGTGCTAGGTCCTACATTATTTCTAACGTATATTAACGATCTGTGCAACTTAAAAGTTGACAACGCAAAAATCTTCTCATATGCTGATGACACAGCCGTTGTCTTTTCTGGGATCAACTGGTCCGATGTTGGGCGCACTGCGGAAATGGGTATGGTCCAAATAACAAATTGGCTCAACGACAACCTACTTACACTAAACACAGTAAAAACGAACTACATCTGTTTTACCATCTCAAATCGCTCACAACCAAATAAAGATTTTAACCTCAAAGTACACTCATGTGATAATGTTTCGAACAATAAAAACTGTAGCTGTCCTACAATTAGTAAAGTATCACAAACCAAATATTTGGGAGTCATAATTGATCAAAAATTATCATGGTATGCTCATCTTGAGCATGTTACAGGAAGAGTTAGGAAACTGGGATGGATATTTAAAACATTGCGATATGTCCTCCCCACAAATATAAATAAAAAAGTAGGCCCTAATAGAAATCTCCTAAATGAAGTCTATGTAGCACTTGTGCAATCTGTAATGGTTTACTGTATCCCCATATGGGGCGGTGCAGCAAAAACCAGATTTATAGATGTAGAACGTGCACAACGAGCACTAATAAAGATAATGTACTTCAAAAAGATAAGATTCCCAACTGAAAGTCTATACCAGATGAGTGATCTGATGTCGGTTAGAAAACTATACATTACTAACACAGTCCTAAAAAAACATAAGACACTTCCTTACAATGCAAACACACTATCAAAGAGACGGAAAGACATAATTGCCCAAATTCCTCAAACTAAAACAAATTTCGCTGCGATACAATACAACAAACGTTCTGCTCAGTTATATAATAGAGTAAACAAGGAGATATACATATACACTAAGCAACTACATGAATGTAAAAAAATGGTAACAAATTGGATAAAACCATTTACCTATGATGATACTGAGAAGCTTTTGCAGTACATAGTTTAACTCACCTATTTCACAAACACACGCGCTCACCTACTACTCACACATACTCACACACGCTCACCTACACACTCACGCACAAAACACACAACCCCCCCCCCCCACCCCTGTGTTATGTTTTCTGTTCTGTTTTCTGTTCTGTTTTCTTTTATGTTTTCTGTTATGTTTTTATGATTTTTTTTTTATGTTTGCTGTTCTGTTTTCTTTAATGTTTTTTTTTATATTTTTATTTGTTTTTTTTTTTTTTCTGTTCTGTTCTGTTACAAAAACTTGCTGTGAAAGAGCGGAGTCTCCTAATACAGGCTTCTTGTTGCTTAAAAGGAGGCTCCAATCATCAACTTGTTGTCTGTTTTGTGGTTAATGAATAAACAATTTTTATTTTTTTATTTTTTTATTATCTATTGAGGCTGTTTGTGCATACTTATGAGGTTTATACTCAATCTCGTACTGTTTCACCAGCAGTTGAGTATTTACGTATTGTGAAATAATGAGGGGTAGTTTTCCGACATACATAAACTCACTCATTCACGCCTTTTCCCATGGCGGTAGGATCCTAACATACTCCTTGCAGCTCATCCACGTTCATACGTTCATTTAGTAACATATTATACGCTAAGTATACCTACATAGATCGCAGAAAGCACACCTTTTTTTTTTTTTTTTTTTAAGGATGGGAAATCATCAAATGACCCCCCCCCCACTCTGGGCGGAGCGGGAGGGAGTGTCAGACTCTTACTGACTAAAAACCATCCATGTTCCTTCCTCGCCTTTTACGTTCCGGGGCCGCGGTATCTCTTTCGAACAGGCCTGCAACCCTACGTAAGAAAACTATTTAAAATATTTAAACGTGGGATTTCTCCACTGGAACCTATTATATTAACGCAAGTTGTATCTGTCAATTATATAAAAGGGTATTTTCAAGCCCCATAGACAATGGACCTGATACCTGTCAATTATTTTAAACAGTTGTATGACTATAGCTACTTTATTGGGTAGAGGTCAACCTCACATTTACGTACAATGATAGATTGCTTTAATAAAGCTTTTAAGTGCCGTTGAAACTTGGAAGGTCCCCATACGACCCGCAATCCAACTCTTATGTTTTATATGTAATAATAAAATATAGAATGTAGGACTATCCGAGATAAAATTTGGATATTTTAAGGCAAAATTTATCGGTCGGCATAAATAAGTATCCGAAAATTTTCGGAGTGGAAGAATAATTCAATAGACCCACAAAGTCATCTGCCAAATATTGGTTCTTAAGTACACCGACCAAAGCCTAAGGTCCCACGAGATTAAAGAAAAATGCGAAGTAGGTATAAGCCAGTTTAATATAATAAAGAAAGTAGAAACATTTTCAGGATTCCGCCGTCTCAATTTTAGAGTTCCATCGCAAAAATGTAAAAACGGAGCAATGTCGTCTGTCGTTCTGCCTTGCCGTCAGAGGTTATTTTCTAAAGGACTATTTGGCACAATAATTTTCTTACTTTACTTCATATCTGAAGGAAAATAGAAACATCTTTCAAACTGGATAGAAAATGTTCTTGCTATAAAAAGAATAAGACATCTTAGGTAAGCAGGTTCACACTTTCTTTTGAAAATAAATATAATTTAAAAGAGAGCTATTTTAGTCCTCGGAGATTAAATACAAGTTCCAAGTCACTTAAATCTGGTGCAATGCAATTACTCAAGTTCAGAATCAATCTAAATCAGCTTTTGAATCAACTACATTCAGATTTGTATCAAATACATTCAAATTATTCTAACAAATTCAATGCATTCATCTCCTCACCTCTCACACGTTTCAAAACATAAAGCTTTCAACCGAAAACCAATTTACGTTAATTACTAAAACCTTATACTACTAATTTATAAACCGATAAATAATTAAAACCGAGAACATTTTATCGAATCGAATTAAGTTATTCGGAATTCTGAATAATTTTACGGACAAATTTTTCGAATTAAAATAAATTGTACATTAATAGTGTTGGCCAGTTGATTTATAAATGGTGTGTAACGGTTCTGTCGCGTGGGTGTATCTTATCTCTGGCTGTCAGTGGCTGCTACCGTCGCCGCGTCGCCGTCTTGTCGCAGTTGCAGTCCATCGATATCTTACTCGTCATGTCCACAGATAAGCAGCACACGCTATTAAATAGGTACACGGTTTACACGGTTTATGAGCGTTTAGACACTGGTAAGAGACGGGGAATTTACGACGATTTTTAAAATTTCAAGGCATTGCATTTAACCAGGTATTTACGTTGAGTTGGGATTTTTTGGGAAATTTCGTTTACAAAAACGAATGACTTGAAAACTCAATTCCTTGTCGCAAAAATACGAACTTCAAGCGCACATATTTCCAGAGCTGCATCAAGCAAGATGAAGTAAATTAATTTCCGTACTCCGTTAATCAAGAAAGCGTCTAGGTTCATTATCCAGCTATTTTGTTTGCGTCCCGATCACGTCGTTTCTCAACGCTAAGACATCTTCGCTGACCTAAAAACTAGGGCACTATCTCTGAAAACTATCTTATTTTCCTTGAAATAAAAAGAAAATTACAAGAACGTAAAGGATAACTTATCTTCTGAGTCGGCTGTGTTCAACGGGCGCCGCAATGAGCCCTCTTCACCCGCAACGCTATCTTGAAGGATTCTCTCATTAGAAAACGTTAGGACCAGATTCTTAATTAACGATAAAGCGAGTTTCTAGGTTTATCTGCTAATCAGAACCAGGTTAGGTAAACAATAGCGTTTACTTATAAAAGAAACAGATTGGAGAAACCAAACAGAAACATTGGTCCTTTATTGCGTAGGATTTTAGTTACGACTACAAAGAAAAATAACAAGGAAATAGAATATCTTCCTGACCACATAAACAGAGCATGGGACAAAATGTTTCCAGTTTGTTTAACAAAACAACAAGAAAGTTGGTTTGGTATCATTTTTCAGTTCACGACGTTCTACCTTCCACCCACGTTTCGTTGCCGTGGTCTTAATAAGGGCTTCAAAAGTAGGCCGGTTATACCGGTGCGATTATCTAACACGATTATTGTGTCGATGTACTTATTTAAATGTTTTATAGCTTCATCTACAGTACCTTTTGGTACCCTGCAAATACTGCAATAAGTCATGTTGGTTATTGTATAGCGTCAGGCTTTTGTTCTGAAGATTTCATTTACTGCCTCGTTGATAGCGGCTAGCGGTTGCAAGCGCTTCTGCTCAGCATGAGATCCTGGATTCTATTCCCAAAGTGTTATTAGATTTTTCTATCAGGCAATTCTTGGTAGCGGCCATGGTATCTGAATTTCGCGGGCCTGTGGATATTGGGCTAGCTAGCCGTTCGCCCGTCTAATGACGACAGGCCGTGTCGGCGCGTGCTTCAAAGAGACGTCAGCATAAAGGAGAGGGGCCCGCAAGGGTCGAAGCCTGCCGGGGCTGCGGAACTGTTCGAAAGAGATACCGCGGCCCCGGAACGTAAAGGGCGAGGAAGGAATATGGATGGGTTTTAGTCAGTGAAAGTCTGACACTCCCTCCCGCTCCGCCCAGAGGGGGAGAAGTCATTTGATGATTTCTAAAAAACAAAAGAATAATGGTATCTGAATTTGTGACCGGATGATAACAATAGCTCATCCCCTGTTAATAGGACTGAAACATAACGGGTGGAATGTGAGTACATATAAACTAGGTACACCGCAGCCGTGAAGTTATGATACAACTTGTTGTATAAGATTCTTATTTACAGTGTCTAGCACTCAGTACAACTGTAGTCCTGTCCAGAAAAACGTCGGTCTGTAGACAGCCTAACTTGTTTCATTCCTAGCAGTCAGTACTGATAAGTGGATGAGTAGGATGCGATTGTCGATCGCTTCCTAGTGTGTTGCAATCCAAGTGTTTGGCATTAACGACGGTCACTCCTCGCCCTTATCTGGCACTCAAGTGGGCTTTCCGTTAACAGCTCAATGGGAACGCTTTAATGTATTTGAGACGTACTATTGTGAAAGTCATCGGTATGGTGTCGTAGTCTTAATGTAAATGAAATGTACTCAGTTAATATTGATTTGAGTGAGTAAAGGTATTTCGCTCGTGATCCTGTAGTTTCAGTAAACCATTATTTTTTGTTAAAAAGGGTTTGGGCTCATTTTAGTTTTAGCTGGCAACGTTCTCACGTTTACCGGCCCGAATCTCGCAATATGTATTTAATTTACTATTAGGCATACTGTTACTTTGTAAGTTGAATCCTACTACTACAAATATTACAAATGCGAAAGTTTGTGAGTATGGATGTATGTATGGCTGTCTGGATGTGTATGTTTGTTACTCTTTCACTTAATTAAAAACTACTGAACAGATTTAGATGAAATTGAAATTGATGATTTGGACACAGATAGTTCATATTTAACCTGGATTAAAATATAGGACACTTTTTCTCCCAGTATCTTATATCTTCATGGGATCTTACATCCCATCGGCTTATCATAATAGGCATGAAATATATCGCTGACCGTCAGTTTTTTTAAAAAGCAAAAAGTAATTTACAACGTTGCACTCAAAGTATATCCCACATACAATTTTGTTAACAACATGCAAAATCAAAACAAAAATTTAGATTCACAACAAAAAGTCACATGAATGACAAATGAATGGTAAACAAATTAACAATTCATGTACCCTGCATGTATTGATATTTACGCTCGACATGGTCTTTTTGTTGCGTAAAACACTTAATTAAACAACATGACTGTATACAGGGTGTTAGCAACATCATCATGAAGCCGTCAACCGAGCATTACATCAAACTACTTTGTTTGTTTGTATATTTACTTAACGCAAAAATTATTGCTGGGAAACGACTTTTTTTTTGGGTGATACATCATGTTTTGGGGTAGAACTTAATAAACCGCACTTAAAACATTGCACTGATGGGTGGATTGAATAGTACGAGGGTCGTAGAGGTGTTTAGAGTAAAAATGTTACAGTGAAAGTTTATTGGTATTAAAAAAAACTTTTCAAAAAGTTGGAACTATGACCCCCAATATCTCTGTAACTACCTTCTTGTTACAGAGATATTGGGAGTTATTCCCAGATATGGAGTAGATCAAGTTCATTCTTCGTTAAGAGACGTTTTACACCCTTTATGTGTGGCGAATGATGGCCACTGATGGTGAGTGATGGCCTCAGCACAGCCCACTGTTGGACTGAATAAATGGAGTCAATTATTGCAAGACTGTTTTCCGCCCACGACGCCGTCTGCCTGAAGGTTTTGGTTTAGTTTAAACCATATCCTATGGCAGTCGTCAATTTTGTAGCTTTGCATAGGTGAAAGTTTTTTTAAAATCTAAAAAGTCGTTTCGGAGATTCTCAGAGATTGTCCAAACAAAAACCCACTTTTCAATATAAGTAAATACCTATTATTTTTAAAAAGGCACGTCATCTTTGGTAAATATTGAAACATTATTTTCAAAACAGAGCTCTATGCTTCAGCAATAACAATAAATAATACAAGAGCTTACATGGGTAATTAGTTAATTAATAAGCAGGGTCAGGAATTCAATTAATAAGCGTCGTGCATTATAATTAGCTAATATATCTACAGAATATACCTGCGGAATATTTCATTATAGAGAGTATTTTCCAACTACACATTATTATCCCTTCATTGCCCTTTGGGTGACTTTAAGCCTTCTGATAAGACCCATTGTGAGCGACCACGTTGGTCCCGTGTGTAATCACTGGGAACACACACTGGTCCATTGACTTACATCTTGAGACACTGCGGTAAGATGATCGATGACCGATTACTGATGAACGATAACCTGGTGAAGGCTGCGGGAATCTGCTGGATGCGTGTCACACTGGACCGGTCAATGTGGCGACACTGGGGGAGGCCTATGTCCAGCAGTGGACGTCATTCGGCTGAAATGATGATGACGATGTTGACTCATTATTATCTATTTTTTTTGGGAACGGCAATTTTGTAGTGTATTTATTTCATCAAACTAATCGTAACCTGAACTATAAATAAATAAATATCGCTCGACATTAACACACAGCGCAATCTAGTGCCTCACTAAGCAAAGCTTAGCACTTAAATACTCTTTTGTTTGTAAATACATACTTATTATACATATAAACATCCATGACTCGGAAACAAATGTCCATGATCATCGCACAAACATTTGCTCCTACCGGGATTCGAACCCAGGACCCTAAGAACGTAAGGCAGCCTCACTAAGACTACGCCATTCGGGTCGTCAATATATTACAACTTAAACTAGATTTTAACTAACGACACTACATATCTTCTCCTAAAACCATTTCTATTTTTTAAACTAGAACTAAGTTTGAGGAAGTCAACCCTAACATTTGTAGTTGGGAAAAGGCTAGATAGATTATGATGATGAACTACGTTAAATGATCGTACTTTCCCAGTCTGCTCCTATCTGTAATTTGTCGGTGACTAAGAATTGATATTAGGTGTACGTCAGAGGATGATAGTGTACGTAAGAATGTGTAAAATAAACAAATAATAGAAACTACGTAAAACTATTTAATCTTTAATAAATAGTTGTTACGTAGTTTACTATTACCTATCTTTTTGTAAACTGACTCATATCCGTCCCACGTATTACTCAAGTTTTCTTTTAACTGGCATCGAAATACGGGGAAATGTTAGTCATACATATACCATTCTTTAAACGAGTATTACTTCCCCTAATCTAATTATTCTATATGTATGGTGAGGCATGCTACAGAAATTTGAGGCTACTCCCCCACTAGTAAGTTTGTATTATCTATACTATTATTATAAAGCAGAAGCGAACGCGCTAATCTCAGGAACTAGGTACAGGCTCGAATTGAAAAAATATGTTTGTGTTGGATAGTCCATTTATCGAGGAAGGCTATAGGTAACATAACATTACGCTATGACCAATAGGAGCGGAGCAGCAATAAGAAATGTTGCAAAAACGGGGGAAATTGTAGTCCCTTTGTGAGCTCTCTTAAGTGACGCAGACGAAGTTGCGTGGGTCAGCTAGTGTATTATAAAATATGAGGTTAATTTAAGAAACAGAGGCCCTACATCCTCAAAAAAAAAGTTGTTTACCAGCTATCATATTTTTGCGTCAAGTTACTTAGTTTGATGTACAGAATGCTTGGTTAACAGCTTTGTGATGAGGTGGTTTACACCCTATAGATACGAAAACGATTAAAGAATCACTAAAAGACGCAGTATTAACTTAATTAAACTTAGCTCAGTGGTGTAAAGGTAGTAAAATACACAAAAGTAAAAAAGCGGAAATAAAAAACAGGTAGCTCTGTAATTGTTTAAATAACTCGCTCTCACCTAATTTCTTTTGCAGCGCTCTAGACAAAGAAAATTGCATTTCGCATGACTTGAAGCAAATTGTTCTAGAAAAACTTAATTATTTTGCTACCGACCTTGGAATTCTTTCTAGAGAATTTGGTCGCGATTACATGCAGGTCTAAGTCTAACAATATAATGCAGGTTACATGAAGGACCAGCCCTTGGGCTGTGTGAGAATAAATAACTAATAAACCCCGATAAGGCAAAGTCGACGCAGGAAAAAGAAGAAAGAAACATAGCAGAAGTTTTGGGTCCAAGGGCATAGAGATATTTTTCCAAGAAATGCTCCCTGAGGGATTAAAATGGACTGACAAAATTGTTTTCGATTGGGGAGGTCCCCGGAGTTGATCGGTTTTATTAGCAAGACTTGAGCACAGAAATATTATAATAAAATGTTTGATTTTGGTTTTTGTAGGCAATAAAATTTTATTCAAATACAGTTTACAGAATTGACACAAACATGACATTGGATACGGTGAGTATTTTTAGGGCTAATCATTATCTTAATACTGACAACAATATTTTGATACAAATTGAAAGCTCCCTTACTTCGATATTTGTCATTGATACAAAGAAGAACTCTGTTATGTTTACGATTATACGATCACGTCTCTATGGACCAGATACGTTACTTCTATTTCGCATACTGCGCCCTGCCTGTATTGTGGCAAGGGCCACTTAAAGAGATTGCTTCGAGACTCCACGCACCACATTCATTCTCACAAGATAGGATTCAGTTAATATGAGCATTCTTCGCAAAAAATATACTGCCCCTAGTGCCGAAATAAATATTGTTAAGTACCGTAAGGCCGTCTGGTGCAGAGATGTCCTGATATATCTTTGTTGTGGAGATAATGCGGCCTGATAATACAGACGGAAGATGCTTGTTTGAAAGGCCGGATTAAATACAATTGATGTTGTTTTGATTGGTCTGATAGCTGTTGTTATTAAATGGGTGGCAACTAACAATTGTGGTGAGTTGAGTGATAATAAGTGGAATTGGACTGATTACTGTCTTTACGTTTTTTTTTCTGAGTCCACTTGTCCGATCTCTTTTATCATCACTGCACGTACATTGGAAGACCTCCCACTAGGTGGACCGATGACCTGGAGAAGGTTGCGGGAATCCGGTGGATGCGAGTCGCAAGGGACCTGTCAATGTGGCCACACTTGGGGTATGCCTATGTCCAGCAGTGGACGTCTTTCGGCTGAGATGATGATGATGATGATGACCTACATTGCACATGGTATTTGATTAAATACTTCTACAAAAAAAATGAGGATTTCTGTATTAATCGAAATATTAGTAGGTTCCTTGAAAGTTTTTAAAATAAATATAGGTTCTTTCCTTCCCTCTATTATTAACAAGTCGGTATTGATTGCCCTTATTGTTCCAGCTCTTATCTAAATTGATTCCAACTTTATCGTTCACTATTTGCCTAACACTCGAAGGGCCATTTCTCTTAATCTAATTTTAATTACCAACGAAGCTACTGGCACGATAATTGGAGTTCAAAAACAACATACCTTTCCTGTAATCACAACACTTGCCCAAATTAATATTGACTCTTCATATTGTTTCTAAGGTTGAGGTCATGGTTAATTGACAGACCAGTGAGTTACTTATCGATTTAATCTTGAACTATTTTATTAATTGACAGCAGCGAGTTACCGATTTACTTTTAACGCTTGACTAAATAGATTTCAGCATCAAAAATAGTTAGAATTGGGCTCACCTCCTTTTTTATGAGACCATAGTTGCCAAAATGTGGGTGTAAACTCACACCTCTCTGCCTAATACTTCGGAAAATACAGGCGTTGTTTTATTTTTTATACTTTACTTATTCAGTGTGACAAATAGCCACTAATCTTTTTGTTACTTTACAAGACTGGCGAAGAATCCTTGCGATAAAAAGACCTGAAACGAAAAAAAGCCCACTCGTTAATCTCCATTCAGCCGCATCATCATCCCAGACATTCCCAAAGTGTTAGAAACTTAGGACCAAATCTCTAGTCTAGCCAAACGCGGCAGACCATCAGTATTTGTAGAAGCAATCTGCTCACAGTAAGCCGTGCCAAGCCGCAGGCTTTAGCCGTGTATCACTCTCACTGTAGCCGACGGGCAGCTACTGGCGAAAATATTTACTTTCTATTACCTGCCGCAACTCGGTGGCGACGTGAAATGGTCCTCTGAATAATTCCTGTGTGAAAGATATCCTTCGTCTTTGCGATAAGAGTGGCTTGGAGACAAAGCTTGGGAAAATATTTTAGTTTATGGTAGTAAACAAAAATGTGACGTACCTATTGAATTATAAAAATGTTTTTTTTTTTTATGATTTAATTAATGCTGAATTGCTCGGATTTCGGCTATTAAGTCGCCTTTCAAGTAGGTGTCAATATCATGACAATTTGTTCCAATAAAATCTGAGAGTTGTTATTTGGTGGTTGAAATTCCACAAATATATTTGTGCCTACGTATTTGCAGTCTGGTCTCATTTTTCTTTACTGGGTTAAGAGGAATCCTGGCAACGCTACCATAAGGTGTGAAAAGCTCTTAAAGCGACGTAAAGCCTAAGTGCGGACAGCATAGTTAGCATATTTTTAGAGATTCCAAACATTTCTGCCGTTTCTGTTAAAACAATGAAACAGTTTTGTTGTTTTTGGTGTTTGGCATGGTAACAACAAAGTACGATAATACTAGAGCTTTTGCCTACTTCATTTGTCATTCTTTGTTTGTAAGATAATCTTAATTTTTAAATCTTAAGTTTATTTTGTAACGCAATCTATCAACGATATTAAATAAAGTAAGCCCCAAATATAAAAGCTTGTTGTAACATCACTAAGTTTTTTTGTTTATAAAACTGAAACTTTTATTTAATGAAACAGATTAGATTTAGTGATGTTTTACAGTTTGGTCCTAAGGCACAAGTTTTTGATCAAAACTTTCACGGTTTATTAAACTTAAGACATTTCTTGGCGTCACGAACACTTTTCACAAGCAATCTTGTCACAGATAGTCGTCTTAAATTAAACTAAGGTTCTGAAAAAGTTAAGTGTGAAAAATATAAATAAGAAAAGTTTACTGCAGTACTTGTCTACCATATTTACCGTCTATTACATTTTGTGTAAAAGAGTATATTAATTATTAAAAAGCTACTATGTACTTTTGTACGCCTTGGTAAGGTGTGCTGACGTGTTGAAGACATTTCCAATCTCCCACCGAATACTTATCAACTTATTATCGATACGTATTATCATAACCAGGCGAATAGAATATGTAGGAGGTTTTCCAGACGTATTTACTTTCTTGCGTTGTCCTAGTTATTACGCGGAACGAATACGTGCCTCGCGTGGTTGAAATATTTTCATTTCTATTACCTCCTGTCGTGTATGTCCTCCGGTATCTGATAGCTTTCCCCTTATGAATTTAATTCGTATTCTTGTCAAGAAAAATATCTGTTACAAATAGAATTATTTCTGTGAGTCGTATAATATATTATTACACTCTGTTTTTCCAGAACTAACTGGGGTGTAGATATTCAGTCGCTCCTTGTAAATTATTGATTTTCAGCTGCATCCGGTTAGGCTGGATGTGTATTTTTCAGTATTATGGCTAGAGTTGTATCAACTATCAGTCTTTAAAATGTCTGTCCCATTTTTTTTTTTTTAGTTGGGAAATTATTAAATAACTTCTTCCACTCGGGGCGGAGCGGAAGGGAGTGTCATACTTTTACTGACTAAAACCCATCCATGTTCCTTCCTCGCCCTTTAAGTTCTGGAGCCGCGGTATCTCTTTCGAACAGTCCCGCAGCCCCGGCAAAAATGTCTGTATATACCTTGCTTAGTAAACCAAGTAAAGGTTAGATGTTCTGTGACAGTTACAGATTGAACCTATTTATTTAAACTCCATGTATAAATTATAGAGTAGTGGTACATAAACGGATGCAGTTGATGTTTATTTTTATCGACACCTTTTCTGTACCTATATTTACGAATAAAATTTGATTGTTACTGAGTATGCCTGTTGGTCTCTGGCCAAATTGTTTCACGTTAATTTAATAATAAGACATGATTCAGATAGTCATACGAGAAAACACAATACATACCTAAATTATGACGGCGTATTGTTGTACCGATCCATGATTGAATCGGACAGTTTCGATTTCTGAATGAAGATAAGTACATCCTTCTTATGTAAGTACATACGTTGCCGACGAAAAGTTCGTCTTGGCGCCACCTTATGGGCTTAACCTTATCATTCCCGGTCGATAAGATTTCGCAACAAATCAGCAGGAAAAAAATGCACTTCAAACGAAATGTTTATTTACGTTCAATAACATTTCTCCGAACACGTCGGGATTCCGATATTATCGCTGTGACGAGTTACCCACTGTTACGAAAACGATAAAAAATTGCGATAAGTGCCAAGAAATGTATGTCAACTCCGCGAAAAAATACTAGAACAGTTATTCAAGTACTTGGAACTACTTGCGTAGTGAAAAAAAGTGACGTCTGAACTAATTCTTAGAAAATTGTAGGTGTTAGTCATTTGTTACAGTTCATCAACATGGGACAATGTAGACAAAGTAATTTGTAACATACGTGGTCAAATGTTTTTTTCTTCATCAGAGAAATAATAATTATAAGCTCGAAGTTAAAATATTGCTAAGAAAGGTGGCGCTTGTGTATAATTGACCATAGCGCGCGAGAAATGAAGATAATTTCAGTAATTACACCTAACCTGAGACAGAAGACTTTGTGAGAAAACTTATTTTGATATTAGTTGAAATCATCATCATCATTATCATAACCAGCCTATTAATATTCCCACTGCTGGGACACACGCCTCTTAACTAGGAGAGGGAATGGACTTTTAATCCACCACGCGGGCCAAGTGCGGATTGGTACATGTGTACATGTGTCTTCGAATGTTTTGGTTTTCGGTTTCCTCACCAAGTTTTCCTTCACCGTTTTGAGAGCAGTGGTGATGAAATAAATTACACAAAGTAATGCGCCTGCCTGGGTTCGAACCCATGACTTATTGTTCGTTAGTCGAGGCCGCCACTACTGTGCCACCGCTGCTCTCTTTGTAGAAATAAGTACGGCAATAATATCCTATTACACTGAAAAAAATGCAATTCAATCAAGTGACTTTTTAGCTTGATTGACGATATCTTGTTTAGATCAATCAAAATCTTAGTTAAGTTGATCATCACGACATGATTGCAGCAATACTAGTTCACTTGATTGAGCGCTCAAACAAGTTTCTCGATTACCCTTAACAAGACATCATAGTAGAAGAGTTAAAAAAGAGACAAGTTCAAAAAATGTTAACTGTAACAAAGTAAGTTAGCTGTGTCAATCAAGCATTTTGATTACTTCAATAAAGATTATTGAAACTTTATTAAGTTGGTGTGACTTGATAGCATCTATCATTGCAATTAATTGTATTAATCATACAACTTGGTCTAATCTTGCGCTAAATGTTTGAGCTAAATAAGTTGCTTGGTTGTGTTTATCAAATACATCATACAAACAAACTACATGACAACATGATTCCAACTATCACGTACGGTGTTTGTCCTAATAAAGGTTCGTGTTTGCCCTGAACAAGTCGCTTGTTTGCCCTAGTCAAGTCTGATAGTTGTATCTATCAAAAACATCGGTCAAAATACTCCAACACAACTTGATTGCGGCTACCAAGTAGGGTGTTCACCCTTAAAAAGTAGAATGTTTGCTCAAAACAAGTGGCTTGTTTGCCCTAATCAAGTTTAAATGATAAATTCTATCCGACTTGATAGTTCACCTTAATAAAGGTGCGTGTTTGCCCTGAACAAGAAACTTGTTTGCTCCAATCAACCTTCTTGGTTGTATCTATCAAATACAACTTGATTGCAGCTATCAAGTAAGGTGTTTACCCTAATAAAGGTGCGTGTTTGCTCTGAACAAGAAGCTTGTTTGCCCCAATCAACCTTCTTGGTTGTATCTATCAAATAAATCATTAAAAATACTCCAACACAACTTGATTGCAGCTATCAAGTAAGGTTTTTACCCTAATAAAGCTGCGTGTTTGCCATAAACAAAAAGCTTGTTTGTCTTAACCCAGTCACTGCGGGTTTCCACTAGGGTTGCCACCTTTATTTTGGACAAATATACCTAGTATTTTCCCAAAAAAGCTGCAAAAATATAGTAAATATAAATTCAGAAAAAAAAGTTACAAATTTATTTTTAAACATCATGCAATCTAAAAAGAAATCCCGCTTAGGTAAGTGTACTGTAACACTTTGCTCCATATTTGTCAATAACATCTTCCATGTTTTTTTTATTTTACCAGCAGAAGTTAAACAATTAAAACAATTATTGACAGTTTGACAGTTGACGTTTTGTTACCGCAAATGCGTTTCGTTCTGAAATACTCCGTGCAGCGCTGCACGGGTACGTTCCAGCCAGACTTCCAGTCAAAGTTTATAAAAAAAAGCGCGACAGTTGAATCAGGGATAAAAATACAGTATTTTTCTATAATATTTATTACAATTTCCTGAAATCAAGTACGATACTATATATTAATAGGTATACAGGGTGAATTTTAATAAATGCGACAAAATGAAATTGGAGCTTCAGTTACAGTAACACAGTAATTATATACTGTCTTTTCTACAATCTAAATCATTAAAAAAAATACGCGATTATCGTTTTCAAAAGATCCATTGATGTTATTATCTTTATTCGAGTACGAATTATCGGTATTCCAGTAATATGCAAAATAAATAAGAAAAAATAAGGCAAAATTAGGCAAATGACCGCTATATTGAGCACTGCGATGAGTCGGACGAGATTTTTTGATACTTTTATTATTTTAACGGTTTTCGTAACACTGCAATCTATTATTTTTTTAATTTTACATTTGATATTTTATACATTTTCTTGACAACACGTATTATTGAATATTTAAATTTGTCGCATCTATTCAATTTCACCCTGTAGTACGGGTGGCCACCGTAGTTTCCACCAAGAAGATGTTTACACAAAGCGTGCACATTGCACAACACAACTATATAAAATATAAAGAAATAAACAACTGTCACTAGTGCCAGTGTTAACCCTAAACAAATGATTTTTTTTCTACTCCTAAGTATAGTATAGATAGACTTTTGTTAACGTTTACTAGAAATTATAAAATACCTTGGCTTGGTTATTGTTCAGTTTGATCTATAGTTTTGCATTTAGATATTGTAATTGAACTGCTGCGTTATCAAGTAATTTTTTGTTATGACTAAAACCAATAAAAAAAAATGAGTGGGATGTTCAAGTAAACGTGGCAATTTTAGGAGTTTTTGCCTTTAGCTTAGGGGTAAATATTTTTAGGAGTTGGTAACCCTGGCCTCCAGCCCAGCGGCCAGCCGCCACGCCGCACGCGCCATCTCTGACTTTCTATCTACTCTCAAGCAAGTTCTTTCTCGTCTCGACTCGTACGGCGCGCGCCCGCGACGCGGGCGCGCGCCGCCGCGTATTTGTTCTGTAGCCGTCACTCAGCCGCCAGCCGCAGCCGTTTTTTTTGTTCATTTTCTGTGAAAAATATCAATAATTCTAATCTAGATTCATTTAATGAGTGAGTTAATTTCCGTGAAAAACAAGAATCAAATCTAGACACAACACTTTTTATACCTATTTCATTTGTGGGATACCTCTGGTAAGTATTTGTCTTTAAATTTTATTGACAATTTGCTGTGTTTGTGATGCATCCTAACTAAAATTATTTTATCTAGCGTGCACGCTTGTGGTGTTTATAATGGACGAAGTTTTAGAGCTTTTAACAACTTGGGGCCTCTCTGAGCTTGCAGGCACGTTTTTAGGTAGGTACAAATAATTAATTTCATTTCTAACCTCATTTTTTTTCACTGCGTCTGACACATTGTCACACTTCGTTAGTCGTATAGCGTATTCGTCTTATAAATAGCCAGTTAAAGGTGAATAGAGCCTCCACCCTTCGTCGTAATTGTCGAAAAAACGCGAATACGAATAGCGAAGTGTGCGAACAACGGTTTTATGATGATGTATTTTCATAGCGCGTTGCTGTGATACTGTAGGCACTTTACTAGCGCATTAGTGATGACCACATCCCTGCATGCACAGGGGCATAACAGCCACCTAACCGTTGTTGCAGAGGACATGATGTGTAAGACCGGCAGTACTTGGGCCAAACTCCATCCTAGTGGCAAAAAAGCCTATGTTTTGTTTTAGATTATTTATTTAAGGTTTTTTGCTTACTAACACATTAAAGATACATAGTATCTGAAATGAAAATTTTACATTTTGATAGGTAGGCAAGCATCCTTTAAGAAAAAACAGGATTAACCTGTTTGTATGCATCAACCTAGTTGAGAGACCATGTTATGCATAACTAACTTGTTGATCATGTTAGTAGTCCCCCATAGCTTAGTTGGCAGCAGCGCTGCCTTCTGCGCTGTGGGCGGTGGGTTCGATACCTACCGAGAACAAACATTTGTTTGATGAACATTAATGTTTGTTCGCTGTCTGGGTTTTATTATAATATTTTATGTATCTAATATTTATTTACAAAAAAAAAGTATGTATTATACCAACTTCCTTTTTCCCAAAGTACAGTGGGATATGCATCAAACATTCAAACTATACACTCCTTGCCGTTGCCTTGTGTAACTGTATCTGTGTCTGTCTGTACAAGCTTAGCTTAGTATGGTGTTGATAGTGATGTGTGAAATATCCATGGTAAAAAAATATTTTATTTAAAATTTGATAGAGTGAGAGAAACAATTAAATAACTTTAGTGATTTTAATGAGATGCAACAAAAACTTTAAAGTTGAATTGCCATACCAAGTTAGCAGGGGGAAGTCAGAGGCAAGTCCAAACATTATGTTTAGCATAAATGTAAATAGGGGGGTGGGCATCACAAGATCTTAGTTCTAGGCGAACAATACCTACTTATAGTAAAATAAAAATATTGATTTCATAATAAATAAATATGAACATTATTGGACATTTCACACATTATTTAGTCCTATTAGTATATAGTCCCAAACTTGTACAGATTGTAATATGGGTTATATATCTTTCAATATATGTCACGGTCAAAATTCTTAGTCGAAACTACTTCTGACTAGTCAAAACGAATTAAACAAACATTTCCATAGAAACTTATTAGGTTAAGGTTTTTTTCAACAAATTTTTAATGCAGAAATCGCATTTTAATTTAAAGGTTCTGACTGACACCAGTCAAAAGTGGTTTTGACTGAATAAGAGTTTTGCCTGTAACATATATTTAAAAAAAACAAAGTCGTGTTAGGGTTAGGGCGCGTACCTACACATATTGGTCCGTTTTAACAGATCAGAATTGGACCGGAGCGACATGATTACTGAATCCGGAATACTGTTTTGTGTGTGAACTCGCTCATGCAACTCCATACGCCATCAAATAATGGACCTGTAAAACGGATCGCTATGTGTACGAGCCCTCAGTTACACCACCTAAAACTCAAGAACGGCTGGACCAATTTTCATGATTTTTGTGTTTTTGGATTAATCTTCGCCCAGAATAGTTAATAAGGAACTAGAACTTATTTAATAAGGAAGAAAATTAATGTCAATCAATAAATAACAATAAAAACATCAGTGTAACCGTTCATTTGTTAAGTTTGTGAGTTGATCAGGTTGTGGGTGGTAGGTGGTAGACACGGTCACCGCCCAACGAAGTGGGCATGATCAGCATGTTATATTTATATAAAAAAAAGGTAATAATTTTCGGACTAACTTTACTAATAAGTAGTTAATATTATACACTTTCAGATAATCAAGTTACTCTGGAGGCATTAGCTGCCCTTACGCCAGACACCATCAAAGAACTGGTCCCCAAAGTAGGCCAACGAGTGCTATTTCTACGTTGCTGGAGGGTGTGGTTTGCGGAATATGTAGGCAAAGAGCCTTCAGATGATGCGAGTATTGTAGTAAGTGACAATAACATTGTATTCATTCATTTTTGAATAAAGTAAGCCTTAATGAAGTCTAATTTGTTTTGTTGTTTCAGAGCCTTGATATCTCAACCACAGCTTTGGAAGTCTTTAATGATAAGCAAAGCATTGGTACAGCTGGGGTTGTGTATGACTTAACACCTGCCTGTAGTCCATCAACACAATCCCAAACTGCACAGGACAGTGGTGTAAGTATTCATTTATGTACATAATTATCTAAATATTTATAAAAGTACAATTAGTAACGCCACGCAGCACAGTTTACCATTTGCAATAGTAGAGACAAGTCGCCACGGGCGGCCTCAGGCTGCGGCTCACAATGATATGTGTTTCTTTTCGTGTAGTAAATAATGTTATATTTTGAGTCGCGTTATTTAAATGTGAGCGCAGAGTCGCGTCGCATCGCGTCTCGGTGTGAGCCATCTCTTATGTTAAGGAATTAACACCAATGTGTTTTGTTTTAACTGAAATTTATAGCAACTGAATTTTATGTTTATAGGTATTGCAGACTCTACTCGCACAAAACTTAGAGACAGCAGGTCTGCTGGTTCATGCAGGTGACAGTCTTCCTGGAGACAGTGCTCGAAATCTATTAGCTTCTGTTATAGCAAAAGAAATTCTACAAAAATTTCAAAACATACCAATTCGGGGTGATTTATACTACAAGTGGTGCTCTGAAATAAAAAAACTCTTCCCTGGGGAGAGGTCAACCACATATTATATTCCAGCCTGCAAAACAGCAAATGGTACCACTCTACAGGCGAGAGGCAAACTAGTAAACCAGATCCTTAACACCCGGAAACGCTTTCAAAGGCATGGAGTGTTAGCTGTAAAGGCAAAAAAAAGCAGGGAGTCAAGTCCATTAAATTCAACTTTTTGCCCATCACCAAGACCGCTACCTTCAACGTTTTCTAACGAGCCTGATGAAATTTTCACTTCTACTTCTGTTGAGGAGGATATAACGTGGCTCAAACACTCATCTGATCCATGGTACATAGTTGAGGAAAAATGGAAACGAACTTGTGAACATAGAATCCGAAATTTACATGCTGGTGAAACAGGGCCGACCATCGAGAAATATGTTGATGATTTTCCAGCACTGAAAACGCCATTAGGTTATTGTTTGGTAAGTGTTTATAATTATTTACTCACATTTACCTACCTGTTATTTTGGATGAAATGTGTATTACTGGTATCAAAAACTTTTTTCTAGTCTTTTTAGGGTACTGACTCAAAGAAGGGTAAAACGGGACCCTATTATTAAGACTCCGCTGTCTGTCTATCTGTATGTCTGTTGAGTTGAAATTTTCACAGATGTTTTAAATATTTATTTTCAATGGATTGTCTTTAAAGTCCGCAGTCGGACACTTCTAGTTATGGGGTTTAGGTTTCCGCAC
The DNA here is from genome assembly GCA_916618015.1 of Xestia c-nigrum. NCBI lineage: Eukaryota > Metazoa > Arthropoda > Insecta > Lepidoptera > Noctuidae > Xestia > Xestia c-nigrum. The sequence goes on along the minus strand of OU745258.1, from coordinate 9,596,433 downwards.
TTAGTCCTTAAAGCGGACCATTGTGCCTTAATGTCCACCAATATTGATGTGTTTTTTTATTTCTAGTTGGAGCATGATTTTGAAGTTTCTCATCCAAACCACACCAAAAATTTACTATTAAATTTCCCACTGTTGAAGACAAACATCATCAGATTGCTAAACCAGAGAAAAACCAAAGATAATTTTTATACGGAAATTGCTGAGCTTGCCGATCGTAAGTGTATTTTTTTTTATTACAAAAAGGAAGAGTTTCTCACGGTTCTTCTTGATTAAGTAGTGACAGAATATGACAATTTGTTTTCTCTATTTTAGATCCCGATGAAGAAGTTACAAATTTAGTGGCATTTATGGCCATACCGCTCCTTCTTCGCTCAACTGTGAGTTTTTCTGGCAAAAGAAAGACAAATAAAGCTTGGAAGCCAACGAAAGTGGAGGCACGTGACGCTTTCATAACCCATATAAGGAATAATGAAATAAAAGAAGCAATACACAGGAGGAAACAGAAACTCATGGATAAAGGTTTTTCGCCACAGCCATTTTGCATTATTGTAGGCCCTTCTTTATCGGAAATAACCACATTCTTGATTGTTGTAAATGATTGCGCTGTATACGAAAGAACAAATATATTAGCGGCAGTTGATACTTGTTTCAAAGCTATATGGGCTTTGAATGCTGAATATTCGTTTGACTCGTATGCAACATGGTACTTCATCCAACGAGGACTGTATAAAATCACATCACAGTTTGATAAAGGATCGACTGCTGCTGAGTCATTGCTCAGCGATTGTAAAATAGCTTTGTAATTAACTAGTTACGTACCTACTTAAAATGGTTAAATGTTTCGTATGTAGATCAGAATTATTAAATTTTGCTGCACTTAAATTCCATTTTAACAGTATTCATAGCAAGAAAGACCTCAAAATATATGTATGCATAGAAAATGACTGTGGTCGAAAATTTCAATTGTTGAACTCTTTTAGACGTCATTTTTTTCGGGAGCATAACTCTGATTCGGAAGTCGGTATAGTGCCAATTCAACTGTCACAGCAGAATGCTACTTATTTACCCAGAGAGTCGATACCTGAGTTAGATGTTCAGGTAGATGTCGCCGTTACTGATGCAGTTGCAAATAAAGATTATTTTGAAAATTCTGCTGCAGTTGTAGCTGATGCTTCTAGTATTGAAACTACCGTTGAAAAATCATTGTCAATTTTTATAGCAAATCTATATGCCAATCCACTTTTACCTAGAAATGCTGTACAGGCGGTAATAAATGGATTTGAAGAGTTTTTGTCAAATTCTGTTGTACCGGCTATTACGGAGCGCCTTAAATTATTGTCCGCAGAAAATTCGATTTCTTCTACCAGTATCAATACATTGACAAACAATCTTTTGCCACTTATTACTTCACCATGGAACCAATTTAATACTGAACATAAACGCTTACAATACTTTAATAACATAGATACTTATATTAAACCACAAGAAGTCATAATTGGTCAGAGGTTTGACAGTGTAAAACGAGCCGGTGTAACGCGTATGGTACCTGTTGCATGCAAGCAACATTTTATTCCCCTTCGACAAGTCCTAAAAAAAATTTTCTGTTTGGAAAATATTCTATCGGAAACCTTGAACTACATGACTTGTCTCATCAATAATCAGTCAGGTGCTGCTGTTGAAAATTTTATCCAGGGCTCATTTTGGCAGAGCAGAATAAGAGCGCGCTCAAATAAAACTGTTATTCCGTTTTTCATTTTTTTCGACGATTATGAGACTGGTAATGTATTGGGGAGTCGTTCAGGTCAACATAAATTAGGGGCTGTATACGCGTCCATTCCTTGTCTTCCACCTACCCGTTCTTCTATACTAAACAACATATTTCTCACCTTGTTATTTCATTCGTCAGATAGAGCATTATTTGGTAATAAGGTAATTTTTCGATGTATCATAGATGAATGTAATTATCTTAGCGAAGCCGGTATATATTTTGACATACCTGGATACGAAGGTACCATCTATTTTGAGCTTGGGCTAATTATTGGGGATAATCTAGGCATCCACTCGATGACAGGTTTCGTAGAAAGTTTTTCAGCCAATTTCGCATGCAGAATATGTAAAACCAGAAAAGAGGTCATGAAAAGTCAATGTTGGGAAGATGTAACATTGCTCCGTACGTCGACAAATTATGAATCGGATTTACTTACCAACAATGTTGCAGAAACTGGTATCAAGGAAAGATGTATTTGGCTTGACGTTAAAGGTTTCGATTTGTTTAATCAGGTCGGTGTCGACTGCATGCATGATATATTAGAAGGGGTTGCCAAGTATGTGATGAACTTTGTTCTTCTTCAGTACATTCGACATTTCAAACTTTTTTCATTATTTTTTCTCAATGAACGATTACATGCTTTTGCGTATGGCCCTGATAGTAAAAATCAACCATGTTCTTTGAGCATGGAACACTTAATTCAAGGAAACGTTCGTTTCTCCGCTTCAGAGATGCTGACTTTCCTAAGATACTTTGGGTTACTAGTCGGAGAGTTAGTTCCTAGAGGAGACGACACTTGGGCTTTATATCTACAGTTAAGAAAGGTACTTGAAATAGTTTTATGTACAGCATTTGCTAAAGGTACTGACGAATTATTGCAGTCCACAATTGCTGAGCTTAATCAGATGTACATGTCAGTTACCCATGTTCATTTAAAACCAAAGTTTCATCATATGATTCACTACCATTCTGCTCTTAAAAAGTTTGGTCCTCTAGTGTCTTTATGGTCAATGAGATTCGAAGCAAAGCATAGAATTTCTAAAATAGCTGCTAGAGCTTCGTACAATCGCAGAAATATAACATGGTCATTAAGTATGAAACATCAACTTAATCTAAATGCAATTTTTATATGTGGAAAATTGAGTGATATTCTTAAAACTGGACCGGTTAAACGTGTGTTATCTTTCAAAGTCAGATACTTACAAACTCTCTTGCAATTGTGTCCCAACAAAAGTATCACCAAAGTAACTTGGGCGACTGTATCTTCGACACGCTACACTGAGGGCACTATACTAGTGAACTCTACCTACAATGATGAGTTGGTTACTTTTTTAAAAGTAAAAAGCATATATTTATATGATTCCACTAGTCTGATGTTTGAGGGAACTTTATTTCAGACTGTGAGTTTTGACGATCATTTGTTTGCCTATGAGGTTAAAGAACCTGAAGCAACAGAAATGGTAGTACTGTTCTACAATAAGCTAGTTTCTCCGATACCTTGTAATATAAATGTCCTTATGTCTGGGAAAACATATATAACAATTCGTAGTCCGCTTTAAAATAAAACAATATAATTTAGTATAGTAGGTATGTGGTTTAGCTTGTTCTTCTTTTGCTTTTGTTCTTTCCTTGGTTTGTAGGGATTCTCAGGGGTTGTATGTTTTGTATGGATACCACGAAGGGGTTTTTATACGTTTTCGTATAAAAGAATTCAACAATTGAAATTTTCGACCTTACGTAGGATTAAATTTGAACTACCTTTAACGTCTATAGTACAATAAGTAATCATATCACACGGTGTTTTTGGAGGAGATTTCATTAAAATTCTCCTCTTCTCTTTTCTATCTTCATTAATACTGTAACTAAGGTTATCAGTTCCTGCTTCCATCTCTACGCAGACGATTTGCAGTTGTATCGACATTTCTTGCTGACTGATGCGGAATCTGCAATCAACGCCATGAATCATGACCTGGAAAGAATCTTTCAATGGGCTAAGTCATACGGCTTACAGATTAACCCTACCAAGTCGCAGGCCATGATTATAGGCAGCAGATACTATCGCAATGCTCTTGACCTGTCAAATCTGACTCCATTATCTCTGGGCTGCTCGACCATTGACTATGCTGAAACAGCTAAGGATCTTGGTGTCTTAATTGACAGTAATCTTTCTTGGCGAGCTCAAGTGAATGAGGTTAGTCGTAAGGTGCATTTTTCTTTCCACTCGCTTAAATCCTTACAGAGCTTCCTGCCTTTTAAAACCAAAATTTATTTAGCTCAAACTTTGATTCAGCCGATCATTGATTATGCTGATGCCTGCTATTTGGATGCCACAGAAGAGCTGTTGAATAAGCTGGAGCGTTTGCAAAATCTTGGCATTCGTTTTGTGTTTGGTCTGAGAAAGTATGATCATGTCTCTCACTTCCGTAAGGAACTGAAGTGGCTCCCTATCCGTCTTCGCAGAAATACTCGGATATTATGTCTCTTATACAACATCCTTTATAACCCTGCTTATCCCAGTTATCTGCGCGATCGTTTCTCCTTTACCCGTCCTCCTGATGCTCTGTGTAGATCCCACCTCAGGCATCATCTTAATTTCCCATCCCATAAAACCGAATTCTATTCTCACTCCTTCTCTGTTCACGCAGTACGTTTGTGGAACTCACTTCCACCTAACATCCGTGACTCTAAAACCTTATTTCTCTTCAAAAAGCAAGTCAAGGAGCATTACCTGTCCTCTATGCTGTAATATTCTGTATATATATTATAGGTATATATTTACAATAACAGTATTTAGTTTAATATGTGTTTATATAGTTGTATGTATGTTTATTATAAATAGCTATATTTTAATTTTAGGGTTTTAATTACATTTTCCTGTTTTGTCTTTACTTACACACTGTGTCTACATTTCTAATTCAACTGTCCTCTCGCAGGTCTGCTGGAAGAAATTTCTTATGAAATAAGCAGTACCTTTGTGCTCTTCTTTCTTAATGTAATGTCCTACTATGTATTTTGTGTGTACATAAATAAATAAATAAATAAAAAAAAAATAAAATTATTGGTGTGATGTGTTAGTCCCGTAGCTCACTTAAGGTGTCCTGTTGGTCATTCTGATCCAGCAGGGATGGCAAGGGATAAAAGCAGCTGCAGGGAGACTACCTGTCAACCCTCGGCTGATGAAATAAGCTAGGGAATCACGCTTGATTTTCGATTTCATCTCCTGTTAGTTTAAAACTAATCAGGCGTTGGAACTTTGGTACTTAAAAACTAAATTAATATTGTTTTTTTCTTTTTTCATATCATTTTTTGGAAGTCACTGTTTTGTCCACTCTTTAGACAGAGTTTTTTTCGTTAACCAATACTTGATTTTAATGCGCAGAAACAGTAAATATTATTTTTTAGTTTTTTATTTGGTATCAGTAACTTTAATCAAAAACTTTAATACCATAATAATGTTTATTCAGTATTATTATGTCAGACTATCTGTCTGTCTAATTAACCTTAATTGCGTTATTCTTTTATGAGAGTATATACACAATTTATATAACTTAGGTATATCGTTCTAAATATACTTTACAATTAAAATTTAATTTAAGTCTAATACATGTAAGATTTTGTCTGTAACTCACTGTATATATAACCTGTCTGTTACCTAACAATATATTATGATTGTATAATAATTATATCGTTTAATTTAATTTTCCCTACTATAGGATAACAAACTTTTTTAGGAGATAGGTAGGTTACCTAACAATTTTTGACATATATTTTTCTTTGGGTTTTTATCGATAATCTTGTGTGCTCCGAACAAGTTAGATTAATGTACCAATTAAGTGAAACTTGATTTTTAATTGTCACACAATACTAAATCAACATTCGGTATTACATTTTACTAGTCTCTGGTATTACAAAACAAAAATACCGAATGCTGAGCTAGCATTATGTGACATTATAAATCAAGTTCCACTTGATTGGTACATTCATCTAATTTGTTTGGAGCAGCCAAGATTATCTTTATAACCCCGAACAAGAAACATGATTAAATGTATCAAGAGTCTTGTTTAGGGCAAACAAGCTACTTGGTAAGTATAAACAAGCCACTTTGTTAGGTTTGTTAGGGTGAACAAGCTACTTGGTTAGTGTTAACAAGTCACTTTATTTGGGTGAACAAACTAGTTGGTTAGTTTGAACAAGTAACGTTATTAGGGTGAACAAGCTACTTGGCAAGTATAAACAAGCCACTTTATTAGGGCAAACAAGCTAATTGGTAAGTATAATCAAGCCAATTTATTCGGGTGAACAAGCTACTTGGTTAGTGTTAACAAGTCACTTTATTAGGGTGAACAAACTACTTGGTTAGTGTTAACAAGTCACTTTATTAGGGTGAACAAACTACTTGGTTAGTGTTAACAAGTCACTTTATTAGGGTGAACAAACTACTTGGTTAGTTTAAACAAGTCACTTTATTAGGGTGAACAAGCTACTTGGCAAGTATAAACAAGTCACTTTATTAGGTTTGTTAGGGTGAACAAGCTACTTGGTTAGTGTTAACAAGTCACTTTATTAGGGTGAACAAACTACTTGGTTAGTTTAAACAAGTCACGTTATTAGGGTGAACAAGCTACTTGGTTAGTATAAACAAGCCACTTTATTAGGGTGAACAAGCTACTTGGTTAGTGTTAACAAGTCACTTTATTAGGGTGAACAAACTACTTGGTTAGTTTAAACAAGTCACGTTATTAGGGTGAACAAGCTACTTGGTTAGTATAAACAAGCCACTTTATTAGAGTGAACAAGCTACTTGGTTAGTATAAACCAGCCACTTTATTAGGGTGAACAAGCTACTTGTTTAAGGCAATCAACTTACTGTGTATGTGTGCGTGTATATGGACAAGCCACTTTATTGGGGTGAACAAGCTACTTGGTTAGTATAAACAAGCCACTTTATTAGGGTGAACAAGCTACTTGGTTAGTATAAACAAGTTCCTTTATAAGGGTGAACAAGCTACTTGTTTAAGGCAATCAACTTATTGTGTATGTGTGCGTGTATATGGTACACTGAATAAACTTGGTTGGAGGAACTATGTTTTGACTTGATTGCTGCAAATAGGTTTTGTGATAACTCTAACCAAGATATCTCAATCAAATAAAAGTAGTTGTTGTGATCATTGTGCTTGATAGGCTCAGATGCAAACAAGTTACTTAGTCAATCTAAACCAAATCTTGATTGTGGCAACTACTTTTTTTTTTCAGTGTACCCCAATATTCTCATGTGGTAAAAAATTGATGATACTGTTGGAGCAACTCATTCTGGTGCACACACTGCCGTATATCATCAAAATCAAAGCATTTTATTTCAAGTAGGCCAATAACAGGCACTTTTGAATTGTCGAAACAAAGGTGAAAATTAAATGTAGCTATAACCCCAGTCACAAGACATAAAAACTGTAAAAGTACTGTAGTTGCACATTCTCTAGCGTAGATCTCTTATGTAGAAGAACGGACAAGAAACTCCAAATAAATTGAGGTTGAAGTTAGCATGCAAAAAAAGTCTCAGGCTTGACCTGGTAAAACACAGTGTAAAGACCATTTTAACGCCTATGTAATCCATGAAATTGTTTCTGCGTATTTCTCTGAATTCTTGGCAAGCTTCCCTAGGCCTAATAACAATATTTCAGTAGATATCCGACTAGGTGCAAATATAAAAGATTGCTGATACGATTTCAAATGAAGTATTTATGTACTCTGATTCAAAAATCAGTTTCATTAGCGTGCTGGGTGTTGTATGATGTGTTGTGTGTGTGCGTTGTGATTATTTTTGGTACTAAAACAACATTGACATCATTTTCTTATTTGAGCGTAGTTCTACCCACGTCATTTCTCCCTATTTTCGAAATAATTGTAATTGTTTTAAATAATTCACGCTGATTAATTTTAAATCTGTTCTGAGTACATTTACGGTTTGTCTGTATACCTATGAGTATGACTCTACTGTTCGTAATATATACGGCCCAACAGTGACAACATACGTTCGAAAAAATACCACATTTAGAATAGATTTATTTAAACTATTTATCTATTTAAAAGACATTGTGGGCTCAAGGGAAAACCGTACTAATCCAGGTTCAAGAGCTCTGAGTATTATCATACCCTGATGACATTGACAGTTCTAGATTACATTAAAATGCTCTGATGCTGTTACTTTTCATTGGAGAAATTCACCCTTAGTTTGGTGGTTTGATGGCTCCTAAATAATTTTCGAGATATCTTGCTAACGGTTCCTCGAATTCTCGATGCTCCCACAGGACCTGTTGCCAATGTGCAGAATATATTCAATGTATACCTGGATCTAGGTCAACATACATTGTAGACGAACCAACCTACGGTTTGTCTACAGTATAACCAGGTTTTCCATGTAATTATTTGCGTATGAGCTTGAAGGAATGTTTCCGTTAAAAAGGGATGACTGAATATACATGAACTTGCTTATAATTTCAAATGTAGCGCGACGTCTTTTGCCGCAATGTAACCCACGCATCTAAAAATCCTTTGGTGATTACCAAGCGGAACATTTTCTGAAAAAAAAACACTCTTATGAGTATTTTTTAAGGTTTCCTTTGCGAATATTTCGCGGAAGTTGACAGTGTCGTCACGGTTCCCAGTCCTCGGATATTTCCATAAAGAAGCCTTCAAAAACAAATTGTTTTAACATTTAGAAATTCTGCCAGTTTCCGACTTAAACGGGTCTCTAGGCTTTTGTTCCTGAAATAAACTTTTTTTTTGTTGGCAATTTTTGTTTAGGTGAGTTTTTTTTTATTTGTTATCAAGAGTGTTACCAAGTCGTGGAAGAGTTTTTATTCGAATAATCAAATTGTGTACCTACACAAAGATATTATCATTATTAGTCGCTACTTCTTGAATAAAAAGAAAATTGAATAGGAAGACAATTCATTCATTAAACCGTGTTTTAGTATTTTCTCTCTTTGAGAGTTAAATAAACAAACAGTATTTATTACACTGCCAATCAACCTGACGTTTTGTTTGACAGTGCATTTAACAATCGAGCGAAATGTGGTCTGACCTAAACACGGTCGTGTTTTTGTAGCTTTATGTAAAGCGTCTATGACAGGTGACTGGCGACCACTCTAGAAACCACATGATGTAGTTGCTAAATAGCATAGTTCTAATTTAGGTCGCCTTTTGGTATTGGTTAATATTTTAGGTGTGACGTATCTCGTTGGTTAGTTCCAGTAGAGTTTTGAAATTACATGCCGTTGCCAGATGGTATTTTTCATCAAACTTTCATATAAAGTGTAATCTTCATACATACGTAAATTCTCTCCTTTTTCTCAAAGTGTAGGCAGAAACCACAGACTTCCTTCCACCGCCATATGCTATGATTCTTCCCGCACTATTCAATCTGACCAATAGCACAATGTTTTGAGTGCAGCACGGGACAAGGGCAGGAAGATGATGACGCTATTTGGTTTACACTTTACTGTTATTTGTGGGTTAAACTGTAAACCAAATAGCTTGTTCGACCGTGCATAAAGTTTAAACGTAAACGTGATTTTCGCTCCGAAAAAAAAAGTAGTTTCTAAGCAAATTTTTTGCGTAAAGTTGTGTGATGTTTTGTATGATGTACTAGAACTACACCCTGTATTTCGAAGCAAAACTAAGTGAACCCTTTCCTGTAAGTAAAACTAAGCTGGACCTTTCTCATTTAGCAAATAGGCCCAATTTCCCCTTATATTCAAGAAAAGGCAGCTAATACCCACATTACGTATCGACACACAACTACTTACGGTACTTGGCGGTCCTCCGATCCGCGTGAGGTCCAATCTCCACAAACTGTTAGTGCAAACAACCTAATCATGATACATACTTACGCCTGTTTACAAGAAAAATCACAACTTTCCCTAAACACATACGATTCACAAACACGCCACCGTGATCTTCCACTTAGACAGAAGTTTTGTAAATGATGAGTAAATAAAGCAGTTTATTTGGAGGCTCTGCGGGTGGCTCAAAGGCATGTTTTTCTACCAAACATCTTTTAAAAATTTCATAGTACATTTGTTTTATGAGCACTGTACCGGATTGACGTGAAACGCCGTTTTTATTCGCGATTTAGAGCTGTCCTAGGTTGCTACGTACTGGTCGAACAAAATCTATATTATCGATTCAAGAAGAAAGAAAAGAAGATTCGAATCCCGATTCGGAAAGATGTTGACGTTGTTTTCACATAAGCGTGCGATTTATGGAGAACTATTTATAAAAAAAAAAAACATGCTCGAGCTGATTTGATGCTCATCCCATGCAGTGTTTAAAACTGTAACGTAATCCGTGAACCCAAGTAACGTAAATATAAGATTGAGATTTATAACAGCCGATACACAATCTTTAACTTTATAAGCTCAATTCTTTCCTTCCAAATCCATCACCCGTGCATTGCACAGGAGCTCGGCACAGTAGATGTCATCGGTTGTCTCATTACCGTCGCGGGCACGTTTCTAACAAGACGCGTGACAGACGTGGCGCCTTCGATACCCGGCTTCTTACCCGCATATAGCTGAACGAAATGTAATGTACCAACGGAAAGTACTTCGCCGCACGTAGGTGACCTTATGTTACGGTTGTGTCCTATTTTTGGTGGGTAGGTGCGCTTTGTTGGAAGCCGAAATGGTACAGATAGTTTTGTGTTTACAATGTGGATAAAAGAGCTCCTGCTATTAGGATCAGTTCACACCGAGATGCGACGCGAAGCGGCTCTGCGCGGACTTTTTAAGAGAGCGACTCAAAATATAACTTCACGAAGAGATGCACGTTTCATTGTGAGAATTCAGAATATGTTGCACCATGCAGCGCTGCGCCTCGGAATGCCGCGCGGTGCAGCGAGACACCGCGAGGCGCTGCGCGGAGCAGCGCGAAATCACTGGCTTCTTCCAGTACCGTTGCACCGCGTCGCCTCGCGTCGCGTTTCGATGTGAAGTGTTACTTAGGCGTTTCAGCAAAATTAACCACTACATACCTATCTAGCACGCGCTAGTTTTGATGGTAAAACACATAAAATCACCCTGTGATCCCCAAAGGGTTAGACAGAGTGGTTCAAGTTCCATGTAATAGGGAGCGAGCCTGTTGACTGCCCATCAACCAGGTACGGATCCCGACTCCACACGGCTGCAACTGAGAAAATAATTGTGGTAAAACCTAATAACACTTTGCCTGACCCGGAAATCGAACCCAGGAGCTCTTGCTCAGCAGTCGCGTTTGCGACTCCTAGACTAACGAGGCAGTGATAATGAGGATCGTCAATATTTCCAATGAGGGTGGTTCAACCACAAAAATCACTGTTCATCATCTGCTTGCCTTTTCCCGACTATGTCGGCGTAAGCTTCCAGTCTAACCGGATGTAGCTGTATACCAGCATTTTACATGGAGCGACTGCCTACCTGACCTCCACAACCCAGTCAATACAGGGTAATTCGATACCACTTGGTAAGACTGGTTGTCAGACTTTTTGGGCCACTGGAATACCTGTAACGATTGCCAATGATGGACAAATGACAGCCGGGACCAACAGCTTAACGTGCTGTGCAAGGCACGGAGGAAACTCGGTATGTTAGGGTGGTCACCCATCTACAAACGAACCTAGGCAAGCACGGCTTAACGTAAAGATCGACCCGAGCGGCTCTTATTATTTAACCACGAGCTCTTCACGAGAAAAATCACTGTTATTATCCAATATTACAAATTGATGCTGATAAAAGGTAGCGAAGAGAAACTTGAACGTAATGAGGAAAATTGCTTGACTTCGTATACAGGGAAATTTTACCTAAAGAAAAATGCAGGAGTCGATTAATTAATGCGTTCCGAGAAATATGTTAAACTTGTTTACCGTACACTTAGATTTAATTTACGTTGTTTGTTATTTAAATAGTGTATTTAAGGAATCTGGTTTTAAAACCTTATTTGCTTTTTATAGCATGTCTTAGAATATAAATAAGTATTCTTCTTTACCTTGGTATCACGTGCACGACAATTATTATATTTTGTTAGCTCAGAACTTCGCCACTTCCATCGTAATAAGTATTTGCAACTATTACTTCAACCTCATCATCTGCCTAGCCTTTTCCCAACTATGTTGGGGTCGGCTTCCAGTCTAGCCAAAGGCCTTACTCCCTAACGCTTCGTCCGTTTATTCCGATCTATCCGTCTCTATCGCGCACGTCTGCAGATGAGTGCGAGTGTGAGAGACGGATAGATCCGAATACGGACGAAGCGTTAGAGAGTAGGGCCTCAGATACAGCTAAACACCAGTATGTCTCGCTGATGATGGCGTGTGTGTCGGACCATTTAGCTCCCTTGAGGGTTGAGCTGAATGGTGCTGATCCATGCGTCATGTTCGTGAACGGGCGCTGTCAGTTGTGACTGTTCATCTCTTAGTTGCCATGGCTTATTTGAAAGAATTATTTTGTTTTTACTATGGACACTTTTAACGTGCACATCTTGCTACATTGTTCTCACATAATTTACCATCTCAACATGAATGATGTAACCAAGATTTTGTAACAATAATTTGATTTCAAAGAGTGTCCATGGAGTTTCTTGCCCGTTCTTCTCCATAGAGATCTACGTTAGGGAATGGGCAACTACAGTACTTTCACAGTTTTTATGTCTTGTGACTGGGACTGTAGCTACATTTAATTTTCATCTTTGTTTCGACAATTCAATAGTGCCTGTTATTGGCCTACTTGAAATAAATGCTTTGATTTTGATTTTGATGTTGAGTATTTTACATGAAATGAATCCCTATTTAAGGTCCAGTTTTCCCCCCTAAGGGGGATTCTCTTAAGGGGGATTAGTGGAATAAGCCTCTTATCTCCACTACTGGGTATTACGATACTCCTTGCTAAGATTAGTTGTCACACTTACGGGCCATTGGCTAACTACGTATAACAACTATCATAGATCTACAAATGACAGCCGGTACCAACGGTATGTTATGGGTGGTCACCCATTCACGGACCAACCCAGGCAAGTGCGGCTTAACCCAAAGATCGAACTAAGCGACTGTTAGAAATAACGAGCTTGCTGAGTAATTAGCCACGTGTTCTTCGATAATATGGACACTCTAATGGACGGCACTGAAAGCCAAATAATCCTAATGAAAAGACTTTCCACCCATCTGTGTGGAAATGTCATTTCATTAGGAAATTTCTTGGATACATTACTAGGCCAATAGACCAATGTTAATATATAAATAAAATATTCGCTGGACATTAACACACAGCGCCATCTAGTGCCACACTAAGCAATGCATGTGTCATGGACACCAAATAGTTGATATACTATATATATATATTATTTTTTTTGTAAATACATACTTATTATACATATAAACATACATGACTCCGAAACAAATGTCCATGCGCATCACACATTTGCTCATATTTGCTCCTACCGGGATTCGAACCCAGTACCCTAAGAACGTGAAGTAGCTTCACTACCACTACGCCATTCAGGTCGTCAAATATTTAGCCAAGAGTTCCGCCACCTTCCTGTTACTTCAACCTTTAACCTTTAAATGTTAAACCCATTCACGAAACAAATATACACCCAACAAATAGGTGACAAATGTCGATGACCTGAGATCCCGAGACCAAACGAACCTGCAAAACCATTATCTAATGACTCAGTCCATTGATTTTCCTCTAAAATAAACAAATAAGCATTTAACATTCCAACATTTGCGTAATCTACTCAGGGTTCTTACTATTTCAACAAATAGGTAATGGCTTGTATATTTAGCATTTGCTCGACATCTGCACAATGTTTTGAGGCATATTTTTACAAACAACGGTTTTATTGTCTGAATGTTTCTCTATTTTTAATTGCGTCGAATATCTGAATTTATATTTTTAGATGATAAGTTTATATTATTGTTACACCTACATTGCATTATAAGTCAACAACTGCACCTTATTGATTTCAGCGTTTCCACGAAATGAAACTATTTTTCAGAAGAGCAAAATTTGGTACGGTATTTGATTGTTGTTGGATAAATCAAAATTCGGAACCGTTTAAACACAAAAACAAACAACAGAAACACAGTAGTTTGTTTTTGTATTGTTAGGCCGGCCACGGTATATCAAAGCATTTAAATAACATGACGTGATTCAGAAACTGCATTATCTATGCATTAGGTCATATACTTAAAGGACTTAAATTCCAAATTCTATTCTTCTTTCTGTCCTCTTACTCTTGCTTTGTCTGTCCGTTTAAAATGCGAGCATTAGCTGTTCCAAAAGATGTGCCCAATTCCGAATAAGAACCTTACGTCATCCACCTCAGTAGAATTTCTTTTATTTTATGTGCGTCAAAGATCAAATACTCACGTTGAATTTTGATGGAACTCAGGCATACAACATTGCAATTTATCATCGTTTGAATGACATCCGTAATTATGTTGTCCTTACCTTGTGTTTGTGGCGTGACCCAATTTAAAACATAACGTCACGTCTTAGAAAAACATTATGAGACTAAATTCGAAGTGGTCTTTCGAAGAATTACTATTAAATTGGACTCTTGTTTGAGTAGGGTCTTTACTTAACATAATTTAGGCAATATTGCTCGTTCCAAGAGCGTTTCTACTGTTTTATATGGATGTACTTTGACATACCCATCAATTTACATAAGTAACTAGGTTGGAACTTAAATTTTTAACGGGCCGTCAATTACGATAATTCCTAAGTAGTGAAAGATTTTACGATAGCTGTTTATTATTAACTTTCAGGTCCAATAAAACGTTTTGATTTAACTTTGTACTACTTATTATCTTTCTTCCTTTCTGAAATTAATGATTATACTCTTTATAGTTTTTAGCAGTAACATGCTTTACAATGCAACCATTTTTTACCGCTTCATCTCCAAAGTCATTTATATTTTCTTTTGTCAACAGGACCCAAGAAAAACCGTCGTTCCGAAATGCTGTCCAAGCGGGCAGAACCTCACGGTCATAGTCGACGATGGGACTGTAAAGACCGTCTGCTCCCAGTCTATGCTGACCTTCCAGCCGGTCTTTCACAAGGCCAACGAAACCCACATCTTCGGCTTCGAGACTAATGTGTACGAGACCATCGTCGGGAACCCGTGTAAATATGAAAAGTAAATATAGGATTTATTTAGTTATTCTACTGATTTAAGCTGGGGTGTTTCTCCAAAATTCGATCTTAACTTAATAAAGTTAAGATCAATATCTTTATGTAGTTTAAACAAAATTTTTGAAACGTAGGTGTAATGTTATGGTGCGTGTCTACCTAGCCTTTCAGAAAAAAGAAAGGTGTGCTGTTATGTTACTTGTGTTTCAGTCTTGAATTCGTCAGTAACGAAACTTATTATACAAGATGTGTTGTTGTGGAAATTTGCAAACATACCTACAAAAATAACCCTGAAAGTTTATGGAATAAGAAACCGGATACAGAACATTAACCCAACATTTCTTATAATGCACTTTGGAACTGAAAAAGTCGTTAGATGTCTACAGCGATACATTATCCGAAATATATTTCAAATCTAGTGATAAAACAAAAGACAATTCATTGTGGAGTGGTCTCCACAGTAAATTATCTCATAATTATTATCGTCAAATACCTTTGCAATCACAATTATTTATAAAATGAAAACGTAAGATAAGCCGTCTGATTATAAAATTCCATTTCCATTGATAAAGCAATGCAATATCAATCGAAAGGAATGACTAATAATATTTAATTGGGGTATACCCAATTACGATGGATTTTTATTCAATCTTTTATATTCTTGTGTAAGAGTTCTTCGTTCTAGGGTCCTAAGCTCATTAGGAATTGTAGAACCAATTCCTTGATCCATGAAATTACGAGTCTCCCGTTTAAAACGATATGTAGTGGTGAATTCATTAGAGAAAAGTGCTTTATTAATTTGATCTTAAGATGTTTTCTGTGCTTGTTTTTATACTTATTTGGCTTCATTATTTCGGAATGCTTCGGGGATTTTGGTAACATCTCATTTAGATGTTGTTTAAAATTTATTCCATAAAAATATGAACACCCATTCAAACACATCAGCACTGTTGCCATGCTCATCACCTCAATCTTTAACATTTTCTGTCTATAAATCTGAATGGGTATCGACCTGGTAACAATCGAACTCCTATTGTGTCTCATCGTGTAACAAGTGATCATGTAAAACATTGTCCTCAGATACAAGCTACAGCCGGAGCTCCACAGTGAAGACGAGTTCTACCTTCTAGTAAACGGTTCCCTCTTCGTCCCGTACTCAAGACCGCCACTGCTGGGCACAAGGGACTATTGCATGGAAACCTTCTGGAACGAGTCGGTGCCAGCTGGGATTACGTTACCCGTTGTATGCTTTACCACCCCCATGGAAGATACTAAGACGTCGTCTACACTCATCGCTTATGCTACAGGTTTGTAGTACTATCTGGTGGTACTCAACGATTTTAGTTTTCAAGCGACTGCCGCCATACAAATGCGAGTCGCGGGACGAATGTCGGCGACGCGACTCGTGTATTAACTTCAATGGATCTGTGTGGCGGCAGTCGCTTGAAGACTAAAATCGTTGAGTATCTAAGATTTGAGTAGCCTTGTGTACGAAGGGGCTTATTGTAAGTCTATGGTCGTGATGTGGGTATCCCTTGGAAAGCACCTACGTTCGAACCCGGGGTACTGGGGTACCCCATTGTTGCATCCCACCTTACTTGAGGTTTGCCATGTTTCTGTCTGTCTGACTACTAGAATATCAGGCTTAGAGCTCAGAGATTAGAGAATTACCTAGTGTTTAACAGTCATTTTAAATAAAACTAATTATATTTGTATTTTTTTCGCGTCCGTTATCAAAATAGCATATATTGATATGTTTGGCATTGAATGGGAATTATCAATACCTAAAAACGAAGACACCACTATCTGATTTCGTAATCACGAAATAATATTTGATATCAATGAAGTTGCGAATAGCAACAGCAAATAATAATACAACAAACTTCTTCATTGTGTAACCACGAAATAACCAATTTACTATATCGACTCCTGTGGGAGGATACCCAGCTGTATGTTTTTCGTCCAAAGTAAATATGTACTAACTGAGTTGATCGTTAATTAATTCCACTTTTTGTTGTTGGCAACAAGAACAAATTGTTAACTTTGTTACGAAGACTCTAGTTACCGAGTTACTTAACTATTTGATCGTTGTTCTAGTCTCCAAGATTTTGAGAAGTTTCTCCAGCCTTTTAAAATACAAGCTATTTATGAGTTGATACTATGAAAGCTTTCATTAAAGGTTTCGGGGCTTGGGGCGAGGTTAAGGGTTACGAGAATAATGAATTAAATTTAAATTAATTATATCTCGTCATTTAATTTCTGAACGAGCGCTTTTCATTCCTTAAGATCTTTAAAGACAAATTGTTAAAGGTAAGATTTGCGTCATCAGATTATTCTACTTCTTAGATATTAGATTTAGCTATTATAATATAATTATTATTTTCTGCTTGTTACAATTTATTTGAGTAACATCAACATTGTCCCAGTTTTGAACCTCCAAGGAGTTTATCTTTTCTTAAAACTAAAGACTCATTTTCTTTGCAGGGCTCCTAATATCAGTGCCGTTCCTGTTAGCGACGGCTTCTGTGTATTTGTTCATTACGGAGTTGCGAGACACCCATGGAAAGGCGCTTGCCTGCCACACCGTGTGTTTGGCGATGGCCTTCACATGTTTAGCTGCCACCCAGCTTGCAGGACATGCCTTTCCTGCAGTTGCCTGCACTATAATGGGTAAGCTATACTGTTTCATAGGTCATTTGTATGTCATTGAAGTTTTTCCGTACCTTGGATAGCACGTTAGTCCCTGCTGTCATTTGTAGATCTTCGACAGCCCCTATAGTCAGTGGCCCGAAATTTTGACATCCACTCTAATCGACGACCCTTAGTCATATGGGACAAGACAAGGGCATAAAGATGATCATGGTTGAAGTTTTTTTAGATCAAGTGCTATTTTCGGAATAAAATATTAAATTGAAGTAGTTAAAGCTTTACTAAAAAAGGCTTAGGAGTTGGGACATTTTAATCTAGAAGACTCAATCAATTTAGAAGGTTTCTTGCGGCTTAAGGCTAGTAGTGAACATGAAAGGATATTTGATATCTCATCACAGCCTACTTTTAACGCCCACTTTGATTTCTTACACGGGTAAAACGCGTAAATTAATATAACTGTCTCTTTTGAGAGATCTTTCCGATCGTCTCTTATGATGGTCTGAAATGAGAACGAATTTATAAGTATACCTATTGTGAAATATTTCTAAAAACCTCTCTAGGAGTAAATTTTATAGATCTAATCTTCAGACATTATTACTTGGAATTTTTCGCACAAAAATAGTATACAGGGTGTAAACGAAGCCGTCAACCAAGCATTGTGAACATCAACCTTAGAAGTAACTTTGAACGATATTTTTTTTTGGGTGTGATAAAACATGTTTCGCGGTAGAACTCAATGTAACGCACTTAAAACATTGTGCTGATGGATGGGTTGAATACCGTGTAGAACAAAAAAATATCGCAATCGGGAGAACAAGTACCTTTCGACTTCGTTAAAAGGTGTTATACACCCTTCATAACAATATAGCAACAAAAACTTTAGTCAACAACAACAACAAAACAAAAACATACGACAACAACAACAACAACAACAACGGACTACAACAACAACAACGATCAAAAACAAACAACAACAACATCAACATAGTTTATTTTTAGTTTCTCTTAACTAAACATACTGAAAATTCTAAATTACGTCAGCACGAGGACCTGCCGTGGGTTTGATTCCTAAGTCGGGAAAAGTATTATTGGGTTTTTCTATTGGGAATTTATCATTAGCAGCCACGGAGTCTGGATTTGTGGCCAGTTGATGGCAATACGCTCGTCCCCTATAACATGACATTTACACAGAACTGGGTGAAATGTAGGTGTACTATTAAGTAATGTGGGTGTACGTACCCTTAAGTACACCCCTACCCTTCGGGGATAATAGGTGTGATATCATCATCATCTGCCTAGCCTTTTCCCAACTATGTTGGGGTCGGCTTCCAGTCTAACCGGATGCAGTTGAATACCAGTATTTTACATGGAGCGACTGCCTGTCTGACCTCCACAACTCGGCTTAGTACTGGGCAATATGATACCACTTGGTAAGACTTGTTGTCAGACTTTCTAGGTCACTGACTATTTGTAACAACTGTCAAATGTCTACTAATTACAGCCGAGACCAACTGCTTAATGTGCTTTCCGAGGCACGGAGGAAACTCGGTACGCAATGAGAGGTCAACCAACCTAGGTAAGCACCGCTTAACCGAAAGATCGACCCGAGCGGCTGTTAATATTTAGCCAGTACCTATAATATACACGCTGAAATTTTAGTGGTTGTTTTCCCGAAGCGAAATGAAATTGGATCGGTAATACAATCGATTAATATATATATAAAAAATAGACTCAATAAATGGCAGATTAACAATGTGATAAACAAAACTCGAAAGCGACTTGAACCAACAGTAATATCTACGCGGGCCGGGCACGCGGGGTGTCCAGAACAGCCGTGCGGTCGTCGTGTCTTCCAGCTGATCACTACTCCTGACTTGATACAACACAAAACCCAATAAGTTATTATAGTAATTTGAACTTTGCTTTTCGATAGTGCTACTGATGGGTAATCGTCCTGCCGCGGGAAAACAACCATTAAAATTTCACGTTGTATATTCAAAGTCCTTATTTTTTTTTGTTCCAGCGTACTTGATCCAGTTTTCGTTCGTATCCTGTTTCTTCTGGCTAAACGTGATGTGTTTCGATATATTCCTGAATGTTCGGTAAGTACTTTTAAATGTAACGTTGTTAAATGTAACATTGTTAAATGTATCGTTATTACTCGTACATTTATGACTCGTCGCTTTTTCATCGTCGCTTTTAGCGCTTATTACGTTAAGTGTTTACGTGTGACGAGTGCGTAATTGATATTTTATAAAAAAATTGTCGAATATAATTTGGTCATGTTACGCTTGAGTTATTTTTCTTTTAAAGAAATTCCTTATTGTCAGCACTTGGCTACAAAGTGAGGTATTTATTAACAAAGAGTTCTTTGGAGTCAATTTATTATTATTGCGGTATACGCAATACACGTGATATGTATCGATATAGTTATTTAAACAAAATAAGATACCATGCTTTTTGGGGCCATCATACTTGAAGGATATTCCAATGCTTTCACATTCATAGTGATTTATAGTTCGTCAGTCTGTGAAATTAAATGACAGCTTTATTTTTTTCCATTATCGCATCTCGCAGTTCAACCTAAGGAGGTTGTCGCTTAACCAGACTATAATGACAACTTATCTGTTTCCCGATCATTGTAATCTAGATTTCTTCAAAGTACGAGTGAAATGGTTTCTTTTTGGCAAGCATGCTCCATCCTTGGTAGCCCCGTATACGTTTACACAACCTCATCACGAAGCCGTCAACCAAGCATTATGTACATCAAACTAAGTAATTTACGCGAACAGTTTTGGTGGGAAAAAACCTTTTTTTTGGGGTTTAAAATCACATAATGTGGTAGAACTCAAAGTAAGGCACTTAAAACATAATGCAAATGGGTGGATTGAAAAGTACGGGGGTCGTAGAGGCGTTAAAAAAATCTTGCATTGAAAACTTGTATTTCAAAAGAAACTGAAAAGGTTGGAACTTAGACCCCCAATATCTCCGTAACTAGAAGGTTCTCAGGTATGGTGTAGAACAAAAAAATGATTGCTGTGACAGGGAGAACAAGTGCAGGTTTTCGGCTTCATTAAGAACTTTTTTACACCCTTTATATCAGGCGAGCGTGCTGCCAAACACGGCTAGTGTTTTAGCATAGTTTCGCATGCTAATTTAATTTGATTCTGTTTTGGCTGTTTTGTCTATAACTTCTTCCAATTTACAGGAGATACATAAACGCATCAGTAACAAGACGCAGTATGAGACGGAGGTTCGCGTGGTATTGCGTATACGCTGTCCTCTTCCCGATCCTCCTGCTAATAGTGACTATCACTATGGACCTCTCGCCGGCTGTGCCCAGCACTTATCTGAAGCCTAACTTCGGAGTTAAGGGTTGCTGGTTTAAGAGTAAGTAGGTTTAATGTATTATGTTTTCGACTGCCTCGTTTGTCGCAAGAGCGACTTCTGAGCATGACATTCTGGGTTCGATTCCCGTGTTGAGCAAAGTGTCATTGGCTATTTCCATCAGAAATGATACATGGCGAATGGTTTTTACAAACACTTTTACACGTATTCTTTTTAAAAACAAGATGGAGTAGGTGTTTCGTACCTGACTACTCTGAGAAGAAACGGCGGAAACAAACTCAGAGTCAGAGTCTCTTTTGAAGTCCAGACAATCTTGCTCAATTCACATGAGGACTATGCAGATTAGTGCATTGTTATAGACTTTCACGGTTTTTTAGAGCACTTAAAGTACTTATGTTATAAGTATAACTTTTTCTTTATAATGGAGAAAGAACAGATTTGTCTGCTCATAAAAAATAATTTCCGTTACACCCGCAAATATCTTCAGTATTTCCGCGACAATGATGCTTGCAACAGTGTCGAAATATTCCCGCTTATAGAATCGACAGGAAAGCACGGATATTATCCCGTAAGTACTTTAAGTGTATGCAGATTAGTTTCTGAGAAAGTCTTTAAATAATTTAAATATCTCAGTAGCGGCTTCGAAGTTTGAATTTGTGCCCAGTTAATGTCAAAAGGCTCGCTCCCTATGAGATTTATTAATTTTGAGACTCTTTTTTTTAATTTTTCAAAATTTTCTCCTTGTTTTTTGCGAAATAGATCAGCTACAGCACTTGTAACTGTTCCATTCGCGAATGTTTGTAAACCATGTTTTTTTTTCTTATTTGGCTTACAACGCGTTTCCTCACTTCTCCATTGTAAGTATGTTATATTAGATACTCACCTATTCATTTTGGATGCAGTCCAGCTCGATTTGACCTCGAAAGGACAATTTTTTTTAATTAGGTTTCAATACTACAATATTTTATAACAGTACTTTGTGCCCCGCTTATAAATGATTCTATATATTTTTGCAGATCAAAAATAAATATGTTTGAAGATGATACTGTTATATATTTTCTAAAAAATATTTTGCTTTACGAAATTCAGTATAATATCATCTATTTGTATAGAGTTATTTCGTTATCGAAATTGGTTATTGTCGATTGTAGAAAGATTGCTGGATTTTCAATACGAAACCAAAATAGACAGCAGCGACGATATTTATTTTAAGAAAACTCGCACAAGAAAATGAAAACTTTATTTATTGAAGCGACGGCAAAAAATAAGACCTAAGCTTTTTATCTCTTTGTTATTTTAGTACAACGATATTTAAAAAAAGAATCCCTTTATAAATTTCCACAGACAGTCTTACCAATGTTTTATTTTTATTATTTTGTGTATGATAACAAAATTAACTCGTTATTTGTTCCACAGCGGACGAAGCAGCGTTGCCATACTTCTACGGGCCAGTGGCTCTGATCCTATTCAGCAATCTTTGTATATTTTTCTTCACATCACGAGCCATCGCTAAACATTATGATAAACTTAAGGATGTCACCCGTAAGTGCTAAAGATTTAATACTACTGTTTATAGTTATTGTATATCTAAGTATTTGCTTAAAACTCTTAGGGCTTGTTTCACTACCTTCGATTAAGTTCCCGGTACTTACTTGGTAGATATTTTCATTCAAATACTGTTCCATTTTTTAATTTATTCTATTTGGTAAGTAGTGGCTATTCGGACAGCGTAAAATAGGCATTATAATAGCAATGCCTTAAATTTTGACAATTCAACAATACCCTCTTTGGGAGGATTCACTTGTAATGTTTTAGCTCCGATTCACTTGTTTTTGAACAAAATCATATTTTAAATTGTTACATTACAGGCGAATGCTCTCGGTAAGGGAGCGCCTTTATATTTACGTTGCTGCAGACGAATTTTTAAAAGATATGAAGCAATTGGTTTAGGAATTCCTTTTAAAATTTACCTTTTAAAACGTGACACAATAGGCCACTGATCTCACATTGGTTTTTTCGTACGATGACTGGTAATTTTATAGCAATACATCGAATTACAAGTACAGTAATTGTAACAATGACAATTGGCTCAGAATTTTTAAATAAGAATTCAATTTTCCATTGAACTCACGGACTTCATTGATTTATGATTTTCAGTTTTAATATCACCATAAACATAGTTTTATTGTTAACACAATTGCTTTAAAGCAATCGTTTTGAGACTAAACTGCTTTGTTTAAGATTCATAAAAAGATTACTTAAAACTTTTATTGGTTATTAAAATGACAAACGAATCTTCGAGCAATGATAGCAGGGTATTCAGTAAATATTTTAGTATGCACTATCAGACTATGCACATCGCAATGTTTTGCAATGTTTGTCCTTAAAGATAAGCTGTAGTATCATTTTGTACACGGAACAAAATAAATAAATATCACTGGACATTAACACACAGCGCCACCTAGTACCACACTAAGCAAAGCAAGCAAGTGGGATATCTTTATTTTATTGCATTAACACTGAATCTTTCACAATAATTGAAAATGCTGGCGGCGGCGGCGTTTTTAGCTTCTGTGCAAAGAATTAGTCAGGAACTTATTGAAATGCGTTTAATTTAATAAATTATTTTTTTGTTTAAATACTGGAGTGTATCGCAGCACTGTAGCGCTCTGCCGGGGCTGCGGGACTGTTCGAAAGAGATACCGTGGCCCCGGAACATAAAGGGCGAGGAAGGAACATGGATGGGTTTTAGTCAGTAAAAGGATGACACTCTGGGATCGATTCTAAAGTCGAGCAAAGTGTTTAGGGTTTTTCTTTAAAGATTTCTTAAGACCAGCCGTTGGGGTTTCAAGATATGCTTGAAAGATGGCAATAGGATTGCCCCGTATTACATGACCCTTGAACAAAACTGGCTACATGTGAGTTGTGAGTGCTGGGCACTAAACTGACTAACCTTCCAGGGATAAACAGCTACATGATATTTCGTTGTATTTAGCTTTATCATTGCAGCATTCTTCGAAATATCTTAGACTAGCTGACCCGCGCAACTGCGTCTGCGTCACATAAGAGAGAACGAAACGAAAGGAAAAAAAAACCCAGTTTTTGCAACCTTTTTCATTCCTGCTCCGCTCCTTATTATTGTAGCGTGATGTTATATAGCCTAAAGCCATCCTCGATAAATGGACTATCTAACACAAAAATAGTTTTTCAATTCGAACCAGCACTTCCTGAGATTAGTGCGTTCAACCAAACAAACAAACAAACTCTTCTGCTTTATAATATTAGTATAGATAAGCAATACAAGATCTAAAAAA
Source organism: Xestia c-nigrum (assembly GCA_916618015.1). Taxonomy (NCBI): domain Eukaryota; kingdom Metazoa; phylum Arthropoda; class Insecta; order Lepidoptera; family Noctuidae; genus Xestia; species Xestia c-nigrum. Next base: position 9,572,194 of record OU745258.1, on the reverse strand, counting down.
CAAAAACAAAAAACAAGTTTGTCAAAGGAAAGAAGAAAATTACTAGTCAGAGTTATAGCAGTTGTGGCAATTGTCATCGGTCATTGTCCTCCTCCTCCTCACTAATATTCCTCATTGCTGAGGATCGTGACTTGTGACTTAATGCTCTGTTTTGGCATGCACTCTTTGCCTTAGTCATTTATATTGTACCAGTCTCTTTGACTTATCACCTTTTATGTTGCCAAAGAAGATTGGAGTTCGTTATCCTTATGAAATAATTATGGTCCCGATTATACGATCTCCTATTACCAAGAATTTAATATAATAAGCATTATACCGGTCACCAAATTTGTATAGATTTTACAATCGTATGTATTCAAAGTTATTATGGTTTATAATCTGCCTAGCATTTTCCCAACTATGTTCGGGTCGGCTTCCAGTCTAACCAGATGCATTATGAATACCTGTATTTTGTATGCAGCGACGGCCTATCTGACCTCCACAACCTAGTTAGAACTGTGTAATATGATACTACTTGGTAAGACTGGTTGTTAGATTTTTGTGATATGGTTAAGTTAAATAATTAGTTTAACCGCTTGAGACAGCCATTCCTTACCCATAACCCCTTATTCGGAATAGCCTTATTGACCCCAGGCAGGCACAGTCGTTCAAATGTCAGAGAGTCAATATTACCAAGCGTGTTACCCAGTAGCAAGGCTCGGGAGATCATAAAGGCAGTCGGTCTATCTACAATACTGGTATAATAAAACGAAAGAACGAAAAAAGTTCGATTCAAAACCAACTTTAAGTTGGGAAAACACTTGGTGGATGATAAACTGCTATTGCTTATGCACGACGCGCGACGACCAATCATCATCATCATTTGCCTAGCCTTTTCACAACTATGTTGGGGTCGGCTTCCAGTCTTACCGGATGCTCTCTGACCTCCAAAACCCAGTTAATACTGGGTAACATGATTCGACGAGGACCAATCAAGCTATGAAAAACCAAATTAGGTATTTTTTTCCTGTTCTGGAAGCTCATCATACAAATCGAGGTCAGCTTGTACTTACATTTTTGGAATCCGAAGGGTTTTGATAGAAATTGCTTGAAAAAATTCGTCTTCTCAACAAGTTGTGTTTTTGAATAGTCAATATTGATTGCATTTGTGTTCACGCATTTGCCTCGCTGTTCTTCAAACATTGGCTCTAAAACATTTATTTTGTCAACCAGCATTAGACCTGACGCATTCAGACTTCAGCACGTCAGACGACTGGGTGCGACTGGGCACAGTACTGGGGCAACCGTTGCCGATACACGAGCCAACGTCGACGCCTCCGGCGGAACCACCCACCAACTTCAATCAGAGGCTCAAAAAGTACAAGAAATTGTGAGTATTTTTAGAAACAATAGTAAACAGACTTCTTCTAGGTATGTTTTCGGCGCCCACGTAGATCTCATTAATTACAGTTTTCATCTAGGTCAAATAAAAGCAAGGCTTTATTAAAAAGAGGCGTACTTACTAATGGAGCTCATCCAGGGAAGTTTGATCATAATATTGAGATATGTCACCAAGCAGCGTTGCTAGATTCCAAATTTAGGGACATGGATGCTGATTTAAATACAGCCATATTCAGACAGTTATTTTTGCCTCTGTATTGACAAAATACCCCTGATGCATCTGATATTGCAGGTGCTGACCACTTGCCACCTTGTCAAAATAATCAAAATAAGAAAACAGGTCCTTTGGGTTGGGTTAAAGCACAATATGTTGTGACGTCACGAATATAAATAAAATATCATTGAAATTTCATGTCGATCATGGAAGACAATAATGCTAATTAAACAGGTAGATAATTACACCACAAGATTCACCAGCGTAATAATTAACTGCAATCAGCTTACAATCCTGAGATCAAACAGAGTAAATCTGGGTGCAGTCAATATGACTGAATCTAGTTACGGTGCAGTCGGTTTGACCGCAAATTAGTGGATCTAATTATTATCTTCACGATGATGTAACCTAAATAAGCGTCTGATTATCAAACATTCTGTTTACGTAAGTCTAATGATTGTGTTGGGTTCAGAAATCCATCGCATCGTGGAGAGGGTTGGCTGTGGAAGTGATTGCGACTTCTAAGTTCTCTAGGTAAACAGACATCAGATTCTCCTGCTGAATCGTTGATCCGTTCGTCATTCCGAGCGTCGACGTCGTCGTATGTGAAGATTGACCGAATCGGTCTGACGCCATTGTTTAACTATTGTGTCTACTTTGCTAACAGATGCAGGTATTTAGCGAAGTAGACACAATAGTTAAACAATCAAAATAATCTATTCTCTCTTCAAAGTTAGAACTCAAGTATTCGATATTCCCCACCAGGTTCCGTATGTGCTGCCTCCTGTCCTTCATCATGGGCTTGTCGTGGGTGCTGGAGGTGGTGTCGTGGGCGGCGGGCGCGGGCTCTGACGTCATGTCCGTGTGGTCGGTGTTCGACCTCGTCAACGCGCTGCAGGGGGTCGTCATCTTCGCTATCTTCGTGCTGCAGCAGCCCGTCCGTTCTCTTGTTAAGGTATGGTTCTTAGAAGTGAGTAACTGTGTTTAACTTATCAGATTTATCACGATAGTTTTGATGAGTACCCAAGTTACATATCCATAACTATATGATGTGAGACACACTGTAATTAAACAAATTTTAAATAGGATTTAAAGATTGATAATTTATGGAGAAAACAATAAAATGGTTTGTTTGTTAATTGCAAGATAATGATGGAGTCGCCAATACAAAATATTACAACATTTTGTGTTTTCAATAATTCAATTGTCCAAAATGATAGTTTTTTTCTAAAACCAAGCATTTTCCCAACAGTCCTCACACATCTTCTCATCCTGCAAAAGGAAAAAAGACGGCTCAGAAGTATCCGTGGTGAGTGAACGAAATAGCATCATTGGAGCTGGCGGCAGAAGAGACTATGTGTGAAGTGTAGTGAATGACAATGACGATGATCAAGTGAATGACATTGAACGAGACTCGGTTGGTGAACAACTTGACAACATTCAAGGTAATACACTCGAGACTGATATTGGTAACAGTATTATTGGTTTTGAAGATTTAGTGATGAGTGGTGCTCCGCAAGAATTTGAACGCGTAAATGTAAAACAGCTTATTATTATAAGTATTTAAGTTCGTAACCAACGATGAGTTTGAACGCGGACGTTTGAGTCTATTAGAATTTAAATTAGTTGTAAATGTTTATGTAATACTTGTTGTTTGAAATTTATTTTGGCACTGAATTAGTCACAACGAAATGTTTAATTTTGTACAGAAGCTTTACACTTTATTGATAGGCGCGAAAATCATTTTCGAATCTTCTCTAAAATATTGTGATTGAAATTGCGCTTTTCATAAAATGAGATTAGAATTGGTTTTCAAACCACTCACATTAAAATCTTCAAAGCATTGCGGAGCGACTGCGGAAGGTGTATGAACTTCATTCATGATTTCATTCCTGTGATAGCGCCTTACAACTTGTTTATAATCTTATTTTGCAAAATTTCTAGTGTGTTATTGTTTGCTTGAATTATTTTGATAATATACTTAGCTTATGTTAAACTATGAACACGTTTAGAGATTCTTTAAGAGTTTAAGTTACCGTTTCTTTAGGCTGGGTCTAGTTAATACAACGATAAACAAGGCTTGTTTTATTTATCATTAAAGTAAAGTATTTTATGCAACTGTTTTGTTGATTAATTATTTGAGTTTATTTAAGGCAACCGTGGCTAAGATCTGCCTAATCCCAGCCTAATCGCTTGTTAAACGTATGGTTGTTAATACTTAGTGTAAGAAAATTAAATATTTTTATAAAGTACACGACCAAGTTAATGATTTTATCTAAGCATTAGCTGATGTGACCTCAGCATCGGAACCTACATTCTTGATAGACGAAAATGTGTAGTGCCATACGATAGAAAATAGTGAACTAAAAAAAGTGGTGCATTTTATTTCCTTAACGAGAGCTAGTCATAATGTGTAATTAATGAATGTTATAAGCAAATAGGTTATTTAATTTATTTTCGTATTTATTGTTAAGATGGACATTTTTCGACACGTACAGTTTTGTGTTAAAGTTTTGGGTTCGGCTAGCATGAACGAGTCACAAGTTTGAGAAATGGCATCAACTGTTTTATATGCAAAAATGGTATTAGTAACAGTTTCTGTTGAGGCCTTGCGAAAATACTGAAAATGATAAATTAAAACGAAGGTTAGTGTAAAAACAAACCCATTTCTATAGAAATATAGCTAAAAATCCTTGACATAATACCTAGTATAACGGGGCAAATAACAGACATATTTACCAACACAAATTAAAAATCCTTATGTCATTTTAGAAACTCGAAACAATTTTATTTTTAATGTTCAATTATTATGAATGGGGACAGGAAAATTATATGTTTTGGACTTAGCATGCGTACAACGTATCATGTTTGACTCAACATTGGCGTCACTCAGACGCAGTTTTTCAATTCACCTTCAGGGATTACCCGAACTTGCATATTTATGCAGGTCATGTTATCAAAAAAGGTCAACATCCTTAGCTAATGCTTTTATTCAAGAGCTTTTTTTTACTGAGGAAAACAATAAAATAAACCCGTTTTTGACTAACTGAAAATAGTTTTGATTATCTCATTTGATCGACTAAAAACTCTCGAATTTCTCGAAAACATTTTTATGAATAAAAATATATTTTCATTAATAATTTTTAGAATCTGACGAAAGCATCAGTTGGTGTCATTTCTAAAAAGTCGAAGGTCTACCACGACGAAGCGAAGAACGGAAATTCCTAAAACAAACATTTTGAAATCAGTAATATTAAAGAATGTTCACACTCGACTCACCAATGGAATTCGGCTGTATACCCTGACGAAATTAATTTATCGAACAAACTTTTCTACCCATAAAATTGTTTATTGATTTGGAACTAACTTGCAAACGTTATCGGTACTAAATTATAATATTCTGGATAAGACTGGTCGTATGAATAATGAAACGGGAATACGTAATAAAGTTATTAAAATACCATTACGTGTAGATAAGGAAAAGTAAATGTAAGGCTTGGGGAATGTTGAAGAAAGAGATATAAATCGTACTCGGTCGGGAGCAAATGTTGCGCGTCATTATGTGACGGATGTTTTTTAAAAACATCATGATGTTGCGCTTTTAGATGGGCACTAATATTTTTTTTATTACATTTCTTGGGTAAGGTATGATTTTATATGATAGTCTATGTATAAGTTGGGCTACTCTGAAGAAATCAACGAAATTTTTACACATAAAACGTAGTATATCTTTTTAAAATCTATTATTGTAATTTTTATCAAAAAAAGTAAAAAAAAATGACGAGTAGTCTGCAATACGTGTATTATGACACGCAATGGTTTGTCCTATGCCGAATACGAAATTAAGCCCTTCTCACCATGTTTAACTTTTGTTAGCTTTGCTTTCGCCAATCAAAATTTTTCGTGTGGAATAAAAATTTAATCAAAATTTAAGGACCCACGACAATAATTAGTGTTGTAACTTTAAGTACTTTTTTATTTGTTTATACACCATCTGTTATGTTCGATTATGAAATATTGAATCTTTATTAACAGTAAATAAATAAAATTATGTAATTAATGTATAGCTATGAGTTTGTATAAAGTGTATTTATCTTAAAAGCTGGAACACGTTTATTGTACGTTACAAGGAGAAAATGCCGTGAACTGAGTTCTTAATTGTACATTTTATACGATAATAACGTTGGCAACAAGATTTATTTTAAAGAATCCAGTTCATAAGGTAGATTGTAGTGACGCAGCGTCATGTAACGTATGCTAAATGTGTTTTGTGCGTTAAAGTTAGCGTGTATGCGTGTGTAACTATGTATTATATTAATTGTTAAATGTTGATGCGGAATTTTTAAGTGAAATGACAATTTAAAAGTGTATATTTGTCTATTTTGCAAAACATGACGTTAATAAACAAGCTTTATATAAAATGAAATGGTTTTTTATTCATAAAGTCATACTTTCATATAGTTTATTCGGAGCCAATTTACGTCCTATGATTAAAATTCAAATAACCTTTCAGCATCAATAAATCCGGCCAAAGTTCAAGCATAATACGCCTATAAATATCATAAACAACCCCTAAACAAACTTGGCCAATTACGAACAACTTTACTATTTGTATGGATTATTTCTGCATCGCAATTAGTTAGGGTCCATTGTTTGATCTGTCGTCTCAATTGGCATTTGTAATAATAACGGACCACAATAAGGGACTGAGGAATCCCTCTCTGGAGGGGGGGAGGGAGCCCAATAAGGGGGATCGTTGTGCTTCCTCCACCAGACGTTAATCTTGCGGAATTCCGAGCAAATGCGGATAGATCCATCGTCGCTATCCGCTCGTCTCGATTCCGTTTCGAATAGCTGAGAATTATTTTTCGCATTACGAAATCGACTTGGATTTGTGGAGCGGTATTGTTGAAAAGTCGTCCGATGTAAAGTTTGAAATGTTACCAATACTTTGAGGGTTTTTGTTGCTGAATGTTGTGTATTTCTGGCTGGATTAAAATGTGAATATCGTGAAAACAATAATACAATCGTCTGTTGGTGTCGTATTAAGTTAAGATATCACTTACAACTTGGAACTGGTATTCGGCTCTTCATACACTCTCCAAAGTTCCAGAACCCCAAGGTCACGAGGAAATTGGTATATCAAGTAAGGTGGGTAAAAAAAGTTAAGTAAATAGAGTGAGATCTTTGCCCAGGACTTTTTTTATTACAACAACGGTGATCACTTAACAGTTTCACTGTAAGCAAGTTGTAGCATTAGAATTGCGAAAGCGTATTAGTTATAAATGGATGTTTCATCTCATAAACAGCTTTTAAAGCAGTCAAGCATTCACAAGGTAAAACATACCCAAAACTTCAAATCCTGGCAGCTTCAAACGAAGCAATATGACACTACGTTTAACATACATACAGGTAACAACCTTTGTGATACAGGCACAAACTATATCTAGATTTATATGTTCTCCGTATATTACGTCACTAGTAGGATATTGCTACTAGAATTTCTGTGGGCCACAGAGTAAATGGTTACAGAAGGTCTGTCCCTTACTGTGAGCAGAAAAGCACGCATTATGTAGTATGTAGCCACACAATATGTCGTTGAACAGCCAGAGCAAGCGCACTCGCAACGGGCATTTGTTTGAGATTACCCGCCGTACGCTTTTTAGACTAGCTGGAGACACTCATCATCATCATTTCAGCATAAAGACGTCCACTTCTGGACATAGGCCTCCCCCAAAGGTCATAGACCTCCCCAGCTCGAGACACTATTCTCAACCAATTTAATGTTTGTAAGCCAGAATCATCAGTCGAAAACCAGAAAAGTGTCGTAGCAAGGAAGCTCAATGAGCCCCGGAGAAATTATTCAACAGTTCGAATGTCTTAAATCCTGAAACAAAATTAATCAGAAAAGTACTTACATGTGTGCGTCGTTCCGATCTTTGTATCCTTGTATCTAGCTTTCTGTAGCTATCTATTCTGTGGCCCCGGTATGCGAGAGACAGTCTCGGAACACTACACCGAAAGATCTTGCAATATGCGTTGTACTTATGTAACATTGCTACTTTATGCTTTCTGATATTGAAGTCAAGTTGTACGAATTTAAAATTGCTTGGAAATGGAATGACAAGTTTACGGAATTTCTCATTTTGACGTAAGTAGGTTCTTGTGTTGTTGAACTCTCTGTCGTATGAAAGGAACAATGGTTGAACTACATATTGACATGAATTCACTTCGCTGAAGAATATAATAAGCTTGAAGGAGTAAACAAACGTAAGTGCATTTAACTTTTTCGATTAGTTAGTTATTAAAGTGTTTTTTCGATTAGCAAGTTAGTTCTATAATACCATGTGTGTTCCTTCATGAGGCCTCCTGGTAATGGGATAAGGTGAAAAAGTATTCTAGTTCCATGGAACTACTGGAGGAAAAAAAACCCAGTAGTCTCATAATGGAACTAGAGAATTGAACTACTGGGATACGGCGGTTGGCAGTACAGTCAACAGTTACTACAAGCTGTCAAATTCTCATTACATCTCATAATATTATTTACAATTTGGAGCAGTTTGTGGCAACTCGATGTGCTGGCAATTGTACCTACTGGCTAAAAATCTACTGTCCATTTTTAGAAACATGCGTGGGCCGTTCATCTAAATTGAATTTTCGATAATTCCCGGGAATAATTGAATCAAACAGAAATAATTGATTTCACAAATCTGTTAAAATATTATCAATCTACCCACATCTGTATAAAATCAAAAGCCCGTAACATCGTACACCAATTTCACACACAATATCTCTATAAACATAAACCGAATCTGCTACTGTATCCTATAATAAACATGCCATGAAATATGGCTTCCCAGAGGTTTTCCATTCTAGAGGGGTAATGGTGTTGCTCTGTTTATAGGCAAGAGTGATTGATAGGCTCTTATCTGCAGGTGCACGTGTCCTATCGTGGCACACCCTTGAAATATGGGCCATGCATATTTGGGGGATTAAGGAATAAAAACAGTGAAGGGTGTACATAAGGCGATATTGGCTTGGCACTCTGTTTTTATAGTCCTACGTAAGTGAATGAAGGTTATTGATGTTTGCCGTGTGGTCTAGGTACTTTTTTACTGGAAACGTCTGAAGGTTAGAAAGAATTATATGCTTTATTACCTAATTGCTGGTTGCATGTTGTAGGTCAATTGGTTTACAAGCTTTTTAAATAAATAAGGAGTGGCTTTTTCCTGTTTAATTTCATAAATAACTTTTGCTGTAGTTGTGATTGTTCACGCAAACTATGAATTCTGACTATGTTTATTTTAAAACCTAAAATTTTGTTTCTTTAAAGTCCTTTTAGTAAATCATCATCTTCTGCTACCGTTAGGCTGAGTTGTCAATCTCCACAATTCGCTAAAACGACTTCAAGCTTCTGTCTGGTTGGTCGCGTGAGGTCCTGGGTTCGATTCCCGGGTCATGCAGTGTTATTCGTATTTTCAATCAGAAATTTCTCAGTAGTAGCCATGGAGTCGGGATTTGTGTCAGGTTGATGTCAATAGGCTCGCTCCTATTACATGGGTCTTAAAACATAACTGGTGAAAAGTGAGTGTACTATATTAGGCGCATTTCTACCCTTCAACAATTTCTTGTGTTATGTGTCTTCAAGATTCTAGTGTACAAGTTAAGAGGCCTGCGGATCATGCGAATTTCATACAAACTTAATACCAAAATAATTTGTAAATCAAACATATTCTTAAGGCAGTGTGTGTTTGTTTTGATTGAATTACAGAATAATAAGTTCCCAAACACATATTTTGAATGTACACCGATTTAAACAAGAGTTATTTAAATCCCTCATATCTCGTCTTTACATCATTGTCCTTTCCAAATATTTATTTGGGAACATAGTTATTCTATAATACTTTCGAAATATATACCACTATACCTTAAGAATATGTTTGATTTTCATATTATTTTGGTATTACGTTAGTATAAAAAACGCATGCTCCGCCGGGCCCTTAACATGCACTTTCATGAAAAATTTTCAAATTTTTCAAATCCCAAGATTCTTTTAAGCATCTTCAAAACTTCTCCCAGGAATGAATAGCTCCAAATTGTCAATTGTATAATTTTGCAAGCCCGTTTATTGCTTTCCAAATTATCCAATTGCAAGATTCTTAGAAACATCTTTAATATCTTAAAAAAAAAACTGCTAGGAAGTGCCCATTCACTTGCCGGCAACATTATTAAATTGAAAGATTCTTACAAACGCCTTTAATATCTTTGAAGAATTCTTATCTGGGAAGTCCCCGTACACTTGCTTGCAAAATTATCTGCTCCCAAGCTCACTTGTCATTGAACCTACAAATTGATAAGTGTATCGTTTGGATCAGTCGAGGTCCCAGCGCGAGATAGCACAGAATCATGGATTTGTTCCCGTTCACTACATTAGCAAAGGAAGCAAGCAGCTGTCGTTAAGATTAATGGCCCCTACCTTGAGTTTGATGCGATTTTTGATAGAGTTGTGTGGGACATAAAAAGTGGTAAAAAATGATGAAGAGATTCAAGAAAATGGAGGTTTTCGTTGCTTTACGCCAGATATTTGTTTGTTTTATTGTGTTTGGGTGGCTTACAACTAACAATACAAACATTTATAGTAAAGCGATATACGAAAAGCTGTTTACAAGCCTCAACAGTTAGCAATAAACGAATGTTGCCCAAACTAATAAAAACCACACCACACCACCTTCAGCCGAAAGACGTCCACTGCTGGAGGCCTTCCTCAAGTGTCGCCACATTGAACGATCCCGTGCGACTCGCATCCAGCGGATTCCTGAAACCTTCACCAGGTCATCGGTCTACCTAGTAGGAGGGCAGACCCACGCAATGTATTCCGGTTCGCGGTCGCCACTCCAGAACTTTTCGGCCCCAATAGCCATCCGTTGTGCCAGTAATGTGCTCTGTCCACTGCGACTTAAGTTTGGCTATTCTTTGGGCTACGTCGGTAACCTTGGTTCTCTTGCAGATGTCTTCATTTCTGATTCGATCACGGAAGGAAACTCAAAGCATAGCCCTCTCCATTGCCCGTATCTTCTGATAACTGATATAAGTTATAATATACTTCTGATATAAGCGACTACTGTACCATGTTTCGGTTCGCAACTATGCATAATATAATAGTTTAAAAATGTGTTTTTAATCCTTTTGATTTCCAAATTAAAATACATACTTACTTATTTAGAATTCTAATAACTCGGTAGAATTGTTATGCTGTATATATAGCTTTAAATTAATTTAGTACTATTTCCATCCTTACCTTCTGCACTCATACTTCCGCTGACACAACATCGAACAATAAATCTCACCCCGAAAAATGAAGCGAACGATTATCATCCGCGCTTCAAACTTTCCCCAAATTATGATTAATACGATCGAGTTAAAGCAGTAAACGGTTAATCCATCACTAGTAGGAGCCTTAGCGAACGTGACTTATCTCTGTATTTCGCTAACATCCCTCATTCGCATCGATTCCTCTCGCTTCGCTACATAAAACGTGATCGACGGAACACACGAGAAATTCGCTTTCGAAACATTGCATCCGAGAGCTTCTCGTGCTTGATATACGGGGCTTTAGGTCGGTTTGTTTGTGCTTATCTGAGGAAGTAAGGGTCTTTATTGGATTATGGGTAAGTCATGGTACCTGGGAAGTATCTGCGTCAGCGAAGTATCGCGGGGCCATCGGTGGGGAACGGAATATCCTCGCTTAACTTACCTTTGTTAGTTGTGCTCGTAAGTAGCTTATGCTGTGGAGAAGGCATTCGAAACGTAAGCTCATGGCTTATATTGTGGAAGAAACTTATGTTCTTCAAAAATTTTTATGTTTTTGAAAATAGGGAAGACAAAAAATACTATCTGTTGAAGAGATCTGCTGTAGAATGCTAGCTACGTTACAAGAAAACAACAAGCAAAAATGTTGGTTATGAAAATAATGTTGTAAGAAAATAAGAACTAAAATAGCCACGTAAACAATACGGCCTTTCTGAACAACTTGAAGAACTATCGAAGAAACCTAATAGAAGTAAAAGTTAATAAACATCGTAGTTCGCGGTAAATTCAAATCAGTGAGTTGTCGAGTTTCAACACCTGGTCTGGTCTGGAAGCGTCGGGAAATGTAAATAAAACTAGTTTAACTTCACTGTATAATGTGCGGTAAGTGGGGAAAGTAAGCAAATTATTGACTTCGGCGGAAAGCTGGACTCGGACCCTTGGATAAGAATGTTGCAACCATTTTCTAGCAGGGAAACTGCGTTATCTAATGAATTAAGACGAGATAAACGCCTAGGTGGTTTACAGAAAAGCAAAGTGAACAAGAGGACAATTAACAGTTTAGTATTTTTGATAGATTTTGTCAGTGTAATGATTTTGTCTATTTTAGTAACTTTTTAAAGATTAATCTTTCTTTCTTCTTCTTTATTTATTTCTCAAAAAATTTAATAATGTTTTACAGAAAATAGGTTGGCATTATTAGCTTCCACGAGGAAGAGAATCGCGGCGATTTGACATATTTCTGTACGAATCATGGAGACGGCCTGAAAGAGAGTGTTTAGAAAATCGTGGCAAGGACGATGTATCGCCGGGATTCTCTCGCTCACTCGGCCCTTAATAGTATACTCACGTTATTTTGATATAAGGGCAGGTAATTGGCAAGGTTTTTAGGGTTCTGTACCTCAAAAGGTTAAAAATAACCCTTATATGATCACTCTCTTGCCAGTCTGTCTGTGCGTGTGTTCGAAAACCTATAGAGTAGTTCCTGTTGACCTACAAGCACGAAATTTGGCGAAAAGCAAGGTCATACAGCACATGTAAAGGGAAATATCTGAAAACCGCAATATGTAGTTCAGTACCTAATGAAAAAGAGCAATTTTAATATTGCAAACTTATAATTTGCGGGTGTAATAACCGTTTCTGGGGATTTAACAGCAAAGTTATCTTTGTCCTTTAAAAAGTTTGTACCGAACCCTCGGTGTCTAACTCGCACTTGGCAGGTTCTTAAACAATATTATGATTGTACATTTGACGGACTATTCTGTCACGCAACAATGATACATTTTCATTAATTTTAATTAATTATCAATGTCAGTCTCTATTCCAACTACTATAAAGTTCAATGTCCGACAAATGAACATGTAAGGTCACAAATATTCAGTCTCATTCCTATCATTGAAATCATGTGCTCAATAATTGTTTCAATCAAATTGGTTATTAAAATTGACGGCCACTGCAAGTGAAACATGAAAATTAGTTTAGTCTTTAGTTTTGATGGCTTCTATAGTGATTTACTACGCGCAAGTAATTGAAGCTGATGTTTTAATTATCAAGTCGAAAGCACAACAATAACTAACAACCAAGACAAATGAATGTGGGGAGTTTTGAGATGATTGAAATTGCTTCGTTCGCGAATTGTTTGATTCCCAAGGTTGGGCAAAGTATTTTTGAGTTTTCCTTCTGGGAGTTGTGCCCGGTTGATGGCAATAGGGTCGCCCCCTATTACATAGGACTTAAACATAAATCGCGAAATGTGGGTACCTATAAGTACTATTAGGTGCACCTCTGCCCTGTTCGGGGTTTACAGACTTGATGATCTATTATGACAATTAAATTTACGATTTCTATTTACTATTTTTACGAGTCTACGTTTAGGCGCACTTTGTGTTGCTCCGCATCGTTGTCACTGCGGTGTAGCTGTCGACAGCCACGGACACCATGGCCTGTCCCGCTACAGTAGCGCAGGTCACATTGCACGGCACGCGACATTATCCATCGGGCTCTTGCCAGCGCCGGCGTACCAGCGGTTTTAAAACCATACAGCTTGGTGCGTGATGATGGCAACAGACCGGACGGACGTTGGTACCTTGGAGCATTGTTAGGCCTTTGGTGTGGGACGCAACTTGTGTCGACACCCTTGCGCCTTTTCACGTTGCAAGCACGGCGGGCTGTGCAGGCGCTGCTACTGCGGCTGCTGAGATCCTCAAACGGCTCAAATACTGTAATCTTATTGGTAACTACAACTTTGAGCCGTTTGGGGTCGAAACGCTCGGGTCATGGGGTCTGAGTGCGCGTCTCCTTTTTAAGGAAATCTCCCACCGACTGATCGACACTTCGCTTGTCCAGAGGGCTGGCTGTTTCTTTGGGAAAAGAATTAGCATTGCCATTCAACGTGGCAATGCTGCCAGTCTTCTGGGCACGTTTACCGATGACAGCGATGCGGAGGAATACTTTGTCGCTTAAGTGTCCTATTGACATTGTTGTATATATATTAGTTTACGTTTAGTTTTATTTTTGTAATTATATACCTACATATAATTCTAGTAGTGGTATGTAAATATTTTAGTAACACTCAAATTTATCACAAACAAATAAATGTCTACATTTCTACAAGAATTTCAATAGAATAAATTTCCTACTATATTTTATATAAAATAGACCTCACAGTGTTCAGTGTTCCTCTAGCAGCTTTAGTGACGGGATTATAGTATTACCCTCCAAGATGCGCTGCAGCGATCTAAGCGGAGGTTCCGTAAGCCCTGTAATAAGTGCTAAGGTTACAACTTTAAAGCCTCAAGTACTGCTTGAAAAGTAAATGTCATTACACTTGGAGACGTATCTACATGAACATACAATAGAAAATTGTGTGTAGGCTTTTCGGAAACTTTTTTCAAACTGATCATCTTCAAATGCCAGCTTAGGAGACACAGTCAAACGTATAACAACGGTGGTAATCAAAATCAAAAGACTTTTTTCAAATTAGGCTGAAAATCAGAACTTTTTGAACGTCAAAGATTATAAGAGACAGTCCCTACAAAACTTCCGAATTTCGACACTTTCTAGAGTTTTAGCTTGGAAGAAGTGTGTGTGTGTGGCGAAAGAATCTCCCCAGCAACACATCTGTTTGTTATGTTAGACTAGCTTCTGCCCGCGACTTCGTTTTCGTGAATATCCCGCTTGCAACATTTCTTATCGCTACTCCGCTCTTATTGGTCGCAGCGTGATGTTATATAGCCTATAGCCTTCCTCGATAAATGGACTATCTAACGCAAAAAGTTTTTTTTCAATTCAAGCCGGTAGTTCCTGAGATTAGCGCGTTCAACCAAACAAACAAACAAACTCTTCGGCTTTATAATATTGGTATAGATTAGACTTTGACATTCAGCTGCAGGTGGATGTAGTGTGAAGCTTCAATAGACTAAAGGCCAACTGGCATTAGTTTTGTTACCACAGATATGCAGCTCTCTGCATTAACATATCAATAGGTAGATATTTTTATACCATCTGTATTTAACCTAGGTAGGTATCGAGTTTACTGACAGTCTAGGTCAGTTTTCAGCATTATGCCCTAAGTACTCATTAGGCGCGGGCGCGAAATATCAAACATATGGCGTAATATCCAAGTGTTCACGTACACAACGCACGTGTGGTCTAAGTAGCGGGCAAGCTAGCGACTGGCGCGCGCGGTGGGCTCGCGGCAATATCAAACGCGTGAGATGTTTGTGTGTGTTCACATCGAACTAGCGGCGGAGCGCGCGATTTACTCGCGACGTCAGGTAAGTTCAACCAGTATGAACTTGTCGCTAAAACAGGAGTCGCGCAAACGCCTGGCGGCCAATGTGAACACGAACTCGGCACGTCTTCGCGCCCGCACAAGTACTAAGTAATTAGGTTTAAAAGTGGTCGACCGCCAGTAAACTCAGTAGTATATTCGAATTCCATATTAAATCTGCTTAATAAAAAACAAAAGTACGTCAACAGGTAAGCAAATGTTGCCAGCTTCCATGCGCGCATATTCCTTAATAACAGCAATAATTCCCGGGAAACGTTGCCCGTCCCGAGTCCCAGAGTATCTCCAGTGACACGCCATCCATCTTGCTCATTTTTACTTCACTTCGAAGCTCGTCCGTACCGATACACAGTTAGATTTTGATTGGATGGAGCTCGACTGAATAAAAAGAAGTGGAGCTGGGAAAATTGTTTTTTGAAACCGTATGGAGCTGTCGCCTATTTTACGGCATTCAAATTTTCTACAGGGCTTTTTTTACATTGTTTGTTGAACTGGGAGATATCCTTTGAGGAGGGGGAGTAGTTTCTGTTCTGTTTACTTGAATTGATGAATTAGTAGAGAGACTTTAGTAGTGTTTCCTTGAAATACTGTTCATTTATCCCGACACTGTGTGTATACAGTGTGATTTTCTTCACAGAATAATACTATTAAAACGCGATTATGCGGTCTATGGCACACGGCCTCCATCTCATTGAGAGGACGCCGTGTCCCAGCTGTGGGAATATGATAGGCTGATGATAATGTGTCCACGGAAAGACTAAAGCTTTGGCGAGGTATTACCTCACCTGCTGAAAATCTGCCATTTGGATATGAGTTGCCATGACTGATTTGGAAGTCCTTAAATATACTACAAACCCAGGTTAGCCGCAGCAAGGAAAACCTGCTCAAGTGGAAATTAATTAATTAACTGCCTTGGAGTGTAATCGTGGTGCTGTTCCACAAATGATGGGGCACTTAGGGTCAATTCCCACTGAAAGAGCAGCGGCCGGCAGCGTCTTTTTGAGGCAAATAAAATATTACAAACTATTTTGAATCTTATCTGCGTGATTAAAAAGTTCATAGTAATTTGAAGGCAAAGGAGGGGTAGCGTGGCGTCACGAGGCTGCACGAGCCTTCTACCGACTATAGGCCAATCACTTTACGGAGTTCTGTATGGGAGGGTTCGCACAAAATCATAACCGGACTTATGAGGTTCTTTATATGCTGATTGGCTAGATAATATTACATCTATTTGTGACCGTATATTGCAAAATTAAGGTGGCTTATAGTTTTACTGGAAATTTTGTTTCTAAGTGATTAATTTGAACTGAAATAAAAGCAAATCTAATAACCGAGATATACTTAGGTAAACTTTTACCTTGCCCTAATAAGTATCTAACGCTACGTTAATTAAGCTTTTTTTTTAGTTGCTTCTACTAATTTTTAGGGGTTTTAAAAAAAGAGCTAATTGTGACTTTAGCAAAATCGATAACCGTATGTTTTAAAGAGTTTAAGCATTTAGTCAGTTGATTGTTCATAATTATCAAGGAATTAAGCAATTAATTCACTTGCTTTTTTATATTATTTTTTACATAGAATTAAAATACTTAACTGCCATTTTTCTGTTTAACTTTAGTCTCTTAAATAGTTTCAGTAGAAAACTGGCAGAATTAAGCATAAATTGCAACTGCTTACAAAATCTTTATTTTTTTACAAAGATCTCGAACTGTAGGTAGTTTGCGCGGCGCGGCCGCAAGTCGTACCTCGCCGTCCGTCGCCCGCCCGCTCCACCGCGCGGCGGCGTGCGGGTCTTTTGCCTTGCGTTCATTTCATTCGTTTTCGAAGCGGCGCGGTGATCGGCGTAAGAAAATGGAATTCCCGAGTTGTGGGATTTGTGATTGTGAACTTTGATGTTGTGAACATAGGCGTGAAGGGACAAAGAAAGCTTGTATCGTCAATTGAAAAACGTAAAGACGGAAAATTTACAACAGTATCTGAAGAGAACATTAAGTTGCACTAAAAGTGCTGAGCTTCATACATAAACGAACATTGCATTCAAAGTACGGCAAAAAAAGTGCGGCAGGAAAGACAAGCCGATGATAGTCCGTTTGACTAGGGTGGAGTCTCCTATTATCGGCCTCCTCCTAATATCGGCAGTTTCGAGAAAATGGAACATAACTATAAAAATATCTCTTAAATCATAATAGTTTGAATGCAAAAAGTGACTCTATATCCATCCGCATTACCTCCAATATTTTGATGCGGGTGCATCAATATTTGAACGTTCAGTTGGCAAAAGAGCACGCGCAGGTGTGGACGTGCGTCGTTTGGTGTCATTGCCGAAATGCCGAGTCAAATCCCTGAGTGGACGTATTGCGAGGATAAGTATTTGGAGGGAATTAAACATACCTATGGTGTTATCTTTTATTTTTTCATGAAGAATAACAGTCAAAGTATCTTTTAGATAACCATGTTTTTACATTTATTTGTCTATTTTATTAAATAATAGCGGGGCCGAGATTAGGGATCTACACTGGTCAGCAAATAAACCAAGCCACCCGCTACCTAGGAACTGTGATTCGATTTTCTCAAAAAGTATAAAACTTACAACTATCAAAGTTATACCTACAAAAAGTGCGTTTCATGGTGATTACAATGACTGCAAATTCATTCGTGTTTTTGCTACTTTTTTCGATTAATAATGGATACAAAACCTCAGGAAGCGGCTCAAGCTGTAGCATAAGTCAGTCGAAGTGTAGTAGGTGTAGTGTGTAAGTCGCTCGAAGGCTTCGAATCAGCAGATCTTCGGTGCAACGAGTTTACAGACGATACCTAGAGACTGGAGCATTCGATCGCCGTCCAGGTACGGGCAGACCTAGGGCTACATCAGCAGCAGATGATCGTTATATCCACCTTACTGTTCTGCAAAATCGCCACCTCAACGCAGTTCAAGTCCAACAAAGTCTGCGTGACGAACGCCAAGTGGTCATAAGTTCAGATACCGTCAGAAGAAGACTTGCTGAACGGAACCTGACCCCAAAAAGAGCTGCAACAGGCCCAGCATTAACGGCAGCACACCGTCGAGCACGACTTGAATTCGTCGAGAGCATAGGGATTGGACATTAGAGCAGTGGAGTAATGTACTCTTCACTGATGAGAACAGGCTGAGTCTACATGGAAGTGATCGACGTCAGAGAGTATATCGTCGCCCTGGAGAACGTTATTCTCAGTGTTGGATCGAGGAAACTGTTGCTTATGGAGGAGGATCTGTAATGGTCTGGGGCGGCATCTCGTTAATAGCACATACACCGTTAGTTTTCATCGAACCGACGGGCCGTACACGTGGACTGACTTCTCATCGCTACATTACTGAAATCCTTGCAGACCATGTGGTACCTTACGCAGGATATATCGGACAGGATATGCAATTGATGCATGATAATGCACGGCCTCATGTTGCTCATGTGGTGACCCAGTATCTACGCGACGTCAGCATTCGTACGATGGACTGGCCAGCTCGAAGCCCGGACTTGAATCCGATAGGACACTTATGGGATGAGCTGAAACGTCGGGTTCGAGCCCGGGTACTTGCTCCAACAAGGCTTCCAGAGCTGCGAATCGCAATTGAAGAGGAGTGGAATACAATTCTTTAAGATTTTATCGTCAGGCTCGTAAGGTCGATGAATACAAGGATGCTGGCAGTTATCCGAGCAAGGGGAGGGAATACGGAATATTGATCAAAAATTCTTTTTTTTTATTTTATCTTTGTTTTTGGCTTTATTTTTTTTTCACTTTATCATTACTAAGGATTGTCATGACTGGAAAACAACTCTTCTTTGTAAAATCCTTAATAAACACTGAACTATTCTTTAAACCCAATGAGTTTCCTTTCATTTTAATCACCATGAAACGCACTTTCTGTAGGTACAACTTTGATAATTGTAGGTTTTTTAGTTTTTGAGAAAAACGAATTAGAGTGTTAGCAGTAACATTAATAAGGTCAAAAATGAAACAACAACTCAGTTTGATAACTAGATCCTAACATCGGGCGCCTCAAAACGAGTTTTATCAATTACGGCCGATATAAAGGGAATTGGTGCGTAAAAACGGCCACCTTAGTATGGGTACAAACAACGTGAGGAAATAAGAAAAAAAATTGAAGAGAATAAAGCGGAGAGAGAGACAAAAACTGGAAATGAGAATAAAAAATAAACCCGCCAAAGAAACAAAAGTAGTAAAGAAGAGCGGATTATAGGACAGAAATCGCGAAACTGACCTCATTGATTTAGCTTTGCAAGACAAGTTTGGAAAAGGAGAAAATTCTTTGTGCTGGCTCTGAAGAAAACCTAATTAGTGATGTTGAAGAAGATGAAAACAAAAATATTGGATGCGATATATGCTCCTATCAGGAACCAGGGTAGATTATTCAAATAAAAGATAAAATTTCAACTCAACACTTTACTTTTATCAAAGTTATAACTTATTAATTCGCAGTCGTTGGGATAGCTGACTATTCACCTCGATGGTAACACTCAGACTGCCACAATATTCGTCGTTCGCCATTTCATCGAAGCTTCCCCCACTTTATAGTACAAAAAAGTCTAGTTTCATTAACGGAAGTATCGAATCACTTTATTAAAAATACTTTTATTGTTTTACTGATTTGAATTACTCACGTAATATTTTGTTATTTAATATTTTACAATACTCATTTGATTGCACACTTTATTAATCATTATAAATAACTAATTAGAAAAAGGATATAATATTAATCAATAATACCATACACAATTATTAAATTATTAGTAAACATGACTGTTTATAGATTAATTATTAAACTTACAACTTAGCACAGTAAAAAGTCTAACACTCCAAAGTATACAGTCCATCGTGGGTGAATTGATGTGGCCTAAGAAGATTCTATTAGAAGGAAATGACATCAGAGTCTTAAAATTAAAATAAATTCTGTTATTATAAACTAAAGATCGCAATGATTCAACATTCCTAAAAAACAAATAATGAAAGGAACTCCAATAAAAATTATTATACATAAAAATAATTACCAAATAAAGTGAATAGAAATTTAAATAGTGCATTTAAAAAAAAATGAATGTGATGATAATTAATAAAAGTGATTTGTACTTGAGCTCAGTTGAAATATAAAACGTTATAATTTTTTTTGTAGTTTATTCATATTACTTCACTTTAGAAAAGGTAGGCCGATATTAGGGTCACAGACGGCGGATATTAGGGTGTTATATGGTTTCCGAATATGGCGATTTCCCTTAATATCGGCCGATATTAAGGGAAATCGCCATATTCGGAAAAAAACATCTATATTATCAAAAATAACAAAGAATTCATAATTTTGCGAATGTAGTAATGGAGTTTCAGTATCCCTTTACCCAAAAAGACACAGCAAGAAAGCAAAAGCTATTAATGTAAAAATTACAAGCAGTCAAAGTCCAAAAAAGTTGACATGGCCGATAATTGGTGCCACCACCCTACCCCACTCTACCCTATTTGAGCAAAAATATATCAAGGTAGCAAGATTTAAAAAAACATATTGCGTCAAACCAAACGCAAGCAACATGGGTCGAAATATTGAGGGAAAAAACAACCACCCATACAAATTGTGCGGTCATCTGATAGGTAGCTACTTATGATACTTATGGGAGTTACTTTATTTTTTTTTCTCATACTTCGACTCATGTTCCTGGGAAAAGGTTGTTCAGTATGACCCGTAGAATCATTCAAATTCGGGTAGGTATACCTACCTACCCTTTATTTCATTCTCACAAAAATTGCTTCTGCGCATTCAAGGTCAGCGCTCATAACTCGTTGCACGAATTATATTCTAAAATTAATCGAAACAGGTTCAGCAAATAATTTGAAATACTTATAGGTATTTTTTTACCTATAAGTAAATAAAATAAAATAAAAATGTTTTATTTTTGACCAGAGATCCCTATTTATAAACACACAGTAGGTATACACAAACAAATAAATATTTAGATACTTACTATATTTCAGACCATTTATACTGAACCTTAATGGATTAAACATCTAATAAAACTTTTACATGAATCACTCCTTCGTCAGTGGTAGGTACCTACCTGTGCCCACGCTCTGTCTCTCTCTTTCGCACAGGCGACGTGCAGAGCGGATCACGCGCACTCAAATATGAACTTAACACTCTTAGTGATAAGGTCGACCACTTATAGCATTCCATAAAAAATCTTAAAAAAATTAAGATGCTGTTATTAAATTAGTTTAATTTTAACAATAAATGTTTATGTGATAATGTTGTTACGTAATTAAACACTTTTCATTTAGTTATTATTTTTGACTGAATGGATAACGCAGCAATTACTGTTATGTCACAATGCATTTAAAATATAACTTTAAATTTATGACCTATTTGACTAAAAACACGCTAACAATGATTTTTCTTCATCAGCAGACGGTTATATATAATTACCTGTAAGTAATGAATGAAAACATGGGAAACCGTGTTTTTTTAATATAAGTACGTTGCCTGCACTTTTTTTGATTAATTTGTGTACATGCTCTCTCAGACCCTTCATTATAAGCTATTTTCAGTTTCTTTATCAAGTTATAATTTTCGCTGCGAAAAATGGCATAATTAGGTTTAATGTCCGTTTTCGCGCAATGCTCTTTCATGATTTGCTTAATTTTAATTTATTACGTAATTAAATAAACAGCTCTACAAAATATATAAAAAGAAAACAGTTATGAATTAGTGTAAGGTCCCACCTTAACTTCCCTGGCCTACTAGTCAAAAGAGGCGCCGCGCGGCTGATCGCGGCGCAGCTAGCTGACGTGCGGCCGACCGCGGTGCAGCTGACAGACTCGCGGCTGCGCGCGAACGACCATTTCCTACCCGCCCGCCCTGCCTAGTTTTCAAAGCTACCACGCGGAGGCTCATTGCGGCGCCTCGGGATGCCGCGCTGCCTCTCGCGGCGCCGCACTGCCCCGCGCGGCGCCACACTGCCCCTTGCGGCGCCGCGCTCAGTCACTTGCTCTTACGGCCGCTGCGCGCCGCTGCTCTTTTAGTGGGGATTGACCCTTAAAATTGTGTTTTGAACTTGAACTGATGGACGCTACCGAAACCGCTAAAGACCGCTCAGATCACGGCAGACACAATTTAGATGGCCATCGACACTCAAATATAGAAGTAGCCAGAAGGGGTCGTAAATAACAAAGACTTGTAGTTGAAATCACTGTCCTGTATTACGTAATCTTACAATAATCTACTCACAACCTCACCGTTCCCCAGTCTACGCTCTCAATGTCACCCATTCGTCGATGAACTACCCCCTTTACATTTTTTAAAAGCCCTGGGTTGCTATACTGATCAACTGAAAATGACTTATCTTCTCAACAAAATATAAGTTATCCTTAAACACTCTTATCTTAATTACTTACAAACAAGATGTTTTGCAATATTGCATTTAAAAAAAGGAAGAATGCTAACACTAAGAAGAAAAGGCAACAATCTGAACAAAGGTAAGACTAGAAGCTTACCATTGTATCGTTTATCGTAGTCATTATTCTGGGGCTTGATATCTTAGGGCAGCACAAATATTATTAGGTCGACTCGCAAGATAAACCTTGTACAAGGTAGCTTACGGTAGAGAATGTGGATTTAGACCAAATATCGTAGGGACAACAGTTTTAGTTTTCCTTTATCCCTAGTAGATATAACTGAATAATTTGTCAAGACGTTTAGGTACGCATCACAAAAGACGAAACATTCTGTTATACATTATTTGTACGTATCACGAGATCCCTGGTCCATGATAGGTTGTTTTCAACTGTTGCCTAACCAAATTTTTCTCAATTCACTTCCTCGAAAATCGTTATCACTCACTACGCTCTACTTTCAACGTGCAATACGTTATAATAATCGAGGATCAAAAACACCCTCGCGTACGGCTCGCGTGTACATTCCGCCTCGAATGCAATAACAAAATTTCTCCACTTGTATCAAAATGTACTATTCTAGTCCATATCGAGTGACGTGCAGTAAATGGGCCATAGGGATTAAGCCCGACATGTGCGAGCCAGTAACTACATTGCACCCAGGATCAACAAATGTAATCAACGATAATTTAATCGATGGGCAATGGCGACCGGATTAATGCACGGATTATTTTTTAAAAATCCCGACATAAACCGTTTAATGTGAATAAAAATAACAGCAGTGTTTTCCGATAGGAAAAACAACATTGTTTTGTTTTTGGGCCTGCAGTCTCGACATTAGGGTTTTTGTAAGTTTAGTAGTTTTGTTTCCGAATGATGATACAGATAATTAAGATGATGATATAGGTGGTGATGAATATCATCATCTTCTCTAACCTTTTTCCAACTATGTTAGGGGCGGGTTCCAGTCCACCGATATGCTGAATACGAGTATTTTACTTGAAGTGACCGCAAATTCAGGTAATGCGGGTTGTCGAGCTTTCAAACCTACAGCACCGACTATTTAACGTGCTTTCGGAGCGACTGAAGAAAGAAACCCTTTATGTAATCCATCCAAAGGTTATTTTGAAAATACTGCTTTTAGCGACAGACCGCATGTGTCACCCTATGTCAAATGTTTTCTTTTATGTAAATTGAAATTTATATGGTGCACATAGTGGGTCGATGTTTAGGTTAAGCCGACATTTTCTTAATTTTTTGTTTTATTGTATGCTATTCCAATGACATGCCACTTATTTTAAATTATATTTTTATTGTAAACCAATTATTTGCATGCCTATGTGACGGCAAAATGTGAAGAACTCTATTCTAAAAGAACACCATGTACCAATAACCCATGTTTGCAAAGATTAAATGATTTGATTTGATTGGATTTGAATTTGATTTGATTTTGCCGTGCTTTCCTAGGTTAGTCTGTGGATGGGTGACCACCCATGATGTACCGATTTTCTTCCGTGCCTCTGAAAGAACGTTAAGCAGTTGGTCCCGGCTGTTATTTGTAGAACTTTGACAGTCATTACAGGTAGTCAGCGGCCTAAACAGTCTGATAACCAGTCTTACCAAGGGGTATCGTTTAACCCCGTACTAACTGGGCTGTGGAGGTCAGATAGGCAGTCATTCCATGTAAAATACTGGTATTCAGCTGCATCCCTTTAGACTGGAAGCCGACCTTAACATAGTTGGGAAAAGGCTAGGCAGATGATGATGACATATAGAATATTCTATCTATCTTAGGCACATTATCTTCCACGAAGAGGAGCCCTGTATTTCTGCAGTAAAAACGTTTTAGTTTGCTTATGCATGATTAGATCGGTCGAAACGCGACTGCTGGGCTTGAGGGCCTGGGTTCGATTCCCTGGTCAGACAAAGTGTCATGTTTTCCCATCAAGAATTACTCAGTAACAGCCACGGAGTCTGGATTTGCGCCCGGTTGATGGCAATAGGGTCTCCCCCTATTACATGGGACTTAAAACACGTAACTGGCGAAATGTGGGTGTACTGTTAGTTACAAATTTAACTAACCCTTTATGGATTACTAGCTTCTGCCCGCGACTTCGTTCGCGTGAAGTTTTGATATCGCAACGCATCGCCTGTTCAACGGAAGCTTTTTTCGCGCTTGCAATGTTTTTATTGCTGCTCCGCTCCTATTGGCCATAGCGTGATGTTATATAGCCTATAGCCATCCTCGATAAATGGACTATCTAACGCAAAAAGAATTTTTCAATACGAGCCCGTAGTTCCTGAGATTAGCGCGTTCAACCAAACAAACAAACTCTTCTGCTTTATAATATGATGATGATATATGATATATGATGTAATGTAATGTTATGCAATGATTATCCGTTTGATTCTTCCAACACAAGTAACGTTAGATAACCTAGTTTCCCACTAAACCACACAAGCCAATAACTACACACTAATCTACTAACATAACACTCTCCAGTTGTGAAGTCCATCACAATATTGACGCTAAAATCAGATTTTCCAGGCGTATTACGTGATCATGCAAATAGGCTTGTGAAATTAGTCATTAAGTTCGATCGCGATAACAACGCGTCCAGCACGATTGCTATCGAACGTCATCAGTTCAAGTAATTAGCAGTTAATCTAATGGAACTTGATTGTAGTGCGAACTTTTATTATTTTCTTGGAAGTTTTCACGGGGAACCTTTATAATGTGGAGCCGTGATTTTTTTTTAAGAATTAAAGTTATTGCTGTTATTACCTTTTTTTTATTTCATTGGTTATAAAATCTTACCTCACCTTACCTGACCTCATATTCTATAGAAACTTTGTTCTACGCCAGGCAACCACTATTATGCAGTCGATTAGACAATTGATACAAGAGGTAGTGGCTACTAATGGCGGGATTATAATTATTAAACCATCACATGCAAAAAAGAAAAATAGATACAAGTTCTTATAATAAAAAACTAGCTGACCCACGCAACTTCGTCTGCGTCACATAAGAGAGAATATCGTCCCCGTTTTTGCAACATTTTTAATTCCTGCTCCGCTAGCGTGATGTTATATAACCTAAAGTCTTCCTCGATAAATGGACTATCCAATACAACAAGAATTTTCAATTCGAGCCGATAGTTCCTGAGATTAGCGTGTTCAACCAAACAAACAAACAAACTCTTCTGCTTTATAATATTAGTAAGTATAGATACGAGTATGTTGACAATAATTTTCGCCATTAAAATCGTAGATCCCTTGATTGCAGTCGACAATGCGATGCTTCCGGTACTTTAAAACAAGCCTTGCTCTTATTATAAGGGTGTTTGAAGAGTTTTTGGTCACCTTTTGGGCTTGCCGTATTGTTTGTCTAGACAAAGAAGGAATGTCGCATGTCAGATCGGAGAGGCGTTTCTCCAGTCCTTCTCTTCTCCTTAAGTTTGGACTCAGCTTTATAGAGCCAAACAATTTTATCTGTTCCGAATTATTAGCCTAGTTCTAAGATAGGTCTAACAAACTATCTATATAGTGGTTCTTAGCCGGTTCGAGTCCGGCACTACCTCGACTGTCTCACAAGAGAAATTCCTGTGAGATAGTCGGGGTGGGGATTTCCCACTACTGCCAAAACAAAAAAAAACAATCTAAATGTCTGACTATCCTAAACTCTAGTTTATCAATTTTGCTTCACCATACCACCACACGTGCAAAACAAAAACAGCAAAATCATCAATCTATTTCATTTTCGAACGACGAACGCGTCCATATCACAAAGTCATTATAAAAATGAATGCGTCCAGTGTCGCTCGCGATTATGTACCGGATGTTGTTCCGGGGGAGGGCGCTGACGTCAATTTCCGGCGTGGGCGCCCGTGCCGGAAGCTGCGAAAAACACTTCACTCTCCATATGATTATAATACAGTCACTGGAAACCGGAATGATGTAAGGGAAATTATTCGTTGACGCTTTTAATTCTGCTCAATTATACAATAATAAATCTTAATGTTCTTTCAAACAGAATAATTCTCGTACAAAGTGATAGGGCAAAGGTGGTACAGTGATGCCCACGATTTACGATTTGTAGGTAATAAGTTCGAAGCCAGACACAGACTTACGACTACTTGAAAATTGATTCAAATTGTTAAAAAAATACTACAAAAACACGCTTAAAGAAAAGTTATGTTATTCCTCGTATTTTTTTCACCAAACCCTTTCATTTGATAACCATGTCATGGGAACGCATGAAACATAAATAGTTCACCAATTTTGGGAGTCCACAAGATTATATTAAGAATGACGTCACTTAGCTAACCACGCATTGTCATTCAAACTAAATATGTTTGCAAAATTTCAGCCAGTCTGTGTGTAGTCAGTATTTTACAGATGAAGCTAACAAAATCGAATTAAAACAAAAAAAAAATACACTTCTTTCCATGCATTACTTGTAAATGAAATGAGTTTTTTGGAGTTTTTCTACAATTGTGTGGAAACAGCTACTTTGATTATAAATTACACTACATATTAAAAAACAAAGTCTCTCGCCGCGTCTGTATGTCTGTCTATTCGCGATAAATTCAAAAACTGCTGCACCGATTTTCATGCTGTTTTCACCAAAGGATAGAGTGGTTCTTGAGGAAGGTTTCAGTAAATAGTTTTTACGCGGGGGACGACGCGGGCATATGAAACAATCTTTGATCGATAATTATCCGAGCACATACTGTCTGATACCTACTTTAAAAATAAAGTAGGCTCCCAGAAACTAACATAATTATTTGGTTGACATAATATTTGAGTTCTATAAACATGATTAAAATTATTAACATTTATTTCTGTCTCGAAAAGTTCTTCTCCAATCTTCTACTTCCACGAATTCTCCATATTCTTTCATCGTTACCACGAAATAAGAAAGTATATTATATGTCAAATATAAACACTGCGGTCTGATCCAATAATATTTAATGAAAATGTAAACAAATGGATCAAGAAAACTTACATTTGAATGAAATGTAACAACATGAATTGCAATTTGTATTTCACTTACAAATTGATTGGTTTCCAACTTGAACTGTGATCAACTTAAAATTGATTTGCATTAGACGATAAAAAGTTTAAATGAAAACTTATAAATGTTTAAAAATTTGTATTTGAAAAATGTCAGCAAATAATTTTTAGACGTTAAGAACGCAGATGAATGTAAACCTAACACCCAAGTGATAGCGTACAATTTACCCCGTACTTTGTTTATTTATAATTTCTTCAAACAATTTTGGAACAGATCATAGGTATTATTCAACAAATACATAGACTTACATGCGTGACATAGACGGATCACTTTGAAATATAAAATATGTTCAGGTAGGTAAATAAAATACCTAATGTATGATATAAGCGTTATTTTTTATGGAGTGGGAGGCCCCAGTCCCAAGTGATTGATGTTACTATTTTCTATAAAGGTATTAGGTACCTGTGTTTTTATGTGAATATTTTATTTAGTGAAGGATATTCTAATGTCGTTTGTATAGTCTGCGTATACACAACACGTCACATCTATACTATTGTTTAACAAATTACCTAATCTATACTAATATTATAAAGCAGAAGAGTTTGTTTGTTTGGTTGAACGCGCTAATCTCAGGAAGTACTGGTCCAAATTGAAAAAATATTTTTGTGTTGGATATTCCATTTATTGAGAAAGGCTTTAGGCAGTATAACATCACGCTGCAACCATTAGGAGCGGAGCAGGAATGAAAAATGTTGCAAAAACGGGGATTTTTTTCCTTTCGTTTTTCTCTCTTATGTGACGCAGACGAAGTTCTGTGGGTCAGCTAGTGAACTATAAAAGACCTATCCCTCAGTTTATTCCGAAAAAAAATGTACGCTTGGTTAGTCACTAAATGTTTCTACACTACCCAGGAATAGCTTAGTTAAAAGAATAGAAAGAAGAACGGTCACGTCCCATATAAAAAAAACCCAGATCCGACAGAAAAGTGATATATCTCAGTTTTTTTGTTATTATTTATATAATCATATTATATAGTTTTTATATTCGAAATGAATGGCTAACACCCAAAATATTGCCTTATGTTTTTGTTCAGGGTTTACACTAAAAAAATACAAAATGCCTACTTATCTACACAATTCGTAATGTATGTAACTAAATGACGATAAATAGTTATGGGATGTATCCAGGAGACCTGGAGATACAGCTGTATTATATAATTTTTGAACTCCTAGTACAATATTCAACTTAGGATTTTTATTTTTTAAGGTGTTTTAAAATCATCTAATGACATCTCTCGCCCTTGGGTGGAGCGAGAGGGCGTGTCAGACTCTTACTGACTAAAAAATAAAAAAAACCACCTGCGCCGTAGTAGGTATGCACACAGTACGTGACCGTTTTAATACATACACACAAATAACTTCCTATACGCACATTATTATTATTTTAATAATACATCCCATAACTACTTACTTTTCTACGTAATTTAGTTACATATATTTACGAATTGTGTAGATACGTGTGCATTTTGTACTTTTTTAGTGTAAAGCCTGAACAAAAACATAAGGCAATATTTTGGTGTTAGCCATTGATTTCGAATATAAAAACTATATAATATGATTATATAAATAATAACAAAAAAACTGAGGTATGTTACTTTTCTGTCGGGTCTGGGTTTTTTTTGCCTGTTCTTCTTTATTAGATCACTTTTCACTACTCGTAAGTTCCTATTCTAGTACAATAATAGCTAGATAAGTTAGTATGTATAGTCATTTTGTTTAATGGTTATTTTAAGCTTTTATTTAAGTTTAACTGTTATTGAATTTCTTTATTTTATATTTCGTATACCAGAAATGGTTTATATGAGGATCCTCATTGTTAGATTTGGAATGTAACAATTATCTACCTTCTATTCACCCACATTATGCCAATAAATTATTTGACTTGATTTGATTTGACTAATATTATAAGCTGTAGAGTTTGTTTGTTTGGAAATACTGCTTGGTTTTTTTTTTGAGTTGGATCGTTGAGGAAGTATTATAGGCTATAAAACATCATGCAACGACTAATAGAAGCGGAGTTTAAATGAAAAATGTTGCAAAAACGAGGAAAATTTTCCTTTTTCTCACTTATTATGTTACGCAGACGAAGTTGCGTGGGTCAACTAGTTGTAATAATAACGGGCTGGTGTCCGCAACATCACGCCAAAGCGGGTATTTTGCGTTCTGCTTGACCTTTACCCAACTGTATTAAACCAGACTTTACTGTTCAAATGAATTAGTATTTAACACTGTGCCACTGACTCTATGACCTCCAAAATCCAGACACGCAAAATTATATGGTTTTACGGGGATGATAACGATGGTAATCGTACATTAGGTTTAAATGTACCTACTAATTTAGTTAAACTACAAAGGTGACTTACAAAAAATGTAGTTAGTGATAAAAATACCTGAAATAATTTGGTTTACTACAGTTCCAAATTCGATTTGGTCATGCCATCCTAAAATAAATATTGATACTCTTTAAATAACACATATTATTATTATGAGTGAATACCTTTTTATTTTTCGGATGGGAAATCGTCATATGACTTCTCCCACTCTGGGCGGAGCGGAATGTGGTGTCAGACTTTAACTGACTAAAACCCATCCATATTCCTTCCTCGCCCTTTATGTTCCGAGGCCACGGTATATTTTTCGAACAGTCCCGCAACCCCGGCAGGCTTCGGCCTTTGAAACACATCTCTTTTAAATTGTGGTTTATGTGCAAAAACTTGTTCATTGCATGTTTTCTATCGCGGTTGTTGGATGGAGTCAAGTCTTACATGTTTCAATGGATCTTGCCGCAATATTATTACATCGGTACCTGAAAATTATCTTCTGTAGATCAAGTTTAGGTACCGATGTAATTCATTGGACATTGCTTTATTAATAACTAGCCGATGCCCGCAGCTTCGCCCGCGTAAAATTATATACAAAACCGTCCTCTTGAATCACTCTATCGATTAAAAAATCCGTTGCGTAGTTTTAAGGCACTTAGACGAGCTAAATTAGCAACTCTTTTTGTGGTGGTTCAAACTTCGTTTGAAATGCTATTAGAATAAAGTTCTAATCAGCTTGCACTACAAATTGGTTCTTACGTCAGCCACTGCGGGCCAAATAGCGCGAAATGAGTGGTTTCGATCGATTTACAAAAAAAACTATTGATTGGATTCAAAAACTGAAACAGTATCATGCTAATATATTGCTTGTAGAATTATTTGCCAAAAAATCCGAATGATCACATGCATATTAGTATGTTTTTTATTGTTTGAAAGATATTTTTAGAGATAAGTTCGTGATTTCTTTTTATCGAGCCAAATTAATTGTATTATGTTTTCAAAACAGTATCATGCTAGCATATAGATACCCTGAAGAATATCATATATTTTTCTGGTCTTGTTTATAGCAGTGAATCATATACTTTTAGTAATTATAAAACTCGCGTTTAGCTCATGTAATCGCCTTAAAGATCTAAGCATACTCGTACATAGGGACAGACAGACGCGGCGGGAGACTTTGTTTTATAATATGTAGTGATAGTGAAGAATGACTAGGAGCCATCATCCGCCTAGCCTTTTCTCAACTATGCTGTGGTCGCAGATGCAGCTAAATACCAGTACTTTATATGACCTTACGATGTTCTTTGTTCACCAAAGCAAGTGGTATTTACACACATAAAGGGTGTAAAACACCTCTTCACGAAGCCGAAACACACAGGTTCTCCCCATTATGGCGGTTATTTTTTTCTACTACACCATACCTGTGAACCTTCTAGTTACTGAGATATGGGGGGTCAAAGTTATAACTTTTTGACAAGTTTTTTTTGTAAAATTTTGACTTTTAACACCTCCAGGACCCCTGTACTATTCAATCCATCCATCAGCACAATGTATTAAGTGCGTTACATTAAGTTCTACCACAAAACATGATTTATAAACTCAAAAAAAAAATTGTTTCCCAGCAATAATTTTTGCGTAAAGTTACTTAGTTTGATGTACAGAATGCTTGGTTAAGGGCTTTGTGATGAGGTGGTTTACACCCTGTATAAAAGGCGCACATGAGTCCGAAAAATCAGAGGTGCTTTTCGTGGTTTCTGACTTAGCAGTCGGTGATCGCCACACGATTAGATTAGATTTTTAATTTTACGATTTCCTGACAGGAAGAGTAAAAATAAAAGGAAGAGTTTTAATAACAAAAATTGCTATATCTCTTAACAGTCGTAGCAAAAGCCTGGCCCTTAATTGTGCATAAATTAAAATACGATTTTCACCTTTGGAACCATGGCCCCTTCCTCTCAATTGACTTTCACACCTTTAGCATAATTACGAACAGTTTAATACCTTCAATGTTGCCCTTTTAAACTCGGATTAGCATGAAAATAGGAAGTAAGCTCGAGTACCCACCTAGTATTATGACAGGTAATCCATACTAAATCTTTATTCTCTTGGTAAAATTCAATATGAATCTAAAATTAACAACGTATGTAAAAGGTGTAAAAAACTTTTCCCCGTCTTTGTGTTCATATTTATGTTGTAGATCATACCTGGGGACCTTCTAGTTACGGAGATATTCGGGTAAAGTTCCAACAATTCAATAACAATAATTATTTAATATAAGATTTTTACTTTAAACACCTCGACGACCCCTGTACTTTTCAATCCATTCATTAGCACTACAAAACACATGTTATTAATATGATGTACAGAATGCTTGGTTGACGGCTTCGTGATTCTGTTTAGTTTAGTTTTTTCCCTGCGTAAATAGGTAATGTTGGATGGCTGTACTAGGATAATCCTGTATCACAGGCTATGATTAATACTTCTTAACATTACATAATGAAAAACTTGTTGAAATTAAACTCGACAAAACAACTTAGAAAAAACACATACATTAAAAACTAAACACATACTTATACATACTTATTATACAAATAATGGTTGATCATCCATTACCATCACTTATTATCCATGACTTGGAAACAAATATCCATGCTCATCACACAAACGTTTACTCCTACCTGGATTCGAACCCAGCACCCTAAGAACGTAAGGCAGCCTCACTGCCGCTGCGCCATTCGAGTCGTCAAAATAACATGATGCCTGTTATCCCCGAAGGGTTGGGCAGAGGTGTGTGTGTGGATGTGTGATCACAGATATCCTGCCGGGGCTGCGGGACTGTTCGAAAGAGATACCGCAGCCCCGGAACATAAAGGGCGAGGAAGGAACATGGATGGGTTTTAGTCAGTAAAAGTCTGACACTCCCTCCCGCTCCGCCCAGAGTGGGAGAAGTTATTTGATGATTTTCCCATCCGGAAAAAAACAGAGGTGTAATTAATAGTACACCCACATTTCGCGCCACTTATGTGTGATGGGAGGCGGACCATGAAACGGGTACGAATCCAGGCTCCATGGCTGCCAATAAGAAGATCCTGACGCGAAAACTCAACTACTCTTTTAAAAGGAATTTCAATCTTCGTGGTCTACGTTTTACCTGAAAAAAAGTTATTTGCATGTAATTTCCTTCCTAAAACTAAATATTGCATGTAATTTTCTTCCTAAAACTAATAAGAATTGAAACACACAGCGTTAATTTTCTAGCCATATTTTTTATGAAAGAAAACTATGGATAAAACATTTACGTACCTAATTAACGAGATTCTTTCGCCCAAGAATTTTAAGTATTCGGCCAGATTCCAGCTTTTAGCATTCCTCGACCAGTAGAGAACATTTTCCAAAATCTCTCGCAGCGAATCAGTTTAAATAGCACTAGAAATTAACTAAGTACTGCCACTTTTCTCTCTAATGTCGAAAGTTTTCATTCACAAAAAAACTGCAACAAAAGGAAAGGAGGAAGTTCCCTAAATGCGAGAGACATCTCTTGACGTGCGACTTGAATGTCAAGGGGGCTAATGCCATTTTCGGATACCGCCTCAGGTATCAACACGGAGTATTAAGGCATTGGAGTGGTGATATGTCTTTATCTACGAAGATGGACGATCTTTGTTTAAGGTGTTTCCCAGACCCGCCGGGGTCGTGGGACTGTTCGAAAGAGATACCGTGGCCCCGGATCATAAAGGGTGCGGAAGGAACATTTATATTTTAGTTA
The DNA here is from genome assembly GCA_916618015.1 of Xestia c-nigrum. Taxonomy (NCBI): domain Eukaryota; kingdom Metazoa; phylum Arthropoda; class Insecta; order Lepidoptera; family Noctuidae; genus Xestia; species Xestia c-nigrum. The sequence continues at coordinate 9,538,415 of OU745258.1, read as the reverse complement.
GTAAAAGTCTGACACTCCCTCCCGCACCGCCCAGAGTGGGCGAAGTTATTTGATGATTTCCCATCCTAAAAAAAGGTGTTTCCCAGAAAAATACGTCGTATTCAACTAGGTTTATGAACGACTTGCTGACGTCATACGATTTTACCCGCGTAGTTGCCCTCCCGTAGGAATACGGGGATTAGTATAACCTGTGTTACTCAAAATAGACGTGGCTTTCTAATGGTGATAGAATATTTAAAATCGGTCGAGTAGTTTTAGAGTTACATCGTAATAAATACTCAAACAAAAAATCAAATTTCATCAATTTATAATATTAAGTTGGGATTTGTTAGTGGGTTGGTAGACATCACATGGCTTCGATTTTTTGGTTCTAGGACATGCCGGTTTCCTCACGATGTTTTCCTTCACCGTTTTTGAGAGCAGTGGTGATGAAATAAATTACACAAAGTAAGTTAAGATATTGTGGATTCAAAATCAATGTCAAAACCAGGACTACAAAAACCCTAAATACTGTTTAACAACTCATTTACGAATGTCACAAAACATTTTGCAATTGGTTAATTTTCTCTCGTGTTTTAAGTAAACTAATGTATTTGTTCGAAAATAAAATGTGTGAAACAATGTCTTGGGTACACTTTACATTATTACTCCATGTGCTTCTTACTCGGTGTACACGAGAGCTTACGTCTGAGCCGGTTTTAGGCCACCGCACCGCCAGATTTGCGTATGAAAATTATAAAGCAAAAGTGGCGGTAAGCTGCGGATTATTTTAGGGTAGAGAATGTTGTTTTAGTGTATAGTTTGTTTATACACCTCATGAATAGATTGTTGTAATAATATTCAGAAAACGATGTTCAAACAGATTGAAAGGTTTTCGCATCCATTTTCAGCAAACATCATCACACAAACGCATCATCATCATCATCAGCATCATTTCATTTCAGCTTTTTACAGTCCACAGCAGGACATAAGGCTCTCCTGTAAGCCTAAACTGCGCCACAGGACCTGTGCTCCACCTTTTTCGCAGCCTACTGATCCAGCTACCATTTTGAGGATCATGAGAATGAATGTGGGTGGCTATAAGAGTAGAGGAAGACTAAAGAAACGGTAAATGGACTGTGCAAAGGATGTCATGGCCAAGAACGAGGTGACAAGTATTAAGGAAGTATATGGAAGAACAAGACAATGCTTCCCCCATCCCAAATAAATTGAAATAAGGGAAAAATAATGATTATGTTGGTCCATCTTCATTTTATACGAATTCTGACCGAGTTGCAATTGCAATAAAGCTTATTCGTGATCTTTATTGTACACAAAATTAGAAAATACACCATTACGGTTTCACAGGGCGTCAAAAATCATCTACATTGCTGCAAGCCTGGTAGCATTGCCACGTTGCACGTTGGATGAATTTATCACATGGCAAACTTGTATTACTTAGTTGATACTCATTGCAATAATAATACTTGTTTAATTTCTTGTTCTTGTCCATTCTGTTTTATTATGAAGTAGTAATATACATATTTTTTCTCATCTAGAAATTCTCGCAGTCTTTCCCTTTGAGACGCAAACGTTACTTATTCAAGACTTTAGCATTTACAAAGAATACATTACTTTAGAAAATAAAAACACTGTGAAATACTTTGCTTTGTAGATCAACTTTTTAATCATTCCTCGAAATCTAAGTGACCAGTGTTAGGAATAACACTGGTCACTGGTGGAAGGAATAACTTAGATGTAGGTACGCAACTTCTAATATCAAACATTTTTTTATTTAGTATATTTGTTCTGTTCTCTTATGTCTAGATTCAAGAACTCTGTTTTATTTCATCAAGTTATGGTCACCTGGTTTATCAACATATTGCATTTAACAGTTTTTACAAATCCAAATTAATACCTAATTATAATATGAATACGAAAGTAACCCTCCTTGTCAGTTACCAGCTACCTTTTTTCGTTTTTTTTTATGTTTTAATGGCTGCAATTAAACCATGATCATGATTCCTTGAGATATACACAATAGGATCATTGATTAGTGTCGTAGTATTTTTTTGAAGTGAAAACTTATTTAGGCGCGTGGGCACTATTTAGTTGAACAAAAATCATGGAACTCGCATGACCGTCATCTAACGCTTCGTAGCAGTAGCGGATCGGCTACGAGTGCCGTAGCCGATCCGCTACGGCGTAGCACCACTTACGCGTGCACAACCCGAAGCAGGTATAGCTTACGTAGTTTTCACTTCGATCCGCAGTCTCCAAAGACTGCTCCTCATTTTTTTCTGCCTCCGCACAATTTCTAAGCTCCTTGCGGGCTATGTTCCAGATAAAAGCTAGTCCTTTGTAAATAAGGATGGCACTGAAAGCCAAATTATCCTAATGAAATGACTTTCTACCTCTCTGTTTCATCCGTACGGCAACTCGTTGAATATTCCTCGCTACATTATTAGGTCAATAGACCACTGTACCGATCAACCTTGCGATAGACAATAATAACGTCATTTCGACGACGGACCGGTAAAAGCATTGAACATGAAATTGAGGTGAAACCACTTTGAACCCCGAACTATTAGTGATTATTTCAATTTCAAACTAATACTACTGAAAATTTGGTTGAAGCTATTTTGATACTTCCTACTATAACTATACTATAGTTCTATAATTGACCGTTGTTCGGTTTCGGAGTTTGACTGTATTTAACAACCTTTTGTCTTTAGTAAAAGATGATTTACATACTACAAACTGAAGTATTCGATCCAATTCACCCTTTCTAAGACGGCTCATACAAAGTGACCAGTAAATTGATCATTAAAGGTCGTTTTCTCGTAGACTCTGAAAACCTTTACATTCCGAAAAGATGTAAACAATTTCAACATAAATATTTTTAACCCTTTAACACTCACCTTGCTATATGATTCACATTTTTCAGTTGAAATTCTTTAACACAATCATCATATCAGCACGGAATCACCCACTGCAGGGTATAACCCTCCTCTTTTTTCATGCCACACTTTCGGACTGTGCGTCCTTTATCCAGGTTTTTCCCACGACTTAAACGATGTCGTCGACCGAACGAGGTTTTCGATATGGCATATCGCAGTGCAACCTAGAGAGGTTGTCGTCTGCTAAACCGACTATAAACCCAACGAGCTTTGGGACGGCGCTGGTTGTTGTGGCCTAATCTTTGCCACCCCTCGGTCGAAGACTTGCTACATCGGCCATCTCCGCGTCTTGCCAGATGTCCCGCCCAAGCCCATTTGAGGCGCGCGTCGTCGTAGACTTTCGTCCAACGGCGGATTATAATTTCTTTATATTATTATTTATTCCTTTTAATAGCGGGACGTTAAGTTTATGATTAATTACGAATTTATCTATATCAACTCCTTTGAAGTCTCTCACCTTCAAAATATTTGTCAAAATTGATATGCTTGAATCCTAAAGTTTACGCAAGTAACTAACTAAATTTTGTTTGACATCACAGTGACTTGCGATGCGAAAAGCCATCTACATCATAATAACTAATATTGACTTGTCTCGCAAACCAGTTTCTTAGAAACGGAGTAAGTTGGATACTGTTTCGTATGTATACTTATTTTATTTCTTTAATTCTGTTGATATTTTGAATAAAATATTGCCACGGTTGAATTAAGCAGCCTTAGTCTCTAAAATGCAATACTTCTTAAAGATGTCAGACCCAATTTGATATGAGGACGTCGAGTCTTTTAAATCACAGATATTCTGCCGGGGCTGCGGGACTGTTCGAAAGAGATACCGTGGTCCCAGAACATGAAGAGCGAGGAAGGAACATGGATGGGGTTTAGTCACTAACAGTCTCACACTCCCGCTCCGCCCAGAGTGGACTTCTCCCACTAAAAAAAAAGGATCATTATATATTTATATATTATATGTACCTAGATAACGGAAGAGCACCTACATACATCGCATGCCCGGCTTTAGCACTGTGGCTACAATTGCAGTTGTTTTAAACAACAACGTACTCAAAAATTATACTACCTACTTATTGCAGTTCTCGGCTCAAAAACACCCTCGCCTTCGGTTCGTGTGTTAATACTGCCTCAACCTACAATAACAAACTTTCTCCACTTGTCAAGTATCAAAATGATGCTCTCTATGAATGATTAAAAAGAACAAAAACGTTTTCTATCTTTATAGTATAGTCATACATATGTTATCTGGGTACCTATATCCATACCTGTGGGTAGGATCTGTAATTATAGAGACGAAACACCCAAATATTTACATATTGTAATCCTCACATCACCAACTAAAATTACCTTTAACCCTAACCTCGTTCCTAATTCCCTTCAAATGCCTTCGACACATTGAACAAACATAGTTTCCATTTAAAAAGTTCCTGTAAGCCGTCACTCGGATCAAGTGTAGTGGAGCGGCATAACACCGTTCTACTCGTATGTACACGACTCGGATTACGTACGTATTGACGACTATCGACTAATTGTCGGATAATCGGTTTCGATTTTTATTGCAGGGATCGATTACGTGCTAAGTGGGTTGGTGAATTTTGAATTTGGAAGGACTGTAGTTTTTTGAGTCTTGCTTTGTGATTGGTTCTTCTGAACTGAATATTGTGAAGGGCAGGGTATTTTTAGAAATCTATTTTGTTAAGGATATTCAAACAGAAAGTAAAAGAAAAAGAAAAGAGACAAAGAGAAAAGGTGTTGGCAAGTTTTCAACGGTAAACCAAAATCAATAAAAAAATGAGGGAGTAGGTACTATTTCAACATTAAACGGAAAGAAATATTTTGTAGTATCTAGTCCTAGACCTAGTCAGTAGAATAAAGCTGGTGAATAATGAATGATACTGAAAGCAGGTATGTTTATACCGGCTTAAATCAATCAATGTAAAATTAAACTGTAAAAAAAACAACCAGCATAATTGTAATTCTTTGGAGGTACCGAATCAGACCTTGAAGAATGTCAAGTCCAAGAAGACTTTAAAGAAGATCACCTGTACCTAATAAATATGCGAAGGCTCTTAGTGAAATCAGGGATATTTCCAAGGAAAGCGCGTGAGAGGAATTTTGTTACTTTTTTAGTATCAGTGGTCCTTGTTTAACTACCACCTACTTTGATTCGTCTCGGCCTAAATGATCCTAACTAGATTGTACGTGGGTGGCATTTCTTTTCTCGTAGGGCTTTAAAGTTTGATATCCCTGATTGTGTTCGAGCGTGTTCTCTGATTAGATTCCCGGATGCTGTTTAACTTTTGTTAAATATTCCTTTTTTTTACATTTTTTGTATAGCAAGCAGCGTCCTATTGTCGGGCATACGCTGTCCCCGCGTACTTTAGTACTAATGCTGTAATTAAACATAATAATATTGTAATACCAAATTATTTGGAAAGAGTAACCATGGAGTTTCTTGCCGGTTCTTCTTCTTCTTCTTATGTGAAATAAAATATTTTGATTTTGATTTTGAAATTATATCAGCTGATACTCAATTGAACAGTGTGTCTACTTATAGTAGTGTAATGACATTTTCTTAGTCATACGTCGAATAGAGTCAGACATACTGTTAATCTGCTGTATCTGAAGTTATACAGATGTGACTGCCAAGTCATAGGTCGAACCCAAGACTTGGATCACTTACTTTTTGGTGAACGAAAACATCGTGAGACAAGGAACACGTCGTAGCACGACTGGGAGAAGTTCCTTGAAATGCAAAGCCTCATCGGGGACGAGTCTTTAGCTATCAACCAGGAACAAATGCAAACTCTGGGGTATTACTGATCTATTCCATGATAATAAATTGGAATAAGCCAATAACGCTTTGCCAGGGAATCGAATAAGTAGTGCTTGCGATCACAAGACCAATGAGCTAGTTTTTATTAGGACATCGAAAACTGGCCATTTTTCAGAACCGGGTTTTTTCGGTCTTTTTTAAACACGTAACTTTGCAGACCAGACAGTCTTAGGATCTTAGATCATAGAAACAACAGCGTAGGACGTAATCGTAGGTCAATTAAAATATAGAAAAACTAGCTGGCCCACGCAACTTCGTCTGCGTCACATAAGAGAGAAAAAGCTCACAAAGGGAATAAAATTTCTCCCGATTTTGTAACATTTTTCATTGCTGCTCCGCTCCTACTGGTCGTAGCGTGATGTTATAAAGCCTATAGCCTTCCTCGATAAATGGACTATTAAATTCAATTCGAGTCGGTAGTTCCTGAGATTAGTGCGTTCAACCAAACAAACAAATTCTTCTGCTTTATAATATTAGTATAGATGAGTAAGTAAAACTAACACCCGAGCAACCCGAATCTCGATGAATAACTCCCTAGTTATTTATCAAATTTACGTTATATGGCAAAATCGGTTTCTTTCCCAAAATGAAAACCCGGAAACTCCCGGGTTATTGAGAACCGGGAAAAACTGGTTCGTATTATGTCATTTATTGCAACACTTCTTTAAACAAACTATCTTTTATCCCAAATGTTGTTCATTTCGACATCGAACAGTCCATTAAAGTAGCTATTTATTTACAGCTTGGACAATTTACTACACCCACTACTAAAGAAACATTAGTAGCTGAAAACGTTCAGTATTTACTTCTAAATAAAGGACTTAAGAAGTGTTTTCTCTGAGCTCTCTCTAAACTGTCTCGGATTTATTTATTTAGAACTAGCGATCCGCCCCTACTTCGCGCGAATTTTACGACTTGGCAAACTACGAGATTTCATCACCAACGTAACATCACGCCATCTCATTCCCTCTCATAGAGAAGAGGCCTGTCCCAGCTGTGGGAACATTAAAGGCTGATGATGATGATGATGATGATGTAACATCGCCTATAATCCCCGAAGGGTTTGGCAGCGGTGTACATATTAGTACACCCTGGCAAGTTATGTTTACGAGGAACTCGTGGCTAAATATTAACAACCGCTCGGGCCGATCTTTAGGTTATGCCGTGCTTGACTAGGTTCTTCTGTGGATGGGTTACCACCCTTTTTTTAGATAGGATGGGAAATCATCAAATAACTTCTCCAACTCTGAGTGGAGCGGGAGGGAGTGTCAGACTTTTACTGACTAAAACCCATTCATGTTTGATCCTCGCCTTTTTTGTTCCAGGATCGCTGTATCTCTTTCGAACAGGCCTGCAACCCCAGCAGGCTTCGGCCCTTGCGGGCCCCTCCCCTTACGCTGACATCTCTTTGAGGTGTGCGTGGAACACGAACGCGCCGTCGACATGGCCTGTCGTCATTAGACGGACGGACGGCTAGCTAGCCCATTGCTAACCGTCCACAGGTCCGCGTCTACGGTGGCCGGTACCCACCACGTGGCCCCCGACACCCGGTGCGTCTCCCGCGGCGGCTGGGAAGAGAGGCTCTCGATCTCCGTCTCTCGTTCCGCCACCTCCTTCGCTAGCATGAGTGCTTCGCAGAAGCAGGTGACGGCTTCCCATTCCGTCTCACTGTGGACCATTGATTGAACTAGGGCCGCACGCGAGAGGTCGCCGCCGCCGATCGCCGCTACGAGGACACGGCGTTGCTCCGCCCACGCGGGGCAGACCTCCACCGTGTGCTCCACCGTGTCCGCCGGTCGATCCTTGCAGTGGAAACACCCGGGCGTTTCCTCCCGCCCGATTCGGTGCAGGTACCTCCCGAAACATCCGTGTCCGGTGAAGACCTGCGTGGCGCCTCTCAAGCCACTCCTGAAAGAGGAGACTTACCGCCACTATCGAGGCATGCCCTATGGGTTACCACTCTTACATACCGAGTTTCCTCCGTGCCTCGGAAAGCACGTTAAGCTGTTGGTCCCGGCTGTCATTTGTCCATCTTTGGCAGTCGTTATCGGTAGTCAGTGGCCCAAAAAGTCTGACAACCAGTCTTACCAAGTGGTATCGTATTACCCTGTACGAACGGGGTTGTGGGGGTCAGATAGGCTGTGACTTCATGTAAAATACTGGTATTCAGCTGCATCCGGTTAGACTGGAAGCTGACCTCAACAATTCAACATAGTTGGGAAAAGGCTAGGCAGATGATGAGCAAGTTATGTTTAAGTCGCAAACTAGACCATCAGTATAAAGGATGTAAAAACTCTAACGAAACCGAAAAGCAATTATTATCCCCATCATTGCGATCATTTTTTTGTTCTACACCATACCTGGGAACCTTCTAGTTACGGAGATATGGGGGGTCAAAATTCCAACTTTTTGTCAAGCTATTTTTTAAATACAAGTTTTTATTGTAAGATCCATCAATCAGCACAATGTTTGAAATGCGTTATATTGAGTTTACCATTAAATATGATTTTTCACCACAAAAAAAGTTGTTTTCCAGCAATAGTTTTGTTAGGAAAAAAAAAAAAATTGGTAGGTGCATTACTATGTGTAATTTATTACATCACCTTTGCTCTAAAAAACGGTGAACGAAAATACCGTGACGAAACCGGCAGGTCCTAGAACCAAAAATTCGAAGACATGTGACATCTACCAAACCGCACTGGACCCGCGTGGTGGATTATAGCCAATACGCAAAAACCGCGCTTTGACGTGGAGTTGTGGACACCAGCCCGTTGTACAATACAATACAATGTGTTTAAATGGTGTATTTGTCACCGTAAAATTGTCAAATACGTTATATTGTAATATCTCTAGCGATATTGTAAAGTCTCGAATTATTGTCAAATGAACATACTGCTTACAACAAAACGCATTATTTTTCGTGAAATGCATGCGATGGTAGTCAACTCACGCGGTGTGGAGGGAAGGAGGGGTCCCCCTAGCCCAGTGGCACAACTCTCATGAAAAGATAATGCACCATTCCTGAGAAATACCGATTAATATAACATAACCTTAAAACACTTTATATTCTCCCTAAAAAGCGTAGTCGACGGAGCCCCGCTTCGCGGGGCCCCTATTTCCGAGTGCAGGGTTTAAAGGAACCTAACTAACCTAACGGGGGGGTGCCCCAAGTCCCGATTATGGGGGCAAAGATACTTCCGTATGTTCAGTTGACAATAATTCGAGACATTACAATATCGCGAGAGAAAATACGTTATATTGTAATATAACGTGTTTGACAATTTTACGGTGACATATTCATGTAAGCCTTCCAGTACCATAATCATCAGCTTACATTCGACCTCTTCAATTTATTGCACATCTTTTAGTTCGATCCTCAGCAATTCCTATCCACCTACTACCAGCCATTCATCCTGCGAAGACCGTCGCTCCACCTAACCTGAGAGTCTACGCTTACCGATTCGCCAAGTGACCAGAATATTTTTTAGACACGCTTTCATCAGCTTCACCTAAAGGAGAATGCCCAGTTTTGGGCCTAAGCGTTACAGTCAACTGGTTTTTTGCAAAATTATCGTAATTTTATCATAACACAATAAACACGAAAAAAAAAACAATAGCACAACTGAAAAAAAAATGCGTAAGTAGAGTGTAGAGGGCCGCGACGGCATATGTTCTAAATAAGGCTTCGTAAATATGTTAAAAATCTTAGCCACTTCCCGGTTTCGATATTTTTCCCGACCGATTGGACTAAAATTTTGCATACATGTTTAATTTTGATGACAATGCGTAGGTAAGTGATATCATTCTAAAAAAAAAATGGTGGACTCCCAAAGATGCGGACATGCTATATTTTATGCACTCCCGTGATATGGGTTTCAACTAAAATTGTTTTCTGAAAATAATACAAAAAAAAAATTACGTATCGTACCTATAATAATTAAATGCTTTGGTTTAAGATAGAGAACGCGGTCACACAGACAGACGCCTATATAAAGATTTAGATTTAGAAATAGTTGAAATTGAATGGACAATGTTGATAGTCAGATGTTGTGAGTTGTCTAAATGCTTTTAGTCTGAGAATTTTGATAGTAAATTAACATTTTATTTTGTAAAAATAGTTGGAGTGTTTTTTCAAGTGCTGTCTACGTATTCACAAATAAACATTACTAGTTGACATAATAATTACAAGTTTTTGAAAGAGTATTTGTTAAATGGATCGCAAAAAAAAAACGTTACATTTATTCGCACTCAGAAGTTCGTTATTCATTTACTTGAGGACTATTAGCCAAATAAACTAGTTAAAGAAAATTGGACAAAATTCAGACCCTATAATACTGTCACTATAATAATATACTTAATATAAAAAGCGGCCATGTGCGAGTCGGACTCGCCCATGAAGGGTTCCGTAACAGCAAGCAACATAGTTTATAAGTTCTTGCAGTTCGTTGTAAATGAAAGGTAAATTGTGGTTTACGACTTATGACGTATTTAAAAAAAACTACTTGCTAGATCTCATTCAAACCAATTTTCGGTGGTAGTTTACATAGTAATGTATATCATATATTTTTTTAGATTTATCATTCTCTTATTTTAGAAGTTACAGGGGGGGACACATTTTACCACTTTGGAAGTGACTCCCGCGCAAACTATTCACATTAGAAACCTCCATATAATTTTTGAAGCCCTATCCATAGATACCCCACACGTATGGGTTTGACGAAAAAAAAAATTTTTGAGTTTCAGTTCTATGTTTGGGGAACCCCCTTAATTTATTGTTTTTTTCTATTGTTGTGTTCTTACAGTTTTGGAAAAAAAATGGCTGTGACGTACGGACGGACAGACAGACAGACATGACGAATCTATAAGGGTTCCGTTTTTTGCCATTTGGGAACGGAACCCTAAAAATTAGTCGCAAAATGTGTTGGTAAGCGCATAGCTCAACAAAGCCTGGACCGATTTCACTTATTCCGTTTTATTTGTGTTTGTTAACGTCAGGAGAAGGTTCTTCGATAGGTAGTAGTAGGTAGGTAGGGGTAGGTAGTAGTATGTAGGTAGTAGTAGGTAGGTAGTGGTAGGTAGTAGTATGTAGGTAGTAGTAGGTAGGTAGTAGTAGGTAGGTAGTAGTAGGTAGTAGTAGGTAGGTAGTAGTAGGTAGGTAGTAGTAGGTAGGTAGTAGTAGGTAGGTAGTAGTAGGTAGGTAGTAGTAGGTAGGTAGTAGTAGGTAGGTAGTAGTAGGTAGGTAGTAGTAGGTAGGTAGTAGTAGGTAGGTAGTAGTAGGTAGGTAGTAGTAGGTAGGTAGTAGTAGGTAGGTAGTAGTAGGTAGGTAGTAGTAGGTAGGTAGTAGTAGGTAGGTAGTAGTAGGTAGGTAGTAGTAGGTAGGTAGTAATAGGTAGGTAGTAATAGGTAGGTAGTAGCAGGTAGGTAGTAGTAGGAAGGCAAGACAGGACAACGTCTGTCGGGTCGGCTAGTTAATAATAAATATCGTTTTACGTTAGTCAACCTTAAAAGTCAATTTAACTGTGATAGATTTTTGTCTCAACATTTTTAATTCATACTGCATCAATTTGCAAGGAAAATATTCAACACCCCAAAAATCCCCACACAATTTTTCACACCAAAACAGAATAAAACGTATTCTGTTTTCCATAATGCATTCACCAACTTTGCCCTAACAATGCATCTCAAAAACAGATAAACACATTTTAATCCGAACTCGACTAACACTAACGTTACTATCATGAATGTTTCACACGCTAACGTGAATGTATAGTCGAACTCGTAATTGATTTACCACTTTTGTCAACTGTAGGAATATTGGAATTCCAGATAGACTCTAACTGTCCCAAAACAAACAAGGTGCCCAATGTGAAAGCGCCAGGATAGGCCGTGAAATTCAAATTTGCTTATGTTTTTTTTGCTATTTGCAGGTCATTGTCGGGTTGTATGTTGATTAAAATCTAATTTGCGACCACAAAAAATATGGTTTTACAGAGTTTTAATCATTAAAATTATCAATAGAACCCGACATTAATCGGAAAATCGAAAAAAACGGAAGATAAATAGAATTTCGTGGCTTACCTTACTTCATGTACTTAATGCATTCTAAATTCAAAATTTAAAACTTAGTTCACAAACCAACAACTAGTCTTTTAGTGTTGTGCGTGTGTGACATTCAAACTCAGGGTGATAAAGCACTAACGAGGTTGACTATACCACACACTAACAAACATCATGAATGGTCCACATAAAGCCATTCATGCACCGCCCGGCTTTTCACACAAACTTTAAACCAACTTTATCTCAGGAGTCGTGCGTGCCTTCTACTAAATTTTCCTCTCGCGCTCATTTGCCCAAACTACACCATTGTTTTGCGCCCCTCATTTCCATTTGAGGAGTAAGTAAGGTTGTTCAGCTAGAGTAGCATTGTAGAGTATATATCTTTGTGAGGCCAATGTTGGACCTTGGTGGTGGTAGTTTTTGTGGAGACTTATTTTTGTGGACCAGGTGATTGTTTAGTTTGATGCTCTATGAATATTTTGAAATGTTGAGATATCTGGTATGGTAAAAGATTATCCTGAATCATTGTCCAAAAGCTGTTATTTATAAATATCCCATTCCCAACTTCATATATTCGGTTCGGCTTCTGATGTAACCTGTTACCGCATGCAGCTGGATACCAGTATTTAATAAGGAACGAATAAATTGCTTGCAGATGTGCAAGCAATTGCTTGCTTGAAACAATCTGACATTTTATTGCTGAATGACTGCTGAACCACAATAAAATCTGCATGTTTTCTAACTAATTATTAAAGCAATAACAAGCCTCTAGAAAACCTGGATGTATGTAACACTGTATAGATGTTGCGTATGAGTTATAACTCAAAGAGCATTTTTTTAATATACCCAATTTAAAGTTTTCATCCAAGAAAACTCATCCGACTTGAAAAACAACCACAAACTTCTTGATCCTCTATTGGCGCCAATAACCAATATTGGCGCCAAACTACCAACGTGTGGTGTACCCATCTACAGAAATAAAGATGGTGGAGAAATGTGGCTTGAAATTGTTTCACCCAACATTGTAGATGTTTCTGTTTATTTGTGAAACTGACCTCGGAGCGGACATTTTTGAATTAAATTAGCGTCTTGAAAATTGCACGAAGGAATGAAGTCGAGCTTGTAATATAATTATGTCAAATATCTTCCTGAGTTAGACAAACACAATTGTTTGCGCTATCTCCTCAGTGTAAAAGGATGTTGAAAATGTAACTTATTTACTGTAAAGATGAATCCAAAATAATAGTAATTATTTGAGTGATCTCGGATTTAAATTATTTTGTGTCACTGTTGTACTCGTATTTTAATAAAACTTAATTTCTTTAGTTGTTGTCGAGTGACATTTGTTATTATAATTATACAAAAAATCCTTTAATTATGAAATAATCAGTATACATCGTTTAGCCTGCAGGTAACGGTCTTATGACCATTTTAAGATGATATTTACTTACTTGGGGGATCTATTGCACCATACATTAAGAAGTACTTAACTTCTTACAGATGACCAGAACAGCGCAAATATTATTAATGAAGTTTTGCGATAAGGCATTACAAGTCATGTGACTTAATGTACCCATAATAAGTCACATGTACCCGTATTGGATAGTCTATCATATTCGATTTCCCAAAAGATTTTAATACAAAAGCAACAGTATATCCATTGCCCCATAAGTTCGGAAGTTACTTCTTCCAGATAAACAGAACAACGCAATGGAGACCACTAGTAACCGGCTCGTCATTTGTTACCATCATCATATTCCCCGTGTATACATACACTGATCTATAACAATTAAAACTTGACAATTGAAATGGATGTCATAAGTTAAGGCGAGGCAAGTCGAAAGTTGTACAAGGACGGCTAACTTGGTGACATGTTCTGGCAGACTTCTGGTGTGAGTATAGTTTCACTTACTTCGAGTACACGGCGTAGGGAAGTCAGTAGGTCAATTAGTGATGTAGCTTCTACGTAAACCGTATTTGCTTAATGTTAGTTTGAAATGAGTACAGTTTGGTTTCGAATTATCTTTTTCTTGCTGTTCCTAGCGAAGAATATACTAACATATTAGCTGCCCCGCGCAACTTCGTCTGCATCACATCAGAGAGAGCGAGAGGTTTGGAGAGAGTGTGAGTCAGCCTTAAAAGAAAGACACGATATGCTATCGAGGACTTTTTGGATTTTTTTATGAGAAACAATTTAGTCATATAATGATTGTTGCGTAACTTCAACTGTTTACAAAGCGTACGCAACAGAAGCTCTCAACATATAGCATAACATCACGTTTGTAATCTGCAAAGGGTTAGGCAGAGGTACAAAATTATACAATTGTCAATTTGGAGCTATTCATTATTGACAGAAGTTTTGAAGATGCTTGTAAGAATCTTCGAATTTGAACATTTTTCCTGAAAGTTCATGTTAACTTGTACACTAGAATGTTGAAGACACATAACACAAGAAAGTGTTGAAGGGCAGAAATGTACCTAATAGTACATCCACATTTGGCCAGTTATGTTTTAAGTCCCTTATAATAGGAGCGAGCCTATTGCCATCAGCACAAATCCAGACTCCATGGCGTAGTGGTTGCTTTGTCGGTCGAGTGGTCACAAGCGCAATTGCTCAGCATGAGGTCCTGAGTTGCATTCCCAGGTAGGCCAAAGTGTTATTCGGTTATTTCATGGATCATTCCCACTAGTTCTACTACACAGCTCTACGGTAGAACTAGTGGGAATTATTTTCCCACTAGTCCTACGATTTCAGGTGATACAAAATCCTAGAACATTGCGCGCTAGACGCCGACGCGAGCGCACGTAGTTTGTTTACTCCGTATCGCTTAACTCAAGTTTTTTTCGGAGTACCCACATAAGTTGAGAATGGACGAAAATAGTGACGGAAATAACGAGGACGATAGCAATTCGATGATTACTTCGATTTCGTTTGCGGGTGGGGCGAGTAATAGTAGTAACCAGAAAGATTGCGAGATGAATTGCGGAGAAAAGAACCAGGGAAAAGAGTGATGAAAGCTGCAGTGAAGAGGGTTTTATACCGGTGATCAGAAAGCGACCTAAGCGCATTTTAAGGAATGAGTCTGGAATTGAAGGCGAATCGGGAAAGGAGATGAGAGAAGAAAATATGGATGGTACATATAAGATTAGCCTAACGTCCTTAAAAGTCTTGCCCAAACAAATGGCATTAGCAAAATTATTGAAAAGTGAGAATATTCAAAACATATTAAGAATCAACTATAAGAGTCCCTATAAGGTTTTCATGCATATTGCTAAGAAAGAAGATGGAGAAAAGTTAATCAAATGTCAGAAATTCGTTGATTTAGGGGTAAGAATTCAATTTGTTAACCAACTCAACTTATCTTACGGAATCATTAAGGGTGTCGACTTGGAACTGAATGAGTCAGAGATATTGGAGTCATTAGAGACTACATGCAAAATACAATCAGTTAGAAGACTAAAGCGTATCAGCCAGGACAGGGAGTGGGTGGACAGTGAGACTGTGCGGGTGTGTTTTGAGAGCCCTACAACTCCAGAATTTATTCTTGCCTATGGATGCCGTTTCAGAGTAGAACGATATGTATTTCCTGTCTCTCAATGCTCCAACTGTTGGAAATTTGGGCATATGAAGAAATTTTGCCCAACAAAAAAGATTCGGTGTCCTAAATGCAGTAAAGAACATGAGAATTGTGAAACAGACAGAATTGTATGTCCTAATTGCAAAGGACCTCACATGGCACTTGACAAAACGTGCCCTGCTTTCCTAAAAGAAAAAGAGATTCGAAATGTAATGAGTGTAGAGAACATATCCTATAGAAAAGCCTTAGAAATCTATCTACAGAACAACAATAAAAGCAGTATGGTTGTAGCAATTGAGGATTCTGATGAGAGAACGGAGGACAGTCAAACTACTTTGAATAAAACTTACAGTAGTGCTGTGCAATCGACAACTACTACACAAGAAGTCTTAGCTAATGACAGACAAATACAAAATCAAAAAGTTGACAGGTCTAAGCAGAAAAATAAAAATAAAGATGGGCGAGAAAATCAAACTACATTTATGGAAACAGAGTGGGAAACTTGTTCTATGGAAGATGAGATAATTGAAAGCGGACAGAAAAATGGACAATCGGAAAAAGAAGAAGCTGAAAAGAAGAAGAAAAGAAAGTTCAGATTTGTAGAAATATTTATAAAAATTAAAGAAATAATTTGTTCAGGGAAAGGAGTTGAAGAAATAATAATGTCGGTGTTGAAACTAATATACGAGGAATGCAAGGTATTTGTTAAGGATTTTTTAGTTGGAGGAAATTTATGTCAATGGCTGTTAAAATCTTTAAATGGATAGTTATCGCAAAGACACTTTGATTAATATACTACAACTAGCTGACTCGCGCAACTTCGTCTGCGTCTCATAATTTGAGATTTAAACTATCCTATCTCTCAAGTTGGATCGAACTGCACATGGTGTGCGAATTTTATTATAATCGGTTAAGTGGTTTAGGAGTCCATTGAGGACAAACATTGTGACACGAGATTTATATATATTAAGATGGAATAGTCAAAGTTTAAAGCCAAAATCACCTAATTTAGACGCGTTACTTGGGCAAGAAAAAATACACATTGTTATTGTAAGTGAAACTTGGCTTAATCCAGACGTTCGGTTGAATATGAGAGGTTACAATGTATATAGAAAAGACAGAGACGATTCTTACGGTGGTGTTGCGATAATTATCCATAAATCTATACAGGCGCAAGTATGCCCAGTTAGTATAAGTAATGTAGGTATAGAGGTTATATGTATGAAAATACTTAATTGTAAGAGTTTGGAATATGTTGTATCTATTTACTGCCCATCTTCAGTGCGTACAACATCATCAGATTGGGATAATATCTTCTCGTTAGTGCCTAAAAAATCGTTAGTTGCAGGTGACTTTAACGGTCACCATACGAACTGGTCTTATAAAACCGACCAGCGTGGAACTCAAATACTGGATTCATCTTTGGAACACGGCTTTGTTACATTAAATAATGGAGAGGCAACCCGGGTCAAATTAGTTAATGGAAATATACAAAGATCATCACCGGACATCACATTAGCATCATCTGACATCGCTATTAAATTTGATTGGGCTGTAATGAACGAAAATTTAGGTAGTGATCACCTCGTAATGAAGATTTCGATGAATTTCCAAGAACGCTTGGAGTACAATAAAAGACGAAACTTCAAAAAAGCAAAGTGGGAGGCGTATCGTCATGAGCTTACAGAGTCTTATACTGGGGTAGTTAACGTTAGCAACAATATTCAAGCATTATACGACTATTTCGTAGAACAAATTGATATGGCAGCGAATAAACACATACCTATGATTAAAATGTGTACTAGTCCCTTAAGGAATTTTAAGCCAAAAGAGTATTGGGATCCATCATTATCTAGAGCAGTGGCTGAACGTAGATTAGCTTTAGGCAAATTCAGAAGAAATCCTACTCCTGACAATCTAACAAGATTACAAGAGAAAGGAGCACATGCACATAATTTGATAATAAAAGCCATAAGTAGGGGCTGGAAAAAATTTTGCAGTAGCATAGATGAAACTTCTTCAGTTTCTGATATGTGGCGAAAGATGAGATGGCTTAAAGGTTATCGTCAAGCCAAATTTAGTGTGTCGGAGGAAAAACTAAAAGGTTTGTTACAGTCACTCACACCGGATTCCGTGATAAATTTACCACCAATATTCAAATCACAGAACGATTTAATAGAATCATCATTTACAATAGAAGAATTAGAGAATAGTTTAAAAAAGAAGGACACTGCTCCGGGTAATGATGGAATAACGTACTCTATGATTCATAATCTTCCGTGTGAGGCCAAGGAGTTTCTTCTCCGGGTATATAATGACATATATAGAAGTGGAGATATCCCAAAACAATGGCGTGAGATATCAGTTATTGCTATTCCTAAAGCTGGGAACAACACGAATACAGAGACTAAAATTAGGCCCATATCTCTCATATCTTGTGTCTGTAAAATATTCCATAATATGATTGGAAAAAGAATAGAGTGGTTTATTGAGAAACATTCAATTTTGTCACCTAACACGGTTGGTTTTAGGAGAGCTCAATCATGTTTAGATTGCATTTCAAGACTGTCTACTTATGTTCAATTGGGTTTCACTAGAAATGACCCTACGTTGGCTTGCTTTCTGGACATTACAAATGCGTATAACAATGTCTTAGTGGAAAAGGTTGTTCAGACATTGGATGATTTGGGAATTGGTTCAAAAGTTTGTAGGTATTTAAATTCATTTTTATTAGAGCGAAACTTGATGATAAAAAGTAGTAGTGATGGACGAACTCTTGATGTTAGACGAGCAAGCAGGGGGTTGGCACAGGGCGACCCAATATCACCGATGCTTTTTAATATTATTACATCAACAATTTGCCAACAGATTGAGACTGTAATTGTTTCGCAGTACGCAGATGATTTCGTATTTTATCTCAGCCATAAAGATTTAAGCCAAGCGGAATCGGATATGCAAGTTGCTCTTAACTCCACGGTTGTTATGCTGGATGATATGGGTCTAGACATGTCACCAGAAAAATCAAAGATGTGTCTTTTTAGTAGAGGTAGAAGAAGACGACAATTGCAACTTACAATTAACAACTTACCAGTTTCTTCAGTAGATTGTGTAAAACACTTAGGTATCTGGTTAGATAGGTCACTTCTATGGAAAAGGCATATTAATGACATACAGGAAAAAAGTTTAAAGTTTTTAAATTTATTTAAAGTTTTAGCGGGGCGAACTTGGGGAATCCATCCGAAACATTTGAGATCTTTGTATATTTCATTGGTACGCAGTAGGATTGACTTCGGTTGTTTTCTATATGATAATAGTGCAAAGAGTCATTTAGGTAAACTGGACAAAATTCAGAACCAGTATTTGAGGAGTATAGGTGGTTTTATAAAAAGCTCTCCTATACACGTAATGGAAGCTGAAATGTGCATTCCTCCTTTGTACCTTAGGAGATTATACTTAGCTTACAAGTTCTGTATAAAAAGTATGTCATGTTCGAACAATGTAACCATTAAATTAATAGATGATTTGAATGATCTCTCAGTCGCAAGATACTGGAACAATAAGAAAAAACCATTGCTTGTGACCGTATACAATGAGTGTAAACTCCGTAATATACATTGTTCAAGTATTTTAGACATGTACTCACTTGAAAAATGGGTGACAGGTATAAACGTACGGGATAAAATTAGTTGTAAGTTAGACTGTGTCAAAGCGGCAAAACGCAGCCATGAGGTTATATCACTGAAATTCGATGTAATCAAAGAACTCAGTGAAAAGTACCCGGGGTGGAAAATGTTTTTTTACTGATGGGTCTAAGAGCAAAAGTGGATGCGGTGCCGCTTTTTATAGTTTGAGTGATGGAACTTCGGCCTTGTTTAAATCTATGGATGCAAACGTATCTGTAATGACGATGGAACTCGTAGCAATCTCAAAAACACTAGAGAACATAATTTGTTGGGTGAATGCGAACCAGTCTGTGAATCAAAACATAGTTATATGCACGGATAGCAAAAGTGGTTTAATGCATTTGGCTCGATGCGCCTCTGGTTGCAGAGGTACACCGATAGCTTATGTAATTCTTAGACTATTTTATGAACTTAGTGACATTAATTTGAGATTGCAATGGATTCCATCTCATATTGGTATACATGGAAACGAGAAGGCTGACATACTTGCTAAAAAGGCTACTTTGGAAGGATTGGAAATTGACATCGCTCCGTTCTATACAGAATTACTTGGCTATTACAAGAACATATGCTACAATCGGTTTAAAGAGTATTTTGACAAAAAGTCTAAAGAAAAAGGCATATGGTATAAGACTATGCAAAGTGAGCCTCCTCGAATCCCTTGGTTTGCTGAAAGTCATACAAAGAGGTCGTATGTTGTTATGGCACATAGATTGCGTTCTGGTCATTTTCCATCCAGGAAATTTGGATATCTAATGAAAAAAGTCGATTCCCCTAATTGCCTAGTGTGTGATAAAGTCGAAGATGTCCAACATTTGCTGGTGGAATGTGAAAAGAACAGGACAGAAAGGGAGATTGTGATGCGGGAGTTAAAACTTAATATGTATGATGTTGGGACTTTCATTAGAATATTATCTACACCTAATTCGGGAGAAGCGAAACTGATTTATGAAATGGTTGCTGCATCGCTGTCTTCCTCGCTTACGCAATAACATTTCTACAAATAGTATTATAATTACGTGTAATAATAAGTTAGATTAGGATATGATGAGGCTGACGTACCTTTGTAAGGTAAAAGCCTCTAAATAAATAAAGATTAAAAAAAAAAAAAAAAAAAATCCTAGAACTAGTGGAAACAAAAAGTACCATTACTTCTACTGTTCTATTACACAACGGTACTTTTTGAATGGGATTTTTTATTCCTTACTAGTTCTACGATTTTGTACCTCCTGAAATCGTATAACTAGTGAGAATAAATATTCCCACTAGTTCTATCGTAGGTCTGTGTAGTAGAACTAGGGGGAATAATTCTGGATCAGGAATTTGTTTGTAGCAGCCACGGAGTTTGGATGTGTTCCCGGTTGATGGAATAGGGTTGCCCCATATTACATTATCACCATCATGAGCATAGCCTTTTCCCGACTTTTTCGGGGTCGGCTTTCATATTACATGGGACTTAAGAATAACTTGCGAAATGAGAGTGGTACACTTGCTACCTAATTTTTGAGGGATTATGGCGTTATATCTGTTATGTAAGTAAGTATTAAAAATATTCTCTTCAGTTATTCTAAGGCTTAAAGTCACCCAAAGGACAATGGAGAGGGCTATGCTCGGAGTTTCCTTGCGTGATCGAATCAGAAATGAAGACATCCGCAAGAGAACCAAGGTCACCGACGTAGCCCGAAGATTTGCTAAACTTAAGTGGCAGTGGGCAGGGCACATTGCTCGCAGAACGGATTGCCGATGGGGCCGA
The DNA here is from genome assembly GCA_916618015.1 of Xestia c-nigrum. Taxonomy (NCBI): domain Eukaryota; kingdom Metazoa; phylum Arthropoda; class Insecta; order Lepidoptera; family Noctuidae; genus Xestia; species Xestia c-nigrum. The sequence goes on along the minus strand of OU745258.1, from coordinate 9,517,563 downwards.
AAAGTTTTGGAGTGGCGACCGCGAACCGGAAGACGATGTGTTGGTGGACCGATGACTTAGGAATCGGGAATCCATTGGATGCGAGTCGCACGGGAAAGGTCAATGTGGCGACACTTGGGGGATGCCTATGTCCAGCAGTGGACGTCTTTCGGCTGAGATGATGATGATGAATTGTTCTAATATAACCTTCGCTATTGTTGAAAGCACAAAAAGAACGTCAGGATTTGATCTACTGCTTACTTCCATCCTACGTAAAAGATCTGTCTCGTACAGGGTGGATTCTTGTTACCCCAAACTGGAGATAGCTTAACTTAGCTACAGCGTGGATTGCCCTGGATTATTATCTTAGTTACAACACTGATACCGTGGACGTTTTAATTAGCAGCCATGCTCCGCAAGTCTTCGTGAAGAGGCTTTTCAAAGTATTTACGGTTAAAGCATTATTGAAAATAGTTACAAAACACTCTACAAATAAAACATCTTACAAAAGAGTGACCTTCTTTACTAAGATTTTTTTTTCACGTATTTATTTCTTCATTCAGGGGGCTTACTTCAAAATTGGCTGATTATTATAACAAAATTGAGAGGCCGTTTACCAAGCACTGGCCAGGTAGACATATATGCACATATTTTTTATGTATTGTAATAAAATCTCGCCTTGACGCAGTAGCTCCATGTAAAATACTGGTAGCGGTATTCAGCTGAATCCGGTTAAACTAGAAGCTAACACCAACATAGTTGGGAAATGGTTAGGCAGATGATAATGACGACTCGAATGGCGTAGTGGTAGTGACGCTGCCTTACGTTCTTAGGGTCCTGGGTTCGAATCCCGGTAGGAGCAAATGTTTGTGTGTTGAGCATGGACATTTGTTTCCTAGTCATGGATGTTTATATGTATAATAAGTATGTATTTACAAACAAAAAAGTATATATGTAGTATATCAACTATCTAGTGTCTACGACACAAGCTTTGCTTAGTGTGGCGCTAGGTGGCGCTGTGTGTTAATGTCCAGCGATATTTATTTATTTATTATTTATTTAATGTGATGAAAATCTCTCCTTCTACTATCTCCTTTTTTTGAAGAAGGGTAATATTATTCTCGTATCAGCAGCGTCACGAAAAAGAAGAATAAAATATGGCAGGTAAGTTACAAGATAGACAATTAATTTATCCCAAATCTTCTCATACAAAAATACAACACCAAAAGCTTCTCATGATTAACCAATTACCATTATTTAATTAAAAACATTATCCACCTTCATACCATCCGGTGTTTAAATGAATACCTTTACAAATACGCGTCGCGTTTGTTTTCAATACATACTTCGAGCTAATTATAATTTATATTTCAATGGAGTTAATTAAATTATAACGAATGAACGTGACAATGGGATTGTGATAAAATTAATAACATTTCGAACGAAACGCGTTCAACAAAATTAACTGTTGTCACTGAGCAAACATGCTGTCACAACTATCCCCCAGTAATGTACTAGCGATAGTATTATTCATGCTAAAATCACACGGGATTTTAACCTATATTCTGTAGGGAATAAAGGTGGAAATGTGTTACGTAGTTTCGGGAACATGATGTTAATTTGTCGCTCTCATACGAAGTTATGGCAAAGTTAGTACTTGTTATGTTATTCATTTTGAAAATTACGGTTATTGAATTTGAAGAGTACAGGGGCAAAACAAGGAATGTCACAAAAAATCCAAAAGTTAATTTTTGATGGCAATATTCTCATTCTCCCGCGTATTTTTGTTGGCATTATACAAAAAGCGTAAAAACAAACATAGTCAGATGTAATACTCGAATTTAAAAATTGGGAAGGTCCATGTTGTAACGGAACGTAAGAAGGAATGTCCCATCTTACGTTAAAAAAAAATTGCGGTCAACTTTTTTTTATGTTTATTTCTGTTTCAATATATTTAACAAACCACCTGAATAGTAGTCTAAAACATTTACCTAGAAATATTTCGTGATTTAGCAGGTGGACAAAACAAGAACTACTTGGTATGAGGTTTATCAATTTTTGTATGGGACGTACTGGACATTTCCAGTTTTTGTATGTTCTAAAAGTTTGAAAATTATAAAAAAATGAATGTAGTTCCCTACATTCATTTTTTTATAATTTTCAAACTTTTTATTTTCACAATAGTATTTATTGTTTCTAAAATTAAGACATTAGAAGGTATACTTAAGTTCTTAGCAGCAGTTTACAAGTTTAAGTAATACCTTGGAAAGTTGTTAACTTAAAAAATAAAAATGTTAAATAAACAACTTTTTGTTTTTGTGACATTTCTTGTTTTGCCCCTGTACCCTTCATTTATTATCATTTTAAAATAAGGTATTCTGATGAGGTTTCATTAGTATAACAATGGTCAGGTAATGGTGTCGATTCTGTCGTGCACGAGTTAAACTTAATTTAGGCTATTGCCATCTTTTTTTCTCTGATAAAACGAGAAAGAGACGGACGATATTTAGAGCTGTCAAATTTAATTGGAACTAATATTTTCGTACAAATGAAGGGTGCACGTAAAAACATGTCGACTAAAAACACAGTGAAGCGCAAGGTATAAACTAGTTTGACATCTCTAAATTAGTTCATAGCTATAGCCGTCCTTTTCTCGCACTGCCTTTTAGTAAAAGATAGCAATAGTTTAAATTATGTTTAGTTTGTGCACAACAGAATCGGCACCATTGTCAACAGCTACGAAACTAAATTATTTAAACGGAAAACAAACAAACTTGTTCAATATATTTCAGTTTTCCACTAGGCCATCACAATTCCATAAAACATTTACGAACAATACAAAAACAAACTACAAAACAATCCCTCCCAATCCTCGTATTATAAACTCATGACTCATCATACGAAAATCCGGCAGCGTACTGTACTAATAGCCGACCAAAACGCGTACTCGAGCCAAAAACGTATCGGCGTACTGTAGCGTTACTGTATTAAATGGGACAACGCAACGGTGAAATTGAAACCAATAAAATGCTGGTTGAAGTAAAACGTTTTTCGTGTAGCCGCCTTGCACTGCCCTCTTATTTGACGAGGGTTGTCATAAGTCTTCCTTGTACAGTTGGTTAAAAAGTGGTCTCAATATTAGAAAAAAAATAAAACGCAACGACTATTTTATGTCACTCCATTTTTCCATCGGTTATGCCACACTGCTTAGTCTTTAAAGTCCAACCGTTCCTTTTTTTTTTTTTTACCATAGCAACATTTTCGATAGTTGACTGGCAAGCTGTTAAAGTTACGTGAATGCACCCGGAGAGGTGTGCAAAGATCGTCACTCACTGGACACCTGATAGAAGAAATGGCAGCCGAGGTAGACCGAATCAAAAGTGGTACGACGATCTTTGTTTGCGGAGCAAACCTGGCCAGAGAACGCATAATAAGAGAAGGGGGAAGGAGAAACGGGAGGCATTTGTCCAGAAGTTGAATACTGGAAAGTCTAACAAAAAAAGGATGCGACCAAAACTGAAAAACCACTTTCCTATCCGACAGTACACGTGTCTGACGCTCCAACTATTCCATGACAGTTGACAAGCGTGAAGATCTGACATGTATTGGTTGGCGTAGTGTGATATTTTTCGGATTAATCAGTAGTCTGAGTTGATATATTTTAGGCTCAGCTTGTCTTGCCTTATCTTCGTCTGAAAAGGATCTGTCGTAGGCTGGTTTTAGATTGAATTTAAGGGTATACTGCTTCTGATGTCTTATCTTTGTGAAATGGGTCATTCCTTTGGTTATCCGTTATCTTTTCCCGATCATGTTGTCATTATCGTCTACCAGTAGGTATCCATTGTATTCTTTTGTATTTATTTTCTTATCATCTAGCTCATTATTTTATTGTATCATGCGCTGCAAAGAATCTTCTTAGTTATTTTTAAACGCAAGTCAATCTATATTTTCTACATCTCATTATTTCTTTACTACTACTAACTATACAACGTTATTTTTTTGTCGTTTTAATCCCTTTAAGGGCGGATATTACTCATGAAAATGAACAACTTTTACTATGGGACCGACTTTGAAATCTCGAAAAAAAAATCAGCTGCTGCCTACATTTTTTCGAGTTACGTGACCAACAATGTATGAAGCAGCTGATTTTTTTTCGAGATCAGATTTATCAGTTGTATACTCATAACTGGTAGAGTATACTTTCCAACTAGTGCCGTAGCTACGTATTTTGATAATGTGATTGAATAAATAATTACTTCTCGTACATAGCCGGCGGCAGTGTTTAGTTTTCTGAAAGAAGCCACAGAATATTTTTTCCACGACCAATCTTGAACTTTACTTCGTGTACTTTATTTCATTACAACTGCTCTCTCTGAAGTAAAACTTTGTGAGGAAACGGCATATTCTAGAATCAAAACTTCGTGGACACCATCCAGCCGCATTCCCGCTACAGCTTTACTCCTGTAACCGTATTCCTCTCGTACGTGACCAAGAACAGGGGGATAGATACATCGGATGTCAAGCATCCCGCAGTATGATTGACAGTGATTGACTGGGCTAAGTATCTGCCTACCCAAGCACACGTGTGTAATTATTGACGAAGCGTGTAATGATATAGGATTGTATGGGTACGTGTATGTAAGTAGGTAAAGATGGACCACTATTTTGAACAAAAAGGAGCATGTTCCGTTTTCATTGCAAGATTTGGTGGGATATATCCGTTTTAAAATGGTTGGTATGGAGTAAGCATTATTGGGAAATTGAGGTCGCTTTTGGAAGATGACACACACAAGGGCTGACATGGATATTACGTGTTTTTCTTAATGCTATAATTATGTTTCGCACCTAGAAAGTCTGGGTTGAGGAGTTCAGATAATATGATGTAGTTCGAAATCGTACGAGAAAAAAAAACCTATTGATGGCAAGCATGAGTGGGGATTCAAAGGCACGTTTTTTTTCTCTCAGCTAGGTACATTGCATACAACTTTTGAAAATGGAACATTCGATTCTCTTTTGTTTTAAGACAAGAGTAAAATTATGCTGTGTACATCACTGCCTGCTAAGGTATAGCATTAACAAAAAATATTTATAATTCTCAATCCCAAAAGCAATCATTCACAGAGCTTGCTATTAAAAGTGAATTAAATTCACATTTAGTAACCAGTAACGTAATGTATTAATGTATTACTGACATTGATATATTCTGTTATTATCTTTTGTTTAATCTGTCGGTTGTTCACCGATGATGTGTGAAAATGAAATTAATGTAATTTGGCTTGATTATTAGAATAAAAAAAAATAGTTTTTTTTTTCAGTTTTGACCTCAGGGTTTAAACAAACTAATATTATATCAGAGAGAATAAGGATAGCAAAGTAAAAAAAAAATACTTGACATAAGATACAGACAGTTCTGCACTTTGACAGCGAGTGTATGAGCGTCATTTTTGGACCCGGACGTGACTTTTTGTGTAGAATGTATAGGGTCCCTGCGGGTTTTAAAGATAAACTGAAAAGTTGACAAACAGGTCGATTACAGTGATTGCCAACTAAGAAAAATACTTGTAAATATTCAGAAGAAAATGTATGAAATCAGAATCATTTATTCGTAAACATAGGTAACAATTACAACAAGATCTTAAAAATTTGGTAGTGCGCTATGTTGTCTAGGTTTTTTTTCTTTTCTACGAAAGTTCGTGTTTTACTAATAAGAGTTTTTCACACCACGGATAGTAATAACATTACAATTCTTTTCCATTTTATTTCATAATTTCTACAGTTAATTATTAAATTAAACTCCTTTCACATGCAGACCCTCTAACTAAACCCTGGTTAAATAAATCCTTTGCCCTGTTATCAGTTAATAAGGTATCTGTTGCAAGCTTGAGTTTATAATAACCAGGCGCTGTTAATGTATCGCGAAAACCTTTGATAGCAACCTCCGTGTTAATTAAAATATGTGGAAGTACGTCGTTGTTTTGGACACGTCGCTAGTGGCGCCGCCAGTGGATTGAATATGTATTGTTAGTAAGAAAATGAATAAGAATCTTTTATTTATAAACATCATTATGTACACGGTGTGTGAGATGTCAAAATCAAAGCATTTATTTCTAGTAGGCTAGTTACAGACACTCTTGAAGTGACGAAACAATCCTAGTCACAAATGTTACAATATAGTTTTAAAACGTACAAATATAGACAAATCAGCTTCTGCTAGCTTTTGCTTCTGTTTGAAGTATGATAATTGTCCCATGGGATCTTACTACAGGGATAAAAAGTATCCTATATTTTAATTCGAGTAATAAACGATCTGTGTGCAAAATTGCATCGAAATCTGTTCAGTAGTTTTTACGTGAAAGAGTAAATTCCATACTCACAAACTTTCGCATTTATATTATTGGTAGGATAAATGTTTTAATTTAAAAACTATTAAGTAATCAGTAAGAAAGAAGTAAGATTGTCATTGACAATACAATAATTAGTCGTATTTTATTCCAACGAAGTAAGCTGATTTTCGAATTGTTACGCACAAACAACAAAATAACTCTATGGTCTGATTAAAAAAACCGACTATACATACAACAAGTACCCGTAGCTTCCCATTTTTGAACCTGTCCATATGCTGTAAAGCAGTAGTGTACAAATATTGTTTTACACAAAAAACAAGTATCTGTAAAGTATCAAGTCAGGTTATTCCCGGTACTCCCTATACATTTTGGGGTTACCAGGCTGAGATTTTTTAAATTTCCCGCGCTTTTTCAGTCTCTACTTTCATTTGCCAGACTTATAGTCTGTATTGAAGAGCTTCTTTTTGTCTCTGAAAGGTTCACTCTCTCTTTCTAATACGCTGCGATAGCTAAGACGTGTCCGTGTATAAAAAATGTCATAAAAAATTGTTTTGATTGTGCCAAGCTTGGACTCCTTGTTTAAACCGACCTACAACAGTCCACACAACATCGAAGAACCTAACAATTTTGATGATTATTATTAATCTGGAAAAAAATCCTTTTTTTTTTCAGATTAATAATGTAAAAGTGCTCACTATGACGGTCGTCCACTTTCAACCGGTTTTTTAATTTTTTAATTTTTTATTATTAAATTTCATAAAATTACAAGTTTTTTTTTACAGTTTTTTACTCGCCAAACTTTACAGTTTGATGGCGAATTTACAATGAGCATAAGTGTGAAAAGTGATCGACTGTCAGAGAGAGCGGTGGTCCTTTCCCAGCCGAAAGGTTAACATCTGTTTTCTATAAATTACTTACATCTATCTGTTGCTTAGTGTGCCTTCTTCCGCAGCTATTGGTGTTTCTCTAAACAAAGAATTTCCTTTATCTACGTGTCACCTACCTTTCATAAAAAATCAAAGAAAGCTTTTCTCTGACATTTTGTTTCCAAAAAATGTGAAACAGACAGAGATAGCAATCTACCGAAACCGGCTAGTAAGTTTTGAAAACTAGCTTTTGCCCGCGACTTCGTTCGCGTGAAGTTTTGATATCGCAACGCATCGCCTGCTCAGCGGAAGCTTTTTAACCGCTTGCAACATTTCATATTGCTGCTCCGCTCCTATTGGTCATAGCGTGATGTTATACAGGGTGTAAACCACCTCATCACAAAACCGTTAACCAAGCATTCTGTACATCAAAGTAAATAACTTTACGCAAAAAATATTGCTGGGAAACAACTTTTTTTTTGAGGTTATAAATCATGTTTTGTGGTAGAACTCAATGTAACGCACTTAAAACATTGTGCTGATGGATGGATTGAATAATACGGGAGTCGTGGAGGTGTTAAAAGTTAAAATCTTGCAAAAAAAACTTGTCAAAAAGTTGTAACTTTGACCCCCCATATCTCCGTAACTAGAAGGTTCCCAGGGCCTGCAGTCTCGACTCGAGTCTCGAGAAACGCAAGTCTCTACATTCAAGATAACGCGCAAAGTCGTACATTATCTTGACAAATCGATGTCGGTAGGCTAGCAAAAGACGTATTCATAGTTCGGCTTTTTCAAAGATAATTTTATGCCTTTACAAAATCTCCTTGAGTATGGGGAAAAGTAGAAAACATGGTTCAATAAAAAGAATTGTTTTCTTGGAACTTAAACTGAGACTATAAAAGCCATATTTTGAAGGCACAATTTTTCATGAAAACTTGTAAGTAGAGCCAAAAACGTTTAAAAAAAATTAAATAAATGATAAAATATTTGTGGAAATTAGAATTTGCCTCCTTGCAACATTGGCTTAATGTCAATGTCAAACTTGTCAATTGGTTTTGTATTGTTGTCATTGTCATTGGAATCCAATATTTATTTATGTTTTCAATGGTATTTTCTGAAGCATTTTTCATTGATAGCCAAGAGTACAGTACCTCCGCTAACTTTTTCTTTTTTTAACCTTTGGCTAAAGCTGCGACCCCACCAACATACTTCTACATTCACATATATAATGTAGAGAAGTGATACTGGAATTCAACCTAAAGTTCGTAAAGTCGTTGTGTTTGAAGAGATGGCTGAAATTCATAAAGCAGTTCCGTGAACAATTCTGAGGTTATTCCGTCCGGATACAGAAATAAGCAAATTCTAGGAATTTTACATTTTCACCCTGATATAAATCGGATTATTCCGAACCTGTGTGTCGAACCATGCCGAAGCTATCAGAAGCAGCATGTAGCGAGCTGTTGTGTCACACTACAGAAGTCCTCCGAGCCGGCTGGTGACTACGGTAAACGAATGACGAAGAACAAGCAGAAAATCAAACAGTGAATTTGTGTAGTGTGTGTAATATTGATCAGATTTTTCCAAAACTATATTTGTGTAATTGCAGTGTTCCAATTTTCGATACACAGCAGAGCTATTATAGCTCTTATAGCTCTGCTGTGTATCCCTAACAACTATAATATGGTAATATCATAGTTAATTTATAATTCTCTACCTAAGAAAGTAGTTGACCTATCCCATATATTTTTTTATACCTTAAGGAAACGGCTAAATCAACCAAATTATACACCATGACAAGTTCCTCAAAATTATTCATCTTACATTCTTCCCATATCAAAAATGCATTGTTCATGTTAGTATTTCAAAAAATTATAATTTTGCATTGTTTGAAGAGAGTATTTGTGTGTATTGTTGTTTGTATTGATGCAGATATCTGTACCTATGTAATGTTCAGTTGAAATAAAAAAAATAAAAAATAAAGACAGGTACATAATGACCTTCATCACATGTTTTATACATTTGGTTTTAAACAATAAGTACATAATAAGATTTAAAATGTGTGAGCGACCTTATTTATTAGTAGAATATTTGAATAACTTTGATAGTAATAAAGTTGATAATAGGAATCGATTGCAGTTGTGTGTTATTTCCATTTAAATGAATCCTCTTCCTACCAATTAAATCAATATTAGCGACGCCTATTCACATTAAGGCGCTCCACCCACTGAAGATGCGTCCCGCCCGCGGTGCGCGGAGCGACAGATTTTTCCATTGTATGCAAGTATGTAAACAATGGAAAAATCGGTCGCTCCGTGGTTGGAGCGCCTAATTCATGTCCGGAACCTTTATAGGTTAGGTTTGGCTTACGGCCCTAGAAGGCCGTAAGTACAGAATATTTTGGTACAGACAATAGCCCTTCGAGTAATAAGCCCGCCTGGCACAGTTTTTATCAATAATTCCGCGAAAACCACTAGTAAATTAATTTACATTGGTAACGATTCACTTTGCGGGCTGTCAAAAATGCTCGCAAAATATATTCGTAAACTTTACGAAATTCGTTCAGTTAGCTACAAAGATTGTTAGTAAACCAAGGACACTCGTTATCTTTGAGTGTAGAGACTACCAAATATCGCTAAATCTGGATCGGTGAGACTTTGCGACCGAATTCGTTCGTTTTTCAATCGTTATCTATGTCGAGACTGCCGGCCCAGGTATGGTGTAGAACAAAAAAAATATCGCAATGATGTGGAGAACAAGTGCCTTTCGGCTTCGTGAAGAGGTGTTTTACACCCTTTATAGCCTATAAGCCTTCCTCGATAAATGGACTATCCAACGCAAAATTCGAGTAAGTAGTTCCTGATTAGCACGTTCAACCATCAAACAAACAAACTCTTCTGCTACATAATATTTTATAGAATAGATGGCCGTTAATGATTCGTTAAGTATTGTAATCGAATCGAATAGAATAGCAACCAATGTCATGTCAACATCTCCTACGTCTGCGTAAAAAAATAATTACAAAATCCTGAATATGTATCGAGGATAAGCTTCTATTGACATTAAATTAATGCGCTCCATTCTTTCCGCGGAACCCAATTAATCTCCTGTACCGCTAGGGAAATAAGCTTGACAATGTATCACTTTTCTTTAGGGCACATCGTTCGCCCATAAAATGATATTGGCAAAAAATGTCGCGATGTAATAACATATGAGTTTGTAGCAACAACCTTATGTATCGAGGAGTTTTTTTTATGCTTTTCATAGACTGAATAATATTCTTGTGGGACATACTCGTATTATGAAGTATGGTTTGAACTTTACAATTCAAACGCGATCTGCGAATGACGATTTCATCTTTCATTTGTTCGGTGATTTTCCAAAATCCTTCCTTAGTGTTTACTTTCCCAAGAAACTTTAGTGCAAAATAATTTGCTTCTATTGTAAGCCCAGTGGTAGAGGTAGACTGTTGCCTGTCAGTGCTTGATTTTTATTTAGTACATGGCATGGAGGAAACCGGCATCCGAAGTCATATGACATCTACCAACCAACCGGTACTGGCCCAATAGCCATAGGCTATTCCCTCTCATAGTGAGGGAGCCTGTGCCCCAGCGGTGTCAACATTATAGGCTGAATATGCTTATCTCGGTAAATAGCTTTCATTTCCATCCTTCTTCCCGCAGCCCTTCCCAAATCGCTGCAATAAAACAAATAAAAAGCAGAAAAATCTTAAATAAAAATCCATGCAATTTAATTTGAGCTTTACTAATGAAAATACGCGACGGATTGGAGCTAACAAGAAGCGATGGCAGTCTGAACAATCTCCTTAAGAGACTCTTAGCTCTTCCTGATTGAGTCGAGGGCTGAAACATCGAGAGATTTCAAGAGACCAACTTTGTTGAGAACGTAACGTTTTGTGATACTCGTTCGTATTGCGTTGTTTACAATACTAGTGGTAGTTATTGGATTTGAGTTGCGTTATGTGTTAAAGGGGATGAGTTCTTTGTTATGTGTCTAAAAAAGAATATACGTCAAATGTATGCGATGTAAGGATTCCAGACAGTTTGTTACTTATTGCCTTTGATGATATACCGGGTGTAAACAACCTCATCACGAAGCCGTCAACCAAGCATTCTGTACATCAAACTAAGTAACTTTACGCAAAAATGATTGCTAAGAAACGACTTTTTTTTGGGTTAAAAATCATGTTTTGTGGTAGAACTCAATGTAACGCGCCTTAAACATTGTGCTGATTGATGGATTTAATAGCGCGGGAGTCGGAAAATCTAGCTAGATATTTGAAGGAAGTTCTCGCTGACGCTGTAATTTCTGACTTTTTAGCACTCCAACCCAGGTTGGTCCCGTGAAACTTTTAAATCAGTATTAGAGTCAGTCATATCACTATCGAATTGAATTGTAGAGAATTACCTATTTGTATGTTTTTATATTTATAGAATAAATTTTACTACGCTAACAATTTGTTGAATAACTTAAATACTTTAATATGTTAAAAGTTCTTTTGTAGTTTGTAGGTATAATTATAATAATTGTTATTTTGTTTTTTTGTGTCTAAAATATCTTAACTTTAATTTATGTTAAAAGTTCTTTTGTAGTATGTAGGTATAATTATAATTGTTATTTTTGTTGTTTTGTTTTGTGTCTAGATAATTAAAATTAGAAACAGGTATAACTAATAGTTTGTGTTTATTAATATTTGCATGCTATTTTTATGGCGAAATGTGTCATCGCACTAAAACTTTTTTACCACCTTTTGTACCACATTTACTGCAAATAAATTATTTTGACTTTGACTTTAGAAACAGTATCGACTAACATAAAATAAAAAAATTCGAATAAAATGTATGGTAAAAGTTTTTTGCAATTTCTGACTTTTTGAGTACTTCAACCTGGGGTGGTCTGCAAGAACAATTTGATCAGTAAGTATTAGAAACAGGATCGATTGGCATAAAAAAAAATGTTTTGTGAAAATGGCAATTTTCTTGCATTTTTTTTTTAATCTGTGAATGGGGATCATAATTTCAGTAAAATTATGGATGGTTTCCTAAGACCATTTTCATATAGCTGCAACGGTTAAGGTAGCTCCCCTTACTGCCCCGTTAACCGTTTCCACCCTGTATATGCCTTTAAGGGCCCGGTTTCCACCAAAGCTGAGACGAGCGGACCGGAGAGGAGACGTGTGGAAATCGACTAGTCACATTGATTAAATTCCACATAGTGTCTCTTGTCTCTCTTGTAATTTCTCGGATCTTACACATCTCTTCTGCACTCCGCTCATCCCCGCGTTATTGGAAACCGGGCCTTAGTCTTATAATAACGCTGTAGCTGCTACGAAAATCTAGCTTCTACAAGAGTTCTGTATGCGTAGCCTCATACCGCGTAGTAGCTTCGCTTAGCACAAAATACTCCTTTTACTACTGATCAAAGATGAAATTTATTATTATCGAGCAAGAAACACAGCTCTTCAAGAGATTCCGGCAAGGAGTTTCTTAGAAATATAAAATGGGAAGAAGTTTGTTTGACTATTGAGCATGTGTTCCTGGTTGGATTCCTAGATCGGGCAAAGTATTCATAGGTTTTCTACCAGGAAATTCCCAGTAGCAGCCACAAATCTGGATTTGCGTCCTAAATTCCTTATTATGACAATAGGCTCATTCAAGGAGGAAGAGGTTTTAAGTCCCTCATTATAGTGGGACTTAAAACTACTGGCGAAATGTGGGTATACTAAAAGGTACCCCGTCGTACCGTTTGCACCATTGACCTGCACCATCAATTGTGCAGATGAAACTAATTAGTTCCGAAACCGCGGATTGGGTATGGTCTTATCTGCACCAGATATGATTAAAACGGGAAAAATATTTTTTGCTACGATGTACTTTCAAAAAGTGTCCTAAGCTATTCAAACCGTTATATGTGATATTTTGCGACCTAGGAAGTACCGAGGACACTTCTGCCTAACCCTTTGGGAATTACAGGCGTGACGTTATGTTTAAATGTTATTAAAAAATAGGCTAGTTTCCACCATCAATGAATTGCAAATCGAATAAATCCGTCAGTTAGAGTATTGAAAAATAATAGACACGTATTTTTTGTCTTTGTAAATCAATGAATACTGACAAAGATAAAATGCATCAAAACTCAGGAGTGGGGGCCTGTGACGTCACAACGCATTAACAATTATATCACGACGTGACGTATTGCGAATCTTAAAAGCGTCGTATCTTCGTCAATTTTGGTTTACGTAACAAAAGAAAAAATACGTGTCAAATATTTTTGATAGTCTAACTGACGGACTACTCAATTAGATTTTTTCAGGATACAAGCCTTTTTGTAATTTTCCATAAGCAGCTCTGCACAACTACATTAGCACAATAATTCAATAATGTCCCCACTGCTGGGACGCAGGAAGACAGACTGGGCTTCTAATCCACCATGTACATAATAGTTCCAGTAGATGTCACAATAATAATTTATCTATTTATGACGTACATGGAGGACTTCTAGCTAATAAAAACAGAAAAAAAAGGAAACCATAGTCACCAGAAGGCCAATATTATTATAAGACCCCACGTATAGACGAATAATACCTAGTAATCTATGGTGTACGCACAAGAACACAAAACACACAGCTTTAAAATAAGTGAGAAACAATTTAAAAATTAGTTTGCAATTTTGTAGGAATATTGGTAATCAAGCAAGTATTTATAATATTCAATAGTGTAATTTATTAGAGAAAATCTTTGATAGGTAAACGTCACAAGGCAATTGCTTCGAGAATGATCTCTCTGAAAAACTTAACCTTAAGGTTGCGATCCATTTCTATCAAATTTACATAGCTGAAATTATAAAGAAAATATCTTATTTTTTTTGGTTCCGTTGTCTCACGAAGTGTTCACGCTCACCGTATGTTTGTTATTATTTAGACGAGGCTCAAGTACTGTTGAGAAATTCAAAGAGAGTTTGTGACGCGCACGTGTAGCTATCGTCAAGACTTATTTTCAAATTATTTTAGGTACTTAACTATTAGGTTCTGTTTGGATAGCATTGTGTTTTTGGACATTGTAATGTTTTATCGACCTACAAAAGGTAATTTTATTCAATATGAATGAAATTAATTAACAAAAACATCAGTGAGTTAAAGCTACTTAAAGAATAATTAAAACCAAATATTAAAGAAGGCTTAATTTACATAAAATATAAAGAAAGATGATTGCTAGCCTACATACCTACCTAACTATTTTGTTGACTGTACAATATTTGTTTTGCAAAAGATAAAACATAAACAAAAACAAACTTATCAAGTATAATTTTATAGGAATTATTTGAATGCGATTTAGATCACGTATGTACGTTTAGCGCATTTGATCGACAACATCCAAATTCCCATCCATATTTCAATGCCTTTGAACATCATAATACCACCACAACCACAATGACAATTAACTCTAAAACTTGAAACTATTCCGTCAAAGTTAAATCAGCATAGCGTGAAATTTCACACCTAGCTTTGGAGTGATAACACAAATTTCAGCAGTGTTTACATTGCGAAGTTGTCTGCAAGTTGAGCTCACGTGACTTGGTGCGCAGTGATGCGGAGCTAACTTTAGCTAGATATGGGGATATTGGGGAATGTAGGTGATGTTTGGCTTAGGGCCGGGTTTTTCAATCACCTGTTAACTTTTATCCGACGAATAAGTTTGACATTTTGACAGGTTTTGTATGACTGTGCCAAATTGTCAGATTTACTCTTCAGATAAAAGTTATGTAATAATTGTAAAATCGGCCCTTAGTGTGAAGTGCATGTTATTTATTGAATTGCGTTTTAAAGACTTCATGGATTTAGATACAACGGCAATAGTGAATACTACTAGTAATTTCGCGAGCTACCCTGACTCTTTCACCTTAAGGGGATAGCGCCATTTTTTTGTAATTTCCCGGTCAGTTCCAGGCTTGCAGGTTGTGTGTCACGTTGTGCCGCGAATCCTATTGTAATCGACCACCTAATACTGTCTAGCAAATTGCAAAATTACCTAAAAAATGTGGGCTGGCCTTGCGGTTCGCCCTTAGTGAGACAGAAAGTTTACAAAGACCGTACAAACATACTCGTAGTCATTTTGATTTCAAAGTTTGTTTATCGAGTCTTTCAACAAGTGACGTTGTTGTCTAGCAAGGGAACTAATTATTAATTCATTGCCTTGTACGATTTTTAATACGCATCAAGGCATCGAAGTCGAAAATAACTGCCTCAAGAAACCGTCTAGTCTAAAAGTTATTTCGTCAAACACCAACACGGCTCGGAGCCCTAAGGCGTAACTTCTGGCAGAACAACAGACAACTGCGTATCAAACACATCAGAACACTCAATAGTTCAGAGCAAACTCAGCCTTCCGAACCATCACGAAGTAACTCCAACAAGTACTGTGACATGGGTTGTGTTAAGTTTTACCCTAATTTTAAGTGTCTTGTTAATAATTATGTCTAAAGTTCCCGTTACTCCCCTGTGTGCGACCGTATTCGGTGCGTAACAGGGTTTTGGCATAGAATAAAAGGGTGTAGAGGGGAAAACTTTTGCTCCAGTTTCGGTGTAAATGCCTACAGGTTCGGGCATATTGGACAGACCAACGTAGTCAAGGTTTTTGCCCACGTTACGCTAAACATTTCACACTCCGTACATGATCTAGATCACCTTCATGCCCCAATTCCAATTTATTTGGGAATGGCGTAGCAGCTGTTAGTTTTCTTTAGTAATCAAGTGCACCATAGTTCGGATCACGTGCACAAAAAAAACGTGCGTGAAAAATATTTATCTTTCAAACAACAAAAATGTTCGTTATTCATCATTGGTATTAAAATAATTGATCTTTTTGAGCTTAATTTTCGTGATTAGTTCGACGACAATCAAATGACCTACGCATCGGAAAGTTTCACATCTTTACGGTTTTATTAATCTATGGTTTCGGGGAAAATAATTGAGTTGATTATTTATTTGGTTGTGGGCGTCGGGTGTCTAGTGTAGGTTGGTTTGGTAATCAAAATGTAAGGCTCTGTAGGTAGCACTGCTTTGTTTTGATCTAGGTGGGTAGATGTTTGTTTGACTAACTTCGAAGATCTTGGCATATTGAAGTTCTAGAAGTTTTGAACCGGTGTTTATTCCTGCACAACAAACTTTGGTTTCAAACTTCTGTGACTTTCTGTCTTCTATGAACTTCAACAGTTGGCTCGGTTTAAATAACTTGAATATCAAACTAAAGTTATTTCAATTATTATTTTTACTTTTGCTGCTCCAAAAACCACATTATTTAATGATTTTTAACACTTGGATTTTCTTCTAGGATTTTAGAGTTCAACGGACTGTGTAATGACTGAAGTTATTAAAATTAGGTAGTTACAAGAACAGGGCTAGAAAGTTGTCTGAAGCGGCTTTTTTATAGATTTTCCTAAGATACAACAATCACAAACACGATTATAATCAACGAACGTTATATGAATAGGTACATCACTTCTTGTATAAATTCAATTAAACAACCAACCAAGAAGCAGACGAACACATAAGACTAAAGAAGATGCACACCAATTAATAAACATGCAATCAAAGTTTCTCACAAACTAATATTATTCACGTAAAATGAATTCCCCAACTAAAACATTATTTTGAAATTGTAGTCTGGTAACACTTTGTATACCGGCTTTGTGAATGGTATGTAATGAGCGCTAAGTTAAAACTTTGTTAGCCTTCATATGAAAATGTCTGCACTACATATGAAACTTCAGTTGCAAGGTTTTCTTAGTTCCTAACTAGGATCTCATTTGATGATTATGTCTTTGAGTTTTACTGGGAGAATATGTAGGTCGGAGAACTGTCTTTTCAAAAATTTAAAGACCTGTTACCTCTTTGGTGTAGTGTCAGCCTGTGCTATTACTACTTCTCAAAGCAAGGAGTTTTAAACCTCTAGTTGGGCATTGTTTGTTGACTTTTTCTCTAGGTATCTCTCAATGGTGTCAATTCTGTTGTGCACAAACTTAACTTAATTTAGGCTATTGCTATCTTTTACTAAAAGGCAATGCGAGAAAAGGACAGCAATAGCTATCAACCAAGTTGGAGATGTCAAACTAGTTTATGCCTTGCACTTCACCGTGTTTTTAGTCGACATGTTTTTACGTGCACTCTTCATTTGTATGGAAATATTAGTTCAAATTAAATTTGACAGCTCTAAATTACGTCCGTCTCTTTCTCGTTCTATTAGACAGAAAAATATAGAAATAGCCTAAATTAAGTATAGTTTGTGCACAACAGAATCGACACCAGTAGCTGTCAAAGGTATGAATGAGTATAGGTCGGACAACTGTTCGAACTTTTGCGGTGTAGTCATTTTGTGGCTTATACCTAGGTGGGTTTGAGATTTACACATGATGAGATTAGGGCTAAAAGCGATGTTACTATTTTGTGACTTAGATATTATGAGATTCTGATTACTGACAATAAGTTCCTCTATTACTAGAGTCCTAAAAATAACAACAATGGCAAAATGTGAGTGTATTATTAATATTTCCTACCTCCAGAGAAATCATTTGGAGAAATATTTTTGGTAAATGAGGGCGATTATTACGAATGCCCTCAATTCCTCATATTAAGCTAATTGTCTGTGACAATTACAGCTACACGAAGTAGCAGAAGCAATTTATTAGGAGCCGTTTCATTAGATTTACTACCGAAAATAACTAAAACCAAACCAACTACGTAGTTCAGTAGTTACTACACACATCAAAAGTGTCTAGGGATCAAGCATTTTTATGCGGATTTCTTGAGATTGAGATGTGGCTTTGTAATAAATTTATGATTTTATAAATTTATATGGATCCTTTTTGGTGCATTTCATAATTTGAATCAGGAACTGTGAATCAAATTCGAGTAAAAGATGAAAATCAGCTGTCAATATTTTCCCTATAAAAACATACAACGCATTGAAGACATTATTAGTGCTACTGTTTCCCTACTACTGATTAAAACCAACGTTATTATGGAGCGGCGACGTCATTTAAGCAGGGACGAAATGCTCAGAGCCGTGGGAATGATAGAAGCTGGTTCCCGGCAACGTACTGTGGCTTTAGCTCTGAATACAAGTCAGAGTGTTATCAGTCGACTTTGGACACGTTACCGAAGCACTGGTACCGTGGCTGAGCGCCATGGAGGACGGTATCGCTGCACCACACGGAGACAAGACCGATACATTCAAATCTTAACTCGAAGAGCTCCAACAATAACCGCCATGATGTTAGCCGTGAGGCTTCATCACTCTTCAGGGAACTTAATTAGCGACCAAACAGTCAGAAACCGCTTGCATGAAGTGAACCTTCATTCCCGAAGACCGCTACGGGTACCACCTATAGTAATGCACAATCGTAGGATTCGATATCAATGGGCTCTTGAACACAGAAATTGGGCAGAAGAACAATGGCGTTTCGTGTGCTTTTCTGATGAGTCTCGTTTTGGTATGAGACCGGATACAAGACGTATACGACACTGGAGAACCCCTGGACGCCAACAGCGATTAAAATCCTGCCAGGAAGTCCATCCTTATAGTGGTGGAACCATCATGGTATGGGCGGGTATTTGGATCGGCGGAAGAACTGAGTTGATTTGGATCAGAGGCAACCTCAACGCTCAAATTTATGCCGAGACGATTGTATCAGACGTCATCGTCATAGAAATCGTCATAGAACGTCATAGAAAACACACCAAAGTCCCCCTACCAGACCCAGCACGCCGAAAGAAAAAACCTATTGTTCTTACGGTACCGCATAAAACCGCTTTCGCTAGACGCCAGAATTATGTTTTAAGCTCACACCTATACACAATAATAAATAAAAAAATAAACATAATTCAGTTGGATACTTATAAGGTTAAAGCTAAAATTGAGGAGTGGATCAAAGATCAAGACTACGAGGCAACTGAAAGTCTACTTACCTGGATCTCCTAAATCACTGGCATCTATCACATCACAACGAAGGAACCAACCCCCACTAACTCCACTGACTCAACACACCTCACACACCCTCACACCACTCCACACTCCGCTACACTACACCACATCAAACCGGACCACACCACCCCTCACCACTCCACACACCCTTCTTCCTTACACAAACATACACACACAACACTTGCACATGACACAACTCCCCACACAAATACAATTCTCACATATATTATTGCTTACCTAATTTAAAAAAATATAAAGTACTTACCTTTTGTTTAGATACATTTCACCTTTTAGTCTAAGTATAATTTTGTATGTGACCACGAGATTACGCTAGTACACTCATAACTTGCTCGTTCACTATTTATGCGAAGACACTGCCTCCTAAGATACAGGATCTTCCTAGTTTAGGAGTCAGGGCTCAAATTTTGTATTGACTACCTACTGTAATCGTCTCTCGCACACTACTTCTGATTGCCTATTTTTCTGTACTTTAGTGACTGTTGTGTACTTTATTATGTGTCAAAGTTGTATTTTTCCTAATAAATTATTATTATTATTATTATTATTATCGTTCCTCTACAAGTGCAAATCGGTCCCTTATTTCAGTTAATGCATGATAATGCACGACCGCACACCGCAAGAGTTGTAAGACAGACTCTCGCCGCAGCTAACATCAATGTCCTGCCCTGGCCTGCTCAGTCGCCAGACTTGAATCCGATTGAGCATGCATGGGATATGCTACAGAGAAGAGCTCTGCCGAATATGGAGGGTATCCAGTCGCAAGAAGACCTTTTTTTGTTGTTGCAACGAACATGGGCGGCCATTCCACAGCGTGATTTGGATGAACTCATTTTGAGTATGCCAAACCGATGTTCTTGTGTTGTTAGTGTTCGCGGTAGAAACACGGATTATTAATTGTTTAAGTTACCCAATAAAATTTTAAAGAAAACTGTTATTTCAGTCTTTTTTTCGAACTTTTGTGTTAGTGGTTCAAATGTCAAAAATCCCTTTATTAGGAAAATGGCAAATTTCTTTATTAATGCAAAGGTGACTTGGTTTATCGTTACTGTGACAAACGAAAACACTTTATTTGATGAATCCTTAAAGAAAATTTTAATTAATATCAATCAGGAGAAAAGTTATTGCAAAAATATATGTTGATCCCTAGACACTTTTGATGTGTGTAGTTACATTATTTTCATCTGCAAAACATACACACAAACCCGCGGGCTTAGTTACCAGTAAATAAAGCAAAGCGACTCGTGATGTAGACTGTAGCGAACACGTACTACAATAATTGTATTGGATTTGTAGATTACAAGCTAGTGGGGCAAATACTACTAGGTTGCAGGAACTAGGTACGTAGCAGCTAAATACTACGTACGTCATGTCACTCTTGTAATTTGCAAATGAGTTCGTATGCAGTTTGAAATTCGAATTTGGAAGCTGTCGTGAAATTCATTTCTCGCTTTTATTATTATTTACTAACTATTAAAAAATATAGAAGTTGAAAGCTCACTTCCAGGTTTTCGATTGAGCTGATATTTTTGTTACGTATTATTTAGATTGAATGACAATGTATGGTATGATTCCCGAAAACGGCGGACTAGTGTTTTTTAGTTTTTTTACACTGTGATTATTAGTTGTAGAAAATTTTAGGTCGTAATCAAGACAAACTCCACCATCTTTAAAAAAAAATGTTTGTTGAATTAAACTGTTTTACTTATCAAACGATTAGATCGCCAGGCTAAAGGTAAAACCAACTACCTATCTCGATTTTTATTGCTTTTTTTTACATTTATATCATTGGCTGAAGAATTAAATACCGATTCGAATGGTATATTAAAGTGAAAAACTGCAAAAAATCACGATAATTGGTTTTGCCTCTAACCCGGCGAGATTATTTATTTGACTGGGACTGAGACGCCATGGGTGGCGTTGTCATGGTCGTGCTGCCAAAGAATGCATGGTTGCACTTAAGTACTTACGGGATTATATCCGTGATTTTCTGTTGTTTTCATAGTCCCGCGATCATGCTGCTTGCAACAGCGTCGAAATATCGGGTGCTCAAAACAACAGAAAATTACGGATATAATCCCGTAAGTACTTTAAGTGTAGTGTAAAACCGTGAAAGTCTAAAACAGTGAATGTATAGTTGGTTGGACAACAAAATGGACACCCGCCTGGTAAGATGCCCGACATAAAACTCGATACATTTCTTGGTAGCAAGATGATGTACGATGGTTGCACCACCATGGTGTTCCAGTGTTATATTTTATTATAATAATAACATTATCTGCCTAACTTTTTCGCACGACGCCGAAAGGCACTTGTTTTGCCCATCATTGCGATCATTTTTTTGTTCTACACCATGCCTGGGAACCTTCCAGTTGCGGAGATATGGGGGGTCAAGGTTTCAACTTTTTGACTTGTTTTTTTTTTAAACAAAAGTTTTTTTTTGTAAAATTTTGTCTTTTAACACCTCCACGACCCCCGTACTATTCAATTCATCCCTCAGCATAATGTTTTAAGTACGTTACATAGAGTTCTACCACAAAACATGATTTAACCTAAAAAAAAATGTTGTTTCCCAGCAATATTATTTGCATAAAGTTATTTAGTTTGATGTATAGAATGCTTTGTTAACGGCTTTCTGATGAGGTGGTTTACACCCTGTACAATATTCTTTTTTTATGACACAACATGATATTACTACAAACTCTATTATTTAAATATTTATAGTCATTGCCCACAAATTCCACGAAATCCACTAAGGCTTAATTTACACCGCCGCGGAATGGAATGGAAGCGAATTTTTTGCAACGATACTACAAACTGACGTAACTAAAAGAGTTCTCGAGAATGCGCGAGGATTTCGCGGACGACGCGCGGCCTTATTTTGACTCGTATTTCGTTTTCATGTTCTACAATTTATATAAAGTTCATAATGCTATTTACAATGTCGTTGCAAAAACTCGCTTCCATTCCATTCCGCGGCGGTTAAAATTGAGCCAAAAAGCTAAAAGTACATGTTCCTATTTTCAGTGTTCTCAAAGTGGGTTCCTGTCAATTATATAATATATAACGGTTTATCTGAACTCCTCCGTCATCAGGATTTACAAAACGTTTAGAGGAAACGTGAAAATAAATGAAATACCTTTCTAAATACGTGATTCTTGGAAAGACCGAGACCACCATCCACAGTCGAATTATCCCTGAAATCTTATACCACAATAAAATTAAAATACTCAAAAGCTCAGGATATACATGCCAGTCCAATTTCCGCTTACTGGATCTAAATACAACAATTCCGCATTTCGTGGAATCACTTAATTGTAGCACAATCTTAGTGCTTGTTCACGTACAACTTGCCGGTGAGGGCACGGTGACGAGCGGAGCGGGCACATACAGGGTGTAAACCACCTCATCACAAAGCCGTTAACCAAGCATTCTGTACATCTAACTAAATAACTTAACACAAAATATATTGCTGGGAAACAACTTTTTTTTTGAAGTTATAAATCATGTTTTGTGGTAGAACTCAATGTAACGCACTTAAAACATTGTGCTGATGGATGGGGGGGTCGTGGAGGTGTTAAAAGTTAAAATCTTACAAAAGAAAACTAGTATTTAAAAAAAAACTTGCGGGTCCGAATCCAATCCACGTGGTTTGAATGCACCTTAAAGTCTGCACTGTCGTGACGATCAACAGGTAACACGTCAATTGCTTTCAAATGAAAGCTCCAATACATTGATTAGTTCTCACTGCGAGCAGAAAGAAGAAAGAAGTTCAAAGATATTCTAATGTTGGTCTCTTATTACCAGCTAAACAAACCGGTAGGTGCTTTTATCACATCAACGGGCAAGTATGACATACGTTTGGTACGCTAGGGAATGGGCAACTACAGTACTTTCACATTTTTAATGTCTTGTGGCTACATTTAATTTTCATCTTTTTTTCGACAATTCAAAAGTGCCTGTAACTGGCCTACTCGAAATAAATGCTTTGATTTTGATTTTATGTAACTGAAATCATTTCATATTTTGCTACCGCGTTCGCTTATCAATATGAGCTAGTCCTTACAGCTCGTATATCCACGCGTTCCCTACGATCATTATATGGAACCGGCCATATAGCAAACGGGGAGTTTGTTGGTTGGTTCTATATTCCGGCTTATCGTTCATATATCTTACAGGTACATACATAGATATTGTACAATTTCAGACCGAGCGCACTAAAACAAAGCGCTTTGGTTAGGGGTAAAATTGATAATGGTCGTTGAGATTTAGAGGAATTAACAAGGAATTTTAGTACTTCTATGAATTATTCTGTAAGTAGATGCTGTACAAAATATGTTTCCTGCCTTTAACGTATGTATAGTGCGTAGCTGCTACTTCGTGCATGCTCTGAAAAATGCACGCGTGCGAAAGTCTTTACTTTTGCACTTTTCCAAGTTTCGCGCGTTTGAGGGGTATAAAGGGTGTAAAACATATCTTAACTTAACCGAAAGGCACATGTTTTCCCCTTCACGACGATAGTTTTTTTTTGTTCTATACCATACCTGCTGGGAACCTTCTAGTTATTGAGGGTCAAAGTTCCAACTTTTTGTATTTTTCTTTTAAACACCTCTACGACCCCCCGTACTATTCAATCCATCCATCATATTTTAAATGCGTTACATTGAATTGTACCACAAAACATGATTTTTCACCAAAAATAAAGTCGTTTCCCAGCAATAATTTTTGCGTAAAGTTTCTTAGGTTGATGATGATGTACAAAATGCTTGGTTGACGGCTTCGTGGTGAGGTGGTTTTCATCCTGTATACTTTTAAATCATTTACCAAAGTGTCTGCAGACTTAAGTCAATTCCAGCCTCCTTTTTCCCACTGACAAATTCTTTAAATAAATAAAATAAAATAAATAAATATCGCTGGACATTACATACAGCGCCATCTAGTGCTAAACTAAGCAAGGCTTGTGTTGTGGTCACCGGACAGTTGATGTACTACATAATTATATACTTTTTGTTTGTAAATACATACTTATTATACATATTATAAACATCCATGACTCTATATAGAATATACATGCTCATCACACAATTGCTCTACCGGGATTCGAACCCGGGACTCTAAGAACGTAAGGCAGCCTCACTACCACTGAGCCATTCGGATCGTCAAAAATCGGGCCGTTCCGGTCCGTTTTCGGGTCGTTCTTTGACATGAGTTCCTATAGAGTGTTCATACGAATAATTTTGTCAACTTTAAAAAAGTATTAGTAACCTGTATATCAATGCAAAATAATCGTGCTGGGTGTAATTATAGAAATAAGAAAGTTTAAAAAGTAGGAATTTACCTAAAAAAAGTAATAATGAGGCAAACAAAAAAGTTTAAAAGAAAAAGGAAGGTTTACCTCAAAAGCAAAGAGTAACAGACTGTAACTGAAGCGTGAAACTAAATGACTGGATGGGGTTAACGCTCCCAAGTGGCCTCCAAAGACTGGGCTCAAGAAACTAATTTAAAAGTTCTTGATTACAAATCGGTTGACTTTAATCAGGTCAAGGGTTCAAGGACTATATAAAAGTACGAGAAAGGTGTCTTAAATAGATCCGGGATAAGCTTTAAGGTTCTGTGAATGGTGGAAAAACACAGAATAAGGAAAATTGTGAGGAAACCGGCACATCATAGAATAGGCCAATCACTTTACGGAGTTCTGTATGGGAAGGTTCGCACAAAATCATAACCGGACTTATGAGGTTCTTTTTATGCTGATTGGCTAGATAATATTACATCTATTTGTGACCGTATATTGCAAAATTAAGGTGGCTTATAGTTTTACTGGAAATTTTGTTTCTAAGTGATTAATTTGAACTGAAATAAAAGCAAATCTAATAACCGAGATATACTTAGGTAAACTTTTACCTTGCCCTAATAAGTTACTAACGCTACGTTAATTAAGCTTTTTTTTTAGTTGCTTCTACTAATTTTTAGGGGTTTTAAAATAAGAGTTAATTGTGACTTTAGCAAAATCGATAACCGTATGTTTTAAAGAGTTTAAGCATTTGGTCAGTTGATTGTTCATAATTATCAAGGAATTAAGCAATTAATTCACTTGCTTTTTTAATATTATTTTTTACATGGAATTAAAATACTTAACTGCCATTTTTCTGTTTAACTTTAGTCTCTTAAATAGTTTCAGTAGAAAACTGGCAGAATTAAGCATAAATTCCAACTGCTTACAAAATCTTTCATTTTTTACAAAGATCTCGAACTGTAGGTAGTTTGCGCGGCGCGGCCGCAAGTCGTACCTCGCCGTCCGTCGCCCGCCCGCTCCTCCGCGCGGCGTGCGGGTCTTTTGCCTTGCGTTCATTTCATTCGTTTCCGAAGCGGCGGTGATCAGCGTAAGAAAATGGAATTCCCGAGTTGTGGGATTTGTGGTTGTGAACTTTGATGTTGTGAACATAGGCGTGAAGGGACAAAGAAAGCTTGTATCGTCAAGTGAAAAACGTAAAGATGGAAAATTTACAACAGTATCTGAAGAGAACATTAAGTTGCACTCAAAGTGCAGAGCTTCATACATAAACGAACATTGCATTCAAAGTGCGGCAAAAAAAGTGCGGCAGGAAAGACAAGCCGATGATAGTCCGTTTGACTAGGGTGGAGTCTCCTATTATCGGACTTACTCCAACTCCTAAAAATCCGCCCCTAAGGCTACCCACTGACCAATATCTCTTAAATCATAATAGTTTTAATGCAAAAAGTGACTCTATATCCATCCGCATTACCTCCAATATTTTGATGCGGGTGCATCAATATTTGAACGTTCAGCTGGCAAAAGAGCACGCGCAGGTGTGGACGTGCGTCGTTTGGTGTCATTGCCGAGTCAAATCCCTGAGTAGGTATTTGGAGGGAATTAAACATACCTATGGTGTTATCTTTTATTTTTTCATGAAGAATAACAGTCAAAGTATCTTTTAGATAACATGTTTTTACATTTTTTTGTCTATTTTATTAAATAATAGCGGGGGCGAGATTAGGGATCTACACTGGTCAGCAAATATACCGAGCCACCCGCTACCTAGGAACTGTGATTCGATTTTCTCAAAAAGTATAAAACTTACAACTATCAAAGTTATACCTACAAAAAGTGCGTTTCATGGTGATTACAATGACTGCAAATTAATTCGTGTTTTTGCTACTTTTTTCGATTAATAATGGATACAACACCTCAGGAAGCGGCTCAAGCTGTAGCATTACTTCAAGCAGGCATTGCGCAACGTGAAGTCGCTCGAAGGCTTCGAATCAGCAGATCTTCGGTGCAACGAGTTTACAGACGATACCTAGAGACTGGAGCATTCGATCGCCGTCCAGGTACGGGCAGACCTAGGGCTACATCAGCAGCAGATGATCGTTATATCCACCTTACTGTTCTGCAAAATCACCACCTCAAAGCAGTTCAAGTCCAACAAAGTCTGCGTGACGAACGCCAAGTGGTCATAAGTTCAGATACCGTCAGGAGAAGACTTGCTGAACGGAATCTGACCCCAAAAAGAGCTGCAACAGGCCCAGCATTAACGGCAGCACACCGTCGAGCACGACTTGAATTTGCTCGAGAGCATAGGGATTGGACATTAGAGCAGTGGAGTAATGTACTCTTCACTGATGAGAACAGGGTGAGTCTACATGGAAGTGATCGACGTCAGAGAGTATATCGTCGCCCTGGAGAACGTTATTCTCAGTGTTGGATCGAGGAAACTGTTGCTTATGGAGGAGGATCTGTAATGGTCTGGGGCGGCATCTCGTTAATAGCACATACACCGTTAGTTTTCATCGAACCGAAGGCCGTACACGTGGACTGACTTCTCATCGCTACATTACTGAAATCCTTGCAGACCATGTGGTACCTTACGCAGGATATATCGGACAGAATATGCAATTGATGCATGATAATGCACGGCCTCATGTTGCTCATGTGGTGACCCAGTTTCTACGTGACGTCAGCATTCGTACGATGGACTGGCCAGCTCGAAGCCCGGACTTGAATCCGATAGAACACTTATGGGATGAGCTGAAACGTCGGGTTCGAGCCCGGACCCACCTGCTCCAACAAGGCTTCCAGAGCTGCGAATCGCAATTGAAGAGGAGTGGAATAAAATTCCTTAAGATTTTATCGTCAGGCTCGTAAGGTCGATGAATACAAGGATGCTGGCAGTTGTCCGAGCAAGGGGAGGGAATACGGAATATTGATCAATTTTTTTTTTGATTTTATCATTGTTTTTGGCTTTATTTTTTTTTCACTTTATCATTACTAACGATTGTCATGACTGGAAAACGACTCTTCTTTGTAAAATCCTTAATAAACACTGAACTATTGTTTAAACCCAATGAGTTTCCTTTCCTTTTAATCACCATGAAACGCACTTTCTGTAGGTACAACTTTGATAATTGTTGGTTTTTTAGTTTTTGAGAAAATCGAATTAGAGTGCCTAGGTAGCGGGTGGCTCGGTTTATTTGCTGTCCAGTGTATATTATTGATAAATCTCTATATCGGCCGGGTGGCCGATATTGGGGTAATGCATGAAAATGTTAAACCACATGTTTAGCTATTTTATACGTTAGCAGTAACATTAATAAGGTTAAAAATGAAACAACAGCTCAGTTTGATAACTAGATCCTAACATCGGGCGCCTCAAAACGAGTTTTATCAATTACGGCCGATATAAAGGGAATTGGTGCGTAAAAACGGCCATCTTAGTATAGGTACAAACAACGTGTGAAAAGAAGAAAAAAAATTGAAGAGAATAAAGCGGAGAGAGAGACAAAAACTGGAAATGAGAATAAAAAATAAACCCGCCAAAGAAACAAAAGTAGTAAAGAAGAGTTGATTATAGGACAGAAATCGCGAAACTGACCTTATTGATTTAGCTTGGCAAGACAAGTTTGGAAAAGGAGAAAATTCTTTGTGCTGGCTCTGAAGAAAACCTAATTAGTGATGTTGAAGAAGATGAAAACAAAAATATTGGATGCGACATATGCTCCAATGGTTCCACTTAAAGTATACAGTCCATCGTGGGTGAATTGATGTGGCCTAAGAAGATTCTATTAGAAGGAAATGACATCAGAGTCTTAAAATTAAAATAAATTCTGTTATTATAAACTAAAGATCGCAATGATTCAACATTCCTAAAAAACAAATAACGAAAGGAACTCCAAAAAAAATTATTATACATAAAAATAATTACCAAATAAAGGGAATAGAAATTTAAATAGTGCATTTAAAAAAAAATGAATGTGATGATAATTAATAAAAGTGATTTGTACCTGAGCTGAGTTGAAATATAAAACGTTATAATTTTTTTGTAGTTTATTCATCTTACTTCACTTTAGAAAAGGTAGGCCGATATTAGGGTCACAGACGGCGGATATTAGGGTGTTATAGGCCGATATTAAGGGAAATCGCCATATTCGGAAAAAAAACATCTATATTATCAAAAATAACAAAGAATTCATAATTTTGCGAATGTAGTAATGGAGTTTCAGTATCCCTTTACCCAAAAAGACACTGCAAGAAAGCAAAAGCTATTAATGTAAAAATTACAAGCAGTCAAAGTCCAAAAAAGTTGACATGGCCGATAATTGGTGCCACCACCCTACCCTATTTGAGCAAAAATATATTTTTATCAAATTTATGGTCGGTAGCAAGATTTTAAAAAACATATTGCGTCAAACCAAACGCAAGCAACATGGATCGAAATGTTGAGGGAAAAAACAACAACCCATACAAATTGTGCGGTCATCTGATAGGTAGCTACTTTGATACTTATGGGAGTTACTTTATTTTTTTTTTCTCATACTTCGACTCATGTTCCTGGGAAAAGGTTGTTCAGTATGACCCGTAGAATCATTCAAATTCGGGTATACCTACCTACCCTTTATTTAATTCTCACAAAAATTGCTTCTGCGCATTCAAGGTCAGCGCTCATAACTCGTTGCACGAATTATATTCTAAAATTAATCGAAATAGGTTCAGCAAATTATTTGAAATACTTATAGGTATTTTTTTACCTATAAATAAAAAAAAAAATGTTTTATTTTTGACCAGAGATCCCTATTTATAAACACACAGTAGGTATACACAAACAAATAAATATTTAGGTACTATATTTCAGACCATTTACAAAACCTTAATGGATTAAACACTTAATAAAACTTTTACATGAATCACTCCTTCGTCAGTGGTAGGTACCTACCTGTGCCCACGCTCTGTCTCTCTCTTTCGCACAGGCGGCGAGCAGAGCGGATCACGCGCACTCAAATATGAACTTAACGCTCTTAGTGATAAGGTCGACCACTTATAGTATTCCATAAAAAATCTTAAAAAAATTAAGATGCTGTTATTAAATTTGTTTAATTTTAACAATAAATGTTTATGTGATAATATTGTTACGTAATTAAACACTTTTCATTTAGTTATTTTTTTTACTGAATGGATAACGCAGCAATTACTGTTATGTCACAATGCACTTAAAATATAACTTTAAATTTATGACTTATTTGACTAAAAGCACGCTAACAATGATTTTGCTTCATCAGCAGACGGTTATATATAATTACCTGTAAGTAATGAATGAAAACATGGGAAACCGTGTTTTTTTAATATAAGTACGTTGCCTGCACTTTTTTTGATTAATTTGTGTACATGCTCTCACAGACCCTTCATTATAAGCTATTTTCAGTTTCTTTATCAAGTTATAATTTTCGCTGCTAAAAATGGCATTATTAGGTTTAATGTCCGTTTTCGCGCAATGCTCTTTCATGATTTGCTTAATTTTAATTTATTACGTAATTAAATAAACAGCTCTACAAAATATATAAAAAGAAAACAGTTATGAATTAGTGTAAGGTCCCACCTTAACTTCCCTGGCCTAAGAAGCAAAAATAAGAAAAGACGTGACATCTACCGATGCGCACTGGGCCCGCGTGGTGGATAGTCCATTTCCACTTACTGAGAGGAGGCCGTGTCCCAGCAGTGGGAACATTACTTATAGGCTGATGATAATGATGATGATGAAGGCTGCGTTTCCACTACAGATGAGCGAGGATATGTAGCAATGGATGTCTGTGAAACTAAGTAATAGGTAATCGCTTGGGTTTCGCAGTTTGAGCTATTCTAGCTATTTCATTGGCTAGTTCCACACAGTAGCTCCTGAGTCTACACTAAAATTTTTCTTCCAAAGCCACCAAAGAAATACACAAATATGAAATCCTCATATTAATATTAACTCGATGATATTAACACGCCAAGAGAAAACTTTGCACCCTTTTTGACGAAAACTACGCGGGGGGTATGAAATTTCGCACACCATAGTTTATGTGGAGTCCAGAATGCTTTTGTTTTAATAATGCATATAAAAATACATTAAATCAATAAATAAAACATTACACACACTACCATGTATTTGACAAATACCCATATGTGAGAACGTTTCGTATATGAACAGATTTGGTCGTCATGGCAACGACTTTGTTGATGTTTGCCAATTTATTTATTAATGCGTGAAGCAAAATCGTTATACGTTTTTAAATTAATTATGGTCGAATTTCGACCACTGTTTATAAAATACAGATCTTACTTCCACAGGCCAACATATACGTCAAATAAAACTTTATTTCTTTCTTTTCTAAATCCTACACGCTTCATGTTGGCACTAACGAAGCACCGCATCGTAAGAAGGTCGTAACTAAACGTAATGCGATAGGTCCGTAACAAGCTGTGCGATTGTTTATTTTGTTTTATTGTGAGTGTTGCCGTGTGAAATTCAGTGGCCTGCAGGGACTTGACACTAACTAAGGTAGTTACGTGCAAGGGTAACCTATTGATATTTTATTTGGAAACCCTAAATTGATTTTGTACACTGAAAAAAAAGGTTTGTTGGATTTACCAAATTAGCAAAAGTTGGCTGAATTACAAGGAAACTACGATAAATATAACAAAACCTCGATATTGAACTTACAAAACTAAAAAGGTTGAAGTTGATATCAGAGTTTTGATGTAAATCAACCAAGAGTATTGTCCATTTTACCAAACAAATGTCAACAATTTAATTTATCATAAATATATGAAAAATATAACAAGACCTCGCGGTTGAACTTACAAAACTACATAGGTTGCGATCAAAATATAGTCACTACCAGAGTACATGGTGTAAATTAACAAATAATATTGTACATTTTACCAAACGAATCTCAACGATTTATTTTGGTTGATTTTAGCATAAAAATATGATAAATGTAACAAAACCTCGTGGTTGAACTTACAAAACTACATAGGTTGCGATCAAAATATAGTGCCTACCAGAGTACATGGTGTAAATTAACAAATAATATTGTACATTTTACCAAACGAATCGCAACAATTTATTTTGGTTGATTTTATCATAAAAATATGATAAATATAACAAGACCTCGTGGTTGAACTAACAAAACTACATAGGTCGCTATCAAAATATAGTGCCTACCAGAGTTCATGGTGTAAATTAACAAATAATAATTGTACATTTTACCAAACGAATCTCAACAATTAAGTCTGGTTGATTTTATCATAAAATTTGAGAAATATAACAAGACCTCGCGGTTGAACTTACAAAACTACATAGGTTGCGATCAAAATATAGTGCCTACCAGAGTACATGGTGTAAATTAACAAATAATATTGTACATTTTACCAAACGAATCTCAACAATTTATTTTGGTTGATTTTATCATAAAAATATGATAAATATAACAAGACCTCGTGGTTGAACTAACAAAACTACATAGGTAGCGATCAAAATATAGTGCCTACCAGAGTTCATGGTGTAAATTAACAAATAATAATTGTACATTTTACCAAACGAATCTCAACAATTAAGTCTGGTTGATTTTATCATAAAATTTGAGAAAGATAACAAGACCTCGCGGTTGAACTTACAAAAGTACATAGGTTGCGATGAAAATATAGTGCTTACCATAGTTCATGGTGTGAATTAACAAATAATATTGTACATTTTAACAAACGAATCTCAACAATTTATTTTGGTTGATTTTATCATAAAAATATGATAAATATAACAAGGCCTCGTGGTTGAACTAACAAAACTACATAGGTTGCGATCAAAATATAGTGCCTACCAGAGTTCATGGTGTGAATTAACAAATAATATTGTACATTTTACCAAACGAATCTCAACAATTTAGTTTGGTTGATTTTATCATAAAAATATGATGAAAATAACAAGACCTTGCGGTTGAACTAACAAAAGTACATAGGTTGCGATCGAAATATAGTCCCTACCATAGTTTACGGTGTAAATTTACAATGAGTATTGAAAATGTTACCATACAAATCTCAACAATTAAGTCTGGTTGACAAAAGGAATAAATTAGAAATTAGCAAATAACCGAAAATTGACCATTCGTCCCCTTATCTTCGAAACTACTGGGCCTACAATTTTGAAAACAATGCAGAAAATAGTTCTTTATCTACATATGACAGGAAAACATATAAGAAATCTATGGTATTTAAAGTAACAATCATAGTGAAAAAACATGAACAAGCCGATAGATGGCGTTGTGCCGATGACGCGTCTTTCTGAATCGCGGTGTTAAGATTCTCCACGCGTGATTGACCCTCCTTGATTTTGCCTTAAACCTTACTTCATAGTATCATTTCAATAGTAAGCTCTTCTCGAGACTTTCACACTATGTGAGTCCTCACAAGTCACGTTGATGAAACGTGGCGCGGTGGCCAGAGCCGCAGAGTGCGAGGCGAACTGTCGTGGTAGTACGACATCCGTACGCAGTACCACAAACAAACTGATTTAATACTTTCTACCATGTAATAAGTGCTATCTACAAAATTTTCGTTGAAGATTTTACTAAATACCTTTGCATTTTCTATTAAACTAGCTTCGGTAATTTGTATCAAAAACGTAACAGTAGAACATACAAAATGTATTTGTTAAAAAAAACAAGTATGTTGGGTAAAATATACAATATCTCTTTGGTAGATCGCAGCGAACTACATTGTACTTTTTACTAAAGTACTTTGATAAAAAGGTTACGAAAGTACTTTGGTTAAAAATCTACTAAAGTTCTTTAGTGAGAAACGTTACTAAAGTACTATGGTAAAAAATGTTACTAAAGTACTTTGGTGAAAAATGTTACTAAAGTATTTTGGTAAAAATTATACTAAAGTACTTTGGTGAGAAATGTTACTAAATTACTTTGGTAAAAAATGTTACTAAAGTTCTTTGGTGAAAAACGTTACTAAAGTATTTTGGTAAAAATTATAATAAAGTTAGAAATGTTACTAAATCACTTTGGTAAAAAATGTACAAAATATAGGTGTAATCTACCAAATAAATTTGGTACAACATCAACTTAATGTGTTTGGTAAAAACAACCAAAATTCGTGATAGGACCGAAATCAACCGCAAACTTTGGTTCAATTTACGCAAAATCTGTTAAATCCAACCTAACATTTTTTTCAGTGTATTATATTGTACACCGAGCTGGTGTACGCAACTCCACGTTGACGAGGAATAGCGGACACCAGCCCGGTTTACACGTGCGTATTTTGCGTATGGGCTATAATAATCCACAACGCGGGCCCAGTGCGGGTTGGTAGACGTAAAGACGTCACAAGTCTTCGATTTTTTTGGTTCTAGGACATGCCGGTTTCGCCACAATGTTTTCCTTCACCGTTTTTGAGAGCAGTGGAGATGAATAACATTATACAAAGTAATACGCCTGCCTGGGTTCGAACCCACGACTTACATACTGTTCGTAAGTCGTATCTACTAAAAAAGAAAACTGCAAATAGGTACATTTTAGGGGATACTTACTATACTGTCTCTAAAATCTTCTTGAAATCGTTTTCATTACCTTCTTAATTTTTTTGACGTTTCTGTGCCCGACCGTCTAGATAAAGTGAAAATCTTTCAGCAACATCCAGAAACTAATAAACAAAACCTGTTGAAAGGTGTTCTTGTTGAAAATCGAGTAGTGTTGTAATTAACTACGGCAGAGTTTAATATTAAGTGCTAATGTTTGTATAAAGCCTATGAATCGAACTAATGTAGAGGTAATAAATAACAAGGCAATCCTGTTAAATATGTCTCAGCGAAACTATCGATCTTATGATATTGATATTGAATTTATCGTTCTAATACCAATTAGGAAGTTTTCATTAATATATTGTAGAACATGACTTTCTGGAGTAGCTATATTTGTAATTAGAAGGAAGGTAGTTAGTAACCTGAAAATCTGAGAACCAGTCATACCGCTGGGTTGTTGGGGTCGGATATGCAGTCACTCCTCTTATCATAATGATACTTCAACTTGGTCATATTAGACTGGTGCCCGAACCCAACTCAGTTGGCAAAACTAGGCAGACGATAGTGATTGTATTCTATTGTACAACGGGCTGGTGTCCGCAACTCCACGTCAAAGCGCCTGTTTTGCGTATCCACCACGTGGGCCCAGTGCGGGTTGGTAGATGTCACATGTCTTCGAATTTTTGGTTGTAGGACATGCCGGTTTCCTCACGATATTTTCCTTCACCGTTTTTGAGAGCAGTGGTGATGTAATAAATTTCACAAAGTAATGGGCCTGCTGTTTGATCCCACGACTTACTGTTTGTAAGTTGGGGCCGCCACCACTGGGCCACCGCTGCTCTCTCGAAGAATGATATTCCATTAATCTTGCCAAGTGTTCTTAATGAACTGTTTCTAATAACACACATACATATATGTGTGTATACTGTTACTTATTTTGGAGAGCATTACCAAAATAAAAATAGAAACTGAAACACTTAAGCTTTCTTGAAATCATAACAGACTAAAACTTAAAAGTTCAATAGAAATACTTGTGAAAGTCACATTAGACTTTCCCAAGTTCGAGTGTATGTCAATCTTCGTATGTATGCAGTCCCCTCTAATGTTTCTAATGTAGCCGTCGCTCACTCTAATGTCTAATGCCATTTGGGAATTTGCATACGTGGTAACACACTTACTGTTGCTAAATCTCTGGAGAATTACAACTATTATTGCAAAGTTCGGTTGAATTTTGCGAGGCCTTGTTACAGTAATTTTCTTTTATCGTGGTATGGACATATAGCGCGAAGAAATGAGGAAAATGTAGTGAGGTTTTTGAGTCACGACAAAACGCACTCACAGTATCACCAAGTTTTTGTGGAGGTTTTTGTTTTTTGAATTTCAATCGAGAGGATGGCTTCAAATTGTCGAGTACGTGGAATCCAGTTTTGAGTATGCTCAAAAGTAGCAGCCGGCATCATACAAAAAACTCCACAAAACTTGGTGATACTGTGAGTGCGTTTTGTCGTGTCTTAGTGTTGAGTTCCAATAGTGCGCGTAGCAAAAGACAAAGA
Source organism: Xestia c-nigrum (assembly GCA_916618015.1). Lineage (NCBI taxonomy): Eukaryota > Metazoa > Arthropoda > Insecta > Lepidoptera > Noctuidae > Xestia > Xestia c-nigrum. The sequence goes on along the minus strand of OU745258.1, from coordinate 9,481,949 downwards.
AAGAGGGTAGACAGATTTGTCTGCTCGTAACAATTTTATTTTCATCCAGCTAGAGGTACTACACCAAACCTTAATTCCATCATAATCGATCGTTTAACCAATCCCCATCTTGTTACTTAAACCCCCTTAACATATCACCCTAAATACCCCCAGAAAACCGTAAAACAATTCCTTGGCACCCAATCCAATAGATGGCACGCAATAAATCAACAATTTAGCCGGGCAATTTTCATAATTCACGCAATATCAACTTACCCGAGTATAAAGAAAAAAGCAATTTCCTTAGGTTGCAATACTGGAGGGACGGAGGAGGTACGCCCTCCGTTCACACTGTGCCGATGATATCGTGTTATACTGCCGCACTAGCGGGATGTAAATCTGGGTAAAGTGATGAAGGTAATATGGGTCGTAGGGCACGGCTCTAGACTGTTATGACTATATTCATGGTTTATGTGGAGGTGTGTTTGCCTTTTTTGGGGAAAATTGTGGTCTGGTGTGAACTTGACTTGCAAATCAGATGGCTGAGGTATTTGTGAAACAAAACAATATATTGTTAGTTTTCTAACTGCGTGGGAGTTCTAAATGTTCATTGACATTATTTGAAGGATTGGTAAACATTGCAACAATTCCCTAGTAGGAGGCGGCACCAGTTCAAAGAAACGCTCCTTTTGAATGAGAAAAGGACCAGATTATTTTTTTAGTTTTGATGCAGATTTCTGTAGGGTTGTTAGTTATTAAAATAAGGGACTAACTTAAACTAGCATAAAAACTCTTCGAAGTTGAAGAGAAGTCCTTTGATCATACGTTGCCAGATTTAAATAAAAGTTCAACAGTAACTGTGAACTCACATAACTTTTAAGTCGTTATCGGCACTAAAATCCCTGAAAATGTTAAAATGATGCTTTCCGTTGAACATTAAATATAAGAAAACCAATGTCACTTATCTACTAATGTTCAGTCCATGTTTCTATTAAATAAACATTAGTTCTACTAAAATAATCTCACTTATAAAGCCTTTTAACAATTCAAAAAGGAATTTCAACAATCAATGTTTTAACAATTCTCTAATTTAACAATTTAGTTATAACTTCAAGTATAACGTAAATACAATTAATATTTCACAAAAGTCTGCTATCGAAAAATACCAGAAACTAAATCTGGAGAACTTAAATCTAATGAAGTTTTCTCGAAGAAAATTACCAACAGACGCTCCCATCAATAACTAAGTTAATCAAGTTAAGAGCTCTTACTTAAGTGTGTCGTTCACGGCTTAAAAAGGTTAATGTAAGTTGGTTTTGGAACTAGAATTTTGGTAAGACCTAGTCTGTAGTAGAATGTCGTATCTTGAAAGATATATATATATATATATATATATATATATATAGAGAAGAGTAATAAGCAATTTGCTTATTACTATAGAATAGTAATAAGCAAATTGTCTGGAAAATTGATTATATCCTGAAAGTTCATATTCACTTACTTTCTTAATATTATTAATGCGAAAGTAGCCCGGTCTTTTTGTTAACTTTTCATGAAAACGCTGATCTTTATAGTAATTCAATTTGTTTAGGGGATAGGCTACATTTTTTTCTCACACACACCTTAAGGCTCACGGGTAACAATCAGTAAATAAAAGACACAATCCCTTGTTTATTTTTTTTAAGCTATTGCATAGCTTCTATCGCGGGCCTTGAGCGTGGAGACCGAATTCAGAAATTCCGTAACGAAAATAACCTAACACCGCATGTCACACCATGTCAGATAATGACAATGACAAGCTAGTTTTATTTTTAATATATTGCCGTAACTAGGAGTTGTAGGTTGTATACATTTGATGTTAGAACCTCTTTGTAACCATTTTTATCAACTTATGCAATTATAATCATTTATGTATTTTATTTTTCCGCTTGTTGCCGGCTCGAGGACCAAACACAGACTGAATGTTCAGGCTCGGCTTCCCATCCAAATGAAAAATTATGAATTTTATAGTGAATGTTCCACACACATACACAGACACGTCAAACTTATAACACCCCGTCGTTTTTGCGGCGTCCGAGCGCGGTCCGCGTGCCGCAAGCGAGCGGACCGAATGCTTGCGCGCCGCCCGCGCGCTGGCTGCGTGCTGAGCCGGCAACAAGCGGAAAAATAAAATAAATAAATAAATATAATAGCATAAGTTGATAAAAAATGCTATGCAATAGCTTTACCGCGGCAGTCCCCGAGTGGCACCCGTCTTTTTTTTTCTGTGGTAACGGGCCTTGCTGTGACTCTTTCAGAACATTGTGAGAATTTGTGTGTAAATCAGTAGCAGATGATTCATTGATCAAAAATAAAAAAATATGTATACATCTCGCTACCATTAATTAATGTAAAATGAACTTTACTAACTAATAAGGTATTACACGAATATCCCGAAAATTAAGCAACATTAACCCTTAATGAGTTACAAAACATGTAACCATCAATTTATTAGAGACTTGCTCCCAAGTGTGGCCACGTCCCTAGGAAGGTATATCGGATATGAGCGATTATTCAGGGCTACACCAACAATAGGGTAATAAATTATGATTGATGAACGCCCCCGGGAACGCGCACCTCTTTAAGGGAACAATAACAATATTTATTTTTGCTGCGACCGGGAACTTTTGGGTGATTAGAAACAATAGGTGTGTGGGGGAGACTGCAGTTTGGTCTTGTGTTTCGAGGAGACATGTAGGCGATCAATTAGATAATATAGTTGACAATTATGGAAATAAACTTAGAAACTCAAATGGAGTTGGGCAGGACACCTAGCAAGACACAGTGACGACAGGTGGACTAAGGCTGTCACCGAATAGCGTCCGAAAACTGCGAAAAGAAATGTGGGACGTCCGGCGGCGATATGAGCAGACGACATAGTTGCTACATCGGGCGAAGTTCTGGATGAGGCTGGCACGGGAACGTGGAGATTGGTACAAGAAATGAGAGGACTATACTCAGCAGTGGTTGGGTTAATTCGGCTGTGGATAATGATGATTATTTAAAAGTATTAAAGGACACGTAATCTGGTCATTTTCTCATACACCTTGCTCTATTCAGCTGGAATATCTTTCTGGAATCTGGATTCATATTCTGAATGCAGAAAGTCTGTAGGCTTGCCAAACAGATACACTAATAATTATGTAACACTCTTATTAACACCTTTTTCAGTATTACAACTATAGGTACTTAAAATTACTCCAATAATTACAAAAAATGAAATAAATCTTTTCTTAGGAGCTTTCACTACCAGCGCTTTCAATACACCAGTTCTGCTACAAATACTATCGTTCGCAGAATTAATCATTTAAAAGGCTTCAATTTCTCTAGAACTCTTGTTCACCAGACAACTTAGTCCGAAGATAACAAACCTTCCCACCAGATAGTTGCTATTAATCAAAGTCGCCTATTGAAAGTAAACAATATAGTGAAAACCGTGAACCCTCGACCATTTCAGTTTCAACAAACAACATTTGTCATCTGTCACACCGTACCCTTTCCGACAAAGACAAACATTTTATGGACGCTGGTTCAAACGGAAATATTACTTTCCGAGCACATATGGATGGTTGCAGAAATATTTATAAACAAGATGTATTACGGTGTGAATGGGTCCGGGGTTTGTAAATGGAACGGGTATGACTCAATTTTGCGTTCGAATTTACAACTTTTGTTCGCGGTTTCAGTCACTTCCTTGTGAAACTACATTTTGTACCCAAAATGTTAGTGTTCATCCAAGAGAAGCAAGCGACTCAATGCGACGAAAAACGAAAATCTCAAAAACGTGAAGCTTTATAACATTTTGTCTCATGCAAATCTTGTTCGTATTGTTACCAGATATTGATTAATTTAGGTTTTATGAGAGGAGAAAGGAGGCTTTTATAAAAACAAAATCCCCCTTTAGCTTACAAAACAAAAGGATTGGAGATGATTTGCAGTAAAATAAAGTCTTTACAAGGCAACCATCTAATAGAATAGAATAAATTTGAAAGTAATGGTAGTAATATGAATTTAGTACGAATAAACCTTAATATAAAGGTTGTACAAAGATTTGATTGTAGCTACTTTGGACAAAATTTCGCGTCCTCGTAACCCTTCTTAGTCCTAACAAAAATTATGAAATCAGTAATTCCAAGAAATGTGTAAAATGTTACGGCTTAAGACATTTATGAATTCACATTGACATTTAAAATGTTTGAGCAATAAAGTCATATTTAAAAGCACATGTTTGGCAGTAGATGTTAACACTTTGGGCTATATGACGACCCGATTGGCGTAGTGGTAGTGACACTGCCTTACGTTCTTAGGGTCCTGGGTTCGAATCCCGGTAGGAGCAAATGTTTGTGTGATGAGCACGGACATTTGTTTCCGAGTCATGGATGTTTATATGTATAATAAGTATGTATTTACAAACAAAAAAGTATATATGTAGTATATCAACTATCTAGTGTCCACGACACAAGCTTTGCTTAGTGTGGCACTAGGTGGCGCTGTGTGTTAATGTCCAGCGATATTTATTTATTTATATTTATATTATTATGAGTGACTATGTTGACGACTTGATCAGAAATGTATTTGATGTAGGTTGTAACGGTATACGGCTTAACCTTTTTCTGAGAAGGATGCGAAAAACCATTATGAAACAGAATCAAGAAAATGTTAGTGTCTGCTTCCGGCTGTCAATTTCAGTAAGTCGTATTTGGAGAGTATATACAGGGTGTAAACCACCTCACTACAAAGCCGTTAACCAAGCATTCTGTACATCAAACAAAGTAACTTTACGCAAAAAATTGCTGGGAATCTTTTTTTTTTTTAAATCATGTTTTGTGGTAGAACTCAATGTATCGCACTTAAAACATTGTGCTGATGGATGTATTGAATAGTACGGGGGTCGTGGAGGTGTTAAAAGTTAAAAAAAACTTTTATTTAAAAAAAAAACTTGTTTTAAAAGTTGTAACTTTGACCCCCCATATCTCCGTAACTAGAAGGTTCCCAGGTATGGTGTAGAACAAAAAAATGATCGCAATGATGGGGAAAACAAGTGCCTTTCGGCTTCGTGAAGAGGTGTTTTACACCCATTATTGGATCGTTAATAGTTTAATGTTCATTACATTTAGAACATTTTGTTTTATTCATAATCTACGTGGGTAGTAGACCTTCTTTTTATGGAATTAAAGAGAAGACTGGAGCCCTAAGACAGCCCGCGAAGAAGATGGCGGGAAACCTTGAATGGCTTCCTAGCGAATTGGCTAGAGGAAAGTATACCGTAGAGATAAGTGGCAAGATTGGCAGAGATCTTTGCCCAGGAGCGGGACAAAACTTGCTGGCTAACTGGCTAGCTAAATAGTATATTTTATAACGAGGGTCTAAACGAAGCCATTATATACCCGAGGTGGTTTGACTCCCGAGCTTGCGAGGGAGGCAATGAAAGCGAGGGTATATTAAATTGGCGTTTAGTCTCGAGGTGCAAACTGTACTTTTCACTTTGAGTGCGAGAAAAATAGTCATTTAAAACCGAACAAATTTACACTCGACTAAAATTCTGAACTGAGCAGTCAGATTTTCTTCTATCAGGGCAGTCACATTCTCGCATTGAAGATGATCCACACTCCACAGATAATTATAGTACCTACATTACTGCTGCGGCTAGCAACAGAGGCATTCCACATACTTTTTCAAAATCAACGATGCACACAAACAACCATAAATTTTCCCGCGTTGAAGAGTTCATTTGTTTTTTTTTCAATATACCGCTTTCTATTTGCAAGCCAATTCGAAATTGAAATAAAACCTTTGACAAGTTACTCTTTTGTGACCATGTTTCCGAGTAAAAGATCGTTCCATTTTTAAATTACTTTTTACTCCCTAGGGAATAAACGGTCACTTTAATCCCGCTTCGTAAGGCTATAACGGCGTACTTTTAGAGCATGAGAAGTGAAAAAAAAATTACGTCTGCTACGTATTATTTCAGAACTGCTATTTTATCAGTTGCTTGATTACTGTTATTTTCTACCATGCTCTGTCTCACTCCTTCCAGTTCATATTCCACTACATGGTGTGTTTAAAAAATACGTCTGACTCACAAAGTAAAATACGCAATTAATGAACTGTCAAAATGAATGGCATTGCAAAACCATTGCAAACGGTACGCAATTAATCCACTGGTTTCAGATACAATATGTTGGCCAAAGTAGGTATCTTACTACAAAAATAATAAACACAGCTAAAAGAAAAATGTAGGTACAGCATTATGGCTAAGTAAGACATTATTATTCACAAAAATCGTTAATCCAAACCAAACTTTTCGTGTTAAACGGCGTTTAAAAAATTTAAGCAAAGTAACTTGGAAAAATCCATTATGAAAAGCATCAGCTTACCCCAATACGGTGAAAGTATTTTCAGTCTAATGCGTGCTTCTGAAAGTTTCAGGTATATAGAAGTATACCGCTAACTGCTTCGCTTCGAAACTTCGCTGAAATGTGGTGTGAACAGGAATATTGTTTTAAAAATATGATGATGTTATTTTAGAACGAAATTCGTACTTTCTAAATACTTGAGTTTTGTTTGAGTTGAGCGTTTCTGATTAGAATTTTTATTTGGTGATTTCGTTGTTCTGAATTGTGTTTAGGACTTATGATAAGCCGGGGTTGCGGGACTGTTCGAAAGAGATACAGTTAAAGGCGAGGAAGGAACATGGATGGGTTTTAGTCAGTAAAGGTCTGACACTCCCTCCCGCTCCGCCCAGAGTGGCAGAGTGGGAGAAGTGATTTGATGATTTCTCATCCGATAAAAAGGCCTTATGATAAGGCTCTCAGATTTTCAGTAGCAGGCACGGAGTCTGGGTCGGTAGTCTGAGTCTGTGCCCGGATGATAGCAACAATAGGGTCACCCCTATTACATGGAACTTAATAGTAATTAGGTGAAGGGAAATATCTTGATGAAACCAACATACATTTTTTTTCGGATTGGAAATCATCAAATGACTTCTCTCACTCTGGGCGGAGCGGGAGGGTGTGTCAGACTTTTACTGATTAAAACTCATCCATGTTCCTTCCTCGCCCTTTACGTTTCAGGGCCACGGTATCTCTTTCAAACAGTCCCGCAGCCCCGGAAGCCTTTGGCCCTTGCGGGCCCCTCCCTTTATGCTGACATCTCTTTGAGGCGCGCGTGGAACACGAACGCGCCGACACGGCCTGTCATCATTTGAGGGACGGACGGATAGCTAGCCCGTAGTTCACTGTCCACACGCCCGCGAAACCAGCATACCTGAGAGATACTTTTCGACGGCATGTAAAGCCAAGTCGGAGGCCCATGGGTGACATTTAAACTCTGACACCAGGTTAGTCAGTAACCACACGTTGAAGAAGAACATTTAACTGGCGAGGTTTGGATTTGCGCCCAGATCTCCATGAGAATTAAACCATTAAAAATAAAAAAATAAAACCGACTTCTAAAAACACAAAAAAGTGAAAAATAACTATAGCTTCAGAAGTTAACATTATTTGATTGCTTTAGTTTTTTTGTCACTGACTTCTGAAGCTAAAGTTATTTTTCACTTTATTTGTGTTTTTAGAAGTCGGTTTTATTTTTTGCAAAAAAGTTATTTTCACTTCTCATACTCTAAAAGTACGCCATTATAGCCCTACGAAGCGGGATTAAAGTGACTGTTTATTCCCTAGGGAGTAAAAAGTAATTTAAAATTGGAACGATCTCTTACTCTGAAATATGGTCACAAAAGAGTAACTTGTCAAAGGTTTTATTTAAATTTCGAATTGGCTTGCAAATAGAAAGCGGTATATTGAAAAAAAAAACAAATTAACTCTTCAACGCGAGAAAAATTTATGGTTGTCTGTGTGCATCGTTGATTTTGAAAAGTATGTGGAATGCCTCTGTTGCTAGCCGCTGCAGTAATGTAGGTACTAATTATCTGTGGAGTGTGGATCATCTTTATTGCGAGAATGTTGAGAGTTTGTGTTGAGTTTTAAATTGTTAATCTGTGACTGACCTGATAGAAGAAAAAACTGACCGCTCAGTTCAGAATTTTTGTCGAGTGTACATTTTTCCGGTTTTAAATGACTATTTTTCTCGCACTCGAAGTACAGTTTGCACCTCGAGACTAAACGTAAGATATAATGGCTTCTTTTAGTCCCTCGTTACAAAATATACTTTAGTTTTCTCGTTTTAGTAGTTCACATGCGTGATTGCGTGATGTTATGTTTAGTACTAGTGTAAACAATAGACAGACATGAGATTTCAGTAATCCTAGTCCATTTGCTATCATTTCTTGAAGAGTTCCGTTGCCTATCTCCGAAGTTCTTCATCAGATCTTCACCAAATTAAAGTGGGACCGTTCCGAGAAAGTATACTTCCAAAAACTACCCAAATCGCTTCATGGCTACCTACGAAATTTGAAGAGTTGTCTCTACTTCTCCAGGATCCCATCATCTGATCCTGACTTAATGATTATGGGACCACCTGTGAAGTATACCATTTCAAACTAAATAAAAAAAAATCAAAATCGGTCTAGCCATCTTCGAGTAATCGGTGAACATACATAAAAAATAAAATAAAAAAGGTTCCGGCGAATGGAGAACCTCTTTTGGAAATCGGTTAAAAAGGTTCACAAGTGTTATGAAATTTTTTTACACAATATTATATCTACCTGCTACAGTCTACCACTAAACAACCTTCTAATTGAATTGCACGACAGTACGTAGCTAGATAACTTCACAGCAGCTGTTAGTAGTCAACATTTAATTTCGTACTACGACGAAACTACCAATTACTCTCAAACCGACAGTGTTGATTCATTACACTCCCGTACGACAACAGTTTCATAATGTAATTTGTTAGTCATCCCACTTGAAGCAACGAACTCGTACGTACTGGACCCGTGTGGTGGATTACGGCCCACGCTCTCTCGTTGATAAATAAATAAATAAATAAAGGAGTATGCGGGTGGATGGAAAATAAATTGTTACGAGCAGACAAATCTGTCTACCCTCTTTCTTTGTCTTCCATCCACCCGCATACTCCAGTCAACCCGCGATCATGGCGCTTGCAACAGCGTCGAAATATCGGGAGCTCAACTTAATAAATAATCACGGAAGATATCCCGTAAGTGACAATATAAGTTCAGTTTTAAACCGTGAAAGCCTAAAACAGTGTTTAAATATTGCTGGACATTAACACACAGCGCCATCTAGTGCCACACATCTAAGCAAGGCTTGTGTCGTGGACACCAGATAGTTTGTATAATAAATATTACATACTCTTTTGTTTGTAAATACATAATTGTTATACATATAAACATCCATGACTCGGAAACAAATGTCCATGCTCCACACAAACATTTGCTCCTACCGGGCTTCGAACCCAGGACCCTTAGAACGTAAGGTAGCCTCACCCACCACTACGCCATTCGGGTCGTTTTGATAGAATAGAAGTCTGTAAGCCTAGCCGTGGGATATAACCTACTGCAGAGTATGAGGTTCTGGGTACGATTCCCAGATTGGGCAAAGGGTTTTTGGAATTTTTCATGAGGAATTGTTCAGTAACAGCCATGGCCAAATGTGGGCGAAATATTAAGAAGCTCTACATAACTTCGGTGGGGCTCTAAAACCATCTAAGTTAAAAATAGCAACTAAACTTATATTGTCACTTAGACGGCTTCCGTGATTATGTTAATTTGAGCTTCCAAAATTTCGATGCTATTTCCGCTGTTTTCGGAAAGTTTAGATTTAGGTAAACCGTTAAAATAGCAACTATGTACTAGACTAGAGCGATAAAACCAAGGTTACAGTACAAAACCGATTTTGTAATTTGCGTAAACTACCAATTACATAAAGAAATCTTTTTTTCTGATTAGCTGCTGAAAAGACATTAAAATATCAAAACTGTCAAAAAACTGCTAGAACTTCAACGACGATAACTTTCGGGAATATTACAAGGCGTAATGTTATGTTATGTTTATGCGTAGGAAAAGCCTCATCATCAGCCTATAATGTTCCCATTGCTGGGACACTGCCTCCTCTCAATGAGAGGGAATGGGCTATAATCTACTACGCGGGCCCAGTGCGGATTGGTAGATGTCACATGTCTTCAAATTTTTGGTTCTAGGACATGCCGGTTTCCTCACGATGTTTTCCTTCACCGTTTTGAAAGCAGCGGTGATGAAATAAATTACACAAAGTAATGCGCCTGTCTGGGTTCGAACCCACGACTTACTGTACGTTAGTCGGGGCCGCCACCACTGGGCCACCGCTGCTCTCAGCGGAAAAGCCTAGGGAAGTCATAAACTTCCTCCAACATTCCACGCACAGATTTCACCCAAGAAAAGAAAAAAACTAATTGAAATTATGTTGGCCGCAAGACCGACTAAGTTTCAGACGGTGAGAGCAGCAATACCAAGCTTTATTATCTTAATAAAAAGCGGAAAACTTGGAGGTTATTTTTAACTGCGGTTCTCTGAGTGTCTCTGGTCGGATTTAAGTTTGGTAATTAAAAGTTGCGATTCGTTACCATCGTGCAGTTAACACTTGTACTGTGGGGCCAATTTGCGAAGCGCATGGTCTGTTGCCTGTAGCGTTTTGTGTTCAAGTTAACATGGCGCCCGTTTTGACGGGTTTCATGTTTTAACAACGCGTTTTTTTTTTTAATTCGTTAAAGTTTATAAGTTTTTTTTAATGTATTTGAGTTGTTATGAAAATGTGAGCGATTGTTTGTTTTGGGTTTTACCGAATTTTTGAGGACTCGAAAGGCGGGCTTATTTTGTCATCGAGATACGAATGAATTACACAAAAAAAGAAACTAAACTATTAACCACTTGGCGTCAACTGAAAGTATTTTACTGCGGCTATTACGAATTTCACTTTCAAGTTTTTAGGAGTTAGGAAAAATAAAGAAAAGCAAATCCAATGCATTTCAAAATTGAAATTGATTGCGGAGGAGTACTTTGGCGCCTATTGACGTCGTTGTTTATAATGTAGGTACTTACGTTTTGTACATTATTGTAACTATAACTACAGAGTTCTAGTTGTTATATGTATGTATACGTAAATAAATACTTTCAAGTTGAAATTAATTAACTTACTCAACGACACATTTTTTTTTAGTTAGCTTCTATTGTCCCACTGCCGGGCAAAGGTCTCCCTCATAGCCTTCCATTTTTCTCTCCGTGCGATTTTCTTCGGCCAATATTTCATAAACGCCTCTAGGTCATCATACCAGCGTTTTCTAGGCCAATTCTGTCGCTGAGTTTAATTCTTAATACACTACGCTCCATTGGCCTTTGGCAAAGCTTGAGTTTGGACTATTATGATTCTGTCTGGAACCAAGTTTGACCACCGTAGGTTAAGATGAGCATAATGCACATCTCGATGAGTTTGCGCTTCAGGGATAAAAATGTGTAAGTCATTCTTCATCAACGACTTCATGGACCTGACATTAATTTCCTTTTTGCATCATTTAACTTGAATGATTCACAAACATATAAGAGACTTATTTTTGTGCAAATACTTCAATATCTTTAGTAATTCTTTAGGACTGGAAAGAAGTATACTATGTCAAATTTTCTTTTCTGTTTACCTACATTTAGTTTCCCCACGCAAGTTTTTGCGGCGTGACACGAAGCTTAGCCGCTAAAATATTCAGTTGCACAAGATAGTTCGACGTATGTCAAGGTCCATATTGTCGTGTGGAAAATAGGCTAGGAATATAGTAGGAACGAGAAAAAAAATACAATATTGTGGAAGAAAAGTTGGGGAAAAGAGATATGTAGGTAAAACGAAAATATAAAGAGTTTTCTTGCTTTTCTTCTAAGTGAGTAAATTCTCTAAGTAAGTAAAATTTTACCTAAGATTTCATCTAGCAAAATATTTTATTTAGGCAACTATTTTTTTTATCTCTAAAACTAATGTTGTACGTATTTACTAATTAAAAGATTCACCTTGAACGCAAGACCAGACTTTTATTAAACATTTGCGTAAATAATATTTCTTTGCTTTTGTTTTTATTACGGTTAGCAGGCGTGTCTAATTAACTAAAACTTGTTTAGCTTTCAGGGATTCAGAACGAAATTAAATAAATTGTCTTTGTAACCACAGCAACTCATAAACACAATGCTGTACTAGGGAGTACCACAAATTATTGCAAATACAGTTTGTGTGTGTTTAGTGATTATCATACAGTCGTGACTACAGTGGATGGAAAATATACCTAATCACAGTTTAGGTTGATTATCTATCAGCGTATAACGTTACCGGTTAACGGTTGAGCAGCGGTGGCCCAGTGGTGGCGGCCCCGAATTACGAAGAGTAAGTCGTGGGTTCGAACCCAGACAGGCGCATTACTTTGTGTAATTTATTTCATCACCGCTGCTCTCAAAATGGTGAAGGAAAACATCGTGAGGAAACCGGCATGTCCTAGTACCAAAAATTCGAAGATATGAGACATCTACCAATCCGCACTGGGCCCGCGTGGCCCATTCCCTCTCATTGAGAGGAGGCCGTGTCCCAGCAGTGGGAACATTATAGGCTGATGATGATGATGATGATGATGATTTATAACGTTACCTGACTGCTAGAACATAAGGCCTCGTATGTGAGAGCGAGTGGTTCAAACTTTTCATTCGAGGACATGCTGATATCCTCACGAAGTTGGGCATCACATAGTTTGGTCCATATTCACCGAAAAGATAACGGTCTGATTATCTAAAAACAGCTGTTACTGTGACATGTTCCCATAAAAAATGTGTTTTATACAGCTGTTTTTAACCAGACCGTCATCTTTTTGGTGAACATGGGCCTTAGACACTGAAAAAGCAGGCATAAAATGAAACAAGCGAAAAATTCTTTGACTTAGATTCAGGCGGCTCCAGACATTTTTTTTAAACATTTGATCAATGTGTAATTCCGGTAGAACGTAATCTGCTTCTCTTTCATCTTTAATTAAGTCAAGAATATATTATGTAGAAGTTCCCGCTTATATACCTTGCGCAGTCAATCTTTAATACACGTGTGAGCATTTGTAAACGAGAAGATACGATAATGCGTAGAGATATCACTAATTCCCTTGCTCATCGATTTTGAACGTCAATGAACGACGCTTGTTTAGATTTGGTGGATCTGCACGGAATTACATAATATTAGGAATTTGATATTTTGATATCAAAGTACTGAAGTTACTGATGTTATGGAGATTCCTGATCTAATTTCGAGGACTGTATGTGCCTATGTAGAGATTTGTTAATAAATAAAAGGTCCCATTAAAATAGATGGACAAACTTTTAGGAATCATTCAGACCACCATATTAAGGACAGTGGTGAAAAGAAATTAAGAAAAACACATTAGATACTGGCAAGAAAAATAAATCAGCTAACGAAAATACACTTAAAATGTTGGTTACCCAATGCATAAACACATCCATGTATTTTGTTTTCTCAGTGTTTTTTTTTTCTTGGAGACATTTGGTTAGACGTACTGAACGCTGTGTTAAAATTTGTCCATATATTTTAATTGGACCTTAAATTTGCCATCTCAATCAATCAACTCAACCAGTGCTGGACTTCGGCAGTCCAATAAACAGGTGATCTCAATAAGTGGGTGGTTCGCATCAAGTCCAACCCACCGACTTTTTTAAGGTCTTCGGTTATAAGCTGGGGTTGTCCAACGCTGCGTCCAACGATGTGCTGACTCCACTTCAGGGTTCGTTTGGTAACCTGGGCCATCGGTCGTACACCAGACAAGACCAGTCCAATGTCATTTCAGCTTGTTTCTTCCGAAAGCATAATTTCTCGGATAATTTGCTTTCGAATCAAGAAACTTCGACCATAACCTGCTTTGGCTATAACGCTTCATAATATCACGACTTCATATTTTTGCCCAATTTCTAACAAAAAGCTAGCGTCAAACAAGGCGTTTTATAACTATTTTATGCGCGTATAAAATCATAAAACCGCCTTCTGCCTAATCGAAACAATTGCGTGACAAGAGCCTATCTGACGGGCCGTCCACCAAAAATGTACGCATATTGCAAACTTCCAAACTTTCTGTCAAGTCACATAGGCTAAAATAGGCACTTAACCTTAATGGGGAACGCCATTAATTTTCCGCGAGATGCCTTAATGCTTTTGTCGCTGAAAAAATGCCAGTGAATAGGTGGGGGCCGACCACGGGGTCAGTGTTTTTTTATCACTAATACCATGCTTTAAAGCGCTTGAGAGATGAATGAGTAAGCGCTTTTTAGGCTGTTTTATGTAAATGTTTTTTTTTTCATACCGCAGCGATGCTCTTGTCGGTAAAGTAAATAATCGTGTAAAGCTATTAATAAAATGTTTTTCTTTTTAATTTTTGGGAGTGGATTCTTTTCTATTGAGGTTGCATTTTTTTTTGCGGTTTTAAAAGGCAAATACATATTTATTAATCTAATTTTTCGCAAGTAAAGTAAACAATTTAAATTTACTTAAAAGCTTTAAGCTAATCAGAGTCAGACCGATACAATATTGGAATAAACAACAAACATACTTTAAATACTCAGTGAAAAGATCCAAAATTTTAGGGTTCTCGTAAATATTCTGTTTTTCAAACAACGTTTTGTAAAAAGGCAAAACAATGAGCGACCCACGAGAAAACTTTATGGTCCCACTATTGTTTTCTTACTTTAGTTTGCAGCAACTTTTATCTTACAGACACACAATAATATTCTGGAATTTTCTTAAACCCTTTCCTTATCCAAACAAGTTTTTGGTTCAAAAAACCTTTAATTAGTCTACAAAGAACGACAGCGAAACCAAGAATAACTAGGAAAGTTATTTTCGACAAAATTTACGCTTACTTTAACGTCTGAAGTTCGTCCTCACATAAACAGGCAAAGGAAAACAACGAAGTATTCTGAAATATTTCCTTAGTATGACAACGTTGAGTAGATGTATTACAAGCATACGAAAGCTTATAACAGGGATGGCGAACCTTTTTGCATACTGTGTGCTTATGACATTTTTTATTCGGAATTCAAATATGACCACCACATAGACCACCCATCATATTACCCAGTATTAACTGGGTTGTGGAGGTCAGATAGGCACTCGCTCTATGTAAAATACTGGTATTCAGCTGCATCCGGTTAGCCTGGAAGCCGACCACGACATAGCTGGGTAGATGATGGCAAGGCTAGGCAAATGATGGTGAAAAACGCACACATGTATGCAAATGTTTACTGCGGGGGATTTTAGTTACAAATACAAATACAAAATCTCTTATTTCATAACCAAAAAGCAAACTTCTTTAAGCAAATAATGCCTGTTTAGGAGACTCCGCTCTTCCACAGCAAATTACAATTTATTTGGTTCCTTAGATATAAACATTGTTTGTGTGTGTGTGTGTGTGTGTGTGTGTGGGTGTGGGTGTGGGTGTTTGTGTGTGTGTGTGTGGGTGTTTGTGTGTGTGTGTGTGAGTGTTTCATTTTGTGTGTTGCAATAGTGCCTCAGTGTCTGGGTAATTTACAACAGCAAATAAACCCTCGTTGGTGTAGATGTCGCAAGCACGACTACAGAACTCGGTCTTGATGAGGTTCGATTTTAGGTAAATTGTTATTGGATTTTGAGATATTTCTCAGTAGGAGCCATGGAGTATGGAATTGTGCCTGGATGATGGCAATGGGTTTGCCCCATACTACATGTGAATTTTAAACATAAGAAGCGAAATGTGGGTGTAGGTACTATTACGTATGTAAGTTTGCCTAACTTTCTGGGGATCACAGACGTGTTGTTACGTTCGTATGCACAAAAGAGCAGCGGTGGCCAAGTGAGTCGTGAGTTCGAACCCAGGCGCATTACTTTGTGTAATTTATTTCATCACCACTGCTCTCAAAATGGTGAAGTAAAACCTCGTGAGGAAACCGCTATGTTCTAGAACCAAAAAATTTGAAGACATGTGACATTTACTAATCCGCACTGGGCCCGTGTGGTGGATTATAGCCCATTCCCTCTCATAAACAGGAGGCCTGTGTCCCAGCAGTGGGGACATTAATAGGCAGAATATGATGATGATGATGAAATAGTATGTAATTTGTGCAGTATCGATCCGTACACTCCCAAAATAAATGGAAATTGTACACTGCATTTTTACTTCGTACTTCAATCAATGTCGAGCTTAAAATCCAGCATTTTCTATTGACGTAGGTTCGCCATCCCTGCCTAAGTCCTTCATTTTTATTTCACCGCTCCCTCCATTCATGTCTGTTCGATTGGAAAATTATTCATCAAATCAGTACGATAGGCAGACACCGAGATAGGTCCCGTTTCACGATAAAACCCGGTAATTGGCCCCTTTATAAAAAGAAAAGTAACATTCGTTTGTTTTTCATGTTTATTTTCTTTCTTTCTTTCTTTATTGGGTTGTTATTGTTATTTGTTTAGTTACCTGGTTAGTTTGTTGGATGATTTGTTGTTACTTTGTTATGATTGAAGTCGGTTTTGTGAGTGACATTGTAATCTTGTAACATGACAGTAAATTGTTTACCTATACATGAATTTCGATAAGAAAAGGGACGTTGACCTCTGATTTTGGTCAGTGTTTTTTTTTTCATTTAGAATCTGATTGAATAGCAAGTTACAGTATCGAG
Source organism: Xestia c-nigrum (assembly GCA_916618015.1). Classification (NCBI taxonomy): domain Eukaryota; kingdom Metazoa; phylum Arthropoda; class Insecta; order Lepidoptera; family Noctuidae; genus Xestia; species Xestia c-nigrum. The sequence continues at coordinate 9,465,310 of OU745258.1, read as the reverse complement.
GAGGAACTCATAGCTGAATAATAACAGCGCCACCGCAGGCCGATTTTAAAGGTTAAGCAGCGCCTGCCAAGGTTGGTCCATGGATGGGTGACCATATATTACGTGTATAGTGTTCAGAGTGCCTCGGAAACCACGTTGGATATTGGTCCCAGCTGTCGTTCGTATATTTTGTCAGTAGTTACAGGTAGTGTCCCGAAAGCCTGAAAATCATCCTTACCTACCAAGAGTTATCGTAATTCCTAAGATTACTAACTGGGTTGTGGAGGAAAAGTTTCGTAGTCACAATAACCTTAATCGATATATTTTTTTTCTCAGCTAATCATGTGTCCCACTGCTGGGCAAAGGCCTCCCATTTTCCATCCAAACCTCTCTATCTTGTGCGATATCTGGCCATGTTCGATCAGATCGTCGCACCACCTTAGCAGCGGTCTACCTCGACGTCTATTCCCTCCGTCAGGCGTCCAGTGAGCGACGTTGCCCATCTCTCCGGGTGCATTTTCACTACGTGGCCAGCCCATTCCCACTTCAGCTTGGCTATTTTTTCACCGACATCTGCAACCTGAGTTATTACTTTAACGTTTAAGTTACTTTAACCTTAGTTAAAGCAGGGTAGTGTTTCTTACGCGATCTGTAGGTACGCTTCACACCGAACAACACCGTTCCATTGCCCGCTGTCAAATTTTGAGTTTGGTCTTCTGTTGTTCAGTAATTGACAATTGGGCACCGTAGGTTAGGACGAGCAGGATGCACATGTCGATGAGTTTTCTTTTCAGTGTCTTTGGAAGACTTCCCTTTGTGTGTTATTTTAGGGCCCAGAAGGTCTTCCCAAGCATTTTGAACTCGTTTTTCTGCTTCCGAATTTTGCCTAATTTTGAAAGATTTTTTTTGGCCTAAGTATACTCATCGACATATTGCACAAAAAATACTAAACAGTGTAATATTTAAATCAGTTCCCAGAGCAATTAGAAAGAATTACTACGATGCAGCAAAAACCAACTAAAAAACCCCGAAAAAACGAGGTTAATGCTGACATTTATCACACAAAAACACTAACAAAACTGCATAGTTACCAAAAATGTTCGTTAACAATCGTCGGTTTTGTGTTAATTAAGAAGTTGTACCATCGTTACTATCTAGTTAAGTCGAGTTCGTTAGCGAAACTCGGTTAAGGCCCGTTACTCGTTGATTGTCGGCGAAAGTGAGAACGCGAGAATGTTCCCGGTAACTTACTTATACTTCAAGAAGTGCGCTCACTTACAAATTGTCTATTAAAGGTGGGTTTGTAGCACGTGAGCTTAACGATGCCTGTTCGGATGTGGGGTCGAGTTTTCAAGCGATTTTCAGGTTGGTGATACATTTTGACACCAATACTTTGATTTGGAAGGCTTTTGTTTACTGATTTCTTCCTTTGTTAACAATAGCCTTGTAAAGGATCTCCCCATTATTGGGATCATTGTTTTGTTCTAGATCATACCATATACAGAATGCTTGGTTAACAGCTTCGTGAAGAGTCTGTTTACACCCTGTATGTCCCATAGCTGGGCAAGGGCCTCTCCAATATCTTCGTCGCCATCTCAAACTAACCTTCGTGATTTACTCCATAGAGATCTAAAAAACATATTAACAAAACGAATACAAAAAAATACATAATTAGGTACATGGAAACTTTTCCGAATCCGGCATCTATTAAATCATCTATTAATTCGGAAAAGTTTCATGTCTTTTTCTTGACAGATCGACCTCCATGGCAATCAAAAACTAGTACCAGTTGCTGGTTTTTTTATTCAGGTAGTCGTTCAGGTATATTTTGAATAATTATTCGAGAGGTGAAGAAAGTAATTCAATCCGACAAGGGTCACTACAATTAGCTTGAACCAATGGATTTCGCTTTTCCGAGCGAGCAAGTATTTTTTCTTTGTTTTAGATCCTTTCAATACAATAAGATAGATTTCAGTAGTGTTTAAACAACAAATATATTTTTACCTAAAAATAGGCCACTTGGTAACAAAACGAGTTTAAAAAAAATGCAAAAAGAAACCGATTGCTCTTCTCTTCCTTTTTATGAAGTCGAAAATACGAGCGACTATTCCTAGACCATCCAAAATTACGTTATATAGAGTAAACCACATTTACCTTTCATAAATCAAGTATCAACAACTGAATGTACACATGAATGCAATAAAGAGTTTGAGTTTGAGTCAATTACAAATTAATTTAATATCTCAACAAAAGGCCCTGCATAATACATGGACCAGGCTACCGGTTTCTGTCAATTGGAACGGACGGCTGTTGTGATACAATTTCATTGATAGTGCGTTCTGATGTCAGTGCTGAGCTGTCACTGTCACTTGTCACCGGGCTGTCACCTGTCAGTGGGTTATAGACGAATTGGTGAGATTTTTTATATGGTAATATTTGTTTGTATTACGGTGCTGTTTGATTAGTGATTTGTTATCAACGTGGAGAAGCGTTGATGTGCCATGATTAAGTATATTAAGAATACGTAAGTTGCTCTATCTTTTTGTCTGTCTGTCTATTACCTTCTCAAGCCTTGAGGGCTAAGCGAATTTTGATGGAATTTGCCACACAGGTAGACCTGAGGTGCTTTAGTGACAGCATAGATTTTTTTTCGTTTAGTACGTTCCCATGCAATAATTTTCTAATAAAAAAGTTGCCACATTTTGTGCCGTCACTATTCATGTTGATCAAAGTTTATGTTAATTGTTTGACTGGAATTAATGGAAGAGTGGGCTCCTTGAATCTATACTAATATTATAAAGCAGAAGAGTTTGTTTGTTTGTTTGTGTGTTTGGTTGAACGCGCTAATCTCAGGAAATACCGGCTCGAATTGAAAAAATATTTTTGCATTGGATAGTCCATTTATTGAGGAAGGCTATAAGCTATATAACATCACGCTATGGCCATTAGGAGCGGAGCAGGAATGAAAAATGTTGCAAAAACGGGGATTGTTTTTTCCTTTCGTTTTTCTCTCTTATGTGACGCAGACGAAGTTGCTTGGGTCAGCTAGTAGTCAATATAGCTTCCACGAATTCAAACACACACCCACCCAAATCTTTACCCATTTTTAGTGAACTCCTCAACTTCATAAAGCTCACATTTCGCAAACATAACACACCCGAACCATGCTAATTACGTGGCTCAGTAAAGTGTTAGTACACCACTAACTTTGATACCGAAGCGGCATACAAATGAATCGGCAGGTTATCGTCGAAACCGCAGGTGTTATCGTTACTCGTATCGTTAAAGCGGTTACCGTGGCAACGTTCGATTCGAATAATCGTTATTTATTTTAGCGAGAAATATCGGATTTTATGTTATGATATCGGGAGGAGGTTTAGTGTGAATGGTCTTAAGGTAATTGGGTTATGCGTTCCAGGTTTAAAATGGTAATGGTTTAACATTATTTTGGAAGAATAGTATTGGATTCTCGTTCGTTCCTATATTTTTTTATTTTTTACCTTACTTAACACTAGGTGAACCGATGACAAGGTGAAGGTTGCGGGAATACACTGGATGCAAGTCGCACGGTACCTGTCACAGTGGCGACACTTGGGGGAGGCCTATGTCCAGCAGTGGACGTCTTGCGGCTGAAATGATGACGATGATGAGGATGACTTTTCATATTTAAAGGTTGACGTCCGTGGTTTAGTTAAGCGTGGTGCGTTTCTTATTTGTATATGGCCTAAAGGCAGTTGTTCCAGGTCTTGTTGTTTGTTTATGTGATTGTAAATATTTGTTAAACGCACATACGATACAGGAGGGCTTATTCTTCAACTGGTTAATGCGAGAGCAAGAATTGCGCGCGGGTTTGCACCTTCCGATTTTACTTTTTTTTTGTCGTTTACTCGCTTGCCCTTGAAAACGTCTGAAATTGAGCGTTTCTCAGCTACATAAACTTCTTATTAAATGTATAAAATACGTACTTACTCACGTTAAAATTATTTTATACGACTGACTTTAAAATCATTTTCAGTTGACTGTACTTCAGAAAGTGCGAGCGAGTAGACGACAAAAAAAAAATAGGTAAAATCGGAAGGTGTCAACTCGAGCGTATTCACGAATTTCTCACTCGCCAGTTGACGAATAAGCCTACAAGCGAAATTCCTAGTGTGGGGCAATAAAACAAAACCTTTGATTAACGAAATGAGAGGTAGAAATGTACTTACATAATAGTACACAAACATTTAGCCACTTTGCTTAACTTACTTACTTAGGCTTAAAGATAGATACTTAAAACTCATTCTAAATATTCTTCTACTAAGTAAGTAAATAAAAACGAGTGGAACGTATAAGCGACGTTTCGTTTTATAGCATTTCTTTCAAACTCTTTAATCGCATTAAATTAAATTCTCAAGAGAAATCAGTTTCTACTTAAACGAGGTTAAAAACTGGGATTTAGTTTTTCACGGCAACCGTCTGGAGGGATTCGAAAATTTTTATTATGTTCACAAAATGTAATTATTATAGTGAAGTGAAGATATAAACGTTTGCTGCTGTAAGGCCTGAATTCTTGTCGCGCTGACAATCGGTCGCGAAGTTGTCGTCTGCGAGAACAAAATACGACTGTCGGCGTCGCCGCTGGCGTCAGCAACGTTGCAGTACGGTGCTACGAGTATGTAGATCACAATGTATACTCGTACGCGACAGACCGTGCGCGACCGACCGTCACTCGCTCACCAATAATTCAGGCCTAAGAATGGTCGGATAACGCGACACGCTAGCATTACTGACATCATTCATCGTGCTCTGTCACCGCCGCGCCGTGTCGGTGTCAGGGTGCTTAGACGCCAGCTGATTTAGACCCTCGCGAAGATTGAAAGAGACCAGACTGTATTTATGACCGTAATGCCTTTAAAGCGCTCCTTCTCTCCATCTTCCTAGCACGGTGAGCGTTCTAAAGCCACTGCTGCAGAAGCTGAAAATCTCAATCGGCGCAAATCCACATCAACATCAGCCTATTCATGTTCCCACTGCCTATAATCCAACACGCGGGCTCCGTGTGGATTGGTAGATGTCACATGTCGTGCCGATTTCCTCACGATGTTTTCCTTTACCGTTTTGAGAGCAGCGGTGATGAAATAAATTACAACAATTAAGCTCTTGCTTGAGTTCGAACCCACGAACTACTGTTTGTAAGTCGGGGCCGCCACAACTGGACCACCGCTGCTCTCAACGGCGCAAATACGGTAATTTAATGTGTACAGTTATACCTTTAAGCCGTTAGGGGTTGAACTAAGGCCACATCAGGGTCCGGGTGCCCACCTAGTCTTCCGAGACGGGGTGGAGTCGCTAGAAGGTTGGTCGACAATTTGCGTAACCAGAGGGTTGACCTTTCATTTGAGCCCCTTCAGCCTACACTTCCATTCTACACTGTAGTCTGTTGGACACTTTATGATGAATATTTTGACGACCTGTAATTAATACCAGTACCCAGTTTCGGTTATAAATACAAATTATTTATTACTAGCTTCTGCCAGCGGCTTCGCCCGCGTGAAGTTTCAAAATTGTCCCATGGGATTTTACTACCGGGATAAAAAGTATCCTATGTGTTAATCCAGGTTGTAAACCATCTGTGTGCAAAATTTCATCCAAATCCGTTCAGTAGTTTTTGCGTGAAAGAGTAACAAACATACATCCATCCTCACAAACTTTCGCATTTATAATATTAGTAGGATTTTTCAGTCTCAATTTTGTATTAATATAAAATCTCGTTGATTCAATCGCTTCATCTAATTAAACATAGTCAAACAAAAATCACCACCAAACATACTGCAATAGAGATAAAAATAAATAAAATACGAGCCTCGCTTACACTTCAACTGAAGATGATGGCTTCGTTCAGATAAAGCTGTGATAAATACATCACATTGCCTTCCCTGCCGTATCAGTATTTCTCATTCCGTTCTTACTTATCTTTGAAATACTTCGAGAAGAAACATACACACATAATATCTCGCATGTTTTCCCGAAGAGTCTGGCAAAGATCCCTGTAGTCCACCTTCATTTTGGAAGTTAAGTTAAAGTCCTATGTAATAGAGAGTGAGCCTAAAACCGTCCTGAAACAAAACTAATCAGTCCTTCAGTTAGATTATCAAAAAATAAATCGACACGTATTTCTTCTTTCGTTACATAAACCAAAATTGACGACATAACTTAAAAACGCCGTATTTTTAAAATTCCCAATACGTCACGCCGTGTTATTGTTTTTAGTTCGCTGTGGCGTCACGAGCCCCCACTCTCGAGTGTTGATGCGTTTTATCTTTGTGAATATTCATTGATTTACAAAAACCAAAAATACGTGTCTATTATTTTTCAATAATCTAACTGACGGACTAAATAGATTTGCAATTTATTGATGGTGGAAACTAGCCTATTGCTATAAATAATATCAGCTGGCTCGTCTAAAATTCCTGATATAAAAACTACTAGTCCGATCCAGGAGTCAAGGACCCTTGACCCCATGCTCAGCTGTTGCCTTTGTGATCTCTAGACCAATTAGGAAGCCTGTACCAGAACCCACAGTAAATACTGCTTAGTTGTAGAAATAAGTATGGTGGTAATAAGACGACAAAAAAGAAACTAATTAGCCCGTCAGGTAGATTATTAAAAATATTTGAACCGTATTTTTTCTTTTGAACCTTCGGGGATTACAGTCGTGATAGTATTTTATATAATAGATAGATTTATGAATATTCTAAGTCATAACTATTACAAGACAAAATCTAGAATATGCAATTTTGTTCAGATATATGTAAGTATCTTGATTCTTGAACCTCTCGCAAACTGTGTGTCGTCTAAAATGAATTCCTGAAAAACAGTTTAATGTATTATGAAGCTCATTATTCAATAACGAGACTTCCCCTCTCCAACATAATATATAAATTCCTTAAGGCGACTACATGAGCTAAATTAGCAACTCCATTTGTGGTGGTTCAAACTTCGTCTGAAATACTATTAGAATAAAGTTCTATTCAGCTTGCACTACGAAGTGATTGTGACTGCGGGCCGAATAGTGAGAAATGAGTTTCGATCGATTTACAAAAAATCTATGTATTAGACTAAAAAAATAAAACGCTAAGATGCTAATATATTGCTTGTGGAATTATTTGCCAAAAAATCAGAATGATCACAAATGTGTTTTAGTGTGATTTTTACTCGCTAAACGAAATTTTTAGAGATACGAGTAAGTTCGTGATTATTTTTGTCGAGGAATATTAATTGTGTTATGTTTTCAAAACTCTATCATACTAGAATATATTCTGAAGAATATCATGTATTTTTCTGGTTTTGTTTACTGCAGTGAATCATAATTATACTTTCAGGCATTATGAAACTCGCGTTTAGCTCTTGTAGCCTTTAGATAATTTCATAGAATCAGCATCTAATATTATAATCTAAGACGCGCAGTTACGGTATACAGTACACAAGCGAACACAGATTTACGTACGAGAGTAAATGTTGTGTTGTGTGGTTAAATACATTTTGCAACGTATAATATACTCGTAACAGAATTACTATTATTCTACCTAGTAGAGGAGCTCGTGGCTAAATAATAACTGCCGCTCCAATCTTTAGGTTAAGCCGTACTTGCCTAGGTTGGTCTGTGTATGGGTGACCACCCTTACCTACCGAGTTTCCTCCGTGCCTCGGAAACCACATTAAATTACAGGTGGTCAGTGGCCCAAAAATTCTGACAACCAGTCTCACCAATGGGTATCGTATTACCCAGTACTTACTGGGTTGTGGAGGTCAGCTGCATCCGGTTAGACTGGAAGCTGACCCCAAAATAGTTGGGAAAAGGCTAGGCAGTTTATGACTGTTACTCGATTTAGTGCCTAAGCATAAGCAGAAACATATTTAGCGTAATCGTTCCCACTGCTAGATATAGGCCTCCTTACTTAACTCGATTCTCAGCAACTCTCATCCAACCACCCTGAGAAGATCGAGACCCTTTTTTTTAGGATGGGAAATCATCAAATTACTTCTCCCACTCTGGGCTGGAGCGGGAGGGAGTGTCAGACTTTTACTGACTAAAACCCATCCATGTTCCTTCCTCGCCCTTTATGTTCCGGGGTCACGGTATCTCTTTCGAACAGTAAGATCGAGACTCTGAGTACCGTAAAGTTGCTGATTACCATACGTTTCTTACGTATGGTAATCAGCAACTTTTATCCAATCGCTACCAGCCACCCTGAGAAGATTGAGACCCTGAGGAAAAACATAAGGTGAGACGTCCTCAGGCTCAGTGGAGCGACGATCTTCCCTGAGTGGCTGGTTCCCTTAATAATTCTTAATTTACAAAAGTTTCAAAGTGTAAATTGTATCCAATTGTTACTTAAAAAAGAAAATAAATTTTCCCACAGCTACCGTCCGTTTTGTATCTTCTTTTCTTGTTTGTGACATTTTCATAGCAAATATTTATAAGAAGTAGAAAAACTTTTTTATTCCATCAGCTTCTTAGTCACTGGCCGGAAGTCTGTACGTGACCGGAAATGAATTTCCCGGACATACTTGATACTTTCAGTAAACGACTCAAGATATTCAATATTCTTCGCGGCACTATTGGATGTGCAAATGGCTTTTTAATAGAAATATTTAATATCTTGAAAGAAAAACTTTCTTCTTTAAACTGAGTGAATAATAGTACAAACATAACATAGCATCAGGTTGAGCAGAGGTAGACCCACACTTCTTCAGTTATGTTCAAGTCTTATTGGGGCGAGCTTATTGCCATCAAGCGGGCACAAAAGACCCGTAGCAGCTACTGAAAAAAAACTGATAGAAAAACCCAATAACACTTTCCCCGACCCGGGAATCGAACTCAGGATCTAGGAGTGAATAGGTATAACGACAGTATCAAAAATTTACAAATCCATTAAGTCCGTCAATTAGATTATTAAAAATCATAGACACGTGTTTTTTCTTTTTGTAAATCAATGAATATTGAAAAAGATAAAACGCATCAAAATTCGGGAGTTTCGGGAGTCCCGCTCGTGACGTCAGAACTAGCTAAAAATTATACCTAGGAGTGATGTATTGGGAATTTTAAAAGTGTCATAACTTCGTCAATTTTGATTTACAAATTAAAATAATAATTCCATTTTTTTAAATAATTCCACAAGCAATATATTAGCATCTTAGCGTTTTATTTTTTTAGTCTAATACATAGATTTTTTGTAAATCGATCGAAACTCATTTCTCACTATTCGGCCCGCAGTCACAATCACTTCGTAGTGCAAGCTGAATAGAACTTTATTCTAATAGTATTTCAGACGAAGTTTGAACCACCACAAATGGAGTTGCTAATTTAGCTCATGTAGTCGCCTTAAGGAATTTATATATTATGTTGGAGAGGGGAAGTCTCGTTATTGAATAATGAGCTTCATAATACATTAAACTGTTTTTCAGGAATTCATTTTAGACGACACACAGTTTGCGAGAGGTTCAAGAATCAAGATACTTACATATATCTGAACAAAATTGCATATTCTAGATTTTGTCTTGTAATAGTTATGACTTAGAATATTCATAAATCTATCTATTATATAAAATACTATCACGACTGTAATCCCCGAAGGTTTAGGCAGACTAAGGTGTATCTAATAGTACATACACCCACATTTCACCAGTTTTGTTTTAGTTCCATGTAATAGGGTGCGAGCCTGTTGCCATCAACTGGTCACAAATCCAGACTACGTGGCTGCTACAGAGAAATTCCTGACGGAAAAATCCAACAACACTTTGCCCAACCTAGGAATCGAACTTATGTACAGCAGTCGCATTCACTACCACTAGACCAACGAGTCTACAGTTGTATTATATTGTGTTGTACAGCGGGCTGCACAGTGTGGTAAGATCCCGGTTTTTGTGTCATCGTGTTTTTATTTAATTAATCGATAGAGTCTACAATTCTGAGGATTAGAGTAAAACTCCGGGTTCGCTAAGACTTGTACTTTTTTTAAAAAAAAAATGACAAAGTTTCGCAATATCCGACTTTAAAAAAACGAAAAAAAAATCATTATAATTTAACGGAAGTACTTATTCCAAAATTTATTTATTCCATCGAAAAAACGTTTAATAGCCGACCTTTCCACCAAATTCTGTTGCTTTTCTGTGAATGAATAAAGAGACAGAAACAAAAATATACTTTATTTGAAAAAAAAAGGTGCTGTAAATGCTTTCTAATAAGTGTAAACATGTTTAATAATAAGTTTGCTATTCGAAATGAAAATGTATTTGAATTTGTAAAATGTTATTTGGCCTAACCGAACTAAAATTCATCTTCATTGTTAGTTACAATTAATTCAACATGCGAATAATCATCGATGGCTAGATTTTCTTCATTAATAGGTCTCAACAAAGTCAATGCAGCTGGCGGCAATGGGATTTTTTTAGCCTTTTTTTATTCTCTCTAAGAGGTTGTAATCAGAGATAATTGGATCCGAAGAGACTAAAGCTCTGTGAAAAAGGTCAGACATAGTTGTTTCACGAGATTTTTTTCTGGTGTCAAACCTCCAAAATTTGTTGCGAGACTCAGCCGCTTGTTCAGAGAGCATACCAATAGGTAAATTAGATTTTTCTATAATTTTCGACCCATGTACTAAAATTTTGTGAAGCGTGACAGTCATAGGATGCCATCCATACTTCGCAACATATTTGTATGCCAACTCTTTGCAAAAAATTGCGAATTTTTCAGGGTCAATTGGCAGGTTGCTAGACAAAACTGTTAAAATAACAAATAATTCATCTAATAGCCACTGGTCAATGTTCAGAATGTTTGCAAAAGTCCCTCGGTTTCTATCAGAAAGAGCAGTGCGTGCAGTGTTTCCGTCGTTAGTGGTCCCTGAAGTTGGACGGACAACATCTACCAAAAGTCCCATTTCTTCTCTAATTTTAGACTGAATTATTTTTTTACGGTCCTCGACTAATCGGCTCTCTTCTGACCTTTGGGGGATCCTCCACTTTTTAACCTCTACTTTATATCCCAGGTTTAATAAAAATTCTAAGACCCTTATCCAAGAATGAAGTGGACTTATGCCATGTACCAAACGTTCTTCTATGACTGGTTTGGAGAATGCTAAATCTAAATCGTTGAATTGGGATGAGGTCAAATCGCAATATGGGCAACGTAACTGAGATGGCGTACAAAGAATTGTATTCAGGACCTTCCCATCAATAGCTGCACAGTATAAATCATATTCAACCACTTTTATCGTATGCCCTCTCGAGGTTTCTGTTATAATGGGGGAAAGTTTTTCAATTTGATCCTGAATAGAATGTTTCTCCAAAGTAATTAATTCTTTCGTTTCTTTTTTATACTGCAAGTGTAACGGTCTACAGTAACGAAAAGATGACGGAGCAGGATTTACCCAAATAACATCATTGTCGTCTTTAGTTACAACCTGCAATGGCGTAAATGTCGTCGCAAAAAGACTATTTTCATCACCTTCTGCATCTGAGAATGACTGTTTATACAACGATTGCCCAGTGCTTCCATCGAAGCCCCAGTTGCCCTTTAAAATGAAATCTAATGCTTGAATGCTTTTTTTGGTGCAATAGTTAATGATGACTTCGTCACATAATTTAAACACTTGAGTGACAGTGTGGTATAACAAACTTTGAAGAGGCACAGATGCTTCTCTTTCAGACACCTCAACCTGGTCAGGATAACAGGTTTTTTTAGCCTCTTGAATTTTATAATGTGGGGGGTATGCATCAAATCCGCGTCTTTTAAGGTCTAATCTAATTGCGCTGTATGTTTCGACCGACATATTTCTGTCCGTTATCATAGCTAGAGCTTCTATAGGTGTGTACGGTTCTGAAGAAGTCTGAACTTTTTTCAGAATTTCTGTTGGAGCAGTCTCAGATTCCAGACATAGACATAACAGTGTCTCTAAATATTTAGCTGATGAATGTGGCAGATTTTGTCCTCCGATTTTAATAGATCGTACAAACGCTTGTATTTTCTGAACATTTGGTTCGTTTTCTAAGGCTTCTGAAAGTTTGCGCTTAGATCTATATTGTTGGCTTCTGCTTAAAGCCATAAACCTCTTGGATTTTGGAGAAAATATAGTTTCATTATTAGAAAATGTTGCTGGTGAAGTTTCGTCATTAACAGGGACTGATATCAAATGACCACTTACCAGAGTACCACTAAGCCAGTCTCGTTTTTTTCTAATAAAATAGGACTCATTAAACTTACAACGCTTTAAGTAATCTTGACTCTTTGATAAAAATCCTGAAAGTGTTTGTTTCAACTCTTCGTTAGTTTGTGTAAGTTGATACTCAGAGCCAAAATAATTGACAACTATACTCACTCGTTCGGAAAGCGGCAGCTGCTTTGCTTTACCCTTAAACAGCTTAAAAGCTTCCATTCGAGTAAGTATTTTTGTACCAGAAGAATGTCCTTCGCGGTCATCTGTCTGGTGATACGCATTGTTAGGGCTCTGTTGGTTGGTTGAAAACATTTCGTCGTCTGAATCGGTGTCAATTGGTAATGCCATGGTCGTCTGTGTTGAAATTTCAGGTTTATTTGTTAGTTTTTTATTAGCTTCCATTGTTGTTCCCACGAGTAGGGTCGATAGAAGGTCCACCCCCGGGTGACGCCCATTCCGGGGGTAAGGCTACATACTACGGAGGTCGCCAGATATCCGTAGGTTTTAAACGACTTCGCTGTCGGGTTTTAAAGTGTTCCTTCTCGCGGGCCGGCCAGTTAAGGCAAGCCCCCCGGCCGTATTTCTGCACGACGTACCTCAGTCACGCCTTACTGAGGTTGTTGAAGTGCAGAGTACGGTTACGGTATAAAGGGTGACTGGCGCTCAGTCCCCAGAAGTTGTTCCAACTCCAAATGGAACAACCATAAATAGTTAACTGCTATTTTTATCAAAAATCAATCCAATTGATGTAAATACATTATGAAAATTCATTTATAACAGGTAGGTAAGTACCTATACGTATATTATTCATGTAGATAAATAAAATACGAAATACATTGTTCTAAAAAATAAGTTATATCACAAGAAGTATAATAAAATAGATATGATATAATAGTAAAATATAAAAGTGTACTAAAATTCATTCGAAATAAGTTGTAAAATCAAAAAGTAAAACAAAATTGTATAAAAAGAATTGTAAAATATAAAAATGTACCAAAATTCATTCAAAATAAGTTGTATAATCAAAAAATAAAACAAAATTGATTTAAAAGAATTGTTAAATATAAAAGGAAACTAAAATTAATTCCAAATAAATTATAATATCAAAGAGTAAAACAAAATTGATTTAAGAATTGTAAAATATAAAAGTGTACTAAAATTTAATCAAAATAAGTTGTAAAATCAAAAATTAAAACAAAATTGATTCCTTTTGAATCAATTTTGTTTTAATTTTTAATTTTTGAATTGTAAAATATAAAAAAAAATACTTAAATTGATTCAAAATAAATTGTAAAATAAAAACAAAATAAATTGTAAAATAAAAACAAAATAAATTGTAAAACAAAATTGAATTAAAAGAGATGTAAAATTAATAAATAAAAGTTAATTTACATAAAATATTAAAAAAAATTACAAGACGTTGATGTATTACTCATGTTTAATGTTTATTAATATAAGCACTAATGAGACATCAGTCAGTTGAGTCTTTTGGGTTAGAATTTATAGACGGTTTTCAAAAAAGGTGTATCATTCAATATACCAATTGCTCCATTTGTCTTTTAATTCCCTTCATAAAATTATTAAATGTTTGCCACTTTAAGCCACAAAATAATGATACCTTTTTATGGTCGTGATAAGAAAGTTAAAACTTAATAAAAATAAATAAATTATGTTTTGGTTGAAGTGGCAGCCCTAAGCGCGGATATTTCGGATATTACTAAAATTTCCAATAACTCCTGGAAACCAATGAGTTAGGTTTTGAAAAAAATAATACACATAATAGAAAGTATCAGCTATTTTTTTATGTAGGAATGATCACCTACTACGGCGGTTTAGAGGAATAAAAAAATAAAAACGAAAAACGTGAAAAAAAATCATATCTCTTTATTCATTCACAGAAAAGCAACAGAATTTGGTGGAAAGGTCGGCTATTAAACGTTTTTTCGATGGAATAAATAAATTTTGGAATAAGTACTTCCGTTAAATTATAATGATTTTTTTTTCGTTTTTTTAAAGTCGGATATTGCGAAATTTTGACATTTTTTTTTTTTAAATGTACAAGTTTTAGCGAACCCGGAGTATCCTCAGAATTGTAGACTCTGTCGATTAATTAAATAAAAACACGATGACACAAAAACCGGGATCTTACCACACTGTGGGCTGGTGTCCGCAGTTCTCCACGTCAAAGTGCGTATTTTGCGTATGGGCTATAATCCACCACAGGGGCCCAGTGCGGGTTGGTAGATGTCACATGTCGTCGATTTTTTGGTTCTAGGACAGGCTGGTTTCCTCACGATGTTTTCCTTCACCGTTTTGAGAGCAGCGGTGATGAAATAAATTACACAAAGTAATGCGCCTGCCTAGGTTCGAACCCACGAGTCAAATTTATATTTCACAAGTTGGCTATCAAAAGATTTTTCACAGTTAAAGCTCCATTCACACATAATACAATCGCTTCACATAAAAAGCCCTCTTATGAAGATCACCCCTTATAAGCATCGCGGTGGGGCCTTAAAGCACAGGCACCCTCTGACTTACCACTTTCGATTCTGACTTTTACGTTGTTCGTAATAATAAAAATATGAGAAATCCCTACACTTGAACGATATATGACTGCCTACGGAAACATAAAAACTATACGGAAGCAAGGATTTGGGGGACGGGTTGCAAGGGTCCCTTAGATTAGATTTGTTTTTAAAGAATTTGATTGCGTATCTCTGGAATTTATCATTTTAATGTGACGTTTTTGAGAGAGGATGCAAGCGAATTATAAAATTGGTTTGCTGGGGTAAGTTCCCTTTAATCATGATCTATCGATAGAAAGTTGCTTCGTGTACAAGACCTTATAACTCAGGGCATAAAGGTGAAAAGAGTCAGACCTTTAGTGAACCGGGAAATACCTACCGTGCACTTTTACATGCGCTGGTACAGGTTATGAATTTCAGAATACATTTTTCAAAAGGATCATGGATGAAGCATCTATGTACACTGTTCCACGCAGAGATTTTTCATTTACCATCCTACTTTTTTTTTTCTACAATCAGACGACATCAAAAATTGCTAGAACTCTTACCACAAAAATAGGTACTTATTTCTGATCATTACGACCCGAAATGACGACCCGAATGGCGTAGTGGTAGTGAGGCTGCCTTACGTTCTTAGAATTCTGGGTTTGAATCCCGGTAGGAGCAAATGTTTGTGTGGTGAGCATGGACATTTGTTTCAGAGTCATGGATGTTTATATGTATAATAAGTGTATATTTACAAACAAAAAAAGTATCTATGTAGTATATCAACTATCTAGTGTCCATGATACAAGCTTTGCTTAGTGTGGCACTAGGTGGCGCTGTGTGTTAATGTCCAGCAATATTTATTTATTATTATACTATTAGCCCGAAAGACGTTGTATGAATCGACGATCTATATCCTACATAAGAGAAAAAAATACCCGAAAAAACAGTATGTAAGTATGAAGTTCTTACGAGATGGGATTGTAGATGTAATTCCAATAGAATACACAGTCACCAGTAGAGCTAGTACCTTAATAAAAATTAACCACAAACCGGCTCCCAAATCCCTACCTGTGTACCAAGCAGTTATTTCGACATCACTCGCCATAGGGGCGCGGTGCGTTAACATGGCAGGATGTTTACTTTTCTCCTGTAGATAAATGTGCAGTGGCTGAGGGTTAAGTATCTCTTTCTTTCTATCACACCGAGATAGCGCGTAAATACCTCCGTGACGACATTATCTTGATAGATGTGTGTTGGTAGGGTTAATTTATTCGTTGTGAATTTGTGATACTTACTGTGTGAGCTCGTGGGTAAATAATAACCATAGATCGGAATAGGTAGAGCTGTTTTATGTACTTGCCATAGGTTAGAATAATATGGTTAAAAACCATAGTAGTTAGTAAAAACATATAAAACCGACTTCAGAGAAAACAAAACAGTGAAAAATAACTTCAGAAAAAACGCTTCAGAAGTCGGCGACTTTTGTTTGATTGATTTAGTTTTTTTGTCACCGACATCTGAAGCGTTTTTTCTGAAGTTATTTTTCACTTTTTTGTTTTCTCTGAAGTCGGTTTTATATGTTTTTACTAACTACTATGGTTTTTAACCATATTATTCTAACCTATGGCTGCAATTGCTTGTAGGTTTACAAGCAATTGCAGCAATCTCTGCAGATTTGTTGTGTATTTTTGAAGAGTTCCGTTGTATATCTCCGAAGATCAGCATCAGGTCTTCAGCAAATTAAAATGGGACCAAACGAGAAGCACCAGCTTTCAAACAAAAAAAGAACCATCAAAATCGGTTCACCCAGTCCAAAGTTCTGAGGTAACAAACACAAAAAAAAAAAAGAAACGAAAAAAAGCATACAGACGAATTGATAACCTCCTCTTTTTGGAAGTCGGTTGAAAAGAAAACTATTCTCGCCTTCGGGATTAATGAAACATTATACTTCCTTTCTGACGGGTCAATATAAGAAGGACGGGATTAAGGATAGTAGGTATAATAAATAGATAAACTTGATTCATTAAACCAAAAAAACGTTTTTTACGCAACAATTTCTCATTCAAGAATCAACAGTCATTTAAACATTTTTATTCTGAATTTGTAGGTACAAAAACATATTACCGTACAAATTATTTGTTCCTCAGAAAATCAAAACATTCTCAAATACAACAATTTGTATTAACAATAAAATTTTAATTAAAGTACTTAATCAATACGCTTCAACAATAATTCACTTATTTAAACAAATAATATTATGATAAAATCCTGTAGTAACAGACGGAATCCCGTGGAATATCCATATTAACATCAATGTTTGCGGTCTTTGAACCTAAATAGCTCTACCTATTCCGATCACTGATAATAACAGCCGCTACGCCGCTAACTTTTAGGTTAAGCCTGTCTAGGTTGGTTCGTAGATGGGTGGCGACTCAGTGCATTATCGAATTTCCTCCATGTCTGAGATGCTGGTTAAGCCGTTGTTCCCGGCTGTTAATCTATACTTATACTTATTTACTTATATTACTTATAAATAATATAATATATAATAATATTAAAAAGCAGAAGAGTTTGTTTGTTTGGTTGAACGCGCAAATCTCAGAAACTGCTGGTTTGAATTGAAAAATTATTTTTGTGTTGGATAGTCCATTTATCGAGGAAGGCTTTAGGCTATATAAAATCACGCTACAACCATTAGGAGCGGAGCAGGAATGAAAAATGTTGCAAAAACGGGGATGTGTTTTTCCTTTCGTTTTTTTTCTCTTATGTGACGCAGACGAAGTTGCGTGGGTCAGCTAGTTGTAGATATTTTACAGTCGTTACTGGTATTTAGTGGCTCAAAAGTTCGACAATCAGTCTCTCCAAGAGGTATCGAACCACCCGGCGAATTCTGTAACTTAACGTTAAGCAACACGCCAGTGACACTGTATCGACACACTACAGACATGATGTTGCCACTGTTGCAAATTTGGTATTCTGCAAAAACTTCAATAGCGTTTCTGCGGTGTCTCAGAAGTGTGTCGATAGTGTGGCAGTTCGATAGGAACAACTGTCAAATACACTTAAAATATTTACAGACTACCGCAACTTTGGCCATCATGATGATATTGATAGATTATAGTGGAATAGAATACCAATTTATTACAATAGTCTTTGTGTGGAATTTCAGTGGCACTACAGTCGTAAGTCAATGACCATAAAAAAATGAGGAATACCAAATGTCAAAGATTAGCTTAGATTGAGACAGTACTGACACACTACCGACACACTATTGACAAGTTGTTTATTTTACAGAATTGGGCCCCCGATGTACTAATTGGTGTGGAGGTCAATTAGGCAGTCCTTCCATGTAAAATAACCTACCCTGGCCTACCTAACCTGGTATTCACCTGCATCCGTTTTGACTGAAAACCGACCCCAAACATAGTTTTGGGTAAAGGCTAGGCATATGTGATACTTATTATACTATGAATATACGAAACTTCGGATTGTTTGGCAAGTTGACAACATTTCCTGTACTTTAATATTTTAAACAAGGAGTTATTTCTTATAATTAAGAGCATTTGATAACAAATACCGATCAACATCCATTTAATCAACTTATTATTTTTCACCAAATGTTTGTTTCAAAGTCGCCTCAAACTCGAGTATGTAATCGACTGACCTTCAAAACAGCAATGCACTTTCAACATGACTGAGACAAAAAAATCTCAGCAACATAATTTCATGTTTCAACTATGTCACAGTAGTGCTGTATTCATAATTCAACATCTTACTCGCACATAAAACAAATTGAAACAATAATGATCCCATCCGGAATCAAACAGCTGACAACCCACAGCATCCTCTCTGACATTACACCAACATGCTCACTTTGTTCCGAAAAACCGACCCAGACATTTAGATTTATTAGGTTGCCTGTACAGTAGACTGTAGCGGAGCAGAGCTGAGCGTAGCTAGATAAACATTTACCAGTAGGTAAGCCGGATCCAGGCGTGTGTAACGCGTATTATAATTGTATCGTGAAAAGTAACACGAATTCTGTGTGTGGACGGCACTTCAGGGACTCAAACTGTAACCGTAATAATGTGTTTTTTTACCTGTTTTTTAAATATTTTCAACAGAAAAACACTTTTAGATGTAACAGATACAATAATGTTACCGAATCCAATTGTAACCTTTTTTTATATGTGTTAGTAAATGTTAATATGTGTAACTGAAATAATCAGTTTTACAACAGACTGCGACTAGATTTCGGCTATCCAATGGCATCGCTGAGTTTACCGGTTAAACACTTATTAAACCTTTTATATCTGTTACAGATATGTTACGGTGACCCTTTTATAAGTGTTTTGGGTTAATACATTGAAAACACATTTATAAGTCTTACATATTTGATTCTGTTACCAATTCAACATGTAACATTTATAATTCTGTAACCTTTCTGAAGGTGTTCTTAAGTAACACTCACGCAGGTAACACTCGTATATAGTGCCCGGGGGGGCACTATATACGAGTGTTACCTGCAATGCTCGTAGTGCCGTCCAGACGTGTGTAACGCGTACTGTAATGTATCGTCAAATGAAACACGAATTCTGTGTATAGTCAGCACCACGAGCGTTACATGTAATACGCGTTACTCACGTCTGGACCCGGCTAGAACAAAATTCGCGTCTTCGTCTCGCTCCGCTCCAGGACATAACTAAAAAGATCACACCTTCATTGGTTTGAAAAATAACTGTGTAATTTTTGCAAAACTATATCCACTGTTTTTCTCCACTTCGAGTGTCTTGTCTCTTGTACATAGCACGGCTTCGCTTTGCTCCGCTACACCATCATTGATTCATCTTTTTCTAATTTAACAAAGAGATACTCGCCGGATACAAGTTGGCAATCTGTTCAGGTGGAGATCCATAGGTGACTCTATATCCTGCAGAGTAAATAGGACGCTGTCTTGTTTCCGTGTCCTGCCTGTCCTGCTGTTTGCACAGTTCAAGAGCTGATAGACGCTACTGAAAGTGACAAGCCTTTCGCCAAAATATGGGATAAATCAATTTAGATTGCTATTGACACGCCATGAAGAAAAAGAAGAAGAATTCAATAAAGTTCAGTAAAATCACGTCATTTACGCTTCAAACAAACCAGTATAAAGGGTGTAAAACACATCTTAACGAATCCGAAAGGCACTTGTTCTGCCCGTCATCGCGATCATTGTTTTGTTCTACACCATGCCTGAGAACCTTCTAGTTACGGATATATTGGGGGTCAAAGTTACAACTAATTGCCAACTTTTTAAATACAATTTTTATTGGAAGATTTTTGCTTTAATCATCTCTACGACCCCCGTACTATTCAATTCATCCATCAGCTCAATGTTTTAATTAAGTGCGTTACATTGAGTTCTACCACAAAACATGATTTTTTACCCCAAAAAAAAGTCGTTAACCAGCAATAATTAAAAAAAAAAATTGCGTAATATTACTTAGTTTGATGTTCAGAATGCTTGGTTGGCTACGTGACGAGGTGGTTTACAAGCTGTAGAAAAAGAATTCAATAAAATCATGTCATTCATGCTTAAACAAACCAGTATTCTCCGAAACGCTTCTATTTCATTCTTCTCCACTCACTCGCTCCGCTCCATTAGCCAAGCAAAATTCTCACTCCTGATGAGGCTGAAACAAAGTTAGATTTAAATTTACAAATTAGAGTTTATTACGGAGACATTGTAACAACTCTGTAATGTTGAACTAGCTACGGGGCATATTGTTTGGAGTTCCAGGAGTCTTGTTTCTTTCGTAGCTATTAAATTAGTTAATTGGTTTGGTGTTCGATTACTTCAATTAAATTGTTTGCTGAATTTTAATGGTTGATGGTTATTTCGATGTCGATACTTTGGAATCATTATTGCGTATTAAATTGGACAAAGTTCTTAAATTTTCAATAACATCTAGGAGTCCAATTATTGTCAATGTCTTACTTATAGCTGAAAAATGGTTTACCAGCATATTCGCCTAAGCCGTCAGAAAACATGAGCATGATATTCCAGAAATTCTAAAAACAGAACTGCTCCTAATCATAACTAGAAAATAATTTCCGCAGAGCACTCGATCTGTAAACAGTAACCAGTAATATTGTGTACATCGATAGGCTTGTTTGCGCTAAGCCTAACCAATTTGTACTCAACGGTAAATGGATTTTGAATTTCCAAAATAACACACTAGTAGGCTCATAATGTAGTCATTATACGTGCGTAGTGTATTTGTCGAAGGTTTATCGAGTCTAAATTTGTCCGTTTAGTTTGAAGTTTTGAATAATTCTGTGCTGAAACTAGGGGTAATTTAGCGGCTAGAGGCTTGTTAGATACTTAATGTTTGTCTTGTAATGTACTATACTTAGGGCGTACGTTTATGATACCACACAAGTATGTATGTTTAAGTCAACATTATAGGGGTAAATCTGATTGCGTTCATGGACGTTGCCCTATATGACATAATTATACTGATTGTATTCTAACACATTTCACATTTTATCGGTGTAGGTTTTACTAAGGAACGAATGCACCAAAAGCATGAGGTTAACGCTTATTTGAAGGTTCCCGGATTGTTGACAGATTAACGCTTAGGTTTAGTATCGCTTTTCCTCAGTCTTCATTAAGCGTTGGCTTATTCGTCAACTGGCAACTGTGAAACTCGCGAGTGCTCGAGTCGTGAGTTGGCACCTTCCAATGTTAAAGTTTTTTTTTTGTCGTCAACTCGCAAGCACGTTGAAAAAGCACAGGCACATGAAAATGGATTGAAACCAATATCAAAAAAGAATAACAACCTATGGTCGTTTAAAGCTATTATTAGATTAGGCATTTTATAAGAAGATAACGTAGCTTACTGTACATCTGACGTATTTTACGTCAGATTTACAAGATCGCGCGAGATGAAGACTACAAAAAAAAGTAAGGGTCCAACTCGCGAGCACTCGCGAGTTTCACAGTCGCCAGTTGACGAATAAGCCAACGCTTAATGAAGACTGAGGAACAGCGATGCTGGTGAAATTAATATTGGTATAATCAATTGCGGATGGTCCTCTTTCCTGTACTCGGGTATTCTGATGAACCTTGAGACGATGTCATGTCAATGCTCGCAGAAGTTAAAGACTAGTGAACAAATAAAACGATTGCTGAAGAGGTCTATTGACAGAGAAGGTTTAATCAAGTAAACAAGCCTTCAACCGAAGTCAACCGAAGATACAAATAAATAGTTTTTTTTTCGTTGACAATGATATTTCAGTTGTATTGTCTAGCTCACTCACGTATAATTTCGTTTCACATACTCAGGTGGTGCGCGCTTGCTCTTCTAATTTCAAACAGTTTTTTGCAACACGACATGCAACGCAACATCATCCATGACTTTTAATGTGTTCGCGAACACACTAAAAATAAGAGCGAGCACGTAACGTGCTTACCCGGTTTATTGAAAATATTGCAAAAATACGTGTGATGTGTGTGATATTCAGCCTATGATGTTCCCACTGCTGGGACACCAGACTCTATGAGAGGGAATGGGCTACAATCTTCCACGCGGGCTTAGTGCGGGTTGGTTGATGTCACATGTCTACGAAGTACTGGTTCTAAGAGATGTCGGTTTCCTTAAGATGTGTTCCTTCAACGTTTCGAAAGCAGTGTAGATGGTATAAATTAAGATAATAATACGGCAAGGGTACATCTAACATAATTATGGTGTCACAACAGATTGACTACAGTAAAACGGGGCTATTTGAGTTTTTGTGGGCTACTTATTTTACTTATTTTACGAGTATATTGTGTGTTTTTCTATTGTATGTGTTCATAAATGTATTCTATAATGTTTGTCTTATAGCATCGTATTGGAATAGTCTGTAAGGATGTTATAATTGGTGCAAATAAATAAATAATAAATAAATATTTGGTACCATAAAAACCAAAATATTAAATTGGGTTTTTTCATCGGGAATTTCTCAGTAACAGCCAATCAAAGTTTTTCTAGAGTTTGTAAAAAACTTCTACCACACACCAGCCGACAATTATCGATACTTTTGTTCGATTTCTGGACCTTCCCAAATAGCCCCCAAAACCAAAATATCCCCAGTTTACGGTACTTCAATAGTACACTGAGCGAATTCACACGGGCCGCATTTTGCAAAATTACTCTGAGTGGTCAAAATAATTTATGTATTCTTAATTAAATAATGTAACTTTAAATATAACTATCGCATTAGGTACCTAAACCTGTGTTGATAGCTGTATGTGTTGTTTAAATAAATAAATAAAAATCTTTGCCAACAAACAAAATGAATGATAGATACGAATTTGCAAACCAAATCAAGTGATTCGAGAATACATGTCCGATTGTAGGAACTCTTTGTTGTTTGTTAAACAAATTCGTCTCATCTCCCTTATGGCTGTTGCCGTAAACATTTTTATGTTGACATCATAATATTGTTTTATTGTTAGAAAATTTACGATCATCCCCTCTGTGGTTTGTGTGATCCCGCATTTCGACGAATAATCTGTCACTGATTTGTACGTTTTGATTTGTGAGAGTATATTCGAGTGTCTGGATCATAAAATTTGACATATTTAACTTAAACCCGTGTTTGCTTTTGTAACTGGACGTTTTTGTCCAGTTCAGATTGGTTGTTTTTTTTTTAAGTAGAGTATTTTGTTTTAACAATGTAACTATTTTTATCGAGCTTAGATGTAGAGTTAAAATTTGAGTATTAGAAGTGCTAAAGTGAAATTAGGAACGGGTTACGGATGGATACACGCCTGCAAACTGATGGACTACCATTGATCAGCGAAAATGTTTTGCCAATTTCGACCTTTGCTACCAATCTGTAAAATCAAGAAATAGCAATGAAATCACCAGCAGGATCTATGAATATACATCCAGGTTGGCTATGTGCAACGAAAATGTCAGCAGATATTCCGAACCCGTTCGTTTTTGGGAGTTCCGGCAAGTCTGGGGTAATTGCATTACTACTGTATCAGGGTGCAAACTCAAAAGTGACATCCGTGAGTATTCGTGACGTAGAAACGTCGTAAAATATCCCTCTATTTTCTGAAACACAGGTTACTTTTACAGCTCAACAAACGAACATAAAATTCGACAATTAGGCAGGAAAGGAGGGAAAACAATAAACCTTCGAGCATTGTGATATTTTTACAAGCAAATTTACTGTTGTTAGAGATAGAGAGGTCCCCTTTCCAAAATGAAATACTAGAGACATTTATGGGCTGTTTACGAGCCAACTCTTTACCGAATGCGGACAACGATGTTTGTGTTTTTATTGTACACTTCCGCGTCATAAAGAGCTGGATGGATTTGTTTTATTTCTGTTGTTTGTAATCGTATTATGCTGATTTCGTATGTGGAAACATCGGAATTGAAGCGTTTTACATGTGTCAGTGTGTTTTTAGCAAATTTTACGCCTTTCTGGTTGATTATAAGTTAAATATACTCTATTCTATTACGTATGCAGGATGTTATGTCAAGTGGTAAATTAGGAATACTTGTAAAATGCAGGTGGCGGCACCTTCCAAGCATGTTTATTTTAATGAAACCGTATGTCGTGATGAATTGCAATAACAGACGTTAAAATATGATAATTAATTTAGATTTTCAGAGCTCGCGACGAGGGTAAATATAACTCAGACAAACATTTTAATTTTAGCTCGCGTGTTTTAGCAAACATCAAAAAAGTAACGAAGAAAGCAATACGTATTTGATATATAATTCTCTTTTTTATGACTTATGAAAAACAAATTAGGTAAAAAGCTCAAGATAATACTCCAAAGGAAAATAATTGAAGAATGAGGAAAGAATTACTGGAAAATTTTTTTCGTAGTATCAAATTCGCAATGTCATAAAAATTCTAGAGGTCGACGGGGTGCTTATAAATATTCAAATTTGTACAAGCACTGGGCTAGGTGGGCAGGCAGGTTTGCATAAGTAAACTTGCGAAGGGTGCGGACACGACGCACAATAATCCGGCTTCGGTTCGATAGAAAAAGCAAAATCAAAATTCATTCCGTTGACCCGTGCTCCGGTCGTAATTCCACGACAGGGCCGGAAACTATTCCTATTCCGAGGGGATCCAACCCCAAGACGGCACGCCTCCTTGTTTCCAAATATTTTCCTCTCGTGCCTTAATGCAGCAGTTGTAATTTAAAACATGCTCCCTCGTTCAAAATGAACGCACGCTCGGTTTCTGCCGCCAGATTTGTGGACGGAATGTGTTAATTGTTTCGTTCGCATACGCACGGCTGCGGTCGCGATACACTGATATGCTCTCGCCTGACCATGTAATGGAGCGGGTTTACTGGTCACAATTAATGAGCGGCTACCGAATTTACAATTTCGGCAACTTACATCGAGACGGCCGCAATAAAAGTTGGAAGTAATAGAGTTGTTGTAATCTCGGAGGCGATATACCGCGTTGAGGGCGTGTTATCGCCGACGGAACGGTAATGACGCTGCGATAACATCGCTCGGTGAGGAAGCGAGGGCGAATCGACTGATCTCAGACTGCGGCCAGATTAAATCTCTGTAGGAACTGCCCGCAACATTAACTAATGACACTCCGGAGATGAGACGAAGTCCGATAGCCCCCGAATGCCCCCGATCCACTCCACACACCGGCTCGTTTGAGTTCATTTGAGGGAGTCGCCGGGTAATCAGCATTCAAGAGCTCAACGCCGAAGATAAGACAAGTTTGTGACGGCTGTTTTGGACTCCAATTGACTTGTTTCATTATCATACACCACGGATATTTGATGTCATGATATGGTGGCTGGCACTTAATATTTTATCACATGGGTAATTTTCGTTTAATGTGTTAGGTATCTTGGGAACCGTGTTCATTAGTGTTTCGTTGCCCTCACTCACAGTTTTTAAAGCTCCATTAGTAAGGAAAACATTAGAAAACCCATGTAAACCTACGGACTCAAAATAAATAAAAGCCCACCCTGTATTATTGCGTCGAATTGTTATAAATAGCTGTTGCAAATTGGTATTAAATGAGCTACAAAAAAGGTCCAACTTCAAGTCTCCCCTACCGAAATCGACAATAGGGAAATTCGATATCGCATAGGAGAGTCCCATTAAGGTTGGGACCGGCTCGAGATTGCGATAAGCATGTATATTTTATTGTTAGTCGAGCTGTTGAGATTCGACATACAAAATATATCATCAGCTGCATTATGATTCGAATGGGGTAAAAGTATTTTCTTTCTTAATGGAACTTAGCAGAAAACGCGGTTTTTGTGTAACTATAGTTTGACTTCAATGTAAAACGTCCTCTTCAGTACTAAAATGAGCGAATACTATATTGTTAGTCTAGTACCTTTAACATAATATAACATCTCGCTTGTAATTCCCAAAGGTTCAGGCTAAGGTGTGCCTAAATGCACCCCATATTTCGCTATGTCTAAGTCCCATGTAATATAGGTGGAGCCTATTGCCATCAAACAGGCACCAATCCAGACTCCGTGGCTGCTAACTTTACTTTTACGTTATTTCATTAAAAGTCCTAATAAAACAGAAACGCAACAGTAAATCGTTTGCTATCCGCAAAAGTTATACAAAAAGTACCAAACTAAAACTAATAATAGTTTGCGAAAGTCGTATACCAAAATGACTTGTTGGCAGTTCCATGTTATTTCGGCACCAGTGTGCAGTTTTACGAGGAAGGTGGACCTTGTCTATCTTTAGTGCTTTGATTTGCATGATATTGTGCCGTAAAAACGCCGTAAAACTACACTTTATTGCTGAATAATGGACTGAAATACTTGTACATTAGGTTGATAATGTTTTCATTAACATAACTATGTACTCGTAGTATCGAAATGACTACTATTAACTACCACAAATGATGAATATATTCGAACTTACATGTTACTGTGTTAACTCATTGTTGACTGACTTTTCGAGTTTAAGAAGGGATAAAAACGAACGGAACGGACGGACGGAAATAATCACAAATTCTTTTTTCCACGTTTGTAATCAAACTTGGTAATATTTGTATTAATGCTGTATCGTTTACTAGAAAGCCGGGAAGTCCCAAGACTAGTGTGCTTTCATAATTACAGTAGACATTATAATCATTCATTATTTTATGAACTTTTCTATTGTTAAGTTCATAGCAAACTAACAAACATTGATCTGGATCGGGAATCTTAATCACCTCATCTTTAGTCAATTACGGCGGTTATGATTTTAGCAGTCTATGCATGTTTGTATTTACATTTATTTTTATCCGTGTGCCTAAACTAGTCATACGATTTTGATAATTTTAAATGCAGTAAAATTTTTAATTAGTCGAGTTTTTTAGTTATAGACTTTTATTGAAAGGACTCCCGTACGGCTCAGATTGCAGTGCTTTTAATTGTGCATAAACCTTAATTAATATCTCTATTGATTGCATAACCTTCCATAGTGCTTTCAAACCGCATTTAATCGTCACCACCACATTCTAAGTCAGTCACAAACTTTCCCCTACCTTTGGTGCTCCGGTGCTAATTTGCAGCGGTATTGTTTGCATGCCATTTGATGTCCGATGTTTAATGCCACCGGAACCTCATTGTCCCGTATCCCGGACAATGGAAGCGCCGCTTAGGACACAATAGCACGGTACCTGGCCAAAGTGTTATGAAGCCGTTAGAAAGTCTTAATTGACGTTTTGAAAGGAGTTTGCGAACTGATTTTATGGGATGGAATGTGAGGATTTACTGAGTGGTGTTTGAACTGATTTATACTGAAAGGTGTGCCTCAGTGGTATAGTAGTCGCAGTCGCGAATGCTGAGCATGAGGTCCTGGGTCCGATTCCCGGTTCGTGAAAATTGTTGATGAGTTTTTCCATTAGGGATTTTTTAGTAGCAGCCACAGAGTATGGATGTGTACCCAGTTGATGGGAATACACTCGCCTGCTATTATATGGGACTTAAGGCGATTACATGAGCTAAACGCGAGTTTTATAAATACTACAAGTATATGATTCACTGCTATAAACAAGACCAGAAAAATATATGATATTCTTGAAGATATATGCTAGCATGATACTGTTTTGAAAATATAATACAATTAATTTGGCTCGATAAATAGAAATCACGAACTTATCTCTAAAAATATCTTTCAAACAATAAAAAACGTACTAATTTGCATGCGATCATTCTGATGTTTTGGCAAATAATTCTACAAGCAATATATTAGCATGATACTGTTTCAGTTTTTTAATTCAATCAATAGTTTTTTTGTAAATCGATCGAAACCACTAATTTCGCGCTATTTGGCCCGCAGTGGCTGACGTAACAACCACTTTGTAGTGCAAGCTGATTAGAACTTTATTCTAACAGCATTTCAAACGAAGTTTGAACCACCACATATAGAGTTGCTAATTAAGCTCGTCTTTTGTAACGCACTTAAATCATTTTGCTGGTGGATGGATTGAATAAAACGGGTTCGTGGAGGTGTTTAAAGTAAAAATCTTACATTTAGAACTTGTGTTTAAAAAATCTTGTCAAAAAGTTGGAACTTTGACCCCCAATATCTACGTAACTAGAAGGTTCCCAGGTATGGTGTAGAACAAAAAAATTATTATAATGACGCGGAGAACTAGTGCTTTTCGGCTTCGTTAAGAGGTTTTTTACACGCTTTATACCTATCTTAATTAGTGGCTATTAACAACACGTGTTTCAAAAATATTTAACGTGGGTAGAGGCACCTACTTACTTTGATTTAATTTGTGTAAAAGGTCACCGACGTACATTGCCTGCCGAATTTTTCATCATGTTAAATTCACTGGTAATTTAATCAACGTTGCATGCAAAGTTCTCGTGCATTAAATACTTTCAGCTTTTATACGGCAAAATTCTTGTAAAATTATGGGGTTGTGTCGAAATATAACCATTAAAATGAAGTCCATTCAATTTTAATAATTTACGAAAAAATATGACAACTCGGCTAATGATACAACATTATTTTTTTGTCGTTTTAATCACTTTTAAAGGTGGATAGTACTCATGAAAATAATCAACTTTTACTTTGGGAACGACTATGAAATCTCGAGAAAAAACATCAGTTGCTGCCTACATTTTTTCGAGTTACGCGACCAATAATGTATGAAACAGATGATTTTTTTTCGACCCTTACTACAAACTTATTAAAAAAAATACCTCTTATTAATTAATTTTAAACTTAAACTATTAAATTTGTCCTGGTAGCGATCACAACGCTATATAATTCGGAAACGTGGCACTTTAGAACATTATAACTCAGACAAAATTCATTTGTATTCATGCCAGTTATCGATTGATACACGATTATTGCGTGTCTGACCAAATCAAAGTTGTGCTGAAAATTCCATCTGTGAATGGACTTTAACTTTGATAGCTATATCGATCTCGGACACGTGACTCTATATAACATTTTGATTCTTACAAAACTTGTTTGTGTTAATATCAGCTATCGATTAATATAGATTTTATACGTGACCGCTACTTTGAAAACAAAAAACAAAATGGCGGATAAAGATCCGGCCACGCTTCATACAAAAATGTTCCGAGCCCTTTATCGGGTTCTTCATCTGACCAAAGGGCTAAAATGGCCGCTTTAAAATGGTCTTTGTAACCATCAGCATAAAGTCCATTATAAATTTTAAAATTTAGTTCAATAAAATGAATCTCGAGAATTAAAAATTCTTAAAATGGACTTTATGTTGATGGTTACAAAGACCATTTTAAGAATTCAAAATTTTTAACGTGATTCATTTACGATTCTGCTAAAGCGGCGATTTTAGACCCCCAGTTCGTCAGAAATTCTCCTGTCAAACTTCAATCCCTTTCATGGAGTAAGTGACAGTGTAGTAGTGAGATACGAAACTCAAGGTCTAGGTTTTACCCAAAAGTTCAATAAACATGATTATGTTTTATGCAACCGCTTTTAAAGTAGTTGCTTTTACACTCAAACCCTTGTCTGTCAAAATCCTGAAACTTTACCAACCAGAACAAAGTTTAATCAAATCACATTAGGAATCATTGACCATAGCTGATCCCAAAATAGGGGCATATCTTGGGTCGTTTATTAGTAAGTAGGGGCGAATTGTCTGAATTAATTAATTCGTTTGGCGGGACCCACTAATGGAGTTTTGTTGTGATACAGACTGTTACCGAGCGGTCGGCGTTCTTGTAACGGCTTGATGTAATTATCGATGATAAGAAACGCCAGATTGATCGCTGCAACGATCCATTATTGGTTAGATGGGCAGTTTATTGCGAACGATGGCCGAATTAAGAACTCTTTTGAGGCGAAAAAGTTAAAGACTTTCGTCAAGATAAATTCGGTATTGATGTTGTCTTTTTTGTTGAAGTGAAACTTGCACGGAGCGTGCGATTTCGAATAAAACTTGCAATTTCTCTTTTACATATCTTTCGTGTGTTGACGAATACAAATCACATAAGCGAAAGCAAAAGTCACAGAAATCTGTAACTGATTAGTATACCACTTCAACGGATCAGCAACCCGCATTGTAGGACTATCGTACAGCCACAGATGCTAACCGTGAAACACCAAAACGACATTATGTTATCGATAACGAAGAGGAAGATGCTAAAAATGAATTGAAGAATAAACTACAGAAACTGTAAAAACACGAAACACTTACAAACCGATTGCCACCGCAAAATGTAAAATTACATAAAATGTAAACCCCTTTTATTTTCAGGATGGGAAATCATCAAATGACTTCTCCCGCTCTGGGCGGAGCGGGAGGGAGTGTCAGACTCTTACTGACTAAAATCCATCCATGTTCCTTCCTCGCCCTTTATGTTCCGGGGCCGCGGTATCTCTTTCGAACAGGCCCGCAACCCCGGCAGGCTTCGGCCCTTGCGGGCCCCTCCCCTTATCTGTATACCTCCTCCGTTGTCAAAAAGTCTGAACTTAGGTAATAAACTTTCTGTGTACCAGATTCATCAAAGGCCGTTCAGTAGTTTTTGCGTGAACGTGTCATATAATATCACTGGTTTCCTATTACATTATTTCTTTGCATAGTAGCTATCTGAAATCTAAGTACAGTCCTCAGTAAAAATCGTAGACTCACTGCTGCGTCACTACAACATGAATATCTCTAACCGTAACATAACACTGAAGCCACAATGACCATCATCCTGTTCCCAATAAGTCATCCTCCCTTACCTTGAACAATACGCCGCCGTCACGTCAGTTCAGCGCAGACTGACGTCATAACTCATGGCTAATACACACGTCAACACGTCAACGTTGTGTGGTAACGTCGATAGTTGAGTATTTCATCGGGAATTGAGAACATCTGGGCTTAGATAAGCTTAACTATGCTGAGCTAAGAGATTTGCGACGCACAGGACAGTTTATTGCAATTAATGTTTATTTTCCTTTTAAAATTTGTTGGTTTTTTAGGGCTGTAGCAATAAGGCCTGAATTCTTGTTGCGCTGGCAGTCGGTCGCGTATGATTATATATGTGTTATTTATACCACCATGCTGCGACGCTTACGTCAACGGCGACCAAGAGCCGTATTTTGTTCTCGCTGACGTCACGACCGACCGTCAGTGCAACAAGAATGCAGGCCTAAAGGAAGTTGATAAAAAAAACGATTTTCTTAAGACGCTCTGACACTGAAAATTAAGTATTTTTAAACTAGCTCTATGCAGCGGCCCGGGTCGGGCAAAGTGTTATTGAGTTTTTTTATCAGGAATGTCTCAGTAACATTGTCTGGGTTTTCTCGATTGTTAGGAATAGGCTCGCTCCTATAACAATGGGACTTAAACATAACTGTCGAAATGTGTGTGTACGGGTGTATTAGTTAAACTTCTGCCTAACCTTCGGGTGTTACTGGCGTGATGTTATATATTAGTACAAATTAGGTAATTACCTAATCTAGTACAAATTAGAAACCAAAAACCTAATTTGATTTCATTTTTACTACTAAATTACTACGCTAGGATAGCTCATAATCAATAAGCAATAAGAAGGGAACATATATTATTTTCCATCAGTACATATTTATCAGTTTAATTTTGATTGCAAAATAAATAATTAAGCTTGGTGCAATATTTAATGAGGACCAATTAAAGTTAATTCTGCCTGCAATACGTATTTGTAAATCAGTGAGGTCAAATTGAATGTTAATTATGCTGATGTGGTCATATTTCAGAGTGTAATACAGACTCAAATGATTAATTTTCTCCACGGGAACCAAATCGAAATCGTAAAAAAAATCAGCTGTCCATTACAAAATTTAAATACTAAGGTCCATGTTCACCAAAAACATGACGGACGATTATCTAAAGACAGCTGTTTAAAACACATTTTTTCAAAAAAAAATAAAACTCAAAACTCAAAGCATTTATTTCAACTAGACCATTACGGCACTTTTGAATGTCAAATTACAAATAAAATCAAAGCTACAGTCACAGTCACAAGGCAAAATAACTTGAGAAAGTACTGTAGTTGCCCATTCCCTAGCGTAGATCTCTATGGAGAAGAACGGGCAAGAAACTCCATGGACACTCTTTTTATATGGGAACATCAAATTCGTTCGTCAAATTGACAGCTGTTTTTAGATAATCAGACTGTTATCTTCTCGGTGAACATGGACCTAACAGGACCAAACGTTCTAGCAGATTAAAAAAAAAAGGTTATCTTACGTCATCTCTCGTCCGCGTGGTCGGGCAGTGAAGCGGATCTCCCGTTGCACATAAAGCTTGTATAAAAATCCGTTGACGCCTAAAGGTCATGGCACATTATACATGCGGACCACGAGTTTACACCTCACAGACGAGGCGTAGTTAGCGCGCTGGCGACTAGCTGTAGCCTAAATTCGGTGACGACGCTGTGCTGCAGCTGTGCAGTTGCGGTGCCGGTATACTGTGCCACACGTGCAACGCCTCTCCACGTGGCGCACTGCCTATACATCTGCTGTGCCTTGTGTGAGCATGTCATTTACCTTCCTTTCCACGCCAGTTCAATATCTGTAAGCGAAGTAGACATAATAGTTAAACAATCGTATCAGACAGATTCGGTCGGGGTGAACAGACGAAGGTTTACGGCATTAAACGGCCGCCATTACGGCGTATACATGTCACCGTAAAATTGTCAAATACGTTATATTGTAATATCTCTAGCGATATTGTAAAATCTCGAATTATTGTCAACTGAACATACGGAAGTATGCTCTGCCCCCATAATCGGGACTTGGGGCACCCCCTTGTTAGGTTAGTTAGGTTTCGGAAATAGGGGCTCCGCGAAGCGGGGCTCCGTCGACTACGCTTTTAGCGGAATATACAGTGTTTTAAGGTTAATTTATATTAATCGATATTTCTCAGGAATGGTACAGAATCTTTTCATAAGAGTTGTACCACTGGGCATAGGGGGACCCTTCCTTCCTTCCACACCGTGTAAGTTGACTACCATCGCATGCATATCACGAAAAATAACGCGTTTTGATGTAAGCAGTATGTTCATTTGACAATAATTCGAGACTTTACAATATCGCTAGAGATATTACAAAATAACGTATTTGACAATTTTACGGTGACATACATATATCATAATTAATGTACAAGTTATTAAATAGAGCAGATAGA
The DNA here is from genome assembly GCA_916618015.1 of Xestia c-nigrum. NCBI lineage: Eukaryota > Metazoa > Arthropoda > Insecta > Lepidoptera > Noctuidae > Xestia > Xestia c-nigrum. Next base: position 9,431,976 of record OU745258.1, on the reverse strand, counting down.
TAGAAAACTACTACAATAATAATAATCCATGTTCTAAGCATGAACATTATCATAACAACTCATGCCCACTCAACGCAAACTGAGACAATGTAACGACATTAATAAATACTCGATATTGAGACAACTACGGGTCCTTTCATTAGGTCCTTACATACGCCGATTATACAGGTTGACTGGTTAAACGAGGGACATACATGCAGAGGGACACACATGCCAATCAAAGATATGATTGTGTCGTCATTACAAAGAAGTTGCTTTTCAAAACTTTAATATATATGTACTTATAAACGAATTACTTAACTATACTCACAAAGCAGAAGAGTTTGTTTGGTTGATCGCGCTAGTCTCAAGAACTACCGGCTCGAATTGAAAAAATATTTTTGTGTTGGATAGTCCTTTTATCAAGGAAGGCTATAGGCTATATAACAATACTATGACCAATAAGAGCGGAGCAGTAATAATTAGAAATGTTGCAAGCGTGAAAAAAGTTGCTTCCGTTGAGCAGGCGATGCGTTGCGATATCTAAACTTCTCGCGAACAAAGTCGCGGGCAGATAGTATAGATAATATTATGCCTTTTTTTCAGGTAGTCTGTGGCCCAAAAGTCTCACAGTACCTAGCATTAACTATGTTTAGGAGGTCAGATAAGCAGTCGCTAATCAGCTAATACTGGTATACAGCGGTATCCGGTTAGACTGGAAGCTGACCTCGTCATAGATGGGAAAAGGCTAGGCTGATGATAATGATTGACTTTTAAAAAGCTTCTAAGGTATGATTCGTTAATTCGCTTTTATTTTCATTTTTGAATTCAAAATGCTCCTGCTTTTCGGATCTCTCTTATAAATTCTGTTGCTGCTATATTTTAAACTAACTCAGTTCTCGGCGATACATCGACCTATTCAGGTGGTCTACACTGTTGACTCTAGTCCTCAGGTGTTGCAGTGATACACGGTGGAGCACACGGTGGAAGTCTGCCCTGCGTGGGCGGAGCACCGCCGTGTCCTCGTAGCGGCGATCGGTGGCGGCGACCTCTCGCGTCCGGCCCTGGTTCAATCCATGGTCCGGAGCGAGACGGAATGGGAAGCCGTCGCCTCCTTCTGCGAAGCAGTCATGCTAGCGAAGGAGGTGGCGGAACGAGAGAGGGAGAGATCCTCTCTTCCCGGCCGCCGCGGGAGACGCACCGGGCGTCGGGGGCCAAGTGGTGGCTACCGGCCACCGTAGATGCGGGCCTGTGGACGGCTGGCTATGGGCTAGCTAGCCGTCCGTCCGTCTAACAACGACGACAGGCCGTGTCGACGGCGCGTTCGTGTTCCACGCGCGGCTCAAAGAGATGTCAGCATAAGGGGAGGGGCCCGCAAGGGCCGAAGCCTGCCGGGGTTGCGGGCCTGTTCGAAAGAGATACCGCGGAACATAAAGGGCGAGGAAGGAACATGGATGGGTTTTGTTCAGTAAGAGTCTGACACTCCCTCCCGCTCCGCCCAGAGTGGGAGAAGTCATTTGATGATTACCCATCCTAAAAAAAAAAAAAAACGAAAGGTGTTGCAGTGATGGGATTGTCTGCAATTAAAGTATTGCAAATGATGATGTTGTGGAGCCCAGATAGGCAGTCGTTTCATGTCCAGTTCAGACAGGAAGCTGATCCCAACATACTTGAGAAAAGACGAGGAAGATGATGATGAATTCTGATGTTCTAAATATCTCCTTCAATTATGTCCTTCGTTTACCCAGTCACACAGTATACGATTCCCCCTGATTTATCTGATATCATTTGCAATAGGTACATGTACGACCCGCGTCCCCCCGGCAGGCGCGGGCGTCTTCATTAATATTCGAGCGTAGGATGCTTTGCCAATAAATAAGTTAGGCGGGATTGCTCTTAAATTTCAAGGTGATAGCGGTTATATCGAGGTTGTGAGGACTATGCTGAGTTGATTGGCTCGTTGACTAGGTATTGCTTTAAATTTTATTTTTTGTTTGTCAAGTAAGTACCAAATTTTTTGTAAGTCCTAGTCTACATTTATCCGAATGACAACTTACAAGCTTAAGAAAAGATTGTTGTGTAAAATAATTTTGGGTGTTTGAACATTATGGTTACTGCTGATGTTGCTATTGGATTATGATTTTCGGAAAAAAAAATTTTGGAGAAGAAAGGGAGTACGTACCGTCAAATCAAGGGACCAATTCTGTAAAATAACAGACTTGTCAATAGTGTGTCGGTAGTGTGTCAGTAGTGTCTCAATAGGCTAATCATTGATATTTGGTATTCCACATTTTTTATGGTCATTGACTTACGACTGTAGTACCATTGAAACGCCATAGAAAAACTATAGTAATAATTTGTATTCTGTTCTATTATAATCTGTCAATGTCATCCATCATGATGGCCAAAGTTACGGTAGTCTGTTAATATTTTAAGTGTATTAAACAGTTGTGTTTATCGAACTGCCACATCGACACAATACTGAGACACCGCTGAAACGCCATTGAATTTTTGCAGAATACCAAATTTTGCAACAGTGACAACAAAATGTCTGTAGTGTGTCGATAGAGTGTCAATGGCGTGTTGCTTAACGTTAAGTTACAGAATTGCACCCTGTTGTGAATATTTTTCAGAGCAATTAACCTGATCTGTTGTTACTCCTGGGACACATTTCTCTGTGTCATTAGAAGAACAAACGTAAGGTTTGACAAGTGTACACAGCGTATCTTTTTCCAATGATTCGTTGAGGTGAAAATGTAATAGTATTTTCCACTGAAGGACTGACATCGGTCGTCTGCAATCCGTTCACTGAAATACCGATATGCTGCGGTTAGTCCTTTAGGTACATTTTCGAGCCTCCATAACGAACGTCCGAAGATACCCGTATTCGTATCTCAGTATCTTGATTTTCATTGGTCCTACATTGGTACAACATTAGTTGCGTTTAAAAACCGTTCCATTTCTGAATCTTCTGAAAATGACGGAGCCAGAATGTTTATTTTTAATGTTTAGCGATAATTGCATTCGCAGAGTATTTTTAAACGAGCGGAAATCATAAGGCAAATAAAATATATGATTTCCAAAAACATACTATTTCCTTTGCCATACCATCACCACAGAAAGCCATTGAATGCTGCTTAATGGCATCATCATCATCATGATGATGATGATGCAGCGCAAATTTGTCCAGTGGGCCTAAAATGGCCGCTTTAGCAGATTCATAATATGAATTACGTTAAAAAAAAAACGGATAATATAATTATAACCATAAAGTCCATTTTAAGAATTTTATATCTTTAACGTTATTCTTATTATGATTCTGCTAAAGTGGCCATTTTAGACCCCTCTCATACTGTCCCACTGCTGGACGAAGGCTTCTTCCAAATATTTCCAAGAGTCTTATCCCACGCTAAAATTATTCTACAGCTATTTATTCCGAACGCAAACAGTCGTATAAAAAAGTGCAATCATCAAAACAAATACTGAAGTTCTATCTACGCTATTGTTAGGGTGCGGCCACACTGCTCCGTTTAAAACTGTTTACCTTACTAATGAAACGCCATAACGTGACGCGAATATGCCACGTCATAATTAAATACTGCTAGGGTGCGCCTTTGTATTAGCTAAAAGATTTTTAGTAATTAAATTCCGCGATAAATTTTAACATAGTTTTTTGTGAACTTTAGGTTCCCAAGGGTGATGTGATGGTGAATTAATGGGCTTATTTTTTTTTAATGATGGTAAATAATTGTTTTTTAATTGAAGTTAAATTTTAAAGAATAATTTACGATGGTTTGACGAAGACCGTAAATCGTAGGCAATTCGTTAAAGATTTATTATTTTCTAATAGAATTTATGATATTATGGCAAAAACACTGTTTTAGGCTTTCACGGTAGACAAAGAAGAAGAAGAAGAAGAAGAAGAAGAAAAAGAAGAAGAAGAAGAAAAGGGTAGACAGATTTGTCTTCTCGTAAAAAAAATATTTTCCATCCACCCGCAGTCTCCAGTCAACCCGCTATCATGGCGCTTGCAACAGCGTCGAAATATCGGGAGCTCAAAACCATAAAATAATCACGCAAGATATCCTGTAAGTCACAATGTTTACTTAGTAATCAAACGTTTAAATATTTAATGATCATTTTAATATTTTAAAAGCCCCAGTGATCAAATGCTAGACTACACTCAAATCCTTAACCTACTTTAGAGAAAGTCAGCCTCAGATAGATCTCTTTCCGTTCCAAAGAAAATAAGTAGAAAATGTTTAAACCAGATCTGCTTTTTGAGTTCCATTTTAATATTGGAAAATGATTTCTGAAACTAACAAGATTTAAGATTTTTTTAATCAGAATAAACTTTACCCATACATAAAATGACCCAATTCAAATTTCACCCTATAAACCAGAGTTTCCCAAACTTCTTTTTCTAGTAGACTACTTTCAACATTTTCTGGTTTTGGTGGACCCCTGCTGCTTTTTTTTCAAGTCCATGGACCAAAATAGAAAAAAAAATAAACTTGCAAAATTATTTTTTGCGCTAAGTGTATGTTTTTACAATTAGAATAAGATTTTTAAGATCTTTTTGACAAAAAAAAACTGAAAATTAGAATCTTATGCTTTTTTTAAATTTTCGATACGACCATTTTAACTGAAATACAACCTGTTATCACCGGAACATTTTGTTTTTTTGTTTTTTGAGTAGCTTGTTATCTGCCTACATTGATAGATAAACCTAAGGCAACATTTTTCGTGGAACTCCACTTACAACTTCTCCCATTTTATTTTCACGTTGACATAGACCCCCGACAGGTCTCCGGTGGACCTCTGGGGTCCACCTGAACCACTTTGAGAATCACTGCTGTAAACCGACCATACTATTATATACGTGGTAAGCGTAACCGTTCCTTGACACAATTTCAGGTAAGGACGGCCATGATTGGCATTTCATTTCGAATCAAATACACGCTAGGTCTACACATGTCACATTTGATGCGCGACGTCATATACGTACATACTCGTATATACCTACATAACTACCTAATCCGCTTTCAATAAATAGACAGGAAAATTGGCCGATTATTAATTAATGTTTGATTTGAACATCCAATTCGTAGAAAATGTTGTTATCAAATATAACAATTTGTTTATATTTAAAGTGTATTCTCGAATTGTAAACTACAATTATAATTGTTATAGCTAGTGTATTTGTACGAGTTGCAAATATGACTTTACAATTCAATATGAATTTTTTACTTACTTTTGATTCAAGGCGAGAACATGACCAAAAAGTTATATTGATGATTTTAATGGCCTTAGTGCAAAATCGAAGGATGGTTTGTGTGAAGGATGGTATGCCAAGAAAGGAGATTTCCGCTGAGATGACGAGCAATGGAGAAGTATGGTAGAAGTAGCCATGCTGCGTTGCCAAATAAACTGGGATAAGGGCAGGGGAAAAACACACACACATTAGTAAACATTTAATTGTTACGGTCGTGAATTCGGCCAACAAAAATCAGAATCGGTCTTGCAATCTACAAAACACGTGAGCAAATAATGAAGTATTCTTCTTTATCGTGTGGTTATAGTTGCCTCACCTGGTGTCAGCCATGGGCCTCCGACTTGGCTTAACATGCCGTCGAAGAATATCTCTCAGGCATGAAGTATATTTTGTAGTCTTACAATTGGCTGAATTATATCCGACACCTTTCTCAAAGACGAATTTATCACAACTTTTAAAAGCAACTCGAACTTCGTGCCAAAGAGAGGCAACTTAAATAAGAACTTACTATTCAGATGCCTTTGTGAATAAGAACGACTGTTTGGTCAGTTCTTGACACTTGGTATTAAAATTGATGGATATCCATTTTGACTTCATAGTCCTAGTTTTGTTATTTTGTTTTGACACCTACGACTTCGTTTGTTTGCATTGGTGGTCAAGATTTCAAGAACAGGGATTATTGGATTATTGGGATTATTAACACTTATACTTTTTGAACGCGGTGTAGATGTGGTGATCATGTTCAGATTCTTTGGAAACATTCACTCGGCGATTCGACGCCATTTTAAAAGGGAGACTTAAAAAGTTTAAACAGAGGAGTAAAACGGAAGTGAAACTAGAACTATCTTGACTTACCTCCCACAATGGAAAGGGCATAATTAATTTTCCTCGAACCTACAAATAACGTTTTATTGAAAAGATGTTCAGGTTTTTAAGTTTTCTTTTGGTACATTCTTATTTAAATACAAGGTCACAGACATATTATTACAGTTTGAAGGGTTAAGTGACAAGATAAGTATTCGTCTGAATGATAATTAGTTTAGTTAATACCTGTAACGACTGTCAAATATGGACAAATGACAGCTGGGACCAACAGCTTAACATGCTTTCCGAGGCACGGAGGAAACTCGCTATGTTAAGGTGGTCACATATCCACAGACCAACCTAGGCAAGCACGGCTTAACCTAACGATCGATCTGAGCCGCTGTTATTGAAGTGAAACTTCTTTATCGGGGTTGGAAAAAAAAATAGTGTAACATTTTTTCGTTACGCGTCACATTTTTCCGTTACGCGCCATCTTTTTCCGTTACGCGCCATCTTTTTCTTATCCCTACCACGCGTGATTCGAAGTATACGTTCTCCAGCGGAGTAGCGATTGGTAAATGTCTCCAAACTTTATCTAATTTAACTTTATTTAACCTATTTCTATAAAGTTGCATATAGTAAATTATTTTTTGAAAAATTACGTCATAAAGAAGTTTCACTTCATACGAGTGTAAGCTAGTACACGCACACATTTTTTTTATTTATCCACGTGCTCCTCAATGACAATGGCTATTAGAATACAATGTTTTCAAAATATTACAGGTATGAGTTTCAAGTCAGACCGAAAAGATGGTCCTTCGCTCCGCCACGCGCCAGCTCGCCAGCTCAAATTATTCGCTCCTGAACTTCTCCCGTTTGTTTGTTTTATTTTTTTTTTTGCTCAAAGAAAAACAAAACACGGTTGAAAAGACGTGACCTTTCTTAATCAGGCTATTATCATTCGAGCCAGCCGTCCGTCCCTCTCCAGAGCTGGCATGTTGGGAAATAAGTGCTTACGTCGATAAAGGCATTCTGATAAGGAGCTCAATTGGTAGCAGTGTAATGAGGATAGTGGGAATATTGATTTTCATAAATCTCTCGTCTTTTTATTTGAGTTACGTTTGGTAAGAGATGTAATGAAACAGTAAATAGTATACAGGGTGTATTTCACCTCATCACAAAGCCGTTAACCAAGCATTCTGTGTATCAAACTAAGTAACTTTACGCAAAAATTATTGCTTTTTTTTTTGAGGTTATAAATCATGTTTTGTGGTATAACTCAATGTAACGCTCTCAAAACATTGTGCGGATGGATGGATTGAATAGTACGGGGGTCGTAGAAATATTTAAAGTAAAAATCATGCGATAAAAAGTGGTATTTTAAAAAAAACTTGTCAAAATCTTGCAACTTTGACCCCCAATATCTCCGTAACTAGGAGGTTTCCTGATGCTATATCAGGGAACCTCCTAGTTGTAGAACAAAAAAATATCAGAATGACGATTGACTTTGATTACTATCAAAGTGCCTGTCATGGGTCTATTTGAAATAAATGCTTTAATTTTGAGTTCAGAACATACATAATCCACGTACGTAAAATCTTCTATTTCATACAATACTACGCGGTTAAAATGTATTGTATATGTCAGCAATTTTTTTCTAATAACTGGCGTAGTATCTTACTTTTGGGGTATCTGGAATCATGTACTGAATTTATGGTGTATAAAAATCGTTACATTGGTATCATTTATTACCTAGTAATAACTGGGTTATGGAGGTCAGATAAGCAGTCGCTCCATATAAAATACTGGTATTCAGCAGCATCCGGTTAGACTAGAAGCCGACTCTAACATAGTTGGAAAAAGGCAAGGCAGATGTTGAAAAGTCGTCACACTGAGAGATCTTAGTTCAAGGCGGCGCTGCTTGATAAGAAAAAATCGATAATTATGTCAAACTTCAAACTTGATACATTTATTTAAGGTATTTCCCGCCTGCACATATAAGTTGGCTAAAGTGTATTGATCATAAAAAGCAAACCTAATAGCAAAAATATAATCTGTCAAAGTATTTCATGGAAATAGTAGTAAGCCGTCCAACCACATTACAGTTTATTTTTGAAAAAGAATTGAAAGTACACGATAACGTAGAAAATACTACTACATAATCGAATCAGCTTAAATACCAATGCTTGAACAATAACACGAATTCACTCTCGCATTTGTAAAATTAGAAATGAAATGGACTTCCGAAGAGATAAAATAATACGAAAAGCGTTATAAAAACGTCGAGTCGGTAAGTATCATCTTATAAGGATTAATTGCTAATGGAAAGAGATTTTGCGTAATCTCTTCTTTTTGTTGTGGGTGTAGTAGGTATCTAAGGGCAACATTCACAGACAGGATTTTGACTTAACTTCACTTTTTGTGTGACATTTCACTACACTTATTATTGCACAGTTGAAATACCAAATCTAGGCCCTGAGCCGAGTATTAAAACACGATGGGGGCCTCAAAGGCCACTTTAGCAGAATCGTTATATTATTATATGAATTACGTTTCAATTTTTAAAATGACTACAAAGAAACAATTAAAAAATTAACACATCCGCCTAGCCTTTTCCCAACTTTGTTAGGGTCGGCTTCCAGTATAACCGCTATCACAGAATAGAAAACCCGCTAGCAGCCGCATACCTAGACTAGTATTCTAAATAGTGCGATTGCCTATCTGATCTTCACAACCCAGTTATTACAGGGCGCAACGATACCCCATGGTAAGACTGGTCTTCAGATTTTCGGGGCACTGACTACTTGTAACTACTGCCAAAGATCTAATAATGACAGTCGGGACCAACGGCTTAAAGAGTGCTTGGTAGTCACCTGGTCCTGGCCTGGCCCAGCGACGTGACGTGGCGTAACCTACAGATCGACCCGAGTGGATGTTATTATTTAGCCACGACCTCCTCCACTCACACTTATTATGACACTGTTGAAATTTCAAGTCTATGCCTTAAGCCTAGTTATGAAAATCCATTAGAGCGCTTTTGCATAAACATTCAAATAAACATCGCATGGCAATATTCTTTTAATAATAATTTTGATATTCGTTTGGAATACGAGTAGTTTATTTGGAAACCGGTTTGTGAATTTCGCCGTGAGAAGTTATTGAATAGAAATCACTGAAAGGAAATCAAATATTAGTTCTTTTCCTCTCTACATGTTTTGTGCGCGATGAAATGATGAAATGAATGGAGAAGGTAATTACAACATCGCGACAGTAATCCAAATCAGGTCTGGTAGAGTTGTACCTATTAGTATACCCACAAAACACCGGGTACAAATCTAGACCATGTCTGCTACAGAGAAATAACAAAACTGCTCGACTCGGGAATCGAACCCAGGCAGGCACGCTTGACCGGGAGCTCCTCCTGGAAGCCTCGATCGTGCAGGCCTCTGTGATATCACCGGACAGGCCTGCCGACGTTAATAGTGAGGCAAGGTGGTTGCAGGACGCCATATCCGACATAATTATGCGACGTGGCAATGCCCCCAAATACGGCCAGGAAGCGCCCGACGTCAGGTGTACTGGTGGTCGCGTGAACTAACGTCTCTGCGCGAGGCGTGTGTCGCTGCACGGTGCCTGTACACCAGACATCGCAGGCCTGCGACCAATAGACCGAAGAGGCAAACAAAGCATGTGATTTAATTGGATTTTATTTTTTGAGACAGAAAGTAGATCCATTTCAATGCTTCAATTTCAAAGGCCTCGAACCTCTGATTTTTCGGATCAATGTGCGTTGCATAATTATCTCTTGCTTCAACGAGAGAAAAACATCGTGAGTCTCGTACATCAGCACACCAAAAAGAACGAATGTTTTAATTTTAGGTGACTAACTGACATCATCAAAGCCTAGCCTTTTCCCAACTATGTTGATTTCAGCTTTCAGTCTAACTGGATGCAGCTGAATACCTGTATTTTACATGGAGCGGCTGCCTAGGCTGGATATAGGACGCACAAAATTGGGAATGGTGGCAGAAAAAAATAAATAAAACCGACTTCAAAAAACACAAAGATGTGAAAATTAACTTTAGCTTCAGAAATCGGTGACAAAAAAACTAAGTAAGTCAATCAAAATCAAACAAAGGTCACCGACTTCTTTTATTTTGACGGTTTTATTTTTTGGAAAGAAGTTTTTATTTTTCACTTTTTAGTGGTTCACTTGCGCTTACTCCTTCACAGTGTACCGACGTGATGTTATGTTATGAACTGGTGTAAACAATAGCCAGACATGAGATTTCAGCAATCCCAGTCCATTTGCTATCATTTATTGAGGAGTTCCGTTGCCTATCTCCGAAGTTCTTGATCAGATCTTCATCAAATTTAAATAGGACCACTTTAAGAAAGTATTTTCCAAAAATTGCTCAAATCGCATCAAGTGTACCTATAAAATTTGAAGAGTTTCAAACAAAAAAAAATAATAATTCAAATCGGTTGAGCCATCATCAGTAATTGGGGAACATCCATAAAAATGGGAGGCCTATACCCAGCAGTGGGTGATTCGGGGATGATGATGATGATGACTGCGACAATCAACAACCGGGGCGACAATCGGGTAAAATCATCAGGTAAAATTTTAAAGGCTTCCAAGTTAAATAAGCCTGTGAAAATTGCAATGGGTTATCTTCCTGGAAACTGAGCTAACACTCACAGTGAAATATAGCTTCGATAAAATACCACTATCCATCGAAGATTTTACGATATTATTATGCAGTTTATAGAACAAAACAAGCATGTTTTCGTCCATTCACCCATACGAAATGTACTCGCACTTGTTATTTTCTTACGAGGTTAATGTTCCAATTTACAGAATACGAAAATTGCATGAACGACAAAAGTGACTTCAGAAAATTAAAATTGTTTGTTGTTCTGTTGTAAGGGTGCGTTTATACTGGCGAACTTGTGTCATTGACCGAGGAACAGATGACAAAAAATTACTGCAGTAAGTAGTTATAACTACCAAGTTTACTGACGGTCTGCCACTTATCACCCCTCATCATCTGCCTAGCCTTTTCCCCAACTATGTCAGGGTCGGCTTCCAGTCTTACCGGATGCAGCTGAATACCAGTATTTTACATGAACTGCCTATCTGACCTCCACAACCCAGTTAGTACTGGGGAATATGATAAATCTTGGTAAGACTGGCTGTCAGACTTTTTGGGCCGACTATACCTACCTGTAACGACTGTCAAAGATCTACAAAAATGACTGCCGGGACCAACGGCTTAACGTGCTTTCTGAGACACAGAGGGAACTTGTTATGCACTGTCACCATCATACAGATCAACCTAGGCATACATGGCTTACCCTAAAGATCGACCAGAGCGGCTGTTATTATTTTGGCACTTATCACCCATACACTCTTAGTAATAAGGTTGAAAATTGGTCGACCGTCAGTGACGTACGTTGAAATTTTCGAGCGGTTTTTAAACCGGGGGATGTTACTAATAAAAGTCGCCTTAGGCCGTAATTATTACAGTCTAGGGGTGGCCACGTCCAAAACGGATAACAAGAAAAAAGGATGTCCGAAATACTTGATTTTTTAAATATTTTGTCAGTAGCGTGTGTTCGAGGAGCTCCAATTTTGCAAGTGTAAAGAAAGCCTTTTGTAGGTTAACAGATGGTCTTCATAACCACGAATAAGTTTTAGTATCACAGCATTTGCAGATGTTATCGATTTAATAGATTTTTCATCAACTTCATAATAAACAACTGAAATGATGACCAGGTAGGTACGCAACCAGTCTTACCAAGGTTATCGTATAAACCAGTAATAATTGGGTTTGAAGGTAAATACTGGTATTTCGCTCATTTGCTGCACTTGGTTAGACTGGAAGCCGTCCCCAACGTGCTTGGGAAAAGGCTAGATACAGATGACAATGTGTAGGTAGGCACCTAGCCATTCTTACAACAATAACCACTCATACTCAGACAGTTCTGCCTATCCCCTAACTAACCCCACAGTACGGCAATCTAATCCTCAACGAGATTAAATTCAAACAATTTATAATTAACACATTCGGCCACCGAAAGTGCCACATAAAATATTAATTACTGCTGCAATATGCTGAAACACCTTTCTTCGATATCACAGAACTCCCCTAATGGTAATGGGAAAGCCACCAAAGGATTAAAAGTATATGAGGACCCTTTAATACAAATAGGGATTGGGGTAAAAGGATTAATACGAAAATAAACAATGTGAAAGATCCGACAATGCGGTGTGCTCGAAGTTTAATGAACAGAGCAAATTATTGCAGTGTGGCAGGTGAGCTTCATTTTTGATATAAATAAATAAATAAAATAATAAATAAATATCGCTAGACATTACACAAAGCGCCATCTGGTGCCACACTAAGCAAGGCTTGTGTCGTGGCATTGACATATATACTTTTTGTATGTAAATACATACTTATTATACATATAACATCCATGACTCGGAAACAAATGTCCATGCTCATCACACAATCATTTGGTCCTACCGGGATTCGAACCCGAGACCCTAAGAACGTAAGGCAGCCTCACTACCGCTGCGCCATTCGGGTCGTCGATATAATACCATATGTATTTTTTGTTAAGGAATTGGAGTTTTTTTGATATTCTGGCAAAATAATAAAAGCCGCTCGGATAAATCTTCAGGTTAAACTGCGCTTGTCTCGGTTGAACTGTGAATGGTAAACCGTAAAATTCTCAAAAACCATTAGATTTGATTGTAATCTGTCGAAATATTGTCACCTGAACATACTGCTTACAATATGACGCATTCATTTTCGTTAGATTGTAATCTGTTGAAGTAAAATCGTGAAATGCATGCGATCAAATTATCTCTGCTCCCATAACCGGGACTTAGCGCATCCCGACGTAAGGTTAGTTAGGTTTCTTTTAAGCCCTGCAGACAGAAATAGGAGCCCCGCGTAGCTGGGCTCCGTCGATTACTCTTTGTATGCGAATATTAAGTGTTTTGAGGTTAGGTTACATTATTCGGTTTTTCTCAGGAATGGTCCATTTTCTTTTCATGGGAGTGGTACCAAAGGGCAAGGGGGGTAGGTGAGTAACGTCGCATACATTTCACAATTTAAGGTTTCACTTCGACAGATTATAATCTATCGAATGCGTCTTGTGAGCAGTATGTTCAGTTGACAATATTTCGACAGTTTACAATCTCGCTTGATAGATTACAATCTAACGACTTTTCCAGTGTGATATTGACATAATAGGTATACTAAGTTTCGTCCATGCCTTGCAAAGCACGATAAGCCGCACACACACTAAATGAGAATTCTCAGTACCGTACTCAATGAGAATACCTTACTATTATTATGAGTACGAAGTTATGCATCAGTGCAAAGTTGAGCACAGACGCTAGTGAACTGATATGTAGCGAAACTATCCTTAGCGAAACACATTGGGATTAGTTGGCAGTTAGATCAGTTAGAAATACCTCTCTAGGCACTAGTTGTGCTACCTCGTATTGAAAAGTTTTCTTTTGTGGAATCTGAAAGGATTCTCTACGAAATAAAGGGATTAGTTGTTATTACATCACACAATAGATAACCACATGGCGATTAGAAACTACAATTTTTTTTTAGAAGAGGTTAATAATATAAAAACTAAAATAAAAAGAACAGACGAATTGATAACCTTCCCCAATGAGAAGTCGGTTAACAAGGAAGTGATATCCCGTCCCGTTTTTTTTTCCAAGTTGCGGTGATTATAATTTTGGCTCCCTATAATTCTGATCCCCTTATTTCTTATTTGGCTTCTCATATATTTTGAGCGCAACCAATGGTGTTGCTCCGAGGACTGATTTGGTTAGATGGTTGCGCTAAAAAATAGGTGCGCTCTGAGGAATACATCTATAGAAGACTTCGAAAAATCTGAAATAATTTAGACCGCAGAATCATGCACTATGGAAGGCAGCAAATTACCACAAAGCAGCGTGTACAGTCAGCAAAACAGTTAGGTTTACAGGTTAGCAATCTTCTTCCAACTATTGTAAATGGAAAAGGGTTATTATCAATCTGTTTGCAATTTCATCCAAATCCTTTCAGTAGTTTCTGCGTTAAAAAACAACAACAATCGTTTTTTACAGACTTTTACATTTAAAATAGTCGTAATAAGATTGTCAGCCTGGATACCTAACTGTTTTGCAGACTGTACATGGGAAAAGGTTGATAGTGTGAACCACTCTTTTCTGAGATACGCTGTAAAGGTAAGCGAGAAGCACAGACTAGTCAACGTGACGCCGTTTGGGGAGGTCTACGTATACATACAGCAGTAACGTAAGATCTGTATTTCTGTATCTGTGTTAACAAATAAAAAGTGATTTGATTTGATTTTGACGCCTTTAAGCTGCTATGATGATGATGATAGATTTTTTTATGAATTTTGATTTGTTTGATGATGATCATTTTGGTACGGAATGCTTGGCTGTGAAGAAGACGGATGAAAAAAAAATATACAGGGTGTAAACCACCTCATCACAATGCCGTCTACCAAGCGTTCTGTACATCAAACACTACACACTGTACTGTGTACTTTATGCAATAATTATTGCTGGGAAACAACTTTTTTTTTTGAAGTTGTAAATCATGTTTTGGGGTAGAACTCAATGTAACGCACTTGCACGCATTGTGCTGATGGATGGATTGAATAGTACGAGGGTCGTAGAGGTGTTCAAAGTACAAAATCTTACAGTAAAAACTAGTACTTAAAAAAAAATTGTCGAAAAGTTTGAAATTTGACCCCCAATATCTCCGTAAATAGAGAGTTCCCAGGTATGGTGTAGAATAAAAAAAATAATCGCAATGACGAGGAGAACAAGGACCTTTCGGCTTTGTTAAGAGGTGTTTTACACTCGTTATGTGTGTGGAGTGACAAGAACGGATATGGTAAGGAACGAGTATAAAAGGGGAAACTGTGGACCTGTTACAAAAATGTTGAAAGGGAAGTGGCTGTCGTGGTAGGTGCTGTGTGATAAGGAGGGTGCATCACAAGTGACTAAAAGAGTGATGAATATAAATTTTGATTGATAGAGAGGGAGAGGAAGACCAAGAAACGATGGATGGATTGTGTAAGGAATGATATGAAAGATAAAGAAGTAAGTATATGATACTGTGACGGTTGACAGAAGAATGGAAGAAAGGGTTTCGCTGACCCCTAGTAACATGGGACATGGTCAGGAAGATGATGATGATGATGAAGATTTAAGAATTAATCATAAGTTTTAAAGGTTTTATTCCGAACCTGCAGTACAAGTACGTAGGACTCAAAAATCCAAACCCGGCCGCGGGTCAGGTTAGGAACATGAAAAAGAAAAAATTCAATTCTGAAGCTAACCTTATTCCTAACACGACCTAAGGTATCGTTCCTTTTTTTTTATCGCTACGAAAAAATGCATTACGCATACTCTCCCATCGGGGGATGAGAGGGCTATGTGGGGCTCCCCGGTCTAACCCGGTATACCCACTAAAACCACCCAGCGACATTCCCGCTTCGTCCGAGTGGCGGGGGACTGGGAAACCAGCGTAGCCTTTACGTCCAGTCCATTCCTAACATGACCTAAAGTATCGTTCCTAACCTAACCTACATTGTGATTGTGATATGTGTCCAAACATCTCGATTTTTAAACAAAAGCACACAATGTAAAATAATGAACAACGAATATAATTTTACCACATAGAGATACAAAAACTCCGTAAGTTAACGTACTTTCTCCAGCTTCAAAGTTTAATAATACATGTTTTCCTGTGAGAAAAACATATTTCGTTAACTTAGCCGATATGGAATGGCCAAAGTTCGGTATGGTTGGTGTTATATCGAGTGTGAAGAACAAGACTGTCGATGTGCTCAATAATTTCTGATTTATTTTATCGTATTGAAAAGTTGTTACCAGTTACTATCCGTTTTTACTTCAGTATGATAATATGTTGGTACTGTTTTTTATCGTGGTAATAATGGCAGTTTTTATTATTGTATACATATAGACGCCAACACAAGCAACAACAATCTGAAACTTTAATATATTTCAATTTATCGCTAGAGAAACATAAGTTACTTAAGTTGATCAGTTTTACCATACATGATCGTGTCAATTTCTATAGAAAAGAGTTTTTGCAAATTTCTAAAACTCGTAGAACAAAAGTTGTTCAGTTTCATGATTCGAGAGGTTGTGTGTGTCCTGTTCATCATCATCATCATCATCATCAGCCTATAATGTTCCCACTGCTGGGACACGGCCTCCTCTCAATGAGAGGGAATGGGCTATAATCTACCACGCGGGCCCAGTGCGGATTGGTAGATGTCACATGTCCTCGAACTTTTGGTTCTAGGACATGCCGGTTTCCTCACGATGTTTTCCTTCACCGTTTTGAGAGCAGCGGTGATGAAATAAATTACACAAAGTAATGTGCCTGTCTGGGTTCGAACCCACGACTTACTGTTCGTAAGTCGGGGCCGCCACCACTGGGCCACCGCTGCTCCTCGAATTTCGTGTCCTGTTACAAATTGTATATTTTGTTCTTTGTCATAGATATTACCTTAACAAAACTTAAGTACATACTTGGACAAAACTGAACAAAACTAAGCTCCCAATGATTTTATTTCTTGCTGTGTGATTCTGTAAGTCCTCATTCTAAACTTCGGATTGGAAGCCGCTTTGTTTCTTGATTGGCATTCTAAAAACTTAACTAATAATTCGTATTGACACTAGCGCCACCCTTGCGACCGTGTCAGCGAGATGAACTAAATTGACAGGGAGATTTTGACAGATAAAGTATGAGATGACGTAAGAAGTGGTATTCTGTAAGGTAATTCCCCCATCACTTCCCGTGACTAGGTGATCCTAAAAGAATGTAAAATCAAGGTAATTTTGAAGCTTATGCGAAGTGAGAGTGAATAGCGATGTGAGATGCGAGTTGTGGTTTGAATTTTACAGAATCGACCGGCTGAATTTCGTCACGAAACGGAATCTTGTTCCAATTTCTTGGATCCTTTAAATAAAATTCGGGGCTGTTTGAATTAGATTTGCCGAAGCCCATACATACTCGTAAGTAAACATGCTTGATATAATCTTGACTTTTAGGTAAAATAAAATGAGGGAATTATAGATAATATACCTAATTTATGGTATTTTTAATATCTAAACATATGCCAGAATAAAGAAAACCTACACATTATTATTAAGATTACCGTTGCACCTTTTGTGTGCGTTAAAAAAGTTCATAAATCTTCTCACAAAAGCGCATCGTCAAGTGTCCAACGTAACTCTAAACGCCTCTCCATTTGACATGACCCCATTAGTCCACCTTTTATCTGATACTCAAAGCTGATTCTAAGGAAAAATATCAATGTCCTCTCCTGACAAGCTCTTAGTGCTGAAAATTTATAATGCTCGTTTCCATTACCCGAAGTGCTCCCGCCAGAGATGCATGACGCACTCGCTAGAAAATATTAATATTATAGAATCGTGTAGTGCGCTTATGACATCGGGACGAGCTTAGCATGTGAAAGGGGCTTTAGTCCCGAATGTACTTAGTGTACTGCGGTATGAAGGACTTGCTTTTGATGAGGTTTGGAGTAGAGATGATTGATGAGGTCGTCGAAAAGGTGTTCGGGATATTTTAGGTTATATTAAGGTGTTTTTTGAAAAGAATTATTTCGAACTTTTACGGTAGATACTCTATCTAATATAGTCGACCTTTTTTAGGGATGCTACAGTGCATAAGCCTTTTAAAATGTAAGAAAATATACTAGTGCCTGTCAATCATCATAATACAAAGAGTAAACGGACGGGGTGCGGGACTGTCAGGCTGCGGGACTGTTCGAAAGAGATACCGCAGCCCCGGAACATAAAGGGCGAGGAAGGAACATAATTGGTTTTTAGTCAGTAAAAGTCTGACACTCCCTCCCTCCCTCCGAGTGGGGGAAGTTATTTGATGATATTCGATCCAAAAAAAGGTTTAAACAGACCCTTTACGAGGCCGTCAACCAAGCATCAAACTAATTAACTCTATGCAAAAATGATTGCTCCTAGAAGGCGCTCCCAGGTATGGTCTACAATAGAACAAGAATTACCGCAATGACGACGGGGAGAACAAAGTGCCTTTCGGTCTATTATCTCTGTGAGTTTCTTTGAGATTGTAGCTTAAACTGTGTGATTTACTGAATTCCTATCAATTACGCAGCAAAGAGAAACGTTCAAAGCATTTCGTTTGTCTACAACGACATTCAACAGCATATAAGATTTGCGAAACTCACATGCAGTACTGATTGCTAAGTATTTTGTTAGGACAACCCCGCCACACTATTTCCAAACCACTGTAACTCCTGAAAGCCAGAATCAACAGTGGCGACCACCAAAATAGCGCCGAGACAATAAACCTAGACGAAGTCCGAGATGCATTTAATTGTATTGAATCACGCAACGAGATTAATCAGAAAGTATAGCGGAGGTGTAGGAAAACCGTAATTTACGTAATTTCCACTTCCGTCCATATCAGCAGGAGATAGAACGAAACAAGGTCAATAGGCACATAGGGACGTTCACAACTGGCATAGGCCCAGTTCCACTTCGGATGGATCTATTTCGCTTCGTAGTTTTTTATTGGCTAGGAGTAGAGTGCCCTACTCTGTAAACTAAAAACATTGTTGTCAATAGTACACGTAGTTACCGTAGCGAACGTGATCAAATACGTGTGCAACTCCAAAACATACAAAGTAAGTTTTGATTGGTTAGGTTTCGTACACCCATTGGTACAGATTCTGTTGTGAACGGACACAAATATACTATTTCATCAACCTGGATGCCTAACTATGTTAGGGTCGGCTTCGAGTCTATCCAGATTCAGCTGAATAACAGTATTTTACATTTAGCGAATCCCTATCTGACCTTCATAACCTAATTTCTAGGTAACACGATAACCTTTAGTTGACATACTTTCAGGACTTAACTACTGCCAACAATCCCAATGGATACCCATTCACGGACTGACCTTGAGAAATGTTGCTTAATCTTGAAGATCGACCTGTGTGGCTGATAATCCTAAGAGACGACTCCATATTCAAACAGCAATCAACTTATTTTACTTCAAATTGAAATATAGACATTGAGATTGTACATCTCTTTCCTACATTTGAACACCACTGAGACACAGGACATCGAGGCGTAGGTACGTGCGCCAATAGTAGAGTAGAGCTACTGAAGTCGCGCCGCAACGTCAATTTCAAGGCCTTTGTGATGCGCATATGCTCCATTTGGTGATGGAAGAAAGTTTAAGGCCGCGGGATGTGGTGCTCCCGCGGACAAATTCAACAAGAAACGCACAAAAAATGGTGCTAGTGAAGTGCATCGTGTACAAACGTAGTTTTAAGTTACTATACTAACAAAAATGTTATTAGTATGTATATTTAGGTTAAGGCATTTATGGTTTGGCAGGTTTAATATTATTATTATGATTCTACAGACATAAAATAGACTCCGCAACAAAATTGTCCCCCTATATTTATAGACAATCAACATGCAACTGGTCATGCAACTATCATGCACCGCCATTTCCTTTGCAGTATTGTCAATTGTCTGTCATTGCGGAAAATTACATAAAATGGCGGCACTTACGACGTTCCTCAGACCATGACCATCCAAAGACCGTGACTCTAGCTTACAATGTATTATTACCGTGATTCCGTTTCCGTTTTAAATGCTGTTTTACTGCCTATACTGCACCTGTGACTACTGGTGAAGGTCAGTCTCAGGGTTTAATGGGTTAGTGACGTCATTTTTGTTTATGTCTGTGAGAGGTAGGTGAGGTAGAAGTGTTTCTAATAGTACTCTCACAACTCTTATGTAGTGGAGGAGACCCTATTACCATTAACCTGGCCCAAACACAGACTCAAAGTGAAGTAAATCCTGAAGAAAACGTACAATAATACAATCATGCCCAGTCGAACCCAGGACCTCATGCTGAGCAGTCGCAAATGCGATCACTAGACCCTACGAGGCAGCCTTTCAGTGAGTTGATATAATGTTAGCAAGTTTTCAACACTTTTGTGAATAAATAATTATCTTAATAAGAACTAGAAGATAAACGATGGCCTGGTGAAAACTGCAGGAATTCGTCGCATGCGAAGAGATTTTTTAAATTACTTTTATATTATTTAATGATGTTTATAGAGCGGATTACACACATAGCAAGCAGTGCATTTGATTAGCAAACCTTTATGACAATATCCATATTTAGGTAGTAATAATCTTATTCAAACAACCATTTTCTCACGTTCTACCCTTTCGTTCTTAAAGTAATCAACATCCCCAAAACACATACACCAATAGCTACCATTCCAATCTATTATTCCAATCCGAAACCGAAGCTCCAAGAGGAACCCGTCCGGTAAGGTATCGCTGATTTGTATTTAATCCCGAAACCCAGCATTTGAGAACGTTAAGCGATATCGGATAGTTCCGTATGAGTTGCAGACCGTATGTTTGCACTCATCCGTTTGGTCGAATCGAAAGTTTAATTATTGTTTCAGTTTGCACTCCATTGAGCTCGCATCATTAGTTCATGTATTGCGGTTCGGAGAAAGTAAATACAAAACAAAAGTTAGGTTGCATTGGATAGCCGGGGTCTGCGGTGAGGTTAGGGGTAGTCTATTGCAAGCCGAAATTGCGGAATTTTAATTGTAAACATCAGCGCGGTAGGAGTAAGTATATCAGAAGTTTCAAATGATATTCAAAACCAAACAAGTATCTTCACTACATATCTATACTAATATTATAAAGCAGAAGAGTTTGTTTGTTTGTTTGGTTGAATGCGCTAATCTCAGGAACTACCGGCTCGAATCGAAAAATTATATTGATATTTTTGTGTTGGATAGTCCATTTATCGAGGAAGGCTTTAGGCTATATAACATTACGCTACAATCATTAGGAGCGTAGCAGGAATGAGAAATGTTGCAAAAACGGGGACGTTTTTTTCCTTTCGTTTTTCTCTCTTATGTGACGCAGACGAAGTTGCGTGGGTCAGCTAGTTATAAAATAAAGTCCTCCGCCGCGCCTGTCTGTCTGTTCGCGAAAACGGTTTTAACCAATGGATAGAGTAGTTTTTGAGAAAGGTTTAGTATATAATTTGTACGCGGGCAAAACCGCTTGCATCAGCTAGTAAAAAATAGAGACAAATGTGAGAAAATAAGGAACGAAAGATGTTAACCAAATAATTGGCAGTAACCGCTGAACTTAGATGCATAACATCAAGATACAACAGATCTTAAGATTATGTAACTAAGATGTGTACCTACATCCTATGGATAGGGAGAACTATCGAGACGGGAGACTAACTGCTGCCGTTCGGGAACCAACAAGTTTAAGTTTATATCTAAACACGATGTAAACTTCAGAGTAATAAATATGCAGCACGTGAAAAGGAATCATCAAATCCCTTGTTTTTTTGTATCGTGTGTTAGTTTAAATTGAAACGTCGTCAGAGTTTGACTTGATTGGATAAAAAAACATTCCAGTGCCGGAGATATTGAAAATTAAAGTTCCGACTTTTTCACAAGTTTGTTTTTTTTTAATATAAGTTTACAATGCTATTATTTTAATTTAAATGCCTTCACGACCCCCATACTAGTCAATGCATTAACCAGCACAATGTTTTAAATTAGTTAGATTGAGTCTGTGATTTTTCACCCCGAATAAAATAAAAAATCAAGCCATGGTTTGATGCACAGAATGCTTGGTAGACTGCTTCATGAAGGGACTGGTTGCAACTTGTCTATTGAAGAAACCTTACCAATTTACATCACAGGCATCCCCAATGCTTGCTTGCGTCTCATGTAAAGCCTACATCATGTCTCCCAAACACTATTATAACGTCCTGTATACATGGCCCATACGGGCTAACGTCAAGTGAATTGCGTCCAATGCTCCAATTACAATAGACCCATCGAAGTGGCTTATAATGGGGTGATAGACGTAATACTGGCAAAGGCAGGCCAACATGTAAATACAGGGCAATAGTGGCTAGGTACTGTGTTTACTGCCTTACAAAGTGCTGAGTTACCGTAAACTGGCCTAGTAACTGGCTCAGGCGTATTCAATATGCTAAATATTTACGGTAGGCGCAGTGGCTGAGCGATGGGATACAGTGCGCTGTATGTCGCGGGTTCGGACTCCCCGCATGGAACGAATCTGTATGACCTAGAGGTAGTTGTTCCGGGTCTGGCTGCTTGTGTATGTGAGTTTAAATATTTTTAAACACACCTACGATCCAGGAGAAGTTCTCAGTGAGGGACAACGTTCTAAAACAAAAAAAGTGTATTACATCACAGGCATCCCCAATGCTTTCTTGCGTCTCATGTAAAGAGAGTGTAAAATCCTTTAAACTGTTTCTGTAAAAAATTGTTAAAAATTACGGCCGTGGCTCACACCGGACAGAGGCAGATAATGTCCACAGCCAATCTGTAACTTGTTCGTATCGGTTTGGCCGGATCTTTAATCGAGGAGAGATTTTTTAAAAGTTTAGACATGCCGGACATTTAGCTACGAACTATTATGCCCTCATTTACATACGTACCAACTAAAAAACCCTGTTTATCAGACCTAATCAAAACTATTCAAATACCTGCTTCTCTAATCAGCGATCGCCTAAAATCATTCTCAATTCGAAATTCGTAAATGGAACTGTCCGCCATTTTGCAATAGCAAGTGGAAGTTCATAACGTGCGGTTTCGTATCCATTATTCTGGGTAAAGTTGTAAGTGGTCGGTACCCTTTGGGGCAAAGAGACCCTGATTCAATTCACCTGCTAGGCCCTTTGACAGTCGACTGCTCGGCGGATGGACCATATCGGCAGTTTAGGGTCGCTTTGAAGCCGGAATTATGTATGAATGGTGGTGTAGGTTTTGTGGTGGAGCTGAAAGGCTTGAATATGACACTAAAAGGCCGCCGGTTTATGTGGTGATTTAATAGTTTAGTTAGAGATATATGAACAGTTGACACGTTTAATGATGTATGTACACAGGTTGAATTTTTCAGGTAGGCGTGGATGACCAAATTTGAAACTATGAGGAATAGCGTCAAATACTCAAAAGAGTAGCGAGTCCAATTCAGATGAGAATTAAAACTGCATCATTGGATTTTTGGAAAATTCTTAGCCACGAATCAAACACGCTGATCTTTACTCTAATTTATAGTGACGCTATCGGGATAAAATACTGGGAAGTAGTGCCATTCGGCCAATTACTAGAACTAGAACTAAACAGTAGGGCACGCGTGTATTTTAAAATAAAAATCGCTGCTTTTATGCATAACCTTAATCTTACCAGTTAAAGAAGTATTCCTACTAGCACACAAGCTCTACAACAAGCCGTACAGCGGCCGGTTAGAGGTTTTTAATAACGGCATAGCCTGTACAGATAAGTTCTACAATAGATGTATAAGCGACTATAGCGCCGCTATACCCCCGAAAGAGGCCCACGCGGTACCGCCTAAGGATCTACAAAGTCTCTACAATGGTTGTACAGAGGTGTTAGTACGGCGCACTCTTCCGCTCGCACCCTTTGGATCTACAAAGGTGCTATGCGAGCGGTAGAGTGCGCCTTAAGATCTAAAATAAGTTCTTGTAGCGCGACTGTAGAGATCGAACCGTATTTAAACGCGACTGTATCACTGAAAGGAACAAAGCGATTTGTAATTTTAACTTATGAGTGATTGATGGATGAATTGGAAAATAAACAACAGTAGTGTTGATTTTTCCTTTTATGTATGCAAAACCAATGCGAGTGCCACTGTATTGTGAATATTTACATATGTTTTAGCTAAAATTTTTACGCGCCTGTTGTTTATGCAGTTTTTTGGATAAAAATTTGATTAGAGGGTTTGTATTTTGAATTTAGTTTATTTCAGACAGTTTAGTTTTCTAGGTAGTTTCTTTAGAATCCCGGGTGAGAAAGACTGACGTAAATTCGGTTTTAATACATATTTATGATGTAAATAAATTATCAAAAATCATGAGAATTGTTTTTATTAAAAACTCCAATGGCGTCTCAGTTACACAGCCTTCAGAGTTTACTAGAACCATTCTACCGGTTAAGCCGTTAGTATCGACTATTGTAGACCTTTCAGTTATATGATGCAGGTGTTGACTCTCTATTGTACTCTTCTAGGTCTATATCGGTAATTAATATATCTTTTAAGAATCTAAGGTTGTACAAGGGATCATTGATACTCCGTTGTACAACCTTTTTCTCTGCTGTAGATATAGAGTTACAAATATGCAATATACCACCTAAAGCGCTTTAAAGGAAGCTTGTGACTCCATTTAAACACTTTTAACTATTATAGCCCTGTTGTACGGCTATTGTACCACCTGCCTGTTAATTTTAATACGCTGTTTTATTGAATACGCTACTGTACCGCTTAAGTATCATAGTAAACCCCTTGAACGGCTATTGTAGAACATTCAGGTTGTAAAGAAATGATTGAAGCAGCTTGTGTGCTAGTTGGGATGCCATTCTCTGCGCGTCCAGTACAACAACGCGTTCAGGGCGTTGTTGTCGCTGCCGCGCTGCACAGACTGGTATTTGGTACTAAAAGTTGGCCAAAAATATTTTATGTCCTTAATGGCTCTCTAACATTGTTTTATTTCATTTTTAGCTTGGAAAAGGTTAAAAAAAGGCATACGTAATATATACAAGCATTTACTCGTCATTTTCGTCGTCATCTTCAAAATTTTCATTAAAATTTGTGATTTCTAGTAACAAATTTAGAACGTCGTCCGAAAGTGAGAGTTTTGTTTTACTCTTCCTCTTTCTCATGCCCGTCAGAATAGGGTCAGATGTTAAGAGGAGCCTGTTTTGAGCATCAGCGTTGCAACTTTGCAAGCTACCCGGGAAAACTTCCGAGCGTAGTTGAGCCGGAACATTCTAATGTATTTGTTGCGTGCTTCTGTTGCTTCTTCGGACAATTGTCCAATGGGAAGAATGGCTTCCGCTACCACTTCGTCCCCACGACACAATACGTTATGTAATGTTGGAGAAATTGGATAAAAGTTATACAAGGAAACGTATAACTTAGCCGTTTCTTGGCGATATCTTTCAAACGCCTCCACTTTTATTTTAAAACCATAGCACAATGTGTCCAAAATTACTTCAAATCGATAAATCAAATTTAGATCTATCCCAGTAATTGCCGCCGATATTTCTAAGTTCTCAAAAAACCGTCTACTGGTGTTTCCGTCATTGGTATTACCAAAGTTGGCTTTTGGCTTATCCACCAATAGACCAGGTTGCTCTCGGAACTTATCTTGGATTTGTTTTTTTATTTTCCATTGCTTGCTTTTCTTCGGCAGTAAGGCGTACATTCCATTTTACGGGCAATCTATGTACCGGCCACATGTAAAATGCTCTCAAAAAATCTTATTCGAGCATGTTACAAAGATTAGCCGAATTCCATGTTTTGGAACACTTTGAAAAGCCTTGGCCTTCTCTAAATTATTATGATAATCGACAGTTTTTGCTTTACATCATCAATATTTTGGTGATTTTCTGCATATTGATTGATTAGTTCCCACTCCATAAATTGCAACTTTTTGATAAATGTTGAGCAATGAGAGCATTCCATAATATTAAATAAATCATTTCGAGTCAAAACCCTCATTCCAGAAGAGCCTATAACAAAAATACACAAAATATAAGTAAAAATTGATTTACAGAGTTTCGAAAGTGCTTACGGAAAAAAATCACCAAAAATAGGGGGGTGCATTGGGGTGGCTGTTTTGTGCTAAATTATATCCTATAAAGTCTACTCTATAACTAACAATTAGAATTTTGGCTTAGAAATGGTGAGAAACACATTAAAACCCCCTTTGATCTTCCAAAATGTGTTTTTTAAAGCAGTTTTTTGGTGCTTACATTTCAAGGACATAAATCAAGAAAGGCTACAGATTAGTTGTTAAAATTAAGTGCCAAATAAAGTACATACCTGGTTGTGCATAATTCACAGTGAAAACTAACACAAAATCGTTAAATCACAAGATAACAAATATTTCAAAACAGTGAAATTTGTGCGCATCGAACAATCACACGGACACTGTAGGCGAACGGTAACTTCCGATTGAACCCACCACGTGAGGGATGGTACTAGCGCTTTGTTTTTTTTGTTATTATTTGGAGCGGTCATACTAATTTTTAAAAACAATGGCTTAAAGGGAGTAGAACTAAAATAAAAAAAAGTAATTTTGGCCAACTTTTAGGACCAAATACCAGTCTGTGCGCTGGTGCAGTGCGGCGGGCATGCTCGCGGACGCGCACGTAGACGGCTGTCACGCAAGCGATACGCCACGGCGCTCTCCAGGCTGCGTGCCAGCACCAACAGCATCCTGGCCGTTATAGCGGATAGGTTGGGCACGCGGTACTTCCAACACTGGGTCAGGACCCACGTGATGAATTAATAATGGTTTTGTCTTTTTGTATTCTCTCATTTTATATACTAACACAGTTGTTTAAGTTTTTTTATTATTGTAGTACTATTCTATAGGTTCAGTGAATCTGAAATAAATAGGTTTTTTAAAAAAAAACTGTCATTAAAGTCCACAGTGATTTTCCTTTCTTGAACAATCTGCTTCCCCCTCTCTTCTGAACCTCAATTTGTTTTGAACAAAGAACAAATTCCGATTACCCTCTTTGATATTCCTTCCAGTAATTGTAATTAATATTACGATTATTACTTTTCGACTAATTTCCGACGGTATCTAAGTTTATAACGACATTGTCAGCTGAAGACTTGGGTACAATCGCCAGGAAATTGCGGGGTCTTCGCCCGGATGGCCAGAATTACTTCCTTGAAATTAATTACCACTGCTTTATGAACTAAAATAATTGTTGATTTAAATGATTCTGGTTACTTTGTCTGCGTTTAATGTTTAATTTTGTAACAATAATGATTTCGTTGTGAAATTGTTACTTAAGATTATGGAAAATGTTTCCATTCAAAAAGATTTTTGAATGGAAACATTTTGAATAGATTGTTCACTTTCAACGTTTCAATTTGCCTGGGTCTATAATAATATATAATAATAAATAATAATAATAAATGTCGCTGGACATTACACACAGCGCCATCCAGTGCCACACTAAGCAACGAATCTTGTGTCATGGACACCAGATAGTTGATATACTACATAGATACTTTTTTTTTTGTAAATACATAATTATTGTACAATGATATAACCATATCAGGCCCTCTTATTTTACGTTACTACCAAAACTACATGAATCAATCTAAAATAAAACTAATATAAAAACTGCTGTAATGTCATACCACGCATACGTCGAATCGTTGTTACGTTATGGACTAATAATGTGGGGTAACAGCACTGACTTCCAAAGAGCATTCATCGCTCAAAAAAAGTGCATGAGAGCAATTTGTGGACTTAAGCCCGACGACTCATGTCGACCAATATTTAAAAAACTTGGTTGGTTACCGTTACCGTCGCTTTACATTTACGAAATATGTGTTTTTGTTATGAAAAATAAGCAACTATTTAAGACTGCAAATGATGTAAATCCTCGGAATCGACGAGATCCATATAAACTAGTGTTAAATGATTTGCCTAGACTGTCTAAATACAATAGTAACTGCTTGGCAATGTGTGTGAGCATTTATAATAAAACTAGCGACCCGCCCCGGCTTCGCACGGGTGCAATGCTGATACTAAATTAAATACACTACAGAAAAACTATGAACGTTGTATATAAAAACATAGCGGCCCGCTCCGACTTTGCACGGGCATAAAATATATATGCCTATGTCACTCAATGAAAACATGATTAAAATCGATCCTGTATTTTTGATTCATTAATTACTGCCCGTGGCCTGCACGCATTAAATTTGGAGTAAAACAATTCCTCTTTCCCTATACTTGCTATGAAGATTTCCTGCTATCTTTGGAATATCTAAATTCATACAATTTTTATTACATTACACATTTTTACTTATTTACTTTTTACATTTTTACCTAGTTTTACAACAATTAATATATTACAGGAATAAATATATTACAGGCCTCCCCGCACTGCCCCGTCCGACCGGTACCGCCCGCCGCAAACGCAAATTTTAAATTTGTAATATCTCCGAAAATATTTGTTTAATTTACATGCTGTAAGGAACCATATTGATCTATATTAATTGCACACTGTATTTAAGGTACTTAATTCGATAAGGATTAATGCCGTATTGCTTAAAATAGCTTCGTAAATAAGCCATTTTTTCACGTAAAAAGTAAACAATAAAAATGGTTAATGTGGGTTATCCCTAAAAGATAAACATATACCATCGCGGACTTTTTTGTAGACCTTTTTATGGTGTACAATACTGTAGTACATTAATTTGATGTAACTCGTAGGGTTTAGGCAGCGTTTTTGCTAAATTGCTAAATAAGCCCAAAAAAATAGGTTAATTTACGACATCACGTTAGAAACCTCTAAAATTAGCTAATGTTGCCTTAGTATATGATGCATATAAACCTTCCTCTTGAATCACTCTATCTATTGGAAAAAAACGCATCAAAATCCGTTGCGTAGTTTTAAAGATTTAAGCGCACATAGGGATATAGGGACAGAAAAGGCGACTTTGTTTTATACTATGTAGTGATACCAAGGCATTTCAAAGCTTTAAACACAAAATTATTTACAATAAAATTTCATAAGTGGTTAATCGAGTGTAGTTTTTATAGTTTAAAAGAATTTATAGATAAAAAATGTTGATGTTTTTTTTTTTTAAAAAAAAGGTTGTTGTTGCTTAACTTGTTTTTTAAAATTTTGCATGCTATGTGTTATCTTAGCTAAACATGCTTGTGCCTCAATTTGTATATAACACCCTTGTATACCATGTTTTACGCAAATAAATACACTTAGCGGCACGGAATGTGGCCCAAACATAAACAGACCGATAACAGGCGATTTTGGTATCGCGTTTGAGAATTTCAAGTGGCAGTTTGTCAGGACATTAATGCTCTTGTTAATTTAAGAGAGTAAGCACAAAAAAGTTAATTTGTTTATTTTCTGTGACGTTTAACGTTAGTTTGTTACTGGAACGCAAAGAACACGGGTAAGTTAAACTTCGATATTCAAATGATCGTGCTTTTAATCTTTATTGTTTTATTTTTAAATTAATCTGCAGTAATTAATGCTTCCAGAACTGAGACATAATGCCCCTAACTTCAGCTGAAGTTGCTCAAGCTGTGTTGCTTCGAAACCAGGGGCGAACGCAGCGAGAGATTGCTGAAACTTTAAATGTACCGCGTACAACACTAAGGTATGCTTTAAAAAGGTACGATCAGACCGGCCTATACAGAAGGAGACCAGGAAGTGGCGGTATTAGGTGTACATCAGCACGAGACGACCGATTTATCGTTCTCGCAATTTTGAGAAATCGGTTCCTCACTGCGGTTGAAATACGGTAGCGACTACAAACGGCAAGAGGGGTCAACGTAAGTGAGCGGACAATAAGAAGGAGAATGGAGGAACGGAATCTGCGTGCTCGAAGACCAGCTCGAGGTCCAGAATTGCTCCGGCACCATCGTGTAGCTCGACTTCGATTTGCTCGCGAACACGCCAATTGGACTCACGAGCAGTGGAGCAAAGTTCTGTGGACGGATGAATGTAGAGTGGCCTTAAGAGCTCCAGATGGCCGTGAACGTGTGTGGAGAAGGCATGGGGAGAGGTTTCTGCCAATTACGACCACACAAACCGTTAGTTTCCATGGTGGATCAGTTATGGTTTGGGGAGGGATCTGTTCAGACGCACGCACAGAGTTGGTAGTCGTACCAGGTCGTCTAACAGCAGTACGATACATTCAAGAGATCCTCCAAGAACGCGTTTTACCATTCGTGGCATTCCTCGGCAGCGAAAATTTCATTTTAATGCAAGACAATGCCCGACCTCATAAAGCTCGTTGCGTGGATGATTACCTTTCTGAGGTGAGAATCACGAAATTGGAGTGGCCAGCATGAAGCCCAGACCTGAATCCCATAGAACATGTCTGGGACATGCTTAAAAGACGCATCCGATCCAGTCCTAACCCTCCAGAGACTATCGGTCAATTGAAAACCGCTCTGGTGGCCGCCTGGGGCGAATTACCACATGTGGACATTAAAAACATAATCCACAGCATGCGTAATCGTATGCAAGCGGTCATCAGAGCCAGAGGTGGAAATACCCGCTATTAATTTTAAGTACCATAGCTTTAATTTGTAAATTTAATTTAAAAACATTTTTTTGAAAACTTCGAGCTTAATGCGTTTTCTGGTTTTGTAAAATTTTATTAAAGTTAACTCACTTTTTTGTTAATTAATCATTAGCATATAAGATCTAAACAAACATTTAAGGTTTACAACAACAAAAAAACCCTTTTTCGCTTTTCATTTTGATAATAAACAACATAACGCACTTGGGCCACATTCCGTGCCGCTGAGTGTATTCTATTCTATTCTATTAAATGTTTGTATTTATATTTTTATGGTGTACATAATAAAGAGTATTCTATTATATTCTATTCTATTCTATTCTAAATAAATGTCTGCTCGAAACCTATAGACTGATCAAGAGTCCTATTACACTTTTTACGCAAATTCATGATTTTTGACGCTGTAGCAGCAGAGAGATATTTTAATTATTGGCTTATGAATAACGATAGCGCCTTTCTCTTTCTGAAAGTTGGAGTAACACATTTTCATATTTCTTTTCGTAATTTACTGTAATATTTTACGAATTCAATTGGCAAGAAAAACCGTCGTCTAAGGAAGTTTGACGCTCAAATTTATATAAATAAAAAAATCAATCAATATTTTTTTTTAAAAAGCTAAAATTACTAAAAAGATATGTTGAACGTTTTACTTCAATGTTGGATTTCTAGAATTTCGTTAAGTTCCATGAGTTTTCACAAAACAAATCGTAAAGAAAGCAAAATTTAAGCCAAAAATGTCTTGATCCAGCGGCCATTATATTCCAAATAAACTTCGATCTTCAATGAATACGTTTCATTAGTTTTCGTCTGACAGTATAATAAGACAACGTTACAATAAATAAAATTAAAGCACTCTAAATTCTGCATCTTAATTCAGCTCGCTCCACAGTTTAAGTCATTCTGACGCGAGCGCTGGACGAGGAAAGACCTGGACACGACATTTTCGTCAATAACAATCCACTCGTGTATGTCGATCGAAATAATTCAAAAATTCAAAATTCAAAATTCGATCAAAAAGTTGCAAAAAAATGTAATAGGACTCTAAACTACTGAACCGATTTTGTTGAAATTCTGCACAGTTGTTCCACATACGCCAAGGAACGACACTGAAATTTGGCATTGCAATGCATACTGGGGACCAGCAAGTCTTTTATAATACGTATGTAGATATGGAGTTTAGCTTAGATATTAAAAACAAAATAAAAGTAATTTTCTTTTATTTTGTCTAGATCATTTTGTCTTTCATTTTGTCTTTCTAGCAGTTTTCGACGCGTGACAAAAAAGCTTTTCAACGGATTTAAAAAGATTCCATTTCGGTTTGTTTGGGTTTAGATTAAAAGTTAAATTAGTTTTTTAGGGCGTTCTTTATTTCTCCTGGGATTAGACATAATATCACAATCCAGATAATCTCTTGATTAGATTTTTCATTACTTGTGCTAATAACATAACATCAAACCTGTTATTCTCGAAGGGTTGGGCATAGGTATAACTCCCATTCTTCCCGTGCCAGTTATGTGTAAGTTTCATGTAATAGGGGGCACCCTATTGCCATCAACCTGGTACAAACACAGGCTCCGTGTCTGCTACTGAGAAATTCCTATAGGAAAGAGCCAATAACACTTGGCAGGAGTGTCAGACTTTTACTGAGTAAAACCCATCCATGTTCCTTCCTCGCCCTTTATGTTCCAGGGACACGGTATCTCTTTTGAACAGTCCCGCAGCCCCGGCCCAGCCTGACTTTTTTTTTTCTTTTTTTTTTAAGGATGGGAAATCATCAAATGACCCCCCCCACTCTGGGCGGAGCGGGAGGGAGTGTCAGACTCTTACTGACTAAAAACCATCCATGTTTTTTTTTTTTTTTTTTTTTTTGTTTGGGCAGGAGTGGGAAATCCCCGCGGACACCTCGACTATCCCACAGGAATTTCTCTTGTGAGACAGTCGAGGTAGTGCCGGACTCGAACCGGCTAAAAACCACTCCTGCCTAGCCAGTGTCCCTCTGACATGGGGATCAGAGCCCTTTTTATCTAGGTTTTTCGCTTGTTTTGCAACTGATTGGTAGGAGGCCGAGGAGACCATACTCTTCAACTTTTTTGTTATCTAAAGTGTAATTTCTATTTATTTATATAATAATTTTGAATAGTTGCTTTGTTTTTGTTACTTAACGCTATATTTACTATAAACTATTTAAAAAAATAAAGATTTTATTCTTATCAATTTAAAATATTGTCCATTTTCTTAACAGTTTTTCTATGTTATCTATCGTCAACCCTTATTTGTATGCCCTTTTAATTTATAATCTGCGCTTATGTTTAACTGCTTCTTTAACTATATTTATTTATTCTTCCTGATTAATAATATCTTAGACATATAATATTATTATATGTGATATTATTTACCTATAACTTCTGAAACTATTTTGAAGCCTAAATGAAATGTTTTTATTTTAAAGAAGAAAAATATTACAAACAATTTTTCGAAACGACGGCAGAATTTGTCGCCCAGTCTGACACAGCTTGACGATTCCACTAGAGTTGACTTACGGTCCAGTATAATTCCAGCCACTTTCTTATGAAAGTGACTCCAATTAACGTTCTCCATTAAGCCAACCCCAGTGGTTCGCTCAATGCGTCTGCTATCTGGTTGTGTCAGACCGGTCATCGCTATGTACGTGGAAGTGGGCGCATCGACAACTTTAGCAATATGCTATAGATGCTCGTGCGAATGCGTCCCACTTCCTACGTATCGGGCATACATCGCTGAACGCATTGTGCGAGTGTTCCCCCAGTTTGGCTCTGGTGCAGTTTACGCACACCGCTGCTTCGACCCTGTGCTTCTCTGGGCAGTCCACTCTAAGGTGTGGACCGCCGCAGTGGCTGCACAGGTCGGCCGTCTCCGTGCACAGGCGTTTGCCGTGGCAAACCATCCATGTTCCTTCCTCGCCTTTTACGTTCCGGGGCCGCGGTATCTCTTTCGAACAGGCCCGCAACCCCGGCAGGCTTCGGCCCTTGCGGGCCCCTCTCCTTTTGCTGACATCTCTTTGAGGCGCGCGTGGAACACGAACGCGCCGTCGACACGGCCTGTCGTTGTCGTTAGACGGCCGGACGGCTAGCTAGCCCATAGCCAGCCGTCCACAGGCCCGCATCTACGGTGGCCGGTAGCCACCACGTGGACCCCGACGCCCGTTGCGTCTCCCGCGGCGGCCGGGAAGAGAGGATGGCCCAGCCTGACCTGGGAATCAAACTCACTTGTACTAATATTTGACAATAATTCAGATACTGCGCGGCAGTAGCGAAGGGAAAATTTTTGTAACAGGTACCTAAGCCGGTCCGGTGCATATTTTTGTAACAGGTACCTAAGCCGGTCCGGTGCATATTTTTAATAATGTTTCAAAAAACCATACTTACAGTCAGCAATTAAATAGTTAGGTATGCGGGCTAGCAATCTTCATTTGTAGTTTTTATCATATTTGGGCAATCACGTCCTAACTGAATTACCTACATTGTTTTACTTTTGGCAATAGTAGATTCCAGGACAGTGGTTGTTCCGAAGGGAAGGTAGGTTTCGAGTTGTATGAACCAAAACAAATTCAATTATATTCTTTCTCCAATTCTTCCAAACGATTTAATCTTCTCTCAATAAATAACTCGCGCACACAAAAAATACACATACATATTCATTCGGCTATAAAATCCGATTCTTCACGAGATTTAAAGCAGCAAGACAAAGGTATAAACCAATTTCACCGTTCCCGCGTTTCCCGATACCCGCATTGTTTGGAACCCGATAAGTTAAATGAAAAGCAACTTTTGATTGTTCGGGGTACCGTGAACAATGTACGAATACAAAAACCAGCCGAGTCTGATTTTAGCTCTAAAAAACTGTAGGTACGGGCAGTTTTTCGAAGCTTTTCAAAAGCGCAAACAAGTTACAAATATAGTTTCACTGGAAATTGTATGGTTTTGTACGTGTTTTAAAGTTTGATTTCGAGGTTTTTTTGCCGGACGCAGTTATTTTTAGTTCCATCCTGGATGATAATTCCAATTTTTTATGGAGTCTTGTTTTTTTTCAATTGGTGAAAGATACTGTACTTTAATTAGCTATGTTACATGTATTCTCATCATCTGCGTAGCCTTTTCACAATTATGGTAGGGTTCGGTTTCCAGTCCAACCGGATGCAGCTGATTATCAGTTTTTTACATGGAGCGAGTCTGACCTCCACAGCCCAATTAGTACTGGGTAAGACTATCTTACATAGGTCACGCACGTTTTGGTGAATCTAGGTCACGTGGTTTGCACTGCTTAGTGGCTAAATGGTTAAAACACAACAGAAAGTATATTTCTTTCAAAAATAAATATAAAACCTCTTCATTATAACAATGAATAACCACAAAAACCCTCTCAAACTCGTATAACAATAACCAAAATTGCTTGAGTACCAACAAAAATTTTACGCCGCCATTTTCTCACTTTTTATCGGCAATATCATGGAATAAACTCTTAAAGTGCGGATTATATCCAACTTTAGTATCATATTAAAACGAGTTGAAGGAAAACTTCGGCCGACAGGACCAGAATACTTGAGTAGGTCGGTGACAAGTGACTATCGTGGAGTAATGAGGAAATGGAGTAATTAGCTCTAGTCGTGAATACGCATTGCAAATCTTCAAATGTCACTTAGCTAGGTACGTACGTGTTTTTATTATCACTGACACTGACACACTGGCCCCCTCAATAGTCAGTAATATCGACTCAGTAGAACCAGTCTATGAATAATTGTCATTAAGTAACCGCATGTCCAATCGAAAGTTATAGATGCCGTGACATTTTCTGTTCTTGGGTGCACAACCCTAATTAAATTACTATCACCACGCGTGCTAGATATTGTAGATATTGAAGAGTAAAATTGATTGTCTTAGGATCGAGGAATTGTCACTGACCATTCGGGGCTCTCTTGATCAATCCTTGAGTCATATGCTACTATGTTTTACATATCGAAACCTACATAATTAGCATCCTTCTTCACTCGTTTGATTGCACCATAATTATGTAAAATATACAAGTCAGCCGGTGTGTTCATAGCCAGGCGGTCTACTCGCTAGGATGTAATTGAAGTATTCGTCACTCGTGTGTGCGTGCACTTTCCATTACCCAATAACGATGTTCAACAGTTTATTAGGACAGCATTAACGCGGTGTTTGTGTCAATTGACGATGGCGTTCGCAAATAAGCACTCCGTTTGCTATCCACTCTATGGTCACAGTGGAGGGTACTTATGATTGTGTCAAGTAAGCCTGTGTATTCATGCTGGGTTATGTCTGTCTATGGGGGGCACCATGCGAGCGTAACCGTAGTGACGGTAATTATAGCTGCGACAATGTCCTGGAGATATTATGTAAAGGGAACTGTGGTTTATATGCTGTAATCTGTTTGCTTATGAAACAGCTTAGTGTAGATTTTTGTTAATTTTAATTAGTGGTTAAGGAAACATCAACAGTTGTAAAGCCTAATAAAAATATATATATATATATATATGTCACCGTAAAATTGTCAAATACGTTATATTGTAATATCTCTAGCGATATTGTAAAGTCTCGAATTATTGTCAAATGAACATACTGCTTACAACAAAACGCATCATTTTTCGTGAAATGCATGCGATGGTAGTCAAATTACGCGGTGTGGAGGGAAGGAGGGGTCCCCCTTGCCCAGTGGCTCAACTCTCATGAAAAGATAATGCACCATTCCTGAGAAATACCGATTAATATAACATAACCTTAAAACACTTTATATTCCCCCTAAAAAGCGTAGTCGACGGCCCCTATTTCCGAGTGCAGGGTTTAAAGGAACCTAACTAACCTAACGGGGGGGTGCCCCAAGTCCCGATTATGGGGGCAGAGATACTTCCGTATGTTTAGTTGACAATAATTCGAGACATTACAATATCGCGAGAAAAAACACGTTATATTGTAATATAACGTTTTTGACAATTTTACGGTGACATATATATATATATATTTGATGGACTCACGTAGATCTTAAGTTACTAATAATAAGCTTAGTTTAATGTAACGTGTCCAATGATGGAGCACGATCGTAGTTTTAACTATTTTTAAATCAATCAAACAATAAATAAAATGTAAATAAGAGCGCGGACCCCCACGTCTGCGGTAGAAAACTAACTAAAAAAAAAAAAAAAATCTGTTTGCTTATATTCTAAGCAAAGCGAGCACAATTATAAGCACTGGTCATGGTTTCATCTCGAGTTGACTAGATGATCTAGATGATGCTTTTAAATTTGCGTTGATTTTTTTATTTTTATATTTATTTCAACAAAGTTACTTTAGTGAATGATTTACAAACATTCTGCCAAACTGCAAGACAGTTTATCGGCAATCCTGTGCAGTACATTGTTTGTACGATGACCTTATGTGTGGTCCAATAATTTGAGCAGCAATAATGTGATGTAATAATTTCCAATGTACTGAGCAAATGAATAAAAACATATAATCGAGAAGGAAAATATCCGTCCGAATTAATTACGAGAATCGTTTCGTACTTAACTTAATGAAAACGAAGTATAAAAAATTCCCCGAAAAGAAAAGTAATTTCCTACTCAAAATCTAAAAATAGATCAATCTCGTAAAGTCTACAAATGATCCTTCAGGGAAAAAAAACATCTGAAAATAGAAAAAAAATACAGTTTCCAAGGAAAACAGATACTGACATATCGCGATTAAATTGAACGTATGATTCCAGGGGCCAAGATCGGGAGGTCCCGGATCGCTGTTCGTGCATAAAAAGAAGCGACGTGAGGGCCCCGGGACTTAAGGGTTATATTTGGGGTCAAAAAGGTCATATTTACGATAGCCGTAGGCGCAGCTTTATTGCTTAAAACATGGTGTGAATATGGATGTTGAGGAAAAATATTGTCAGGAAATGAGTTTGGCTGCTGATGAATTTAGGAAATAGAGCTAAGAAAATGTGTTGAGTTTAAGAAAAACTGAGAGGTCACTTCGTGTAAAGAATTATATGTTTGTAAGTCCTGAAAAATATTTTTCTTACGACCTTTGGTATTTATGGTATTTTTCTCACCTGCTACTTACTTTTTTAATTTTTTGATATATATAAAACTTGCCTAAGGCTTGAATTCCTGTCGCGCTAACGTCGACCGTGAGTACTATTAGATATAGTACCGTACTACGACGCTGACGTCAGCGGCGCGTATTTGCTACTATTACTATTTGTCAGCGTGACAGGAATTCAGGACTTAGCCAAGTTTTGCTTATGTCAAAAAATAACAGAGTAAGTAGCAGGTGGGAAAAATACCATAAATATCAAAGATCGATTAAAGTTTTTGAAATCAAGTTTGATGTTGTAGTAAGATACGATATTACGTTCTTGGAAACAGAATAAACAATCGACATAAATGGAAATAAGTGGGGAATAATATGTCCAGTTGGTTACTCAATAAAATTTCCCACCCACTGTCATTCTTTCAAAGCTGTTACATCGAAAGGATAATAAAAGATTAATTCTAGCATGTCATAACCCCGCCTTGATTGCAACGTTCCTTCGGGGAAAGACTACCCTCATTTAAGGCCTGTATAGACGAAGGACTTATCAAAACTTTCCTTACGATTCCTCATTCCGTACATTCTATAGAGAATCAGGAATATTTGTGAAGCAAGTTTTGAGTTTGAATGTGAATGGATTTATGGGAAAGAAACGATGCAAGGACTGTGAAAATTGATTTTCGAGAAAAGGAGTGCCTCATGAGATGACAACTAATAGAGAAGTATGGAAAAAAAAGACAAGATGCGCCGGCGCCGTTCCCAAATAAATTGGGATTAGAGCCGGAGAAAGATGAAGATAGTGCAGACGAACGTTTTTTGTCGGCTCATGAATGGATGCGTGTGTTCTAATTTGTATGGAATAGAATGGAATAATCATTTATTCGTCGTTTTCCGTCGTTGTTTTGTTTCGCCGTCATTTATTTGGTGCGTTATGGATAAGTTATTTAACATGAACTAAAAAAGAAAAACCGTCGTTCCATACTACGAATTTCTTCTGTATTGTGAGAGCGTTTACGAATATTTAAAATAGCACACACACACACAGCCAGACCCGTAATAACTAGGTATCTATAGGCCATACAAAAACTTGTTCCGCGAGAATTGAACCCGCTACACGCAACGCAGCAATCTAAACTCAGCCACTAAACCAACCGTGCCTTTCGTGCCGAATTTTATTATAGTATGAGCAACAACCTAGCTGGCAAGGTACTTAAGAAATATACTATCATACTAGAACATCCAGAACGGATAAGTAAAGTGCACCCACACGTGGAGACGACGCGTCATGTTTTGGGCAGCAATTCATTTGACGGGGCGTACGGAGTTAGTTTTCATAGAAAA
Source organism: Xestia c-nigrum (assembly GCA_916618015.1). Classification (NCBI taxonomy): domain Eukaryota; kingdom Metazoa; phylum Arthropoda; class Insecta; order Lepidoptera; family Noctuidae; genus Xestia; species Xestia c-nigrum. The sequence goes on along the minus strand of OU745258.1, from coordinate 9,393,212 downwards.
TAGAACATTAAATGCACACCGGTACATAATGGAAGTCCTTGTTCCATATGCACAACTCGCATTGACTGCTCTTGGGGAAGATTCCATTTTTATGGACATCATTTTACGCACCGTTCTGGCGACGTGGAAGCGTACATGCAAGAACTTGGGATCCATCGTTTAGGGTATGCGCGCACTACGAAAATAAATCGTTGCGACTTTTAAAGTGCGAAATAAACTCGCAAACGACAATAATTCCTATGCGCACAATGATTCTGTTTCGGGAATTTTTGGCCTCCAAGGTCAAAATGGACACGGAAACCTCTGTCGTCTATACAAGCCTTTACAGGACTCGGATATTCCGATCACGAAGTTCTTATGAATATCTAATAAGAATCGATAAATGCTCATTGACTATCGAGTTGTCGGCACTCAACGAAGACGTCAAGTTTTCATAACGACTCCTTTTTGTCGTGAGTGCCTATTTAGGATTTTTTCGATGGCTGAGTAGGTTTACGTGCTTCTTTTCTTCAGGGATTTAAGAAGGGGTTTTTAAGGTTAATTGACGGTTGTGTACTTATTTTTTTATATTTGCATACCTTCTTTCAGTTGGAAAATAGCTGCTTGCTTTTATTTTGTTTTGTATTGTTCTATGAAAGTTGTTGAAGTCGGTTAAAAATGTGTACAAGTATCAAAATGGGAAAAGAATTACAGGATGTCAAAACAATTGTCCACATCGCTCTCAATTCGCAGAAATAATAAACATACTAAATTAAAAAATGTCATTTATAGCCGATTCGATACCTTTCTACCATTGATAATTATTGTCTAAATTATATTTAATAGGCGAAAAAACCAAACCTCATAGTTTTAAACACCTTTACCAAAAGTCGTGTTGAAATGTATTTTCATTTTCAAATGTAAATCTAGCTTCAACACCGAATGTCCAACAAAATTGCACAACTTCGAATCTCACTCCAACTTTTTTTATGTTTTACTTTTTACAACTGGCAACGTTAAAAATTCTCGTACATTGAATGCAGCCCATTCGCAGAGTGAGACGGATATCCGGGAGGTGAAATACGTCTCTGTTTATGTGTTTGTTACTTGAATAGTTGTGACTGTATCGGCAGGCAAGAGTTAACGAATAACATTTCAGGAAACGTTCTTTAGAAAAACAAATAGGTGCTGTCTTAGGCCCCGTGCCCACTATATCGTAACATTTAATTTTTGTTGGGTTTTATTTATTTATTTTTGATACATCAACGACTTATGCACTAACTCATTACATTAAATATATTCTATTTCAAAAGCTTTGCGGTGAATTCGTCACATTTGCATGCACAGAACTTTTATAATAAATAATAAAAATAAAATGGAAATCATATATTATGACAATAACAAAATTAAAATTTACATAGAATTTAAAATGTCAAATAGTTAAATTTAAAAACAGTATAATTCAAAAATTTAAAAAAACGTCAAAAAAAATTAAATTCCATACAATTATTTAAACATTTTATCCTCGACACCTAAATAAATCTGTGTGAGAGTTTTAGGTAATTAAATTAATATGTAATTTCATACTTCTGTTTGGGTAACACTTTTAATCTCAGTTGAAAAGGGTCTATCCAATATTTTTGTTCAACTTTGTGTTTTAATCCATAATGTGGTAAACCTTTTTATTCTGCAAACATTTACTTACCAGTTTTACTAGATTTTTGTGGATAAAGAAACTATGTTTTTATCCCAAAATGGTTTGCTTTTGACTGTGGTCAGCTGAATTAAAAGGTGATTGTTCATTTTTTGAGTTACAAACCGATTTTTTGTGAGTAAAAAGTATACCTACGTTTATTTCAAAAGCTGCTGACCCATAACTGCATCATTGATCTAGTAGTCGCAAGAATTACTGCTAAGAATGAGGGTCCTGAGTTCGATTCAATTTGGGAATAGTGTTATTGTTTTTTCTATCAGGAATGTCTTATTAGCAGCCACGGAATCTGAATTTATGCCCAGCTGATGGCCTATTTATTACACGGGACTTGAACATAATGAACAAAATGGATCATCAATGATGCACTGATATACTGCTTATAAATCCTTCACTAACTCCAGGAATCTATCTTCTATAATATAAAAATGAATCGCAAAATGTGTTGGTAAGCGCATAACTCAACAACGCCTGGATCGATTTCACTAATTCTTTTTTTGTTGTGTTTGTTAATGTCAGGAGAAGGTTCTTAGGTAGGTAATAGTAGGTAGGCAATGGTAGGTAGTAGTAGGTAGACAGTAGTAGGTAGGTAGTGGTAGGTAGTAGTAGGTAGATAGTAGTAGGTAGGTAGTGGTAGGTAGTAGTAGGTAGATAGTAGTAGGTAGGTAGTGGTAGGTAGTAGTAGATAGGTAGTAGTAGGTAGGCAGGACAAGACAACGTCTGTCGGGACGGCTAGTGATCTTGTATTTTCTAAAAAGCTGTATCATTTTCTTCACTCCAGAATCTATTTATTATCAGTCTATTAATATTTTCACTGCTTGAACACAGGCTTCCTCTTTATGAGGAGGAATGGGCTATAACATAATATACCACGCGGGCCCAGTACGGGGCGGTAGATTTAACATGTCTTCGAATTTATTAGTTCTAGGTTTCCTATACCGATGTTTTCCTTCACCGTTTTGAGAGCAGTGATGATGATAGAAATTACACAAACTAATCCCCCCTGGCCCCTGCCTGGGTTTGAACTCACGACTGTGTTCGTAAGTCGGGGCTGCCACGACCGAGCCACCACTGCTCTTAATGTATCGCATCGCAGAATCTATTATTCACACACTAGCTTCTGCCCGCGACTTCGTTCGCGTGAAGTTTTGATATCGCAACGCATCGCCTGCTCAACGGAAGCTTATTTCCCGCTTGCAACATTTCTTATTGCTACTCCGCTCCTATTGGTCACAGCGCGATGGTATATAGCCTATAGCCTTCCTCGATAAATGTACTATCTAACGGAAAAAGAATTTTTCAATTCGAGCCTGTAGTTCCTGAGATTAGCGCGTTCAACAAACAAACAAACAAACTTTTCTGCTTTATAATATTAGTATAGATTACTTGTGTATTTGTGCGAAATCCAGGACTCCTGAAACAATGCCGTTTTCGGACACATCCGATGGTACTCGTAATGTAGTTGTTGCACTACTTTTAACTCTTCGATATATCCCGAGTATGCTCAGGCAATAAATTGCTCGAAACTCTCACCTCTGACCGAATCGTGGCTGCCATTTAGCAACGGAACCCGGAGATCAGCACAAACTTGCTAAACCCCAAGTTTCGCCCCGATTGGGTTCAATCCTAAAATCGTTCATTCTATTTCTAACTTGGCCGTGGTTTGTGCACTCCAATGTACTCTGGAATATTTTATTTAGTTCAATTGAAAAAGTACTTTTGTTAGAAATTGGTATCTACATTTGAAGGAAATGTGGAAGAGTTTTCGCGATCAATTTGTTTAGTTTTTTTAGGTAATAATGAATAATTATCTAATCTTTCTGCCCTTGTCCAATGTTAGGCGAGGTCAGTGCAACATGCTTTTTTTGTTCTCCTTTCGTTAGTCGTCATGCGCTATTTACGTGCTCTTTTTTTTCTTTAACCCGTGAGAAGGCGCGCGCGAGCAAATTACTCACACTACTTTAAATGCTCATATTTCTACTTTTATAGTACCTATTGGGTTATAATGGATTTATATAAATAAAACAAGGTTTTATAAGTAAGAAAATAAATATTTTAATTAAAACTATGAAACATAAATGCAACTTCTAAAACAATTATCAAATCAACTTGTTTTTATTTTCTAATTTTGACATCTTCATATAAATCACAATAAAAAATCTTACATAACAAAAAACTTAATAATTAACCAATATAATATAAATAAATAAAATAATATATTCTAGAAAATACAATAATACTTATTTTATTAGAAAAATAAATACTTACACGGAGGCGCGTGATGAGCAAATTACCGCACAATGTTCCACGGGCTCCACAAACACTTCACTGCGCGGTCGCAACGGAACTGACTGGTAAGAGAGTTGCGTCAGGGGGGAGGGGATGAATAGTTAGGAAGCTATCTAGGCGCTTGAGACTTAAGGGCGTCAGTGTCACCAAAAGTTTTTGCTTTAAATTTTTGTGTGAGTAAATTGCTCATAGCGCGCCTTCTCACGGGTTAATATCATTTCTCATTTCACAAACTGTTCTGCAATTTTTTCCAAAAGACTCTTACAAATATTTAGAGTTATCAAACAATCCTGCTCTAAATGTTAAACTAAAGCAATCTTTCACTATCAACTCAATAAAACGGTACTTCTAAGACTTAATAAAGGACCTATATGATGGCAGAAACTATTAAAATTGATAATTTCAAATGTGAAAAACTGTTCAATTTAATTCAGTTCAATTTAGACGAATAAAAGTACAATCCCCTCTACACGTAAACATTTGGCCAAAATTACCGACCAAAACCCAAATCAACAATTTCGAAGTAACGTTTCCTGTTAGAAGCAAGTTTTCGACCCTAAAGTTTTGGAAGACAGCGGATGTGCGACCACTGCTGTCAAACCGACTTCGATTTTAACATTGGAACTTTAAAATTTTCTATTACGGCTTCCCCGAACTATGGACAGTTTCCAAGAATAAAAGGCATTAAAAGTCTTCGTCGTTAAGGTGGTTAGTATTTTTGGTCTCAAGTTTTTTGCTACCGGTTTTTGACATTCAACTTTTTAGTGCCTCTGTGTTTTAATTAGAGATTAAATTCTGCGTAGAATGTTAACAATTTAATTATTCAGTAACAGATTTAATTATTGGTTATGCTTTTAAATATCACAAGTGCTGCGATATTCTTTAATGATGCCTTATGAACAGAGTGATGAAAAACATGAGGCATTAAAAGTAAATTTTAGAAAAAGGTTGTTTTATATAGTGTTGTAATGACCTCATTTACATTTTATCGTATTCTATTACTATAGAATACGATAAACCAGACGCACAGGCCAGAAAATCATGGCACAAATAAAATAAGCCCGTACAAAGCAGTAATTATGGTATAAGGATACTGTTGACGATTAAAAACTATAAATCCAAACCAGTTTATTTGAAAATAGAGAGAAAGCAACCCGACACAAACTCCCAAATTTAAAAATACACAACCTCGTTACGAAAGACAACACAAAAAAAAACCCAAAACATTTAAGAAAATCTCTTCGCGTAGTAAAATCAAGACATTACAGAAAACCTCCTCTCCTCCAATGAAGATTTAGTCGCAGCATTCGTGGTAAGTGATAACTTAACATTTGTCCTTGCCCGCTACTAGCTACGTTTAATCGTCGCCATACGTTTCGTGCGACATATAAATCGGGCTTTAAAATTTTGTGGAACGCTCCGTTGGTCGCTTTTACCACCTTAATGGTGCGGGGAATAGAAAATACGTCTTCTGCTTGTGTAAGGTCTTTGGGAATTCACGCTCTATTTATTTAGATCTATTTGGTAATGATATGTTTGAGAATGATACTGCTTCCAGCTTTAACGCTTTAAAACTAAACTAATACTGTCGCTGAAGAGCTCAAAATAATCTACATCTACACTAACTACACTAATATTATTATAAACAGGAAATATTTGATTTTTTGTTCTGTTATGTTATGATACTGACTACTCAACCGATTTAAAAAAATATTCTATATTGGAAAAAATACATCTTTACTGAGTAACGTAAGCTATAAATTACATTGATCATGCAAATTAGCCGAGCTATCATAATTTTTATAATCTAGCTATAATAATCACTGAAGTTACACGTAAGTGGCAGTATTAGTTTAGCTTTGGTTTGTTTCCGAGTGGATGTTTATAATAAGTATGTATTTACAAACCAAAAAGTATATATGTGAAGTATCCACTATGTGTCCACGACACAAGGCTTGCTTATTGTGGCACTAGATGGCGCTGCGTGTAATGTCCAGCGATATTTATGGTGAAAAGTGGCTGTGACTAAAACGTCAAGTGTTGCAGCAGCACAATCCAAAATTTAAAAAGAAATATTCATTATTCTAATAGTACAATACAGATAATCTCGTTGATAGGACATCCAGCTTGAATATGGACGGGAATAATTGTCATATTTTATGTTATAACATAAGTTAACATCTCGCCTGTAATACCCGAAGGGTTGGGCAGAGTTTACCTAATAGAACTTCCACAATTTGCCAGTTATTTTAAAGTTCCAAGGAAGAGTAGGCGAGCCTATTGCCACTAACTGGGTACAAATCCGAACTCCGTGGCGCATCATAACACCTAAAAGACGTCCACTGCTGGACATAGGCCTCCCCCAACTGCCGCCACATTGACCGGTCCCTTGCGACTCGCATCCAACGGATTCCCGCAACCTTCACCAGGTCATCGGTCCACCTAGTGGGAGGTCTTCCAACGCATCGTCTTCCGGTTCGCGGTCGCTCCTCCAGAACTTTTCGGCCCCATCGGCCATCCGTTCTGCGAGCAATGTGCCCTGCCTACTGCCACTTAAGTTTAGCAATTCTTCAGACTACGTCGGTGACCTTGGTTCTCTTGAAGATATCCTTCATCTCTGATTCGATCACGCAAGGAAACTCCGAGCATAGCCCTCTCCATTGCCCTTACTCCGTGGCTACTACTGATAAATTCCCGATGTAAAAACCCAATAAAATATTGCTCGACCCGAGAATCAAATCCAGGACCTCAAGCCCAGCAGTCGCGCTTGCGACCTCTAGACCAACGAGACAGTCTTTCTTGTGTGTTTCGCCTTTAGATTTATTAAGTAAAAACTTTTTTAGGCGCGTTGACCACTTTTTGAGTGAACAAAAAACAAGGAACTCGCGTGACCGTCACCTAATGCTTTGTAACATTCGGCTACGAGTTCTTACTGCCAACGGCAGTCCCCAAAGACTGCCCCGCAGTGGCGAAGGTTACATACAACCCGATTCCTACCGGATTCCCTTTGAAAATTGGCACAGTGCGGGGTCTAAACTGGTCGCTTTAGCATAATCATAATAGGATAATAAATTAATATGAATTACTTAACAATTCGTAAAAATGATCTTAAAAGACAATTCATAATATTAACTGTGTCTATGACCACTTTAAAAATTGTAACGCAATCCATATTATTATTCTATTATGATTCGGGAAAAACGGACATTCTAGACCCACAGTATTCTGTACACAAATAATATAATCACATTAAAGAAATTTACTCCGGCTTACCTCTTACAAAATTGACCCTTCGCTACTGCGTGCCCCGCATATTTTTTTTTTATTGTAATGAAGATATTTTTAAATGTATTTTATGGAATTTTCAATGTAATTTGGTCTTACTTGTTGTTGTAATGTCTCTTTTACTAAGCATGTTGACAACAATCTGTTTTGAGTCGGTCCAGTACCTAGCTAGCTTCGAGTCAGGCACGAGTAGGTACCGTTTATCAATTCCGTGCAGGCTTCAAGGCACACAGGACATAAACTAAAAGTTTAATTCCCAAGTTGCCCATATTAGACCTTTTCTGGTCCCATTGGTAGGCTTCGGGTGTCTATAGAATTCAGCCAATTGTCTCTTGTCAAACTTGTCACTAACCTAAGGAAGTTGGTTGAACGAAACTGTAATATCGCCTAGATCGTTTAGTACAAAGTGGCGTACCAAACGATTTAGAAGATATAACAGTTGCGTTGACCCTAAAAACACTCACAGTAATTGTCAGGACCCTGATTTCAATTCATAAATACAACCGAAACGTGGCGGGACATTTTGAAAAGAACTTAAGTGGATTACACATAGTCTACTCGATGCATCCTTAGATTGTATAAAGCTACAACAGATACCTCAAAGCATTGTATCATTTAGCTAGTCTTTTTCCCTACTATGTTGGTGTCGGCTTCCAGTCTAACCGGATGCAGCTGAATACCAGTATTTTACTCTGAGCGCCTCCCTACTGATTACCACAACCCAGACGCTGATTATTACGCCCCTTGGTAAGTCATATTGTCAGACTTTCAGGCAGAAGACAACCCGTAAGCCAAAGATCTAAAAATGACAGCCGGAATATACCACTTAACGTGTTTTCCGTGTCACAGAGGGAACACGATATGTTATGACGAACCGATTAGCGTAGCGGTAGTGAGGCTGCCTTACGTTCTTAGGGTCCTGGGTTCGAATCCCGGTAGGAGCAAATGTTTATGTGATGAGCATGGACATATTTTGTTTCCGAGTCATGAATGTTTATGTGTTTATTATGTATGTATTTATAAACAAAAAGTATAAATAAATAAATATTTCCACACTAAGCAAGGCTTGTATTGTGGACACCGGATAGTTGATATACTACTTAAATACTTTTTTGTTTAAAAGTAAATAATTATGTAGTGGTGTCCACGTCACAAGCATTGCTTAGTGTGGCACCAGATAGATCTGTGTGTAATGTCCAGCGATATAATTATTGATGCACTCCCATCCAAGGACTGTTTCCAGCAAGCACTGCTTAACGATCAACCTATGAGAGTGCTATTTTGTAGCCCTGAGCACCATCGATGCACTTCTCCACATATATTTGTCAAACAAACAAAAAATGTTAATTATGAAACCGGACCGGCTTTTATGACGAAACGCTTTTACGCTAAATTGAAAACAACTCATGGTTTATTCACAACACGCTATCACCAACCAGCTAATCGAGACCTCAGTGGCATTACCAAACTTGAATAACTTTTCAAATCGTAGGGAGCAGGTTATAATAGTCGTTATTCTATCAACTGGTCAGTATTGACTATGGTATATAGGTATTATATCGTTTAATTCAGATGTAGTGTTTTTAATTCATTAGCTCGTATCATTTGCTGTTTGAAATTCAGAGGGATATTTGATTTGTTTGTGTTTGCGGTTGCATTGATGAAATATCCAATATCCATGCCGATGTTGCTTTAAAAGGAACACAGAGAGGTTAAAGGGAATTGGGTTTCCATAGTCCTTTTTTGCCAGAGAGCTTTAGGCAGAAATGCTGTAGCATGTGGAAAATAGTGTCGGCCTTTTCAAAAAGCGACATATAACGTTTTAGCATTTTTCAAGTAAAAATTTCATAGACGTGTTGAGCACTTATCGGGTGAACAAAAATCATAGCACTCGCGTGACCATTACCTAACGCCTGTAGCACTCGTAGCTGATCCGCTACGGCGTAGCACTACTTGGGCGTGCGCGGGGCACAACCCGTAGTAGATATGGATTACACTTCTATCGGCCGTCCTCAAAGACTGCCTCGCATTTTTTGTTTCATGAGACCATGTTAAATGCTTTATATCAACGTTTCCCAAAGTGGGCGATAACGCCCCTTTGTGGGCGCTGCAGGCCTAAAGAGGGGCAGTAAGAAGAATAAAGGGGGAAGAAGACCCAGAAAAATAAAGGGGGCGTTGTGTAGAGGCTTAGGGGGCGATTTGTATTTTCATCTGGGGACTACAACTTCTGAAAATCAACTAATATTAATTAAGAGATTGCTCAAACTAACTCGGGTTGATATTTCTCCCCGTGCAGTTCATAATATATATTATGTCCTGTTTTATTGAATAAATAAAACTTAAATAATTAAATAAGGAATAAAATTGGTACACAAATTCAAAAAAAAACATTAAGCTTATCATTTAAATTAAAGCTATAATAGCTAGCTAAGCTAACATAACAGTTGTTAGTTTTTAGCAGTTTGTTTGTTATTTTTTAATTTAATTTACTAATCTTTTTTTATAATTTTATTTTAGAATTTTTAAGGAATTCTAATTTTAATAGAAAATGGGGCGCTTTAAATAATTTATTCTCAAAGTGGGCAGTAGACAAATAAGTTTGGGAACCCCTGCTTTATATGATTTTGAAAACCTCTATGTCTATTTGGTTTGGTAATATAATATAATTACAAGGCAGATGTGAGGACCTTATCAATGAGGTTCTTTTGGAAAGGTCAGGTGAGTAGTACTCGCAACCAGCGTGCGTGTATGACCAGATGTATGAACGTGGCCGAGGCACAAGTAGTATGTAAGGATCGTAGCAGGTAGCGTTCTGTGGGCAGAAGCCTACCCCCATAGGAAAATGGTGTGAGTTTATGTGTACACTAGCTGCTGCCGTGAAGGCTCTACAGCACCAAAAATACCTAAGATGCCAGTGCTCCTCCCCCGTAGGTGGTAGCGTGATAATATAATAAATAAAATTCATTTAATTCAGATAACAATACATGATCCATCAAATGCAAAATTAAAATAAACAAAATTATTAAAATACTTACTTAATAATAAAAAATAAAAATAAATTAATATGTAGCCTATATGTTGACCCGTCTTCTAAGTAATATTCATGCAAAATTTGAAGTAAATCCATGCAGTACTTTTTGAGTTTAGCCCGTACATACATACAGACAAACAGACAAAAATTCTAAAAACTATATTTTTGGCTTCGATATTATTTTATATATATTATTATTATTATATATCGTAGATCACGCCCCAAGTATTCTTTAAAAAAAAAATTCTATGAACAGTTTTGACTTTCCTGCGATTTTATAATATGTATTAGATGTATGTCTAACCGAATCCTACTATTTTATTTTAACAAAAGATCGAAACCTCATAACGAAGCCGAACGGCACTTGTTCTTCCCGTCATTGCGATCATTTTTTTTATTCTCCACCATACCCGGGAACGGAGTTACGGAGTTCAAGTTTTTATTTAAATACAAGTTTTTAATGTAAGATTTTTACATTAACTTCTAACATAAAACATGATTTTTCACCACAAAAATAAATTCTTTATCCAGCAGTATTTTTTGTTTTTTTGCTTAAAGTTACATTTATGTACAGAATGCTTGATTGGCTTCGTGATGAATTTCTTTACACCCTGTATATAAATGTACTTACCACATAATAATAATCTACAAGCAACTAAAACTTTTATTGTTACAACCACAGAGCGTCAGACTTAACAGCATTAAATGTAAGCGAAAGCCTTTTTAGCGGACCCTGTGGGGTTGAAAAAAAAAGAAGGAGCGATCTCCAAACAATACGAGAGCAGGAGTTAACCCCACAAAGTGGTCGACGGTGTAAAACATTGCGATACTCCAGCTTTGCCGAACAGAATAGAAAAATTTATCGCTCCGCTACAATGGGCACGCTTAATCCAATTGTCCTGGGTCCTGTGATTTCATTTTGTTGGTTCACATGAGATCTTACTTTCATAATAGCACGACTGTATTCTGTGATGGGGTGAGGTGATGTGTTGCAGTATAGCAGGTGCGAACTCATTCCGCTAGTAAAGGGGGAACAATCCTACTGCTATTATCATATCACGAAGCCATCAACCAAGCATTCTGTCATCATCATCATCATCATCATCAGCCTATAATGTTCCCACTGCTGGGACACGGCCTCCTCTCAATGAGAGGGAATGGGCTATAATCTACCACGCGGGCCCAGTGCGTATTGGCAGATGTCACATGTCTTCGAATTTTTGGTTCTAGGACATGCCGGTTTCCTCACGATGTTTTCCTTCACCGTTTTGAGAGCAGCGGTGATGAAATAAATTACACAGAGTAATGCGCCTGTCTGGGTTCGAACCCACGACTTACTGTTCGTAAGTCGGGGCCGCCACCACTGGGCCACCGCTGCTCTCATTCATTTAGCTGCTCAGCATTCTGTAGGTACCTACATTAATCTAAGTGACTCTTCGCAAAGTTGTTGCTGGAAAACGACTCCTTTTTGGGTAAAAATCACATTTTTTAGTAGGACTCAATGCAACATGCTAACATGAATTGCATTGAATAGTTTAGGTCCAAAACAGAAAGAGCGCATATGACGGAGAGAACGAATCATCGTTCAGGGTATGAATAAGTCTTTCTGCGAATGAGTCCAAAGTAGACTATAGGTTATTAGACGAATAGGCCATTTTCAGTATGGCCATTTTCTAATAACTACAAGTAATTTCGCGAATAAGTTCAATGTTAGCCTCCACCCATTATAGAAACTTTGGGATGCTACTGATATATTTTCAGTTTGTTCGTTTTTTAAGTATAATGCGGATGCTGTATCGTGCTGTAAATTATGAAGAAAACAGCGGCCAAGTGCGAGTCGGACTCGCCCATGAAGGGTTCTGTAACAGCAAGTAACATAGTAGGTACTTATAAAAGTTCTTGCAGTTCGTTGTAAATGAAAGGTAAATGCGGTTTACGATTTACGATGTATTAAGAAACACTACTTACTAGATCTCGTTCAAACCAATTTTCGGTGTTAGTGTACATCATATTATATATTTTTTAGTTTTATCATTTTCTTATTTTAGAAGTTACAGGGGGACACACATTTTACCACTTTGGAAGTGTCTCTCGCGCAAACTGTTCAGTTTAGAAAAAAAAGATAGTAAATACCTCCACATCATTTTTAAAGACCTATCCAAAGATATCCCACACGTATGGGTTAGATGAAAAAAAAAATTGAGTTTGAAATTGAATTGAGTTCTATGTATGGGGAACCCCCTAAATTTATTGTTTTTTTTTCTATGTTTGTGTAAAAATCTTAATGCGGTTCATATAATAAATCTACTTACCAAGCTTCAATAGCATAGTTCTTATAGTTGCGGAAAAAAGTGGCTGTGACTTACGGACGGACAGACAGACAGACAGACAGACACGACGAATCTATAAGGGTTCCGTTTTTTGCCATTTGGCAACGGAACCCTAAAAAGGTAATTGAAAGTGAGAGTAATGCACTGTTGGGGGTGTGAATTGTTTGTTCTAGTATTAGTTAATGCAAGCGAGTGTCTGTGGTAAGACCGTTATATTAGAATTAGCCCTAATTTTATTTTATTAATTTCTGTTTTCGTGAAACTAGTACGTCCACAGCACGAGAGGTTGAGTTTACCTGTCGTATTTCTCCAATTGGATTTTTATTGAAATACTAGCTGTTCTGACTTCGTTCGCGTGGAAATTAAATGAAATGTTTACTAAAAAAAGTCTCAAACATACATATTTTTTTGTGAAAAAGTCGTATTTGTGAGAAGTGTGAAGTATGTGAATATAGCCAACGACCTACCAAATATACACAAAAAACAACATAAATTCGGTCAAGGCGTTTCGAAGGAGTTGGGTAACAAACACTTTGACACAAGATTGTAAATATTAAAAGAAGAACAAGATAATATAAGACTGAACACTGAACAGTATAAGTACGGTAACAGTTTAAGTCAGTTTATAATGTTTTTGCTACAACTGAAACGACACAGACACAGGTCTATCTTTGGTATCTGTGCATATCTATGGTATTTGTTGTGAGGCCTACTGTATCTGTGCTGTGGTTTATTTTTTCCCAATAAGTTAAATAAAACACTGTTCTTCGACTACCAGTTATCAATTCGCAGTTATCTTTAGTTAGCTGTTTCACTGAAAATTTATTGAATGCAGTAAGTAGTATTGTAATAATACTCATTGTTATCTTCGCCAAAACTTTCCGTTGATCCAAAGCTAATCTCAAACTTTCCTTGCTTACCAACAGAAATAATATTATTAAACAAGCGACCAAGAAATTGTATAAAGCATTGCCTTTTGATCATTATTGTTTCAAGTTGAACCTTCAAAAACATCAATTACAGGATATCGGATTAATGTTTAAACTTTTCTATCATTATTATCATCTTGATGAATTGTCTTGTTATTGTAACCAAAGGCAATCAGGAATGTTATTACGGAGTCAAAGATATTTTGATCTTTGTTTGGTTTTGATGAAGTGAATTGTGTTTTTGGGTGATGGATGTGACAAGGTGGTGTTACTGTATAGGCGTACATCTGCCTAACCCTTTTCGAGTTACCGGCGCGCGGCGTGATGTTGATCCCTTTTTTTTCGGATGGGAAATCAACAAATGACTTCTTCCACTGGTATCGGGGTGGAGCAGGAGAGAGTGTCAGACTTTTACTGACTACCCTACCCTTTATGTTCCGGGGCCACGGTATCTCTTTTGAACAGTCCCGCAGCTCCGGCAATGTGATTTTGACCCCTTTAGTGACATTACAAATGTGTCCCAGACTGCTGCCTTTGCCACAATTCGTTACATCGCTCTATAACTTTCACATTTAGTATGACCCAGCAATCTTTATGGTCAGTATTAATACGCAATGATCTGCAACAGTCACGTTTAGGCCTTTGGTATATTAGGCACACTGTTCTTAATTTCTGATTCTATCAACTCCATTGGTGATTGTATCTCCTTATTCTTTTCTATCTGCATAAAGTAAGTTGTTTCCACGTCGATTATTTGAATGGATCTTCCTTAAATCTATGGATTACTTAGGGCTTGCCGTCTTAAATATAAGTTTTATTGATTAAAAACCTCAAAAACATCGTGAAGAAACCGGCATGGCAAAAAATTCGAAGACATGTGACATCTACCAATCCGAACTGGGCCCGTGTGATGAATTTCCATGGACGGGCCCCTTTCCCTCTTATAGAGAGATAGAGAGAAGGCCTGTGTCTCAGCTGTGGGAAAATTAATAGGCTGATGATGATGATGATGATGATGAACACAAAAACAAATGATAAAACATTGTAGTAAGCTAAAGCTCTTTTATTTCAAATAGATACTGAAATAACCCAATCAATACGTTGCGCGTCGGCCTCTGGAGTCAAATTAAAGAAACAATATTCTAACGGACTATCGGTGTGATGTCAATTCGTCTGTCAATTAAAATCTCGGAAACCAATTTAGGTGGTGAGAATCATGATCGCTCGGTTTGGTTTCGGTCCTTCTCGGAAATAGATATGGATGGGTATTTCCTGGTTTAAATGGACCGGGTGATACTCGTATTGTGGAACATTATTAATGAAACTTGTCGGATATCAGTTTTCATTGCAGTATGTAGGTACTTTAGTAGTTTTATTTTGTTTCTAAAAACAAATACTAAAATGCCAATAAACCCCTTAAAGCACCAAAGACATAAGTATTAACAAATAGTCGCGGGGTCCTTGTTATGGCGACTCATTTTATTTTCGAATTGCTTAATTTGACCTAACCGTCATAAAATCCTGATTAATCACTTGGTGAAATAAGAATCAATACAATTTTCTTCAATAGTTAAGGATCCATCGATTCGATTTTAGTTCATTGCAAATTTTATTTCCCTCGTGATTCTCGTCTTGCTGCAAAGAAACCTAAAGCATATGATAGATTACCGAAAACCCGACAAAAAATAGCTTTTACAAAAATATCGAAATGTGCAAGGGTCATGTTTCGTCATTTGTGAGTAAGTTCATCAATCATCGGCTACAGAATGTCAGTCGATACTGACCAGTCATCAGGAGTATCTGATCTATAAAATATTCTGTTTATATTATGCAGCATCCTCTTTGGAGGAATTTTCGACTGTTATATTGTGTGGAGAGAGTTTAACATTCCTTCTGTTATTCGGTTGACTTTCGGCAAATATTTTAATGTTAAATACCTTAATGTGTTTATTGTTGTAAAAATGCGTTTCTTTATTAATTAAGGACACTAGCGGCCCCTCCTGCGTTGTCAGTGGATAATATGAAATAAACTTTAATGGTAGCCAATTCTAAAAATGGTGTTTTATGAACTTATTTAAAAGTAACTCGATAATGACTTTTTTGTTTTAAATAAATCATGCGTTGTGGTGAGTAAAAAAAATGTTTGAGCTGATAAAAATTAAACTCCTAAGGGAACTAAATAGGGGATGAAATTCGTCAGTTTTAAAGTTAGGATTTTTTTTTTATTGAAAATGAATTTATACATGTCTAAGCGTTTTTGATAATTTCACCCCCGAAGTGTTAAAAAAGGGGACGAAGGTCCGAGAGTTTTAAAGTTAGGATCTAAAAATTTTGTGTTTAGGCTGACGATTGAAAATTAATTTATACGTGTCTCATTGTTTTTGATAAATCCACCCCACAAAGTTAAAAAAGGGGATGAAGTTGTGTACGGAAAGTCCTTAATTTTCGAAGTAAAAATCACAAAACTTATTGTATAGGCGTATGGTTGGAAGCTAACACAACGTTGCTGTTAGAATTTCAATCCTTAAGGGGGTGAAAAGGGGGATATTTTTTTTAGCTTAAAATCATTAATATCATTAAAAATTACGTTATCACGTAACATTGTCGTCCGTAAACCGACTTTACAAACAACCTTTTTTTGCATAATCCATCCAACATAGCAAACAACTTGAAACACCCATGGAAAAAGTATTTCCTCATCACAAACACTCCGACCGCCCCGAAAAATACAGCAAAAGACACAAAAATAAACGCTTTGACATCCATATTTCACTCCACACACATCCCGCAGAATCCCGCTGCGCTCAATACGGGAAAAAATCTTCACAAAACCCGTTGATTAATATGTGGACACGGCCCCGATTTTGATAAGGTCCACCATTGCCCACCAATTGGGCAGAGTGCACTGCGCGGATTAAAATGAATTTTGTCGAGAGCAGCGAAACATGAAAATAGAAGAGGCGGAGTGATTGAAATCGCCATCACGTAGTGTTGACACATCGGCCGTATCCGACATGGCGGAATTATTCGTAAATTTACAACCGAATACAACGGTTTTTAAATTTATTTTTCGTTGCTTGTAAATGTGTTTGATTCGGATTTTTTTTTGTGTAAATTTGGCTGTACTTTTAACATTATAATAAACCTACGATTGTGGAAGAATTTCGGTCGCCGTGTATGAAAAAAAAAAAACATTATAAATTCATCAGTATGGTCCTCCCGCAAATGTCATCAAAGATTATAGTAGGCCCAATATAATATATCAAATTTGACACCTGTCAGTTCAAAGTAAAGTTTTCCTTCTTTTGCCATTATTACAATAAATAATGTAATCGTCATTGAAAAAAGTTAAACAATTGTGCCGTTCTAACTTCGATAAAATAAATAATATTTTATGCCAGTCGTAACAAGGTTATGTTGTTGTATTTTGATGAAGTGTCAAATCTATTAAATTGGCCCTACTAACATAGTAACATAATTGATTAAGTAAGTACATATTTATAGTAGTTGAGAAAATGATTTAATCAACAATTACTTGACAAAATAATATTCATCCAAAGTATTAAATTTCAGCCAGACTAGACTCAGTAGAGCCAACGAGTTCGAAATCGTCACAAATAGTTGCGATCATAGATAAGCCGTGTACGGCTGACTATGCAATTCGAACTAGGATGAATACTAACAATCAGGGTTTGTTAGTATTGTTCATGTATTGTAATGAATTTAGCTAGGAATTTAAGACTTATAGGTTAGGAATGTTTCTTTGGTAAAGTAAAAAGACCTATTTGAAAGATATAAAACAAACAACGATCGGTACAAAATTTCGGCTTCAAAATTCCACTATTATAATATGACATGATTAAGGTGTGTGATTGCGTTTTGATCCATTGGTAAAACTGGTCTTAAACTTTAAACGGATACGGTTTTCTAGTAATTGTTTATTTGTGTCAAAAAGGAGCTCCATTTATCCAGATTTCCAATTTCAAATTGCCCCTAACTCAAAAATAACGGGCAATTTCGAAAGAATTAGATCAAGACTGCGCCATAGTTCATGAACTGATATAAAACGGCGATATTTCAAGCTAATATCCGAGCATGGAAGTAATATGACGTACGAACGTGACACCAAAGTGCCAAAAGAAAAAATATTTCTCGTTTTTTGCCCAACGCAGTGTTGGGAGGAAACTTCAAAAAAAGCAAGTCACAAACACGTGACGCTGGAAATTTTGCAAGACACGTCTCGCTGCCATACATGTAGTTATTGCGGCATTTTCGGGCAAAATTGTGCTTCTCAAAGTGTACTTTAGGAGTTATTTGGTGTTGATATTGTGCGGTACTTGTTCGATGCCGGCTTGAAATTATGGTTTTCGCTCTTAAGTGTGATCTAGAGCTTATCGTTATACTTCGTTGTTGTTGTTCGTTCTTCGTTTTCGTCTTTGTCAGATAAAATACATTGAACACTGCTTCCATTGTTCACAAAGTTTCTTCATACAGCAACTCTAAAAGCGTATTATTTCTCTTCATTTCTAAGTTGAGGGTTCAACCACAATTACACATAATTTAGCATTATAAAAGCCACAGGTGCATTATTACCCAGTTCATGAACCTAAAATATTGCTGACAAGTCCAATTTAAAGATTAATTAAATTTAATAGCCATTTACGAACACCGTGACCACATTATTATCTCTAATGATGATACTAATTTGGCTATTATTATTAATTATAGCATCAGCTTCAAAATTACTAGGATCAACTTTATAAATATCAGCTTTGTAATTGTATGGATTATTATTTTCTTCAAAATTAATATCTCCATCAATTCTTAATCGTTACTACAGTAACAATTCATTACCGTTATGTGACGATATGCGTGTCTACATTGTAAGTACTCCACATTGTTGCCTATTGTGCGTCTGTAGGGGCTGGAAAATTAGGGTTCTATTGAATTTCCTCCCAACGGATTTCCCAACTTGGTTCGGAACAATCCAGTTTGTTAATACGGTCACATTTTGTCCCACGCTGATATGGGACATACGGCTATCTGGATAATGCCTCTCATATCTAGCAATGTGCTTGAAAGAGATAGCTATAGTTTGAATATATGCTTTTGTAAATGCTTCGTTATTATCCTGGGATGGACATGTGTTTGGTGCTCCGATGTTATTATTCTTCAAATTATTTGGAGCGTGCTCTAGGACCCTTTTATGAAGTATGTGAAATATTTTGTTATTGTTGTTAGTTATATTATTGTGTAGAGACGGGTGAGTTTTGAAATAGTTTGGTAATCCCTTCGACACGTGTACTGTTATATTTTGTGCCCTTAGCCAATTATATTGTACTTACTAGACTGAATAATGATATGTTTTATTGTGTTGTTGGGGGTTTTCTGAAAATAAATTGGGTGTAATTTACCGTAAATTCACACTACAGCGTTGATAAAAATATGAACCTCAATTATTGACTTAGGATTAAATTCTAATACTCATTCTCTCATTAACCAAAAACTTTATTGCAGTAAACAGACGTAAGTTTTTAACAATAACGATTTTTCATGTATGTATCTAGAACTATTATTATATTTTTTTCTTTCGCAATTGAAGTTCATCATCATCATCATCATAGTCAGCCAGAAAAGCTCTCGAATCAGTTTTTGTCTTCTTCAACTTAGTTACTTAAGTAAAAACTTTGTCCACCAGTTTCACTAGGTACTCTTAACAAATCTCCACAACCAGTTTTCTCCAATCCTTGTATGCAAATCTGAACTATTCGAATGCAAGACAGCCGCATCTAATCAAGCTTCCCGCTACAAGAGAGCATTACTTTTCATGCTCATTTGCGAACTTATATTAAAACCTATTGAATATAGTGATTTATGCCCGCCTTACTTCGATGGGAAATGAGATTGCCCCCGTCTTATCCGATGCTCTTAAATTGAAGCTCGAGTTTTTTGTTACGGTATTGTAAGGGGAGATTTTAGCTCTGGGTAATAAGGTACTGCATTATGTGGTTCTGTAGACAGTTTATGTATGTTATGTGCAAGCTTTGTGTTGTTAGGGTTTATTTCTTTAATAAAATACTTCCTTTGAGAAGTAGTTTTCTTTGATGTACTTTTACCTTTTTTTGTATTTAGTTGATTTTTCGACTGTCAGAGATTTACAAATGGCAACTGGGACTAACAGCTTAGCATGCTTTCCGAAACACGGAAGAAATTCTATGCTATGATGTATGTAATGATGGTCACCCATCCACGGCTTAGGCTTGAAGATCGACTCGTGCGGCTGTTAATATTTCACCACGACCTGGGAGCCATATTGGATTTAGAATGACGCCACCAAGCCAAACTTTCAATGTCATCCAAACTAAACATGCCACAATTTCAACTCAATTTAAAAACCAGGAATCGTCTCTTTCTAGCTTCTAAGATTTTTTTGCATACATAGTAACGGGTAAAGCTAATAAAAGGTTGTTAATAAAAAATAAATTTAACAGACATGTCATCTTTGCCTAGCCTTTTCCTAAGTCAGGCAGGATCGGATACCCGTCTAACTTGATGGATGTGAATACCAGTATATCCTTGTCTTACCTTTTGATCGAAACGTGCGACCTGTATTACTTAGCTACAAACCCCAACAAGTGTTTAAATAAGAACATAAATATAATAGCCCATTAAAATCTTCCAAGTATGTTAATCAGTTAACACGTTCAATGTTTTCTCTCGCACCCTTATCTTGTAAAATGGCATTATAATGAAGACGGCGCCAATCGTTATGAAAATGAATAATAAACATGGAATCTTAAGCTTTATTATAAACTTTATCGTCAAGAGCTTTAGCATATTTTAACCATTAGGCCGCGTTCTAACCAAAACGAACATGACATGTGATGTGATTGTGCCGACGACATGGGCATGAGCGTCTCCCAGTTTTTATTCGCGATCGATCGATTTGGTTAGTACGCGGGATATGGGATGTGATCCTTGGTTTCTACTTCATGTTTAACGTAATTTTGTTAAAATTATTGTCTAATGATTCCACTTTAAGGGAATCGTTTGGCGAAACTTCAAAAATTAAATCCCTTCGCAAGCCGTGACCATGAAAATGGGAGGAAAATACAAATATTTTTACTATATATATCACCGCTTAACGGCGAAGCGGAGACGATACTTAAGCATCAACAAAAAAGCTAAAAATTCGTCTGCGAAAATACTTGGGAGTTGATCTAAATGGACGCCAACAGAAGCAGCCAAAATGCAAATTTCTGAGACTGCAATATTATAACACAACAAGCTTATGAATACGATCCGTAGTTAAGATTTCCGCAGTACCATCTTATTCTTATCAATTTCCCACCAAAATACTGAGTTTCCTAGTTCTTCGCTACTGGCTGGGTAAACAAAGCGAATTACTGAGTGGCTCTTAACCGACAAAACCTAGTTTATGAGCAAATTTTCTGAATAGAATGTCTCTATTACACGTTCGGTCTGTTCAGAGTGAATGGATTTGAATGAAATGAACGGTTAAGCTCTTGAGTCTTAGAAATGACGGGAACCTAAACTTTGTGGAGCAGATCAGTCGAATGTATATTTTCGAGCGCCTCCAGAATACCGTTCTTCAGTAAATGGGTCGCGTTTTCAAGGTGAAACGTAACGCGTAATACCAGTCATTTAGAAGTTTCAGTACTGAAAAGCTTGTAATACTAGTGATTAGGACTTTTTAAATTATACGGTTCAGTTTTTGAACGAATAATGAAGGCGTTTCTTTTCATTGCTAAGGTAAATAGAAAATGACGATTTGTTTTTTAATAACAGGTTTTTTTATGTCGTTTGGTTATATTAATGAGACTGCGTGTTTTAGTTGAGTCAAATAACTGGTAATTACTGTAAAGAGACACCAATTATAATAGAAAATAATAATTATGACAATTTGTTACCCAACTATTAGTCAAGCCCGTTCTATTAAATTTTAACTAACAAAAACGAAATTCCTAACAAAGGAAACTAAAGTTTATTTAATACAAAGGATATATCTTAAGAACAATCGTAGGCGGGTGGGTAGTTCAAAATGTTTTGTGCAAGCGCCGCGGGTAACATTTGAAGTGTTAAATCTTAATCCAAACTCAAGTGCCGCCCGTTCTCTAGTGTCTCAGGCATTCACGATGCAAACTGGACCTTTTACAGTACTTATAGTAGATACATATTTGTGTTTTTTCTCTTAGTTCCTAATTATTGTTTACATTATGACACGACTTAGCATAATAACACGTCTGTAACCCCCAAAAAGCTATCCCAATTATCATTCTTCGGGTGAAAAGTTATTGGTTAAAACATTGTAGGTTGAGCATTCACTTACGTAGGGTTATGTTGGCAATGCCGGGGCTGCGGGACTGTTCGAAAGAGATACCGTGGCCTTGGAACATAACGGGCGAGGAAGTAACATGTATGGGTTGTAGTCAATAAAAGTCTGAAACTCCATCCAGCTCCGCCAGGAGTGGGAGAAGTTATTTGATGATTTCTCATCCGAAAAAAAAGGGTGATGTTGGCGAAACGTTCGTGGGTGAAAAGTCTTTTGGATGAAAAGTTAATGGTTTAAAGATTTTGTTGACCAATGGTTCATATACTAATCGACTGTGCTAAACCGTTTCAGCAGACTCAAGCTGAGAAGTAACTTAACTAAAGTTCAACAGTTAAAAGTCCAATTTGTTAAAAATTCTGAAGGAAAAGGCACAATAACACTGTGCCCGACCTGAGAAACGAACTCAGGAACTCATGCTCAGCAGTTGCGTTTGCGACCACTAGACCAACGAGGAAATTAAATTAAATAAATATCGTTGGTCATTACACAAAGCGTCATCTAGTGCCACATTAAGGAAAGCTTGTGTTGTGGACACCAGACAGTTGATATACTACATATATACTTTTTGTTTGGAAATACATCCTTATCATACATATAAACATCCACGAAACAACAAATTTTCATGCTCATCACACAAACATTTGCTCCTACCGGGATTCGAAACCGGGACCCTAAGAACGTAAGGCAGCCTCACTACCACTGCGCTATTCGGGTCGTCTTTATTGAGGTAAATACGGAAAATAACCTCAACCTTTATATTGGTAAGGAAAAAGTCTATATTTAATATTCATTATCAAGAAAAAACAAAATTGGTTTCGTTAATATCGTTATTAATCGAGTTAAACTCAAACCCGTGTACTTACACGAGTTGTTGTTCTTGAAGAACATTTGGTCAAGGTTTTTCTGAAACGTGTATGAAATGGTAGTGCTGCTCCGTATTCACAAACAATCCGATTGGATTTCGATTCGACAAGTCGTATATCTATCCTTTTTCGGCATTACGAAAGCGACCGAGATAGACATACGACTTTCTGAATCGAAATCGAATCGAAGCGTTAGAGAGTAGGGCCTTAACGTAGGGACATAATTATTATAATATTATATTATATTAATAATTATGTGTTACTCTTAACTTCCCGAATAAAAGTATTTTTCTTTTGGAATAATAATTGCGACAGATTTCTTCACAATAATATGGTTTGCAAAATATTGTTTTCGTTCATAACAACATGTACAAAACATGTGTGTGTTGTAAACAATACTGTACACACATTGCTGCTTTATGATTGAAAGTGACAGTTTGGAAAAGTGGCATGTGTCAGTACGAAGTACATTTTAACCAAATTATCTGTGTACGCGGGAAAACACAGAATTATAATACAAAAAAGAAAGAAATGTATCAAGTTTGACTTTTCGATGCATCTCACAATGAACAATGAACTCATCATCATAGACTGCTTATCTGCCTTCCACAACCCAGTTAGAACTGAGGTCATACTATGGTCATACTATACTTGAAAGCTGAACTGCCGTTTCATTCCACAACTGTACAAACATATATAACTAACTAGCTGACCCACGCAACTTCGTTTGCGTCACTTAGGGAAAGGTAAGGTTGAAGGGAATAAAATTTCCCCGTTTTTGAAACATTTCTTATTGCTGCTCCGCTCCTATTGGTCAGAGCGTTATATCTTCCTCGATAAATGGACTATCCAACGCAAAAAGATTTTTTCAATTCGAGCCGGTAGTTCCTGAGATTAGCGCGTTCAACCAAACAAACAAACAAACTCTTCTGCTTTAAAATATTAGTATAGACTAGCACTGAAACAGAAGCTCATAACCTTTACGTGTTCCACATAATAATCATAAAGAATAATACACCATATCATTAAGGGTCAATAACCAAACCATTGTATGGCATTAAGTCATAATTTTCAGAAATTGAATTCTTGCTAATGCCAGCAATTTGAATAATCAACGGTTACGATACAGTTAAAGTTTTCGCCTTTAGCCTGCTCAATCCAAATTCACTTTTTGCCTTAAAAGTATAGATTAATGCCCAAAGATATCGGCGTGAATTCAGAATATTGTTATCGCTTCCGTATTTTGTATCGCGATACCAATTAAGTGGAAAGTTTTCATTAATTTTGTAACGAGTTTTTATTTAAAGTTGGTGTTTTTGGTTGATATGCCGTGAAAGGGGGCATAGTAATGTATATTCAATTCAATTTTTAATTTTTTCGTAATAAATTGGTGAATTAATTTCGTTATGGTGGGTTTTACAATGTTGTGTGTATATTTTTTTCCTCTGTTTCGGGGAATTGAGTCAGTATTTCACATTCCCACTTATTTTTTTTTTTTAATGGAAGTGAAAATGAACAATCAATCAATAATCAGTTCATCTTTATTTAATAAAGATGTACTTAACAACGTATTATACTGCTTTTTTCTTTGAACAGTCATCGCAGATTAAAAAATGTACATACCCTTACGTGTATAAATAATTACAGCTGTATAGTTAGTTGACCGAAGGCCTCGGTAGATAAAGATATGAGATATTAATAAGTAAACCTGAAAACCCTTTGTAAGTGTCATGTATCGACATTCATCTGCTTAGCCTTTTCCCAATTATGTCGGGGTCGGCTTCCAGTCCAACTGGATGCAGCTGAATACCTACCAGTATTTTACACAGAGCGACTGCCTATCTGACCTCCACAACCCAATTCATACTGGGTAATACGATGCCCTTTGATAAGAATGGTTGTCGGAGTTTTTGGGCAACTGACTACCTGTAACGACTGTCAGAGATCTACAAATAACAGCCGGGACCAACAGCTTAACGTGCTTTCCGAGGCACGGAGGAAACTCGGTATGTTAGGGTGGTCACCCATCCACAGACCAACCTTGGCAAGCATGGCTTAACCTAAAGATTGACCCGAGCGGCTTTTATATCAAAATCACATTCTTTATCACGCCATGAGGGTTACAGATACATCGTCGAAGCAGTTTTTGCGGTCAATTGTGGTTTTAACCTTATAACAGTCAAAAGTCATCATTTTTTGTAATAAGGTAGGCGATATGTTCGTTGGTTCGAACCCAAATTTACTTCATCGGCACTGCTCTCAAAACGGTAAAGCCAAACATACTGAAAAAACCAGGAAGTTCTAACAAACAAATATTAACAACTAGCTTTTGCCCGCGGCTTCGCTCGCGTAGAATTTGGTCTGCCACATTAAGTTACGTGGCATTTTTTTAAAATACATACTGATATTTTTTTAATGTACCTTCACATCGTACATCCCAGATTTCTAACTTCAAAATTAGTTTCCATACAATCTTTGAACTCCTATACCTAATATTTAGAGGGTATCTCTTGAGGGTGGAATTATCTGAATTCCTTTCTAAGTGCTTATTATTTTAAGCTATAATAGAACTCTGCAAATTTCAAAATGCTAAGTCCAGTGGTTTCTTCATCAGAATAAATGACATGACAATAAAAATGCATAGAGATCACAACCATCAATGACGTCTGCCCTCACGCGTCTGCCCGCGTTCGGGTCGCGCACTCGGCGATGCCTCGTCAATGACGAGGCATCGTCGTCTCGTCAATCACGAGTCGTCATTGCTTGGATTGCATTGTTCGCCCCTTCCCCGCGACTGCGACGCCGCATCGCGCTCCGTCCGTGCTGCGCGCCGCCGCGGCGTTAGGCGCTCCGTTCAAGTCAATCATATCGTGATAACTTTTAAACTATTCGGCCAAATTACTTAGTGTGAAAGACAAAGTTTATCTACATTAAATACTTAATGCGAGAAATGTATTCATTTTGATAAGAGTTTGATAATTATATACTAAATGTGCATTGTAAAAACCAAATTTAATTAGATTTATGGTTCACAATTTTGGGTGCACATAAAAGGTAGATATATGCTGTCGCGGACTTTTATTTAGATCTACTTATGACAAACAATCCTGCGGTACATCATCTTTATGTAACTCCATTGATTTAGGCAGCGCACGCCAAGATAATAGCTCTCAGATGGAAGATTTTAGTCCGACTTAATTGACACGTATCGTTATATTATGACCAAAACTACATAAAATCATTATAAATTGTAGCCTATGTGTTATTCTGATGAATAACCTATATTACTGTAAAGTTTCGTCCAAATCCGTTCAGTAGTTTTTTCGTGAAAGAGTAACAAACATACATCCATCCTCACAAACTTTTGCATTTATAATATTAGTAGGATAGGATACATTCCATTCCTCAATGGGCCTGCGTCATGGATTGTAGCCCACTTCCTCTCTCATAGAGAGACCTGTATCCTTGCAATGGGAATTTTATGGGTTAATTATGCTTATACAACGTGTAACGTTAAATGCGCAAAACCTTAAAATAGTTTGATCAGAATCACGAGCAGAATCAATTGAACCACTTTTTAATAAAGGTCACATTTTTCAAAAAAACTTCATTAAAAATGTTGCCCTGTCTATTTATTAATAGGTCATGCCATCACTTGCGCAAACCCGCCAATATAGGTAAACAAACAAACACAAATGTTTGTCGTCCAATTTAAATTTTCTGATACGCGGGATGATAGCAGTTCTTGCCAGTAACTCTAATTGCCAATAAAACTAAAACAGCACATAAAACCTTATTTCTTTTTATGTTTTTTTTTTCTCTCAGTATTAGTTCAATTAAATTTAAATTAATTTGGGGTATCTGAGATTTGTAAAGTTACACGTTGAATACTGAGCTTTCCTAAGTAACAGATTCACTTGTTACGCATAGAATATAAGTTTACTAAATATCTTTGTTTCATCAACTACTTCAAATTAAAACCCTCACTCATTGTAGAAACTAATAGCATTAATTTTTTCCAGGAAAGTAATGAAGGGAACAGTTGATTCCATTAAAATATATTTTCAAGGAAGTTCATTTAGCTGAAGGAATCCGATTTCAAATAATACTACTGTCGACGCTCACTATATGAAAAGCCTTTTAATTACCGCTTCTTGGGTGCAATGAAATATAACAAATATTATAGTACAGAAGTTCAACTATATACAACGAGAAAAAATTGGTGAAGTAGGTACACATCTCATCATCATCTGCCTAGCCTTTTCCTAACTATGTTGAAATCGGCTTCAATCCCAACTGAATGAACTGGAATTAAGTAATTTATTTCATCACCACTGCTCTCAAAAACGGTTCACCGGAAAACATCGTGAGGAAACCGGCATGTCCTAGAACCAAAAAATCGAAGACATGTGACATCTACCCATCCGCACTGGGCCCGCGTGGTGGATCATAGCTCATACGCAAAATACGCGCTTTGACGTGGAGTTGCGGACACCAGCCTACACCCCGATTCTCTTATTGCAATAGTGTCATGATAGTCTTTCATTGATCTCATAATTGTTCATTTTGACAAGTTTAGTGATCTACTAACATCATGGCGTCATTATGACTATCCAATGAACAATCACGGACATTGCATTGAAAGAAATAGCTTATAATAGTAGTCTCGTACATAATGACAGATGAATGACTGACTTACGCGGTAATCTGCCAACATTTGACAGTTCCTTTGAGAATTAGTGCGGAAATTTGCTCAATTAGCACTATTTATTAAAGTCATTGCCCTGCAGGAGACGTGGCTCTTGCCTCATGATACAGCATTCATTGGAAGCATTGATAAGAACTTCGAGTACACCAGTAAGTCAGCGGTAGATACATCGACAGGCGTGTTGCGTGGTCGGCCGTACGGTGGCGTGGCGCTGATGTGGCGAAAGGGGGTTTTCTCTTCCGTAACGGTTGTGCCGTGTAGCAGCGCGAGACTGACAGCTGTTAAGGTATGTGCGGGTGAGCGTAGTTCGTTAGTGTTTTCAGTGTATATGCCAACGGATAGTACGGACAACTTATTAGAATTCACGGATGTGTTAAGTGAAATACTTGCGGTAATTGAAAGTTATGATATTGAATCCGCTTTTATTCTCGGGGACTTTAATGCTCATCCAAAGGAATTATTCTTTAAAGAATTAGTCAACTTCTGTGAGGAGCAAAGCTGGCTCTGTGCGGACGTGATGAAGTTGGTCGGTGTGTCAGACACGCACACTTTTATAAGTGAAAGCCATGATAACTGTAAGCGATGGCTTGATCACTGTCTGACAACGGAGGCAGCTTGGCAATGTGTGACTGATATTAAGGTGTGTTATGATGTTTTCTGGTCGGACCATTTTCCACTGGAAGTATATTGCAACTTGGGAATATTACCATGTAAAGTGCCATGTACTGGAAATATTTACAATGAAGTGAGATGGGGTGAGAGGGACGATGGGCAGATAAGACTGTATAGGGAACTGTGCACAGCTACATTAAGGGACATTGATTTTCCACTGGAACTTGGTCTGTGCGCCGATAAAGTTTGTTCTAATAATTTTCATCATGTAATTATTGATAAGTTGTATAATAGTATTGTTAGTTGTTTGACGGAAGCTTCACGTAGGAGTCATAGTGTAAGGAAAAAGACAAAGCAAAAATATGTTATTGGTTGGAACAAGCATGTACAAAAGTTTCACGTAGACGCACGAAGCAGCTTTCAGGCTTGGTTGCTTCATGGCAAACCAGAGTCTGGTGATGTATATAATGCTATGCGTGAGTCCCGTAAGCGATTTAAATCTAAATTGAAATGGTGTCAAGACAATGAGGATAAAATTAAAATGGATATTTTAGCAACTCACCACAAAGAAAGAGATTTCAAAAATTTCTGGAGGCACACCAAGAAACTGGAAGCTGGTCCGTGTGTCCCTGTGAGTGTTGAGGGTAGGAGTGAGCCCCGTCAAATAGCCGAATTGTTTAAGGACCATTTTAGGGTAGGGTCTCCACTGGGTTGTGTGCAGCAGGTGCTCGATGATGGGGTTGCAGGTTGTGAGCGGTTCAGGTTTAAGACGAAAGAAGTCAACAATATTATTCGAAATATGACTAGAGGTAAGTCTCCAGGACATGATGACCTGAGCATCGAGCACTTGCAGTTCGCAGGTGTTCATTTACCTAGGGTGTTGGTCATGTTCTTTAATCTGTGTATAGGCCATTCATATTTGCCTGGGGAGCTTATGAAGACCACTGTCATACCTATACTCAAAAACAGGACGGGTGATGCCTCCGACAGGGACAACTACAGACCTATCTCTTTGGCTACAGTGATCGCCAAGGTTCTGGATGGTTTGCTTGATGGTCAGCTAAGTGGACATATAGATCTCCACGAAGCTCAGTTTGGTTTCAGGGCTGGGCAATCTACTGAAACTGCGGTACTGCGACTCAAGCATACTGTCCAGTACTATGTGACGAGGAAGACGCCTGTTTACGGTTGTTTTTTGGACCTGTCAAAGGCATTTGACCTGGTGTCTTATGACCTGCTGTGGGATAAGCTCCAGGGGGAGACCAGCACACCCAGGGATTTAATAAACATTTTAAAATTTTGGTACGGAAACCAGACCAATAATGTTAGGTGGGCGGGTTCATTTTCGTCGGAGTACAGGTTGGAGTGTGGTGTGAGGCAGGGCGGCCTGACTTCACCACGGCTCTTCAACCTGTACGTTAATGGACTGATAGGTGAGCTCAGCGGGGCTGGCGTCGGCTGCTCAGTGGATGGTGTGTGTATGAACAACATTAGCTATGCTGACGACATGGTGTTGCTGAGCCCATCTGTCACGGCCCTTAACCACCTCATAGGGATCTGTGAGAGGTACGCGGGGTCACATGGCCTCAGGTATAACTGTAGGAAGAGTGAACTACTTATTTTCAAGGCGGGTAATAAGAGTCCGAAAACCGTTCCACCGGTGAGGCTTGGAGGAATGCCATTATGTAGGGTCACCAAATTTAAATACCTGGGGCACTGGGTCACCGAGGACCTCTCAGATGATTTAGATATTGAGCGGGAACGTAGGGCATTGGCAGTGAGATGCAATATGCTGGCGCGCAGGTTTGCACGGTGCACTAAAGAGGTTAAAGTTGCTCTTTTTAAAGCATACTGCCAGACATTTTATACCTGCAGCCTGTGGGTCCGCTATACGCGTAGATCTTTCAATGCCCTACGGGTCCTGTACAATAACGGGTTTAGGATACTGTTGGGGTTGCCTCGCTTTTGCAGTGCATCAGGTATGTTTGCCAATGCCAGAACTGACTGCTTCAGGGCTATAGTACGGAAAAGAGTGGCCTCCCTGATGCGTCGCCTACGGGGCAGCACCAACAGCCTTCTGAACACCATTTTGGGAAGGGTTGATTGTCCGGTTGTGAGACACTGGAATACCGTTCACGGTTCTGAAGTGGTCCTTTTCAATGTAAGATAGTGTATGATTGATAATTTTTAATTAGTATTGTGACATTGAATAATATTATACTAACATAGTTATAAGTATGATTTGCTAACAATGCTAAGTGCTAAGAATTGATTGTTTTTTTTTTTTTGTTATGTATTTAGGTATTTTATTGAATGGATTATTTGTTGATATTTTTGATTACGTTGACATTCTTTAAATTATATTAATTTTACTGACATAGACATAAGTGTGTTACTAACAAATTATGGATCAAATATGGTCTGAAATAAAATGATTATTATTATTATTTAATATTTTCTCTGGACGCTCTTAATGTTCACGTCTTTCTACATCGTTCTCACATATCTGTATAATCACAACATGAATTATGTTACCAAGATTTTGTAACAATATTTTGATTTAAAAGAGTGTCCATGGAGTTTCTTACCCGTTTTTCTAGGGATGGGCAACGACGGCACTTTCTCAAGTTATTATGCCCTGTGACTGTGACTGTAGCTTTGATCATGTTTTTGACATTCAAAAGTGCCGTAATGGTCTAATTGAAATAAATGCTATAAGTTTGATTATTTAGCTACGAACTCTTGCGCACGTAGCAATTTAGTTTTTTTTTAGAATCTTCCGGCTCCATCAGCCACCAGTTCCAAAAGCTTCATGCTCTTCCCACTGACTTTAATTTTGGTAATAACGCTCAGCTACGCCAATTTCGGCCCTGAATATGATCAGTAAAGGCCTCGTTGGTGGCCCCTTTTTTTTTTGTTTTGAGGATGGGAAATCATCAAATGACTTCTCCCACTCTGGGCGGAGCGGGAGGGAGTGTCAGACTCTTACTGACTAAAACCCATCCATGTTCCTTCCTCGCCCTTTATGTTCCGGGCCGCGGTATCTCTTTCGAACAGGCCCGCAACCCCGGCAGGCTTCGGCCCTTGCGGGCCCTCGTTGGTGGATCCTTGATTCCGTATTCCGTGGTTGGTCCATTTTGGCTCATTGTACGAAACTGACCTTTTGTCATATTTTGTGTATTGAGTGCACTGAAACCAACGCTATTAGACAACAAAGAGAATCGATTATTTCCACAAACGTGAACCATTGTTTTCGCTAATAATTAATATTTTATACGTAGTTGTGTGTGAGGTGATTTATCAGTCTACGATCTATGGAAAGGTAGTCGGTCATTAATTGATTACTTATTGAATAAACGACTAGTTATGTTTATTTTTAGACTAGCTGACCCACGCAACTTCGTCTACGTCACTTAAGAGAGAAAGAGCTCACAAAGGGAATAAAATTTACCCCGTTTTTGCAACATTTCTTATTGGTGCTCCGCTCCTATTAGTCATAGCGTGATGTTATATAGCCTATAGCCTTCCTCGATAAATGGACTATCCACAACAAAAAAAAAAAACAATTCGAGCTGGTAGTTCCTGAGATTAGCGCGTTCAACCAAACAAACAAACAAACTCTTCTGCTTTATAATATTATTATAATAAGTATAGATGAAAAGGGACTGTGTTATTGGATTTTTTGCTTGGGTGTAGAATTTTGATGTGTTAGGACGTATTATTATGTGTGCCTTATATCTGAGCTGAGCAGCGGTGGTCGAACCTAGGCAAGCGCATTACTTTGTGTAATTTAATTCATCACCACTGCTCTCGAAAACGGTGAAGGATTGAAACATCGTGAGGAAACCGGCATATCCTAGAACCAAAAATTCGAAGACATGTGACATCTACCAACCCGCACGGGGCCCGCATGGTGGATAAGCCAAATACGCGCTTTGTATAATAATATAAAGCTGACAAGTTTCAGACTGCTATAGAAATGCTGAAAATTTTCTGAAATGCTACTTTTCGAATGAGTTGGTAGGTACTTCAGTGTAGAGTAATGTAGAGTTTGACAGTCGGTAAAATCGTCAGAAACTCGGAACTCTGACAACCAGGATTGTGGAGGTCAGACCGTCAGATAAACAGTCGCTCCATGTAAAATACTGGTATTCAGCTGCATCTGGTTCAACTGAAAGCCAACCCTAACGCATTTGGTAGAAAGCTAGGCGGATGACGTCATATTCCTAAGTGTTAATGCTACTACCTAATATCTACATACTACTACTAAAAATAATCTTAGTAATAAACCGAAATCACAGAATAAATTCAAGTTCTAAATAACTGTGTCGTTCCACTTGTAACTCCCCGAATACACCCAAAATGGATCGCGTAATCTACATAAAATTACTAGCGTCGTCTTACGTCGTGTAATGTTCTAATTACGAGATACATACTTTAATGCTGTTAATCGAGGACGTGTTCTGGTGCTGTTATTTGAGACGCAATTAGAATGTATCTGTAGGCTGTGCCTGAGATGTAATTGTTTTATTTTACGTGCGTGTTGAGACTGTGAATGGGTTTAAAATGTGTGTTGGATGAGGGAGGTTGTATAGGTCTGATTTCTTTAAATTATGATTTCGTTGAAAGTGGCTTAATAAATCAGCCGCTCGGGTCGATCTGTAAATTAAGCCACACTAGCCTAGGTTGGTCCGTGAATGGGTGACATACTGAGTTTCCTCCGTGCCTCGGAATAATATTGTAAACTAGCCGACCCGACAGACGTTGTCCTGTCACTTATTACCTACTACTACCTACGTACTACTACTAGGTACCTACTACTACTACTACCTACCTACTACTACTACCTACATACTACTACTACCTACTACTACCTAGATACCTACTACTACCTACCTACTACATTTTTTTTTCATAAGAACCTTCTCCTGACACTGACAAACAGAACAAAAAAAGAATTAGTGAAATCGGTTCAGCCGTTCAAGCGTGATGGCGTGACCAAGGGAAATAGGGATTAATTTTATATATATATACAGATGTTTGACAGTCGTGACAGGTAGACCGACTGGTCCGAAAATCTGACATCCAGACCACGGCTAGGTTACGGGTAGGCTTCTTTTTTTGTTTGCATTTAACGCTTTGACTGGGTGGCGGGGTTTGATGGGTAGTCGGTCCATGTAAATACTTGTATTCAGCTGCATCCTAG
Organism: Xestia c-nigrum; assembly: GCA_916618015.1. Lineage (NCBI taxonomy): Eukaryota > Metazoa > Arthropoda > Insecta > Lepidoptera > Noctuidae > Xestia > Xestia c-nigrum. Next base: position 9,359,916 of record OU745258.1, on the reverse strand, counting down.
ACTGGTAGACAAACCCAACATAGTTAGGCAAAGGCTTTTAGGTACGTTGGGATAAGCTATGGTAATAAAAACAAAGTTTAACCTCCTCTCGGCTAGTTTCCACCATCAAAAAATTGCAAATCTATTTAGTCCGTCAGTTAGAGTATTGCAAAAAAATGGACACGTATATTGACGAATATTGACAAAGATAAAACGCATCAAAACTCGGGACTGGGGGCTCGTGACGTCAGAACTCACTAAGAATAATACCAAACAGTGACGTATTGGGAATTTTAAAAGCGTCGTATCTTCGTCAATTTTGGTTTATGTGACAAAAGAAAAAACACGGGTCAAATATTTTTTGATAATTTAATTGACGGACTACTCGTAGGTAATTAGTTTTTTTTTCAGTTAACAAGCCTATTATAGACGCAATTAAAAAGCCATTGTGTCTTGTGTAGATCTGATACGTAGGGTTAAAAGACGCTGTATGTGATCATTACTGTGATTTATCAACAAGTGAAATATAGTTGAGACTACATTCATCATAATATTATGTTTTTGGACAATTTTAAACTCCTCAGTTCAGTTATCAAATATCTGTCTAATCTTTAGTTGTTCTGTAATTGGATTGCCGAAATTGGAGTAGTTTAGGAAACGGAAGACAAGTTTGATTTTAATGAATACAAAAAAAAAGCATATATATTTTGGCCATCCCACACATTTTATGTACTAAAAACATACCTACCTACTTTAAGAAACAGCAATCAAAGTCTTTGATCAACGAAAATATTGGAATTCCGGTCTTCACTTGACGCGTGGGTGCCTTTAATTCGTCTACCGCGGCCACTGGAGATTTATAGGTACGCCTATAACCGTGAGAAGACACGGAAAAAGAATCGGAATTTCCGATTTATATGTATTAATTAAGTCATGAATTGAGAGCGGTCTTGAATTGTACTAGTGAGTGTGAGTTTCGGTGGTAATAGAGCTCTTTGCAAAACCTCATATTTTTTTTTGCCATTCAATCTATAAGTAAGATCATCATGAATTACCACTAAATCTATAAGTAAGTGCCTGCCTAGGCATGTCTTTTTTCCTTTTTTTTTAGGATGGGAAATCATCAAATGACTTCTCCCACTCTGGGCGGAGCGGGAGGGAGTGTCAGACTCTTACTGACTAAAACCCATCCATGTTCCTTCCTCGCCCTTTATGTTCCGGGGCCGCGGTATCTCTTTCGAACAGGCCCGCAACCCCGGCAGGCTTCGGCCCTTGCGGGCTCCTCCCCTTATGCTGACATCTCTTTGAGGCGCGCGTGGAACACAAACGCGCCGTCGATACGGCCTGTCGTCCTTAGACGGACGGACGGCTAGCTAGCCCAAAGCCAACCGTCCACGCATCTACGGTGGCCGGTAGCCATCACGTGGCCCCCGACGCCCGGTGCGTCTCCCGCTGCGGCCGGGAAGAGAGGACCTCTCCCTCTCTCGTTCCGCCACCTCCTTCGCCAGCATGACTGCTTCGCAGAAGGAGGTGACGGCTTCCCATTCCGTCTCGCTCCGGACCATGGATTGAACCAGGGCCGGACGCGAGAGGTCGGCCTAGGCATGCCTACTGCAGAGACTTGACATTTATGGTATTTCAAACAACGTTTGAACCACCACCAATAGAGTTGCTAATTTAGCTCTTGTAGTCCCCTTAAATATAACACTATACTATACGCACAGCTTCGGTTATTACAGGAGTGATATTATGTAGACTACGATGTCCTACTCCTCCTCAAGTCGTGCTGCTCATTACGGAGGGTCGTAATCCTCCCTTGATATCATTTTTAGGTAAGGATGTATGCCATCTCAAAATAAACCAGGTCATATCCACAAAGTTTAAATTGCAGATCAAGTTCCCAGCAAAGAATACAACACCATCTTGACTTTTCCTAATTGTAACATCTCGCAAGTCGTAATTAGTTCGCGTAAAACAAGTCAAGACGCCTGACTTCCCCAGTTCAGTGAGAGTTCGCATTTAGTGGAGTACTCTGTCAAATGTGGTCGGCGTTTGTCTTGAGTAAGTATTTACCTAGCGAATGAACATTCAAATGTACCTGAATAAAGACATTTATGAATCTCACTTTTAATAGTTCGCCAATTATAATTAAACCCCAAATCATTAGTGGCAAGCCTATTTCCGTCAGCCGGGCACAAATCTAGACTTACTCACTCAAATCAGACATGGATGCGTTTCATGAACACCGTAAAAAAAAATCCTTAATTTACATTAATGACAGATTTCTTTCACAATTTGTCATTTTGTCGATTCTTCCGTCAACAAAACCCGTTTTTTCCGGAATTCCTGTTGGGAATAATAAGTAACATTTGGGTCCACCAGTGAATCGTAACGAGCATCTTATGATAAGCAAGCAACCCAAGAATAAACTACATCTCTCTCTGATTTTTCTACCTATCAAAAGTATTTAGATCAGTTGTTCCCAACCTTTCTTAGACCAGGGACCAGTCTGATATGTTCATTGTTAACAGGGACCATATGGTCCTAGATAAACATGGACACCGACAGGATTATAACTAGGGGAGTGAACTTTCTTTTACTCACACTATACGAAAATTGGACAAAAGCGATCGAATTGAGCTCGAAAAATTTAGCAATCATTTAGTATGAGATTCTCAAAAAAATATTGACTTTTGCCTCTGCTAGGTTCAATAATTAGGTTGGGTTGAGGTTGCATCTTCTGTGCAAAAAACTTTTGTGTTCTAGGATACGAATAACATTTTAATCTTGCGGACCGTAGTCGAGGCTCCTGCGGACCACCAGAAGTCCGCGGACCACATGTTGGGAACCAGTGATCTAGATAGGTACTACGAACATTGAACCTATTACTTTTTTTAGGGTAACCATTCTTATTGGACCCAGAGTTTTTCTAGGTCAACCAATAATAACACAATGAATGTTTTCTTTTCATTTATGATAAGAAATAATAACAGATGGGTATCTAATTAATAACGTCTTTCCATCTGGCTGTATTTATTCTTTGCTTGGTACTCATCTGCTCGATTCTAAGAAGAATAATTCAAGCCATCAACTGCCCAGCCTTTTCACAACTATGTTGGGGTCGGCTTCCAGTCTAACCAGATGCAGCTGAATACCTGTAATTTACATGGGACGACTGCCTATCTGGCCTCCACAACCCAGTTAATACTGAGTAATACGATACCTTTTGGTAAGACTGGTTCTCAAACTTTTTGGGCCATTGAGTACCTGTAATGTAACGACTGCCAAAGACGAACCCGATTGGTCCCGGCTGCCATTTGTTCGTCTTTGGCAGTCCCAGTCGCAGTTTATTAGCTGTTGGCAGTTTAACGTGCTTTTCAAGGCACGGAGGAAACTCGGTACGAGGGTGGTCACCCATCCACAGACCAACCTAGGCAAGCACAGCTTTACCTTAAGATCGGCCCGAGCGTCTGTAATTATTTAGCCACGAGCTCCTCAAGAATAATTTAAGTCAGTAACATCTTTTAGTTCAATACAACTATAGAGAAATAAGGATGAAATGATAGGACTTTTATTACTATTGCTCTCTAGATATTTCCCTGCGTGAAATATATTATTTATGAATGTTCCTCTGTAGTATGTTACGTTACGGGTTTTTCTCTCCGGACGTGCCCTTGACCCTCAGATGTACGGAGGTGATTTATTAAGTTAGAGCGTTTATTTATTACGATAAGAAACTGTTGCTACCTGCCCCTTGGGCATTAGAACAACAATTATTTACTATTTTCTTAGTACGGTCATTAATACTAGGTTTGTAAGTAGGCAGATGAGTACCCCTTTTTTTTAAGCTATTGCATAGCTTCTATCGCGGGCCTTGAGCGTGGAGACCGAATCCAGAAATTCCGTAACGAAAATAACCTAACACCCCCGTAAAAAACAAATGCAATAGCCACGGCAGTCCCCCGAGTGTCACGTCGTTTTTTCTAACCGAAAGTAACCTACCAGTACATCCACATTTCGAAAGTTAAGTTAAAGTCCCATGTAAAAGGGTTTGAGCTTATTTCCATCAACAAGGCAATAATAATACTAATTAAGTGAATCCAATCACTTTGTCTTCTGACAGAACTACACACATTCGAAGAGTAGCCTCATTATCTTCAGCAAAAATTTCAATTTAGGAACGTCTCCACAAGCGCGTTGAGCAAAGCTGAAAGTCAGGAAAATTAGGTGTCCAGAAATTGGGTAGTAATCCGTTATTATGTTATCAAATAAAAACAAAGCACAGTGACCTATATTTGTGCCTAATTTATCCTTTTTTTATCTCAATCATTCATCCCAAAACCTCCCTAACTTTCTTGCCCAGAAAGTGTTTGCCGATAGAAATTAGTAGGTACCTACAGGACAAACCGACCTAAAAACTAATAAAAATAATTAACATGATTACAGAAAAACGAAAATTTTATCAGCCGAGAGTAATTTAGTCGTTCATCACATGTGTGATAGATATGAACCCCGCCTCTTCTCTAAGATCTACATAGAAATTTATTATTTTTATAAAAAATCACATACATAAATCTTCGAGTATCCTGTTTACCAATGAATATTGAATAGTGCTAAATTAAAACGGCTACCGGATACCTACCCACACCTTTTCCCATTCCCACATCAATCAAAAAAGCAATTTATCGTAAAAGTCGCTGGACTATAGGTTCAATAGTCCATGGTCCCTTAAAAATGTCAGCCATGCCACTTACGCTCACTATGTTTCCAACGAGGCGTTAACTACTCATAAATAATAGTATTTAAGACCGTATATCCCGGAAAACCGGTCGCGGGAGGTAACTGATAAGTACACATATGAGGGACTAGTGATGGGACACGATGAGAATAGGTATGAATAATTTATTATTCGTAAATCATTCTTGCTACTTTTACTTGAATCTGCTCTCGTTATTTGGGGGATATACGTCCATATTTTAATTTTTGAGTGATTTTTGATTGTCTTTTAAATTATATTTTAATTCAGTTTGAAGTAAAACAACAAGTACATTCGTTTTTTTTTTGTAACGGGTGTAAAAACGGTTTGATGAAGCCGAGGTGCACTTGTTCTTATCGTCATCGGGATCATTTTTGTTTTACTTGACAAATGGTCCCAGATATGGCGATTTTTTTTTGTTAAGGAGATATTAAAGGTCAAAATTCGAACTTTTCATTGGTTGTGAGTTTTTAAATATTTTCAAGTAGGTACTATAACTTTACTTGAAATGACTCCTGTACTTTTCAATGCACGATATTTTGAGTGCTACACGTAAACCATAATTTGTATACCAAAAAAAAAGTTTTATCAATATTTTTTAGTTGATGTGAAATTTTACACACTGTATAGGTACCTATCGAGTATGTACTCGTCATTAGTAACAATTAGGTATAGCCAGGCAATCTTGTGGTTAGGTTCCAGTGTAATTAAAACTTGCCACCTAAACTTCCTCCAATTTGTAGATAATTAGTCTGTAATGCGGTCTTGATCTGCTGCTTCAATAATTGAGATAATTATATTAATCAAAAGATTCTGCTTGCTTTAGTTGAAGACGTTTTCTGCTGCTATTTTTGCTTAATTAATGAGGTAAATTAATGAAAAAACTAAAAAAATGCAGACAATGAAGACTGCTAAATATTATCTCTTTCTAGCACAAATTAATATGAGTGCTCCAACTAAACAAAATACAATAGAAATTAATCAAAGATAAGGTTTGCAATTGTTTCATATCACTATAAAATTAAATAATAATTCAATCTTGAATAGACAATCGAATAATCGCCTTACTATAAAGTTTAAAAACATAGTGCGGGAGTCAACTCGTTTATCAAGTTAACTAGAGCCCACAGCTTAGTTATAAGCCGTCTGTGGTTTTATTGAATAAAAAACTGTACTCATGCACTCATGTGGGTAATCCAAATTTGGCCGGATAATTATCTAAACTAATATTTAATAGCAGAAGAGTTTGTTTGTTTGTTTGGTTGAACGCGCCAATCTCAGGAACTACTGGCTTGAATTAAAAAAATCTTGTTGTGTTGGATAGTCCATTTATCGAGGAAGGATTTATTCTATATAACATCACGCTACGATTATCAGGAGCGGAACAGGAATGAAAAATGTTGCAAAAACGGGGTTTTTTTTCCTTTCGTTTTTCTCTTTTTTATGTGACGCAGACGAAGTTGCGTGGGTCAGCTAGTTAAGATATAATTCACTTTTAAATCGATCGAACGTTTTATTTCACTATATAATTCATTAAATCATGAATAGGCCACCGTCTATTCACCGAGGCCTAGTCTCCTCACTATAAAGTATTATAACACAGTGCGGAAGCTAACTAACCCACCATTTAAAGTACATCTGTAGCTTGATTGAATAACACTAACTTCATGCACTTATATTGTCATCCAAAAACTAACAATATTTACAAGTTTGAGTGTTAAAATATCGATTGGACATCAATCGACCAAACGTTTTATTTCACTTTTTAATCGATCAAACGTTTTATTTCACTTTTAAATTGATCAAACGTTTTATTTCACTTTTAATCTATCGAACGTTTTATTTCAATTTAAATTCGTTCAAACGTTAATAGACCATAGTCTATTCACCGAGCTAGTCTCCTCACTATAAAGTATAATAACACAGTATGGGAGCCGACTCGTTTGTCATGCTAACTAGCCCACCGCTTAATTACAGTCCATCTGTGGCTTGATTGGCGTTTCATTCGGATAATTGTTATCCAATTTAAACTTAATAACTGTGAACAGTAATAATTGTGATAATATGATGCTGTTTTATAGTAGGTTTTGGACTAAAGTGCTTTTTATTATTGGAGCTGTTATTTATTGGTTTTTGTGTAATTGATTTGATTGAGATTCGTAAGACAGGAGGAGGTGTTTGAAAATTATATCGGACGTAATTATGTAATGACTAGCTGACTACGACGCAACTTCGTCTGCGTCACATTAGGTACATGAGAGAAAAATCTCACAAAAGGAATAAATTTTCCCCGTTTTTGTAAGATTTTTCATTTATGCTCCGCTCCTATTGGTCATAGCGTGATGTTATATAGCCTATAACCTTCCTGAATAAATGGAATATCCAACACAAAAAGATTTTTTCAATTCCAACCAGTAGTTCCTGAGATTAGCGCGTTCAAACAAACAAACAAACTCTTCAGCTTTATAATTTTAGTATAGATATACTTTCTGTCGCTTTCGTTTTTTCCGTAAAGACAGCATTTACGTTAAATAATGCAGTTTATGAGAGCTTGAGGAGCTTGTGGCTAAATTATGTCAGCCGCTCGGGTCGATCTTTAGGTTAAGCCATGCTTGCATAGGTTGGTCTGTGGATGGGTGACCACCCTTTCATACCGAGTTTCCTCAGTGCCTCGGAAAGCAAATTAAGCCGTTGGTCCCAGCTGTCATTTGTCCATCTTTGACAGTCGTTACATGTAGTCAGTGGCCCCAAAAGTCTGACACCAGTCTTATCAAGTGGTATCGTATTTCCCAGCATTAATTGGGTTTTGGAGGTCAGATAGGCAGTCGCTTCATGTAAAATACTGGTATTCAGCTGCATTCGGTTAGACTGGAAGCCGACCCCAACATAGTTGGGAAAAGGCTAGGCAGATGATGAATGCAGTTTATAGACGCATCCCTACCTACTTTAATTTTCGCCTTTTTATTCATATACACATAGCTCAGACCAAATAAAAAACAAACTGTATTGGCTTTTTATTTGGTCTGAGCTATGTGCGAACAATAAAGTGACACCAGCGCAAAACTACACCTCACTCTGTGCATACACGCACACACGCACACATTTAGATCAAACTACGCTCAATAAATGCACACCATGATTACGAAACCGGCCTCACTTCTCTGTTCGCAGAGTTGCGTCTTAACTTTTTAATTTGGTTTGACACATGGAAACATCTAGTGATTGACAGTCTGGAGAGAGGAAATAAAAAGAGACCAAGGGGTCGACAGCCAAAGCAGCAGACCGACCCAATCCTTTAGTTACTGAAGTTCAGTACTTGTAAATATCTTTTCTGGATACCTTAAGAATATAAAACAGAACTGAAATATTGAGCGCTAATCTGGGAAGACATCAATATGACAGGTCACAAATCTCAACGCAGAGGAACCGAGTATAAAATGATACAAATAAATTCAAAACCCCATAGTAATATATCAAGCACTCCGCCATAGGCCATTGCTTTAAACACGACACCAGCTATTTCTATAAATTCGGCAACTCACTAGTTTCCTTAATGTAAAATATATCTCCAAGAAACTAGATATACCTACTATGCCGCTATGAGTTACTCAAGTTACGAAAATGTACAGACAGATGATTAAACTGCGTAATACGTTAAGCTCAGCAAATACATGGATCATCTTATACCTGTCTACGTTCAGATTTGATAATAGAAATCATAAGCATTAGCGGTTTATTTTGATCAATGTCTCGATATAAAGTTTAGAAAAGTTCTTGAAGTTCAGAAACAACTTGAGTTATAATGACCGACTGATTCTTTCTTTCGAAGTTTGTAGAAAAAAATCATCATCATCATAAACTAATGGAGCCTAAAGTTTAGACATTATACAAGATCCTTTCAGAGACCTTTCATAAATTATTGTAAGTCCATGTTGGAAATCTTTGCAGAATGTCTCGTGTTTAGTCTGCATGACACAATTCAAAATACATGTTTTCGCTGACTAGGTCACAAATGTTTACAAACGCTCCCAGATTCCAACAGCAGTTTGTTGGAACACTATTAAAAATCTAGTCTAGCGAGCGTACACGCCAAACAATGCGTCACAACCCTAGAGGAACTGGAGCATTTAACTTGCACCAAACATGCAAACATAGTTCGGAAATAAGCTCGCCGAACTAGCATTGAAATTGGTCCATTGTTGTGAGATCGATCAAGGGCTCGTTTACTAACAAAAGGGATAGGCCGAGTTACTCAGTTGAGGGCCATTTCAGAACCTTAACGAGACCTATTGAAAACTAACAATGGCATCTCGATGAAACCTCAGCACTCGTGTAATAAATGCGTTTTCAATAATAACCCCCCAACTATTTTCTAAAGTGCCATATTTAGATAACATTGAAGGCTAATTTTGAGAAGTGGATCTGGTTATTAGCATTATTATTTCTATGCTGATTTCTGTGGTAATACACAAAGAGGGCAAAGGGAATTATACCGCTGTTCTAATGGGCAAATGCGGAACTGGCAACCTCGTACTAGGTAAGTTCAATGGTATCTTATGAAAATGAAAGAATTATTTATTGTTTTTGCCAAGTTTTTCTTACAATCTAGTGATTGGAGTTTCCTTTTAGGTGTCTAAAGCCTGTGTTAGGAAACTCCACTCTTCCATAACATATAAACATTGACAAACTTGTTTTTTATTTACAATAATTACTTACAGAAATACTAAATTAGAAAAATACAAAAAAAATCTTATTCACCATATTTAAAACATATGAAAGTAGATAAACTCGCTCTGACTCGTGGTCTAGGTAGTTTCTACTAAAAACCTCTCTTCTTATGATCCTTACATACCATATTTCGTTTCTTCCACGTTGTTAAAGCACATGACTTTAATTGTAGTGAACATCTTCAACAGGCCCCCGGTATTATGTTTTTCTTAGGCGTCCACTTCCACTACGTTCGTTGAAGTAAATTGCTTTTAAAAAACACTGGAACTTATTCAACACTCCCTGTTTCAGCATGAAAAGTAGCACGTTGTTCACCAAGTAGATAATCTTAACAAAAAAAGAGGCCTCTAAGTTCAAAACAAAATGAAAAATTCAGACTTTCGACCTTGGAAACAGCAAAGAGCTTCCATCTTGAATAAAAGTTGCGGAAAAAATGTCTTTACATTTTTTCTTTCTGTAGGTCATGGAATTTGAAAAAAAATTAAGGCATTACTTACTTTTGTATAAGTACACTGTAGGAATAATGTGTGTTTATTTTTGGTAAACTTCTCACGCTCCACAATTTACATGTCAGAAGTGAACTCTGATGTTAATTACATACTGCAACCAGAAAAACAGAAGAATACAAAAAGCAATGCCTCCAGAAGTGCCTTTAAAATTCGCGACGTAATAATGTCCCAGTCTACGATTCTGAGTGGGGGCGTCAAAAGGGCATAGCACATTATTATGGTTTGTCAGGTAGCGTTCAATGTTGCCATCCTATCGGCAGACGCCATATTAAAGTCTACGGGATGTCTAGACAGGAATGAGAAAGGACTTTAAGTGATAGACTTTTCTTATAAGTTGTATGGCTTTTTCGTACTTGCAGCTTGTATCTAGATCTGTTTCTGTTGATAGTTGTTTACTAACCAAATGAATAAAATGCAATGGTAAAACTCTTTTTTTTTAGGTTTTATTCATGTTGTTTTAGTTATATCTACCCATCTGCCAGTCTTAATTCAAATGTGGCTTGAAAATTCAACACCTTAAGATAAAAATGTATCATACAAGGAAATCTTTATTATCATCAAAATCAAATGACGTGATGCAAAAATATGGGATGCCTTGGTATGAGTGACATACCCAAAGCACAAAGTACTAACTGGGTTGTGGAGGTCAGATAGGCAGTCGCTCCATGTAAAATACTGGTATTCAGCTGCATTCGGTTAGACTGCAAGCCGATCCCAACATAGCTGAGAAAAGGCTAGGCAGACGATGATGATCTTGGCAAAAGCAACCCATATTTTGCAATGACTTGTTAGTCCCATGAACAGTTTTCCGAAACAATTTACCCTAAGACCTAAATGCCTAGACCAAAATGATTTAATCCGAATAAAACAACCAAGTTCCTACTTATTGACAATTTACATTTACTGAATCATAATAATATGGAAAACATACTTATCGAACATGGAGATCTTAGTATTTATACAACAGACTATTTCTGGAAATCTTCTTATATTCAAAGGATACGCTATATAATAACGAGAATTAGTGATGTAACACATGTTTATACCTGAAATGGAATCCAAACTATACTAATATAGTAAAGCTCAAGAGTTTGTTTGTTTGAACTCGCTAATCTCAGGAACTACTGGTTCGAATTGAAAAAATGTTTTTGTGTTGGATAGTCCATTTATTGGGGAAGGTTATAGACCGATAGGAGTGGAGCAGAAATGACAAATCTTGCAAAAACGGGGGAAATTAGCTTTTTCTCTCTTGTGTGACGCAGACGCAGCGAAGTTGCGTGGGTCAGCTATTTAATAATTAGGTAATTATTATAGGTACTATTATTTAAACTATAAAACAAATGAAATAGAGCCTTCTGATAATAAAGTTGCTAATTAATATAAAGTCCAAATCCCGGGTTCATATCCCAAGTACAGCAACGGATGGCGATACTTTATCACGTCTGTAAGAGCAGACGTGTTCGGTATGGTATACCTACAAGGAAATATTGATGACGAAGTTTCTACCGGTATTTATTCACCGGATTCAATGTTATTTATCGATTGTAAACTTTTATGGAAGAGTTATTTTATACTGCCAACATCAAGGAAGTCTAATAAAAAACACAGAGATAGTTAAATAGCATTTTGTTTCTCACTGCAAAAGATGATAATTTTGCAAGCAACCAATTTAATACTTTAGAATGAAATCACTGAAATAAAATGAAAATAAATAAGTTGTTCCCAAACAAATCAATTATTAAAATAAAAGTGATTTAAAACTTTTAAAATAAAACGTATAGGTAATAAAACAAAAACACCAAAATAAAATCGAATAAAAATTCGAATCCCCGCTATAGTTCGTCTAACTCGAATAGATTTCCACAAACGGACATCACTAAATCGAATAGATTTCCAGCAGTACACAAAAAGATCGCGGTCCGGTTGGCTATTTCATTTAAAATATGCATGAGACCCGGGTCAGAATGTCTCGTCGCACAAATAAAACTATATTGTTCAATATTGTACTGCAACGGTCGCGGTCGCCAGAAATAGATTTTTTATGACCATATAAACATTTAAGTGCGTTGTTAGTTAAGTTAGAGGGATTGTTTTTGGTGACCTGCGTTTTGGGGAGGCGAATATTACGTATAGTCACTCATATCTTTTTTCATGTCACGTTTTGTGTTATGTTTTTTTTTTTTTTAATATTATTAAATGCAAGTTAAATATTGTCATATTTCCGATTTATTTCTAAAATAAATCGGAAAAATTACAATACTTAACTTTAGCAATCTTTTTCAATTCTTTGTAAAAATAAAAACCGTAACTTACTTTCACAGACTTTGTGATTGCGTTTTTCAATGTCATGTTTTGTGTTATGTTTTTTTTAATGAATATTAAATGCAAGTTAAGTACTGTCATTTTTCCGATTTATTTCTAAAATGAATCGAAAAAATGACAATACTTAACTTTAGCAATCTTTTTCAATTCTTTGTAAAAATAAAACCGTTACTTACTTTCACAGACTTTGTGATTGCGTTCGTAACCTAATAAACATTCGTATTCAAAAAAAGTGTAGTTTTAATAGACTATGGTGTTAATTCCGTTGTGCACAAACTAAACTTAATTTAGGCTATTGCTATCTTTTTCTCTCCAATAAAACGAGAAAGAGACGGACGTAATTTAGAGCTGTCAAATTTAATTGGAACTAATATTTCCATACAAATGAAGAGTGCACGTTAAAAACGTATCGATGAAAAACACGGTATAACCTAGTTTGAAATCTTTACCTCACTTAGTTCATGGCTATAGCCGTCCTTTTCTCGCACTGTATTTTAGTAAAAGAGCAATTACCTAAATTAAGTTTAGTTTGTGTATGTCACCGTAAAATTGTCAAACACGTCACGTTATATTACAATATAACGTGTTTCTTTCTAGCGATATTGTAAACTCTCGAATTATCTTTTCATGAGAGTGGTACCATTGGGCAAGGGGGACCCCTCCTTCCCTACACACTGCGCGAGTTAACTACCATCGCATGCATTTCACGTAAAATAATGCGTTTTATTGTAAGCGGTATGTTCACTTGACAATATTTCGAGAGTTTACAATATCGCTAGAGAGATTACAATATAACATGTTTGACAATTTTACGGTGACATGCACAACAGGATCGACTCTAATCAGTTTCATAAGTTTGGTGAGTGCCTAACCTGGTGTCAGCACCTGGCTCCAACTTAATTTAAATAAATAAACAGTGCACTAAAATCAATTTCACTAACAAGCAACGTGACATAATACCTAAATAAAAAAGCGTTTTGGACTCGACAAGCAAGTTTTCCAAATCCAACACTGCGATTTATTCAGGCATTCACTAAAGTTCCGTTTAATTTCAGGGAAGATGAGGGAAAGTGCTATTAATAACAACCACTCTTTCCAATCATTTCAAGGAATAACACAATAAAACCTTACCAAAACATTTTTTTATTTTTCCGAGAAGCAATATTCAATACAGATAAGAGCTTCCACGTGTATTCGATAAGTACAGTCATGAGCACCGATTGGTATAATGTTGGTCGAATTATCAAACATAAACTCGCGCCTTTTTTCTATGGGAGTAGTTCGAAACAACAGAACGCCACATAAAAGTTTTTAAACTGACATGGACATTGGTCACTAACATTCATCATCTTCCTGCCCTTGTCCCATTTTATTTGGGGTCGGCGGCGCAATACTTGTTCTTCTTCCATTCTCCCCTGTTAGACGTCACGGCATCATTTACTCTTTTCGCTTTCATATCAGTCTTCACACAATTCATACATCTTTTCTTTGGCCTTCCTCTCACTCTCCATCCATCAACATTCATGTCCATCACTCTTTTAGTCGGGTTCCATCTATCTGGCAGAATCTTGTTGCTCCGAAATTCATTTAGCATAGCACACTTGGCATAATTTTCTTTAAACGAATATATTAAAGGCATATTTTTTTTTAAATATACTTATTGTTTGGGTGAATGTGTGTATGACCGAATTTCGAATGGCATACTTTTAGATGGCAGTTTTTTATTTGGCATAATTACCTTTGGCATTGTTCAAATTTCGCATAATTTCGTTTAGAATAATGTTTATTTAGAACGACGATTATTTGATATAATTTCACTTGGCATACTATGAAGATTGCAGAATTTAATTTGGAATAATTTTATTTGGCAGTATTGCCATTTTTTAATGCCACAAAATAGCATTTTAACCTTAATTTAAAATTAAAATATTATCTTAAAAAGTCAATATGTTGTGCTAGAAAAGTTAGTGACAGAAACGAATCGCTCCAAAACCGACTCCACGTAGTCTTGTCTGCCCTACCCCTAGAGTGTAATTTAAAATCGCGTAGGCGCGGAGGGGCGAGGCGGGCCGCGAGCTGAGGAGCAGGTGGTTTTAACACACGCCGCCGCGGCTGAGGCTGGCCGGCTTAGCCGGCCAGCAAGCCGAAGCTGCGGTGGTGAGCGTTGAAACACATCTGCGACGCGAAGCTCGCGTGGGACCGCCGGGGCCCCGCAGCGCCGGAGCCGTGACAGAAACCATGCCTGCTGCATGTTGCATTCTCGTTTGCTGCATGCTTGCTGCATGCTTGCTGCATGCTTACTGCATGCTTACTGCATGCTTACTGCATGCTTGCTGCATGCTTGCTGCATGCTTACTGCATGCTCATTGCATGCATGGTATATGCGGGTTTGCATGTTTGCTGCATGCTTGCTGCACGTTTGATGCATGCTTGCTGCAGGCTTGCTGTATGCTTACTGCATGCATGGTGTATGCCGGTTTGCATGTTTGCTGCATGCTTGCTGCATGCGTGGTGTATGTTTGTTTGCATGTCTGCCTGCTTCTGACAGGAAAATAAAAACCACATGATCTCAATCTACTGTTTTTTTCCAGGGTCCAAAGTTCTGGCTGACATCCAAGGTTCCGGCTGACATCTTCCGGCTGAGAACCAGATACGGATAGCTGTACGTTAGTACCGGCTTACCGGTTATCAGCGGGCCAGCGCCGGGTACCTTTTTTTTACCTGCGTGGCCGCTACCGACATCTTCGGGTCGGCGCGAACACCTGCCGACCGTCACCCTTCCTGGCGTCACCAGCGTGGCACACCGCTACGGTCTTCGTCGCACCGGGCTGAGCCAGGAGAGTACCGCGCTAACCCCCAGGCGGGCTTGGAGAAAATAGTGACCATAGACCTTCCCACACCCGTGTTAATTGTTTTAATTATATTTTTATGTTGACAAGGTTTCGTGGTTTTTAATTAACCTTCCCCACGAAAACCCACTCTGTCACAAAAGAAAGAAAGAAAATTATGTTTTTTTAGCCGTTAAACCCAAAATATTATGATTTTCACCTGCAGGCCACGAGTGCCATACGCTCGAAAAACATAAAGAAACACATAATATCGTCGAAAGATTTTGCACTAGTACCAACTAAGTAAAATTATTGTATATTTTATTAAATTAATAACACTGGTATAATTGAATAACGTATAAAATTATTACGGTAAGAAATATAAAATTAAACTAACTATGAATTTTCTGTACCTATTGAAAATAGTCTTTCCATAATTATGCATAAGAAGTGTATGCGAAAAGATGATTCAAACTATAAACTTCCTGAGATGTGATAGTTCTGCCATTCAATGACTATTGATATGAAATTTATGCCAATAGATGATTCTAACCCTAAACTTTCTGCGATAGGATGGTTCAACGTTTAATGTTTATGCATATGAAATTTATGCAAAACGATGATACTGACCTCCAACGATCTGCGACAAGATGGTTCGACTTTTAATTTTTATGCATATGAAATTTATGCCTTTAGATGATTCTGACTTACAAAATTATGAGTTTGAATGTATGATAAATGCGTGTCTGCCAAACGATTTTCTGCGAAATGAAGTTTATGCTATCCGCTGTTATGCAAAGTAATAATATGGCATAAAAAGTTCTGCTATAAATGGTGGACCCCTTTTAGTCACATGCGTTTCATGCCTCCTCATTAAATGTCAATGTTTAAGACAATATCATGATGAATATCCGGTTTTCAGTGTGAGAATGAGAATGCTTCATCGTACGACCTTTAGATGCTCCTTTCGCCTCGTCCTCATTCATACATCTGAGGCCCTACTCCCTAACGCTTCGTCCGTTTATTCGGATCTATCCGTCTCTCTCGCGCACGTCTACAGATGAGTGCGAGTGAGAGACGCGGATAGATCCGAATATTGGGCCTCTGGTCCCCTGGGCCCCTGGTCCCCTGGGCCCCTGGTCATTCACGTACAAGTATTGTCAGTTGCAATTAACTCAGAAACTTTTTTTTGTATTTTTTTGATTACTGTAGGTATTAGTTGCAATTTCAATTTTGCTTACGAATATACGAGTACTAGAAAGTTATGAACACATATTATTATGGAATACTATAGCTAATTATGTCCGCGGCTTCGCTCGCGTGGAGTTCAGAAATGGTACCACAGGATCGAACTACCGGGATAAATAATGTATCCTATGTTATAAATTATCGGTGTGCCAATTTTATCCAAATCCGTTCAGTAGTTTTAACATGAAATAGTAAAAAATAATCTTCCATCAATCCATGCATCTTCACATATTTTCATATTATAATAGTGACAAGTAATACGATTTATCTCAAAGTCACAACGTTATTCCACAAGATAATCGCTATATAATTTAGGTATTAGTACCGGTGCTTATGACTGTACAGTCTCATACAAATATGATATGTCAACAGCTCCCATATATTTTTAAATATAAAATCAATATTGTATATTTGTGATCGGAGATCATTTTTCAACAACTGTGAAAATGGTTAATTGCGACCGAACTGGTAACCGAAAACAAGTAAATATTTTCAATATTATTCATAATTCAGTTATTAAATATTTGTATGGCTTTAGCTGATATGAGAGGATAAGACGAAAGAAACGAGCACTTGATTCGATGATAAAAGTCTATTAAGTCCGTCAGATAGAGTTAAAAAAAATATTGGACGCATGTTTTTTCTTTTTTCACGTAAGTAAATAAAAATTCAGTGTGTCGAAAACTCGTGTGACGTCACAATTGAGTACATTTTTTACCAGAAAGTGACGTCACTAGCCCAAACTCATGATCTTTGACGCGTTTATGAAACAAAAAACACTTATCTAAATATTGTTCGGCAAGCTGACTGACGGACAAAACAGAATCATATTTTTTTAGTCCGGAATCATCCCTTTTTTTGACAGTTTCTCTACAAAAATGTAGAATACATGAATTGCCAATTTACCTAAGCTGAAAACGACATTAATTTAAAAGTGTAACTTTCTTGGACAATGATATCGGAATACGTCGATATAAAAATCGTCGTAGTTAGCCTTCAACACACACACACACACATTTGAACGAGTTATCCGTACAATCCTGTAGGGCCACTCAAAAGAGTTGCAAGTGCAATCTGTGGTTCACCTAGTCGGCCATATCGATTGCATTTATTTACATTTTGCTTTTTGCACAGTTCCACGAATAAGTAACCCGCAATGTTATGTGGCGAGCTTTAAACCGTTCAAAAGCAAAATACGCACAAATTGAAACTATTATAAATTCGGATTTCATAATGAAACCTTTATTAACGTGAATTTATTGCCCATTTTAGTTCACAACAGCAAATTACACAAATAAACACGTCAATTAATTTACAAAATTCAAAACAACTATCAAACAGCACTAAACCGAGAAACCTTTTACAAAATATACCCCTAAATAATGTGTCGTACCCCTAATTCAATGTAAAACAGCTATCAGCAAGCGAATAGTGTCGTGTCTGCTCAACCTGAAAGACTGCGGGAGCAAAAACCGTAAACAGCGCGGTCCGGCCCGTATTTCGCGGAAAGGTGGCCGTCCCTCTAACTGATCGATGGCCCAACACTAGCGGAATTAGAGGTGGAACCGTGCGGATATCTAACCTGGCTGAAAAAAGTGTAAAAATAACTGTAGCCTACTTTTTACTAACCGTTTTTGTATCGTTTGCTGCGGTGTTCCACAGCGAACTGCTAATGAAATTGTTGGGTGATTCTTTGTGCTTGCAGAAAGTAATAATTAGTTGGTACCGTGTTGTGAAGTGCAGACTACTTGGTTATTAAAGAAACAAAAAGTAGGGCAGATTTAATATAATAATTATAAACTTTGTCTAGTTAGTCTGGTTTGAAGTGTGAATTCATGAGTTTCACTATTCATTAAAAGTCCAATAATTTTCTGTATTTAATTTCTGACTCGGGAGAGGTTTTGCTCATACTTTGTTTTTGTATTTAATTATGAAGGGGTGAACTATCTCTTGGATGAAACGACGAATAAACAAACATACGTTTCTTTGAACATAATTATCTATTTCTATCTCTAAACTTAAAAAAATTACTTAACATTAATAAAGGGTGTAAAACACCTCTTAGCGAACCCGAAAGGTACTTGTTCTCCCCGTCATTGCGATCTTTTTTTTAATACAAACTTTTGTTGTAAGTTTTTTTACTTTAAACACCTCTACGGCCCCTTTACTATTCAAGCCATCCACCAACACAATGTATTGAGTTCTACCACAAAACATGATTTTTCACCCCAAAAAAAAGTCGTTTCCCAGCTATAATTTTTGCGTAAAGTTACTTAGTTTGATGTACAGAAGGCTTGGTTGACGGTTTCGTGATGAGGTGGTTTACACCCTGTACAATTAATGTTTAAGTCTTATTTACAGGGAGTGAGCGTAGTCATCTGGATACAAATCCAGACTCCGTCTGATACTAAGAAATTCTTAATGAAAAAGCCCAAAAACAACTTTCCCAACCTGGGATTCGAACCCAGGACCTCTTGGTCAGCAGTTTGCTTGTGGCCACTGGACCAACGAGGCGAATTAACAACTATTCACATAAATCTAGCTGCTGACGAAAGAATATTAGTGAAAGATACAAATTTTTCGTTTACTATGCAGGAAAAACATGCGGGGCAGTTTTTGGAGACTGCAGATAGAAGCGAAATGCGTACGTGGCGGTCACTCGATTTCTATGATTTTTGTTCACTCAAAAAGCGCTCAACGCGCCTATAGTTTTCACTTCAAAACTCGTCAAGATACTCCACCAGCCCTAAACACTGTAAGCATTACTTTACCTACAAATCTGTTCAGCAAAACCAAACATGCATACAAAAGACAGGTAGACATCCAGACAGACGCATCTAAATAATGCATGCAGCCAAAGTGTCGCTGCATCCCCCTATTGATTCAAATTGGGTGTGTATTGGCCCTTAGCACTAGCACGATCGCGCGATGTAAGGGTAACGTTAAGGCTAACGATTTTGAAATTAACATATCTTGTCTTCGCTTACAATATTAGTTAAATTTTTAGATTTTTTTCATAACAATCTGTAATTCTAATTATGCTGTTCGCAAAAAATTGTACCAAAATACTAAGGAATATATTAGTATTTTCGATTCACAAATTGTTTCTCCCACACGTTTGTTAGTACGATAGGTGTTCCACGCAACAACTACTGAACTGATTTCGATGAATTTGATATAACTTGGATTAACACTTTAGATATACATATAAGTGCCTAGAATAAACGTGGCCACCTACTGGGCCCAAATCGTGAAATCGGAAGGAAAATCTATATGTTATGACGAAGAAGAGATTAAGATATTTTACTTTTGATCTCGGATGTCCCATGACGTTGGACACTTTTATCACTCTAAACAAAGCGAATTAACGTCAGAAATAGCAAAGTAAAATTAGTTTTGAAATTTTATAAAAATACTATGTAATCATTTGAAACTGCTGATTAGACAGAGAGATCCGATACCTTTCATGACGTCATTCGACATAATTCGTACGTACAAAATCCATACAAAATTCCGTTAATCTAAAAAGAGATAGAAACAAATCTTTTATAACTTATCTGTTGTTTTTAATTTCCGTATCGAAATAATTTTTAAGATTATTTATTCATAAAGGGTGTAAAACACCTCATCACGAAGCCGAAAGGCACTTGTTCTCCCCGTCATAGCGACAACTTTTTTGTTCTTCACCATACCTTGGAACCTTCTAGTTACTTTGACCCCCATATCTCCATATGGGGGGTCAAAGTTAAAACTTTTTGACAAGTTTTTTTTTTTAATATAAGTTTTTTGTAAGATTTTAACTTTTAACATCTCCACGACCCCTGTAATATTCAATCAGCACAGTGTTTTAAGTGCGTTATATTGAGTTCTACCACAAAACATGATTTACCTATTCTAGCGTAAAGTTACTTAATTTGATGTACGGAATGATTGGTTGACGGCTTCGTGATGAGGTGGTTTACACGCTGTTTATCTTTGGATGACACGTATTAAGTTTAGCCTTTAGAACCAAAATTCTAAAGGCTAAACTGTCGTATTTCCGATTCAACAATACGCCGCGCGTTCGTGCTAGGACGTCCTATCACGCAAAATGCAGTATTCATAGTCGCGTCGAGCAAGCGTGCCCTTGTAAATATTTAGCTCTGCACGGATCATTTGCTGCGCATTATAGATTCTACTAGGCCGTATTTATCGAATGTTAATAGGTTTTAACAGGACTGGATTCTTGAATTTGCATGCAGTGGTCGAGGGGTGAGAGGATAAAAGATAAGCACACACAAACACGTTGTGTGTGCTTATCTTCTCTTCTATTTATAACAACTACAGTACCTTATACCTAGACATTTTGTTTAGAGAGCCCATGATACTAAACTTAGTTTGATAAGACACCTAGATGATAGATATGTAGAAATTAGCCTCGTTATTAGTGGGGGAACACGAAATATCTATGCTGCAATTCAAAAACCTGGAGGCTGCAATGCAAAAACCTGGAGGCTGTAATGCAAAAACCTGGAGACTGTAATGCAAAAACCTGGAGACTGTAATGCAAAAACCTGGAGGCGCAATTTAAAAAAAATCCCTTCGGCAAGCCGCAGGAGGAGGTAGATTTCGAAGAAGGATTCACCCATATTTACATTTGTAAAGGACTATAGGCACAAATGTATGGACTCTGGTCCTGGACCCAATAGATATGAGTAGTATATCGTTAGAAAGGTATATTCTCATAGAGCACGAATAGGTATGGCGCTTGACCTGAAATGCTGTCCGATCGGAGTACGCGTACCTTGAATATTAACCATTTTTTATTAAATCTCTAAGTATTTTTTTGATGCATGTTTCAAAATACTGAACCGATTTTAATGATTTAGATCTGAAATAAAAAGTATAAATCTCTTCAGTGTTTTAGGGTACATAAAATGTGGAAAATTTCAAGATGGCGGCCGTGAGCTTTAATGATGTATTGGGGTTTACCGTAATGCGTTAGGATGTATTTCATTTTTGCTGGAAAGTGAAAAATAAGGGCATAATTTTTATTACTTTCATTAAATACATACATATAAATCACGCCTGTCTCTCAGAGGGGTAGGCAGAGACTATAGATCACATAACCAATTTTCACTCCCATAAGTCAACGTAGGAGTTTCCTTGCGTGATCGAATCAGAAATGAAGACATTCGCAAGAGAACCAAGGTCACCGACGTAACCCAAAGATTTGCTTAACTTAAGTGGCAGTGGGCAGGGCACATTGCTCGCAGAACGGATGGCCGTTGGGGCCGAAAAGTTTTGGAATGGTGACCGCGGACCTGAAGGCGATGCGTTGGAAGACTTTCCACTAGGTGGATCGATGACCTGGTGAAGGTTGTAGGAATCCGGTGCATGCGAGTCGCAAGGGACTGGTCAATGTGGCGACACTTGGGGGAAGCCTATGTCCAGCAGTGGGCGTCTTTCGGCTGAGATGAAGTCAACGTAGGAACCAACATAGCACTACATACCACTCCTGCTCAAGCCTTTCCGCATCAATTCTACTTCCATTACAATTTGTTTAAAATAAAATAACTCTTTCATTTTAGGAAGAGTTCAGACCAACCTAGGCAAGCACGGCTTAACCTAAAAATCGACCCGAGCGGCTGTTATTATTTAGCCATGATCTCCTAAAATACTAAACTAAAATAAACTAAACATTTCGGCTTGGTAATCACTACACAATACGTATTTTATTGTTTTTTGGCGTACACACAACAAATTAGTTAGGTTTGCAGAGCACACCAACATAATGTTGGTGTGCGTAAAATCAACTGGTGTATTACATCTCCTCACAATATGACACGTGTGTGTGTGTGTGTGCGGCTAATCTTCTTTAAGATTGGCCGCCGTGTTTGAAAACAGTTAGGACTATTTTGTGGGCAACGAATATGAAGCAAAATTTCACTATGTAGTTAACTAGTTTCGTGGCATAAGTATTTAAGCGGTTGGCTTGTAACACAAATGGCGTAGGATCGAACCCCGCCGCTGACTTTTACTTTTTGCATTTTAAAAACATTTGTTGTAATTTTGTTGAATTTTTATTTTTGTGTTTTATCTGATAATTAGAAAAAAATATGGAAGTGAAAATTAAACAATTTGTAAATCAACAATATTTATTGAGTTGGTTTTTATAATAATAATTACAAATTATAAGGTATTGTGCATGACAAATATTCTAAGTCGGACAGAATATAATGTTATTTTTCATATTCAAGTGGGTAATTTATATATTAGTGATATGAATAAACATGTTAGTAAGAAAGATATTAAGATACAGGTAGGTATCCAAAATGTTACCTCACTAACAATAACATCACTCACATAAAACAAATTACCCCCTAATATTTTTATTAATAGCCGATTGGTGCGCCTTCACTATCTATTACTTGTTGCAATCGTGTCCTCATGCTAGCAACCATATTTTTCCATAAGTTAGATCCACGAAATGATTCCCATGACGACATAACGACATCATCTAAATTTGATTTGGACCTGACCTCAGATGAGTCCCAATTTAGCACCATATGACCCCATAGGTTTTCAATGGGGTTCAGGTCAGGACTTTTTGATGGCCATTCAATGACAGTAAAGTTTTCTTGAACGTTTAACCAACTTTGCACAAGTCGCGCGCGATGCACTGCGCAGTTATCATGCACGAAGTAAATGTGTTCTTGCGGGTATGGAACGCGCACACTTGGTAGCATCAGATTTTGTAAAACGTCCAAGTAACCTTCACTGGTATTGCGACCCCCTACCTGCACTAATTCACCGGGACCCATTGATGACATCCATCCCCAATATCCCAAAGTAATGCGGCCACTAGACCTGCATGGAAGAATATTTTTTTTATCATAGCGTTCACCATCTTTTCGCCACAATATTTTGCGACCGTCTCTGTCTGACTTAAAACATTTTTCATCGCTAAATATAACCACATTATTGCACCAATCGAAATCCAAATATTCTCTTGCGAAGCGTACTCGGTTTTGTCTGTGAATATCTGACAGTAATATTTTCTTGGCTGGCCTACGACACTTCACACCAGCTGCACGCAAGTGGTTCCGTACAGTTTGTAATGTCACGTCATATTTAGTCGCCGTTGAACGAGTTGTGAGGAAGGGCTCAGCGATATGCGTAGCAACTATATCACGGTGCCGCGCATTGGCATCTGTGTATGCTAATCCAGCCTTTGGTCCCGGTCGGCAACGATCAATGCTTCCCAAATCTGCATAACGATGGACCCACAATTGCACAGTCCTTCTCTGTGAACAATAATTAAACATTGTTACAAAAAACAACAATCAATATCATGTGGATTATATAAACGTTATTATTAATCTTACAAACATATTAATAACATTTTGTTACTTACCGATATCTTTAAACGCCTCGCAATTTCACTAATTGAAACGTTTTGCTCATGCAAAATAATAATCTCAGCTCTTAAAAGTGTAGTTAAGTGATTCATAATGTTTTACAAAATAAAAGCACTTCTCAAAACACGCAGGGTATAATGTCTAAAAACGTAACGAAAGAATGATAGTCAATAGCATTATGACGATAAACTTAAACTACTAACTTACACATGATTTGTCATTTTTAGAGGGTATACCTCTAATATATTCGAACTCAAATATGATAAGACTTGCCAATAGTTAAGCAATGAATTGAACAAACAAAATGTAAAATGTTTTTTAAAGTATACAAAATCATAAAATCGTCGGAAGCCGGATTCGAACTTGCGGCGCTAAGCGCGGCGGTGGCGATGGATATTGTAAAGCGCACGCTCGACCATTGCGCCACGGACAACATTAACGCCGTGGCCAAATTTATGATTCATGTTGTTGATTCATGTGACAAGAAATTGCAAGTGTGTGGGTGGACAACGGGTTATTGTGAAGCGCAAACACTAATAAATAGGCGATGCCAGACAGCCGTTGATTTTACGCACACCAATAACTATGTTAGTGTGCCCTGCAAACTTAACTAATTTGTTGTGTGTACTATCTGAGATACTGAAAACTCATACTTTATAAGCTGACATCTCGAATCGGACAACAAACCCAAATGTGACCCCATAATAACTATTGTTACTCTAGAAAAGACCTATCCATCAATATACAACTCAAGTCTATTGCTCATAAGGATCAAAATGCCCGAACCCCTTTATAATCTTTTTTAGCGTGGTCATAAAGGGGGCAATTTTTCAATATTTTTGCGATAGGTAGGACCGTTTTCGAGACATATGCAAGTTAAAAATTAGAACCAGCAACGACTTCATGACGCGCGCTCGATACGCTCGCATTTTACATTACACACCCACTTTCTTTATGGAATAGAGAGAGTATAAAATACACTTGATAGAGACAGATCTTACATGATCTGACTGACCAAAATCCGGCGCATTACGTCAAAAAGCTAACATCACATAGCGGTAACAAGAAAATCTGCAACAAGGAAGACGCACATCGAGAAACCTGTACTACCCAATTTTATTAAAATACTACCTTCTCATGAACAATCGTTGTTTACTTGGTCATTCACTTAATAAAAGAGGGTATTGTGGTACAATTTGGGAAGGCTAATGAGACAACAAAGTCGGTTCCGTAATGTGCACGACAAGTGTCATTCATTTATTTTGAGAAACTGGCCTCGAATTACAAGAAAACTTTACTTTAAAGAAATTTTCAGAAGATTATCTTTATGGCGCTTATTTTCCAAAGGCAGATGTACTGTTTTGATTAATTTGGCTTTTGGAGGATACATTCGTTTATGAGCTATCATAAAAGTATCAGTTTAATGTCCTGAATGACGTAGATTTCACACAATCGGCACTTTATAGTGTTAAGGTGGCACATTGTAAGGAAAACTTTAAAAGTTCGATTTCGCATAACCACTCAGATTGGACCCCAAGTTATCGGAGTCAAAATTGTTGCAAATAAAGTCTACTATCGCCCAATTACCAATCACCCTGTAATAAAATGTAAAGCTAGTAACATAAAGCGTCCAAAACATGCAAAATTTGTTAAAGTGCCAAACCAAATTCACCGACGCTAAGTGCTATGATATAAAACTAACAATATTATGTATCTACTATAGTGGAATGAACTGGGTGACTTTCATTTTGTTTATTTTTTCTGCTACCTTTCGACACGTTCGAAATGTTGATTACCTACAACATCTTGCTTTTACGAATTCAAATCAAAGCATTTATATCATTAACACCAATAACAGGGAGCACTTTTGAATGTCAAACAAAACAATGAAGGCTCTACAACACAGGCGCGTTATTATCGCTCGATAATATCGCATGCGTTATTGAGATAATGCGTCCCTCGTTGCTCACAAGTGCGTTTTTATCATCCGATATTCTACTCATATCGGAATACCACAGGACGCAGAAACGCAATCGTCCTACTTCTATTGCGTCGATAATATCGCAGCAGTTCGTAACCGTCCCAATACTTAATGTACTAAAAACAGACATTGCAATAACGCATGCCATATTATCGGGCGATAATAACGTGCCTGTGGAGCCTTGAAGCTACAGTCCCAGTCACACGAAATAATAAATAGTGAAAGTATTGTTAGGTATCGTTCCAAAGCGTAAATCTCTATGAAGAAGAATGGGCAAGAAACTCCATGGACCCTCTTTTAAACCAACAAACCAGAACTAAAAATCTATAGACAACTTACCAAAGTGCACTAAACATCAAACGTCACTGTCACGCACTTGTTCAACCCCCAAATACTGTCGAAAAAAAATTGTAATCAATGTGATTAATGGTCGCACATCGGTCGAACAGACATTTTGTTTTGAGTTGTCGCCACCATCCATCTTGGAGACGTTCTGCTCGCAACAGTAATTAATTAACCCGAACTTGCCTGCTCATCTACGCCCAAATATATTGTTAGAGACTGGGTGAATGGTCGCAGATGTAATTAGTACAAAACTATCTATTTTCTCTCTTTGGTTGTTTTGTTTTGAAGATTGGTTTTTGTCTTGAGTAGGTAAGTAACAAGTTCGAATTAGAAAAAAAAAACAAAATGCCCTGAACAATAAAAGTTTCTTCTGTACCGAAGATAATGTAAAGAAGCGTTCTCAATATCGAAAATTCGAGACTCGTAACTCTTCTTCTTAACTATTTTGATCTTCATGCATTATGAAGATCAAAATAGTTGCGAGACGGGACTTTTGTGATATGGTATTCTGTTTAGTTGTCGAAATGGAAAAGTTACCAAACGGGACGTATCCAAAATTTAAAACTTCAACAATGAAACAATGGGGGCTACCTTATTAGTTTAAGAGCTATTCATACTAATTAATACAATAGTCTCTCAACAACCTTTTCACGCCTTAACGGCCGAACAGATTTCGATGATATTTCCCCTACTTACTTAGGTAGACAATCATAATATCACGGCCAGTGCGGTGTTGTGTGATAATTTTCGTCCAGTACGCGAGCAAAGACGCGTGCATAGCTAGTTATCTATAATAAATGTAAATGTACAAAGAAATAGACTTATTTTACATAACAAAAGACAGCCGTTCATAATTCAGCTGCAACGTTCCGGCAGATGTACAAAAGCAGAACAAAAAATACTTTAAAGTTATGTTTTTAAGTAAAAATCTTAAAGTTCTGTGTGAAATCTGGACAATAAACACAAAAGGAAAGACTATATTTCGCAGCTTGGCGGAAACTTGGCTAGTTTCAGAATCCGCATGCAGAGCCTGTTCCAACTTACTCGTATCTGTAGGAGGTCTTTGCTCAAATGCTTCATGTAATCTCTAGTACTTTGTCACGTATTATTTAGAACTTGACCATTAGTGTGTGCTACTGAAAATAATCTTGAAGACGTGTTTTGTTTGCTTTGATTCTAAAATATTGTGTATCGCTCTTTGTCTGTGACTTTCTCCGAAAAAAATGCGTTAGTTCGGCTAATTTGCATCATATCAATATAATTTATGGCATAAGTTACTTGGTAAAATGTAGCTTTCTAATGGTTAAAGATTTATTTTAATCAGTTTAGTAGTTCTTGAGTCAAATCGTAACAACAAACAAACAATAAATTAAATCTTTCATCTTTTTAGTATTAGTGTCGATGCAGATATCGTTTTTAACTAAAGGACCGTCATGGTCTCACCCAATTTTTTTTTTTTAGGAATACGAATTGTTTTGAAAATTATTTCCATTTAACTAGACCCTGTCAATATGAGAAGGCTGAATGATTGGATGCTGCGTTGCTTGTCACGGATTCGATTCCCGCATGGAACAAATATTTTTATGCTGTTTTAATTGTTCCGGGTCTGTCAATTTTTGTTTGTGAGTTAAAGTAATTGTAAACGCACACACGATACAGGAGAAACTCTTAAGTGTTGTACAATCTAATAATAACTGTTTTTTCTGCTTCACTATGAAAACAATAATGAAAATCACAAAATCAAGTCACCAAAAGATCACCCCTGGTTGATCAACAATCATCTATTTAAGCTGTTCATCCAATAATGAAGAAAATTAAACACGTGCCCAAATTCCGATCCAACAAATTCCGCAAATCTTTTTACCAAACACAAACAGGCTCACAAGATCAAAACATGATTCGTACAGATTGATGGCATCCATAATTACTTCAAAAACTTTATTATAAGAAGAAAATAATCAAAATACGTCTCTCGGACGTAGTGCGGTGAAGTGAGCAGTCCTCTGAATCACGACTCGTTATTTACTCATTAAAACTTTGAATTGGGGGCGTTTCTTCGATGGGGTGGTGAGGGTAGGGGGGTAAAGTTTTCAGTGATATGGCAGATGTTTGATGTTTACCTTCATTTTTTGTGGATGCCGCTTGTGCTTGTTGGTTTATGAATTGGTAATTGCTGGCTGTGGCGAAATTATGATAGGAAAGTATATGTTTTATTTAGATCTCCGTAAAACGTTGGTGTCTCGTTTTTCGATAGATTGATACTATCTTTTGGTAGTATCGATTGATCGTTAAGGGAGGTATCAACACACAGTGACTTTCAAATAATTATATCGTTGGCCTATTGTATTAAAAAGCTTCTGACAATCTTGTTGAAACGCGTTGTAGGAATACATTCATCGTTCCTCAAGTTTTTTTCCGTTCTAAGCTATGATTATTAAAATTTAAAACAAGTACAGCCTATTTGTTTTGAATTAATCATAGCTATAGTTTAGTAGTTTTGTTCAGCTGTCTATTCCCAAGTGTACGGAAGTAGAATTAATAAAACATTGTCGCAGAGATAGCTTTATTCCATAAATTCCGTAAGGTATTATTAGAGAAAAAGAAATCTCTAATAAATATTTCCATACAAATAAAAATACTCATATTCATTTTCAAAATAATTATTGGTTGGATACTTAGTAAAACTCTTTCTGTTTTTTTGGGGTGCGTATGTGTAACATCCATTTTTCTGCCTACATCGATCAAGTGGCAATTGAAATGAATCATTCATGAAGCTGAAACCATAGAGGATAAACTAGCCTCACTTCTGCGTCTGGCAGACGAGAGACCATAGGCCAATCACTTTACGGAGTTCTGTATGGGAAGGTTCGCACAAAATCATAACCGGACTTATGAGGTTCTTTTTATGCTGATTGGCTAGATAATATTACATCTATTTGTGACCGTATATTGCAAAATTAAGGTGGCTTATAGTTTTACTGGAAATTTTGTTTCTAAGTGATTAATTTGAACTGAAATAAAAGCAAATCTAATAACCGAGATATACTTAGGTAAACTTTTACCTTGCCCTAATAAGTTACTAACGCTACGTTAATTAAGCTTTTTTTTTAGTTGCTTCTACTAATTTTTAGGGGTTTTAAAAAAAGAGTTAATTGTGACTTTAGCAAAATCGATAACCGTATGTTTTAAAGAGTTTAAGCATTTAGTCAGTTGATTGTTCATAATTATCAAGGAATTAAGCAATTAATTCACTTGCTTTTTTAATATTATTTTTTACATGGAATTAAAATACTTAACTGCCATTTTTCTGTTTAACTTTAGTCTCTTAAATAGTTTCAGTAGAAAACTGGCAGAATTAAGCATAAATTCCAACTGCTTACAAAATCTTTCATTTTTTACAAAGATCTCGAACTGTAGGTAGTTTGCGCGGCGCGGCCGCAAGTCGTACCTCGCCGTCCGTCGCCCGCCCGCTCCTCCGCGCGGCTTGCGGGTCTTTTGCCTTGCGTTCATTTCATTCGTTTTCGAAGCGGGCGGTGATCAGCGTAAGAAAATGGAATGCCCGAGTTGTGGGATTTGTGGTTGTGAACTTTGATGTTGTGAACATAGGCGTGAAGGGACAAAGAAAGCTTGTATCGTCAAGTGAAAAACGTAAAGACGGAAAATTTACAACAGTATCTGAAGAGAACATTAAGTTGCACTCAAAGTGCAGAGCTTCATACATAATTAAACGAACATTGCATTCAAAGTGCGGCAAAAAAAGTGCGGCAGGAAAGACAAGCCGATGATAGTCCGTTTGACTAGGGTGGAGTCTCCTATTATCGGCCTCCTCCTAATATCGACAGTTTCGAGAAAATGGAACATAATTATAAAATATCTCTTAAATCATAATAGTTTTAATGCAAAAAGTGACTCTATATCCATCCGCATTACCTCCAATATTTTGATGCGGGTGCATCAATATTTGAACGTTCAGCTGGCAAAAGAGCACGCGCAGGTGTGGACGTGCGTCGTTTGGTGTCATTGCCGAGTCAAATCCCTGAGTGGACGCATTGCGAGGATAAGTATTTGGAGGGAATTAAACATACCTATGGTGTTATCTTTTATTTTTTCATGAAGTCAAAGTATCTTTTAGATAATATGTTTTTACATTTTTTTGTCTATTTTATTAAATAATAGCGGGGGCGAGATTAGGGATCTACACTGGTCAGCAAATAAACCGAGCCACCCGCTACCTAGGAACTCTGATTCGATTTTCTCAAAAAGTATAAAACTTACAACTATCAAAGTTATACTTACAAAAAGTGCGTTTCATGGTGATTACAATGACTGCAAATTAATTCGTGTTTTTGCTACTTTTTTCGATTAATAATGGATACAACACCTCAGGAAGCGGCTCAAGCTGTAGCATTACTTCAAACAGGCATTGCGCAACGTGAAGTCGCTCGAAGGCTTCGAATCAGCAGATCTTCGGTGCAACGAGTTTACAGACGATACCTAGAGACTGGAGCATTCGATCGCCGTCCAGGTACGGGCAGACCTAGGGCTACATCAGCAGCAGATGATCGTTATATCCACCTTACTGTTCTGTTATTATAAACTAAAGATCGCAATGATTCAACATTCCTAAAAAACAAATAATGAAAGGAACTCCAAAAAAAATTATTATACATAAAAATAATTACCAAATAAAGTGAATAGAAAGGAGACAATTTTTTTTTTCGGCGATTAGGCCACCCTCATAAATTGTAGCATTTAATAATCAAAACTTACATGGATTTCTTTCTTATAACCTCTAGATTCCAGTAGTTAAATTAGCTAAGCATTGTCTAAACGGAATAAATGTTAAAAATCTGCAAAAACATTCACGAAATCAAAATAAACGGAAAAAGTAAATGTCAAAATAATGAAGTTGTCTGTCAATCACTAAAAAAGTGGGTTTATAACGTTCCGTGCCACGTTGATTGTTTAAACCATCCATGCGATTTTAGTGTAAACCTCTTAAAGTAGCATTAAAAATGCTCACAGTTTAAAAATATTTATTTTTATAATATTCTTTCTGATTCGATAATAATTATAGCAGATATGATTACCAACGGGTAGGTACCGTACTTTTTTTAGTAAACAGAAAAAAAAACGCCCCTATTCATGTAAGTGTTTGCTGTCAAATGACATTGACCACAACAGGAATGATTTGACTCGCAAAACAATATCATAATAGCTTATTTATTATGATTTTAAGATTCCGTTTTCATTTCTATGTAATATTTTGTTTAATACCATAGTAAAATGGTTACTTTTTTTGGTGTTATTATGAATAATAAATGCAACGACCAAGTGGGCCCAAAAAAAACTATCTCCTTTAAATAGTGCATTTAAAAAAAAAAATGAATGTGATGATAATTAATAAAAGTGATTTGTACCTGAGCTGAGTTGAAATATAAAACGTTATAATCTTTTTTGTAGTTTATTCATCTTACTTCACTTTAGAAAAGGTAGGCCGATATTAGGGTCACAGCCTAGACGGCGGATATTAGGGTGTTATAGGCCGATATTAAGGGAAATCGCCATATTCGGAAAAAAACATCTATATTATCAAAAATAACAAAGAATTCATAATTTTGCGAAAGTAGTAATGGAGTTTCAGTATCCCTTTACCCAAAAAGACACTGCAAGAAAGTAAAAGCCATTAATGTAAAAATTACAAGCAGTCAAAGTCCAAAAAAGTTGACATGGCCGATAATTGGTGCCACCACCCTACCCTATTTGAGCAAAAATATATTTCTATCAAATTTATGGTCGGTAGCAAGATTTTAAAAAACATATTGCGTCAAACCAAACGCAAGCAACATGGGTCGAAATGTTGAGGGAAAAAACAACCACCCATACAAATTGTGCGGTCATCTGATAGGTAGCTACTTTGATACTTATGGGAGTTACTTAATTTTTTTTTTCTCATACTTCGACTCATGTTCCTGGGAAAAGGTTGTCCAGTATGACCCGTAAAATCATTCAAATTCGGGTATACCTACCTACCCTTTATTTCATTCTCACAAAAATTTCTTCTGCGCATTCAAGGTCAGCGCTCATAACTCGTTGCACGAATTATATTCTAAAATTAATCGAAATAGGTTCAGCAAATAATTTGAAATACTTATAGGTATTTTTTTACCTATAAATAAAAAAAAAACGTTTTATTTTTGACCAGAGATCCCTATTTATAAACACACAGTAGGTATACACAAACAAATAAATATTTAGGTACTATATTTCAGACCATTTATATTAAACCTTAATGGATTAAACACCTAATAAAACTTTTACATGAATCACTCCTTTGTCAGTGGTAGGTACCTACCTGTGCCCACGCTCTGTCTCTCTCTTTCGCACAGGCGGCGAGCAGAGCGGATCACGCGCACTCAAATATGAACTTAACGTTCTTAGTGATAAGGTCGACCACTTATAGTATTCCATAAAAAATCTTAAAAAAATTAAGATGCTGTTATTAAATTTGTTTAATTTTAACAATAAATGTTTATGTGATAATATTGTTACGTAATTAAACACTTTTCATTTAGTTATTTTTTTTTACTGAATGGATAACGCAGCAATTACTGTTATGTCACAATGCATTTAAAATATAACTTTAAATTTATGACTTATTTGACTAAAAGCACGCTAACAATGATTTTTCTTCATCAGCAGACGGTTATATATAATTACCTGTAAGTAATGAATGAAAACATGGGAAACCGTGTTTTTTTAATATAAGTACGTTGCCTGCACTTTTTTTGATTAATTTGTGTACATGCTCTCACAGACCCTTCATTATAAGCTATTTTCAGTTTCTTTATCAAGTTATAATTTTTGCTGCAAAAAATGGCATTATTAGGTTTAATGTCCGTTTTCGCGCAATGCTCTTTCATGATTTGCTTAATTTTAATTTATTACGTAATTAAATAAACAGCTCTACAAAATATATAAAAAGAAAACAGTTATGAATTAGTGTAAGGTCCCACCTTAACTTCCCTGGCCTACCATAAACTTTCCACTCCACAGAACCTTAAAAATATTGCTGACAAGTTCTATTTTATTAGCTGCCATCAAAACTACGCACAAATCCGTACGACAAACAATAAAAGCATCAACGATCGTAGTTATTCTGGAAGCGTCTCATCACCAGAATCGCTTTCAAATAAAAATATCGATTTCATTTTGAGTATTCGCCTTTGTGTGTTTGCGCTTAAGTGAGCAAATAATAAAATAAGGCGCGGTTACCAAATCCAATAATATCGTGGCACAAAGGGTCCCACGATTGTGACGGATACTGGGAGCGGAATTTAATATTTTACCGAAGCTAGACCCGAATTTATTTTAGCTTAGGAACAGACTGAATTGTGTTACCGTGACTGGTGGTTCTGATTCCGAATGGAATAGGCTTTTAGTTTTACTGACGTTTAATGAATAGGGAATGTTCTAGGTGCAACAGATAGTGATCCAAAGTAATACGTTCTGGTACTGGATTGGATCATAATCACGGACCTTCGAAATCCAGAAACAATATTATTTAATATTTAAGTGGTTATGGTGGAGCAGCGGTGGCCCAGTGGCGGCGGCCCCGACTTACGAACAGTAAGTCGTGGGTTCAAACCCAGACAGGCGCATTACTTTGTGTAATTTATTTCATCACCACTGCTCTCAAAACGGTGAAGGAAAACACGGTGAGGAAACCGGCATGTCATTGAATCAAAAAATCGAAGACATGTGACATCTACCAATCCGCACTGGGCCCGCGTGGTAGATTATAGCCCATTCCCTCTCAATGAGAGGAGGCCGTGTCCCAGTAGTGGGAGCATTATAGGCTGATGATGAAGTGGTTATTTTACCCAAACGTATTATTGGCCGTCGACTCTGCAAATGTTTGAGAAACAAAAGCGAATCAGTCAGCGGCTAATGTAAATCTTTCGTAAGAACATTTTGTACTAAATACTCAAATTCATAGTCAGCAGTCTTACGCTTATCCCGAAGTACTTACCTTATAATATCCAAGTCTGTGTTTCAACTGATGTTATTTCCAAATGAAATTAAATAATAATCAACTTCATACCAGTGTTCATAACATTGATTTCAGATGGCTAGTTTTATTTTTCATATATCATTCCTCTCCTTCCCCACTAAAAAAACAAAACCTCTCTCTTTTGTAATATTTAAAATAGTATGTTGCAGCGCACTGAAAAACATCTTCATCAGCTGTTGATTAGATTATGTTATCCTCTAAACCCAAATTCGTGCAAAAGTTACATTTTATACACAGTGCACGCAGATTAAATGTGTCTGCAATCATAAAACTCAAATCATTAACACAACAACATTGACCATTTTTTATTTACAAAGCAGCCCCTCTTTTAATTAATTACATCCACATTTTTAACCCCCAAATTACAACGTAATTAAGTATCGTAAAACGGCCAAATAAACAATAGAAATGCAATTATTAAATTCTCGGACGGGAAAAATCACAGTCACAAGTGCTGCGAAGAAATTTACGACCCCCCTTGTACGTGGGGTTCAACCCTGGACCCCTAGGGGCTCTCTATATTAAAGGAGGGTTGTATACTTATTAAAAGTGGAAGTGCAGTGACGCAGCGGGAATACCTAGTCAAACACCTTCGGGCTTCGTCCCTTATTGGTCACCGGCTGTTATTAAACGGTTTTGATTTTCCTACTTTTGTTTGTCAGTAAACTAAGTATAATGTATTAGGCTCTAATTGAGTCTTTGGCTAGTTTGGGGTTAAAGGTAATTTTAGTGAAAGTTGACAGGTAATTATGGGGCAAACTTAGTATAGTTTTAATTGAACGTCAATCATTTACTCGTAGGTAAGTAAATTGATGTCTAAAACTGAAGTAGTTGATTAATATTTAATACTCAAAACTTACACAGTCGCTTACGGGATACTTAATTAGGACTTCACAATACCTAGTGATCAGTAGCGAAGGGACATTTTTGTAACAGGTAAACCAGTCCGGTGCATATTTTTAATGATGTTTGAAAAAAACCATACATCGAACCATTGGAGTGCAAATATGATCAATATTTGAATTTCGTACAAAGCTCAAGTGGCTTCCTATACGTCTTCGCCGGAATTCTCATATCCTAGTTCAGCTTTACAGTATTCTGTTTAATCCTACAACTCCCTCTTATCTTAAAGAACGTTTCAAGTTCCTTCATGACACACATAATAGATATCTGAGGTCATCAGAAAACTTAAGACTAGAGATGCCGATGCATTCCACCAGTTTCTATGATAAGTCTTTTACAGTACAAGCAGTACACAGGTTATGGAATGCCTTGCCAGTGTCCACAGTATTCTATTCTATTCTATTCTATGCCATTTGTAGTTTTTAGTCATATTTAGGCAATCATGTCCTATCTGAATTACCTACATTGTTTTACTTTTGGCTATATTAGACTCCAGTACAGTGGTTATTCCGAAGGGAAGCCGGTAGGTTTCGAGTTGTTTGAACGCCTCGCCACTGCTAGTGATACTGTGAGTGTGTTTTGCCGTGACTTTATGTTGAGTTCCAATAGTGCGCGTAGCAAAAGACTAAGAAAGAGGGTAGACAGATTTGTCTCATCCTCATCATCAGCCTATAATGTTCCCACTGCTGGGACACGGCCTCCTCTCAATGAGAGGGAATGGGCTATAATCTACCACGCGAGCCCAGTGCAGATTGGTAGATGTCACATGTCTTCGAATTTTTGGTTCTAGGACATGCCGGTTTCCTCACGATGTTTTCCTTCACCGTTTTGAGAGCAGCGGTGATGAAATAAATTACACAAAGTAATGCGCCTGCCTGGGTTCGAACCTACGACTTGCTGTTCGTAAGTCGGGGCCGCCACCACTGGGCTGCACCGCTGCTCTCCCGATTTGTCTGCACCGTATAGATTATTTACAATCCACCATTCTTCAGTCATCTCACTATCATGGCG
Organism: Xestia c-nigrum; assembly: GCA_916618015.1. NCBI lineage: Eukaryota > Metazoa > Arthropoda > Insecta > Lepidoptera > Noctuidae > Xestia > Xestia c-nigrum. The sequence continues at coordinate 9,323,832 of OU745258.1, read as the reverse complement.
ACAAATAAAGAATCTTATCTTATCTTATGGCTTGCAACAGCTACGAAATATTAGGAACTCACAATAGCTGAAAATCACAGACGATATTCCGTTAGTTGAAGTATTAATAAACCGTGGAAGCTTAATACTTATATTGAGAATTTTCAGGAAAAATAAACTAAAGAAAAGAACGAAACTCACTATTTACAAATAAAAGAACAACTAGCAGGCTTATTTGGAAAAAGAAAAAGAACAAAGATTTAAAGTACAAGCTTGTAACGACATTGAAATTAAAAGGCAGAGACGAACTTTTATTCCACTCGTTACATTAGAAAGTTCCGGTGAATTTGCTCACGCACCCTCTTTTAAATGAATTATTCAGGGCGGCAAAATACAGGGTAAAAAGTTTAAAGAGCCAGTTGTCTATCTAACTGTCAATAATGTTCTTTAATTTATTTTTGTAGTCGCGTGCATTGGGTTCTTATTTATATTAGCATTATTAGCTAATTTTGTTCCTGTAATTGATTTAGAAACACAAAATAATTTTCCTACTACTTACCACAAGTAAACGTATGAATGTTTGTTGAAATAATCAAGTTTTGAATGTAGTGTATCCATGGAGTTTCTTGCCCATTCTTCTCCATGAGATTTACGAATTTGAAATGGGCAGTGCAATCACAGTTATTATGCCTGTGATTGGACTGAATGTAGTTTATTTTTGACTTTGCAAAAGAGCCCGCCACGGGTCTATTTGACATGAATGCTGAGTTAAGTTGAGTTGAGTGACTCCTTAAACTTGTATTATATCCAAGTTATTTAATGCCACTTAATTAATATTACACACTATTTAGGTTAGGTTAGCTATTGAACTACCAATAAAATAGATTCGAAAGCTATAGACTATTCTCGCAACAAAAGCTTAAATCGTTGTCGACTGTTAAACCACGACACGGCAAGCTAGACGGTTATAAAAATACTCTAAACGTGTTCCAAATAAAGGCTTAGGCCCGCCTCTAAATCTGCTCGAAAAGACCGACCTACAGAAAGTTATAACATCGTTAGGCTTTCAAACTACAATATAAACTAGTCTTAGAGGAAAATCCCTCTCATCCTAGTACATCTGCGCGATGACGTCAGGTGGAAGGGATAGCGAGACGAGAACGGAGCAGTGCGGTACGGCACTTCACTTTTGCGTCGGCGCTCGGACGAGACGGTTGTGCTCTTGGGTGCTATTTACGATATTGGTGGCCTCTAATTTTGATTTCGATTGTTTGTGCTAGTTTTGTTATTTTTAGTTTTGATTTAGGTTATTTTGTGATTTTGCTCAGGTTAAGATAATTTAAATAATTAAAGAGAGGTTAGGATTGTTAGTGTGTTTCTTTTTAAAAACTTAATTTGATAAGAAGTTTGTAAGTTCAGAAGTGGGATCATTTACGCGACTTTGATCGTTCTCCACTCTTTTATTTAAAAAAAAAAAAACCACGTGGTCGATCAATATTTTTCTAGTAGTTTAGTGCTTTGTTCTTTTTGTAAATAGTTGCGGTTAGTTATTATGCCGAGTAGTGATTATTCTGGTGGTGAAACGCCACCCACGCGTCGAAGTAGGAGTCGTGATAGTCGAAAACGTAGGCATGGTTCACATAAACGTCGCGACCGTCGTTCAAAACGACGCGATCCGTTAGATCAGATTTTGCAAAGACTGAATGCACTTGAGGAGCGCCTGCCGGTAACTGCGACTAATTTGACAGCCCCGTCTCGTCCTTGCGTTAGAGGCAGCCCCTCATCCGTGGTCTTGGACGTCACCGAGACTGCTGCTGAGGTTGGCGTAGCGACGCCCTCCACGAGCCGCCCTGCGGAAAAACCGTGCGATACTAGCAGCATGGCGGATGGGATTGTCGGTGCACTCTCTTCATTGTTACAAGTAAGATCTAAGCATTACTATATTTCAAATTTCGATCCAAGTGTGCATGATTTTGATGTGTGGTGTGCGGAGGTAGACCGTGGCCGAAACTTGAACGGTTGGGATGATCATGAGTGTTTTGGGCGTATTGGTGGTTGTCTACGTGGTGACGCCAAAACGTGGTTGAACCATTGGGTGACAAACGATCGCTCGTGGTCGAATTTTAAAGCCGAGTTTCGATCGTTGTGTCCACGTGAAGTCGATATGGCTACTGTGCTGTATGACGTTATGAGTACAACGTCTAACAAGTTCACCACGTATGCAGAGTACGCTCGAATGTCCCTACTACGGTTAAATATCGTACGAGGGCTTTCGGATGAGCTCAAAACCGCCATAGTAGTTCGTGGCATCTCCGATCCTCAAGTGAAAGCCGCGGCTACCAACGCCAAACTGCAGCCGAAAGATTTGGTCGAATTTTTGTCCGTGTACGTTAAACCTAAGAACACGCAAAGTGCTACCGGTAATCCCATACGCTCGTCGGCTGCTGAAACGTCCAATCCTCGTAAACGCGAAGCGTCTAGGAGAGGACAGGTGACATGTTTCTCGTGTGGCAAACACGGTCACAAACAAGCTGATTGTTCAAAAAAATCAAAAGTTGATTCAGCCACTTCTAATTCTAAATCTACCTCCTCTGAGACTTCGAATTTAAAAGATACGAAGTCTAATACAAAACCAGTCAAAGTGATTTGCACCTATTGTAAAAAAACCGGTCATCTTGTTGATTCGTGCTATTTAAAGCAACGTATGGATTCTAAGTCCAATGATAAAAATAGTAGTGACGTAAATTTTTGCTCCGCGTCGATTCCGGACGAAACAACGTGATGACGGCGATTATTCAAAAACTACCCGTAGATGTTTTAATTGATTCTGGGTCTGATATTTCACTTATTTCTAGATCGGTTTTAAAGCATTTTAGTTTTAATCAATTGCCAACCTATCGTAGATTGCGAGGTATCGGTAGTCAAGATATCGAGTCTACTTCTTTTGTTAAGACTATAATTGAGTTCCCTGAACTATCATTAGAGGCGGATCTTTATGTAGTACCACCAGATTGCATTCAGGCACCTGTCTTGGTAGGGACTGACATTTTAAATCGCGATGGTGTCATCTACATTAGGACGATTGACTCTCAACGATTGATGAGAGTTGATCAAGTGTACAATGTGTCGTCTGTGGAGCTGGCTGACCAAGTGAAGACACCCTTAGTTGGTGATGACAAGAAACGTTTGTTATCTTTGATTGACGAGTTTTCTGAAACGTTCACCACTGGCACAGCGACCTCCACAGTAAACACTGGGAGCATGGAGATTAGGCTTAACAGTGACAGTCCGATAAGTTATCGACCGTACAAGCTTTCTGCAGACGAGAAGTTACGCGTTCGCGGCATAATTAGTGATCTTTTGAGTAAGGGCATCATACGAGAATCCCAATCAGACTATGCAAGTCCTATCATCCTCGTAAAGAAAAAGAGCGGGGAAGATAGGATGTGCGTAGACTACAGAGCCTTAAACGCTGTCACTGTTAAAGAGAGATTTCCATTACCACTAATCGATGACCATATCGACAAATTAGGCAACTTCAAGTATTTTACCAGTCTTGACATGGCTACTGGTTTTCATCAAGTACCAATGAAAGACAATGCCTCTATTAGTAAAACTGCCTTTGTGACGCCTGAAGGGCATTATGAGTATTTGAAAATGCCCTATGGGCTGGCTAACGCCCCTGTCGTGTATCAGCGCATTATCACAAAGACACTCAAGCATCTTATAGACACTGGCCATGTATTGACCTATATTGATGACGTACTGATCATGTCCAATTCAATCGAGGAAGGCCTAAAGGTATTGCGAGAGGTTTTAAAAACCCTCTCAGCGGCAGGTTTCTCAGTCAATCTGAAGAAATGTACGTTTTTAGATACGGAGGTTGAATACTTAGGACGGCTGATTGGACATGGTCAGGTACGGCCGAGTCCGAGTAAAACTGATGCTTTAGTTAAGTCCTCGAAACCCACAAATGTAAAAGAGGTGCGTCAGTTCTTGGGGCTGGCAAGTTATTTCCGCAGGTACATTGCTGGATATGCCTCAAAGACTGCTTGTATTGCCAAGCTACTGAGAAAAGGCGTGCCTTTTGTTTGGGGACCGGAACAAGATGTCGCTCGCGACTATATCATTAAGTGCTTAACTGAGGAGCCAGTTTTAGCAATTTTTAATCCCAGTCTGCCCACAGAACTACATACCGATGCTAGTTCGATAGGATTCGGGGCTATTTTGCTTCAGGAACATGAAGGAAAACGTAAGCGAGTTGTCGGGTATTACAGTAAGTCCACCCAGGGAGCGGAATCAAAATATCACAGCTACGAATTAGAGACCTTAGCTGTGGTACGCGCTTTACAACACTTTCGGCACTATTTGATCGGTATAAAATTCAAAATTGTCACTGATTGCAATTCTTTAAAATTAACTGAACGCAAAAAAGATTTACTGCCTCGTGTAGCTCGCTGGTGGGTTTACATGCAGGACTTTCAGTTTTCTTTAGAGTACCGAAAGGGTTGCAACATGCAGCATGCTGACTTTCTCAGCAGACAGCCTGCTCACGTGTTCCAAATCCAAAATCCACGAAACTGGGCGAAAATTGCTCAAACTGCCGACTTAGAGACTCAGGATCTAATGCAGAAGGTTCGAGAAGGCCAGTTAGATAGCAGTCGATTTCTTATTAAAAATGACTTGCTGTACTATAAGTACACGCCTACTGGTGAAGACTCGCGTCTTCTGTGTTACATACCGAAAGGGCATAGACTTAGTCTTTTAAGAGTCTTTCATGACGATCACGATCACATAGGCGTAGATAAGACTGTCGATTTGATACTGCGTCACTTTTGGTTTCCTGGCCTTAGAAATTTTGTTAAAAAGTATGTTGGCCATTGTATCGTTTGTTTAGCACATAAGAAAGTGCCCCGAGCACCCCACCAACCAATCGAGTCTTGGACAAAACCGGACATTCCCTTTTCCGTGTTACATGCCGATGTTCTTGGGCCGTTGACAGAGTCCAACGGTTATAAATACATCCTCATAGTTGTAGACTCATTTTCCAAATTTTGCTTATTGTACGCGTTATACCGGCAAGATGCGGATGAATTGAAAAGGGTGTTTTCCAATGCCGTCTCACTGTTTGGCACTCCGTTAACTATAGTGTGTGACAGAGCTAGGATGTTTGAAAGTGCTGCGTTTCAAGAGTGGGTAACTGAGCTTGGGTCCTCTATACACTTCATCACACCTGAGATGCATCGCGAGAACGGCCAAGTCGAACGGTACTGCCGCACAGTCCTCAACATGCTGCGCATAGAGGTTAACAACAAGGGTGCTTCTTGGTCCAACGTCTTATGGAAAGTGCAGTTAACCCTTAACATCACGAAGCAGGCAACAACTCGCACCTCTGCCCTGCAGCTGCTGACCGGTGTTGAAGGAACCACTCCGGTTCTACGATCGCTGGTCCGAGACATTGCGCTGAGCGACTCTCATCCGAACCGAGAAGCCCTGCAGACTCTGAGGAGACAGAGGGTCTCGGAACTGCTTGCTGCCAACCAGCAACGACAGGACGCCTACGTTAATGAGGGTCGTCGCCAGCCCCGTACTTTTTCTGTTGGCAGTTTCGTGTTCGTCAGCAAGGGTTCACAAAGTACCGGCAAACTAGATTCCGGGATGCGTGGTCCGTACAAAGTTGTCCGGGCATTGCCTCATCACCGTTACGAGCTTGAGTTGTTGGCAGGCTCATATGGAAAGAAAACTCAGAGCGCCGCAGAACATATGGTTCAGTGGCGGGGTGAGTGGACCCCGAATACATGCGAGGCATTCTTCGGGACTGGTGAGTGAGCTGTGTTGTCCTGGTGTCTGGGAGTGGCAGCCAGAGTGTCACGTAGGTGACTTTTGTGTTGTTTACCTGGTACCCTTGAGGGGTAGTCAGAACGTCACGTAGGTGACCATGTGTGTGTTTACCTGGTACCCCTGTGGGGTAGCCAGAACGTCACGGAGGTGACCTTGTGTGTGTTGTCCTGATACTCCTCGATGCGGAGGCTTATCAGAGGGCCTCGGAAGTGGCTTCTTGATTTGTTGTTATTTATGTGTTGTCCTGGCGGTTGCCAGAGGGCCACTTTCGAGAGCTTCTTGTTTTACTGTTGCTCATACTATGTTTGCTGACATCGTTCATGAGTAGAGCTCCTCATTGATGATGCCTTCTTGCTTTGGTTACCCTTTGTAAGGGGATTGCTTGAGTGCACGCTTGCTGTCCGTTTGCAATGAGTATCCAAAGCTAAAATAATACATCACTACAATGTTGTTTTAACATTTCAGAAGAGAATGATGTTGATGAAGAACCATCAAATGAGGATGGACTACAAAGGTACCCTGCTGCAGAAATCCAAGCTGACGAGGTCGTTCAGCTGTCAGGAACGGCCGTCTTAGAGGAAAATCCCTCTCATCCTAGTACATCTGCGCGATGACGTCAGGTGGAAGGGATAGCGAGACGAGAACGGAGCAGTGCGGTACGGCACTTCACTTTTGCGTCGGCGCTCGGACGAGACGGTTGTGCTCTTGGGTGCTATTTACGATATTGGTGGCCTCTAATTTTGATTTCGATTGTTTGTGCTAGTTTTGTTATTTTTAGTTTTGATTTAGGTTATTTTGTGATTTTGCTCAGGTTAAGATAATTTAAATAATTAAAGAGAGGTTAGGATTGTTAGTGTGTTTCTTTTTAAAAACTTAATTTGATAAGAAGTTTGTAAGTCTAGATAAAAGCATCATAAATCTCATCCTAAAAACGTGATGTAGTAAATATAAATTTAACTTGAAATACACAGGTGCGTTACTGCGTGCTTTAGTGAAACATTATTTTTTTGGATTTGTTGTCAAATGCATGATTTCTGTTGGGCTCTGTTATGTCTCTATTAATTGCTTTTCATAGTCGCAAAGACGTTTGAAGCGTGGCATCTTTGGTTCATTGTCTGGTTACGTTGAAGAAGGCCTAGTGAATGTCGGTTTCGTATTAATACAATGGATTTCTGTGGGATTGACGAAAGACTACTTTGTTGGTTTAGTGGTTGCAAAGCGCGACAGTTGAGCATGAGGTCCTGGGTTCGATTCCCGGTTCAGCCAAAGTAATAACTGGTTTATCCATCAGGAATTTCTCAAAAGCAGCCACTGAGTTCTTGTGTCCAGTTGATGGCATGGGCTCGCTCACTTATACAAGGGGTTAAACATAATTGGCAAAATGTTCTATTTTATTCTTGATCTTTCCAACATCTTTCCTCTAATAAAATCTCACTTTATCTAACGTCTCTGGTCACCATTCTCAACAAACGAAAAACGCTATCTTTAAAATAAAAATGGCACTTACAAATCAATAATCAGATACCGGAGTACTCACAAACCAAGGGTAAATCTTTTTACCCCAGCAATTTCATTACCATCGTTTATCTATACCAACCAATATATTGCCACAGACTGTCAGAGTCAGCTCAGAGAATATTTTTGTGGCGTTTTAATAAAATTTACTCCTCCTTGCCAGAGGGCCCTTGGAATCGCGCGTGCAGTTTATTGTCCACCCCAAAAGAACGGAGGTACCTTTACAATTTCTTTTGTACATTCAGAAAAGTAATTTGCTTCACATTGGGATTTTCCTCGGGAGTCTTTTTGTCCATGTTTTCAGTTGAATGGTACCTTTCAATGCTTATTGTCAACATTAATCCGAGAGCTGAGATGAAGCTTTATGATTTTCAAAATGCTCTGTTATGGCCTTATGACCTCTAAATGTCTGGCTTTAGGATTTCTAATAATACATTTCTAGAAACCTAGGTATTGAAAATTGCTTTCATTGACATTCACAACGTGCAACTTGTTCAATATTCGTGTTCAGTTGAAATTTCAAATTAATAATTTGTTTATCGATTTTCGAACGCGCATAAGATGTCTCGTTGATGCGACTCTAAAAGAATGCTGTCTTTGAATTATAATGTTACTATTTTGATTCTCTACTTACAAAAGTGTCATTTCACTAAAGAACCGTTTCCACAAAATCCGTTCTCATAGAATATCTCAACATTCTCAAATTAATTAGAAGAAAACTAGTTCAGCTGTGGTACAGCTTAATTAGAAAACTAGGATAGTCGAACCAAATGTCTCCAAAATGTATAACCACTTTAAACACAGACAGAGTACAATCAAACTTTGAAACTTGGAAGTCCTTGTGAGAAGGTCCTTCAAAATAAAATAACTAAAAACAAGAACGAAAAAAAAGCAGAAATAAGCATCACCTTTGTACCTATTTTCTATTCCTTTCTTCTTTACTGTATTTAGTGTGTACATAAATTGTTAAATAAATAAATAAATAAACGTACAAGTCGTACAGCCAGTACTAGGTACTACATTGTTCTTTTAATTTGGCGCTTGAAGTACATTGACAGGAGGCCGCTTTTTATTTCAAGTACACACATGATATGAGATATCATCATAGAATGTATACTAATTAATATTATAAAGCAGAAGAGTTTGTTTGTTTGGTTGAACGCGCTAATCTCAGGAACTACCGGCTCGAATTGAAAAATTATTTTTGCATTGGATAGTCCATTTATCGAGGAAGGCTATAGGCTATATAACATCACGCTGTGCCCAATAGGAGCGGATCAGCAATTAAAAATGTTACAAAATCGGGGGGAATTTTATTCCCTTCGTGAGCTTTTTCTCTCTTATGTGACGCAGACGAAGTTGCTAGTGATTTCATAATTTAGTTCGCGTTCTTTCTTTCTTCTTAATCGTGTAGTTAGTCATGTCTAAACTAGTGTCAGATTTTTTATGCCGCCCATGGGTCTCTGACTTGGCTTTACAAGCCGTTAAGAAATATTCTCAGACTTCTTGGTTTGCACGTGATGTATTCCTTCACCGAAGCAAGTGATTATACAGGGTGTAAACCACCTCATCACAAAGCCGTTAACCCAGCATTCAGTACATCAAACTAAGTATCTTCACGCAAAAAATATTACTGGGAAACATTTTTTTTTTGAAGTTATAAATCATGTTTTGTGGTAGAACTCAATGTAATGCACTTAAAACATAGTGCTGATGGATGGATTGAATAGTACGGGGGTCGTAGAGGTGTTACAAGTTAAAATCTTACAAAAAAAACTTGTACTTATTTAAAAAAAAACTTGTCAAAAAGTTGTAACTTTGACATATCTCCGTAACTAGCAGGTTCCCAGGTATGGTGTAGAACAAAAAAATGATCGCAATGATGGGGAGAACAAGTGCCTTTCGGCTTCGTGAAGAGGTGTTTCACACCCTTTATTTATACAATACGCACACGATCCCAAAAATCAGAGGTGTGTATCTTGGGTTCGAATTCGAGACCAATGACTTGGTGGTCTGACGGTCACACCAATAGACTATCACTCATCATCATCATCATCATTTCAGCCGAAAGACGTCCACTGCTGGACATAGGCCTCCCCCAAGTGTCGCCACATTGACTGGTCCCGTGCGATTTGCATCTAGTGGATTCCCGCAGCCCTCACCAGATCATCTGTCCGCCTAGTGGGAGGCCTTCCAACACAACGTCTTCCGGTTCGCAGTCGCCACTCCAGAACTTTTCGGCCCCATCGGTCATCCTTTCTGCGTTCTGCGTTTTGTTTACTCTGCTACTTTGCTATTGTTGGTAAATATTTTTGTGTAACTGGCTGTGGGAATTTTTAATATTAAACACAAGATGGCGGCGATCGTTCCAGCCCTGTTCAGGTATAGGTAGTATTTTATAGCCATCTTTAACCTAGAATAAAGTCTGTAAAGAGTCATAAACCACGGTGAAACCATATACGATATTAATATTCGATCAAGAAAAATTAATAAGGGTGCGACGACATCAAGAGGGGACATGCCGTAAAAAGACCGTAACATTTATATGAGCCGATAAAACTGAATGATATTAATATTAAAGCGTATCTGTTGAATTTGTTTTATGTACAAATTATTAGATATGGTAATGAAATCATTTTATAAGAAAAAGTGTTTCTGATGTCTACATTTTTAATGTGAAAATGATAGCGGAGAATTAAACGGTATTGTGTTTTTTGGAGCAAACTGTTAATAAACTCTCCATTCTTAGGAGTTTTTGTGAGGCTCATTACATACTACAAAAAGTATGTTTAATATCACCTGAATCATAAAATTACAGTTCCAGATTTTAATTTTTAATAACATCAGAAACAAAAAAAGACAAAACAAAAGACGTCTAGTAGATACATTTTTAATAACATCGACGTTAACAAAGGTTCCATTAAAGCTACTCAAAAACGCGACAACTGGCAGCATTAAGCAAATGGAGTGTTTTATAGAAAAAAATAAAATTAAAATAAAATTTTCGCAACCCGTCCGCCGCGCCTCACAAAAACGAAACGGAACGATTGTTTGATCGCCATTAAAAGTTTTCGAAACATTTTATTGTTTGCTGAAGGATGGGAGCGTAAACAGAAAATGCCGACTGTTTAAAAAGAGAACAACTCCGTATTCAACTGTTTTTAGGTAGCAACAATAATAAGACTGGGTAACTTTAAAACCCCTTCGTAGCTGATAAAGATCTTAGTTGATGAGAAATGTTAAATTAAATGATTCGGAGTAAAATAACAATTTGGTAACTTAAATCTTAAGCAGTACATTTTCATTAAGTGTTACTTAAAATCGCAATATTTTGTACTTTACAAAAATATTGATTGATTTTTAAATAATGATATTTATTACAAGTACTGTATTACATACAATTTATTACTCAGTAAAATAAGACACCTCTGTAAAAGATTTTGTGGTATTATGTAAAAAGTTGTCAGAACAAATTATAAAGTCTGTCTAAGTATTTAAAATTAAGTCTAAATGACAGTTCCCAGACAGTCTCATAGTAGGTCTATAATTAATATAAGTACTAAAGTGGACTTTATTACTTTGGCAAAATATTCAGATATTAAAAGCCAACTTGTCTCTTTTGGCTACTTTGCTTGACGACTAAACGACTATTCTTCTAAAGTCTTTTCTAAAAGTTTTGGTATGGTCTTTGAAATGTTTCAAAGTTGTCGACATCAATTTGTAGGAAGCATCTGTTTTGAGAAAGGCGTGTGTCATAATGGCGCAGGAGACGTGCAAGTTATTATTATTATGACCCATTTATTTCAGACATAATCTATAATAATATGTGTTAGTAACAATTTTCTTAACCCTAGAAAGATAATCTACGTCAAAATGACTCTGAAATATTGTTGTATCTTTTTAATTAGCGCGAATCCGGAGTCGTGCTTTTCAGACATTTCACTCGCCGTTGGGAGCTAGCGAGAGGCGACTGCGTCACTGAGGTAAGTGCCCGCCATTTTTAACCGACTTCTAAAAAAGGAGGAGGTTCTCAATTCGGATGTTTCTATTTTTTTTTTTTTTTTTTATGTTTGTTCGGGCATAACTCCGTCGCTTGCCAACCGATTTGGAAAATTCTTTTTTTGTTGGAAAGAGTATTCTTTCCAAATGGTCCCATATCCACCAAGTTGGGATCTGATGATGGAATCTTGGCGAAATCGAGGGAACTCTTCAAATTTTATATGAAAACGTGTTGCGATTTTGGTTTTTTCTACAACAAGTGAAGCATTTGCGTTTGATAAGAACCATTTTACCATCAGATCTGATGATGAAGCCAAGAGTCACGGAACTCCATAATGAGACAATGTACCATAGTCGTGTTTGGGCTTGTTGTAATTGTAACGGTATGCCCTTTCCATGTATCAAGCACATGTGAACCACTAAAAAGTGAAAAATAAAAACTTTTTTGCAAAAAATAAAACCGACTTCAAATAAAAAAACAAAAAAGTGAAAAATAACTTTAGCTTCTGAAGTCGGTGACAAAAAAACTAAAGCAATCAAACAAAGGTCACCGACTTCATAAGCTAAAGTTATTTTTCACTTTTTTGTTTTTTTTTTTGAAGTCGGTTTTTTTAAGATATAAAAATCACAGGAGTGATGAAATATTTGAATTATTTTTAGTGTCGATAGTGGTTCATATTCATTTTTGATATTGTTTTTATTTTATAGGTATTTAACACAACAGGTTGTACTGCCACAACATAATGGGGACTAGAGTTGGACTACAGAATTTGATGAAGACCATAATTATCCTGTCTGCTCTTTTAGAGAGTGATGAGGAGTCACTCTGTCCTGACACCGATAGTGAAGTCTAAGATCATGAGAGCGAGGATAACGTCCAGAGCGATGAGGAAGAAAGACTTGCGGATGAAGTGAGGGAAGAAGTGTCGTCATCCATTTCCCTGTGAAATGGACTGTATTGAAGAAGAAGACTCTGGACAAGCGACTCTTTCAACGGCTTCTCGTCGTCTAATTTCGTTGCCTCAAAGAACCATCAGAGGTAAAAATAGACATTGTTGGTCAACCTCTAAGTCTTCAAGACGGGGCCGAGTTTCAGCGCAAAACATCATCATCAAAATTTATACACGGGTCTAACATCGCCATTCGTGAGAACGCGGTTGGCTGTACCTACTTTGAAAAGATATTTACGGGACACTATTACAAATAACTTATTGCCATTAAGTAATGGTGATTCAACACAAGAGGATGCTGACGAGCCAGTAACCAAAAAACGTGGCTATTGGTCTTCTAAAATAAAAAGAAAGGCATGTGCCATGTGCAAAAGATGTAAAGGTATTATTTGCCGAGAGCATAACATTGATGTGTGCCTAAAATGTTTTGCTGATTTTTCTGCAGTATTTTCTAGTTATTGTTACATTACATTATATTTATTAATTTTGAATATAAGAAAAAGTACTGATTGAAGATGATAATATGATAAAACTTTAGAAGAAAGGAGAAGTTCCTATGTTTCGTTATTTTTTTTAGAAGTTTTAACTTTCTGTTTTTTTTAATAATAAATAAATAAATATAAATAAATATAAATATTTTAATTTCATTATATGTTGTAGATAAAAAAAATATTTATTGTATTACTTGCATCGGTACAAACGTTTTTAATAACAGCTACTCAAAAAGGAGGAGTCAACTTTTCGTATGATTATCTTTAACGTAATAAACGTTAAAGATAATCATACGATTATCTTTCTAGGGTTAAGATCTATGTTAGTAAGAATGTAATCTATTAAACATCACAAGCCATATAAGTGTTAGTAACAATTTTCTTAAGATCTATTACTGGTATTACTACCCATACACATTTTAAAGGATTTTTCATTTTTTAAGAATCTGTCGAACTACGTACGGTCAAATTGTGGACTGTGTGCCGACACCGAACACTGACTTATATTTCAGAGATTCATTTTATGAAGTACTGACCAAGTACGGACAAAATCCAGGCCGTATATAATAAACGTAATTGTCACAATCTTCTTGATCCAATAATAACATTATACTTTTTCGTCACTGAAACAAAAAAAATCCTTCCATTCCTTTGCAGAAAATCTCCTATCTTGTTTTTATTCAATGTGACAACAACAGTAGCCTAAGTTAAATCTTTTAAAATCAGCTAACTGCCCGTAAAAGTACCGCCAATATCGGTCCAACCTTTGGAGATTTCCCGGAAAAAACAGAGAGAGACGGACGAAAAAAAGCTGTCATTTTGAAATGACAAACATAAAAGAACGTTAGATGCTCCATATCTGATGGCATAATTATGTACAAAATACAGTAAATCTCGTTTTCATGAAATAGGTTAAACGGTGAACCTTAGCAAACGTTTTCCCCCATATGGTGTCATGATTGTACCCCTTTTTGCCCGTTGATCAAATATTTAAATGATGTTTGCTCGACCAATGAACGCACGCCCTAATGCGAATATGAATTTAGGCGGGAGACGAAAAAACTCGAACGAGTAAATAATTCATTGAATTGGGAAAAGTAAAAGCACTCTTCGTTGGAGTAGAAAACGCGTCTGTCTGTCCGTCTGTCACTTACTTATGACATCAGAGTTCCCTGCCTAAAAATTACTTTGAAACAAACGGAAAAAAAAACTTCCTATTCTCGTTCTTTGTAAGTGTTTGTGTATTTATTATGTAGATCTGACTGTTTGAGATGTTTAGGTCCAGGATGGGCCGTTTTTTAAATTGCTTTGGTACAGCAATGAATATGTCAAATTCTTGCGGTGTACTAAATGAATCAACTGTATATTCCTAATCTAATTTATTCTAAGTGATATCATCTATATTGATGTCACCGTAAAATTGTCAATCACGTTAAATGGTAATCTCTCTAGCGAGATTGTAAACTCTCGAAATATTGTCAACTGAACATACTGCTACAATATAACGCATTATTTTTCGGTACATTGTAACCTATCGAAGTGAAACCGTAATATTGTGAAATGTATGCGAAGGACGCCAACTCGCGCGGTATGCAGGAGGGGGAGAGAAGGAGGGGTCCCCCTTGCCCCATGGTACCACTCTTATGAAAAGATAATGACGTACCATTCCTGAGAATTACCGATTAATATACTTGTTAGGATAAGGTGGCAACACTGGGACAGGATGGCTAGATCTAAGATGGCGATAATAAAAGAGAGACGTTCTTATGATTTAAAAATGTTAGGATAAGGTGGCAACACTGGGACAGGATGGCTAGATCTAAGATGGCGGAAATAAAAGAGAGACGTTCTTATGATTTAAAAATGATTTTTATTTAAACCACCAACCAAAGTAACAATGGGAATGTTGGATCAGATGAAACCTCTAGATCTGTAGAAGTGGATGCTGGATCCCAGTCAGATGATACTTTGCTGGAAGATAGTCCTGTATATGTAACTAGAGTTGGTCGCAAAATATATAGACCTAAGAGATATGATGATTAAAATGATTGTGTCTTATCCAGATACTCAAAATGTTTAATCATTACCTACTGAGATTATGCTACAAAATGATAACATATATTGCTTTGTTTAATTTTAAATTATATTAGAAGTGTATTCAAAGTAGGTTTAGTTTTTATTAATTTTAAATTATATTAGAAGTGTATTCAAAGTAGGTTTAGTTTTTTTTTGTTTAATAAATTCAAGTTATGTTTAGTAATTCTTACGAGTGTAAACTTAGGATAAGTTTTCTTTATTTTAATTAAGTGACCTACCTACTTTATAAGACTTGTGAAGGAGGATGTTAGGATAAGGTGGCAACACTGGGACAGGATGGCTAGATCTAAGATGGCGGTAATAAAAGAGAGACGTTCTTATGATTTAAAAATGATTTTTATTTAAACCACCAAGCAAAGTAACATGGTGACATGTTACTTTGCTTGGTGGTTGGTGGTGAACTGCAATAAATCAGCACCTATCTTTCCTTGGGAAAAGATAGGTGCTGATTTATTGCAGTTCAATAATAAAAAATATTTAGTCATTGTTGATTACTACTCAAAGTACATTGAACTTGCTCAACTAAACAATGATTCTACAGCAAAAAATGTAATATTACAATTTAAATCAATATTTGCACGACATGGAATCCCTTTGAGATTGTATACAGATAATGGACCACCATTTGAATCAAAAGAATTTAATTCTTTTTGTCAAGAATGGGACATAGATCATGTCACTTCTAGTCCCAATTTTCCACAGTCAAATGGTCAAGCAGAGTCAGCAGTTAAAATTGTTAAAAATATATTGCAGAAAGCATATGATGAAAATAAAGATCCATATCTGGCTTTATTGCATTATAGGTGTAATGATAAAGAGTACATGAAATCTCCATCTGAATTATTAATGTCTAGAAAACTGAGATATAATTTACCCATGTCAAAAGAGTTGCTAAAGCCTAAAGTTATAAAATTTGAAGGGCAAAGGGAAAGGATTAATAAGCATAAACAAAAATATAAGTTTTACTATGATAAAGGTGCTAAGAACCTACCTGCATTAAATAAAGGTGATAATATCATGTTTAAGAAAATTCCTGACAGTAGTTGGGAGCCTGGTGTAATTAAAGAAGTTCTTAAAAATTGCCCAAGGTCATATTTGGTAGAAGCTGACAATGGAAAAGTATATCGTAGAAATCGTAGTCACATATTACATGTCAAGTCTAGAAATGTTGATTTAATGCCTAAGGCTTCTACAAGGGCCCTGTTAAATAAAAGGTACCAAATATTAAAACAAGATCAATCTTTAACTGTACCAATATCATTATCAAGTATGTATGTCAGAATGTGTCTTCCTAAACCGAGTTGTGAGTGTGACATTCAAGATACAAGTATTAGTCATGATCAATCTATGTCAAATGTTCAAATAGATGGTCGAGAGTCTTTGTCAAACATAGAATTAAATAGTCATGAGTCTTTGTCAAATGTAGAACTATTAGAGAGTAGCTCGGTTCATGAAAATATAGTCTTGTCATCTGAAGAATCCTCCATGGCTGGGGAATTTGAGGATGCTGAATCTGAAGAACCATCCATGGCTGGTGCATATGGGAATGTTGGATCAGATGAAACCTCTAGATCTGTAGAAGTGGATGCTGGATCCCAGTCAGATGATACTTTGCTGGAAGATAGTCCTGTATATGTAACTAGAGTTGGTCGCAAAATATATAGACCTAAGAGATATGATGATTAAAATGATTGTGTCTTATCCAGATACTCAAAATGTTTAATCATTACCTACTGAGATTATGCTACAAAATGATAACATATATTGCTTTGTTTAATTTTAAATTATATTAGAAGTGTATTCAAAGTAGGTTTAGTTTTTATTAATTTTAAATTATATTAGAAGTGTATTCAAAGTAGGTTTAGTTTTTTTTTGTTTAATAAATTCAAGTTATGTTTAGTAATTCTTACGAGTGTAAACTTAGGATAAGTTTTCTTTATTTTAATTAAGTGACCTACCTACTTTATAAGACTTGTGAAGGAGGATGTTAGGATAAGGTGGCAACACTGGGACAGGATGGCTAGATCTAAGATGGCGGTAATAAAAGAGAGACGTTCTTATGATTTAAAAATGATTTTTATTTAAACCACCAAGCAAAGTAACAATACTAACCTCAAAACACTTAATATTCCCCTAAAAAGCGTAGTGGACGGAGCCCCGCTACGCTGGGCCCCCTATTTCTGTCTGCGAGGTTTAAAGGAACCTAACTAACCTAACGTGGGGGTGCCCCTAGTCCCGATTATGGAGGCAGGGATTCTTCCGTCGCATGCATTTCACAATATTACAGTTTCACTTCGATAGATTACAATCACTGACATTGATAATAAAACTCAATGATTAAGAAAAAATAATGTTTTCTCGTTTTATATAGAGTCTCTGTCTAATTTTACATTCCAATTTTTAAATCAAACTATCTTTTTGCGAGAAAAAACAGCATGCACTTAACTAAAAGTACTAACGGGATAATATCCTTGATTTTCTTTCGTTTTTATGAGCTTCAAGTATAATGAAAAACCGTGAATGTCTAATACAGTGCAGCTAAAGTTCAAAACTTTCCAAACGACACAACTACAGTACCTGAAATACAGAAATTCTATTCCTAACCCACCACCTGCGTTCAAACACTCAATAACTATTCCTTTCAACACAACCTAAGCGACATCAAATGAAATACAAAGAATATTGGTCGTAATGACCGTCCGGAGTCTACCGTACCCACGCCCCTTCCATGTCGGGCCTCGTAATGGGATATCTAAAACCTATCCTGTACGGACGTATTACGTATCGACAGAATTGGCTTTGGTTTAACGTCGCTTAGTACTAGTCTGTGGAAGTGTGGGGTATAATAGACCTCTTCTTGGAGAAAAACAAGAGGCATTTGTTGCCATTGTTGTTTATGGTGGTTGTTGAGTATAAAACATTACAATAGATACATAAATAATGTAACTGTCTAATTGCAGGATAAATTACTCTTCTCCTATAAAGAATCAGTAATGATTATTTGATGTTTACTATATGCTGATTTAAAAGAGTGCCCATGGAGTTTCTTGCCCGTCCTTCTCCATAGAGATCTACGCTAGGGAATGGGCTACCACAGTGCTTTCACAGTTTTTATGTCTTGTGACTAGGACTGTAGCGATATTATAGTTATCTTTGTAGATCGACAGTTCAAAATTGCCTGTAATTGGTCTGTTGAACTAAATGCTTTGATTGATTTTGATTTGAAATTGACGAATAAAACATATTAAAGATTGCCTTCAATTCAGATTTAATTTTCTCAGACTCAGAAGACCATTAATTACCTCCGCACCTTTAATTCCCGAAATGAATTGGCGAGTTCGGAACTGCTTCTTTGTCAAAATGTGAAGATCTTTTTAAAAGCAGATGTCTTGATTTTTCTTTCACCTCCAATAACTCACTTTTTTGAGTCCCTTCAAACCATCATTTCATAATCTATTTATGAAGTTACATTTTACTTATCCTCAGAAACCGTTAAGTTTGGTTCAGTGTGGCCTTTTAGAAGGTAATTTTGACTCCTCCATGAAAAGGATTTAGTAATTGCATGATGGCCTCTTCTGAAATTATGTTCCAAGATTTTGATAAGTTATTCTTTTAATGTACTTTGAATGTCTGAGGATTTATCATATAATCATTTATGACTGGCTTCAATGTCGCATGAAAATTCCAGCTTGTTATTATGGAAAACTAAGCAATGAGGATTGACAAAACAGAATGAAACCTATTCAGCTCAGAATAAAGAAGAATCTCTCGACTATTCCGCCGACCTTCATTGCTTTTTATGACACCCAAGGGATAGGATCCGATCGGGACAGTTCATTTGAACGGAACCAATTCAGAAAGCTTTTGATTGGTAATAATAAGAGTAGAGGAAGATCAAATGATGGATGGACTGTGTAAATGATGATATAGCAAGAAAGGAGGTGTCTGATGAGAAGACGAGTAATGGAGAAGAATGGAAGAAGAAGACATGCTGCACCGATCCCAAATGAATTGGGATGAAAATTATCCCAGAAATCTTTTGCATTAATATTCAAAGAAGTCTCGATGTTTTGTCTTATATTCAAAACCGTACTCATCCGTGAGTAATTCAGCAACCCGTCCCACATTAAGATGGCCCATTTGGGACGAGTTGATGAACATTTTAAAAAATAATATTTTTACTGTGCAACTCGTCCCAAGTTTCTTTTTGAGTGGAACTTCAAACTTTATCAACGTTCGGTACAGTTATTAAGACAAGATATAACAACAATCGAAACAAAAGTACTAGGCCATCAGGAATTGAAGATGGTATTCCAATCACAAGTTTACTGGAGTAAAAAACCGTGTGAATCAAAACCCGGCTGACTGTAGC
The DNA here is from genome assembly GCA_916618015.1 of Xestia c-nigrum. Lineage (NCBI taxonomy): Eukaryota > Metazoa > Arthropoda > Insecta > Lepidoptera > Noctuidae > Xestia > Xestia c-nigrum. The sequence goes on along the minus strand of OU745258.1, from coordinate 9,304,588 downwards.
TGGTCACTAGCAATAAAATAAATAATTTCTTTCTTTCCCAATATGTTTTACCGCTAAAAGCTTGCAATCGTCCCTTTTTGTTAGCATAGAATTTACAAACTATTTTCAGTACATTGCTATGAATGCGAACAAGCGCATCTTTTCTGTAAAGCTTCAATCAGTATGCGTGCACATACAACACTTTCAATATGGCAAACTAAATTTTGAAACTTTTTCATATCGAGTGCATTTTGTTTAAATTGTTTGTTGATAAATAGTTTAAATGATTTTATGAATAATGGAAGTGTGAAGTGTTATTAGTAGAAGTGATTTTTTTGGTAAAATAGTGTAAGTTCTATTCTAACTTTATTTATTACTTGATTGGCTATTCAACCTTTACTAGTTTTCCACTGTTTGACTTGGGTCTTCCCGGTGAGCGATATATTAAAATTGTTTATTATTCAAGTAAATACATAAACAGATACAAATTATACACAAGAGATGTTACAACAGGCTTAAAATATTACCTATAACTAGTAAACCTAATGGGGTTGCTAGTGAGCCTCAAACTAGCCGATGAGCCTCTATATTCATCATCATTAGCATCATTTCACCCGAAAGACGTCCACTGCCGAACAAACCTCCCCAAGTGTCGCCACATTGATCGATTCCGTGCGACTCGCATTCAGCGGATTCTCGCAACTTTCACCAGGCCATTGGTCAACCTAGTGGGAGGTCTTCCAACGCATAAGTCTTCGGCTCCCGATCGCCTCTCCAGAACTTTTCGGTCTTGTCGGCCATTCACTTTGGTTCTTTTGCGCCTTTATCTAGGGGCTTGGTAAGTTGATTTCCGGAGTGGAGACTGGACACGCACAGAGCATTAGACAGGGGTTAAGGAATATGGTGGAAAGAAATGTGTGTGCATACGTGAAGCGGTGTGTGTTTGTATCTGTGTGTCACGGATATTTTTTGCATTGAATGATAGATAAAATAACGGAATACATCAATCTATGCTAAATTGACAATATTATAAACGGGTAAAAATTTCGATTTCAGACCATAAGGCGAACGAAGCCGCTGGTAAAAGCTAGCGTGGACAATAGACTGCCATAGCGTACTTGTACATAATTTTTTAATTTAATAATTTTTTATAATAAAAAATAATTCATAATCTGGATCACCTACACCTTAAACTTCTACATCAATCACTATTCAATGATATATGAATCGAAATTGCTAGCAGCAAAAAAAACTAAATACTGACATGTCGTTTATCGTCGTTCAATTTAGATCGACATTCAATAATCGAATGTTATTTCCATAATAATCATTTTATACGTGTCCAGTAACTTTTCACTTTACCCATGTCCATTACGGAGAATTCATTGACCAATTATAGTTAATACACCATAATTGTTCGCTACTTCCTATAGCCACAGTATAAAGTAACCAGTAGACCATCTATGGACAAATCAGATGGTGTGTGGCCTGTAAAGTTGTCAAGTAAACTTTTTGTAACTTGACTTTTTGTTGTTTTTGTTACTTTGCAATAAACGACGAAAGGAAACGCGATGAATGAATTGTGTGAAGAGTGATATGGAAGAAAATGGAGAAAATTATAACGTGACGGTTGATACTTAGAGGTTAATAGAAGAAGAAAACGTTTTGCGCCACCCGAAGCAACTGTGGTGATGATGATGATGACACATAAAAACGAACCACATAACTCGATAAACTCGCTAAATATAACTAGCAAATAAAAACCGATGATAGTCAGAAGCCCGAGGCTCAGATAACCAGTCTAAGTGTTTCGTATTACCTACCATTGGGTAATACGACTATCCATCCATGACTGACCTCAACATGGCAATGGCCTTTGGGGGGGTCAGATGGACAGTCGCTCCATTCTGGTTAGACTGGAAGTCGACCACATCATAGTTGGGTAAAGGGTAGGCAGATAATTTTTCCCGATGAGCTCCGACTTTTCTCGGGGCCGATACCGACAATTTGCTCCTAATTGATATACTGTATGTTAACTACTGTGCTATATCCCCCGTCTCATAAATAATAACCTGTTATTAGAAGCAATTATTTTAATATAAAGCATTTTTGAAATATCAGTTTTGAGTTGTTTGTTACCTTTAGTAATTTTTGTGATTATTGTTGAATCAAAATTAGAAAACGTTAAGTGTTTATCATCTATCTATTTAGTACCGGAGAAAACTTGGTTTGTAATGGCTGGTCAATCATCCACAGACCTATCTAAGCAAGCACAGCTTAAGCTGAAGATTAACCCAAACGGCTGTTATTATTTGAAACAGATGGCACTTGACCATCTACTAAAAAAGAAAAGTAGATATTCTGCCAAAATAAAATTGGGAAATATCGTTAGATATAATGAACGAGGTCGCGGGAAACAGCTTGGTTTTATGGTAACCAATAAATGTAGCTTTTTAGTTTATTTTCCTCTAACACTTTTCTGCTGTATGTTTGTTTGTATGGATTAAAATGAAGATCAGGCTCTCGAAAATCCAATAACCTGTCTTACCAAGGGATGTGACCTAATAACTGAGTTGTGGAGGTCAGATAAGCTGCCGCTCCATATAAAATACCTACTGGTAATCAGCTGCATCCGGTTGAAATGGAACCAAAGTCGAACTTTCGAAAAAGGCTGGCCAGGTGATGTTTAAATGGAAATGCAATTGAGCCTCTTTCAAACTTCCCATAGTTTAAACACCGGTAAAATGGGGGGAATGGAAACAAAACTTTGTAATGGATTTTAAAGTTGAATTCACATGATATGGTACCAACAAGTACCTACTCTATTGTGTTAACTAAATTATACTTAATTATAAAGGTACCTTGTTCGCAATATACAATATAAGTTCAGCGATAAAATCCCTTTCTAAGTTTTGTTTCCATTGACCCCTGGATCCCTGTTCCCCCCATTTTACGGGACTGTGTAGGTATCTTATAAGATACGCTTATAATAATAATCATATAACACACTACTTAGGACCTATTAATGTTTATATTTATCCGTGGTGCTAGGCAACTGGGCCTATCCTAGTTGTAAAGGTCCCTTTGTGTCTATTTTCCTTGTTACGTTCTTTCTCCTGCTAATTATAGAAGGAAGTGCAATTTTCGGTTCCTTCCTACTCCTACTATACTTATTTATTTATTATTTAATTTTTTACATTTTAGGAAAGCTTACAGACTAATAACATCATAATAACAAAATATATACTTAAATTGCTAATAACAAGCCTCCACAGATAAATACAAAAATTAAAGCAAAAGTTACAAAAACCTAGCACTGTTACATTATTATTTACAATTAACAATAAAGTTGGTTTATTCTAACCTATTGTTGTACTTTCTAATTAACCTCGTTGCGTTATTCAAGACAGTTAAATTCATTCTTGGGACTTCGCCGAGCTTCATTCTCTCGGTGCTTTTCTGGTGGTCAGCGCTGTTGATTCTGGATTTCAGGAGTTACAGTGGTTTAGGAATAGTGTGGCGGGCTTGTCCCATTAAAAAGCGGCCAAGTGCCAGTCGAACTCGCCCATGAAGGGTTCCGTATCAAAATTGTGTAAATTGCGGTTTACGATTTATGATGTACTAGCGGACGTCACGCGGTTTCACACGCGTAATTACCGTTCCCGTGGGAGTACGGGGATAAAATATATCCTATGTTACTCGTGGATAATGTAGCTTTCGAATGGTGGAAGAATTTTTAAAAACGGTCCAGTAGTTTTTAAGCCTATTCATTACAACCAAACAAACAAACAAACAAAGTTTTCCTCTTTATAATATTAGTGTAGATTAAAAAAAACGACTTACTAGATCTTGTTCAAAGCAATTTTCGGTGGAAGTAAGTCATATATTTTTTTTCACACATTTTTCCACTTTGAAACTGTCTCTCTAAATATGGGGATTATATATAACCCCCAAATATTATTGGTTTTTTTTTGTCTATTTTTGTGTAAAAATCTTAATGCGGTTTTCAACAGCATAGTTCTTATAGTTTCGGAAAAAAGTGGCTGTGACATACGGACGGACAGACAGACAGAAAGACATGACGAATCTATAAGGATTCCATTTTTTGCCATTTGGCTACGGAACAAGAGGTCACGGATACGATTCCCAGGTCAGGCAAAGTGTTACCATGTTTTTCCATGGGGTATTTCTCAATAATAGCCGTGGAATCTTTATAAGTGCCCGATTGATGTCAATAGGCTCTCCCCCTATTACATGAGACTTAAAAAATAACTGGCGAAATATCATTTATCATTTATCATTTATCGTTTATCATTTATCATTTATCATTTATCATTTATCGTTTATCGTTTATCGTTTATCATTTATCATTTATCATTTATCATTTATCATTTATCTTTTATCATTTATCATTTATCATTTATCATTTATCATTTATCTTTTATCATTTATCATTTATCATTTATCATTTATCATTTATCATTTATCATTTATCATTTATCATTTATCATTTATCATTTATCATTTATCATTTATCATTTATCATTTATCATTTATCACTGATCGTTCGCCCTAGACTACACTATCAATATAGGTCCACCTTAATGTTTGCGGTAGCTATCCGTAACTTAACTGGCTGCTTGGACTAACTTCTAGGATATCACTAGTTTGAGACTGTCGACGTTGGGTGTTCAATTGAAACTAAGTAAGCTTGAACTTAATGCCCTTACGGTTATTAGCGTTGCAGTGTGTCTGTTGGGAAACTGTTGGGGTGTCCAAATTGGGAAATATTGGACTCATTTGACAATCAATGCGTGGAAATTAAAACTCACTCACGCCACTCTTCTTGATCTAAATGCCGCTTAATGGGTGTAAAAAATCGAAGTCGACAGGCACTTGTTTTCCCCGTCATTGAGATTTTTTTTGTTTGGTTCGGATCCTTTTAGTTACGGAGATGTTAGGGGTCAAATATCCAACTTTATGTAAAGTTGTTTAAATACAAGTTTTACTGTAAAATTTTACTACAAACTACGACCTGTGTACTATTCGATCCATCATCACAATGTTTCGAGTGCGTTACATTGAGTTCTTTCACAAAACATGATTTTTCACCCCATAAAAAGTTGTTTCCCAGAAATATTTTTTTGTATAGGTACCTTTTTGACGTGATAACGTCTTATAAATTGATAATACCAGCAACACTCATGAAAAATAGTAACGTTCCATAGCATAGTAACGTTCCATAGTAACGTTCCACCTCCTTTTTTGTATTACATAAAATAATGATTATGACGTTATGACGTAAATCTATCGTCCGTAAACCGACTTTACAGACAACCAATTTTTTTTTTTGCCTTAGTTACGAGTAGTTCGATGTACAGAATGCTTTGTTGACAGCTTCGCGATAAGTCTGCTTACATCCTGTATACAAAGTGTAAAAAACACCGACGCTAAGACGATTACCATCGTATTCATTGCATCATTCTGAACCCCCCATACATAGAACAAATCAGTAATTAAAAAAAAAAAACCGCTGTTCTAAACATTTTTACCGTGTTGTAGGAAACTGCAGGAATCGTTTTAGTAGATCCGCAGATTACCCCTATATACAAACAAATAATACCTTTTCATTATATTATTATAGAAGAAGGTCGGTGCCCCGTCTTGTTACATATGTATACCAATAATAAATTAGAGCTAAAGAAAATCTAGCAAAAGCAAGTATCAAAACCGAGGCAACATGCCAAATTAACATAAACAACGTAACAAAATCTGAATACCAATCGAAACAATTGAGCCCAAGAAAGAATCTCAATCGGCCGCACTCAATCGAACAAAAAACTCTAGTCCTCTTAGAAAAGAAAATAAACAACAATTTTCAATTGGCATACTTCCTCAGACCAAGTTTCAGGGAAACAAAAGTACTACCTTGTACTGCACACAATTGTACTGAAGTGCATTTATTGAAGCGAAAAATTGGGCCACTGCCAATTTTATTTTTCAATTCCTATCGTACTGTACATACAACTGGTGTATATTAGGCTGTGTTTTCATTAAAAGTGGGCCCATATGGTTCGGCGAAACTACTGCGAAAAGATTAGTGAAATTTCTTGCGGAGTTTTATATTGCAGCGGCGCGTGATTCTGAAACTGTTGATGTTTTGCCAAGATTGTATGAGCAATACCGAAAGTCTATCGAAGTGCTTTCTTTTTTCATAATATTTTAATTTGAATAGTAAAACAAAAGTGTACTTAACTAATAAAAACATACATTTCGCTTCTTGTATTTAAGAACCATGTAATAGGGGCCTATCCTAATGCCATCACCTCTGCCCAATTCCGTGATTAAGAACCTAATAACACTAACCCATGAGCTTGAGGTCATCCTCAAGCTCATGGAGTTGGACAGGACACAGAGCGAGGCGTGGTGATGGCAGCAAAGCGCAGTGACGTCCAAGGAGTGGAAAAAGAAGGCCCACTTGCGATCACTAGTACAAGGAGACAGATAAGAATAAGTTTGCGAAGTCAGGTGGGCCGCTGCAGATACAACCTGGTCCGGTGGGGTATTCCAATGAAGCCTTACGTTACTGCGGTGCCTCAACACAAACTATGGCTCACCTCCTGTCCTGCACTATGTGTGGCTCCACCTGCACTCTGAGGGACCTTTCCGAGGCCACACCCAACGCTATCGAGGTAGCAGAGTACTGGTCGACAATAATTTAAAAATAAAAAGGGGAAATCATCGTCACGAAGAAGAAGAAGAATAAGATTAGTTCACGAATTCAAATACAAACTCTGAACAAGAAACAAAGATTATTTGATCGTATTACAGACCGTAGATCACTGCCAATCCAATTAATAAATACCTTATACTTATTAGTGTATCAACGCCTCTACAGTTTTCCAAAAGAAAGTAAAACGGTAAAACTTTAAGTCAAGAACTTCGAACAATTCGTTTCACTCTATTTATTTTTAGTGTTCCGTATCGGCACTAAATAAATGGGACTCCATTCAATAAAATCAACTTGGTACTAAGGCTTTAATAGGCTTGTGGACTTTGAAAAGTAAGTTTTTAACACAGATTTACAACACATTTTTTGTAAGTCTTTGTTTATTTTTGAAATCGACATTATCACAGCTGTTTATAGTCCGAAAGGCACATTTTCTTTGTCATTGCAGTTTTTTTTTTGTTTTAGACTGTACCTAAACTTTGACCCCCAATATCTCCGGAACGTTTCCATGTTCCGGATATATTGGGGGTCAAAGTTTCAACATTGTCACATTATTTTTAAATTTAAATTTTTAATGTTATAACATAATTTACTTTAAATACCTCCACGACCCCGTATTATTCAATTAATCCATCTGCACAATGTTTTGAATGCATAATATTGAGTTCTACCTATCGTCAAACGAGATTTTTTACTCCAAAGAAAAAGTCGTTTACCAGCAATAATTTTTATTTAGTTTGATGTAGGTACAGAATGATTGTCAGACGGCTTAATTTAGGGTACGTTAACACCCTGTATTAATAAATTCCATTTAAATATACAGGGTGTCACGAAGCCGTCAACCAGGTATTCTGTACGGTCGAACAAGCTATTTGGTTTACATTTTAGAAAGCAATTTGTGGATTAAACTGTAAACCAAATAGCTTGTCGACCGTACATAAAATGAAGTAACTTTATGCAAAAAATATTTCTGGGCAACGCTTTTATTTTTTGGGTGAAAAAAAATTTTGTGATAGAACTCAATGTAACGCACTTAAAACATTATGCAGATGGATGGATTGATTAGTACAGGGGTCGCAGAGGTGTTTTAAATAAAAATCTTACAATAAAACTTGTGTTTAAAAAAACAGTTGGAAGTTTGAAACCCAATGTCTCCGTAACTAGAAGGTTCCCAGGCATGGTGTAAATTAAAAAAAATATCGCAATGACAAGGAAAACTTCCTTTCGGTTTCGTGAAGATGTGTTTTATACCCTTTATTATTTCTACTTCAAGGACTAGCTACATGGATCTGGATCATGTATCCTAAGAGATGGCTTGACCGAACAGGATGCGGTAGGCGGAAAACAGAGCACAGCATAGACGGGGCACTTGCCCAGCTCGGAAATGCGATAAGCTGCGGCTTTTATAATTTATTATTATTTAAATGCAACACAAAATAGATAACCATATTGTAAAATAAAACAATACAGCCGCAAAACATAATAACTTTAACATACATTTATCTACCCACCAGTATTTAAATTAAAATCACGAACGCGTGTTGTCTATTAATTTTTCTCTCGAATTTATTTCGTAAATTGACACTGCAGTACAGCTACAGTCTTTTTTTAATTTCGACCCTTTTGAGCACGCTTTAACGGGCAACATGGCCTCCGGGCAACCAACTCTCAAATGTAGATAAAACATTTCCCAACTCAGGTTCTTAACTAAATAAAATGATACGGCCATTATAAAAAGTTCTGCTTAACTCCGTAAAGAACTTAGTTTGAAAACAAGACGATGGTTAAATACTTTTATTGCCACAATTTTGCGTTGCGGGTTTTGTAACGTCTTTTAAAATGTAAATGGTTTTTATTTTCTACTTTCACTACGAAGATTTTGTGAAGTTTTCACAAAACTTATGACGTAACCTGCTTTCTAAGGTTTCAGGTCATTTACAACACACGGATTTTTACAACAATAATAATAATAATAGTTCATTTAATTCAGATCACAAAAATCCATAGAATACAAGCACGTTACATAAAAATAAACTATTAAAATCATCAAGTAAAAATTAAATAAAAATTGAATTAGTAAAAATAAAAACATGAATTACATAAAATTAAATTAAAATCAACTAGTAAAATAATATCAAAATTAACGCAAAAACAAAAGTGTGCAATGACCTGTATCAGTAAGCGCCCAAAACTATACGCATCCATTTATTCTGGATAGGGCAATCCGTGCGAGACACAATCATCTGCAGGATGCCGTTGCCACTGCCTCGCACACGTTGTGACAAGGAAGCTACTCTTTTGCGCACAATCGCATGGAAGCCGTCCGTACGAGCTTCCGCAAACATACCAGACGCACTGCAATAGCGAGGCAGCCGCATCAGCATCCTGAAAATGTTGTTATATTGGACACGCAGAGCATCAGCAGCCCGCTGAGTGTAATTTACCCACAAACTGCTCGAGTAAAAAGACTGGCAATACGCCTTAAAAAGAGTTATTTTAACTTCCCTCGAGCAGCGAGCAAACCTACGCGCAACCATGTTCCCCCTGACTGCTAATGCTCTGCGTTCCCTCTCAATGTCAGCGTCATCCTGCAATTCGTCTGTCACAATGTGCCCCAGATACCTGAAAGTGCTCACCACTGCCAGAGCTGCGCCATTAAGCATAATAGGCGGAACATGAGGTGGACCACGTTTTCCACTCTTAAAAACAAGAACTTCACTCTTCTTACAGTTATATTTCAAGCCATGTTCCGCCGCATACGCCTCACAGATCGCTACAAGTTTACGTACTGCCCCCACCGAAGGGCCCAGCAGTACCATGTCGTCTGCATAGCTGATATTATTGACGCTAACTCCATCCACGTAACAACCCACATGAGTACTGCTGAGCTCACCGATGAGGTCATTAACATACAGGTTGAATAACAGAGGTGAAGTAATGCCCCCCTGCCTCACGCCACACTCCATGCCGTATTCCTGGGACAGAGCCCCCGCCCAACGTACCTGGTTTCGCTGGCACCGATACCAATGCCTTAACACTGAGACAACCTCGGCCGGTACACCAGTGCTCTCCAGCTTCATCCACAGCCTATCGTACAAAACAGCATCGAAGGCTCTGGACAAATCCAAAAAGCACGCGTATACCGGTGTACTCCTATCAGTGTAATACTTGACAGCCTGCTTAACACACAAGATAGCACTTTCCGTAGAAAGTCCGCTTCTAAAGCCGAATTGGGCATCGTGTAATTCGACGTAAGCTTTAAGGGTGTCATTAAGCAAGCTGTCAAATACCTTGGCTATTACTGTAGCCAGCGATATAGGCCGATAGTTGCTCGTATCTGATAGATCCCCGGTCTTGTTCTTTACAATCGGAACAACGATCGTTCTGGTTAGTTCATCTGGCAAATACCCATGACACAAACAGAGATTGTAAAACATGGAGAGTACGCGCGGCAGGTGAACTCCTGCATGTTTTAGATGCTCAACGCTGAGACTGTCACAGCCAGGAGACTTACCTCGCTGCATGCTGAGAATAACTCGTTTCACACGTTTTGCCGTAAATCTCACAACACGCTTCCGTGTGACAGTATCAGCATCACTACATCCAAGAGTTGAGGGACGCCTCGGTTCCGCAGAATCACAATATGGCGTCATTTTAAAATGTTCTTTAAACAGATCAGCGATCACATCGTGATCACTGACTCCATCAACACTCACAGGAAAGCCAGGCCTAACGTTCATTTTCCCCGTTTGCTTCCAAAACAACTTAAAATCTTTGTCAGTGTGACATGAGGCCAGGATGTCCATCTTTATCTGATCCAGCCTATCCTGACACCACTTTAGCTGTTTTTTAAACGCTGTTCTACTCTCGCACATATCGGAGTACACTAAGCCTCTATTAGGCTTACCGGCTTGAACCCATAACAAAAATTTCAGCCTGGCTTCCCTGTGGTAACTAGCCACGTGTTTATTCCAACCTGCTATATATCCACCCCTCCTCTGCGTTCCCCCCCGTTCATAAGAAGCAATGGCAGCATCTGACAGGATAGATACTAGGTTGACATACATATCTTTTAACAAGGTCCTATGGGCATCATTGTAACAAAAACCATCGCAGCACTGTGAAAACTCTTCAGGAAAATCGATTTCCCGAAGCTGAGAGTGACACTGACGATGATATAACCCAATTTGATCAGCCGTTCGCTCCCCCCAAACGATTTTATTGGTCGAAGTAAGGACAACCTCCTTCTCACTAATTAGCCTACCCAAATTACATTCAACAAAAAGTGGGAAATGGTCAGACCACTGTACATCGTAATCTACCCAAACACGGTTAATAGACGGCAAAGCGGCTTTTGTTACGACACAGTGGTCCAACCATCTCGCACACCCATGCGCCTCACTGACAAAAGTAAATGTATCAGAGTTTTCACCTAAAATATTTACATCTACACAGGTCCAATCCCGCTCATTACAAAAATCTAACAATTCGCTCCAAAACAATTCTTTTGGATGCGCATTGTAGTCACCTAAAATGTAAATAGCCTCGGTATCACTATTGTCTTCAACTATTGAATTAATATTAGGTACCTAAACAATGCGTAAATTCAGGTAAGTTAACTACACAGTCAGTCGGCATATAAACGCAAAATATTATCATTGTTTTGTTACATACCCGAACTTTCACTGCGGTTATCCGCACATCATCACAATGTAACACTTTTACGGACTGACACACACTTTTCCTCCATAATATGGCAACCCCTCCGTAGGGCCTCCCTCGCAAGAGGCCTGAGGAGGTGTCAACAGCCGACGTCCCTGTTCCTCCAAAGTCATCGTGTATTGCATTCAGTAACGGCAAATCATGCGGTAACAACCACGTCTCTTGTAGTGCTACGATATCACCCATTTCACACAGACTTCTTACACCATCAATGGAACGCTTCAATGATTTACAATTAAAGGAGACAAACTTACACGATTGCTCCTGCGTAAAGCATCCAACAGACCGGGACACACTGTCACAACTGTAACTTGCTAACTTATTTGTATTATTCATGACTTGGTTTAACAGTTTCATTTTTCAGATAATCCACTCTGTCTTTATCACGCCGAACGAAGTTTATAAAACGACGAAAAGCTATTCCTTCGGGCCAAAAATTGGACTCCATAAACATTTCCAGCTTATTCTGCGGGATAAAAACTTTGTAAGCATCAATCAATCAATCAATATCAATATTCTTTATTTGTAAACACAGGTTACATCAGTGTGCAAGATGGTACATTAAATACATATTAGAGTTTCTCTATGTTTTGCCATTTGGCGTACAAATATTCATTTAAAGGAGGGTTTTGCCAATCAAGTAAATTAATCTATAGGTATGAGTATTATAAAGGGGTGAAAGTTTAATTAGCATAATCAATACTTATCAATTTTAATAAAATGCATTCGTTAATGGCAATATTCAATTAAATACAATAATCCATATCAAAAATGAAAAAATAAAAAATAGTTAGATGTCAATAAATTACTGTTTTGCCAATCAAGTAAATTAATCTTTAGGTATTAGTATTTTAATTCATTAACTGTCAGCGAAGTAGACACAACAGTTAAACAATGGCGTCTGACCGACCGGTCAGGCTTGACAGATCCAGGGAGAAGTAAACGTTTAAATAGCATAATCAATATCAATTTTAATAAAAAGGAATTCGGTAATGTCAATATTCAATTAAATATAATAATGTCAAAAAATAGTTATGATGTCAATAAATTACTGTTAATAATGTTTAAAATTGATATTGGTGCCGATTCTCTTGTACACCGAACTAACTTAAACTAAATCTAAAATTTCTTAATTTTAGTTAGTTGGTTTCGGTAAGTTATTCTGAAAACAAAATTCTCTAATTTTAATTTTAGATTTGACACAATTAAAATCGAGTTTGACAATCGCTAAATTCAATAGACCATAGATTAAGATTTGTCGGAGATTAAAATAAAAACTGAATGAAAGTGAACGAAATGATCTGAATTGCAAAAAAAAACCCTAGTGAAATCAAACAATTATTTAAAATTGTTTATCAAAGATCATTAATGAAAGACAGGGACTATTGTAACGGCGTAAAACATTATTGTTGTTAAATATTTATTTTTCAGTTTTTATTATCTGTGACCATAATAATCCTGCTAGGGTTGGAAATCGGAAATGACAACATTTTGGCGACACTTTTCGGTTTTCAATATGATTAAAACCTATAATTTTATTATAATCGACAAAACTGCCGTATTTAAAAATCTATGAGGTAGCATGATTTGTCCTGTTATTTATTTCTGTCTAGTTTCAGTTTATTAAAGCTTGTTAATAAATAAAAATTTGATCTTAAAAAATTATGTTCGGTTTTGTAGTTGAAAATAACCGGTATTTTCGTCGGCGTTTGGAAGGAAAGCCCTATCTTTGTTTTGTTTGTCATGTCAGATGTCACATGTCAATAATATTATTAATTTGGTGGTCGGTTAACATAATTAATTAACAAATAAATACTCTTTGATGTTCGATTGGTTTAACTAATCTCTGTATTCACGAGTAGTAGTAAAGTAACGTATACTTGTGTACACTATACTAGTATATACTCTAAAAGGAAAAACAAGAAGAAAATCAAGCTGATCCCAAAGTATTGGATTTAAGGCCAATGTCAGTAGCGAGCTGAACAAATTGGAGCAGTGGCAACCATGTAAGTTGTTTCAGCGAGATGAAATGTTATACTGGATTGGATAAGTACTTGCATAATTTTCATGTATTCTAAACTTATTTAATTTCAACAGATTTGGAGTGTGTGGGTGACAAAAGTTAAAACAAAGGCAAGAAAGGCGAGGGATTCCATCAGGGCTACTAGTGGAAGACCAGCAGGGGCAGATCTCAATGACATTCAACGCATGTTATCCAGAAACATGTATTAAATATGCGGTTTCAATTTTGTGAAATCGCTACTCTTTTTTGTTAAGGTTTAAGGAGAAAATAAATATTTTAACATTAAAGAAATAAAATGTTTCATTTAAATAAAAGAATTGACAAGTGATTGCTGATTTTTCCTCGCTTCAGCGAGGAAATCTGTGCAGGTATCCTCCGCAATAGCACTCTCCTCACTATGCTCGGTGACATTGATATCTTCTTCATCTGCAAAGATACATTTAATTAGATTTCTTATTTTGCAAACAAATAAAACAGAATTACATATAAATCAAATCAAACACTTACAATCAAATGTTTCCAATTGTACAGGGTGCAACATGCCAGAATAATTTTTGTGGCATTTTCTGGTTCTGTTCATTAGGCGCCCATTACACATTTCCACCACATTTCTTGCCCTTGAGTGGCACTCAATATATGACACCACGATGGGAATCATGAGTCATGACTGTAGTGGGTATCTGTTCCTAAAATAAATAAAACTTTATATGTACTTAGTTAATAGATATACCCAATAGGTATAAAGTTTACTAGTGACCTACGGCGAAGCCACTGAGATCTTTCCCCACATACTATTCACTAACTCATTTCTTTAATAAGTAATGACTAGGTGTAAAGTATCACATAATAAAAGTCACTATGACAAAAAACAAAATCCAGGAACTGTAATTCAGTAAGAATTACAGTTCCTTGTATGTATGCAGTAATTAACTTGTTTTAGCAAGTGAATTATTGCATACATATAATATACAAAACCGTTCTAACCTTTAGGTGATTGGGGATAAATCCTTCATCCAAACGAGGATTCAGCTTATCCACCAAATAAAGTGTCCCCGATCTAGGTGTCTTTTTATTGAATTTCTTCTCTACCATTTTGAATGGGTTGGATTAGTCTTATTATCTTTCCAATTGAATCCTCGCTTGATAGTTTCTAAAACATAGTTATTTCTTATTAGACACATATTTTATTACACAAAACCTGGAAGTGGCTTTGATTATGAGAAGTGTATGTAATGTAGCATGTGCATTAGATGTTTAATACGCAAATCCCGGTCAGTGGGTCGTCTTAGGGGCGGATTTCCCTTGTAAGTTTTCATGAATGCATTTCGTATTGTATCATAATAAAATAACACTAAATTTACCTTTCTGCCAAATCGACAACGGCTGCAATCACATAAGCTTCCATTCTGAACTCAAACACATCCAAACTTTCAAGAAAAACGAGGAGAAATCTGCTTTGTAAATTTTAGTTCATGACAACTAATTTTAATCTACACCTTTTTAGTCTCGATTAAAAATAGTCTGATTTAGTTTGACAATCAAAGTTTTAGGTGAAAAACGTCAATTTCAGAATAGCGAAATTGCCATTTTCACTAAATTGAATAATTTAGTGCTGTCAAACTATAATTGATTTAAGTTATGTCATTTTAATCAATTTCAGAATAGGAAACGTCGTTTGACAGGAATAAACTAAATTTTAGTGATTTTTAGTCTAGTTTAGAGAAATTTGTGACAAGAGAATCGGCACCATTGTCTACAGAACTGTTAGAATCGTCATACTTTTATTGTCATGTTACGAGTATAAAAATATAATTATGTCAAAGAGCTGTCATCAAAGTAGTCGTTTAGACAATAGTAACATTTCTGAATTAATAAAGTACGTAATTTACACTTGAAATTGACCAAATTTAGATTTTTTATTGAGCAAGGTAACTTATTAAATATTTGTTGGGCCATACAGAAAAAGCTTTTCCTCATTAAAGCCGTACGTGCATATGGTATTTTAAGCTCTATCTCATTTCTATGTCGTAGTTTTCTATATTTACTTTTGAAAGCAATTTCATATAGATTCATGTTTGTTCATCGTAACCATCGTAACCTTTTGCCATCTTCGTATTAATTTTTTCCAACTTAACAACAACATTACATTTATTTTGAATGTAATTTGCTATGTCACATACGGTCACTTCCTTCGCCACTTTATAAATATACATCGGAATTTTAATATCAGCCGCTTTGAACTTAACTCCAGGGTCCATCACTGCATTCCCTCTGTTCCCAATAAAGCGATTCCTATGTCTCCTTTTTTGTACTTTAATCCATCCTTCATCATTCGGCTCAGGTTTCCATTGTCCATCGCGTACAATATCAACAAAACGTTTCTGATTTTGTGAGACGACATGCTGTTCATTCGGAGCGTTCGTATGTCCGAACACCTGTGTAGAAACCCGAGGCGCTTGCGTCGGCGCGCTCTCGGCTACGTTCGTGCCTGATCGACACGGCAGCGGCTGCTGATTGGCCAATTCGCCCGCTTCAAGTGTCGGTTCAACTACGCAGCAGCTTTGTTCCGCGCATACTGTTTGAAGTGTTTTACACCTACCCCCCGTATTAAATGATGAATTCACAGATGGGGAATAATTGCACTTCTTATCCTGTTCCACACAAATGGGTGGCAATCCTACAGGACCACTGTTGGCATCTTCAAAGCTATCAGGACTAGAAGCGCCTCGTTTTGTGTTCACATTACACGGAAAATAGTTAACTATTGACGTGTTTTTTAACGACTCAAGATCCAATTTTATCAGATGTAACTGCTCAGCGGTGGCATACTGTTCCTTAATTTGATTAATTTCGCTCTGCATCTTTAACAAATCTTTTAATAGTTTTGTTACATCGACATGGTCGAACAGAACAGGTGGAAGTTTCTGCAGGTCGCGAGCCACAAAGATGGGAATTTCCTCTGGGTCAGTTTCTTTCAATAAACAGATTATATCGTCAATGTTACGGAGCGTTTTACCGTCCCTTTTCCTTATTTTCTTCCGCTTTGTCGTCGAAATGGAATTGAAAAGTAGATCTTTAGCATTTTCAATATCCAATTCCGAAAAAGCACTTAAACAAATACCTACGGCTAATGCTTTCTTCGTCCATGACGTCTATCTTATTGCATATAAAAGCAAGCACCTCGTTTATAACAACATTGCATGAGTTACATTTTATCACTTTCGAAGCCATTTTCAAGGACACGGCACAACCGACCGGTAGGCGTGCGCGTCGCAACAATGTCGTCTGCCCATGTCGCAGACGGATGACCAAACACTTCTCTTTCCACTCCTTGGACGCTATTCGGTCACAGCTTTGCTGCTGTCACCACGCCTCGCTCTGTGTCCTGCAGGCCCGAAGGCACCTTAGAAGCGCGTACCTAGCGGCTTACCATCGGAAACAAGGCACTCTACACCGTCTACAGGTAGCGCCAAGTAAGCCGAAACTCGGGTGTCAGGATTCAGAACTAAAATCGTATGGACGCGCACACGTGACTTTAGCAGTGCCTACCATTGTGTAGGGACCTAGGTAAGCCGAAGATTATCGAGTTACGGCAGGGGCAGAAAAGTAAAGTATGTGTGGTAGAACAAGATAGAATGAGTAATGGTCGGTGTATCGTATTTGGAACTTATCAACCAGATTTTAATTTATTTTGTGTTTTAATGAGTTTTTTTTAGTTTTTATAATTGCTCTGCATTTTATTAGTTTTTGGGCGTCGCTGATAATAAGGTAAAAATGAAAATCGAAAATTGCGCCGACAACATTTCTTAGATTTTTCATCATGGATGTCGCTTTCGTGGTTTTTGGGGTTGCTGATAGTGAAAATGAGGTCAAGATGAAGATCCAAAATGGCGCCGACGACATTTTTTGGATTTTTCATCATGGGTGTCGTGTTCGTGATACTTGGGGTCGTTGATGATGAAAATGAGGTCAAAATTAAAATTCAAAATGGCGGCGACGACAGTTTTTGGATTTTTCATCACGGGTGTCGTTTTCGTCGTTTTTGGGTTCGCAAATAATGAAAATGAGATCAACATTAACATGAGAAAAGAACGTAAATAAGTTATTCTCAATTTTTTTCTTCGGCTTCCCTTTATACTATTTTCAGCCTTCGCCACTGATCCTGTCCAACTCCATTTGAGTTCCACAACTCGTTTCTTTTTTATTTTTTTTTTGTGTAGGGCATCTCGCAGTTCAGTCTGAGAAGACTGGCTTCTGCTTAACCGGGCAAGTCCTGTGGATGCCTTGAATTTAAGGCCTCCAGCCAGGGCAAAAATGACTATAAACTAAGCGACAGCGCTCTAAGGGCACCCCAAAGGGCACACCAATATCTTCGGTCTGTATTTGTACATTCTACGAACTGTACTGGTATCTTTCCTACTCTCTTGCAAGATAGTGATCGGATCGTTTGTTCCACAACTCGATTTTCAATATCCTTATAATACTGTTACGAGCTGGGTATGAGATAAATTAATTACTACCGGTTAAACAACACAATAACTTTATTAATCACAAAACAATCAAAACTTAATCACAAATACACTACTGTTTACTATTCACTTAGATATCGCACTTGTAGTTCACTTGGATTCGCCTCGTTGTGTCGCTAAAACAAGACTGCCGGTCGCGGCCCTGAGCGCTTTATTTATACTCGCCAACAGATACACCAGAATAACCACGAACATTCGAGAGGGTCATAAAAAAACACTAACAAAAAAAGTAGGTACGTAGGCAAAATAATAGCAGGTACCTACTTACAAGGTTGGCATTACCTACTTGTACAAAACAAACAAATATGAACCTTATGTCCTAGGCGTACGGTCGAAATTCTAATGTCTTTGTATAAATAGGTCGCGAGTTTGTACCTACCTAACTTTAAAACTAATAATAATAGAATTCTCTCGAACTTCTAACGTACACACATTGTAATCACTGGCTTTCTCGAATGTTCTAGTAGGTCCGATGTAACACTGCCCCCTCCTTAGACATGCTCGTCCCGAGCATCATTAGTCCCGTAGTATCGCGCCAACCGGTCTACATGCACAATCTTAGGCGCACCTCGTGGACCCTTCTGTATTCGGTAGGTGACATCGTTGATCCTAGTCACGACTCGGTATGGTCCATCCCATTTTGCTTGTAACTTCGGAGACTTCCCCTTGCTCCGCACTGGGTTATGCAACCACACCAGTGAACCCTCGTCGAAACCCCTACCGTTTGCTTTCCGGTCATAACGGGTCTTCATCTTCTCAGACATCTGTTGGCCGGACTGTCGGATATGCTCATAAACATCGTTCAACTTATTACGCAAGTCATTCGCGTAATCTGTTACGCTACATGGAGCATCAGGGGGAGTTCCAGTGATTAAATCAGCAGGTAACCGTAATTCCCTTCCAAAGTTCGCGAAGGCTGGTGTCACAGTCGTACTTTCGTGGACTGCACTTCGGTAAGACAGAAGAAACGGCTGTATGTGCTTGTCCCAATCCCTTTGCCGGCTTTCCACAACTTTCGCCAGATATCTTTCCAACGTTTGGTTGAATCGTTCCACCATTCCATCGGATTGTGGGTGGTAAGAGGTGGTTCTGGTTTTATAGGTACCCATCAATCGACAAGTCTCTTGAAATACTTGCGATTCAAAATTTCTTCCTTGATCGCTGTGTATTTCTAAGGGTACTCCAAAACGACAGAAGACTTCTTGAACTAATTTATCTGCGACAGTTGTTGCTTCTTGGTTAGGAATGGCGAAGACTTCCGGCCACTTTGTAAAGTAATCCATGACCACCAGGAAGTACCTGTTTCCGCTCTCGCTTACTGGAAATGGTCCCGCAACGTCTAGTGCTATCCGTTCCCAAGGGGCTCCAACGTTGTACACTTTTAATGCACCTCTGCTGCGTGTACGGGGTCCTTTCACGGCCGCACAACTGGTACATTTACGGCACCAGTCCTCCACATCATCTCGACAGTGGATCCAGTAGAAGCGTTCTCGAATTTTTAGTAGAGTCCTTTTTACCCCCATATGTCCTCCAGAACATCCATCATGGTAGAGCCGTAGAACATCCGGTACCTTAGCTTTCGGAACAACCATTTGTAGATGACAGCTGTCCCCTCTAGCGTTTTCCCATTTACGGCACAAGACTCCATCCTGGATCACCAAGCTGTTCCATTGCGCCCAATAACTCTTCGTGATGGAACTCATCGCTGCCACATCACTCCACCTGGGTTTAGGAGCACCAGCTTTGATCCACTCGAAGATCGGTTTGATGTCCGAGTCATTGTGCTGAGCCTCCTGTATAGTTACCTTCCAGTCATCGCTAAGATCCGTTCTTAGCATCCTCACAGGCACCACTTCCTTAGGCTCCTGTCTGGAACTACGCTGACAATCTTCAGGCAATGGTCTTTTTGACAGTTCGTCTGTGTTCTTGTGGTTTCTCCACTGTTTCTGACCAGTCTTCTTAGCCGCTTTTCCTTGCTGAGATTGATCTTCTCTAAGTACGCTTCGCTTTTTGCAATTCGACCGAAGGTGACCCCTTTCTCCACAAGTGTAACACCTAGGACTGTATCGTCGCGGACGCTGGCGTTCAGGTGATGCTACAACTTGCTTTGGACAACTTGGCCGAAGATGATCCCTTTCTTTAGCTGTGTAGCAGCTAGGTCTGTAAACTGGCGCACGGTCGTGTACAGGTGATGCCACTACCTCCCTGACGTAGTGTGTTCGGTGGTCTTGCCTCACTGCCTCTACTTCCAAGGCATGGGCTAAGGCGTCCTTCAAGGTCTCATGATGCCCAAGTCTCACGGCGGCTCTAACTTCTAAGTCACGTATTCCATCAACAAACGCCTGTACAAGATTTCCATCGATCAGTGCCGGGGCAGACCGGAATGCTTTTCGAACCAGCTTCTCAACTTCCAGAGCCCACTGCTGTAGGTTCTCGGCACTACGTTGAACACGATCCTTCAACTTGGCACGAAATACGTGCTCCAGGTGCGCGTCACCGTATCTGGACTCCAACGCCTCTAGCAGCTGCTCGTAGGTTACATCCCTGCCGAGTGCCTCGAGAATGGTTAGGGCCTGGTCTCGGAGGCCTAAGGTGAGCGCGGTCATGGCTTGTGGTTTGGTCCATCCATTCGCCTTCATGACGGCCTCAAACTGGATTCTGTAGGCCGACCACGACGATGTTCCGTCGAATGGAGGAACCTTGAAACCACGCGAAGAAGGTGCAGCAACCACTGAAGCTACAGTTCCACCTTCAGTCTTCAGTTCGCTCAAAGCCTTTTGTACCCCAGCAATCTTAACTTCGGCCTCTGAGATGCGGTTCTCATGCTGGTGAACCTGATCTTTCATCACTTTCAGGTCCTTGCCGAAAGTTGCATGAAGATCCTTTATGAGGATCATCTGTTCGTCTTGGCGGCGGACCTGCTCCTCCTGGCGGCGGGCTTGCTCCTCTTTGTCTTGCTGCAACTGCTCTTCCAACCGGCGAGCCTGCTCCTCTTGACGGCGAGCCTGCTCCTCTTGACGGCGAGCCTGCTCCTCTTTGTCTCGTTGCAATTGCTCCTGTAACTGGCGAGCCTGCTCCTCTTGACGGCGAGCTTGATCCTGCAGCAACGCCATTAAAGCTGACCAGTCTGGCGCCACTGATGCTGGAGAAACTCCGGATGGGCCAGCGACTGGCTGCGACGTAGGCTGGACAGCACCCGGTGTCTGTGCCGGAGAATCTCCAAACCGCCTTTGGTCCATGTCCTGCTGTCGCTGACTTCTGGTACGGATACCCTCCGTGTCGTCCTTAGGTAGGATTGGCATAATTTATATCCCACTTCTGACACCAATTTGTTACGAGCTGGGTATGAGATAAATTAATTACTACCGGTTAAACAACACAATAACTTTATTAATCACAAAACAATCAAAACTTAATCACAAATACACTACTGTTTACTATTCACTTAGATATCGCACTTGTAGTTCATTTGGATTCGCCTCGTTGTGTCGCTAAAACAAGACTGCCGGTCGCGGCCCTGAGCGCTTTATTTATACTCGCCAACAGATACACCAGAATAACCACGAACATTCGAGAGGGTCATAAAAAAACACTAACAAAAAAAGTAGGTACGTAGGCAAAATAATAGCAGGTACCTACTTACAAGGTTGGCATTACCTACTTGTACAAAACAAACAAATATGAACCTTATGTCCTAGGCGTACGGTCGAAATTCTAATGTCTTTGTATAAATAGGTCGCGAGTTTGTACCTACCTAACTTTAAAACTAATAATAATAGAATTCTCTCGAACTTCTAACGTACACACATTGTAATCACTGGCTTTCTCGAATGTTCTAGTAGGTCCGATGTAACAATACTTTCATAGTCGAACATTCATAGGGACAGGTCTACTCAAATCTGTGTTGTTCTTTCTTCGAAAGACCATCTCAGATAGTTGCCCAAGTTTATGTATGGACCTTAAAAGAGACTTATGACCTCTGAGTTTGTTTTGGCTGTTTCTTCGCAGAGTACTTGACGGTACGAAGCCTCATAATCATCATTTTCTTGCCCAAATTCCAGCTCATTTTGGGTATTCATGTCTTCATTCTTTTTCCATACTTCTCTGTCACATGCAAGTCATCTCATCAGACACCTACTTTCTCTTTCTTTAACCAGCAGCTGATTTTTCAGGTTTTAAAAAATATACGTGTAAAAACCTATTGCAAAATAAACATAAGTTTTCACAGCGGAACTTCTATCAATTCGTATTTCCAAAACTCAATGAGGACGGAGCTTTACCAAAACTTATTGAACGATTTAATATAGTGTGTTAATCAGAACCACTCCTGATCGCCAAGTAAATTGGAAGCGTGTGTCTGACGCCGACGGAGTTCAATGGCTTTGGTTTAATTAATTTGTGTAATGAAGATACATATTCAATTATTTAATTTAATTAATTTTGGTGTACAATGTATGTTTGTATTGGGCTGCACCTGCAATTCGGAAACAATAAAATGATTCTGTATGACCTAAAAATATTTGGGCCTAATTTGTTTATGAGATGGTGTCCATAGTATGTATGTTTGTGTAATTCTAATTCAAATTAAGGAATAAACAATAAATAAAGGAAATTTCAAAACGCCTAGTTGGCGCTTCTCATGAGCCAACGGCTTTTTGCCTTGGTCAGAGGCACAGCTTCTTGGTGACGTTTATTTAATAGTTTTTTTTTTTTAATTTTGTATACCTATAGTTAGTTTATGATTAAATTTCAACCTTTTTTTATTAAATTCAAATATCGTTTTAATTACATCATAGCTATAATTTTACGATTTATAAGCTACCTACTATTCAATCTGTTAAACTCTATTTCTGCAATTCAAATATGACTGTTTTCCCCGTGAATTCAACTTAGAGGAAATAGTTCTCTAAAGGTAATCGTTGCCAGCAAGAGGCCTTTTCCTGTCACTTGAGTCCATGCGCTAAAAGGCATGCTTTTATTCTAAGCATTGCAGTAAAGTAATACTTGTAGAAACAATAAATTGTTATGTTTTGTTTTTTTTTTTTTTAATTCTATACAGTAACGCACAACGGCCGCAGCGGCATCCGCAGCGACAGACTGCAGCGGCACGGCTTGTGACCGACAACTTTTAATTTATACTTTTTTTTAAATGATTTTATTATTTTTCTCACTATCTTTACTTTTTATTAGTTATTATCATGATTCAACCATTTTTTTTATATTTTTGTTTGTTTTTTCCTGTCTGTTTGGTTTTTCTTTATGTAACTCTTTAATTAAAACTGGCCAAGTGCGAGTTGGACTCGCGCATGAAGGCGATTACATGAGTTAAACGCGAGTTTTATAATTACTAAAAGTATATGATTCACTGCTATAAACAAGACCAGAAAAATATATGATATTCTTCAGGATATATGCTAGCATGATTGTCTGTTTTGAAAACATAATACGTACAAACATATTATGTTAAGTTCAATCCAAAAGAAAAAACAGTTAATGTCAAAAAAAATCACGCCGATTTCTATTAGTCACAACTGCGAGTAAATTGTGAGGTTTTACCGCATCTGCCAGTGATCTGTAGCTAAAAATAGCTAACTGTGGCGGAGTCAGCGATACCGGTGCAATCAATCATCCGCCGACAACTAAGTGGCTGTTCACAGATAATGCAGACTTGATTCACTGCGTACTTTACGTTAGTGGTGGTACGCACACACTGATATACGTAGTATGACTGGTGACGCGCGAAGTGACGTTTACTTCAGGAAAGCTCGTGGAATTCAATTTTTCTTAATTTTCTTTGTCAATTTTCAGGGCAGTGTCAAGTTATACCTACTTTGATAATTAATTGATTTGCGACTGTAACTCAAAAGTATTTTTACTTGCAGTTTAAAATCGTTGGTGTTGGTCTTACTGTCATAATTTTTAGAAATAATATTTTTTTAGCTTTATCCCTTGATCTCTCAAGCCTGACCGTAATGGTCATACGCCATTGTTTAACTATTGTGTCTACTTCGCTGACAGGTAATGAATTACAAGAATTTCGAGAGTTTAACTGATGTTACTAATGACTATATTCTGAAATCAACATTTGTGCTTACATATTTATTACGGTCGTTAATCAATTGTTCTTTTTTAAACGATCACTAACAGAACACATTATATAACTTATGCAAACGTGTATTTATACCCGTTTGCATAAGTTTTATAATGTGGTCGTCAATCAATCAATCATCAACATATTAACCTGATGCTGACTTTTACAAATTAAAAAACGAAAGAAAATCATGATTTTTTCCGTGCGTACGGGTTGATGCTTTCACTTTAGTATGGATGTGTGCGTAACTGTCGGTTGAGTTAATGATAGCGATGTAAGTGTAGACGGAGAAGACTTTTGAGGGGAGCAAACTGGATAAGTTCCCTCGATGTTTTTGCTCCCCCTTCTGTCCAAAGCAGATGAGGTTTAAGCAAATCGCCAGACAAATGATGGACGAGACAAATTGTTTGAAGTGCCACAGTGTTGTGGCTTAACTAATTTATTTTTGTCGCGCCTTCTTTGTTATGATCAATCGTTGTGCTAAGGATGGAGTAATGACTGTTTGAGCTTTTTAGTATTAATTTACTGTGGAATAATTTTGGTAATGAGAATTTTTAGAAGATTTAGTTGGATTTATGGTATAGGCGTTACACGAAAAACCTGTTGTGAATTAAAAAGTATTGGCAAAGCAATCTTGCATTAATTTAAATTGTTTTTTTTTTATGTGGCTGTTCAAAATGAACATCAACTTTATTTGTGTTTTATTCACACAATGTTCTCTGAAATAATTAGAGGAGCTCGTGGCAAAATAATAACAGCCACTCGCGTGCTTGCCTAGGTTGGTCTTTGGATGGGTGACCACTCTTACCAACGAGTTACCTCCGTGCCTCGGAAAGCACGTTAAGCTGTTGGTCCCGGCTATCATTTGTCTATCTTTGACAGTCGTTACAGGTAGTCAGTGGCCCAAAAAGTCTGACAACCAGTCTTACCAAGTGGTATCGTATTTCCCAGTATTAACTGGGTTGTGGAGGTCAGATAAGCAGTCGCTCCATGTTAAATACTAGTATTCCGCTGCATCCAGTTAAAGTGGAAGCCGACCCCTGAAAAGTTAAAATATTACAAAAAAAAAGTTGTCAAAAAGTTGTAACTTTGACCCCCCATATCTCCGTAACTAGAAGGTATGGTGTAGAACAAAAAAATTATCGCAATGATGGGGAAAACAACTGCTTTTCGGCTGCGTGAAGAGGTGTTTTACACCCTTTATACAAACAATTAATTATAGTGACAATGTTTTCAGGAACGTTACTCCGAAACAACATTCAGGAAACGCGAAGCTCTCTGTAAAACAGTTTACAGGAAAATCCCTTCAAGCGACCATTCATCTCCACACGACCACGTCATAATATTGCGTGCACTTATAATAAATTTTATCGTATGCGAGCACCCGACTCTGTTCAAATGAATAATGCATACCGTTTGGCTTTTCATCGTATTCAAATGATATGAAGTTGTTATTTTTCGCTGGAATCTTGCCCTGAGACCGGACATTCCATATTTTAAGCGCTGTATTATTTATTAGTTGTATATTAACTTTTTTTCCGAGGTTTTTGGCTAGTATCGCGGTTTGAAGTTCATGCTTCAGAAGCATAGGAATAACTGGTATGTTGTATGAAACAGTGGTAGCCTTGTGGTATATTATGAGCACTGAACTGCCAAGTGGTATGTGAAGTAAAATATGGTATGTGCTGTGTGCCTCACTGCTGCGTCAGAAAGGTCCATTTCAGCATTCATGACAGACAGGCGATGCCGTCTCAAACTCAAATCATTTATTTCAATTAGACCATTACGGCACTTTTGAATGTCAGAAATACAAAACTAAATCAAAGCTACAGTCACAGTCACAAGGCATAATAACTTGAGAAAGTACTGTAGTTGCCCATTCCCTAGCGTAGATCTCTATGGAGAAGAACGGGCAAGAAACTCCATGGACATGTCTTTTCAATCAAAATATTGTTACAAAATCTTGGTTACATCATTCTTGTTGTGATTATACATATATGTGAGAACGATGTAGAAATACGTGCACATTAAGAGCGTCCAGAGAAAAGATTAAATCAACTTCAAAAATAAATTAATTAAAATTAACCGTGGCAGCTGAGAGTTGACCAGTCTCAATTGACAGTGCCCGTTCACTAACATGACGCATGTATCAGCGCCATTCAACTCGACGATATTGAAGGGAATTAAATGACCCAACACACCCGCCACCATCACCGAGACATTTGAGTGAGCATGACATTCTCTCAGCCGCCAGGGCATATTCAAGTAAAAAAAAAAGATAACTAAATGTAAAATGGTGGCTTTACAATACATAGAACTCACACATGTGGTATGCAATTATATAATATTAAGAGATGGAATCTATACAGTGCAAGGATATTATTACAATCTTCTGCAGCTTCCACAATAACTTGACTGGGAATCAATTAGTTTGCTCCTATGGTTGTGGAGCAGGACCGGCATTGAGCCAAGCATTTTTATCATCAATGTAATCCCCCAACTTATAATATACTTGACTACATAGTGTGCGTTTTACACAAGATTTAAATTTCGTCTCATTCAGTTGTAGAATGTGGGGAGGTATTTTATTGTAACATTTTAAACATTACCCCATGAAAGAAGAATCTACTTTAGCAAGCCTGAAACCTGGCTGAACTAGTTCGTCCCTATTTCTAGTATTATAGTGGTGTCTGTCACCTCTTTTACTGAATAAATGCAGATTATTCCTAACGTACATGATGTTTTCATAGATGTATTGACAAGGTACTGTCATGATATTAATTTCCTTTAACAGCTCTCTTAGAGAATCGCGTCTACGTAAATCATATATGGCTCTGATAGCTCTTTTCTGCAGAATAAATATAGACTCGATGTCTGCAGCCCGTCCCCATAGTAAAATACCGTATGACATAATACTATGAAAATAACTAAAATAAACTATCCTCGCGGTATCAACATCTGTAAATTGACGGATTTTTCTAACAGCATATGCTGCTGAGCTTAGGCGTCCTGCAAGAGATGTTATGATGTCTGACGCTGGTCTTCCAATAAGGGGTGAAGCACGTACTACCTCTATAAATTTATTGAGAGAATAAGATAACCGGTGTGTGGCAATCAGCAACTGGGTACAAAGTTGCCATTTATGGAAGAGTTTTCATGACAATTTCGAAGTTTTTTCTGCTTCGTTTATTGTTTTTTTCAGGTTTAAATGCGAAAAACGTGCTAAAAACACCATAGTAAAAAAACTCAATAAACTTTTCACAGTAGACAGCTAAAACTGTAAACAAAACAATACAATTTGAAATAAAAACTTCCACAATGGTGGAAGAATAAAAATTTTAAACGCCCTTTTTTTTTGAAGAGCCTAGGTGTGTCTACCTTGCCGTCACTCAAGTCACTGATGGACCACAAAGATTTTTAAAGGCCGAATAAAATATGTGACAAAGTAACCGCGGCACGGCAGCACGATAAACTCAAATCGTCTCGGGCCGTTGAACCGGAACGGCTGATAGTGCTCGCAATGGCTTCATAAAAATATATAGTTCTATCTTTTCATTACGGGTTTTTCGTACAGATGCTTATCATTTTCATTTAGTGCGTTGGCGGTCGCTTCTTAATTAAGGATGAATTTAATGTTTGTTTAAGTGGTTTTGCTGCAAATTGTAAATAGGGTACAATAT
Source organism: Xestia c-nigrum (assembly GCA_916618015.1). Lineage (NCBI taxonomy): Eukaryota > Metazoa > Arthropoda > Insecta > Lepidoptera > Noctuidae > Xestia > Xestia c-nigrum. The sequence continues at coordinate 9,276,834 of OU745258.1, read as the reverse complement.
TAATGTAGTGAGATTATTTTTGAAGTTATGGGTTATATGTAAATACATTATTATCATTTTAAATGAATTGAACTCAGCTTTCCGTGGCGATTTTTAAGTCCTCAGAAATATGGGTGTTTTTGGCCTTCTGAACACTATTTAGGGGCCATGGTCACCTCATTTGCTAGTGTGAATGTGATTGTAGACCTCACTGATCACCTAGTAGGTGGTCGGCTTAAATAGCAATGAGGACTGACTAAAAAAAAACCTTTTTAGTCAGAATATCAAAAAATGTTGGATACAAGTTTTTTGTTTTATCAAATTAATGAAAAAATAACGAAGATGAAACGCATCAAAGATCATAAGTGGGGGCACGAGTTTTCTACGCACCGTGTCGATTTAAATTTTTATTTGCAAGAAAAAAGAAAAAGTACGTGTCCAATATTTTCAGAAATCTAACTGACGGACTTATTACATTTTCTTTTGCCATCTACCCCATTGAAGCCTTGTGGAATGTGTTTATGAGAATCAACAAACTGAATTAAATAAAAATCGTATCAATTACCTACTTGGCAAGGTAAAATATTGTATGACATTGTCTTGTCTAGCTTTGCTACTTTAGTACAAACCCATCTAAACAAAGCAATGTTGGCATTTGCAAATGCTATCGTCGTAATAAGAGCCTCTTTGTTTCTGTTCTAGAATGTTCGTAGCGATGTTGGCAACTGCCCCGTGGAACTTGCCAGAATCTGACTGACCATTCAAACTAATGAACTGCTTGTGAACGTAAGATACTTGCCGTATTTTGTCTTGTTTTGCAGTATTGAATATAACTGTAGCCTGTGCGATGTAAATTGAAGGTTTCGTATGCAAATTATTATGAGGCATATGTATTGTAGAAGATTGACTTATGAAGAAAAGTATGTTTCCGTTGTTTTAATAATTTACTTAGAAAAATACTTTAAAATAGAAAACGCTCCACTGAAATTGGTAGTTATTCTCTTCAATGGTGTGGTGTCTCTTTCTGAACGTCTCGATAGCTACATATTATTTGGCTAGACAATTCACCATAAGACTATATCTGTGCGTAACTTCGATACTCATCGAAGGGTAGACAAGACACTCATTGCGACGTCCGTTGCGATAAAGAGACTCATCGAGATGTCGACAAGAGACTCATTGCGACGTCCGTTTGCGATAAAGACACTCATCGAGATGAAGCCTTAAACTGCCCATATATGCTTATCCCTGAAATCTGTCACCCGAAGCACAGTAACGCAGTGATTGTTGGTCATAGCATACTGCCTAGTGCCCACCAGGTCATCATCATCATCAGCCTATTAAAGTTCAACATATATTTGTTTGTGATCTGACATTGAAGAGTCAGCTATTGCTGTGTGGAAGTGATCGACTTTCAGATTTGAACTAACATGGTCCAAAATAGATTTTCTAGTACTCGATTCTCTTGTACAATATTTTTTAGTGATTTTATTTAGTAATATATGTCCGGTTCCCTTCAAAAGTTCATGATATTGTTTTGTCTTTTTATCTTTGTTTAAAAGATCAATGTTGAAATCTCCGAACACTATTGCACGGTTTTTTCGCTGTAGCTGGGACTCATAAATCTCAAGAAAATCTGCGTAGTTAGTATCGCCGGGGTTATATACGACTCCTACTTCTAGTCCACCTTTACCTAGTACTTTAAGGTCATTATGGACATATGCTGAAACTCCCCCTCCTCTTGAATCGGTTCTGTAGTTGTAGTAGTGTGAGTAGTTGTTTATTTGTAGTTCCAAGGCCTGTGCTTCAGTTCTTATCCAAGTTTAAGTCGGCAAAATAACATGTATAGTATTGGGAAGCGATTGTAGTATGCATTTAAGTTCGTCAAGTTTTCCTTTTTTGCGTATACTTCGAGCATTAAGGTAGAAAAATCTGAGCCGTGATTTATTGGTTTCTATATTTTGGTAATTATTGGTAACTTGGTAGGTATTGCCAGATTTGCTAGCGATGGTCTTAGGTATGGTTTCGATTACTGTTCGTAGTTTTTTGAAGGGTCTTTTATTATTGTCGGTGTGCCATTGATATACTTAATAGTTAGTCCAGTCTCTCCATCATTTTGACGACGTGTTAGTTCTTCTTTTACATCTTTAAAATATTTTTGCTGAGCTGGGGTTTGGTCTGAAAATATTTTAATGTTTTCAGGCAACTTGTTTTTATTGCGTAGGAGATGCTTTGCGGGTGCTGCAGTGTCGTAACATACTTTGATTCTGCGACTTTTTCCCGGTGAGTATTTACCTATTCTAAAGACTTTATTCGGTTTCGGGAGGTCTTGGCCGACCAGTAGAGTAATTTTTAAAATATCAGCGTCGTCTAGGGATTTTCGTTCTTCAGCGCTAGCAGCGGACTGTTCGGGCAGGCCCACAACAATAATATTTTTTTCTCTGCTATTCCGATTAGCTACCTCCTTAATTATTTGTTCGTTCAGACATAGCTGATTTTGAAAGTTTGAAGTCGTACATTCAGACGTGGGTTTAAACTTGTTAAGTTCTAACTCAAAGGATTTCATTTTATGTTCCCCCAGCGATAATTGTTTTTCCAACTGTGATACAGTTGTTTTAAATTGTTTATGTTCGGTTATCATACTAGATGTCGATGACTTAATCACACTAATCTGCTCTGTATTTCCGCGAATCACGGCTGCTGTTTGTTCGTTACATGACTTCAATTGAGTGACCTCAGCTTTGACCTCTGCAATACTTTCTTGCATTTTAATAATAATCTGCTCATTAGATCCAACGTATTTTTCTAGCAACGAACCGATACGGGACAGTTCCGATCGCATTTTTTTAATTTCGGTGGCGCATTCGCATTCATGTTTTCTTTTATTTCGAAAGGTAATTTGCGGATCCACTGCTAACGAGCTCAGCTTTGATAAATCGGGCTGAGATCCGCCGCCCGTGCCGCGCGGAGGCGATCTTTGTACATTCATAATAGTGCGACAGTATTCAATACAAACAAACACAATAGACTGCCTAATCTCAAGTTTCGAGCAGGAAATTGCATTTTCGAGAAAATAAAAGATTGAATAGTAAGTGTAGATGTAGAGAATTATTGTCACTATAATTTCAAGCAAAAGTATGGTTAGCCAATACAGTTCCGTTCCATGAATTCATATCAATTTTCTTCAATGTTTGCCTGACTGTTAAATATATCTTCACCACAGCGATCAATTCATAAGGTGGGTCCAAATAAATGAAGAGATCAGCACGGGTCCTTACTATCAGTGAAGAGTATGTGAAGGGTACTCTGGGCATGTTCTCTATATGCATTACAAGGTTTCTAAAGGGACTCCTTCCCTAAAAAAAAAGCAAATTTTATTACAACAGGAATAAGAGCAGCCGAACCCCACATCAACGATTGCAAAGAAGTTGAGTGGCTTTGTGAAGATATTTTATCATTGATTCTCTTTCTATTAAGTACAAAAATAGTAAGTAAGTATTCCTAATATTTATGTAAATTGTTAATAAGGTACGATGGGGTTTGGCATATCCGTATGGACAAAAACCCCCTTTTAAAAATAAAAGAATAAAGAAAAAGAGCAGTCGACCTCAAACATAATTGGGAAAAGGCTAGGCAGATGATGAGGTATGGGGTGAATTTAGAGTATTTGAGAAACTGAATGCAATCAGATAAATCATGCGCGTGTAAAAGATATAATAAGTATCAATATTTATAAATTTTAAATAATATACTAACTAAATGTTATACTAATTGAATATTAGTACAAATGTGCATTAGATATAATGTTTATTTAAACCATATGTAATTAGGTTAACTGAAATTATATTAATAATATTCATTATATCATTTCATCGTTGTATTATAAAAACGAATATGAAATTAAATAAGGTCACGTGATTGTTAGAACTTTTGTAATTATATCAATTTGCTCTTATAGTCATCATCATCATCGGTTCTCTATGTTCTCTATTTAATGTGACATATTTTTTTTTGTCCTAATCATCATTTGTCCAAATGATAACTTACCCGATTTTTATATCACATAATATCACATGCCATAAAAATTGAAATCCCTAATTAATGGGGCTTCGGCCAGGGACAACCCTAAGCATATCGACTGAAGCCAAATACCTAGGTATCTAGCTGGACAAACAGCTTAACTGGGCAAAACACACGGATTACATCATCACAACACACGGGTCTTTAGTACGGTGGCCTAGGACCAACCTAAGTATGACCCAAAAGGACCTCGAGAAACTGCAAAGATTGCCTGCGTGGCAATCACCCACACGCCTGTCCCATCGTTGGTTTTTGATCCATCAGAGAAGACTCTTAGCTTTCGTGCTTGAGTAGTCGCACAACTCCTCTATGAGCTCTATGCTGTAGTGTTTTTTGAAGCAGTGAGTCTTCAGAGTTCTGTCGATAGGTGATGCCATCATCGGTTGTTCTTTGATTGCACCTTCTCTGATGCGTGTGTGTCTTATTAAAATTTCAAAATCTCTTGGAAGGTATTCGTATACTCTCCGACAGTGCCTCGGTCCTCCAATCCCTAAAGAGTAACCAGATCACGCCGAGACTACACGTCTAGAACGAATCACGGTGCTGAATCACAACACGATAACGCTGCAATGGATTAGAGGTCACAGTGGATCACTCGGCAATGATGCGGCTGACAAACTTGCCAGAAGAGGATCCAGCACAAAACCCTATGGACCCCAACCCATTGTGCCCATTCCCTTCAAGCAGCTGAGGAACTGGTTAAAGGATCACACCCGAATACAAGCAGAGAAATGGTGGGCCTCGACACCAGGTTGTAGGCAATCCAAGGAAGCTATGCCATCCTTGGATCCAAAGCTGGCCAGGCGCCTTCTGCGCCTGGACAGAGGTAGCCTACGTCTGGTGGCGGGGACCATCACTGGACACTGCTCGCTGAACAAACACTTCCAAACCCTAGGTATCACTGACAGTCCCCTGTTCAGAGCGTGCATGGAGGCGGAGGAGACGGTGGTAGCGTATGTGCTCCTGGAGTGCACAGGCGTTACCAAGATTCGCACGGAGATCCTGGGAACGCCAAGATCACTTGCAGATGTCCTGAGGAGACCGGGAAGTTTAATCCGCTCCTGCAGGGAGGTGGGCTGGTTGGAGTAATCGGCCACCATGGCTCACGCACAATAGTCCACTTCAAGGACTTAGTGCGGAAACCTAAACTCCCATGATGATGATGATGATGTGGCGGCGAGTATTACAACCACCTGCTCCTCAACTCGCGACCCGCCTCGCCCCTTTGCACCTACGCAATTTTAAATTACACTCAAGTGGTAGGGCAGACCTGCCGGGGTTGCGGGCCTGTTCGAAAGAGATACTGCGGCCCTGGAACATAAAGGGCGAGGAAGGAACATGGATGGGTTTTAGTCAGTAAAAGTCTGACACTCCCTCCCGCTCCGCCCAGAGTGGGAGAAGTCATTTGATGATTTCCCATCCTAAAAAAAAAAAAAGGGGTAGGGCAGACAAAACTGCATGGAGTCGGATTTACAGCGATTCGTTTCCGTCACTAAAACCTTACTTTTGGCAAATGTTTTAGGACTAACAATTTATAAATGAACCTTCGGAATAATACACATTATCATATACAATACTAAGGAAATATGACTTTATGTCATGTTAAATTAGGAGATTCAATTATTATGTTTTTCGATATTATGACAGAATAGTTTTAGAAGTGAAAATTGTTATGTAAAACAAAATTTCGTGAGTTTGAATATTATGGTTACTGAATTGATGATTTTAGGCGAAGAAAAGAAGTACCATCATCATCATCTGCCTAGCCTTTTCCCAACTATGTAGAGCTCGGCTTTCGGTCTAACCGGATTTAGCTGAACATTAGTATTTTACATGGAGCAAATAATATGCCAAAATGAAAATTGCACAAAAGTAATACTACGAGTATAATTGATTTAACTTTTTCTGTTGTTTTTTTTGTGCTTATTACTATTTGTATGTTTTGTGTATAACAATATGAAATCCTGTGTACAGGATGTGTTCTCATCACGAAGCCTTTCTCATCACGAGAACTTTAAGCAAAAATTTTTGCTGGGAAACGACTTCATTTTTTGGGGTGACAAATCATGTTTTGTGGTAGAACCCTAGATGTTTCATGTAATGACTTAGATTTAAAACTTGGTTCCCAGGTATGCTGTAGAACAAAAAGAGAGGTTTTTTACGCCCTTTATACTCACGGGAGGGAATGGACAAGACCAATTCCCCGTCAGTTGCTTTGCGTACATCTGGCCGAAGAATGGATCTTTGTACAAAAAGTCACACAACTTGTACTCGAACTGCACCGGCACCGGTACAAAACGTCCACTTATGTACTCATTTAACTGCCATTTGAGCTGAAAGTAAGTCATTGAAAAATATAGAGTAAGTACGGTCGAACAAGCTATTTGGTTACCAGTTTAACCCACAAATTACGTTGTCAAATGTAAATCAAAAAGCTTGTTTAAAACATAACATCACGCTTTTAATCCCCGAAAGGTGAAGATGTTCCAAATAAGATACCCACAATTCGCTTGTTACGTTTGCGTCCTAAGTATTAGCCGGGATCCCTTCTTTTCGCATAATGTTTTTTGTCCTAATATACTTCGGCATAACGATTTTGGCACAATTTGTTTTGGCATACTACTTTGGCATAATTTTTTTTAGGCATACATTTTATGTTGGCATAATCATGATAAAGACTAATTTGTTTTGGCATAAACTTGATTCGCATAACGTTAGTAGGCCTAATGACTACTAGCATAACGTTAGTAGGCCTAAAGACTTTTAGCATAACGTTAGTAGGCCTAATGACTATTAGCATAATCATATTTAGGCATACAATTAATATAAATAACAAAATAACTGTAACAATCAAATAATATTGTTGGTTAAAAAATTAATATGCTGTGCAACAAAAGTTAGTGACAGAACCGAATTGCTGCAAAACCGACTTCACGTAGTCTGTTTTGTCCTACCCCTAGAGTGTTATTTAAAATCGCGTAGGCGCGTAGGGGCGAGGCGGCCCGCGGGCTGAGGAGCAGGCGGCTGAGGCTGGCCGGCGAAGCCGGCCAACAAGCCGAAGCTGCGGTGGTGAGCGTAAGTAGTCTGCGACGATAAGCACGCGTGGGGCCGCCGGAGGGCCGCAGCGCCGGAGCCGTCACAGAAACCCTGCCTGCTGCATGCTGCTTGCTTACTTGCTTGCATGCTTGCTTGCATGTTGCATGCTTGCTTGCATGCTGCATGCTTGCTTGCATGCTGCATGCTTGCTTGCATGCTGCATGCTTGCTTGCATGCTGCATGCTTGCTTGCATGCTGCATGCTTGCTTGCATGCTGCGTGCTTGCTTGCATGCTGCATGCTTGCTTGCATGCTGCATGCTTGCTTGCATGCTGTATGCTTGCAATGCTTGCTTCCTACAGCGAAAAAATACTCACAAAATTGTTCAATACGTTATAATGAAGGAAAAATAATTTCTATTCTACCTACAATATCAAGCGCCTACAAATTTTATTAGAGCAAAATTGTATAAACGTGTATAGTGTCTAATATTTTAGGTGTTAATAATTATTTCACTGTTATACCTATAAAAATATGTTTTAATATTTTTATGCGTTTTTTATGCTTAAATTTTATGCTTTAGGATATTATGCCATCCATGCCATTATTTTGGATTTATTATGTTATTTATTATTTTTAGGCATAAAGTTCTAAGCATAACTTTTTTAAGCATAATATCCTAAAGCATAAAATTTTATGCTTAATAAGTTTATGCTTTAAAATATTATGCCTAATCATTATTATGGTTACAGACATAATGCTTAAAAAAATTATGCATGAGCTGTTATGCGTAATTATATGATGCGAAAATATAATTATGCCAAACAACATTATGCTAAGTTATATTAGGTCTTAAAATTTTATGCTAATGGATAGGGAACCGTATTAGCCATCGAGCCTAAAGCCATCAACCGGGCACAAATCCAGACCCTTGTGTTGCTACTGAAAAATTCCCGATGGAAAATCTAAAAACACTTCACCCAACCTGGGTGCCAATTTTGTAACTTAAGGTGAATGCGCCAGGGCGGCCCGCGAAATTGAAATAGTCTTATGTTTTTTGCAATTTGCGGGGCAGTGCTAAGTTGTATGTTGATAAACATATTGGTCACGATTGTAAGACGTATTAAGTTACAGAATTATAGTCATCAAAATCATCAATACAACCCTCCAAGTTCATAAGAGTCGAAGAAGGACTTTGAGCGTGAAAAATTCGTACATCGAGTAATTCTGTAACTTAATACGTTTTACAGTCGCAACCGATATTTTTTATCAACATACAACTTAGCACTGCCCAGCAAATTGCAAAAAACGTAAGAAAATTTACGGCTTTTATTTTTGGCTACCTTGAAGCATCCCCCTTAACGTTAAGCAACACGCCATTGACACCCTATCGACACACAACAGACATGATGTTGCCACTGTTGCAAATTTAGTATTCAGCAAAAACTTCAATGGCGTTTCAGCGGTGTCTCAGTAGTGTGTCGATAGTGTGGCGGTTCGATAGACACAACTGTCAAGTATACTTAAAATATTTACAGACCACCGTAACTTTGTCATCATAATGATATTGATAGATTATAGTAGAGCAGAATACCAATTTTTACAATAGTCTTTCCATGGCGTTTCAATGGCACTTCAGGCGTAAGTCAATAGCCGCGTACTGACTGAGCGAGCAGCCTCGCAAGGCAGCCGCGCGAGGCATATTCTGGGTTGGTAAAGACAAGCCTCGCCCGAGGCAAAACCACGCGCTGCCTCGCCCGAGCGTACCGCGGCCCGAGCCAAGCGTTGTCGGTTTTTGTCGATGCTCAAAAGCGCCTCAGTAAGGTTGCCTCGCGCACTAAAGACGGTTGTGTTTTGCCTCGCTTGTTCGAAGAATCACGAATTGAGAACAGTGTCTCAAATTAAAACTATGGCAAATAGACTAGTTTGGGACGCGTAATGTCCTGATTATACCAACTTTTCTTTTTTGAACAAGTTGATGAATGGCAGTGGTTGCTATAGCTTTCACCGAACGCACGGCTTGAGTGCGCGAGACAAACTAACCGAGGCACTTTTGAGCATGGATAAAAACCGACAATGTTTGGCTCGGGCCGCGGCACGCTCGGGCGAGACACCACGTGGGTTTGCCTCGGCGAGGCTCGTCTTGACCGACAGAGGATTTACCTCGCGCGACTGCCTCGCGAGGCTGCTCGCTCAGTCAGTACGCGGCTATTGACAAGTTGGTTATTTTATAGAATTGGGCCCCTGGGAATCGAATACAGGACCTCATGCTTCTTCACGCTCAGCAGTCGCGCTTGCACTATAGACCAACGAAGAAATCCATTGGACTAGAGTAAGAGTCCCAGTTATAAAACATGTTAGAGAATGCAAGACAATGTTAGTGCCCGACAAAAGTCTAGGGAAAACGACAAAAGTCCAGTCAGGGTTTGCATTCGACCGAGCACAAACTAGGACCTCATGCTGAGCAGTCCCACTTGCGAGCTCTCCACCGAGGCAGTTTCGAAATAGGATCTCGCAGTTCTTAGGTTGTCGTCTGCTTAACCGGACTATCCTGTGTGAGCCTTGAGTGTAAGGCCTCCAGCCAGGGCATAAAACTTACAAACTAAACGACTACACGCTAAGGGCATCCCCTGCGGGTTGCTGGGCGAGGACAACAAGGGGACAGGCTGAATCTGAGTGGTACCAGCGAGGAAGCCTACAGTTCTTACAATTTAAAAAGCTATATAATTAAGGATACCGTCATGTTATTTCCATATCCAGAGGTGGCAATGTAATCGAAATCAATGTAATATGGACTGTTACGAGTGTGCCTTCTGAATGTGAACTTGATGCCATGGATATGTTTGGTGCTCTTAATTATTGTCTCCAGTTTCTCAGGATATATTTCTGTGGACTAAATTTTTCAGTGATTTATTTCCACCTCAGACTTCCCGTTGACCCCACCAGCGGGACGATCCAGTGGGGTCAGGGGAAATAAAATTGCAAACTTCCCGTTAAACCCACCAGTATGGTAGGCTAAAAGGGATCTACGAAACGACAGTTTTGATTTTTCCCGTTCACCCCAACAGTGGGACGAACGGGAATACAGCTTTTTCTCGCATCATCATCAGTCTAGCCTTATTAACCGACTTCCAAAAGGGGGAGGTTCTCAATTCGTCGGAACCTTTTTTATAAAGGGTGTAAAACACCTCTTCACGAAGCCGAAAGGTACTGGTTCTCCCCATCATTGTATCATTTTTTTGTTCTACACCGTACCTGGGAACCTTTTAGTAACGGAGATAGGGCGGATCAAAGTTACAATATTTTGACAAGTTTTTTTTGTAAGATTTTTAACACCTCCACGACCCCCGTACTATTCAATCCATCCATCAGCACAATGTTTTAAGTGCGTTACATTGAGTTCTACCACAAAACATGAAAAAAGTGGTTTCCTAGCAAAGTTACTTAGTTTGATGTACAGAATGCTTGGTTAACGGCTTTGTGATGAGGTGGTTTACACCCTGTATATATGTTACCCGATTACTCGAAGATGGCTGTACCGATTTGAATTATTTTTATTTTGTTTGAAATGATATACTTCTTAGGTGGTCCCATTTTCATCAAGTCAGAATCTGATGACGGAATTCTGGAGAAATAGAGATAACTCTTCAAATTTTATAGGCACATTTGAATCGATTTGAAGAACTTTGGAGATAGGCAACGGAAGTCTTCAATAAATGATAGCAAATGTACTGGGATTGCTGAAATCTTATATGTCTATTGTTTACACCAGTACGCTGTGACCACTTAAAAGTGAAAAATAAAAAGTCGGTGACAAAAATACTAAACCAAACAAAAAAAGATCACCGACTTCTGAAGCTAAGTAAAGTTATTTTTCACTTTTTTGTGTTTTTAGAAGTCGGTTTTATTTTTTTCTCAACTTGGTTCGTTTCCAGTAGGTACAACTGGACTATAATTATGGTTGAATAAGAATAGCGTCTTCTTCCAATCTTCTCGATTATTCCTCATCTCTGTCATTATCCGCTTTGTGCAGCTGTCATGTTTTTTTACCATTCAAATTCATACTTAAAACTATACTTCATACTCCCAAAATGTATCACAAATGCGCACTTGACGATCTAATGTCTGTATGAGCAAGTGGACTTCGCTGATTTTTTGGCCAAATATTAATATAAATAAAATAGCCGCGAGTTCGCAACATGTGCGCGTCGAAGACGCCCCAGGTGGGCAGCGAGTTCGCGGTGTGCGATCCGCATTTTGTACAATCACACATTTTGTTTTTCTTCGTGATGTGTTCGCCGCGCACACGTTGTGAACTCGGGGCATGTTTGCCTCGCACACGCTGCGCTTCTGCCCCGCAGTTCAGTCGCTCGCAACTCGTTGGTGTGATATGGCCCAAAAGGGTGTAAAAAACCCCGTAACGAAGTCAAAAGGCACTTATTCTCCCCGTCATTGAGATCATTTTTTGTACTACATCATACCTGGGAAACTTCTAGTTACGGAGATATTGGGGATTTTTCCATTTTTTTAGTGTTCGATTTTTACTTTAAACACCTTTACGACTCCTATACTATTCATTCCATACACCAGCACAATGTTTTGAGTGCGTTACGTTGAATCTACTACAAAAACCTGATTAATCACCCCACAAAGAAAAGTCGTTTCCCGGCAATTTTTTTTTAATTTTTGCGTAAAGTTTCTTAGTTTAATGTGAAGATTGTTTGGTTTACGGCTTTGTGATGAGGTTGTTTACACCCTGTATTTAATCAAAAATTGCGATCGACACGCTAAGAATAAAACATTATTTCCTTTTTCCCGAACTTTCAAAAGACTTACCGAAATAAATTGGATATTGCAAAACATTAAAAATAAAAACTTCATCATTTTTAAGCCAGTCAAGTGACCGAAAAGCTATGCAACAGATAAACTGATGATAAAAAGCAATTTGAAATCAATTCTAATGACAGCAAATAGATGAAGTCATCATACTCATGGAAACTGCAATTCACTATCATTAAATGACCATAACAAAAGGCAATGCATTTTGTTACATCCTATCAATAGGAAATCTAGAACAAGTTAATATTCAGTGGGTAGTAATGCCGCAAAAATCGACGAATAGGTAATGACCTAATGGAATCTGCCCAAACTCACGCAAAAAAAGTCTTGCTTTGCATTGTAAATGTGCTGATCATATGCAAATCATAGGTCTTTTGGCCCTAGTTCGTGGTATTTTTCTAATACAGGTAGGATTAAAATGTGTTAATAAAAAAAAAACATAGTTCCTATTCCAACACCTAAGAGAGCAGTGGTTCCTAATCTTTCTTAGACCAGGGACCACGTTGGTGTCTTTATTGTTAGCACGGGCCATAAGTTCCTAGATAAACATAGACACCGACAGGATTATGTCTATGGAGGTGAAACAAACTCTCTCAAAATTGAAAAATGGAATGAAAACTTTTAGTAATAAGATAGTGAAGGATACAAAAGCGATCGGAGTGATCTCGAAAGTATGCAATCATTCTACAGGAAAATAGGCATAAATTTGTAGATTCAAAAAAAATATGAGCACCTCGCCTTTTATAGGTTCAATTATGTTGGGTTGAGCTTTATCTTGTGTGCCTTTCGTGGACCATATTCAAGATTTCTGGTCCATGGACACAGGTTGGAAACCACTGTTAAAGAGATTCATTATTAGCCGCTAGCCCTTCCCAAAATTATGTTGAGGCCGATCTTCAGTCTTAGCGGGTGTTGCTGAATATTTTTTAAATGAAGAGTCTGCCTATCAGACCTCTCCTTCTTCCACCGTCTTCTTCTTATTCTTATTCTTTATTGCACACAAAAAAAAACAACAAATATACATATAACTTGCAATAATATAGCTTTATGTACAAAGGCGAGCTTAACCCAGAGTTGGGTTTTCTTACAGCAAACCTAATTTTGAAAGCGAGATTTGCAAAAGAGGATATACAAACTTACGTATGTGCATTAACATTACATTCTAAATTAAACTTAAAAAAAAAACTACATTTATACAATAAAATATATGTAATACATACAGCATAGATATATATTATACATACCTATAAAATCCGATACTTATATACATACATATTGATCATGTAGACAGGAAATGGTCCTTTATTCCCTTATTTATTCTTCTTCTACATTTTAGTTATATTTTTTCTAATTCTGTATTATATTTAAAACATCACGCTTTTAACCCTCGAAGGAGGACACCTCTACCTATAGGTGTTACTATGGCATACCCTCATTTTCACTATTAACACTTATTAGAGTTACATTTGATAGAGGTGAGCCAAATAGCATCAACTAGACCCAAATCCAGATTCAATTGAAAGATTCCTGAAGAAATAATCAAATCACAATCTACCCAACGTTGGGGTTTCAACCTATAACCGCGTGCTGAACGATAGCGCTCACGATACATTGGGACTGCGGGACTGGTTGAAAGATCAATACACCCCGGAACATAAAGGGCGAGGAAGGAACATGGATAGATTTTAGTCAATAAAAGTCTGGCCCCCGGTCCCGCTCTAGGCTTTGATTCCGCTCCTTCTAGAAGGGATTCCACTCCGCCAAGAGCGGGAGGACTGACATTTGATGATTTCCCATCCGAAAAAAAATTGAGACAAAGTAGGTTTGCATTTTCTGTAATGAAATTGAACACATTTTGAATTTCATTGCCTCGTTGGTCTAGTGATAGCAATAGCGACTGCAGAGCACGAGTTCTTGGTTTCGATTCTAATATTGGAAAAAGTAGGTTTTTCAATTAATAATTTCTCAGTAGCAGCCACGCCAGTATAGATTTGTCTCCGATTGATATCAATAGGCTCGTCCTTTGTTACATGGGAGACATAACTGGTGAAATGTTTGTTTAACCTTTTAGGGATTACAGGCGTGATGATATGTAATTAAATTGTTAGTGACGCATGAACCATCCATTAGTACTGCAATTTATTCAGTAATCATCATTACATCAAACTTAATGATGCGTTTATTTTTATTACCATCAACCTCCATGACCTGGTGACTCTTTTCGAGATATATCTATATTTCTTTGTAAAATAATTGATCGATTAAGTGGAAGTTTAGACGCTACACGCTTATATGTGAGAACTATAATAATTGCCGCATCTTGTCTTATTATACTTGAAACTTTATCAAAATAAAACGCAGACGAGTTTACAGATGAGCGCATAGATATAATAAAGATGAGCGTAAGGAAAAAAAATGTTACTGTTACTGTTAGCCTATGTCATGCCACTACTGGCCAAAGGTATATTCGATCCAGGGCCAATGTGGACCTCTGTTCGTTGGTTTGGTCCAAAACGATTGTAAAAGTGATAATCGGATGTACCTCATTGTTCTTAAAAGTAAGTGATGCACCCTTCGATGACTAAAATACGAAGCATGAAGATCAAATTGGCACAAAAGGGAAGAGTCCTTAACTCAACAGTGTAACGTTATGAGAACGTCAAGAAGATCTCTATACATTTTGAGGTAGACGGGAATGTTCTGTGCTTTCGGCAGATTAATGGGTTAATCAATTTAATTGCATTTAATCATTTCTGTGTTAACATGAAAGCTCCATAGGCAAATTATATTAAAAAAAACATAATTGCAATAATAAATCATTTATTTAATTCCCGTGACCGGTGCAGAAGTAAAAGAAAGATTATTCATAACTAAAACAGTTTACACGAAAATATAATGAGTATACTTATGCTACTTTTAGAAGCTAAGCATTGCACACACGTGGATCATTTATATATTTTGCAAATATTCCAAAAACAACAAACAAATACAGAGGATCAAAATAAAAATAAACAATAGGTACCTATGACAACTAGTTTCCACTACTGCAACTGAAGGACATGGTCTGTTTTGGTACTTTATTCTGAGATAATTTGACCACTGTAAAGAAAATCATCACGGATAACACGGCACAATAGACTGCCTAATCTCAAGTTTCAAGCAGGAAATTGCCTGCATTTTCGAGAAAATAAAAGATTGAATAGTAAGTGTAGATGTAGAGAATTATTGTCACTATAATTTCAAGCAAAAGTATGGTTAGCCAATATAGTTCCGTTCCATGAATTCATATCAATTTTCTTCAATGTTTGCCTGACTGTTAAGTATATCTTCACCACAGCGATCATTTCATAAGGTGGGTCCAAATAAATGAAGAGATCAGCACGGGTCCTTACTATCAGTGAAGAGTATGTGAAAGGTATTCTGGGCATGTTCTCTATATGCATTACAAGGTTTCTGAAGGGACTCCTTCCCTAAAAAAAGGAAATTTTATTACAACAGGAATAAGAGCAGCCGAACATCAACGATTGCAAAGAAGTTGTGTGGCTCGGTGAAGATATTTAATCATTAATTCTCATATATTTATGTGAATATGTAATACGGTACGATGAGGTTTGGCATAGCCTTATGGACAAAAACCCCCTTTTAAATACAAGAAAAAAAAAGAGCCAAACAAACATAACTGGGAAAAGGCTAGGCAGATGATGATGAGGTATAGGGTGAATTTAGAGGATTTGAGAAACTGAATGCAATCAGATAAATCATGCGCGTGTAAAAGATATAATAAATATCAATATTTATAGATTTTAAGTAAGATACTAACTAAATATTATACTAACTGAATATTGGTATAAATGTGCATTAGAGATAATGTTTATTTAAACCATATGTAATTAGGTTAACTGAAATTATATTAATAATATTCATTATATCATTTCATCGTTGTATTATAAAAACGTATATGAAATTAAATAAGGTCACGTGATCGTTAGAACTTTTGTAATTATATCAATTGGTACGCACCCAATTTGCTCTTATAGTCATCATAATCATCGGTTCTCTATTTAATGTGACATATTTTTTTTGTCCTAATCATCATTTGTCCGAATGATAACTTACCCGATTTTTATATCACATAATATCACATGCCATAAAATTTAAATCCATGAATTAATGGGGCGTCGGCTAGGGACAACCCTAAGCATATCGACTGAAGCCAAATACCTAGGTATCTAGCTGGACAAACAGCTTAACTGGGCAAAACACACGGATTACATCATCACAACACACGGGTCTTTAGTATGGTGACCTAGGACCAACCTAAGAATGACCCAAAAGGACCTCGAGAAACTGCAAAGATTGCAATTGCATGGCAATCACCGGCAGCGTGAGAACACCCATACGCCTGTCCCATCGTTGGTTTTTGATCCATCAGAGTAGACTCTTAGCTTTCGTGCTTGAGTAGTCGCACAACTCCTCTATGAGCTCTATGCTGTAGTGTTTTTTGAAGCAGTGATGATTGCATCTTCTCTGATGCGTGTGTCTTATTAAAATTTCAAAATCTCTTGGAAGGTATTCGTATACTCTCTGACAGTGCCACGGTCCTCCAATCCCTAAAGAGTAACCAGATCACGCCGAGACTACACGTCTGGAACGAATCACGGTGCTGAATCACAACACGGTAACGCTGCAACGGATTAGAGGTCACAGTGGATCACTCGGCAATAATGCGGCTGACAAACTTGCCAGAAGAGGATCCAGCACAAAACCCTACGGACCCCAACCCATTGTGCCCATTCCTTTCAAGCAGCTGAGGAACTGGTTAAAGGATCACACCCGAATACAAGCAGAGAAATGGTGGGCCTCGACACCAGGTTGTAGGCAATCCAAGGAAGCTATGCCATCCTTGGATCCAAAGCTGACCAGGCGCCTTCTGCGCCTGGACAGAGATAGCCTGCGTCTGGTGGCGGGGACCATCACTGGACACTGCTCGCTGAACAAACACTTCCAAACCCTAGGTATCACTGACAGTCCCCTGTTCAGAGCGTGCATGGAGGCGGAGGAGACGGTGGTAGCGTATGTGCTCCTGGAGTGCACAGGGGTTACCAAGATTCGCGAGGAGATCCTGGGAACGCCAAGATCACTTGCAGATGCCCTGAGGAGACCGGGAAGTTTAATCCGCTCCTGCAGGGAGGTGGGCTGGTTGGAGTAATCGGCCACCATGGCCCGGAACATAAAGGGCGAGGAAAGAACATGGATGGGTTTTAGTCAGTAAAAGTCTGACACTCCCTCACGCTCCGCCCAGAGTGGGAAAAGTCATTTGACGATTTCACATCCTAAAAAAAAATAGGGGTAGAGCAGACAAAACTGCATGGGTACTCCCTTGATTGTCCTAAAATTTTTTGTCCGAAAATCATTATTCATAACACGTTTGCTATAAACTTCAGTAACCATAATGTTCAAAACACCGAAATTTTGTTTTACATAACTAACTTTACTTCTAATACTATTTTGTCATAATATCGAATACTATAATAATTGAATCTCCTAATTTTACATGACATAAAGTCGTATGTCCTAAGTATTGTATCACATAATGTGTATGATTCCGAATGGTCATTTATAAATTGTTAGTCGCTAAAAAAAATCCCTAAAAGTTAGGTTTTAGTGACAGAAACGAATTGCTGTAAATCCGACTCCATGCAGTCTTGTCTGCCCTACCCCAAGAGTGTTATTTAAAATCGCGTAGGCGCGGAGGGGTGAGGCGGGCCGCGAGTTGAGGAGCAGGTGGTTGTAACACTCCCCGCCGCGGCTGAGGCTGGCCGGCGAAGCCGGCCAGCAAGCCGAAGCTACGGTGGTGAGCGTTAAACCCATCTGCGACGATAAGCTCGCGTGAGGCCGCCGGAGCCCCGCAGCACCGGAGCCGTGACAGAAACCATGCCTGCTGCATGATGCTTGCTCGTTTGCATGCTACATGCTTGCTTGCATACTGTATACTTGCATACTGCACGCTTGCTTGCATGCTTGCTGCATGCTTGCTTGCTTGCTGTATGCTTGCCGCATGCTTGCTACATGCATGCCGCATGCTTGCTGCATGCTTGCTTGCATTGCAGGTCAACGCCTACATACGATTAAACATTTACTTAGAATAGGACTTATGACTTTTATTGAAAACGATTTTATTTCTTTTGTATATTATTGATTGTAATACTTATGACAAACGGATGTAGGGCTTATTATATTTAGGCGTCTCAACTTTATGGCATATGATATTATGTGATTTAAAGTTCGGGTAAATTATCATTCGGACGAATGATGATTATGACAAAAACAATTATGTCATTTTAGATTATGGATTAAAAAGTTAGGTAATACGATAGAGAACCAACTGCATGGGGTCGGATTTACAGCGATTCGTTTCTGTCACTAAAACCTTACTTTTGGCAAATGTTTTAGGACTAACAATTTATAAATGAACATTCGGAATAATACACATTATCATATACAATACTTAGGAAATATGACTTTAAGTCATGTTAAATTAGGAGATTCAATTATTATGTTTTTCGATATTAGGACAGAATAGTTTTAGAAGTGAAAATTATTGTTATGTAAAACAAAATTTCGTGATTTTTAATATTATGGTTACTGAATTGATGATTTTAGGCGAAGAAAAGGAGTAACATCATCATCATCTGCCTAGCCTTTTCCCAACTATGTAGGGCTCGGCTTTCGGTCTAACCGGATTTAGCTGAATATTAGTATTTTTCATGGAACAAAAAATATGCCAAAATGAAAATTGCACAAAAGTAATCCTACGAGTATAATTGATTTAACTTTTTCTGTTGTTTTTTTTTGTGCTTATTACTATTAAGTATGTTTTGTGTATAACAATATGAAATCCTGTATACAGGATGTGTTCTCATCACGAAGCCTTTCTCATCACGAGAACTTTAAGCAAAAATTTTTGCTGGGAAACGACTTCATTTTTTGGGGTGACAAATCATGTTTTGTGGTAGAACCCTAGATGTTTCATGTAATGACTTAGATTTAAAACTTGGTTCCCAGGTATGCTGTAGAACAAAAAGAGAGGTTTTTACGCCCTTTATACTCACGGGAGGGAATGGACAAGACCAATTCCCCGTCAGTTGCTTTGCGTACATCTGGCCGAAGAATGGATCTTTGTACAAAAAGTCACACAACTTGTACTCGAACTGCACCGGCACCGGTACATAACGTCCACTTATGTACTCATTTAACTGCCATTTGAGCTGAAAGTAAGTCATTGAAAAATATAGAGTAAGTACGGTCGCACAAGCTACCAGTTACCGGTTACCAGTTTAACCCACAAATTACGTTTTCAAATTTAAATCAAATAGCTTGTTTAAAACATAACATCACGCTTTTAATCCCCGGAAGGTGAAGATGTTCCAAATAAGATACCCACAATTCGCTTGTCACGTTTGCGTCCTAAGTATTAGCAATCGAGCCTAAAGCCATATACTGGGCACAAATCCAGACCCCGGTGTTGCTACTGAAAAATTCCCGATGGGAAATCTAATAACACTTCACCCAACCTGGGTGCCAATTCTGTAACTTAAGGTGAATGCGTCAGGGCGGCCCGCGAAATTGAAATAGTCTTATGTTTTTTTGCAATTTGCGGGGCAGTGCTAAGTTGTATGTTGATAAACATATTGGTCGCGATTGTAAGACGTATTAAGTTACAGAATTATAGTCATCAAAATCATCAATACAACCCTCCAAGTTCATAAGAGTCGAAGAAGGACTTTGAGCGTGAAAAAATCGTACATCGAGTAATTCTGTAACTTAATACGTTTTACAGTCGCAACCGATATTTTTTATCAACATACAACTTAGCACTGCCCAGCAAATTGCAAAAAACGTAAGAAAATTTACGGCTTTTATTTTTGGCTACCTTGAAGCATCCCCCTTAACGTTAAGCAACACGCCATTGACACCCTATCGACACACAACAGACATGATGTTGCCACTGTTGCAAATTTAGTATTCTGCAAAAACTTCAATGGCGTTTCAGCGGTGTCTCAGTAGTGTGTCGATAGTGTGGCAGTTCGATAGACACAACTGTCAAGTATACTTAAAATATTTACAGACCACCGTAACTTTGTCATCATAATGATATTGATAGATTATAGTAGAGCAGAATACCAATTTTTACAATAGTCTTTCCATGGCGTTTCAATGGCACTTCAGGCGTAAGTCAATAGCCGCGTACTGACAGAGCGAGCAACCTCGCGAGGCAGCCGCGCGAGGCATATTCTGGGTCGGTCAAGACGAGCCTCGCCCGAGGCAAAACCACGCGCTGCCTCGCCCGAGCGTACCGCGGCCCGAGCCCAGCGTTATCGGTTTTTGTCGATGCTCAAAAGCGCCTCAGTAAGGTTGCCTCGCGCACTAAAGACGGTTGTGTTTTGCCTCGCTTGTTCGAAGAATACGGAATCACAAATTGAGAACAGTGTCTCAAATTAAAACTATGGCAGTTCTTACAATTTAAAAAGCTATATAATAAAGGATACCGTCATGTTATTTCCATATCCTGAGGTGGCAATGTAATCGAAATCAATGTAATACGGACTGTTACGAGTGTGCCTTCTGAATGTAAACTTGATGCCATGGATATGTTTGGTGCTCTTGATTATTGTCTCCAGTTTCTCAGGATATATTTCTGTGGACTAAATTTTTCAGTGATTTATTTCCACCTCAGACTTCCCGTTGACCCCACCAACGGGACGATCCAGTGGGGTCAGGGGAAATAAAATTGCAAACTTCCCGTTAAACCCACCAGTATGGTAGGCTAATGGGAAACGAACGAAACGACAGTTTTGATTTTTCCCGTTCACCCCACCAGTGGGACGAACGGGAATACAGCTTTTTCTCGCATCATCATCGGTCTAGCCTTATTAACCGACTTCCAAAAGGGGGAGGTTCTCAATTCGTCGGAACCTTTTTTATAAAGGGTGTAAAACACCTCTTCACGAAGCCGAAAGGTACTGGTTCTCCCCATCATTGTATAATTTTTTTGTTCTACACCATTCCGTTTGATGTACAGAATGCTTGGTTAACGGCTTTGTGATGAGGTGGTTTACACCCTGTATATATGTTACCCGATTACTCGAAGATGGCTGTACCGATTTGAATTATTTTTATTTTGTTTGAAATGATATACTTCTTAGGTGGTCCCATTTTCATCAAGTCAGAATCTGATGATGGAATTCTGAAGAAATAGAGATAACTCTTCAATAGGCACATTTGAATCGATTTGAAGAACTTTGGAGATAGGCAACGGAAGTCTTCAATAAATGATATCAAATGTACTGGGATTGCTGAAATCTTATATCTGTCTATTGTTTACACCAGTACGCTGTGACCACTTAAAACTGAAAAATAAAAAGTCGGTGACAAAAAAACTAAACCAAACAAAAAAAGGTCACCGACTTCTGAAGCTAAGTAAAGTTATTTTTCACTTTTTTATGTTTTTAGAAGTCGGTTTTATTTTTTTCTCAACTTGGTTCGTTTCCAGTAGGTACAACTGGACTATAATTATGGTTGAATAAGCATAGCGTCTTCTTCCAATCTTCTCGATTATTCCTCATCTCTGTCATTATCCGGTTTGTGCAGCTGTCATGTTTTTTACCATTCAAATTCATACTTAAAACTATACTTCATACTCCCAAAATGTATCACAAATGACGATCTAATGTCTGTATGAGCAAGTGGACTTCGCTGAATTTTTGGCCAAATATTAATATAAATAAAATAGCCGCGAGTTCGCAACATGTGCGCGTCGAAGACGCCCCAGGTGGGCAGCGAGTTCGCGGTGTGCGATCCGCATTTTGTACAATCACACATTTTGTTTTTCTTCGTGATGTGTTCGCCGCGCACACGTTGTGAACTCGGGGCATGTTTGCCTCGCACACGCTGCGCTTCTGCCCCGCAGTTCAGTCGCTCGCAACTCGTTGGTGTGATATGGCCCAAAAGGGTGTAAAAAACCTCGTAACGAAGCCAAAAGGCACTTATTCTCCCCGTCATTGAGATCATTTTTTGTACTACATCATACCTGGGAAACTTCTAGTTACGGAGATATTGGGGATTTTTCCATTTTTTTAGTGTTCGATTTTTACTTTAAACACCTGTACGACTCCTATACTATTCATTCCATACACCAGCACAGTGTTTTGAGTGCGTTACGTTGAATCTACTACAAAAACATGATTAATCACCCCACAAAGAAAAGTCGTTTCCCGGCAATTTTTTTTTAAATTTTTGCGTAAAGTTTCTTAGTTTAATGTGAAGATTGTTTGGTTTACGGCTTTGTGATGAGGTTGTTTACGCCCTGTATTTGATCAAAAATTGCGATCGACACGCTAAGAATAAAACATTATTTCATTTTTCCCGAACTTTCAAAAGACTTACCGAAATAAATTGGATATTGCAAAACATTAAAAATAAAAACTTCATCATTTTTAAGCCAGTCAAGTGACTGAAAAGCAATGCAGCAATGCAATAAACTGATGATAAAAAGCAATGTGAAATCAATTCTAATGACAGCAAATAGATGAAGTCATCATACCCATAGAAACTGCAATTCACTATCATTAAATGACCATAACAAAAGGCAATGCATTTTGTTACATCCTATCAATAGGAAATCTAGAACAAATAAATATTCAGTGGGTAGTAATGCCGCAAAAATCGATGAAATAGGTAATGACACCGACACCGACATGAAAGAGATACCGCGGCCCCGGAACATAAAGGGCGAGGAAGGAACATGGATGGGTTTTAGTCAGTAAGAGTCTGACACTCCCTCCCGCTCCGCCCAAAGTGGGAGAAGTCATTTGATGATTTCCCATCACAAAAAAAAGGGGTGAATCTTTAATTGACACAAAACCTCGAAAATAGATGCAAACTTTTAGAACTAAAATAGTGAAGGATAAAAAGAGATCGGAGTGATCTTGAATTCAGCAATCATTCATACGAAAATAGGGATAAGTTAGTAGATTTTCAAAAAATATTAGCACCTCGCCTAGGGTTCCTTCTATCTGGCAGAATGCTGATTCTCCGAAATTTATTTGGCATAACACACTTAGCATTATTTTTCTGTAAACGAATATTTTAAAGGTATATTTTTTTAAACATAATTATTGTTTGGCCGATTGTTTGTATGCATGTCCGAATTTACAATAGCATACTTTTAAGATAGCAGATTTTCATTTGTAACAATTTTATTTTGCATTATTGCCATTTCTATACAATAGCATTTTAACCTTAATTTAAAATTAAAAATCAATTTATTGTCCTAGAAAAGGTATTGACAGAAACGAATCGCTCCAAAACCGACTGCACGTAGTCTTGTCTGCACTACCCCGAGAGTTTAATTTAAAATCGCGTAGGCGCGGAAGGGCGAGGCGGGCCGCGAATTGAGGAGCAGGTGGTTGTAGCACCCGCGCGTGGTGATGGTTAAACCCATCCGCGACGATAAGCTCGGATGGGACCGCCGGAGCCCCGCAGCGCCGGAGCCGTGATAGAAACCATGCCTGCTCAATGTTGCATACTGCATGTTTGCTTGCATGCTGCATGCTTGCTGCATACATGCTGTATACTTGTTTGCATACTGCGTGCTTGCTGCATGCATGGTATAGGTATGCTTGTTAAGATGTTTGCATGTCTTCTGCCCGCATGGTGCATGCTTGTTTGCAAACTGCATGCTTACTACATGCACAATGTATGCTCGTTTGCATGATTGCCTGCTTCTTACAGGAAAATAAAAACTAAGAGATCACAATCAACTGGTTTTATGATTTTTTTGTGATGTGATAGATGAGTCTTTCCATTATTATGCGTATGAAATGTATACTAAAGATGATTCTAACTGTAATCTCTCTGAGATATGATAGATGACTATCGGTATGAAATGTATACCAAAAGATGATTCTGACTGTGAACTTTCTGCGATAAGATGGTTCTTCTTTTAAATAGTTTTGAACGTATGAGAAATGAGTGTCTGCCAAACGATTTTCTGCGAAATGAAATTTATGCCATCAGCTAGTATGCAAAATAATATTATGATATAAGTTCTGCTATAAAGTGTAGACCCCCTAGCCTATTAGGTTAAATTAGGTTGGGTCAAGCTTGCATCTTCTGTGCCTTTTGCAGACCATATTGAAGACTTCTGGTTCGTGGACCGTTTGGTTCATGGACCACAGGTTGGGAATCACTGTTATAGAGACTCATTATTAGCCGCATAGCTCTTCCCTCAGGCTTAGCGGATGTTGCTGAATATTTTTAAAAGGAAGAGTCTGCCTTTCAGCCTCTTCAGCCTACTCCACCGAACACCACTACATTTTAGTAATATTTTTTCTAGTTCTATAATTGTATTGTATTGTACAACGGCGCGTATTTTGCGTATGGGCTATAATCTACCACAGGGGCCTAGTGTGGGTTGGTAGATGTCACATGTCTTCGAAATTTTGGTTTTATAGGAGATGCCGGTTTCCTCACGATGTTTTTCTTCACCGTTTTTGCGCCTGCCTGGGTTCGAACACTAGGCCACCGCTGCTCTATAAACATTTATAACATCACGTTTTTGACAACCGTAGAATAGAGGTGTGAGGGTGACTATAGCTTACACAGATTTCACTATTTACAACTATTAGAGACCCATTTAATAGAAGGGAGTCTAATAGCATCAACTGCACCCAAATCCAAATGCAACTGAAAGATTCCTTGAAGAAATAATCCAATTCCTTTCGATTGAAGAAATAATCCAATTACACTCTACCCGACCTGGGATTTCAACGCTTACGATACAAGGGGGGTTGCCGGACTGGTTGAAAGAGATACACTTCCCGGAACATAAAGGGCGAAGAAGGAACATGGATGGGTTTTAGTCACTAAAAGTCTGATACTCCCTTCCGATTCGCCCAGAGCGGGAGGAGTCATTTGATAATTTCCCATTTGAAAAAAAAGGGGTACAAGGTTTGCATTTTCTGTAATGAAATTGAACACATTTTGAATTTCACTGCCTAGTCTAGTGATTGCAAGAGTGACTGCTGAGCACGATTGGACTTCTTGTTTTCGATTCTCATATTGAAAAAGTGGGCTTTTCCACTAAGAATTTTTCAGTAGCAGGCACCCCAGTATGGATTTGTGTCCAATTGTTAACAATAGGCTCGGCTTTTGTTACATGGGACTTAAACATTACTGGCGATATGTTGGTGTACTATTAGATGTACCTCTGCCTAACCCTTTGGAGATTACAGGCGTGATGATATGTGAATGTGTAATGAAATTGCTAGTGACGCATGAACCATCCATTAGTACTGCAATTTATTCAGTAATCATCATTACATCAAACTTAATGATGCGTTTACTTTTATTATTATCAACCCCCATGGCCCGGTGACTCTATCACCTTGGTGAGATATATCTATAATTCTTTATAAATAATTGATTGATTAAATAAAGAGTTTAGACGCTAGACGGTAATATGTGAGAACAATTATAATTGCCGCATCATGTCTTACTATAGTCGAAACGTAGACTTTAACAAAAAAACAAAAATCGCGGACGAGATTTCAGATGACCGTAAGCTTAAACAATTTTCGCTGTTACTGTTAGCCTACGTCATCCCACTACTGGCCAAAGGCCTCTCCCCACGTCTTCTCTTCGAATCAGTCCTTCCTCGATCCAGGGCTAATGTGGACCTCTGTTCGTTGGTTTGGTCCAAAACGATTGCAAAAGTGATAATCGGATATACCTCATTGTTCCTAAAAGTAAGTGATGCACCCTCCACATCGAAGACTAAAGTACAATTAACACTGCCTGGGTATGGTTTTGCAAATTAATGGAAGAAGCATGAAGATCAGAGAAAATTGGCCCAAAAGGGAAGAGTCCTTAACTAAACAGTAGATGGAAGTTGATGATGATGTAGGAATTTCATAGAATGAATCTAAAAAGAGAAGGAAGAATTCTTTTTCGGAAACAAGATAGGTCCAAATATATAACCTAGTGGAACACCTTTGCAAACTCCTCAATCTTGTTTATTATGAGTAACGTTATGAGAACGTCAAGAATATGTCCATACTTTTTGAGGTAGACGGAATGCTCTTTGCTTTCGGCAGATGGATGGGTAAATTATTTTAATTATATTTAATCATTTCTGTGTTAACATGAAGGCTCCATAGGCATTTATAAAAAAAAAAACGATAATTGCAATAATAAATCATTTATTCAATCCCCGTGACGGGTGCAGAAGTACATAAAAGATTATTCATAACTAAAACAGTTTACACGAAAATATAATGAGTATACTTATGCTACTTTTACAAGCTAAGCATTGCACACACGTGGATCATTTATAATTTTTTTAAACATATTTACCAACACAATCCCAAACAACAAACAAATACAGAGAATCGAAATAAAAAAAACGATAGGTATGACAAATAGTTTCCACTACTGCAACTAAATTTCTTTCTAGACATTCAAAGCTGACATCGAAGTCAAAAATAATGTGAATGAAACCTTTTGAAACGGCCAGGTTTCTGGAAACGGCCAGATTCACAAAAACAGACTACTTTCAAGGATCATAGAATATTCCTACTGAAATATAATCTGCAGCCACGGTAATTGGCTGGTTGCCTGAAACAGCAATAACAGTTTTGGAAAACAGTGCGTAGAATGTTGTAGTATGTGCACATACTACAACATGTCTTTAATTTTTTTTCATTGTTGTCCGTATTTTCTGCCTAACTGTCATATAGACTTTCACAACTGCTACCACATCATTTCGTGACCCAATATAGAATATGAGATCAACTCGGATCCTCACTATCAATGATGAATATGTGAACGGGATTATGGGAATGTTGTCGACGTCCGTAATCAAGTTCTTGAAGATGCTTCTTCCCTGAAATAAAGAAAAAAGTCGCAGATGATTTGGGTTCAAATTACATGCGAACATTTCGCGAATATTTCGCGACCAATCGCGCGAAGGTCGCGCGGGCAGCGCTGCTGAGTGGCCCTATAGACATCAACTGGGCAAAAAATCTGACTTTATGGATGATAATGAGAAAATTATTGATGGAAAAACCCAGCAACGCATTGCTCGAAACCGGGACCTCATACTGCAGTTGGGCTGGTGATCTGTTGGGGAGTAAATTAAGGATGCGGTGATGGTTGACAGGAGAAAAATTACATAATTATTAAACTAGCCCGGAGGTGCTGAGTGCCAGGCCGCCAGAAAAAATAAAAAGGTGTCGAAGCAAAAAGGGAAATAGAGAATGCACGAACGCAAACAATGAAACTAGGGCATCATTGTATGAGCTTAACTACTACGAAAAAGACTAGTCTGCACTATTAAAGACAAATCCCCTTGCCTTGGCGGCTGAAAGAATGTCATGTTCACTCAAATGTATCGCTGTGTATGTCGGGTCATTTGTTCCTTTCAATATGGTGAAGTTAAATGGTGCTGATACATGCGTTATGTTCGTGAACGGGCGCTGTCAATTAGGACTGGCCTTAGAGATGACCAGCTAAGAGTAGCTGCCACGGTTTATTTTAATAACTATTACTAACTAACTATTACTTATTTATTTATTTAAATTGTTGATTTAATCTTTTACTCTGGACGCTCTTAATGTGCACGTCTTTCTACATCGTTCTCACTTATATGCATAATCTCAACATGAATGACGTAACCAATGATTTAGAACAATATTCATATTGAAAAGAGTATCCAAGGAGTTTTTTCCGCATTTTAAAAGGGAGATGGAAGCCTTTGCCTAGCAGTGGAAAACTTTAGAGGCTATACTCACTGGAGGGAACGGGCAACTCCAATTTCCACGTAGTTGCTTTGCATACATCTGGCCAAGATACTGGTCCTTGTTCAAAAAGTCGCACAGTCGATACTCAAATTGAACCGGTACGTAAACATAGCGCCCGCTTATGTATTCGCTCAACTTCCATTTGATCTGAAAACAAAGGACAAAAATATACGCCAAGGAAATCGTCTAGTGTCAATGCACCATATCATACCATACAAGCAGACTTGTAGTAGTTGTATTATACATTACGGGACTTCATTCTATGAAAATAATCAATCGTACTTTAGGTACAGTAGGCTGATCGTAAATGAACACTGGTTTAGGCTTTCACGGTTTAAAACTAAACTTATATTGTCACTTACGGGATATCTTCCGTGATTTTTCGTCTGCTCGTAAAAATTTAGTTTCCATCCACCCGCATACTCCAGTCAACCTGCGATCATGGCGCTTGCAACAGCGTCGAAATATCGGGAGCTCAACTCAATTAATAATCACGGAAGATATCCCGTAAGTGACAATATAAGTTTGATCGTAAATGGCAACAGAACCATTATAACATGGCCTCTGATTCAGTTGAAACTCCATACTTGACCAGTGTTGGCAACTCCAACAAAATATTATATTTTTTAATTTTTAAGTTTCCGTTTCCTTATGTCAAAAGTCTGTCATTCAGTCGTTCACTAATTCAGTCTACAACAATAAAAAATCCGATCCATTCACGTGTCGTAAAGCCTGCTTTTTATTTGTTTCTACACCTGCAAATCCTCCAAGAACCAGCCCTGCTGCTGCAATACTCCAACATATTTGTGGTCCTTCGAAGGAAGAGGAATTGGTGCAGAGATACGATCAAGAAAAAATCGTCGTGTGCTTTTCTACGACGTACGGGCGCGGGCCACGTCGCCTACAACGTGCGTGAGTGCAATTACAATTTTGGATTCTACTCATCAGTCACCGACTGCGAGGAGGTATTTAGAATACATTTCGTCATAAAACCTCGCTTCAGAGCCTCCCGGGGCCGAGGGTCGCATGACGCGATAACAAGGGTTACTTTAAAACCTTTATTGTGCAAGTTCAAGAGGAAGCCATTTTGCTGTTTCGCGGCGGGCCTATCAATTCCCGCGCGCTGACGCAACTACATGACGCTATAGCTGCGAGCCAATCAGCACTCTCGTCGTGTCAACGTCAAGCAAAATCCTACAACCTTAATGGACGAATCTTCACAGAAGCAATTCTAACTAGTTCAAACGTCAAACTACGTTCATTCGTTTCGTTCAATTCTTCAATCACTCAAGAAAAGTTTCTACGAACGAAGACGCCATCCGCCATCTTAAATATTAACCATTGTGTGTTCCTTGTTCTACTAATTGTAACTGCGTATTTTAAGATTATAGTTCAAATTGTTGTAATATTAAACAAACAAACATTGTTATAGCCAGTTTACAGTGTGTATAAGTGTTACCAACATCAGTATTAACGTGTAAAACATGGATGAGGCCGCGTTAAAGTTAATGAAAGCCTCACGGGGCTATAATAAAGCCTCAATTACTCGACTGTATCAATTCGTTTCAAACAGCGAAGATGTAAAGCTCAGTAGTGTTACTATATTGCAAGCAAAAAGGGCTAGAATTACTGAATTGTTTTCCGAATACGAATCATACAATAAAAAGATTCTCGCAATAGATGAGAAAGACAATGAAAATGTCGAGGAGTGTGAAGCAAAGTATTTCCATGTTCTAACTGTGCTCAATGAGGCGATACTCAGTAAATCCACACCAAATGTAGATAACGCACCAGCCTTTAAGGCAAAGTTACCTGCAATTCAGGTGCAAATCTTTTCAGGAAAATACTGTGAGTACACGCCATTCATTAACATGTTTCGTGCCATAATACACAAAGACAGGTCCATTGATAAGGTCCAAAAACTGTATTACCTAAGGTCCTTTCTTCAAAAGGAACCCTTTGATATTATAAAAAATTTACCACTTTCCCATGATAGTTATGATGAAGCCCTTAGGCTCTTAGATGAAAGATACAATCATAGATTTAAAATTATCATTGATCATAATAATGCACTGCTTGATTTGAATGCTCTGTCCAAATCTACTCCAGTTAACATTCGAGAATTTGTTTCTAGTATTAAACAGTGTTTAGCTGCTCTAAAAAACCTAAAGGTTAATGTTGAGGGATGGGATCCTTTAATCTTATCTATTTTATACCGTAAACTAGATACCTTCACATCAAGGGCTTACCAGCTTGAGAGAAGCAATGAGTCTGATCCAACGGTGGTTGAATTCTTGTCGTTCCTGGAAAAAAGGGCCTTGGCATTGGAGAATGCAGAACCTACCACGTCAACCAAGGCTCACAAGGTAGTGACCAACGTGGCAACAGCATCAGCGACCAACTCATGCGCTTATTGTAAGTCTGAACAACATAAATTATTTTCTTGTAATGATTTTAAATTATTGCCTAGTAGTGCTAGAATAGAATTTGTTAAGTCTAATAAGTTGTGTGTCATATGTCTTAACAAACATAACGGTAAATGTAAATTTCATTTCCGCTGCAAGACTTGTAAAAAAGACCACAATACATTGCTTCACGAAGAAACAGCTCAAGAACAACCTGTTTCTTTAATTTCAAGTGTGAGCACTCCCAAAGTTTTATTACCTACTGTGAAGGTGAAGCTATATTCCAAGAGTGGTAGGGAAGTGCACATAAAGGCAATATTAGATTCTGCATCACAGATTTCCTTGGTCACCAGCAAGGTGATAGATGTATTAGGTATTACTCCTATTCCAGATAATACAGATATATTGGGTGTCAGCAACTCTAGTAATATTGCTAATTACTCTGTGCCTCTTGAAGTATTTTCTTTAGTTACCCCATACAAGGTCAATATAAACTGTCATGTTTTAAAAAAAATTACATGCAAAATTCCACAGTTTAAAGTTGATTTATCATGCATAAACATACCTACAGGAGTAACGCTAGCCGACGTAGACTTTAACATCCCATCAGAAATAAATATGCTGATAGGCGCTGACATATTCTTTCAGGTGTTGCTACCGGAGCCAGTAGAGGTATTGCAGCCAGCTGCTTCGCAATTTACTGAACAAACAGTTCAGCAACAACACCTGCAACCCCGCTTGATCAGTACAAGGTTTGGGCATGTCATAGCTGGCGCTTTAACTGACCATGCAGTCTCCGACAAAAGTAATGTGTCGCTTTTATGTATTCATGATAAAGGTGGGTTAGAAGTTGACAAAACCTTGCAGCAGTTTTGGTCAACTGAATCTGTCCCACAGTATTTTAGTGAAAAAGGTTCAGAACATGATTTATGTGAAGGTATTTTCAAAGAAACCACCATACTTAAAGATAAAAAGTTTCAAGTTAATTTACCATTAAAGATTTCCTTAGATGAGGTTAAAGATACCCTAGGAAATTCTTTTGATTTTGCACTATACAGGTTTTTAAGTTTAGAAAGAAAGTTGCATAAAAACCCAAAGTTGCTTTCTGATTATGATAAATTTATAAGTGAATATGTGCAGTTAGGGCATGGGCATTATGTTGAATTTAATTCACTAGATTTTAAAGATAAGCCCTTATACTTTATGCCGCATCATGCTGTGTATAATGAGAATAGTAAAAGTACCAAAACTCGAGTGGTTTTCGATGCATCTATGCAAACTGACAAAAAAAGGTCGCTTAATGACCTCTTGCTCAATGGTGCTCCAGTGCAAAAAGAACTTTTTGACATTATGCTTTTATTTCGCTTGGGTGACTATACATTTACTACGGATATACGCCGAATGTTTCGTTGCGTTAATGTTAACCCAGAACATTCTGTATTGCAAAACATATTGTGGAGAAATAATGTTAATGATAAAATAAAATGCATTCAATTAGACACTGTTACTTATGGTCAAAAGAGCTCAGGTTTTTTAGCTACACGTTGTTTGCATGAACTTGCTGAAACGCATAAACAAGAATATCCACTTGCTTCATATATTCTAAATAACTGTACTTATGTCGATGATGCTTGCTATTCCCATTCCGACTTAAATGTTATTAAAAAAGCAAAACAGCAATTGTGTGAATTATTAAGTAAAGGTAGTTTTGAAACCCATAAATGGGCATCTAATTGTCAACAAATTTTAGAAGACATATCTCCTGACAATCAACATTTTGATGATTTTGATCTCCAAAAGGATAATTGTTTCATGAAAACTTTAGGATTAACACTTAATGTAAGTAAGGATTGCTTTGTATTTTCATGTCCAGAGCCTTTTAATATTGAAAATCCTACAAAAAGACAAATATTGAGTTACATCTCCAAATTCTTTGACCCATTAGGTTTTATGTCACCAGTTATAGTAAAAGCCAAGGCATTCATGCAAAAATTATGGTTAGAAAAGTTAGACTGGGATGATTTCCCTCCAGAGGGGATAAGATTGGAATGGCTTTCATTTGTTAAAAGTTTGATGGACATGCAACCTTTACACATTGATAGAAATATAAGGATCAATAAAAATGCCAATGCAGTGCAATTAATAGGATTTGCTGATGCTTCTAGCTCTACAGGCTATGGCTGCTGTGTTTATCTTCGGGTGGTGAAGGATTCAGGTAAGGCTTCATCTTCCTTACTTTGCTCTAAATCCCGAATTAACCCCCGAAGCAACAATGCACTCACCATACCGCGATTAGAGTTAAATGCAATGCTTTTGCTTACCAAACTAGCCAATAGAGTTTATGACACGTTAAGCCTTAAAATAAAAATAAGCGATGTTTATTTATATTCAGATTCACAAGTTGCACTTGCATGGCTAGCTACAGAGCCAATTAAACTTCAAGCATATGTTGCTAATAGGGTTAAGTTAATTCAGGAGCAGACCTCTAGATGGCGCTGGCTGTATGTGGCGAGTAACGAGAATCCAGCTGACTATGTCAGCAGGGGAGCCGTACCTGGCGATTTAAGTAACTGTGAGCTCTGGTGGCATGGTCCAGAGTTTATGCTCGACAGTAAGTATGATTTTGATAAAAAACTTCCCATACCAGTCCTGGAAAACTTACCTGAGATGAAGAAGGGTGCTGCATTCTCTGATCCCAAGGTGGCCTTGATAACACTAAACAAATCTAATATTTATCTGTTTATTGATAAGTATTCTGATTTAAATAAAATGATCCATGTCATGGCATACATACTTAGGTTTTGTTATAATCTAGATAAGAGGGGTACTCCACTATCTCCTCTTGAGTTGGAAAAAGCCTTGCATAAAATTATACAGCGTGAACAGAGCATACATTTCAGTCATGAGCTAAATCATTTAAATTCAAAAGATGAAAATATTAAAGGCCCTTTGAAACCCTTACATCCCTTTATTGATAAAGAGCATATGTTAAGGGTAGGTGGTAGAATTGATAATTCTGAAGTCTCATTTTCACAGAAACACCCTATTATTTTACCTAAACAATCTCGTGTTACTGATTTGATTATTTACCAGGAACACATAAGATTATTGCATTCTGGAGCAAGGTCATTGTTAGCTAGCCTTAATGAAAAATATTGGATTGTAAATGGTTACAGACATGTAAAAAAGATTATTCATAAATGCTTACTTTGTTACAGAATGAAAGCCAAATGTGCTAAACAACTAATGGGTTCCTTGCCATCCCATAGAGTCACAGCTTGTCGTCCTTTCCAAAAGATTGGTATAGATTTTGCGGGACCAATACAAGTAAAAAACTCACGTGTTAGACGCGCTATACAAACAAAAGGTTATATATGTGTATTTGTCTGCTTCGTCACGAAGGCAATACACCTCGAGATAGCTTCTGATTTAAGTACTGATTGTTTCCTTGCTTGTTTTAAACGCTTTATAGCGCGACGTGGATTGCCTACTGACGTTTTCTGTGACAACGCAGGTTGTTTTAAGGGGGCAAGGAACGAATTAGTTCAACTATATAATTTGCAAACCTCACGGGAGCATCAAGCACTGGTGCAAGGCTATGCTACCAAGGAAGGCATAACTTTTCATTTTGTACCTAGCTATTCGCCTGTGTTTGCTGGTCTTGCTGAGGCGGCAGTTAAAAGTATGAAGTTTCACTTGAAACGTATCATACAAAATTATGTCTTAACGTACGAACAGTTAAACACTGTCTTATGTCAAATAGAAGCAGTTTTGAATTCTCGACCATTATTGCCTGTTACAGCTGAGAAGGTTGATGACTTTTCTTATTTAACGCCAGGACATTTCTTGATAGGTACTTCTTTAACCTCTTATCCTGAAAATAATACTAACGATATACCTGTAAACAGATTAAAATTTTGGGAAATTTGTAATAAGGTTAGAACTCAGTTTTGGAATGTATGGCATAAGTACTACCTTAATGTACTGCAGTCGAGGCCTAAATGGCGTGACAGTGTAAATAATATAAAAGTAGGAAATTTAGTAATTCTGAGGGAGCCTAACTCTCCCCCATTATCATGGCCTATGGCTAGAATTGTGAAAGTGTACCCAGGCCCAGACGGAAAGGTCCGTGTGGTTGATGTTATGACACCTAACCAGAAGATTTATAAACGTTCTTTGTCTGCTATTTCTCTATTGCCTCTAGAAGAGTAAATGTTTTTTATATAATAAGTATATTAAATAAGTTT
This sequence comes from Xestia c-nigrum, assembly GCA_916618015.1. Classification (NCBI taxonomy): domain Eukaryota; kingdom Metazoa; phylum Arthropoda; class Insecta; order Lepidoptera; family Noctuidae; genus Xestia; species Xestia c-nigrum. The sequence goes on along the minus strand of OU745258.1, from coordinate 9,242,389 downwards.
TCTATGTTAGTTACTATGTTATTGGGTAGGTGATTAGTGTAATTATATCTGATATTGTAAGCTTTAAAATGTTACTAAAAGGTTACATTAAGTTTGTATACCTACTACAAATACTTTACCTAGTACAGTGTAAGAGCTGAATGTTAGCTAATAAGTCTTTGTTTTATTACAATCTGTATTGTGTGTATTTCTAGGTAGAATTATAGTTTTTGAATATTAATTTGATCCCTTTGTTTATTGAAAAATAAAAAATATTTGTATGTACCAAATAGGACATTTGATTTAAAGAGGGGGTTGTTATGTAATAGTTTTATTTTGTTTAACTCAGAATTCAGTAAGTAATTAAAACACTGGTTGTTTCTGGTTGTCCATTCGATTTTGGTTTATCTTCAGTAATGAATGTACTTCTGTAATTGCTAACCCCGCCCCCCCCCAGCATGTTGGCAACTCCAACAAAATATTATATTTTTTAATTTTTAAGTTTCCGTTTCCTTATGTCAAAAGTCTGTCATTCAGTCGTTCACTAATTCAGTCTACAACAATAAAAAATCCGATCCATTCACGTGTCGTAAAGCCTGCTTTTTATTTGTTTCTACACCTGCAAATCCTCCAAGAACCAGCCCTGCTGCTGCAATACTCCAACAACCAGTGCAAGGTTCAATGTGTTTCTATCAAAGTGCTATATTGACCATGTCGATTGTATCAGCGAGACTGGCTTAGCTTAGGCACTATTACCTCCCCGACTGGAAGGGCTCCTAAGCGCATGCTTGGAGAGAGGCTAGTTACCGCTTCGTTGGAAGACGGGGAAAGTGGTCCTCATTCAGGGGCTGGATTTCGGCCCATCGTACTGCTCGACGAGGTGGGCAAGCTGGTATTCCCTTGATTGTCCTAAAATTTTTTGTCCGAAAATCATTATCCATAACACGTTTGCTATAAACTTCAGTAACCATAATGTTCAAAACACCGAAATTATGTTTTACATAACTAACTTTACTTCTAATACTATTTTGTCATAATATCGAATACTATAATAATTGAATCTCCTAACTTTACATGACATAAAGTCGTATGTCCTAAGTATTGTATCATATAATGTCTATGATTCCGAATGGTCATTTATAAATTGTTAGTCGCTAAAAAAAACCCTAAAAGTTAGGTTTCAGTGACAGAAACGAATTGCTGTACATCCGACTCCACGCAGTCTTCTTTGCCCTACCCCAAGAGTGTTATTTAAAATCGCGTAGGCGCGGAGGGGCGAGGCGGGCCGCGGGTTGAGGAGCAGGTGGTTGTAACACTCCCCGCCGCGGCTGAGGCTGGCCGGCTAAGCCGGCCAGCAAGCCGAAGCTGCGGTGGTGAGCGTTAAACCCATCTGCGACGATAAGCTCACGTGAGGCCGCCGGAGCCCCGCAGCACCGGAGCCGTGACAGAAACTATGCCTGCTGCATTATGCTTGCTCGTTTGCATGCTACATGCTTGCTTGCATACTGTATGCTTGCATGCTTGCTTGCTGCATGCTTGCCTGTTGCATGCTTGCTTGCTGCATGCTTGTTTGCTTGCTGCATGCTTGCTACATGCGTGTTGCATGCGTGCTTGCATTGCATGCTTGCTAGCTACATGCTTGCTTGCTTGCTACATGCATGCCGCATGCTTGCTGCATGCTTGCTTGCATTGCAGGTCAACGCCTACATACGATTAAACATTTACTTAGAATAGGACTGATGACTTTTATTGAAAACGATTTTATGCCTGTTGTATATTATTGATTGTAATACTCTTGACAAACGGATGTAGGGCTTATTATATTTAGGCGTTTCAACTTTATGGCATATGATATTATGTGATTTAAAGTTCGGGTAAATTATTATTCGGACGAATGATGATTATGACAAAAACAATTATGTTATTTTAGATTATCGATTAAAAAGTTAGGTAATACGATAGAGAACCGGGCAAGCTCTTTGAGAGAGTGATTGCAAACCGCCTCGCCGAGCTCTTTGAGGGGTTGGGGCCGAATCTTGCGGAGAACCAGTTTTCCTGCACAGGGATATCGTATTACCCATCGTGAGGGCTCTCACGCGCATGATGGCGTCCACCGTAGAGCGCCCCTTGCGAAAACCAAATTGCTTATCCGTTAACCAATCCGAAAAAAAAAGTACTTTCACCACATTGATAAAGGCCCACTACTTGAACCTTTAAAGAAACTGAATACTTTTGTGTTTACATAACATAGTACCTATGACGCCTGTGATTCCAGAACGGTTAGGCAGAGGCGTACCAAATACTACAACCACATTTTGTAAGTTATACTTAAGTCCCATTTAACAGGGAGAGAGCCTTTTGGTATCAACCGGGCAGAAATACAGCCTTCGTGGCTGCTACTGTGGAATTCCAGATAAATAAACCCAATATATCTTTGGCCGAATCGGGAATCAGAACTCTCCTAGGTTCGATTCTCTCATGCTCAGAAGTCGCGCTTGCCATCACCAGACCACATTGGACTCTTTCAAGAATATGGACGTGAATTGTATGAGGTGAATAAAATACGGCTTTAGATATTATATTCCTGTATTATTTTCACAACACATCTATGTAGTTCTAAAAAATCTTGATTGGTTTGGTTTTTATTGTGGACTGGTCAGGAGGCTCAAACAAATACTGAATTTTTAAATCAAGATGCTCTTTTATTTTTAGCAAATTTACTGGCGAAAAGCCGAGCTTAGCCGAACGCGCCCGAAGTTGCAGTACATTACAATGTATGCTGTATATTGTACAATGTAGATATTTATTGATATAGTAAAATTTTGTAAAAAGATATTTACTGTAATATAAATGTAAGAATTAAATAAATGCGTTGATATATTTGTTAATAATTGTTGGTTTCTATCCAAAGACCATGATCGTAAATGATGATCGTGATGATTTGACAGTTACTCATTTTTGACATTTGTTACGGAAAAATAGTGAACGTAAAAATAGCGTATTTACAATTTCGATTTTTTAGTTTTCAAATAAATTGCAATAACCGCTACAGACGTGTTGAAGATGTTAGACTGAAGCCAAAGCTAAACATAGAATAGAATAGAATAGAATAGGTCTTTATTTGCTTAGAATGTAGGTACATAAAAATAAGATGTTAAATTATAAATAGGATCCATGTACATTCTGCCATAACATAGCATGCAAATATAATACAAATTAATATAATTATAATTATTGAGATGTCACAAAGAAATGTCATTTAAAAAATCCTGCACTGAATAGTAACATTTGTCTAAAAGTAATTTTGTCAAACATTTTTTGAATTTTTGTAATGGCAAGTTTTTAATTTGGTCAGGTATTTTATTAAAGATTACAGGAGCCATACAAATCACATTTTTCTTCAATAAGCTAGTATTAAAAACTCCAGTGCATAATAGATTCTGGTGGTGGTTCATAGTTTAGGAATGGCTAGTCATATTGTGATGATGACGCTAGCCTAAAACACAAGTTAAGGAATGTGGTGAGCAAGAGTATCCAATATACCTACCGTTAAGTTATTACCGTATCCACAAGTTGCGTTGAAATCTAAATCTATGTAATACGGACTGTTTCGGCTTCGTTTTCTGAATGTGAAGTGAAGCTTATGTAAGCAGGTATCACCTGATTCTGTCTCTACTCTCTCAGGAAACAATTCAGTGGTCTGAAATGATAAAAAAGGCGTGGTTTAAGGGACATCCATCGCAAACTATTCACATGAAATCTGTTAATAAACACACCACAGCAAATAGCAAAAAAAACACAGGTCTTACTAAAAAATAAAATAGTTACTCCATACTGTATCTTGACCCTTGTGTATTGCGCTTTTGTATGAATCATTGTGTATGTTTTTTTCTAGTTTATTTATTATGATTGGTCTAGACCAAAAACAGTAACCCATTGTCTCAACCAAAGGCTATCCTTTGGTTGAGACGATGCTTTACTGTTATTCGAACAGAATCAGTCTGACGCGATTGTTTAACGAATGTGTCTACTTCGCTAACAGTTAATGAATTATCCAAGAAGAATGAAAGAATATCAAAATGTGTTGAATAAAGAACGATAGAACCAGTTAAATACTTACTGAAATAAATTGGAAAAATAAAAATATAAATAAAGGAGTGAGATTGTAAAAGTATCGATTTTCCCTTTTAGGTAAGAACCTTGAAAATCGTAACTGCATCATTTTGGGACCTTCTAAATCAGTCAAACACAATATAATGCAGAAAAATTCAAAAAGAAAACTCAATTTTATTGAGAATTTAAAAATACTCCACTGTCAATGATGACAGGCTCCATTCAATTAAATGATATTATTATGTATTTATTGGTAATAAAAATAACTGCAATTTATTATAGATTAACCAACCCGGATTCCTTATCCAAGTTGGTTAATCGGTAATAAATTGGTTAATATCTCTAAACAAATTGAGGGTCACCACACTGTCACAAAATGAATGAAATTATATATATGAAATCATTATGACTGTACATTAATCGTCCAACATATCATTAGATCCGCATAGGATTTTAACCCACCAGCATCCATGAGGTCTGAGGTGAGGCAAAAATAATGAAAGTTACTATACAAAAAACTCTTGCATGCATCGCGCGATCGAAACAAATAATTTCGATTTATCGCGCGTCCATCGACGTGAGTGATGATGTAAAAAAAACAACAAAAAAAAGTAAAATTAATATAAGCTTTCAAGTCTTTATTTATGTGGCCGAGGATATGATCTAAAGTTTCTATGCTTGCCCTCGTATATTCAAAAAACGAATCGGGATAGTTCTTATATTCATGATACAGAGTGTGAAATTTGCCAAATTCTCTTCATTTTCGGTTAACTAATTGCACTCCTATTCTTGCCTGAATGATATGTTACCCTAAAAACGCACTTGTTTCAAGGCAAATACCGTACCATTTACAGGGCCATTTTAATACATTTCTAAACACGTCCACCGCTTATGGCCGGCCCCGGTCGCTACTAGTCGAGCTGTGGCATACCACCGCGAATCGCGCCGTAAGACGCGTCGCAATTCGCGTAGGCCGTTAGCTGTGGCCAGGACGAAAGCCCTAAAATAATCCTTGGTAACGTTTTTTCTCTCCTTTATTTTGTCTGCCATTAAATACCTAGCTGCACAGGTGCCATCCAATAGCGTCTACTTTATTTGTACTGCAACTCCCATTAGGTACGCACGACAAAAAATCATGCTATAAAAACCAGTTTATACGGAACTCTCATTGTACGGGAAATCTATACAAAGCAAGGCCATGTAATACTAGAATTGTAGAGCTTGATGTGTCGCTGAATCAACGTGTGTACATCGAATTTTAAATTGTATTTAATATTTCGTGGGTTTTCAACTAAAACTTCGCTTAAACCGATTTCAACTAAAACAGCCAGTAATAATTTAACAACAAGTATTTAATTTTTAAAATCATTAATTTCTAAAGCTTTACTGAAATTCTGTATCAGCCTGGTCTTCTTTTTGGCCTCCTTCATTTTCTGCGTGATCTTAATAAAGGTTTTCCACCGAAAGACTTCTTCGTTGGTTGTCGTGAAGATGCCCTGGACATCAGCCCGAGTCCTCACGATCATTGACGAGTATGTGAAGGGTATGTTGTAAGGAAAGTTCTCCAGGTGAATTGTCATGTTCAGGAAGTGATATTGGCCCTGAAAAGTAAGAGAGAATGAGTATTTAATATTTCTTATCCAGTCCTAATAATTGTCTACTGGATATTTAAACACCTGTTGAAAAATTTTGATCAACATGAGTGACGATGAATTGATCAGTCTTGATTAACAAACGCATTCTGGTTTTGAGTAATGCTCATTCGATGGTGAGATTCCTATCTTCTATCTTCAACAGGATCACATGTTCGTTACGTTATTCTTTCGGTTTAAATTATTTTGATCATTGAATTAACTCCAAACACAGAGACTTACTGGAGGGAACGGGCATGTCCAATTGCCAGTGAACTGTCTGGCATACATTTTGCCGAAAAAGGGCTCTTTGTATAGAAAGTCACACAGCTTATACGATCCCACGACACCTGTTGGTATGTAATGGCCGCCCAGGAATTCAAATAATGCCATGTTAATCTGAAAAGAGAATTACAAAAATAAACTGAGACAAAAAAAAATCTGTATCGAAAATGTAGTATATATATAATAGCATAGTATATATATGTAGTATATAATATGTATATATAATGTATATAGTATATAATAGCAAAAAAAAATCATAGTTCTTTTATCAATACCAAATACTGCTTCACGAACCAGTTATTGGCAATTTCGGAAGCCATAACAATGTATTCCACAAGGTTTGAACATATCGTGGTTGACAAACATCATGAATTAATTTGATCGCATACTATCTGTGTTTTATAAATGCAACAATATGTAGCTACAATTAGGTACTAGGTGTTTTAGCCTGTACCTACAACTTATTTTCAGTGATGACGTCAATTGGCGCTCACCCTTTTACCTAGCTAAAAGCCTCCATTATTTATCACAGTTAGTGCTACTATAGGAACAATAAGATAAGATTTATGAAAAACGATTCTGTTTTTACAAATCGCAGCTTATTTTCTTTAGTTTGTGTTACAAGATTTACCACTTAGGTATAGCATTATCGACCCAAATATAGTCGCTGTAAGGACACCAATCTTCACTGTGTAGGATGGGAGTAGAAAGAAGTCCCATGGCTTGGAAAGTTTTGGTTCGAAGGCATTCTGGTTTCCTCACAATATTTTCTTTTACACATACCAATAGGTTAAAGTAGAAGTTCATTCCAGGCAAAACAAAGTGCTTGTGAACACAAATAAATTCCCCTTTTTAACTCTTTATTCAAAAAGAGAGGTGTTATACGTTTGACTGCTATGTATGTGTATGTCTGTCTGTGCCACCGAAGCTCAACGATGTGGATGCGGTTTTTTTTTATGAATCCTCTGCGATGTTTAGTTATACATGACTAGTTTCTATAACTCCGTAAAAACGCTTCAGTCGATGGCGACATTGGCATTGTTGCCTGTTACCTATCTAATAGTTGCAGTTTGTGATTGGATGACGTTCTCGCTGCATTTTGTGTATTCAACATTATTTCATTAGTACACACAGCCAACATTATATCATTAGTACACAGAGCCAACATTATTTCATTAGTACACACAGCCAACTTTATTTCATTAGTACACACACATTAGTATCACAGTTGTTATTAGATTTAGATGGTCCATGCATGTACAGTAAGTCAAAGTAAAGAGGACGTACCGTCAGATTATTACCGACTCCCATGCTCGAATCTATTTCCGTGTTGACATAATGTGGGCTATTACGACTGAGCTTCCTAAAGGTAATGGACAAATTGTTGAGATACTTATGGTTGATATACTCGATCTCGTGCCTCTCGGGGACTATCTGCATAGCCTGAAAATTAAAATTGTTCGTGATGATGTAACATAGTCCACGTCATGTGTACTTTTATATTTCTAATCTCACTCAATCGATCATGCACTTAGTAACAAAAGTAAAGTTATTGTTAATTCATTTGTTTTAAAGTAAGTCGATGATTATAAAACCATGTGATGAGTATCCGAGTGATGTACTCGTATAATTAGCACTTACTTTACAGAAGTGGAGTTATGAGTTGAAGTAGTCCAGCCCCCGTATTCACAACACTTCGATTCGTTTCCGATTCGGAAAGTCGTATGTCTATCTCGGTCGTTTTCGTAATGCCAGAAGAAGACAGATAATATACGAGTTGTCAAATCGGAAACGAGTCGAACGTTTGTGAATACGGGGTCAGGTACATTTAAGGGTTAGTTGTAAATGCAATCGGGGAAATTATTGTCCAGATTTTTCTAAATTTTCTAGGGTCATCATTCAGTGAAAGCCTAGACAAATAGTTAATGCTTTCAAAACCTTGCAATAAGATAGAGATTTTTGGTAGTAGAGATTTAACAAAAAAAAACGTTTCCGTCATTTCTCTCGCTGGTGATATTTCTGATCACCGAAACTTGAGAGTATGAGACAAAAAAAGTCTCATGCAGTTATTGAATTGTCTCACGAGCTGTATGGTGTTGTTAACCCTAAACTGTTATTTGCCAAACTGTAATTTTTACCAACCCTTTACTGCTCGAATGGCGAGAAATTAAAATCTTGCGGACATTTTGGGATTACTGATACAATGTCACTTAATCAGGTACAGCTGAATACCCGTATTTTATAAGAATCGGTAGTCTATCTGACGTCAACAACTCAGTTTTTGAGTAAAACAGGACCCCTTAGTTGGTTGACTATTCAAAATACGGCTCATTGAATCCGAATGTAAAAAATTGCTATTTATAAAATTACATTACCGAAATTAATCCCAGGGCGTACAACAAAGTCAGTAATTTCATTGTTACTAACACTTTTGTTGGTTGCTGAAATTATATTAATGCGATCTGTGTCTACGATCTATGACGGACAGCCATTAAAATATAGTTTGGTTAAATATAAGCAAATAAAATGGCGGGTTTAAGCGTTTCACTAATATGAAAATAATAGTTTTGAAAGGTGATAGTTATTAGACGAATTAAAAGATCTTAAAATATAAAACCACACCAGAACTAGAAAAAGTAAGCAGTTCCTAGTGACAGCTTCCAGTCATCCATGTTGTGAAAACCGAATAAGGTCAAAACATATACAATATTTTAAAAGTGATCGGAACGGTTTTAAAAATTATTGTGGTCTGAAAATAAAATTGGAATTCTGTAATTGAATCGGTTAAAATAATACGGAAAACTCTCCCTATATTTTCTGTATTTAATTATCACGCAAAACCGGGTAAATCCTATTGTTAAAAAATACATTATCATGGTGCTGAACCATTTAATTTCAGAAAAACATTATTATAACTCGGTTATGTTTCGGCTTCCGGTTTACAAAAAAGTCTTTTAATAATAAAACTCAATTGAGCTGACTATATTTAGCAATTACTGTAAATTACATTATGGGATTTTTAATATCATAATAGTAGGCAGTGAGGTTATTTCCCCCCTCTGTAGACTCATGCACGCATGACGTTCCCATTTATAGGTTCAGTCTCATACGCTGCACACGACCACTGGCAACGGGGACCCGGTTTGGCCCTATTCCTAGTACGCAGCTTTGAATTTAATTTCATCTCCTCAACTTGACATTTTCTTCAGTTTCGCGAAAAATCGGAAGCGTTTTTAAATAAAGAAGCTAGACGTGTTTGTGTCGCTGCTGTCGTCTGTCATTGCAATTGGGCGACTATGGGAATAGAGATAGGATATGGGATAGCCCCATTGGTTAAACGGTTCCTGTTTAACCAATGGGGCTAGCATAATTGGTTTCAAGCATCTCCATTGGTTAAAAGTCTGTTGATGTCAATTAATATTTCATAATAGCTTGATCTCATTGGTCAGATTGAGAACTACAAGCTATGAATACGCAATCTACAACGAGCTTTGAAGAACCTTCCTGATTGATTTGCGGTTGCTCTTTCAGAAGACCTCCTTTAGACGCAAAACCAACCTTATCACCCATCTATTATGCTGACTGTACCCAACGACGCAGTTTTCATTACCGTGACCTCAGGCCTCAAGTCGACATAAATCAATGTGTAATAAAATACGGCCAGTCCTTTTAAACTAAGCTCGGTCAGTAGTTCATTCGAACAGAGGCTGTGCGTATTTCTTTCACAGCTCGCGCCTTTCATAAGAATTCATGCGTTAACGCCGAGGGGAAATATGAAAATGGAATGGTGCTAGAAAAAAATGTTCTAGATTATATTTATTTATGTATTTTTGTTTTTGTTGCTAGTCAGGATTTATTTGAATGTTTATGTGTGTGGGAAAAAAATGTCTATCCAGAAATTACAAAACCAAATACGATATTTTTAGCTCGCGGCTAAATAATAACAGCCGCTCAGGTCGGGCTTAAGGTTAAACCTCGCTTGGCTAAGTTTGTCTTTGAATGGGTACCTTGACCTCCCATCACAAAGAGTTTCCTCCGTGCCTCGCAGCACGTTAGGTCGTTGTTCCTGGATGTCATTTGTGATAATCATTACACGTAGTCAGTGTCCTGACAGTGTGTCAACTAGTCTTACCGTATTATCCAGAACTTACTGGGTTGTCGAGGTCAGTTAGGCAGTCGTTTAATGTAAAATAATGGTATTCAACTGCATCAGGTTAGACTGGAACGTAACGTAATTGTGAAAAGGCTACGTGGATGTTGGTTTATCGGATTAAACAAACACTTTAAACAAATCAAAATTCAAGCTTCCCACCAAATGAACGGTTTACCCAGCAATCTGTACTGTTATTCACAATAACAGGTATTGTGGGAACATTAATCATATTTCGGTATTGCTTTGTGCTCTATACCCGTTAAAGGAAGCCCGTCTATTAGGCTATTAAAATTGCGGCTTCCTTCGAGTCGGTTGTGGATTTGAGCAAGGGCTATTGTACTTGAAATAATATCTTTTGTAGCACCATTTTGCTGCCACCAAAATAAGGAGAATAATTCTCCATCGCTACATCTAATGGAAGATTTTCTATTATGATATTGTAGTGATAAATTAGGTAAATTCCTGTTTTATTACTTAGCTTTTTCACTTGACATCAGCCGCGTTCAAGTTGGAGATTATTATCGGAAACCTAGTCCCGGAGATGTTCAGGATTTAGGACAGATAGAGAGTTTTTTAAAGTCTGAATTTTACTTGATGAAGTTCCAGTTAATTTTATATAAAAACGCGTATCCTTTATCGTCAAGTCTCAAGCACAATCCTAATGTTACATGTATTTTATTTAAATGATGATGGTGACGCACCTCATGTGACCGTTTGAACTAACTTCTTAGGAACGAATAATTAAGGGCATCTCCTCACTACACCGCAGCATACCATGACCGTGCTATAAACGTATTTGTGGAAGAATCGTTCAAGGTTAACTTCATCCAAATCCCTTAATCTGTCATTAACTGGTGAAAAGATTGCCGTCAGGCAGATGCCCTTTTTTGTATTTATTACATTACTATGAATTATTTCCTTCTTCGTTCCTTTCAGGAAATGTTTACTACAAATGTTTCTCTTTCAGTTCTAATCCAGCAGTCACTTGTTTATTGAATTGGCTCCATTTCTGCTAACTCCTGTAGTTTAGCAGATTTTACAACCAACAACATTCTACAATATGTTACACCGCGTTAAGCGCTTTAGGATTTACAAAAGTGTAGACTAATCGAATACTTTGCCAAGACTAAATTGAGCAGCTTCTTTGCCAAATCCTATACTAAGAAGATTTAGGGCTTAAACATTTTCTCTTAGACATTACTCCGAGTTATTCATGGGCCATATTCGCGCGGATAGCATCTAAATACATGTTCTAACACGGCAATTTCCAGTTCAATTTGAATGTTTGGCGACAGGCCAGGTCGGGCTTAATAACTAGCTAAATACTCAAGCGCTGAAAGCAGTGCCGATGTGGTTTAGCGGTCGCTATTGACAGAAGCGCATATGAGAATTTTGTATGATGCGGTTTTTTTTTTGTTGTGATATTTTGTTGAACTAGGTATACCAATAAGGTACATAACATTAGAGGACGGTGATCTCCGATGGGTTAGACAGATGTACACATGTAGTACACCTACTTTAAGTCAGACATGTTGAAGTCCCACGTAATAGGGAGCAAACCTATTACCATTAACTGGACACTAATTGTACTCAAGGCTGCTAGAAAAAGAGCAGATAGAAAAACCAAATATCATCATCGAAGTTTTCGGCATCCACCGATGGGTCTCTAACTTAATATGCCGTGGAGAATTATGTCTCAGGCATGCTGGTTTCCTCGCTTGTTTTCCTTCACTGATAACTATACAAATACGTATACGAAATACGACCAGCTTATTAATTAACACTAGCAGTGATCTTGAGATTAGTAGATAGCGAGGTTTTTCTCAATCTGACCTCTCAAACATCAAAATCTTTCTGGCAGCTGTGTTCCGTTTTCAAAAAAATATATTTTGTCAACTATCTTTCAGAAACACAACAATCACCTTGCTTTGCCTGACCTGCAAATCTACTTCATGCTAAGCATTAGAGCTTGTAAACAGTATACCAACGAAGTAGTCAACAACCAAAACAAATATCAATACTATAAAGAAAACCTTATTTTACTCAGAATCAGAACGGTGTTCGTTCTAGTTTGTCTGTTTGTTTGCTTTGTTGAGTGAACCTATATTATTATACTTAACCTCATAAAGGGTGTGCAAAACCTCTAAACGAAGCCGAAAGGCACTTGTTCTCCCCGTCCTTGGGAACCTTCTCGTTACGGAAATATTTAATTGGGGATCAAAGTTCCAACTTTCTGACAAGTTTTTTTTAATTCAATGTTTTTTTGTAAGATTTTACTTTCAACACCTTCACGACCCCCGTACTATTTAATCCGTCCACCACCACAATGTTTTGAGTGCGTTACATTTAGTTCTACCACAAAACATGATATTTTTCCCCAAAAAAAAATTCTTTTCTCAGCAATAATTTTATCGTATTTTTTTTTAAGTTTGATGAACAGAATGCTTGGTTGACGGTTTTGTGATAAGTTTTTTTACACCCTGTTTAACCTCTGCACTAAATTTGAAGCCGGTTAAAAGAGGTTACTAGAACAAGGCGAAAATATTATATCCAATCCGGAAAAGTATAAACTTTTTGCTCAACCAACAACGCTTGGGGCAAGTGTTCACCTTTAAAATAAACATCCATAGTCTTTTTAGTACACGTGCGGGCAAAAATTACAAGTTTACCCTCGTATAAAATTTTGAAACATTTTGAGACACAACAAAGGTATACTTAACTCTACTTCTATAAGTACTCTTATATTATTAATAATTAAATAATTTATTATGAGGTGAAGTTTATGAGATTGTAGCGGGTAAATCTCTAGATCTACTGAAATGATTTTGAAAATTAGTAACCAATTATAAAACCTTGTTATATGTGAATGTCATAAGGCTATATTATTTATAACGCTCTCGTGGAATAACTTTTGAACGAAACGCGAGCGAAGCCGCAGGAAAAAGCTAGTATGGCTTCAAAGCTCTTTTCAATGTATTTAAGTTTTATGCATACTTTTGTGAAGAGCTATAATTTTGGTGTAAAATGAAAGAATAGGTACGTTTTTTTCTATTATAAGGATATAGAAGCACTTTAGTTAAAACCCTTAAGTGTAATAGTAAAGGTACAGGGGAAGCCAATACGATAATTTGATGTTCAGAATCACGGCCTATTTAGAGGTATTGTGTTTATTCTGTTACACCCATACACACTAGCTGTCAACCAAATTCTCAATAACAAAAATCTTCGCTCGCGATTCCCAAAAATAGTATGTCACAGTCCCACTGACAATAGAAAAGGTTTGCCGAGATCGGTTTCGCCTCCAAATTGGTTTTGTGTCACGTCTATCGAATATTCGAATTGGTTTTAACCTCACTATGAAATAACTTTCCATATTGCGTATTTTTAGGGTTTCGTAGTTCAAAAAGAAAAACGGAACGCTACGTTGTTCGTCTGACTGTATATCTGTCCAGACTCAAGATCAATTTAAATAAATCAAAAAAAAAAACCTACCGGGTACTTTCCGGTGACTAGAATCGTAAAATTTGGTAAAAAGCAAGTTTTTACAGCACAAATAAAGGATAAAATCATAAGGAAAATTGTTGATTTGTCATCGCCATCATCAGTAGTGGGCAATGTGCCCACATTGCTCTCAGAACGGATGGCCGATGGGGCCAAAAAGTTCTGGAGTAGCGATCACAAACCGGAAGACGATGCGTTGGAAGACCTCCCACTAGGTGGACCGATGACCTGGTAAAGGTTGCGGGAATCCGTTGGATGCGAGTCGCACGGGGCCAGTCAATGTGGCGAAACTTGGGAGAGGCCTATGTCCAGCAGTGGACGTCTTTCGGCTGAAATGATGATGATGATGATGATCATCAGCTTATTAATGTTCACACTCTTGGGACACAGGCCTCCTCTCTATTAGAGGGAATAGCTATAATACACCACGCGGGCCCGGTGCGCATTGGTAGATGTCACATGTCCTCGAATTGTTTGGTTCCCATAGGTTTCAGGCCCATGGACGGTAGGGTGACAGTGGTCGAGGCACCCGTGGCCGACGCCCCCGATTCGATTTATGAAATATCTTTTTTTTTGTGCTTTTTCACTTTGTACAGTAAATGAGAAAAGTGTTTCACCATATTAACAAATCTCTGACATCAGATAAAATTTAAGGAAGAAATAGTTTGTATTCATTTCAATTTGCAGTTGCAGAATTGAACACGACGTTCTAAATCAATGTGTGGAAGAGTTTTATTATAACTGCAAAATTAAATTTCTTTTTCAATCCCAACAAACAATGTCGTATGTAAACCTCGACGCGCGATACAGACTCGCACTTGTCTGATTTTTTCTGTTACTGGCACATTGCTGAGGCCTTTCTATTCATAAGTTTTCGCTTGTTTTCGAACACTGAATTGTACTGGGTACTGATGGAGATTTTTATTATATTCCATAGTGGCTTGTTTGTTTTTTTAAATTGGTTTTTAAAAGCCAATTTTTATACTGGAATGGGAATGACAGAATGTTGTTTGCTGTTTTGGTTGCCTGCGTTGTATTTTTTTTTAAACAAGCTTTTCGCCCGCGACTTCTTTACATCGTTAGTGAAAGTTACATCGTTACTCAGTAAAGATGTAACTTTCTAAAAAAGAAAGAAAAAATGAAAAAGAAAGAAAAAAAAAGACAAGAATAATCGTGAAAGAATTTTTTAAATCTATCAAGTAAATTTTGGGTTAGGTAAATCGTAACAAACACACTATACAAACAAAAAACCTAATCGTTCCTCTTTATCGTTTTCTTTATACTAGCGGACGTCACGCGGTTTCACCCGCGTAGTTCCCGTTCCTGTGGGAGTACGAGGATAAAATATAGCCTATGTTACTCAGGGTGAAGTGTAGCTTTCCAATGGTGAAAGAATTGTTGAAATCGGCACAGTAGTTTTATGAGTTTATGCATTACAAACATACACACAAAAAATACAAATTTGTCCTCGTTATAATATTCGTCTAGAAAATAATAATAATAATAATAATCCGTTTATTTCAGATAATTTCCAATCCATATAGCAACATAGTAATGAAATAGCCAGACCACAAATAATACAAAAATGCAAAAAAAAAATAAAAACAGTAAAAATCAATTAATAAAATAAATAAATCAATAAAATAAATCAAGTAATAGCATAAACAAAGGAAAGTTATACAATAACATTTGAAAATATTAAAAATTCAATGTCAAAATTAGATATCCTATGTCAATCAATCAAATTAAAGAAATTATACAATCACACACAACACATAACAATAAAATAAAATAATATAACTAATCAGTCTTGTCCAGTAGATATACACATCCACTTATGTTGGATCGGACAGTCTGCGCGGGAAGCAATCATCCTGAGGATGCTATTGCTACTGTCTCTCACTCGTCTTAATAATGAAGCAACGTTCTTTCGAATTATGGCTGGGTAGCCATCCGTTCGATCTTCAGCAAACATTAGCGACGCACTGCAATAGGGAGGCAGCCGCATCAGCATCCTAAAGATGTTGTTATATTGAACGCGCAGGACACTAGCAGACCGACGGGTATGATTTACCCATAGACTGCTCGCGTAGAACGATTGACAATATGCCTTAAGCAAAGTAATTTAAACTGGAATGGAGCAGCGAGCGAATCTACGGGCAATCATGTTCCCTCGGACTGCCAAAGCCCTGCGCTCCCTCTCTAGATCCGCGTCATCGGACAAATCCTCCGACACAATGTGCCCCAAATACCTAAAACTGGTCACTCTCTGCAGTTCCTCACCATATAATTTAATTGGTGGAACACAAACTGGCATGGGAACACTAGATTTACCCCTAAAAAGTAGAACCTTGCTTTTTGCTACGTTATACGTTAGTCCATGTTCCACCGCATAATTCTCACATATTGCTAACAACTTACGAATAGCACCCACCGATGGTCCCAGCAGCACCATATCGTCCGCATAGCTAAAATTATTGACGCATATACTATCAATATGACAACCGGTATGAGTGCTGCTGAGCTCACCGATAAGGTCATTTACGAACAGGTTAAATAACAAAGGAGAGGTCAGCCCACCCTGCCTAACGCCGCACTCTAAGCCATATGGCTCGGACAAGGCTCCCGCCCATCTCACCCGGTTCCGCTGTCGATGATACCAATCTTGCAACAGAGAAATGACTTCTACCGGCACTCCCGCCCCTCCCAGCTTGTCCCAAAGCTTATCATACTGAACGGTGTCAAATGCTTTAGACAAGTCCAAGAAACAAGCGTATACCGGCGTCTTCCTGTCCGTGTAGTACCGTACAGCCTGCTTAAGACATAATGTGGCACTTTCAGTGGAAAGCCCCTTCCGGAAACCGAACTGGGCGTCGTGCAGTTTAATGTGCTTGACAAGAATGACATTAAGCAGGCTATCCAACACTTTGGCCATTATGGTCGCAAGCGAAATGGGACGATAGTTACTCTTATCCGAAATGTCCCCAGTTCTATTCTTAATAATTGGAACTACTATAGTTTTAGTAAGTTCCTCTGGCAAGTAACCGTGACAAAGGCAGAGATTATAAAACAACGATAGGACTCGCGGCAGGTGGACTCCAGCATGCTTCAGATGCTCGATGCTGAGACCATCAAAACCAACGGATTTACCTCTGCGCATACCGTTAATAACTTTCAAAAGAAGAAGTTCTATCCATTTACATTTATACTGTCTATACTAATATAGACGGTATAAATGTAAATGGATAGAATTTTGTGTTGATGATACGGTTAATGAAAGAATGTTATGAAAGTGGCTCGTTAGAAGCCACTCACAACTTTCAAATTTAATTAAATGGACTTTTTTGGTTTCGTCTATATGTAACTACTTAACAACTTCTCACGTAGTTAAATATTGCTTCCTTTGAAAAAGAAATATTAAAAACTCTATACAAAAACGTGAACCGCGTAACCTACAGACTGTCCTTCAAAAATTAAATCCCCTAAAACTCTATACAAAAACGTCAACCGCGTAACCTACAGACTGTCCTTCAAAAATTAAATCCCCTTAAAACAATGAAAACAATAACATCCCCTTCATTAACATCTCTCCCTCATTAAAATAATAACCAGAATATTAAATTCTCCACTATTGTATAGAATAGTGGAGAATTTAATATTCTGGTTATAATTATGATATCATGACGTTTTTCCACAGGTATTCCACATAACTAATATTAAAAAAAATTGAAAATAAGTTACTTTATTTGTCACAACTGAACGGCTTAACAGATTTTGATGACTTTTGGTATACGTTATATTGTAATATCTCTAGCGATATTGTAAAGTCTCGAATTATTGTCAAATGAACATACTGCTTACAACAAAACGCATTATTTTTCGTGAAATGCATGCGATGGTAGTCAACTTACGCGGTGTGGAAGGAAGGAGGGGTCCCCCTTGCCCAGTGGCACAACTCTCATGAAAAGATAATGCACCTTTCCTGAGAAATACCGATTAATATAACATAACCTTAAAACACTTTATATTCCCCCTAAAAAGCGTAGTCGACGGAGCCCCGCTTCGCAGGGCCCCTATTTCCGAGTGCAGGGTTTAAAGGAACCTAACTAACCTAACGGGGGGGTGCCCCAAGCCCCGATTATGGGGGCAGAGATACTTCCGTATGTTCAGTTGACAATAATTCGAGACATTACAATATCGCGAAAAAAAACACGTTATATTGTAATGTAACGTGTTTGACAATTTTACGGTGACATATATAAGACAGATATAGAATATACTTGAAGACCTTTACCCCGGTAAGAAAGTCCTTCTTATAGAAAATAGTATAATACAATGACGCCATCAAAAAATAATTCCATGACACCAATGTCAAATAAAAAACGTTATTTTTGTCCTTAAAACCCGATATATTTTCAATTAATTGCCAAATTAGTTTTTAGTAGCTTCGAAATCAATTAAAAGTTGAGTCATTGTGTTGAACAAACAGTGACGTCACAGCGTGCTATTGCCATACAAAATCTATGAGATAACCGCATTTTGACAGCTCTTAAAAAGTATGTCCATTGATTGGCCTGTCATCTACTCCATTGGCAAGAAGTTCCCTAAAACTGAGACCAATGGAAAATTACTACTAGCTATAAAAAGACATTCCCTTAAGATAATTTTCTACCTCCTCGCAAGCGAAGCCGCGGGCCAAACCCAGTTTAATTATAATCCTTTGTTACCGTCCTCGACAAAATTTGTGAAAATTAAAATAATTAATAGCCTTTCATTATCATAGGACTATTGTAAGCCAACAATAGCTTGTCACATTGACAGGAAATAATTTATACTGCACCACTGTTCACGAATGTACAATTGGAGCCAATAGTTATTATCAATTATTATTCATTGAAAAATGGACGGGTTGTCTAATGGCTGGTGAATTTTTGTTTTATATTCCGTTTGAGTGGTGATAATGGTATTCATGATATTATTATGTTGGTACTGGTAGACAAAGTGTAAACAGACTTTTCACAAAGCTGTCAGCCAAGAATTCTGTACATCAAAGTAACTCTAGGCGAAAACTATCGCTGGGAAACGAGAAGAAAAAGAGAGAAAAGCCTTTTTGGTTACTGTGCGATGCGTTAAATAGTACGTAAAGCAAAGTAATGAAACACAGGGGACGTATTTTTTGTTTTATCATATCAAATAAAATTGACGAATATTAAGATGCATCAAAAATCATGAGTGGGGGGGGCTTGTGATGTCACTTGTGGATAAAAACTAGTACAAAGGGTACCATGTAACGCACACAAGTTTTCGACACACTGTTTCGTTTTAATTTTTTTTTTGCTTACGAGAAAAAAGAATAAATACTTGTACAATTTGTTTTTGGTTTATTTGACGGAAAAAATAGTTTTTTTTAGAATTATCCCCTATTGTATTAAAAAAACAAGAAGTGATGAAGTTAAAACTTTGACCTGCAATATATCCGTAACTAGAATGTTCCCGGGTATGGTCTACTAGAACAAAAAAAACGGGTGCCTTTCGATTTCGTTTGAGTATGTTTACACCCATTAGAATACTAAGACATTAGGTACAGTCACGACCACTAATATGCAAACACTTAAAAAAAAATGTGTTCTCCTCTGTACTGATTAAAATTTCATCATATTACGTAGGTACTTAAGTATTCTGGAACTCATATTTTTTATGAAAAAGATCCAATCTCCTAGTTACAATCGTTATTTCTCGCGAAAATAGCTATAATATTATGGAAAGTGTATTTTATTTTTATTTGATTTTATTTATTTATTGACACACCAACGACTTATTCACTAATTAATTACATTAAATTTATTCAATTTCGACAGCGTTGCGGTGAACTCGTCACTTATAGGTGTGCACAGCACTTGTATAATCAATAGTTAAAATATGTTAAGGTGTGTTATATTGGTGCTCGTGACTGTACACATCGGCCTTACTAATCCTTCTGGGATTACTGTCGTGGTTTTATGTTATTTCTATGCTTTAAAAATAAGAACGTTATCTAACGTTATGTCAATGGCTTATGAATCACAAACGGTCCATATATAAAATCCGATATAACAGAAAATTACTGCTATAAAGTACCAGTATACCTGACGACACGAATCCAAAGCTTAAAGAAGTAAGAATAGGCATGTGATAAAGAAGATATTGCCCATAACACTGACAAAGTCGTGGAAAACGGCACAATGACAACTTTTAGTACTCTTTTAGTATATTGCGACGTTTTATCAACTGTTTAACTGATCTGTATTAAGGAAAAGTTGTGTGTTGTTGATAAAGCTTTGACTCACGATAGACCGTGTCGGGTGCCAGACGAGTGTCAACCGTCCAAAATATATATTTTTGTTTTCCATTTATTTATCTGCAATCAGCATTAGCTATAAGCAGATGTGTTGTAGGATGTGGCAGTTTGAGTGTGTCCTCCAGTGAGGTCATCTCCTCGTCAGTAGACCATAGAAGAGGATTATATGGTCAGTATGTCTTTCCGTTTTAGCCGTTTTTTGTAGCTTCTAGTTGTTAGCATAGTCGTCAATTTGTTAGGGTGCCTCAATTTTATATGAACACATCACTCACGCTTACTTGTCACTACCAAGCAACGGACAATGGATTGTGCTACGTCTGACACTCAGCTTGGACCCGAAAAGCTCTGGAGTGTCATTCTTAATTCTGTTTTTAAGAAAGTCTGATTGCAAAGGATTTTTTTCTGTCTTCCGCAGAATTACGATGTGGTGGAAAGGATTAAAATACGTCTGCCCCTTTGTAGGCTTGTTATCAAAATTGTTGACAGTAAGATGTTGACAAAGTAATATCTACAAATACTTAAAAACAGAATCCCTGCACCAAAATACTGAGCCATTCATAAAATTCTCATTGTATGTTTACCAAACATGAAGCTTAAGTAAACAAACTTTAATTTTCTCAATTAAATAACCGCTTTATAAAATCACTGAAACTAGTAAATCGCCTTCAGAAACAGCCAAGCCAACTCTGACAGTTTACCGAACTAACATCCATTTTATAAAGCTTAAAATTGAAAAGCTGAACAAAAAGCAAAAAGGGTGTTGTGAAAATGCAAATTGAAACATAGCCAAGTTCATTAAAGTTAATTTCCGTGAAATAAAATATCTGCACGGTGAATGTGACGGGGATTTGCGACACCCAGGTCTGTTCAGGCGTGCAACAGCTATAGTCACACTATTATGGTGAAATATTCTTAGACAAACCTTTCATCAGCGATAACGAGGATGGAAAAGTCAACAATGTACTCAGATCAGGCCCGTCCAACATACGGCCCCGGGCCACCGACCAGCCCTCATAAGGCCAGATAAAAATCTGGCCCAAGAGCTATTTAAAACTTTACATATAACACTTCAATATATTATCATCAACAACCAACTATGTTGGGGTCGGCTTCCAGTGTAACCGGTTGCAGCTAGAAATAAACACATCAGTAAATTTTGAGCGAAAATTGTTTAATAGATGTCTCAAAGTCCTAAGTCCTAGTGTTCCTGCATCATCGCAGTTTATTTTGGCTAGAGTTCACTCTGCATTTCTTTTGACCTACTACAGTTACCAAAATACTAAACTTGGCTCTCCATATTATGTTAGACACCCCTGTACTACATTAAAAGACCTAAAAAAATTAAGGTTAAGTCCCTGTAGAAATATAAAACGTTTTAAAAGAGATTATCTGCACTTTTGTAGGCCATGTGTAGTGTGTACTTCTATTTGGACAAATAGAACCTATTTGTTGTCATGTTTAGTTGTCACAACCTTGTTATCAATACGGCCACGGTCACCGCCGACCTCTTTGTGACATCTACATAAACACGCATTAAGCCGGAAACACACTTACGGTGTGTGGCGTGTCGCGCCATAACCCCACCACCGCTCTGGCCAATCGGTGGTGAGCATTCAGCGCCACGCAAGAACGCGCCACGCCAGAACGCGCCACGCCAGAACGCGCCAGGACACGACACGACCTACAAATATGTCTCTAACCATACTAAATGTATGAAACCGATCTGCTTCTGGCGCGCCACGCCACGCCACGCCACGTAATTGTGTTTCCGGCATTAGAATTCCATCTACTTACACTCTTTTAAAAAATACTTTAGGTATTTCACAATCACATCGACAAGGAAACCTATGGATCATCTTAAGCAGGTTAGGTACACGATTCCAATTCATCGAGAAAAGAGATTCATCTTGTGGAGAAGAACCTGTAAAAACCCCTCGGTTTTTGTTTTTAACTTCAACATAAACATAATATTTAGTCAATCGCTGCTGGGCAAATGTCTCCCCACAGCTTTCCAATTTGGTTTATCATGTGCTTTCTCCGATCAATGCGTTTATAATGAATCCAGAGTGCACGTTTCTTGTGCCTTTTTTTGTCGGATGTGAAATCATTAAATAACTCCTCCCACTCTAAGCGGAGCGCGAGGGAGTTTCAGACTTTTACTGACGGTATCTCTTTCGATCTGTCCCGCAGACCACGTTTCTTGTGCCTGCCTCGGTTACGACAGCCGTCTTCAACTCTACAATAACATTCTTTTTTTAAATATAAGTTCAGTCACATCGGCAACAAATGTGCCACTGCAGTAGTTGCCCATCTGGACAGTCCCATAAATTATGCACAAAACTATTTAAAATGCATGGTGGTGCTGCCTGGACGCCTTCGGATATGTAATGTGACATAATGCGATCCTCGAATGCAATTAACCTAATTCTTGACTGTCTCATTCCTATATTTCACCTTTCGGGTTAAGCTTGCTGCATAAGTCTTGCTAGAGTTGTGGTCCGTTTATTGAATCAATGTTTTGGGATAATTCCTGGAATAGTTTGGGGTAACTGGGGGTTGTTAAAGCTTGGTATTTAGTTGGCCAAGTCAAAAATAGTAATCACGTAACAGAACTCACAGGCCCTAGACCCAGACCGATGGAGTTCCTCTTAAGCAAAGTGATGAAGTTTCACACAATTTTCCATACAAACTTTTGAACAATCTTTCATGCTTTTAAAGGTGTGTTATCCGTCAGTGAATGAATTAATTTAAGATATTACTATTATAATTTATTAACGCTGTATCGAGCTGACATGCGAAACAATTGATCAGGAGTTTCCTCCCAAATCCGACGGATTATGATTAAAAGTGTGACGCAACTTCGGTGCTGATCCAGTTTTGGTAATAAGCTAGCCTAAGTAGAGCTAGCAGCAAGTACCAGGTTGCATCGAACGGGTCAATCGGTACTAGAAGTTTAGTTTTACGATCACTATCCTATTAAAACTACGGACAATGCCCACTTTCCGAAAACTAAATGTTCAGCTTGGGAACTATACTTTGGATAAATAATACTACCGAGTTCACTGACGGTCGACCACTTTGAACTTTATTACTTAGGCCATAAGAGTGAAAAGTGGCAGGCCTATATGTAGTTAAGCCGCTGCAGATTTTTCATGATGATTCTAAAGCCGAGTCCAGACCTGTGTAACCCGTATTGTATTGTATAACGGGCTGGTGTCCACAACTCCACGTCAAAGCGCGTATTTTGCGTATAATCCACCTCGCGGGCCCAGTGCGGTCTGGTAGATGTCACATGTTTTCAAATTTTTGGTTCTAGGACATGCCGATTTCCTCACGATGTTTTCCTTCAGCGTTTTCGAGAGCAGTGGTGATGAAATAAATTACACAAAGTAATGCGCCTGTCTGGGTTCGAACCCACGACTTACTACTTAGCACGAACACAAACACACTTTTGACGCTAAATTGCACGTAATCTCACATTCACATTACATTCAAAATTTTGAAACATACCCGAGGTAGTGAATAAGATTTTTTAACTTCAACTTATAATCCTCATTTCAACATGCTCAATCAAACATTAAGACCTAAAAGTGAAAAGTTCGTTCCAGTTCTGCACCATACCAGTAAAGTAGAAGTTAACAATAAGTTGGGGGCAGCCGTCCAGTAACTGGACTGCATTGGCTTAACCTACTTTAATGAGCAGCTTTGCAATTTCCACACGTAACTCCAGGTGGGAGCACCGATTGAGAGCCGCAGTTCTGCACACATTGAAGTTCTCAGCGCGATAACGTTACTTAAGCTGGTTAATTTATGCTTCGTACAATTGGCGCATTTACCCTGCGTTCTGCAGTATTGTATGTTTGATTTATATTATGCCGTATGATGTCACAGGTGGGGAATGGGAACTGCAATATGCTTGCTCGGGTTGAGAGGCGTTGCTAGCTTCTTTTTTTTTAAGAGACGTGTACACATTCATCGCAAAAAGTTGAAAATACGTAGTGTACGGAAGTTAAGAATAACGAGAGGAAGTGCATCGGCTATCTTCGCCAATGTTCGGGTGATTTCGGCAAACGCGGCGCGTGCCCTGCGACCTACGACCTCTGTCTCATTAGTCAAGCTCGGACGTCATCGGAGACACATGCGTTTTCTTATTCAATCAAATTATCTATTATTGTCCTGTATTGTTTCCTAGTGAATTACTAATATAGATATTTTATAGAATAGAATAGAATAGAATAGAATAATCATTTATTCGCTAATGGACAGCACAACACAAAGAGCAGCACATACATATAGATTATAACAACAAACAGCTTAACAATTAAATTAAAACAGCTCAACTGCGCTGAACATGCCCATAACGAAAGGGTAGCCAACTCAGCATATGCTGGGTGTAAAACACTCAGCGCTGGTTTTCAGTAGGCCCCCGCAGTGACACACGGATGAGGGTAGTAGGTGGTAAATAAATAATGATAAAAAATAATGATAATAATGGTAAATAATAATTATACTTAAAAGTTTATCCGAGTTTATTTTCTCTCCATTTTAAAGTTCCTTTCAGTAGGTAATACTATTGGAATTTTGTCTTATTCATAAATATATTAATTAAAACTATATGGAGTTTATGAAATATATTCATGCAGCTCAAAGTGAAAAGGTTGTTGACATAAAAAAGTCTATAATTAAGCAAGATAAATTATTAATTAACTAATGCAACCGATGACCTGGTGAAGGTTGCGGGAATCCGGTGGATGCGAGTAGCAAGGGACCGGTCAATGTGGCGAGACTTGGGGGAGGCCTATGTCCAGCACGTCGTGACGTCTTTCGGCTGATATGATGATGATGATGAATGCAACCTTTATGAATAAACCACCAATTTCGTACTCGAATTACAATCAGCCATAGTAGGAATTTTTAATTACGTACAAAACCAATTAACTGATTATTATTTCACAAAAACCCCCAACACTGCAGTTTAAGGAGAGCCCCTTAAACTGCAGTGTTTACGCAAAAACCAATTCACAGAAAAAAACCTCAACTAAGTATTATTACAAAAACTGTCCCATTTCTCACCCCACGAAGGTCGAATAAAAAAAAAAAGAGAAATCAAGATCTGACATCGTTAGCGTAGGTAACGCTTGAACCCAGTAAACTACTTTAGCCAGCCGTTTTTACAATAGTGTGAATAGAAATAAAACTGGGGCACGCAATATTTCTATGGAACCGTGCGTGGAGTACACTTCTACGCTCTTACCCTAGTAACGATCCTCTATTAGAGAGGAAGGGATGTCAAGCACTCCTCCAAAGCGAGAATGTTTTGCTTTTTTGTGTAACATAAGAACTGGTGATGTTTTTTCTCGAGTACTCGCATGGTTATTCTTGTTACAATGAGGGTCGCTGTGAAAGGGTTAATGTGTTAAGTTCATGCATGTTGTGTACTATCGTGTTTTGTGAGCAGGCTGTTTGACATGTTTGTTTGACGTGTGTAAGTAATACGTAAGTAAAAAATGAGGCCAGTTTTGGCTTTTATTTTGTTAGGAAAAATTGTCTAAAGTCATGGAAATATGTTTGTTAAATATTTTTATGACTTTAAACCGTTTTCTGATGTAACGTAGAATTTCGCGCTTTTAATTAATTAAGGGTACAACTGAATAGGCAGAGCATAACTAGTAACAAGTGAGGTGCATCTCTGCTTATGCAGAGGACGAATTATGTTGTCCATGTAGCATGTAGCCAAAATCGGGTCGAAATTCAGGCTTTGAAATGTTCTTGAAAACCTTGAATCCAGAACCTTATAATTATGATCAAGAGTATAGGTTGCGGCCATTAGATCAACGAGGCCTTCAAATTGAAGAGAATGAAAATCAACTCCGATTTCTTTTTTTTGGGTAGTGCATCTCGCAGTTCAGTCTAGGAAGACTGGCTTCTGCATAACCGGGCAAGTTCTGTGGATGCCTTGCATTTAAGGCCTCCAGCCAGGGCAAAATCAACTCCGAATAGGCATGACTAACCCACAAAGCTTGTGTCGTGGACACCAAATAGTTGGTACACAACGTAGGTACATTTTCTGTGAATATGAATAGGTCCTCTTTCTCACTACCTATTCAATTTCAGGTCTGAATTTTCAACTTTAAATTTAATTTACTTCTCTCCTCTCTAAGCCACCATAAACTTTTTCTCATAAATACTACCTTATAATAATAAATGATCTTCCCTGAATGACAGCATATATTTTCAATATTTATTGCCTTTACTTACATACATAAAACGTCTGTTTGGAGAGATAGCGTTAAATTGTTTGCCCCTTGTCAAATGCGAGCATTGGGCGTAAATATTTGACAACGCACTACATTGGGGATGTTCGTTTAGGTATGGAAATAAAAACAATCATTTAGTTCGGGTACGGTGCGCTGGTTTTTGGGTAAAATGTAGATTTATTGAGTTTTTCATGGATTTAAAATATTATATCAAGAGACTAGTGGTAATCGCTTTCAAAGTTGTTTACTTCTCTCTGAGATAGATAAATCAATCCCATACATTTTTACCTGGTTGATCATTGATATCGCTGAGAGAATTTCATGTTGATAGACCATGGCGACCGTCCTTTGTATGTTTTCTGTGGGGCCTGTAGGCTTTTAAGAAGCAAGAACGAAAAAAATTTTGTTTTGTTAAACTGCCCACGTCTTTACGGTATGACCACTTTAAGGCACCGGCCACACAGAACAGACGCAAGGCACGGACCCGTCGCAGTCGCGGCGCCCGTTTAATCTACTTGCATATAAAATGTATACAGCCGTCGCGACGTAAAACATACAGAAAAGACGGGACGCCCGTCACGACGGCGTCCTATTGGAAAACATATCGAAAGGACAAGGCGCGGGCTGGGCGCGGGCCTGCACGGGCGCAAGCGGGGGAGCGGAAAGGGCGCGGAGGGCAGTTTTGGACATAATAATGTAAAAACATTGTGGAGTCATCTTGTATACTTCTTGAAAACGATCAGGATAATAATGTAGATCCTCCATTATTTAAAAAAATCTATTCTGTCCATTGCTTAGCCATACCGGATGTACCCAGTAACGTCTAACCCTCTGCAGATTAGCGAGATATACCAGTGCCAATACATCTTCATCTTCAGAAGAAGACATGTTGTCGTATCAAAATCGGACGGTTGAATGCCGGGTAAAGCTTCTAGTGCGCGCCATAAAAAGTCGTGACGGTGCCCTGTCTGCGACGGGTCCGTGTCTTTTCTATATGCGTTAAAAAGTCGCGACGGCGCCCTTTTCGCGACGGGTCCGCGCCCCGCCCTGGTCTTGCGTCTTTTCTGTGTGGCCGTTGGCTAAGGTTGCAGTGCAAGATGGCGCTGCTTGTCAAGAAAAAATGCGTCAATATGTACTCTGGTACCTACATTAATTTCAGTTCTGTGTTTTCCACCTGCACAGATAAGTTGGGAAGTGTGTTGTTAGGAGATGGCGTCAGTAGATCTTGAAAAATGCAGCTAATATCCTTAATTACAGGGAATAATAAAGACTGGCATAATTTTTAGACAGTCAATTTATTACACACTAAATCCCTTAATCAACATAATTATTACTTCCGAGCAAAACACAATTTATCTTAATGTATTAAATACACTCCATGCTCAATGCTCATCATCCTATATCATTTTGACAACAAATAATGATAACTAACTTATTTTAGGGCAGGGACAGATATGCGAGGGATGAGAAAAGATTACTGTCGTATATTCTGATCCCTAATAATTAGGCAAATGTAGCGAAGCATCTTTCAAGAGGAGACTGTCATTTGTTTTATATGTACACTGTCATTTTGAAATATGCCTTTTTTGTAGCTGTAATAATGTTATATGAACGACGGATATTCTTTATTTAAAAAATACTGTCTGATAACGAGTGAGGCGCGTGACAAATACAAGAGCATAGTGCTTATAGTTCCGGAAAAAAGTGGCTGTGACATACGGACGGACAGACAGACAGACATGACGAATCTATAAAGGTCCCGTTTTTGCCATTTGGCTACGGAACCCTAAAAACGTGTTAATAACAGCTGTAAAGAAACAAAAGTCATACTTTCAGAATGTATACGAAACCCAAAAACGAAACCTCTCACAATTCATGATGTTTATAAAGAGTGTAAAACACCTCTTCACGAAGCTGAAAGGGACTTGTTGGGATATTTTTTTTGTTCTATACCACACCTGGGAACCTTCTACTTACGAAGATATCGGGGGTCAAGGTTCCAACTTTTTGACCAGTTTTTTTTTTAAATACAAGGTTTTTACCTCCACGGCCCCCATACTATTCAATCCATCAGTCAACACAATGTTTTAAGTGCGTTACATTAACCTTTTTTTTTTTTTTTTTTTTTTTTTTTTAGGATGGGAAATCATCAAATGACTTCTAAGTTACCTAGTTTGATGTATAGAATGCTTGGTTAACGGCTTTGTGATGAGGTAGTTTACACCCTGTATAATCATTATGTAGGTATTTACAAAATAAAAAGTATATAAATGTATATTAACTATCTGGTGTCCACGACACAAGCCTTGCTTAGTGTGACACTAGATGGCGCTTTGTGTTAATTTCGAGCGATATTATTATTCATAAAATGAGTAAGTACCTACCTACTACAGGATGTAACAAAACAAAAAATCATCTACATTCCTGAAAACATTATAACAAACAACCTTTTGTGTTATTTCGATTAAAAAACGAGTTAACTGAATGTCGGTTCATCACGGCCCAGTGAAACGATTAAATATAAAATCAAAATGAGTTTCATTACCAAAACATGAGAGTAGGGTTTTAAGGCAATTAGTTTCACGTCATTCTGTTTTGTGTTTAATTATTGCACACATTTATTTACACATTAGGTTAACGGCAAAAACAGGCCCCTTTTGAAATAAATTGTCTGTGTTGTAAGCTGGACTTTATGTGCACCATGCTGTAGAATACTCGACACTTCTGAGATTAACGTCATCCAATGCAATTTCTGTATGACAGCATCATCTTGACATCAACACACGTCCGATGTTAGCCAGCAATGGATGAAAAATCAGCAGAAAAGTGTTTTGTGTTGCGCTTCACATAGTAGATGCCAAGGGACTTCGGACCCTAACAATTTGTTACATGTATCGTTACTTGCTTTGTGTATTTTTGGAACAAAGAAACTCAGTCTATTGTCCGAATTCTTATCTATAAGGTAGTAATTTGGTTAGGGAAAGTCAACGAAAAAATCATTGAAATGGCTCTGATAAAGAAAATGAAAGAAAACATTTCAACGCTCTTC
Source organism: Xestia c-nigrum (assembly GCA_916618015.1). NCBI lineage: Eukaryota > Metazoa > Arthropoda > Insecta > Lepidoptera > Noctuidae > Xestia > Xestia c-nigrum. The sequence goes on along the minus strand of OU745258.1, from coordinate 9,213,084 downwards.
CTGTTATTTCAGCAAACATTTCATCGAAATTATTGTTTTTTTTTTTTCCTGTTAAATATTTTAAGCAAAGGCCTGTATATTGGTGTTGATTGTATTCCTTTTGTGTAAACAATCATTGTTTTTTTGTAATGGACTATTTAATATTTAGCAGTAGTCTAGACCGTGTGATTTTCAACCTAAAAGTATAACAAAGCAATAATTACAGTAACTTTTAAAGCGATATTGTTGAGTTTATATAACGGTTGCAATCCGTATGTATAAAATATGTTACACCAATATGTACAGTTGTAAACACTAAACAACTTTTGTATGTGACTTTCTCCTACAGTGATTAAAATTTTACAATGTTACGAACGTATTCTGGAACTCATATTTTTATGAAAAATGTTCCATCTCCAAGTTACAATCTTTATTTCTTGCGAAAATAGCTTTTAAATTTAAGAAAGTGTACCTATATAGGTTACCGTAAAATTGTGTTGATCTACTGCTTAAAAACGCATTATTTTTCGGTAGTTATAATCTATCGAAGTGAAAACGTAACATTGTATAACCTTTTGTTTTTGAGTTTACAATCTTGCTAGATAGATTACAATGTAACGGGTTTTTCAATTTTACGGTGACATACATATTGGAGCTCGTGACTGTACCTGTTCTCAAACAATCCCACAATGGATTTCAGTGGTACTACACAACACTATCAAAATATCACTAGAACAAACAAAATGGCTATCAAGTAAACAACAATGTGTATTTTTATGGAAAAACCATTGTATCAAATACCCTTGATTCATACCCATTCTACAAATTAGTTTCGTACGCGCAAACTTTTCAAAATCAATTCATCAAAAGTTTTTTTCTCTATTTCAGCTGCATTTGTTATTCCTCCCCATTTAAAAACGGATTCGTTTTTAAAAATTCATTTACAATGAATCTGAAAAATGATTTTGTATCGATAAAATATTTTGTGCGCCATATTGTTTTGGCTAAATTGTTTCGGGAGCAACTAGGGAGGGGAAAAGGGAGCAAAGAAACGAATACTCGTGATCGTGAACTGTGATTGCGCAACTGTTGGAACAAATATAAGTTTTCCAAGAACCAATGATTAAACGTTCCATGATTTGATTCGTTTTAGTCAATTATATAAATAAATGTTTGCCGAGGGAACCCTAGAAATTCGAGTGTAACTAATTAATTATTCTTGGAAAACTTTTGGCTCAGAAATGTTACAATGAAATTATAATTAGCAACGGATATTTATTTTTGCGTAAAAATGAAGTTAGATATTCTTGACCCTTAATTGTTAGTTTATCTTGCTGAATTTATAATAATACTTTGTATCGAAAGATAATGTAGACTAACTTATTATGTTGGTATCATTGTAGCCGAAATATCGCACTATATATTCTAATTTTGTGTATATTTTTCTTTATTATTTTTGTGAGCAATAAAGAATAAAAATAAGAATAAGTAAGGGCTAACTTTACTAATGAAAACGCGATGAGCTCATGTGAACTGCGTTCAAGAGCTGTCAGTATCATCATTGCTATGGAATATTAACATCGGCTGCTCGTGAACGTGGTTTAGATGAGCTTGACAGCAAAAAAAAACTACCTAAGACTTGCAAATCACCTAATAAATACTAATAATAAATATCTCGTTGTAATAGTAGTCGCAACCGTGACTGTTGAGCATGAAGTCCTGCAGAGTTTGATTCCCGGGTCGGGCCAATTGGGTTTTTGCTTTAGGAACTCAAACTCAAATCATTTATTTCAACTAGACCATTACGGCACTTTTGAATGTCGATAAAACGAAAAAAAAAGGCTACAGTCACAGACACAAGGCATAATAACTTGAGAATGTACTGTAGTTGCCCATTCCCTAGCGTAGATCTCTATGGAGAAGAACGGGCAAGAAACTCCATGGACACTCTTTTCAATCAAAAATGTTGTTACAAAATCTTGGTTACATCTTTCATGTTGAGATTATACATATATGTGAGAACGATGTAGAAAGACGTGCACAATAAGAGCGTCCAGAGTAAAAAAAGAAATAAATCAACAATTAATAAAATTAAGCAATTCAAATGATCCATGGCAGGTAAGAGATGACCAGTTCCGACTGACAGCGCCCGTTCACGAACATGACGCATGGATCAGCGCCATTCAATTCAACCATATTGAAGGGAACTAAATGACCCGACCCACCCGCCACCATCAGCAAGACATTTGAGCGAGCAGGATCTTCTCCGAAGCAGCCTCAGAGTTTGGTTTTGTGCACGGCTGTTGGCAATGGACCCCCCCTATTTACATGGGACTTAAAGTTAACTGGCGAAATATGAGTGTGCTCGGCCTAATATTTCGGCAATTATAGTCTTGATATGTTACGAGTTATCTTATTATAATTGACAAAAACTTGCAACCATTTGTAACTGATATTCCATGACATCACTACGAGTATGTAACCCAGTAGTATTATTAATTGTTCCAACGTTCCCGCCACATGACCTTTTCGTGCGTCCATTTAGAATGTTAGGCTCGTGTCCAGAGAAAAATGGTCGTACAAAATAACAATATTGTCCAACAATTCTTTCGGGAACTGTAAAAAATATCCGGTTCGTGATTGTATAATGTTTGTAGGTATCACAATTGACTCGGTTTTTGAAAAAAACCTGTCCCAAACAAAAATGATTCGTCATTTTATAAAAATGGAAGTTAGAATTTTCCATTCTGTGTTATTATCAGAGATTTGCGTCCATGTTTGCGTTTAGAATACGTGACAAAAATACATTTTAGAATAGATTGGATGTTGAAATTGTTACTAGAATTTGTGTACTTATAGTAGGTATGCTTTTAAAATAACTGTACCTATGCGCGTGTGTTTAGCCAGCACTTTATTTGCACGTGGGCAATGATAAAGGAATAAGTAAGAATAGAAAGTAGGTGAGAATCGTTTTTTTTCGGATGGGAAATCATCAAATAACTTCTACCACTCTGGGTGGAGCGGGAGGGAGTGTCAGACTTTTACTGACTAAAACCCATTCATGTTCCTTCCTCGCCCTTTGTGTTCCGGGGCCACGGTATCTCTTTCAAATAGTATCGCAGCCACGGAAGCAGGTGAGTACGTAACGTGGCGTTCTATAGTAATATAAGTTATAATGTATGTAAATATAATTAGAGGAGCTCGTAGCTAGATAATAACAGCCGCTCAGGTCGATGTTTTGGTTAAGCCGGATCACCCGGACCGAGTTTCCTCGGAAAACACTTTAAATCATTGATCTCGGGAGCCATTTGCATATCTTTCAGTGACAGTCGTTATAGGTAGTCAGTGGCCCAAAAAAACTTAATAAAGGGTAACGTATTACCCAGTACCAACTGGGTGGTCAGATAGGTAACGTATAATTGAGCTTTTACATCAGGAATTTCTCAGTTGCAGCCATGGAACTTTGATTTGCTACCAATTTATGGCACTAGGGTCGCCGTTAGGTTAGGAGCAGTAGGACCAGTAGAAGATTGTGGCATGAATAACAGATCTTTAGGTTAAGCCGTGCTTGCCTAGGTCGGTCTAGTTTCCTGCGTGCCTCGGATAGCAAGTTAAGCTATTGGTCCCGGCTTTCATTTGTCCATCCTTGACAGTCGTAACAAGTATCCTGGGGATCAAGAAGTCTGTCGCCTAGTCGTACCAAGTGGTATCGGATTATCCAGTATAATGCGACTTAACATAATCCTAACACTCGCCACCTAAAGGGTGTAAAACACCTCTTAACGAAACCGAAAGGCACTTGTTCTCCCCGTCATTGCGATCATTTTTTTGTTCTACACCATACCTAGGCACCTTCTAGTTACGGAGATATTGGGGTTCAAAGTTCCAAGTTTACGACAAGTCTCATTTTAAATACAAGTTTTATTGCAAGATTTTTACTTGAAACACCTCTACGACCTTACTATTAAATCCATCTATCAGCACATTTTTTTAAGTGGGTTACATTGAGTTCTACCACAAAACGTAATTTTTCACTCCAAAGAAAAAAGGTGGCTTCCCAGCAATAATTTTTGCGTTAAGTCACTTCGTTTGATGTACAGAATGCTTGGTTGAAGGCTTCGTGATGAGGTGGTTTACACCCTGTATACTACTACTACTACTGCTAGCCTGCATCATCCCACTGCTGGGCAAAGGCCTCACCCCATGACTTCCAGTTGATTCGATCCAGGGCTAATGTTGGCCACTGTTCATTGGTTTTGTCCAGCTCGTCCCGCCATCTTCACCACTACCACCTACCACCTACCACCTACCACCTACCACCTATAATGGGACTTAAACTCGTTCCTTGACTTATATGAATTTAGAGGGTTCTTGTATTGATGATTATAATTCTGTACTTAACTTCATCCGTTTCACAGTAGCGATTGATATTTTTAACATCATACAACCCACCTCACGACCGATATTTATTTATTTATTTTACCTACCACTGGCCTGCACATCGCATGTCATAATTGGCGTAATGTGGTGGGTGTACTATTAGATACACTTCTGCCAAACCTTTCGGGGATTTCAGGTGTGTTGTTATGTAATGAAATCAAACGAAGACGTGTTCAATGTCTATAATCTGAAAGTCACTTTAGAGATAACAGTTTCTAATCAACGCATTGATCAAAATACATCATTGCGAGCAATCTTCTCAGTAATCGACGTGTTATTAGATCAATCTATCTTCTCAAACGTTATTCGGCTCCATAAATTCTCGTCTTAATACTTTGATAGACAATTCTCACAGTCCTATAGATATGTACCTGTTCCACCCAACTTGATTAATCCAATAAGGCCTGAAGATCAATATAGTTCGCCGAAAACTATGTGAGGTGAGACATAATCGTCCCTTTACGTCCCAAGTACCGAAGTTCGAATGAAATTATTGACTCTAATCGATGTAAACTTTACTCCGTACTGGAATGGGTAACTCCCTGGAATTTAATCAACCATCTTTGATATCGGGGATTCGATATTAATCACTTTGGTATTCGGTAACTTTACATGCTCTTTGACACTTGGAGTTCACACATGTTTGTTATTGTTAAAGGTACTGTGAAGACTATGTAGGGGCTCGGGGTGAATATATTAAATCCTTGGATGGAGTACCCTCGCTTTCATTCTTGCTTAGGGCTTCAGTTGTTCCTTTGTGCTAGGCCTTAGATTGGTTTTCAGGAGGCGTGATGGTATTTGTAATTATTGGATTTTGTCGATCGTCTTTTGTTACATTATTTTTTATTGTTCTTTTCTTCAACCTACACGATGTTATTTATCTGCCCTTGTAGGATAAGCTCATTTACTATACGACTATCTGGATTTCCAGATTACGTTAAGTGTTCTTAGGGGTTTTCCTTTAAGATTGTCTCTGTAGAAACTCGTAGTTTGGAGTTCATCATCATCAGTAGCAGTCCACTGCTGGACATAAGCCTCCTCAAACACACGCTATTCAACTCGATTCACAGCAACAGCTACCCAGCGAAGACCGTCACTCCTCCGAGCCAGAGGGCATCCGATCATACGTTTGCCGATACGCAGTCTCCACTCAAAAACACATCAGCCCCAACGGTCATCGGTTCTACGGCTAACAAGAATTCAAAGAACTATGCCATTTTTAGCAATAAATTAAAGCTTTTCTATTTCGGCAAATGCTACTATAGTATAAACGAATACTTAAATGATAAATTATGATTTACTATCTAATTGTTTGACAAATACCTAATAAATATCCAATAAATAAACATAAGAGCCTTCATAAAATTAAAAAAATAATAATGATTCCGTCATACACAAAAATAATGAGAAATTAATAAAACAATAACAAACAATTTAAAAAGTAAATGGTTTTAAACTATTCTAATAAATAAATCTATATAATTTATAAACCAATCATAATTATAACTCTTAAATTAAATTCTGCATTAGCAACACAGTAGGTATATTAAGTTCAAACAGCCAGTATTCTTCCTCCTCTCTGCTACTAAATCTATGGTGTGGCCGACAGGGTCCATAATTGAGACAATTAAGGGTGTAAAACACTTCTTAACGAAGCCAGCCTTTATTATTTTATTTTTATACAGAGATATTGGGAACCTTCTAGATACAGAGATATTGGGGGTCAAAGTTCCAACTTTTTGAAAAAAAATTTTTTAGTTAAAGTTTTTAATGTAAGATTTTTACTTTAAACACCTCTACGACCCCCATACTGTTCAATCCATCCATCAGCACAATGTTTTAAGTGCGTTACATTGAGTTCTACCATAAAACTTGATTTTATACCTTAAAAAGAAAGTTGTTTCCCAGCAATAATTTTTGCGTAGTTACTTAGTGTGATGTACAAAATACTTGGTTGACGGCTTCGTGATGAGGTGGTTTACACCCTGTATTTTTCCTTCCATCTTTATACATTATGGTACGCAATAAAGAATTGAGAATTTACCTGCCCATTGCCACTTCAGCTTACAGTGAGTTTGGATTTATTGATGCCCAAAGGCCCGCCCCTTTATAAACATAACTGGTGCCAACAACATGTCTATACGTCACCGAATAATTGTAATTTCTCTAGCAATATTGTAAAATCTCAAAATATTTTCAAATGAACATACTGCTTACAACAAAACGCATTATTTTTCGTAATATGCATGCGATGGTAGTCAACTTACGCGGTGTGGAGGGAAGGAAGGCTCCCCCTTGCCCTGTGGTACAACTCTCATGAAAAGATATTGTACCATTCCTGAGAAATACCGATTATTATGACCTAACCTTAAAACACTTTATATTCCCCTAAAAGCGAATACACGTTATATTGTAATATAACGTGTTTGACAATTTTACGGTGACATATATAAACCAACGAATTTAGGCGTGATGTCATGCTTATTCACTGTACAATAACGAACACATGAAAATAATTCGCCGTCCCTTAATTTGCGCAATGATTCAAAAACAACATCATTAGTACGGTTCATTTCCCTCCATGATTGCTGTTTTCCACTTCGTGTTGACTCATTAAGACTTTATAATAAGTTTTACCAAATAATGTGAGGTCCTGCAGTTTATTTTGATTCTTCAACATAACTTACTGTTTATAAGTCAGTAATTATGTGTTGGGTTAGAATGTTTGAAACTCTATTTGATATAAGTACCGTAATTTTTAGAGTTCCGGACTCGAACGATAACCAACAAGACCCTATTTCTAAGCCTCCGCTGTACGTCCGTCCGTCCATCTGTCCCGTAATAGGTAGATAGTTAAAAATTTCCCAAAATATTATATTTCTGTTGCCGCTATTACATCAGGCTTTAAAAGGTTAGCCTGAGGCTCAAATCTATCCAGCTAATAATCAATCAAAACATTGAACTAAAACAATATGAAAAGCCTACAATTTTCAGAAATTAATTTATTTAACTTTCTTATTTGAATAATGTATGGTCTATTTCTGGCCGAGGACAATTTCGGCAGATTTTTTTTTTTTTTTTTTTTTTTTGGAATGGGCATCTCGCAGTTCAGTCTGAGAAGACTGGCTTCTGCTTAACCGGGCTAATCCTGTGGATGCCTTGAATTTAAGGCCTCCAGCCAGGGCGAAAATAACTATAAACTAAGCGACAGCGCTCTAAGAGCACCCCCTGTGGGGTACGAACCTCGGCTTAGGGCGTCGCTGGGGGCAGCAAAGGGACAGGCTGGATCTGACTGTCATTATTTAGGGACTGATTTATTACTACAGGCTCAGCATCGCGGGCTGGCTCGAGCAAGGGTCGGGGAGGGATTGAACGGGGATTTCGCGCCGGACCTCTGCGGCGAGGTCGGTAGGTTTTCGGTCTGTATTTGTAAGCTCTACGAACTGTACTGGTATCTTTCCTACTCTCTTGCAAGATAGTGATCGAATCGTCGGGGGCGACTAGGGTGTGACGCGGACGTTGGACGGAGCTAATACGCGATGGGTCGTACCGGGCGGCCGATGCGATTAGGGGATTCCTATGCCTAATAGCAGAGTCGAAGTAACGCTTGGAAAGGCGTTTCATGAACTGCTTAACGGTGGGGATTCTAAGGTCTACGTGAAGACTATCGTTACAGACGTAAGGGGGGGCACCGGTGATCTTACGGAGGAATCGGTTCTGCAAGGTCTGCATCGTGTGGATATGACGCGGGTGGGCATGCGCGAATACTATGCAAGCATAGGTCATGATGGGACGGATGACTGCGGTGAAAAGACGCAATTTGCACTTGAGTGACAATTTGCTCTTCCTAGTGATCATGAAGTGGAGCCGGCCCATAGCAAAGGCAGCCCGGTCACGGGCTGCTTTGATGTGGGCCTTGAACGACAGATGGTCGTCCAGAATAACTCCGAGATACTTGGCTTGCCTCTCCCAGGGGATAGGCTTACCGAACATAGTGATAGGGGGACCTGGCGAACGCTTAAGGCGTGCCTTATAGTATAAAACTGCCTGGCTTTTTTCGGGATTAACTTCTATTCTCCACTTACGGAACCAAGCGCCGAGCGAGTCGGCGGCTTTCTGGAGAATGCGGCGGATGTTATCCGGAGAACGGCCGGTGTAGTAGATCGCGGTGTCGTCAGCGAATAGTGCTGTTTGAACCTTCTGGTTCCTCGGAATGTCGCTGGTGTACAGCGTGAACGCGAGGGGAGAGATAACGGAGCCCTGAGGGACTCCGGCGCGAATCGGATGAGGAGAAGATAACGTCTTACCCACACGGTAGCGGAAGGTACGGTTTGACAAAAAGTCTCGTAAGATGAGCACGAGACGGTCGGGCACACCGAGCTGGTATAGCTTGTATATCAGCCCGTTGTGCCAGACTTTGTCAAAGGCTTTCGCGATATCGAAATACATCACCCCCGTCATCGCACTACGCTGGAAACCAGCGCTAACGTGTTCGACGATGCGGTGGACTTGATGGATGCAAGAATGTTCGGTCCTGAAGCCGAACTGTTCTTTCGGGATGAGGCCCTTTGTCTCGGCATAATCTCTGAGACGCTTATAAATAAGCCTTTCATAGATTTTGCCGAGAGCACTCAGGAGACTGATCGGCCTGTAGCTGGAGGGCTGGGCTTTCGGTTTCCCAGGTTTGGGAATACCTATAACAGTGGCCTCTTTCCACTTTTGGGGGAAAATATTATTGCTCAGGGCGCCATTGAAGATGGCAGCCAAAAGAACTATGAGCCTAGCGGGGAGGGCTTTAAAAACTCTATTTGTGAAACCGTCGGCGCCTGGGGCTTTCCGAGGCTTTAGCTTATCTATAATATCCTTGACCTCTTTCGGGGTGATGGCGGGGAGGGGGTCATCGGGATCTTCAAAAGGGGGAAGCGATGCTCTACGTTCAACTTCTGCATCCACCTCATCGAGGTGCTGCTTGTCTACTGGTAGAGTGCTTGGCGAACATTGAGATTCCAAGCTGTCGGCTAGGCATTCTGCTTTTTCAGAGTCGTCAAAAGCGACGCTCTTGTCGGGACGTATGAGGGGTGGAGAAGAGACCTCTTCCGAGGTGCGCAACTTCCTTTGAAGCTGCCAGAAGGCTTGATGAGTGGGCTCGAGTTCGCTAAGCGTCTTGTCCCATTGATTCGAGCGAAACTCACTAGTGCGTTTCTTTACAGCACGCTGTAAGGAACGCATGTGAGCTTTGTTCGCATCACAGGGCCAAGAGCTGTAGGCACGTATGGCCGCATTCTTCTCGGTTATCAGTTCACGTATATCGTCGGGAAGTATCCAGCGGCGATCACTCACCGCTGGTACTTCACGAGAACAATCCTTCAGTACGGATTGTACGTGCTCTGTAAACGAGTCGATTGCAGCCTCGGTGTCTGCGACTGAGACGATATGGTCGGGAATACCATCTAGAAGTGGTGACGTTTCGGATTTCAGCATATCGCTTACTTTCCTCCAGTCGGTAGTGAGAATAGTGGGAAGGGGCTGGCTGGGGTCAATGATACCCGAGCGAGGAATTAAGTGCATGAGCACTGGACGGTGATCGGAGTGGAGCTCGTGTAACGTCTCAATCATGTGTAACCGAAGGTTCACATTCTTGAGCAGCGCTATATCGAGAACGTCGGGAAGATGACTGACAGTGTCAGGATAGTGCGTGTGCTCCATAGGAGCGACCGCGTCGAAACTAAGAGATTGGCCTAGATCGTAGAGGACTTTCCCTCTCGGGTTCGTCGTTCTACTGTTCCAGGCCGGGTGTTTGGCGTTGAGATCGCCCGCGATGATCACGGAGTCACTTAAGCCGAAGAGAAGGGTGAGATCGCTAACCAGGGGGTTATGATCTTCCCAAGTATTAGTGGGGGCCAAATAAGCAGAAACGAAATGTACCGGTTGATGACCGGTCATAGCAAGCCGACAGATTGAAACCTCAAGTAGGGACTTTAAAGGAGGGGGATCGATGGGAATACAATGCAATTCCTTGCGAAAGTAAATGAGGGTGCCACCCTTGTGACAACGTAGCCTATCATTGCGAACTATGCGGTAGTTGGCAATCTTGGGGTCGCGGTGGCTGGGTTTGAGGAACGTCTCCTGGATGAGGAGAACGTCAACGTTATGGTCACGGAGGAAGGCGGCGATCTCGTCGCGCTGTCCTCTCATGCCATTGGCGTTAAAATAACCTAATCTAAGGGACCGGGGTTGGGTGCAAGAGGGATTTGGTGTAATATCCATTACGGCGCGAAGTTGAGGTTACGAAGGGTTGACTTGATGACTGGATAGGCATCAATAATGTCGACGACCTGTTGGAGGTCCGTTGCAGCTCTGAGCTCAGCGACCATGCGGTCGGCCTCAGCGGTGCAGAGAGGTTGGAACCTCATCAAGTAATTCAGATTGGATTCCTGTGAAGCAGGAGCGCGGGTAGGAGCAGCGGGAGCTCGGGTTTGCGGAGGGGCCTGAGGGGCCTTAGGGGCGGCCACAGGAGTGGGCGCTGGGACAGGGTTGTCCAAAAGACCGGGCATGGGGGGGTTGGGTTTTCCCTTCGCGAGGGCAGGGAACGCTTGCTGATGGTTCAGCATGTTCCAAGGAGAAGGCCTCTGCGGGCTGAGACGCTCTGGGAGGACCTTGGACGGGACTTTGAAGGAAGAGGGAGCTTCCCTCTGCTGGCGTTGGTTGGCCCGATTCGCCAACTTGCCAGCGGACTGTTTTGGGGCTTTGGGGCAGCCCCTGTAGTTAGCCGAGTGGCCAGACTGTCCGCATAGCACGCAACTAGGCGGCTCTGTGCAGAGACTCCTGTCCTTGGGACGGGTGCAGTCTGCCGTGGCGTGGTCGCCGAGGCACTTTACACACCTATGCGGTGCGTAACAGTACTTCTGGCTGTGGCCATAGAGTTGGCAGCGATGACATTGCCCTACTATCTTGAGTTTCTTGGGCCTCTCGATAATGATGCCCGAGAGCGAACACACCGATCGGACCTTGAAAATGGGATGGTGCCCTTCAACTGGGTCACATATTACGAGCACCATATCGTACTCGTCACCCCCTTGGGACCTATTCTTGTGAAGGCGGTGGACCGCCGAAACAGGGATACCCTGGGAGGTGAGGTCATCCAGGATGTCGGAGGAGGGAATCTCCTTGGGGATCCGCTTAATGACCACACGGGTCGGCTTCTCCTCAGGGAGGCTGTAGGTGTGGAAGGCGACGTTCCTTCCACGAAGCGCGTGAACGAGATTACGGAAATTCGTTGACGTGGGGGTCTTCACTTTGATACCCTGGAGGGTAGACGTGGCGTTAGTGTATTGGATCTTGCGATCCACACACATTTTTGAGATCTCTGTCCATCTGGATTTCTCCTGGATGTATAGAGCGGGTGGCTTCAGCAGCTTCTTTGAAGAAGGAGCAGCTGAGGAGGGGGCTGGCTGTGAAGCAGCCGTGGGGCTTGCAGGGCGGCTGTCAGGAGCCGCACCTTGCGGTTGCGAAATAGCCATAGGGCTAGGCGGGCGACTGCCCTGGGAGGCAGCTTGAGGAGCGATGGGGGCTATCGGGGACGGGGAGGCTTGAGGAGCAAGGGGAGGCGCGTTGAGGGCTGTAACAGCCTTCTTGGCCTTATTGGCCTTAGCTTTCCTTCCCTTCTTCCTCTTGCCCTTTTGCACCAGCTGAAAGTCCTCCGATTCAGAGGACGAGGAGGTGGTGCTGGGGGAGTCGGGGGAGCTCTCAGCGGCAGAGGGCGCGGACTCAACAATCTCCATATCGGAGGAGAAGGGTTGAGTGATCGGAGCGGGGGAGGGCGAACGCGACGGACTTTCCCTCGGAGGGGTACGAATGGCCTTGAGGAGGGCCCTAAATCTATCCTCCTTAAAAGGAGTAAGGAGATCGGCATAATTCTCCTTCATATAGTCGCTGTCGTCAGTTAATAGCTGCGCTATTAGCTGATCGAACTGCGCATTCAATATGGCATTACGTTCCTTCGCCATCTTGGCATGGGGAACCTAACCCTAAAAACCTAATTTTGGTAGCCTAACTAGGAGCTAACTACCTAGTCCCGAGGAGACACGTAAAACGTGAGCTCCCCGGGCAGACAGTTCCCCGTTAAAAACGAACCCACCCTTGTGTTTTTCGTAGTGCTAACTGGCAAGAAGAAAAACACAAACAAACTTGCCAGCGACACGACTGTCTGAGAATTGCCTGAAGGGCCTAATCTGAATTCCTATCTAACGATACCAGTACCTAGGTCCCCGGGTAGGTGCGCCCGGGGATGTGTGGCCTCTCCTGAACTTGTGCGAACAGTGAGGTGAGTACCTAAGGTGTGCCCTAAGTTTGTAAACCTGTCGCCAGTCTTATTGTGCGACAGGGCCCTAGTCCCGCAAGGGGCTCTAGTGCGAAGGGGTAGACACTCCCAACCGACACTAGGTGTGTAGCTGTGAACGAAGTCGAAGACTAGGTTTGACGAGGGAAGCCCCCAAGGCCAAGGTCCTAGCTCCCGATGCCAATGGGATGCCTCGCCCTGAAGGGGTCCGGCGGGTAGGATTGGGTCACCACCCTCTTGACTTCGTTAACACCGTTAGGTTTCCCGTCAAGAACCACAAAACCGTGGCTTTTCCCTGAAGGGGCAACAAAAACGCGGACGATAAGGAAATATAGCCTCGAAAGAGGCTGTCTTTTTGCCACTGAGTAACACCGGTTAGAATGTGTACTAATACGAGTATCAGACACAAACTAACGATGCACTACGGGACGGTAAGCACTGGGCCTTGATGCTCGGCGAAGCGGCGAAGCTGCGACGAACAGGACGGGAGGCGCGGTGGGGCGCGGAGAGTCGACGGAGCGGGGCGGAGCGCACGTCTGCACGCTACGGCGGCCGAGCGTCGAATGTGAAGAAATTTCGGCAGAGAAAATGTGTTTGTTTTTAAACTGTCGAGACGTGCCGAGTTCGTGTTCACATTGGCCGCCAGGCGTTTGCGCGAGTTCGTTTCTAGCAGCAAGTTCATACTGGTTGAACTTACCTGACGTCGCGAGTGAATCGCGCGCTCCACCGCTAGTTCGACGTAACACACACAAACATCTCACGCGTTTGATGTTGCCGCGAGCCCGCCGCGCGCGCCAGTCGCTAGCTTGCTCGCTACTTAGACCGCACGTGCGTTGTGTACGTGAACACTTGGATATACGCCATATGTTTGATATTTCGTGACCGCGCCCGCGAGTCAACGTGAATGAGTCCTGAAGACCGGACGGTATGCGTGGTGTATACTTGCGTGACAACCTTTCGGCGTGAGATGCGGAACTACAGCAGTTCCTGACCACATCGTTATAAAGGGCGTAGTTAAAACAATAACATTCATGTTTCACTAGTAACCAAACATTTCCAATGTGTGCAAAATCACGAGGAAGATGCAAGGATAATACATTCAGAAGAATTATCAGTAATCTTCGAAACTATACATCTAGTTCTAATAACTCTCAAACTAAATAAAACCGTTCACCAGTTTCAGAAGCTAAAGTTATTTTTCACTTTTTTGTTTTTTTTTGAAGTCGGTTTTATTTTTTGCAAAAAAGTTTTTATTTTTCACTTTTTAGTGGTTCACGTGTGCTTGATACATGGAAAGTGCATACCGTTACAATGACAACAAGCCCAAACACGACTATGGTACATTGTCTCATTATGGAGTTCCGTGACTCTTGGCTTCATCATCAGATCTGATAGTAGAATGGTTCTTACAAACGCAAATGCTTCACTTGTTGTTGAAAATACCAAAATCGCAACACGTTTTCATATAGAATTTGAAGAGTTCCCTCGATTTCGCCAAGATTCCATCATCAGATCCTGACTTGGTGGCTATGGGACCATTTGGAAAGAATACCCTTTCCAACAAAAAAAGCATTTTCCAAATCGGTTGGCAAGCGACGGAGTTATGCCCGAACAAAAAAAAAATAAAAAAAAATAGAAACATCCGAATTGAGAACCTCCTCCTTTTTTAGAAGTCGGTTAAAAACGCTATTTCATCTCCTAGTGTCAAAGGGTACATTCGGGTCATCGTGGTATTATTTCCACCCATGGCGCATTTGATGGATGGAGATATCTTTTGAAATGTAAAGAAAAAAAGAGGGATTGATTGTGTGAGGAATGAGAAAGAAAAAAGAGTGAATGACGCCGTGCCGTCTGACAGGAGAGAATGGAAGAACAAAACGTGGCGCCGAGGTCAAGTAGACAGAGGCCGGAAGACGATAATGATGAACGCGAGCTGATTTATTCATTTGTTTACGGATTTTAACAAAAACAAGAACTCCGAAGAAACCACGGTGAAGAAACAAGAACATCTAAAAATAACTTGAAATTAAAAATGAAATCCTCGAAATTTTCCCCTACAAAAATCACGTAATACATAAAGGACATACAGAAATAGAAGCAAGTATACAGTGTGTCTCCAATGCGCTCTCAATTAAGCTCAAAAATTCCTCGCCACATTAAACAGTAGCTACCAAAGTACGAGCAAATAAATTGAAACAAACGTAACGAGTGAAACATTCCTAGTGCTAACTATAGGAAGTAGGAACATAGAATAAGAAATGACAGAAGCGAAACTGCCGCTCCAAGTGCATATAAATGCCTAAAGTTCCGGTTGTGTAGGAACATTTAATTTAGTCGGGATAACTGTGACGCTTGTTAATGTCAATTTAGCTGATGACCGCTGTGGAAGAATAAAGAACGTAGATGCAATTGGTTGATAACAAACGAGGATTGCTTTTAATAACTTGACTTAGACAGGCAATTGCCCAGTAGTGGGTTTCTAAAGACGAATGCTGAGAACATTATTTTTGCGCTCCGCAACTGCACCCAATTATTTATCTGACAAAACTGGACGCCAACAATATTTTGTTAAAGGTTACAGAGACGTGGCATTCACTACACTATACAGTTAGATCAGTTTTTATCTAGCAGTGGGTTTTCTATGGGCCGATGATGATGTTGACGGTGTATGCTGAGCTGAATATGTGACATATCCGCTCCCCAGCGGCATCCGGTAAGACTGGAAACCTCAACATTGTAAAAGTAATGTTGAACACATGATGGTGATAAGCTGCAATCGATCATCGACTTGAGAACTCTAATTTGGCTTAACGTTTTGAACGCCATAGTCACATATAAGAACGTTGCGTTGGAAGACCTCCCACTAGGTAGACCGATGACCTAGTGAAGGTTAGTGCAGGTATCCGCTGTATGCGAGTCGCTTCGGACTGGTCAATGTGGCTTGGTGTCCCCCAAGTTCAGCCGAACGACGTCAACTGCTGGACATAGGTCCAGCAGTTGACGTCGTTCGGCTGAACTGATGATGATGACGATGAGTCACATATAGGTGACAAGTAAGCGCGTACCCTGTACGCCAAGGGACACAAATGGTATGTGAAACTGTGCATTGATGTGGAGGGCACGCGCGTGCGGATCTTAGCAGGGCTGGTGAGTCATGAGAGGTTTGTACAATTTCATACTCTATGGTAGTAACTACAGAGCTCTAATCATGTAGTCCGGAACCCTGGACACAGTAACTTGCCGGAACACTCAAATACATTACGTGGACGATATGACCGTCTGGCTTCGCTTGTAGAGGAATTTAAATACCTCTTGGACTTAATTACGTGTTTACTGTTTCTGTTGTTTCATCGTTGTGTTCGCAGTTTTACTTTTAGCTTTGTAATAAGAGATTTTATATCGTCAAGGTCATTCATGTCAACCTACTGTATCCTATTATAGAAGGGATTTGAGGATCAATCAAACTCATATAGACAAATTGCGGACCGGCTACTGACTTTGGATACTGAAAGATACATCAGTAAGTAAGATACTTTATCAGGTCTTGAGCCATCATCACAATTTGCCAAAATCGGTTTTATCGATACTTAACGATTCTTTTTCCAAAGCGTTACAGTTTTTTTTTTGTGTTTGTTACCTCAGAACTTTCGACTGGGTGAACCGATTTTGATGATTCTTTTTTTATTTGAAAGCTGGTGCTTCTCGTTTGGTCACATTTTTGCTGAAGATCTGATGCTGATCTTCCGAGATATACAATGGAACTCTTCAAAAAAGACGGCAAATCTGCAGTCATTGCTGCAATCGCTTGTAGGTTCATTGTTCATACTACATCATGACGTAACATCACACCAGTATGCTCTGAGGGGGTACGCAGATGTGTACAATACACCCAGATTTCGACAGTTAGATGTGTTAAGTTTCATTTAATGGGATCCTGGAGAAATAGAGGGAATTCCTTAAATTTTATAGGCACACCAGAAGCGATTTGGGTAGTTTTAGGAAGAGTATGTTTTTGGAGCGATCCCATTTCAATTTAAAGATCTGATGAAGAACTTCGGAAGATAGGCGACAGGAACTCCTCAATAAATGATAGCAAATGTACTGGGATCGCTGAAATCTCATGTCTCTCTATTGTTTACACCAGTTCATAACAAAAAATCACGCCGTTACGCTGTGAAAGAGTAAGCACATAATATGAACCACTAAAAAGTGAAAATTAAAAACTTTTTTGCAAAAGATATAACCGACTTCACACAAAAAAGTGAAAAATAACTTTAGCTTCAGAAGTCGGTGACAAAAAAACGAAATCAATCAAACAAAGGTCACCGACTTCTGAAGCTAAAGTTATTTTTCACTTTTTTGTGTGAAGTCGGTTATATCTTTTGCAAAAAAGTTTTTATTCAGGGACACTTTGTATAGTCGATCGTAGTCACATCAATCAAAACTTTACTTCGAATACACTTCATCCCAGTGCCTAAAGCCAACAATGACACACACTGTATATCAACTGTATCCACAAACCCAGCTAAACTCCCTAAAAGTAAAACCATAACCCAAGATACCAGAATAATACGAATGTACCCTTAAAATTAATTCACACCTAACCCCATCGAAGCACAGATAACAACTTCCAAGGTTATATTAAATTCCATCCAAAAGAACTTTCTAGAAGATAAGGCGGTACGTAATTTCATTTACGCCGTTTAAAACTTTAACTTCCGCGAGTCTGATTAAATTTTTAACAATATCTTTAATTTATAGACGTTGAAGGAAGTTTTATTGCAAGAGTTTAGGGGGAGGGGAGGAGCTGCGTTTCTATCATTTTGTATATCTTGAGTTTGAGATGGATGTACTTTTGAAAAAATTAAATTAGGTTTCATTTTTGAGATCTTGTTTTTTAAATATTAAAACTTTAAGAAAACGTTTTACGAAAGAACAATTATTTAGAGAGTAGTTTTCAACACAGTATTTTTTTATCAAAATCAAAAGTCGTTTTATTCAAATTAGGCTGAGAGCTAGCATAATATTGTCGCCCTAAACTTTCTACTACAGGGACAAACTCCACAGTGACATCTGACTGTTAATAAGAAGAACTATTTCATGATACTTACCTAATTAATGTCCATGTTCATCAAAAAGATAACGGTTTGATTATCTAAAAACAGCTGTCACTGTGACATGTTCACATACAAAAATGTGTTATAAACAGCTGTTTTTAGATAATCAGACAGTCATATTTTTAATGAACATTAATCTAAGTCATTTCTTCAGTCTATCAATGGTTTAATTTTGTTTCACTTTCTAAATATAACACGTTATTCTGTTGCAATTGATCAAATTGTCAACTTAGCTGAGTCATTTAGCAATTTACGGTGCAAATGCGTCTAAGCTTTATTAAATTAATTTTTAATCGTCAAAAAGTTCTCTTTAAAATACCCCAAACCTCTGGCCATAAAGTATATTAAACAAACATTTTACACTAACCAAAACTGTTCATAGAGTAATGGGTAAACAGATGCTCTTCCCTTAAGGGTCCGTCCATTTGGGGGTCCGTTGAAAAGCCGGAAAAGCACTAATCCATCACAAAGAGTTACGACGTCCTACCCGTTATATACGATCACGGGACCCACGCGACGGACCGCTCATATTGGGGCTACTTGTATCGGAGTTAGTTTAGTTCGGTGTTTTTGTAGTTGGGGATAGTTTTCTCGTATTGGCAAGAATTGTTTAAGAATATTTCATGTTCTGGGTAAAAATATAGGGGATGGCAGAAGAGAGAGACGAGTAGGTGCCTACTCGTCTCTCTCTTCTACCATCCCCCTAGATATTTAACGCTCAGCTGGGCACTAGAAATTGTAATTTCATAATTGTGATTTTATCTCAGTATTTATTTAAGTAATGTGCTAGTGTTAGTTAGAAGCGCTAAAAACCTTCTACAAACTCTCGCATTTCATGTGCCGTGATTCGCTCGATTTCTGCGTATAACTCGCGTTGGGGCGACGTCAACTCATGCCCAGTTTAGCGACCGCTGTACTCCGCCACACACACCTCAGCGCTTGCGAAACACACCTCACCGCTCGCCGGCCAAACCTCACCGCTCGCCGCACAAACTTAACCGCTTGCCGCACACACCTCACCGCTCGCCGCACACCACACAGCACTCGCAATTTACAGCACGCATCTCGTCCCGCTGTGCGCTGCTGCCGAGTGATATGGTAAATGGTTGACTGGTAGAGAATGCCTTGTGGCATTAAGTCCGCCTATGTACCACTATTGTACATGAAGTTTAAATAAATAAATAAATAAATATCAGGCATCTCCTCTCCTTTCTGCTCAACAGTTTCCGCTAAAGCTAAACGGAGACGTTGGTTGTTCACAACACATCTCCTCTCCTCTTGTCCCGTCTCCGATTCGGTGTAGTCCGGGCACTTGTGACCTAAAACTCACAACTCCAATTCAAATGACCTCAAAATCTTAAACAATAAACAAAATATAAAAAGTTTGACAGTACAAAACGGAACACTGCGACGTAACGTTGTTTACGGAAAGAAACAAGTTGCGATCGGGTCGCGAAACGGGACAAAAGTTGTGCGTCTGTGGTCTGTGCAGACAAACAAACAGCCAATCTAATTATATGGAGACCGGGGTAACTTGGATGCTTATAAATAAATAAAAATAAACGGATCACAAATATGAGGCAAATTATAAGCTTCATGACGCTATTGAAAGACGGGAAGGGGATACAGCTATATAAATCACACAAATGAAGAAGTTGCAACGCACGAAGTCAAAAAATTAAGGCTCAGCAGATAAGGTTGGAAAGTCTTAGTAATATATAGAGTTTAATGTATACCAAAATTGTTACATATACTTACCTATATTACAAAAAGAAAGATTTTAAATTGTTAATCACATTTTATTTGATAAACGCGATTTAATTGAGTCTACCAAAAAAACATCTCACTCAAGACTTTATTGCTAGCACCATCCACACTCATACATACAGACATTCTATTTATTTTGTATGTATGGTAAAATAGTGTTCCGCGCAACAAATATTTGGAGACCCACCCGGGTCAGTTGAGAAAGCTAAATTTGTCTGGCTGGACCCTTCACATGGTATCTGTTTTAATTTAACGATGTCCTGACTATATCACCCTTCAATCACGTTCAACGTTTTGGCACTTCTGTGTATAAGATGCACACAAGACGAATAATCCTGTAAACATGGACACCCCAAACCCAAGTGCCAACTTATATTGGATATCACGTTACATTCAGTTGTAATGACCCAGAAGATGGAGTAAATGTCTCATTTAATGTAATGAGGTTTTATCTAGTGGGGTCTTGGAAACCGTTTCCAACGTATTTTGGGTTTCCCGGTCAACGGTAATTAAAGATTGGTAAGGTCTGGTGTTGATTACGAACTGCACAAGCGATAGTTATTTCTTTGAATAGATTAGTTTTTAGCATCATCGCCTTTGTAAGTTTTACAACCAGAGTAGCATATTTTCTTGTCTCGAAGTTCATGAGCTTTATAATTCTGTTTTTGTTTTCGCAAAACAAAAACAAAAGTTTTTATTAAAGTTCACATTTGACAGAGCCGTATCGGCCAAGCAGATTTTAAATTAAATTAAGTGACAAAACAATTTGATTCTAAAAATTTCTGTCTTAGTCAATGACAATCAGGCTTAACTTATCGCGATTCAATTCACGAAGGCAGCCTGGATAACTTTTATCTTTTATTTTTTCTTTTCATAAAATTAAACTTCATAAGAAAATGCGACGAAAAATTTATATTCTTCTAGCGTTCTCTTGTGGAGATCTTTTTTATTTACTTCGTATTTTACTTGTTAACTTTTTATTACCTTTGTGTTTGCTTTAGGCCTTCCTAAGGAGGTTTAAAATCTTTTCCAGTATCTTAGAAGGAGATTTTCTTTTGTACCTGAATATAAGGCCTGTGTTTTTATTTATATTTTATTTGTCCCAGCCCGCTTCTACGTTGAGCAAGAGAATAACATTTGTTTCTTTTTTGTTTATGTTTCGTAAATAAAGTTGCTAATATTAGAAGGAAAGTCTCTCAAGGGTTGTTTAATATGATAGTTTAACTTTCGATTTACATTTAAAGTTAATATAGTTTTATTGCAGAAAAACGCTGAACGATTAGTATTAGTAAGTGTTTTAACCTTAATTTGGCAACGAGTTGGCATAACATTTTCTTATTGTTTTTTTTTTTAAGAAAACACTGCATGACATCACTTATTATCATACAAAGTGAGAACAAATATTTTGATTTAATTTCATCTTTCACCGTTATTGGTATTCATCATCATCATCATCATCAGCCTATAATGTTCCCACTGCTGGGACACGGCCTCCTCTCAATGAGAGGGAATGGGCTATAATCTATATCTAGTGTCAGCACAATATTAATAAAACTATTTATATATTATGTCACCGTAACATTGTCAAACACGTTAGATTGTAATCTCTCTAGCGATATTGTTCACTATTATATTATATATATGTCGCCGCAGGAGTCTCTATCTGCTAAGATTTAATCTAATTAATAACACTCGTAAACTATTCCATTGTAATATTGATGAACCTGCCATCTCTGCTTTGGCAGTTGGCATTAACAATTATTTACAAAAATCATAATTAGATTGACAGAAGGGTTAAGCGCCATCTATTGGCATTTGTATTAACTAAGACTTAAATAGATCTTCGAGTGACAATTTAAGAGATTACTTAACCAAGTTTAGCTAGAACTACAGTTAAAATTAAGATAGCTAATATTTTATAACTATTGGGATTTTACCAATTTGTCATAGCTCGTTCGTGGACTACGGTTTCTTTGATTGTATGGCAACACTCCACATGTGGTGGATGTCGCCATACAAACGCGCTAAGTACAATTTTAATGGTCAATAAGTCAATTTATAATTCTAAACTATAACTAAATCAGTTTTACTGAAACTAGCTACAAACCAAAATAAGTAACAAGATTATTTACAAAGCAATCTATTAGTGGAAGACTTATTCTTTGTATTAATTTGACGTGTCTTCCGTTTTGTCGGAAATGGTTTAACAAGTGTAAAAAGGAATTGAGCTAGTAATTAAGCTTAAACTTAATAATACCTTGGCATTTGTGAATATTAGTATTGTTTAATTATTACAATAATTAAGTGTGAAGTATTCTGATATTGTTTGTAAGTTTTAATGACCTTACGTACGATGTAATGAATTACTGTACTGAGTGAGTGAGCCACTTCCGGTCACTCTAAAAGACGCGTTGGAGACGCAGTGTCTCGCTGAGTAAAACAATTGAATTATTAAGAAAAGAATAATGGCTTTTGAAGTGAACATTACAAGCTTGTGTAAATGAGAAATGTAATATTGGTTGAAAAGAGTGTAAGGAGTTTCTTTGTCCGTTCTTCTCCTTATTAACAATATGCGAACGGGCTGCTTGACTCAGAATGTTTATTGTGCCTGTACCTAAATGGTTTCTTAGAAATAAACGTTTGGAGTTTGAGTAAAATGTGGTGTGTGATTTCAACTACCCATCTACCTATCTACCAACAATGAAGAATCACATCGCACGGCGATGTGATGGTTAGAGACTGCAACACATTAAGTATGGCGGCGAATGGCGCCAATATTCGAGGACTGCTCATCTCCAGGGATTCCCTGTCGTGATATCAGAAGAGGTGATAGCTCTTGCGCACTGCTCATAATGCCGGACATCCAGAACAATTACGAGGAACTAATACTCTTGCTTTCGTGACCATGGCCGAAGGCGTGGCAAAGGAATTATTTACCGAAGTGAATACCACGACGACTTATTATGCTGCCACAGCCAATATACGGTGATAAGTGGCAATGAACTGATAGACAACAAGATTTTCATCAAATTGGCTGACAGATCCTCACCGACATGATAATTATGGCTTACCGCAACTAGAACGTATTGACTCAAGTCAACACATGAAAATGCAATTTACATTGGTAACAAACAATGAAGTTGTATGTGATAGAAAACTTCACACTCAAAATTACCATCATGAACAGCACAGAATGACCGAAGCAGAATAAACAAAGATTGTTCTCCGGGAAAACATCATTACAAATAAACCTGCTGATGGATACCCACACCAACCCCGGGAAGTATTTTGTTTTTATTAATTTTAGTATTTATTAACTGTAGATATTTACAGTTAACAATATTTTTACTTACCACATCACACTCTGGCTAGATAAGCTAGACTTGATCTGAGCCTATAACTAGAAAACCTGTGGAAGTGAAACAACAAAACTAACCACTCCATAGATTCTACGCACTCAACTCATCAATCAGATTCAACTATTTAATTACTACAAATGAATTAACCAAGTAGTAACAACATTGTCAATGTGATGTCAAGGACTTTTCAATTAAAGAGACTAGAAACATGCAATAGTAAACATTTTTATAAGTAATTAAGTAGTCACATCTGTCTGACATTCTCACTGTAGATTTATACCTCACAATCAGATATTGTTTGCGTTATGTGCAAAGTTTATGGCATTTTCAAATAAAAATGCAAACTTGAAAACATTTGTTATTGGACAATGTGTTGCAAGATTCAAACAAAAACACATTGTTATGAACTCATTTATAAAAACAAGACTAATAATGAAATGTCTAACATATTATTTCAGTACAGCAATTTGTGACAAAGAAATCTTAGCGCACTAAATCAACGAAACAAAGTTTTCAATATTCTGATAAAATGTGAATGTTTTGTCAGTGCAGCTACAGAAAGCAGCAGCAGTGTTCAGCAGTGTTTTAAAAGTGTTTCTGATTAGTTTAACTTTCCCATCTTAGTTTAATTAACTTAATTGAAGTACTTAAATAACTATTTCAAAACAATCAATAACCAACTATAACTTTTACTCCAACTAATTTAAACAATAGTAGGACTGCTTTGTTGATCCAGTGGTTATGAGCCCTATTATTAAAGCATGTGGACCTGGATTCTATTCCCAGGTCAGGCAATGTGTTATTGGGTTTTTCCATCAGGAATTTCTCAGTAGCAGACCAGACAATCATATGAAAGGCAAATAGCAATTTAGCGATATTGATCGCTAAATTAGAGACTTGGGCACGGTGTGGATTTATTATTTACACCTCTGCCTATCCTTTCAGGGATTGCAGGTGTGTGTTATGTACACACAACACTATTATTATTATTTACTTGCACTGACTACCTCGTTGGTTGCAAGTGTGACTGTTAACAGTTGAGCATAGGACCTTGGGTTCGATTCCCATCCCAGGTAAAGCAAAGTGTTATTGGGTTTTTCCATTAGGAATTTCTCAGTAGTAACCACAGAGTATGGAATTGTGCCTGGTTAATACAAATACGCTCGCTATTACGTGGGACCTAAACATAACTGGGGAAATGTGAATGCAGTTTTAGCTAAACTGCTAACCCATTGAAAATCACAAGCGTGATGTTTTGATAAGTTATTTATCTGCACGAATTCTCACATTTCAGGTTCCAGGCAGTTGTTTTATCACAAAGAAAATGATAACCTACTATCAAAGAAATTGAAACAAAATTGAGAGCAACCATAAAGAAGACTTAAGTTCTTCTAAAACTATGCATGCAGTCGCTCCAAGATAGTGACATGACATCAAGTGTGGAAGGCTATACCACCGCCATAAGAATACCTATAAGAATATAAGCCGGCTAACCAATACATATCACAATTGGTTTTAGCCAACCAATACAAGCAGAACAATTTCAATATAAACTGTCAACATTCCAACTGTTGACAATGTGACTCAACTCAGTTTTAAAACTGAACAACTTCATGAACTTTAGCCTGGTGAACAGATGACCGTGTCGCCAACTGTGGAGTCTTGAAATGGGGAACAGCATGAGAACAGCCAAACAAGGATGACTGTTACAGTGTCCTCGCACCATAAAATAACAAGTAAAGGTGAGGAGTTTTCAAACTACTTCCTACACTTCCCCACTGATACCTACTGATACATTAATAGGGGTAATACAATAGCCAATTCAACCTACTTACATGATGCTCGTGTGTGATGAGTGTCATGTATCCACATTCATTATTTTTGTTTTTATAATGCTGCTAGTTGTTAGCAATTATTAACAATAAAAAATAACTAAATGTTAGTACTCCTAACAGTAACTAATAAAATGAATAATAATAATACTCAGAACAAGCTGTTGGTATCCGTGGAGGAAACAACAAGCTCAATGAATACTCACAACAAATAACACAAATACTATTAGTTTAGTAATAATGATCACAACAAATGACAAACAATACTATCAGTGCCGTGGAGGTACTTGGTAATGAGCATAACAAATAACTTGATCCTATCAGCAGCTGTGTAGGCTACTGATAATGAACACAACAAATTATCCTATCAGTAGCCGTGGAGGATACTGATAATGAAAACTAACTATTAGTGGCCGTGGAGGCATCTAATAAACAATACTCTCATGTTATCCTGCTGGGTCCACGGTGTACTAACACCCAGAGCCTGGTTCCTTATATCCTGTCAAATCAAAGACTTCGTGCCTGTCACGGAGCAATGGTCCTAAACTCCTTATCCTTTAATCCTGTCAAATCAAAGACTTTGTGTCCATCACAGAGCGGTGTTCCTGATCCTATCCTTCTATCCTGTCAAATCCAAGACTTTGTGTCTATCACAGAGCATTACCTTCCCGTGAGAATGAACAAACAAAAAAAAAACACATTACTTACACTACACTTACCAAATGAAAATTACAGAATATTGAAAGCAATAAAAAGTTTTAAATAAAACGTATGTCGTATCTAGTAGACAGTAGATCTATAACAAAGTTCTGAAGTCAACTAGAACCATAGATCATTTTAAGCATAAGAATTTAATGAAAATGTTAAATTATTAAGAGACAACATTATTTTTAGCGAACAGCTGACCCATCAACCTCACCTACCATTAGCTCAAATACAAGTTTCAAAAGTGCTTGAAAACTAGCTGATACTAAACACACTAATTCAACAAATGTTGGATAATTTTGACAACAATATTCTTTTTGACTAGTAGCTGATCAAACTATGTCAATAAACTCAATTCAATTCTTGTAATTGGATATTCAGGCTACAACATGTTATTTAACTAATGCGTCATGTTCGTGAACGGGCGCTGTCAGTTGTGACTGGTCATCTCTTAGATGCCATGGCTTATTTGAATGAATTATTTGTTTTTACTATGGACACTTTTAACATGCACATGCTACATTGTTTTCACATAATTTACCATCTCAACATGAATGATGTAACCAAGATTTTGTAACAATAATTTGATTTAAAAGTGTGTCCATGGAGTTTCTTGCCCATTCTTCTCCATAGAGATCTACGCTAGGGAATGGGCAACTACAATACTTTCACAGTTTTTATGTCTTGTGACTGGGACTGTAGCTACATTTAATTTTCATCTTTGTTTTAACAAATCAAAAGTGCCTGTAATTGGTCAACTTGAAATAAATGCTTTGATTTTGATTTTGACAAATAGCTTAAGCAGCTAGAATCTAAGCTAAGCACTACTAAACGATTAAAAAATAATTTCAAGCAGATCTAACTCTGCGACTGTGTGTATGCTTCTAGGTGAAGACATAAACACATTTATTTTTATTGAAATAATTGGAAAATTGAATAGATGTCAGATCTATTACAAGCTTTCTATGTTGACTGGAACTTTCTGTTACCAAATCCTACAATTCAATGAACAATGTAGGATAATAAAAATAAAAGCAAGAATAATCTGCCGACAAAATTTATCTCCACTATTTCAGATAACAACTACGAATCTCCACATAGTGATGGCAACGGCAGGTGCAGAGCGCGCACCGCCGATCAGAATGGCCGTGTCGCCGCAGGAGTCTCTATCTGCTAAGATTTAATCTAATTAATAACACTCGTAAACTATTCCATTGTAATATTGATGAACCTGCCATCTCTGCTTTGGCAGTTGGCATTAACAATTATTTACAAAAATCATAATTAGATTGACAGAAGTGTTAAGCGCCATCTATTGGCATTTGTATTAACTAAGACTTAAATAGATCTTCGAGTGACAATTTAAGAGATTACTTAACCAAGTTTAGCTAGAACTACAGTTAAAATTAAGATAGCTAATATTTTATAACTATTGGGATTTTACCAATTTGTCATAGCTCGTTCGTGGACTACGGTTTCTTTGATTGTATGGCAACACTCCACATGTGGTGGATGTCGCCATACAAACGCGCTAAGTACAATTTTAATGGTCAATAAGTCAATTTATAATTCTAAACTATAACTAAATCAGTTTTACTGAAACTAGCTACAAACCAAAATAAGTAACAAGATTATTTACAAAGCAATCTATTAGTGGAAGACTTATTCTTTGTATTAATTTGACGTGTCTTCCGTTTTGTCGGAAATGGTTTAAGTTTAATTAAGCTTAAACTTAATAATACCTTGGCATTTGTGAATATTAGTATTGTTTAATTATTACAATAATTAAGTGTGAAGTATTCTGATATTGTTTGTAAGTTTTAATGACCTTACGTACGATGTAATGAATTACTGTACTGAGTGAGTGAGCCACTTCCGGTCACTCTAAAAGACGCGTTGGAGACGCAGTGTCTCGCTGAGTAAAACAATTGAATTATTAAGAAAAGAATAATGGTTTTTGAAGTGAACATTACAAGCTTGTGTAAATGAGAAATGTAATATTGGTTGAAAAGAGTGTAAGGAGTTTCTTTGTCCGTTCTTCTCCTTATTAACAATATGCGAACGGGCTGCTTGACTCAGAATGTTTATTGTGCCTGTACCTAAATGGTTTCTTAGAAATAAACGTTTGGAGTTTGAGTAAAATGTGGTGTGTGATTTCAACTACCCATCTACCTATCTACCAACAATGAAGAATCACATCGCACGGCGATGTGATGGTTAGAGACTGCAACACATTAAGTATGGCGGCGAATGGCGCCAATATTCGAGGACTGCTCATCTCCAGGGATTCCCTGTCGTGATATATATTATATGTATATTATTTATATAATGTCCAGCGATATTGTTAACTCTCGAAATATTGTCAACATCGCTAGAGAGATAAAAATCTAACGTGTAAGACCATTTTACGGTGACATATACATTTTTCAGATATACAGGCTGAGTTAAAAACTAAGTAGAGTTGAATGAAAGAGTTCAGGTGTCAAAAGTATACCAAAAATTTAAATCTTTGACTTGATAATCTTCGGTAACCAGGATGACGCAACACATTCTGAAAATATTTCCAAACTTCTAGTGCAAAACTTGTTTCTCAAATCAAGCATACCTACGGTTTTTAATCTAAACTATGAAAATGTCGTACGAATAGTTTAAGTGTGAATGTGGATGGCTATAAGAGTAGAAGAAGATCAAAGAAACGATGGATAGACTGGGAAAGGAGATGACTGCTAAGATGATGAGAAATAGAGAAGTATTGAAAGCACCTATATTCTGGCAAATAAATAAACTTCATTTCATTTCATTTCAAGTATGGAAGAAGAGTCACGCAGCGCTGACCCCAAAAAGAAGTTGAGAAGGAGAATGAAATAATGATGGTTTATAAATTCAGATACATAATAATTTCACCCTGTAGACGAGTATAGTGAATTTCTGTGTGTGTGGAAATAAATAATATGCCTACAGCTTGCGGTTTATTATTGTTTATTTGCTTTTCTGCGTCTAGATTAATGATGTCTGGATTTTTGTTGATGTGTGGACGAAAATAACATGTTGTTGACGTTATTTTGGTAAAGAACATAAATTAGTTTGATGTATTTACATCACATTTTTTGTGGTCAGAGATATCTTTCACTGTTATTGTTTTAATAATTGTTGGTTGTGATACTTCGAACCCAAGACACTTATAATTATGACCTACCCGTATTATGAGACCTCGGATTTTTCGTATAATTATGATCACTTGCTTCATCGTGATGAATACAGCGTGCCTGAGAGATATTTCTCAACGGTCGCGGCATGTAAAACCAATTCAGAGAGAGGACCATGGGCGGCATAATCACATGATAAAGAATAAATAAATGTAAAAAAAATAAGTATGTTTTCAAAAACTGCTTTTGGCAATTCATAAATTGAAATAACTGGTGTTGGGAACCATGCAGGTCCGAGAAAATATTACTTAAAGAATATACTAAAATACTAAATGAATTTGTTACGTTTGTTGGTTGTTGAATTAAAGACACCGTTGGGAAGACTTGGTTTATTGTACAGGACACATAGTAGTCGACATCACAGACGGGGTTCACACTTAGACAGCCATTAGGCAAGTGACGACAATCATAGACAAGACATAGATAATGATAGTGATGTGTATACTAATTACATACTAATTAGTGATGTTACAACATCCCCCTTGTTGAGTTTAACTTTAACCCCTGACAATCACTACTATGCAAACGACTTAACTTATAAATGACAACATGCTTTAATACTTATAGCTATGTTAAAACCAGGGACCGTGCAACCCCGAATATAAGTTAATTCTTTCGAAAGGGTTACATGTTGTTCGGCTTCAGTCACGGAAAGGGTTACCTCTTGGTAGTGGTAGCCCTTTCATAACACCAACGTTAGGGTAACCCTCTCAATAAGTTAACTAGTACAAGATGTTACCGGCTCCTGTATGGTTTCCAATTGAAGAAGATAACCCCTTGAAAGGGTTTTGTCGGGGTAACCAAAGGGTTTTAAATCAAATAATTTTAAATTACGTTGAAGTTGAGGTAAAGGTATTGTTGACCTTGGATGTTTGGAATCATATAGAATCGTTCATTAAGTGTTTCTTACTCGGTTTGATAGGACGGAGATTTCTTTTTTGACTGACTTCAAAAAGGAGGAGGTTCTCAATTCGTGGGAACCTTTTTATTTTTGTTATGTATGTTCCCCGATTACTCGAAGAGGACTGAACTGATTTGGATTATTTTTATTCTGTTTGAAAGGGTATACTTCACAGGTCGTCCCATAATCGTCAAGTCTGGATCTGATGATGGGATCCTGGAGAAATAGTGCGAAATCTTCAAATTGTATAGGCACACATAAAGCGATTTGGGTAGTTTTCGAAAGAGTACTTTTTCAGAGTGGCCCCACTTCAATTTGGTGAAGATCTGATGATGAACTTCGGAGATAGGCAACGGAACTCCTCAATAAATGATAGCAAATGGACTGAGATTGCTGAAATCTCATGTCTATATATTGTTTACACCAGTTCATAACATAACATCACGCCAGTACGCTGTGAAGGGTGAACCACTAAAAAGAGTATTTTTTGTTTTTTGCAAAAACTAAACTGACTGCAAAACACACAAAAAAAAGGAGAAATAACTTAAGCTTCAGAAGTCAGGGACAAATAAACGAAATCAATCAACAAAGGTTTTATTAAGTTACTAGCTGACCCGCGCAACTTAATGCGTCTCATAAGAGAGAGACGGTTAGACAGTGTCAGTCAACTTTCAAAGATAGACATGAAATGCTATCGCGGACTCATTAAGAGGAACAATTTCGTGCTACATGATTGTTGCGTAACTTTAACCGCTTTAGCTCTCAAAAGGAATCAATGTTCACTGCTCTTGTAAAAAAATCATACTCCGCTGAAAGTCATACTCCAGCTAGGTCTAAAATTCTCATCAAGGACCATGAAATGAGTCCAACAACGATGAAGATGCTGTGAACTCTTCAGGACCACTTGTAACTGCTTTCCCTCTTCACCGTCAGACCTTGGATGAAACTTTTACTCTTGTTAGGTTTAAAATTCTCATAAAGGTGCAAAAAATGAGCCCAAACATGATATAGCTTCAGTAAACTCTTGCGTAGATACCACATGCAACTGCCTTCTACCCGACCTTCGATGACAGTCATACTATAGGCAGCTCTTGAGTTCTCATCAAGGTGCGTGAAATAAGCCTAAAAATAATATAGCCGCTGCAAACTGTTGAGGACATCTTGCATCTGGATTCTGTCTTCATCGTTAGACCATTGATGACATTCATTCTCCAGGCAGGTCTTAAGTTCGTAAATCTACACACATCAAAAGTGTCTAGGGATCAAGCATTTTTATGCGGATTTCTTGAGATTGAGATGTGGCTTTGTAATAAATTTATGATTTTATAAATTTATATGGATCCTTTTTGGTGCATTTCATAATTTGAATCAGGAACTGTGAATCAAATTCGAGTAAAAGATGAAAATCAGCTGTCAATATTTTCCCTATAAAAACATACAACGCATTGAAGACATTATTAGTGCTACTGTTTCCCTACTACTGATTAAAACCAACGTTATTATGGAGCGGCGACGTCATTTAAGCAGGGAAGAAATGCTCAGAGCCGTGGGAATGATAGAAGCTGGTTCCCGGCAACGTACTGTGGCTTTAGCTCTGAATACAAGTCAGAGTGTTATCAGTCGACTTTGGACACGTTACCGAAGCACTGGTACCGTGGCTGAGCGCCATGGAGGACGGTATCGCTGCACCACATGGAGACAAGACCGATACATTCAAATCTTAACTCGAAGAGCTCCAACAATAACCGCCATGATGTTAGCCGTGAGGCTTCATCACTCTTCAGGGAACTTAATTAGCGACCAAACAGTCAGAAACCGCTTGCATGAAGTGAACCTTCATTCCCGAAGACCGCTACGGGTACCACCTATAGTAATGCACAATCGTAGGATTCGATATCAATGGGCTCTTGAACACAGAAATTGGGCAGAAGAACAATGGCGTTTCGTGTGCTTTTCTGATGAGTCTCGTTTTGGTATGAGACCGGATACAAGACGTATACGACACTGGAGAACCCCTGGACGCCAACAGCGATTAAAATCCTGCCAGGAAGTCCATCCTTATAGTGGTGGAACCATCATGGTATGGGCGGGTATTTGGATCGGCGGAAGAACTGAGTTGATTTGGATCAGAGGCAACCTCAACGCTCAAATTTATGCTGAGACGATTGTATCAGATGTCATCGTTCCTCTACAAGTGCAAATCGGTCCCTTATTTCAGTTAATGCATGATAATGCACGACCGCACACCGCAAGAGTTGTAAGACAGACTCTCGCCGCAGCTAACATCAATGTCCTGCCCTGGCCTGCTCAGTCGCCAGACTTGAATCCGATTGAGCATGCATGGGATATGCTACAGAGAAGAGCTCTGCCGAATATGGAGGGTATCCAGTCGCAAGAAGACCTTTTTTTGTTGTTGCAACGAACATGGGCGGCCATTCCACAGCGTGATTTGGATGAACTCATTTTGAGTATGCCAAACCGATGTTCTTGTGTTGTTAGTGTTCGCGGTAGAAACACGGATTATTAATTGTTTAAGTTACCCAATAAAATTTTAAAGAAAGCTGTTATTTCAGTCTTTTTTCGAACTTTTGTGTTAGTGGTTCAAATGTCAAAAATCCCTTTATTAGGAAAATGGCAAATTTCTTTATTAATGCAAAGGTGACTTGGTTTATCGTTACTGTGACAAACGAAAACACTTTATTTGATGAATCCTTAAAGAAAATTTTAATTAATATCAATCAGGAGAAAAGTTATTGCAAAAATATATGTTGATCCCTAGACACTTTTGATGTGTGTAGTTCGTGTGTACCGCACAATCTGCGGCGAGGCAAGGCTTTGCCGAATTTCCGCCGTGGAATCTGGAAGCGATAGTCCTCGCGCCGCTCAGCGGACAGACTCCGTCGTGATCTCATGGCGACATGGAGAGAGCGACTGTCGCAAACCCCGTGCAGGGCACGCCATAATAGTGGCGATAAGTCCCCTCTTTAAGGAGTGGCTTGAGAGGCGCCACGGCGTCCTCACCTTTCGCATGACTCAAGTCCTCACCAGACACGGCTGTTCAACCGGGCCAGAAGAGACGCCCTGGTTCTGGGGCCGCCCCTATTGAACATCGGTTACGACTGGGTGCTGCGTGCCGACCTCCCCAGTCTGGGACTTAGTTTATAAGTAGAACGAACTGCCCTTTTTTGTAAAACAAATATTGTTTGAATATCGGTGGCATTGCCCCACAAGAGAATACCGTACGACATCATGCTAGGGAAATAAACTTAACGGGCTGTCTCTAAATCAGTTAAATTACGAATTCTTCTAACGGCGAATGCTACGGAGCTAAGTTTTTAAGCTATTGCATAGCTTCTATCGTGGGCCTTGAGCGTGGAGATCGAATCCACAAATTCCGTAACGAAAATAAGCTAACGAAAATAACCTAACACCCCATGTCACCCCATGTCAGATAATAACAATGACAAGCTAGTTTTCTTTTTATTATATTGCCGTAACTAGGAGTTGTAGGTTGTATACATTCGATGGTAGACCTTCTTTGTAACCAACTTATGCAATTATAATTATTTATGTATTTTATTTTTCCGCTTGTTGCCGGCTCGACGACCAAACGCAGACTGAATGGTCAGGCTCGGCTTCCCATCACAATGAAATTATGAATTTTATAATGAATGTTCCACACACACATACACAGACACGTCAAACTTATAACACCCTGTCGTTTTTGCGGCGTCCGAGCGCGGTCCGCGCGCCGCAAGCGAGCGGACCGCGTGCTTACGAGCCGTCCGCGCGCTGGCTGCGCGCCGACCGCGCGCGGAATGAATAATTATAATTGCATAAGTTGACTTATAGTTTGAGTCAGGTCCTTTCCTTTCGGGCACTAAATAATGAGTGAAACGATCGAATCAGATTTTAGTCCGATAGCACTAGGTTTTGAGGTTTCAAAAATATTAAAGTTGTTTGTTTTTCGCATATAGTTTCCGGACCATTTGCCTAACCGGTAGGGAGAAATTTGGCTATTTATCTTTTCGATCACTGTTGGAGGAAAAGAAAATGATAGTTGAAATTTGTACTTTCGTTATAATGACGTAGTAGTACCTAACTGATACGATTAGACTGAATATCCCAGAATTCCTGAATAGCGGACCGGCCACAGAAAAAAAAACAAAATAGGCGGAAAAGCGGCAATCCGATCTCGATTTGTTTTTCGATTGACTCATGATTTTATTTTTATGTTTCATGTGTTCGCAATGAAAAGCACAGTGTTTACTTATTTAGTCCCTCGCTGTCGAAAATGTTACAAACTGGATTTGCAGGCTATACTAGTTATCTAGGATAGTATAATTATTTTAACTTTAAATTAATTTTGCCAGTTTTGATTCGAATAAAAATAATCAATCAACCACAAATCATCGACATACTGAAAATGCAATGGTCAGATGTAACACAAAACGCAATAATAAGCTTCATAGGTACGACTGTAGCCACAGGCAAGAAATAAGCAACTTTAGAATTTTTGAAACTTTGTCATCAAAATAGCCCAGCGCTATGGAACTATTTGTGATTCCGTAAAAAGGACAAGATTGTTTCATGTATGAAACAATCCCGACTATTCCAGGAAAATAAAACATTGAACTTTAAAAACTCTGGAATAATAACTTTATTCGCATGTGTAAGGAGTCACTACTCATCGCTAGGGCCTAAACTACGTGTTGCGACTTGACGCATTCCTGCCGAATGTATGCAGTTTAGTACTTTAAAGTAAAGACGTGAGAGATAAAATTACAATACTGGTAGTCCGAATGGGTAACCCCTTCAACGGCTTTACAGTCGTTGAAGGGGTAACCCGTTCAAAACGTCTTACCATTAAAAAGTATAACCCACCAAGAATGGCTTTTTGAATATACAGGTAATCATATCGAAAGGGTTTGGAAGAGGTTATCCATTGATGAGGGTTTTCGTAAATGATGGTAACCAATATGAAATGGTTTTTAAAACAACACTTAGTCAAAACCCTATCAAAAACCCTTTCAATGGGTAACCAAAATGGTCCCTGGTTAAAACTAGACAACATTCTTATTAATACTAAGACTAACATTAGATCTTACTTTAATTATAATTCTAAGTTAATCTATTTCTTCAATTAACCTTCTTGTTGGTTTAACAATACGACCTGACCTTGTTGTGACTTGTGAGGATTTTTGAGAAGAGGCTTGAAGTCTAGACTCCTGTCTGTCACCTTCCTCTCTCCCCTGTGACGAGTTGGATTGCATAGGAGGGTTTGTGAAGTTATCAGAATACTTATGTCTTAAGTGTATTCTGTTTCTCCTATACCTTACACCATAGACATCCTCAACAACATATGACCTATTATTCATCATTCTTTGTTTGACAACGGCTTGTTCCCAATTACTTTTGGGATTTCTTTTAAAATAGACATGGTCATTATAATGTAACATTGACAAAGACTTTGTATTTCTATCATAATACCTAGATTTGTTACTATTATTTTTCCTGACCGACTCTTTGTAATCCTGAAATGTTACAACCTTTGGTTTCAATTTTTTATATGACACTGGAATGTTATCTCTTAAGTTTCTAGACATTAACAATTGTGCTGGTGATGCTAAATTGTTTTTTGACGTATTTCTGTATTGTAATAAAGCTATATATGGGTCTGTTTTATTTTCTTTACATTTCCTTAGCATGTTCTTTATTATCTTGACAGAAGATTCAGCCTGTCCGTTCGACTGTGAATGATATGGGCTAGTAACTACATGTTCTATGTCCCATGCTTCTAAAAAGTTTTTAAACTCTATTGACTGGAACGGAGGACCACCATCGGACACCAATGACAATGGTATTCCATGACGTGCAAAAATTGATTTTAAATGAATTATTACATTTTGAGATGTGCTGTTTTTATTTAATAATGCAATCTCTATGTATTTTGAGTAATAATCAGTGACTATTAGATATACTAAATTATCAAAATGCATTAAATCAATACCGACTTGTTGCCATGGATATTTACATATTTCAAAGTTTTGTAGTGGTTCCTTTTGGTTACATGGCTTGAATTTTGCACATATAAGACATTGTTCTACTAAATTCTTAATACTACTAGACATATTTGGCCAATACAAAGATTCTTTAGCTAAAGTTAAGCATTTATTTATACCTTGGTGACCTTTGTGAATTTTTTCTAACATTTCACTATACATAGACTGTGGTACTATTAATTTTGAACCTTTGAATACTAAATCTTTAATGACATGGATTTCTCCTTGAATGTTCCAAAATGGTTTTACCAGTGGACTGACATTATTTTTGTTTTTTGGCCAACCTTCATAATAATACTTGATTAATAATTGCAAGGACTCATCAGTTTTGGTTTCCTGTGCCAATTTCTTGCTATATTCATCTGTGATTGCTAAATTAGCATACATAATATTGACATGACATGACATTTCTGACTCATTTTCAGGTGTATAATGGTCTTTTCAAGCGGCTCTTGACAAAGTGTCTGATATAAACATTTCTTTACCTGGGACATGTATAACTTCCAAATCATATTTTTGTAAAGTTAACATCATACGCTGTAATCTAGCGGGTACATCATGTAAAGGTTTTTTAAATAAATAGACTAAAGGTTTATGATCAGTGTGCACTATGACTCTATTACCATATACATATTGGTGGAATTTTTCACAACCAAATTGAATAGCTAGCAGCTCTTTTTCTATTTGAGCATATCTTTCCTGGGTTTCGGTTAAAGTTTTTGAACTATATGCTATAGGTTTGTTTGCTTGTAATATGACTGCACCTAAAGCTGACTTTGACGAATCGACTGACAAGACTAATGGAATCTTGGGATTGTAATGAGCTAACACTGGTTTGTAATCTCATCTTTTAATTTATTAAGACTTTGACTATGATTCTCATCCCAAGTCCAGACTGAATCTTTTTTCAAAAGATTTCTTAATATTTGAGTTTTTTCTGACAAGTTACTTATAAAAGGTCCTAAATATTTAATCATGCCTAATATTCTCTGTAACTCTTTGACATTTTTTGGTGTGGGCATATTGACAATGGCTTTGACTTTCTCTTTGTCTGCCCTGGCACCATCTTTACTGAAGATATAACCTAAGAAACATACTTCAGAGACTAAAAATTTACATTTTGACTTATTAAATTTTAAGTTGACTTGACGTGCTCTCTGCATGACTTTATGTAATCTTTCATTATGAACAGATTCATTTGGGCCATAGACTAATATATCATCAATGAATATTAAGACTCCTTCAATATCACCAAATAAATTCATCATGACTCTTTGAAAAATTTCTGACGAAGCATTTATTCCATATGGTAATCTTAAATACTTATATCTGCCAAATGGTGTTTGAAAAGTACACAATTCAGAACTATATTCATCTAGACGTATCATCCAAAATCCAGAAAAAGCATCTAAATGAGAAAAACATACAGCACCTTCAAGCTGTGACCTAATTTCATCAATTGACTTGAGTGGATAGAATTCCCTCATAATATTTTTATTTAGATTCCTAGGATCTAGACATATTCTTAACTGACCTGTGCTTTTTACAGTAACGACAACTGAATTAACCCACTCAGTAGGTTTTGTGACCTTCTCAATAACATTCATCTTCTCCATGCGATCCAACTCTTCACGTAATTTCCCTTGTAACGCGAATGGAACTCTCCTGGGCGGATCAACGCATGGTACTGCTTCAGGCTTGAGTTTAAGATGACAGACTGGAGGTAGACACCCAAGACCCTGAAAGACATCATTATATTGTGTAAGAATTTGTTTACAAAAATCTTGTTTTGTTACTGAAAATACACGTTTTATTATACCTAACTTTTCACAAGTTGGTAGACCAAGAACATTTGGACAATCTAAGTTTGCTACTATGAATGTTATACATTCGACGACGTTATTATTGTTTATACACAAATTACAATTTAAGCTGACTTTGCCTAAAATCGGAATGGATTTTCCACCAAATCCTGTGACATTTATCTGACATTTGACAAGCAATACTTTTGACAGATTGTTTTGACGTTTAATGTTATTGTATGTCTGTTTTGACATAATGTTGACATCTGCACCTGAGTCTATGATGCATTTAATTTGTTTATTACCTACTAATAGATTTATTTCCCAAGACTGTTTAGAATAACTACTTTCCAAAGTGTTGATTCTATGTTGATTATGACTGTTTGTATGTGACTGTGAATACTGACTTTGATTATGACTATTTGTATGTGACTCTGAATACTGACTACTGTTTTTGTGGTGATAATATTGTATTTTGTTGTGAGATCCCTCAGACTTGTGACCATTTTCATCTTTGAGATGTATACACGGACACTGACATTTTATATTTTGACTATTTGATTGGGGAGTGAATCTCTCAGACGTGTGATTGCTTTCATCACTGAGATGTTGATATTTTTCAATGCATATCTCAGACATATCACCATTTTCTTCACAGAGATAATGTGAATGGGGACGTTGACTTTGGGATTGGATAAATCTCTCAGACATGTGACTGTTTTCTGTTTTCTCTGTGAGGGCGTGGGTTCGAATCCCACTTCTGACACCATGTTACGTTTGTTGGTTGTTGAATTAAAGACACCGTTGGGAAGACTTGGTTTATTGTACAGGACACATAGTAGTCGACATCACAGACGGGGTTCACACTTAGACAGCCATTAGGCAAGTGACGACAATCATAGACAAGACATAGAAAAGACATAGATAATGATAGTGATGTGTATACTAATTACATACTAATTAGTGATGTTACAACAGAATTCACTTTAGGATCTCTTGGCTAAGTAATAACAGCCGCTCGGGTCGATCTTTAGGTTAAGCCGTGCTTGCCTAGATTGATCTGTGGATGAATTACCACCCATTACAAAACGAGTTTCCTCCTTGCCGCCTCGGAAAGCACGTTAAGCAGTTGGTACTGGCTGTCATATTTGTAGATCTTTGACAGTCTTTACAGGTAGTCAGTGGCCCAAAAAGTCTGACAACCAGTCTTACTTAGGGGTATCGTATTACCCAATACTAATTGGGTTGTGAAGGTCAGATGGGTAGTCGCTCCATGTGAAATATAGGTATTCAGTCGCATTAGACTGGTATCAAGACAGTTGGTACTCCACAGAGTAAACCTCTGTGGCCATCAAGTCGTGCAAATGTCCAGTCGCGAAAGTTTTCATTCGCGCAATTGTCCTTTCGCGCAAAATTCCGTTTGCGCAAATGTCCAATCACGCGAAAGTCCTTTCGAGCAAATGTCCAGTCGCGCAAATGTCCAATCGCGCAAAAGTCCATTAGCGCATTTGACTTTTCGCGCAAATTCCCAGATCCGGTTAGACTGGAAGCCGATCCCAACTTAGTTGGGAAAAGGCAAGGCAGATGATGATGACTATAAGTATTTACTTCAGTTAGCGATGACAATATCCTTGTTTCTTTTATAGATTTTTCTTTAATAGCTTTCTTTATCAATTGGCGAAACGAAACATAACATTGGAAAAAGTAGAAGGAATAGGAAGAGGTTGCTTGTGGAATGGCAGGGGAACCACGAGATCGAAAAAAATAAACATTGATTCAATGAATTCTTTTTTTTGGCTTGTAATACACTTCTTATTCACATCGCTGGTCATCTTGAGTTGATTTTATTCTTTCATTTCTAGCCTAAACTACAACCAAGATGAATAGCCTGGCATAAAAGTAAACAAACCTATTCAACCTTCAATCTTTGAACAAAGTGGTGTCGCCGATGCTCTCACATTTATTGCTCTTCGGCTCAATGACACAGCGTCAAGTCTTATAGCTATAAATCTTTCAAAGCGTTAGTACAGGGAATTTAAGAGGAATGTGTGAAAAATTGTTTACTTTTCTGCCTAGGGGTGCCATGTTACACATACGTGATATTTTCCCTCATGTGGGAAGACGATTTATTTGATATAACGCCCCAAAAGTGAAAACTTTTATAAGTTAGTAGCTTCTTAATATAATTTCAATTAAAAGGAAATATGCCTAACTATTACAAGTAAAATTAATAGAACAGTTTGTTATGCTTAAATATTTGTAGACCTTCCCCAAGTTTCTAAAGTCTTTGATTTAATGATAAAGACAGACAAGGTGTAAAATAACATGATTTCAGCACACGTGATTGTAGACCCGAAGGCAACAGCAACATAGCAACAGCAACATAGAACAGTAACATGGCAACAGCAACATATCAACAGCATTAGCAACAGTTTTTTCGTTGATGACGTGATCGTGTATATGCAAATTCTACACCACAACTGCTCTAAGGATAAAATAACTGTTCCATTGCAGTCAAAACAATGATCAAGGCCATAAAAACTTAGTCTCTCTTCAAATAAAATACTCCAACTAATATTACAGCAATTACACCGTATAAAACACGAAACTTCTCACATAATTCGCGACACAGGTAACGTTATACTTGTTAACAAAGTATGAAAGTGTCAAAACTATCGCACCAAATTGTTTTGCTACATTGTGTCCCAGCGGAGCGGTGTTTCATAACGTCCCATAAACTTGAACGTAAAAGTTAGGTAGAATACATGTAGAAGGTAGAAAAGCGAGTGTGAGATCGCTCTTGCACTCGATTTTGTCATCCCCAAAAACCTTCCTGTCCCTGTATACTTCGGGGAAAACATGATTTAGGAAAAACGAAAATTGATTTAGCCTAGAGTTATTTAGGAACAGTCACATCTTTTCATTTTTTCTGAAAGTTAACTTTCTCGGGCAATGTCCTCCCTTTAGCAATAGCCCTCTTAATTGGTATTTTCGAATTTGAAAATGTACTTTCCATTTGAGTGTCCAACTGCTGGGTAAAGGCCTCCACTTAATCCTTCTCAAACTCAAACTCAAATCATTTATTTCAACTAGACCATTACGGCACTTTTGAATGTCGATAAAACGAAAAAAAAAAGGCTACAGTCACAGACACAAGGCATAATAACTTGAGAATGTACTGTAGTTGCCCATTCCCTAGCGTAGATCTCTATGGAGAAGAACCAAACGTCTCTACCCTGTGGAATATCTGGCTGTGTTCAACCCGCAATGTTTGGCTAATAAATAAATACCCTCATATTCATTGTCCGCCGTATTCATTGTCATCGAATGATGACAATGAATACGGCGGACAAGACAAAACAACAACAGCGGACAATTATGGAATCATAATTGCAGGTAAACCACCTCACAGCACAATCATAAACGGGTCTAAAATCCCCATTCATCTCACCCGCTATACCCACCATATCCTGCCCCTTATGGGCCCGTCACGTACCCTCGGAAGTGTCGCCAACAGAGCATGCAATTAGGCGACGTTTTGTGCAAATAATTATGCCCAGAGTATTTCGTTCCTCAGTTTGCACCTCTTAATTCACGACAAGCAGGTATCGTGTGAATCTACCCTCATTAGAAACGGGACAGATTAAGGCGTCTGAGAATGTCGCATGTCGGTTCAACAAACATGTTTGAATTCATGACTCGATTTTCTATTTTCAGTCTAATGTAGGATAAGGCTCAATTTACAATGCAGCGGGAGTGAACGGCAACTATTTCTAGTGCGAAATCTAACAACGCATCATCATCGGCTTCTGCCTAGCTTTTTCCCAACTATTTCTAGGTCGGCTTCCAGTCTAACCGGACGCAGCTG
Organism: Xestia c-nigrum; assembly: GCA_916618015.1. NCBI lineage: Eukaryota > Metazoa > Arthropoda > Insecta > Lepidoptera > Noctuidae > Xestia > Xestia c-nigrum. Next base: position 9,171,708 of record OU745258.1, on the reverse strand, counting down.
AATTTTACATGAGTACTGCCTATCTGACCTCCAAAACTCAGGACTAGGTAATAGGAAACCCTGTGGTAAGACTGCTTGTGAGACTTTCTGGACATAATAGATTGGAATATTACAAAGCATATTGAACTATATGTTAATTGTGTAACGTGCAGACTAGAAACCCAGAACAAGTCGCGCGGTTTCGGATAATTCTCGCGCATTATCAGGAAATCCCGCAGTTAGCAGCTCTTATCTAATTTTTACAATAACATACATTGAAATAAAGTTTACTATGCTTTGTAAAGTTTCGTTACAAAAACATGGTTTCTTTCAGTTCCGCAACAATGTAAATTGAGCCTAATGTTCAAGTCGAACAAATTAGACCGAAAAATAAAAGGGACAGATTTATATCTGTCAATTATATTCTAGAACATTTCGTTGTAAAAAGACAATTGTCTGTGATGTGAACTATTTGATTAAATTGAATCTTGGAAAGTAAAAAGACAGTCTTTTGTTTGTTGATTAAATTAGAGTTGTTGATGAAATGTTGGATTGGATTTCTTTGAGGTTGTTGACCTTTGCTAGCGTTGACTTTAGCTTTGGAGCTAGACAATCGCGCCAGAAACAAAAATAATAATGAAAATAAAGGCCTGAGTTTGTTTTTCTAACTGTAATTGAATTGAGATGAACATAAAAAACTATTGTAATTAAACCGGGTATTTTTTTTCTTTTGTAGCTACTTTTTTTACAGGGAAAATAAACATTTAGTTCCAAAATAAAAATTGTTAACTTTTATAATCATCATCATCATCATCAGATTAAAATGTTCCCACTGCTGGGACACGGCCTCCTCTCAATGAGAGGGAATGAGCTATTTTCCACCACGCGGGCCCAGTGCGGATTGGTTGATTTCACATGTCTTCGAAGTTTTTGTTCTAGGACATGCCCGGTTTCCTCACGACGTTTTTCTTCACCGTTTAAGAGCAGTGATGATGAAATAAATTACACAAAGTAATGCGCCTGTCTGGGCTCGAACCCGCGACTTACTGTTTGTAAGTCGGGCCGCCTCCAATGGACCACAGCTGCTCTCACAGTTGCTTTTAAAATCCTACAATGTTTCTCATTATTTAACTCATTTCTTTAAAAAAAAATACAGGGTGTAATCCACCTCATCACGATTCCGTCAACCAAGTACATCAAAGTAAGTAACTTTACGCAATAATTATTGCAGGGAAACGACTTTCTTTTGGAGTGAAAAATAAACTCAATGTTACGCACATGCACTAAAAACATTGTGCTGATGGATGAATTTAATAGTACGGGGATTTTGGAGGTGTTTGAAGTAAAAATCTTACATTAAAAACTTATATTAAAAAAAAAACTTGTCAAAAAGTTGTTACTTTGACCCCCAATATCTCCGTAATAACAAGAAGGTTCAGGATGGAGTAGAACAACAAAAAAATGATCGCAATGACGAAGAGAAAAGCCTTTCGGTTTCGTTATGAGGTTTCTTACATCATTTTTAGAAGAACTCTGTCTAGGACTTAGCAGGTAGCGGTTCTGTATGTCCAGCCCAAAGTCACGGGAAAATGCATGCATGTTTGTAAAATAAAAATAGCAAAAACAACAATGTAATAAAATAATGTAATGTAATAAAATAAGAAATAAAAGCACTGCATAACGGAAATGACGTCCCGTCACTTACATGGCCTTTCACCAAATTAACGAAGTGACATTAAAATTTATAAACTGTCACAGCATCTTTTCCTTTGTGAATAATTAAACCTCATTAATCGCATAGATAATAATTAAACGTAATTAAGAACCTATTATTTTTTATTGCTTTTCTTTTATTTTTCACTGGAATAAAATAAATAATTACAACGAGAACGCTGCACTCAATGCTCGCAACGCTTTTCTAGCCAACTACAAAAGCAACATTGAGTGAAGCGTTCTCGTCGCTCAAAAATTCAATATTTCACAACAACCACTTCATGCATTCATTTCAATCAAAAATCAATAGATAAAGGGGTAGATAACGATTGAAGAAGGTGGCGATCTGCAGTATCTGTCTCATCATCATTTCAGCCCAAAGACGTCCACAGCTGGACATAGGCCTCTCCCAAGTGTCGCCACATTGACCGCTCCCGTGCGACCAGCATCCAGCGGATTCCCGCAGCCTTCACCAGGTCATCTGTCTACCTAGTGAGAGGCTTTCCAACGCAATGTCTTCTGGTTCGCGGTCGCCACTCCAGATCTTTTTGGCCCCATCTGCCATCCGTCATCAGTTTCTGTATGTTTCCAAACCACTGCAACTTCTGAATGCCAGAATCAAAAGTGGATACCACCAGAAAAGCGCCGAGACAATAAAGCTCGACAAAGTCTTAAAGAAGCAATTTAAAATTTTAAATGTCTTGGATTCCGTAACGAAATGAGTCTGAAAATAATAGCAGAGGAGGTAGAAAAAACATAATATCCACTTCCCTCCATTTCAGCAAGAGACAGAACAAAACAGGGCTAATAGGCACCAAGGGACGTTTACACCTGGGATGAGCCCAGTTTCCTAGCACCACGGATAAATATTATTAGATTCCCTATGCTGTTTAACTTTTGTTAAATATTCCTTTTGTTTTACATGTTTTGTATAGCAAGCAACGACCTATTGTCGGGCCTACGCTGTCCCCCCATACTTTAGTACTAATGCTGTAATGAAACAATAATATTGTAATACCAAATGATTTGAAAAGAGTAACCATGGAGTTTCTTGCCGGTTCTTCTCCATGGAATCGACCAACGCGAACCGTGCACCTTTTTCGACGTTTTATAAGTGCCCATCCAGGCCTATGTGAAATAAAATATTTTGATTTTGATTTATTTATTTATTTATTAAAACTTTATGCACAATTAAAACTGTACAAAGGCGGACTTAATGCCTTAGGCATTTTCAATCAGTCTACCTTAAGGTGATGCAGAGTAATACACAGTAGGTGCAATAACCGAAGAAAAAGACTAGAAATTGTTTATAACTAAAATATATAAGAATAAAATAAATACATACATACATACATATAACAAAATATATAAAGTTAAGAGAGATAAGAAAAACGACAAAAACCTAGTTTTGAGACGTATCTGCCGACTCCTTGCGTATGTGCTCTCGCAAATATAATCATAGGGTCTAAGGTGTAGGCAAAACACTTGAACGCACGGAAGTTTGTTTTAGTTTCTACAAAGTCCGTATAGTTAATAACTCCGGACCTGTACACTATCCAACATAATATTGCGTTTATTCTGCCATAGACTGCACTTCATTAAAATATGAACTGCAGATTATTAATATTGTTTGTGGAGGTCAGATATTAGGCAGTCTCTCCATGTAAAATACTGATATTCAGCTGCATCCGGATGGACTGGAAGCCAATCCCAATAGTTAGGAAAAGGCTAGGCAGATGATGATAATGACAACACGTCTCTTGATGATGAATAATGATTGTTCATATTCGCAGTCAGATGTAGAACAATAACAAAAATGCGAGGCAACAAGGTTGTAGATAAATAATTTACTTTAACTACAGGTCATACTGTGAGAAATTGGGCAACGTAGTGATCCACCAGCATAAATGTATTTTTATGTAAAAATAAATCTCTAAAGTTCCACTTTGCAACTAAAATGTCATCACACCACTTCCTTGGTCCTTTAACATCAACAGGGAATCCACCAAAGTGACATAAAGAGCAGCTTCGCCACTGCAAACTGTCACAGCGGCACCGTTCGCTTTGTGAATGATCGATGCCTGAGATTACTTTGTGCTGGTGTGCAAGTCCTTCTTTCACTTAAACTAGTTAGCCTGGGGCTAAAGTGTCGTATTACACGAACATAGGAACACGCAAGCAGGGTTAAGTGGTGTGGAAGTGTGTTGTTAGGTTTTTTTTTTATGAGGGGTTAGAAAAAAAGATGTTGAAAATGCTTTTTTTTCGTAATTCGAGGTCTGGCTGGAAGGAAACGAGAACCGTTTTGCTTTTTTTGTTTAAAAAAGAAAATGTTTCTTTTTTTAGATTTTCATCGATTGTTCGGTTTTGAAAGCGTAAAGTCTATGTGGTTAATAGTTGGAATCCGTTTACTTAAATATCAAATAATAAAAAATATGATGGTGGCCTAACGCACCTAGCGATACGTAACCAAATGGACAATTTATTGCACGTTAGAGCAAACTAACGTTTGAAAACGAGTCGCTTCTTTTCGTATTAAAACGATTAACTTCAAAACCAAAAATAAATTCATAAAACAACCGTACACAAAACAACTCGTTTTCACAAACCTCTCACCCAAAATATTTAAGCACTCATTGAAAAACAAACAAAAACAAAATAAACCACTTATTAAACATTGAAACATGTTCAAAGAACGGAACGTAAAATGGAATGAATCAATGTTCAAACAAAGCTCGCATTCCGTCGCGATCATTGGCAAAACGGAACGTAGTCTAGACGGATTGTAGACGAAATATGGACGCTGTATTCTGAGGCGCGAGAGTAAAACGATACTGTATTTGAATTGTGTTTTGTTTGAGTTCATTTGTTGCGTCTTCTCTATGTTCCTTGTATTTTACTGATTAGTCTGAGAGGTGAAAAATAATTTATTCTATTTAGTCTATACTAATCTGAATGAAATAATATGAAGGTACTCGTGGAAATATACCTGGCAAAGTAATGACAATATTTAAACCGGACAATTCCTACAAGTCTGTAAATGATATTTTGTCATCTTCTCCAGAAATTATGATGTTCGATAACTTTCCCGCGAGATCATCCCACCGGGATAAAAAGTGTTATATATGTTTTAATCCATTTAATAAGCTACCTGTTTGCTAAATTACATCAAAATCCGTTCAGTAGTTTTCGCGTTAAAAAGTAACAAACGTCCATCCATCCATATTCACAAACTTTCGCATTTATAATATTAGTAGGAAGTAGGATAAGTAGAATTAGTAGGAAGTAGGATTCAAGCGTTATCCCTTAACCCTTAACAAGTCAGCATTAACCTCTGTGATCAATTTAAATTGCAATCACCATCACCCCATTATTGAGACAAGCCACCCCATATTGCAAAAATACGTCCTTTTTTCTTAAAATTCCGTCATCGTAACTCCCCATAACCACCTCGCCTGCAGTCGGGCAGTGGTGGGCGGAGCAGTGATAGCAGGCAACTGTTTACTTTGTGCCACACCGCGCCTCTAATGCATCACATCCTTATCTATACACTGCAGTGCGCCGTGGAACCACTGGGCGAAATTAGCGGACATTTTCTGGGTGAAACTCCCTGAGACAATAGGCTACTGGGCGGTTTGGTCATCACGCGGGGAAGAAAGGGTCCCTATTGGGGCCCTGCTGCTAGCTAGATTATGCATTTAGTCGGTTCAGAACAACCCTTTCTCAAAATAAGAAACAGTTATTTTGGTATTTGTAAAAGGACACAAAAAAAATGACATAATCAAATTTCGTCAGTTTGAGAGAAAAAAAGAAATGTTTCATGTCACCCATTTTTTCTAACTGGGTAACATTTAGTGACCACAGACGCATAGAAAAGCGCAGAACGCAGCGGTATCGCCGATTAGGGTGTTAAACATAATTACGATCATACACTTTTGGATCATCAAAGCGAAAGTGTACCTTTGTAGTTTTGGTTTATCCTCATGAGATAAATTGTGTGCGTGTATGGACTCGTATCCTCAGATTCTTTGGACACGTTACCCGCAACAATTATTCCATGGAGCGTTTGGTAATCCAGGGTAGAGTCGAAGGCACGAGACGACGTGGTCGATCACCAACCCGTTGGACAGATTCTATTAAAACTGTCACCAAGATCCCTCTGGCAGAATGTACTCGCCATGCGGCCAATAGAGACCGGTGGAAAAGGATCGCGAAGGCAGCGACCGCAGCTGTGAACGACCCTTCATGACCACGACCACTCTGTCAAGAGTGAACGACTGAGAAGAAGATGGACTCGTATGTACTTATGTAAGTTAAATAGTTACCCAGATTATTTGGTGTTAAGTTATAAACTTACCCAGATTAATTAGTGTTAGTCGGGGATGTTATCAGATGCGCACGTGGATTGTTTTTACCAAACAATGCGTAAAAGGTGCGCTTTCCTGGTGCGCAGGTTGTGGGGCAGCACCAACAGTATCTGAAGCATCATTTCCAGTCGCTTGGACTGTGTTTATGTGGGTCGCTGCTGCGCAATTACTCATGGGTTGTCACAGAAGTAATCCACCGATATTTGTAATATTGTGTGTTTTTTATCAGTGTTTACTAACATCGTCGTAAGTTTTACTAACAGCTTTTGAGGCGTGAATACTCGGATAAGAAGAAATTATATTCTATAAGTCAGGCTAAAGTTAATTTTCATGTAGGCAACAATATGTTTAGATTTAAAGTAAACTGCTTTTAGATATTATCGCTTTAGCTATACTGAACAGGCAACTAGACAGCTACAATGAATAATCACGGAAGCATATTGCTCTATAAATTCTCATGCTTGTCAAGCAGATTTGTGATCACAGTGTGGTGATAAACCATGGAGCTTGCAGTTTTTTAAATTAAATATTAAAGGTTGATATCAATTGGGAAAATATAGTTTTTTATTGAACTGGCCCTATTTGGCGTTGCCGTGAGACAGACATTTAGATAGATATTTTGATGTGCAACTGGTATGTACCATATAAACATAATTATTTTGTTACTTTTTCCCTATCAAATGTTAAGTACCCTTGCATCCGCCGCGGGAGACGCAACGGGCGTCGGGGGCCACGTGGTGGCTACCGGCCACCGTAGATGCGGGCCTGTGGACGGTTGGCTATGGGCTAGCTAGCCGTCCGGCCGTCTAACGACGACGACAGGCCGTGTCGATGGCGCGTTCGTGTTCCACGCGCGCCTCAAAGAGATGTCAGCAAAAGGAGAGGGGCCCAGCAAGGGCCGAAGCCTGCCGGGGTTGCGGGCCTGTTCGAAAGAGATACCGCGGCCCCGGAACGTAAAAGGCGAGGAAGGAACATGGATGGTTTTTAGTCAGTAAGAGTATGACACTCCCTCCCGCTCCGCCCAGAGTGGGGGGGGTCATTTGATGATTTCCCCCATCCTTAAAAAAAAAAAAATAATAATAAAAAGTACCCTTGCATACCGAGTTTCCTCCGTGCCTCGGAAAGCACGTTAAGCTGTTGGTCCCGGCTGCCATTGGGCCATTTTTGACAGTCGTTACAGGTAGTCAGTGGCCCAAAAAGTCTGACAACCAGTCTGACCAAGTGATTATAATATTTCCCAGTATTAACTGGGTTGTGGAGGTCAGATAGGCTGGCGCTCCATGTAAAACACTAGTATTTAGCTGCATCTAGACTGGAAGCCGATCCCAACATAGGGTACTTTCTTAGGTACTTCGAAGGTAAACGAACTGAAACCAAAGATAACACACAAATTAATTTAATTATAAGACTGCCAGAAATAAAACGACAGAGACAGGATCCTGCAGCGAATTGGTAAAAGAAGGAATCATTGGAAACAAAGATGGGCAACTTGAAAAGAAATAACACAATGGACGAATTAGGAACAATGACGGAGCGTAAATGTGGACTTTTCTAAAAGAATAATTAATTGAAACGTTAATTTAAACGTCACAATGTCATTATATTACGCTATGACGTCGGGATCTACATACAATACATAGTACGCGTGTTTCACTAATTGTTTCGAAATGAACTGATTTCATTAGTGTTTCTTTTATATTACCTAATGAGCTTTGGCTTGTATATTGCAAGACAAGGTCTGAGACAGCTATACAGGGTCACAGTAGACCGAGGAGAAAATGGCGAGACGCCTTGGATGGTTTCCTCAAAAATTGTCGAAAAGAAGCACAACATCGAGAGAGATGGAAGGAATGAATGAAGAAAAGAGCGGGACAATTTTGACGTTTTCCAAACACCAAGCTCTGAATAATCAAATTATAATAATTTTGGTAAAATATAACATCAGATGTGAAGATGACGTGATGCAAGTGTTACTTAAATGGATCAACAATGTACATTCAGTCAAAAAAGTATCGGGAATGGATGATTTGTCTATGGTTCCAATTTTTTTTTATTTTGTTATATTGGCACGACTGTTTTCCATTTTGGCGCGGAGTTTCAGTTGCACCTGTTATTTATATTAAATACAGTGCTGTTTTTAGTTACATCATATCTAGTGTATTAGCGAATTTCATTATGGACAAAAACATCGAACAAAGAGTTTGTCTTAAATTTCGCATCGCCAATGGAATTTTGTGTTCGGAGTCACTGAAAATGTTACAGGAGGGTTACGGTGAATCGACTTTTTCAAAAACACGTACTTATGAGTGGTACAAAGCGTTCAAAAGTTGTCGAGATGTGATGGAAGATTTGCCTCGGTAGGCTAACTACGTCTGCAACTGAAGATAACATCGCAAAAGTGCAGGAAATAGTGACTGAAAATCCTCATTCAACTTTGAGAGAGATAGCCGCCGACGCGCCTAACTAATCATTTGGGTATGACACAATCATGTTACCGCTCGGCTAATACCAAAAGACCTGAATTTTGTCCAAAAACTTTGTTTTGTATCGTTTCTGAAGGAGCATACTTTGAAGGTGATAAAATAAATTTGGATGAATAATAAACATTTATAACCTTTAATAATTTAATTATATTTATTAGAGTAATCATTATTTACAATATATACACACTAACATTATAATAGAAAGAAAAAATATGTACAAATATCAAAAATGGGTTACAGGGCATCGAAAAATTCGTCCACATCGCTGCCAACAGGAAAAGTGCCCAGAAGGCTGGCAGCATTGCCATGTTGGATGGCAATGCTGATTCTTTGGCCAAAAAATAGTCCCGCCCTCTGGTCACGTGAAGAGTCGACCAACCGTTTGGCGATTTCCCGAAATACTAGGTGGGCACTCGGACCCCGTGGCCCTAGTGTTTCGACCAAATAATAAATGAATAAACGCAACAAAAAATTGCGCATTATTAACAAATTCAGTAAATTCTGTTGGCGTCAAATAAACTTTCTTGTCGCTTGATAATGAGTGGTCATTTTAGGTTTTTCACTTGTTTTCAAGTTGGATTCCTTGTGTTAACAATATGACGTGAAAAGAAAATGGCGCGCGCAAAATATATTAAAAAAAAGTACACCAAGAAGGTTCCAAGTCTGAGTTCTTAACAAATTAAAAAAAAATGTATGATAAATTTACCACCATTTATTAATGATACCATAGAGGTAGAACTAAATAGGTTTAATGATGTTTTGAATTCCCATGCTTAGTGCACACGACGTTCTAAATTCAAATTTACTTTACCCTCAACACGATAAAAACGGCTTTTGCGCTCAGATATCGAAGAGCAAAAATACTCTTTCGATGAAAAATTATTGTTTTGTGTTTATTTGTTTTTTGAGATCGAGTACGTACACAAAATTCTTGCAGTTAATTTTTTAACACCGTATATAGATAACTAGCTTCTGCCAGCGGCTTCGCCCGCGTGAAGTTTCAAAATTGTCCCATGGGATCTTACTACCGAGATAAAAAGTATCCTATGTGTTAATCTAGGTTATAAACTGTCTGTGTGCAAAATTTCATCCAAATCCGTTCAGTAGTTTTTGCGTGAAAGAGTAACAAACATACATCCATCCTCACAAACTTTCGCATTTATAATATTAGTAGGATATTATAATATTATATATTATATTATATAGTAGGATTCACAGGACCAAACATTAATTATTTAAACTAGGTATATACCCAAGGAATTAAGTCAACAAACTTTTGGTTTTTGTATTGTTTGCGACGTAATTGTTATAAAAAAGTAATAATCAACTCTAATAACGAAATCCTTTATTAATACAACTAAGTAATTACCCACTGAACCTTCAATAAAAGTTAAGTAAATAATCCAATACATCTAAGACATTAGTTCTAATGTTGTGGGAAAAACGTCTTTAGGGCTTTCTGCAGACGTCTAGCTAAAGTCTAGACGATTCAGTAAGCCAGAACTGGATATATGTGGCGCTAAATAGCTCTCTACAGGGCACTTAGGAAAATAGACAGTTGTCATACATGCTTTGTATGTAAAACACAAATTGATCATGGGTATGTCGCAGCCAAATCGTAGAACACGCCGCTTGAGCGCTAAATGCTAAACGTTGAACGCTGCTTTGTCATACGTATCGCTGCTACAATCCGGCTGAACGTGACTACGCCGCATTGCATACGCGACGTTTTTACAATCCGGCGCGCCATTATGTGTAGGTACTCGTGGCTAATAACAGCAAAACGAGGTGGTCTTCAAGTTAAGCCGCAGTTACCAAGGCCGGTTCGTGGATGGGTGACCATCCATCACATACCGAGTTACCAGCGAGGTACGGAAAGCACGTGGAGCCGTTGTTCCTATCTTGACACTAACGTATACAGGGTGTAAACAGACTCTTCAGGAAGCTGTCGACCAAGCATTCTGTACATCAACCTAAATGCTGGGAAACGACTTTTTTTTTGGGGCAAAAAATGATGTTTTACGGGAAAACTGAATTTTAACGCAATCAAACATTGTGCTGATGAAAACGGGTTAAGAAATGGAAGTATTTAAATTAAAGTTATGACCCTATAAGAACTCGTTTTTGAAAAAAAACTTATGAAATAGTTGAAACTTTGACCGATATCTCCGTAACTAGTAGGTCCCCAGGTATGATCCATATAAAAAAAATGCAATGACCGAGAAACAAGTGTTTTTCAGCTTCGTTACATTAACACTCTTTGCTTCACAAGTATATTTTAATTGTAAAGCCATGTAAAACAATGACTGAACTCTTCTCTATCTGTAGGTACAGAAGAAGAGCGTCAAAAATTAATAAAGCGTCATTTCCCAATACAACATAGTTTATGTAGTAAAATGTCGTTGTTCATGGGGCTGATTAAATTATAAACTTTGTCGACGGGAGTTTGGTTAATCAAAGCATTTTGATCATTAGGTATAATAAACCCGTTATTTGAAATGTGTAATTAAGCGTACCTATTATAATCCCTTTAAGAACGTGGAAAAGGTTGTAGCGGAAATGTTATGATAGCAATAACCAATTAGAAAAACAGCACTGGCAGTTAAGAACTTAAGTATAGATAGTTTTAGAACTGTTCTGTGTAAGGCTGTTTAGTCTATGGTTTCAGTCGATTGAATTAAAAAGTATTCTTTTCTTGACAGAACAAAATCTTAGTTTTCAAATAAAGAACCAATCGACAATAATAGATTGAATTCGATACTGGTACATAGACAGACTTTATGCCAAACATACTCATTCTCGACCAGTCAACCTTTGGCTTGTACTGGCTAAGTAAAAGCTACCTCTGTTGCCTATATTATTTTACAGATGCAACTTAATATCGTTGAAACAATTATCAGACCAAATGTTTTTTTTTTTTTTTATATAACTTTAAACTCAAAGGACAAAAGGCCAAAGCCCACTCATAAAGTTACAATTCATTATCTTCCATAACTAAAGAAATTCCAAAAGAAAACTTTTAACACAATCAACAAAATGAAGAATCAACATCAACTTGATACCTAATCACTAGCTATAAACTCATGGGCCCTAGGCCGTGACACACGGACGGGAAGGCCCGGCTTCAGCTGAAGCGGAGCGGAGCGGAGATGTACAAGATATGTGCAATCACGAGAAAGACGCGATGTAAAATTCAACCAATGTGATTGGTCGATGAGTATTGGTCGATGAGTATTGGTCGATGAGTATTTGTCGATGAGTATTGGTCGATGAGTATTTGCCGATGAGTATTGGTCGATGAGTAGAAAACCGGTCGTATCTCGCACATATCTCCGCTCCGCTCATCTTTGCTGTCGTTGCGGCCAGGCCGTAGTATGGAGAGTAATCGCGGAACGACGGGCGCACTCGAAGCGACATCTCACGCGACTTCGTTCCTATCCATTTCATTTCACTTGTCTGGGACGCCTGGTTGTTTGTTGGTTGTGAATGGCGTGATATACGGGGTTGGAGTTTGGTGAACTTTACTTAAACAAGTCTTCAAGATTGTCAATGCTACTTCTATGTATTTAAGTAGCTTTAAATTAGGTACATGAAAAAAAACAAGATATTATTAGCTGTTTTTGCAGATGACGTGGTATGATTGCCCACCAGTGAGAAATAGAGCATGGAAATAGTATGTTGTATTAAAAAAAAATTGGTTGTCTGTAAAGTCGGTTTACGGACGATAGATTTACGTGATAACGTCATAATCATTATTTTATGTAATACAAAAAAGGGGGTGGAACGTTACTATGGAACGTTACTATTTTTCATGAGTGTTGCTGGTATTATCAATTTATAAGACGTTATCACGTCAAAATGACGTGTAAAAGTGTTTGAGAAAACCTACTTGCTGAATAAATATCATTTATCATTTATCATTTATCATTTATCATTTATCATTTATCATTTATCATTTATCATTTATCATTTATCATTTATCATTTATCATTTATCATTTATCATTTATCATTTATCATTTATCATTTATCATTTATCATTTATCATTTATCATTTATCATTTATCATTTATCATTTATCATTTATCATTTATCATTTATCATTTATCATTTATCATTTATCATTTATCATTTGTGTTTTAAAAAAAAGGAGGTGGAACGTTACTATGGAACGTTACTATGGCATGGAACGGCTATTTTTCATGAGTGTTGCTGGTATTATCAATTTATAAGACGTTATCACGTCAACAAACATTTATCTATTATCTTAAAAGCAAAGAGGCAAATAATTCCTTCCCATTTTCTACTATTTTTCTTTCGTAGATTTCCAATTTAAAATAAGTGAAAGAAAAAAAGACGTCGTACTCGGGGACTGCCGCGGTAAACAAAGAAGGTCTAACATCAAATGTACATACAACCTACAACTCCTAGTTTATATTAAAAAGATTTATAGAAAGCTAGCTTGTCATTGTCATTATCTGACATGGGGTGACATGGGGTGTTAGATTATTTTCGTTACGGAATTTCTGGATTCGGTCTCCACGCTCAAGGCTGCGATAGAAGCTATGCAATAGCTTAAAATGTAAAATAATTTGAAAAAAGAAATGTGGTGGGTGAAGACTCAAACGTCACATTTACACACTCATCGAACTAAGTATATTATTGTACCATGAACTACAAGAATTTTACGTCAGGCAGCCCTAAAGCAATTTTATTGTCACAAAAATAAAGAATACTATTATTTCAACAGATTTTTCACTGTTAGTGACCCAAAGACAACCTTATTGCTACGAGCATAAAGTTCAAAGCAGTGATTTTGACAGCAAGGCAAGAGCGGAGGTAGGAAAAGTTAATACCTGAAAGTACTGTTCACACGACTTTAAAGTTCTTCATCCTTATCACCAGTATGTAAGGTTTAATTACGCGCCGCTACTCGACCGGCCTCTGATAAACGACTCTCCAGCCAGCTCTACTCCATGACACGTTCACGGTTTTAAGCCGCGCTGACGACAATACCGCTTATTATCATTATTGGGTTAGGATTGAGCTGCGAGCGAATGCGGATGAGTTATGATTATTGATAGACAAAGCAATGTCTGTCTCTGGCGTAGATATGTTTTTCTATAATAATGGTCAGGCGAAAATAAATTGTTTTCCTTCAACCGTCATATGCTGTTCAGGCGGGTCAAGGATCAGCGAAATACGAATCAACGGTACACAATTCAACCTAATTGAATTTGAATTCTGCGCAGTGAAATTATTTTAACCTTTTGAATGTCTTAATTAGAGACACAATAGTAAGACAATAGCTTAAGTCGAACTGTGTAACTTACGACATTCTAGAAGTTAAAACGAGCAAAGCAGTTGTAAAAACAAATGTAATTTAAGAAAAACTTGCACACTTATACTGATCAAACTGTAAAGTGTTCAAATTGTTGTATAACAAATTTGGAACCCTTTGAAAACGATTACCACTAGTCTAGGTCCTCTGGTGCCAAATTAAATCATGTCAACCAAATGCTGACATTTGCCTGAATTTCCGCAGGCAAATGTCATAGTCCAGATAGTCATACTGTCATTGTTAATTCTCGCACTAGACGCCTGATGCTCGAATACAAATCATATAACCCGGTTCAACTCAGTCGTATAATGTAGCAGTCATTTGGCAACTGTTCCGTAGAATGTGAAAGTAATTGTTGTTTATTTTTATTTCCATATCAAAAGTTCTTCTTCCCGTCCTTCCCGGTCTTCTTCCTATCCTTCCCGGTCTTTTTCCCGGTCTTTCCGTTCTTCCCGGTCTTCCCGTGCTTACCGGTCTTCTTCCCGTCCTTCCGAGCTTCTTCCCGGTCTTCACATTTTTCCCGGTCTTCCTCCCGATCTTCCCACTATTCCCGGGCTTCTTCCAATCCTTCCGGGCTTCTTGCCGTTCTTTCCCGTCCTCTTCCCGGTGTTCCCGGTCTTCTTCCCATTCTTATTCCCGATCTTCCTGTTCTTCCCGGTCCCTGATTTCTCTATTAAAATAATCAAAAAATAGCAATGAGTAGGTATTATTTCGGCCTTTATGACAAACAAATCCATTCATTCATTTCCATTTCATATCGAAGACTAACAAATTAACAGTCAAAGCAGTTCGTAGTTCCTACTTAAAAATGTAAATTCGTAAAAACACAAATAAGGCGCTAGTTACCTTTTTTAAACTTATCTTATTTAACCAAATATATATACTTATAGGTAGGACCCATCAATATGTCCTGAATTATACGCACAGTAATCTTCTTTTTCTCATGCCTTCTTCTAACTCTCATCGTTTACTAGTGCTACTAATATCACGTTGAACTTGCTCACATACCATCTTAATATAGTGTAGATGAGGGTCTACGCTTAACTTCACATTGACTATGACTAACCCTAACTTATAATGTTATGAGTAAATTGTTATGAAATTGAATCTATAAATCGTTGATGGGCCATGTTTCTTGTGATAGGTTATGGTCGCTTTCGAAATTACGATGTTGAATGAAGAATAAGAAGAAGTAAGCTGAGTCAATGGGCCAGCCATATTAGCCGTAGACCCGATGAACATTGGGGTAGACGTGTTCTTTAGTGGAAACTGCGATCGGCCAAGATCGCCCTCTGGCTCGGTTGAGCGACGATCTGCGCAGGATGATTACTGATAGGATAGCAACTGGATGAGAGTTGCTGAGAATCGAGTTGAAAGGCGTGGGATTGAGGAGGCCTATGTCTAGCATCTAGCAAAGTGACTGCTGTAAGCTGATGATGATGAACTTGAAGCGCCAATACACACCAACCGCTTATCTCCGGACTACAGCACAAGCAACGTGCATGTTGCTACAGCGACAACAGAGAGAACAAACCAAAATAAATTGCTTAGACGATTTCACCCACATACGAAATGTGACGCAATGGTTTTCACGCGAAGGAACAAGTCACCTTCAGTCGTGAACAAAAGCGACCGATAACTGAAAATAAAAAAATTACAGATTTTTCTATGAACTCAACTTATAGGTACATATAGTGACCAGTAAACCTTTTAACTCAAAGACTAAAACTCTCTTTGTGTCCTGGTATTTCAACGATAAATTATATGTAGTTAAATTAGTATTTTGTATATAAATAATACTTACCTTAACTATCGAAAATTGACATCCATATGAAGCATCAAGTTAGCCAGTATAATGGGCTCTCGACTCGAAATAATGTTTGAAACAATCAAAGTTCTAATACACGAATATTATACCTTATTTACCTTAAGTATCTCTAAATATTATTAAGTACCTATTCCTACAAATATGGACGACATTTATTGACGACCCGAATGGCGCCGCGGTAGTGAGGCTGCCTTACGTTCTTAGGGTCCCGGGTTCGAATCCCGGTAGGAGCAAATGTTTGTGTGATGAGCATGGACATTTGTTTCCGAGTCATGGATGTTTATATATAGTATATCAACTGTCTGGTGACCACGACACAAGCCTTGCTTAGTGTGTCACTAGATGGCGCTGTGTGTAATGTCCAGCGATATTTATTATTATTATATATGTTTAAAAATTAACACGAAAATAATATGGGTTATGGAGTGGAAATCATTTTACAAAACTTTAAACACGTCGTGCAAAAAATCGTACTTTAAAAATCATAATATTATCATTGTCAACATAAGCGCCAATTTGTCTCGCACCCCGTCTGTCAAATATTTCCGCTGCTCATATCCCATAATGAATATAGGGGAAAGGGGTGGAGTGGGTCATCCTGAATTGGTTTTTACGCACCAACCTCCAGCGCCATTAGAAGGCTCAGTCAGCGGAACAATTTAATTGATTTATTTATCCCTATATCCAATTAGGCTGGCACCAAAAATTGCTTGATGAAATTCAGGCAGAATTCCCTTCGCGTAGCCGCTTGAAACACAATTCGATGGACAGCGCTAAAACATGATAGGTATTTTGGCTTTAAAATGATGATGGATTTTCATTAAATGAAGGTCTGCGAGTAAAACAAACGGTATTTTAATTATTGACATTCCTTAATGTCTGTGTTTGACTAGTCCGCTCTAGTTGTTGGTTAAATTTAGGGTATAACATATTTTAATTATTTGGTAGTATTTGTTTTGTCTGCTCTAGTAAATATCATAATAATGTAAATTTATTTTCATTTAACATTAAAAAATTGACATTTATTTTCTGGGTATACATATCACTGATTACTTTTAGGGGTACCATAAGGAGAGGGAACGTGACTGCCGAGCATAAAGTCCAGGGTTTGATTACCAGTTTGTGTAAAGTGTTATTGAGGTTTTCCATAAGAAATTTCTCAGTTTCTCAGGTTTAGTGCCCGGTTCGGCCCAAAGTTACATAAATTTAAACATGCTACACCTCTGCTGAATTACTAGTGTGATGTCATGGCTGTGTTACAAAAGAACGTGGATAGAAATTATTTCATAATAGCTTCTGCCAGCGGCTTCGCCCGCGTGAAGTTTCAAAATTGTCCCATGGGATCTTACTACCGGGATAAAAAGTATCCTATGTGTTAATCCAGGTTGTAAACCATCTGTGTGCAAAATTTCATCCAAATCCGTCCAGCAGTTTTTGCGTGAAAGAGTAACAAACATACATCCATCCTCACAAACTTTCGCATTTATAATATTAGTAGGAAGTAGGATTTCAATGGATATTTTTTTCATTTTAGAACACAATCATAGATAATACACTAAATAATACATGATAGATGCACAACTCTGGTTTTAACTTTTAAAACTGTGTACCTCAACGGTTAGATGGCACTGTTAGTTTCTGTTCAACCGAATAAACACAAAAAGTAGTTCTTGACTAAGGACGGATTCGTACTTGGGAACTATTATTCACAAGGCAACCGCTGTCACCGCTAGGCTATCTACTTCACTTACAAGTTGACTAAAATAGCTGTTCCCTTTATGACAGTTGTAAAACAGTAAAACAGTTGAAAAGTTTGTGTCCTTACCATACAGATGGCAGCACTATCTATGAAAATTTTGTTGACGCCAATGTATAGCAGTTTCACCCCCTTAACACAATAAGAAATGGAAACTTAGTTTGAGATACAAAAACGTGCTTCTACCCACAACTTATTTCCCTACCAAGAAATAATATAATTTTACGAAAGCGAAGTCCTATAAACTTAATTTGAGTTGAGAACAAAATGGGGGCGAGCCACAGCCTACTACTACTTACCCTACCAACAATTCTACATAGAAGATCTTTAAAGTATTCTAAAAAAAAACATAACAATATTCAACCCTTGCCTTATTGCGACAAGTTTCTCTATACAAAAGTTTGAAAAAACTTGTCGCAATAAGGGCCATTATTTTAATATTTCTATGGTTTCAGCAGGAAAAGTCAATTTAATAACGCAAGAATGTACGTAACTCGACGAAGTTTGGTGAAAAATTTCTTTTGTTTTAATTATTCCAGTTAAAACTCAAGCTTGAATAGAACTTTGACTAACTTGCCAAACATATACACGTGTATTTACATCACGAAATTGTTTATGTATTACCTAACTCTCTAGGATACGAATTTTAACCTAATAAATATAAGAATATACAGGCTCCAAACAGCCTCATCACGAAGCCTTCAAAAAGCCATTATGTACATCAAACTTATAACTTTATGCAAAAAAAAATATTGTTGGGAAACGACTTTTTTTGGGATCAAAATCATGTTTTGTGGTCGAACTCAATATAGCGCACTTAAAACATTGTTCTGATAGATGGATTGATTAGTACGGGGGTCGTGGAGGTGTTTAAAGTTGTTGAGTTTAAAAATCTTACAACAATATTTTCAAAAAGTTGAAACTTTGAACCCCAATATCTTCGTAACTTTCTAGTTACGGAGATAGTGGGGTCACAGGTATGGTGTAGAACAAAAAAATGTTCGCAATGATGGGGAGAACCACTGCCTTTCGGCTTTTTTAAGAGGTCATTTACACCCTTTATATTAAACTATGTATCTATTCAAATCATGAGCAAATCCAAGGGCGTAGCGAGGTGCGGGCAGCTGCAACAGAAATGGTCACAAACCTTAAAGTAACAGGTATTACGTAGGTAGCTTATTAATAAACAAAAACAAAGTTGATTCTATCGCCTGGAGAATTTTATAAGAATGATTGATTAAATCTAGATTCGTTTTTAATTTTTAATGTAATCTGTGCCATCGCTCATACAGCATTTACCTTAGAATATTCCTGCAGGGCTATTACGTACCTGTCTGATATCCAGTGACTAACGAGCTTCGGTTGTACACCAAACTTTGATGACAACCGAGAATGTCATGGTATTGGTATCACATTGAGTGGATATCACTTTACGGTGAATAACAGCCCGGGTACGATGCTCTTCGTCTCAGGGTAGCGTCTATCACGATAGCTATACTATAGAGTCAGTTGTCATCAATTTGAAATCCACTATGCTTACATAATCGCAATAATTTATGTGGGTATCGATACGAAAGCGTCTGTCAAAATGAGTTACGGTGAGTTACAGTTATTTTTCATCGCGGCTGGTCATATTATCACTATTGACAGTTAATTTAAAGACAATGAGCCCAGTTACTATCATTTCGAACTGTCAATAGAGTTACGTAATAGCCCTACTGGTTCCCAGTGCAAATCTCTCAGTGTTCGAGAAATGTATAGAAAACAAGGCATGACTAGCAAAGCATGACTTTATAAATTTCGCAATATTACTGTGTGAAAATCAATACTTAAGTTGAGTTTGTTTGTTTTTTGAACGCGCAAATCTCATGAAGTACTGGTTCGAATAGAAAAATCTTTTTCTTTTCTGTTTTGTTTTGGATAGTCCATTTATCGAGGAAGGCTTTAGGCTATATAACATCACGCTACGACCAATAGGAACAGAGCATAAATGAAACATGTTGCAAAAAAGGGGAAAAATGAAAATTTCATAATCACCACTGACATTTTTGAGGTAACTTTTATTAAAATACTGCCGTCGACACGACATTCGAACATTATGTTTATGATATTCTCTTTCGTGTCTTATCACGCCTTGAATCCCCGACGGGTTAAGATATAACAATATAGTATTCCAGTAATGAACAAAGACATCCAATGCACGTCATCCAAAACAATATTTGAATGAATAAAAACATTGGCAATATCGCAACCTACCTAGTACCTACCTAGCAGAGAAAACAAACAGTATTTCTTCAATAATCCGCTTCATTACCCATGTAAGTACAACGAAATAAACCTTATAACAAATATAGCCCAATCATGTTCCCAATAATCTGTAATATCATCTCATTTATCTGACTGAAGTGATCGCGAAATTGTTACTCACACAAAATCCCTGAACAATTCGTTCGCGAAAACATTTCAATTTTCCCCTCAAGATATCAATTCACTGGAAAGTATAATTCAAGTCGTGGAAATTTTAATATCCGCTTAACCGAACTGCGATCAGACCGTCAAACGAGGCCATTCGGCTGACATAATGGACTCAAACATTAGCTTTAAGGCCTTTCCACTTTTAATGCGACTGTAAAAACATTTTCTTTTTAACTGACTTATAACCCGGCTTATTAAGATGGTCTTGGAATTAATGAAGTGGTCACAACATTTTTTTTTATAATTTACTTGAGTATTTTTTATAATTTAAGCAGAGAAGCAACAAAGAGAGACAGAGTAAAAATAATTTGTGAAAAAACACTAGGTACTTAATCTAACTTAGAATAAAATTAAGGTGTTTCCGCTACCTACAAACGCAAAAATAAAACATTCACAAAGGCACATCCGAAAATAAATATTCATATTTTTCTTATTGTCTTCTTTTACAAAAAAATATACGAAACTGAAAAGACATTTAGAGCTCCACAAAAGACGTTGGAAGTATATAATTTATGTCCTGTTGAATAAGTAGGAATTTTGACTTGTGCAAAGTTGTTTGTTTTAATTCCGAGAATGTCACGTAGCCTCGTTAAGGGTTAAGTACCGTTGAGCTACTGCTAGTCAACGCTCACTTGTTTTTAGTGTTTCCACTCTGTTTATTTTTTACTCTGTGGGAAGATTTGAAAAAGGAATTATGTCGAGTGTTTATTTTATTTTTTGTACAATTATTTTGAGCCAGTGTTTGTCATTGCGGGATAGAAACGTAATTGATTGGATTATAGACAACTTCTTTTTTTGTTTTTAAATATTCAAAAGTGCTAATCTAAGTAAATCAAACGCTATATATACTCCTAGAAGTTGAGTTGAGTTTGGAGTACATTTATTTGAATTGATTTAACGCTTATGTTATAGAAGCCACATGCCCAATAGTATTTTCCATGTGTGTAATGTACTGCCATTAAAAAGCGGCGCAGTTTTTGGGGAATGCCGATAGAAGTGAAACAAAAAGTGAAGTGCTACGAAGCGTTGTGTGACAGTCACGCGAGTTCCATGGTTTTTGTTCACTCAAAAAGTGCTCAACGCACCTAAAGAAGTTTTCACTTTAAAATCTTTTTTTTTTTAAATCGCTCTAGAAGAAATAATTATCTCGTATATGCTACTAAGAACACTAACCTCATCATAATGATTTAAGGAACTCATATATTTTCCGGCCCCGTTATCCATCTGTTCAGACTGTTTATTGTCTGTCAGTGAATTTATGATTTCAGTTAGCAGATTTATTTGCGCCGTTGAGGAGGAAAATCGACGCATTATTTCCTTATATTTTTGTTGCCCTTAGGCCCTATTAAGAAACTCATTACTCCTAAAAGATTTAAAGCGAAAATTAGGTCATCGACACACACCTTTCATGTTACTCCAAGCAATTTCCCGTTAATAAGCCCGAGTTCCGACGGGCGTTAAAAACAAAGGTGGTTGGTGGAAACGCGAGGATCGTGGAATAGGCTCGTTAACTTTTCAATTTTCCGACCTAAGCTTAGTAATAGTTCGCTGTGACGCCCCACAGTGTGGCCCTACCCTATTATTTACTATTGTTACGAGCAGTAGGCATGCATCGAATTGTTTAAAGGACTTTCTTTGTAGGAGGTGAGAAAGTGTTATTTTTGAAAAACGAAGGAAGATGTATTCCATCAGCTTTTTTTTAAATTTATTCTCACTGATTTCTGTGTGGTCGGTTATTTGTGATTCTTTTATTTAAATTTAGAAGGGAAAGCTCGCGTGGTGATCACATTTAAATGGCAAAGAAGTCCATGAAACAAACTAAATCACCGACTTTCAAAAGCAGTTTTCACATTTTTTGTATTTTTCTGGAAGTCGGTTTTTGGTTTGTAGGTTTTTTTTAATACCTATACTTAGTGAAGTTTTGCTTAGCAATTCCAATCAGAGACGGCCTATTGAGGTACTCTCTCCGAACGCGTGAGTGAATGAAGAAGAGAATTGTATAAACAGATATTTAGAACTAAACCTGTATTTGGACATAGTTACTGAAAAGGAAAACACGAATTCTATCTCTTGCTTCGGGATACTAACACATCAGTACCTACCTACCTACATACATGGTAGCTAGGAACAGATTTCGTGGAAATACCCAAATCCCATATACACACGTCAATCCATAAGGACAAGCAATCAAACCGCGAAATTCTCCGAACCAGCAACCGGCAGTATTATGGTAGTAATTTGATATTAACAAGGCCTTTATATCGTAGTTAAAATGAGTTTTCGTAGTACAAGTGCGTTTGACAGTAGGTGTAGCTCGTGGCTAAAGCCGCTCGGGTCGATCGTTAGGTTAAGCCGTACTTGCCTAGGGTCCATGTTCACCGAAAAGATAACCGTCTGTTTATCCAAAAACAGCTGTCACTGTGACATGTTCCCATACAAAAATGTGTTTTAAACAACTGTTTTAGGTAATCAGACTGTCATCTTCTCGGTGAACATGTACCTAGGTTGGTCTGTAGATGGGTAACCACCCTCACATACCGAATTTCCTCAGTGCCTCGGAGAGCACGTTAAGCTGTTGGTCCCGGCTGTCATTTGTCTATCTATGGCAGTCGTTAGTCAGTGGGTGAAAAAGTCTGACAACCAGTCTTACCAAGTGGTATCGTATTACCCAAAATTAACGGGTTGTGGAGGTCAGATAGGCAGTCACTCCATGTAAAATACTGGTATTCAACTGCATCCAGTTAGACTGGAAGCCGACCCCAACGTAGTTGGGAAAAGGCTAGGCAGATAATGAAGTGCGTTTGACAGTACTGCTCAAAGCTTACGTCTGTGCGTTTAGTACAGACGCAAGCAAATCAAGCTACTAGAATCAGTCAAAGTGTCAAATAGATTTTCATCTTTATGTCAAAAACATTAGGTTCAAGGTCAATTGACAAAAAAATTGACAGTTTCAGGTAACTTGATGTGCTGACTTCTGTACTAGACCACAGGTCGCTAGTAAACTTGAGTTGGCCTAGCGTAGTAAGAAGTTTCGATAGAATAAGAGGTCAGATTACACTGGTTGTGTTACCACTGACTGCGAGATTGTTGAGAAAGATTAAAACATCAGATTACTAGTGAGTAGTAGCGAGCCATTGCTTGCAAGCAGCTAAACTATTTTCTTAGCTGACATCTACAATTTGTGAGCTTCTTGCCTGATAATGTTTAAGGGGCCGGCGGAGCATACGTCTTTCATACAAACGTAATACCAAAATAATTTGCAAATGAAACATATTCTTAAGAATATGTTTCATTTGCAAATTATTTTGGTAAAAAACACTATCTTAAGATAGTGTGTATTTATTTCGATTAACTTACAGAATATCTATGTTCCCAAATACATATTTTGAAAGAATAATGATATAAAGACGAGATATGAGGAATTTAAAATTCCTATAGAAAATTTATTTTTCTCATAACTCTTGTTTAAATCAGTGTCCATTCAAATTATATATTTGGGAACCTAGATTTTGTGGAATTCAATCGAAATAAACACACAATACCTTAAGAATATGTTTGATTAAACAAATTATTTTGGTATTACGTTTGTATGAACGACGCATGCTCCGCCGGCCCCTTAAAGTAGTTTTTTTCTTGGTTGAACTAAACGATGCCTGAATTACCCTGCCACGATTACGATGCCCTTTTAGTGTTTTTGGGACTCTTTTAAGCATGGCATAGTTGTCGCGATGGCCCAGAGGTTTAAACCCCGCCTCTCGTGCATGAGGTTGTGCGTTCAAATCCGGGCAAGTACCAATGAGACTTTTTAATTTGTATGTATTTTCTAAGTTTATCTTGGACATCACAGACATCGGTGAAGGAAAACATCGTGAGAAAACCTGGACTTATCAATACTTATAATATTACTAGCTGACTCGCGCAACTTCGTCTGCGTCTCATAATTTGAGATTTAAACTATCCTATCTCTCAAGTTGGATCGAACTGCTCATGGTGTGCGAATTTTATTATAATCGGTTAAGTGGTTTAGGAGTCCATTGAGGACAAACATTGTGACACGAGATTTATATATATTAAGATAAAGCTGAAAAGTTTGTTTGTTTGATTGTGTGTTCGTTTGAACGCACTAATATCAGGAACTACTGGTTCGAATGGAATCAGTCTATTTGTATTGGATAGTAATTTATCGAGGAAGGTTTTAGGCTATATAACATTACGCTACGATTAATAGGAGCGGAGCAGAAATGAATAATGTTACAAAAACGGGGATTTTTTTTTCTTTGTGAGCTTTTTCTCTCTTATGTGACGCAGACGAAGTTGCGTGGGTCAGCAAGTAGTTGAATATAAGTTTTTAATCACCAACCCGTCTTGAGCAAGCGTGATGATCATGATCTATGCTCGTGCCTTCTCTGTTGAGAAGAGGCCTTTGTCCAGCAGTGGGACAGTAATAGGCTGGCATTTGCCTTTCTGTAAGCATGGCTTTTTATGCAAGCTGTATACAACAGATTGAATCTTCTTCTTCCTCCTGGCTATTATCCCAATTTATTTGGGGTCAGCCCTCCTAGTATTTCTGCGCCACACCGCACGGTTGTGGGTTGTCTCTGTCGTTGTGTTGCTCGCCGTCATGTCCTTCGCTAGTGTTCGTATCCAGGTTATTGGTGGTCGTCCACGGCCTCTTTTTCCGTCTGGTATGTTCATGACTCTTTTTGTCATGTGGGCATCATCCCGCCTCATCACATGTCAATCCTTTGTCTGCCTGTCCATGTGGTGTGAATCCTTTGTTCATCCGTCTTCCTCATAGGCCAGCACTCAGATCCATATAGTAGAGCTGGTCTAACTGCTCTTTTGTATACATTGCCTTTGACTTTAATTGGCATACGGGAGTCACATAGAACACCAGACAGCGATCTCCATTTCAGCCAGGCTACCTGGATTCTATTTTGTATGTCTTTTTCTACACAGGCTTTTGGTGCTACAATGGATCCGAGATACTTGAACTCCTCAACTCTGTTAAGGGGTCTATTTTCGACTAAGGGACATGGTATGACATCCACATTAGCTCCGGAAAAGTCGCAAAACTTATACTCGGTCTTCTGTCGACTGACTCTCAACCCTCTCCTCTCCAAAGACTGCTGCCATGCCGTTAGGTCTAATTGCACTTCTACCAATGATTCGGCTATAAGAACAACATCATCCGCATATAGCAGTGACCACGGTGCTGGTTTTTGTATACTTGAAGTAATATAATCCATTACCAGGTTGAATAGTAGAGGGCTCAGGGTCGAGCCTTGATGAACACCTACTCTGACCTCAAATGCTTCACTTGTTCCTGCTGGGCTGACCACTCTTGTAGATACATTGTGGTATAGATCTTTAAGGAGCTGGATGTAATGCTCCGGCACTAACTGTGCTCTCAATGCATGCCAGATAAGCTCTAGCGGAACTCGGTCGAACGCCTTTTCGAGGTCTATGAATATCATGTGCAGGTCTTGTTTGCGAGACTTGTACTTTTCCATTAGTATTTTCACCGAATGAATTGCGTCTGTGGTGCTAACGCCGCTGGTAAATCCACACTGGTTTGGTGTTATGGTTGTTATTTTTGTTAGCCTTTTTACGAGGATACTTTCCCAGATCTTAAGGGTGTGAGAGGTTAGCTTGATTCCTCTATAGTTTCCACAGTCCGCAACATCTCCTTTATTCTTATAGAAAGGTATGAGGTTGCTGGTTCTCCACATCTCTGGCACTTTGGTGGTTCTAAGAATTTCGTTGAAAAGTTTTGTCAGCCACGCTACTCCGGTATTCCCAAGTTTTTTCCATAGCTCGGCTGGAATTTCGTCTGGTCCCGTGGCTTTCCTATTTTTCATCTTTTGGATGGCTGCTTTGACTTCCTCTGGTGAAATAATATCCACTGGACCTTCAGCGTATGGCAGTGCTGTTGGCGGTTCCTGTGGAAACTCCTCGTTGAGAAGTGTTTGGTAGTATTCTTGCCACCTCTCATTTATTTCTTTATTGTTAGTCAACAATTTGCCGGATGAGTCTTTAATGTATTTGTTGCGTTTGATATCTTTTGTCTGATTAGTTCGGAGTTTAGCTAATTTAAATATCTCTGCATCTGTTTTGGCGTTCTCTAATTCTTTATAAAAGTTGTCTTTGGACAATGCTCTTGTTATAGCAACACATTTCTTAGCACTTTTTTTCAATATGTTGTATTCCAGGCGACCCGTCTCCATTTTTGTTTCTTGCCATTTCTTGAAAAACGCTTTCTTTTCCCGTATCAGAGATTTAACATTCTCATCCCACCAACTTGGATCTTTATTGATCCTTAGTTTGCCTTTTGTCACACCTAAAGTAGTTTTGGCGGTTTTCAAGCAAAACTGGTGGAAGTCGTTCCAGAGGGTGTTACAATCTTTTGGGTCTTGCAGTGTGCCTATCAAGTATGCATCTACCTTATGAATAAGTGCAGTGGCTTCGGGTTTGTTTATGTTGTACCATTTTATGCGTGGTCCATATTTTTGGTATTCCTGTTTTTGTTTCCAATTTGGCATTATCAAACAGCCCACAAGAAGTCTGTGTTGGGTGGTTAGTGGTTCCCCTGGTATAACTTTACAGTCCTTGAAATTTTTCAAAATGGTTCGATCGCACAGGAAATAGTCTATTTGTGTGGCCGAGCCACCACTTTTGTAGGTTATTAAGTGTTCGTCCTTTTTTTGAAAATAGGTGTTGACGATCGGTAGGTCGAATTGAGTCGCTAGATTTATTATATCATGGCCCTGGCTGTTAGAAGCGCCGTACCCAAAATTTCCATGGATTGTTGAGTTTTCTGGTGCTTTCATACCCACGTGTCCGTTCAAATCACCTGCTATTAATTTTCTCTCGTCTATGGGTAAGGGTATGGCTTGTAAAAGGTCTTCTAGGCTTCCCCAGAAAACATTTTTTTCTTCATTATCACATCCTATTTGCGGGGCATATACTGAGACTACATTTAATGTTGGTTGGTTATCAAGAGCTAATTTCACGTACATAATTCTATCACTTATTCTTTCTACTTTAATGATTCTTTGTTTTAGTGTTTCGTTGAGGATGATGCCAATTCCGTTCCTAGTTGTTGACGTGCCGTTATACAATAGTTGATAGTTCATACCAATGTCCCTGGATTTTGAACCTTTCCATTTGAGTTCTTGTACACAACAGATATTAATATTTCGCCTATGCAGTGTATTCGCCAGTTCTTGGCTGCGTCCAGTCAGGGAACCGATGTTCCATGTGGCTATGCGCATGTTATTTGCGCTGCGTCTTGATTCGTCGCTTGCAGGGAACGCCTTAGCATTTTTCGCATGTGATCGCATCTGACCGTCGCTTAAGGGGGACGCCCTAACCGTTATACTCTTTCTCTTGTGTTGTGCTTTCATACTAGGAGATTATTTTATGTTGGCGATGTGTTTTTACAGCCGGTTGCCACCTGACGCCAAGACTGTCACCTTCTTCTAGGGTGCGAGTGCCGCCGTTGGCTCATTTTGAGCTCTTCCGCCGCCATCTCTTCTGGAGTGCTCCAGCCTAAGCACCCAGCACTGTCCACGACCTCTACTCCAAATATGTTGAAGAAGCCCGCAGCAGGAGTTTGATAACGGAGTTTCCTTCTCCGGCCTGTTGGTCCGCGGGAGGTATTTTATTTCCCTCCTACCCGGCGTGGCGCCGAGCCTTCCCCTATCCGCCACCTGGGGACGCACAACAACATATGGGGACGTACAACAGATTGAATAATGGAAAAAAAACAGCAAAGTGCGAGTCGGACTCGGGTATGATAGATTCCCTACCATCGTAGTAAGAGCCCTTTCATTTGAATTTATTTTTATTATTTGTTGTTGTAGCGACAACAGAATATATTCACACAACAGATTATGTGAAAATTCCAACAGTCTATCTTCTGGATCGTGAGATGCAGATGCTATTAGACGGACAGACAGACGAATGGGCGGACAGCGGAGGCTGTAATAAGGTCCAAGAACCACGATCACAAAGCTAAATTATTTATATTATCTTTGTTCTGAAGGTGTTTTTTTATACGAGTTTTCTACCGCAGACATGGTAGTCCGCGCTTTTATTTGAATTTACTAGCTGACCCACGCAACTTCCTCTGCGTCACATAAGAGAGAAATACGATAGGAAAAAAAAACCCCGTTGTTGCAACATTTTTCATTCCTGCTCCGCTCCTTATAATCGTAGCGTGATATTGTATAGCCTAAAGCCTTCTTCAATAAATGGACTATCCAATGCAAATATATTTTTTGAATTCGAGCCCGTAGTTCCTGAGATTAGCGCGTCCAACCAAACAAACAATCTCTTCTGCTTTATAATATTCTAGTAATATTATAAAGCAGAAGAGATTGTTTGTTCTGACCCGCGCAACTTCGTCTGCGTCACATAAGAGAGAAAAACACAAAAATCTCCGTTTTTGCAAAATTTTTCATTCCTGCTCCGCTCCTTATGATTGTAGCGTGATGTTATATAACCTAAAGCCTTCCTCAATAAATGGACTATCCAACTCAAAAAGATTTTTTCAATTCGAACCAGTACTTCCTGAGATTAGCGCGTTCAACCAAACAAACTCTTCTGCTTTAAAATATTAGTATAGATTATGGAAGTATAGATTGTTTGCTGTGTTTGAATTCTTATAAACTACGATCGCGCTCCAACATAAGACACGTTACACTAAACTAAGCTAATAATGAGTACCTAACTTAAAATCTACGTGTAGGCTAACATAATTGCCTATATTTTGAAGTTGTAATTTAGGACAGCCTTGTATCTCTTTTCTAGAAATTCCCAGATAATATTAATCCAGTTATACTGAAATAAATTAAAGGACTAATTAGTTTCGCTCAACGCTTTCACATCGCTTTGCAAGCCCTTCTGATGAGCAATTCAATCAATTGGCTTCATAAATTCGACCCAGCGTATAATTTTATATTGACAAAATCAAAGTGGAATACTCCGCATTTAACATGGAATATTAATCCAACTTTACCTATATGGACGCGGAATTTAATTGAACGTAAGTTGTGGAAAAGCCGGTAAATGACCCACATTTTCGCTCATAAAGTAACTAATAAATGTCATCAATATTTTCGTTTAATATTCGAAATTCAAATACAATAGGTACTGGAATTTTTTGACGAAATTGAAATCAGACAAATGGCGATCGTAGTAGACCTTTGCATAACCTAATCGGCCAGTGTTTTTAAAAACTTATTCAACGAATTTCTATTCTAGATAGTGTTGGGCATTACCAATAAGAATGCAAATTCAAAAGATTTTTCATGTTTAGATTTTATTTTACGAAATTAAATAAAAATCCGCAAATCGCAAAACTTTGAAGGGTTAAAGAAAGAAAGAAAGAAAGAAAAAGCATTTATTAGCCCGTACAGGACAAAACACATCAAAATTATCAGTATAAAACTTACACAGAAAAAAAAAACAAATATTATATTTAAAAATTAAAAGAAACGAAACTCGTCCTGTACGAGGCCAAAAGGCTCCTTCCTATCTCAGCATGGTGCTGTAACATTAAAAAAACGTCACAGCGCTGGTATTCTGAAAGGGCCCAAAGTGAAGGTGATGCTACGGTTACGGTACGGTTACTACGGTTAGGTTGGTTGGTAGGCTTAGGTCCATGTTCACTGAAAAAATAACAGTCTGATTATCTTAAAACAGCTGTCACTGTGACATGTTCCCATACAAAAATGTGTTTTAAACAGCTGTTTTTAGATAATCAGAGCGTCATCTTTTTGGTGAACACGGACCTTAGTATAACACACGTACATTGCCCCAGTTATCTATGTCCTAACGTCTCGAGTATGAGGGGCCAACTGTATTGGAATCAATCGGGCACAAATCTGGGGTGTGGGCTGATACGGATAAACTGATGTTGTGATCTCATGCTCAGCAGTTGTACTAAATAAATAAAATATCGCTGAACAATACACGCAGCGCCATCTGGTGCCACACTAAGCAAGGCTTGTGTCGTGGATACCAGATGGTTGATATACTACATAATATACTTTTTGTTTGTAAATACATACTTATTATACATACAAACATCCATGACTCGGAAACAAATGTCCATGCTCATCACACAAACATTTGCTCCTACCAGGATTCGAACCCGGGACCCTAAGAACGCAAGGCAGCCTCACTGCCACTGCGCTATTCGGGTCGTCATACTGGCGATCATTATATGAAATTTAAATGATGTGATGTATACAGGGTGAAAGTGGAATGGACATTGACTCTCAAACGGTAACCACGTGTTCAGTACATCATTCTGAACATCAACCACATAGAAGTTCTTCATCTGTAATTTTAAAAAAAAGTGCAATACCTATACGTCAAAATGTATAGAACCTGCTGATTTGCTTATTAATTATCTATGAAAAATTTCGGTAAGGGGAATTTTTAAAATGATAATGAACAAATGATGTAAGGATTAAGTGCGTCCGTACGGTGTCTTTACCACCCTGTATACACATCACATGAAACATTAATTCCCATGATAAATGTAATAAAATACCTGACCAAATTAAAAACTTGCCATGACAAAAATTCAAAAAATGTTTGACAAAATTACTTTTAGACAAATGTTACTATTCAGTGCAGGATTTTTTGAATGACATTTCTATGTGACATCTCAATAATTATAATTATATTAATTTGTATTATATTTGCATGCTATGTTATGGCAGAATGTACATGGATCCTATTTATAATTTAACATCTTATTTTTATGTACCTACATTCTAAGCAAATAAAGACCTATTCTATTCTATTCTATTCTACTATTGAAATTCATGCAAAACCACGAAGAACACTACATTAACCAAGAATTATGTACTCCACAAAACGAATAAAAACATTCATTTCCATAAAAACGGGACCGCACTATAATTACGCTACATACCTACGCTCCTACCTACCTCCCTACGTATCGTGAGAGTGTAGTATAAACCGTTAGTAGTGCAGGGTATGAAAATGCAATGGTGAGGGGAAAAAGCTCGCCGGCCATTACGCGGGCGATTTGATTAAGCTACGGATAATGAAATTTCCGACGGAAAATTGTGTTGGGCCCTCAATATTATTATAGTGGGAAGGTTGTGGGTGTTGTCATCAGATATTAGAGCCGGGTTGCGGGACTGTTCGAAAGAGATACCGTAGCCGCGGAGCATAAACGGCGAGGAAGGAACATGGATGGGTTTTAGTCAGTAAAAGTGTGACACTCCCTTCCGCTCCGCCCAGAGTAGGAAAAGTCATTTGGGGATTACCCACCCAAAAAAAACAAAAGAAAAGCAATTAGGGCTGTAGTACATACGCTGAAATATATTCAGATAGACATTTTACTGCCCTGTTAGTCTCTTGGTCGCAAACACGACCGCTGTCTATAGGATCTTGGTGCAGATTCCTCATCATCATCATCATCGTTTCAGCCGAAAGACGTTCACTGCTGGACATAGGCCTCCTCCAAGTGTCACCACATTGTCCGGTCTCGTGCGACTCGCATCTAGCGGATTCCCGCAGCATGCAACGTCTTTCAGTTCGTAGTCGCCACTCCAAAACTTTTCGGCCCCATTGGCCATCCGTTTTGCAAGCAATGTGTTTTGATTCCTGCATTAGGACAAGCCTGCCACACTTTTCCTAAACCACTGGAACTCCTCAAAGCGAGACCAACCAGTGGCGACCACTAGAAAAGCACTGAAACAATGAAGCTCGACGAAGTCCCAGAAAAACAGTTTTAGGCGCGGGTCAAATACAAGTGGTGTATGAAGTATGGCGGCGGCTTTGCACTTCCTCGCCGTCCGCGCACCATACGCCATACGTACGCCACTTGTATTTGACCCGCGCTTTAACTGTCTATGATCCTGCAACGACATTAATCAGAAAATAATTGTGAAGGTGTAGGCAAACCATCATTTCCACTTCCTGATCCTGGTTTAAATTCTCAAGTCTTTTTTTGTTTTTTTTTCAGTTAGGAGTCTCAGAAGCAGCACAGAGATAATAAGTTAGTGATGTGACGCCCAATGTTTCGTATAGCACGTTAAACGTTTGGTCGTACAGGATGGCCTTCCCATCGAAGTACAATATCAATAGAATAATTTGAGTATTCCAATGTTTGGAGAGCATCGTGAGGAAACCGGCATGTCCTGGAACCAAAAAATCCGAAGACATGAGGCCCGCGAAGTAGATTATAGCCAGATTCTCTCTCATAGAGAGTAGGCCTGTGTCCCAACAGTGGGAAAATTAATAGGCTGATGATGATCATGAATGTTTCCGCACTCACTAGTGCATTTGCGCACTATAACGATGGTGAGGAAACTCAACAACACCTTGATTTTTGACTCTCATTATATTTTTATAGTAATCGTTGCAGGTATAGTCACAAACTAAACATATCTTAAAATATATGTAAATAAATCAACGCAACTGTAATACCATTATATTATAAACTATATTCCAGTAATCATTTCAAAGAACATTTCATAATTATAATTATTAGCAGAGTGACTACTCAATAGATATTATATTCAATAGAGCAAGCACTGGATATCAACTATTTGGAAATCAAATGATAAGTCTCTTTGGTACTAGATATAATCATAAATTATGCTTTCCAACATTGAAATTCATGTTGGTAATTGTTTTTGGCATTTGTGCTAATTTAGTATTGAAATAGGATTATTTCTAAAGTTTAAAGCTGCAGTTTGCATTGTTTTCAGCTTATTGATATGCGCTGAATGCGAAAAACCATTTGCTAACTGTAACTGTTAGTTATTATGCCAACCTGTCTACGACTCATAGCTATCAGTGTTTTTATAAACAAAGTTACCTTGGAATATCCTATCCGCGTCACCTATTTGTTACTCGGAGGACTGTGATTCATAGAAAAAACTAAGAAAGCTTTTCTCTGACGTTTTGTGTCTATCGATCCGTAAATTAAATGACAAACAGTTAAATATAGCAACCTTCCGTTACCTGTTAGTAATTTTTAGAAAATGGCCCTAAGAAGGACAGTTTACCACAATTATTATTTACAGATAAATAAAAGATAAAATAATTGGGGTTTTTATTTTGTTACGATCACATGACACGTAACATTACTCAGTCAATATCTTCTCCTTCCTTACTCTCTCTACCATTTGTCATTGACTAGATAGGTACAGCTTCTGAATCTCAACTATATTGAACTTTGGCATTCGAAACACTGCCTATAGTGTTATAAATTATCCGAACGTGATGGTAGGAAACCTTTCGAAATTCTTATCGACTTTTCCTATTGAATAAGTTTGCCTTTACGTCTAGACTACTCAATATGTGTGATATTTTTCTTAGAAGGATTTTCAGGACGGAAATGAAACACAAATATGGATACAGTCTGCTGTCTGTATAAGATGATATCGACATCTTCATCTTCGCTGGAAGGCTGCTAGAAAGTGGATTTCAATTTGGTGGACTGGGTTCAAAAATATTCAAAATGTTTCAGTAACCGTATTCAAATCATTATCAGCGTGAGACAGTAAACTATTACAAACACTAAAATGTCATGTATAACTTGTATCGAAGTATCAGTTTGACTACGTCAATGTCATTTAAATGACAACTGAGTGCAGCTCAAAGGATGACTCACGGTAGACCGAGCCGGGTCCATGACGAGTGCCGGCTGTAGCACAATTCATTGTCCGTTGCTCGGTAGCGACTCGGAAGCGTGAGTGTGTCCATACTAAATTGCACGGTCGACACTCGGCTCAGACCCGACACGGTCTAGCGTGAGTCAAGCTTTAAACTAACTTCACAAATACACCGGCTTAGTTGGCCAAAATATTTAAAGAAGAAAGGCTTTATATCAAGTTGGCTATATACTTATTTAAATACTTATAACCATTATATTAAAGGACAATAAAGTAGGTACTTTTTGCATAATCTCCTTGCCCAATTGTATTTGCCTAAATATGATCCTTATGAAAAAATAATTAAAGCTCTAACACCCTTCCTTTTACAACGGTAATCTCACGGCAATTAACACGACATTATTAAAACCCTACACGCCCAAATAGCTCGCAGAGATTTCACTTCATCCCCTGGGCATATGCACCGTAAAAATAATTACGCACTGCACAGAATCCAGGGAAGCTTCGCAGATAAACCATGGTCCATATACACTCTGTGCCTGCAAGGTAAAATATGGGTAAGTTAAATTTTTAGTATTTCAAGCAAACATTTAAATCTTTACGATGTTAGCTAGTGTGTGTGTCATGATTAAGTGTTTACATTGAGAAGAGTGAGTTCACTCAACCTGCATAGAACAATTACTTGTTGCAATTTGCAGTATTAAGCCTTTTCCTGCCCATGAGCCACATATGGTTAAGAGCGATTGCATAACTATTGTCTTTTTTCGAGCACAGTGATGAACGAGATTAATAATTTTGTGAACTAAACTGAAACGTGGTAATTTTGCGACGTGGTGGAAAATGTAACGAGTTAAATCATTTAATTTGGCTACCTAATTATAAAAAAAACGCACATCTTTCACTCGATACCATATTCATCATATCATTTCGTTCTAAAATTGTGGGCTAGTTGTCTCATGTCCATGAAAAGTCACTGATCAACTTTCTATTTTTCTTGACATCTTCTGGTACTCCAAGTCTAAAACTGTGCCGGATTACTTATTTAAATCTCACGTGCTACAACGTTACATAACATCGTTCAATATTTCCACTGATTTCAGAAGTTTATTTTTCTAACTTACCACCCTTTCAGCTCACGCACAGCAGCACCGCACAATACGAAATCCACGTTGTAATTATAAATCATTCGGACCACGTCCGTTTAAACAGCTTACTATATTTAAATTTTATTATAATCTCTGCTTTTGAAACGGTCCCTGTTTAAACCTGCGGCTTTTCGGTGACTGCCTCTTAAGCTTTGTGCTTACATAGAAAATAGAGTGTACAGCATTTCCATCGTTTTCCGAGTAAAAATGCATTTACGTAGCTCCTGTTTGCGTTTCATTGCTTATTCGAATTTTTCGCAGAGAATTTTATACCATGTAGTATGAAATGTGTGTTTTAAAGTTTAAGTGAAATTGTGTTTTTATGTTATGAATATTTATGGCATTATACCGACATTGTAATAAAACTGCTGTTCTCCAATTTATATGTACATATTTATTTCGATGCTACATAATGTTGGGGTTCCAAACAACCAGTTCAACAATACATTATTTTAGCTAAGGTACTTTTATAGATATTGCTATACAATGTATGTGCCTCTGACCCCAGTGCGTGCCAAACGAGCTCACACGTAGGTACTTTTTTTTTTCTTTTTTTTAAACCCGCCAAAACGGGACACAACACACCGCCAGCTTTACCACAGATAATCAATCAAATTCCACCGTCGGTGTTGCGAGCGCATTTAGTCAATTGCAGTCTAATACCTAAATCGTTTCAAATAATTATAATTCACATTGAAACCTAACAATAACAACAGCCTGTAAATGAATATGGGTTTAGTTTAGAACGTTCCAGAATAGACCAGACAAACGTGTTGGTGTGTTCATACTTGCTGTTTTTTAATGGTTCAGGTACCTTTAATTATTAAGTACAGCACGTAGGTATATTTTAATTATTAACACATAAGCAAAGGTTTTAAAATAAAGAAAAGTGGCAAAAAGCTTCTGTCTCGGAAAATAAAAACTTAAAATTATCTTCTAATATTAATTTAAGTATTAACAAACAAAAGACGTAATATTCAGTCTCAAAAAAAAAAACATAATAGCAAGTCAAATGAATTAATGAGTCGTCTAAAATAAAACAATGGGGCAATGAAAAAAAAGGAATTAAATCTCGTTCGGGAGACTTCCGCTAATCGCCAACAGAAGTTTGTATTGGGGCTTCCCTTTGTAGTCTTTGTATTGAAGGTACATCAGAAAATTAAGGCTTTTATTTATCTTTAATCTAGAGTAGTGTTACATCGGACCTACTAGAACATTCGAGAAAGCACGTGATTACAGTATGCGTACTCTCTAATTTCGAGTGCGTTCCATCATTATTAATTTTAAAG
Organism: Xestia c-nigrum; assembly: GCA_916618015.1. NCBI lineage: Eukaryota > Metazoa > Arthropoda > Insecta > Lepidoptera > Noctuidae > Xestia > Xestia c-nigrum. The sequence continues at coordinate 9,135,666 of OU745258.1, read as the reverse complement.
TTTGGTAGGTACAAATTCTCCACCTATTTATAAAAAGACATTATAATTTCGATATTTGTTTGTTTTGTACAAGTAGCATAATATTACCTACTATTCTTTTGTTAGTGTTTTTGATGAAGCAGTTCTATAAACCTCTAGATTATTCGGTAGTTAGGAGCTCGTAGCTGAATAATAACAGGTTAAACCGCACTTGCCTAGATTGATTCGTGGTTAGGTGACAACCCAGTACCCACCGAGATCCCTCCGTGCCTCAGAAAGCGAATTAAGCGTTGGTTCCGGCTGTCATTTTTAAATTTTTGACAGTCATCAGAGGTAGTCAGTGGAAATCTGATCAGTCTTAACAGTAACAACTGGGTTCTGTAGGTCAGATAGGCAGTCGCTTCATGTAAAATACCGGTATTCAGCCGCATCCGGTTAGACTGGAAGCTGTTAAGGCTAGACAGGTGACGTTATAGTAGTTTATAATCATTTGACCTTATGTCAAGGATAAATAACCACGATAGTCTTGAAATATACCTAAACCTTATTGTGGGCAGGGAAACTGAGGATGTTACGTTAAAAAATTTCAATGACTCAGCATGTACATGATTAGATAATTAAAACAAGCGCAAGTTAAAAGGTACTTTCAGCACTGATTTCCAATTAATACTGTTACACTGAAACAATGGTAAGGGCGGTATTAATTTCAGTATTTATTTGAAGACGCAACAAAGTTAACGTTCTCCCAAACAACTTTACAGTATGAAAGGTTGTGACATGGCAACAGGGGAATAATAGTAGATTGTATCATAAGGGAGCAAAATAATATTTTTACGGCGAGGGCGCTTTTTTGAATCCAGAGCGAAGTGAGGGATTCTAGAGTAGAATCCCGAGCGTAGCGAGGGATTCTTTAGTAGAATCCTGAACGTAGCGAGGGATTCAAAGTACGTCGCCCGAGCCAAAAATATATTTTGCGCCCGAGTGATACACTCTACTTTTCATCACCCACTATGAGAAAATAAAAGGCGCCTCATATTTTATTGTAATATTGATATTTAATGAAACAGAGTAACAACTAAATTGAAATTAAGTAGTATCTAATAATAAAACAACTAAAAACTTATATTTACATTTGAGACATTTTCACAATTTTGAAAATTAATTGTTACAGTTTTATTAGGAATAGAGATTGTTGTAGATTTAATTTTATTCTGCGTGTTTGAAATAATGTCAGAATGTGGCTCATTTTGAGGAAAATGTGACGGTGAATCTCTTTGTTTGGATGTAGATGGGCGCGGCGACAGTGGCATGGATGGATTAACTGAAGGTTGCAATTTAATGTTTTCCACGATGCGTTCACATGTTTTCGCCTTGTTCTCAATGGAATCTTCTATATATCCCTCTGCTACAGCACTCGACTTCCATCCTCCATGTCGCTTGAGAACAGTTAAGTCCGCTCCAGAATCTGCCAACAGGGTAGCAGAAGTGCGACGAAAACAATGTCCTGTATATAGCTTGATATCTGGTAACTTCAAATAAGTAGCGATTTCTTGTGGCATGTAAGAAATTTTATTTTTTCCCATAACTTGTTTGAAGCACTTGCCATTTTGATAACGGATGAAAAACCGATTGGTCTTTATATCAGCAGGACGCAGGTCCAGGTATTTCTGTACAATAGTTTTGTATTCTCCTCGGATTACGAAGGATCGGTCAATTTTTGTTTTTGTGTCTGTCAGCTTTACTAACAGTAAATTATCCGAGTGATTTTCGACATCATCAACAGTTATTTTTAAAAGTTCATTGCCACGACAAGCTCCATGTACTCCGAAAATTAAAGCCACCTGTAACAAAACCGAATGTGAATAAGACAAGTACCTATCTATCGAAGTACAGGTTACAATAAAATGCGCATTTTAAAACACTGGTTATACTTTACTAATCCACCATATATACATACATAGTTACTTACTTTTACGGCAAGAAAGATGTTGTCGGGTGCCTCATTAAGGAAAGTCTCCACGTTTTTGACTGAGAACACTTTGGATTTTTTAGGTTTAAATCCATCAGACATCCTCTTCAGATACGCTATTAATTTCGAATATGTGTCCAGTTTTACGTCGTTATTAGAACTGACTGTTGATTTTAGCATTGAGTAGGCACTCCAAAGTGTGGAAGGTTGTTTAGTTTTGGCTAAGTACTGGAAGTAGGCCAAAAACACAGATTCTGAAAAATTCTTGGCGCCTCTTGAATTTCTCCATTCAATAAAATTACCATAAGCTTTCATATATTTCTCCCGGGATTTTGCAGGTAGTAGATTATCCATCACATTTCTTGCGTCAGTTCTAATACTATCAGGAGTTAATTCTATACTTTCACTGTCACTTGAAGAACTCATTTTTCAAAACAAAATCATGAATTTCTATCAATCCGTGAAAATTGACGAAAACGCGGGCTATAGTTCGCGCGTTTTTAATTTTATTTCTTTTTTTTTTTGTATTCAGCCGGCGCGCGGCGCTACTATGGGCCGTCGCACCAGCCAGTCTTTATTCAAACAATATTTGCGTTCGATTTCTTGGGCGCTGAACACAAGATGTTCCAAATTCAAAAAGTGCGCGGCAAAGATAATTGCGGCGCACTTATAAAGAGGATTAAAAACTCATTACTGCCCGCTAAAAGTTTCTTATAGAAAACACCACCTTTGGGTGCACTTAAAGGCGAACCAAGTCGTCTTTTTCGAATAGATGGGATGAAAAATTAATGAAGTTGTTCATTAAACTTAAGTGGGATTGTCACTAATGTCTGCCCAAGTAGCAGACCAGGGGAATAATTATCTAGCAAACCATCAAATAGCAGCCGTAATTAATTGATAACGAACTTAATTTGGGTATTATTAAGAGTTATATTGCTAGTTCTGTAAGCAAAGCCTTCTAGACAAAAATACAGGGTGTAAACCACCTCATCACAAAGTCGTTAACCAAGCATTCTGTACATCAAACTAACTAACTAGTAACTTTAAGCAAAAATATTGCTGCTTATATAAATCATGTTTTGTGGTAGAACTCAATGTAACGCACTTAAAACATGTGCTGATGGATGGATTGAAGTACGGGGGTCTTGGAGGTGTTCAAAGTTAAAATCTTACAAAAAAAAACTTGTATTTATAACAAAACTTGTCAAAACATTGTAATTTTGACCCCCCGTATTATCTCCGTAACTAGAAGGTTCCCAGGTATGGTGTGGAACAAAAAAATGATCGCAATTATGGGGAGAATAAGTGCCTTTCGGCTTCGTGAATAAGTGTTTTACACCCTTTATACTTACGCATGCCTATGTTTCAGCCCAGAAGTATTTCAGCTAGTCTTACCAAGGGATAGAGGGGGGGAGGGGGTCTTATCATGTTAACCAGGAACTAGGTTATGCAGGTCAGATAGGTGGTAAGCTCTATGTAAAGTACTGGCATTTAGCTGCATCCGGTTAGGCTTGAAGCTTACTCCAACTACAAAAGTCAAATAAATATGGTAATTATAGGACAATGCCAAAATTTCGAATGGAATGTCTATTTTGTAAGACGTGTCATGTTTCATAAAATAAAAGGCATAATCAATGCTCAACTTTATTTGATCTCATTTAGGTTTATAGGGCAAAAAAATGTTGAGACCTACATTTTAAAGTAGGTCTCGCTAAATAACTGCATAAATTATGTGGCTTGGTACATAAAAAGGAAACTTTATACCGCACATAAACATACATCATTATAAGCACACACAAAGTTTTATTATAAAATTAATGTAAGCGGTAAAAGTAACAAAAAGCTTGTGTTTATAACGTTAACTCCTATAAAGGAAAGAAATATGGAACTTTGTGTAGGTACCCTTTTTAAAGGCAAGGTCGACCCGTTACTATATAATATTATAGGGTAGTAATATAAACTTCAACTTTTTATGAAGCAGTTTATTTGACAATGTTTTTTTTTTTTAATTAAATTTACCTACTTTATAGGCGTCGTTTTTTTCTCAAACATAAACTGTGAATGTACTAATACCAGCTACACACGTTACGAAAAATCGTTACAATCGGAGGGTACAGTTCAAACTGCGACGATAAATCTACATGTGTGTATGAGAAAAATTGTACAGTTGTTTCGATTTTTTAGAACACTACCGCACTACGAAACTCAGTACTCAACTCGTCTGCAGGAAGTGCGTGTGAGAGACGAGGATAGATCCGTCCGTATGTACGAAACGTTAGGGAGTAGGGCCTCTGTGCAGTTTAACCTGTACCGTCCGATCGTAGCGATTTCTCGTAACGTGTGTAGCTGGCATAAGAAATATGGCTACTTTTATTAGATATAGGTATGCATAATGTATAGATAATGTTTTTTGTTGCTGCGACTACTTAGATAAATCCATCGTAAATTACCTTCCTTCAGATCACAGCGGACAGACTGTTGCTTTCGCGTCTAATAAACAATTACAAAGAATTCAGATTCAAACTAGACAAATAACACCCAGTAATTTAGAAAAGTTTAATAATAATTTAATTAGCAAGTTAAATATACCAGGCCATATTGGAAACAATGTAAATGAATTGTATGAAGAATTCTTTTCGGTAGTGCACACCGAGTTCAATAATACTTTAAAACAGAAAACTAAAACTATTGCCCCAAAGTTTATATTCAGTGATTGGGCAACACAGGGTATTAGGAAAAGTAGGGAACGATTGTTTGAGCTATACGGCCTTAAGCCTTATATCAACACAGAAACGTTTAGTAAATATGTGGCTACTTACTCGAAAATTTTTAAAAACTCTTGCAAGATAGTCAAGTCTCTTTTCATTAGCCACAAGATAAAATCAGCCGATAACAAAATAAAGACGATTTGGAAAATTATCAACAGTGAGACCAATTGATCTAAAAAAACAAGTAATGACATAACACTAGAGACCGCACATGGTCTCGTGAGCTCTAATAACGAAGTCGCTGAAGAATTTGTAAATTTCTTTACCAGTATCCCACTTAAATCTACTGAAACCTTAAATTCCTCTCCCTTGCTCTCTATGGATTTATTGAAGGCGAACGTTTCAGCCTGTTCAAATGAATTTAAATTTCATCATGTAAACCCCATTACAATCATAAAAGCTTTTAAGCAAATCAAGATCAAATTAACTGAAGATCTATGGGGTATGTCTATCAAAGCCTGTACCTCAATTGTTGAGACTGTAGCGCCGTATTTAGCCTCAATATTTAATTTGTGCGTAGATCAAGGGGTCTTCCCGGATCTAATGAAATTCAGTAAGGTAATACCGCTTTTTAAATCCGGAGACGGTAAAGACACCAACAATTATAGGCCCGTGTCCGTGTTGCCGGTTTTCAGCAAGGTGTTTGAAAAGATAATGCTCAATCAGATGCTTAACCATTTTAACACCAATAAAATCTTACACGAACAGCAGTATGGTTTCACCAAAGGACGTTGTACGACTGACGCCGGTGTCACTTTATTAAAACACATTTTTACTGCATGGGAAGAGGCACAAGATGCCATAAGAATCTTCTGTGATCTCTCGAAGGCATTTGATTGCGTAAATCACGAAAACCTTATTTTGAAGCTTGAGCATTACGGTTTAGGTAAACTTGCGCTCAGTTTAGTAAAATCTTATCTGAATGATAGACAGCAGCATGTACAAGTAAAGGGTGTAAATTCGATGGGTTTCAAAGTAAAAATGGGTGTACCACAAGGTTCGATATTGGGTCCCTTCCTTTTTTAGTATACATTAATGACCTACCCCATTTATTTAACAACCATCCGCAAATGGTGTTGTTTGCTGATGATACTTCTTTAATATTTAGGATAAACAGACGTGCCACAAATCTTGACGACGTAAATTTCGCCCTACTGCAGGTTCATAATTGGTTTACCGCTAATAATTTAGTACTAAATGGGAATAAAACTAAGTGCATAAGATTTGCTTTACCAAATGTCAAAAGTAGTGATTGTGACATAGTATTGAATCAAGAGAAACTTGAATTTGTCAATAAAACGGTTTTCTTGGGAGTTACGCTCGACCACAGGCTACTATGGGGTCCTCATTTAACATCTCTTGCAGGCCGGCTGAGCTCAGCAGCGTATGCTGTTAGAAAAATCCGTCAATTTACTGATGTTGATACGGCGAGGATAGTCTATCTTAGTTATTTTCATAGTATTATGTCATACGGTATTTTACTATGGGGACGGGCTGCAGACATCGAGTCTATTTTTATTCTGCAGAAAAGAGCCATCAGAGCCATTTATGAATTACGTAGACGCGATTCTCTAAGAGAACTGTTTAAGGAAATTAATATCATGACAGTACCTTGTCAATACATATATGAAAACATCATGTATGTTAGGAAAAAATTGCATTTATTCAGTAAAAGAGGTGACAGACACCACTATAATACTAGAAATAGGGACCAACTAGTTCAGCCAGGTTTCAGGCTTGCTAAAGTAGATTCATCTTTCATGGGGTTCTGTTTAAAATGTTACAATAAAATACCTCCCCACATTCTACAACTGAATGAGACGAAATTTAAATCTTGTGTAAAACGCACACTATGTAGGCAAGCATATTATAAGCTGGGAGATTACATTGAGGATAAAAATGCTTGGCTAAATGCTGGTCCTGCTCCGCAACCATAGCTGCATAGGTGCAAACTTATTGGACAATAATTATTGTGGTAGCTGCAGAAGATTGTAAAAATATTCTTGCATTGTATAGATTCCATCTCTTAGTATTGTATAATTGCATAGCACATGTGTGAGTACCATGTACTGTAAAGCTACCATTTGCATTTAGTTATCTTTCATTGACTTGAATATGCCTTGGTGGCTGAGAGAATGTCACGCTCGCTTAAATGTCTTGCTGATGGTGGCGGGTGGGTCGGGTCATTTAGTTCCCTTCAATATGGTTGAATTGAATGGCGCTGATCCATGCGTCATGTTCGTGAACGGGCGCTGTCAGTCGGGACTGGTCATCTCTTAGCTGCCATGGATCATTTGAATTGCTTTATTTTATAAATTGTTGATTTATTTCTTTTTTTACTCTGGACGCTCTTATTCTGCACGTCTTTCTACATCGTTCTCACATATATGTATAATCTCAACATGAAAGATGTAACCAAGATTTTGTAAGAACATTTTTGATTGAAAAGAGTGTCCATGGAGTTTCTTGCCCGTTCTTCTCCATAGAGATCTACGCTAGGGAATGGGCAACTACAGTACATTCTCAAGTTATTATGCCTTGTGTCTGTGACTGTAGCCTTTTTTTTTTTGTTTTATCGACATTCAAAAGTGCCGTAATGGTCTAGTTGAAATAAATGATTTGAGTTTGAGTTTTTAGTTTGAGTTTGAGTTTGAGCATGGAAGAGATGATTGTTTGAAGAAATTAAAAGCATCGTATAGTCCAGTATAAAAATAAAAAACAAACCTTTAATACGATAAATTCAGAGGTATAACTATCTACCACTTTCTTTATACATTCGATGATAAATCAATTACCACACAACTTTTCTGAGAAGTTGTGGGGTAATCGGTCGTGGTACTGGGCCAAGGAATGAGGAAAATATGGTGAGATAAGTTCTGAGTATGAATGTAGATAAGAGTAAAGGTGGTCTGTGGAAATCCAAAGAACGATGAATGGACTATGTGAAGGAAAGGATGATATAGCATGAAAGGAGGTAAGAAGGTCTTTCATGACATGACGGGTTAGAAAGAAGTATGGAAGAAGGGGGCTGTTGTAGTCTATGGTTCTTTGTTTAAAGGGGCCGACTCAAAGCACTGCATGCAGGGCCCTGCTTGCAGGGACACTGGCAATCGTATTGTGTGTATGCATGCAGGGCCGATATTTTAATTGTTCACCCTGCCGCAGGGCTTTAAAATATCGGCCCTGCATGCATACACAGACACACAATACGATTGGCAGTGTCCCTGCAAGCAGGGCTCTGCATGCAGTGCTTCGAGTTGGCCCCTTTAGTTGATAGTTTTCTCTATGTCTTTAAAAGCAGTTAGATGTCGTTCTTTTGTTCTCTGCTTGTCAATTGTGTCTTTACTCAATAATGCCCGGTTCCTATAAACAAGAAACGAGTCGTTTTGCTTACGGACAGTTAAATTTTTTACGAGACGTATGTCAAAACCGTTCCTATATAAAACGTTTCGTTAATAAGTTACCGATACATCAGTACCTACGGATGGGAGGGTTCCGAATAACGATCCGTAACCCAAATGTACGCAGATGTCGAGCGATGGTGTTCCTATAATAATAACGAAACGTCAACGTGCTGTCAAAGTTACGAGTCGTTTACAATTTGTTTACCGGCCGATTTCGGTCGGTTGTCCACAAAAGTTTTAATTATTCTGCGTTATTTTCTTGAAATATTTGTAAAATGTCTCGTTCAGATAGTGATTTAAGTGATTTAGAAAGGTTATCGGACTGGAGCAACTCCGAATCAGATGAAGAAAGTGGTTCTAACCAACGGAATTACAAAACGAGGGTCAATCATTTTAGTATCTTGGATAATAGTGAATTCCAAGTTAGATTTCGGCTAGATAAGCCGTCTGTACAAAGTTTACTCGTCGAAATTAATCCGCATTTAAAAGTGAAGGGAGCCAGGTATGTATTTCTCAAACTAACCTTAAAATATTCATTTGAAACAACCAAAAAACCATCATTCATTACGCATTTTACTCTTATAACATTAATATGGAATATCTTTCTTTTAGGAACCATGGCATCCTCTTCAACAACTATTATTAACTTTAAGATTTTATGCATTATGGACAATGCTAATATCAGTGGCTGACTTTGTTGAGGTATCTAAATCTTCGGCTTGTCGTATAGTATTTGATGTAAGCTGTGCTATAGCACGTTTATACAACAAATACATATACATGCACCCAGATACAGAAGAAGATTTTTATGAAATTGCCCGCATCCCACGGGTTCTTGGAGCAGTTGATGGTACACACATCAGAATTCCATCACCGTGTAAGTTTTTGTTGTATCTTCTAGGTAGGTGTTTCTTTTAATTCATCAAACCTTGTAAATCATAATGATAAGATTCGAATTGAATTCAGTACCTATGCCTAAATTTGCTGTTTTTTTCAGCTCAGTGTGAAAGTGGGTTATACGGAAACAAATGGCTGCTTGCAGACAGCGCATATCCAATGAAACCATACCTATTAACACCTTTGTTAAACCCTCAAAGTAGAGGGGAACAGCTTTATAATGAAGCCCACATTCGAACTAGAAACTGTATTGAAAGGTTTGTTCATTCTGACTTGTCTCGGGTCTCTTGGTCTCATGCTCCATGTCGGACAGTGTTATTGCTATCCCAAAGATAACTATTATTTTTTATTGATTCCAGGTGCTTTGGAGTGTGGAAAAGGAGATTTCCAGTAGTAGCTTTGACATTGCGTTTGAGTCTGCTACGAGCCAAAGCAGTAATCATAGCTACTGGTGTGTTGCATAACATCTGTCGATTGAACAGATCAGATGTACCACCAGAGGTAGAAATTCTTACTGCAGAGGTAGTGCCTGTACCAAATACTACTGAAGAACAAAATTACACAGAAAGAGCAACACTGATTTCATATTTCTTTAATAAGTAAGTAATAACAATCTGTACCTATAGCGCTAAGCTGAGGTGTCAAAATTGCAACTTTGTCTGTGTTACAGTAATGTGCACTGGCATTGTTTAATAATTACTTTTATCTTATTTCAGTTTATCATCATGATAGTTTTGACAAGAACGAAAAGTAAGAAAATCCATATATCAGCAAGTCTGAAGAAATTACTGTTAATAAAGGACACTGGCTTAGGTATAGGGAATATTTTAAGTAGCTTTATTAATATTAGTTATTGAGAGACAAATTATTGAAATAAAGTTTATTTACTTAAACAGTTTTTTTTTTTGAATATTCTAAAAATTATTATGGCACTGAAATGCATAATAATATCGTTTATTTCGGGCTGCGCTCATAGTGTTAGTAACAATGGTCTTAAGTACTAGTGTTAGTAGACATACATACACACAAAATACGATTTAATTATATGTGGAGTTTCATCCAATATCACAGCATTGGAGACTCCCATCTATCTGTGAATAAAGTCAAGCCAGTCGCTCTCAATCGCGTTTTGTTCACTCCAGTGGCAGAATAACACAAAATATTTAAAAAAATAAAATAATGCTGTTTCTTTAGTAGCAAAATTATAAAATAAACATAAAAGCTAAGTTTTCTGTATGCAGGCAGGAATATGTTATATCATGTGCAATAAGCACAAGGATTTACTCTGATTCTAAACATTCTTAATTGTACTAACGAAACGCAAGGAGGGTCGAACACGTGTTGATGGAGGGCTCTGGTAAGTGGGTAACGACCATCCGTTCGTCGCAGGTAGCTGACGCAAAAAAATATAGGAACGCCAAAAACCGTCCGTTACTCGTAACTCAAAAACGAATGGTACCTTTTGACCAATAACGAACCGTTGTTTATAGGAACCGGGCATTAATGATCTAAACGATTTTAATTGAAAGCCTTAATAGTCGCCTCCCGACAATACAAATACATGAACAGGGACATGTTGCGCTGAGCCTAAATGAATTAGGATAAGTATACCTATACGAGAATGATAATGATGAAGACTCAGTTCTGTAAAAACTTCAAACGATACTGAATGAGGATTAAAATCATTCTCTTCTAAAAATAAACCAAATACTACACCAAATACTACTGAGACTCAAAATCCAATTCAAAACAAAACTAATTGTTTACTTATTATCTATTCAAAACATTTACGATCTTCGTGTTTCAGATTTCAACGTGACTAAATCGAATCTAATTTCTGGGGTAAATTATTTTCTCGTTAAATTCAAGCCCCGGGCAGAGATCAAAGAAAGGAATTAATTAAATTAACTTTTCTGTCAATAAACGTAAATCAGATTTAACGAACAATGTTAATGTTTAATTTAGTAACTAATCACAATTAATTACTGCAGTAATTAAGTGAAATAAAATATGAATCGATTAATGACACGATAATTAAAGTCTCATCATCTGCCTAGCCCTTTCCTTACTTTGTTGGGGTCGGCTTCCAGTCTAACCGAGTGTAGCTGAATACCTGTATATGTTGTTACACCACTAGTGACTGTCCATGGTTTGTCTATGATTGTCGATACTTCCTTTATGGCTGTCTTACTGTGAAGCCCGTCTGTGATACTTTACTATGTGACCCTCGTGTGAATAAACCAAGTCTACTCAATGGTGTCTTTTATTCAACTAACCAACAAATACAACACTTTACATGAAGCGACTGCCTATTTGACCTCCACAACCCAGTTAGTACTGGGTAATACGATACCCCTTGGTGAGACTGGTTGTCAGACTTTTTGGGCCAGTCACTACCTCTAACGACTATCAATAATCTACAAATGACAGCCGGGACCAACAGCTAAACGTGCTGTCCGAGGTACGGAGGAAACTCGGTATGTAAGGGTGGTCACCCATCGCGGGCCTGTGGACGGTTAGCTATGGGCTAGCTAGCTGTCGTCCGTTCGTCTAATGACGACCGGCCGTGTCGACGGCGCGTTCGTGTTCCACGCGCGCCTCAAAGAGATGTCAGCATAAAGGGAGGGGCCCGCAAGGGCCGAAGCCTGCCGGGTTTGCGGGCCTGTTCGAAAGAGATACCGCGGCCCCGGAACATGGGTACATTTTAGACAGTAAAAGTCTGACTCTCGCTCCCGCTCCGCCCAGTGTTGGAGAAGTTATTTGATGATTTCCCATCCTAAAAAAAAAGGTGGTCACCCATCCACAGTACAACCTAGGCAAGCGCGGTTTAACCTAAAGATCGGCTGTTTTTATTTAGCCACGAGCTCCTCGAGGCAAATAAAGCCAATTAACCATAATAGTTTACTGATATTGTCCTTTATTGCAACTTAGATGCATCTTTGCATCTTTTTTTTTCTTTCTTTCTTTTTTTAAAACACCTACTTATAATTTCGTCACGCCTGTAATACCTGAAGGGATAGACAGAGGTATACCTAATAGTACACCCTTTTTTGCCTGCTATGTTATAGTCCCATGTACTAGGGAGCGATCCTATTGCCAATGACCGGGTTCAGAACCAGACTCCATGGCTGTTACCGAGAAAATCCTAATAGAAAACACTTTGCCCGACTTGGGCATCGAACCCCTTGCTCAACAGTCGCGCTTGCGGCCACTAGACCAACGAAGCAGTCACTACAGCACCATGCTGAGATACCTCCATCTCAGAACGCTTTTGGCGCCTGCCGGGGCTGCGGGACTGTTCGAAAGAGATACCGTGGCCCCGGAACATAAAGGGCGACGAAGGAACATGAATGGGTTTTAGTCAGTAATAGTCTGACCCTCCCTACCACTCAGCCCAGAGTTGGAGAATTGTCATTTCATGATTTTCCCACCAAAACAAAACAATAACTTCTCCCAATCTGGGCGGAGCGGGAGGGAGTGTCAGACTTTTACTGACTAAAACCCATCCATGTTCCTTCCTCGCCCTTTATGTTCCGGGGCCGTGGTATCTCTTTCGAATAAGCCCGCAACCCCGGCAGGCTTCGGCCCTTACGGGCCCCTTCAATGTGTTGACATCTCTTTGAGGCACGCGTGGAACACGAACGCGCCGTCGACACGGCCCGTCGTCATTAGACGGACGGACGACTAGCAAGCCCATAGCTAACCGTCCACAGGCCTGCGTCTACGGTGGCCGGTAGCCACCACCACGTGGCCCCCGACGCCCGGTGCGTCTCCCGCGGCGGCTGGGAAGAGAGGCTCTCTCCCTCTCGCGTTCCGCCACCTCCTTTGCTAGCATGACTGTTTCGCAGAAGGAGATGACGGCTTCCCATTCCGTCTCGTTCCAGACCATGGATTGAACTAGGGCCGGACGCGACACAGCGGTGCTCCGCACACGCAGGGCAGACCTAAACCGTGTCCTCCGGTCGATCCTCGCAGTGGAAACACCCGGGCGTTTCCTCCCGCCCAATAGAATAGAATAGAATTCATTTATTTGTAAGAATGTAGTTTTACATGGTATGATGTTAATATTTTTTTAAGTTCTATACACTCTACCACAACCTGTAGTGTACAAATATTAAATAATTAAATAATACAATGTCATTCTTATAACTAATTACAATAAATGTCAATATTTTTTATACAATAGGTCCAGCATGAATTACCTAATACATTATTATAAATCGATTTAGCCAAATGTCGCAATGTCCAAATTAAGTACATGTCATCTTGAATTACTACAATATTCCATATATTCGCCAATGTCGTAAAAACAATTATCTAATAACCAATTTGTCAGCTTTTTCTTGAACATGGGGAAGGGAAGTTCCTTAAATGAGTTAGGTAACTTGTTATACACCTGAATGGCATTTACATAAACATTTCTTCTAAAAATTTGCAGTCTACATTGAGGTACATTTAGTTCATGTTTGTATTTATTTCTGACAGAAGCCTTTTTGTGACTCACTTCTGATTGCATGATAAAATCGGTGCAGGCACCTCCCGAAACATCCGTGTCCGGTAAGGACCTGCGCCAGGCGGTAGGTGAGGACGCTGTGGCGCCTCTCAAGCCACTCCTCAAAGCGGGGACTTACCGCCACTATCATGGCGTGCCCTATTTTAGATCCCTTGGATGCAAAACGGCACCTTCTATCATGGATGGTCACGGTCACCCATCTACGGACTACGTAGGCAAGCGCGGCTTCACCTGAAATGTCTAAATCCAACCATGTAAGCAGCCGGTATTATTTAACCACGAGCTCCAAATCAATATCTGCGGCCGAAATACATCAGATTAGGTAATAAAAAAGACATCTTCCCACCCTTGCCATATTAATAGTAATAACTTATGTCTACCGTCCCACGACTATGAAGGTGATTCCCCATTAAAGGTCGTCCCAATAACGGCAATATGTTTTGAAGGGATAATAGGGACCGACGTAAATGGGGCTTAGTGACCTTTAGGATTTGTTTGCCATGGGTAAATGGACATACCAGTCTTTTCTTGCATTTTTTAAGAATTGCTCAGGATTCAAAACGAACTTTTATACTAATTCTTGTCTTATTGGTCTAAAAAGAAAGAGGTCAATGCAAAGCATCGGCCTGCCGGGGCTGCCGAAACTGTTCGAAAGAGATACCGCCGTCCTGAAACACGAAGGTCTAAGAATGAACATTAATGGATTTCATTCATTAAAAATTGACACTCCCTTCCGCTCCACTTAAAGCGGGAGGGGTCATTTGATAATTTTCCTTCTGAAAGAAGAAAAAAAATATGGCATTACATTTCACTCTCCCTGCGGATCTGAGGAGGCCCCCAGACGCGGGCTGGCACTAACCGGGGATCCTAGAGGTCGCATTAGTTCCATGATCACCGATTTAAGTGTGGGAAGGGAACACCGTAATGTTATTTTTAGTTAGTAAGAGTCTGACAGACCCCTCCACCTCCGCCCAGGGTGGACATCCATGAGGATTTTCGACCCCGGAATAAAAAAGAAGGATGGCAAGCGAAGTACGGCTTGTCAGCAGTAGCTGAGCATGGATGGTGGCAATGGTTCTGGCTGCCTATCACAAATCGTACAAAGTTTTTACGTCAACTCGGGATATATCTAGATTATTATAATTTTATAAATGCTCTCGTATCATCTCATGTATGTTGCTAGTGGTAGTTGTTTGTAGCAGTGGCGCTAAGCCTAGTGGTGTGACAATCGCGTCTGACTGCCAAGTCGTAGATCTCAAGTTCCAGGTACCCACCCCTGATTTTTCGTATTCATGTGAGTATTATTTCATTACCACTTGATTCGGTGAAGGTAAACATCGTGACGAAACCAGCATGTTTGAGAGATATTTCATTTAATTTCATATAAAGGAGAACAGTTAGAGGCCCATTGGCAGCATAACAACTCGGACACAAGATTAGGCACTAACCAGGGTGTTTCGGGAGGTACCTGCACCGAATCGGGTGGGAGGAAACCCCCGGGTGTCTCCACTGCGAGGATCGATCGGAGGACACGGTGGAGCACACGGTGGAAGTCTGCCCTGCGTGGGCGGAGCACCGCCGTGTCCTCGTAGCGGCGATCGGCGGCGGCGACCTCTCGCGTCCGGCCCTGGTTCAATCCATGGTCCGGAGCAAGACGGAATGGGAAGCCGTCACCTCCTTCTGCGAAACAGTCATGCTAGCGAAGGAGGTGGCGGAACGAGAGAGGGAAAGATCCTCTCTTCCCGGCCGCCGCGGGAGACGCACCGGGCGTCGGGGGCCACGCGGTGGCTACCGGCCACCGTAGATGCGGGCCTGTGGACGGTTGGCTATGGGCTAGCTAGCCGACCGTCCGTCTAACGACGACGACAGGCCGTTTCGACGGCGCGTTCGTGTTCCACGCGCGCCTCAAGGAAATGTCAGCATAAGGAGAGGGGCCCGCAAGGGCCGAAGCCTGCCGGGGTTGCGGGCCTGTTCGAAAGAGATACCGCGGCCCCGGAACATCAAGGGCGAGGAAGGAACATGGATGGGTTTTAGTCAGTAAGAGTCTGACACTCCCTCCCGCTCCGCCCAGAGTGGGAGAAGTCATGTGATGATTTCCCATCCCAAAAAAAAAAGCCGCTAACCAGGGGGGTGAAACTTCCATATATTGGCTTCAAACAAATTTTTTATAGATAGTGCTGTCATCTGTGTGTTTAAGGACATCAACTTTTTAACGGTTTGACAGCTTTCAACTGTCATAACGAGAACAGCTATTTTATTTTAGACTACTTGTCAATGAAGTAGATAGCCTAGCGGTGACAGCGGTTGCCTTGTGAATAATAGTTCACAAGTTAGAATCCTCAGTCAAGAATTGCTCCCTGTATTTATTTGGTTGAACAAAAACTAACAGCGCCATCTAACAGTTTAGGTACACAGTTTTAAAAACGAAAACCAGAGTTGCGCATCTATTTTGTATTATATAGTGTATATTATCTATGACACTAACCACACTATAAAGTAAAAAAGTGATTTTATTTCTCGGACGAACTGTCTTTAAAAATGATAAATAATTACATACTAAATATAGTTTATGTACGAGTACTTATATCGTGTTTAGCATCCAATATTAATTACGATAAAGTTCTAATATCACCCTCTATTGAAATGAGAATTCAATATTCATTCATTTGAAATGCTAATTAATATTTTGCTGGTAATTGCAAGAGTGATGCTCCAATAGAATATTATAAAGCCCGACCTCTGCATTGGACATCCATTTGTAATACAATGATCATTGATTTGTGAAATCATCATAACAAATTGTAATTTTACCTATTTGCTGATTCTACATCAAATATTATGGAATTAGGTTGTTATTTGTGAATTAATTTCAGCCATCTTTCTCTTATTTTCCGTCAGGCTTGCTGGCTGGCTAGAACCTTATTCCACTACATGAACTGTCCTTTGGCATAAAAGAAGAAGAAAAATGGAGTTCATCTCATCTTCCAAGATCTATGAATATATCTATGATCTATTTGATTTTATCCGAGATTTCTCTATGACTTTGTTCAGTTCCACACTTAAATTCCAAAAGAAAAAACGACAAACATACAATACAGCCAGTAATCACTCAAATAAAAAGTTAACTTTGAAAAAAGTTCACATCAGAAAGTCTTTAAATCACAAAAGGGTGTTGTGAACAAACCTTTACGCAGAGTTGGAGGGCTTGCCCAGCCATAACAGTAATAAGGATTTCGGGTAAGGATACGCAATTAAGGGGTGAAACTTTTAATAACCAACAATTTTATAGGTAATGCGGAGAAGGAATTGTATACGAACGATGTTTATGAGTTTATGAGGAGTTTTATTGATTTCGAGTACTCGGTTTGGATACAATAGGTTATTAAGGTTATAGGGGTTGGACTATGTTAAATGTTCTTGATGTTATGTGGTTGTCCGTGGCATATGCTTTATACAATTTGAACGGGATACCGGTGCACAAACGCTTAGCATAATCAGCCTATAATTTTCCCAGTGCCCCAGCACTGGGGAAGTTATAGGCTGATTACACACGGCATCCAGTGGGCTATAATCCACAACGCGGACTCAGTGCGGGTAGGTAGATGCCATGTCTTCGAATGTTTCGTTCTGGGACATGTCAGTTTCTCCACGACGTTATCCTTCATTGTTTTTGAGGACAGTGGTGATGAAATAAATTACACAACGTTATTTGCCTGCCTACGTTCAAACCCCTGACACCGCCTCTGTACATTATGTGCGCTTAAAGTATAAAATATATAAAATTGGAGAACATTTTTGGTGTGACAACGTACAATCAAAAAAAAAGATGCAGGGCAGTCTTTGGAGACTGGAGATAGAAGTCAAAACTAGTAGACGGCTATGCCGTAGCGGCTACTAGTGCTCTACGTAACGTACGTGACGGTCATGCGAGTTCCATGATTTTTGTTCACTCAAAAAGTGCTCAACACGCGTTGAAAAAAGTTTTCTCTTCAAAAAAACGTCAATGATTTCAACGACGAAGTTAGCGATGTTTTCACTACCACATAGAGCAGAACCCATTTTAAATAAACAAAATTAAGGCTATACACGTTCATAACATTATAAACGCAAAAGAGAGACGTTGAAGCATGAATAACAACACAATATTTCATATTAATTTCACTAACGCGAGCTTGAAAGTATTCCTACACTCTGGCGCGTTTTAATTAAAAATTAACTTGCTCAAGTCGCTAGCTTTCCTTGGTAATAGTTTAATTACTCATCTCGGTCTTTATGTCATATCAAGTCGGTGGTTTCGTGACTTGCAGAAGTTAAATCAATGGAGAAGAAGACATATTTTAAACAGATTGGACATGTACAAAGACGTACAGGGTTCTTTTATACTACAGGATTTCATTTAGTCGCAACTCACCTGATATGAATCGATGATGCGAAAATGAGAGGTTCTCTTATTGAAATTTAAAAAAAATAGTTTCCATGAACTCGCTAGATGGCGTTGATTCGACTACGTTACTAGGTGCCAAAGCCAAAACGCTTGAAAAGACACACGTCTCATACGCTCGTTGACTGACACTTTCGTTTGCATAAGCTTCCGAATATAACCATTAGGTCCAAGTGAAATTATGTGACGCTCTGCTCCTTGCAGTGACGTAGTCAGACCAACGCCATCTATCCAGCGACTAGGGAAGAGTTGAAAAAGAAAATCCCTCTTTGCCTTGATGAAACCGATTCACTCAGACTTAAAAGATCTAGATTATAAAGATCACAAGCTGACAGTGAATTTCACAGACTAGCTGTTCACACAATAATTGTGGAAGTATAGTGCTTGGTCCGATAAACTTCCAGTAAACATAAAAAAAGTACCTGTACTGCTAAAAAAGGAAGGCAGAAGTTTTTGTTGCTGTGTTTATGTAATTTAGCAAATAATACAAACCGGAAAGTAAGGGATTTATAGATCTGCGAAAATAATCCAAGAGAGAAATCCTTCTTGCACTGTGGCAGGGGGGTGAAACTTCCATAGATTGGCGTCAAACAAAAATTTCATAGATAGCGCTGCCTGCCATCTGTGTGTTTAAGGACACAAACTGTTCAACTGTTTGGACAACTGTCATAAAGAGAACAGCTATTTTAGACAACTTGTCAGTGAAGTAGATAGCCTAGCGGTGACAGCGGTTGCCTTATATTAGTTCCCAGGTCCAAATCCGTAGTCAAGAATTACTTTTTGTATTTATTTGGTTGAACAGAAACTAATAGTGCCATCTAACAGTTGAGGTACACAGTTTTAAAAACGAAAACCAGAGCTGCGCATCTATCTTGGATTATAGATATAGTGCATTATCTATGCACTGTGGCACGGCACGGTTAGCGCAGTGGCTGAGCGATGGGCTGCTGTCAATGCTGCAATTGCGGTTCAATCCCTATGCACGTAACAAATCTTTGAATGGCCTACACAAAGTTGTTCAAGGTCTGGCTATTTATGGACGTGAATTTAAATGTTTGTTTCAACGCACCCACTATAATGAAGGTTTTTTCTTCAAAACGTAGCACTATCACTAGCTTTAATTAATAGGGTAGACACCATAAAACAATAATTTCAAGACACCAACAAGACACAACTTAATTATAAAACAATAATTTTGGGCCTATAAAACAATATTTCCAAGACACCACTTATATCTCTTAAAAAAACTTTATTTTGGGCCCGAAAACCCGATTTATTTTCAATTCATTGCCAAATTCGATTTTTAGTTGCTTTAAAATCAATAAATAGTTGAGTCATTGAGTTGACTAAACAGTGACGTCACAGCGTGCTTATTGCCTTACAAAATCTATGAGATAACCGCGTTTTGACAGCTCTTAAAAATTATGTCAATTGATTGGTGTGTGATCTTCCTGTGGCGTGTGAGTTTTCTTCAGGGCATACAGAACACTGTATCAGGTGTCCCTTTTTTTCGGCGGCGGCGACCTCTGTCGTCCGGCCTTTTCAATCCATGGTCCGGAGCGAGACGGAATGGGAAGCCGTCACCTCCTTCTGCGAACCAGTCCTGCTAGCGAAGGAGGTGACGGAACGAGAGAGGGAAAGATCCTCTCTTCCCGGCCGCTGCGGGAGACGCCACAAAAAAAAAGTCCCAAAAAAAAAAAAAAAGTGCCCTTCTTTTGTTAAGAACTACTTACTTCCCCGTTGCAGTCAAAGGGGGTTAAAAGTTCGTTCGCGAACTAGACGGGAGTGTCAACAACTTACTCCAGTAATATGGCTGTCAACGAGTTCGTTAAGACTGCATAGAATTAATATTAAGTGTTGAACTAATTCCTTGGAAGGGTGTGGAGTCACGGAGCTCTGTCGGTGCCAGCTAAGCTGTGAGGCGCGGGATTATATTCTCATTTGTTTATCTATAATTTTCTTTTTTGTTTGTGTTGGATTAGGATTCTTATTTAGAGCAAATGTAGGTTTAATTTATATTGAGAAGGTTATATTAAAAAAGGCCATGATCCACTCACAGCAGAGTGAGAGAGAGAGAACAAAACAAAAAATGTAATCGTTGGTGGTTTGGCTGCGAACCACGTGCAGGTGAAATTATTATAAAAATATGAATTCGTTATTTAAATTCTGAATTTGTTAACAATTCCATAGGTCTTAATTTTTTTGGACGGAATTCGGAGTATTTTTTCTAAAATAATAGTAACTTTAGGTGCCTCTTATAACATCAGCTATCTGCCAGTAAAAGGCCCCTCGGTCCAGTCGAAATCGTTGACCTCGATATTTCTATTTGCAACATTATTTTGCTAATCTTTATACCTGCAGGATTTCAATGGACCAACATCATCATCTGCCTAGCCTTTTCTCAACTATGTTGGAGTCGGTTTCCAGTCTAACCGGATGCAGCTGAATACCAGTATTTTACTCTCCACAACCCAGTTAATACTGGGAAATACGATACCACTTGATATAAGACTGGTTGTCAGATTTACTGGGACACTGACTACCTGTAACGACTGTCAAAGATCTACAAATGACAGCCGTGACCAACAACTAAACGTGCTTTCCGAGGCACGGAAAAGGAGTATTCCCGGTATGTAAGGATGGTCACCCACTCACAGACCAACCTAGGCAAGCACGGGTTAACCTAAAAATCGACCCGAGCGGCTGTTATTAAGCCACGAGCTTCTCCTCCTTCAATGAACCAAGAATGGTTATATAAAAATTCCATTACCATAACAATAGACACTTTTTCTACCAGAAAATTACAAAAAAAGATGTCTTCGTGAAAAATGTCTAGACATTTTAGGTAGTCACCTATCTAAATATAAAAAGGCAGGTAAGACACAACAATGTCAATGTCAGACACTAACGTAGGCACAAAAATTAATGGCCTGGAAAAACGATATGGCAGAAATCTAGAAAGATGGAATTCGGGCCTAGAGAAAGAAATAATCTTTATTTTTTGGGGAAATCTTTGTAAGAACAGTTGTTAAACAATATAAAGCTTATTCTCGGAATAAATGATAAAGGATTTGCTTTAATATCACGTGTGGTGAGAAATACCTGTATTTACATAAATATTTTTAGGTGGATACAGTCAACTACTAAGTTACAAAATCATGGGATTTTTCCACTAGGTACACCTATTTATTATTGTTTCGCCTTGACAAGTTGTCACCATGTACGGCGTGTGTCAAGCCAAGTTTGGAAAAGAAAAAACCTTTGAAAGCTCGTGCTTCCCATTTGGTCCCATTTTCAACCGACTTCCAAAAAGAGGAGGTTCTCAATTCGTCTGTATTTTTTTTTTGGGTTTGTTACCTCAGAACTTTTGACTGGGTGAACCGATTTTGATGATTCTTTTTTTATTTGAAAGCTGGTGCTTGTCGTTTGGTCCCATTTCAATTTGCTGAAGATTTGACGCTGATCTTCCGAGATATACAATGGAACTCTTCAAAAATACACGGCAAAGCTGCAGTAATTGCTACAATCGCTTGGTTGTTTATTGTATAGTGACGTAACATCACGCCTGTATGCTCTGAGGGAGTACGCAGAAGTGTTCAATACACCCAGATTTCGACAGTTAGATGTGTTAAGTTCCATTTAATGGGATCCTGGAGAAATAGAGGGAATTCCTTAAATTGTATAGGCACACCAGAAGCGATTTGGGTAGTTTTAGGAGTACGTTCTTGGAATGATCCCAATTCAATTTAAAGAACTACATGCTTGCTGCTCGCTGGCTGCATGCTTGGAGCATGCCTGTTTTCATTTTATGAAAAACTATGCATTTCCTTATTTTTTTCTTAAAAACTGTAATAAAAAAATACTAGCCTGTAAATTATTTTGTTGAAACGTGATTTATCCAAACAAAGGTTGACTGGTAGAAAATGTCTATGGCATTAAGTCCGCCTCTGTACGTGGGTGCTTGAAGTGTTAATAAATAAATAACTAAATAAATAAAAAAAATAAAAATTTATAAATGATGCATACGCAACGATGGTTGTAAATTGAAAATTTGTCAATGGACTTGAACCACAACACCCGTCTGATAGAGGGGTCCTCCCTTTTCTATACGGGATGAAGAACTGTACACCCTGGTTCTTCATACTCCTTCAAGAGTAACAGTGGCCCAGTGGGGTTGGCCCCGACTTATAATCAGAAAGTTCGAACTTCGCATTACTTTGCGTAATTTATTTCATCACAATTGCTCTCAAAACCGAAGCGAAGGAAAAGATCATGAGAAAACCAGCATGTCCTAGAGCCATGAAATTCGAAGACATGTGACATCTACCAACTTTCACTGGGCCCGCGTGTTGGATTGTAGCCCATTCCCTCTCATAGATTAGAGGCGCGTGTCCCAGCAGTGGGAACATTATAGGCTGATTATGCTTACATATTCCTAAACTGTAATACCTCTACCTATATGGACTTTTATCAACACAAACATTGAAGATTCACGATACACATTACACATGCCTGTCCCGTCGCCTCAAATATGCAGACACGGAGTTACATTCACATTTACCACTAACAAGCTTTAGCCCGCGGCTCCACTCGGCGAAGTTGACGGGCTGCCTTTTTGTACTGTCCATGTTTTGCGTCGTTAAATATGATGGAATATGGTAAATGTTGGGTTTGCATATGACGCTATGAGGTTGGTGTACAAAGAAGTCTCCTTGCCCGTGTTCTATTTCGATTCAAACGTGGAACGTGGGGACAGGATGACGTGAAAAAAAAGAAAAAAAAAACCGTTGGTGACTCGTTAGTATCGACAAAGTTATGCACCCAGAAAGCCTTGACAAAGTGACATTCTATCAATAATTATAACTTAAAATGTATTTATTGTGTTTTTGGGGTTTTCCATCAGAAATTTTTCACTAGCCACTGAGTCTGGATTTCTCGCACGCTGATTGAAACTGGTGAAATGTGGGCGCACTATCTGGTACCTACACCTATGCCTATTACAGGCGTGAAATTATGTTAATAAACTAAGATATCATTTTATCAAACTTATTCCGCACGTTCGTACTTGGCCCACCATTCCAAATTCAAAACCAATGTTATTGTTCCAGACTCCATAGACAAGCCTATCTATCACCTGCCAGTTCGTTTGCGTTTCAATATGAAGTAGATACGTACCATAGACAGTGAAGTGTTCACACGTCGAGTATCACTTGCGACGAACCACTAATTGGGTCACATCACTAGCACAGATTGAAATCAAACAGAGCTTGAAATGGAGTGTCTGGATCTGTATCAGTGGGTTCGGAAAGTCTTTGTGGATTGCAGTAGCGATTCGAGATGAAGTTAAAAGTGTTGAACCCTTTTTTTGTAGGGCAAGGCAATATAGTTTTTGTGGTTCAAGTATATAGACTTTTTTGCTGCATACTTTCGTTCATAGTATTATTAGCTTTTTAGTCATCGTTATTGCTGATGCAATGTCACGTTTGGTCTCTGTTTATATCAACACAAGGCTTAGATTATTTACCATCCAAAGATATCAAATTACAAAGTTACCAAAACTTATAAACAAACATTATACTCCATTTTCCACTATCAAAAATCTCTATTCTACTTGCAGTTCGAAAAATTTTGAAAACTTTTACTGAAAAATATCCCGGCAGCGTTGGAAAACAATTACCGAGCTTCGTACAAAAAACATTGTGTATTTGAAACTAACTGCAAAGCGCTGAATATCCTACCTCAGTTAAAACTGTCTTTTTTCATGTTGGTGTCAGGTAATTACGGTGGACTTTAGGTTTTAGCTTCTCTGCATTATACACTGGTATAATATTTAGAGCATGAATTAAGTATTAGTTTTTTTAAATACGGAAAATGAGGTATGCTTCTCATAAGCGTAGTTGAGTTTTTGGATAAAAGTGAAAGAAAGAAAACATACTTACTTGAATCCCACAGGACCAAATATTAATTCATAAAAAAAAAACATAAAGTAGGGAGAGCAGTGATGGCCCAGTGGTGGCGGCCCCGACTTACGAAAGTCGTGGGTTCGCACCTAGGCAGGCACATTACTTTGTGTAATTTATTTCATCACCACTACTCTCAAAAACGGTAAAGGAAAACATCGTGAGGAAACCGGCATGTCCTAGAGCCAAAAATTCGAAGACATGTGACATCTACCAACTCGCACTGGGCCCGCGTGGTAGATTAAAGCCCATACGCAAAATACGCGCTTCGACGTGGAGTTGCGGGCACCAGCCCATTATACAATACAATACAACATAAAGTAGGTACGTACTTAACTATACGCGTCCTGTACGAAGCCAAGAGGACCTGAGCATCATATAAAGTGAAGTCATTCTCTTGCATCGAAGCCACAAATTCCATATTTACCCATTGTTTATAACTTCATTGCAAAACTAACCCTGCATAGTTGTAACATTTTACGCCGTAATGACACCAGGTCCCTTATTCACAACCATTCGACTCGCTTCCGATTCGGAAAGTCGTATGCCTATCTCGGTCGTTTTCGTAATGCCAGAAGAAGACAGATATACGACTTTCCGAATCGGAAGCGAGTCGAATGGTTGTGAATAAGGGGCCTGAATGGATTTTGATAAACGAACAGCCAGGATTGGCACCCCGGTAAACCATGAACTAGGTTAGAACCTAAGGTACTTTTAATATCGGCAATACCTTCACATTTCCGAAATGATAGGGAAGAAAATGCATTCCGAAATAGTTTCCAGAACTGCTGTAACAAGCCATATTTACAAAACTGTCTTCAATGATCTTTGAAAAGGATTTACTTTAATGGTGTCTGGTTTATAACTTTTTCATAGATTTACCATCCATTTAACCAACGGTTTCATAAATAAACCGCGCATTGAACGCAACGTTGAACTCTAAAAACATTATTCTAAAGCCCAAACTGTCCTTTTTCGATGAGCCTGTGACGTAATTATCCCGGGCCTGCGATAATTAAGTTGTATGTTAGGCTACAAAGCGCAGTGCCCCTAAGTTTACCTATTACCGGACGCCTGCCGGAGTTGGCCTGAATTCAGCTTTTATACTAGCTAACTAGTTGGGGGGAACATTTTCAGGTGTTTTCGGTAGTTTATGTTGGTGTTGATTGTGGATGAGCAGTTTAGTTTTTCATCGAAATTAACGGAAGAAAAAATAGTTTAACTGGCACAGGACTAAACATAATTATACAAGTTAGATTAAATTAAAATTTAAAAAAAAAACCCGACACATAGTGTCATAATTTCAAGGCATTTAATTTTCTTTTTCTTACGGGTAGTACGTAGTAGAAATTTTCACGTAACGAAATGCCGTAGGCCAAGCCTTTTCATTTGATACTAATATTGAGGGAGTTGCGAAAACATAATGTAATTCACCATTTTGAGCTAAAAACACTCCCGATGAATTCACCTTTCAAACAAAAAACACAAAATCTAAATCGGTTCATCCGTTTGGGTGCTACGATGCCACACACACACACACAGACACGTCAAACTTATGAGACCGTTTTTGGGGGTTCGGGGGCCACGTGGTGGCTACTGGCCACCGTAGACCCAGGCCTGTGGACAGTTAGTTATGGGCTATCTAGCCGTCCGTCCGTTTAATGACGACAGGCCGTGTCGACGGCGCCACGCGCGCCTCAAAGAGATGTCAGCAAAGTGAAGGGCCTGCCGGGGTTGCGGGACTATTCGAGAGAGATACCGTGGCCCCAGAACATAAAGTGCGAGGAAGGAATATGGATGGGTTTTAGTCAGTAAAAGTCTGATACTCCCTCCCGCTCCGCCCAGAGTGGGAGAAGTTATTTGATGATGTAGTTGTTCAAATGTCCATGCCCGTTTCGGAATAGATTTTTCACAAATATTCTAAAATTGTGTACATAATACCTAGGTTGTTGTAGGTACAGTATGGGTAAAACGAAACACATAATACGCAGTTATGCAAGAGCTAATCTCCAGAATGTTTATTCAGCCGGATAGCTTTCATGAATTCATTGGCGTACATAGTAAAAATGTATTGCTTCCCTACCGTAATACGTTAAATATTTCATATTTCATCGTATCCAGTAAGATACTCGTAAATACAAATTCTGAACAACAACAATCGTTAAATGAAGTATTCTATTGCATTATTTACTTATACATTCAATATAAACATAAAACAGCTCTAAACAGATACCCTCATAAGTAAAAATATTCCACAAACAAATCGTTTTCCCAACCCGACCAACTTAACTTCGAGATACAATCCCGCTTCGTATATTTCACGCAGTTTCACATATAAACTACTTACACAAACAAAAATATTTGCGACAAAAAGAAAGCGATAACATAAATCACAGCCAACGGACAAACTCGAAACTCGAAACTGATACTTGGGAAAACGCTCACACACCGAAGGGTACTATCAGCTTATCGGGACTGGAACTGCACTGCGAGCTATTTGTCAAACTTTCACCGGGAACGAAAACATAAGCGAAATACATAACCATTATAACTTGAATCCTCATTTTACCTCCCCCTACCCCGGATACATCAACATCACCGAAACAAAAGGCAAGCAGGGTAGGTCAGGTTAACTGGTAACTACGCGCGACAGATTGAGAATATCACCTCATGTATAATTCACGCGTGAGTTTGAATCGAGAGCGCAGGAGTTCAAACATAATGCATTGCTGTTGCATTCTATGAAAGATTGTAGCGAATAAATGAATATTTTCCGGCGAAACGATTCTATTTGGATGAATATCTGATGGTTCATCCTTCCGATATGGGTGTGAGAACTGTTTTTCTATCAATTACTGATGATCCAATGTATCAAGCTTGTTTTGATAGATTTTCATAGAGTTCTCGCAAATGGTTGTGAGTGCAAAGTTTTTTATAGTTTCATGGTTTTTCCTCCATTAGTAGATACATGAGAAAGAAGTAAAGAGAAAGTTAGGTAGTGTAGTCAATGGTTCATCGTGATCAACGATAACTACTAGGAAAATATTTAACTACCATAGCAAAAAACGTTAAAAAAACAAAGCATAAACTTCAAAATACCTTTGATTTGCACCCGTTTGATGGCAATAAGCTCACCCCTTATTATTTGGATATAAACATAACTGGCCAAAGGTGAATTTCCCTACTATCTTATAAACACACTTCTGCCTAAACCGTCTGAGATCACAGGTGTGATGTTATATATATATTATATTTAATACGAAAATAATGAATTGTGTGTCTGAGGCATAAGTCATTACATAAACACGTTTCAATGAACCTTCTATCAATTCTAACTAAGGTCTTCGTTAAAGGTGAAAGCGCCGAAATAACAAGTATATTGAAGTCAAGTAATGCATCACTAACTAATTCACTTAATACATGACTTCCAATCCAATAAGCAATGATAAGGCAATAACTTCAAATGCATAACCCATAAATCATACTCAAATATCTCAGTTATAACCAACTTTAATGTAAAGAGCTCATGAATCACCATTTCTGACATTTAAATAAAGCAAGAATTTTTAAACGTCGTGCACGCAAAATACGAGTAGTCCGTATCTAAAGAGATTCTTCCAGTCAAATAGCTACGAAATATGCCCGTAAAAAAATCGTCTAACAGAAATACTTCATGCAGTTTCGAATTTTTCTTTTCAGAAAACTCCATGCGTAAAGTTGCCTCTAAAAAGGTTAAAACACATTCGAAGCAAGCCGAGTGTAAAGTGCGTCGATGACGTCACGACTTCTTTTTTTGAATACTCAAAGGGCTTTTGGAGTTTTCTAATTATTTGCAGCCCACTTGTGTCGGATGAAGTGGACAGTACATTTTAATTCGTGGTCTCCGCAACCAGTAAAGGCCGGCCAATGAATTTGAAATGCGAACAGAATCAGACGGTCGAATAGGTATAGTGATGCACGGTCCGTTATGATACTTTACAGTATCGATACAACACGATGGGATGCTACGAACTTTAAATCAGCTTTGTGAATAGAGTTTAGAAAGTAAATATTCCAATATTTTGGACCGATACAAATAAAGATGATCAATACTCAATACCCAATACTTTATTGCGTTCCATAATGTGTACATGTAACAGATTTTATCTTAAAATATCGAATCAATTATGGACCCTGTCGGGCACAGAAAAGTTAATTTTTAATAGGAGAGAGGATGAAGGCGTTGTTTGTTAAGAAACAAATTAAATAAATATTAAACTAAAAAAAATAGTATTTGATTTGATGGTATTTAAATAAGTATTGATATATTTGGTTTTTAGTTTTATTTTTTATTTTATATGTTGCTCGAATTATTATTATTATATACATTATTGTCAATTATAATAAATTAAAAATGTAACATTGTTTAGGCATTACGTAAAAACAGCTTTCATTTCATTGTTGTTGAAATGTATCGCTAAAATATTCGTAAATTGTATAATAGCTTTTGGTTAATAGAAGTTGAGTTTGATCATGACGATATTATTTTTGTTTATATTTTTTATGTATTCCGGTAACTTATTGTATATTTTAATGGACATAAACAAATGTACTAGAAGAGTACATTTTTAATCGTGAAGTGGGTATCAAAGCTTGTGTCTATACAAAAGTATCGGTACCTATCGGAATGAATGAGTCGTATTGTATTAAGTAGTCATAAATTGCAGGATAAGTCAATTTAAAGGAATGAAAAATGTGAAAACACCGGGGACTACTTAGATTCTTCGAGTGAGGCCCGTATCGATTCTAATCTCGATACAGAAACAAGCATTGTGCATCCCTAAATAAGTACAAATAATAATGGCGGCAAAACTACTTATTGATCTGTGTACGTATTTATAGGTCACTGCTTTTCCCACGAAGGTAAGTGAACTGAATTTATTTTTGCATGAGGAAGTTATCTTTCTAACATAATGTTCTGGTGAATATTATATGTGAGATTTATGTACTGAATGTATTGGTTCACAGGGTTTGAAAAGCTACAAGGAAAAGGTGAAAGAAAGTGTATGGATGAATAAATGTGTAAAGCAATTTTTCTCATGTAGTGTGGAGTAAATAAAGCGATGAAAGGAGCTGAAAGGAAGTGTTTTCTATTAGTTTTAAGCATTTCTTCTGGACTGTGTCGACGTTAGAGTAACGTTCACAGTTCAATAATAAATGAGAAAGTAACTTTGTATGTCTCTCCGTTTGTTGTCTTTTCAAGGCATTAAAACCTGAATGGATTAAAACCATGACTTGGGTTAGGACAGAGGTTATATTTATCTCGATGTGACGTTTCTATAGGATAATTTCCGAGCACCGCGCTAGTATGTGGTCATGTTATTCGCAGCGTCTGTGGCGTCATTTAGGTTCTCCAAATTCTTTTCTATTTTATTTACAATTTCAGCTATGAAAATTGCAAACTAAGTTTTTATATTGCTTTTCACTTTTATTAAACCTGTGTGTTCATGTGCTTACACCATAGATTACTATTACACGTCTATACGTGAGAACTTGTAAATGGTCTTCTGGTGGCTAGGTTTTCTTTGTTTTTCTGTTTTTATTAGCTGTAAATCCGCCATGTAATAAATAAAGTACCCGTAGATGTTGGTACACTTTGGACACTCCAGTATGGTCTGCTCGGGAGCACCGCATGCAGTCTGTGTGCCAAATTGTGTTTACAGCAGCCTATTTGGCCCATTATACAAAAAGCAATGATACATGTTCTACAAAATAATGTGGGGGGACACATTCTACCTACGTCCACGTCTGCGAAAAATCAAAAAGTCTTCCGATTAACACGAATAGTCTGGCCTACGTCCAAAACTTCCTAATGGAGTTCTGTGCGACTGTGACCGACCACTCCAGTACACTTGGATTTAAAAATTATGCAGCGCTACATTCCAAATATCCTTTTACTAAGAAGCCCCATGATGTATCGGGAGCGAGAAAATATTTGATACATCGAGTGTGTGGCTTTTGCTTGAGTAGGTGAAGTTTTCTGAGGAAATGTGTTCAAAACTTCTGGTTTAGGTTAAATTTTGACGTCTCAATAGACTTTATGCCTGATATTTGTTTACAACACGGGTGATTATTATCTATACTAATCTATATAATAATTATAAAGCAGAAGAGTTTGTTTGTTTGGTTAAACGCTCTAATCTCAGAAACTACTGGTTCAAATTGAATAAATATTTTTATGTTGGATAGTCGATTTATCGAGGAAGGCTTTAGGCTATATAAGATCACGCTACGGCCATTAGGAGCGGAGCAGGAATGAAAAATGTTGCAAAAACGGGGTTTTTCTTTTCCTTTCGTTTTTCTCTCTTATGTGACGCAGACGAAGTTGCGTGGGTCAGCTAGTAGTGAATAATACAGTGCGCAGACCGTTGACTTTAAGCTATTATTGAACCAAAGGAATTAAATTCTCAATCCTAAATCACTCCCACAGCTGGGACACATGCCTCCTTTTTGTACAACGTTACCAGAACAATGCAATTTCATGCTCGACATTATCAAAACAAACGTTATTAAAACCTCGACACCCCACCCTCTTTTACACACAGATTTAAAAAACAAACACAGCATAAAGAACGATATTAAGATGCAACGTTCAGCCCTGCATCAGGGATAGCGCTCGTTAAATTTTCAATCTGCCGCGAGAGCCAAGCTAATGACAGCTGGTGTCATTACGCGTGCCTTTCTCTATGGACCGCCGTCTAGTCAATGGATAGTAAAAAACCTTGGTTTTAGTGCGCGGAAAATATGGTACGTAGGAACTGTGAATCGATTCGGGAAGTAGTCAAACGGTGGCTGAGTTTGGGATGGATTTTCATGTTGTGTTGTTTGTACTTGGTTTGGTAGATTTCAAAGAGATTTAACTCAGTATAAAAGGTGTAAACCGACCTTCACGAAGCATTCTAAGTAACTCTACGGAAAAACAAACGACTTTTTTCAAGAATGATTTCGTGTCGTCTGACAGGGAAGAATAGGAGAATAAAACGTGTATCGATCCCAAATAGAATAAGACAAGGCCAGGAAGATGATGATAATGAAGATTTGTTTGTGAGAACGTCTTTGCAGCATATCAATGGAAAGCAAATTGTAGGAAAATAGTTTTGGTGAGTCACTCTAGCGTTTGTCGACCGCGTCCCTGCCATTAATAGATATGAGTCTTATTCACAAGTACGAACTTACGTCTAATTCAAAGTTAACACTCGGTATCCATTAAAGCTCCACTTCATTGCGAACTCATCAACAAATACGAACTAAAGCTCGAAATCCCTACTAATATTATAAATGTGAATGTAAGTTTGTTTGTTACGCTTTCACGCAAAAACTACTCAACCGATCATCATGAAACTTTGTACACATATTTTTGGAGGTATTAGAAGTAATATAGGACACTTATTATAAAAAAAATATTTATCACCGTACTCCCACGGGAACGGGAACTACGCGGGTGAAACCGCGGGACGTCCGCTAGTAGAAATAAATTAAACCACCTACATTGCAATTACCTACACGTTGCACATCTTAATCAACTTACATCCTTTAAAAGCATAGCAAAACGATTTAAAAACAGCTGACATAATCCTTGCAAAGATACTTATTTCACCCACTGCCCGATATACACGGAAATACTTAAATCCACTGGGTTTAATCATAATATTTTCATGCTTATACTCCTTTCACATCGCGACGAAGAAAATCGAGTCAAAGCGAAGATTTTATTTACTACATACACTGATGTAAAAGGAAACCCTCTTTGAGATAAAGAGATGGTACGAAGATAGTGCAGTGGCTAGCACCATTTTAAGCAAGTTGATTTTTGAAGCAAAAGTGATTTTCACATACTGTATCGCTAGGTATTTTTTACAAATATAGTCTTGTAGAACCCCTTTTGAAACTAGCACTTTGTCCGCGACTTCATCTACGACAATTCTAATGTTACTCGATAAAGATGTGGCTTTCTAATTGTTAATCATTGTTTAAAATCGGTTTAGTTTTTCTTAAGTTAAATCGTAACAAACAAACAAAAAATGTAATCTATCCTTTTTATAATATTAGTTTAGATAGTTCTTATTTTAAAGTTGCAATCGTTTTTCCACGAGAAAATGACTCTTGAATTGAGAGTTTATATCTACTCCAAATAAATTCTGAAAAGGTCAAGAGAATGATGATAGTATATTGTTGCTGGTGACTGTACTTTGTTGTAGAAACAGAATCAGAAATACAACTTATGTAAACCCGGGTTTCTTTAGCAAATACTTTAAATTAAGTCGTAAGTGTATGTGCTGTGGACTTAGACTGAAGATTAATCTTACTAGATGTTCTTATTTTCTTAGTAGAAGAAAATAGGGATGGCCGGAAATTGGTTTGACTAGCTGGGATGTCGAAGAGCGCAGAATGTCGACGGTTTTATATTATTTTGAGTCAGCTTTAAATATAACGACACGCCTTTATATCCTCGAAGGTTAAGACAGAGATGTACCTAAATTTAAAGTAGTAGATCATGCGCATCTATCTTTTATTATTCTAATTAGATAGTGTTTATTATAGAAACAACTCAGAGTTACATACATTGCACACACATAATATATATATATTATAAATATATAGTAGATACATCCATATTTCACCAGTTACTTTTCATTCATATGTTGAGACCTGCTTCTGAAAAAATCCTGGTGGAAAAATCCTTTGACACTGTCCGACCCAACATCGAACCTGGACTTCATGGTTAGAAGTACCGTTTGCGGCCCCAAAAGTACGTTATGTACGAGTATATATAATATATATATGTAACTATGTAAGAAGACGATGTTCATTAATTTCGCAAAACTTTCGCAATACAGACGCCTCGTAGAACTAAAACTTAAAGTGGTAGGTTGGTGGTACTATAGGTTGTAGCGATACACTATACCATTCAAAGGTCGATCAATCTCCTTTTCTTATCTTTAGTAACAAATGTTTTGTTACTAAAGATGAAGAGAGATATATGAGAAGAACGCACTGAAATTTTATTTTTTATGTAAATATTTTTTTCAGGAATAGTGCCCTGAAACAATGACACGGGTTCGCGGGCGGGACGAACTGGATGTCTTCCTTGAGAATCGGAAAGTAATAGCACAGAATCGTGATCGTTGGAAAGAATGGAGGGAGACCTTTGCCCAGCAGTGGCACAATACAGGCTAGCTATAAAATTTAAAAATGAATGAGTTCAAATGGGCAAATCGTATCAGCTTTAGGTATATTCATGCTGGCACGTTACACACTCTAGAAGATGCTTGTGACTAAACAACAGCGGCTTGGGTTGGTCTTCAAGCTAAACGCGCTTGCATTGATTAGTCCGTGGATGTTTTAATACCCATTACATTCCCAGTTTCCTCCGTGCTTCGGAAAGCACGTCAAACCGTTTGTCCCGACTGTCATTTATAATAGATCTTTGACAGTGGCCCAAAAGCATCTCAACGTGTTTGTACTAATTGGGTTGTGGAGGTCAGAAAGGTGGACGCTCTATGCAAATTACTGGTATTCAACTGCATCCAGTTAGTCTAGACCCTAACGTAGTTGAGAAAAAGCTAAGCAGATGATGGATATGATGTTAGACACTCGTGAAAGAACTCACAGTACTTGAACAACTCAAAGCGATCCTTTTGAAAAATATTGACGAATAAAGTTCGACGTCAGACGATGTTCCTGGCGCCTTTAACTTCCAAAGACCCATTCTTATCTGGAAACGATTCAATAAAAATCAGTTTTCCAAGTTGTAGAGGTAAACCGATTTGTCCAGTGTTATCAGCTCTCAGTTCACAAGTATGGATGTTTTCCGAATGGGTGCGTTGACCGGGTTAGTTCGGCCAGTAGAAAATGATGAATGGGGTATTTTTGACGTTCGATGGTGCAAGATTGATTTCTTGAAGGGGAATAATGTTTTTGTAGAGGGTGGGTTAAGGCGGATATAGAGTTGGGAGATTTTGAAAAGAAAATGATCATACAAGTAGTAGCTATATAAAACACATAACACTTCGCTCGCGACTTCGTCTGCAAAAATTATTACAGCTCGACTAATTTGCATGATACCAATAAATCGGTTGAGTAGTTATTGAGTTAAATGGTAATAAGCAAATAAAAAAATAAATCTTTCCTCTGTATAAAGTGTAGACGAGTAGGAACTTGAATGAATACTTTTAAGCATTTAAACAAACGACAATTCATTCTTACAGCTACAAGCTATTTGGTTTACAGTTAAACCCACAAATTACATTGTAAAATGTAAACCAAATATCTTATTCCACCGTGCATCGTCCCAAATGGGCCATAGGCGTGTGGGACGAGTTGCTGAATGACTCATACATAGTTTCGAACTGAAATTGGGATTATACAACTGTGGATCTAACCTCCACGGCGAACAATGTTATTATTTTTTGTAGATAAACCCTCGTTTTTAGTTTTAGAAGTGATTGGAAAACGAAGTTTAAATCCAGCTGACAGCACATCTTAAGATAAAAATAAGTAGTTACTGTTATGAATAATTATCACAATTTAATATCTAAACGCCTTTTAATTTATACCAGGTGGTTTTACTTATTTGTTCCGTTCTCTTCCAAAATATACAGATATCGGATGGATACTAACTAGTCTTCAGATAGTGTACACGATATTGCGAAACCTCCCGAATAACCATTTCCTTCCTTACCGGTAACGGATACCCCTAAAGCCGAAAACCGACTTGCAACACGCTATACCACACAACGTAAATGTAGCATGCCCATTGCCCATTGGTTTCATTTTCATCTTGCTATCCTTCGTTACGTTATTAACCAATGAGGTGAGGTGAGGATTTGTTTGAAAATCGGATGTTACTAAGCAAAGGACGCTTTGGAGAACTCATGAAAATGATGAAAAAAAAAATAAGATGCTGATAGAATACATAACCTCCTAATTTTTTAGAAGTCGTTTAAAAAGTGCTGATTTTCAACCTAGTTTTTAATAAATTAATGACTTACTTTTTACAATTGTACTTAGGGCGCTTTTTATTTAGACGTTTCGTGTCACACCGCTGTGATGAAACGTCTAAATTGAAAGCATCCTTAGTTTTGCCAAAATTTACCAATCCACAGCACCATGACTTTCCAAAATAGTTTCTAAGTTCGTTCGTTTGTTTTAAGTTTTAAATTGCAACAATTTTTATTTTCACTAAGCATTTTAAAGGTTTTCGTGAATTTATCATCGCATTTCAAAATTTGTTCTGCAAAAAAAACCAGTTTGGCGTAATAATGAAACAATGTTCGAGTTCATAGTAAATTGAATAATGCTTACAGTGCCTCGGGGAACAATAGTTCGCTTTGTTGCGTCAGACAGTTCGCAATGGATTCCTTCTGTGTATCTTATTGCAATTTAATTTATTTGTTTGCGTTTCGTAATGCTGAAGTGGGTGAAACTGTTGTACGGTTTATGAAGCTTTAATTGTGTGTAGTCAAATTATGATGTAATCGTTGTTGTTACTGTTTGCATCTTTTTTGGACAGTGGAAAAGGACCATGAATTAACATAACATAACATCACGCTTGTAATAGGTAAGCAGATAGGCAGTGGTGTAACTAATACACCACTGCCTATTTGCTAGTACACCCACATTTCGCCAGTTATGGTTAGGTCCCATGTAATAGGGAGCGAGCCTATTGCCAACAACCGGGCACATTTCCAGACTCCACTGCTGCCGAAAAAGGAGATTTTTTTTTTGGTTTGGAGATTTTATAATGAAACGTACATTGATTTCGTTTTTATTTTCATTTTAAATGCGAAAAATCTGCAAAAACACTTACGAAAACCAAAATAAACAGAAAAAGTAAATGTCGAAATAATGAAGTTAACCACTAAAAAAGTTGATTTGTAAAGTTCCGTGCCACGTTGATTGTTTAAAACCATCTATGCGATTTTAGAGTAAACCTTTAAAAATAGCGTTTAAAATGCTCACAGTTTAATAGTATATATTTTATGATAATATTTTTGTGTTCACCAAAAATCTAAAGGTACATCTATGTATGCATTTCTAAAATATCGATCTTAAACCCGTTTAATTGTTTTACTATAATTAAACTACTCGGCCAACAAAATATGTAACATCAAACAAATTCCAAATTAACACCAAGATATAACACTTTTTTATTGTAGTGCGCTGCAAATATTCTATTGTAACAATAACTATTTTATTCTTCCCCGAAAAATACTGATCGTGCACCAAATATTCCTGAATGTTACACAAAATATTTAGTATGCATCCTAGTACCGTATACCCATTTAAAACGGTTTTGTACAACTTTGATGTTACTAAAATAATTATAATTGAAGAACAAATAATGCATTTCGTAAAACATTACTTCTAAGACTTATATTTATTTTACTGAAAATGGTTTTGTCGCGCTTGCGACGCGCATGTCACTGTAAAATTGTCAAACACTTTATATTACAATATATCGTGTTTTTTCTCGCGATATTGTTATATCTCGAAGTATTGTCAACTGAACATACGGAAGTATCTCTGCCCCCATAATCGGGACTTTGGGCACCCCCCCGTTAGGTTAGTTAGGTTCCTTTAAACCCTGCACTCGGAAATAGGGGCCCCGCGAAGCGGGGCTACGTCGAGTACGCTTTTTAGGGGGAATATAAAGTGTTTTAAGGTTATGTTATATTAATCGGTATTTCTCAGGAATGGTGCATTATCTTTTCATGAGAGTTGTGCCACTGGGCAAGGGTGTTTGACACTTTGTTTAACATTTTGAATTATTATGGTTCGTACTGATTAGTTTAAAAGAACATTTTTAGTAAGCATTACATTTTATAATGTGTTCATTTTTTATTAATAAAGCTACATTGGACATTAATTGGTGTTTGATTCAAATACATTTTGCAGTGCATTATCTGAAGTAAAACTAAAAAAATAAATGCTTGTTTTTAAAATTAGGTATATTACTAGTTTTCGAAATTTGCAACAGTTGTTAAATAGATGCTCGTTATGACATATTTTAATGAACATATTTTGGTGCACATTCAGTATATTTGGTGGAACACAGGCAAAATTAGGTAAATGAAATAGGAATAAATTGAAGTACTTTTAAATACCATCCATATTTTATGTTCTTTTCTGATTCTATTATAATTAAAGCAGACATGATTACCAATGTGTAGGTACCGTACTTTTTTTGTAAACGAAATAAACGCCATGTAACGTAATAAGTAAGTATATTCTGTCATTGCAAATGACATTGACCACAACAGGAATGATTTGACTCGCAAAAGATGTTACATAACATAGCTTAGGTATTTATTATGATTTTCAGATTCCGGTTTCATTTCTACGTAATATTTCGTTTAATACTGTAATCAAATGGTTACTTCCTTTTTTGTGTAATATGAAAAATAAATGCAACGAACAGGTGGGCCTCAAAAAAAAATCTTCTTTCTGATAATACACCCAATAACACTATGCCCGACTTGGAAGTCAAACCCAGGAACACATATTACTCCTGTAGTAATACGGTGTGTAATACTAAGTACAAAAACTATCGTTCTCAAGTCCAAGTTTGCACAAAATTCGGCGAAGACGTACTTGAAGGCATCGTTGTAAGAACTTCTTTGCAAAGTCTGTTGTGTGTTGCCGTTTCTATGGTGATTTACAAAATCCAGCACAACTGATTAGGAAGACAGTAAAATATTTTGTGGTAAAACCGAATAAAAGTTGTAACCCACATAAACGACTCCCCTTCCACCCAACAATTATAACATACTTCAAATATGAGCTTTATATATTGCTTTTTAGATATACTTTACATTGGCAACATAAATTAGCAGCCAGGTCGTTGGATTCGGGCTTACCGCTGTCAATGCCAATGTAAAGTATATCTAAAGAGAAATATTTAAAGCCCATATTAGAATTATGTTATTTTTGCCGGATAGGAGCGGAGTCGTGTAACTGGGCTAAGACCTTAAAAATGTTAACTTAAATTGTCACTTACGGGATATCTTCCGTGTTTGTTTGTTTGTTATTTGTTAAAAATGTAGTTAATGTACCGTGTATTTATCAAATAAAGTCATCATTAAATTTAATAGTTAGATTTTTTAGGGTTCCGTACTCGAATGTTAACCAACTCGGACTGTATCTCGTGGTCCGTATTAGGAAGACAATTGAAATTTACACAAAATGTGTGTTTCTGTTGTAGCTTGAACAAGAAATAATAAAAATCAATAAAAAATTAAAGGGGGCTACTAGGAAGGTACGGAATTCTTCAAACGCTATTCCGACTTGCATTTGGCCGTTTTTTTATCCCAATTTATGTTGGGTCTTTGTGGCATGTCTTTTTCTTCTATACTTTTCTTATTCATCGTCCCAGGCGTCACCTGCAATTCTAAATGTTTTTCATGGTCTGAGATACGACTTGAGAGGTCTTGCGTGGCTCGAAAGATGATACACATCGTCCATTCATCGTTCATTTGGTCTTCCCCTACTGCTCATCATACTCAAAACTCTCTTCATAACCTCTCCTAGAAGATTGATGCTTTTCTTTGCTATATTATGAAACGTCTCACACACATTCAGAGTTGTTATATATGCCATGATTTAACCACAATCCTTCACGCAGCAATTTTCAAAAAACATTCCGATTATATCGCCCCAAACTGTCACCCATCCTTTGTACAATACGATTTGAGTGGGAAATTCGGAAAGAGGTTCTATTGCAGCCGCCCTTCGCGTCGGAATGCACATAATTCCACTCCGCCCAATATCACGCGACGTGAACTACGGCGACGTGATAGTATCCGATGGCAGATAGATAAAGCAGGGAGTGCTACGGGAGTTACTGTATTTTTTTCAAGTAAAAATTTATTTCCTTCAGTTACGGGATATCTTCCGTTCATTTTCGTTTGTCAATCCTGAACCTTGATAGCTGAAAACAGTGTTTGAACTTCTTTACTTCTTAACTTCTTTAGTTGGATGAACAAATATTATAGAACTCACTAGACTGTCGCTTTGTAGCACTCGCAGCCTATCCGCTACGGCGTAGCATCACTTAGGCGTGCGCGGGGCACAACCCGTAGCACATATAGATTACTTAAGTTTTCACTTCTATCGACAGTCCTGAAAGACTGACCACAAATGTTTTTCATTTTAATCGATTCAAGGCGAATTTGATTAGGAAACTAAACTCGATTCAGTTATAAACCACGTTTAAGAGCTGTCAGTGTCACTAATCAATACTAATTTGATCACACTGGCAGCTCGTGGACGTAGTTTACCTATACTTACTCATAGATGTGCTATTCGCAATTATTCAGGTACAATATGGTGAAACTCACCTTAAAATATGTACCGTCATGGTAATTCACACAATCAGTGTTCTTGTGAGAGATTAAAAAGGTTATTCTAGAAAACGAAGTTGGTTTTGGCAAATAGTAAGTACGGGATTGGTAAAACATAACTCAGAATTTTCGAACTATTCCATCACAACATTTGAAAACTGAGTCCCGAAAATCGGAAACAAACCCAGTGCAAACCCCACCTAACGTCAGAACAAGACTGTTATTTTGAGTGCGATGCCCTAAGGGAGATTGACCCGAGAATGACCCAACATTTACTTAGATATATGCACCTCTACACTCCTCGATGGCACCATGAAGGCGAAATGAAACTTAAGTGGTAGTAACTTACGAAATATTTGACAGTCTCACACTAACTTTGTTAGTATATGGTGGTACTAGCTTTGCCCTACGACTTTGCCTGCGTCTTTCTTTATCTTGTGGTCAGTGCCTAACCTGATGTCAAAGTTTTTAGGCTTTAACTGAGGTCGATATCTCTCAGGTAAGCTGGTTTTAAAAAAAAAACATTGTATGCTTGCTTAAAGGTCGGAAATTATATTGCACGAGCTACAAATCACCCCTGTAATCCTCGAAGGTCTAGGTCGGAAATATATCCACACCACACACACATACAACACCCACAGGACACACCCACACTCACACACCACACGCACACACACACACACCCACACCAACCACCCCTCCCACACCCCACACCCACACCAACCACCCCTCCCACACCCCACACCCATACACACCCACCTCCCCCACATCCACACATACCCACCCACCCACCAACATTTCTTCCAGACTCCGTGGCTACTACTGAAAAATACGTGATTTAAAAATCCACAGACACTTTACCTTACCTGGGAATCCAACACAGGAACTCACACTCAATATTCGCGGTGACAACCACAAGACCAACGAAGGTAGTCTTCCTGTCCCACATTTTAGAGGAATCCATTAAATTACGATGTCAGTAGTAATAGACGGACAAAGTTACGTTCGCTTATAATATCTGATTTGACAGTTTTACATATCAAAATTTCACAGTAACAATGTACGTATATAGTAGTCTGAAGTGTGAGAATTGTGTAATTGGATTTTGTTTGAAACAGAAATATCGCCATGATTGCATCGCTAAACTCAGTTATATCTTTGGTTTGTTCAATTCATTCATCACCTCTGTTCTCGAATCGGTGAAGGTAAACATATGAGAGAAAACCAGTATGTTCCAGGACCGAAAAATCCTACGACACACGCCCATTTGTAGCGACACATCGTATCATCTAGTACTTGGGTTGTGGAGGTTAGATAGGCGTTCCATGTAAAATACTGATTCAGGTGCAAACGGTTAGACTTTAGTCTAACCGTTTGCACCTTTAGTCTAGCCGACCCCAACATAGTTGGGAAAAGGCTAGGCAGATGATAATGGGGTAGCGTACTTTGGTATACGTCTACCCAATCCTTCTAGGGTTTTATTTTATTTTACCTCTTCCACGTGCCGTCACTTTGACCTCTTGAACCCATTTACTAAATTAGTAGCTTCGTTTAAAAGATTAAGATTTATTTGCTGGTCAACCATTTTCCTCAATTCCTTCATTCCCACAGAAACGCATTCCCCCACTTTATGTTTACGGCTTTCGCAGTAAAACAAATATAATTCCTATTTATGTTGTAGTTTTATTTGTTGTAATTCAATTATAACACTGCATTATGGAGCCTTTGATCTGTTGTAGTGTATTGAAGATTTCCAGATGTGCCGATTTTTATGATTGGGCCCGCAAAAGTACCTATCTATTATGACGATACATACCAGGAAGTCGATGAACCGGAGTGTGTGATAATAAAAGTCTGGGAATCCTTAGATAAACAAAGAAAAAGTATTTATTTTGACGGCCCGAATGGCGTAGTGGTAGTGAGGCTGCCCTACGTTATTAGGGTCTTCGGTTCGAATCCCGGTAGGAACAAATGTTTGTGTGATGAGCATGGACATTTGTTTCCGAGTCATGGATGTTTATACGTTAATAGGTACATATTTACAAACAAAAAGTATTATATTTCGCAGCTTCATTCGACGCGATTTTCTTCTTTTACATGTTGTAGCTGAGTCCTAGGCATTGGCTTCACACAGATTTTCAAATAAAATAAGTAAAAAATAAAAATCATATG
This sequence comes from Xestia c-nigrum, assembly GCA_916618015.1. Taxonomy (NCBI): domain Eukaryota; kingdom Metazoa; phylum Arthropoda; class Insecta; order Lepidoptera; family Noctuidae; genus Xestia; species Xestia c-nigrum. Next base: position 9,094,183 of record OU745258.1, on the reverse strand, counting down.
GCAATACTGGGGTAATTTTCCACATTCAACTCGCTCGGCGGTAGGTACTTCATTCTGTGTTCTGTGTGCAAAGGCTTCGCACAAGAAAAAACTTGCTCACAATGGATAGGAAAAGAAGATACAATTCGGAGGAAACGAATCATAATAATAAGCGTCGCCGAATGAATACAATTAGACGGCGTATTATTTCTTCATCATCGTCGGATGACGAATTAACCGAACGTAAGTTTTATAATACATACTACCTTCCTACTTTGGTGCCTACGTTTATCGTTAATTTGGTTTCAATTGAGTGATGCGAGAAACCAGCGGGGTTTCCTCTGTCACGCTGATTTGATACAAGTTAACATAATAACAAATGTGATGCGATTCAACCAGCGGGGTTGTTTTCTGTCACGCCTATTTTTGCGCACAATTCAGCGGGAATTGTGTCTACTTATACTTACTTATTACTACCATATCTAACTACATTGTTGTCTCACATACAACGTGATGTTTATTGTAATGCGAACAACCAGCGGGGTTGTATCCGTTACGCTTGATTGCGCATAGTCCAGCGGGGACTATGCCTACCCTCATTTCAAAATTAATTGATTGTTGTTTTGCTTCGCAAATACCTACTTATTCTGACCTTTTTTCTAGGTCACAGTAATGATAAAATTATGTCGGACAATGGTATGACACCAAAGTCTAGCCCGGAAGAAATCTTAGTAGGCGATCCTTTATGTCTTAACACTAAAGAGACTGAATCTTTAGATGATGAAATCCTCGCCTTGCTAGGCGATGCTCCTAAGAGCGAAATCGTTCTCGGTAAACCAATCCATAAAGACATTGCTGCTAGGTGGCACGAAATTCTTATAAAAGGATTACCGAACGAAACCAAAGAAAAACTATTGAAAGATTACCTAGTACCATCTAATTGCGAAATAATACTCGCACCAAAATTGAACGCTGAAACCAAGGCTGCTATAGCTGAAAATCTTGTAAAACGAGATAATATACTGGAGACAAAACAAAACCAGATAGGTTCAGCACTAGCCGCACTATCGCAGGCCGTAGATAGTATATTAGAAAAAGATTTTTCGACGCAAAATGTGCTCAAACCTGTCAGTGATGCATGTCGCATCCTATGCGACAGTCATTATAACGAAACGAAAACTCGAAGACATTTTATAATTTCGTCAATAAATAGTGATATGAAAGAAACTATGACAGAAACTGTTCGAGATAAATACTTATTCGGAGAAAATATTTCTGATACACTGAAATTGGCCAAAACCATCAAGAAATCCGGCACCGACTTGAAATCAACAAAAGTCGCTACTACCTTCAGAAATCAAAAATTTCATAAAAGTAATTTCTTGAAAAATAAAGGTCAAGGTTCGTTAAACTGGAAACCCCTGCAACGAAAACCAGCGGGCAAAGCCGATGCAGGGGCACCACGCGCAGCTCAGTACCAGTACCAGCCCCGCATGAAGAACAGCTTTCAACAACGGGGAGCAGGAGGTCGATCGTCGCCGCCACCGACACGTCATCGCCAACAACAACGGAAGCGCCAGTAGAGGTACGTTTTGCGGGTCGTCTACAACATTTTTTAAAACAGTGGCATGAGATCACTGATGACCCTATCATCTTATCTTGGATTCATGGATACAAAATTCCTTTCACATCAGAACCTATTGATGATGTTAAACCTAGTTTTCATACTAGAACATACAAGGAACTTCTTGATTTTGATACTGAAATAAACTCACTTTTAAAAATAAATGCCATATCAAGATGTACGCCCCACGATCAACAATTTTTGTCGTCCATATTTTTAGTACCTAAACCAAATGGAACGAATCGTTTCATTTTGAACTTAAAACGCTTAAATAAATATGTCATTTCACAACATTTTAAAATGGAAGATTATAGAACTGTTACAAAAATTATAACAAAAGACTGTTATATGGCTACAATCGACATGAAAGACGCATATTTTTTAATTCCGGTACATAATCTTTACAGAAAATATCTAAGATTTATGTATAATGATACATTATTTAATTTTAACTGTCTTCCATTTGGCTTAAGTACATGTCCTTACGTTTTCACAAAAATTTTGAAACCTGTGATGGAATATTTAAGATCCAGAGATATGATTTCCGTCATATATTTAGATGACATATGTTGCATAGGGAGTTCTTTTCAAGAATGCGAAAATAATGTTAAGCTGACTATGAATCTGCTAGAAAAATTAGGCTTTATTATAAATCATGAAAAAAGTTGCCTTATTCCAAAACAAAGGTGTAAATATCTTGGTTTTGTGTTTGACTCCGCCAATATGTGTTTAGAATTACCGGATAATAAGAAATTAAAAATTAGAGAACAATTAAAGTTGTATCGAAAAAAGAAAACTTGTAGACTTAGAGAGTTTGCACGTCTGATTGGTCTGTTAGTGTCTGCGGCTCCTGCCGTTCAATATGCATGGGGTTACACTAAACAACTTGAACGCCATAAGTACCTAAGTTTATTAGATAATCCTAGCTATAACAGTGTAATCGAAATACCCCATGCAGTAATGTATGATTTAGAATGGTGGTTACTAAATCTAGATATTAAAACACAGCCTATAACACTTCCTGCCGGGGTTGCGGGCCTGTTCGAAAGAGATACCGCGGCCCCGGAACGTAAAGGGCGAGGAAGGAACATGGATGGGTTTTAGTCAGTAAGAGTCTGACACTCCCTCCCGCTCCGCCCAGAGTGGGAGAAGTCATTTGATGATTTCCCATCCTAAAAAAAAAAAAAAAAAAAAAAAAAAAAAAAAAAAAAAAAAAAAAAAAAAAAAAAGCCTATAACACTTTTAGAATTTAAATTACAAATTTTTTCTGATGCATCAATGAGTGGCTGGGGCGCTTTTTGCAACAACAATAAAGCTCATGGTTTCTGGAAACGAAATGAAACCGAGCAACATATCAATGAACTAGAACTAAAAGCCAGTTTCTTAGCACTAAAAGTTTTTGCGAAACATTCACAAAATTGTAAAGTGTTATTACGCATTGATAATGTCACTGCCATTTCATGTATAAATAGGATGGGTTCTGTACAGTACCCACATTTAAATAAAATTACCCGAGAAATATGGGAATGGTGTGAGGAACATAATCTAGTAATATTTGCGTCATATATTAATACCAAAGCCAACATTGAAGCAGATAGTTTATCACGAAAAAAGTTTGCAGATACAGAATGGGAATTGAGTGGAACGGCTTTCAACCAAATTATTAAAAATTTTGGTCAACCCAAAATCGATTTGTTTGCAAGTCGTTGTAATACTAAATGTCCTGTTTATATTTCTTGGAAAAGCGACCCGGATGCTTACGCGGTAGATGCATTTACAATTTCTTGGTATAGAATGCGATTTTATGCGTTTCCCCCCTTTGCGTTAATTCTTAAGATGTTACAGAAAATAATAAATGATAAATCTGAAGGGGTAGTGGTTGTACCCAATTGGCCAACACAACCTTGGTTTCCCATTTTTAAAAGACTTATGGTTTCAGAACCGTTATATTTCGAACCAAATATTAACTTATTAAAATCTCCTTTCAGATTATCGCACAGTCTCCATCAAACGCTAACATTAATTGCCGGCAAATTGTCAGGAAAGCACTACTGCTAAGATTTTTTTCACAAAATTCAATCGATATTATGTTATCATCGTTATCTGAAAATACATACAAGCAGTATGATAGCACTATAAAATTGTGGGTTAATTACTGTAATAAAAATAAGTATGATTATTTGATTGGATCGGTTTCAGTAATTATTGATTTTTTAACAGAATGTTACAAAAACGGTGCGAAATACGGCACAATAAATTCACATAAATCTGCATTACACTTTCTATTTCCAAAAACTTTGAATGATGATGACCTAAAGCGCTTTATGAAAGGTATATTTAGGTTGAGACCGCCCGCTCCTAGATACAGTGTTACTTGGGATCCAAATGTGGTTTTAGAGTATTTAAGTCAAAGATGGCCTAACGATCAGCTTAATTTAGAAATGTTATCTAAAAAGACAGTTACGTTGCTGGCACTAGTAACTGCCCATCGGGTTCAGACGTTCTCACTCATAGATGTAAATAATATAAAAATTCAAAGCAGTAACATAATCATAACAATACCCGATCTTATTAAAACATCACGAGTTAACTCTTTACAACCTCTATTAAAACTACCCTTCTATAACGAAAAACATGAAATATGCCCTGCTAGATCTTTATTAGAATATTTAAATAAAACAAAATTGTTGCGTAATAGAAATAACAATTTATTCATTTCATATAGAAAACCATACAATAAAGTAACCTCACAAACACTTAGCAGTTGGATCAAAAGTACACTTTCCCTCAGTGGAGTTGACACGTCAGTTTTCAGTGCTCATAGCACCCGCCATTCTTCCACCTCTTCCGCTAAACGACTCGGTGTCAGTCTGGATGTAATCCGCAAAACTGCTGGATGGTCAGAGTCATCCAAAGTTTTTGCTAAATTCTATAATAAGGAATTAGTTGATGATCCTAATCAATTTGCAAATACGATTTTGTCAAATGCATTAACAACCAATTTGGATACATGATTATTTTGTTTTCAATAAATAAGTTTTGATTTTTAGCTACCATTTATCTAGTTTCATTTTATTGATGCTCTGAACATCCTACAACATGTAAAAGAAGAAAATCGCGTCGAATGAAGCTGCGAAATATAATTAATGATCAAACGAACTTACCCGTACGTGAAGTTCGATCATTATTATATGAGCAGCTTCATTCGACGCGATAATAGGAACCCACCCTATTGCCCCAACCCAAAAAAATGAAACAGATCTTGGTGCAACAATATACCTAGTCCCTATCTACTAATCTATGGTTGTATAGCCTGTACTTATGTAGGTAGATATTGTGGTAAATACTTACCTACACAAGTAATGCCATAGTAATGCTTTAAACAAGAATGAAGTACCTACCGCCGAGCGAGTTGAATGTGGAAAATTACCCCAGTATTGCCATATGATTTTTGTTTTTTACTTATTTTATTTGAAAATCTGTGTGAAGCCAATGCCTAGGACTCAGCTACAACATGTAAAAGAAGAAAATCGCGTCGAATGAAGCTGCTCATATAATAATGATCGAACTTCACGTACGGGTAAGTTCGTTTGATCATTAATTATACGTAGTATATTTATACTATCTGGTGTCCGCGATACAAGACTTGCTTAGTGTGGCACTAGATGGCGTTGTGTGTTAATGTCCAGCGATATTATATTATTATTATATTTGGCTCACACAGAACAGTTAGAAGCCTCGTAATTGCAAACGCAGTACTTGCAAAATGGCGGTTTGAAATCTAACGGCCAGCCTTGAGGAGAGATCAACTGGAGGATGGTGGGCTACCAGAAGCCGTGTGGGTTAAATTTGATGACTAATTAATTGGGCTTAAGCTAAAAGATAGTAATGGTTGCATACCTATACTTTCAAGAAAAAGAGAGAGCGAGAAAGAGCTGTTATCGACCGTGGTAAAAAAAATGAAAAAGTTGAAATCTGGGTATGTTGTACACAACTGCGTACCCCCATAGAGCATACAGATGTAATGTTACGTCACGATGTTGTATAAGCAATAAACATCCACGCGATTGCAGCAATCACTGCAGATTTGCCGTCTATTATTGAAAAGCTTCACTGTACATCTTCGAAGAAGATCAGCACAAGATTTGCACCAAATTGAAATGGGACCACACGGGACAGAGACCCCAGCTTTCAAACAAAAAAATAATCATCAAAATCGGTTTACTTAGTCGTAAGTTCTAAGGTAACAAACACAAAAAAAAAAAATGGTTGCCTGTAAAGTCGGTTTTACGGGCGAAGATTTTACGTGACAACGTCATAGTTGAGTGGGAGAGAGACGCAAGGCATTCGGCGGGCCTCTCTCTCGTTCGGTGACTCATCGTACGTTACCAGGCGTTACACTTTTTCATAAGTGACACCCAGCCGCAACCTAATTTAAGACGTTGTCACGTCAAAAACAGTTGAATTGAGAACCTCTTTTTGGAAGTCAGTAGAAAAGTAAAAATAAACGGATTTAAAATATCTGAGTAAGCTCTCGCTTGGCAGCTGGATCAAGGGCTTGATTAAAAAGCAGTAATCCTGGACACAGCGCGTAGTGTTACTGTAGGGACAAGGTAATAGATCACATTTGACACTTCATCATAAAAGAACAACAGAACCTTGTACCGGCTGTATTCAAATATTATTGATATTTTCGAAGTTAGAACTGCACAATTGCGTAACATTGTTCAATTACGATTACATATTTGATGTAATTATGGCAAAAAAGGTAACCTTTCCATAAAACTGACAGCTGTCAAATGTAATCTATTAAATTGGCCCTACTTTAAGAGGTTGCTTTCTCAAGAGCCCTGACCTGATTTAAGCAATATTTCAATATGTGTGACGATAAATAAACGAAATAATAACCAAATTATGTCAATAATAAGACATAAATTGGTCCAGTACGAGGCCAAATGGATTTCGTTGGTACTCTGATAGAATGCTGTCAGACAAGCTGTTATCATAGATGCCGTACATGATTGTATAGCTGTTAAAGCAGTGTGTATAAAACAGTTTACCCATCTAGGTTTTTTTATTTAGTAGTAAATTAAGTTAAGACAATTGTTTGTCCGGCGGTGTTACGCAAAATGAGACATACTACTGAAACCAAATAGTTCATCATAATTAAATTAATTGTTTGGGGTCAGTAAACTCATCTTCCCTCCGCTGATAGGGTTCCCAGAAAAGAAAAAAGCAAAATTCCTGCCATCTGAAGAGAAAATCCGGAAAAATTCAAAGTTTTTTTTCATTTATTATAGTCTTTTTATTTTGGATTGAAAAAAAATGATTTGCTGCAAAGAATGGCTGGGTGCGTAAAATATAAAACCAATCAATGTAAAAGTGTTACTGTTAATATCTATGCAGATATCTTGAAAAAAATATTTAAAGTAAATCTTTTTGAAGATTCCGAACGAGTTGGAATTCCCCCGTATTCCGGACAAGCCCGGAAAAATCCAAAGGTATGCCAACCCTACCCACAGATCGACAAAACACCAGAAACCGAAGCCAAACTCATTAAATCCCAGCCTCTCCCCATTACTACAAACAAACGAATAAAATATTTAACAAAAAATAATAACCTTAGTAACTTAAAGCCAGCAAAACATTAGCTCTTCGGAGAAACGCTACTGAATAACGCCTAAACGGCAAAGTATCCACGCGTTTTATAGGAAAAATGGTGCAATTAACACAAGCTAATGGACCGACGGGTAATAGTTTCTGCTCGCAAACAAACGGAAAGTCGTGAAGGTAAAAAGATGTTTAATTCGTACCGTATATTTTAAAAGGAACAGACATAAAAGAAAAATGAAACTAAGTACATTTTTTGTCTAATTAGCAAAGATTGGTTTCTTTATAAGGAATTACGCACACTTATTCAGCTCTATTCAGCTTATGCCCTTATAAAACAAAAATTATGTATGAGACGCGTACGCGCTGAACGCGCTGAACGCGCGCGTACGCGTCTCATACAAAATCGTTGTTTTGTATGAGCATAAGCTGAATAGAGCTGAATAAGTGTGCGTAGTCCCTAAAACACCATATTATGCTGTTACTACGGATGTTATCATGTCATGTTATCTACTGTGTATTAATTACTTCCTTGAAGTTTAGGCAAAATAATTCCGGGTATTCCGATTTTTGCTAATTAGTGAACAAATTAGGAAAAGTAAAGACGGATATAGTCTGGATGAAAAGAGTATTCAAATATTCTAGGGAACCAACGTTAATAAATAAAAAAATGTATTTTGTTTTAGTCCAATTAGTTGAAGAAAATGATCACAGTTTTCCTAGAAAAAATATCTATAATAGGTATCGCTATTTTCTAAGAAAATTGTGATTATTCATTTTGCGAAGTAGGAAGAAAATCATGCCAATAAACAAAATAAAAAATTCTGCTACTGATTTTTTACGGAGAAGGTAGATAAACACTATTTTAAATCGATTCTTCGAACTAAAGATCGTAGCTAACTAACTCCCTACGGCAACGAACACTAATCGGAATCGTCACGTGATAGACAAGCATCGGGACAAGCTCACGAACCGCGGTGCGGTGCGTGGTCGACTTGCAGTTCCCGCGCTTACGGCACTCCGTACCCTAACTTACAGCTCTCCGTACCCTAGCTTACGGTTCTCCGTACCCTAGCTTACGACTCTTCGTACCCTAGCTTACGTCTCTTCGTCCACGCCCCTCCCGCGGTCTGCGTTACATGTATGTTATTAAAAGGATATTTTTATTTGGAAATAAATATAAAATAACTTCTCTTCACCCTTTATCAAACGTTTTATAATAGTCCGATATTCTCCTTCAGTTATTTTTTAAAGAAACGCTCGCAACGCGTGAATACGTGTTTTCTTTTCTGCTTTGTTATTCCTCTTCACCAAGTGCTATTGCAATTATAGCCAACTCACGCATTGTGAACCGAGACATAACCGTGCGCTACACTTTACGTTTGGATTCAAAATGATTATAGTGCCGTCTGGCCGTCAACCAGCGTCGCCTTGCTGTAACCGTGTCGACGTGCGGCGAGCTTCTGATCCGCTTACGTTACGTGGTTACGTTACGTGGACGCCTGTTTGACGCCAAGCGGAAAGGCAAGGCGGTGACGATACGTGTGCTACGACCTTTTTAGTGTGATTTTACGCATTGATTGGACTCAAAATATTGGACCTTCGGTTGAAGTTTGATAGAAAATCGTCTGTTTCAACAAAACTACTATTGCCAAATTTAAAAAAATAATTTGGCTGATAGATTTGATTCAAGACAACTTGAAATCTGGAAGAGACAATACATTACTGAATATATTAATACATTTATTTGAAAACAAAAAGTATATTACCTAGTAGTAAGTATATTACCTAGTAGTAGTAGAATATCAACTATGTGGTTTTCACGACATAAACCTCGTTGCTTAGTATGGCACTAAATGGCGCTGTGCGTAATGTCCAGAGATATCTATTTTTTTATTTTAATGCACAAGTAAACGCCTTCTTCTCATGGGGCTAGGCACTACGTAAAATTCTTAGATTCAGTGGAAATCTCTGCTTTCGTCGGTGTCCCCAAGTCCATATAACTTCTTTTTAGTTAGGTCGTTCCATCGTCGACCTCATCTCTGTCCTCGGGACAAGATTGAAGTCAAGAGGGAGGATAAATTGTAATAAGCAAAACTCTTAATCAGTCAGAACCACTCACATGAAAGTTTTCAAAGGGTCACAATTAAAAAACCTTACCCTAACAATTTTCTATGGAAATGTTAGCTATCGTTAAAATAGTTTGACTAGTCAAAAGAAGTTTTGACTGTAAAATACCAGTTAACGAAGCCGAAAGGCACTTGTTCTCCCCGTCATTGCGATCTTTTTTTGTTCTACACCATGGAACCTTCTAGTTACGGAGATATTGGGGGTCAGTGTCAACTTTTTGACAATTTTTTTTAAACACATGTTTTTAATGTAAGGTTTTTATTTTCGACACCTATAGGACCCCTGGAAATATTCAATCCATCCATCCGCACAATGTTTTAAGTGCGTTACATTGAGTTTTACCACAAAACATGATTTATAACCTCAAAAAAAAGTTGTTTCCCATCAATAATTTTTGCGTAAAGTTACTTAGTTTGATGTACAGAATGTTTTGTTGACGGCTTCGTGATGAGGTAGTTTATACCCTGACCCCATATAAAAAGAGGTAATATATAAAAGAACATACGGTCTATTTCCTTTGCCTGATCATTGGTGGTCATGCGCACACACTGGAAACAACAATCGAACATTAGAATTACGAGCACATTTCAGTCTCATCATAACCGTTGTGTAAACACAATTACATCCAGATTTTCAATCACAAAAGGTCAGACATTCCCAGTCTATTTATACCCAACTCCAAGGACTTAGGTTTCTAATCACGAGACACCGAAACCTCATAAACGAAGCTCCCTATTGTTGTCATTGTAACGCTAATAATGTTCGTAATACGGTCCTAACTCGCTATCTGGAACCATTAGTGGTTCCAGTGATTAGTTTTGATTGGATCTCTTGTAACTATGTAGTGATTTTCGTTCTAGAAATTGGGGTAGGAAAGTAATCCTGTAGATGTCAGAGGTCCTTTTTTTTTTGTTTTGTTTGCAGCTTCGTTTTTCAGAGACTCTTGTTTTGAGTCCCTTTAACCTAATGTTACTTTTGATAAACTTCAAAAAGAAGGAGGAGGTTCTCAATTCTGTTGAAGTTTTTAAACGTAACAAACCTTTTTTTAGAATTTGTTTATTTTTATCTAATTTATCACTTTTTTTTGGAAATCGGTTAATTTTTACAAAAAAGGTTTTTTTTTTTTAATTTATATTCAAGGAGCTGCAAAATAAACAAAAAAAACTTGCTAGAAAAATAAACTTGCTTTCTTTATTTCTTTAATTTCTAATTAAATATACAATTAGAAATGAAAGAAATAAATAAAGCAATTTTTCCATTAACCTAGAAAATTTAATATGCTATTAAGTGGCGAAATGTCTCAATGAATAAATAATACGAAACTTATTCTGCATACTTATGCTAGCTTGAACATAACTTTGAAACATTCCGACTCGTAGCAGGTATGTTACCTTTATTTTAATAACTAAAGTAGTGAAGTCCGCATATACATTATTTAATTAAATACTGGTATTCAGCTGTATCCGGTTAGACTGGAAGCCGACTCCAACATAGTTGGGAAAAGGCTAGGTAGATGAAGATGTTACATTATTTAATTAGTGTTAAACTTGAAGGTACATACACGTTATGTAATTAATGACATTAGTTATTTTCAGGGAACTTATTAAGGTTTCCAAAAGTCTTTACTATGAAAACTAACTAACTAAGCACGGTAATGATTTTAAATGAAATAAAACACCCGACGGAAATACGCTCCTATTAGTGTAAACGACAAAAAAAAATCGAATTTGTCCATCAGTTAAATTTTAAAAAAATATTTGACGCGTATTTTTTATTTTGTTATGTAAACCAAAATTGACGAAGATACGACGCTTTTAAAATTCTCAAAACGTCACACCTTGGTATAATTTTTAGTAAGTTCTGACGTCATGGACTCACGCGCCCCACTTCGAGTTTTTATGCGTTTTATATTTGTTAATATTAATTGATTTACAATAACAAAAATACGTGTCCATTACTTTCCAATACTCGAACTGACGGACTGAATAGTTTTGCATTGTTTTGAGACTATATGATCTGATATGCCTATTATAATTTTGTATGCCATTTGTGGGTTCCTTTTCCTTATCAACGTCTAACCTTTAATAAAATATAAAAACTAAAGTCGCCCCCACAAAAGAAATATGATTTGATTTGATTTGAAAAGCATATCATAATTTATTTTAATAAAATACAAGAACGCCTCCGTTTAGTCTAGTAAGTACCTAACTATTACCAGTATGTACCAGAGTCTACTAGAATATTAAAACTAATTTAGCACCCGTAACTACTTTAATGAGAAAATTACCTACTAATTGACGAATGGGCGGTTTGCTACGCCGTAGCAGGCGTAGAGCGATGATCTCGTAGCAGCGTAGGCGTGAGGCCTACGAATTGTGCAATTATGGCGAATTGGGCAGAAATGTATATGAACGTCTATATCCTAATTTTATTAATGTAATACTACATAAACTAAACTGTAAATGTGTATGTCTGTCTGGTACCTTTCTCGTCTTAGTTGCAGAACAGATCTGTGTAAAATTGGGCTCACAAAAATAGACATCGACGTTAGTTAAGAACACATGGTGTTTTTTTATCTCCATAGTCATAATCATCATCATTAGCCTATTAATGTTCCCACTGCTGGGACATAGGCTTCCTCTCTATGAAAGGGAATGGGCTTATAATCCATCACGCGGGCCCAAAGCTGACATAATATCACACAATTAATACCAGAAGGGTTTCGCAGAGGTCTACCTAACAGTATACCCGCATTTCGCCAGATATGTATAAGTGCCATCATGTAATAAGGAGCGAGCCCATTGCCATCAGCCGAGCACAAATCCAGACTCCACGGCTGCTACTGAGAAAAACCTTATGAAAAACCCAACAACAATTTGCCTTATCTAGGAATCGAACTCAGGACTAGAGCAACGAGGTGGCCTCTTGATTTCCATAGTGCTCTTGGCATAATATCCGACTTAACACAAACGAAGCCACACGCAGAAGCTAGCTCAATATTTTTCTCAGAAATAAACACAAATTAATGTAAACAACTATTCCCACTTACCGTAGGCGTTAAATTATTACCATAGTAAGTGACGCACCTAATTAAAAACCACGACACGACCTCAAGGCCTAGTTCGGTGCTAATTACATCATTTATTATTGTCCCTCTCACTCACTATTTCCCTCTCTTTTTTACTTACAAGTTAGATAAAGCAAGTACTACTCCGGAAAATTAGGATGTTATTGTAAGTGTCGTTAATGTTAGTGCTGCCCTCTAGTTCATATAACATTGTTCTAAGCTGTTTTTATAAAGACAAAAGCAATTCTTTCTTACAAGTACTAGCTGCTTCTGTGATATTTTTGGTTGTGTGCTTTAATACCAATATCTGGGAAATATAATTATGTACACTTTTATGATGATAAGTTTTTTTGTTTAGACCGCAAGCAAACACACAGACAGTTTTCGTATTTATAATGAACTTTATGGTTTGTTGTAGTAATAACGGTCCAATTTCCCTAAACTCAATTCCAATATTTTATAGAAGCGTAATAAACTATCTGAACGTTATAATTTTCCATTCATACATATTTTTAAACTAACAGATCGAGGTCTAGAATAAGCGCGTTAGGAAACAAAAATAAATTTATTGCTGACCTATACAGATTCCATCACATTCAACAAAATTAAAAACAGCAGAAAATACAGAATCGCTAACTCAACATAAAAACCAATAAAATATCATCATAACTACTGGAAATATTTCCCGAATCTCTCCGAACTAAAACTGGCGAAGTAATATCTCATCTCCGAGGCCAATGAAAAAGTTTTAACGTCCAAATATGATATAGTTGAAGTGTGCATTCCACGATATTTTCGATATCTGTTGTACAGGCACGTGCAAAAAGATCTCTACACTTTGTTATTTTGAACGAGGATGTCCTGCTAAAACTTTCTGCTGATCAATTTATTTTCAGGTTGGTTCAGCATGTTTCTTAGCAAAAACTATTTAACGAACTTTTCTATTTAACATTGGTCATACAATCTATGTACCGTTTCCTATGGTTTTTTTTTTAGTTGAATCAAGATATGTCGATACTAAATTCAGTCTTATGCGTATTCAGAGTATAAAGTAGATCTGTGTGTCGCCCTGCCTACCGCCCTGTCTACCACCCTGTCTATAACCCTGGCTACCAGCCTGTCTACCACCCGGTCTACCGCCCTATCTACCGCCCTGTCTACCACCCTGTCTACCACCCTGTCTATCACCCTGTCTACCACCCGGTCTACGGCCCGGTCTACCGCCCGGTCTACCGCCCGGTCTACCGCCCGATCTACCAACCTGTCTCCCACCGCGTCTTCCACCCTGTCTACCGCTCTGTCTACCGACCTGTCTACCGCCCTGTCTACTGCCCTGTCTACCGCCCTGTCTACCTCCCTGTCTATCGCCATGTCTGCTGTTACGTCTATCTGTCCTTCCATTTCGCGCTTTAACCACTGAATAGGTTTCGATTAAATTGAGAAAATATTAGTTTAGACATGAGAGACACGTAGGATACTCTCCTAATATTTATAAGAAAAAAAAACATTATAGTGGAGAAATGATGGACACATCTTTTGTCATCAAACTGCAACGATTTTCTTAGTCAATTTACAAACTACTTCTTAATCACTAGACGAAACCTACGTTGAGAGATCAAATAAGTTTGTATAAATAAACGTTCAATCTATCTTTCATTTAGTACGTGACTGTACAACGATCGTAAAGTACCAAACGATAGAGTTATGGTCTCTCATTTCTGTCTTCATTCGACTTTGGTGAGACCTAGCTTATAATTTATAGTTTTTTGTTGTGTGGGGTGGCATTTTTAACATGAGTGTGTATTTTTTATCACTTTAAAAATGTTAAATAATTTGACTTAAAAATAGATTTAGAAGTAAAGAAAAAAATTATTAAATATTTGAAAATGTTAAGTGTCTAGACTCTAGACACTAATACTTCGTACTCAAAAACGAATTATTTTAATTCTAGACTCTAGAAACTCACCGACCCCACAGTCAAACCATTGTAATGGTTTTGTGGGGCTTAGTTTATAAGACTTCTTACTACTTCGAAATAAAATTAAATAAGTAATAATAATAATTCCGTTTCAGGTAAGTAAACTGAAAGTTTTAAAAAAGTATTCAGCCTCTCAAGAACCTCCCTAAGTAAGTATTCAAATTTTATTTTAGTACTAGTGATCCGCCTCGGCTTCGTACTGGTTCACATTCCACTAACCTAACTTTGCGCGAGGATTTCCAAAAACAAAAGTCATGCAAACCATGTCCTGGTAACTTTCAACACAAAATTTAAAACCCCTGATAGAACTCAAACCCTTCCATTTAATACCCATATTGAGGGAGTTGTGAAGAAAATGTAATTCACCATTTTATGGTGGCGGCCATCTTTGATTTGAAATATAATATAGTGTAAGTATAATATTCTACTAGTCAAGACCTTTTATTTGATACCCATGTTGAGGGAGTTGTTGATTAAATATGTCAGCTTCATTTTGTAGCGACTGATTTTTATTTTTATCCTGACTAATTCAGCTTTCAAACAAAAAAAAAACAAAATCAAAATCGGTTCATCCGTTCTGGACCCACGATGCCACAGACAGATACACACACACACACACACAGAGAGACACGACAAACTTATAACACCCCGTCGTTTTTGCGTCGGGGGTTAAAACAGTCAAGCCTTCAATTTTATTAATTTTTATTGAAATAAGTAGTTAGATAGGACAAGGATCGAACTTTTCTAAATATCTTCAATCACGAGTGCAAGCAGAACTAGACGATCAATGCGAGCTAAAACAGAACCTAGGTACGATGACTACACACGTCGTCATCCTTACCATCACAGTGTCTTGATCTTGTCTTCACTCAAAAATCACGTTGTCGCTTTTGTCAGAAAACAATAATCATAATATATTTTATAAGCCACGACTCTGGGTTACGATAAAAATTATTAAACTTCTTCAAATTACGGTTTTCCTATGATTATTTTTCTTTCCAGAAAAACCTCCTAATTAACAACAAAGACAGATGATCTTAGCTTGATGTCCTTGTGCATACCATAGACACTCGACGTTTTATTAAAAACTTCATTTTATTTACCTTCGTCAAGACGTGAATTATTCAGCCAAACTTGAGTTTCATCAAAACAAACTCAAGAGCGATGAATAAGTATTTTAATTGGAATTTAAATTTAGAAAATATCGCGTGACTGGAGAATCTAGTGGTTTTTCAAGAATTATGTTTGATTTCAAAGGTCATGGCGCAGTGCTTGGATTGTGAATATTTTGTTAATAGAAATTAAGGAGACTTTATGCCCGAGATATGTTAATTTTGAAGTGTAAACTTCTTCAGTCGCTTTGAGCACTTTTTGAGTGAACAAAAATCATAGAACTCGCGTGGCCGTCACGTACGCTATCGGCAGTTCCCACAAAGACTGCCCCGCGTGTTTTTTTCTTATTATCAATATGGTGTGTTTGGGTCACTAAGATACAAGCTGTACCTAGTTTTGAACCTACTCTTAAAGCTGTCAAAGTATATTGATTGTAAATACGATGGTAATATGTTTGATCAAATAATAAACAGCCGTTCGGGTCGATCTTTAGGTTAAGCCGTAGTGCTTGCCTAAGATGGGATAGGTGATCACCCCATTACCGAGTTTCCTCTGTGTCTCGGAAAGCGAGTTAGTCCGTTGGCCCCTGCAACAGTCGTAGAAATCTGACAACCAGGTTTACCAAGGGGCAGAATAATTATTAATCTACCTGTGATGTGGAGGAAAGAGAGAGAACCGTTCTATTAAAATGCTGGTATTATACTGCATCCGGTTAGACTAGAGGCCGACCCCATCTAGGAAGAAGATGATTTTACTTGTATTTTAAAGAACGTAGTTGGTGTAATTTAAATACATAAATGATTTTGAATCTCAAAGTAGGTACGTCTATCACAAAAAGTTCTTCTCTTCTTACGAATTCATAACTGCACGAACTAAATGCCACGACCCAAATGGTTAGTAGATGTGTAGCTAAAGGTAAGCCCACATTTCGACACTTACATTTAAAGCCGGAAACACACTTACGTGATGTGGCGGGTCGCGCCATAACCCCTCCACCGCTCTGGCCAATCGCTGGTGAGCAGTAAGCGCCACGCCAGAACGTGCCACGACACGACACGACCTACAAATTTATGTCTCTAACCATACTAAATGTATGAAACCGATATGCTTCTGGCGCGCCACGCACACGTGTTTATATAGTGGGCGACCTTATCTGACTATTGCTATCACCCGGCACAAGTTCTGACTACATGGCTACTACAGAGTAATTCTTCATGGAAAAAAACCGATAACATTTTGGCCGCCCGGGAATCGAATCCAGGATCTCATCAGCAGCAGTCGCGCTTGCAACCACTCGACCAACGAGAAAAAAAAAAGAACGATTGAAAGGTAATATTCAAAAGCCTTACACACTCGCTCACAATAACTCCAATCACTTTTATAGAATCAAAAGTAACTTATCTTTATCCCAATACTTTCAATAGCACTTATAATTCATGTCTCACACCTAAGTACGAACTAAGTTATTGAATATCGGAGCCCTATTCAGTAACATAGTTTGACAGAATCTCGTGAACTTGAAGCAATCGACTGGAAAAATGAAATATCTCTGACCGAACATTTTCTTCCAATATTATCTACACGTACTTATCTGCGGTGTTACATTGCTAAATTACTTGGAACGTTAAAACACTGGGTGTATTTACGTCGGAGATGGACGAAATATTTCTTATTAAGGGGACTACAAAACACACGGTGGAAGTCTGCCCTGCGTGGGCGGAGCTCCGCCGTGTCCTCGTGGCGGCGATCGGCGGCGGCGACCTCTCGCGTCCGGCCCTGGTTCAATCCATGGTCCGGAGCGAGACGGAATGGGAAGCCGTCGCCTCCTTCTGCGAAGCAGTCATGCTAGCGAAGGAGGTGGCGGAACGAGAGAGGGAGAGATCCTCTCTTCCCGGCCGCCGCGGGAGACGCAACGGGCGTCGGGGGCCACGTGGTGGCTACCGGCCACCGTAGATGCGGGCCTGTGGACGGCTGGCTATGGGCTAGCTAGCCGTCCGGCCGTCTAACGACGACGACAGGCCGTGTCGACGGCGCGTTCGTGTTCCACGCGCGCCTCAAAGAGTGTCAGCAAAAAGAGAGGGGCCCGCAAGGGCCGAAGCCTGCCGGGGTTGCGGGCCTGTTCGAAAGAGATACCGCCCAACTAGCAATTTTCTCTTGTAGATGTGCTGATTTAAGAACTAAGGTGTTACAACTGACTTACATGTGTCTTGACTATGACAGAACATCTTATAAAAGCATGATTCAAGACGTTTTGTACTTAAAGAGTACTAACACTTAGTACGTGCTCTTATAGATGTATATAAAGAATCGTTGTAACACATCTATCAGTACAGTTGTCTTACAAGCGCATTTTTACAGAGCAATTGCTCTTGAATATTATTTACACTTAAAAAAGCATCTTAAAAGTACATTCTTTCTTAGTAGAGTCTGCATTGAGTGGTTTATAACACTTATGATCTTAATAAACTTTTGCATAAAACTACTATGAAACCAACTCGTTCTAAGTGTAAATTGTCTTCTCTGAGTCAAATTAAAGAGAAAGCGAATAATAGTAGAGCTCTATCAGACTATTTGGTCTTATGGAAGACTTGTGAACACTTTACTAAGAATGTCGGCCATTATATTCATGTAAATAACGCTAAGTGTTTGTAACACTAACAGTTAACTATGGAGTTTGAAAAATGGAAACATGGACATAAAAATGGACATATAATATACTGATGCATATTTGTCTCATCTAATATTACACCTACCACAAAATAGTAATTTGTAAGCCATATTTTTAAAAGGAACCCTAAATTTATTAAATGGCTGCAAGTAGTTCTTTTATGTAAGAGCTCAATAAGTTCCAAAGGCTTAAAATTAACTTAAGTAGTGTGAAATAAGACATTTTAGTATTAAAGTTATCTTAGAGAAGAGTAATTGGTCTTATAAATCTCTAATGGCGTCAGTTTTTATTTTTATAATAAGTTAATATGTTTTTACTAATATTCTAAATACATAATTAAGTGGGCCTGTGAAAAAATTCTACTTTATTCCACAAAAAATTCGAAGAAATGTACACCGCAAGTTATTTAAGTTCATAGACACATAATTATCAAGCAGATGAACTAAATGGATACAAGAAATAAAAATACTACTAATACAAATAATACTTACACAAGTTGACAGTTAAACTTGTTTTTTTTTATTTCAACAGCACTCGCGCACACACTTTCGGTTGTTGTGATAAATATTCCGTTATTGAGCTTCCAGAGAGCAATATAAGGGGAATTACACTTGCAAGTGCAGTCCTAAGAGTGCTCTAAGTCTATTTTCCCTCAAACCATGCTGTTATAAGACCATCATAAGTTATTTTGGTCTTACAACAGCAGTAACAAGATTATTGTTAGTGTAAAGTAATCTTCAATAAGAGCGTTATTAGTTGACTGTAAGTGAGAATTCTCTTATAAAGTGCGCCTAAATCGACACTTACAGTTGTCTGTAAGTATGCTAAAAGAGTAAAAATTATTGGTCTTAGGACACTTGTAAGTTAAAATTTTGCTAGTTGGGCGCGGCCCCGGAACATAAAAGGCGAGGAAGGAACATGGATGGTTTTTAGTCAGTAAGAGTCTGACACTCCCTCCCGCTCCGCCCAGAGTGGGGGGGGTCATTTGATGATTTCCCATCCTTAAAAAAAAAAAAAAAAAAAAAGGGGACTACAAAAGCTAAATAAGAAACTCTATTTGTGGTGGTTCAAACTTCGTTTTAAAAACTATTAGAACACTACAAAGTGGTTCTTACATCAGTCACTGCGAGCCCAATAGTGCGAAATGAGTGGTTTCGATCGATTTACAAAAATCTATTGATTAGACTAAATAAAATATAGGTACTGCTATGATGCTAATATGTTGCTTTTAGAATTATTTGGCAAAAAATCAGAATGAACACAATATGTATTTTAGTATGGTTTTAACTCGTTAAAAGTTTTTTTATAGATAATTTTGGTAATTTTTTAGTCGTAGTCGTAGTAGGTCGCCTTATCACACAATTTTTATTTCTCGTATGGTTAGTGCATATTCCTGGTGTAGACAGTTTTATGCCGCCCATGGGTCTCTGGCTTGGCTTGAACTTGGCTTTACATGCCGTCGAGAATATCTCAGGTATGCTGGTTTACGTTCGTTCGAACAGGGTTTACCACATTATGGTTAAAGCAATAAATGATTTTGATTTGATTTGAATTGATTTGAACGCAAAAGGCGAGGAAGGAACATGGATGGTTTGAACATGAACGGAAGGGAGTGCTTCCGCTCCGCCCAGGGTGGAAGGGGGTCGATTGATGCTGGTTTCTTGACGATGTTTTCCTTTATCCAAAACAAGTGATAATATTAAAATCTTTTAGACAACACGCAAAATGCAAATGAATCACATGTTCATGTACATGTTTTGGGTTCATAGGTAACTTGGGTCTCGTGGTTGCAAGCGAGAGTACTGAGGGTGGTGTGTTACGGACATAGTGTTAATAGGGCATTCTATAAGAGAGTTCTTAATAACAGCCCAGAGTTGTTTTATCGGCAGAATGGCGGAATAGCCACAGAAAGAACGGTTTTGCGCTTGAACACACTTCGTTCCGGTAGAGCACCTGTTTTTGCGCGTTTACCTACTTGTTTATGTGTGTTTTACCGAATATCTTCCTTGTCAATGGATAGTCTCCGCTGCGATTGGCTGGCTTTGAACAGAAACAGTAGTAAATAGTTATTAAAATATAGATTATTTTAGATTTGATTTGATTATTTAATGTAGATTTTATATAGTTATTAATATGGATTTCAAACGGATTTAACACGGATTTGCAATCATTTGAAAAAATCACCATTAGGCAAGTCATTGTAATAGAGGAGCCAAGCAAGCCCCTTTGTACTCATCTTTCTAGTGTGACTACTTTCATAGAGATCTACTTACACGATTGAATTTCTAAGAACCTATCCTTATGTACTACCGACACATCGGTAATATTGAAAGTAATATTTTATGCGAATCGAAAATGTTACTTACTTACATGTAAGTAATCCTCCATTTGAGTATGAGATCCGATCTGATATCGACATTGTGAGATTCACAAAGGAAAAACCGTTCTGTATTAAACGTACCAACGTATATCTTTTAACCTATTATTTGTTACATTATAGAGCGGGAAGATATTGGGAGCGAACTTGTCCAGCTAATGGATTTAGACAGAAAATATTGGAGGGATATTCTTTATGTTGAGGGAAACTGTAAATAGAATCAATTTCGTATAATGGCAGGTTCTGCTAGTAAGTAAAATAAGTATTATGAGAGTGTCAGCCAACGGGCCTATTAACGTGTCTAACAATTAAGCATAAAGACAACACCTTTAGAGCGAAACAGCCCTTTTAACATGCAAAAAAGTAACGAGCATTACCTCAGTAATCACCACGTTTCTTGGGATGTGTTTTGGTATTTACTGAAATAGTTTATTCTCGAGGTTTTTCTTGACCTTACTATAAAACCGTTAGTAGATACCTTAGCTACTAACATTGGGTTACTGTTAATAGGTACCTACCTTGTGCTGTGTACTTGTGTAGTCTGGTCAAGTCTGAAGCAGACAAACCGCCCCAATTTTTTCCAAACGTGATTATTGTGAAAATCTGCTATCTGGTTATGGCTTGTTAAAGATGATAACTATGATAAGTTGAGAGGCTGTCGCGATGAATCGTCACACTAACAAGGAAAAACGACCCGATATTTCGATTTTAGGAGGTCGGTTGTTAGTAAAATTCTGGCACGAACTAGGATTAATGTATTTTGATAGCAGTAGATATACAGTAGGTATAACCACTTCATCACGAAGCCGTCAACCAAGCATTCTGTACATCAAACTAAGTAAGATTACGCAAAATATATTGCTGGGAAACGACTTTTTTTGGGGTGAAAAATCATATTTTTTGGTAGAACTCAATGTAGTAGGTAATGAAGAAAGTATAACTAGAAAGTTACGGCGAACTTCTTGACAAGTTTTTTTTTCCAATTCAAGATTTTATTGTAAGATTTTTACTTGAAACTCGTCTGATATGTATGGTGTAGAACAGAAAAATGATCGCAATTCCGGGGAGAACAGTGCCTTTCGCCTTCGTAAGAGGTGTTTTACACCCTTTTTGTATAAACATCTCAATTTTCATAACTTAGGAATAAGTCTGCTCTGTTGATCTCATAGTGGCAACCGCGACTGCTGAGCGTGCCCTTATTTCGACTCCTGTTTTGCCACAAGGAATTTCTCAGTTTCAGTCTATGTCTATTGTTATTCCGAAAAATACATGAAGCTGTTGGTCCTACGCCCGGCGGCATCTTGTTGGATTACTGGCCAATCAGATAATTAAAGTATGGACATCTAGGTGAATGCACGTACAGTCACTTAGGCATTATACTATGTAGGTTATTTCGTGCGAGGATGGCTAATCTCAGTCTCAGCTGACATTGGCTCCCATGGTTGAAGTTCGATGACTGAGTCTAGAGGACTAAACTACTTACCTAGTTAGGTACCTACGGCTTAGTATCTCGGATTGAACCCCTTATTAATAAGCTGTTATTGATAACGTTATTGCCAATTTGCCCGTAGATTACATGTTTGATTAAACCACATCTAAATTCAGAAATACCAACTAAACAAAGCTTTCACAGGAATTCGCTATAACATAAATCATTTTAGTTGAACCTAAAATAACAAGGATAACTTTATTAATTCCAACTATAGGTAATCCTTTTGAAACACACACGTAACGAATGATGCAAATATTTGTGTTTCATTTTCGGACTTAACAATGTTTTTAATCCTTAGCGACCATGGAGTATGGAGAAACAAAGCTCTAGTGTGTGGATCGAAATAACGTGTGTTTGAAGGTACTAATGAGTGAGTAAATCTTTAATAAACAATTAATGACCAGATAGGCAGGTAGGAAACCGTATTTTCTACTATATGATTAGCACTGAGACATTTAACTTAGGTTGTTTATCGAGGCCCTACGTCCCTACGGGCCTGTTCGAAAGAGATACCGCGGCCGCGGAACATAAAGGGCGAGGAAGGAACATGGATGGGTTTTAGTCAGTAAGAGTCTGACACTCCCTCCCGCTCCGCCCAGAGTGGGCGAAGTCATTTGATGATTTCCCATCCCAAAAAAAAAAAGGCCCTACGTCCCGCAGTGTAAGACTGCGTTAAGCTGAGTTGGTTAAAATATGAATACATCATATCGGCAGCTTGTGCATCTATTTAATAAACTAGCTGATCCGCGCAACTTCGTCTGCGTGAAGAACCGCTCGACCGATTTTGTGCAAACTTCTCATTAACCATCTACTAAATACTCCGAACAAAGCCTAAACATTTGGTTCGGATAGGTGAGAACTCAAAGAACAGTTGAGTTATTAAATTACAACGAAAAGTGGCATTGATATAAATATGTCACCGTAAAATTGTCAAACACGTTACATTGTAATCTGTCTAGCGATATTGTAAACTCTCGAATTATTGTCAAATGAACATACTGCTTACAATAAAACGCATTATTTTAAGTGAAATGCATGCGATGCTAGTCAACTCACGCGGTATGGAGGGAAGAAGAGGACCCCCTTGCCCAGTGGTACCACTCTCATCAAAAGATAATGTATCATTTCTAAGAAATACCGATTAATATAACCTAACCTTAAAACACTTTATATTCCCCTAAAAAGCGTAGTCGACGGAGCCCTGCTTCGCGAGGCCCCTATTTCCGAGTGCAGGGTTTAAAGGAACCTAACTAACCTAACGAGGGGGTGCTCCAAGTCCCGATTATGGGGGCAGAGATACTTCCGTATATTCAGTTGACAATAATTCGAGAGATTACAATATCGCTAGAGAGAAACACTTTATATTATAAAATAACGTATTTGACAATTTTACGGTGACATAAATATATATTGATTCGTACATACGAGTATACTTACCTAACTACTTATAGAATTCTGAAGGCCGGCTTGAACTTTTACAGCTCAACTAATAATTAGCGACTTTTTGACTTACGATTGCTTAGCACGTAGGTTTAAATTAGAGCTGTTATTTAATTAAACGCTCTAAAAGAAGACACACTGACCTTATTTATTCTTCTGAATGGTCAAGTTCGTCGTGCGTAGTACTTACATTTGATTATATGGAATGAACTTGGGAAAAACAAAAGGAGGGAGTTAGAAATAGGTACAATTAAGTACCTAGGTACAACGAAAAACAGTGATCAAGACGCGTCTCTACTTATAGATGCTTGTTATATCGGCTTTCGCTTTGCTAGCTACTCTGTGTTTTTGTTGGAGGACCATTATCGCAGGACGCGGAACGATGCACAACGCCAGATTTAACTCGCAATTTGATGGCAGACAGCATAGGTCATCATTTTGTTGATGCTATAGGTAGGTGTGTTGTTAGATAATCTATGTAGAGACGTCAAATTTTGCTCAGCTGACGCATTTATTCGGCATAGGTATTTGTAAGAAATGACCTTTTTTTACGGACGGGAAATCATCAAATATCTCCTGCAACTCTGGGCGGAGCGGAAGGGAGTGTCAGACTTTTACTGACT
This sequence comes from Xestia c-nigrum, assembly GCA_916618015.1. Classification (NCBI taxonomy): domain Eukaryota; kingdom Metazoa; phylum Arthropoda; class Insecta; order Lepidoptera; family Noctuidae; genus Xestia; species Xestia c-nigrum. The sequence goes on along the minus strand of OU745258.1, from coordinate 9,070,082 downwards.
AAAACTCATCCATGTTCCTTCCTCGCCCTTTATGTTCCGGAGCCACGGTATCTCTTTCGAACAGTCCCGCAGTCCCGCCCGCCTTACGGGCCCCTCCATTATATGCTGACATCTCTTTGAGGCGCGCGTTGAACTCGAACGCGCCGTCGACAGACGGACGGACGGCGAGCTAGCTCATAGCTCACCGTCCACAGGACCCGCGCCGACGGTGACCGGGGGCCACAACATGACCCCCGACGCCCGGTGCCTCTCCCGCGGCTGCTGGGGCAAGAGGTTCTCTCCCTCTCGCGTTCCGCCACCTCCTTCGCTAGCATGACTGCTTCGCAGAAGAAGGTGACGGCTTCCCATTCCGTCTCGCTTCGGACCAGGGCCGGACGCGAGAGGTCGCCGCCGCCAATCACCGACACGAGGACGCGGCGGTGCTCAGCCCACGCGGGGCAGACCTCCACCGTATGCTCCACCGTGTCCTCCGGTCGATCCTCGCAGTGGAAACACCCGGGCGTTTCCTCCCGCCCGATTCGATGCAGGAACCTCCTGAAGCAACCGTGTCCGGTGAAGACCTGCGTCAGGTGGAAGGTGAGGTCGACGACGTGGCGCCTCTCCAGCCACTCCTCAAAGAAGGGACTTATGGCCAGTATCGTGGCGTGCTCTACACGGGGCTGCAACAGTCGCCATGAGATCACGCCGGAGGTCTGTCCGCTGAGTGGTAGTTTGCCGCGGCAGCGGAGTTTCCCAAGGCGTAGTGCCTCCGCGCGCAATTCGTGCAGGGGCGCGAGGACTTTCGCCTCAAGATCCCATGGCGATAATCCGGCAAGCGAGCTCGCCGCCTCGCGGGAGATCGTGCGGTACCCATGGATTGAGACATGGCGCCTTAAGAAATTATATAAGCATCAAATATAGCTACTTATGTAGGCCTTATTGGTTACCTAGCTACCCCTACTTATAGGTATCTAAGTAGGTGCCTACATGTCACCGCAATCTACTGATCTTTTTTTTTCCAACTCGTTTGACATTAAACGCAACGTGAAAGCTAAATTCAAAATCAATTCAGAGCATCGCTTGAACAAACAAAAACTCGATGAGAAAAACAAATAGGTACGTTTAGGTGTTACCATAGGTAAGTTCAAAGCATTCCAAATAATTGCTCTTTTCCTGTACTTGAGCTAGACAGTACAAAAATGCAAATACAATAACTTATATTTTTAAAACGGTCGAGTTTCAACGAGCGGAGCGTCCAGTTTGTGCGGACCGGGCATCCAATAAGAATATGTCAGAATCACATGCACGGCTCGCGTAGTCTCGTCTCGCATATGCAGAGCTACAGAAATGTCGCTATTACCGGACCTATCTGGCCGTCTCGTCGATATTTCCGTCGACAGATGAAGTTGTTCAGCAGAATATATAATGTAAGTAGATACTTAGGTACCTACCTACCTATCCAGTGAATATACATGGCAGTTTACTTTCTTTAGTAAACGGCCCAGTGAGTTGAGTAAAATGGTATTGTTCACGTGTGTGAATTTTGTTTTTGCTTGAATGGGTTTTCAATTAAATTGCTTATTTAAATAGGGAAAAGGTACCGCCACTGTTTTACTTTTAGGCAAGTAGGTACCTAGTCTTATTGTGCAGACTTTTGCAATAGGTCAGGTAGGGTGGACAAGGGTCACAGATTCGATTCCACACATCTTCCGAACGGAAAGACAATCTAAGATAAAATAATACGGTTTGGTGTGGGTATAGTTATTGAAATTTTGCTCTACTGATTGCTTGATAACTATGATTGCTACATAGGTACGTACACGGTATGATTACGGTAGGCAACGTATCATCCATGGCAAAAATATATTCGGCGAATACATTCATTCCCATTGTGCTGAACTCGGTTAAAAATCTGATGTAGATAGTAGTAATCGAATCCAGGATCTATCTATACCTACTTTTAGGGTTTCTTCACACGTACCACGTGGCCGGGGGTACCTATATTTCGTATTGAAAATGAATAGGACTATTCACACGTACCACATTTGCAGTCGTTATCGACTGTGTGTGTGACACTGACCACATCGCGACACTGAACTAGTGGCCGACCACATCGCAACTCCTGGCGACAACGCAACCACATCGACATTTTGTCGCTGCCACAACGCAACTATAAAAAGCTGCAGTGACACTATTCACACGTAACCACTGCTTGACAGCATTTTGTGTTGTTGTCGTACGTGTGAAGAAGCCCTTATCTTTGGCTTTTGTTTGTATGGGAGAATTACTTTACATACCTACCTAATGCATGCATGGGACATCAGCTCTTCGTCATAGTATTACCTATCATGTCCACTTTTAATCACTATGCGTCGAAATCCACAATGGGGCATTTTTAACTAAATGTTGATAAGTGAAACAGTTACATTAATTGTAAAATAAACTTTATTCTTCATTCCAAAAAGGAACAAATACAAAACAGTCATTGGAAATTACACTATTCAATTACACTTAATAATTATAATTTGGTTCAGGTGGGTGTGGCGGGAACGGGGGGTGTCCAAACGGGGGTGGCCCTCGGGGCGGGAACTGCGGCCTGAACGATGGCGGCGGGGGTCTCCATGGGGGCGGGGGTCTTGAGCCTGGTGGTGGCGGTGGTCCAAAACCTGGTGGTCCAAATGGTGGGGGTGGGAAGTGGTGGAATGGTGGGGGTGGAGGTGGGGGTCCGGGAGGGGGCGGAGGTCCAGGTGGTGGCATGGAGCTCGGGGGTGGTGGAGGTGCGGACATCGGTAGTGGTGGCGGTGGTCGCGCGTTCATCGGAGGTCCTTGTGGAGGCATGGGAGATGGTGCCGGCGGCGGCGGCGGCGCCATCAGTACGGGACCCATCATAGTTGGCGGGGCGTCTGCGAACAGCTGGTGAGGACGGTCCGCGTGGGATAGCGGGTTTTGGGCAGCCAGTAACCTGTGAAACAAAAGAATAAGTAACTCAAAAACTTATAGGAAGATTAGAACAATCTTTTATCAATCATAAGCTTCGATTGACTATATTCATGGTACGAGTCTAGCAGACAAGGTAGCACAGTTTTGGCTGCTGAACAAATATCAACAATATCTTGACAAGAATTCGAGTCCAGAAAACCAGTGAACATGCAGATACGTGGCTTATTTGCCTCAGTAAGTTGACTAGTATTATTGAGAAAGAGACATGAGCATTGGTCTTTTCTAGCAACAGCTAATGAGTTTAATCAAGTATTGATAACAACTAGCAACCCACCCCTGCTTTGCACAGGTGCAATGTAGTATAAACATACATAAAAAACAAAAATACAACAAACGAAAACAATAGCAAACACACAAAAAAAAAAACAAACAAAACAAAAAAAAAATGTTCCCTTTAAATCACTAGATCTATTGTTGAAAACTGCATTAAAACCCGTTGCGTAGTTTAAAAGATCTAAGTGTACAAACCGCAGGAGCAACTATGTAAACCAACAATAATAATATAGGTAGGTAATATCTACAAACCTTTCAGCAGCAGAACCGTGCCTCTCTCCTTTGACATCTTTCTTGAATGCATATGACACAGATATAGGTCTGTTACAGAGGTACTGGTTGTTCATAGCTTCTATTGCTGCATCAGACGCCTCGAATGACGCAAAGTTTATAAATGCAAAGGCCTTTGAATTGCCTGTCTCGGGATCTCTCATTACCTGGAAGATATTATTTAAGGGATAAAATATGGCATTGCTTTTGAGAATTAGAGGTATGAGGATTGTCATTTAGAGCAGGATGGAAGTGTGTACTTTAAAATTAAAGAATAATAAAGAATAGCACTCTTTTGATAGCGCTATTCTTTCTGAGTCTTCAAATAATGCTACTGATGTTCGGTAATGCCACAACTAGACAATAATCACTCAAGACAGCAAGTGCTATTCTTATTTCTATGTAAGTAATAATATCTTACTCTTAAAAAAGTGTAGATATTGTGCATATATTGCACCTTGCGAATCTATAATGCTGTAAACCCTTTTGCAATTTTTTTGCTTTTTTACTCAAAACACAATTTTAAAAGGAAGCAAAATATCATAGGACAGATAGATATATAATAAATTTTGATCATTACCTTAGGAGTCTGCAATATAACACCAAATGCAGAGAAAGTATCATACAACAGCTTTTCATCCACTTCAGGGTCCAAGTTTCCTATGAACACATTAGCTCCAACATCCAAGTTCTTCTGATGGGCCGATGCCTTGTTCACCCTTACTGGTTTACCATATAGCTTTATCATATTCATCACCTGAAAAAAAAAGACAGGTTTCATGATATCATTCTGAAGCTTCATTATGCTTAGGCAGTGGCAAATTGGGGTCCAAGCAAGCTCAACCCAACCTAATTAAACCTATCCGAGAGGGAGTTTATTTTTTGAGAATCCACTTAGTTATCTTAACCTATTTACGTATGAATGATTGTTAAATTTTTCGAGCTCACATCAATCGCTTTCTGACCATTACCTTCACTTTTTACTATTAATTTTTAAATACTGATAATTTTGATGAAATGCTTTTTCTATCTTTCTTTCTTTCATTATTTCAGTATTTCAACCCATTTGAAAAATTTTGTATTGTGCGAGTTATAATCCTGTCCCCCCCCCGATATAATCCTGTCAGTGTCCATGTTTAACTAGGCCTTTGTGGTCCCTGCTAACAATAAACACACAACAGTGGTACCTGATCCAAGTAAGAATTGGAACCACTGGCTTAGGGACTGCTTTCAAATTGCAGATAAATTCAAAAGAACAACGAAACTGATTACTGAAACTATCAAGATGTAGTTACACATTGGACTTATGTATTCTATTGGTAGAATTTACTTGCTGTACAAAAGGACATTCCAAAAGCTGTGAAGAATGAAATATTAGGAGTTGCCAGTGGACATATAAATGTTTTTACCAGGATAAAAAGTAGCCTAAGTGCTACTCCAGACTATAATCTATGTCTGTGCTAAATTAAATCCTTTCAGCCATTGTGGTGTGATTGACTAACAAACATCCATCCATGCAACCAAACTTTCCAATTTATATTAGAAGTAAGATAAATGCTTCTGTTTTATGGACAGTGAATTTGTTTAGATAAGTACTCGTTTGACACTTAAACTGCTTCTCAATAAATTATAAGTACATACTTTTATGGCATAATCAGCATCCTCCTCGCCCATAAACTCAACAAATCCATATCCTTGATGAGTTTGAGTCACTCTGTCTTTTGGCATGTGAACATTCACTGGAATGAAACACAAAACATTTAGTAAAAACAACAAAATTCATAATAAAAGTAAGTGTTAGCACAATAGAAAATCTTTAACCAGTTATGCTGGTTATTTCTGTTGTGATGTGACCAGCATATTTGAGTTTTAAATTAATTCTTGATTTCACATTGATGATGGGTTCCGTGTATATGTAATTTAGAGGAAGGTAAGTTGAACTAGATAAACTTGGTGACAGGGTCCGTAATGATACCTAAATCATACAAGTACTAAATACCATCGAAGTTGATTTATCCAGAGCTACAGCTGTTATGTTATTTTTTTAATACATACCCACGGGTCCAGCTTGTACAAACAGCTCCCATAGCAAGCTTTCGGTGACTCGATCATCCAAACCACCAACGTAAATCGTAGCATCTGAAAGTGATACAAATTTCGTGTAAACTCGAACGAATCTTTTCAAATAAAAAAGAATAGCAAGCAAATGACAACAAGTAAAGTAATTCATTTAATTACTACCAAAAACAGCCACATAGATGCGATTTTCGGGAAGTAAACGGAAACTTCAAAACGATACTTAACCTCAAAACGTTTAACCTTGTAATTTACTTAAAAAGGAAACTGTATTAGAAATATTGTTACGATAGCAATAATACTTAAAGTATAATGAATTATCGCTATGGTTCGAAATAGTAATTGTATTATTAAATACCTTGATTACGTTCGGCAATTGGTCCCGCTGCCATTTTTATTGACAAGCATCAAACATGACAGAAAATTGAATGAATGAAGTGAATGAATGAACTAACCAACAGTACACAGACTAAAAATAAATTACAACTGATGATATTCTCGCATATCTTGTCTAAAACACTACTTACTATTTAGTCGATGGTGCTTAATTGAAATACAAATTTTATTACTAAATAGTTTATGGTCATGAAATTTAATTCTGCAATATTTTGATATTTTATACTATTTCATTTATTTTAATATTTCACCGTCAATGTATCAATGCATCAATTTTAAAAAAGGACCATGAAATTGGTATGTATATCATATCAAGATGTCATAGTAAAAGGTTTCTTCACATTCACAACACCAACCGTAGCATGTTGTTAAGATAGCAATATTTTTTCAAAATTATATGCAGGTAGTTATCTAGCACAAATACTAGCACCAAACAAGTTGTGTTTGTTTGTACGATACAAATAAGCAACAGCAATAATCCAAAATCACACTGTCAAGTACTGATAAAATGATCCCTGCTTCTTGATAGAGTGACTAAAATCGACAGTAGAAATTAATTACATGAGTTAAGTTTTGTGTAAGTCTCCAAACACCTACTTATTTAGAGCCATATTGTGTTTGTGTTGCGAACGCACATAATGACAAATGTAAAATTCGACCTTCCAGCAGAGCGCAAACATTATATCAAAATTTTGCAGAATGTTACGTTATTGTTTGTGTTCAGTTGTGTTGTGTTTGTCAGCTGTCAATAAAAAAAACATTTCATTTCCTAAATCCATTCGAGCGCGCATCTTTGTTAACTTGGTTCCCCTGAATATTTCCATTTAGGCTTCTGGTGTCGGATATATCTAAATTAGTTGAAAATGCAGAGTTCTGATGTTATATCTTCCTTATTTTGGTTCAAAAATGAAAGTGATGTGGACGAAGAAAAAGAACCGCAAATATTAGAGCAATTTGTTCACAATGTTGAAGATTTTAGTTCTCAGTATGGCAGTGAAATCAGTGTTTCCTATACTGCATTCAATCTTCGTGGACCTCCATCTAACTTCCCTGATTACGGCGACTATCCACAAGCCTTCGTAATGGTAAAAGTAGCTATATTTTGATTGTTTATTAACTAAAACCAACTAACTAAACTTATATTTTATTATGTTGTTTTCGAATTTCGAATAGTATTATGGTTTTGCCGCGTAATTTGACTACCAGTGGCTTCTGAAATACAGTAATGATATTCCTTATTTAGGGTAATCATTTCTGGTGTTACATGTAATTTAAATTTATTTAAACCATAACTTAATATCTGTTGAACTTATATAACTGGACAATTTGGGTGATAATTTAGAAACACTTATTTTATGGGAAAGAAGCTATATAAAAACTAAGTAATAAATTTACCTTTAGATCACTTAAAATGTAGTTTTGGGTACTTAAAAAATATGGAGAGAAAATCAAAAATAAAATTTCAACCCTTCTTTTCCTAGATCAAAACTCAAAACTAGCTTCTGTTCAATGAAAAAGACACAGTTTCAGTATTATAAAAAGTAGAAGAAACTAGATTCTGCAAATTCTTTGTCTTACAGTCCCTGATTTAATGTAAAACATTCTATTGCCCTAGGGGTTTTTGTAAATTGAATTAGTACCTAAGACATTAAACAATCCTCTTACAACTATCAATAGCATACACATACATCATGCTTGTACCCCCTTGTCCGGTGTAATCAGGGGTTAGCTTATTGCCATCAACAGGGCACAAATACAAGCTCCTTGGCTACTATTCAGATATTCTTGAAAACCCTCAGCTTGTCCCCTAAATATACAAAAGTTAATACTTACAATATTATATTCAAGCCACCCTAGTTAGACTTAATATTGTTACTTACGGGATATCTTCTGTGGGTATTTATTTGTTTGCTCCAGAAAATAATAAATAATCACAAAAAATATCCCGTAAGTGACAACATAAGTAAACGAGTTCCAAGTTCTGCTTCTGAGTATCAAGTTTCCTCCATGCCTCGGAAAGCACATTAAGCAGTAGGTCTCAGCTGTAGTCAGTGTGCAGTCTTACCAAGTGGTGTTGTATTACCCAGTATTAACCGGGTTGTGGAGGTCAGATAGGCAGTCGGCCCATGTAAAATACTAGTATTCAGCTGCATGCGGTTAGACTGGAAGCCGACCCCAACATGTTGGGAAAAAGCTAGGCTGATGATGATGATAAGTAAAGTTTTTACTATTAAAGTGTAAAATAGTGTTTACCCTAGTTAGGTTTCTTCTGTAATATTTATTCCACATAGTATTTTTTATTTTAAAATCTAATACAGTAAGTTCTTAAGAAAGTGGGTGTGTCATTGTTTTATCAGCAGATATCAGACAAAGGCACTGCAGTATACCTACTTCCTTATGCAAATAAAAACCAAGGGCATTCTATTAATAAACCACTTGAAACTAACCATTTTCTTTCACATGTGAAGGGTAGACAAGTTTGTGTGTTTTTAAAAGTAAACATAATACATTATTCAAGGCCTTAATGACTTTTTAAGCCTTGAAATTGTAAATGTCACTGACTGTTTTTATGTTTTTTTTTTTGTTTATTACTTGCCATTTGTAAATAAAAAAATGAACATTTTCTTAATCATTTATTGTTTTACCAGGAAATTAAAGTAACAGGCAAAAATGATGAAGTTATTTAGGTACAATCTATTTCACTTTAAAATAAAATACATGGAACACAAATGATAAAGTAATGATATGATAGAAAGCAGAGGTCTTAATTTGCTATGAGGCACAAAATAAAATATAGTTGTTAATGTAAATGTTTGGTCTATTAGTGACTGCAGGGCTTAGGCACAGGCTTCTTTTGAGCCTAAGGCCTTACCTCTTTTCTATCATCTGTTACCCAATTCTTTACATAAATGCTTATGTTTAGAGAACTTATGGGACATGGTGGGAGGAGGCCCCTTCAGCACAGCAAGACTACATGCCACAAAATGCCAGTGCAATCACAAGTCAGGATTTTGTAGGTAAGTGTTATGAACTGATAAATTGTGTTGATTAATAACATATTTTGCATTGTTTTAATTTCGATATTTTTTCGGTAGATTATTAATAATAGGATTTCTACTGCTAGGGTACAGCCCTCTTCTTTGTGAAAGGGAGTGGGTCTCAATATTTATTAATAACTTAAATTGTAACTAAATTAAACATCAACTAGTCTTAATCTGATAATAGGTACATAGTTGAACTAGTAATTATTCTAGCTTGTTTTACAATTACTAGCATTTTTCTAATAAAGTAGGTACCTATCTTCGCCAATGGCCATTTATGCCATTCACTACTAATTATAATGTTTTATCCACCATAAAAAAAAAACTGATATGCACAATTACCTTCGAGAAAGAGCGTCATTCTCGAAGATAATCAATTGCGCTGTAACCTAATCGATAGAAATACACACAAACTCAATATGTATGATTTACAAATTATTTTGGTATTACGTTTGTATGAAATACGCATGCTCCGCAGGCCTCTTAAGGTGAAAGCGTCAGGTTAGCCTGTGGAATTCAAATGTTACGTTTTTTGCAATTTTAAGGCCAGTGAGCGGGTGAGTGTGGGCCAGGTGTGTGACTTTTTCAAGGTCAAAATCGTTTCTAGACCTTTATGAACTTGGAGAGTTCTATTTATGATTTTGATGATTATAATTCTGTTACTACATGCGTCTCACAGTCGCGAACAATAATTTAGTCAACATACAACCTAGCTCTGCCCTACGCTGACGCTTTCACCTTAAATCAAAACAGACTTTTTGAACTTAGATCTCGTTGCAAACAATATAACTTTCGGCAGAAGTGTCCTTCGAGAAAGCGGTCTACCCACTTGAAGTGTCGATCTTCGAGACTTATAACCCTGGAGCGCTGGTCCGCATGTGGGCGTTAGGCCCTACAGCCTGGATGTTGCTATGGGAAGGGGAACCAGAGTATGTTGGAGACACCCCCAGAATCTTCAGCCCACCGATACGCCAGCTAAATGTACCTACACGGTGAGTTGACTTTGCATTTACCATATTCTGCTTAAATCTCTCAAGTCATTGGAAGAATGACTAATGAGGCGTTTCACGATAGGTTTTATTTTAACTATTGTAATACTACATTGTTACGCTAGGGGTGAAAGTGAATTATTTAGTCCCGAGACGGGGTTTGGCGCCCGAACGTAGCGAGGGTGCCAATAGTTCGAGGGACAAATATTTTCGACCCTTGTCGTGCCTAGTGTAAATATTTATTTATTTAAACTTGACGTACGGTCGAACAAGCTATTATCCGATCGTACTCACGCACAATGGTCCACCTCAAGGACTAAGTGCGGAAACCTAAACCCCATGATAGATAGATCCGACCGTACTTGGTTTACATTTTACAATGTAATTCGTGCGTTAAAATGTAAACCAAATAGCTTGTTCGACCGTACAAGAGTGGTACATAGTGGTACTTTACAATATCTCTAGCGATATTGTAAATTCTCGAATTATTGTCAAATGAACATACTGCTTACAACAAAACGCATTATTTTTCGTGAAATGCATGCGATGGTAGTCAACTTACGCGGTGTGGAGGGAAGGAGGGGTCCCCCTTGCCCAGTGGCACAACTCTCATGAAAAGATAATGCACCATTCCTGAGAAATACCGATTAATATAACATAACCTTAAAACACTTTATATTCCCCCTAAAAAGCGTTGTCGACGGAGCCTCGCTTCGCGGGGCCCCTATTTCCGAGTGCAGGGTTTAAAGGAACCTAACTAACCTAACGGGGGGGTGCCCCAAGTCCCGATTATGGGGGCAGAGAGTTACTTCCGTATGTTCAGTTGACAATAATTCGAGACATTACAATATCGCGAGAAAAAACACGTTATATTGTAATATAACGTGTTTGACAATTTTACGGTGACATAATTATACATAGGCGGACTTAATGACACAAGGCATTCCCTACCAGGCAACCTTAAACATTTAGTGTAAAAGCCGTCAAATTACCTACCGAAATTAAATACAAAAGTCCCGAGTCTGCTAGAAACAGCTGGAAAATTTATATAATCCCATTTATATTGTTTCCAAATATTTGAAACACGTGATTCTGTTGCGTGCCTTGTTTGAAACAAGGCACGCAACAGAATCACGTGTACAAAAGTACACCGTTTGTAAGAGAAAGCCCGTAAGAATTTTGTTTGCTAAACTTTATAGGCGTAGGTTGGATGGTTTTCCTTGAGTCAAAACTCGCTTTCCGATACTAAGGGGAGGAAGTCACGTTTTTGTAATATTTTATATGTGTAGGAAACGTCTAAGGCTGCGTTCTCACTTAGTCGTCACGACAGATAATCATGCAGTTTTGTGCCGTGGCTTTTGTATTTAAATGGAGGTGTTTTGTGTCGTGGCTTTTGTATTTAAATGGAGGTGTTTACAGTTAGGACGACGCGATTACTGTCGTCCACGACTTTTGCCATCTAAAAACCAACGATAATTTAATCGTCAAGACATAGTGGGTACGCGGTCTTACGATGTTGTTTTGGGTTCACAACTTGGGTTAAAAAAATGAAAGCTGTTTACCAAATCAGTTAGTACATGTAGAGGAGATCACTCTTGCTGATAAAATCCATTAATCATAAGCCGTATGATCCGTCTAAAAAAATTATGTGATTGTATAGAACATTTTTTTTTTATTTTTTTATTTTTTATTTAGTTTTCTACCGCAGACGTGGGGGTCCGCGCTCTTATTTACATTTTATTTATTGTTTAATTGATTTAGAAATAATTAAAACTACGATCGTGCTCCATCATTGGACACGTTACATTAAACTAAGCTTATTATTAGTAACTTAAGATCTACGTGAGTCCATCAAATATATATATTTTTTTATTTATTTTTTTAATTACTAATTTAAATTAACAAAAATCTACACCAAGCTGTTTCATAACTGCATGGCAATGTGAGTCGACCGGCAGCAACCGTCGGCACCCGTTCACGGACATGACCTGCACATCCGCGCCGCTTAGCTCAACCATTTTGTAGGGAACTTAGCGACCGGATGTGCAGCGCCACCATCGGCACTGTTTTTACGTGAGTATGACAGACTCACCTTGCCATGCAGTTTTACATTCTCTTTTTGGTAACAGAGTTGTTTGGGAGTGGGATGTATTGGCTTTGGGTTTTGGGGTTAGGATGGGGGTTTTTTTGTTAATCACGTCGTCTGATCAGGGACTTCGCTAGCCTGAGCAAAGCTTCCACAACGACTGTATCTCGATGCTGCATGGCCGTCTTCAGGTTGTACTCAACGACCGTTTTAGTTGGCGCATCCATCGCTCTCTTTGCAAAGCGGCCAGTGGCGTCATCGCCGTCGTCGGTGTAATAGACGCAACTGACTGTATGTCTCGACACCGCCACTACCGCGTGGGAAATGCTGTCGTGGATTTGGAGTCTCCTAGACTTGGTGTTGATGATAATCACGCTGTCGAAGGTAAGACCCTGGGCCTCGTGGATGGTTAGCGTGCGCGACCCTTCGCCGGAGCCGTATCCCTGGCTGATGAGAACAGCTTTCTCTTCTTGCGTATGAACCAGAAATAGGGTGTTTTGGGCGGTGCTCGGTATTTGCGCTCCTGTGTAACCTTTCACGCTCAGTGAGTGGACCCGCGACAGCGACAGCTGGGAGGAGTATATACCGGAGTATATCTCGCTCAACGCAAATGCCACATCCATTGGATTGCGGTGTGTACAGAGCAGCTCCTGTATAGAACATTTTACACCTATACAGATGCATTTTTTGTGTGTGATTCTTCAAGTACAGAAATTGGTTTGCCGAACTCATACCAATCAAAACCATTGCATCCTTCGTCTTGTCTGATTCGCCGATTTCTGCCATCAGAATTTGAAGTAAATATGAACCCTCTGGTCTGCACCAGTGGGTTCTTTATCTATTTTGTCACTGCTTTTGCTTAATAAACCCATTTCTTTAACCAGAATGCTAAGACTGGAATTCAACCACAAGCTACTTCCTTACTACACCGAGTTGGACGCCGTGTTGCTTCGTGGCAAACAACCACCGAATCTGGTGAAGAATATGAGGAATAACTTCTCTTATTCTTCCCTGTTCTATAAGAAGACGCAGCCGGTTGTTGAAAAAGGTAAGTTTTTTGTCGATATAGTTTTTTATGGTACCTTTCTTTGGTCTGTGTGTGGTGGAGTAACGGTTATCGTGAAAAGGGGAATAAGTTTGAGTTCAATGAGTAAGTAAGTGGATGGATGAATGGTAAGTCCAAAGAAGCGATGAATATAGACTGTGAAAGGGTATCAAGACAGTTGCGCGAAAGACATTTGCGCGAAAGACACTTGCGCGAACCCTTTTGAGCGAAAAGACAAATGCGCGAATGGACTTTTGCGCGATTGGACATTTGCGCGAACAGACATTTGCGCGCCAGGACACATGCGCGAATGGACTTTTGCGCGATTGGACTTTTGCGCGAACGGACTTTTGCGCGAGAGGACAATTGCGCTAGTGGAAACTTGCGCGAGTGGACATTTGCGCGACTTAATGGCCACAGAGGTTTACTCTGTGGAGTAAACATAACATTACAATACTTGAAGGGGTTTTTTTTTAATTCTTTCATCATGGGTGTCATTTTCATGGTTTTTGGGGTCGCTGATTATGAAAATGGGGTCGAATGGAAAATCAAAGATGGCGCCCATGTTTTTTTTTGTTTTGTCTGTCATGTTTGTCTTTTTCATTGTTTTTGGGGTCGCTGATAACGAAAATGGGGTCAAAAAGAAAATTCAAGATGGCGCCCATGTTTTTTATGGTTTTTCGGTCATGGGTGTCAAAACGAGGTGAGGTCGGGAATAGGATGGGTGGGTTAAGCAACACTTGGTGAGGTCGGGAAAAGGATGGGGGGGTTAAGCAACACTTGGTGAGGTCGGAAATAAGATGGGTGGGTTAAGCAACACTTTGTGAGGTCAGGAAAAGGATGGGTGGGGCCAAGCAATATTTGGTGAGGTCGGGAAAAGAATGGGTGAGTTAAGCAACACTAGGTGAGGTCGGGAAATGGATGGGTGGGTTAAGCAACACTTGGTGAGGTCGGGAAAAGAATGGGTGGGTTAAGCAACACATGGTGAGGTCGGGAAAATGATGTGTGACGTTAAGCAACATTTGGTGTGGTCGAAAAAAGGATGGGATGGGTGGGGTTAAGCAACATTTGGTTTGGTCGAAAAAACGATGGGTGGGTTAAGCAACATTTGGTGAGGTCGGGAAAAGGATGGGTGGGTTAAGCAACACTTGGTGAGGTCAGGAAAAGGATGGGTGGGGTTAAGTAACATTTGTTGAGGTCGGGAAAAGGATGGGTGGGGCTAAGCAACACTAGTTGAAGTTGGGAAAAGGATGGGTTGGTTAAGTAACACTTGGAGAGGTCGGGAAAAGGATGGGTTAGGTTAAGCAACATTTGGTGAGGTCGAAACAAGGATGGGTGGGTTTTAAGCAACACACATAGTGAGGTCAAGAAAAGGATGGGTGGGTTAAGCAACACTTGGTGAGGTCGAGTAAAGGATGGGTGGGTTTAAGCAACACGAGGTGAGGACTGAACAAGGATGGGTGGGTTAAGCAACACTTGGTGAGGTCAAGAAAAGGATGAGTAGGTTAAGCAACACTTGGTGAGGTCGGGAAAATGATGGGTGAGGTTAAGCAACATTTGGTGTGGTCGAAAAAAGAATGGGTGGGTTAAGCAACACTTGGTGAGGTCGGGAAAAGGATGGGTGGGTTAAGCAACACTTGGTGAGGTCAAGAAAAGGATGAGTAGGTTAAGCAACACTTGGTGAGGTCGGGAAAATGATGGGTGAGGTTAAGCAACATTTGGTGTGGTCGAAAAAAGAATGGGTGGGTTAAGCAACACTTGGGGAGGTCGGGAAAAGGATGGGTTGGTTAAGCAACATTTGGTGAGGTCGGGAATAGTATGGGTGGGTTAAGCAACACGTGGTGAGGTCGGGAAAAGGATGGGGGGGTTAAGCAACACTTAGTGAGGTCGGGAATAAAATGGGTGGGTTAAGCAACACTTTGTGAGGTCAGGAAAAGGATGGGTGGGGCCAAGCAATATTTGGTGTGGTCGAAAAAAGGATGGGATGGGTGGGGTTAAGCAACATTTGGTGTGGTCGAAAAAACGATGGGTGGGTTAAGCAACATTTGGTGAGGTCGGGAAAAGGATGGGTGGGGCTAAGCAACACTAGTTGAAGTTGGGAAAAGGATGGGTTGGTTAAGTAACACTTGGAGAGGTCGGGAAAAGGATGGGTTAGGTTAAGCAACATTTGGTGAGGTCGAAACAAGGATGGGTGGGTTTTAAGCAACACACATAGTGAGGTCAAGAAAAGGATGGGTGGGTTAAGCAACACTTGGTGAGGTCGAGTAAAGGATGGGTGGGTTTAAGCAACACGAGGTGAGGACTGAACAAGGATGGGTGGGTTAAGCAACACTTGGTGAGGTCAAGAAAAGGATGAGTAGGTTAAGCAACACTTGGTGAGGTCGGGAAAATGATGGGTGAGGTTAAGCAACATTTGGTGTGGTCGAAAAAAGAATGGGTGGGTTAAGCAACACTTGGTGAGGTCGGGAAAAGGATGGGTGGGTTAAGCAACACTTGGTGAGGTCAAGAAAAGGATGAGTAGGTTAAGCAACACTTGGTGAGGTCGGGAAAATGATGGGTGAGGTTAAGCAACATTTGGTGTGGTCGAAAAAAGAATGGGTGGGTTAAGCAATACTTGGGGAGGTCGGGAAAAGGATGGGTTGGTTAAGCAACATTTGGTGAGGTCGGGAATAGTATGGGTGGGTTAAGCAACACGTGGTGAGGTCGGGAAAAGGATGGGGGGGTTAAGCAACACTTAGTGAGGTCGGGAATAAAATGGGTGGGTTAAGCAACACTTTGTGAGGTCAGGAAAAGGATGGGTGGGGCCAAGCAATATTTGGTGTGGTCGAAAAAAGGATGGGATGGGTGGGGTTAAGCAACATTTGGTGTGGTCGAAAAAACGATGGGTGGGTTAAGCAACATTTCGTGAGGTCGGGAAAAGGATGGGTGGGTTAAGCAACACTTGGTGAGGTCAAGAAAAGGATGAGTAGGTTAAGCAACACTTGGTGAGGTCGGGAAAATGATGGGTGAGGTTAAGCAACATTTGGTGTGGTCGAAAAAAGAATGGGTGGGTTAAGCAACACTTGGGGAGGTCGGGAAAAGAATGGGTTGGTTAAGTAACACTTGGAGAAGTCGGGAAAAGGATGGGTTAGATTAAGCAACATTTGGTGAGGTCGAAACAAGGATGTGTAGGGTTAAGCAAGACACATAGTGAGGTCAAGAAAAGGATGGGGATAAAATTAGTGTAACATTTTTTCGTTACGCGTCACATTTTTCCGTTACGCGCCATCTTTTTCAATAATAATTTTTGTAGTAATAAGCTAAAATGAAATAATTGTAGAATTTGTATTTATGTCTATGATAATAAAAGCCTTTTATTAAACTTTATCTAATTTAACTTTATTTAACCTATATCTGTAAAGTTGCAAATAGTAAATTATTTTTTGAAAATAACGTCAAAGAAGTTTCACTTCTTTTTTATACTTTGATCATGGGTGTCATTTTCATAGTTTTTGAGGTCGTTGATTACGAAAATGGGGTCGAAAAGAAAATCCAAAATGGCGCCCATGTTTTTTTTTGTTTTTTTTTTTTGTCATGGGTGTCGTTTTCATGGTTTTTGTGGTCGCTGATTACGAAAATGGGGTCAAAAAGATAATCCAAAATGGTGCCCATGTTTTGGTTTTCTTCATGGGTGTCCTTTTCATGGTTTTTGGGGTCGCTGATTACGAAAATAGGGTCAAAAAGAATTCCAAGATGGCGCCCATGTTTTCCTTTGTTTTTTTTTGTCTTGGGTGTCGTTTTCATGGTTTTTGGGGTCGCTGATTATGAAAATGGGGTCAAAAAGATAATCCAAAATGGTGCCCATGTTTTTTTTGGTTTTTCTTCATGGGTGTCCTTTTCATGGTTTTTGGGGTAGCTGATTACGAAAATGGGGTCAAAAAGAAAATTCAAGATGGCGCCCATGAGGTCAAGAAAAAGATGGGTGGGTTAAGCAACACTTGGAGAGGTCAGGAAAAGGATGGGTGGGGTTAAATAACATTTGTTGAGGTCGGGAAAAGGATGGATGGGGCTAAGCAACACTAGTTGAAGCTGGGAAAAGGATGGGTTGGTTAAGTAACACTTGGAGAGGTCGGGAAAAGGATGGGTTAGATTAAGCAACATTTGGTGAGGTCGAAACAAGGATGTGTGGGGTTAAGCAACACACATAGTGAGGTCAAGAAAAGGATGGGGATAAAATGTAGTGTAGCATTTTTTCGTTACGCGTCACATTTTTCCGTTACGCGCCATCTTTTTCAATAATAATCTTTGTAGTAATAAGCTAAAATGAAATAATTGTAGAATTTGTATTTTTGTCTATGATAATAAAAGCCTTTTATTAAACTTTATCTAATTTAACTTTATTTAACCTATATCTGTAAAGTTATTTTCTTGACCTCACTATGTGTGTTGCTTAACCCCACACATGCTTGTTTCGACCTCACCAAATGTTGCTTAACCCCACCCATCCTTTTCCCGACCTCTCCAAGTGTTACTTAACCAACCCATCCTTTTCCCAACTTCAACTAGTGTTGCTTAGCCCCACCCATCCTTTTCCTGACCTCAACAAATGTTATTTAACCCCACCCATCCTTTTCCTGACCTCTCCAAGTGTTGCTTAACCCACCCATCCTTTTCTTGAGCTCACTATGTGTGTTGCTTAACCCCACCCATCCTTTTCCCGACCTCACCAAATGTTGCTTAACCAACCCATCCTTTTCCCGACCTCACCAAATGTTGCTTAACCCACCCATCGTTTTTTCGACCGCACCAAATGTTGCTTAACCCTACCCATCCCATCCTTTTTTTGACCACACCAAATATTGCTTGGCCCCACCCATCCTTTTCCTGACCTCACAAAGTGTTGCTTAACCCACCCATCTTATTCCCGACCTCACTAAGTGTTGCTTAACCCCCCCATCCTTTTCCCGACCTCACCACGTGTTGCTTAACCCACCCATCCTATTCCCGACCTCACCTCGTGTTGCTTAAACCCACCCATCCTTTTCCTGACCTCACAAAGTGTTGCTTAACCCACCCATCTTATTCCCGACCTCACCAAATGTTGCTTAACCCCCCATCCTTTTCCCGACCTCACCAAGTGTTACTTAACCCACCCATCTAAAATAAAACGACTTGTTTCGAGAACGTATTCAAGCAACCAACTTTATGCACAGATAAAACAAAACATCAGTAACAAGTACATACATACAATGTTAACGGCGCTAGTAGTCATATATTTTGACATTTATAACACTCCCACTCAAAATATATTCTATCTAAAAACAAAATCATACAGTTACAAAACCTTAACAATGCCCAAAGCGTTCATAAATTTATAATGCTTTACACTACTCAAACCTTTTGTAAGTAAATCAGCTGGCATGTCTGATGTACATAAATAATTAACTTGAACAATATCATTTCTTATCATTTCTCTGCTAAAGTGGTATCGAACATCGATATGTTTAGTTCTATTATGAAATACAGGATTTATTAAAAGTTTCTGAGCACTTTGGCTGTCATTAAATAAAGTAATTTTATACATTTTCTTAGTAACCTCATATTGTAAGTTTCTCAAGAACATTGCCTCTTTACAGGCTTCTGAAATTGACACATATTCTGCCTCTGTGCTAGAAAGAGCAATACATTTTTGTTTACTACAACTCCATGATATGACAGCTCCTGATAAAGTAAAACAAAAACCTGTATATGATTTCCTATCATTAATATTGCTACCCCAGTCGGCATCAACAAAACCCTCTATATTATCTCTTTCAGTTTTACAGTATCGCAAACCTACAGTTTTAGTTTTCTTTAAATATCTTAGTATCCTTTTAGCATACATCCACTGCTCTTCATTATTACAATTATTAAATTGACTAAGATATGACACTGGATAAGCAATATCAGGACGAGTCAGAACTGCTAAGTACATTAAGCTTCCGATAAGGTGCTGATAGGGTTTCTGACAACTAGAAGTACTATCTTTCTTACTCTTTAAATTTGCTTCCATCGGAGTATCAACTGTCTTACATTCTGTCATGTTGAATCTACTTAATAATTGATCAATATACTTTTCCTGACTTAAAGTAACAGTGTTATTTTGCTCATCAAAATTAACTGACATGCCTAGACATTCTTTAACACATCCTAGGTCTTTTATTACAAAATTATTACTCAACATGTCTTTAAGATGCTTCATTTCTTTTTTGTCATTTGAGAATACAAAAAAATCATCAACATACAATGTTACCATGGTTTTACTAGTACCTACAATTTTTGTATACAAACATGGTTCATATTTAGACTTAGCATAGCCATCTGCTAACATACAGTTATCTACCTTTTTATGCCATGCTCGGGATGCCTGTTTAAGTCCATATATAGCCTTTTTTAGTTTAAGAACTTTTTTGTCACTAGAACATACAAAACCCATAGGTTTTTGCATATATATAGTCTCATCCAGATCCCCATTCAAAAAGGCTGTTTTTACATCCAAATGTACTACATCTAAATTTAATTGAACCGACAATGCAAATAACAGTCTCAATGTAGTATGTCGAACTACCGGAGAAAATGTTTCTTCATAGTCCACACCATACTTTTGTGTACACCCTTTAGCCACTAACCTTGCCCGATAACGCACATTATTATCATTGTCACATTTCTTTTTCAGAACCCACTTACACTTCACTATAGTACCACCACTTGGAGCATCAACAACTTCCCATGCCTTGTTGTCTTCGAAGCTTTGCAATTCTTCCTTCACAGCCTGCTCCCAGTGCTCCCTCTCTGGTCCCTGAAGTGCTTCTTCTAAAGTTAGCTCAATGCTTTCTGATTTACTTTGTTCAGCACACATATACCCAAATCTGTCTGGTTTTTTCCTTTCTCTTACTTGTCTCCTTTCTATATCTGGGTCTATGGTAGATATGTCCTCACTTGGCACATAAGTGTCATCAGTTTTGTTAGAGCTATCAATAGAAGCAAATGAGTCATCCGGCTCACTGTTATTGGCTGACAAATCTTCCACTGTATCATGACATACTGGTGTTCCTTCTAGCTTCACATCTGTCTCTTCCACATCAATAAGACTTTCTTGATGAGGATTATTTTCAATAATTATTACATCTCGACTGGTTGTGATTGCCCGTGTTACAGGATTATACACTCTGTATCCTTTAATATCATCGGGATAGCCTACTAGAATACACTTTTCAGATTTCCTGTCCCATTTATGTCTCTTCTCCTTTGGTATGTGCTTCATGACAGTGCTGCCAAAGATTCTAATGTGACTTAGGTTCGGCTTACTGCTTGTCCATAACTCATATGGTGTACGATTATTCAGTCCAGTTTTCACAATTCGATTCTGTAAATATACAGCAGTATTAACGGCTTCTGCCCAAAATTCCTTGTTAAGTTTAGATTCAAACAAAAGACATCTGGCTTTCTCTATGATCGTTCTATTCATACGCTCACAAAGCCCATTTTGTTCAGGCGTGTAGGGGTTAGACTTTTGATGAATTATTCCCATTGTCTTTAAATAATTATCAAAATCATGGTTACAAAACTCTCCGCCATTATCACTACGAAATATTTTAATTTTCTTTGATGTTAAATTCTCAACCTTTGCTTTATATTCTTTAAAACATTGAAGAGCCTCATTCTTATTCTTTAAGAAGTAAACATAGGTCATGCGGCTGTAGTCGTCAACGAAAAGAAGAAAGTACCTTGATCCTCCAAGAGAAACACTTTCCATGGGCCCGCAGATGTCACTGTGTATTACATTCAGTAATTCAGTACTCCTGTTGCCTTGATGTGCAAAAGGCAAGCGACTTTGTTTTCCTTCACAGCACACAATACAGTTCATCTTGCTAATTTCAGCCTTCTCATCAAACATGACTCCTTCTACAGCATTCTGCATTTTATTCATGTAGTTACTATTGACATGGCCCAATCTACGGTGCCATACCTCTGGAGACTCAACCACTGCAGCCAATAAACAGGATGGAGTATTTAATTTATACACACCGTTTATAATTGAAGCGGTAGCAACTAAAGCGTTCTGCTTATTAAATATCTGACAACCGTCGTTAGTGAAATGAACCTTATTTCCCTGCCTTATCAATTGGCTTACTGACAGGAGGTTCGTCGTCAAGTTGGGCACACACAAAACTTTTTCTATAATTACGTCATAATCACATTCCTCAGTTGACGTCGTGATTCTCACATTACCGCTACACAGCACTGGTAATTTGTTATGGTTAGCAACCATAATTTCATTTGTGAATCCTGAATAACACGCATCGATCACCCAATGTTTATTT
Source organism: Xestia c-nigrum (assembly GCA_916618015.1). Lineage (NCBI taxonomy): Eukaryota > Metazoa > Arthropoda > Insecta > Lepidoptera > Noctuidae > Xestia > Xestia c-nigrum. The sequence goes on along the minus strand of OU745258.1, from coordinate 9,048,585 downwards.
GTTGTCAAATGTGAACTGGCACCTGAGTCAACATACCAGTCACTTTTATGAAAATTTCCATGGAAAAACACGGCACTAAATGCATTAGTGGTTTTCTTTTCAGTTTCATTAATTTTCTTTGAAGATTCTTCTGTGTTTTTACACTGATTGCGATAGTGACCATATTGATTACACCGATAACATTTGACGTTTGATTTTCCATTGACAGATGTCGATTTCTGCGCACCCGCGGCGCCATCTTTCCGAACCACAGACTTGTTATTTTTCTTAGGTTGGTTACGGAAACATGCCAACGCATTATTCACATCACTACTTTCCGGTTCCATGTCCATCAATTTTGCTTTAATGGCGTCTGTTGTAATAGACATTCCAGCATGTTCGATGGCCATTATCATGGGCATATATTTTTCACTTAATCCAGCCAGCATGATAGAACCAATCCATTCGTCACTTATTCCAAAGCCAGTTCCCGCCAATTTCTGACCCGCTTCGACAATTTGTGTTACATATGACGTCATCGATGAGCAATTTTCAAGTCTGATAGATATAAGATTCCTCAAAAGACTAATTCTTCTTGTAAATCCTGAGTCATCAAATAAATTTCTCAATTTTTCCCATAGCTCCTTCGATGTACTGACGCTCTTTATGTGAACGTATATGGACGGATCTATTGTTAGAATTAACTTGGCTTTAGTTCTCGCATCTTCTGCAGCTTCTGGTAACACGTTCGGTTCTGGTTTTATGCACTTAACCATTCCCTCCAATATCAGAAAATTCTCTGCGGCGAAACACCACTCACTATAGTTCTCGCGACCCTTCAACTTGGGTACGCTTATTAAATAACTTGAGTTAGACGCCATGATGGTGATGCTTTGTTCAAAGTCCAGGTTATGATTATCGCACTGTTTATTCTCACCACGCACTATTGAGTCTAATCACCCTGTCTATTGTCCACCTCACTGATAATTCTGACAATAAACGCGATAAATAGTGTTTTTAACTGTGATTTTATGAGTCTGGGCCCATAACCTAAAATAAAACGACTTGTTTCGAGAACGTATTCAAGCAACCAACTTTATGCACAGATAAAACAAAACATCAGTAACAAGTACATACATACAATGTTAACGGCGCTAGTAGTCATATATTTTGACATTTATAACACCATCCTATTCCCGACCTCACCTCGTGTTGCTTAAACCCACCCATCCTTTACCCGACCTCACCAAGTGTTGCTTAACCCACCCATCCTTGTCCAGTCCTCACCTCGTGTTGCTTAAACCCACCCATCCTTTACTCGACCTCACCAAGTGTTGCTTAACCCACCCATCCTTTTCTTGACCTCACTATGTGTGTTGCCTAAACCCACCCATCCTTGTTTCGACCTCACCAAATGTTGCTTAACCTAACCCATCCTTTTCCCGACCTCTCCAAGTGTTACTTAACCAACCCATCCTTTTCCCAACTTCAACTAGTGTTGCTTAGCCCCACCCATCCTTTTCCCGACCTCACCAAGTGTTGCTTAACCCACCCATCCTTGTCCAGTCCTCACCTCGTGTTGCTTAAACCCACCCATCCTTTACTCGACCTCACCAAGTGTTGCTTAACCCACCCATCCTTTTCCCGACCTCACAAAGTGTTGCTTAACCCACCCATTCTTTTCCTGACCTCACCAAGAGTTGCTTAACCCACCCATCCTTTTCCCGACCTCACAAAGTGTTGCTTAACCCACTCATCTTATTCCCGACCTCACCAAGTGTTGCTTAACCCCCCCATCCTTTTCCCGACCTCACCAAGTGTTGCTTAACCCACCCATCCTATTCCCGACCTCACCTCGTGTTGCTTAAACCCACCCATCCTTTACCCGACCTCACCAAGTGTTGCTTAACCCACCCATCCTTTTCCAGTCCTCACCTCGTGTTGCTTAAACCCACCCATCCTTTACTCGACCTCACCAAGTGTTGCTTAACCCACCCATCCTTTTCCCGACCTCTCCAAGTGTTACTTAACCAACCCATCCTTTTCCCAACTTCAACTAGTGTTGCTTAGCCCCACCCATCCTTTTCCCGACCTCAACAAATGTTACTTAACCCCACCCATCCTTTTCCCGACCTCAACAAATGTTACTTAACCCCACCCATCCTTTTTCTGACCTCTCTAAGTGTCGCTTAACCCACCCATCCTTTTCCCGACCTCCCCAAGACATAAATGCAAATTCTACAATTATTTCATTTTAGCTTATTACTACAAAGATTATTATTGAAAAAGATGGCACGTAACGGAAAAATGTGACGCGTAACGAAAAAATGTTACACTAAATTTTTTTCCAACCCCGATAAAGAAGTTTCACTTCAAAAACCCCTTCAAGTATTGTAATGTTATGTTTACTCCACAGAGTAAACCTCTGTGGCCATTAAGTCGCGCAAATGTCCTCTCGCGCAAGTTTCCACTCGCGCAATTGTCCTTTCGCGCAAAAGTCCGTTCGCGCAAAAGTCCAATCGCGCAAAAGTCCATTCGCGCATGTGTCCTGGCGCGCAAATGTCTGTTCGCGCAAATGTCCAATCGCGCAAAAGTCCGTTCGCGCATTTGTCTTTTCGCGCAAACGGGTTCGCGCAAGTGTCTTTCGCGCAAATGTCTTTCGCGCAAAAGTCCCAGATCCCTGTGAAAGATGATATAGCCTGAAAGGTGATGGTCACTGCGATGACGAATAATAGAGAAGTGTGGACGAAGAAGAAATGCTGCACCAACCCCAAAATTGGGAGAAGGAAGGAATTGGGAGAGTGATAATAATACTTTGGCTGATCTAAAAATGGTTGAAGGGCCTGCGCAGACGACGGACTTATTGTGTTGACTTATTGTTATACGGACAAATTTTGCGTGATTAATTTATTTGACTACTTATTTGACCTTTTTAAGTCATAAGTCATTTAATCATTTTCATTTTTTGTCGACTTAAAGGCGATCAGTAGGAGTCCTTTCCATCAGTAGCTCCTTATAGTGGACAAAACGTAGTGAAACACAATTAAACACGCAAAATTTGTCGCAGACTTTTTGTCAGTCACGCACAATAAGTCCGTCGTCTGCGCAGGCCCTTACTCTTTGAAACGCCAAGAAATCCGATATCAGGTTCATTTTCTTCTAACTACTTATTTCTAGTCATCAGAATGATGTAATCGCCATATTTTCCACGCAAGATCATCCCGCCGCCATTAGTTACTATCATGTCAAGATAACACGGATTTATAAAATGTTTACATCGATTAACTCTAGCTGTGAATAATACTTACCTAGATTTATGTCAAACACTGTTTTAGGCTTTCACGGTTTAAAACTAAACTTATATTGTCACTTACGGGATATCTTCCGTGATTATTTATTATATTGAGCTCCCGATATACAGCGTCGAAATATCGGGAGCTCAACATAATAAATAATCACGGAAGATATCCCGTAAGTGACAATATAAGTTTAGATTTATGTCTTTACTCGTGTCGTTACTTGGGTCCAAACCTAATCAACCTCAGGTAGGAGGATGATGATTTCATCATCCTGTCGATGAGGTACCAGGTTGGCAGCTGATGCACCACTAAATGTATTAACGTACCATTAGATGTGGTCCTACATGACAATAATAGTCGTTCATAACTATCTCACTCTCGGAAAGCACGTTAAACTGTTGGGCCCGGCTGTCATTTGTCCATCTTTGACAGACGTTACAGGTAAAAAGATAGTCAGTGGCCCAAAAAGTCTGACAACCAGTCTTACCAAGTGGTATCGTATTTCCCAGTATTCGATGTAAAATACTGGTATTCAGCTGCATCCGGTTAGACTGGAAGCCGACCCCAACATAGTTGGGAAAAGGCCAGGCAGGTGGTACCTACTGTGTCACTGCAAGGCGAACGTCATTTCTCATACAGGGAAAGTAAAGATTTATTCGAAAATGTATGATGGCTCGAACGTTAGCTGCGAGTGGACAGTAAAATTGTGTTCTGCACAGCAGCTTCACAATCACAATAGATGTTCTCAGCCCCCATAAAGGACCCCGGAACGTCTTTACATAAGGAAGTGGCTGAAAAATCGATCATATGATTCATTTATTTAGTCATTTGGAGTGGATGTGAGACTACCAAGACTGTGATGGACCTTTTTGGCGCAGCCGTGAGGCACACAGCACAAACTATGTATTTTTGTCCTTTTTGTAACTTTTTTTTAAATATTATTGTGTGTGTGCTTAATGTACTAACGTCAAACAAACATTTTTTCTTTCTTTCTTTACTATATTAATCGTTGAACATCGGTGTTCATTATATTTATTTATAATAGCCTCTTATTAACCTTAAAATAGCCAAGATAAGACTATCGGTGTTTCGCACATAGGGACGCAATACTGAATTGGTTGTCTATGGTCAGGGTCATCATAAATGATTTATCTATTTTCAACTTTATGTCAAAGGCCTTAGACATCAAACTACGTCGTGTATTGTCCATTGGTTGAAGATGATGTTCCTCTGTCCCTGGTTGTTCGATTTTCTTTGTTATTTTGAAGGATATACGATTCAAAGTGCGCTTTTAACTGTTGGGTGCAATAAGGATGTAAGAAAGCATTTTATGCTTTGTATAAATCTACTATTAAAAAGGATTTCTTGAAGTCACGTTTCATGATAGTTCTATGACGTCAGAGTATTTATATCTCTTTAATGAATCTCTGAAGGTACATAATTTACCTAACTATAATGTATCTTGAAGATTCATTGAGGATCGCAGTGAACGATTGCAGATTATAGTATGTAAACAAAAACAGTTGGCCCTTACCTAGTTGTGTCAGAAATACATTTAAACTAAAATACAATTATGTAGTTAATTTAATATAAAAGCTTATCCGGTTTTATATTTGCACAAACAAGTTTTAACTACTAACAATTGTTTCTGGTAATTATAAAATTAATAAAACACAAATTAAATGACACGGTTTTACTGTATTTTTAGTATATGGATAAAAATGTAAATTGGCGATTTTATTTTAATCAGGTTTTGGATGAACTATCGTGGTGAAAGGATTGGTCCACTAGACTGCTTTGCCTAGCCTGCCTGCCCAGGGTTTATTGGCCTTTGGAATCACTGTACTATTTATAGTAACGTTGTTCTGGAAGGTAGCTTTCACCATCTGCCTAGCCTTTTCCCAACAATGGTAGGGTTGGCTTCCAGTTTAACAAAATGCAGTTGAACACCGGTATTTTACATGAAACGACTGCCTATCAGACCTCCACAACCCAGTTAGTACTGGGAAATACGATACCCCTTGGTAAAGCAGGTTGGGTAGTCTTTTTGGGCCCATGAATGACTACCTGTAAAGACTGGCAAAGATCTACAAATGACATCCAGGACCAACAGCTTAGCGCGCTTTCCGAGGCACGGAGGAAACTTGGTATGTAAGGGTAGTCACCCATCCACAGACCAACCTGGGCAAGCACGGCTTAACCTAAAGATCGACCCGAGCGGCTGGTATTATGTAGCCAGCTTCTCCCGGAACAGAGAGAGAGTGAGAGGGGGAGCTTGGAAAGTGGCTTTTATGCACCAAATTGCCACTGATACTCGTACTAGTCCATTCATTTTCCCTGATCACATTTAAAAAAAGATTGCAATATCTAATCTATTATTATTTAACAGGTCAACTGCTGAACAGGATAATAGCGTCAAACCTTCATGAGACCTTGGTGCCACAGATTCCTTCACCTCGAAAAGAAAATCAAATTGATACGGGACCATCACTAGGGGACTTTGAGAGATTACCTGTGAGTTCTTTAATGTTATAACTGATTAATACATGATGATACACTGATGATACATACACCGTGTTTTCAGACAATATCTATAAACTTCGGCCGGTCATTGTACGACCAAACCCTGAATAGCGAAAAATAAATCAGCAAGTTACATACATTTTGTGGACGTAAATGCGAATATATATTGTAGGGAACAGCAGACTTTTTTTTCGCAATTCAGGGTTTGGTCCCATTCTACCGGGGTTGCGGGACTGTTCGAAAGAGATACCGTGGCCCGTAAAGGGCGAGGAAGGAACATGGATGGGTTTTAGTCAGTAAAACTGTGACACTCCCTCCCGCTCCGCCCAGAGTGGAAGAAGTTATTTAATGATTTCCAATCCTAAAAAAAAAATGGGGTTTGGTTCCATAGTAAAAGTTGTTCATAATAATGAGTGCAAATGACCGGTCGAAGTTTATGGATATCGTACGGAAACACGGTGTATCCTGCCTGCCTCGTTGGTCTAGTGATTGTAAACGCCACTGCAAAGGACCTCACGTTTGATTCCTATATGGGGTAAAAAAGTATTGAGTCTTTTCATAAAGAAAAGCTTTTCAGGCTAAAAGCCCGGAGTTTGGATTCGTGCACGGTTGATGGCAAAAGGCTCTTTCGCTATTACATGGGACTTAAACATTAGGTTCTGCCGAAATGTGGGTTTATCTACTATTAAAGGGTGTAAAACACCTCTTCACGAAGCCGAAAGGCACTTGTTCTCCCCATCATTGCGATATTTTTTTTGTTCTACACCATACCTGGGAACCTTCTAGTTACGGAGATATGGGGGGTCAAAGTTACAACTTTTGACAAGTTTTTTTTTTTTAATACAAGTTCTTTTTGTATGATTTTAAATTTAACTTTTAACACCTTCACGGTCCCCGTGATGAATGTTTTAAGTGTATTACATTGAGTTCTACCACAAAACACGATTTATAACCTCAAAAAAAAGTTGTTTCCCAGCAATATTTTTTGCGTAAAGTTACTTAGTTTGATGTACAGAATGCTTGGTTAACGGCTTTGTGATGAGGTGGTTTACACCCTGTATGTACACCTCTCAATAAGCCCTAAGAAGTTACAAAAAAAGACTGCGTTTATTTTAATGGTCATCTTATAATGATTGAAATCAGATGATCGCCGGTTGACAATAAAATCACGCGATAAAATTAAAAGTAAGGCCGTTCTTGATACTTCAACCAACTAATTAAATACAAAACTAGATTCTGGATCCGTTACAATCGTGAAATTAAACGGTATATGGAAACCTGTCTAGCTATTTTAGAGACTAGACAACAATTTAGTCAGATTCTAGTTCTTAAATGGCTCTCTAAATGATTATATTTAGTACATGTTACTATCGTGACGAATAGATAGCCTGAGCCGCTAAGATCATATCTGTTCTTTGTCTGAAATATAATGTGTGAAAAAAAGTATTTTTCATCCCCCCATCTCGGAAAGAGTATTTTTGCTCTTCGATATCTGAGTGCAAAAGCCGTTTTTATCGTCATGAGGGTAAAGTAAATTTGAATTTAGAAAATCGTGTGCACTAAGCATGTGAATTCAAAACATCATTAAACCTATTTACTTCTACCTCTATGGTGCCGAATTTATCATATTTTTTTTTTTTAATTTGTTTAGAACTTAGACTCGGAACCTTGTTCTGGTGTGCTTTTCTAATAGGTATGTTTTGCGCGCGCCATTTTCTTTTCGCGTCATATTGTTAACACCTTAGGTTAAAAACAAGGAATCCAACTTGAAAACAAGTGAAAAACCTAAAATGATTTCCTCACTAACGCTCAAAATTCTAAGTTATGAATCACTCGCTTCGCTCGTGACTCAATTTTAGAATCTTTCGCTTGCTCGGTCATCAAAATTGAGCATGCGGTTAAAAAACAACTTAGCACTCTTGTATAACAAATAACTATTTCATTGCTCATACTCGGAAAGTAGGTCTGAAGTTGCCTGAGGAACGGGCTGAAAGTAATACTTTTCAGCCCTAAGGAAAATCGCTTTCAACTGACCGATGTCACATTATTATTAAAAAAACCAGTTCTATTTTGACATTTCTATTGAATGACCGACCATGTTCAACCATGTTCCGACTTCTATACAGCCTGTAAATTACAGCGCGATGTAATTTTTTTTTTTAAATAACTTAGTTATAATTTAGTTACAAATATTTCTTTAAAATAACAAAGATTGGGCAAAATATTTACAATTTTTTCAGTGAAGATAGTGACCACAGAAAAAAAAACAAAGTAGGCGGGGAAGCTACAATCCGATCTTTTTTTTTTCCGAGTGGTTTCGTGTTTTTGTTTTTACTTTCCATGTATTCGTAATGAAAAGCACAGTGTTTACCTCGGGTTAAAGACTTATTTAGTCCCTCGAGCTATTAGCGCCCGCGCTTCGCTTGGGCGCCAAACCCCGTCTCGGTACTAAATAAGTTACTTTCACCCCTTGGATAATAATGTACTATTGTATACAGGATGGAATTTTGAGATAGGTCACGAAGAGCGAAGAAAATCTGTATAGAAGCCGAAATTGCCTGAAGTGGATCGGTCACTGTTTTCTTGTTGCTTTAACTGGCCTTCACTGCATCATTTGGACGGTTTCCAGACATACTTTCAACCCCTATTTAACCCTTTTGATTTGTAATTAATATTTCTTGCTCATCTAAAGGGTGTCAGACACCGCTTAACAAAGCCGAATGGCACTTGTTCTCCCCCTCATTGCGACCATGTTTTGTTCTACACCACACCTGGAAACCTGATACGGAACGGGATATTTTTGCGTTAAGTTATTTAGTTTGATGTAAGTACATAATGCTTGGCTGAAGGCTTCGTGATGAGGTTGTTTACACCCTGTATACGTCATATAAGGCACTCTTCGAAGCATGACAGTTTACTGTCATGCTTCCAGTACCAGTTGTTTTTTGGAATAATTAAATTAAGATTTCATAATAAAGGTGATGTAGATCTGTAAATAAGTAAATAAATAAGTTGCAATTGATGTCAAAATGACAACATACGTCGTATATGTCGGTCTAAATTGTTTACCATTTAGTAATTATTAGAGTCGGTAGTAATTATTATAAGGTTTCTCGTATTTCGGACTATTTGTATGTATTTTAATATGCTTTAGTCTATTTTATATGCTTATCATGTAATAGTATGTAGGTACCGTGTTTTATTTTATGCTTACAAAATGGTATGTTTATTTTTATTGTACTCAATCACAATGCTGTCTATTTGATCCAATGGTTGACTGGTAGTGCCTTGTGGCATTAAGTCCGTTTATGTACCACTATTGTACATGAAGTTTAACTAAATGAAATGCGGGTACGTAATCAAGATATCCAAAAAAATATGCATATTATTGCGTGTTAGTCTTACTACTTGGTATAAAAACTGAGCCAATTAATATAATTTTTATTACGTAGCGTGAGAGACACCCGTTTAGAATATCATTTCCTTTATTAATTCCTGCATGCAGATAGAAATCTACTTAACACTACCGCGTCATTGAACTTGAACGAGTGAAATTTCCAGGTATACTTACATGTAAAATGTACTATATTATACTCAATAGGTATCTACTTAGACATCTCCAGTTCCTTCATTCACTGTCGGACAGTTGCATAACCTAGGCTGCTGGGTGTAAAGCAGCATGAAATTTTGTACAAGAGTTCAAAAATAAAAGTGACCATCAAACAAGACACCTATTTAAAAGTAATTTACCTTTAACCTAAGGCGGTTCAATAGGGGCTGCGGTACTGTTCGAAAGAGATACCGCGGCCCCGGACCGTAAAGGGCGAGGAAGGAACATGGATGGTTTTTAGTCAGTAAAAGTCTGACACTCCCTCTCGCTCCGCCCAGAGTGAGAGGGGTCATTTGATGATTTCCCATCCGAAAAAAAAGGCGGTTCAATAAGGGATGAAAGTTTTTGTGGGTGTTCGTCAGTTTTGTCGATGGAAAACTCCATGGTGTAGAGAGCCTCTTCGCGAAACCATCTACCAAGCGTTCTGTTCATCAAACTAAGTAACATACGCAAAAATTATAGACATCTTTTATTTGGCGTTGGAACCACGGCTTACGGTAGAACTCAATTTAACGCACTCGAGGCTTGGAATTAAGTTAGAACTTCGACCTCCAATAATTATCTCTGTAACTTGAAGGTTCCCAGGTATAGTCTAGAATTCTAGATTCTAGACCATACCTGGTAACCTGCACAAGTCCTTTCGGATTCGGAAGGTTCTTTTTCACCCATTATAAATAATGCTGGCCAAGTTATGAAGTAAAGGAATATTATGACTTACCCACAATGCGTTTCCCTCAAAATAATAGTCGCGTGAAACACAAACGTACTCGTGAACCCCTTTGCCAACACATCGGAATTCCCCATGGTTGTATTGTATATCGGGTTGGTGACCGGATCTCGCCGTCCAAAGCGCATATTTTGTGCATAATAATTTAAGACATGCATATTTAAGAATGATATACCTACTTAGCCATATAATTGGAAATAAAGAGATGCACAGTGTACCAGTAATTATACGTATATTGATATAGAACTACATTCAACGACTTTTTTATACGATTGACATCAGCTTAAATAAAAGCTGCCAGAACATGTGTCAGATTATGAGTGGCCAGCGAGGGCCACAAGGAGTATCTACCTTCAACATGCCCCCTTAATCTGCCACATGTCCACACACCGTCTTCAAATACCAAGACATCATAAAATGACACAAAAACAAGAGATTAAAACCATTACTAATAAATCTAAAAAATTAAACAAAGTACATAATATCAAACTTAAGTCACACTTTCGTTACCCGCCCTCTTAATGGGTAATCTCGTTAAAGCGTTTTTGAATTTGGGGCCTGGCAGAGACTTAGTTAACATATCTGCCAGCATGTCTTGTGAAGACACATACGTCACCTCTACTGACTCATTCAATATTGCTTCGCGAATAAAGTGAAACCTAATATCGATATGCTTCGTTCTATTATGGTTCATCTTGTTTCTCGCTATGTGATGTGCAGAATGATTATCGTTATAAATAACAACAGGTTTAGCACAAGTATTATTTGTTATACTATTTAACAAACTCCGTAAATAAATCGCTTCCTTTGAAGCTTGGCTGAGACCTATGTACTCCGCCTCAGTTGACGACAGAGCTACACACCGTTGTTTACGACTCTCCCACGTTATTAAATTTTCGCCTAATATAAACATTAGACCCGTAAAAGATTTTCTGTCATATGACCCACCCCAATCCGCGTCCACGTAGCCAAGAAGTTCTAATTTACCTGACTTTCGGAAGGTTAGGGCAAAATCTGATGTCCCTTTTAGATATCTTAACACCCGTTTTGCACACTTATAATGTATTTCATCATAACAATTATTAAATTGTGATAAAACACTAACAGCGTGCGCGATATCTGGCCTACTATTTTGAGCTAAATAGTTCAGACATCCTATCAGATTTTGATAGGGTAACCTATTATCAGAGTCTGAAGCTTTTTCTAGTCTGATACCCGTTTCCATGGGGGTGTTGACTGGTTTACAGTCCGTCATTTCAAAATCCTTTAAAACATTAATAACATATTGTTCCTGATCGAGATAAATGTTGTTTTCGTCTCTCCTAAGTCGCATACCTAAGACATGTCTAGCATGACCTAGATCCTTGACTTTGAATTTTTTTAATAACTCGGTTTTCAATTTTTCTTTTTCCTTTTTGTGTATATCACTACAAAAAATAAAAATATCGTCTACGTAAATAACTATAACTATTCTATCCCTATCCCTATCTCCTAGTAACTTTTGGTATAAACACGGCTCTATTTTCGATTGCGTGAAACCTAGACTAAGCATCTCCCGGTCAAGTTCATTGAACCAAGCATTCGATGCTTGCTTGAGACCATATAACGACCTTTTTAACTTGCATACCTTAGTCTCTTGACCTTTGGTGATAGCACCTACAGGTTGCAACATATAAATGTCTTCCTTTAATTTACCATAAAGGAAAGCAGTCGTCACGTCCCACTGATCTATGTCCCAATCATATTCTACAGCTAATGAGAATAAAAGTCGCAAAGTCGAGCTCCTCACTACGGGAGAATATGTTTCGTTATAGTCTACCCCACGTACCTGTGTAAATCCTTTCGCTACCAGCCTAGCTTTGTACTTTGAGATCTTACCATCACTATCTCGCTTAATCTTAAAGACCCATTTACATTGAATCGGCTTCTTATCACGTGGTAAGTCAAAAAGTGTCCACGTCTGATTCTCCTTCAACGATTGTAGTTCATCGTCCATGGCCTTCTGCCACAGTGCACGATCAGATCTAGCAAGGGCCTCCTTTACAGTCGTCGGATCGCCGTCAATTTCTGCGAGAACGTTGATGCACGTGTTCGTATAGTCAACCAGTTTCCGCGAGCGCAAGTTGTATCTCGGTTCTATACTCGTCTCTGTACTCACTTCTTCATTCGTAGCGGATTCGGTACTTCCTGTATCTGCATCCTGAAAATCTTCCTCAACATTTGTATGGACATCAGGAGGTGCATCCAAAATCGCAGGTTCAATTCGTTCCTCTTCAATGGACAAAGGAACAACTGCGTTCTTCATTACATTTGTACCAGGAAACACATTTTCCAAGAACTTCACATCCCTCGCAACTGTTATCTTACCAGTCTGTGGGTGCATGAGTCGGTAACCTTTCGTAAGATCGGTATAGCCAATAAAAATCAAGGCTTCGGTTTTCATGTCTAACTTTTTCCTTTTCTGCTTCGGTTTTAATGCAAACGCCAAACATCCAAAGATTTTTAAATGACTCAAGTTTACTTTCTTGCCGGACCAAAGTTCTTCAGGTACTTTATTCAAAACAGCCTTTGTGGGGCTTCGATTCTTTAAATAAACTACCGTACGTACTGCCTCAGCCCAAAATTTCTTGCTTAAATTCGCCTCACAAAGCAACGATCTTGCTTTTTCTATAATTGATCTGTTCGCCCTCTCAGCTACGCCATTTTGCTCAGGCGTATAAGGAACTGTCGTTTGGTGCTTTATACCAGCTGACTTGAAGAACCTGTCGAAAACATGGTTGCAAAATTCAGTACCATTATCAGATCTAAGGCATTTTATCGATTTACCAGTCTCTTTCTCTACTTCCGCCTTATACTCTCGGAATTTGTCAAAAGTCTGACTCTTATTTCTTAAGAAATAAACATACGTCTTGCGCGTATAATCATCGATAAATAGCAACATGTATATGGAACCAGCAAATGATGGCTCTTCCATCGGACCGCAGATATCCGAATGTACTAACTCTAGAATCTGTTCTGCTCGTGTGCCTTTGTTTCTGAATGGGCTTTTGCACGTCTTACCTTTAATGCATGGAATACATGGCTCAATGTGTTGTTTACTGTCGAAATCCATACCAGTCACCATATCTTTTAATTTCAGCATGTAATTTTTACCTAAATGCGCTAACCTTTTGTGCCATAGGTTTGACAGAGGTTTATCTGACAATGTCGCGTTGACGTATTGTTCTTTTTCATTTAATTTGAAAATTCCATCAATCTCATTGCAAGTCGCAACTATTTGGTCGGTTTTATTTTTGATAGTGCAACCTCTTTTATCAAAATTAACCGCGAAATCTTTCTTTACAAGATCGCTCACTGATATCAAGTTCATGGATAGTCGAGGAACATGTAGAACCTTTTTCAGTGTGAAATCTGAACTTCCGCTCACTTTAACATCTCCTCTACCTTCAACTGGTATTTCTTCTCCATTGGCCACTTTAATCTTCAAGTCACTCTTTACTTTTTCCAAGTTACATAACTTTTCGACATTCCAGGTCATATGGTTTGAGCAGCCACTATCCACATACCAGCCACTTCTCTTTGTGGCACTTGTATCTGCCGTACTCAGGCACACACCGGCATGAAACTGCTTGCACTCAGCTGCCTTGTGTCCTGGTTTATGGCATTTAAAACATTTGCGGACTGGTTTCCGAGCATTGTTTTTAGATGCCTTTTTCTGTTCAGACAGAAATGCTTGCTCACCAGCTCCAGCTTTATCTTCAGCTTGTCTGTTAGCTTCTTGCAGCAGTTTAGTTTTGATCTGCTCTAAGCTAATTTCCTTTCCACTATTATCTATTGCCATTATCATCGGGTTGTAGTCTGATGTTAATCCAGCAAGTAAAATGGAAATGATCCAGTCGTCTGATACTTTCGCGTCTATTGCAGCTAATTGTTGTGCTATGGATATTACTTTTGACACGTAATTCTCCATACATGAAAAGTTTTCCAACTTACATGACCATAACTGACGCTGTAGTGCTATTCGTCTGCCCCAGCCATTATCCTCATATGCGACACACAGATTGCGCCATGCCTCACGCGCGGTCTTCACGTTGTACACGTGGGCAAAACATGAAGGCTCTAACAGCAGACATATGGTAGTTCGTGCTTTTCGATCAGCTTCCTTGAGAGCAGGACTAATCTCCTCGGCTTCCACAGCCTCCCACCAGTTTTTACATTCCAAATAGTTTTTAACATGAAACTTCCAAACCTGGAATCCTGCAGCTCCGTCAAGCTTTTTAATTCCAAAAATGGAACCTGACGAACCGTTTACGTCATCCGTCAACATCATCGAAAAAATCACAATTATTTGACTGGCATCAACTGGGCATTAACTGGGCAATACCTGGGTATTTACTGGGCATTATCTGGGCCCATAACCAATTGGAAATAAAGAGATGCACAGTGTACCAGTAATTATACGTATATTGATATAGAACTACATTCAACGACTTTTTTATACGATTGACATCAGCTTAAATAAAAGCTGCCAGAACATGTGTCAGATTATGAGTGGCCAGCGAGGGCCACAAGGAGTATCTACCTTCAACACATATACGTAAGATATTTTCTGATTTTGAGGGAACTTCAAAGTCCATTTACCATATTTTTATAATATTTTTCAAAGAATTGGTTCGCTTGATCAACAATTCTTTTTTTCACTTAAATAAAAAATTAAGATGACGATACAATGTGTCGAAAACTCGGGTGACGTCACATTTGAGTCCATTTTTTACGGAAAAGTGTCGTCACAAGCCCCCTGACGCGTTTTAGTTTCGTAATGTTTTATTAGTTTGATAAAACAAAGAACGCATCCAATATTTTTCTATAATCAGTCATAATTTTTGACTAAACAGAATCAAATATTTTTTTGTTAGGATAGGGATGCTCCCTATTACATAAAATTGTTGAAGTATTAACGGCAATGGGATTGCCAAGATTCCGTTTTAAAAACACTACGTGCAAGGTCCTTGTTACATCTTACCAAGCTGCCAATTTGTGGCAATGTGAGGAATATTTTTACTACTTCTAACATTTAGCAGAGCGCCAATTAAAACTAACAGAACTGACCTAGACATTTGAGTCATCAAGAAACAGTAGGAGCTATAAATAAAGTTGTATGTATTATTATCAAACGACGTACGAGACAATGTTGATACCGGCTTATTATGAGAGGATAGGTAAAGGTTAATAAAAACATTTGTTTGGTCTATCATGCAGGATATTAAACGATGTATCCCATAAAATGTTTAAAAATTAGGAAGTAAGTCGATCTTGTCGGCTAATTTCGTATGCGTTTCATTGATATGCCGCCATGTGCTTTGGTGTGCAGAGTCCATTACGCAACTATTTGGTATCACAATAGACTTTATTATGTCATCATCATCTGCCTAGCCTTTTCCCAACTATGTTGGGGTCGGCTTCCAGTCTAACCGGATGCAGCTAAATGCCAGTATTTTACATGGAGCGACTGCCTATCTGACCTCCACACCCCAGTTAAGACTGGGTAATACGATACCACTTAGTAAGACTGGTTGTCAGACTTTTTAGGCCACTGGCCAGTGGCGGCGCAAGACCTAAATTTAGTGTGGGCAAGGTACATTAGCGAGGCCCTCGGATGGTGCAAGACGAAAGGAAAATAAAAAATCACTTCGAATTGATCAGTTTTGTAATAAAGAAACAAATCTTAAGTTTTTAACTTTTTACTTATACTTCTTAATAACTTAAAAAAAAAAGAAAAAGAACTTTTCGAAAAAAACAGAAATTATCTACTTTTGGTTTTACTGAACTCCATAATGATCTCCAATGACTAAACTTCGAAAATTCAAAACAGGCCAAGTGCGTGTCGCGCCACGCGAAGTGTAGGGTTCCGTAGTAGCCCGTTATCACATGATAATTTATTGTTACTGTTTTTATGTTTTGATTTTGTTTTTCAATGCACTCTTCACCCGTTATAAACAAGCAACTACTTCATCTTAGCCACTTTAGACTTTTCAAGGATTTATTCTAAGAAAGGGGTGGGGCTACTGGAACAATTCATATTTGTACTTTGAAGTTTAAGGTCAGGGTGGCCCGCGAAATTCAAATGTTCTTACGATTTATGCAATTTGCAGAGCAATGCTAAGTTGTATGTTGATGAAAATATCGTTTGCGACTTTATGACATAATTATGTAGTTACAGAATTATAATCATAAAAATCATTAATACAATCCTCCAAGTTCACAAAGGTCAAATCAAATAAATAAAAAACAAATCAATTATTTTTTGCAAACATGGGTACATAGATGTTCTGTTTTAATAAAGTCCTCCACATTTTGCCGTCATTTGGGCATGCAATAATTAATAAGTGGTATGTCAATGGAAAAATGAATGGAACATACAATAAAAAATGTCAAGAATGGTCAAAGTCATTTAAACAAAAATGAATACAAATGTACAAATGTCAACCTGTTCAAAGTAATTAAAAAAAAAAAAAAAACTACAAACACTAAAACTACCTACTTTGACTTTGAAAAATTGGATTTGATTTATGATTTTGATGATTATGATTCTGTAACTACGACTCTTTTCTAAATCAGGTATCACCCTCGAATATCTAATAATTAAACACGTGTTATCCTTTTAAATATATGTAAATTCAAATTCAAAGCATTTATTTCAAGTAGGCCAGTTACAGGCACTTTTGAATTGTCGAAACAAAAATGAACATTTAAAGTAGCTACAGTCCCAGTCACAAGACATAAGAACTGTGAAAGTACTGTAGTTGCCCATTCCCTAGCGTAGATCTCTATGGAGAAGAACGGGCAAGAAACTCCATGGACACTCTTTTAAATCAAAATATTGTTACAAAATCTTGGTTACATCATTCATGTTGAGATGGTATATTATGTGAGAACAATGTAGCAAGATGTGTACGTTAAGTGTCCATAGCAAAACAAAAATAAAATACAACTCAAAAACAAAATAATTAATTCAAATAAACCATGGCGACTAAGAGATGACCAGTCACAACTGACAGCGCCCGTTCACGAACATGACGCATGGATCAGCACCATTCAGCTCAACCATTTTGAAGGGAGCTAAATGGTCCGACACACGCGCCACCATCAGCGAGACATTTGAGAGAGCATGACATACTCTCAACCGCCAGGGCACATTCTAGTCAAGAACTGCCGTAGGCTTTCAGTGAATGATAGCTTTCTAGTACATAGTACTCACACAATATGGGCTATGCGATTATATAATACTAACATTGAATCTATACAATGCAAAGATAGTTGTACAATCTTCAGCAGCTCCAACAATACCGTATAATGCTATCAATTTTTGCGCCCCTGTCCTTGTGGAGCAGGACCAGCATTGAGCCAAGCATCTTTATCAGCGATATAATCGCTCAACTTGTAATATGCTTGCTTACATAGTGTGCGTTTAATGCATGTTTTAAATTTCGTCTCAGTCAGTTCAAGAATACTTTGTGGAATTTTATTATAGCATCTCAAACAGTACCCCATGAAAGATGAGTCTACTTTAGCGAGTCTAAAGCCTGGCTGAACTAATTGGTCCCTATTTCTAGTACTGTAGTTATGTCTGTCACCTCTTTTACCAAAAAGATGCAATTTTTTTCTGACGTACATTATGTTTTCGTAGATGTATTGACAATGTACCGTCATAATGCCAATATCCTTAAACAGCTCTCTTAGAGAATCGCGCCTACGAAGATTATATATGGCTCTAATTGCTCTTTTCTGCAGAATAAATATAGACTCAATATCTGCAGCTCGTCCCCATAGCAAAATACTGTAAGACATTATACTATGGAAGTAACTAAAATAGACCAGTCTAGCGGTATCTACATCAGTAAATTGACGGATTTTTCTAATGGCATATGCTGCTGAACTTAGCCGCCCCGCAAGAGATGTTAAATGAGAGCCCCATTGTAGCCTTGAATCAAGCGTAATCTCCAAGAAAACCGTTTTATCTACGAATTCAAGTTTCTCATTATTCAATAATATATCACAATCACTACCCTTAACATTCGGTAAAGCAAATCTTATACATTTGGTTTTCTTTTCATTTAATACCAAATTGTTTGCTGTGAACCAATTTTGGACCTGCAGTAGGGCATTATTCACGTCATCTAAATTTTGTGCCCGTCTATTTATCTTAAAAATCAGGGAAGTGTCATCAGCAAATAACACCATATTTTGAGGTTGGTTTTTCAATAAATAGGGTTGATCATTTATGTATACTAGAAAGGGGAAAGGACCCAATATTGAGCCTTGTGGAACCCCTCATTTTTATTTTTAAACCCTGTGAGTTAACACCATTTATCTGAACATATTGTTGTCTATCATTTAAATATGATCTTACCAAACTAAGTGCAAGTATACCCAGTCCGTAATGCTCAAGTTTCATAAGTAATGTGTCGTGGTTTACGCAATCAAACGCTTTGAAGAGGTCACAAAATATTCCTATAGCGTCTTGGGACTCTTCCCACGCAGTAAATATGTGCTTTAATAAGGTTACACCGGCGTCAGTTGTACAACGTCCCTTGGTGAAACCATACTGTTGATCATGTAAGATTCTGTTGGTGTTAAAGTGATAGAGCATTTGATCAAGCATTACTTTTTCAAAAACCTTGCTAAAAACTGGCAACACGGAGACAGGTCTATAATTGTTAGTATCTTTACTGTCCCCGGATTTGTAACACTATTATTTAAGTAACATGAAGTGCGACTGCGTCTGCATGCGGTAGCTGCTTGAATGAATGAGTGAGCCCGCGAAAAAAATGGAAGTCGAGTGCAAATACTAACAGAAAAGTCGCTGATAAAAATATTTTGAACGGTCCGGAGCGAGACGGAATGGGAAGCCGTAACCTCTTTCTGCGAAGCAGTCATACTAGCGAAGGAAGTGGTGAAACGCGAAAGGCGCGGGCCTGTGGACATACCGTATGTGTGTATGACAGACCGTGTCTACGGCGCGCGAGTGTTTCACGCCCGCTTCAAAGCCATGTCAGCAATGGAAGGGGTCCGCAAGGGCTGATGCCTGCCGGGGCTGCGGCACTGTTCCAAAGAGATACCGAGGCCCTGGTACACAAAGGGCTAAGAAGGAACATGGATGGGTTTTAGTCAGTAAAAATCTGACACTCCATGAGTCATTTGATGATTTCCCATCCGAAAAAAAGAAAAATATTATATAAATCTTAGACGAGTCGCGTCTAAGGTTATCATTATCATCGTTGTAAATCGATGTACGGGGAAATTAGGTACGATCCACCGAACTATCCTAAATGCATGGATTTGGAATGTACTCTAATTTCAAACTGAACCTTGTGGCGTGTACTTTTGGATTTCCGTACTTATAATATTTTTTTTCGGCTGTGAGGCGCGAGGCCCTTTGCACCGCGAGGCCGTGGGCGGTGGCCCACACCGCCCACGCCTTACGCCGCCTCTGCCACTGGCTACCTGTAACGACAATAGCTTAACGTGCTTTCCGAGGTACGGAGGAAACTCGGTATGCTCGGTAATAGACTTAATTATGTATCCCAAGACTTTGTAATACCTAATTTGATTTAAAAGACTATCCTGTAAAGTCGTGCCCGTTCTTCTTCTTTGAGATCTTCGTTTCGGAACGGGCTTTCTATCAAAATGCCTTTTATATTCAAAATTGACTGGAAATGTTTTATTTAGAACTAGCTGATGCCTGCGGCTTCGCCTTTGTATAAACCCTTATATACTAAAACCCTTATATACTAAAACCTTTATATACTAAAAGCCTTATATACTAAAACCTTTGTGTACTAAAACCCTTGTATAGTAAAACCCTTATATATTAAAACCCTTATATACTAAAACCTTCCTAGAAAACCGCATAATCGGTGCTAGTAAGGTAGGTATTAAGTTTATCAGACAGACAGACGCGGCGGAGTACTTTGTTTTACAATATGTAGTGATAATCGCTATGAGTTTGATTAGTCTCTATAAGCTTCCATTGCAAGGGGTAAATAATGGAGTAGAAACATTGGTATGATGTAACATGGTTATATCATAGTTGGTTAGACAGTCTGGCTTCAGCTATAAGTACTAATTACAGTACCTGTTATTTAATCCACAGACTAATTGCGTCACATTGGTAGTCACAATCCCATTGCTTTTGGCAATATAATATAGATTGCTTCGCATTATATAGTTGAAGAATACAACATTAACATAAGTAGTCCCCAAAGTATTAGGCAGAAGTCTACCTATTAGTACACCCAGTTTTGCTTAGGGGCCTTTGCATTTTGGGCGAGCCAATTGCAACTAACCGGGGACAATTTCTGACCCCGTATTCACAAACGTTCGACTCGTTTCCGATTCGACAACTCGTCTACCTGTCTTCTTCTGGCATTACGAAAACGAGCGAGATAGACACACGACTTTCCGAATCGGAAGCGAGTCGAATGGTTGTGAATAAGGGGCCTGCCTGGTGGAAAAAACGAATCGAATTTAGAACGTCATGCTCAGCAGTAGCGCTTGCAACCATTAAACCAACAAAGCAGTTTTGCGCTAAACGTAGCTAGTGAGATGTGGTGTAAGCGGGCTTAATAGACATAACAGTTTCAGTTTAACTTCTTTAAATTAAATCAATAAACCAGTAATTTAAAAATCAGTTTTTTTTTTCAGGATGAAACCATACTATGCGTGATGAAGTATTTGGACATCCAGTCGCTCTGCCGTTGCGCCCAAGTGAACAGACATTTCTACAGGCTTGCTTCAGACGCCATACTTTACAGAAGCATTGACCTCAGGCCTTATTGGCATTGTGTGCAGTCACAGGTAATGTTCATTGGATTTTCGTTTTCTGAAATTACATTTTTTTAAAGGGATTATTTCATTCATCTTTATCACTAAGCCGAAATATGACCACTGCTTAAAATAGGCAGTGGCGGGACCATCATATAAGCCTAAAAGCTTGGCTTACCTGAATAATTTTAGGTAAGTACTATTTTCATAATTTAAACATTTTATGAAATATCTAGACAGCCTACACTTTTTTCTTTTAATTTTGTTTTAGGTATGTCCACTGGTCCAATGTGCGAAATAAATGTAATTTCTTTGTTTTCCCTGACTTTTTGTATACTGACTGCCTAAGTCACTTTGTTGGGCATAAGTCCAGCATCGCTACATCGACCAGGGGTTCTAAAATGTCCGTTTTAGCATAACATAATAAGAACCACGTTAAAAACAATATGTTCTAAAAATCGACTTGAGAGTGATAACCACAAAGTCCAATTTAAGGATTTTAAATTTTTAACGTGATTCATATATGTTCTGCTAAAGCAGCCATTTTAGGCCCGCAGTCTTAATTTTCTCGCATTTAGTGGATTCCCACGCACTTTATCAAGTCATCTGGTTGTGGCATTTGAAATTAACTGCGGTTTTAGAAAACCTGATCAATTACTATCTATTCAGTAAATCTAACGTCTGTTGTTGAGTTGAGATTTTGATGATTAAAGCAGATAAAATGTTTACTGACAAGGAGTATTCGATTATTATACTATTTATTAATTTATTTAGGAAAAACAAACGGTCACATATTACAGATTCAAAATAAGACTTAAATACGAAACTATGATAAATATGCTACCCACTACGTTTTTCACAGATTACTATGAATATTGTACAACTAGAGAGACTATTTATAAATTTAAATTATAAATTTAATGACGTTAAACTATAATTGGTAACAGGTATAACAGTAAGTCATATAGGAAGTTATAGTTGTGTGATGTACTTACAATATACAAAAAGTTACATTCATCGGCACACAATACGTGACATGTAAATATACATATAATTATGCCACACACATTACATCACAATGGTCGACTGCCATTCCTTAAGAATTGCACGGATTTGCTTTCTAAATACGTTTTTACTGAGGAAAAGTATGTCGATTGAGCTAAACTCATTATTGTAAGTCTCAACCAAGCGATGAAGAGACGAGCGCGAGCCAGCGTTAGATTTACAACAGCTAGTAGCAAACAGGCGCCGTACGCGCACCTCACGTACATGTATCATCTATCATGTATCACGTTTCATCATGATACTGCATGTCAATGCTTGGCTTCTTCTCACACTGAGAAAGCATAAATTTCGAGCTAAAATTATCACACTTCATTAAGACAAATAGGCGATTTCAGACTAAAATTAATAAACTAAAATTCCAGGGTTCCCCTCACGTTATTTTCTTTCACTGGTTTCAGTGACGTTAAAGACAAATTTAGAACTGAAAAAATCACCACTTTACTTGCGTAAATTTTGGATTCGCACCCTCGTACGACTGAATCCACTGACAGTCAACCATATGCCCTAAATATTAAGAGGTCTGCGGAGCAAACGTAGTTCATACAAACGTAATACCAAAATAATTTGTAAATCAAACGTTTTACTGAGGTAGTGTGTATTTATTTCGATTGGATTACAGAATATCTAGGTTCCCAAATATATATTTTGAATGGACACTGATTTAAACAAGAGTTATGAGCAAAATAAGTTTTCTATGGAAATTTTAAATTCCTCATAACTCGTCTTTATATTATAGTCCTTTCAAAATATATATTTGGAAACATAGATATTATGTGGGTCAATCGAAATAAATACACACTACCTTAAGAATATGTTTGATTTACAATTTATTTTGGTATTACGTTTGTATGAACGACGCATGCTCCGCCGGCCCCTTAAAGCACTAAAAAAAAATCAATTAAATCTATTAAGTCTGTCAGTTAGAGTAATGGAAAATAATGGACACGTATTTTTGTTTTGTAAATCAATGAATATTGCCATGGATAAAAGGGATCAAAACTCGGGAGTGGGTTCTCGTCAGAACTCACTTAAAATTATACCAAGGCGTGACGTATTGAGAATTTTAAAACCATCGTATTTTTGTAAATTTTAGTTTACGTAACGAAAGGAAATGCTAATCTAAATGACGGACTAATTAGATTTCTTTGTTGTCCACCCTATTCTAAAATCTAAATACAATGTAAGCCTGCTTGTACTATACATTTCTGCCATTTTCTTAGGGGAAAACTCAATCATAAAATTGTGAAAGCGTTTTCTCTCAATAGTAAACAAGCCCTAACAATGCGGGAGTCGGGGGCGTATTGTTTGAAGTCACGTGTCAGTCACGTTTTAAGTTCAAGTGTTTATCGTTAAACTCTGTGAACTTGTTTGTTTTAAGTCTTCTTGTTGTTCACATTTTAAAAATATGTTTTATTGTACTGGTCATGTTACTTTATAGTATTTTAGAATTAATTTTAGTTATTTACCATATTTGACGTTCCGAAGACGAATTTAGATTTCGTGTGTAGATTATGAATAGTTAGAATATAATTATGTATTTTTATCTCCGTTGCTATCTTGTCCGAAATATTTTGAGATTTCATGCGGTTTTAAGTGGGGCAAGAACAAAACAAAAACGTTTTAATTTTACCAACTTCAATACTAATATTACAATATTGGAAACGTAACTCTCTGTCTGTAACATTTTCACACTTTAACAAATTTCTGAATAGTTGAATCAAACAAAGTACCTAATTGTTTGGGCTTAAGTAACGACTTCTGCTAACATTTATTTTGCAATAGACTAGAATAAAAACGAATTAAAAACTGTCAAAACAGCAATGCCAAGAATTCAAACTTTTGACATTCTGACTTCAAGCAAAATTAACTACAGATTAAAATTCGTATCTTATGGTCACCGAAAAGACCTGATTATCTTAATAACAGCTGTCACTGTGACATGTTCGCATACAAAATTGTGTTTTAAACAGCTGATTTTAGATCAGACTGTCATCTTTTTGGTGAACATGGACTTTAATCTTTTACTTTTACTCAAGTCAACAACTTATGCCATATCTATGGATATTGGTGTAAGAGTTGGGATATAAAGGGTGTAAAACACCTCTTCACGAAGCCGAAAGGCACTTGTTCTCCCCATCATTGCGATCATTTTTTGGTTCCACACAATACCTGGGAACCTTCTAGTTACGGAGATATGGGGGGTCAAAGTTACAACTTTTTGACAAGTTTTTTTTTTAAATACAAGTTATTTTTGTAAGATTTTGACTTTTAACATCTCCACGACCCCCGTACTATTCAATCCATCCATCAGCACATTGTTTCAAGTTCGTTACATTGAGTTCTAGCACAAAACATGATTTATAACCTCAAAAAAAAAAGTTGATTCCCAGCAATAATTTTTGCGTAAAGTTACTTACTTTGATGTACAGAATGCTTGGTTAACGGCTTTGTGATGAGGTGCCTTACACCCTGTATTATACTTTTTATCCCATAAGCACGATACTGTGGTATAATTCCCGAATTACACACGAACGAAACCACAGACAAAAACTAGTCATTTCACAACATAGCGTCTTTATTTCCAGGTTCTCATAACCCTCTCAATGCGCTGCAAGTTCCTGCAGAAACTGGATCTATCATGGTGCGGCAGTCATCGCATGATACAATCCAATTATGTGGTGAAGTAAGTAACTACTGCATTGTTATAATTACTGCTGTAACGCAATACCTATGTGAACTTGAACAGTGACATTAATTGACGCGAGAGTAAGGCTGTTTTTTATTTGTTTTAACTTATAGTTTAGACAGCGATTCATGATAAACTAACCTTTATAGGCCTGCGAATCATGCGAATTTCATACAAACGTAATACCAAAAAAAATTGTGAATCAAACATATTCTTGAGGTAGTGTGTATTTACTTTGATTGGATTACAGAATGTATAGGTTCCCAAACATACTTTGAATGTTCACTGATATAAACCAGAGTTATGAGCAAAATATTTTTTGTATAGTAATTTAAAATTGTTATATCTCGTCTTTATATCACAGCCCTTTCAAAATATTTATTTGGGAACATAGATATTCTATAATACAATCGAAATACATACACACTACCTTAAGAATACGTTTGATTTTCATATTATTTTGGTATTACGTTTGTATGATAAACGCATGCTCCGGCCCCTTAAGGTGAATGCGTCAGAGTAGCCTAGGAAAGTAATATTTCTTCCGTTTTTTTTGCAATTTGCAGGCCAGTGGTAAGTTCTATGTTGATTTCAAATATTGTTCGTGACTGCTGTGGTGACTGTAAGACGTATGTAGTTACAGAATTATAATCATAAAAATCATCAATACAACCCTCCAAGTTCACAAAGATCCAGGAACGATTCGAACGGGTCGCGAACAATATTTTTTTATTGCAAAAACCTAAAAAAATATAATTTCGCGGGCTGCCCTGGAGGATCCACTTTAAAAAGAGAAAAAAAGCAAGGAGTTTTGTTTTATGACAAATAAAAAAAACTTCTATGTAGTATATCAACTATCTAGGGTCCACGACACAAGCCTCGTTGCTTAGCGTGGCACAAAATGGCGCTGTGAGTAATGTCCCGAAATATTTATTTTATTTACTCTGTTATTATATCTTATTATCGACTGCCTCGTTTTTCTAGTGGTCGGTAGTGCGACTGCTAAGCTCATGCTTTCGATTCCCGGGTCGGGCTTTTCCGTCAAGAATTTCTCAGTAGCAGCTACCGAGTCTGGATCTGGGCTCGGTTGATGGCAATAAGCTCACCCCTGTTACATGGGATTTAAACATAACTGGGTGAAATGTGGGTGGTGTACTTAACTATCAGGTACTCCTCTGCCTAACTCTTCGGGGGTTTCTGGTGTGAAGCTAAATGGGCAATGCTTGTACACAGATTGTAAACGGTAAACGGGGCAGTAAGGGGACCTACCCTAACCGTTGCAGCTACACGAAAGTGGTCTTAGGAGACTATCCAATCTATGAAAAGGAATCAAAATTTCTCGAAAAATTCTGGATGGTCTAATCTGAATCTCGGGAACTGCTCCAACATTTTGTTGTATTGTAATTTAGTGTATAAGGGGTTTCGGGGGCACTTAAAAGACATAGCTAGGTTTCATTTTAAGAAAAGGTCACCAAAAAAAAAGGACAAGCCTGGTCATCCAGATATTTATGAATGAATGAATGATTTATTTACATAAAATCATAAAACTAAATACATTGCCCCACAAAACTGCTTACGCAGTTTAACTGTGAGATCACTGAGTCTCTATTACAATAAACTTTATATCAAGTAGGTACATCTATAACTTAAACACATTTCACATTCTTAATACCTAATTTTAATTTATTATCTTCTTGTCTGATGTCAGCAGGTAGAGTGTTCAATAAATAGGGAACGCGTTTATTAAAGTTCTGTCGCCATAGTAATTACTAACTCTGGGTACATCGTATTTACCTGCTGTCATCGACCTGGTAGTATGCTTGTTAGAAACTAGTGAGTTACTATCCGTTTGTTATATTTATCACGGTCATTCAAATTCTATTATAGCTTAGAACGTATTACTTCTGAGCCATTAGAACTTGATTTTATAATGAACACTGCATGTATCACGAACACATAATAACTCAAGGTCTCATCCACAGCTTCCTCAAAGACAGCGGCGCCGAATTAACACATCTGCGTATGAATTGCTGTAAATTCGTTGACAACTCGGTGCTAAGAACTATCGTTGACACCTCTACTAGTTTACAAGGTACGTGTATTACTAAGGGCCTTATTATTAAATTGCTGACAACAGAAGTGTGTTTGGGACTCATCCTGTAAAATTTTCTAGACTTAATAGCACTTACATTTTAGCAGTTCAAATGAAGTTCTAAATTGCAAAACTGATTACTTAAAATAAGCTTTATACTTACTACTAAGCTTATCAGTTGCAACCAGAGTTCAACTCCATTTCGAGATTCGATTCATTCATTAAATTTTGTTCGATTTTTCCATTTTCATTTTGTTCGAGTCCATTTTAGCCAATAAGGATAAAGCTTATTTTTAGAACCAATAGCCAACAATTTGAAATATTTAAGATATCATTGCATTGTTGAAATTTCAACTCTCGGCCCTGAACCGGACGTTAGCATTAATTTAAGTCAGATTTACTTTACTAAAACTTAGTACGAAGGTATTACTTGGTATCTTCTATTACCGAATATCTAATATTTTATTTAAAAAACCCGTTTGGACAAGATAATACAGGGTGTAAATCACGTCATCACGAAGCCGTCAACCAAGCATTCGTACATCAAACTAAGTAACTTTACGCAAAAATTATTGCTGGGAAACAACTTTTTTTTTTTGAGCTTATAAATTATGTTTTATGGTAGAACTCAATGTAACGCATTTAAAATATTGGGCTTATGAATAAATTAAATACTACGGGGGTCCTGGAAGTGTTAAAAGTCAAAATCTTCCAAAAAAAACTTGTATTTAAAAACAAACTTGGCAAAAAGTTGTAACTTTGACCCCCCATATCTCCGTAACTAGAAGGTTCCCAGGTATGGTGTAGAACAAAAAAATGATCGCAATGATGGGGAGAAGCCCTATATAATAAACCACATCAAACTTGAATTTTCAGAGCTGTGCCTCCGATCTGTAGTCGGCTGTTCTGACTGGATATGCCTCTCTGCGCTAAAGAAACTAAAACGTCTGGACCTGTACAGAACTGATATCACCACGTCCGCTGCCGTCGCCATCATCAGAAACAACCCTGCACTACGACATCTCAATGTTGGTAAGTTGGCTTTTCTTATTTAGATCGATATGTCAGCAATGAGACAGGAAGTATAGGACTCATGAACTTATAAACAGTGTAAAGCATCTCTTAACGAAGCCGAAAGGCACAGAGGAAATATTTGTATGTTTGTATGTAACGAATAAACTTAAAAACTACCGGACCAATTTGAATAATTCGGTCTGAAATGGATAGCTACATTATTAGCGAGTAAGATAGGCTATATTTTATTCCCATATTCCCACGGGAACTGGAACTATGCGAGTGAAACCGCGTCACGTCTGCTAGTGTAGATAAATAATGAAGTATGGCGAATAAGGTGAAGACATACTGCGCCGAACTCTAACACATTGGGATAAGGGTAGTAGAAATATAATGATTGATGACTAGTGGTCCAATATAAATAATAAATATCGCTGGACATGACACACAGCGCCATCTAGTGCCACACTAAGCAACATGACAAAAAATATATGTACTTATGTAGTATATCAAATATCTGGTGTCCACGACATAAGCCTTGCTTAGTGTGGCACTAGATGGCGCTGTGTGTTAATGTCCAGCGATATTTATTATTATTATTTATTTATTTAATGGGTTGTGTCGTTGACACCAAATAGTTGATATACTAAGTATAATACTTTTTATTTGTAAATAGATATATCTATATTATAAAAATGAAACCCGTTTTCCGTTGTCACGACATAGCATGAAAACGGCTTGACCGATTTGGCTGATTCTTTTTTTGTTGTGTTTGTTATTGTCAGGAGAAGGTTCTTATGAAAAAAAAAAATGTAGTAGTAGTAGGTAGCTTTTTCCCTCTTATGTGACGCAGACGAAGTTGCGTGGGTCAGCTAGTTATACATAATTATAAACATCCATGACTCGGAAACAAATGTCCATGCTCATCACACGAATGTTTATTGCTACCGGGATTCGAATCCCGGCCCCTAAGAACGTAAGGCAGCTTCACTTCCGCTACGCCATTCATCATCATCATCATTTCAGCCGTAGACATAGGCCTCCCCCAAGTGTCGCCACATAGACCGGTCCCGTGGGACTCGCATCCAACGGATTCCAGCAACGCCATTCGGGTCGTCAAAAATATGAAAATGATAAAGAAGAAAGCAACTTTTCTGACGTAACCACAACCAATGTATTTTCTACAGGGTCGTGCAAAATGATATCTTCAATGGACGAAGTAGCCATCGCCCTCGGCGGGAACTGTCCCAATCTGATATCAGTGGACTTCTGGAAGTCTTACTCTTTGACTCCGAACGGCATCAGAGCGCTCGGCAACTGTAAGAACCTGCAAGAGTTGGATGTTGGCTGGTGGTAAGATATTTTTTTATAAAGGGTGTAAAACACCTCTTAACGAATACGAAAGGCACTTGTTCTACTCGTCATTCTGATATTTTTTTTGTTCTACACTATACCTGGGAACCTTCTAGTTACGGAGATATTGGGGGTCAAAGTTGCAAGATTTTGACAAGCTTTTTTTTAAATACCACTTTTTATCGCATGATTTTTACTTTAAATATCTCTACGACCCCCGTAATATTCAATCCATCCATCCGCACAATGTTTTGAGTGTGTTACATTGAGTTATACCACAAAACATGATTTATAACCTCAAAAAAAAAAGTTGTTTCCCAGCAATATTTTTTGCGTAAAGTTACTTAGTTTGATATACAAAATGCTTGGTTGACGGCTTTGTGATGAGGTGAAATACACCCTGTATTTTATACAAAGCAAAATTTAGAGACAGATTTCCAGCATGATCTGATCGGACGCAATTCGATATAGCACAATAGGCTAGTTTCCACCATCATTAAATTGCAAATCTATTTAGTCTGTCAGTTAGAGCATTGGAAAATAATGGACACGTATTTTTTGATTTTGTAAATCAACGAATATTGACAAAGATAAAACGCATCAAAACTCGGGAGTGGGGGCTCGTGACGTCAGAACTCTAAGAATGATACCAAACAGTGACGTATTGAGAATTTTAAAAGCGTCCTATCTTCGTCAATTTTGGTTTATGTGACAAAAGAAAAAATACGGATCAAATATTTGTTGATAATTTAACTGATGGACTAATTAGATTTTTTCAGTTAACAAGCCTATTGTTGATAACCCTTGATCTGTGAACCCTGACCGTAACGGTCAGACGCCAATGTTTAACTATTGTCTCTACTTCGCTGACAGTTAATGAATTACGAAAACGTAAGCAAACGTGAGATTATTTTGCGTTGTTTTCCATTAGCTCCCCTTTCTAAGGCATATCTTTTATGCTGTAATTGAAGTCGATTTTTTTCTACTTATTAGTACTTAATCGAATACGAATGCCTGGAAATTCGTCGAGTAACTCCTCATGTCGAATAAGTGCCATCTCGCAGCACCGCTTACTACATTTCAACGAATAAAACTAACAAAGACTTTGATAGTTTTTTCTCCAAATTCTCTCCCTCTCTTTTTTCTTCATTTATCTTTTCCCCATGTTCACCTAAACTGTTATAAATGTCAAAATATATGACTACTAGCGCCGTTAACATTGTATGTATGTACTTGTTACTGATGTTTTGTTTTATCTGTGCATAAAGTTGATTGCTTGAATACGTTCTCGAAACAAGTCGTTTTATTTTAGGTTATGGGCCCAGACTCATAAAATCACAGTTAAAAACACTATTTATCGCGTTTATTGTCAGAATTATCAGTGAGGTGGACAATAGACAGGGTGATTAGACTCAATAGTGCGTGGTGAGAATAAACAGTGCGATAATCATAACCTGGACTTTGAACAAAGCATCACCATCATGGCGTCTAACTCAAGTTATTTAATAAGCGTACCCAAGTTAAAGGGTCGCGAGAACTATAGTGAGTGGTGTTTCGCCGCAGAGAATTTTCTGATATTGGAGGGAATGGTTAAGTGCATAAAACCAGAACCGAACGTGTTACCAGAAGCTGCAGAAGATGCGAGAACTAAAGCCAAGTTAATTCTAACAATAGATCCGTCCATATACGTTCACATAAAGAGCGTCAGTACATCGAAGGAGCTATGGGAAAAATTGAGAAATTTATTTGATGACTCAGGATTTACAAGAAGAATTAGTCTTTTGAGGAATCTTATATCTATAAGACTTGAAAATTGCTCATCGATGACGTCATATGTAACACAAATTGTCGAAGCGGGTCAGAAATTGGCGGGAACTGGCTTTGGAATAAGTGACGAATGGATTGGTTCTATCATGCTGGCTGGATTAAGTGAAAAATATATGCCCATGATAATGGCCATCGAACATGCTGGAATGTCTATTACAACAGACGCCATTAAAGCAAAATTGATGGACATGGAACCGGAAAATAGTGATGTGAATAATGCGTTGGCATGTTTCCGTAACCAACCTAAGAAAAATAACAAGTCTGTGGTTCGGAAAGATGGCGCCGCGGGTGCGCAGAAATCGACATCTGTCAATGGAAAATCAAACGTCAAATGTTATCGGTGTAATCAATATGGTCACTATCGCAATCAGTGTAAAAACACAGAAGAATCTTCAAAGAAAATTAATGAAACTGAAAAGAAAACCACTAATGCATTTAGTGCCGTGTTTTTCCATGGAAATTTTCATAAAAGTGACTGGTATGTTGACTCAGGTGCCAGTTCACATTTGACAACAAATAAACATTGGGTGATCGATGCGTGTTATTCAGGATTCACAAATGAAATTATGGTTGCTAACCATAACAAATTACCAGTGCTGTGTAGCGGTAATGTGAGAATCACGACGTCAACTGAGGAATGTGATTATGACGTAATAATAGAAAAAGTTTTGTGTGTGCCCAACTTGACGACGAACCTCCTGTCAGTAAGCCAATTGATAAGGCAGGGAAATAAGGTTCATTTCACTAACGACGGTTGTCAGATATTTAATAAGCAGAACGCTTTAGTTGCTACCGCTTCAATTATAAACGGTGTGTATAAATTAAATACTCCATCCTGTTTATTGGCTGCAGTGGTTGAGTCTCCAGAGGTATGGCACCGTAGATTGGGCCATGTCAATAGTAACTACATGAATAAAATGCAGAATGCTGTAGAAGGAGTCATGTTTGATGAGAAGGCTGAAATTAGCAAGATGAACTGTATTGTGTGCTGTGAAGGAAAACAAAGTCGCTTGCCTTTTGCACATCAAGGCAACAGGAGTACTGAATTACTGAATGTAATACACAGTGACATCTGCGGGCCCATGGAAAGTGTTTCTCTTGGAGGATCAAGGTACTTTCTTCTTTTCGTTGACGACTACAGCCGCATGACCTATGTTTACTTCTTAAAGAATAAGAATGAGGCTCTTCAATGTTTTAAAGAATATAAAGCAAAGGTTGAGAATTTAACATCAAAGAAAATTAAAATATTTCGTAGTGATAATGGCGGAGAGTTTTGTAACCATGATTTTGATAATTATTTAAAGACAATGGGAATAATTCATCAAAAGTCCAACCCCTACACGCCTGAACAAAATGGGCTTTGTGAGCGTATGAATAGAACGATCATAGAGAAAGCCAGATGTCTTTTGTTTGAATCTAAACTTAACAAGGAATTTTGGGCAGAAGCCGTTAATACTGCTGTATATTTACAGAATCGAATTGTGAAAACTGGACTGAATAATCGTACACCATATGAGTTATGGACAAGCAGTAAGCCGAACCTAAGTCACATTAGAATCTTTGGCAGCACTGTCATGAAGCACATACCAAAGGAGAAGAGACATAAATGGGACAGGAAATCTGAAAAGTGTATTCTAGTAGGCTATCCCGATGATATTAAAGGATACAGAGTGTATAATCCTGTAACACGGGCAATCACAACAAGTCGAGATGTAATAATTATTGAAAATAATCCTCATCAAGAAAGTCTTATTGATGTGGAAGAGACAGATGTGAAGCTAGAAGGAACACCAGTATGTCAGGATACAGTGGAAGATTTGTCAGCCAATAACAGTGAGCTGGATGACTCATTTGCTTCTATAGATAGCTCTAACAAAACTGATGACACTTATGTGCCAAGTGAGGACACATCTACCATAGACCCAGATATAGAAAGGAGACAAGTAAGAGAAAGGAAAAAACCAGACAGATTTGGGTATATGTGTGCTGAACAAAGTAAATCAGAAAGCATTGAGCTAACTTTAGAAGAAGCACTTCA
This sequence comes from Xestia c-nigrum, assembly GCA_916618015.1. Classification (NCBI taxonomy): domain Eukaryota; kingdom Metazoa; phylum Arthropoda; class Insecta; order Lepidoptera; family Noctuidae; genus Xestia; species Xestia c-nigrum. The sequence goes on along the minus strand of OU745258.1, from coordinate 9,015,548 downwards.
GGGACCAGAGAGGGAGCACTGGGAGCAGGCTGTGAAGGAAGAATTGCAAAGCTTCGAAGACAACAAGGCATGGGAAGTTGTTGATGCTCCAAGTGGTGGTACTATAGTGAAGTGTAAGTGGGTTCTGAAAAAGAAATGTGACAATGATAATAATGTGCGTTATCGGGCAAGGTTAGTGGCTAAAGGGTGTACACAAAAGTACGGTGTGGACTATGAAGAAACATTTTCTCCGGTAGTTCGACATACTACATTGAGACTGTTATTTGCATTGTCGGTTCAATTAAATTTAGATGTAGTACATTTGGATGTAAAAACAGCCTTTTTGAATGGGGATCTGGATGAGACTATATATATGCAAAAACCTATGGGTTTTGTATGTTCTAGTGACAAAAAAGTTCTTAAACTAAAAAAGGCTATATATGGACTTAAACAGGCATCCCGAGCATGGCATAAAAAGGTAGATAACTGTATGTTAGCAGATGGCTATGCTAAGTCTAAATATGAACCATGTTTGTATACAAAAATTGTAGGTACTAGTAAAACCATGGTAACATTGTATGTTGATGATTTTTTTGTATTCTCAAATGACAAAAAAGAAATGAAGCATCTTAAAGACATGTTGAGTAATAATTTTGTAATAAAAGACCTAGGATGTGTTAAAGAATGTCTAGGCATGTCAGTTAATTTTGATGAGCAAAATAACACTGTTACTTTAAGTCAGGAAAAGTATATTGATCAATTATTAAGTAGATTCAACATGACAGAATGTAAGACAGTTGATACTCCGATGGAAGCAAATTTAAAGAGTAAGAAAGATAGTACTTCTAGTTGTCAGAAACCCTATCAGCACCTTATCGGAAGCTTAATGTACTTAGCAGTTCTGACTCGTCCTGATATTGCTTATCCAGTGTCATATCTTAGTCAATTTAATAATTGTAATAATGAAGAGCAGTGGATGTATGCTAAAAGGATACTAAGATATTTAAAGAAAACTAAAACTGTAGGTTTGCGATACTGTAAAACTGAAAGAGATAATATAGAGGGTTTTGTTGATGCCGACTGGGGTAGCAATATTAATGATAGGAAATCATATACAGGTTTTTGTTTTACTTTATCAGGAGCTGTCATATCATGGAGTTGTAGTAAACAAAAATGTATTGCTCTTTCTAGCACAGAGGCAGAATATGTGTCAATTTCAGAAGCCTGTAAAGAGGCAATGTTCTTGAGAAACTTACAATATGAGGTTACTAAGAAAATGTATAAAATTACTTTATTTAATGACAGCCAAAGTGCTCAGAAACTTTTAATAAATCCTGTATTTCATAATAGAACTAAACATATCGATGTGCGATACCACTTTAGCAGAGAAATGATAAGAAATGATATTGTTCAAGTTAATTATTTATGTACATCAGACATGCCAGCTGATTTACTTACAAAAGGTTTGAGTAGTGTAAAGCATTATAAATTTATGAACGCTTTGGGCATTGTTAAAGTTTTGTAACTGTATGATTTTGTTTTTAGATAGAATATATTTTGAGTGGGAGTGTTATAAATGTCAAAATATATGACTACTAGCGCCGTTAACATTGTATGTATGTACTTGTTACTGATGTTTTGTTTTATCTGTGCATAAAGTTGATTGCTTGAATACGTTCTCGAAACAAGTCGTTTTATTTTATAAACTTAATCACTAACAAGCAAACACAAGCATGTATTTATACGACAGCCTGCAAGCGGGTGGTTCCGGCGAGTGGCTGGCGTGGCTCTCGGGCGGGGAGCTTCGCAAGCTGTTCCTTGGAGCCCTACGCGGTGTGTGTGACCGTGACCTGAGAGCCCTGCTGCCTAGGGCTCCGAAATTGGCGCAGTTGGATCTGTTAGGAGTCAGGGCTGTCACGCCAGATATTTGTGATGCGTGAGTAATTTTGCTGTATTTAAATATACGAAATAAAGTCTGTTGACCTTTTCTGATCTAGAGGGACAATAAACATCTTTCTTACGTATTTATTTTAAAACTTTCAGAATACTAGCCGAATGCAGAGATTTGAGGCTCCTAGACGTCAGTTTCTGCGATCAAATTCAAGAATCTCAGGTATTTATTGTTTTATTTTTCTTTGTACATATCAGATTCTGTAAAGATGTACATAAGTTACAAACCCATTTTGCATTCAATGTAATGTAGTAAAAACTTCAATCAAGCCTATGACAATTAATCACGCAATGTATTTGTAATGGCATTTGCAAATTAGACACGTGTTTTAATGTCAAGTTCTTTTGTAAAAAAAAAAGACAAATGAATTTCAAAGTTAACTGCAATTACTTTTATTGACGTTATAAGATATGCAAATGAACATAAGCCAAGCGAAGTAATATCGCTAAAGATAAAAAAAAATACAAGCGTGTTCATGTTATTTTAAACCATGTCAAACAGTCAACCATTCTCACCAAGGGGTATCGTTTTACCTAGTAATAATTGATTGTGGAGGTCAGATAGGCAGTCGCTTCGTGTAAAGTTCTCCATCTCCATCTCAGCAGCATCAGGTTAGACCAACGACCATACAGCCTATAGACGCCTAATACATCAATCTAACGCACGAAAACTATTCTGTCAACTCGCTGAGGTACGAGGTACGCGAGGGGGACGGGGTACTGCTTTCTGATTGGCCAATTCAAGGTCATTGCATTTCACTAGGGATTGGACAGTTTTAAATCAAACAAGGAGGTATCGATATTTTTTAACTGTAGGCATAATAAAATATGTTTTTACATACTTAACTTGCATTAAATTACCTTCTTTATTCTAATTACGATTGAATCATGTGAGTAAAATATCTGAACTTATATAAACGCCGTAGGCGGCGACGGTTTATCATAGGGATAAAACAGTCTTCGGTAAAATGAAGTGAACATATTAATTAATAAATAAATGTTGTAATTTTTAATTATTAAAAATATATTTTTTGCATTAATAAATAGTTATAGGTTTTACTTTTTGATTTATCGACAACAGAGGTGGTCGTACGATTTGGAACATCACTGATTATGTTTTCGTAACATCGAGGAAAAGAGATAGAGAAAAAAGTACTTTCAAAAGAAAGGGACGCAATCATAAAAGACATCAAGTATGACCAGTATAAGATGAACTCCGATAAATATTGTCAGAAAATTAATCTAACTTAGATTATGGAACTTTTAAATTACCGATGAAATGTGATACCGTCTTTCAGGAAACTTGAAGTCCGGCTTTCTTTATCACACCAACGTATTATACACGGGGCCATATTATGTCTATTTTCTCGATTTTTTAAAGGAGTAATGCGGAAGTGTTTGCGGCTCACAGGAGTGGTCGAAACTAATTCGAGCTCCGTGAGTGACGACGGTATAAGATTTATACCCCTAATGTGTTGACAGACATCGGTCGCCTGTTATTAGGAGTCTAGAGGCTGTATGGTCGTTGGGTTAGACTGTAAGCCGACCCCAACATAGTTGGGAAAAGACTAGGCAGATGATGATGATTGATTATTTTAAACAGAAATAACTAGAAATGTTCACTACTTTACTATTTTTGGGTATATAAGTAAAATTTATTGTATGTTGACCACAACGAGCATATAACCTATAGAGTAGAAATGTTAGTTATTTTGTTTGAAACCAACTACGACTTCCACACTAATCCGCACTCGGCTCGCAGTGGATTATAGCCCATGCCCTCTCATTGAGAGGAGGCCGTGTCCCAGCAGTGGGAAAAAACATTATAGGCTGATGATGATGATCTAGTAAGATTTTATTTAACTTAACGCCCACACTTCCGCCGACACGTGCCCGACCAGCATAGTTATTCACAAACGCACGATTCGATTCCGATTCGACAAGTCGTATGTCTGTCTTTTTTTGGCATTACAAAAGCGAGCGAGATAGACATACGATTTTCCGAATCTCCGGTCGGAATCCGGTCTCGTCCATATACAATAGTCTTGGCTACCTCCTGCGCAAATTCATGAATATTTTACAAACCATTGCTTATTTATTTCAGGTATTAGAATGGCGCGAGCAGTATCCTCATGTGAGCATAAAGCGGTCCTTCCAATCTGCTAACTTGAACACCGCACCGAACCCATTGTTCCTAGCACCGAGTTTGGAGTAACAAGTTAAACTAGAGGCCAGGTGGCGTACCGTGACGTGAGAGTGAGAAAGAGATGGCGCTATACGTCCTTTATAGCTCCGTTTCTTTCCCACTCTAGAATGACACATTAAATACAAATAAAACACTCCTACTTAAAACGTCATGATAACCCGCTTATTTGCCAAACCTAAAGGTACATCCATATTGAAGTTACTTCTTGTGAAGAAACGTTTGCTCGTGTGGTCATCAAAACAAAAAAAAAATTAAAACAAAATCTGAAAAATCTCAGATTCTCAGTAAAAGGTATCTTCGGTGTGGAAACACTATAATAAAAGTATTTTAAGGATAAATTTATACAGTTAGAACTTTTAAATTTATCTGTGGTGTTGCAAAACAGGTACTTTGGGCTCATTTCCGTGGATAATTTGACTAATAACTTACGAGTCATTAAGAGCAAGTCCACAGGTAAATGTCTGACAATTGGAAACAATTATCAGAATTTTCAGTTTCGGTTTCGGTTTAAAGAATTTATTCTCATAAGAACAATACATAGGTTTACTTAAAATGAGATTTTTTTTTTATATCGCTGGACATTAACACACAGCGCCACCTAGTGCCACACTAAGCAAAGCTTGTGTCGTGGACACGAGATAGTTGATAAACTACATATATACTTTTTTGTTTGTAAATACATACTTATTATACATTTAAACATCCATGACTCGGACGAACCTTGAAATCGCGAAAAAAAAATCAGCTGTTCCCTACATTTTGACGAGTTTGCGAACATAAATGTAGGGAACAGCTGATTTTTTTTCGCGATTTCAAGGTTCGTCCCATAGAAAAAGTTGTTCAAAATGATGAGTATAATGACCCCTTTTCGGGTTTAGTGTAAACAAAAATAATGTTGTATAGGAAGTATGTAATTGCTAACATTTAATATGCGGTATGACTACATTTCACTAACATATTCCCTCAGTTTTAGTTTAAATCTGTTAATATTATCTTTTACCTGTGGAATATAACATATTGTAGTAGACTTCTAGGTATGTCTGTCATACTATATTTTATTAATAAATATCCGACTTGAAAAAATAGTTCTTGTAAGAGAACAGAGAAAATAAGTTCTTAGAAAGTCTTACCTTTTGTCATAACCAAAATGTGCCATCTAAATGTGTGTTATTAGTATATTGCTCAATGTAGCTGAGCCCTCGCCTGGTTCAAAAGACATTTTTGTTGTACATTATTATTTCGATAATGCTTATATTTGTGCTATGTTAAATATATAGAAGTTTGTATGTCGAAAGAGAAGAGAATTTAAACAAGCAAAAGCATACTTACTGATCGAAGAAAAATATCATATTTTGTCATGCTTCGTTGGTCGAGTCGTCGCAAGCGTGACTGCTGAGCGTAAGGTCCTGGGTTCGATTAAATATACCTCTGCCTAATCTTTCTGTGATTGCAGGCGTGATGTTACCTATATCAAAAAACCTAAAATATATATTCGAATATTCAGTGATCTTTATAATATTTATACTTTATGTCATTGACATTTTATCCATAGATACTTTGTCTATGATATCTTTGACATTTAGGCCGCGTGCCGAGATAGACTGTAAACGCTATGAGCGTCCATAAACCCGTTCCGAGTTACCGTGAGCGCGATCACAAGCGCGATATCGATGTTCCTTGAGTCGTCATAGATTACGTCATGACACGCGCCATCTTGCGATTACACCGACCATGCCCTAAAGAAATATCACCGTGAGCGCTGTCAAATAACCTGATGACAGTTCTTAACTGTCATAATCCTGAACTCTATATCGGAACGCAAAATATTGATGTGAGCGTTGTGAGTGATTATATCGTATCTCGGAATGGACCCTTAACAAGAAATTAAAAACGAATTATACCAGCTTATATCCCGTCTTTTAAAGTATCAGCTGAAAGACGCTTTGTTTCTTAAGATAGATAGATAAGATATCACAAATTTTTCTTGTATTTGAGTGTTTTTAGATTTAAACTCTCAAATATAAGGAAAATTGTGGTATTTATTTAAACACTCCCGAGAGAAATGATCGAACTTTCTCGTGCATAGGTATATATTTTTTAATTTTGTGGCCGTATCTAAACCATTATCACACATCTACACTGAGAGTTTTGATGTGTGATTATGGTTTAGGATTAAAAAATTGTGATAGCCCTCTTAGGCTGAGGCTACATTTGGCTGCGATGCGACTTGCGACACATGAGCGATTAAAACAAGTAAATGAATGCTCACCTAAATGGCTACACTGTACAGTCACGTCTAATAATAAAGGGTGTAAAACACCTCTTCACGAAGCCGAAAGGCACTTGTTCTCCCCATCATTGCGATCATTTTTTTGTTCTACACCATACATGGGAACCTTCTAGTTACGGATATATGGGGGGTCAAAGTTGCAACTTTTTGACAAGTTTTTTTTTAAATACAAGTTTGTTTTTGAAGACTTTGACTTTTAACACCTCCACGACCCCCGTACTATTCAATCCATTCATCAGCACAATGTTTTTAGTGCGTTACATTGAGTTTTACCACAAAACATGATTTAGAACCTCAGAAAAAAAAAGTTGTTTCTCAGCAATAATTTTTGCGTAAAGTTACTTAGTTTGATGTTAAGAATCCTTGGTTAACGGCTTTGTGATGACGTGGTTTACAGCCTGTATGTAAACACTTTCATTAATATTATAGCTATTTTCGCGAGAAATAACGATTGTAACTAGGAGATTAGATCTTTTTCATAAAAATACGAGTTCCAGAATACTATGTTCGTAATTTAACATTAAATTTTAATCAGTACATTAGGAAAAACACAATTTTCAAAAATCTTTAGTGTTTACATATTATTAGACGTGTCTGTACATCAAATATTAATTAGATCTTTGATTTCTTTATGTGATAGGAACAACATTACTGTTATCACGGCTTTGGCTACACCAACATAGCGAAATTGAAGCGAATTTATCAGAAAATACGCCGGAATCTCGCTTGTAATCTAGCCATACCCTGTTTTTCCTCATTACGCTCTTCCAGTCGCATCGCAAATCGCTGCCTAGTGTAGCCTCAGCCATGATGTAGATTTGTTAAATTAATGTTAACCAAGGCTGAGAGCTATAAAGCGTACTTAAGCCGAGATTTGTAAACGTTTCTTTATAGGCTTCCTTGTTCGGAACCGCATCCAAAATTATACGTACTGGTTTGACGTGGCGTGCTTAGGCGCCAACAATGACAAGCCCAAATGCAAGCAGACTGCTCAGAAATCCTAACATTAGAAGAGTGGAAGGTGATAAGGGCAAGTAAAGCCTGCAGGCTTGTATGAAAGTGCCGACGAAAGGCCTTTGACTGTAGGTTCGAACAAGCTATTTGGTTTACATTTTATAATGTAATTTGTTGGTTAAACAGTAAACCAAATAGCTAAATACAGTAACTAGTCGAGTCATGACTCATGATCCTGCCCGCTGAGACTGAGCGTTTGCTCTTATTCGATAATATTCGTCTTATAAAGATAAATGTTCATGTTTTGACGACTCGAATGGCGTGGATCGTCAACTTTATGTTATTTATATTACAACATCCGCCTCTATTAAAAAACGAAACCGTTTGAAACTAACCAAATATGTGATGAACGAAAATTTAACTGACTGTAAAAGTGTGATCTATTAATATTTGGCTTTAAACAACCATATTATACACAAAGACTGACTAAATTAATAAAAACCAATTCCTCTTGACAAATATGCATTTAAAACTATTTTGTGAGAATTTTTCGCCAAATTCTATGCGTGTCAGCCTTTTGCACTATTTTTACCATTGACAGCTAAAATGGCTACTATGAGTAGGATAATGTAATAAGACTATATTCTTTCAACTTAAGACGCTAAGGCTCATTTTCATTTTTCTTCTTGTAAAACTTACTTTACTTATTCGAAAACAGAGAATCAGTCACACCAATTTTTGTTATTATAATTGGTTACCCGAGAAAAATAATCAGTATTTTTCCCCATGTTCAAAAATGACTGCGATTAATAAAAGTTAAAGTACCGAAAAATCCTACTAATGTGTGACGTCAGTCGAAATACATAATAAGTTCAAACCACTTTAAATTAACGTTTACATTCCGCATCCCCCGCAAACGGACATGATACTTGCAGCTCGACGTCATCGCAGTAGCGCACGTAGGAACGCAAATTTAATAAACCGGTGAAACTTTACAACGCTGTTACTTGGGAAATGCTGGCCCGATTTCGATGAAACAAAGGCCATTATTATTTGCACGAGTACGCGCATTAATTGCAGAAACTGTTAAAGTAATATTTTGATATGTTGGTGTGACTCATTTGGAGATTATAAAATGCAATTGTAAGCATAATAAATTTGGGCCTTTTGTAGAGTAAATATCGGATATATTTTTTTAATTTCGGTTGATTATTTTGCTGCTTGTAAACTTAAATAATTACGTATTGTATTTGAAAGAATATATATTTTGGTATATTATTTTGCTCGAATAATTATCTTGGTTTTATCTTAGAAATATTTCAGTTTTGTCTTCTTGTCTATGTACTCGTATGTAGTTTTATGGAATTGTCTATGTATTGAAGTAGGTACTTTGTAGTTTGGTAGACGCTATTTAATTTAGGTACTGTAGATTTGGCAACAGCTAAATACGATGTAGTTGCTTAGTACTATCATTATTTTATGTAACAAATATTCAAATTACATTTGAGTGTAATTGATGCGTGCCGGATATAATTATTTAACGGATTCATATAAAAAAGTATTTTAAGCTAACTGATATCTAAGTGAAATTGCATGTCGCCATGCGCATTATGTAAATGCCACAATGTCAAACTTTCGTCAATGTATTCTACTAACTTTAGTATAACTATCTATGACAGTCAAATTTCGCTTTGGACGCTGTCATAAAACGTGAGAGCGAGACAACACATAAAAATAAATAAATGTAAAAGTTTGGATATTTGTGTGTCTGTGTTATTCTATGTAAACACAGTTTTTTTCTCGTTTATTCAACAACCATTTTTGAAGAGAAATACGCAGTATACTATTGTATGAACTACGGTATTTAGATCTGAAAGGTCAATTAAAAATGAGGTAGGGTACTTTTTATCTCGGTCTGTGCAGTCATAAGTCGCGGGCCGAACCTAGTTTCATTAGCCTCTTTTATGCCGTAATTAGAGACACAATAGGCTTGTTAACTGAAAAATTCTAATTAGTCCGTCACTTCGATTCTCAAAAAATATTTGACCCGATTTTTTTCTTTTGTTACATAAACCAAAATTGACGAAGATAGGACGCTTTTAAAATTCTCAATACGTCACTGTTTGGTATCATTTTTAGTGAGTACTGACGTCACGAGCCCCCACTCCCGAGTTTTGATGCATTTTATCTTTGTCAATATTCGTTGATTTACAAAAACAAAAAATACGTGTCCATTATTTTCCAATACTCTAAGGTCCATGTTCACCATAAAGATGACGGACGATTATCTAAAAACAACTGTTTAAAACACATTTTTGTATGACATGTCACATTGACAGCTGTTTTTAGATAATCGGGCTGTTATCTTCTAGGTGAACATGGACCTAACTGACGGACTAAATAGATTTGCAATTTATTGATGGTGGAAACTAGCCTATTAAAAAGCCATTGTGAATTGTGTAGATCTACGTTCAGCCAAACGAAAGGTTAATCTACTTTTGTCTACCGTCCTACTCGCACTTTTATGAAAACGTGAGAGCTAAACAACACATACATACTAATTATTGTAATGGGGTCGGCAAGTTAAAGCTTATTGTAGATGGCGCGTCCACCGCATGGACCCAATCTGACCAATGAAGTCCAACTATTTTGATATATAAAATGACATTGACAGATTTTCAACCAATGACGATGTTTTGGTTCAAGCGGTGCTAGCGCCATTAGTTCCACAGTTGCCAACCCCATTAAGGTGAAAGCGTCAGGATAGCCTGCGAAAATCACATTTTATTTTTGCAATTTGCAGGTAGTTCATAAATGTCGACGAATTACTTTTTCTAGGTCAAAATTGTTCTTCGACCTTTATTAACTTCGAGGGTTGTGTTGATGATTATAATTCTGTTACTACATACTTCTTAGAGTCGCGAACAATAATCAACATACTAACTTTGTTTTTTCGGGTGCGAATCAAACGACCCCCCTCCCAATCTGGGTGGAGTGGGAGGGAGTGTCAGACTTATAGTGACTAAAAACCATCCAAGTTCCTTCCCTGCCCTTTACGTTCCGGGGCCGCGGCATCTCTTTCGAACAGTCCCCCAGCCCCGGGATCAACATACAACGGTTTGCTAATTTAAAAAAGTAAGAAAATGTCAATATCGCGGGCTAGCCTGGAATATCCACCTTAAAAATATGAAACCTACATAATTATTATAAGGATTTTAGTGCTGGGTGCATTAGTTGTGGTCACGGCATAATATTTCCTTGCTATTTTGGAAATGTTTACATTATATATTGATATTTTTGCGTTATTTATAGCTCGGTAAGAGTAATATATGTCTAAGATAACTGAGACTTACCTAAATATATTTTAGTATTATTATTTTCAAAGACTATGGACTTGGAGGAGCAGCAATTTCTTTAAAGAATACGTACGCACTGGCAGATAGTTTGTGCTTGCTTCTATGACCGTGAAGTAAACAAAATATCAAATAGACAGAATTACCAATCAACCGAAACCGGCTAGTAAGTTATTGAAAATGCGGCCGGATGCGGAAATTCCTGAACATTCGTTTCGCTTCGCCACTCAATAGGCTCTAAGGCCCATCTTCACAGAAAATATAACGGTCTGATTATCTAAAAACAGCCTGTCACTGTGACGTGTGCCCATACAAAAATGTGGTTTAAACTGCTGAGTTTAGATAAACGCGTCATCTTTTTGGTGAACATGGACCTTAGAGTCTAGGTACTACCCGGGTCTCCTGCCAATGAGTACGTTTTGAAACCTTTTTTAAATTCGAATTGTTACAATGATTGAACTCAAGATGATAATTTCATTTTCGTAATTTAAAGAGATAATACACTACCGTTTTGATTTTAAGATAAACAGGGTGGAATTTATCAATGCCACCTGGAGGGAAAGTATTGTATTGTACAACGGGCTGGTGTCCGCAACTCCACGTTAAAGCGCGAATTTTGCGTATGGTCCACCACGCGGGTCCAGTGCGGGTTGGTAGATGTCTTCGAATTTTTGGTTCTAGGACTTGCCGGTTTCCTCACGATGTTTTCCTTCACCGTTTTTGAGAGCAGTGTTGATGAAATAAATTACACAAAGTAATACGCCTGTCTGCGTTCGAACCCACGACTTACTGTTCGTAAGTTGGGGCCGCCACCACTGGGCCACCGCTGCTCTGCTGCTGGAGGGAAAATAATCGAAATACTGGAGTTACGAGTAGCTTTACTCAAAGGAAACATTCCTTTATTTTTTAAAGGAAACAAAATCTGCATTCACAGATTTTCGAAAATTATTTTGCCACACTCTGGCATCGAGACCGGGATGAATCGACTAAAGTTCGACGAAATAACATTCTGTACCGTTTTGACTTTAATCGATAGGGTCAATCATATGCATCAAATCTCTCGAACAAATAGTATAAATTAACTAAAAGAAAACCATAAATAAAACTGTTTTATCTGGTTGAATTTATCTCACTGAATTTATCAAAATCAAAATCATTTATTTCAGGTTCATAACCCATATTACAAATATTTTTTTTTATAACTTTTTAATGATTTTCCCTTCATTTAATTGGTTATGTGTGTTAGAGAGATTTGATACATATTGTTGACCCTATCGATTGATGTCAAAAAAGTACAGAGTGTTATTTTTTCGAACTTTAGTCGGTTTGATTCCCGAGTGTGGCAAACGAATTTTCGAAAATCTGTGAATGCAGATTTTTTTGTTTTTAAAAATTAAGGGATGTTTTCTTTGAGAAAAAATTGCTATCTCCAGTATTTCTAGGACTTTCCCTCCATGTGGCATTGAAAAATTCCACCCTGTATACTTACAGTTATGTTTACACTACAATTTTATATTTCCAATTTATTGCGCAGTTGGTATAAAAACCCAGATAATTGTATTATTTTTTTTATTAATTGTCATTTTGCACTGAAGGTTCGAACGCGCTGTTTCCTCTGAATTCTCACTTTAATTGTATCTTTGAAGGGAGTCAGTGCAATGTCACAAGTCCAACATTTCAGTCATAGCTGCTAAGATTGTAATAGATTTAATGCAATGTAATAGATACCTATATGTTTTTCTAAATAAAAAAATATAAATGTCGTACTGGTTTGTTTTTGTACTATTTTTGGACCTTATCAAGGTGAAGAACATCGACGCGCAAACTGTAACTGTGAATTCACACATGATTTTACAACCCCCAGTCAAAATATGGATCCTTTGAAAATAAACTAAGTAATCTAAAAAATACTTTATTTTCATTTTATAAGGTTTATTTTGACTAACCGTCCTATGAAAGCGTTTGGTGACGATGACGCGAATTTTACTCAAAAAGAACTCAAGGCGCCAAAATATGTTTTCACTTCAAAAGCCCTAACAGTACCTACTACTTTGGGGGATCTAGAATTATGTGCTGAATTCTTGGTTACTGTTTGCGCGTCGATGGGCCCTCATTACTGTGTATTTATTTTCAGTAACTTTTACACCAGTGTAGCTCTACGGAACCGTTTCTTCGAGTTACACTAAGTCAGTCGTGTTTCATGGTCTGTCATTGCGATGGCTTTGTCGCTGATTATTTTCTGGTTCGATCGCATTCGGAATGGTACCTGAAAAAGCAAGGACCGATTTAGAAGGTTAACCGGTTAGACCTGTAACCCATGTTTTCTACTATTTATTATACGGGTAAACCTTTCTAATATTTGGGTTAACCCTTGTAATAGTTAACAGTTAATTGTTGCTGATTAACCAGAAAAAAAAACAAAACGCCGAGCGCGGGGTAGTGCTTTTATGCACAATGATGAACTTGTGCGTGAACCGGTTAATATAGGCCGAGGCTAGGCCAACCCTAAAAATAACTCGATAAAAACCAATATACGGGACCTTTGTACAAACGGTGCCTATAACTTGATGCGTGGACTGTACTAGTACATAATAGGCATGAAATGGTTTATGTTAAATTCCATTAAACTCGTGACTTGTACATAAAAGTGATTAACGTTATGTCAACAAACATCTTCATTGAAGAATTCCAATACCTTGTAGTACTCAAAGGGATAAGGAAATACAGTAGCACTTCTCAATAATGAGAAGGTACTGATAAAACACTTTATGACTTCTTTGGCGTTATGACTTATAACTTAATTGAACAGAAAACTGTATCAGCTGTTGTCTTGTCAAAAAAATAGGGTGTAAAATACCTCTCAACGAAGCCGAAAGGTACCTACTTGTGCTCCCCGTCATTGGGATCATTTTTTGTTCTACACCATACCTGGTGCCTAATTCTGCTATTTTAATAAATTCGCCACTCCAACACGATTCCATTCTGATTTTGCTTAAAGTTCGTAATCTGCTAAATTCACTATGGTCGATCATTGGTCGGTCGATGGTCGCGTAATAAAATTGTGTTTTAATGGCATTTTCGTAATGTCATTATTATAAAACCATTAGTACAAATGGAATGGTATTCGAAATCTACGACTAAATGCGAACGTTTATTCATGCCAGATTTCATGTACGAATTTAATATTCCATGGCATTTCTTACAATGGAGTGTCAGTGGTTGTTCATTGAGAAGTCATAATGACGCCATTATATTAGTAGATTACCAAACTTGTCAGAACTTGATCATTATGAAATCAATGATCGCCTATTCTGACACTATTGTAATAGCAGAATTGAGGCCCTGGGAACCTAGGGCACGCCACGATAGTGGCGGTAAGTCTCCTCTTTGAGGAGTGGCTGGAGAGGCGCCACGGCGTCCTCACCTTCCGCCTGGACGCAGGTAATCACCGGACACGGATGTTTCGGGAGGTACCTGCACCGAATCGGGCGGGAAGAGACGCCCGGGTGTCTCCACTGCAAGGATCGACCGGAGCACACGGTGGAAGTCTGCCCTGCGTGGGCGGAGCTCCGCCGTGTCCTCGTGGCGGCGATCGGCGGCGGCGACCTCTCGCGTCCGGCCCTGGTTCAATCCATGGTCCGGAGCGAGACGGAATGGGAAGCCGTCGCCTCCTTCTGCGAAGCAGTCATGCTAGCGAAGGAGGTGGCGGAACGAGAGAGGGAGAGATCCTCTCTTCCCGGCCGCCGCGGGAGACGCAACGGGCGTCGGGGGCCACGTGGTGGCTACTGGCCACCGTAGATGCGGGCCTGTGGACGGCTGGCTATGGGCTAGCTAGCCGTCCGGCCGTCTAACGACGACGACAGGCCGTGTCGACGGCGCGTTCGTGTTCCACGCGCGCCTCAAAGAGATGTCAGCAAAAGGAGAGGGGCCCGCAAGGGCCGAAGCCTGCCGGGGTTGCGGGCCTGTTCGAAAGAGATACCGCGGCCCCGGAACGTAAAAGGCGAGGAAGGAACATGGATGGTTTTTAGTCAGTAAGAGTCTGACACTCCCTCCCGCTCCGCCCAGAGTGGGGGGGGTCATTTGATGATTTCCAATCCTTAAAAAAAAAAAAGGCCCTGGGAACCTTCTTTTACTTTAAACACCTCCACAACCCACGTACTTTTCAATCCATCCATCAGCTCAGCACAATGTTTTGAGTGCGTTACATTGAGTTCTACCACAAAACATAATTTTACACCCAAAAAAAAGTCGTTTCCCAGCAATAAATTTTTGCGTAAAGTTACTAAGTTTGGTGTAGGTACATAGAATGCTTGGTTGACGACTTCGTGATGAGTCTGTTTACACCCTGTATCTAGGTAGAAAGTTCATGGGTCACTGGAGGGGAAGACCTCTGGATTCTTCCAAAAGTAATTAAAACTGAATTCTATTTTGTCATACTTAAGGATTACCCTATCGGTGGTGATAAAAAATATTTATTGGATGTGCTTTTTTCACATTTGTCGGTATATGCTAAACCGGGTATTGAACAGACACAATGTATTAGTTGTGGGTGTACTTTTAGGAAGACCTCTACCTAACCCTGCAGGGGCTGCAGGCATTACAGGCGTGATGTTACATTGGTCAAGTCTCGTAGGTCCATGTTCACCAAAAAGATGACGGTCTGACCATGGTCTGACTATCTAAAAAAAACTGTTTAAAACACATTTTTGTATGGGAACATGTCACATTGACAACTGTTCTTAGACCTTAATCATCCGCCAGTATATTGGTGCATCCACATCGCAGTTAATTTTTGAGGATTAACGTTTCCAATTGTTAGGTACTGAGCAACATCCGATAACAAAAACTTATTTATTGTTATTGTATGTTGCCGTGTTAGTATTATATGATTTATGTTAAAATTATGGAATCATTTTACTATACCTGTAACAAGAACTATTACTCCAATTGCTCCTGTTAAAGGTCATGGTCTATAATCTACTAAATGAAATGGATGATTAAAATTTGTTTTCATTAATTAACTTCTCTGTAATGTTGCAAAACATGTTGGTAATGTTTAAAAACAGTCTACATGTGATAACAATTGCTAACAGTGTTAGTGAATGTTTAAAACACAGAATAAAATAATGCTGTGCAACTCGCTTGTTGCTGAAAGTTACTCTTTCTTCTAATTTATGTTTCTCCCGGTATGGTCGCAATGATAACATTGAACAAATTGTAACAAGTAGCCACAAAAGTTACAGATTGTTACCGTGTTGCACAAGTGCTGCTCCACAATAAGTAACTACGATATGGATGTACCTATAAATCACTACGTCTTTTGTTTCAGACGTAGGTAGTTCTAACTCTTCGGTCAACGAAACGCTGAACTATTTCGAAACTTCGTTAAAACTAGATATGTGCTTTATTATGTACTAGCTTTTGCCCGCGACTTCGTTCGCGTGGAATAGTGACTTCCGGCAGATTTTTGGTTTTACCCACATTGCCGACTCTTGACCAATAGATGGCGCTGTATGTCCGGAATAAATTTTATTTTTTATTTTATTTTTTGTAATAAAAACTATCCTATGTCCTTTCTCAAGTTCCAAACTATGTCTGTACCAAATTTCACACAAAAGACAGAGTTACTTTCGCATTTATAATATTATATATATATATATATATATTACATATATTGACATATATATATATATATATATATATAAAATATTATAGTTTGGAGGATTTCTTAGTTGTAGTACCTCTTTTGTTAACTGTACCTACTTGTACTCATGACGTGATAAGTGTGACATTTATTATAATAGTTGAGAATGTTTGCTATTATGTGGAGTGTTTTGATTCAAAAGATCATTGTAGTGTTTAAGCCTTCCTGTTGAACAGCCGTGTAGGTACCTTGGGTGCATCATACGTAAGTGAATAATATAATTGTCCTATTTAATGTCATTTCTAGGTAACTTACTGATATTATGGTTGACAGAATAATTATAATATTGTATCATAATTGATTCACTGTAACTACTTGCTTTTTGACAGCTCTTTCTCTAAAATACCAATAGTGTATTTTGAGTTTTTCGTGTGCAGGATCCATAAATTTCAATTTAGATTTAAAATTGACTGTTTCCTCATGCCTGCCACTCAAAATTACGCACTGATTAAGGAAAAACAATCAAATTAATAAGTGATAAATGGGTAATTTAACTATAATATATGGTTTGGCAAAACATCGCCTGCCTTCAAAGGAAGAGCGATAGCCATCTTCTGGGGACGCTCATTCCATCACGGGACCTCATTCATCGCTTTCCATCAGGCGTGAAAGAGGTCAAGAGCAGGCTCTTGGTTCTTTTGTAAAAAAAAAAAAATATTTTGGAGTAAGTAGATCATAAGCGAGCAGCGACGCATATAAAATAAACCTTTCCTCCCTGCTATTACTTTAATCGCTTGCCATCTCAACCTAGATCAATACCTACGTACTTACTACTCCTACTTCCTAATAATCTGTTTAATTTTCAGACCATGTCTCTTCTAGTGTGGCTTTCTTTCTGCTTGCTGTTCGGCGCAGCATTATCCTGCGAGGCCTACATAAAACCAACCAATTGTCCGACCGTTCCGTCATCGTACAAATGTTTGAATGGAAATGGTTGGACATTGCAGATGAATGTGAACGATTTCTTGGGCCCAAGAATTATGGAGCGGTACAGGTAAATGTTGCCTCTGTTTGTAGAAGTAGTTTTACTCCATGGTGGTAATCGGTTGTCGTTTCATGGCCATGTGATGACGATAAATGAGGAAAATGACGTGTGTAAACCCATCAACATTTATGCCCAAGCATAAATGTGGATGGCTATGAGCAGATAAAGACCAAAAAAACGATGAATGACAGGAGCAAAAATGTCTAATGAAATGACGATGACTTAGTAGCGTATAAAATGGATATTATGCTGCCCCGACTCCAAATAAAAGGGCAGGAACCTGCTCAAGTGGAGATTTATTAAAGACTGCCCTGGAGTGTAAATGTGGTGCTGTTCCACAAACAATGGTGCACTTAATACGAATATCGTGTTCTGCGTGCTCTTTGCTCACTACTGGAACTAATGGATCCTACCGAAAGCGCCAAACTAGTAATTCAGTTCTGGGCCGGCACAGTTTAAATTACCATCGACAAGAATAAGGGCAGGAGAAAATGATTCTGAATCCATATAAAAAGTACATTTTGGTTAACAGACTTCACCGGCATCAGAAAATTTGGTTTTACACCTGACTGACAACATAAGACCTTGGTACGAGCGCTACCAACCCATGTCATACCAGTTGACAACTCGATCAGGAGACCAAGCGGCATTCTTGAACATGACTACCAGATGCAACAAAGTTGGTGTCAGGTAAATATTTATTTAAATTCTTCGATGAAATTCTAGTTTAAATCTACCATGGTATGAATAGTTTCCCAATATAGGTATTTCTGATGGTTGCTGATCTATAATTTATGCCGTCTCACTTTTATCAATTGAACGATCACACTAAAATCTTCAGCTTTATCAACCAACTCCTACAACTATTGGAATATTATTTATCGTGTGGTTAGTGCCTAACCTGTTGTCAGAGTTTTATGCCGCTCATAGGTCTCTGATTTGGCTTAATATGCCGTCAAGAAATATCTCTCAGGCATGCTGTTTAAGAATGGTTTTAAATATGACAATGCCTTTATACGAAGGCCACATAAGAAGATTCTATAATTTTGTTTAGTTTGTCCTCTGTATACCTACAACATATCGAAAAGTAGATCTACCTACTTAATTACTGTTCCATAATGTTATCTTGCATCGGTCTCAATTATTGTAGGTAGGGCGCTTCAATCGCACACAATGTTGATTAATTACGATTAAAATCAAAACGTCAGGTATTATTTAATGCAATATGACCTGCACTTTGATATTTTCTGATTTAGTGGGCGAAATGATAAATAGGTATTAGGTACTGAGGTTTATCTAAGAAATGCCACAAGCGGTAGGTAATTTATAACTTATCTACCATTCATTGATAGCGTGATAATATTATATTTTGTTCTTCGTCGTTCCCTCATCGCTGAGGATGAGCTAGCATATACGATGTGTCTCTAAGATAGGTGGTCTTCTAAAGTGTGCATGGCTCCGTACATAGTGCTTCCAAGCAGCTAAAATTCCCTACCCTTTTCTTAATTTCATAGGTGATTGTTATACAACTTGTATTAGAAAGGCGGGGTTCTATGTAAGGGTATGGCAAAAACCATCAAACTGAAAACCTTGCATCGCAATTGCGAAAAAAAGGCTACTACACCTTTCTGCTATAATCATACTGCCCTTGTATATGAGACCGATGTTGGTAAGTTTAAATGTGTGCTCACGTGAATGAATGAATTGGTATAAGAGTAGACTTGAGTAGAGAAAGATCAAAGAAACGATGGATAGACTGTGTAAATGATGTTATGGCAAGAAAGGAGGTGTCTGAAGAAAGGAGGTGTCTGATAAGATGACGAGTAAAAGAGAAGTATGTAAGAAGAAGACATGCTGCTCTGACTGCAAATTAATTGGCATGAGGGCAAGAGAATGATGACAAGCAAAGATGTGAGGACCTTATAGTTGTAAAAGATGTATCCCTTTGACCGAACAAAAACGAACATCAAGAAAAGCCGAAATATTTAAAGACCAACTTACTTTACAGAGTTTACGTGGACGTCGTATTCAATCATATGACGGGAGATCACGACAGCAGTGTAGGGACCGCAGGCAGTACAGCCACGTCACAAACTAATTCGTTTCCGGGAGTCCCGTACACGGACGAGCATTTCCATCACCCTGTCTGTGACTTCTCAGATGTGAATAACGCTACTGAGGTGGGTTATCTTAACTTTGAGGTTAAATGTGACAACTATTCAAATATTTGACGACTCGAATGGAGTAGAGGTAGTGAGGGTGCCTTACGTTTATAGGGTTCTGGGTTCGAATCCCGGTAGGAGCAAATGTTTGTGTGATGATCATGGCAAGCAACATTTGATTCCGAGTCATGGATGTATATATGTATAATAAGTATGTATTTACAAAACAAAAAACGTCTGTATGTAGTATATCAACTATCTGGTGTCCACGATACAAGCCTTGCTTAGTGTGCCACTAGATGGCGCTGTGTGTTATTGTCCAGCGATATTTATTGATTTATTTATTTATGCGCTTTTATTTTTCTAATGTCCCATGATAAGTATTGTTTTTATTTTCATCCTTAAATTGGTTGTGGTAGTAAAATGATCACCTCAGGTGACACACTCGATTCACTTTCGTAGAATTTTTTCATGCACCCACCGTGGGTAACCACCACTCTCTACCACAGAAACGAGATTTGTGATGACATTATATTCTATAATGCTTTGCTATCTAATTCCTCTCATTATTCAGGTTCGAGTTTGTCAGTTATCTGGACTTCATGACTTAAATCAAACAATACCGTACGTTCGTCAGAAGATTATCGATTTCTTGAATAACCTCATTGATCTTGGTGCAGCTGGTATCAGGTAAGATTCGAGTTTGCTCCCTAAAGGTGGACGCACACATATCCGCGTCGAAGGAATCGACCACGCCGAAAGAAATTTTTCTCCTACGAATGACGTTATCGATTCGTCCGATTCGACGCGGATAAGTGTGCGAGGTTTCATAGAATTTCATACAAGTAATTCTAAAATTCGATTCTTTCGGCGCGGTCGATTCTTTCGGCGCGGATAAGTGTGCGTCCACCTTAAAAAATAATATACACATGTTCAAATCGGCACACTAACTTAGTCCGACACTTTTCGTTCGGTTCGTATTAATGTGTAAACTCTATTGGTTATCTATCATCGCTGTATTATGTTCGGATCAACTCAGTATAATTAGGGCTGAAATCCTTTTTTTTCCGGAACGTATCCATCAATTTGTAGCCGAAGGTTGCTGAATCGTGCCCGAACATGTGTTATAATATATAGTAGTTCTCAAGACCGTCTGAACTGAGCCAAAATTAGGTGGGAAGGCTTAAATTTATTATTTCCCACCTAGAGTCGATGCAGCAAAGCACATGTGGCCAGAAGATCTAAATGAAATTTACAAAAACCTTCACAACTTGAACACGAATCATGGATTCCGCAAGAACTCAAGACCTTACATTTACCAAGAAGTTTCAAAGGGTGGTGTCGTCACTTATAAGGACTATAATGCTATGGGAGACATCACTGAGTTTACGGTAAGTCATAGTTGCTTTTCATAAGCAAGGAGCTTATGAATAATACGACATGGGTGATATTACGGAATTTACTGTAAGTCGTATAGAAGCTTTCATAGTTTTTCTACTTAATCTTTATTGGGTATCTTCTTCCGGGACCTTTAACAGAATAGAATAGCATATCGCAAAATAAACTTGATTGAAATTAATGTAGTTTTTTTTTACTAAGTCTCTTCTCTTGTATTGAGAAGTGATGAGAAAACCGATTGCTATCAGATCTAAGAGTTAACAAATTTCTATGAAGCCGATTCATTAAAATTAAAAGTATTTAATGTTCCAGGCAGGAACAGAACTAGCGCAAGCTTTCTCTGGTCAAAAGTCTTTGAAGAATCTAAGCTTATATGGAACTACAGGATTGGATATGATGCCCAGTGAGAACGCCGTAGTTTTCGTTGACAATCATGATACACAACGTGTTGATGGTATATTGACGTACAAAAATGCTACTATCTATAAGGTAGGTAATTGTGATTCTTCTTTGTAAGTTAACATTACTTCTGAATTACCAGAAGTTCTAAAATACTTAATAAGTCTGTACACTATGCTGATGCTCAACATCATTCTTGATTTAAGAAGTTTTTTTCCCGTGATTCAGACCTTCAATTCTAGTCAAAATATCAATGTAAGAATAGTTCTTAAAACACGAAAAATGTTACCCTGTATATGTATGAAATTGTAAATACATGTTTGGACTTTCTTCTACAAAATGTAAAGCCAGGCTACCGGGAAAAACAGCTAAAGCTAGGGTCTCGCTGAACCACTTTTTTGTCCATAAGTAGGTATCAAAGGCACACTAAATATTGTGTCTGATTTTTTGCTATCGAAACGGCCTAAGACCGCACGCATATCATTTAGTTTGTTTGAAGACATTGAAGATCTAATTTTTTTTTTTACAGGCTGCTCTTGCATTCCTTCTAGCACATCCATATGGACAAGCCCGAATAACAAGCAGTTATTATTTCACTAATTTTGAACAAGGCCCTCCTGCTAATACCGATGAAAGTATTAAGGCACCAGCTTTTGATACGGTAAATCATAAATTACTTTGCTCTTTGATACGATGTTTCATGAATTGATAGTTTATTGTTTGCCATGTCTTTTTATGTAACAGGACGAACAGTGCACAGCTGATAGTGGTTGGGTATGTGAACATCGCTGGAACTCCGTTCACAAAATGGTCGCATTTAGAAATGAAGTCCATAAAAGTACAGTATCAAACTGGTGGGACAATGGTAACAATCAAATTGCATTCAGTTTGGGGAACAAAGGATTCATTGCGTTCAATTTAGAAGGAACTCCGATGAACATAACGTTACAGGTAAGTGCTAAGGGACATTATGGGACAGATAATGTGACTACAGGCTTAACGCTTAACTAAGATGGTGCCTGAGGGAGCTGCTTGGAAGTGGAACAGTTAAAATTAGAACACCGCAGTTGAACACAACAGATTACTCGTGAGTAAGGTCATGTCAAAAGGTTACGTTTTATGTGCGTGCACTACACAACATTAAAACAAGTTTCATTGACAACCCATATCCCGCGTTTGATTTTACAAGAAGAAGTAGTTGGTATACTGGTATTCTTATACTATGACTCAGTCATTCAGACACTTTTTCCGCACCGTGTAGCAGCTTCAAGTACCGTTTCAGTTATACGGTAGGCCTGTAGCAACTAGCAACTAGACTTATCGGAGACCTATTTAAAACAAACAATTACAGACCAGACTTCCAACTGGAACCTACTGTGATGTAAGATCAGGACAAGTGCAAGGATATGCGTGCACAGGAAAGACCGTGACTGTATCAAACACTGGTCAAGCGCTAATTACGATATCTGGAGCTGGAGAAGATTTGTATCTGGCCGTACATGTTGGAGCAGAGGTGCGTATAAAACTTGTTGGAAAAAGTAGAAAGTATCTGCATGAAATGGTGAATAGACTGCGTGAATGATGTTTTGGCTAGAGAAGGGTGACTACTGAGTTGATTATTGTGATATAAGTATGGAAGAAAATCTCAAATTAATTAATTTACATAAGGGCGAATCAGCGGTCAAATTGAGAGCAGCGGTGGCCCAGTGGTGGCGGCCCCGACTTACGAACAGTAAGTCGTGGGTTCGAACCCAGACAGGCGCATTACTTTGTGTAATTTATTTCATCACCGCTGCTCTCAAAACGGTGAAGGAAAACATCGTGAGGAAACCGGCATGTCCTAGAACCAAAATTCGAAGACATGTGACATCTACCAATCCGCACTGGGCCCGCGTGGTAGATTATAGCCCATTCCCTCTCATTGAGAGGAGGCCGTGTCCCAGCATTGGGAACATTATAGGCTGATGATGATGATGAAGGGCGAATGATGAATCATGATTAAGGATTGATTGATCCAGCAAAGTTCCAACTTTGCTGGATCAATCAAACTGGAATCCCGCAATCCAACTGGATTCAGCGTAATTCTATGCCTGCAGAACCCATACTATCCTTGCGGATCCGCATTACGGATACGCAGAAATCAAGTATTTATTTATAAGTAAAGTTTCTTTTTTTTAATCGATTAAAATTGTAACTGCGGGATTTAACTGAATTCCACTGTAGAATTCAATTCAGCGAAAATCTAGCTGTATTGAAAACAGTGCTGGATTGCAATTCCTAATCATGATTGATTTATTCCGACACCCCTATGTAAGCTACAAGTATAAAAAAGTGTCAAGTGTTGTCTCATCAGCTAGTGGATGTAAAATCAGAAGTCATTTTGCAGATGACTGATTCGAAACAAATAATTTACTTAAGTCTTCAACTACTGATTGGGAATAAATTGCGACGTTGCGTTTTAAAAGACGATAAAAACATAATGCTTAGATGATTTGCCCATATTTACGACGATGAATGTAAGGAGACTTACAAAAGGTAATACAAGGCGAGTGAAAACGCCGAGATGTGCCAAAAGGTCACTTACCTTATTAATGATGTGACTCAGAAAGATCTGATGTACGGTGTATGTACTCGTAGTACTCGCAACCGGCGCAGCGTTCGTGTAAAACTAGATGTATGAACATGGTCGAAGCTACTGGAGTACGTGGAACCTAGCAGGTGGCATCTTTCATTTTACCTACCACCGTGGGAAAAAACCCGGTGAATTATATACTTTACTGTGTTATAATTTTTTTTTTCTTTTCAGTCGGCTCTTTATACTTCGCGTAAGAGGTTTTAGTGACCTGGGATCGATATTTTGTTGTGGAGTTCTTCAAATCCAGAAATGCCTGTCATTCTTTCTGTTGTATGTTCTATGCTAGCTAGATCATTTTTTTTTCAATTATAGTATCACTGTAATATAGTAAATTGTTTCCTTTTAAACACCTTTCCTTTTTTGGTAGCATTCTAAATATGTTGTTTACCTGATACCTATTTCTCTTTGATATCTCAGTAGCTGAGTGAATCAGTAATCAACTAAAAACTAAAATTGTTTAGTTGCTATTACCGTTGCTGTTGAGTGAATATTTTTACCTTTAATAATGCGAGATTCGCAATTCAAGAGCACCGCGCTTCGTATCTGCCAGTCATGCTTAGCGGGTCCCATCAACAAGTACGATCGATTGCACCCATAAAGCCGTGCAAAAAAACTGGTCGCCACCTCTTTGGGCTCATGCCCAAACAATCATGCTCGAACAGTCATCTGTTCGAACGACGGCTCAGACAGTCAGTCAGTCTATGAAATTTTCTGGGGTCATGGTAAGAAACACTGAGGTATTAGTCGGTACCAGTCCGATATAACCCTCCTTTCTCCCCAGAAGGAGAGGGTGTCCATGAGATAACTTCAGGTCAAAAAAGGAAAATAATTACATAATATCCCGGTATTGGTACACCGGAAACAATGTTGAGCAGCATTATCCCCAGTTTTTTTGATTAAGTACTAGATACGGAACATTGGTATCGTGTCAGCAATATAGCCTCGTGGTCACTAGACAACAATTGACGCATAACACGTGACGCTCAACATGTTCGTCGGTGTTGCACAACATCGCGCGTCAACAAAATAAAAGTTGCTAAACAAAAGTTCCACCACAGATTACGTTCCACGCTGATTTCAACACCTTTCACTCACTGCAACATATCATAATGGCAAGCAACTTTGTTTTCCGCACATGTTTTAAAACAATATGTGCAACTTTGTTTTCGGTGTATACCTGTGGAGCCTAAATTAAACTAACATAACGCCACGCCAAAGTAATCGTGCAGTGGGTGCTGTCAAATGGGTGATCGCGAGTGCCGCCTCCCAACCAGCTGAAATCAATGTACGCTACAAGAAACGCTGGTGGTAAAGGTTGTCCGGTAATTAATGGGTCCTTAATTCTTTGAGTAGTGGACTGTATGAGTAATGTTGAGTTTTAGAAACACAAAAAAAAAAAACAATAATTATCACCCATACTTAATTATTGTTTTTTTTTTTTTGTGGCTGAGATTCAGATCCTTGACTAGAATAGGCAATTTGACTCCACTAACCTTTTGCTTCACCCTTGTCGTGGTTTGGACCAAGCTTGCTGATGCAGCTTGCTGCCGCGTGGTAGGATGTGACGTCACTATGGGCTTCTAGAAAGTCTTTCGGGATCCAAATTGTAGGCACACACAAATTACTGTCTAGGATTGTTCTGATACGATCAGAAGGCACTATATCACAATAGTAGACGAAAAGTCAGGTTTTACAATGTGGTAATCAGCAAATCGGCTTGCACGGTGACGCGAACCTGCTTCCCTTTCGGTAGTCGAACGTCTACTCCCCGCAGCACTAAGGTGGCTGCTCATTACCGTGACCTCACGAGAAGTGAGGGTAGAAATTAATGGATTTAAAAACTACCTTAAAACTAGATAAGGATCGAACATCATTAATAGCAATATTACACATTTTAAGTGTAGAACTGTAGATTCAATTATAAACTGTACCATCATCAAATCTACTTGAAACCGACATTATTTTAAAATTTGATACCGAAATTATTTTCAAATTGGTCACTCATTGTACGAGTATGCATAATTTTTTTTTTACCCAAGATGTTTTAAACTTTGGATAAATAATAATGTATGCTTATTTTCCAAAATTAATGAACTTGCATATTAAAAAAAAAAGGACAATGACTAGTCTTACTATTTACTGTACAACGTGTAACAGAAAGGGTATAGTCATATGAAAGTGTGTGCTACAGACCATCCAACTGAACAACTTTCTCGATGGAACCACCATCGTATTCGCAAAAAAAAATTTCAACGGCCCTATACTAAAATTCCAATACCTACTCGACCAAATGTATGAAACAGCTGATTATTTTTTTACGATTACGATGGTGGTCTCATAGGGAAAATTGTTCAGTTTGATGGTCAGCACACCCTTTTATATGACTATACCATTTTTGTTATACGTTGTGTTGGCGCTACCGTTTCCGGTGATCGAACATCATCATCTTCCTGCCCTTGTCCCATTTTATTTGGGGTCGGCGCAACACGTTTTCTTCTTCCATTCTCCCCTGTCAGATGATCGAACATAGCGCCAATATTACGAGTCAAGCGACGCACCGTGGAGTCCAGCTTCGTATTCACAAACGTTCGACTCGTTTCCGATTCGACAACTCGTATATCTGTCTTCTTCTGGCATTACGAAAACGACCAAGATAGACATACGACTTCCCGAATCGGAAGCGAATCGAAGCGTTGTGAATACGGGGGCAGTGCTGCCATCTACGCCGGACCGGACGTTAAAACGTTGCTGGCGTGTGATTGGCTGTCGGTATCGTCTGACGTCGCTTCGGCGGGGGAATACGGAGCTTTTAAAAAACCCCGAGCTCGATGGACGGAGCTCACTTGTTGCTCGTGCTTCGTCGAAGAAACATTATCTACGTCACTGATTATTGTCCAATTACTGTTCAACTTATTATTATTCGGTGTGAAATTATAAGTGATTGAGTGTAGTATTATTTGCATATCATTTATTCTTGCCTAAAGTGTCCAAACCTTACAGTTGTATACAGGGTTATTTGTAAAACACCAACAACCTCGCAGGAGTAGATTACTAAGATAATAAACAACAACATTTGTTCTACGACGTACGTTTTGGGAAAGCAGGCAAAAAAAAATCGACTTCTCATGCAATACTCCATCAGCTGTTCGGAAATATGTATGGAGAGTTGTTTTTTTTTGTCTGTTTTCGGAAAAGTCGTAGAACAAATGTTGTTGTTTAAGATGTCAGTAATCTATTCCTGAGATGTTGTTGGTGTTTTACAAATAACCATATTTATCGTACTATTTAGTGTTTAATTTTAAAACTACAAAAAACCGATGAATTTAATTAATTTGTAGTCGTAGTGTTTATTAAAGTAAAATAAGGCGACAAATCCTTTTTTTTTTTAATAAGTACTTATCTTAGGAAGGTACTACTGGTACTACTTAGGATAGATTTTTGACGTGACAACGTCTTATAATTCGATAGAGCCGGCTGCACGCACGAAAAAACATGACTCATGCGGCGTTACCTCATGCGGCGTTACCTCGCTGATCGCTCTGAGGCGTTCCATGTAAGGCTTGAAGTGCAAGCGAGAGCGCGGAACGAGTGACAAAGAAGCACAATCGGCCTTTGCGTTCGGCAGCGTTCGACATCCGTCTCTCTCCTACTTGAGTGAGCGATGCGTCTGCGTGGACAGCAGCTGCTATACTATAGTATATTTACATGTTTTGATCGAGTATCAAGTGCAGTGAAAAGTGAATGTGGTGTCAAAAAATGCTACCATTCCATCAGTATTTTCTTAAGACGTTGTCACGTTCAACTATCGTCAGTAAACCGACTTTACAGACAACCAGTTTTTTTGTATTTTTTTCTAAATGGCCATAAGTTCTGCTATGAGCCATCATTTCAAGATTATCTATTAATTACCGGACAGCCTGTATATTATTTGATTATATAGGAGATTTGCAAGAGAAGATATGTTTTTACAGAGACTAGCAATGCAATTGTACAGGTCCTTGCCGAGCAGTGGGGAAATACATGCTGATAAAAAAACAATACAACACTACGCCTATATCCGCTGGGGTAGGCAGACGTATGCTTTCGCACATTTCACTAAACCAATGATTTAAGTATTGCTTTTCTTTATTAAACGCAAATAATGAGCGTCATAATCCGACGTACCTATACTTACCTACCAGTTTTTTCTGCGTAAATAAAACTCACAGGAGGTCTCCTAAGTAACCAGTTGATACCTACCTGTCTGAAGCTAACACAGAAGATATAATGATGATATAAAAACCCATACCTACCTACAGGTAAAGTATATCCACGCGCTACACTTAAGATAACAATCGTAATATGCGTATCTGCAGATTTTATCTTTACTTACATTAAATTTTATTTGACAAGATCTCACCATTTCAGTGGGAAAGATGGTGGATGGTATCTGAAGATAAAATTACTTTATCTACACTGCGTGTGTTAAAAGTCCATTGATCATTATAATAGTTTCATAGCGTTTCGTGTAAATGATCCACGTACGGGTTAAAGATCTTGGGCGAAGTCAGACCACCCTGTATTACGCCACATTTTAACCTATAAGCATCCAATAATGATCCCGCCCACCTGACATTGTTATGCTGATTGCCATACCAATATTTAAGGAGCGATATGAATTCGTCAGGAAGTTCAGTCTCACTTGATAATTTCGGCCACAGCTTGTCATACACAACCAGGTCGAACGCCTTTCATAGGTCTAATAAACAGGCGTAAACCACTGTATTCTTGTGTGACACCAAATACTGGATAGTGTTCTTGAGTCTCGATAATTATAATTGTTTCAGTAGAAAATCTGAACTGAGCGTCATGAAATTAAAGATATTTATCTAAATATTTCTCAAACAAACTATCCAGTAGGTACTTTGGCAATCACAGTTGCGAGCGATAAAGGCCTGTAACTACTTAAACTAGACGCGTCCTCTGTCTTGTTCTTATTAACAGGGACAACTACGGTTCTCATCTTCATCATATACCTACATAGGTAACTGCGCTTATCAGTGGATTAATTTTCAAGACATACAATTTTATTTATCGCTTAGGTGGGTGCCTATCTATGAGAGTTCCAACTGTATGCTTCAAGTGATGGAGG
This sequence comes from Xestia c-nigrum, assembly GCA_916618015.1. Classification (NCBI taxonomy): domain Eukaryota; kingdom Metazoa; phylum Arthropoda; class Insecta; order Lepidoptera; family Noctuidae; genus Xestia; species Xestia c-nigrum. The sequence continues at coordinate 8,986,402 of OU745258.1, read as the reverse complement.
AATACAGAAGTAGATACCTATACCTAGCAGGCACTTTTCTTATGTATAGGGCACCTATTCATTTCGATAATTACTGACGCCTCAACATTTTATCAGAGTCTGAATTACTCACCTACTCCCATATTAATCCGCACTTCAAATACAGCATTGAAATGTGATAGGTAAGGTACCTTTGCATAGCGTCTGACTTGTATACAAATAAATTTTGTAATGAAGTCTCCCATTTTTCCCTATAAAAGGTATATATAGGTACCTATTATATACAAAAAGTTTTAGCAAAAGCTGAAACTTTTTCTCCAAAAGTAGGTACCTTAAGGCCAGCATATTTCAAATCAACTTGTTTCTGGTTGAGTCTTAAGGTATGTAATAGTCGTTGTTTTAATTTGGTTTTTATTCTATTCGAAACCTCATTGTACAACAATACGTCCGCCCGAGTTCGATCGCGGGGGGTCAGGCAGCGCTAAATACATAAATCGCTCAAAAATCCTGCCCTTAATAGAGGTAGTTGTAAGGATCCTTCTACACCAAAAGTATCAGCTTTTACAAAACGGCTAAGGTCTGGCAGTCACGGGATCCTGTATGCTTTGCTGAGGCTTACTGCTACAGTCAACAAAGAAATAAAGAAAAAGAGAAAGAAATTGTACATTGCAAGTATACTTAGTGTCTATTGACTAACAACTGTAGATGTAAGTAACAGACAATAATTACTTAACCTCTTGTATGCCGTAATTATAGACACAATTAAAAAGCCATTGTGTCTTGTATAGATATACGAAGGGTTCATCCAAATCCAATATAGAAAACTTGTTTTAACAGACAGCTAATAGGTAACGTATATCATTTGTATTTTTAATTATCAGCAGGAATAACAATACTATAATATATTCTCATATTATCCAATTGTTTTGCTAACTATACTGTAACTTTACCTCAACAGTTCTGACGTTTAGGTAAAGTGCTACACATATTTTCATATTGTTTAAGTTGTTTGCTATTATGTAAAGTGTTTTGATTTGAAAGAGCATTGTTATGTTTAACTCTCCCTGGTGAACAGTTGTGTTAAAACAATAAGGATGTAAGTATATGTTCAAGTATTTAATTTGATATACATATTTTTATTAAGTATATAAATAAATAAATATGTAGGCAGGTACTTATATCTTATATTACCACCGGTCTCTAAGGCCGTATACTGGAATATCTATTCAAAATATTGAGTCTGTCTGTCAGTCTGACGCCATTGTCTAAGTTCGCTAACAGATAAAGGTTTACGTTTTTTTCCTCGATACGTAACCCTCATCTTAGTGTTGACTTCTTTCTTAGCCATAAATAATCACTACCGATGTGTTACATTTTCAGACAATGTCGCTTCTTGTGTGGCTCTCTTTCTGCTCTTTGTTTGGCGCAGCATTTTCCTGCGAGGCCTATATAAAGACCAACCAATGGACCGACCGTTCCGTCATCGTCCAAATGTTTGAATGGAAATGGTTGGACATTGCAGATGAATGTGAACGGTATCTTGCGCCCAAGAAATATGGGGCGGTGCAGGTAAGCTCTCCTGGTTGCTCCGTATTTGCCAAATGAGCCACTAACGAAAACATCGCAAATAATTGCATTGATTTTTGGGATGTGTTTAAGAGGACAGCTGCCAAAAATATTATTCGAGAGAAAATATTTGGCTGACTTTTTTTGGTGTTATGTAGTTGGTCTCATGCAGTTTACCATACCCTCAAATATGACCATACATTTGTGAAATAAGCTGTATTAGCCGTATTCCGCATGGGATAGCGCTCGACGACTAACCCAAACCGTGCACTTTTCTCGACCTATATGAAATAAAATTTCTTCATTTTGCCTTTCATATAATCAGGATTTGTAACTTATTTAACATCAAATGATCAGAAATTCAGAACCCAAATCCTCAGATCACACAAAGAGTAAAAAGTTTGCATACTTCACAATGTGTTTCCACAGACTTCGCCGGCATCAGAGAATCTGGTTTTAACCCTAGAAGGCGGTGTTAGACCTTGGTATGAGCGTTACCAAGTCATGTCGTATCAGTTGACCACTCGCTCGGGAGACGAAGCAGCCTTCTTGAACATGACTACCAGGTGCAACAAAGTTGGTGTGAGGTTGGTGGAATCTATCTCAAAATGTCCATCTTATGTTCGTTTTCGCCTACAAGAATCACGTTCAGTTCTTCGACGCGGACACTTTGACCAGTCTTAATTAACGTTTATTTACTTTTTCTTAAATTAAGTGTTACAGAAATCCGCTTTTTCACAGAATTTACGTGGACGTCGTATTCAACCATATGGTGATACCCCAGGACACAACGAGTGCATTAGTAGGGACTGCTGGAAGTATTGCCTTCCCCCAAAATTATACATACCCAGCGGTTCCTTATGGAGAAGAGCATTTCAATTTTCCAGTGTGTCAAGTGGAAAATTATGATAACGCTACTGAGGTTGGTTATTAAGTTTGTCTTATATTTATATTTTTCAATGGTCCTTTGATAGGTCCTTTTTACAACTTTAAAACTATAAACATTATCTTTTGGTGTGTGGCCACAATCGGAGTTAACACCGCCATCTTTGTTTTTCAACACAATTTCTACAGATAATTCACAAAGTGTCGTTTTACCCGTAGCACCGATGACCGTTGGGGAATTACCCCAACGTTTACTTACGTGTTCTTGAGTGGAGACCGCGAATCGGCAAGTATAAGGTGCTGATGATGATGACCAACAGGTTCCTCCTGGCAACGTCACTCAAGTGCCAAAAGATTCGTGCATTACTGTACAACCATTCATTGGGTTCTGGCTTACTGCCAATGTTCTCATTTGATACATCCATTTACTCTAGTAAGCTCCTTACTACAAATCTTTACAAATTCATCATTTGTCTGCCTTGTCCCTATTACTTTGGTGTTGGCTTCCATTTTCCAATTTGACCGAATGCAGCTGAATAACAGTATGTTACATGGAGCGACTGCCTATCTAACCTCCACAACTCAGTTAGTACTGGGTAATACTCCTTCGGGTCAGAGTTTCGTCCCACCTGACTGCCTGTAACGACTGTCAAAGATCAACAAATGATAGCCGGGACCATCGGCTTAAGGATGACGCACGCTTGACCGTGCCGGGTCCGAGCTGAGTGTCGGCCGTAGCACAATTCATTGTCCGTTGCTCGGTAGCGGCTCGGAAGCGTGAGTGTGTCCATATAAAATTACATGATCAACACTCGGCTCGGACCCGACACGGTCCAGCGTGAGTCAAGCTTCAACGTGCTTTCTGAACCACGGAGGAAACTGCATGCAATGGGGGGTCATCCATCCTCGGACCTACCCACGCAGCTTAACCCGACCCGAATTACTGCTTATTATTTAGCTATAAGCACGAGCACACATCTTTACAAATAAATTCGTGTTTGTTTATTTCTTTTGATTTAGATTCGTGTATGTCAGTTGGGTGGACTACAAGATTTAAATCAAACAAAGCCATATGTCCGTCAAAAGATTATTGCATACCTGAATAAACTAATTGATCTTGGTGTTGCTGGTTTCAGGTAAGATTTGAGTTTGTTGTTAGTGTTCATATGTTTTCTTTCAGTTTTTAAATTTCTAATCGACCGTGACGAGTTCCGGACTCGCTGCGGACTTTGATAGACACTTTAGAACCAAGTCCTGTGTCAGAGTCCGACTGGAAATCTGACCATACCGGACCTTATCGCATCCTTAGAAATACTATAAGGAATGAAACCTTACGAAAATTTGTATGAGAAGCTCCAATTTAATTATTATGTGTCCAGAGTGGATGCAGCAAAGCACATGTGGCCAGCAGATCTAAATGAAATTTACAAGTACCTCAACAACTTGAACACGAATCATGGATTCCGCAAGAACTCAAGACCTTACATTTACCAAGAAGTTTCAAAGGGTGGTGTCGTCACTTATAAGGACTATAATGCTATGGGAGACATCACTGAGTTTACGGTAATTCTTAATTCCTTAGCAAACGCATGGAGCCTAACAATAATTTCGTTATACTCAGAGCAACGGTTCAGTTAGGTGGCACATTTAAGGCAGGTACAAAGGTACAACTGCTTCCTCCTCCTTAAGGAGTCCTCTTTAAGGATCTAAATCTATAGAGATACGACGTATGTAAGCTACGGTCGTGTGTGCTCTATGGATCGCAACTCACTTGTATGGGATTACGGTACAGCTAAGGTTAAGTAAAAACCGTGTATTAGGCTTTATCCTTCTAATATCCTGTCATCTATATCATTGTCAGGAATTTCGCTGAATCAGAAGAAATCATGAAGCAGTATTATAATTGCTTTGAAGATAAAATTTTCGGAAATTATCCTAGGGGGGCCGGAATACATTTTAAAGACTTTTAAAACGTATTTCGAACCACACACCCAGCCCCACAGGATAAATTCCGAAAATTTTAACTTCTAGGCAATTTATAGCCCTTAGCAGTAAATCTGAAAGGAGATCACGGGTCAAGAATGGATTTTCATGACTCAGCAACATTGTTTCTTGCTGAGTCATGGACAAACTTGTTTTCATTAACAGTCTTGGAAGCATGACTGCGCGTTTGACTTGGAAAAAACAATTTTGTCGCAGCCTGTCTCAAATTTTATGTTCTTCGTTACAACAAATTAGAATTCGTTTTGTACCACGAATTTGACCGTACTAAGAAATAAAATAATAAAATCTTTAGTCATTTTCAAGGTTTAAAATTAAACTTATATTGTCACTTACGGGATATCTTCCGTGATTATTACAGAAGCAAGTGACAATATAAGTTTTTGTTAGTAGGTACGTTCCTACACAAAAAAAAACTTACGTTATTTTTCAGGCAGGAGCAGAATTAGGCCCAATATTCATGGGTGAAAAACCTTTGAGAAATTTAAGCTCATATGGCACTGATGGACTGGATATGATGCCCAGTGAGAACGCTGTAGTTTTCGTTGACAATCATGACACGCAGCGTGTACCTACTGGTATATTGACGTATAAAAATGCTACACTCTACAAGGTAAATTAAATCGTGTTTTAGGTATCATTTATAATTAAGGTGAAGCGTCAGGGTAGCCAACTTTAACCTTGAAAAAAAACGTTCCTAGACCGTTTAGGACTTGGAGGGTTGTATTGATGATTTCGATGATTATAATTCTGTAACTACATACTTCTTACAGTCGCGAACAATATTTTAACCAACATACAACCTATCACTGGCCTGCAAATAACAAAAAAACGTAAGAACATTTAAATTTCGCGGGCTATCTGGAGCAGTCACCTTAAGTAATACCTAAACTTATGTTATAAACACACATAGGAATAGAATAAACTAAGTAATCTTTGGGATTTTAGCATTATAACATTCACGAAGACTGCCTCAATAGTCGAGTGGTCACAAGCGCGACTCCGGAGGGTCCTGGGTTCGATTCCTCAGTAGGGCAAAGTGTTATTGGGTTTTTCCATCAGGAGTTTCTTAAGAGCAGCCACAGAGTCTGGAATCGTGCCTGATTGATTTCAATAGGCTCGCCCCATTTTACATGGGACTTAAACATAACTAGCGAAATGTAGGTGTACTATTAGGTACATCTCTGCCCAACTCTTCGGGAAATACAGGCGTTATGTTATGTCATTTCATTCACAAAGACCATGTCAAGATTAGCTACCTACCCCCATGTTGTCACAATTAATACGACTTGATTAAACATAGACATATTTTTTTTCATTTGTTTTTTTTTGTTTTCTTTAAAGTGCGTGCAAGTTAATATTAATGTATTTTTTTTAAATAAACCGTCCGGGATAATCATTAACATTTTAAAATAATTGTAATTTGTTTTTCACAGGCAGCTCTAGCATTTCTTCTAGCACATCCATACGGACAAGCTCGGATTACAAGCAGTTTTTATTTTGATAATCGTGACCAAGGCCCGCCAGCTGATACTACTGGAAATATTATAGGGCCGGTTTACGACGAGGCAAGTGTAATTTTTTTTCATTATTTTATCAGATATACAGGGTGAAAACGGACCTCTCACGAAGCTGTCACCCAAGCATTCTGTAGGTACATAAAAACTAGTTATACGCAAAAATAAACCTGGGAATCGACTTTTTTTTAATGGGGAAAACCAAGTTTTGCGGTAAAACTCAATGTAAGAAATCAGAATATTATGCTGATGGACGCATTTAATCGTAAACAGGTTGTGGAGGTTTAAAAAGTAAAGTAAACTTGTGAAAATATTGGAACTTTGACCATCAGTATCTCTATAACCCAGGTATGGTTGAGAACAAAAAAATATCACAATGACGGGGAGAACAAGTACCTTTCGGCTTAGTTAGGGTTTATTTACACCCTTTAGACAATCATCACGTTAACAAAACTAATACGTTATTACAATTCTTTTAGTCCGGACAGTGCACAACTGACAGTGGTTGGGTATGTGAACATCGCTGGAACATCGTGACTAAAATGGTCGCATTTAGAAATGAAATCCATAAAACCGTAGTTAGAAATTGGTGGGATAATGGCAACAACCAAATTGCATTTGGTTTGGGAAATAAAGGATTCATTGCATTCAATACAGAAGGCACTGCGTTGAACATAACATTACAGGTTAGTAATAGAGATATAGTGTTACGAACTGGATAACAAATATCTAAATTAATCACAAAACACTTGACTCAAACACAAATACAGTACTGATCACTGTTCATTTAGATTTCATACTTCTAGTTAATTTCGATTCACTTCGCTGTGTCGCCTAAATCGACTGATTGCTCCCACAAACACGGCGGCTATTAATATGCTTACCAATCCTCCGAGAAAGTTCCACAACTCTCTGGAATCTTCTAGACGGTTTCATAGTGGAACATTATAGACTCGAACGTAATCTAGAATGGTCTCGTAAAACAGCCCACGTAACAATAGGATTACTTTACAAGACAAAATAAAACTAAAAACTCTACTTCTTTTAACCCTCAGTATCAAATAAACTGCTGTTAAAGAAAAAAAAATATCCCTAGTGCTTCCCTGATGCTTAATAAAAATATCCCTGATGCTTAATAAATTCAAAATTACAGACTGGACTGCCCACTGGAACCTACTGTGACATTCGATCAGGACAGGTGCAAGGATATTCGTGCACAGGAAAGACGGTGACTGTGTCAAACACAGGACAAGCATTAATTACAGTATCTGGAGTTGGAGAAGACCTGTATCTTGCCATTCATGCTGGAGCAGATGTAAGTTAAGAAATGGAAGTACTGTGTGCTTTAAAGGAGAAAAAAATAGTCCGTCAGATAGACTTTCAAAAATATTAATATTTTTAATTTCTTATCAGACACATAAGTATTTTTTCTTTAATAACGTTAATAAAAATTAAGACAGTGCATTCAAAAGTCGTGTGACTCATCATCGTGTCATTTTTAACCGGAAAGTGCCACAAGCCCCCACTAAGTATATTATCTTCGTGATTTTTTATTAATTTGATAAAAAAAAACAAGTATCCAATATTTTTCATCATTTATCATTTCATCCTGATCAACTTGACAACCATTATACATTTCTTTTTCTTGCGCAAGTCCCATTTTCATAGAAGTATAAAACAGTCCGTGCAAAATGTTTTCTTCCTTCCATTTTTCTTTGTTATTTAACATGTTACTTATCGTTAATTCCTATTATATTCATATCATTTATAGCACAATCCATCCATCTTATCTTTGGTCTCCATTTTACCCTATCAACGTTTATGTTATACGTATTTGACATCTGGGCACGCGTTGCCATGGCTGACTTAGCAATTTTTACCGCTCATTCAGTTATTGGACTGCTCAATTATTTTTAGTATGATAAAATAACCGACTAAATGTTTTTTTATTACTGTCCATGTTTTACTGTCGCAATAATTAATCAACTGCCATTAAATTAAATAACTGCTCAATATGTTTTTCAACTGATCATAATAACATCTCGAATGTTTAAAAAACAGCTCAAAAAATTAGTTCCCCTTAGTAATCTCTAAACAGACTTAGAACCCTACGCGGCTGGAGCAAAGACAATCTGTATATCGTTTGTGGGTTCATGGACGGCTCAGACTTCAAGTGCGTATGTGTCGTCTCCCCGCAGACAAATGGCCCAACTTCCATTTTGCATCGCATCCATCTTATTTTTGTCTTATTTTTTACCCTATCACCTTGCTTCTGTGATGACTGTATTTGCTGCTTCAGTGAATAACGGGGTTTGCGTGGCTGAGTTTTGGTCTAAAGATATTTGAACTTTTTACCAGCAATACGCCAAAAATAAGCACTTTTATGTTCATCGCTTACTTATCCATATGAGGTTTTGGCTGTCCCTCATCAAATGCTTTTAACCACATAAAACCAAAATAGACAACTATGCGCATTCACTATTTGAATGCCAGCTTCTCTTTTTAATCAGAAATCAATTTCAGACGTTTCCAGTTGCACAATTATTATCTTTTAATTTTAAAGACCTACGTCACTTTCCCAACTACGCGACAATTTATCTTTTTCGCCGTCCTAAATCAATTAACCCCCTAATGCAGTTACCATGTCATTAATGGAATAATCTGATTCTAATAAGTCATTCACTAACATTTCACAGTCATTGAAATTATCTTATCTGTCTGTGGTTGCTATCTTGACCATTGACGCCTTTGATAATATTTTGATTAATGTGTTACTCTTTTCAGTCGGCGCTTCTGACTTCGTGATAAGAAACTTAGATGACTTGGGGTCAATGATGATATAAGGATAGCACAGATCTTTAAATTTTGTATTTCTTGCTAACCACAATATAATATTACTAAAAATGTGTTATTTTTTATTAAACTTCCTTAGGTTTCTGTTTTTTGTTAACACACCTACTAAAATGATTAGGCATCGTTTAACAGAATCAAGTGCCTACAATGGGTAGCCACTTGATGATCTAAAAATTAGGATTCCTACGGGATTGGTGGACCAGCCTGGCTAGTTTTAGATCTACCAGACAGCAGGACAAAGTCTTCATTTGATATCAACAAATGAAGACAAATTGAGCATGTACAGACAATAGTGCGTGTCATCAATATTGTCACCCTATAAAACCTTTACTGAATGAATGCAAAAACGTCTAGAGAATAGCTTTGAATATGAATGTAGGAAGGCTATAAAACATCAACGAAACGATGAATGAACTATGCGAAAAAAATACACGGCAAGTATGGTAACGAGCGTGACTATAGTACTAAGATAACGACATATAGAAGAGTAGCTACAGTCATAACACAAAAGGGCACATTTGAGAAAACGTAAAGCATCAACATGAGCCTTTCTTTTCTTATCAATATTTCCGCAGATACGCTCTTTTGTATTATTATTATTAGTATAATGTTTATGTTGGGCTACGCCCATAGCCTTAGTAACAATGATCTTAAACACTAGTGTTAGTAGACATACATACATACACACATAAAGGTTTAATTGTGTGTAGTTTCATCCACAGTCCCAGCATTGTAGACTTCTATCTATCTGCGAATAAACTCAAGATACTGTTTACTGGTAATGATCAAGTGGTAGGTACCTACATGCTACGCACTCAATTGGGACCAGGAAAATAATGAATTAATTGTGTCTGCAGTGTTTGTGTTACAAGTTAAGAGTAGGTATTTTATATAACACTTGTATCATTTCATAGTGCTTATCATTTAAACCATTAAAGATTTTTTCAATGCAATCACAAAAATTGATCACACAACATGGATTTTAGAACTTTCTACTACAAAATTACATAATGTTCCTCAATGATAATTACCTAAAGAATTATCATTCCACAACATCTTAAGATTATTATTGTTTTCGGACCTTTTTATCAAAGATTACAGTAATTAAAAAGATAATATTTTGTATCAAGTCTTTGATTGGAGTTTTTATCTCATGGTATAAAAAGTATTGTCGCAGTAGGAGGGCCAATGCAGATACATTGATCTTCAGTGGTAGTGCACCAAGCGGTGAATTACAAGGTGAGAAAACTTTCGAGAATTTACTACTGCTTGTTTCGTGTCTCTTAACACTTAGTATAGGTTCTATTTCTTTATGGTGGCTCTGAAGTTAGCTGCGAGCTGCGAGTGATAGTTTGCGCAGTATTCTCTGCGCCCCGCTGCGCTGATTCCCAAAATTGTGTTCTGCGCTGCTTATTAGATGTTCCGGGCAACTCGTAGCCAACTTCCGAGCCACCATAACGTTTGAATATAGCCAAACCTAGTTCACTAATAATTATAATTTCCTTCGCCTTTTCTTAACTATTTTAGGGTCGGCTTCCAGTCTAATCGGTGGAATACTAATACTGTATATAGAACGACTACCAAGTTTTGTAGCTATAAGGAAAAAGGGAAACAATAAAAACAAGAACGGATGAGTCAATGCCTTCCGTATATATGGAGATTTATTTCGAATGTGCGTACATAAATGATCGAATACAATTTCTATTAATATATTGCCCTTTGTATACTAACGTTGGTCATTTTGCTATCGGAAACAAATGAAGCTTGTTTTATGACATATTCATTGGCAGTGTTTAGTAAAGTAACTAACAATTATACTGGGTTTATTAAAGTAAGAAGAAGTAAAGTATTATCTAACTGTGCGGTAGTGATAGTGTGTGATAGTGAGGTATATCCCAAAATGTATTTGTTTTTAGTTTTGCTATAATTGTGTAGCTTTCTTTAGTCAAGAAACTGGTTATCAATTATAGTCATGGCATAGCATATTTTTGTTTTTTTTAAAACAACTGCTACCTAAAGTTAATAATGTCATCTAGTAGCTATTCATATAACAATTTCATAAAAAATAAAATAAAAATAATATTAATTCAAAGTGCGCGGCTTTTATACCAAATGAATTGTTGACAAACGAAAAGAAAACAATATTATAATATCGTGTCAGGTAAAATGACTATTACATTGTACCTACTCAATGTATTTTTGTTATGTAGCATCTGCGTCATGCCATTATGAAAAGATAATAACAACATTTAAGTATTACACACTGACCGAGAACGTAATCATTATGGTCTTTTCATCTATTTCATCTAGTAGAATATCTGTTATTGAAACAATTACAAAGAAATCGTGTCGTATTTTAATAAATCAATTGTTCAAATCAAGAGCATTGTTATAAGTAGGTACTTTTCAATAGCTACGTGTATGATGTTGACAACGTTAGAAATAGGTTGTCTGTCATACACTTCTCTGGAAATTTTGACTACAACAGTTGCCTGCTTCATTGCCTTTTCGCTCTCATTGATGGTCGCATTATTTCGGTTCACTATTTTTACGAATCAGCAAAGTGTGAACAAGATAAATGTTTCTTTATCTTTATCTAGATAGGTACTATTAATGTGCTACTACTGTTGGAAACCACAAAATAATTTCGATTGTTAAAAATAGTTCGTTTTAGTGAGTGAGTGTTGACTCCGTCCAACTTAATTCATCTTTAAATACAGTTCTCATTAACTGTTAGCGAAGTAGACACAATTTTAAACAACCGCGTAACACCGATTCGGTCGGGTTCCACAGATGGAAGAGTAGAGTGTCCTTTTAGGGATCTAGTGTCTCCAAAATAACCCACAAATTCTCATCGATCGATACATTCAATTGTTTAAACGTGTCCTTCTAATTAAACCTCTGTGTTTCAGGATGTTTCGTCTCATCCTCTGCCTTGCGGCCTTGACCGTGGCCCTGGCCTACAAGAACCCCCACTATGCTTCAGGCCGTACCACCATGGTCCATCTGTTTGAATGGAAGTGGGATGATATCGCGCTGGAGTGCGAGAGGTTCCTTGGACCCAGAGGATACGGTGGTATTCAGGTAAGAAAATGATAGATCTAAGAAAGTCATCACATAACTTAACGCCTATATTTGTCTGACGGGTTGGCCTGAAGTGTACCTTATGATACCCACATTTCGCCTTGAAACACATATTAAATAACTGTTTATTTTTCCATAACGATCACAATGTGCGATTTATCTTGACGCAAATTTCCTATGGATAGATGACTATAACAATAAAATTATTAGAAATTCAAAATGAAGTTTTAGTTCGATAAACAGCTATTCCATTTAAATTTACAATACAATGTAAGGAACAGCTGATTCTTGGTAAAATCTTAATTTACTTACATAGTGCATACAATTTCAGATGATCATAAAATGATAAAGAAGAAAATATTCATTGTGTAACAACAGTTACTTGCAAAATGTTTGATACTTACCTACATTTTTTAATTAATTGCGTATCCTTTATTAATTGGGCTGATTAACAAGTGAGATCGTATCTTTTAATGTGTTACACTTGGCACGTATTAATGAACTTAAAATTATCGCTTTGGCAATAATACTTGATCAATATTATCCGGTAGGTAGCTACCTACCGGATAATATTGATACGATTACGATAAGAGGCTTTTTAGTTTACATTTGGCACCAAATGCATCTAGAAATATCCATTACCCTTGGAATTAGTAATTTGCAACTTTGGTAGTTCTAGCCTCAACTATTGACACTAATTGGTCTGTTCTTTTACAAAACGACAAGATTGACTAAAAAAAGCGTGTAAAGCCCTTTTATTTGAACGATTCCAATTACGTCACTGATGTAATACTAATCAATGGTGTATTCAATAAGAACTAAACTTTCACACATACGGACGCAAAAAACGAGTTTATTTCATTCTAGCTTTTGCAAGCGGCATCACTCGTGTTAATTTAGGATTTGACAATCAATGCGGGTTGTATTGTGCTTGTAATAATCTATTTGAGAGGTTTTCTTTTTGACAATTTAATTAAAAAATTGTTTTCATGAACTCGATAGATGGCGTTGATCCGACTACGTTACTGGGTGCCAAAGCCAAAACGCTTAAAAAAACACATGTCACATACGCTCGTTGACTAACACTTTCGTTTGCGTAAGCTTCCGAATATAATCATTAGGTCCAAGTGATATTATGTGACGTTCTGTTCCCTGCAGTAACGTAGTCAGACCAGCGCCATCTATCCAGCGACTAGGGAAGAGTTGAAAAAGAAAATACCGCATTCAATCATGATTCGAAAGAAACTTGGCGCCATCTATTATGATAAGAATTTAATTCCTGTATTCCACGAGAAAAGTACTTTATTCAGGATAAAAGGTACCCTATGTACGTTTCTGTACACTTCACATCGTATAAATGCAAAATTTCAGGATGATCGGTTTAGTGCTTGAGGCGTGAAAAAGTAACAAACTTACTTTCGTAATTCAATTAGTATTAGGATGCATTCGTGACTTTAATGACGTCACCGGTCTCAAAAGGTACATTATGTATGTAGTTGTCCAGAAATAACCGATACACCTATTCTTTACAGATCTCCCCGCCCAATGAGAACCTGATTATCTGGTCGGCTAACCGACCATGGTGGGAACGCTACCAGCCCATCTCCTACCGCCTGGTCACCCGCTCCGGTAATGAACAGCAGTTCACTAACATGGTCCGCAGATGTAACACTGCTGGTGTGAGGTGAGTCAGGAAACAAATACAACACAATCATAGTGCATACAAAATAGTACAGAAACAACTGCTACGTTGATCTTTATGTCTTGATGTCTAATATCCACAAACCTTAACAAGTAATTCCATCTTTAACTTTAAACATGACATTTAAATGTTTCCTCTTCTACAGAATCTACGTTGACGCGATCATCAACCACATGACAGGCACATGGAATGAGAATACTGGTACTGGAGGCAGCACCGCTAACTTCGGCAACTGGCACTACCCCTCCGTTCCTTATGGCAGGAATGACTTCAACTGGCCCCAGTGCGTCATCTCTGGCAATGACTATGGCTGCTGCCCTGATAGGGTGAGTTTTATATTTATAACATAACATTGTCTCTTTTAGGACACTTGCAGTTTGCCATGTATGTTTACAGGAGTTAAAAAATGCAAACAATTGGCCACATAACCATCACAACCCTTATTCCCATCTCAGGTTGCTGCTGAAGAATTCAAATTATTAATAATTGTTGTATTAAAATACAACAATTCTATTTTGATACTTACATTAGTATTTGTTTATTTCATTGTTTTTTTTTTAAATATACATTTCTATGACCACAATAAAACTTTTAAAGGAAAGTATTGATTTGCTAAAGTAAACGTTAATCAAAAATCACGTCAGCCCTCCAACAGCCTAACAACTGTTGTAATAGCCTAACAACTCTTTCAGATTCTTTACGGCACCTACTTCTGGACTCAATATTTTAATGTAGGTACTCGTACTTATAAATGTTATTCCATAACTCTGCCTTTGTTAATCAGGTACGTAACTGCGAGCTTTCCGGTCTCAAAGACTTAAACCAAGGCACAGAATACGTACGTCAAATGATCGTGAACTACATGAACCATCTCATCGGCCTGGGTGTCGCTGGTTTCAGGTAAGATAATGATTTTATTCAATAGAAGAACTGTATAGGTTTCATCAGTTTATTTAATTTCAAGCCTATATTTTCATCTAAGTTGATAGTTTATTTTATCTGAAGGAGTTTTCTCAGTGAAGTCTGTCCTGCTTCTGATGCATTGAAAAAGCCATATTCCAGAAAAAAAACTTTTTTCCCACAGAATTGACGCAGCCAAACACATGTGGCCCGGAGACTTGCGCGTCATCTACGACCGTCTACACAACCTCAACACCGCCCACGGTTTCCCCTCCGGCGCTCGTCCTTACATCTACCAGGAAGTCATTGACCTTGGAGGCGAGGCCATCACCCGTGACGAATACACTCCTCTTGCTGCCGTCACAGAGTTCAAATTCGGATTGGAACTTAGCCGTGCCTTCAACCGCCAGAACCAACTCAGATGGCTCGTCAACTGGGGACCTGGCTGGGGTCTACTCGCTTCAGGCGATTCTCTCACCTTCATTGATAACCACGACAACCAAAGAGGCCACGGTGCTGGTGGAGCTATTCTGACTTACAAGCAGGCTAAGCAGTACAAGGGTGCTATTGCGTTCATGTTGGCCCATCCTTACGGTTGGCCTCAGCTGATGAGCAGTTTCGCTTTCACCAACACTGAGGCTGGTCCCCCAATGGACAACAGTGGCAACATCATCTCTGCTTCTATTAACTCTGTAAGTATAACTTCTACATTTTACAGTAAAAAAGATAAATTTAACGTTTATATGTTTAAATAGCCCAAATGATAGTTGTAAATCCTATTTAGTAACATCACAATTTCCGAGTCTTATCCTTCATTCTTTCTATTTTCTAGGATGGCTCCTGCGGAAACGGCTGGATCTGCGAGCACCGTTGGCGTCAAATCTTCAGCATGGTTGCCTTCAGAAACCGCGCCGGTAACACAGCTGTGTCCAACTGGTGGGACAATGGCAGCAACCAGATTGCTTTCTGCAGAGGAAACCAGGGCTTTGTTGCTTTCAACAACGACTACTGGGATCTGAACCAGACTCTTCAGGTTGGCTTCGAATAATTATTTAAAGATACTTTCGCCTGCATGTGGTTTTGTATTTTTGACTTTCAGCGCTGAGTTAAAGGTTGCAAATCCCACGGCGTGTTAATGTCAATCATCTATCATCCAAATTTTAAGATCTCCTTCAAATTGAACCTATTGGTATTGGTATATGTTTTTATGCTATTTTATTGATTTTTACAACAAAAGGCATATTATTGAACACTTTATTAAGTAAGCAGCTGATGTACTTTCTGCTATGGTAGAGGTGTAATATTTCACATTTTGAATTTATCGGGAAAATTGTTGGATTTCACAGTTAGCATCAACTTAATTAAAAACGTAATTTCTCCTTTGCACCGCAAATAACGGTAATAAAGTCCCCATCCTTAACAATACCAGTCAATTCATCAAAAACTAACATTTCCAAATTCACTTACAGACCTGCCTGCCCGCCGGTACCTACTGTGACGTCATCTCCGGTGAAAAGAGCGGCAGCTCTTGCACTGGTAAGCGCGTCACTGTCGGCAACGACGGACGTGCCAGCATCCAGCTTGGAGCCAACGAGTACGACATGGTGCTGGCCATCCACGCTGGAACTGAAGTGAGTTACTTGTGAATGGCGGTTGATTATAAGGGGAGCCGTAACACCATGGCATAACGTCTATAATCCCTGAAGAGTTTGGTTGTGTGCCTTTAGTACATCCACTTTAGTCCAGCTAAAACCCATGTAATACGAGGCTAGTTTAGGGGAGCCAATGCCAAATATTGGCATTACACCCTGATAGTGTCTTGAAATCCAAGTTATTCGAATTTGGAGTTAAAACTCCTTGTCAAAGGCAATTGAACATAAAAATGTAAGTTGAAAGTGAAGTTACTTCATATGATCCTAAACTTGTAATATTAAATAGTAAACTCTGAGATTGTCCCAACCAATGGAGCTTCGATATGGCAATGATGAACCAAAATACAGTTCACTCACTCAACTATGTTTCAAACTTCACCTAAGTTTGAAACATAGTTCAGTGAGTAATTTCAACATTATTATTTGTCAATTTTATATTCATATTGTTTTTCCTTTGTTTCAGTCGAGACTGTGAAAACCTTTCCGGATTGAGTCATTTCTGCCCGCATAGAACGATAGATTTTATTATTAAATCTACGTTGTCTTGATCTGTGATCTTTTTATTTTTATTTATAAGTCCATAGTTTTTAAGTAATAAAAAACCTAAAATTCAAATAATAAATGTTTGTATTTCACTATTCCTACAATACTTTTAAGAAGCTATCAAGATTTTCATATTCTGGAAACTTAAAAAAAAAATTGTAGGAGATGGTAAAACTAATAAGTTGTACCTACCTAAGTTTATTGTATCTTCAGTTACGTTTCGAAACTTAAACAAATATAAGACCAAATACAAATAATCAGACGGAACTCTACGAACAGAGAAGCGAGGTTGGTTTTGTTAACATGTGTGGTTTTTAACCGACTTCTATAAAAGGAGGAGTTCTCAATTCGGATGTTTCAACTTTTTTTTCTTTTTTTTTATGTTTGTTCGGGCATAACTCCGTCGCTTGCCAACCGATTTGAAAAATTCTTTTTTTGTTGGAAAGGGTATACTTCTCAAATAGTCCCATAGCCACCAAGTCGGGATCTGATGATGGAATCTTGGCGAAATCGAGAAAACTCTTCAAGTTTTATATGAAAACGTGTTGCGATTTTGGTATTTTCTACAACAAGTGAAGAATTTGCGTTTGATAAGAACCATTGTACTATCAGATTTGATGATGAAGCCAAGAGTCATGGAACTCCATAATGAGACGATGTACAGTAAGCGTTCATAAGCGCACAGGCACGCTAAGGATCGTATTGCTGTGAACGCACGGGCGAGCGTCCGTGCGGCTGTATGTGGTGTAAGCTGTCTCAATACAGTACCTACGCACACCACAGCCACAGAGTCGCCTACTGTCGCAAGTTGTCGCGAAGCTCTCCACGAAACATAAAGAAATATATTACCGGCTCTTTTGTTATACACGCAGCAAACGCATGATCGTATTTGCATTGGATAGCTAAATTTCGACCATATCACAGATAATATAATACTAGCGTACAGATACCCCATCCCATACAAAGAAACGTGACCGCCGTAACTACGTCATTTCTACGGGCTATTCAGGCAAATGTCTAAAGTGGCTGAGCCCGGCTTGTTTCACTAACTTCGGCTCTAGATGGAGCTACCAGCGTTGACTCGCCAGCTTGTGGGCCGCGACCAGTTTATTTTACACAAATTTACACCAATAGATGGCGTTAAAACCATACTCTACTTTTGTACTACCTCTAAAACTAAGGTAGCCCCGAACCTTGAAGCTTACGTCGTTAGTCACTCGGCAATCGACAATAATAAATTCACGTTCTTTCATGCCTACTTTGCGATAGCGCATGATTTCTTGTGCATGGTAATGGTACAGCTAGGTACATGTTTTTCGGCCGACTTAGTTATTTGTTATGTTCGGCGTCAAACGTCAACGCAAAATATTATAAATAACAAGTCGTTCAGTCAATTAGAATCATTCATAATATTGAAAGACGTAGCTCTTGAAATGATTATTTGTTTTTTTTATTTGTATGTTTTTTTTTTTTTTAATTAGATGACTTAAAGGGAGAGTTATTTTTTAACAGCGTCAGTTTCGAGTGTGTAGAAAACATTTTATTTTAATTACAAGCTGTTATTACTTAACTAAGTAGCAATATTTGTATGTTGTGTTGGTACCTACCTACATAAGTAGGTAAGTATTAGGGAATGCAATCTCGCGAGTTTAACGAGATTGCACTCGAGCTTACGTCTTATTCGAAGCGCGGACTGACACGGACGGAGGTGCGATCTGTCGGTTTAGTAGAAGACTGGTTGTTTCTTTCATTTGTTATTTTGATAGATACGTACGTCAAAGTTTACCACTTAGGTCCACGATCACCAAAAAGATAACGGTCTGATTATCTAAAAACAGCTGTCACTGTGACATGTTCCCATACTAAAATGTCTGTTAAACATTAGATATTTTTAGATAATCAGAGCGTCATCTTTTTGGTGAACATGAACCTTAAGAAGTTTGTTAAAAAAATATAGATAGAGACGTGAAACAATGCTTGATGCATATATTATGTCTACTAGCTGTTGCCAGCGGTTTCTCCCGCTAGAACTCGAAAATTGGAAAGGAACATAAAATCGGGATAAAACTATCCTATGTGTTAATCCAAGTTATACTCTATTTGTGTACCAAATTTCATCTAAATCCGTCCAGTAGTTTTTGAGTGACAGAGTAATAAACATCCATCCAAACTAACTTTCACGTTTATAATATTTAGTAGGATTGTCTTATCTTATAATACTTATAATGTTTTTTTTTTTAATTTATTCAAACATTGTGATTATTTGCAAAAAAACACACAAAACTGCCAATCTCGCGAGATATCGCGGTATTGTTATTCATAAACGAGAGATTTTGCATTCTCTAGTAAGTATACTTAACGGCTCGGATCTTGAGCTCTAGACGACCGAGTGGGGATGACCTTCCGCATTGCACAGACTAGATGCCAGTACATCAACTTACCCCAATCTGTCAAATTTTCCTAATCGAAAATGAACCTTCTTCTTTACTTGCTGGCGTCTGTACGCTCGCGCCCATAGAAAAACACGTAAGCAAGCGCTCAAGATCCGTGCCGATTGATAGGTAAGTACCTAAAGTCTTTCCATTCTACTATTATCCAACCACTTGCTGGCGTTCGATTGAACTGAATGTTGGACTGAGACAACAACAATTTTATGAGTAAGTAGGTACCTAAGTTTCGAGTCGCTTAATTTACCTACTTTTATCAGTTTCATTTGAATTGCGTTTTGTGCTACAAGAAGAAGCATCTAAGGCCGCGTTCCGAGATAGGCTGTAATCGATTTGAGCGTCCATAAACCCGTTCCGTATTACCGTGAGCGCGATATCGATGTTCCTTGAATCGTTATAGGTGACGTCATGACACGCACCACCATGCGATTACACCGACCCTGCGCCAAATAAATATCACCATGAGCGCTGTCAAATGACCTAATGACAGATCTTAGCTGTCATAATCGTGAAAACTAAATCGGAACGCAAAATATTAATGTGAGCGCTGTGAGTGATTATTTCGTATATCGGAATGCACCCTAACTTAGTCCAAGCTTAAACCATGGAACCAGTTTTTTTTTTATTATGAGCAATAATCCGATGACAATAGTCCTTAATACAAAATTGACCACCTCACCTCAGAGTCGGTTCAGTCGTGATTGTGTAAAATACATACAATAAACTGGATCGAAGATTTGCGTGCCGATTATAAATAATAATTATTAAAATATATAATGAATATAATAGAAATCGGATTTTTTGGACGTGTACATTACACGCGTGTGCGCGGTTTGCAATGTATATGTCACCGTTGAATTGTGAAACACGTTAGATTGTAAAATAACTAGAGAGATTGTAAACTCTCAAAATATTGTCAAACGAACATGCGTGCTATAAAACGCATTATTTTTCGTAAAATGCATGCGATGGTAGTCAACTCACGTCAACTCAGGTCACTATAAACGACTATATCGACTCGGGATTCCAGTTTCATCAAGCGATGTGAAAAGATTTTATCGTTGATTTCATTTTAGATTTTCTTCTTATGTAAGTAATGTTTCTGGTATGGCTTCAAGGTCCAAAATTGTAATTTGAGAGCGCAGAATTGCAGATAAATGTCTAAATATATTTTGTTTTATGTTATGATATATTTGCATTTCATAAATATTCCTAGATATGTGTTATGTATAGATATTGAGCTGTGTAGTAAAACTCAGAAAATGAAAACAGCGCCATCTATTGGTAGAAATAAACATAACATGAGTTCATCAGATTCACAACGTAGTACAAATTCTATTCACCAGAGGCAAAACAATAATTTTACTTAGTAAAATCATGGAATTGGGAACTAGGAGCCCATTATTCCTTTTTTTATGTTAAGGGGATTTTTTTAAACAAGTAAATGCTTTTTCCACAGTAAAATTTAAACAGATAAACAAGCTTGAAATACAAATCGATACATATAACGCCATCTATTGAGATTTTTTTGAACTATTTTTTCTTTCTTCGCAATGAGCATATTTACCAGGCGTTGATAGCTGTTTAGGTTAAGCAGTGGATTCACGATCAACCGATTCAATCCCATTTACATAAAATGGCTTTTTTAATTTTTTTTTGTAACCACTTTAATTAATATTTGTATTTTATGCAAAAACTATTTACTTAGGTATTTCTTTTTATAAGGATTTAAATATAAGTTAATAACCCATCATAACTATTTATGTGATTGTGTAATATTTTTTCGGTGTTGGAAGGTGGAAAAAAAAGTCGTGCTGACAGATAACAACAATTGTTTTATTCGTTTCATTTATTCATATAATTAACAACTTTATTGAGATTTGTAACGTCACATTCCTACCTAGATATAAGAAGTTCTCTTGTAACCGTTCATAGGATTTTTTTGTGTATCTGTATACCCACTTTGAAGTCATTTTTTAATAACATAACAAGGATATTCTAATCACACAAATATAATTGTTGATACCCACTTCTATCTATCGGTATTCAACAGAGCTTACTAAAAACTAATACATAATTTAGACTTCGTGAACATGTTTTTTATGTGACGTCACAATAAATGTAACTCATATTGAGGTTATAGTTTAAGTGTTCATTTTCCCGAAGAAAAGATGATTGAAACTAAACCTCAATTTAGGAATTATTCTATATTATATTATATAATTATTATTATAGACGTTTTACAAAATGTTTAGTAAAAACACTAAACATTTTGTAAAACGTCTAATTAAAACTAGAACATTAGGGATTAATATTTTGTATAACCCCCATTATTTTCAATGCAGTCAAGTAGACGTATGCGCATGGACCCCACAATGTTTCAACATATTTCGGTTCTTCTTAAATTTTCGCACACCTTTATGCAATGGGTTGTTAATTGTGTTATACACCTCTCATCTCGTGTATCCCACCTAGATGCACTATCAAAGGGCACTCATTCATCCATAATTCGACCTGAGTCTGTATTAGGGATTACATTTCTATCGGACCAGCGACTGTTATCCTTGCGCCATAAATGAAGTCTGCCCTTTTGACTTGATGTATGATGTACACTTGAAATATAGCTGTTTAGCTAAATCGTGCATTTGTAACAAAAACGGCCGTTTATGTTTTGAATGCACGATTAAGCTAAACAGCTATATTTCAAGTGTTGATAAGGTGTTATACAATTACGTTATTGCCTTTTCCACAGTAATAATAGAACATATTTTGTATTTTTGATTCTATTTACGAGTTATGACATTTTTTCGATTGGCGGCGCTAGTGGACTGTAAGAGGGCTCTTAAACCAACCTAATTCACGTTCGCGTAAGGTTGACCACCACACGTTGACTAACCCTCTTCATAACGTCACACAACTCTCGTCTATAACAGTTCTGTTTGTGAATCACTCGCCAGGCCAACTCAATTCTAATTCATCATACTACTCCAAAACCAGATCTAAAGAGCCAAAAATATACAAAATCAGTATTTTTAGAACATTATCGCACACAATACGTACGGTGAAAGCCAACAATCGAATTGGTTTAACTAATAAATCACTGGGAAGTCAATCACCACCTACGAAGTCTGCATTACCCGTATAAACAAGGTGTTGGTCGGTTATAAATCGGTTATTTTCACAAACACACTGACAGCATCCTAAAACAATATTGAGTAGCGAATGTTAAAAATATGATGCTACAAATATGATGGCGCATATGATGCATAATAGAAGGAGAAGCTCGTGGCTAAATAACATCAGCCACTCGGGTCGATCTTTAGGTTAAGCCATGCTTGCCTAGGTTGGTCTGTCGCTCCATGTAAAATACTGGTATTCAGCTGCATTCGGTTAGACTGGAAGCCGACCCCAACATAGTTGGGAAAAGGCTAGTTTAACTAACATATGATGCATAATATTAGCTACACGGATTGGTCTGCCCTGGATGGATGACTAATCAATACATGCAGAGTTATATCCGTGCGTCGGCAAGGATGTTAAGCCATTGGTTCAGGCTGACAACCAGTTTTACCAAGGGGTACCTACGGAATCGGACAAAGTCTAGATGACGATGTTAAGCCATTGGTTCAGGCTGACAACCAGTTTCACCAAGGGGTACGGAATCGGACAAAGTCTAGATGACGATGAGTATCATTGATGCAGTAGATCAGGATTAGAACCACCGCTGGACTGCATTTGTGTATTGCGCGAGTACGCTTCCAACCGTCTTCGCTCCGCTAACTCGCCTCGCTACTACTTGTGGCCTGGGGGACACCCTACTTTCTATCTTCGTACCATCGCGTCCTTAAAACAAGCTCAGGTACTACACTCCTGCTAGAAGTACTGACGACGTGCTTTTTGACAACCAGCGAAATTGTTTTTACTTCAAACAATTTCTTTGTTATTTGTTTTCTCCGCAGTCAGCAGGTTTACGGAACCCTTACTTAACATTCCGTGCAATATAAGATCACTGCCTGAATATCTTCATCTACAAATAGGTATCTTGGCACTGTGATAATTGAAGGCAGTAAATCTTTTGTTTGTGTTCAAGTCTTGTATCCTCTTCCCATAGAGGTATTCTAATTTCACACTTCACTACACTCTAATTTTGCTTACTAAAATGAGACATATGTTTGTTTCTGGCGGTAGCAGTGACGAATATAAATCATCAATTTATACAATTTACACAAACACGTCTTTATGCCTTTGTCTGTGCTTCGTTTATAGCATTATTATTCTCCGCTTCATTTCGCTCATTATAAAATAATTGCGAGCAGTATGTGCTTACACCTCCGTTAATGAGAAACCTAGATCCTAAATTAAACCATGTCCATAAGCGTAAAGTGCAGAAATAATTAGACTTGAAGGGAATCTGTCTGTGAAAATGTCAAGAGATTTCTCACAATACCGCGTGTACCAGAAAGGTGTGGTTTATTTCAAGGTATTCAGACAATCAAACTGATCAGGTTTCATTGGGATCACCATCGAAATCGAATGTGGATTTGTTAATGTCTCATACATTTGGATCGAGTATTGAAGATTTGTACTAAACAGTTGATATTTTTTCATGATTTCGATTATGGCCCCTTAGAGAAAGCTGTTCTATTTGATGGTCTGGATATCAACCTGAAAAATGACCATACTTTTCTGGTACAAACTGTTTATGAACCACACAACATTCAAGCGATTATGCGCCGGATGTTGGCTAAAAACTTTAACGTAGCTTCACTATGGTTAGGTATATAGGATTATCCGGACAAGTGTTATTTGGGAGCTTTAGGTAGAGATACTATCCACTATAATCTTAGAATATCAAGATATCTACTCTGAATAGTCTCTATTTACATTGATATCCACAAAATTTTATGATATGCAAGAAGTTACTTCAACGGGAACGTTCACTGAATCTTTTGGGCATGATTTTCCTTTTAAAATATTTAGATTTTTCTGCTAAACTTTGGCTTATGTTTAACTTACCACCAGATATAGTAACAAATAGCAGACAAAAATAGTAAATGATCACCAAAATGAAACTCGCATTTTAATGTAAAATTATAACCAAAGTTTTAACACTTTGCTATCCTATTTAAGTAAAATGACTCCAAGTAAATCATGAGTAACCCAAAAATAGTAAATGATCACCAAAATTAAACCAACATTTTAAAGTAAAATTATAACCAAAGTTTTTAAATTCTGCTATCCTATTTAAGCAAAACGAGTCCAAATAAATCATTCTTATCCCAAAAGTAGTAAATGATCACCAAAATTATACCAGCGTTTGAAGATAAAATTATAATAAAAGTTTTTACATCTTGCTATCCTGTTTAAGTAAACTGACTCCAAACAAAATCATTATTTTTATGTGCCATAATAATTATTAGACATAATATTTAAATGGCATAACAAGTATTACACAAACTTATTTATTCTGTGCATGGTTTTATTTTCTGTGCATGGTTGATGGTGGGCTAGGTCGACGGAGCCCCGCTTCGCGGGGCTCCTACTTCTGTGTGGTTTATAAAAAAATAACCACGAAGGGGATGGCGGGGTCTATTCGCTCGCTTTGCTCGCTCACACGACCCCGCCATCCCCTTCTAACCTAACCTGTCCGAGTCGGGGTGCCCTAAAGTCCCAATTGCAACCAATTTCTCTTGATATAAACAACCGTTACACACCCAATGTCGATGGCAAATTATGTTATGGCATATCATAATTGTGGCATGTGATAATTAGGGCATGTGATAATTAGGGCTTACAATTATTATGACAAACGATGTTATGGTAAGTGACTTTATGGGAAACAATGATTCTGGCACGTGACTAATATGGCAAATGAGAGTAGGGCAAATGAGTATTATGTCGTATGATATTATGGCTGTTGACTATTATGGCAAATGATATTAGGGCAAATAAAATTCGGGTAAACGGCGGTATACCCTGGGGATCGTGTCCGGGCGAGCGCAGCGGCGGCGGCGTTTGCGGTGCGGTGCGGGAGGGGATTGCAACCCGGAGACATAACTATCATAATACTTTATTTGATAATATGCCTACATTTTATGGCAATCACAGTGATTTATTTAGGCAAAAATAATACATTAATTTGGTCGTCAAGATTTGGTGATCATTTACTAAATTTGGTGGTCGAATACAATTTAAAGTGGAGTCGTGACTAAAATAGCTGGTACTATTGTATTTTTAGACTTTATTTTTCTGGTGTTAGGTAGATATTTTTGGTTACAAAACTAAGGGTATCAAAGCATTTTATGGTGGTCATTATATTTATCCCCCTAAACTTTCTTAACTACAGTCGAAGTTGGCCAAATATGTCTCAATTGACGAATATTTATTTAAGGCACATTTACTTCTTTTGTCATTTCAGATTGTAAGAAGTAGCACACAAGTTTCTTCTGTTAGCTAAATCTCTCTCCTTCGTATGCTTATTAAAATTTAGCTTTAGTTCCTTTTCCATTTTCTCTTCAAATTAGCCAAACTCCAGTGTTAAAAAACTTGTAACAATCCACATTTGAAAAACAAACCCGCAACAAAAACTTACGACATCGGTCGTATAAGCTTGTCCAGTACCAAGTTTCAGCAAAGTTATACCCATAAAATAAGTTTTGTTCAAACGTCCCAGACATTTGGACACTTCAGAGACCACCAAGGGAGATCGGCTGAAACGTGAACAAGTTGTGAAAAGAACGATTGTTAGTTGAATGTCCGTGGCGTGTCCGACATGACTCGAATTTGTTGAATTTGGGAGACGTTTCACGCTTATAGGGTTAGTCAGATTCGGGGCTGTGGTACTGTTCGAAAGAGATACGAGTATCATGGCCCTTGTGACTGTTCCTAAATTACCCTAGGCTGATAAAATTTTCATTTTTCCTAAATCATGCTATTTATTAGTATTTATGGTCAGCTTCCCCCTTAGGGGAAGGAGCAGCGCCCCTCCTCCGCGCAAGCTCTGTAGGTTTCGACCTTTGACTGGATGGCCTCCCACTGACTAGATGGACTGAATTCCAAATATGAGGGATTTGTCTTAGCCCTGTCCCTTCCTTAGAGGCTAGGGGACTGGGATGGGACACAAGGTGAAGTTAATATTGGAATTCACTGTTATATATATACATGAATAATATCAAATCTAATGAGGCAAAACGCCAATAAAGTATGAAGCTAATAAAACAAGAGGACGCAAAGATATAATATATGCTAGAAGTCTGGTAAGGAATCGTTACGCTTGTGCTTAAGAAACTATTAATTAGTTCGTTACGTTACTTTATCAGATTCCAAAAGTAGATGCCGCTTGCAAACGCAAACGGGCCCATGTACAAGTACATAGATTCGTTTTACAACGTTTGCCCGGCGTACGTGTATTGTTAGACCTAAGCGCATTGTCCTACTAAGGACACTGCTACGAACTCCAACAACACACGTTCCCTAAGCACTTTCTAACATGTCATTTCCAATCCTAAGACTTGGGTTGTGAGGCCAATGCCATTGAAGAAGACAGGTTTTCATTATCTTTTCTTACACGCGTACTCTCGTTGATAAACACCCTTACGGCCGTCTACCCCATTTATTAGATCAATTTACACAAGCGCATCGTAGACTCAGTCTGTAGCAGAATAAATTGCAATGTTACTGTTGAACGCCGAAATGGTCATATGTTTCGTCATTTCTTGTCCCTCTAATCTTCCCCAAGTAGAGTTTGTGTGTTTCGCTAAATTGTGACGATTCAGAGATACGGCCTACAAGAACGGCCTGGGTTTGTTTTAACGAGACACAGTCCCTAGCGTTCCTTAGAACGTAGCTATCAATTTAGGTTGTGATACTTCGTGAATCCTACCCCACTCCCAGGGACACACGCCACCAGTTCCAGAGCAATTTTCTGAGCTAGACTTTTACAGGAAGCAGTATTCATCAGCAGCGTTTGATTGACTTGTAACACAAGTACAAGTTAGTATTATAATACTAAACATTATAATCTGTTTTAGTCCATTTGTGGATGTTATGGTGCTGTCACTACTGAACAATATACTTTGTTCTAACCAAAATGCGAACATTACGATTCGGCCTTCCATTTGTCAGTTAGAAGTCGATAGTCGTCAATAGTCGATTGTATTTGGGTACAATGTACATGTTGTATGTACGTTGTAGAGTGTAAGCGGTAGGCTTTCTTCGTCTCCCTAGATCAAACGCAGCATATGAATATTTGCTCAGGTACGGGTTAGGAAGTGGACACATAATATACATGAGATAATAATATACATTATGATGACGTGATGCAATCGCTCCGTCATGCTGCAATAAGTGAATACTGTCAGCCCTTCCACGCTACAGTACAACTGCAATTTAAGCGAGGATTTAATTATAGTTAACACTTACCACGTGTTCTTTAAAGATGGTCAGTCTTCAACTAACTTACTGAATACTGTAGTTTCGCCTTCGCCGCAGTCTGGCTCCTTTCACGTAACAACACTCACTTTTACTAGACTTAATATGACTACTAATATTTTAGCTTATAAAATATTATTCGTCCTCGGGGAGTTGATGCGCATCTTAATACCGAAACTATGCTAACTTCCCGAGTCTAACCTAGGACGTCCTAGTGCTTTTACTATTTTAGACCGGTCTATCCCGCGAACTCAGCCAGGCCTCTCCATGCGTCTAAGGCCATCTCTCGCTCACCTCGATTAATCTAAACAGACCTTTCCATCCGACTATTATAAACTTTTACAAACATTATCACACTTTCGCGGCCACACACTCAGACATAGACTCCCAGTATTTTCTACGTCTCCTAGCTTAACTCCTAGCTTATCGTCTCCACCCTCTAGCGGTCTCCAACCGACTGTCTTCAGCCTACCTGCTTCTAGCCCGCGTCCCCCGCCATTCTCGCAATTCCCACGCTTCACTCGCTGGTGCCCTTTTTTGTGTACCAACGTCTCGATTGTTCTGAGTATCGCTTTCAATTGTTTTAAGTGATGTCCGGGTTTTTACCCAAGGACCAGAGTTTATTACAAACACGTGTGCTTATCTATTATGAGTCGCTCGTAGAAATAGGATATTTTTAAGTTTCTAAAGAATCATTTGAGAAGCTTGTCAGCCATACCCATTAAAATAAGGGATTTATGAGCTTGAAAGTTTTTACGTTTTGTCCTTCAATGCCAAATGTAGAAAGTTAATAGCTTTGTAAGTGTTTGGCTCCGTGTGTTGATTTTAAAATAAATATTAAGAAAGTATTTGCTTAATAATTGTATCGACCAGTCACATTCCCCCCTCTGAAAATCAGACGCCTGACGCAGTACAGCGTATGATCTTTCACAATAGGAAAATCTGTGCCGTTCCATGTAATACTAGAATTCATAAGCACATCTAGCTGATAAGCTAGCCTAATCAGATTACTATCAGATTACTATATTTTCCAGCTGGAACACTAATGTTTTAAGACACATTGTCTGCTATTATAATTTTGTTTAGTTTCGCAGCAGCATCTTTATCGACACATAATTCCTGAACTTGAACTTATTCAACCTCAAAATACTCTTGTCATTTACCACGTTTCTGGTAATTCCAGAAGACCTGTGCATGCTAATAATTTAGTTTTACATACCAGAGTCTCATAAAAGAGTATTCGTGCTATAGAGCGACGCTACCTGCGGTGCTCCCTCGTTCTAAACTCAGCCTTATACAGCTGCCGCTGGACAGAGGCCTCTCCCAATGCACCTTAATGCTTAGCCAGCTGTCAGCTGTTCGTAGTCGTATCCAGGAGTAGCTGAAATAGTCCGCACATAGACATATTAGACTTTATTCCAATTAGTCGCCCCCCTCCGATTTTAAGAGGAAAGAGCAGTTCTGAAATCCAACTATAGTTGGAAGGCTGTATCAGAAAATCAATGCTATCTATTCTTAATTAATTATCATTTGCTCTTTGTTATGTTGAATAAAAGTCCATCTACCATTTAAATCGTAATACATTTCGTGCACCTTGAGTAAACAAATAAGGTTCTTGACCTTAACTTTGAAATGTAGATAGGTACTCTAGGACATCAAAGTAGTTATGGGCTCATTAGCTCGTAACCGCATTACACAACTCAGTTTTGTAATGTTCACACTTGGTTATTGAAATATCATGTGCAAGAACTTTATCTATCAGGCACCAATATTGGAACTGCTTAGGAAGGTTTATGTAGTCATGTAGCTCAAAAATATAATACAGTTATAGTAGTGATAACAAAGTAATACCACGTGACTAGGGTTAACTATAGTGTCCATTAAAAGTGAAACTTAGCTTCGTAACTGGAGCCGTGCTATAGCTGCCGTTGAAGTCAGCCGATGTCAGCTGAATTTGATCAAACTTTAACCCGTACGCAACGCACCAGTAAAGTCTAGTGACAGCCATGCGAAGATTGAAATATCCTGGAATTTGAAATAAATCCACACGAGTATTCGTCCAATTATATGACATACGTTACGACATTGGAAAGTTTTAGATTAACTCTCCATGACGTTATTGTAACTCTTGAAAATAAACTCTCATTTTCTAAACGTTATGCTTCTTAGTACCTAAGCACTATTAATATATACTCATACCATTCTACTCAGTACCATTCATCCTTATACCAATACAAACCTTTCAATTTTATAGTAAACAATTGTATTTCAATTTCAATTGAAATCTGTCCGTGTATTATTAACACACGATACTTGCATTAACAGGGAGTCGAACCCATAATTACTGTCGCACTGGAACACAAACAAGTCTTATAAATCGTTACCTACACTTAAATCTAGGTACATCACATCATCCATATTTAGTACATGGGAACTGAACCCACTAACCGTGACACAGGAATTTAATTACTTATCAACTATTGCGCCAGGTGGGAATCGAACCCAAAATCCATGACAATGGAATACAGGTTTATATTTTTGTATTGACTAATACATCATGCGGGAATTGAACCCGCTACCAGTGGTTGAAGGATTCAATCACGACAACTAAACCATTATCGTAACATCTGTTATTTATTGTAGCCGTTGTAAGCTCTAGCTGCGCCGTCTATCACAATTCCTAGAACCATAAAATTACGTTGTGTTTTTATTGTAGTAACCCATCCATTGTTCTTTCTCGTTGCACTGAAGTGAATCAGTACATTTAATGACGAGAATCCTGGTCACGGCACCACATGTGACTGTTCCTAAATTACCCTAGGCTGATAAAATTTTCATTTTTCCTAAATCATGCTATTTATTAGTATTTATGGTCAGCTTCCCCCTTAGGGGAAGGAGCAGCGCCCCTCCTCCGCGCAAGCTCTGTAGGTTTCGACCTTTGACTGGATGGCCTCCCACTGACTAGATGGACTGAATTCCAAATATGAGGGATTTGTCTTAGCCCTGTCCCTTCCTTAGAGGCTAGGGGACTGGGATGGGACACAAGGTGAAGTTAATATTGGAATTCACTGTTATATATATACATGAATAATATCAAATCTAATGAGGCAAAACGCCAATAAAGTATGAAGCTAATAAAACAAGAGGACGCAAAGATATAATATATGCTAGAAGTCTGGTAAGGAATCGTTACGCTTGTGCTTAAGAAACTATTAATTAGTTCGTTACGTTACTTTATCAGATTCCAAAAGTAGATGCCGCTTGCAAACGCAAACGGGCCCATGTACAAGTACATAGATTCGTTTTACAACGTTTGCCCGGCGTACGTGTATTGTTAGACCTAAGCGCATTGTCCTACTAAGGACACTGCTACGAACTCCAACAACACACGTTCCCTAAGCACTTTCTAACATGTCTTTTCCAATCCTAAGACTTGGGTTGTGAGGCCAATGCCATTGAAGAAGACAGGTTTTCATTATCTTTTCTTACACGCGTACTCTCGTTGATAAACACCCTTACGGCCGTCTACCCCATTTATTAGATCAATTTACACAAGCGCATCGTAGACTCAGTCTGTAGCAGAATAAATTGCAATGTTACTGTTGAACGCCGAAATGGTCATATGTTTCGTCATTTCTTGTCCCTCTAATCTTCCCCAAGTAGAGTTTGTGTGTTTCGCTAAATTGTGACGATTCAGAGATACGGCCTACAAGAACGGCCTGGGTTTGTTTTAACGAGACACAGTCCCTAGCGTTCCTTAGAACGTAGCTATCAATTTAGGTTGT
Organism: Xestia c-nigrum; assembly: GCA_916618015.1. Taxonomy (NCBI): domain Eukaryota; kingdom Metazoa; phylum Arthropoda; class Insecta; order Lepidoptera; family Noctuidae; genus Xestia; species Xestia c-nigrum. The sequence goes on along the minus strand of OU745258.1, from coordinate 8,955,058 downwards.
GATACTTCGTGAATCCTACCCCACTCCCAGGGACACACGCCACCAGTTCCAGAGCAATTTTCTGAGCTAGACTTTTACAGGAAGCAGTATTCATCAGCAGCGTTTGATTGACTTGTAACACAAGTACAAGTTAGTATTATAATACTAAACATTATAATCTGTTTTAGTCCATTTGTGGATGTTATGGTGCTGTCACTACTGAACAATATACTTTGTTCTAACCAAAATGCGAACATTACGATTCGGCCTTCCATTTGTCAGTTAGAAGTCGATAGTCGTCAATAGTCGATTGTATTTGGGTACAATGTACATGTTGTATGTACGTTGTAGAGTGTAAGCGGTAGGCTTTCTTCGTCTCCCTAGATCAAACGCAGCATATGAATATTTGCTCAGGTACGGGTTAGGAAGTGGACACATAATATACATGAGATAATAATATACATTATGATGACGTGATGCAATCGCTCCGTCATGCTGCAATAAGTGAATACTGTCAGCCCTTCCACGCTACAGTACAACTGCAATTTAAGCGAGGATTTAATTATAGTTAACACTTACCACGTGTTCTTTAAAGATGGTCAGTCTTCAACTAACTTACTGAATACTGTAGTTTCGCCTTCGCCGCAGTCTGGCTCCTTTCACGTAACAACACTCACTTTTACTAGACTTAATATGACTACTAATATTTTAGCTTATAAAATATTATTCGTCCTCGGGGAGTTGATGCGCATCTTAATACCGAAACTATGCTAACTTCCCGAGTCTAACCTAGGACGTCCTAGTGCTTTTACTATTTTAGACCGGTCTATCCCGCGAACTCAGCCAGGCCTCTCCATGCGTCTAAGGCCATCTCTCGCTCACCTCGATTAATCTAAACAGACCTTTCCATCCGACTATTATAAACTTTTACAAACATTATCACACTTTCGCGGCCACACACTCAGACATAGACTCCCAGTATTTTCTACGTCTCCTAGCTTAACTCCTAGCTTATCGTCTCCACCCTCTAGCGGTCTCCAACCGACTGTCTTCAGCCTACCTGCTTCTAGCCCGCGTCCCCCGCCATTCTCGCAATTCCCACGCTTCACTCGCTGGTGCCCTTTTTTGTGTACCAACGTCTCGATTGTTCTGAGTATCGCTTTCAATTGTTTTAAGTGATGTCCGGGTTTTTACCCAAGGACCAGAGTTTATTACAAACACGTGTGCTTATCTATTATGAGTCGCTCGTAGAAATAGGATATTTTTAAGTTTCTAAAGAATCATTTGAGAAGCTTGTCAGCCATACCCATTAAAATAAGGGATTTATGAGCTTGAAAGTTTTTACGTTTTGTCCTTCAATGCCAAATGTAGAAAGTTAATAGCTTTGTAAGTGTTTGGCTCCGTGTGTTGATTTTAAAATAAATATTAAGAAAGTATTTGCTTAATAATTGTATCGACCAGTCACACCCTGGAACATAAAGGACGAGGAAGAAACAAGGATGGGTTTAAGTCAGTAAAAGTCTGACACTCCCTCCCGCTCCGCCCAGAGTGGGAGAAGTTATTTGATGATTTTCCATCCGAAAAATAGGGTTACTCAGATGCAGTTTCGATTCGTAGGATTTTAAATGTTTTGATATTATTGTGCTTTCTTAATTATTTTTTACATAAAACTATGAGCCTGATGGTGACCTCAATCACTGAAAGAATCCAGAGAAAAACAATCCTAGCCTGATGTATTCCCATCATCTACATAAGAAGTCAAATAGATGTTAATCTGCTGATGATTTGAATAATCTTGTGTAAGGGACAACTTAAACCCCACTCTCGTAACCCTTCTTCATGTAAAAAATGAATGAGTTCAGGTCGGGAAATAGGAGGTCATCGGTGAAACAATAATGGGCATACGAATCTTATTATTTTTATTAACGTGCCGAATAAGCTACTACGCCGCCGAAGCCAAACAATTGCTTTTCAACTCTCTCGGTGTTTTTGTTTTCTCCGACCAATCAGTCAGTTTATATTATATCCCAGTTAATACCGGGGTAAACAAACTCATCGCGAAGCCGTCAACCAAGTATTATGTACCTACATCAAACAAAGTAACTTTACGCAAAAATTATTGTTGGGAAATTTTAACTTTTTGAACTTTTATTTTTGGGGTGAAAATAATGTTTCGTGGTAGAACTCAATGTAACGCACTTAAAACACTGTGCTGATAGTACGTGGGTCGTCGAGGTGATCAAAATAAAATCTTACAACAAAAACTTGTACTTAAGAGCCCTCTTACAGTCCACTAGCGCCGCCAATCGAAAAAATGTCATAACTCGTAAATAGAATCAAAAATACAAAATGTGGTCTATTATTACTGTAGAAAAGGCAATAACGTAATTTTATAACACATTGTCAACACTTAAAATATAGCTGTTTAGCTAAATCGTGCATTTGTGACAAAAACGGCCGTTTATGTGTTGAAAAATGTGTTATAAAATTACGTTATTGCCTTTTCTACAGTAATAATAGACCACATTTTGTATTTTTGATTCTATTTACGAGTTATGACATTTTTTCGATTGGCGGCGCTAGTGGACTGTAAAAGGCCTCTTAAATAAAAACTTGTTAAAAAATTTGGAACTTTGATAAAAATATCTCCGTAACTAGAAGGTTCCCAGGTGTGGTGTAGAACAAAAAAAGTATCGCAATGACGGGGGAACAAGTGCCTTTCGGATTCGTTAAGAGGTTTTCACACCCTTTATATCAAATATAGAAATAAGAGAAAAGCTCAAATAAGAGCCCGCCCACTCTTCACAATGTCCACACTTTTTAGGCATGCGTTAAACGGAAACGACACGACGAAACGACATAATGAATAGTAAGTATCTAAAGACTTTAGTTTAGTTCGCGGATCTATTTATATACTAAAAGCTAATTATTTACTATTACATAAATCTACTGAAGCCGGCCCCAACATAGTCGGGTTGGAAAAGGCTAGGCAGATGAGGATGATATAAACTGAACTGAACATTAGCAATTTTACAAGGGGTGAAAGCAGAATTTCATTAAAATAAACTACTTTTATTATAGGATAAACTACGTTAATTAGATTGGGGCACCTCATATAAAATTGTTTATATTCATAGGTATTTTCGTCCCTACATCATCGTTTACGTACATTTTTCTAATTTTAAACTTAACCTTTTATATTTTATGGTTTAAAATGATTTGGAGAAATTGTACAGTTTGTGGTAACTTGATGTGTTGTCGATTGTACATCCGAGCTTCTATAGTTAGAAGCTCGGATGTACAATCGACACCGTAATGGCTGTAAATTGCTCTCGTCCACAGAGGAGTTTCAGCATGTAATGGGTGGTGGTCATCCATCCACGGGCTGACCTCGGCAAAACTAGCTTAACCTGCAATCCGTATGGTTATTATTCCTAAGCCACCAAGCTCATGTATCTCCAAATCATCCTCTAAAATACAAATCACCGAACAAATTTCATCACAATCATGTTTTATTCGTTTAGTTTTAAGGCGATTACATGAGCTAAAGGCGAGTTTTATAATTACTAAAAGTATATGATTCACTACTATAAACAAGACTCAAAAAATATATGATATTCTTCAGGATATATGCTAGCATGACACTGTTTTGAAAACATAATACAATTAATTAGGCTCGATAAAAAGAAATCACGAACTTATCTCTAAAAATATCTTTCAAACAATAAAAAAACCTACTAATATGCATGCGATCATTCTGATTTTTTGGCAAATAATTCTACAAGCAATATTATAGCATGATACTGTTTCAGTTTTTTAATCCAATCAATAGTTTTTTTGTAAATCGATCAAAACCACAAATTTCGCTCTATTTGGCCCACAGTGGCTGACGTAACAACCACTTTGTAGTGCAAGGTGATTAGAACTTTATTCTAGCAGCATTTCAAACGAAGTTTAAACCACCACAAATACAGTTGCTAATTTAACTAGTCTAAGCGCCTTAAACAATTTCCCTGTAAAATTTTGCCCTCGTTTTCTAGCAGATGTTATTACGTAGAAGCTTCAGATAATACGCATAGCCTATAACGCACTGCTGGGAGACAGACATGCCCCTTCTGCATGTAAGGAAGTCGGTGAAAAAGCTTAAATTGATTGGAGGTTTTTGAATATTTGATTCTGCTAACGTTTCTTCTTTATATCGGGTGGGTAATGACTAACCTGGTGTCGCAGGCCTCTGATTTGGCTTGACATGCCGTCGACAAATATCGTCTCAGACTAGTTCGGTTTTCTTACGATGTTTTCCTTCATCGATGCAAGTGATAATTACATAACAATATTTATTACGTATGTACATGAATCTACACAAAAAATATAGGTCGTGGGTTTGAACTCAACACTAACGACTTGGCAGTCCGACACCATTAGGCTGTATCCCCAAACCTATTATTTATCTGTAGGCAAACTGTTAGCGGCTGATTGAGGTTGCGGCGTATCGGTATAGTACGCCCTTCCCTGTATATGAAATGGAGTGTCCACAGTTTGCTAGTTTTGCGCTCACTTTACGTAGTTTGCAGCGTTATGTGCACCGACTGTCGCAGTGAGTGGTCGACTCACAGCAAATCCTGCTTGCGACTCACGAAAATTGATCTGAGTATGCAGCTAACTCAAATGTCAGTTCTCCACAAAATTGCGGCTCACTCATTTAATAAATTATTTATCTATCTATCTATTTATCTCATTCGGCTGTTAACAGTTTGCCTACTGGGGACACAGCCTGATATCACTGCTGCAAACGTGATATTGCCATTACTTCTAATAAACCTTGGCCGACTCGGCTAAAGCATTGGCTTTTTCTTAGAACAAATTAATTACTATCTATTGATTCGACCAAAACCTACTTCGAGGCAATGTAATTATATCGACTTATTGTTGTATCAAAATGTTATTTGTAGCTCTTACTGATGGCTGTTTTTTCACCTTTCTGATATCGATTATAGTATTCACATTGTGTAAGCGACCTTAAACACTTGCAGTTTACCGTGGAGGCGGCTAAAAGCGCGGCTAGCCGCTTTTCCAGTTTAATATGCAATCGCTTGTGATTGCACGCACTTTAGTAAATGTCTGCTGAGAGGAGCTCGTGGCTAAATAATAGCAGCCACTCGGGCCGATCTTGCCTAGGTTGTTCTGTGGACGTGTGACCACCCTTACATACCGAGTTTCTTCCGTGCCTTGGAAAGCACGTTAATACCGCTACAGCATAAACACTCGCGCGTGCCCTCCACGCCAAGCCACAATTTCATCTACTATTTTGTCACGTATTTGTGTCGTTTGGCGTGCAGGGCACGCGCTTGCTTGTCACGTACATGTGACAATGGCGTCCCAAAGGTTAAGCTATTGGTCCCGGCTGCAATTTGTCCTGTAAATCTTTGGCAGTCGTTACAGATAGTTCGTAGCTCAAAAAGTCTGACAACCAGTCTTACGAAGTGGTATCGTATTACTCAGTAATAACTGGGTTGTCAACAGGGTTGTAGGCAGTACTGACCAATTGGTACAACCACATTCCGCAAGTTATCTATATCTACTTAATATTCTAAAGTAGAAGAGTTTGTTTGTTTGTTTGGTTGAACGCGCTCATTTCAGGAACTAATAGAAAAAATATTTTTGTGTTGGATAGTCCATTTATCGAGGAAGGCTTTAGGCTTACATCATATAACATCACGCTATGACCATTAGGAGCGGAACAAGAATGAAAAATGTTGTAAAAACGGTGATTTTTTTTCCTTTCGTTTTTCTCTTTTATGTGACGCAGACGAAGTAGCGTGGGCTAGTGGCAGCTAGTGTTTAAATAAGATGTAATAGGGTGCGAGCCTACTGCCATCAATCGGGCGCAAATCCAGACTCCGTGGCTGCTACTGAGAAATTCCTGATGGAAAAATCCAATAACACTTGTACAAGACCTAGGAATCGAACCAAGGAGCTCATGCTCAGCTGTCAACAATGAAACCTAGATTAAAAAAAAATTTTCTGTTATCACATTGTGAGAAAACGAGGAAAGTTTAATCAAGGTACCAGGGTAGCGATTCTTGTTCAATCCATGGTCCGGAGCTAGACGGAATGGGAAGCCGTCACCTCCTTCTGCGAAGCAGTCATGCTAGCGAAGGAGGTGGCGGAACGCGAGAGGAAGAGAGCCTCTCTTCCCAGCCGCCGCGGGAGACGCACCGAGCGTCGGGGGCGACGTGTTGGCTACCGGCCACCGTAGACGCGGGCCTGTGGATGGTGGGCAATGAGCTAGCTAGCCGTTTGTCCGTCTTATGACGACAGGCCGGGTCGACGGCGCGTTCGTGTTCCACGCGCTCCTCAAAGAGATGTCAGAGGGGCCCGCAAGCCGGGGTTGCGGGCCTATTCGAAAGAGATACCGCGGCCCCGGAACATAAAGGGCGAGGAAGGAACATGGATGGGTTTTAGTCAGTAAAAGTCTGACACTCCCTCCCGCTCCGCCCAGAGTGGGAAAAGTTATTTGATGATTTCCCATCCAAAAAAAAAGACTACTACTGTACTGATACGGTTGATATTCTTAAGGCACTGTCTGATGAAACACCTCAATAACACTGTACGACTATGTCAGAGTCACTGATGGGGCCACACCATCCTTAAAAGTCGAGCCCTTGACCACTTGAACAACAAGACAAGACAGTTATCAAATAATTGTTTTCATCAATTTATTTTTGAAGAAGTAGCCAATATATATATAAGCTTCATAAAAATAATAAACTTTAGTTCTGCCTCGAGTTAGTCGAGAAGAAAATGTTCCTTCACTAATTTTGTTTGCCACTCAACTCAGCTAGAGTTTGTTGTGAAACTTATTTCTCTTCATTACTTTGAGCTGTTACAGCACATTTTACCGTCCAGAGTAGTGATATTTACTGTGACTGGGTCACTGAGGGGAGTGGGTTATTGATTCATTGCATTTGTGGAGCATCTGATTGGTTTTTTAAATGTAGGAAACTATGATTAAAAGTGAAATAATGATTTACTTTATTCATCATTCTCTTGCTCAATTTATTTGGAGTCAGCGGAACATGTCTGCTTCGTACATACTTCTCTATTATTCGTTACCTCAATCATTTCAATTCAAACTGGTTTGATTAAGGGCTCCTAGGCACACTTTTTTTATTCTTTGTCTCTAATGCGCATGTATCAATGTCATGCATACTGTTAGTTTCGTGGTTACTGAAATGCTAATTTTCGTTGTTATGTAATTAGAATTGTAAGTGATTGTGCTGTGGGTGTGCTATTATAAATAATTAAATAAATTTTACTGGTGGCAATTTACAGATGTTTTTATTAATTTCTACCAGATGGAAAGGGCAAATAAGCAGGCGGCCAACATGCCATCATACGCTATCATAAATATGCATGAGTACGAAACCATAGAAAAAACGAAACTGCAGAAATGTTGTTATAATAGTAATGCATTCTGGCACCACAAGATTTAGCTGAAACAAATGTTAGATTTAGCAGGTGCATTACTGATGTATCTCCAGTATATCTCATTAACCTAATTATTCCATTTATGCATTCCATCCAAACCGGAACACGAAACAGCTTTTAGGCAGTGAAACACATAGATGGTAGGGAGATAGAAATTCTCCTCACAACTATCACAACGAACTGTTCTGCTATTCAATTCGTTGAACGAGGTAGGTATCTTCAATCATTATTTCAGCCCAGAATTAGCCACTGCTGGGTATAGGGCCCTCCCCATTTTTCCCCTTGTGCCTTGCGTGATGTCCCTTATTCAGGGGCCCAATCTTACTATTTTTATAAATTCGTCATTCCAACACGATTCCATTCCCATCACATTGTCATTTTGCTTAAGTTCGTAATCTGCTAATTCTCAATGGTAAAATTCCTAATAAAATTGTGTTTTAATGACATTGTCGTATTGCCATTGTTATAAACCCTTACTACAAATGACCACTTTGGCAGTATCTCTCGCGCAAACTATTCAGTTTAGAAAAAAAATTAGAAACCTCAATTCGTTTTCGGTTTTAATTTTAAAAAGAAAAAATAATAAAGTTTCGGAAAAAAGTGGCTGTGACATACAGATGAACAGACAGACATGACGAATCCATAATGGTTGGTTACTTGGTAACCATTTAAGCGTCGGTGTCCCTTCCTTGTATAATCTGTGGAATATAATGACCGCATCTATAAAGTGTATAAAACACACAACAGTACCTTTGTCCGGGCATCAAACATCAGAATCTGCCTACACACACATTTTCACGCACCGCTGAAAAAGGGTTAAACCAATGATCCGATGCAAAAATCAGAATGTCACCCGCTTGTACAATAATTTCGTAAAGCGCGAAATCGAACTCTATTTCTTAGGCTGTAAAGTTCTTGAATATCGGACTTTTGGGTAATTAGCATAAATAAAGCTTCTAAGGTGATTGTGGAAATAACCGTCATTAGTTGCTTTGTTTTATCGTTGCGGGTTCAAAATACAAGAATCATTCTATACCCGGCTATTTTATGTTAACCAAGTAGATATGTCGCAGCCAAATCGTTGAACACGCCGAATTGCATAACGGCAACGTTTTACAATCCAGCGCGCCATTATGTAATACGGCGAGATGTACGGATTGGCTACGACAGATACCTAGGTTGGTTTGGTCTATGACATGATGATTCAATCTATTCATAGACGTATTTGAAAGAGTTCAACCGTTATTTTAATTTTATTTAATTTTTACTTTGCCAGCCTGAGAAATGTCAAGCCAATGGGTGGCATAAAAATTTTGACTCCAGGTTATGCACTAACTACACAAAGAAGAAGAATATTGAATGTACAGAATGTGTGTATAACGATTTGTTTATGGGTACGTTTACATTGCACCCTGTATTAATGTGGCGATACTTAAACGTTGGTTCTTAGTAAAGCCCGTAATAAACTTTGTTACATTGCAATCTATCTGCATTGCCAATGTGCGGTCAATTCGCGGCTATTTGGGCAGTAAAACAATCAATTATGGGTGCTGTGGAATTATTTATTGACCGCGGGAGCTGACCGCGTTATAGTGAGGCGTTTGTGGCCGGCCTCGGCCCGGATACAGACAATGCTGATTAGATACCGCAAGCTTGATTAGATAATGAGTTTAAGGGCTTGACGAAGATTGCAGTCCGTAGGCTTTCAGTTTTTGTTAAAACCTCAAATAGACTGGCTAAAATGACATTCTAACACCGATAAATCCAATGAATTCAACCAATTACATACACAAAAAAACAGGTTTTCTTGTTACGGTAGAGCATGTTATGATTACTTCTTCTTTTTAGATTACCCTGACTAAATATATAACAGTTCAACTGTTTTTCCATATAAAAGGCTTTCAGTCTTAACTTACGCTCATTCTGAAATCTTATTTGGTCAACTTTAGCGGAAGACAAAAAAAAGCTAAGGTAAAAAAATGCCGAGAGGATGATCAGAAGTTTTAAGAGCAAGAATAGTAACTTTGAGGGAAGAAGGATAAACCACGACAAAAATAACACACAGAGTTGCTATATCCCAATCCTGAGTCGCAACCACGTTGCAGAGGTACCACGGGATGGATAATTTAGCACATTCAATTGTTGTTTAAGTTTGTTTAAACAGTATTTTTCTGTTACAATTGCATTATGTTTTATTACTAATTTTTTTAAATAAAAATAGTTAAATTTTTAATTTAAAACAAGGTATTTCTATTTAACGAAAACACACAACAAAGATTTTTTCTTGATATAGTTCAATTTAAAAAAAAATATCAGCTATGCTAGTGATCACAAACTTTTTTTGATGTGTGGACATAGGCCTTCCAAGTTGCGCGACAATTATCTAGCTCTCTGTTTTTTACATTCAGTCTGACCTGGCCATCTTTTTAAGGTCGTAGGTACATCTAGCATAAGGGCATCCAACGTTACACTCGCCAATACGCGATTATGATGATCATAAGTTAAAAACTATACCATAGATCAGTAAGTTTACCACAGTCCAATTTTTGTTTGTATTTTAGTAACAATGGTGCTTAAGTTAATAGGATAAGTTAGCATTGTTAGTATTTTCCATTTAATTATTTAATCAAGTAATGTGAATTGTGTCGGCCCAGGACTGACCCACTAGTTTGGCGCCTTCAGTAGCGTCACTCAGTTCCCGTAATGAACAAATAACAGAACACGCAAGACACGATATTATTAAGTACCCCGTCATTTGTGGAACAGTACCATATTTGCACTCAAATTTACTTTTTATTCAGACTGATGCTGATGATGCCCCCACCCAGTGTTTCTGGAAAGTAGTCCGGTCTGACAGTGATTAGGTACTTTCAAAATGGTATTGTCACATGTTACCGTGCTCGTGCTTTAGTACATAGTTATCACTATTAATGTTTATATCAATGCTATTGGATCTAGTTGAAGAATACGAACCAAATCATCGAAATCGATTGTCTTGGCCCTCAGGTCCTGTTAGTGACCAATGGTCGATATTTCGAACAGACGATCTAGAATCTCAAAATGCAATGCCAGATTGACATATCCACCAAAAGGTAAACAAGTACTATGATTTTGTTACTGTCTCTCTCAGCTAGCTTTCTTCTAGAGTAAATCTTTGAAAATAATGCGCAGCAGTCTTGCAGGGACTGCGATAGAAGTTTGAAATCTATATTATCTGCTACGGACTGTGCCCTGCGGACACCAAATAGGTGCTACGCCGTAGCGGATCGGCTACGAGTGCTACGAAGCGTTAGGTGACGGTCACGAGAGTTCTATGATATTTGTTCACCCAAAAAGTGTTCAAAGCGCTTAAAATAGTTTTACTTCAAACAGGCCTTTCTAGCTTTCTTATTTAAAAACTTCTTCTTCTCTTCACACAGTCCCCCGAGAGGTAGGCACTACTTGTCAATAACTAAATGCAGGCAAATGCAGGATAATTAGGGGTAGATCAATTTGTCTGCTCATGAACTCTCATTTGCAATAACTTCAGTTTATCCGAGATCATGGTGCTTGCAACAATAAAGAAACACATATCTCAAATCAAAATAAACAGTTAAGATGGTAAGGTAGATCTAAAACATGATTTTCGTCGGTGCCTTGTCAGCTTTCTAAAATTATACAATCTGCGTCTGTCAAAATTACATAGATTACTTGAAGTACCTATTCTACCGGTAAGGCACATCGGAACTTACCGAAGAGGTAAAACTAAGTCATCATTAATATATACCACGTTCCTTGTGCTGCTAAAATTCCCGCAACCAACGTTACGTTAGCACAGTGAGCGGAACAACAAGCATATAAGCGGATGTTTGTAAATCAACACTCAATGTTTGTGTTACTTGGAACAGTTGGAACTTAGCGTAATTTGCACGGGAAATGCCTGAAGGGCGTATTATTATGGACACGCCATAAGTACACACGGTATATGGTATGTACGGCTCAGTCATACCTACCTCTAGATATATAGGTTAGATGTTTTTAATATGTCTAGTTTTCTTTAACTTAAAATTATTGAAAAGTCTCATAAGCTTTGATCTTATTAATTGAAACTGCCTTGTTGGTATAGCGCTCGTATCTACTGAACATGATACCGTTTTTTTCCGACATCGGCCCTTGCGTATACCCCTTCCTCATTTCCTTATGCTGACATCTCTTTGAGGCGACCGTGGAACACGAACGCTCCGTCGACATGGCCTGTCGTTATAAGACGGACGGACGGCGAGCTAGGCCATAGTTTACCGTCCACAGGCCTGCGCTTACGGTGGAGCGTCTCCCACGACGGCCTGGAGGAGAGGTTCTCTCCCTCTCGCATTCTGTCACCTCCTTCACTAGCATGACTGCTTCGCAGAAGGAGGTGACGGCTTCCCATTCCGTCTCGCTGCGGATTGAACAAGGGTCGACGTGAGAGGTCGTCGCCGCCGATTGCCGTTAGAGCATGATGCCCTGAGTTTGATTCCCATGTCGGACAAATTGTTATTGGGTTTTCTATCAGGAATTCTTCAGTAGTAGCCGTGGAGTTTCCATTTTTTTTAAATCAAGTAAATTATTTTCAATAGATTGAACTTAGGTTTAGATAAGTAGTGTGTACTTATTTGGCTTAGGGCTAAATTTTTCAATCATTAGATATCTTTTATCTAAAGAATAAAGATGACTTCTTGGCAGAGTTTCCATACAAAAACTGCCAAAATGTCAAAGTTATTCGTCGGATAAAAGTTAACTGGCGATTGAAAAACCGGCCCCTAAGTAAGTGGTGTCAAACGTCAATCAATACGAGAGGACGCAAAAAACCACAAATAAACAATGGGTGGTATTTAATACTTTAACTGTAAATCCCCTTTTCTCAATCAAAATATTCGAAATTATCACCAAAAATACCGAATTGCACACTAAAGAAGAACAGGCAAAAAAAACCCAGACCCGACAGAAAAGTAACATACCTCAGTTTTTTTGTTATTATTTATATAATCATATTATATAGTTTTTATATTCGAAATCAATGGCTAACACCAAAATATTGCCTTATGTTTTTGTTCAGGCTTTACACTAAAAAAGTACTAAATGCCTACGTATCTACACAATTCGTAAATATGTAACTAAATGACGTAGAAAAGTAAGTAGTTATAATACATCCCGTATTAAAAAAAAAAAAATGAAAAAAAAAAAAATTAAAAAAAATATATTTTAATTTAAGTTATTTTTTTTTTTTTAGTCAGTAAGAGTATGACACGCCCTCTCGCTCCACCCAAGGGCGAGAGATGTCATTAGATGATTTTAAAACACCTTAAAAAAAAAAGTCCTAAGTTGAATGTTGTACTAGGAGTTCAAAAATTATATAATACAGCTGTATCTCCAGGTCTCCTGGATACATCCCATAACTATTTATCGTCATTTAGTTACATACATTACGAATTGTGTAGATAAGTAGGCATTTTGTATTTTTTTAGTGTTAACCCTGAACAAAAACATAAGGCTATATTTTGGTGTTAGCCATTGATTTCGAATATAAAAACTATATAATATGATTATATAAATAATAACAAAAAAACTGAGATATGTGACCTTTCTGTCGGATCTGGGTTTTTTTTGTATGGGACGTGACCGTTCTTCTTTGCTCAACAAATTAATCAATTATACTACAGGGTGTATTTCACCTCATCACAAAGCCGTTAACCAAGCATTCTGTATATCAAACTAAGTAACTTTCCGCAAAAAATATTGTAGGGAAACAACTTTTTTTTTTGAGGTTATAAATCATGTTTTGTGGTATAACTCAATGTTACGCACTCAAAACATTATGCGGATGGATGGATTGAATAGTACGGAGGTCGTAGAGATATTTAAAGTAAAAACCATGCGATAAAAAGTGGTATTTAAAAAAAAACTTGTAAAAATCTTGCAACTTTGACCCCCTATATCTCCGTAACTAGGAGGTTCCCAGGTATAGTGCAGAACAAAAAAATGATCAGAATGACGAGGAGAACAAGTGCCTTTCGTATTCGTTAAGAGGTGGTTTACACCCTTTATACTGTTAGATCTTTAAAGCTTAACTATTTTACTGAATGACTATGCACCATTCCTGAGAAATACCGATTAATATAACATAACCTTAAAACACTTTATAGTCCCCCTAAAAAGCGTAGTCGACGGAGCCCCGCTTCGCGGGGCCCCTATTTCCGAGTGCAGGGTTTAAAGGAACCTAACTAACCTAACGGGGGGGTGCCCCAAGTCCCAATTATGGGGGCAGAGATACTTCCGTATGTTCAGTTGACAATAATTCGAGACATTACAATATCGCGAGAAAAAAATTTGTGTGCAAATCAGTATTTTTGTTTTACGGTGAGTAATATTGTTTCAAAATGTGTATACCTGTGGTTTCAGCTAGATTTTTGTTGTAAATTAGATAAAAAAAGAAATGAGATTTTGATGTATTTTAAACATTTTTTAGTACAACATGTTTAGGTAATCAAGTAGTTAATTTGTAGTACAGTCATTTATTTGATATGCAGTAGGTTATTAGTGGAGAAATTTTGTTTGCTTAAATTTCTTAATAGAGGTGCAGTAAAAAATTCCCCATAAACAATGACAAACGTTCTAAAAGAGACTGAATGTGTTGACAATTCGGTGCATAGTTCTTTACCCCATACCTGCGGTTCTATATCTATATCAAGGTGAGTGAACTTTGAGTGTTTACTTACAAATGCTAAACTACGATGCTAAAATTACGCGTCTCCGCGGCAAAATCGCGGACGCACGGAAAATTGTGCGTGAATGACATTTTGTTTCAGATAAAATTGATGTTTAATTTATGTTCGTTGAGTGTGTAAAAGACACTCGATTGTGAGAAACTAGCTCAAAAATGGTACTTAAAAACGTCAGGGTGGCGGCTCTGACTTTGTAGATATAATGAAGAATGTCAAGGAACGTTTATAAAACTACGTTTAGGTTACAAACAAAAACAGATCTGAGCAAAACAATAGTATAGTTTTCTCCTTTGACGTGTAGTTAATGCCTAACCCGGTGTCAGAGTTTTTAGTATAGTTTAGTCGACGTATTATCTACATGAAAAGCTCAATCCACCACTAGTTTATTATCAAACCGCCCCAAATTCAGTAAAAGAAATTACTACAGTTACCACAGTACAGAGAACGGAACCCTTTCCACACCATAAAACAATATCCATCACAATTCCATTCAATAAAAGAAATGTTTGCACTTTAAAGTCAACCACGGAGTTTACACATCGTACGTCGTACGTCTGAAACCGCCCTTAGTACGTTTCGGTCCCGCATTTCAGTAGTACGTATTTCAGTTCACTCGGCGACTCCCAGCTCACCGGCCGTCTGTGTTCCCGCGTCACTCGAACACGGCGTAAATTTTTAATTCCCGAATAAAAACGAAGGCGTAAAATACCGAAACTTCTTACTTTTTTTTCGATACATTCGTGTAGTGATGTGGTAAAATAAATGGATGATATACACAAATGTGGACATTTTGTTAAGATTTTTTGGTTTGGCTGTGTTGAATAAGTTTTTTGAAGTGAACGCGTGTAGGGACGTACGGGCGGTCGTCCTGAAAATTATTTCGAGAGGTAAGTGCTTTATTTTGTTTGTGTTTATTTTGTGACGTGTTTACATTGTCTTTAGATTCCAATTCAAATAAACAGCGCGGCACTCTTAATTTAAATGAAATAAATATATCGATACTAGTGCGTAAATATAATTTTAATATAATTTTAACCACATAATTTAACTATCTTATACGCTTACATTTATATAGAATTTCACATGTTAACGATGAATTTTTAATAGGAAAATCAGATTTTCCCGTTACTTACTTAACTTCTCCTAATTTTACTTCCCTCAAAACCGACTTTCTTTTTATGGTCATGTTGATTTTTTTATGCTAAATCTAAACTACATAATATATTATTATGAATATTAGAAATTCACAGATATCTTAAAGAGACTGCTTGCGACGCGTTAGCGTAGGTAGTCCTATATGCTTTGGTAACCCGCGTAGAAATACTGTAATCAACCCGCTAATTAAAAGTTTAAAGTTTATATAATTAACATTGAACAAGAATAAACATATGTGCGTAATTATAACCATAGAAATGAAAGCTCTACTAAGGATTTTGATGACTTGATCTCAGCAATATTACCTACTCGTAAGATCAAAATAATGGTATTACCTGTACCCATGTCGTAAGATTGAAACGTTTCCAAAAGATTTCAATCTCCTTCAGACATATGAGAGTTATCGAGCACCTATAAAAACTTCATAATTATTCGCCTAATAGGTATTAAGCAAGAGTTCCTCCACTTTAAAAATGTTTCGGCTTTCGAGCCAAGTTTTCCTTTAATTAGAAACTCCAAGGCAATAAATAAATAAATAAATCATTAGAGCACGCCATATTATGCTATAGTAACTTAAAAATCATTACCCGATAATTGATATGACGGGCGACTAGGTACATATACGAAATAATGAGACAAATGAACAATACAAAATTTGTGACAGCTGTCAGTTCTCATAGGTACATTTATTCGGCCAGCACTCTCTCCATTTTGTTTTAAATTTTTAATGTCTGTAAATACACGTTTTGGGTTCTTTCGAAGCCAAAAATGGAACCCTTTTAGTTCGTATTTTGTTTTTTAACTAACTTATGTACAGTTATGAAATTGTACACTTGAATTATCTAAAAATTAGAACATTGAAAAATGTAGCCCTTTGTTTTAAACTCTGAATTATAAAAAGCCCTTTCATTTAATAAAAATATTGATGCTTACCTCAATGAAGTCTTAAAAATCTGAAGAATATGATAATATTATATTGAAAAAAAAATGTTAATAACTCATATTTATGTTAGTGAAGCGGCGCCAAAGTATTGCCGTTTTTATAACTATTCCCGGGAACTAAAGTACCTTTAATGGTTTCAGCTGGTAATTATATAGACGCCTGAGACTCTAGGACGAACGCGAAATATAAACGTACCTAATGAAATACTTACTCTTTTCCTCGTTTCGCATAATCGCTTATTTACTTAGCTTTATGACTTGAGAGTTTATTTTAAACGGTCAGTAAGTTGAGAGACGTAGATGTTTGGTTAAATAGAAGTAATCTATTATCCCACTGCTGGACAAAAGCCTCCCCCATACCTTTCTAGGTACTTTCATGATCCAATTTTTCTTTTAATATTTTTACATTGTTTTTGTTGTAGTGGCGTTCAGTCTGAAACGTTTATACAGGATGGAAAGAACACCGACGTGAAAGCGCTTATCAGTACATTATTATCATTCTGAGCCCCCTCACTACTCCACTACGAAATTTTACACGCGGTTTCGAAAACCCTACGCCCGCGACTTCGTCCGCGAAAATTGTAATAGCTCGGCTAATTTGCATGCTATCAATATAATTTATAGCCTATGTAACTCGGTAAACATGCGCTTTTCTAATGGGTCAAAAAGTTTTGTAAATCAGTTGAGTCGTGCTTGAATTAAATCATAACAAAACAAACAAAAAACATGCGGAGCAATTTTTGCCAATAGAAGTGAAACCTTGCACTCGCTATTAGTACTATAAAGCGTTGGGTGACGGTCACGCGATTTTCATGATTTTTGTGCCGAACGCGCCTGAAGAAGTATTAACTAGAAAAAAAATCTTCCCTCTAAGTATATAACTTTGTGTCGATTAAGAATCAGCTGTTCCATACATTTTGATCGTGTAGGTATTGCTCTTATGTGTAACAGACAGATTTTTTTGAGATTTTTCAGAATGTTGAAGGTCTTGAATACCCTGTTCCACCCTGTATAAATAAGTACAGTATAAAGCCGGTTTTCAATACAATCAAAGTCGTTAGCAGCTTAAAATACTCGCTTTGTAAACAATACATATTTCACATTATTTCATTAGCATAAACAGAGTTTCTTGAAATTCGTAAAGCTGGCATAAATAATCTCATTGCTTTCAAAATAATATCCCGACACGCTGCTAATTTCAACGCATTATAAATTAATTTTCTACGTTGATAATACGTTTTCAATAATATCCGTTTCTGTTACATATTTTAGCACACCGCTTTTCATCTTCATTGTTAGTTAAGAACGATGTTTCGTTAGGGTGTGTCATATATGCTATAATGACAGATAGTAATATTTTCACTTGAAATAACGTTCAAATCATATAATTTTCATATTCTATAAAAACAAATTTCAAGTGATCTAATGTTACATGTCATGTATACTTCTTTTACTCTAATAACATTTAGTATAACGTTCATTTCAAATAATTTTCAGTTTGTATAATGCGGTTTTAATATAACGTTTAGTTGACCTAATTTTCATAATATAATAATTTAATTGGTAATTATGTGTTTGAGACGTTTAGGGTTGAAATACTAGAGCCATGGGGTCCGAGTGCTCACTTAGTATTTCGAAAAATCGCCAAACGGTTGGTCGACTCTTCACGTGACCAGTGGGCGGGCCTATTTAATGGGCAAAGAATCAGCATTGCCATCCAACGTGGCAATGCTGCCAGCCTTCTGGGCACTTTTACTGTTGGCAGCCATGTGCACGAAAAATTTTGAATACGAAGTAGTTCGTTTCAAATTAAATTAAACGTTACTGTAGATTTTAAATAGTATACTAACTAAATATTATACTAACTCAATATTAGTTCAAATGTGCATTAAGGAAATGTAGGTAAACCATATAAAATAGAGGTAAACTGAAATTATATCAATAATTCTAAATAATAACTTTTGTTATTATATCAAATGGTACGCACCCGTTTTGTTACCTACTAGTATAAATCCGTAAGATATACTGAAGGTGTTATTATGAAAGTTTTTATGCTACATTTCCTGTCAAAAACACAGACAGTTTTCAGAAGGAGGAAAAATTTTTTATCTACCCAAATATCATAAACCCTCTCTAATGCGTTCAAAAACCATAGGCAATGACCAGCATTACCAACCAGCAGAAATAAACGGAACTGTAATGAACTCATAACCTGCTGAAAACAGTAGGTTATGAGTTTAAATTTGGAACAGGTGTCAAATTCAAGTGAGTGTGCTATTCTAGTACCCATCTACATTAAATCAGATATCGATACGAAACCCCAATTCAGTATGATTTTAATTATAAATCGCACGACACACAGTGTTTCGTCTAGTACAAGCTAGCGGGACAAAATTCATGACGTAATTTCCAGGAATTCGTGATAACAACTTGTAAACAACCCTTCCCAGGTAAGGAATTCCAAGAAATCATTTGTTTGTTACTTCAACAATTAATTTTGTAGAGGGGTTAAAGGTAATTTTAAAGTAAGTGCAATTTGCATTTGTAAATTAGTTGCATTTTTAGCACACTTGTGACACCATCTTAAATAATTGATATTAAAGTGAAACGATTTTCTTGTGATGGATTCTACTATTGAAGGTATGTACTTACTATTTTGACTTGTTTTTAAAATAATACATGTACTTCTTTGCTGTAATTAGAGTTTATAAGAATGTTGAAATATTCCCACATATTTTTCCTTAACTTCAAACTTTAAAGGGTTGCAACTTTTTTTATCCCAATGTATCCAGCTAGATTCTTCTGTATGTTATAATTGCAACATTCAAGCGTAGGTTACTTTATTTTTTGGCTCCCGAAACCGCCCGTAGATAAAGTAATTTATTTTTTTTCAGAACGAGCCATAACTATGACAAAATTGGAGTTTTTCGAAGAATGGTTAAAACATAACAAAACTGAAAGAACAAGTCGCATTTTTGATCATTTATGTGTACAACATAATCTACTAGATGCTTCTGAAGATTCACTGAGGAAACTCAAGATGAAAATTTCGAGCCTATCGTCAAAATTAAACGAAAAGTGGTCATCTTCTAAGTGTACTAAGGATGCATTTCTCACTAAACATAAAAATTGGTTAGAAGGATGCGGAATCGAAATGTTAGTGTGTGTGAATAAGCCGTGCCCTTCAACATCATCGGGGGTTCGGTCTGTAGGACGACCCCACAAAACCTTTGATGAGTCATCAACAAAAACAAAAAGACGGAGAGTAGACGATCTTTTAGAATCGCGAAGTGCAAATGAACTAATTACTGCAGCAGAATTAGCAACACGGAAAGAAGGGCATCGAAGTGTTGCCAAACAAATTCGAAGTGTCGCGGTCGGCGAAAATTAAAAAAAAAATAAGTGCTCTGAAGCGAGTAGGCGACTGAGTCCAGACGAAGCTTTAGCTTATTATGTAGACTCTAAATCTACTTCTCACTCGTACAAACAGACGAGAAAATGGTCAATGAAAGCGGGACATCAAGTGTATCCATCCTTCTATAGCCTTGGTAAGTCCAAAGCTTCTTGTTGTCCTTCTGACGAACATATTTCTGTGACTGAATCTCGAGCTGAGATTAAACTTCAGGCGATTTTAGATAAAACGGCTGAACGATTAGTTGAAGCTCAGTCGAAAGTCATTAGAAGTGTGTTACCTCGTTCATATTATACATTAATAAGCAAATGGGGTTGTGATGGCAGTTCGGGGCATAGTACATATAAGCAGAGATTTGAAAACATCAACGCTACAGACGAATTTCTGTTTGTGTACTCATTTGTCCCCCTGAGACTACTTGACGGCGAAACTGTTATTTGGCAAAATCCACGACCTTCTTCTACCTTATATTGTCGTCCTATTAAATTCATTTTTGGCAAGGAGACAAATGAGCTAACAAAAGAAGAAACCACTAAAATTTTGAATCAAATAAGTCAGCTTCTTCCTACTTTATGTAACGTTGATGGAACTCAGATCTCTGTTAAACACGATTTGTTGTTGACCATGACTGACGGCAAAGTATGTAATGCTTTAACAGACACGCGTTCAACACAAAAGTGTTATATTTGTGGTGCCACTCCATCTACTATGAACGAGGAGTCAAAGGACTATCCCAGCAACCAAGAACGCTTTGGATTTGGTTTATCTACTTTACATGCATGGATCCGCACTTTTGAACGTTTACTTCATATTAGCTATCGTTTACAAATAAAAAAGTGGCAAGTTAGAGAGAACAACGATAAAGCTATTGTGAAGCAACGCTCACAAGAGATCCAAAAAGCGTTTAAAGAGCGCATGGGCCTTATTGTGGATAAACCAAAACCTGGGTATGGCAATTCGAACGATGGAAACACAGCACGTAGATTTTTTTCTAATGCAGAATTAAGCAGTGAAATTACAGGATTAGACGTAAGTCTTATTCGAAGATTTCATGTAATTTTAAGAACTTTGTCATCGGGATATGACATTAACTTTTTAGAATTCGAAAAGTATTGTGGTGAAACAAGAAAATTATAATATCTTGATCTGTATTCGTGGTACTCAATGCCCGTTACTGTGCATAAAATTCTTGTACACAGTGCAGAAGTCATTAAATCTTGCCTTCTTCCTATTGGCCAGCTTTCCGAAGAAGCCCAAGAAGCAAGAAATAAAGACTGTCGTAGATTTCGGGAACGACATATCAGAAAACGATCACGCTGTGCCACGAATACGGATCTTCTGAGAATGCTTTTGATTACGTCCGATCCTGTAATAAACACATTCAGAGAATTACCGCGAAAAAAATTAACTACGTTACCACCAGAAGTTCTGCAGTTGATTGTCCCACCTTCATTACCATCCCAATCAACATCAGTTCGCGAATTTAGTGAGGGGGATTATTCATTATCGGAAGATTCTAGCGAATTGGAGAGTGGTGATGAGGAATCTTCTGATGATGAGTATTAGATTCAACTTGGTAGATTTTTCTTTTATTGTTAATTTAATATGTTTACCTATTTTATTTTGTAGTAATTTTAACAATGCATTAGTTTGAAATCGTATGTATTAGATATAACATTATTGTAGACGGATAATTTTAATTTTGTACGAATTTGTTTCAAGAGTTATTTTATACATATGGATAGTATAATTATTATTGTCAGTTGTTGTCTTGGACTATTATTGTATTTTATTTGATAAGTGAATAAATAAAAACCTATTTTACACATATTTATGATTTTAATTTTGAAATAGGTACCCAGACATTTTTGTCTATGTATACCTATATATATACTACATGTATGTATAGTGCCTTACATGCATAATAAGTGGGCAGACGCAGTGAATTATAACAATCAAGGATATTAGTAAACCAAAGTAGAAAATTTGGTGACTACTTCCATCTTGCATTCTTCCATCCTTTCCATCTTGCTCAATTTTGGACTTAGAGAACACAGAACGGCGTAAGGCACCTTAAATATACATAAACAATTAAAATAAGTCAAAAAATAATTTTGTCCCGCTAGCTTGTACTAGACGAAACACTGTGCGACATTTTGATCTCGAGTGACACAAGAATAGTAACTTTGTTCGTTTGCCTATGATTTAAAAAAAATGACAGATATCAGAAACGCCGCCATTTCGAGCTGGCATTTGTTCGTTAGCTTTTTATTTCCAGTTACGAGTAGACACATTTTCTGATAAGTTCTTTATTTCTGTCGAAAATGAGTGATAGTGACTCAGAAATTGCCATGAACACTCCGCCAGATATCGTAAATGCAGCGACGAATGCAACTAATAACCTGTTATCACAACAATCAAGGGCCAAGTAACAATGCAGGTCATTTCCCTATGGTTCCTGAACCCATCATAGAGCCCTTATGATATTTGGGTAGATAAAGTAGTGTATGCAACTATACATAATTAGGCATTACAACACTCGTGTGATGCTATTAAGAAACTCGCCTTCGGCTCGTTTCTTAAACCCACACTTGTGTTGTAATGCCCTTCATTATGCACAGTCGCATAAACTACTATTTTTTGTGTGTGTGGTTTTAATGAATAAACTCAAAAACTACTAAGCCGATTTGAAAAAATCTTACAGTAATGGATAGCTACATTATCAGCGAGTAACATAGGCTAAGTTTTATCCCCGTATTCCTGCGGGAACAGGAACAACGCGGGTGTAACGTCCGCTATTATAGATATAAAGATGATTTTGGTATATTTTAAGATAAAAAAGCACCCGTAAGTATCTGTTTCCAAGTCACTTTGGCTGTACGATAGGATCACCAGAAACGTATGAAAAAAAGTAGTTAATCGTTAAATGAAAATCGTCATGGGATCCACGGCCAAACAAGATACGCTTTTTCAGAGGCGTGCAAATATTTACCAGTAGTTAAGTAATCTCAAACCCAACCAATGATTGATCGTTCAAGGAACGTAAAAATTTCTTAAAAAGGTTTCTTGATACAAGTTTATCGATAAAAGAAATAGTGTATTAGGAAATTGAACGTTAGCTGAACCTAATAGTTCTCGGAAAATTATAGGTTCGGTGTGAAGCTAAATTAATTGAATTTTATTCGGCGTAGTAAGTAATGGTTTTATTTTGTTTTTATTACGAGTATGGCGTCAACCTTCGTCAAATATTTTTAAAGGATATACTTGCACCAAGCTTTCGTGTTTTGTTTAAATTTAGAGGTTATTAGTTTCAAGACTGTTTTAAAGTTCACAGCTTTCGATATTTTGGTCTGTGACCAAGAGATACATTTCCTCTTGAAAAGAAAGAAAAATAACACTTTAAATAAATAATAATAATTATTATATGTGAAACAATAAAAAAGGGTTTAACACCGTGGATTAACAGTTTCAGCGTTTTTCAGTTTTTCTGTCATGAATTTATCAGTAACAACTCGGAGTGCGGATTTGTGCCTGATGGCTGGCAATAGACTAGCCCCCTATTATATGTGACTTTAAACATAAAGGCGAAATATTGGTGGCCTAATACAGTGGTTCTCAACCTTTCTTAGGCCAGGGACCACTTTGGTATGTTCATTGTTAACAGGGACCATATGGTCCTAGATAAAGATAGACACCGACAGGATTATAACTAGGGGAGTGAACCACACACCATACAAAAATTGGACAAAGTCGATCGAATTGAGCTCGAAAAATTTTGCAGTCATTTAGTATGAGATTCTCAAAAAAAATAGAATTTTGCCTCTGATGATATATTATGTTCAATTAAGTTCAAAACATAAACGGCCGTTTTTGTTACAAATGCACGATTTAGCTAAACAGCTATATTTCAAGTGTTGATAAGGTGATATACAATTACGTTATTGCCTTTTCTACAGTAATAATAGACCACATTTTGTATTTTTGATTCTATTTACGAGTTATGACATTTTTTCGATTGGCGGCGCTAGTGGACTGTAAGAGGGCTCTTAAGCTAGTTGGTGCCTAGCCTACGCACAGTTACTTACTTACTTGTGTCCTATTCCATATTCTCAAAAGCATGTCTGGAAGCCAGAAAGTCAGGCCCCACGTAATCCCACAAAAGGAGAACGTTTCAACTCTAGAAATGAGAGACGTGACGTATTAAATACTAGCTTTGACTCACTGTAGGTCACGTGTAATAGAATACACGTGGAATAAGATAAGGTAGCATAATAATATGACCTTTTTAAGCCTCGGTTATTCTGTTGTGGTCTCATAATTATGACACTCTGATTACAGTGACTTTGACATAAATTGCAATGAGGATAAAAATGAATTTGGCAGGAACTTAAAAGCAGAGGTAAGTTACTCCTGCCGGGGCTGCGGGGCTGTTTGAAAGAGATACCATGGCCCCGGAACACAAAGAATGAGGAAGGTACATGGATGGGTTTTAGTCAGTAAAAGTCTGACACTTCCTCCCGCTACGCTCAGAGTGGGAGCAGTTATTTGATGATTTCATGTACGAAAACAAAAAACCTGAAGATGACTTAAAATAATCAACGCATACATCGCTTCGTACGCCTTTAAATACAAGTCTGCATCGCTTGTCAAGAAATTTTGCATCGATAAAACAAACTTGGTACATTTATTTTATTATAGTTCTATGTTTTCCTACTTGCGCAGATAAGTTGGTTAAAGTTGGAACGTATGCTCGACAGTAATTGTGTCACAATGAAAGGTTTGGATTTCATGTACGATAAATATAGTAATTTAGTGTATTAAGCGAAAGCCGCATAGACGATTAAATAATTACTGCCATATTTTAACAGTTGTATTTACATCATACACTATATGTTGTTACATCATACACTTGACGCTCGCCTGAGCTGTCTTAACATTTCTTTGATCTAATTTATTAATAAATATTAACCTTATTGATTTTTCCTTTTTCTTTACAACGTGCCTGAGTTAATTCCTAAATGACTAAAAAGGTTAAGATTTCTATAGCACCTAGAAGTAGATTAAGCAGACAAATGGAACCTCATTATAAATTTGAAGAATTTTAACTCATTAAAAAAAAAACATTGCATTGCAATAAAGACTTGCATTTTTAATACCACTGACGTTCTGACAATGATAGATCAATTTCAACAATGTTTAAATCCAGTTCTAACACAGACAGTAAAATAAAAATCCACTTTAAAAGTAATAAACACTGAATGTTCAGAGACAAATCACACTTATTTTCTTCTTATTTTTTATATAAAATAAACGTGTAAGCGTGAAAGCATGTGACTGCATTTGACAGGTGACAGGCCACAAGGGTAGAGGTAACAGGGAATATCCACCTTTTTATATTGTCCCGTTTCCGAACCGAATTAGTCAGTCTATTTTTTAAAATTCGAACCTCATTTTGTCTGGTAGTGATTTTTGTTATGTTGGTATTATCACCCCTGGGGTGTTCGATATCTCGATCTATATACCTATTGGCTGTCAGATTTCGTGATTGTGGTTGGTTGATCCAAAAACGAATAATATTAGTAACTCATCAAGCTTTTTGCGTATAAAAACTAATGACATATAGTTTGAAAGTTGACAAATAGGTAGCCCGAGATTGACACACTAGTCTTGAAAAAGCTAATTTTCATACTGTATATTTTTATTTAGTAAGAGTGATACACAAAGTAAACCCCGCCGAAGTCACGACCACCAGCTAGGTTTTTATAATAAAGACGAAAATAGAAAAAAAAATAGTTATGGTCGAAAAATTAAAATGTCGTGGAATGGGACTAGCGATGGTTGAATGACGTTTTGGATGAGTAAGAGCGAGGCCACACGATACGTTAACGGTGCTGTGCGACATGCGGCACCGCAGTGCAATTAATTCGAACTATAGGGTGCCTGGCGTTACGGCACTGTAGTACACCGCTGTACTGTTACTGCGGCGCCGCAGGGCATCACCCCTCCCCGCCTCGTCCCGCAGGTCTCAAGCGGCAGCCCAACGCATCGTGGACATGGTATAGCGATTTATATGTAGAATGACTTTGCGACACCGCTCCGGGGCCGCACCGCACGCATCGTGTAGCCGCGCTCTTAAAGGAATTTTGAGATGTGGTTCGTTTCAAATTATTCCTGACAAACTTAATCACGTGAAAATACCAATCAGATTAGCCATGATAAAGTGAATCCACAACCGACCACATCGGACCGAAACAATTTTCCTCTACGAAATATCAGTACGATGAAAACCGTTTGAGCGTTGTATACGCTTCAGCGGCTTTAGCGCTTACAGCTTTCGTTAAGGATGGTAATAAAGCGCTTTCCACCGTTATTAGCGCTTATTTGCGATGTTACCACGATTTTCAATTCATTTTGAAAGTCCTTTCTTGTGCGTTTATAGAACATTTAGATTAAGAGCACGAGCAGATAAGTAAAATGTGGTTTCGAGAAGTAATTGTTGTTTTTTTTCGATAAAAATATTTGAGCGTCCTTGGTTATCAGGAAGGACCCGTCATCGTCTTAAAGAAAGAAAGAAAGAAAAAATATTTATTCCTCGCAAAGTCATGACGTGCATACAATATTAATGCAGTAAACACAGAACGCATTACTACAAACACAAACATTTAGACTAGAGCCGAAAATTAACACAATAACATGAACATTATAATAATTGCAAGACAAAAGGGACAAAAAAAAATGCACGCCGTGAGTGCGACAAATAGGTTACTCAGCATGACGCTGTGTTATGGGGAACCCACAGAACAGCGTTGGTTTTCAGTGATCACCTGTAAAAACGTACGGAAGCCAATATGCTATAAAGCACAATGTCATCATCATCATCAAGCCACCCACCCACGGAATCACCCACTGCTGGGTATAGGCCTGCCCTTTTTTCTGCCACACTTACTAGTTCTGTGCGTCCCTATGTCCAGCCCCCGTTTTCACAACGCTTCGATTCGCTTCCGATTCGGAAAGTCGTATGTCTATCTTGGTCGTTTTCGTAATGTCAGATGAAGATTAGCTATATACGAGTACTATATACGAGTTGTCGAATCGGAAACGAGTCGAACGTTTGTGAATACGGGGTCAGGTGTTTCCAGCGACTTTAACGATATCGTCGACCCAACTAGCTTTATGACGACCGTGGATTCTTTGGCTAAATTTTGGCCAACACTCGGTCGAAGACTTGGTCCATCGGCCATCGTACCGCCCGGTCCTCGACGTCCAATTCATACGTTTCAGTTATCTTTTATTGCTCGTTTTAAATCATAAGCTCCAATTATCCTGCCGTAATTGTCTATGATGCTGAGGAGCTCGTGGTTAAATAATATCAGCCGCTCGGGTCAATCTTTAGGTTAAGCCATGCTTGCCTAGGTTGGTCTGTGGATGGGTGACCAACCTTACATACCGAATTTCCTCCGTGCCTCGGAAAGCACGTTAAGCTGTTGATCCCGGCTGTCATTTGTCCATCGTTGACAGTCGTTACAGGTAGTCAGTGGCCCAAAAAGTTTGACACCAGTCTTACCAAGTGGTATCGTATTTTCCAGTATTAACTGGGTTGTGGAAGCCAGATGAGCAGTCGCTCCATGTAAAATACTGGTATTCAGCTGCATCCGGTTAGACTGGAAGCCGATTCCAACATAGTTGGGAAAAGGCTAGGCAGATGATGAATTGTCTATGATGCTGTGGAACCGACTCGGTACTTCTTTTCATTTTAAAAACAGTAGCAAGTGTTTAAAGTTTTAACTATCGGCTTTCCTACTATTCTAGTAGATGTACTCTTTAGAATAGTGGGGTGGGCTACGTTAATGGCAACGTCAGTGGCGTCATTACACCCTCAAAAGTGCAGGTTTAGGAATAGTTTAAACATGTAATGAGGTAATGTGTAATGTGCATCTTCTGAATAACACTGCACTCACATTGTTTGATTCTGACGGGTATTTATTTTCTCTTAATTTGCCAAGTGGCAAAAGTCTAAAAGAGCTTTGGATCTAGGACTAATTAAATTAAATATATTATTTTACTTTAACGTCAGTTACATAAAAATTGCGTAGAACTTTAATTTTATAAAAAGGAACCTATTTCGTTCTTTACGTTGATCTCTACAACAGAACAAAAAATAAAAACCAAAGTAGACGCAATTAGCAACATTATAGTCCACCATCTTGCACAGTAACCATTGTTTACTACCTCGTATGTAATTAGCTTATACGTTCTACCTTCTAGTAATTAATTCTGTTTCGTGTAGCTTAATCCGGGATCCGTTTCCGAGAGAACTTTCGTCGGATGTTCTAAATCTAATTTTGAAAGAATTAACTTTGCATAAGAGGGTAGGATTAGATATGAATTATGTATGGTGATCATACCGAGAATGTATGGTTCGAGTGGTCCCTAAGGATTGTCAGTTGTTCCGAAAAGTGGGGGTGAAATTCACCCCTACTTACTTACTTTTGATTTTGATGTTGATTTTAACCTATTTGTCAAATCGATGTTTTTATGTGAGATATGTAAAATTGTAAACACTACATTGCAACCAACTTAAGATGTACAGGCGGGAAAACATAAAACTAAAAACAATTAAAAAACCAACGCCACTTTGAACTGTATACTTGAAGTGGTCATAATGTAGTAGATACTGGCGACTGCTGGCGGTTGCTACTGGCTGGTGATTTTTCATACTTTCCCTAGCAAAAAAACACATTTCAAGACAAGAAAAACTTTGCTCTCTAAATTAATAAAATGAGACGAAAATGAAATCTGATTCGAATAGTTAATTTGACAGTCACGTATTTGGAATGAGTGTGAAAATTCGATACTAATTTGATTAGATCCAAGACTCGACGTCGAGAGTAGCTTGGGTCTCAGATCAAACAATCTGCTGTCAAATCTTGAAGATAATATGATTAACCTTTCCTGACCCAATAGTGGCTATTCTAGTTTAGGTAAAAATTTCCTTTATTTCCACTACGATAGAATTCAAAACACGTGTTATATTTTTCTCCTTTAGATAAGCTTAGTTATTTTTTTTATTTATATTTTAACTTTGTAGACCACTTAATAACTCAGTTATCTTTGTGCCATTCAAACTCAAAGCATTCATTTTTATTAGAACACTGCAGGAACTTTTGAATTTCAAAAACAAAAGAATGAAGCTATAGGTATGTAGTCAGTCACAGAGCATAACAACTTGTGAAAGTATTTTAGTTGCCCATTCCAAAACGTAGAGCTCTATGATTTAACGAGTACATTTATGTCAGAATGATGTAGAAAAACATGCACACTAACCTTTTCCCAACTTTGTTGGGGTCGGCTTCCAGTCTAACTGGATGCAGCTGAATACCAGTATTTTACATAGAGCGACTGCCTATCTGACCTCCACAACCCGGTTAGTACTGGGTAATACGATACCCCTTGATAAGACTGGTTGTCAGACTTTTAGGGCCACTGACTACCTGTGACTGTCGAAGATCTATAAATAACAGCCGGGTCCAACGGCTTAACGTGCTTTCCGAGTTACGGTGAAAACTCGGTCATCCACAGTCCAACCTAGGCAAGCAATACTCAACCTACAGATCGGCCAGAGCAGCCGTGATTATTTAGCCACGAGCTCCTCAAGCGTCCAAAGTAAAAAGATTACGTTTCTACTAAACGGGTTTGTCTGTATCTTGGTGTATTTATGGAAATAACAAGTAAGTAGATAATAGGCAAGCAAGCAAAGCAAGCAAGCAAGCAAGCAAGCAAACAAGCAAGCAAGCTTGCTTGGTAAGCAAGTAGGTAGTGAGTAGATTTCAAGATTCAGGTTTCGGTTAGGAGATCCTTTTCAACGTTCATTTCAATACGACTAAATATTGGTACGTTTGTAATGTAAACATCGTCTTACCAAATTCGAGTTCAACTAAGGATGGTCTTCAATAGATAGGTAAGGAATGATTCCACATAAATCCCTTCACTGAGCTATTGACGTATGCAAAGCTTGAGAATGAAATCCGAGTGTACGTAGGGACCAATTACCGAGCTAGTGAATATTCGAGTTTGCCAAGAATTTGAGATAGGTACTGTGTTCCGATTTCAAAGTAGTTTACGGATTTAGATGGCACAGGCCTAGGACCGAGGTAAAGACTTAGAAGTCCTTACCTAGGGCGGGGCGACGGGGACAATTTCTGACCTTTATTCGGACAAAGTCGCAGCTCCAGCCATAAACAGCGTATGATTCTATAAAAACTGCTTTCGAAGTCACATGTTGATCGCTGCGATTTTAAAACTTTTATAGAAACAATTAAGAAATATATATATATATGTCACCGTAAAATTGTCAAATACGTTATATTGTAATATCTCTAGCGATATTGTAAAGTTTCGAATTATTGTCAAATGAACATACTGCTTACAACAAAACGCATTATTTTTCGTGAAATGCATGCGATGGTAGTCAACTTACGCGGTGTGGAAGGAAGGAGGGGTCCCCCTTGCCCAGTGGCCCAACTCTTATGAAAAGATAATGCACCATTCCTGAGAAATACCGATTAATATAACATAACCTTAAACCACTTTATATTCCCCCTAAAAAGCGTAGTCGACGAGTGCAGGGTTTAAAGGAACCTAACTAACCTAACGGGGGGTGCCCCAAGTCCCGATTATGGGGGCAGAGATACTTCCGTATGTTCAGTTGACAATAATTCGAGACATTACAATATCGCGAGAAAAAACACGTTATATTGTAATATAACGTGTTTGACAATTTTACGGTGACATATACATAATGAATACAATAACAAAATAAGGTTTCTTAAGATCTTTTGAAATTGAAACTTCCACCGTTTCCTATGACAAACATTGCGTGACCTGAACCAGTAATATCGAGAGTTTCACTGCAACTTTCTTGCAATCATTTCCTGCAAAGGAATCTTCCCAACTTTAATGAATGGTTAGACTCTAAGCGAGTTGCGATGCTTGTTCCGGGTTTCGAAAGGCAAGTTTAAAAAGAACATAATATGTTGCAAACGTACTGTCAAACTTTTGTTGACTCTTGCGATTTGTTGTCTGTAATGCCAACAACTAGTCGCTACCGTGAATATCCTAGCCAATTTTCAATTTTCTACTCTTTTAGCAAGAGATACAATATATGAAGGAATGATACAAAACTTTCTAGTCATCCCATTCAAACAAGAATCGCGTATTCATTCTATCTTCATCCTCAACTTTTCTCGCTTTACTTCGAGGATTCAAGCCCTTAGAGAATCATTATGTTAAAAAGTCAAACATTTACTTTGCGCCAGTCCAATCTAGTGCTAATGAACCGGGGGAGTGCTGTGTCAACTAATGAAATATCCACAATGCATTCAAAGTTACTGGAAGCCAGTGCTGGAAGCGTGTCGCACGGTTGTTATTCGGAACATATTGCTCAAGTTTGATTGTTCGATCGGGGTCCCGTTTGACTTGTTAATAACAACTTGCGTATTGCCATATTGTACGAATGAGGTTGCATACAAAACAGGTCACGGTAATTTAATCTCAAATGTATTAAATATCTGCAAAACGTCTTGTATAATATGTGTGTTTATGCAAAATGGATTTGCCAAGTATTAATACATAATTACAACTTAAATTTAATCATATTACGTACTATACAGGGTGAATTTTAATTAATGCGACAAAATGAAATTGGAGCTTCAGTTACAGTAACATAGTAATTATAAACTGTTTTTTCTACAATCTAAATCGTTAAAAAAAATTACACGATTATCGTTTTCAAAAGGTCCATTGATGTTATTATCTTTATTTAAGTACGAATTATCGGTATTCCAGTAATATACAAAGTAAATAAGAAAAATTAAGGCAAAATTAGGTAAATGACCGCTGTATTGAGCACTACGATGAGTCGGCAAGATTTTTGATACTTTTATTATTTTAACGGTTTTCGTAACACTGATCAATTATTTTTTAATTTTATATTTTATATATTTTCTTGACAACACGTATTATTGTATATTTAAATTTGTCGCATCTGTTCAATTTCACCCTGTATAGACAGAAAAAAAAATACAATTCTGTTTAAGGAATATCAGGATGACATTGTGAAGATCTTTACCCGTCGTAAAGTGACAAATTCACAAAGATAAGTACTAAAGCGTAATGTAGACATTAAAAAACCGTAAGTAAATATTTGTACATACAAACCAACAACTACAAAGAAAAGAACGAGCTTTGAATATTTAAACAAAATAAACAAAAGAATAGTAATTTTAAAATACGAAGAACATTTCAGTAAGACCAGTATCAGTTAATATAAAATAAGTTCCTGTTGAAAGAGAGTTATTTTTTATCTTATGATTTTATGTTTTGTAATTTGTAATTATAATAGCCTTTTTTTTGGTTGGGATACATCAAATGACTTCTCCCACTCTGGTCGGAGCGGGAGGGAGTGTCAGACTTTTACTGACTAAAAACCCATCCATGTTCCTTTCTCGCCCTTTACGTTCCGGGGCCGCGGTATCACTTTCGAGTAGCCTGTTTACATGTGGTAGGTAATAAATTATTAGGTACGTCGAACAAGGCTTTTTGAGGCTATGTAACTCCTATTAGGAGTTTAAGTTTTCTCAAGGCTAATAGCCCGAGCAAGGAAATTGGTGACTTAATATTGTGTCAAAGTGTTTCTAACTATGGAAATTTTGGATAGTATAGGTAAATTTGTGGTTGTAGATTTAAGATCATAGTACACTGGTAAGCATTGCAGTGGATTAGGAGTACGCCACCTCATTTTAACAAGCTTTTACATAACTCTCGTAATGTTTGTATGTTTATTTGTTTAAGTCAAAATTTCTAAGTCAATTCTTAACACAGTTATGCTTAAACAATTTTTTACTATAAGTTTAATAATATTTATTCATTCATACATTTTTCATTTCTTATTTAGATACATTTGGGTAAATCGCGTTTCAACAAAATAATTTACAGGCTAGTATTTTTTTCTTACTCTTTCTTAAGAAAAAATTAAGGAAATGCATGGTTTTTTTCATAACAAGCATACGTACTCTATGCATGCAGCAAGCAAGCTGCAAAAAAGCAGCAAGCAAGCCGCAAGCTGCAAGCTTTTAGCAAGCATGCAGACTGCGAGCAGCAAGCATGCAGCAAGCATGCAGCAAGCATGCAGCAAGCATGCAGTATGCAATCATGCAGCATGCATGGTTTCTGTCACGGCTCCGGCGGTCACACGCGAGCTTATCGTCGCAGAGTGTTTTAACGTTCACCACCGCAGCTTCGGCTTGCTGGCCAGCTACAGCCGGTCAGCCTCAGCCGCGGCGGCGATTGTTAAAACCACCTGCTCCTCAGCGGGCCGCCTCGCCCCTCCACGCCTACGCGGGCTTAAATTACACTCTAGGGGTAGGGCAGAAAAGACTACGTGGAGTCGGTTCTGCAGCGATTCATTTCTGTCACAAAATTAGAGAGGAAACCAAATTCATTTGTGTTCCTTTTTTTTGGAATAACACAATCAATATGTAAAATGTCTTTATTTCAAACGTTGTTTTATGAGATAAAATGAAAAAGTAATGAATTGTTTGTCAAATAATACGAGTACGTTATTAAATAACAGTTTATCGGATAATTATTTTATGAAGTGAATTATTTGTTAAACTTGTTGTTGTATAATGATGAAATGACAAATAATGTGTTTGCTAATCGTTGCTTGTCAAGTAAAAGTTTGTGAATTAATCTTCGGTGAACTGACTGGTGGTCACCAAGCTGTATAACAGTGACTTAATAAATTATAATGAAAAGCCAGATGCAGAAGCGAGCGGAGCGAGCTCGAAAATTTTAGTATTCAGCAGACTGGTCCTGCCTGGGATAAACTAGGTTTCTCTTGACAGTCACAGGAACTTAGGCCCCTCTTGTATCGGGGCACGGGGGAGAAAGCCCTAGAGATAATGTTAAAAATGAAAAACAAATCTAGATTCAACCATTCAATAGGCTACGTATGTAATATTACTTTACGGTTTGTGAGCATTTTTGCATCTTCTACTCCCCAACCTGCCCGTACCTCGCTACGCCCATGCTGAACAGTAGGTATGTAAAAATAATTACGAACAGCTCGAGTTGAGTCAGTGCTGATTGCCTGTAGTGCTTATAATATTGTGCATTGAGCTAACTTCTAAGCTAAAATTTTAAAACAGGGCCAAAAACACTAAGCATCAAGAAAAGAGACAAAAATGAAAAAAAAAACAAGTCCTAAAGTCACAAGCGAATACAAAATAACCCCTAAAAACAAACAATAATGTCCCCACATAATCTAAATTACAAAGCGTCCTCATAATGTCAGCTATTCGAATCGACTTGTAACACAACCAAACAAACGGAACACAATAATTTCCGCTAACAACATATTTTTGCATTTGTACGTTTTAATTCCGGTGATGGCTATTAGGCTGCATTCAGATGACCGCTGTAGCATATCCACAAAATGATTTCAGAATAAATCACGGGAATAAATCTTTCGGTTTAGATTTGTTGGGTATCTTAGTAGTTTTTGTTGGACAGAAACTTCACGTTTCTTAACTAATCAAGTTAGATTCTTCTCGTCCGGTTGCATTATTTTTATTGCTTCGTTTTACTTGATTGCTTCGCAATATATATTTTAAATTTGTGGTGTTTGTTGTCTATGTTTTTTTTATGCATATTATATATTTGTAAAAATGGGAATAGACATAGTCAATATTGTAACTAAAAGTCATCGCCATTATGTTTTGCCTAACCTTTTCCCAACCATGTTGAAGTAGGCTTCCAGTCCTACCGGATAGAGCTGAGGACCAGTATTTTACATGCAGCGACTACGTGTTTTACCTCCACAAGACCACAACCCACTCGCTTGGTAATAAAATACAAACAAGTCTTAAACGTTTGAATTTCGGACTACTGACTACCCGTAACGACTGCCAAAGATCAACCAATGATAGCAACCTATAACTTATCTTGATACGTAAAACCAACGCTCCGAAGTCGAAAAAAAAACACGTGCTCGCTGGTCCGCCAATATACACAAACCCTAACATATCCGCGGCTATTCCAGTTATTTAGAGGGCAATTTGTTAAGAGTCCTATTACCGCGAAAAAAAAGGAATAAAAATTACCCACACGAATAACGATGAACTGTTGAAAACGTTGTGCTCATATTTCCCGCGTTGATCCTTTGAGCTCTCGTCCTATATTTTCATTTTGGGTTTCGTTTCCCGCCATTTCCTTGATGAATGCCATTGTTTTGTAACGATGGTGGAATTAATAAAATTGTATAAGGGTAGCTGGTAGCTGCTGGCTCTGCGTATTTCGCGAAACCGTAAAAGTCAATTGTATGAAATTGTTTATTGTGGTTGTAAATCTTTTTATTGGTAACGGGAGCAATTTCTCGAGCCTTGGAACAAATTTTCAGATATTCAGCTTGCTTAGTTTTGAAAATATCGAATGAGAAATTGTTTGAACTACCATAAGTACCATGAGACAAGAATTTCAAAGGACATGGTCCTCATTTGAATAAATTGAGTTTGTACTTTTATGCTTTTAAACTCTCCTATCTCCAATATATCGCTAATAATGGTGACCTTTTTAACAACTACGAATTAACCTTGTAGGTATATCAGGTTTCTGGGTTGATCAGCATCAAAGGAACCTCACCACTAAGGCTGACCCCACATTTGGCGTGCGCGATCCTCGGGCGTGCGAGTAGCGCGAGCGCCGCGCGCGCGCCGCGCGCGCGCTGCGTGAGCGTCGGGTGTTGCCGCCGTGTGACGTGCACGCAGCGTGCGCGCAACGCGCGCGCGGCGCGCTCACGACGCTCGAGACAGACGGCGGCGGGGATAGCGGGCGAAGGGGTAAGAACGCGACTCGAGCGTCGCGAGCGCGCCGCGCGCGCGTTGCGCGCACGCTGCATGCACGTCACACGGCGGCAACACCCGACGCTCACGCAGCGCGCGCGCGGCGCTCGCGCTACTCGCACGCCCGAGGATCGCGCACGCCAAATGTGGGGTCAGCCTTATACTGATTCTACTGCTTGCGTCATCCCATTGCTGGACACAGGCTTCTCCTTGACTTTTATTTATCCAGGGCCAATAAGGACCATTGTCTATGAGATCTCCGCCTTCTGGCTGTGTCAGGGCTACACAGAGTGGTAATTTTGAATTACAGCTCATTATGCTGTCTGTGCTCATATATATTTTGACATGTATTATTAATTCCTTTATCATTTTTACTTATGATCTAATTTTATGGTTTGACATTTAATATTAATACTCGTATTAGTTTTTATTTATGGTCGCAGATTAAATTGTTTTATTTTTTTGGCAATGTTATTTTTTTTTTTGTTAATTTGTTTTTCGCGGATTGAAGGATATATGAAAATCACAATTGTAATTCTAAACATTTGCACGCCATAGTATATGGCAAACATGTCAGAACCAATTTTCATGTTATCCTGCATAAACTTATTATATATTACCTATTGTATGCGTACACATGTTTGAGCAAATACATTTTTATCTTTTCTATCTTATCTTATATGCATTGCAGCAGACGTGGCCAGCCCAGGCTTAGGCTTTTTGATGATCGCTACTTATGTTCTTTAGCGCAGAGTAGTTTGCGTACATAGTCGGTTCGCTCTACAATGCTGCGCTCGATTGCACGCTGGCAAACCCTATCTCAAAATATAAAAAAGTAAATTATTTCCATTATATACTTCACATTCTCGCGTGATACATAGTCGCGTGACTACCACAATATTTACTTGGCGCTTTAAAAAAATAACTTATATACAGGTACATGGGCTATATATTAATCTAATTACGTCTAATAACTCTTACGCACTAATATAATTGTTTTAAATTATCTTCGTGTAATAGTGAGTGGGTGGACAGCTGAAGGTTGTAAGGTAGAAAGATGACGTCACTATTTGGTGATCGATACATTTTTAGTGAGCGCGTTTTTTTGGGTCAGCTAGAAAACCTGTGTTATGTGTTAAAAGTAAAATTAAGGTGAGCTTCTAAATGCGAGCAGAAATAACCACAAACCGCAGCAATAAATTATCGCTGTTTTTATTTTGTTTGTCGTGGATTGAAGGCACCATAGTGCAACTAGCAGCGCCATCTATCAATTAGTATTGTGAACTAAGAATACCGGAAACGCAAGCGCCTAGCGCTTGGACACGATCGTCGGTAGAGGGGATGCAGTGAAGGCTGTAGAAGGGACGGAGTGTTGCGACAGTCGAGCTCCGACAGCCTTGGCAGACGCTCAGTACCAACGCACGTGTTTGTTTCTCGTATTGTAAAACCGTTGGTTGAATAAAGTTATTTTAATTTAAATTATCTTTCGTTCGAGTGCCCACGTCAATGCCCACATCTATTTGAAACTATGTCGGATCGTAAAGAAGACCCGATACTTCGCATCTCGGCCACCCACGATGCGACATCAGAATTGGGATTCACTCGAGCTAAAGAAAATACGGAAAATGCAGCGATGACGTCACGATGGGACGAGAACTTACTTCGGACGCTGATGGCTCCTCAACCGCCCCTAAGGCTACCCACTGACCAACATCTGAATTGAGATCAAACCGTGCTAATGAGATCATACCCCGCGTATGTCGCGCATAAAGTGTCAATAACAATCGGTTTCAAGTGTTTAACCGAAAAAGTGCTGAAAATAAAATCATAACCCTCCTTTTTGGCTTCGCCGTAGTCGGGTAAAAATATTCGCGATGAGATTTGTGTGTCGGGTACCGAGTGCAAAAAATGAACAAGAAAGAGGGTAGATCGATTAGTGTGCTTATAAACACCCACCCGCAATAGCTTTAGTTTATCAGTGATCATGGTGCTCGTAAACAGACACTAAACAAGTGTTATTTACCATGTGATAGAAAAACCGGGATACACGTCGTTTTTTTAGTGTTTAAGACAATCAGTGACGAGTGTGATTAGTGACGGTTACTGTTTGAAATGCAAGACAAAGACTTGGTATCGTTTAGACTTTGTATCGTTTACAATCTCTTTGAACCTAGCCAGTGAATAATAAGATAGTGTCGCCGGAATTCGATACCGATAGACCGAGTCCGATGCGTGCTCGTGGTGTGTTATCACAGACTGTTTTCTTTTGGACGAAGTCGATCGCCATCAAGAAGTGGTTGCCTGTGCCGGCTGCTACAGGCGTTGGGCAGCCCTCGCACCCCCCGCAGGCCAGCAACGGCTCAGTGTTGTGCTTCAAGTGTGGCACGCTGGGTCACATCGCCAGTCGCTGGACAGCAGGCCAGTGCTGGTACAGTGCTACAGTACTGGTGGTGAAGTGAGTCGACCTTTGCATTGTCGAGCCCCCATTAGGAACCGAAAAGCACTTTGGTGAGTGTTTTAAGTTTGATTTTGATTCTGGAACTGAATGTTCCTAGAAATCACTGTTGCTTGTTAAATTAGTGATTGAGATTTTGGACGATGATCGTCATAAATTCGTGATTAAATAATAACAGCCGCTGGGGCCGATCTTTGGGTTGAGCCATGCTTGCCTAGGTTAGTAGTCGGTGGCCCAAAACGTCTGACAACCAGTCTTACCAAATGGTATCGTATTACCCATTATTAACTGGGTTGTGGAGGTCAGATAGGCAGTCGCTCCGTGTAGAATACTGGTATTCGGCTGCATCCGGTTGTACTGGAAGCCGACCCCAACATAATTGGGAGAATGCTAGGTAGATGATGATGATGACGATGGTGATGATGGTGATTATCATAAACTGAAAGTTTTGAATTTTAATCGTGCCTACAAGCACAGTGTAGGTTAAGAAAGATGCCTCTAAGTAG
The DNA here is from genome assembly GCA_916618015.1 of Xestia c-nigrum. Classification (NCBI taxonomy): domain Eukaryota; kingdom Metazoa; phylum Arthropoda; class Insecta; order Lepidoptera; family Noctuidae; genus Xestia; species Xestia c-nigrum. The sequence continues at coordinate 8,916,479 of OU745258.1, read as the reverse complement.
TGTACCTAATGAGTTCAATGTAGAGGACGGTGATGAAAGTACCTCCACCGAGTAGTAGACACATACCATGGCTATTTGGTCGCACTGTACGCACTTGTCTGTAGTCGTAACTGCAACTCACTTGTGAGTTGTTCAGGGGGCGATGGGCAGCTGGTGGTATGGCGGGGACCTGGGTCTCAATGGAGACTATTGTTGTTTTGGTCTTGTAATGACCTGGGAGTCGTAGACTCTATGATGTGTGTGGTCGTATCACATGAAGTGATGACGAAATGGGTGGCATGAGTGTCACTAGCTGCTGCGGCAGCCGGGCCATGAGCGTTGTATGTGATCGAAGTTGATTTAGTTGAGTTTAGCTGAGTAATTATGATTGAGACTTAGAGGAATCTTTTGTTATTGATAACTTTTTTTGTGTAAAATTATTATCAAGTTATGCGTTTCCTTAAAAATGTGGTCAGGAGTGACCGAGTGAAACAAATTTCTGTTGTGGAGTATTTGTTTGCAGGGTTACCATCACACGAGGACATATACCAGGAGGTTCAAGTAAGGACATAAGGCTACCTGAATTTGAATGGCGGTACTAGCAGCGGTGGTGCAACGAGCGCAGCTCCTGAGTAACGTCGCGTGTACATGTGTGTGATTATTACCGCATGAGCATCTACTGGGATTTGGTCTCTGGTGAGTCGATTTCATTTTGTTATGACTGCAGAGAGCCAATTCAGTTTTGTCTTGACTCAAGAGTGAGCATATTGATGCTGTCGTACTCTAACTGTTATAGACCAAGGTTCAGTAATGCTATTTCGAAAATTATAGCTTTTGTGAGAAAGATCCCTAGCTTTTGTAAGAAAGATCCCCGATCACCAAGTTCCTCGAGAGTTAGATGTCATAGTTGATGGCAGTGGTAGTGAAACCACAACCGATTAAGAATGGCGTGTGTACTCATACTCGAAACTCTTGACCGCACCTCATGAGTAACATGTGGCGATGGGTCTGAGAAGTCGTTGGTGCGATTTCTGTTTGTATTGGTGCACAGAGCGCTTTATGTGTTGTAGCACATTTTGCGCAAGATGTTTTGAGAATCGTTGGTGCGATTCTGGTCTGTGTTGGTGTACAGAGTGTCTCATGTGTTGTAGCACATGTGGCAGTGAGTATGCAATGAATCGTTGGTGCGATTCTGATCTGTGTTGGTGCACAGATTGTGACGAAAGTTTGATGAGTTGAGTATGCATTGCCTATGAAATTAGTTTCAGATTTGTGGAAATAGTTTTCCGTTGATTACCTTGTTGATCGGATTTTTTACAATGAATCATGTTGTGCAGGAAGCACTGTGTACGAAACCTTAATAACAGGGCATTGTCAATCACGACAGGTGATTTTAGTACTTAGATTTAGGAGAAATAGAGTACCATGTAGAAACAACTTTGTTACGATTAGCAGGATAGCCGAGCGAGATTACTCTCGGAGTATTTTGTCCACAGGTACTACACCCGCGGACGGGTGCTAGTCAGGGATGGCCGTGTCGTGGATTGAAGGCACCATAGTGCAACTAGCAGCGCCATCTATCAATTAGTATTGTGAACTAAGAATACCGGAAACGCAAGCGCCTAGCGCTTGGACACGATCGTCGGTAGAGGGGATGCAGTGAAGGCTGTAGAAGGGACGGAGTGTTGCGACAGTCGAGCTCCGACAGCCTTGGCAGACGCTCAGTACCAACGCACGTGTTTGTTTCTCGTATTGTAAAACCGTTGGTTGAATAAAGTTATTTTAATTTAAATTATCTTTCGTTCGAGTGCCCACGTCAATGCCCACATCTATTTGAAACTATGTCGGATCGTAAAGAAGACCCGATACTTCGCATCTCGGCCACCCACGATGCGACATGTTTATGTTTTATGTTAGCTGATAAGTACATTCATACATAACGTCAAACTGACATTTTTGAGCCTGATAAGCCAAAAAAAAAGAAAAGTAAAAGTAGGGAGAAAAAGCACAAATAACCACAAACCGCAGCAATAAATTATTGCTATTTTTATTTTATTTATGTTTTATGTTAGCTCATAAGTACATACATACATAACGTCAAACTGACATTTTTGTGCCTATATGCCAGAAACAAAAATGTGGGTAGAAAAATAATTAAATAACATAGTTTCCTGTTCCAGATGCTTTGCACATCCAGTCAATATTGATTATTCCTTTAGAGTTTAAATATTGAATTAATCTCGGTCGACGGATTGGTTTTCAATCGAACAAGTTGGATCTGAATTGTAATAGAAGTTTGTATTAGAAACCTACGAAAATATAATTTCTAATATTTAAAAATGGGCAACAACGACTTTTTATCAAAACCAATACAAAATGCTAAAACAACAAAATTCGGAACAACATAAATCAAAACTGAGACCAATAAACTCCGGAAAAAAATGATTCCATTTTCAGACAAAATTGAGTGTTTACAAGGTTTTAAAAAAATCTGAAAATCGTAAATGCCATTCTGTTTTCAGCACACAGATTCAGTAGTGACTGAGCAAACATTCAGCATGACCGACCAATATAATTCTTCACTTCAGTATGACTGCTCGAGACGTGAGATTCAGTACACTGTTTAAAGAAGAAAGGCAAGATGCTGATTTTTTCAACAAAACAGATCGATTCGCCCGGTTAAATCAATAGATATTCACATTTGACCATCGTTTTGACCGGAAAAAAAGAACGCGAAAAACAATGCACTATTTCTGTGTACTATATTTTCTTTTACCCGATCATCATCATTATCATCTCGCCCGAAACACTTCTGGACATAGGCCTCTCCCAAGTGTCACCACATTGACGACATCAAGCCGATTCCCGAAGCCTTCAGGTCATCGGTCCATCTAGGGAGACCTGACAACACAACGTCTTCCGGTTCGCGGTCGCCACTCTAGAACTTTTCGGCTCCATCGGCCATCCGTTCTGCGAGCAATGTGCCGTACCCACTACCACTTAAGCTTGGCAATTCTTTGGGCTACGTCGTTTTACCTGATACTACATTATAATCTCAGTGATGTTGTATTTATGAAGGCCTTTCAAGTACTAGCGATATAATATTAAGTTTACGGTAAAATCCTTATTTTTCCGTTTACGATCCTATCTTACGCTCGAGGGAAATTCAAGAAAGATTGAGATATAATGAGCTACAGAGCACATGCTACACGGAAAATTTATCTTAAGAAACTTAGTCGAGTGTGTTGGTATTAAAACTAATACAATATAAGCTGTGTAAACCCTACATTTATTATACATACTCGTTGAAGCTTAGAGCTTAGGTAATGTCGGAAAATCGAGACTTATTACGTGTTTACCAAAGATTAATTTTCGCTGGTCGATGAAGTGACGGCTCAGTGGTAATGACCTCTATTCACGAGTTATAGATTGTGAGCTCATGCCCACGGTTTTGCCCGCTTTGAGTTCGGTAATTGTCCCTTGGAATCCTACAACTGAGAAAAATATCTATATTATAAAAACTTTTTTGCAAAAAATGAAACCGACTTCAGAAAAAAACAAAAAAGTGAAAAATAACTTTAGCTTCTGAAGTCGGTGACCTTTGTTTGATTGCTTTAGTTTTTTTGTCACCGACTTCAGAAGCTAAAGTTATTTTTCACTTTTTTGTTTTTTTCTGAAGTCGGTTTTATTTTTTGCAAAAAAGTTTTTATTTTTCACTTTTTAGTGGTTCACATGTGCTTGATACATGGAAAGTGCATAACCGTTACAATTACAACAAGCCCAAACACGACTATGGTTCATTGTCTCATTATGGAGTTCCGTGACTCTTGGCTTCATCATCAGATCTGATGGTAGAATGGTTCTTATCAAACGCAAATGCTTCACTTGTTGTAGAAAATACCAAAATCGCAACTCGGTTTCATATAAAATCTGAAGAGTTCCCTCGATTTCGCCAAGATTCCATCAACAGATCACGACTTGGTGGCTATGGGACCATTTGGAAAGAATACCCTTTCCAACAATCGGTTGGCAAGCGACGGAGTTATGCCCGAACAAACATAAAAAAAAAAAAAAAAAAAAAATAGAAACATCCGAATTGAGAACCTCCTCCTTTTTTAGAAGTCGGTTAAAAAAGGTATAAACACCTCTTAACGAAGCCGAAAGCCGAACTTATTCTTCCAGTAATTGCGATCATTATTTTGTTTGACACCATAACTGGGAACCTTGTAGTTACGGAGATTTTGGGGGTCAAAGTTACAACTTTTTACAAGTTTTTTTATACATTTTTGTTGTAAGATTTTACTTTAAACACCTCTACGACCCCGTACTATTCAATCCATCCACCAGCATAATGTCTTAAGTGCGTTACATGGAGGTCTACCACAAAACAAGATTTTACACTCCAAAAAAACAGTCTTAACCCAGCAATAATTATTGCATAAAGTTAGTTAGTTTGATGTACAGAATGCTTGGTTGACGGCTTCGTGGTGAAGTGGTTTACACCCTGTATAATGTACTAGCTGACCCACGCAACTTCGTCTGCGTCACATAAGAGAGAAAAACGAAAGGAAAAAATATCCCCGTTTTTGCAACATTTTTCATTCCTGCTCCGCTCCTAATGGTCATAGCGTGATGTTTTATAGCCTATAGCCTTCCTCGATAAATGGACTATCCAACACAAAAAGATTTTCTTTATTTGAACCAGTACTTCCTGAGATTAGCGCGTTCAACCAAACAAACAAACAAACAAACTCTTCTGCTTTATAATATTATTATATATTATATAGTATAGATAGATGTGTTGATCCAGGCTATAAACCAGGTTTCATCCAAATCCGTTCTGGAGTTTTTGCGTGAAAGAGTAACTTACATCCATCCATCAATATATCGATCGATACAAACTTTCGCCTTTACAGTAAGATTATGTGTATCACGATCGCTACTCAGTCGCAGATATCTACAGAAATAATTTCTCTTGTACGCGTCTCACGTTTAGTAATCGTTATTAAATCTCACATTCTCATACCTGAGAAGTAAATTTTAAAGCTAAAACCAGCTAGTCAGTTACTTCATAAGTCTTCCTTTATACTATATACCTTCTACAATCAAGTCGCGTGTTTGCGACCGCGTGAGGTATCGGTGTGTGAAAACATTCTCGACTTCATAAACTTCTACGGTATATAAATGTAATACCTCCATATAAACGAGTGAAATATTTCATCACGCGTTTCATGTTACGTTCGCAGTACTAATTTACATCAGCCCATGTTGTAATGAAGATAAAATAAAATGTTCCGTTCATATTTTTTCGTTGGCTTGTGTCAAAAGAATGTCGAATGGATTTCGCTGCTATGTCGTATATTATTAAGGTTTTGGTGCTATGTATTGAAAAATACAAATCACATACACTTTTTTATTATAGGCTTATTTATTAGGGGGGGGGGGGGGGCTTTTTTTAGGGGGGGGGGTTATTTTTGGGGGGGGGGGGTATTTTAGCTACACTGGCGGACAACTGACAAGGTTGACGGACCTTTTATCAGACTCGTTCATCTAGCCAATTAGTGTATTTTAAGTTATGTTAATTTGTTTATTACTAACAAGGATATCAGTTTACATGGGATAAGTTCATACTAACACTATATGGAACAACAGGTCTGGAATAAAAATTTTGAATTTGAATTATTAATGGTTTTGAGTGGAGCCGGAGGTGGTTTTGGCATATATTTTAAAACTTTTTTCAAAAATAGATACCTGTAATGTTATAGAAAAATTCTAAGTAGGTACTTTGTTTAACAATCTGTAAGCTATAATGTATAATTTTGTTGCGGACGAAAGTGGAACTCGTGATAGAAGTTTGGTAATTGAAGAATATATTTATTTATCTGTGACTTGTAATTGTCATTTATTTAAGATAAACATTTTTGTAGTTTTAACGTTATGGGTCACTTATTTTTCCTAAAATGTAAAAAACATGATTTTTTAAAAGCTAAAAGAGTAATCCATACTAAATCAGTAGCAAAAAAAACGAGTAAGGTGTGTAGGACAAAATAGTAGATTGTATCATAAGGGAGCAAAATAATATTTTTACGGCGAGGGCGCTTTTTTGAATCCAGAGCAAAGTGAGGGATTCTAGAGTAGAATCCCGAGCGTAGCGAGGGATTCTTTAGTAGAATCCTGAACGTAGCGAGGGATTCAAAGTACGTCGCCCGAGCCAAAAATATATTTTGCGCCCGAGTGATACACTCTACTTTTCATCACCCACTATGAGAAAATAAAAGGCGCCTCATATTTTATTGTAATATTGATATTTAATGAAACAGAGTAACAACTAAATTGAAATTAAGTAGTATCTAATAATAAAACAACTAAAAACTTATATTTACATTTGAGACATTTTCACAATTTTGAAAATTAATTGTTACAGTTTTATTAGGAATAGAGATTGTTGTAGATTTAATTTTATTCTGCGTGTTTGAAATAATGTCAGAATGTGGCTCATTTTGAGGAAAATGTGACGGTGAATCTCTTTGTTTGGATGTAGATGGGCGCGGCGACAGTGGCATGGATGGATTAACTGAAGGTTGCAATTTAATGTTTTCCACGATGCGTTCACATGTTTTCGCCTTGTTCTCAATGGAATCTTCTATATATCCCTCTGCTACAGCACTCGACTTCCATCCTCCATGTCGCTTGAGAACAGTTAAGTCCGCTCCAGAATCTGCCAACAGGGTAGCAGAAGTGCGACGAAAACAATGTCCTGTATATAGCTTGATATCTGGTAACTTCAAATAAGTAGCGATTTCTTGTGGCATGTAAGAAATTTTATTTTTTCCCATAACTTGTTTGAAGCACTTGCCATTTTGATAACGGATGAAAAACCGATTGGTCTTTATATCAGCAGGACGCAGGTCCAGGTATTTCTGTACAATAGTTTTGTATTCTCCTCGGATTACGAAGGATCGGTCAATTTTTGTTTTTGTGTCTGTCAGCTTTACTAACAGTAAATTATCCGAGTGATTTTCGACATCATCAACAGTTATTTTTAAAAGTTCATTGCCACGACAAGCTCCATGTACTCCGAAAATTAAAGCCACCTGTAACAAAACCGAATGTGAATAAGACAAGTACCTATCTATCGAAGTACAGGTTACAATAAAATGCGCATTTTAAAACACTGGTTATACTTTACTAATCCACCATATATACATACATAGTTACTTACTTTTACGGCAAGAAAGATGTTGTCGGGTGCCTCATTAAGGAAAGTCTCCACGTTTTTGACTGAGAACACTTTGGATTTTTTAGGTTTAAATCCATCAGACATCCTCTTCAGATACGCTATTAATTTCGAATATGTGTCCAGTTTTACGTCGTTATTAGAACTGACTGTTGATTTTAGCATTGAGTAGGTACTCCAAAGTGTGGAAGGTTGTTTAGTTTTGGCTAAGTACTGGAAGTAGGCCAAAAACACAGATTCTGAAAAATTCTTGGCGCCTCTTGAATTTCTCCATTCAATAAAATTACCATAAGCTTTCATATATTTCTCCCGGGATTTTGCAGGTAGTAGATTATCCATCACATTTCTTGCGTCAGTTCTAATACTATCAGGAGTTAATTCTATACTTTCACTGTCACTTGAAGAACTCATTTTTCAAAACAAAATCATGAATTTCTATCAATCCGTGAAAATTGACGAAAACGCGGGCTATAGTTCGCGCGTTTTTAATTTTATTTCTTTTTTTTTTTTGTATTCAGCCGGCGCGCGGCGCTACTATGGGCCGTCGCACCAGCCAGTCTTTATTCAAACAATATTTGCGTTCGATTTCTTGGGCGCTGAACACAAGATGTTCCAAATTCAAAAAGTGCGCGGCAAAGATAATTGCGGCGCACTTATAAAGAGGATTAAAAACTCATTACTGCCCGCTAAAAGTTTCTTATAGAAAACACCACCTTTGGGTGCACTTAAAGGCGAACCAAGTCGTCTTTTTCGAATAGATGGGATGAAAAGCTTTTTTTATAAACAAAGAACGAAGTATTATAATATCTGTGACAAAGATAACAGGTTGCTCTTTAACTCTTCTTCAATAAGGTCTTACAATTTCTCCCGTAGAAAGAAGAAACCTTTACAAAAATATGTCAGCCTATCTTCTAAAAATATCCTGAACTTATTATGCCACACATAATACACTCGATGCGGACTTGTGTAGGCAGATAATTCACTTTGTATCCCCGCGGCGGTGGCAGAGTTATTCCAACGCTGTTGTAGTTTTGGAAAATTCTGAATATTTTCTTTTTATCTTTCTGGCGTTCTTTTTATTGTCTCAACAAGAAACGACGGCTTATCGCGCGATCCTCAAGGAATTTCTTACATGCTAACATGAATAATGTGGTTTAGTTTACTGGGAAGAAGGATGGCGAAAGTTTGTGTATGTGAAGGCGTTGACATGTATGTTTTCCCTGAGGAGTTGAGCAGATATTTTCTATTGCACACTGAAGGCTTATCAGTTACCCTAATGACGGGCAGACTTGTGGCGAAAAGAATGCATTGAATAGCAGGAGGTTTCTTAAGAAAATAATGACAGGCAGATTTGTGGTAAAAAGAAGAATGCATTAAATAGTAGGAGGTTTCTAAAGTAAATAATAACAGGCAGATTTGTGGTGAAAAGAATGCATTAAATAGTAGGCGGTATCTAAAGTAAAATTGCATTTAGAACTCACTTTATATTATTTGATTAACTACCTTGAGATAATAACGAGGGATTTTCTTTTTAAACTCTTCCCTAATCGCTGGATAGATGGCGCTGAACTTGGTAAGTTACTGCACGGAACGGAACGTCACATCGTTTCACTTGGATGTAATGCTTATATTCGGAAGCTTAAGCAAGCGAAAGTGTCAGTCAACGAGCGTATGTGACGTGACACAATGTTTTTTTTCAAGCGTATTGGCTTTGGCATCTAGTAACGTAGTCAGTTCAACGCCATCTATAGAGTTCTTGGAAACTGCGTTTTATTTTTAATATTCAATAGAAGCCTCTCATTCTAAACTTTTTTTATTTTTCGTATAATATTCAAATCCAAACTGTTATTTCTTCCTCTTCTCTGATATCCGCTCATAATCTTGATCTCTTCAAAACTGGAGTGACTTGGTTAGTGTGTCGGTTTGATAAATAATTTATTTTCTCGACTGTGTTTTGGAAAACATCACAAAGGTAGAGTAGTGCTTAGGAAACTGATATCATTGTGGTTGGTAGACTCAACCACGTGGAACTTGAAACTGGGTTGATTTAATGGATTCAACGAAGTACTCGTTTCCTATGTCAGGTTTTGTTGATGAACAAAGTCAAAATGTACGTTTACGATAAATTCTATAACGACAAGTTTTACATTAACTTGGATGGCTGTAGTGATGATTTTGATAATTAGCCCCCGACGCAAAAACGACGGGGTGTAATAAGTTTGATGTGTCTGTGTGTGTATATGTCTGTATGTGACGTCGTAGCGCCCGAACGGATGAACTGATTTGTATTTTGTTTTTTTTGTTTGAAAGGTGAATTAGTCGGGAGTGTTTTTAGCTATATTTGATTAAAAAAAATCAGTCCAATATGGCCGCCGTCACAAAATGGCGATTTAAAAATTTATTCAACAACTCCCTCAATATGAGTATCACATAAAAAGGCTTGACCACTAGAATACTATACACTATGATAAATTAAAAATCCAAGATGGCCGCCACCACAAAATGGCGAATTAACGAATTATTTTCTATTTAACTTTTAGTGCATGTTGTCGGAGGTTTTTAAAGTTTTTAACTAATTTTACTGGTTATAATTCTTCTAACTACATACGTCTTAAAGCCCTGAATCTTTAATCAACATACAATCTAGCACTAGCCTGCAAATTGAAAAAAAACCTAAGAAAATTTGAATTTGGTGAGCAACCCTGGAACATTGACCCTAAATAATTTAGTCCCCGAAAATGGTCTTAGGTAAAATATATTAAGGTAGACATTTTGCTCAGAAAGATATAGGTAAAAGAGAAATTAATGGGATAGTAGGAAAATAATGAAAATGTAATTTCTTCTACCGGGATTACGGTTTGTTATTTAAGCGTCTTACCGGATAAAATCTGAAGGAGATCATTATTATTGATAGGTTATTTTCACAAACAGTAAATCTAGTTAGTAGTAACTGTACTCAGTGAAACACAGTTTTTTTAAAGCCCTTTTTTGTCTCACTGTTGGGTCCATAACTTCCATTATTTTTGTGTCTTCGTATTTTCTTTTTTCTCCGGCCAATACCCCTGAAATCTGCTGAAAAATTATTATAAGTAATACACATCTTATGTTTTATAAGGAGGTATTGAAAGTAAAATTAAAACAATAAAATTTATGTTTAGGAAAAAACTTTCGAAAAAGTTGGATCTTTAACCCCCAATATCTTCTCTCCCTCTCTCAGTTACTAGAAGTTTCCCAGAAATTGTCGAGATCAAAAAAATATATCTCAATGAGAACAAGTGCCTTTCAGTTTCGTTATAGGTACTTTCACACTCATTAGACAGAACTATTATAGAAATTCTAGCTAAACTCGAAAGCGCGAAGCTTAATAGACTTGTTCCACCTAGTACCGCCAAAGGATATCCCGTAAGTAATACAATTTTGATCGATGGTCAAGCGTGAGACCCAATGATCCGCTCCTATCAAGTCGAACGTTAGTATAAAGTTGTTATTCTCAAGGGTGGAACTAGCAATTACTGTGTTGGGAACACAATGAGTGAAGTGTAGTAGGTACTTAATTGTGCCATGGATTTTTCTGACGAGGTTGTTTTTTTGCCACTCCACCACCCTTTGCTTCAAAGGTAGACTTTTGTGAAAACAAATTGGATGCTGACACCCTTTAATAACATTGTTCGGTTGCTTTTATGTTTTTTTTACGTTAATCTTCAAAACCTCCTTCAATCGATGGCTTTCTCAGATTTCAAAGACAAGATATTTTTTGGGACTTACCTACCTAATTCCTCAATTATTCTTTCTCATCCTTCCTTTGCCCATAAATACTTCCAACATTTTTCTTTACCTACATTGACACAGTAACTTTAAGCAATAATTTCTTCTTGTTTCAAAGTTAGACACAAATACGGTAAAGGTATTAAGTTGCTCCATTGAGATATTTATTGTTAGCTTAAGCTATAGCAAATTTGCTACAAGGGTTCCTGCAATACTTCCCGTGTTTATTTTAAATTTATATTTATGAGTAAACAAGCTATTACTTGGATAATACTTTTTATTCGATCGTCTTAGAGTTTGAGGAATACTGGCTTTAAGTAGACGATGATAAACGGCATCCCGACCGAATGTCAGCCACGGTAGCGAATCTCAACTTCACACTTCGCAAAAGATATTGTAGTGTGTGTGCAAACACATATTTGTGGGAATGAAAGGTGAGTTAAGTGGCAACACTGATTGAATGAGGGAGTATTAGATGATGGAGTGGTAACACTGTGTGTGTCAAGACGGATGCGCAGAGTGCGATGGGACACCAAGAAGACGTATAATTTTAATTAAATCCAAGAACGCACGCGAAACGCAAGCGAACTCTACGTTCGCTTGCGTTTTGTTTGATTACTACAACATGACAACACGCAGTACATTTTTATATTTCGAAATATCGGACGATCCCTAAAAATGTATGTTCTTGTTCTGGATTCGAATCAAAATATTTATTTATCAAATCATCGAAATATGAGAGCAAAGGAATCTATGGTTCAGGTACACTGCCGGACATTTTCAGTAACTTACTAGCAGGTTGTGGTAGGTTGCTATTACTGTCTTTTTGACATTTAGCTCACGAACGGTTACAAACAAAATGGCACCGAAAATCTTTTATTGTATATTTTTTTCTATGGACAAGGGACAGGTAGGTGTAGCGGGTAGAATACTCCAAGCTACACCGATAGCTACCAGATGTAGGCATATTAACTGACAGTTAAACGTAAGTAAGTTATAGAAAATGGCCTTAAGGCACTAACACATAATTTCGATAGCCGTCACCTCGGCTTAAATCAGATATCGATTCATTAAACTTAAAAAGAGGCGCAGCAGTTGGTCCAGATGTCAAAACGAATAATCCTCATTAAGTGCCCGACAGCGCTGAATCCAACAGACACAATTTCCTTTAACCCAGTCTACACAGAGTAAGGAAGGCAAAAGAAAACCCAGACATCTAAAAAATACATCTGAAGAATCACGCCCATGATTACATGATAATACAATTTCTCTCACAGCTCCCTCGCCGCTCGGCCGATAGGCATTTTGTACGAACGACTTGCATGTGCCCCCTGAGCCCCTTCGTACACAAGGCTACTCAAATCTTAGATAGTCAACGATTTAAGTCTTCAAGCGACTGCCGCCATACAGATCCATTGAAGTTCGTACACGAGTCGCGACATTCGTCCCGCGACTCGCATTTGTATGGCGGCAGTCGCTTGAAGACTAAAATCATTGAGTATCTATGATTTGAGTAGCCTTGTGTACGAAAGGGCTTACTTATATGGTAAAAAAACTCGATATTTCCCCACTTTGGGACTATAAAGCGACAGTTGCCTGGACGAAAAGGCGTTACATCTAAAACTTATTCCACTGTGCACGTCTGGTCTGCCATGGAGCTAATAACTAAACTTCAAACTCGTTTTTTTTGTATCGAACATATCGTGGTCATGAAGTTTTTCATCGTCTATGGGGGTTTAATAAGGAGCAAGAAGAGTAAGACTTTTCAAAATAGCCTCTTTGGTCTAGTGGTGGCTAGTGCTCAGTGTCCTGGGTTCAATTCCCTGGTCGGGCAAAGTGTTATTAGGTTTTTCCAACAGGAATATCTTAGTAGCATCCACGCAGTCTAGATTTGCAGTTGATGGCAATATGCTCGTCCATTTTACATTGGGACTTAAATATAACTGACGAAATCTGGGTCTACTATTAGGTACCTACGCCACTACCTAACACTTTGGGGATACCAGGCGTGATGTTATTTCAAAAACCCTTCTCTAGTTATTAAGGAACCCTTGCGAAACATTTTAATGCTTCTAGACACAGCTGTTTAGGTTTCGTGTTTCCTGTTTTCTGTCAATGAATTAAAGATTTTGACGAAATGTCAGCTTTTATGATAAAGTATTATAAGGTTCAGTACAAGTCAAAGATTTATTTTTAATTAAAAATGAAATGAATTCCAAGAAGTGGATTAAATAACATTGAATAGGATCCTAACGACTAAAGTTTGAAATAACTAATTAGATTGTAAGACTACGCCGTATTGTTCGTGTTTTTGGAGCAGTTACTGATGTAAATATTTTGTGTATACCTTGCTTAATTGGGTTGCCAGGGGTGGTTTAATAAACTTATTTTTAAGGAATTTAAATAAAGCTCTCGCTCTGGCAAGAAATGACTATAAACGTTTGGCGGACTGCTTGTGACAAAACATGGTTGTAGCAAAACAAAAATTTTCAATGGATTTCATTTTTGGCTTTTCCACCAATGTTGATACCATGTCGCTGGGTCTACTAGATCCTCACGTCTTCATATAAGCAAATCTTTTCTGCCGTTTCTGAAAGATTCTGAAAAAAAAAATGTCGTTGTTTTTTGTATTAAATGGGCATACTTTTGACTCTCAATTTTGTCATGAGAAGAGAGATGAGGTCAACGAACTAGTTCGAAAGAAGCCTATTAACTCGCGATTTAATATAGATTAGGATAATAATGAACTCGGATAGATCATTCAAAATCAAAGCATTTATTTCAAGTAGGCCAGTTACAGGTACTTTTTCAACCGACTTCCAAAAAGAGGAGGTTATCAATTCGTCGGTATGTTTTTTTTTTTTTTTTTTTTTTTTGTGTTTGTTACCTCAGAACTTTCGAGTGGGTGGACCGATTTTGATGATTCTTTTTTTGTTTGAAAGCTAGTACTTCTTGTTTGGTCCCATTTTAATTTGCTGAAGATCTGATGCTGATCTTCCGAGATATACAATGGAACTCTTCAAAAATAGACGGCAAATCTGCAGTAATTGCTGCAATCGCTTGTAGGTTCATTGTTCATACTACATCATGACGTAACATCACGCCTGTATACTCTGAGGGGGTACGCAGATGTGTACAATACTCCCAGATTTCGACAATGTTTGTTGCCTCTGAACTTTCGACTGGGTAAACCGATTTTGATGATTCTTTTTTTATTTGCAAGCTGGTGCTTTCCGTGTGGTCCCACTTCAATTTGGTTAACATCTGACGCTGATCTTCGGAGATATAAGTGGAACTCTTCAAAAATACACGGCAAAACTGCAGTAATTGCTGCAATCGCTTGGTTGTTTATTGTTTATGTAACATAGTGATGTAACATCACGCCTGTATGCTCTGAGGGAGTACGCAGAAGTTTACAATACACCCAGATTTCGACAGTTAGATGTGTTAAGTTCCATTTAATGGGATCCTGGACAAATAGAGGGAATTCCTTCAATTTTATAGGCACACCAGAAGCGATTTGGGTAGTCTTAGAAAGAGTACGTTCTTGGAGTGATCCCATTTCAATTTAAAGATCTGATGGAGAACTTCGGAAGATAGGCGACGGGAACTCCTCAATAAATGATAGAAAATGTACTGGGATCGCTGAAATCTCATGTCTCTCTATTGTTTACACCAGTTCATAACAAAAAATCACGCCGTTACGCTGTGAAAGGGTAAGCCCGTATGAACCACTAAAAAGCGATAAATAAAAACTTTTTTGCAAAAAATATAACCGACTTCACACAAAAAAGTGAAAAATAACTTTAGCTTCAGAAGTCGGTGACAAAAAAACTAAATCAGTCAAACAAAGGTCACCGACTTCTGAAGCTAAAGTTATTTTTCACTTTTTTGTGTGAAGTCGGTTATATTTTTTGCAAAAAAGTTTTTTATGTTGTCGAAACAAAGATGAAAATTAAATGTGGCTGCATTCCCCGACACTAGACATAAAAACTGTAAAAGAACTGTAGTTGCCTATTCCCTAGCCTAGATCTACATATATGGAGAAGAACGGGCAAGACACTTCATAGATATCCTTTTAATTTGAATCATAATGTTGATACAAAATCCTGGTTACATCATTCATGTTGAGATGATATGACATTATGTGAGAACGATGTAGCAAGATGTGCACGTTAAAACTGTCCATAGAGAATTACCAGGTACTACTATTCTATTACTAGTGTAAAATTGTAAATCACTCAACAAGAAACAAACCCTTCCATAACTCAGTCCAATGGCCGTGTGACCGATTTACAACTGCCATATCGCAACCTACTTCCAGGAATACTTGACATCTCCCGCCAGTGTTCGTGGTTTCCTTTGTTAGGAGATCGTTAGGCTACCTGAAAGGCTTTCTTAGTTTAGAAACGGTGAAGTTTTGGGTTATGTGGAGGTAATCTATTGTGCGTTTAGTTCTGGTGGGTGTTTTAAAGGAAACAGTGTTTTTAAAATGTGTGATAAGAGTAAAGGATGATAATTATGGCGAGGCAAGAGATGAATGTACAGACGTCTATGGAAGAAGAAGACATACTCGTACTGCGCCCATCCAAATTAAATTGATTTAAGAGCAAGAGAATGATGATGGTGTGTGTGGAATTTTAAATGGTGTGATGTGGTGATGGTGAGGTGATGAGAGTTTTAGGAGATTCTCACACAACACGCAACACGCGAAGAAAATGTATTGGCGGTGCGCCGCGCGGTTAGGCGAGGAAGCGCCGCTCGTCCGCGCGGTTATAATATGGTGCACGTGCATCAGCTTTCATACAAGCCAATGTTTTGTGAGATCCACTTCACCGCCCTTCCACGAGCGGTGAGAATCGTCTTGAGCATCGATTTTCTTACTGAGACAAAACTGGATGGACCATCTTAAGTTTACCCTCTTATCAAGTGGTTGCCATAACTTGTATGGTTACCTACGGGACTTAACAGTAGCATAAACATATCATAGTCAGCCTATGAGAGAATGGGTCTAGTGGGGGTTGGTATATGACACACACTTGTCTCTTAATTTTCGGCCCTAGGACATTTCATTTCCTCGCGACGATTACCTTCACCGTTTTTAGACACTTATTATTCAAATCACACTTTGACATTCGTCTAGAATTTGCTCAACCATGTAAGGGTCAGTTTCCAGTGGCAACATGCGACTGAATTTCAGTTCCACTGCGTAATTTTCAACTGACCGATTCCCAAAATTGTCAAACAAAATTACTAATTCAAACCCTTAGGAAGTTTTAGACGAATACGGTACTTATCCTATACATAATAAGAGCATCAAGAGAACCTTTTTTGAAGTACCTAGTTGTGATAAAAGGACTGACCTATTCCCATTACATTTTATATGACAGGAACAAGTATAATGTCCATTCACTTAAGTCGGTTCGTGTCCGGTCCCCAAAGTGTTATTCAGGATCATTGCCTTCTATCCCCCATGGGGTTCACATTTCATTACAGACTCGGATACCTTCAGTTTTTCAAGGTAAAATGAAAATCGTTACAAATGTGTGCTTTTAGAAATTGAATGGAACAGTCTTTCAGTGTTTTTTCGTACTTGTACATTTAGTAAAAATATATGGTAAATAAAAACAAATTTTATCTTTTCCATCGTTTGGAAACTTATCTTGCTTTGTATATGAAACTAACCAATGCCCGCGGCTTCGCCCGCGTAAGATTATATACTACAACCTTCTTTTCAACCGACTTCCAAAAAGGGGAGGTTATCAATTCGTCTGTATATTTTTTTTTTTTTTTTTTTTGTGTTTGTTACCCAGTACTCTCGACTGGGTGAACCGATTTTGATGGTTCTTTTTTTGTTTGAAAGCTGGTGCTTCCCGTTTGGTCCCATTTTAGTTTGCTGAAGACCTGATGCTGATCTTCGCAGATATACAACGGAACTCTTCAAAAATATACAGCAAATCTGCAGTGATTGCTGCCATCGCTTGTAGGTTCATTGTTTATACTGTATTATGACGTAACATCACGCCTGTATGCTCTGAGGGGGTACGCACATGTGTAAAATACACCCGATTTCGAAAATATTTGTTACCTCAGTACTTTCTACTGGGTGAACCGATTTTGATCGTTCTTATTTTATTTGAAAGCTGGTGCTTCCTGTGTGGTCTTATAATCATCAAATCAGTAGCTGATGATGGGATTCTGGAGAAATAGAGAGAATTCTTCACATTTTATAGGCACACTAGAAGCGGTTTGGGTAGTTTTAGGAATTGTACTTTCTCGAAGTGATCCCAATTCAATTTGATGAAGATCTGATGAAGAACTTCGGATATGCAACGGAACTCCTCAATAAATGATAGCAAATGTACTGGAATTGCCGAAATCTCATATCTGTCTATTGTTTACACCAGTTCATAACCCAAAATCACGTCGGTACGCTGTGAAGGGGTAAGCACATGTGAACCACTAAAAAGTGAAAAATAAAAACTTTTTTACAAAAAATAAAACCGACTTCAGAGAAAACAAAAAAGTGAAAAATAACTTCAGAAAAAACGCTTCAGAAGTCGGTGACAAAAAAACTAAATCAATCAAAAAAAGGTCACCGACTTCTGAAGCGTTTTTTCTGGAGTTATTTTTCACTTTTTTGTTTTCTCTGAAGTCGGTTTTATTTTTTGAATCTCTCATATTAAAAAACCCGCATCAAAATCAAGGACAGACATACGGGACAGGGATAGACAGACGCGGCAGGCGATTTTGTTTTATAATATGCCAGTAATAGTGATAGTGATGATAAACACATGCAGGGTTATAATCATAAAAAAAAACTCTGACATCAGGTTAGGCACTAACGAAAGAAGATTATGGATCACACGAAAAAAAAACTCCTAATACCATATTATCTTGATACACAGCATTTACGATTAATTAATTTAATTCTTGTTCACCAATAATACAAATAAAGAAAAATATACTCCAGTACTACTGTTCCTGTTATTTCTATAAAACTCAGCTGAATATGAAAATGTTTGAATGGAAAATAAAAATGCAAAGTTCTGTTTCCCTCTTGTTCCATGATGCGAGAATCGGTTGTATTTGTCAATATGTAACTACATTTATACGGTGCAGGTAGGGTTGGCCTATCACAATAATTGTAACTATGACAATAAGCCGAACAATTATTGTTCGGCTTATTGGCAAAGTAAGGAATACGTTATCCTACGAATAAGTTAGGTTTCTGCTGTGTATCCTTATTTGGATACGAGTGAGAGGTTGTCTGTGTATTGTGTATACTATGGTAGTTTTGCTTGGCAGTATTCTGGGTGATAAAAATCCTTGCATCTGAACACATCGCTTAAATTAAGGAGTAGACCCCCTTCACTGACGTAACTCAGCCACATCGATGGCATTAGTAGTCAAAAAAAAAAATCAAAATCAAAAATGTTTATTTCGTTATTACACGTTATACAAAGTTATACAGTTGGTGGCGTCCCCTTTTAAGCATGTAGATGCCTGTACCAGGAGGCGCCGCTCTTTTATATCATACAAGTGTAATAAGTTACAAAAGTGAAAATGAGTAATTAATAGTCTAATTCTAGTTTTATCATAAGTCTCTTAGTGTGTGTGTGTGTGTGTGTGTGTGTGTGTGTGAGTATGTGTGTGTGTGTGTGTATGTGTGTGAGAGAGTTTGTGCGTGTGGGCTTGGGTGCGGGTCTGTGTGTGTGTTTGCGAGTGAAAGGGTGTGTGTGGGTGCAAGGTTGTTTTACATGGAAAGAGATTTGTGTAAATGGGAACAGTTTAATTTAGATTTAGTAGTGCCTTCGGACAGGTCCATTAAAGTGTAGGTGGGTGCACAAAGAGTACATCAGGAAGTGGACCTTGGTTTGGGATGAGACTAATCTGATCTGGGGTGAGACATCCGTCAATGAAGTGAGTAGGTATAACAAGCCTACGGGAGAATGCGTGTTTTATGTTTGAATGTTACTGAATAAGTCAAATGTATGGTTTAGCGGAACTTGCAAAGCTTAAATGTTTGTTGCTTATCATGAAAAGACAGATAATTTCATGTTTTATTATTATTTACTGCATTTTTTGTAAAAGAGCGATGAAACAACCACGAGGCTAACCCCGAAAATATGAAATCTCTTTAGACCGACAGCCCTGCAATGCATATCATTATTTGTACAATACGCTCCGTGTCCAGTAGGGATGATAATTCTCCGTTTTTCATGCGTCGACTCGTTTTATTGCTGATATTCGCATTTCAGCTTCAGCCTAAAAAAACTTTATAAATACCGCTTTTAAAAGGTAAATAAATAAATTGCTTTCGAGTGTTATGTACTTCCGTGTCGTAAGTGAATTGAATACTTTATGGTACTTCATGTAAATGTGGCCGAGTGGTCCTTGAGTGCTGCAATTTATGTCTGTAACGTAATTTCGTCGATTGCCGCCCGAAGTGCCGACGTAACTTTGACCACTATGTGTTTATTACGGCAGTCCTCATGTCGCATGACGGTGTGGTAGGTGTAAAGCACTTTTAGTAATAGACCGTCTGTCTTGTACAGTGTGTACCAAGTGAAGGTTGGTGCTTTTTATGTTGACTGGGTTTCGTGTTAACACAAGAGTTCTAATTTATTAAAAGAAGATCTTCAGTATGCCAGCTAGCCAAAGCCTATTTACTTTAGACAAGATACCCTGCCCTGTTGACTCCAATCACAAAATACACATTTTGAAGGATATTCTTAATCGTATCTCAAACCAATGATTGAAAAATTCATCTGTTCAACTGTAATCAGTTGTTGAGCAGTATGCTTACCACAATGAATGATGTTGAACTTTTAAAATGAATGGCATCGTCGTTTAAATTTGAATTTGGGTGGGGTGAAGTCAATACGCACAGTGTGCAATTCTCGTGATTAGATCTCCTTTCTTCGAAATAAGTCCACGGTTTTAATTATTATTTTAATTAATTGTTATTTTAATTACATTGTTATGATTGGTTCATACGAAAGTCATGTCAGTAATCTATACTAATATTATAAAGCAGAAGAGTTTGTTTTTTTGTATGGTTGAACGCGCTAATCTCGGGAACTACCGGCTCGAAAAAAAATATTTTGGTGTTGGATAGGCCATTTATCGAGGAAGGCTTTAGGCTATATAACATCACGCTATGATTATTAGGAGAGGAGCAGGAATGAAAAATGTTGCAAAAACGGTTTTTTTTTCTTTTCGTTTTTCTTTCTTATGTGACGCAGACGAAGTTACGTGGGTCAGCTAGTGTATTATATTTCTCAAGATTCAAACATATTCCCATACCAAAACCAACAGAACCATTTACGCTTTTTTCCAACGGCCACGTGTTCGACCTCAACGTTTCCGATAGTCAAAACTATTACCGATCGATACGTCGTACGCGTACGTTACCAAAAAAACAAACTAGAACGAAGTACAATTTAACGAATCGAATCGCTGAATTAATAATTATGGTTGTCGATTGAATCTACCTTAGCAATAATAATCTATATCCAACGTTTGTTTGTATAACAGACTATCTATATATGCGTGGTTTATGCGTACTTGTGTAACTTATATGTGCTTATAAGATAACTACCTATGTACGGTCGCGAGCTTAGCACAATCTGAAATATATGCTGAAAATGCGTTGAGCGCACTACTTCTGTCATGGATGGACCATTGAAAGCTGTCAGTTTCATTTATTAATTTATCTGACAGTTCGAGTAATCAATAACACGCTTGGTTTGTATCAGTACCTAGTTCTGCCACTGTCGCCTCTAGCCGAGCCCCCAGGGCGTCGCCGTGCTGTGATTATAAACTGAACTCACTGTTTTTTCAGTTTTGTGGTATTCAACAGCGTAGTCTTTTTACATTTAAGCTTGTCATCAAAATCCAGTTGTATACTACCCACCCACCTACACACCTACAAAGAACTTCTAAATGGTACGTTATTTAGTACTTCCTCGGAATAAATTACTAAGTATTAAGTAAGGACAGGTTCGGTTTCTCAGAGTAAGAAAACCATCTATCATTCACCTACTACTTAGAACTTAAACATAAACTTCCGAAGAAAGAAGTTTTATACCGAAACCTGTCGTGGAGCTTCTTAGTATCCTTGGACATTGTCTGTCACTGGCTGAAGTGAAAATCTGTGTTGGTCTAGTTAGTTTTTCACGTTATAGACCTGTTTTTAGAAAATACTAATTGAGAAAGTTACTTCAACTACATAATTGAAAAAGTTGGTAATACACTCGACACGTGCCACGCAGTAATGAGAGCCACGTTCCGAAAAAAGTTCTGAAAACATACCTGTGACTGCGAATTTTCAGCAATAAAGGAAAAGGAGATCGCAAAAGAAACCTTGGAAATACATAGTTTACCAATTTGAGAATCTAGAGAAAAGCTCGTGACTAAAATAATAACAGTCGCTCGGGTCGATATTTAGGTTAAGCCGTGCTTGCCTAGGTTGGTCTGTGGATGGATAACCACCCTTACATACCGGGTTTCCTTCGTGCCTCGGAAAGCACGTTAAGCCGTTGGTCGCGGCTGTAATTTGTAGATCTTTGTCAGTCGTTACAGGTAGTCAGTGGCCGAAAAAGTCAGACAACCAGTCTTACCAAGTGGTGTCGGATAACCCAGCGGGTTGTGGAGGTCAGATAGGCAGTCGCTCCATGTAAATATACTAGTATTCAGCAGCATCTAGTTAGACTGGAAGCCGACCCCAACGAAGTTGGGAAAAGGCTAGGCAGATGATGACTAATTTGAGAACCAACTGAAGGGTGGTAAGGATTCCTGCCGGGGTTGCGGGACTGTTCGACAGAGATACCGTGGCCCCGGATCGTAAAGGGCGAGGAAGGAACATTGATGGGTTTTAGTCAGTAAAAGTCTGACACTCCCTCCCGCTCCGCCCAGAGTGGGAAAAGTTATTTGATGATTTCCCATCCTAAAAAAAACAAAAAAAAGGGTTGCGAGGATTTGGGCGGGCCGCACCACATGAAAAAAATCTTTTCTGCACCATTTCCAAAAGTACGGAAACTATGCAGAAAAGATTAACCTAAGCCAAAGCCATTAAGAAAACCTGGAAGATCGTTCCATCAAGCGATCGATTAGAGGTTAAGGCGATTAGACGAGCTAAATTAGCAACTCTATTTGTGGTAGTTCAAACTTCGTTCAAAATGTTGTTAGAATAAAGTTCTAACTAGCTTGCACTACAAAGTGGTTGTTACGTCAGTCACTGCGGGCCAAATAGCTTGAAATGGGTTGTTTCGATCGATTTACAAAAAAAAACTATTGATTGGATTAAAACACTATCATGCTAATATATTGTTTGTAGAATTATTTGCCAAAAATCAGAATGATACTCGTAGCATGCATATTAGTATGTTTTTTTTAGTTTGAAAGATATTTTCGTGGTTTTTTTTTATCGAGTCAAATTAATTGTATTATTTTTTCAAAACTCTATCATGCTAGCATATATCCTGAAGAATATCATATATTTTTCTGGTCTTGTTTATAGCAGTGAATCATATACTTTTAGTTATTATAAAACTCGCGTTTGGCTCATGTACGTATGCTTTAAGACGCGCTCCGTGGTCGAGTCGTGTCCGAGGTCGGTCCGTGGATGGTAAGCACTTTGCACTGTCGGTCTCGGCTGTCAGTCGCCCGAAAGTCTGACAACTAACCACGACAGTACGCAAAACTTACCGAACCAGTCTTACCAAGGAGTGTCGTATTACTCAGAACCACCTGAGTTGTGGAGGTCAGATAGACAGTCACTCAATACTGGTATTCAGCAGCATCCAGTTGGTCTAGAAGCCGACTCCAAAATATTTTTTACAAAAGGCATGGGAAATGATGACGTAACGTTTATACCCTTTCATTCACTCTTGATAGCATAAAAAATGCATGAAGTGGACTTATTTATGACCAACATCAATGTGTTGATATAATCGATGTAACATAAGTTTATTGCCCTAGTTTCTCTTTGTCGTTGACCTTTATTTAATGGTATAAGTCCGAGATAGTTTTTACCGTCGACGTCGATGAAAAGGATTTTTTTATTATAATATGAAACATTATCAGGTTTTTATTTTGAATGACCTAGGTATTAACTTGTTAATAGTTGGTGATTAAAACAAAAATGTTAGAAAAACCAGGTTTCAAAAATAGGTTTAACGTCTACTTTTAACCCCCAACGCAAAAACAACGGGGTGTTATAAGATTGACGTTTCTGTGTGTGTGTATGTGTGTCTGTCTGTGGCATATTCGTAGCTTTCAAACGCATGAACTGACATTGATCTTGTTTTTTATTTTTTTGAAAGGTGAATTATCCGGGAGTGTTTTTATCTACGCCGCCACGAAATAGCGGATTACATATTTATTCAACAACTCCCTCAATATGGGTATCAAATGATAGGTCATGTGAAATTGTGACCTTCACGTGTGTCGGGGTTTTTTTTTAACTTCAATTTAATATCACTGGTTCTTTATTTCGTATTTTTCTCAGAAAACTCTTTTAATTAAACAAAAAATAATTAGTCCACCTTGAATGTAAGTAAAATGGCGCCACTTAGCGAAGCATGCATTGTCATCTAAACTAAACGTGTATGCAAAATTTCAGCCCGATCGGAAACTGCGGATTCAAGACACTGGAAAATACTTCTGATGTCCGGAACCACAATTTTTATCGTACCTTTAAAGGTGCACCTTATCATGACAAGAAAAACCTCCATTTGCTGGACACTAACATTTTTTTTTCACCCTCACATTTAATATAGATTTTCCTACTCACATAATATTAGTTTAGTATGATTCCCTACTCGAATGATCGCAAAATTCTCGACTCTCGATAAAAACTCGCTTCATAGTGTCGTGTGACTTCTAACTGATTACTATTGATCGTCCGAGGTGACTTGTTTATACGTCTAAATACAATACTATTGGACTATCCGACGCTCAGGGACGGGTCAGCTACGTAAAATCGATACATTTTAGTAGGTACGTACCTTGCGTGTAAGTAAATTACGAAGACATTGAACTGCGTGAGAGCGATTTTTTCATAATCGCTTGTGTCACGGCGATGTGAATTTTTCATGTGACCTATTTTGAAAGAACGAGTGCGTAGTATTGTTTAATAGAGAATATTGTTGTGCAATTTACAACTGCTACAGTCGCTTCCGAGTAAACTTTACGTTGGGTATGATTCAACAGGCTATGGCTTTTATTTTAGCCAATTACTACCTACTATAAGCCAAGTCTACAAGTGGTAATTTAAATACGCAGTGCTTGGTGCTTGTAAACAAACTGTACCGCCTTTGATGTAAGAAAATCATCATTATATTGTGACTGAAAAATGGATCTTTATTTAGTATAAGTCTTTTAACTGACATGGTCACTATACTAAAAAAAAACTCATAAAAAATAATAATGAATGCATATCCCACTTTTTGAGTTACTGATATTGGCCGTTTCTATAGTATCCAAATACCAAAGCGATGAAGTATCTTTGTTGGCAGAAGATTGTTATGTCATTCTTTCCCTGGAGCATGAAATTTACTTCACGCAGGAGTGACGATTGCATGCACACATAAAATCATCGAAAAATCTGAACTCGCTGATGGCGGGTCCTAAATTCACGATGAAAGTTCCACCCTTTGTTGTATGTTGTACATTAAAAGATTAAAAAAAAAGATATTCGTAGTGCCACTAATTCAATTAACACAGCCTCAACCACTGCGTATGCACAGCACTGCATGAAAGTAATTCACACTTTAAAAAACAAAAGACAAGCGCGTTACACCCCACTACTGTGTGCAACAAACAGTTCGCACACAGCCCGCACAATTCACACCATTCGCACAAAAGGTGCCCGACCGCGCTCAAAGCGATGACCGCAGTGCCATCCTCGGGGAGGTCGTTAATCATCTCATCACGTAGCTAGGTCATAAATGTCTAGCCGGTCTATGGAATGTAGAATGTTAGAGTTCCATAGGTTTGAGTTAATTCATTGTAAGGAAGTTTTGTGTTTTGGGTCTGGTTGGGCGACTCATCATCATCATCATCATAATTAGCATAGTTTTTTCTCTTCTTAAATCTAATCGGTTGTAGACGAATCTTGTTACATAGAGACACTGACCTCCACTACCCAGTTATTGACTCACGATACCCTTTGGTAAGACTGGTTGTCGGGTTAAGCTAGTGGGAATGATCCTGTTTGACCACTAACTTGTTTGAATTTAATCTATTTAGGGGTTAAAGATGGCAGTAGCTTGCCTAGTCATCTAGAAGTAACCTATTGTATTGTATTTGGGAAAAATATCTTAAATTCTAAAGCTAGCAACCTACCGCTTCACTTAGATGTTCTTTCTCATAAGTTGAAGTCAGGCGTAGTATTTGGTAAACCCACCAGTACAAACGAGAATAGAAAACATCAATGTAGTTGAAAATATGAAAACAAAAACATACCTATTTCGTAAATGAAACTCTGACCCATTTTATACAAAAATCCAATAAACTTTTTCAATAATATTACCAATTTATGTTCAATGTAAAATAGACCATTGTTATAACCCTTGTTGTAAAAATACTAGGCAGCACTAATTCAAATATTTATTGAATTATTCAGACTCTAAAGCCACGTTCGTACAAGAGGTTTTATATTATTACATTATAAGCTAGTAAATAAAAAAGCTTTTGGGTTTTCTACTTTTTTTTTCCATCCCTAGAGCGATAAATAAAACGCAGTGTTTTACATTCGTGTTGACTATCCTGAGGCATTAGTACGAGCGCGCTTTGTAAACGTAACGTAGATACATCGACTTCTAATCGAAAGTACAATAGGGTACACTACAAAAAAAAAATGAATTACTCCGTCCGCGTCAGGAAGATTATTAAAAAAAAAAATTGACCCGTATTTTTTCCTTTGTTACGTAAATCAAAATTGACGAAGACACAACGCCTTTAAAATTCCCAGCCATACGTCACGCCTAGGTATAATTTTTAGCTAGTTCTACGTTACGAGCCCCCACTCCGAGTTTTGATGCGTTTTGTCTTTGTCTTTGTTTTTTTTTTAGTTGATTTACAAAGACAAAAAAAGTGTCCATTATTTTTCAATAATCTAACTAGCGGACTTAATAGATTTGTATTTTTTTATACTACTTGCATGCTTATTAGTGTTATATTTTTTGCGGTTACCACAATTAGTATCACCCATAGGTGTTATGGATAAAATAAAGTAAACTGTTATAACTGAAATGAGTTATTAGATTTTTTAAATCGACCGTATTCACGTCTTAGTTAGACCTCGGTAAAAAAACGCCGTATTAAAAAATCACCCGTGTGTACGTGGATTAAAATACTAACGCATTGCCTTTTGCGCTTTTTGCTCAAAAGGTACTTCCTATTATTTGATTGTTATGTGTTTTTTTTGTTGTTGTTAGAGAACAATGTTTTCAACAGCTCTCCTTTCAAAATAGTGGCAAACAAAACAGAATTATCGTCGACTATTATTTGTTTACACACATCTCTTATTTATTTAATTTCTCACATTATTGCTTTATGTTCCGGCTGTTTTATTTTAATTAGTGTTAACAACTTTGTTGTACGGGGTCGATTGTATTGTGTACGAATACACAATGTTTTGTGGTACAATTGTGAAGCTTGTTTTAGTTTTGAATAATTTAATGCATACTGTATTTGCACGAAATGAATTTACTAAAATGTTAGATTAATTTTGTGAGTTTTATGAGAATGGGGACCTAGGTCACTACTATACATTTAATTATATTTTAACTAATGCTTTATCTTATTTTTTTTGGGATTTTTGTATTAAAATTAAACTATTGAAAACTGGGCCAGGCCATGACTGGTAAATTAAAAAATCCATACGTTATGAGCGAGTAATATAAAGTATATACTTATAAGGCTGTAAGAGTAGAAGAAAGCCAAAGTAACGGTGGATGGGCTTTGTAAAGCTACTAAAATATGGCTAGAAAAGAGTTGAGTACTGGAATGACGAGTAATAGAGGAGTAAAATTATCACTTGCTTCGGTGAAGGAAGACATCGTGAGGAAACCAGTAATCCTGACAGATATTTCGTCGACGGCATGTCAAGCCAAGTCAGAGGCTCATGGGCGGCGTAAGAAATGTGACACCAGCAGTGTAAGTACGTAGGGCTCGATTGGACTCGCTCGATAAAATGAGTTTTTGACTCCATAATGTTAGACGGAAGAAAACCGAAAACCTACTCAATCGATACAGCACAGCACTACACGAAGACGCTATGTGGAACATCACTAATTTTACTACTTGACGTTTGTACGATTTGGCGGCAAAAGTGTTTCCAGTGATTTTATTTTGAAAAACTGCTTAAAATGATTAATTTGTTTATAAAAAGTCTTTTAATTACTAATCATCATCATCATCATCATCAGCCTATAATGTTCCCACTGCTGGGACACGGCCTCCTCTCAATGAGAGGGAAAGGGCTATAATAATCTACCACGCGGGCCCAGCGCGGATTGGTAGATGTCACATGTCTTCGAATTTTTGGTTCTAGGACATGCCGGTTTCCTCACGATATTTCCTGGGTTCGAACCCACGACTTAACTTCGTAAGTCGGGGCCGCCACCACTGGGTCATCGCTGCTCTACTACTACTAATAATAAAAACTAATTATATCTAGAATAACTGTCAAATCGTACGAAGGACTCGATTAGATAAATTTGAAAGTTATTCTCGTTGAACTGAGACTCTTTTATCGAGAATAAATGTGACTATAAGATTAGGGGAAACCCAAAGTCGAAGAATGAACTGTAGGAAAGACGATATAGCTAGAAAAGACACTGAGGCCACGTTCGCACAAGAGGTTTTGTAACATGACAGTTTAAACAAGCTAGTAAAAAAGTACTAGGTACTGAGATGTTGATATAGGTAAAGGAAAATAATCTATAAACAAATGTGGATAAAAGCTAGAAAACGAAAATATAATTTTCCTTCAATAACTGAAGCTACAGGCACGTGCGAACTATGTCAGGTCATTGAACTGTCCACTGATTTCCAAAGATACGCTTCACCGCACACTCATATACATACCTATTTTTCGTCGGCCATTGTTAAAATTTTCCCTCAGGCACTTGACATTGAAGTTTGGACGCAAAGCCAAGGGTACTCCGTAAATATGCTTTCTCAACATCCATCCCTTGATTCAGAATGTTCGCGTATATTTTGTTTGAATTTCGAAGGGTCGTACTGGCATGTGGATCAACAAATATGGCGACTGTTTTTTGTTTATTTGATTGTGTTCCGGTATTTTGTCATGAATGTAGTTCGTATTGAGGAATAAATGAAAGGTTTTTTGTTTTTGCACTGCGTATTTTTTTGCAAAACAAAAATGTATTTTACAAAGGAGAGGAATGTCAATTAGCGCATAGTTCAGTAGCAAATGAAATATTGAGTAGTATAAAATTTAATATGCTTCGTTTGTGAAATATTCGCAAAGTGCTAATCATGAAGTTTTTTGTTTAATTCCCAGATTGGGCAAAATGTTATTGAGTTGATGACAATATTCTCGCCCGGTCTTAATCAAAACTAGAGAAAAGTGGGGTACTATCGGTACACGGTCTGTACCTAACCCTTTAAAAATTACTGGCTTGATTCTTTGACATAAAATCTGTAAGCAATAGACATTATTTTTGTTTATAGAAAAAAAAGTTCCGTTAGAGAAAACGTCAGAAATTAAAAAAAAAACATCACAGTACGGTAACGGTAGATAACAAATTGGGTAATTTGATCTCCTAAATGAATTTCCTTAAATCAAAATCAACTGCCATAAGCCATTTCCTCTTGGAACCCGGGATTCATTAAAATTGTAGCGCTTAGTTAGAAGAGGGATTTAATACATAATTGAGATTTCTAAATAAAAACAAGGGAATATAATTTTCCGGATTGCTCGAATTCAGGAGCTCGTGGCTTTATAATAACCATCCGCTCGGGCCGATCTTTAGATTAAGCCGTGCTTGCCTAGGTTGGACTGTGGATGAGTGACCACCCTTTTTTTTTGTTTTGTCAGACTTTTACTGACTAAAACCCATCGCCAGCCCGCGACGCTGAGCATGTAACGATTAATATTCCGACCCAGCCTGTCCCTTACTGCCCTCCCGATAATGACGCACTAAGTCGAGGCCCGAACCCCACAGGGGGTGCCTTAGTGATCGTCATTTAAATGTAAATATTTTTAGTTTGTAAGCCCTGGCTGGGGGCCTTAAAATATTTTTTGGCCACCACATGATAGTTCGGTTAAGTAGTCAAGCAACCTTCTAGAGTTGCAACTACGAGGGGTCATATATAAAAAACAATTACAAGAACAATTATGAAAGCCCCTTCAGTTATAACCCGTGAAAGCCTAAACAGTTTTTAGTTTTACGGAGGTTTTTCGAAAACCTGCAATATAGAGTCTACCGCAAAAGCTTCTAGCTATAATTTTAATTAAAAAAAAAAAAACAGTTGTGCTCTGTTCTACTAATTGACTTAAAGTAACTCGATACCTAAGTATAATATAAGCAACGCTTAAATTTGGAGTATTAGATTCGCAATATCGGAGGCACAGGCATGCTTGACGTAACTCTACGAAGCCAACCAAAGGTTGTTCATTAGAAAATTAATTTCTCGGAAATTAAGTCAACTACCTATTCATCTTAGAAGAAAAAGATCTTGTGGGTTGAAAACATTTGGTTGATTAAAATTGGCTTCGTTTAAGAAACAATATGTATTTCTCGAAAACCAGCCCCACAAAAAGAAAAAAATCTATGAAAGGCTTATTTATAAGCGTCTCAGAGATTATGCCGAGACAAAGGGCCTCATCCCGAAAGAACAGTTCGGCTTCAGGACCGAACATTCTTGCATACATCAAGTCCACCGCATCGTCGAACACGTTAGCGCTGGTTTCCAGCGCGGAGCGATGATGGGGGTGATGTATTTCGATATCGCGAAAGCCTTTGACAAGGTCTGGCACAACGGGCTGATATACAAGCTATACCAGCTCGGTGTGCCGTGTGCCCGACCGTCTCGTGCTCATCTTACGAGACTTTTTGTCAAACCGTACCTTCCGCTACCGTGTGGGTAAGACGTTATCTTCTCCTCATCCGATTCGCGCCGGAGTCCCTCAGGGCTCCGTTATCTCTCCCCTCGCGTTCACGCTGTACACCAGCGACATTCCGAGGAACCAGAAGGTTCAAACAGCACTTTTCGCTGACGACACCGCGATTTATTACACCGGCCGTTCTCCGGATAACATCCGCCGCATTCTCCAGAAAGCTGCCGACTCGCTCGGCGCTTGGTTCCGTAAGTGGAGAATAGAAGTTAATCCCGAAAAAAGCCAGGCAGTTTTATACTATAAGGCACGCCTTAAGCGTTCGCCAGGTCCCCCCATCACTATGTTCGGTAAGCCTATCCCTTGGGAGAGGCAAGCCAAGTATCTCGGAGTTATTCTGGACGACCATCTGTCGTTCAAGGCCCACATCAAAGCAGCTCGCGACCGGGCTGCCTTTGCTATGGGCCGGCTCCACTTCATGATCACTAGGAAGAGCAAATTGTCAC
Source organism: Xestia c-nigrum (assembly GCA_916618015.1). Lineage (NCBI taxonomy): Eukaryota > Metazoa > Arthropoda > Insecta > Lepidoptera > Noctuidae > Xestia > Xestia c-nigrum. The sequence goes on along the minus strand of OU745258.1, from coordinate 8,885,896 downwards.
TCAAGTGCAAATTGCGTCTTTACACCGCAGTCATCCGCCCCATCATGACCTATGCTTGCATAGTATTCGCGCATGCCCACCCGCGTCATATCCACACGATGCAGACCTTGCAGAACCGATATCTCCGTAAGATCACCGGTGCCCCCCCTTACGTCCGTAACGATAGTCTTCACGTAGACCTTAGAATCCCCACCGTTAAGCAGTTCATGAAACGCCTTTCCAAGTGTTACTTCGACTCTGCTATTAAGCATAGGAATCCCCTAATCGCATCGGCCGCCCGGTACGACCCTTCGCGTATTAGCTCCGTTCAACGCCCGCGTCACACCCTAGTCGCCCCCGACGATCCGATCACTATCTTGCAAGAGAGTAGGAAAGATACCAGTACGATTCGCAGAGCGTACAAATACAGACCGAAAACATACCGACCTCGCCGCAGAGGTCCGGCGCGAAATCCCCGATCAATCCCTCCCCGTCCCTTGCTCGAGCCAGCCCGCGACGCTGAGCCTGTAGTATTAAATCAGTCCCTAAATAAGGACAATCAGATCCAGCCTGTCCCTTTGCTGCCCCCAGCGACGCCCTAAGCCGAGGTTCGTACCCCACAGGGGGTGCCCTTAGAGCGCTGTCGCTTAGTTTTTAGTTATTTTCGCCCTGGCTGGAGGCCTTAGATTCAAGGTATCCACAGGATTAGCCCGGTTAAGCAGAAGCCAGTCTTCTCAGACTGAACTGCGAGATGCCCTATCCAAAAAAAAAAAAAAAAAAAAAAAACAGCCTTAATGACTAAAACTGGTGATCGTAAGGCACATTTTTCCCCATTCTTTCTCCTTTTACTTCCTGCGGTAGATGAAGTAAGCATTTCATATTACTGTCTTTGATTTCAAAGCTTTTTATCAGTATATCGTGTACCATAGTGCAACAAGCAGCGCCATCTAACAATTAGTTTTGTGAACTAATAATATCAATACCGGAAACGCAAGCGCACCCTACCGCTTGGACACGATCGTCGGTAGAGGGGATGCAGCGAGGACTGGAGAAGGGACCGAGCAGCTACAGTCGAGCTCCGACAGCCTGGGCAGACGCTCAGTACCAACGCACGTGTTTTCTTTCTTGTATTGTAAAACCGTTGGTTTGAATAAAGTTATTTAAATTATCTTTCGTTCGAGTGCCCGCGACTATGTCCACATCTATTTGAAACTATGTCGGATCGTGAAGAAGACCCGATGCTTCGCATCTCGGCCCCCCATGTTACAAGTATAACAATTCTTGCTTGAAAAAAGACTCAAAAACGCTTTTTTTAACAATATCCAGTAGATTTCATTTATTACGACCTTGGTTGTAGCGACCATTTACCTATAGCGACATTAAATCTAAGTCCCTTGAATTTTAAGCACACTTTAGTACAAAATTTATGCGGTTATAGCGATTTTGGATGTAACGCCGAGTTCGGGTGTAACGACTGTTTTTAATTAATCATTTGTAACAAATTCCTAGAAATCTAATGTAGATATTGCGACCGGAGTCGGCCGCCAAAGACACAAAGATTTCTTTCTTTTACAAACATTTCTTATCTTTTGTTTACATCCACACATATGGTCAGCAAGTGTGGACACCTTTAACTTTTGTTTATAGATATCAGATAGCTAATGAATGAATTCAGGTAGGAAAGCGAAATAAATTTATGGTTTACATTTTTTTAACTGTACTTACCAGTGAATAACTATGTGTGCATTAAATATTTTGAATAATGAATGAATATAAACCATACATGTGTACGTGTCTGTTCTCTTTACCTTTGCCTGTAACGGCTTCCGGATATAACGACAAAAATTGAGTGGTCCCTTCATCGTCGTTATATCAGAAATCTATACTCTAAACTTAATATTATAAAGCAGAAGAGTTTGTTTGTTTGTTTGTTTGGTTGAACGCGCTAATCTCAGAAACTACCGGGTCGAATTGAAAAAATATTTTTGCGTTGGATAGTCCATTTATCTAGGAAGGCTATAGGCTATATAACATCACGCTATGACCATTAGGAGCGGAGCAGGAATGAAAAATGTTGCAAAAACGGGTTGTTTTTTTCCTTTCGTTTTTCTCTCTTATGTGACGCAGACGAAGTTCCGTGGGTCAGCTAGTCCACTATAAAACTTATTCGTCTCAAGCATCATCTTACTCCCTTTGTCCATGTTACTTGGGGCCGCGGCGGCGCAAGGCGTTTTCTTCTTCCTTTCTTCTCTGTCAGACGTCACGACATCATTTCCTTCTTTCTCGTTCATATCATTCCTCACACAATTCATTTAGCACAAAAAAAGTAAGAAGAAAGAAGAAAGAAAAAGCATTTATTAGCCCGACAGGACAACACATAAATAAAAAAATAATAGTAAAATTGTGATTATTACACTAGTTTAAAGTAAACATAATAAGTAAAAAAAAGATAATAATAATAACGAAATCATAAGAAAAAACAAACAAAATACAAAAACAGAATTTGTCCTGTACAAGACCAAAAGGCTCCTATCTCAGCATGGTGCTGTAACATTAAAAAAAAAACCGTCACAGCGCTGATAGTAGTTACATTTGTTTATAATTGTTTAATGTAACTATTTCGTTCTATGTAAAAATTCGCGAAACGTTAATATCCATTGCTTTTACAGTAACACACGTTTCAATATTCCCAATATTCTCCGATTATTCCATATTTGTTGCCTATTGTAAAGACTTTATTAAGCACGTATTTTCAATTTTATCCAGATTTGTACGAACAAAGCTTTCGACAAATTGAGTAAATATCCAATAACGCTTCATAATTGGACATCGCCTGTTTTTTCTAACGAGCAAAAAATAAGTCCCCCTTACGAGGTCAATGATGCTGCTCTCTATATAACAGTTTATATTTAAAGCTAGTATTAAAACTAGGTCATTTTATCATCCCAGATTGAAGCCTACGCGTCCCAACTCTCAGAAAAATGTAGCTTATTTATTTTATTTTATTAAACTTGGAAAATCGTGATTGATACCGACCATGTTAAATTATGCTTTATTTTTAACATAATTATATTTTCCTTTTATAGCCAGTTTTGCGCAGGCATATTATAGTGCCGTTTTTTTTATTAAGCGTATTATTTACTTGCCCCAAAATATAATCCATCTCCAGGTTAAACTGCGATTACCTGGGTTAGTCTGTGGATGGGTGACCGACCCAATAAATAGAGTTTCCGCACGTGAAGCGGTTGGTCACAGCTGGCAATTGTAGATCTCTGTGCTGTGGCGTGAAAGTATAATAACCAGTCTTACCAAAGGGAATCGTATTAACTAGCAGTACTAACCGGATTGTGGGGCTGACCTCCACAATCCGGTTACTAGGTAGTCACTTCGTGTATTCAGCTGCAACTGGTTAGAGTGGTAGCTGACCCCAACTGTATTGAGAAAAGGCTAGGCAGATAGATGTTGACCAACCGTCATCTTATGCATCTCGGTTTCAACCAATCGTAAAATTATAATTTCACGACAATTATTTCCTTTTAAACGGTTTATCTTAATCGATACTAATCTGTTAGGCTTTTAAGCACCTCCTAAAGCTTGTCATGTTCCAAAATTAATTGCCGTTTTATGTAACGGGCCGTTAATCTAACCGTGAAACCGTACCTCAACAATTCCTTAAGATGTTCAACGTCTTCGCTATTACAACCTTTAACGTTGAGTATAATGGTTGGTTAATTATGTGACGTGGTAACTTAACGATTCGAAATATGACATAACGTCTGTTTTCCTCGAGGGGTAAGGTAAAGTTGTATCTTACTATCTTGAAGCGTAAATTGCTGTCTAACAAAGACTGTGTGTCTTTGTTAGACAGCACTGTCGTGTGGTAGTGGTAGAGGCAGTATCAGACGTGTTTCATATAGGGTGTAAAAACGAAGCTGAAAGGCATTTGTACTCCCCGTCATTGCGATATTTTTTTGTTCTATACCATACCTGGGACCCTTCTAACTACGGAGATATCGGGGGTCAAAGTTCCAAGTTCTCGCCTAGTTTTTTTTTTCAATACTAGTTTTTATTGTAAGATTTTTGCTTTAAACACCTCCACGACCTCCGAACTATTCAAGCCATCCATCAGCACAATGTTTTGAGTGCATTACATTGAGTTTTACCACAAAACATGTTTTTTTTCACGCTTGGTGGACGGCTTCGTGATTTGGTTGCTTACACCCGGTATAACAGTTCACATCATCCCTGAAATTCAAAATGGGTTGTACATATATGTGCCTCTGTACCTAGTAATATTTACAACCATCTCATTAGTTAAGTTTGAGTACAATGGCGAGCATATTGCCCATAACTGTGCGCAATTTCAGACTGCACGCTGCTATTGAAAACAACCTGATGAAAAACTTCAATAAAACTTAACCTGATTGGAAAATCGAACACAATACCGGCCACTAGACAAACGCTGAACCAATGGTCGTTTAATTACTTGACCTGGTAAGTTCATAATTCTAAAATATATATTTCTTTTTATTTCTCCAGCTTATTGTGGTTATGACGCCGGCAGTTTGAGCTGACGTAACAACCGGCTGACTAAAGCAATGTCAGACTAAACTTATTATCCCAATATTTCATTATTAAAGCATTAATTTTCGCGCAGCTTGCTATATGAATAACACTATATCTTGTTTAGCAACTGTCAGGATGTTTTGGTTACTTTTATACAGGGTCTACATAATAATCTCTCGTGTACACCACACGAAATAATGAAACTGAATAAGGATTGTTCTGGGACTTTTGGAAATTCATAACATACTTTTGAACCGAAAAGTTCTTTAGACGCGTTGTGCACTTTTTGAGTGAACAAAAATCATGGAATTTGCGTCACCGACACCTAATGCTTCGTAGCACTCGTAGACGATCCGCTACGGCTACTGATCGGCTACGATACACTTCTATCGGCATTCCCCAAAGACTCCTTCACAAGTTTCCTTTTTGTTTTACCATACCTACATGTTGATCAGTTGATTGCGACCGTACCTATAGAAAGTCTATTTTTAATTGCGAACTTTAAGTCTTCCTTCCCTGTCTCTCAAACCGTCATAATAATGTGCTAGAGCGAGAAACAGAGCATTACTTACGGCATCGTCGATGCTGTCACGTGCGATAGCATTCCCACTCTGATTCTCGCACTATAGCAAATGACGGTTCCCAACGACAGAAAAGGCTAAGAAAAGTGCGATTTCGTGCTGGTTGGTGAGCATAGACTGCGTAAAACATGACGAATTAAAATAATTAAGGACGTTTCACACAGCGCCATCTAGTGCCACACTAAGCAATGACATAGATACTTTTTGTTTCTTTTTACATATGACTTATCTATAGTAATAATACAAACAGGAAACATTTGTGTGTTTGTTTTGTATGTAACGAATAAACTTTAAAACTACTGGACTGATTTGAAAATTTATTTCAGCAATGAATAGCCACATTATCAGCAAGTAACATAGGCTATATTTTATCCTTGTGCTCGCACAGGAACGGGAACAACGCGGGTGAAACCGCGTGACGTCTGCTAGTTATACCTATAAGCATCCATGACTCGAAACAAATGTCCATGCTCGTCACACCAACCTTTGTTCCTACCGGGATTCGAAGCCGGGATCCTAAGAACGTAAGGCAACCTCACTACCGCTGTGCTATTCGGGTCGTCGTTTTTACGTCGGTAATTCAATTATCGATTCTTAACTAAAAGCTCTAGAAAACGTTTTACCCTAATAGCAAGTTTCGGACGAATATTTTCGATAAAACAATATTTGGTTTCAATCAATACTCTTTGCTTTGAATTCTTTATTGGGTTTCTACCCAATTTGTCCCACTTTGAACTTTAACTACTTTCTGTTAGCTACCGCTCTTTTGTTGACCTTTGGCATTAGAGTCTTGTTTCTGTGTATTTTAAAGAACCTTTTTATTTAGGTGATAACCTAAATCAGTTTATTAAGAAAATAAATTATTTAATTACCAAGTCTAATTTGCTGATTGTGTTTGAAATAACATATAAATATGGAGAAAATACAAAACAAGAATTTGTGTTGTCTATTACAACTAAAAATCACGCTCGAATTGAAACTCCTCCTTGTTGAAGTCGGTTAAAATATAGCCTAGGTTACCCGGTCTATAATAACGAATCGATTGACACCTTATTCATCGAAATCGGATGAACAGTTTAGTTAGGTGCTACGGTAGAACACACATGTAAAGGGAACCAAAAAACCGTAAATATGCAGGTAGTTAAATAATAAAAATAAGCAATACAAACTTATTAATGGTGGTTGGTGCAATAGCCGATTCATCGGACCGAACAGAAAAGCTTAGTTTGTCCTTTTAAAAAGTTTATACGGAACACTCGGTGCGCGAGCATGACTCGCTCTTGGCCGGGTTTTTAAACAATACCTAACTTTCTTTTTCAAAATGTGACCAAACTCAAGTTGCATAAATTATTTCTTAAGGTAAAACCGTCAGGATAGTCCGCGAAATTTAAATTTTCTTACGGTTTTTGCAATTTTCAAGCCAGTGGTAGGTTGTAAAATATCGTTTGCGACTGTCAAATGTGTGTAGTCACACAATTATAAGGGTGAATATCAGAAAAGTGCATTTTTTGTCATTTTTGGTGGCCAAATTTATTCTTCAGTTTTCGTGAAAAATAAGCATCTCGTATAACAATAGAAAGTCCAAGCTTAAATAATCTTCGAGAGGCCCAGGAATATCTCGATAACTTTTTGAGATATTTAAGTTTCAAGTGTGGTGTGGCCATCAAAATTGATAATCGCCCACCAAAATGTAACTAAGGCTTTTCCTTACCACAATAACCATTCCTCAACCAGTATCCTCTTGCAAATGAACTAAATCCAACCCCATAATACCTCGGCGGCTTACCTGAACAATAATTGAAAATATAGTCATTTGAATATAGGTATCCTTTAGCCCGGTTGAGGCCGAGATTAGATCGGAGCAACCCAATTACAATTGGCTGATTCCCGTACCGGTTGCCCGGGTATTTTTATACGCAATAAATCCATTACGCATTGGCTTGTTACACAATCCATTGAAGAAGATAAGATGTGTGAAATGGATGTTTTAAATTGATGACCAGTATACAGGGTGTAAACCACCTCATCACAAAGTCGTTAACCAAGCATTCTGTACATCCAACTAAGTAACTTTACGCAAAAATTATTGCTGGGAAACAATTTTTTTTTTGAGGTTATAAATCATGTTTTGTGGTAGAACTAAATGTAACGCACTTAAAACATTGTGCTGATGGATGGATTGAATAGTACGGAGATCGTGGAGGTGTTAAAAGTTAAAATCTTTCAAAAAAAACTTTTATTTAAAAAAAAAAACTTGTCAAAAAGTTGTAACTTTGACCCCCCCATATCTCCGTAACTAGAAGGTTCCCAGCGAACATTTTTTTGTTCTACACCATTGTAGAACAAAAAAATGTTCGCAATAATGGGGAGAGCAAGTGCCTTTCGGCTTCGTGAAGAGGTGTTTTACACCCTTTATAGCAGAAAGGTGTGCTGGTCATATTTGTTGAGAATAGAGAGACCATCAAACTGAAAATTTGTTCTCCTTGAGACCAACTGACTCATACAATTCGATTATTTAAGTATTGGGACAGCAGATTGTTTTACGACCAACGGGAGTTATATCATTTTGGTTTATGACCTGACTGAGACATGGAATCACAGTTTTCTATGTCATTTTTTTCAGGTAGTCTCTAAAGTATAGTATTTCAAATCATTTTTAGTACTATATTATGTCTGACCAGCAGCACAAGTACGTAGGAATCGATAGGACTCGATTCGATAAATTTGACAGTTATTCTCGATAAAATGAGTTTTAATAGAGTCAAAAACTCATTTTATCGAGAATAACTGTCAAATTTATCTTATCGAGTCCTATCGAATCCAACGTACTTGTGCTGCTGGTTTGTTAAATTTTAGACAACATTAAATAACATTTGATTCAAACTGGTATTTTTGTTCTTAAAACTTAAATATTGAATATCTCGAAGGTAACAATTTCATACTTATTCGGTTTTAGTACTATACCCTCGATATGCTTGATATTTCAGGTTTAAACACACAATAATGTTCAATTTCAAAACATGACTAAGCCGAATCAACTTTGCTATGTCGTCATTGCTTTGTCTATAGCGCTCTGTTCTACCTCACAAAACCATATTATCGTGAAAGCTAATTTGAATACATTAGTTCGACAACGCCGAACCCAAATGTCTCTGACGGCATCGGCTATTGAACTTCAACTTAATCTAATTTAAATTCTATAACAATCATGTAAAACATAAATTTTATCGAAAAGTTTAGCAGTTTTAAATTGCTTGACAAATGTTTAAATAAGTAAGCGCAAATCGAAATCAATTTCCATTAGGGTTCTAGGTACACAGGGAGGTACTTCAACGCAAAAGCATTTAAGTTTATTTTTTAAGAAATCTTACTATCCTTCCTTAATCCTTAATAATATTATAAATGTGAATGTAAGTTAGTTTGTTACGCTTTCACGCGAAAACTACTCAACCGATCATCATGAAACTTTGTATATGTCACCGTAAAATTGTCAAACACGTTATATTACAATATAACGTGTTTTTTCTCGCGATATTGTAATGTCTCGAATTATTGTCAACTGAACATACGGAAGTATCTCTGCCCCCATAATCGGGACTTGGGGCACCCCCCCGTTAGGTTAGTTAGGTTCCTTTAAACTCTGCACTCGGAAATAGGGGCCCCGCGAAGCGGGGCTCCGTCGACTACGCTTTTTAGGAGGAATATAAAGTGTTTTAAGGTTATGTTATATTAATCGGTATTTCTCAGGAATGGTGCATTATCTTTTCATGAGAGATGTGCCACTGGGAAAGGGGGACCCCTCCTTCCCTCCACACCGCGTAAGTTGACTACCATCGCATGCATTTCACGAAAAATAATGCGTTTTGTTGTAAGCAGTACGTTCATTTGACTATAATTCGAGACTTTACAATATCGCTAGAGATATTACAATATAACGTATTTGACCATTTTACGGTGACATATACATATTCTTGGAGGTATTAGAAGTAACAAAAAGTTATAAAAAGTATCCTAATACTGTTTATAAAAAAAAATATATATATACATATTTTAGCAACAGGATCCGCGAACGAAGTCGCGGGCAGAAGCGATTATTAAAATTAAATTGCCCTCGCAAGCCAATCAATTCAGAGAATTTTATAATATATACATGTAGGTAAGTGATGGTTAGGTTTGTTTAATTGGTAGGTACCAAATCTGTCTGAAGATCCCTCTATGATTAGACTGGCGATCAAGAGATTGTTACTTCAAATCAAGTAGTAAACCCACTTTTAGAACAAACATAATCATACTAAACATATTTTGTTTACTTATTTACTTCCCACATCTTGAAACTGTTTATGTTTTAGGTTTCATTAAATCTATACTTAATATTATAAAGCAGAAGAGTTTGTTTGTTTGTTTGTTTGGTTGAACGGGCTAATCTCAGAAACTGCTGGTTCGAATTGGAAAAATCTTTTTGTGTTGGATAGTCCATTTATCGAGGAAGGCTATAGGCTATGTAACATCACGCTACAACTATTAGGAGCGGAGCAGGAATGAAAAATGTTGCAAAAACGGGGTTCTTTTTCCTTTCGTTTTTCTCTCTTATGTGACGCAAACGAAGTTGTGCGGGTCAGCTAGTGTTTTAGATTCATAAATCATTGTACCTGTCTAGTGCTTAAATCCACATTTTTACTTGTTTTGATGTCATGCCAAAATTACGGATGATAAAACGTTATGACCGCGAAAACTATGAAAGAAAAGTAAACTGAAGATGCATTGAAATCGTATCTTAAACGATTTAGACCGATTTAGCTTTTATGTTTGACTTTATAGCTCTGGAACGGATACACATCTAAAGCTCTATTCATAAAATATAAGAGGATCCATTCAACGAATATGCATGTTTTATGAAACTGCATACCAAATCAAAAAACAAAATGTTATTTACAACGTAAGTGTTATCTAAGAATGTGTACAAAAATAAATCATGTTTATACAATTTCTTAGATTAAGTTCCCAAAATATTTTTCATGCTTTCAGAACACCTTTAGGTCATTACAGAAAAAAATAAAAAGACGGTCAAATTCTATGGTATTGTGTGTTGTCTAAAATTTCTTCAAAATCTGGTTTTTAAAGTTTAGTTGAACCTCTCGATCATTTTTCCAAATCTTTTTTCTTTGTCTGCAACAAAAACAAAGAATGATTTAAGTAGTCTAAAACAAAAGAGGCCATCGCAAGCCTACTCTTTAAAAATAAATCTGTTCTGTTGTAGAATATTAAAGGGTGTAAAACACCGCTAAAAGCAGCCGAAAGGGAAGTGTTCTCCCTGTCATTGCGATCATTTATTTATTCTACACCATACCTGTTAACCTTCTAGTTAACGGAGATATTGGTGGTCAAAGTTCCAACTTTTCGACAAGTTTTTTTTTAAAAACAGTTTTTATTGTAATACTAGCTGACCCACGCAACTACGTCTGCGTCACATAAGAGGAAAAAGCTACCTACTACTACCTACCTTCTACTACCTACCTACCTACCTACTACTACCTACCTACCTACTACTGCCTACCTACCTACTACTACTTTTTTTTTTCATAAGAACCTTCTCCTGACAATAACAAACACAACAAAAAAAGAATCAGCCAAATCGGTCAAGCCGTTTTCATGCTATGTCGTGACAACGGAAAACGGGTTTCATTTTCAACCGACTTCCAAAAAGAGGAGGTTATCAATTCGTCTGTATTTTTTTTTTTTTTTTTTTTTTTTTTTGTGTTTGTTACCTCAGTACTCTCGACTGGGTGAACCGATTTTGATGGTTTTTTTTTTGTTTGAAAGCTGGTGCTTCCCGTTTGGTCCCATTTTAGTTTGCTGAAGACCTGATGCTGATCTTCGGAGATATACAACGGAACTCTTCAAAAATACACAGTAAATCTGCAGTGATTGCTGCCATCGCTTGTAGGTTCATTGTTTATACTATATTATGACGTAACATCACGCCTATATGCTCTGAGGGGGTACGCACATGTGTAAAATACACCCGATTTCGAAAATATTTGTTACCTCAGTACTTTCTACTGGGTGAACCGATTTTGATGGTTCTTTTTTTGTTTGAAAGCTGGTGCTTCTCGTTTGGTCCCATTTTAGTTTGCTGAAGACCTGATGCTGATCTTCGGAGATATACAACGGAACTCTTCAAAAATACACAGCAAATCTGCAGTGATTGCTGCCATCGCTTGTAGGTTCATTGTTTATACTATATTATGACGTAACATCACGCCTATATGCTCTGAGGGAGTACGCACATGTGTAAAATACACCCGATTTCGAAAATATTTGTTACCTCAGTACTTTCTACTGGGTGAACCGATTTTGATCGTTCTTATTTTATTTGAAAGCTGGTGCTTCCTGTGTGGTCTCATAATCATCAAATCAGAAGCTGATGATGGGATTCTGGAGAAATAGAGAGAATTCTTCACATTTTATAGGCACACTAGAAGCGGTTTGGGTAGTTTTAGGAATTGTACTTTCTCGAAGTGATCCCAATTCAATTTGATGAAGATCTGATGAAGAACTTCGGAGATATGCAACGGAACTCCTCAATAAATGATAGCAAATGTACTGGGATTGCCGAAATCTCATATCTGTTTATTGTTTACACCAGTTCATAACCTAAAATCACGCCGGTACGCTGTGAAGGGGTAAACACATGTGAACCACTAAAAAGTGAAAAATAAAAACTTTTTTACAAAAAATAAAACCGACTTCAGAGAAAACAAAAAAGTGAAAAATAACTTCAGAAAAAACGCTTCAGAAGTCGGTGACAAAAAAAATTAAATCAATCAAACAAAGGTCACCGACTTCTGAAGCGTTTTTTCTGAAGTTATTTTTCACTTTTTTGTTTTCTCTGAAGTCGGTTTTATTTTTTATATACAGGGTTATTTTTTGTTTATACTAAACCCGAAAAGGGGTCATTGTATTGTACATTTATGTTCGCATAACTCGTCAAAATGTAGGGAACAGCTGATTTTTTTTTCGCGATTTCAAGGTTCGTCCCATAGAAAAAGTTGTTCAAAATGATGAGTACAATGACCCCTTTTCGGGTTTAGTATAAACAAAAAATAATGTTGTATATAGATTTTTACTTTGAACACTTTTATGGCCCCCGTTCTATGCCATCCATCCATCGGCACAATGTGTTGTATTGTGTAACATTGAGTTCTACCACAAAACATAATTTTTCATCCCAAAAAAAAAGTTGGGTCCCAGCAATAATTTTTGCGTAAAATTACTTAGTCTGATGTACAGAATGCTTCGTTGACAGCAGTGATGAGGTTGTTTCACTCTGTATACGCACTAATAAATTAAAATAACCTTAAGTAGCTACCTTAACCATTAACTAAAAAATGGCGTTAAAAAACTCCTCCTGAAGCCGTCAAGTGGTAATGTCCCCAAGAGATTAGAGGCGTTGCCACGTTGTATGGCAACGATAAGCCAAGGTTTTAAAAATTGTGAGCCATCTTATACAAAAACACGAAGGTATATGGTTCCCTTCAATCTTATGGTTCCCTGGTATATGGTTTCCTTTTTTCTGTAGGTATTTATTAGCTGTAAGTCTTCCATGTACTAGATAAATAATACTAGGTATATCAGATACTTTTAAACAGCTCCATTTCGGCCCGTTTCCTTTAACTTACGTCTCGCAGCTATCCGTGTTTCTATAAACAAAATAACCTTGAATATCCTATCCGCGTCACCCACCTTAGCTTTTTTTTTTTTGTTATGGGAAATCATCAAATGACTCCTCCCGTTCCAGGCGTTTGATTCTAACCATCTGTAAGCGAAACGTCAAACATGATAGCAAACTCCCGAAACCGTACGTTATTGAAAATGACCTAAGTGACAGTGTGTGCGGTAGGGGTGACCTTAATCTCAAATGAAATCAAATCATTTATTCTTTGCAAACATGGGTAATTGGTACATAGATGTTCTTTTTTAATAAAGTTCTCTACATTTTGCCGTCATATGGGCATGCAAATAATTAATTGGTTAACAATAAAATTATAAATTCAAAATAAGTGTCAATGGAAAAACGAGGAACATACAATAAACAATGTCAAGAATGGTCAAAGTCATTAAAAAATAATACAAATGTCAACCTGTTTAAAGAAAGAAAAAAAAATTAAATTAAATAAAATCAAAGCAATAAAAATCAATAAATAAATTATTCAATTGGAATGGAAAAGTTATTGTCATTTAGAAAATCTACAACATTATAATACACTTAATTAACTGTATTATCTTTCTCTTTTACTATAATATCTCTACTCTAAACCTAGCATAGCACCTAGCACGTAACCAATATTACTTCAGCGTCCCCACTACGAAAGTTAATCCAATTTAAGCCCCTAATCACACGACATCGAGTGATTTTCATTATCTGTTTAAACATGGCGATTGACAAGAACTTGAAGCCGTTATGAGTTCATTTTGGTGGAAATAAACACGTAGATTCAGTGATGAAGAAGAGATTTCAAGTTTGTTTTAGGGGATTTTCAAGATATTTGATTTCTACCACCTATTTTCAAATAGCTTAGGCCGCGACTTCGCTCGCTTTAATTTAAAATTTGACAATCAATGCGGCAAGCAATTCAATCATGATTCGAAAGAAACGTGGCTCCATCTATTATCATGAAAAAGGTTATCGTAGTTTTCCTCGGGAACAGTACTTTTTTTGGGATGAATGGTATCCGATGTCCACCAATCAAACTTACTTTCGCATCATCATCTGCCTAGCCTTTTCCCAACTATGTTGGGGTCGGCTTACAGTCTAACCGGATGCAGCTGAATACCAGTATTTTACATGGAGCGACTGCCTATCTGACCTCCACAACCCAGTTAATACTGGGAAATACGATACCACTTGGTAAGACTGGTGTCAGACTTTTTGGGCCACTGACTACCTGTAACGACTTATAAAGACGGACAAATGACAGCCGGGACCAATAGCTTAACGTGCTTTCCGGTATGTAAAGGTGGTCAGTGTCACCCATCCTACATTATACATTTCACGATATTACGGTTTTGCTTCGTTAGATTAAAAATGATGAAAAATAATGTGTCATTTTGTAAGCAGTATGTTCGTTTGACAATCTTCCGAGAGTTTACAATCGCACTAGATAGATTACAATCTAACGGCTTTTACAATTTTACAGTGACAGATTATAAACCCGGGGTATTGCCCTATCGCCATGGCTCACTCATGTGTATAATTTTCTTGGATGAGTAAACAAAGTCAATTGATGTAAACCATTTAAGTTAGCAGATAAAATTGACTCGGAAAAATTGGATTATATCGTCGTTCGTATTTACTAGGGCAAGCCATTCGAGTTTAATAATAGTACTATGTATATCTAGATGACGTCATTATTTATTACTTGCTGTTGAAATTATTATGATTAAATATCACTTCCCTTTTTAGATAGAATAAATATGTTTATCAATTTCAACTTATTCTGAAATAAAAGAAACCTACCTATGTTAGACCTTATAACATCTGCATCTACCAGTAAAAAGTCCGTCAAAATCGATCTTACTATTACGGAGATTGGCTGGAACAAACAGAAAAGTTTGAAAAAAATTGTTTGTGTTCAGTAAAAAGCTGTTATTTTGAAATTACAAACACACACTTAAATTTTATTAATATGTTTGTAGCCAAATTCTGGGCCGGTTCAATTTAGATTGCCACCGACAAGAAAACAAGATGTTAGATGGCGGAAAATATCAGGTTCAATATTATCCAGATGATCAAAGTTAAGAAGATCAAAGATTTAAATACTGTCCACTATCTTTACTAAAATTTGGTTAGGATAAAGTCAATACCGACTTGACCGATTAGAAATGACCTAAAACGTGGAATCTTCTCAGATTATTAAGTACTATTTGAACAATTGTTTGACCACAAATGAAATGAAAGGTCACGACGCGACGTCCCAATTTATCACTACGGATTTCAAATAATGAGGACAACGTCAGACATGAGTGAGCTGTTTGCAAAAGCGATTAAAAGATTATTATAGTACTCGTTTTATTCATACATTTAGTACTAATTGAGCAAACTAAGTTATATACAGCTCACAAATCCATTTGCAACAAAACATTTGGCTTTTCGGATTAACAAACGTTTGTATTCATATTTAGATATTTGCATTAGCATGAATTATCATGTTTACTGTTGGAGTTTAAATATCATTTAAGACTGATTTAAAATATCTTCTGGAACTCTAGAGCATGTTGGGGATTTATATTTTCATTTCATAAAGATAAAATCCTAAAATGTTGTCTGCCAAAATAACAAGGCACAGATGAATCCGAAATAAATGTCATCTAAAAATAGTCATCGAAACTAATGTTTCAAAGAGGGAAGGTGTGATTTTTTGTTTGTTTGTTACGATTTAACTCAAGAATTACTCAGCCGATTTTTTAAGTTCTTTCACCATTAGAATGCTAAATTTTTACCAAGTAACATAAACTATAATTATATTGTAATCATGTAAATATGTCGAGCTATCAAAATTATTGCGGAAAAATTTCGCGGGTGAATTGCTAGTTTTATTTATAAAACACCAAGATACGTCAGTAAGAGAATGAATAGTGTTAGATGCCAAAAGCATGTCAAAATAAACTATAACTCTTACAAACTTTCTTTATAGCGGTAATGTTTTTAATTGGACATTTGTGAATGCTGTGTATTTTTGTGGGGACATTGGCTTAGATACTGATTATATCTACCGGTTTCATAAGATTGTTATGAACATCATACGAAGTCGTACGGAGCATGTGTAGTTCATAGAAATGTACATACTACCAAAATAATTTGTAAATCAAAAATATTGTAAAGAGAGTGTGTATTTATTTCGATTTTTATTAAGAATATGTATGTTCCCAAATATTAAATAGGTAGTTTGAAAAAACATGTCATAAGGACGAGATTTGAAGAATTTAAAATTTGTACCTATAGAACATTTTTTTTTTTCCATTTTCCTCTGTCAACTGTTGCGCTATCATATATTATGTACCTACTCCTCTATTTTTCATGTCATTCCTCACTATGTTAATACGAGTACTGTAGTAAAAACTATATTTCCATGCTAATAATTTGACTCTGACAATGACTTTATTTCGTAGTTTTTTTAATCAAACAATCATTTTATTATCAGACATCTGAAGGCCCATGGATAAAATACACAAAAATACATTACAACTTAAAGATATACTAATACATACAAAATATACCTTATGAACTATGACACTATGACACACGAAATGGCGGGGTCGTGTTATGTTGTGCGGTATCACGTAGCCTGCCGTGAAAACGCAAAAATAATAATAAATATAGTACCATTACTATTGTAGCAATATCTTTTTCAAAAAGTTTCTGTTTGTTGCAACTGATACAGCGGATGAATGAAGATGATCCCTAGATTAATAAGATATAATTTATCACACATTTCGATTTTTCTTGAATTAGCATTTGTTTAGTCAAACAAAAATGTTTTTTTATTACGACCATCCAATTGTGATTCTTGGTCAACCCACCAAATATTACATTTATTCTTTCCAGATCAGCTCAATAACTTATAACTTTTTGGTTGGTAAAGTTTCAGCGTTAATATACTCAAAACGAACTAGAAATTCCCATCAAATCCCAAGCCACAAAAACTCTTTCAGAAAAAAAAAGAATTGGAAAGATCCCACAAAAAATTCATACGTCCAAACAATTCTCTTCGCTAGTACGATTAACCCCAAAAGGCCCGGTGAGGCCAAACCACGACGGTTTCAATTAGAGCCACATGTCGGCCATTACCGCGGCATGACCCATATGCAATAAAACTACGTACGAATAGCATAGCACGTTGGTATAATGGTTTTCGCTGCAAGTTTGTCTGTGGAAGCTAAAAAAGAAAGCCATATAATTTCGTTTTCAACGTCGCATGGTTTTGATTAGAATAAAACAGGTAGTGAAAGATATATTTTTTTTGGGTTAAAACGAAAATTTTGAGTATCAAAATATGCTTTTTTATCATTCAGTCACTTCCAACTTCTTTGTTCCCAGATAATTATCTTTTTCTCGCAGTCGTTCACTCTTGACAGAGTGGTCGTGGTCATATGGGGGGCATCTCCCAATTGCGCTCGCTGCTATCGCAATTACCACCGGTCTCTATTGGCCGCATGACGATCATATTCTGCCAGACGAATAATGGTGGCAGATTAGATAGAGGCTGTTCATCGGGTTGGTGATCGACCACGTGGTCTCGTCCCTGCGACTTTACCCTGAATCACTAAACGCTCCATGGAATTATTGTTGCGAGTAGCCTGTCCAAATCTAAGAATTTGATTATTAAAATCTTGATCTCTTCAAAGTTCGAGTGATACGGTTTCTTTTTGGCAAGCGTGCACCTTAAGCTGCATCGCTTCACATCAGGCAAGTTACCAAACGCAAGCATATGTAGTAAAAATGTTACGGGAACATTGAGACAGATAATAAGCAGGCCGAAGAAGGATCACCCTTTTATGAAATGAGTATTTTCTCATTTAATTTCGTTATACCATTACAAATGTTTACAATATTTCCGATATCTATAAACGATCCACTGTTTATTTTCGTCTTAAAAACAATTCGGGGCCTATTGTTGGCAATCAAAAATACCTTTTCATTACTGGAAAATTTCTTAATAATGTTTTTCCCAAATGCTTATAATGGAAGGTATATCTGGCTTCGTATTGTAATAGTCATGATATTGAACGACTTTTGTTTGGTACAACGATATACCCTTAGGGTGTCGTGCGGCCAATACGGCCCGTTTCAATTAAACCCATATGAAAGCTATTATTACCGTGTTTCGACCCAGATGCACTATAACGTTTCAATGTGTCGGAGCAATTTGCTGACTTTTTTCCCAACGTGAATTAGAAAAAAGTTTTAATGGTTCAAAGGAGAGCAATTTCTGAGGTGGATGTTCCTGTTTTACGCTTTACATAAAATTATGAAGGCAATTTTAATTTGTTGAATTTTTAACGGATATTTTTTTACTGTTCTATTACTCGGCTTTTTGTGAAATTAAATAAAAGAAAACGTCCACAGAGAAGAAATAATTTTTAATCTTTTTGAAGTAGAAATTATGGAAACATTTTTGCAGAAAAAATGCTGTGCCTTAACCTTGTTTTAGTTGCAGTACATAAAAACCAATGACAAAGGAAATAATAAAATATGACCTTGAGTTGTGGTGTACCGGATATAAAAGCGACATCGCGACATCACGTGTCTGATTCTGGGTTCTTATTAATGAGTTTATAGAACGTTAATGCCAGACATCATTATTTATCAACATTCTGTAAAATCAAGCTTTTTTTTAGTGCACGTAGTGAAACAGTTCTATATTTTTTACCTAATGAAAGTAAGTTTCGTCAGCTTAATAATACTAAGAATCGTTCTCTCGGTTTTAACTACTGAACCAAAACAGTTTCCGATGCTCTGGTAGTAACGTCAGAAACGAATCGAGAAAGTTAAATCAATGTGTAAAAGTTATATGAAATGATAATTATATTAACAATAGAGGGTAACTGTCGAATTGAACGAAAGTGACTGAGCATAGATCTTTATTCCATCTGAACTGTGTCTGATACTGGAGGAGTTGCTAGAGAAATGAAGCTGTAGTAAGACGTTAGAAGAATTCTAATCCAAGAGGCACACTGAACATAGAGACATTCTTTAAGCACCCCTACATACTTCAGGTGGTTCAGGATTAAAGTTTCATGATTGGTTGATTAAGATCAAATATTGTTTTTCGTTTCATTATATTAACTGAGCACCAAAGGGCAGTCATCACAAAATTTCTAAACAAACAAACCGAAGTCGAAGAAAATGTTTCACGGAATTCATTGCAAGTTTTAATTGCGGTCTACAATAAAATATTTGAACTGTATATTTTAAACCAGATCTAAAGAACCAAGAAGTCATTGAAGTCGACGACAAAACAGTAACCATTAAAGATTTAACAGTCAAAGATAAGGAACAAAACCCAGAGACAATTACAAAGCCAACTCTTTCTTTTTTCTCGGTGACAATCTGTGAACGGGGAAAAAGAAATGGAGAAACAAAATGAAAGCTTAACAGACATAATAGAACAATTACTCGGTCGTTGAAAAGCACTGCAATAATTATTAGCAGTTGAAAACAAAGCTGTTAAAGATTCTGTATTTTTTGCTTTTGCTTCTACTTGTTGCTCAGTTTAGCTTTGGTTAAATGAAAATCGAGGTTCCAGAAAATATTGGTATTGGTAGTCTTTCAGAGTAATGGTTTGTTATTTAGTTATCACCTGAAAATATGTTTCCACAGATACATAAGATACTAAACTCATTTCCCACGAGCAGTTACCTACTCGTGTTAATGAGTCGCCACTTTTTTTTAATTATGGACTAGCTTCTGCTCGGGTGTAGGTCAGAAATAATTCCATTTAAACGCATTACCGGGATAAAAGTTATCCTTGGTAACATAACCCAGGCCAATGTTCGCACGCTTTCGTGCACATCTAAGTTTATGGTAACAGATATAATATACTTGCAGTCCAGACGGACAGAACTAGTTCCACAATTCTAACATAAGTATATAACATGTAGGTAGGTATATTTTAATTCCTAACATGCAAAATAATGCCTTTAATTAAATACCCAGTTCTGTATAGCATTACATTGAAATGCATCAATATTCATGCCGCGGGGAATACGATATAGCAGTTTCATGGTATTGCGAATTCCTATGAATGCATTTCACAAAATTAACCGGTTGATTAAGTTCCATTTGAATTGAAAGGACCGACATTGAATGGTTTGCATGCTCGAGGTGGGTTTGTTATAGATTGCAAAGGAGCTTTATGAAATAATAATATTATTGCCACGATTGTAAATTGGGATAAGGGCAAGTAAATGATCATAACCGTAAATTGAGATCATTCACCGGGACTTTAAATTCTGAATAAACACATCATTATTTGATATATTATCACTCTACTCCTTCATAAAGGAACTATACTCAGCATGTTTATCTATTTATTTAATGATCGCACAATGTTCATACAGGCTATGATTACCTTGTACACAGCCCTGTTAGTGCCAGTAGATCATTGTCTACTGTGCTCAGTTTTGAGTAACAATGCCCTTTCTTCCCGAATCGTTTATGCAGCACATTAATTGTTTCTTAACTCAAATCAAAGCATTTGTTACAATTAGAGCATTACAGGCACTTTTTGGAATGTCAAAAACAAAATGATGAAGCAATAACGTCCCAGTCACAAAGCATAATAACGAATTAATAAAGAACTGTAGTGAAAGTAGCGGTGAAATTGCATCGACAGCTTTATTTGCAGTTTTTATATTGTTAAAAAAGTTCTAATCATCAATCCACAAAGTTATTATGCGTGTATTTGTAGCATCAGTATCCTCTGAATGGAATCTATTATTGTTTCATCATCGGCACATTGCTACGTTGCCTGACGTCACAACACGTTTACAATCGTCAAAGAATTGGGTGCTAACAGATTCTGTGTCTATTAACAGCGTGTTTACTGCAGTGAATAATTCGGTCAGTTTCCGCTCCGTTCCTAACTCGTTTGTTTACATCTTCTTGGAATCGTAGCGTTTTGTCAACGTTTATAACTACTGTTATTTCTGATATATCTATTCGTGACTATCTATTCCATGTCGTGTGTGTATTCCTCACTTTTCTCATTAACAATGTCATTAACTTTGACGTTTGCCTCAAATTCATTGGATGCTGACAGATCTCTATGCTTCACATCGATTCTTATATTTTAAGTTTTCCTAATTGAAAAACAAACGTATGGCTACACTATATCTTAACGCTTAACTTAGTGAAAAATTCTAGGAGACTGTTTTATGTCATTTTACAGACTTATTTGAATATAGGACGAACCTGTTTTTGATTACCGTGTGTTTTAGGTTCTCATTTAGCTATAGTACAAACCCATAATCTACCTGCCTTTCCCACAAAGTATGTTGAAGTCAGCATCCAGTCTTATCAGAAGCAGCTGAAAGAGATAAAATACTTGTTTCTCTTAAACTTGAAATTTTTAACATTAATCAAAACCATTCTTGTGGTTTTCTAACTTTGATACAAAGGTGGGGTTGTATCAAAATTTGAAACAACATGTTTAAAATTACTTGTTCACGATAACTTATTTAAATATTTAAAGCACTTTTATCTAAATTTCAGAATTATGTTCTTAATTATTTTATTAGTTGGACAGTGTATTAAGATGACTAAAATTATTTATGAGTGGATTAATTTATTAACCGCTCTGAGAGCCTTTGTTTTGAGTACTAAATTACTCCATTGTGTTGTGAATAAGAGATACGTGTACATTAGTTAGGGTTTTTGGACGCATGACAGCGTACGACTTAGTTAATATCTCTATTATGGGCAGTTACAAGGATAAAATAAGTTAAAATATAACATTATACCTACCGGTCTTCGGTCGGCGGAATCACTTTTGCTAGATTGTAATATGTATAACTTAACGACGAAACTATGAAGAAGTCTAAACTGCGTTCAAGAGATGCTCTAATAAACCAAACGAACACTTGTAAGCATTGTGCTAAATGTGCGATGACCTTTAATGTGTCCCATTCATTTAACATTCAAGTACTTAAAGATTTGAATCCATCCACGTTCCACGTTTAAAGAACAAAAGAGAACACGGAATTCTATTCGATGAATATAAAATGCTGCACCGCCATTATCACTATTATCCACAAATGACGGTCATGAAATGGCAAGTTGACCTTTACGTTTTAAATCGTATGGTTGTGATTTCTTCAGCAGTGTAAACATGCATCGGTACGAAATAGGAATGTACAATTTGCGTTTGTTTCGACACATTGAATCGATTTGATCGGAACTATACGATACAATTCTAGAAACGTTTTGAATGGCTTAAATTCGATTGTCACAATATCGAATCTTATCATATCGTCCTCTGGGTTGCTTGATACCTAACCTATCTTGAATCCATACTAATGCATGCATGCTCGGGTTTGGGGTCGGTTTCCAGTCTAACTAGCTGCAGCTGAATACCAGTAAATTCGGTAGGATAAGATCAATTAATTCCGTTATCGATACAAGCATTGTACCGTATTCATTTTTATCGAAACTGTAAAGTATCAAATTTATTCGTGCATCACTCCAGTGCAACACTACAAATCGTTTGTCATACAATTTCCCTTCATACTTCGAACAAACGTGTTTGAGTTGCGATAGCTATCTTGATACTATTTATGTTGGCCACTTCATCGATTCAAACGGAAACCAACAATTTGTTTTCGGGCAAATTACTTGTAAATCAGAATTTGTATTTGCCCTGACATTTTGTTTTGGTACTTATATGGTTTTTTTTTCCAAACAAATTGTTGACGAATCGGAATTTGTTTTTGACGCGACATTCATTTGTTTTTATTTCAGTTTTGAATCGAATTAGGAATGTTGTTGTTTGATGTTGTATAATCAAGTTTTACTGTATATTGACTCGGAAGATCTTTCATTATTGATCTGTGCTACAAAAATATAGATAAAATCTGAAAACCAGTGTACTGGGAAATTAGATTGTTTTTGAATGCGACATGCTATGTTTCTATTTTTCGTTTTAGAACACTAGGTATGTGGAATGTAGTTTGCTGTTTGACGTTGAACAATTCAGCGTTTTTAAACGGTGTTACATGGCACAGAAATGAATGTAGCTTTAAAAATCGTATTTTTTTACCCGAAATTCTACGTTCCAACCTAACAAAAAAAATTGTATGATAAATTCGGTGACATGCTAAGTGCACACGATGTTCTAAATTCAAATTTACTTTACCCTCAAGACGATAAAAACGGCTTTTGCACTCAGATATCGAAGAGCAGAAATACTCTTTCCGAGATGGGGGGATGAAAAATTAATTTTGGTGCTAGGCTCTGAGAAAAAGTTGTGTTAATTAAAATCTGTTACCTATATTGACCACGACCTACTAGTTCAAGCCAAACGCGAGAGTGGGTATTCACGTGAAGAAACGAAGTGACGCAAAAGCGTGCCACTTGTCGCAAGTGGCATTGCACGAGGTCATGATCGGGGACTTATAGTCTAATAAAACTTTAAAATAGTACAATAATAAATGCTGCCCAGTTTTCCGCATTTTTCTGGAAATAAAACTGATTTAAAGGGCGTAACGTATGTTTTCATTCTTTGACACATATTTTTTATCTATCTTTGTGGCTTGGCTAGTTTCCAAGTAATATCAACGAGGAAGAAAGATACGAAGCTGTCATATATCTTTTGGGTCACGTCTTCAAGAACGTGGATAGGTGTATGAGTTCCTATAGGTACTCGTAGATACATTTTGAGTGCAAATATTCCGATCGTTTCTTTATCTTTAGTAACCTTTTTATACTACAACATCTATGTGCTTATTACCCATGTTTGCAAAGTAATAAATGATTTGATTTGATTTGATTAGTTGTCTCAAATTGTCCTTTGCGTAATTTAGAGTGCCCGATTACTGAAAGCATTTAGCGTAACATTAGCAAAATTCTATTATAAAGAAAATATACGGCTAGTAACAAACACATACATGTGGAAACATCTATAGATATCATCATCATCTGCCTAGCCTTTTCCCAACTATGTTGGGGTCGGCTTCCAGTCTAACCGGATGCAGCTGAATACCAGTATGTACATGGAGCGACTGCCTATCTGACCTCCACAACCCAGTTTTATGCAGTTTATGAAAATTCGGTGGGATAAGATCAATAGATAGGATAGATATATCAAACAAATTAATGCATTTTAATAAACCTGTGTGTCTCAAAAGTATTTATCTTCCTAAACGTAAGCTAGTACTCAGAAAATGGACAGGCGTGAGCATTCTTAAAAAAACAAGGCATTTAGTTGTCTATCTCAATCAACACAGGGAAGAATACATTATAAGCAATTTCGTCCGACTAATCGAATGAAATCTAACAAAGATTAATCGCCTGACTAAAGCCATCTTTTCACAACAAAAAACAGCAGGTCATTAACCTTAAAGAAAGCGATTATAAAAGTTAATTGCTCATTTCAGCTCCATGACCCGCCTAATCGAATTACTTATAAAGATTTTTGAAACTCTCAGAAACTTTCTCATAAAAATATGAAGCTGAGGGTTTATGAACTGCTTAACCTCACTTTTCGACGCGGGATCAGCTTTAGTTAGTCTCCAGCAGCTTTTAAGATTCTGTCCACTGCACCGTACCATACCATTACCGTTTAAGCACATATCGATCCAAAAAAAGTTTCTATTGAAAAAATCAAAATCAAAACATTTATTTCAAGTAGGTCAGTTACAGGCACTTTCAGTCGAATCAAAGATGAACATTAAATTTAGCTACAGTCCCAGTCACAAGACATATAAAACTGTGAAAGTACTGTAGTTGCCTATTATTGCGTACCTAGATCTCTATGGAAAAGAACGGGCAACAAACTCCATGGACACTCTTTTGAATCAAAATCTTGATTACATCATTCATGTTGAAAAGTTTATGAAACAATGTCTACTAAATCGTTTCGTCAATCTATACTAATATCATAAAACAGAAGAGTTTGTTTGGTTGAACGCGCTAATCTCAGGAACTACTGGTTCAAATTGGAAAATTCTTTTTGTTTTGGATAGTCCATTTATCGAGAAAGGCTTTAAGCTATATAACATCACACTACGACCATTAGGAGCGGAGCAGGAATGAAAAATGTTGCAAAAATGGGGATCTTTTTTTTCTTTCGTTTACTCTCTTATGTGACGCAGACGAAGTTGCGTGGGTCAGCTAGTATGTACATCACCGTCTAAAGGAATCATACATCAGGCACGTCAACGTCATGAATCCGACCAGATCACAGACACTCCGGATCACGGTCTGGATCACATCCCTCATATGTAATGGACGTCCATATGAGGGATGTGAACAACTGGTTAGTTTTGTTCACGACATTAAACGTTTCAACGTGTCGGTGACGTCAGACGTGACATTGACTGAGTGTACTGTGACTCGTCGGTAGTGATGTGACTGACGTGTGGGACCTGCCTGTCTACCACTACTAGCCTATAGTGCCACAAACTTGTCTAACTCAGTGACTGAAAACAAATATAATGTAGTTCCTATGACAGTTGCCTATGGAGCCGTGACGTAGCAGTGGTAGGTTGTTTTAACTATTTCATCACCACTGTTCATGTCTTAAACCAAAAATTGTAAGACTTGTTATAATTATATTAAAATCCGCACTGATTAAAGCCCACTTCTGCTCGTAAAGAAGAGTTCGGAGGAGTACTGTGTTTCAGAAGATCCTACGCCTTTTCTCAGACATGGCTGATTAAGTTATGAAAAATGACAAGATCTGTCATTTCTGGATCGCATGTCAGACGTATTTTGGCATAACTTTCCTAAGTTTAAGTTAACTAACTAACCTTACTAATTATGTTACTGATATTGTTTGCACTCACCTTTATTTACATATTTTTTATGACAAAGTTTACCTTAAAGCTATGAGTACACGAACCGCTACGCAAGCTTAATTCGCCCAAAGCTTGTCTACAAAGTTAATTAGGCCGGTGCTCAACTGCGAGTGTTCTTAAGACTTATAAAAGAAACTTAGAGCAGGAAGGAACAAACATAATTATGCGTAATCTTACAAAATAACAAAGGGCTTGAAAAATTAAGTTGAATAATAAAAAAAAACGTTTTCTTTTTCAGTTTGATTTGAGATCTAGTTTCAGGTACGTCATTTAGTAGGACCAATGCAGTCATTTATTTGAGGAACTTGTGGCTAGATAATAACAGCTACTGGGGTCAATCTTTAGGTTAAGGCGTGCCTGCCTAGGTTGGTCTGTGGATGGGTGACCACCCATTACATACGGAGTTTTCTTCGTGCCTTGGAAAGCACGTTAAGCAGTTGGTCCCGGCTGTCATTAGTAGATCTTTGACAGCCGTTACACGTAGTCAGCGTCCCAAAAAGTCTGATAACCAGTTTTACTACGGGGTATCGTATTACCCAGTACTAAAGGTAAAGGAAAAAAGGGGGGTTTAAAGGTAAATACGCGAGAAATACCCGTCTTCTTAAGTTTTATAATGTACCCAGTACTAACCGAAAAGGCTAGGCAGATGATGATACTGTATTTTGGTCTAGTCTTTTCTTGAACTTATAAATTAATTATTACAACAAATTCTCCTTTTTTTCTCATTGCTTTTTTATCTAAAACTAGCGCCCGCCACGCGGTTTCACCCGCGTAATTCCCGTTCCCGTGGGAGTACGGGGATAAAATATATCCTATGTTACTCGTGGATAATGTAGCTTTCGAATGGTGAAAGAATTTTTTAAAACGGTCCAGTAGTTTTTAAGCCTATTCATTACAAACAAACAAACAAAGTTTTCCTCTTTATAATATTATTATCTAAAATGAAAGAAAGTGGCCTGAACGTGTGACAACCAGACATACCAATTCAAATTACTCAATATCTGCGGGGGTCAGACAGGCAGTCACTCTATGTAAAATACTGGTATTCAGCTGCATCTAGTAAGACTGGATGCTGACCCCAAAATAGTTGAGAAATAGATAGGTAATGATGATAATGCTTTCATCTAAAATTGGTTGTCGGCATGTTGTTTCTTTGAATCTTCATTTTGAATAATTTATAATGTTTCCTATTTTATTATTTATTTCAAACTTCGAAATGACAGAAAACGGATACATAATAAATAACGGTAAAACACTCTGTCATTCAAAACTATGTTCTAACGTTTTGAAATCGATGAAACGTTGCCGTGAGCTATATTTAGAAACAGTTGAGCTATGATTTATAAACCCATACATCATCTAACATTTAGTGTCATTTTTTATTTGATTAATAATGGTTGGACTACCTCGGTGTCGTAATCGTGACTGCTGAGCATAGCATGAGGTCGTGGTTTTAGAAATTTCTCAAAAGAGGTCACGGAGTCTGGATTTGGGCCCGGTAGACAATAGGCAATAGGCAATAGGCTCTTACCCTATTATTCTTATTTTTATTACATACCTTATACAGGGTGTAAACCACCTCATCACAAAGCCGTTAACCAAGCATTCTGTACATCAAACTTAGTAACTTTACGCAAAAAATATTGCTGGGAAACAACTTTTTTTTTGAGGTTATAAATTATGTTTTGTGGTAGAAGTAACTCAATGTAACGCATTAAAAACATTGTACTGATGGATAGATTGAATAGTACGGGGGTCGTGGAGGTGTTAAAAGTTATAATCTTACAAATGTATGTAATAAAAATAACTTGTGTTTAAAAAAAAACCTGTCAAAAAGTTGTAACTATGACCCCCCATATCTCCGTAACCAGAAGGTTCCCAGGTATGGTGTAGAGCAAAAAAGTTATCGCAATGATGGGGAGAACAAGTGCCTTTCGGCTTCGTTAAGATGTGTTTTACACCCTTTATCATCTTTCTCTCTCTTTTTTTCTCCTATCATTCTTCTTCTTCTTTTTCTTCTTATATCTTTATTTTTGTTGAGTAAATAATTATCTTTGTTTTTTCTTTCTTTTATATCTTTGTTTATTATTTCTACTACTTGGGAATTGAAACATAACTGGAAATGTGGCTATACTACTAGGAACACCCACTCTGCCTTTTAGTGCCTAGCCCTATGGCGATAACAGGCTTGATGTTATCTTGATGTTTATTTTAGCAGTAGTTTTAAAAAACTTTTGCACTTTTATTCCTGGGAAGGTCAGAATTAGCAAAGTTTTCTAGGTTACATCGTAACGAAATCCAAACATCTTTTAAAAGTCACTACATAAAGGTGTCTAGGCTGACTAAAAAATATCTCTTGGAACTTTGGCTGAACTGTAATTAGGAACCCAAGATGTTTCATTAAACTTCCATGGATTTTCTGAAAACAGATACTCTAAACTGGTCCGCGGACCACTGGTGGTCCGCAGGAGCCTCGACTACGGTCCGCGAAAGATTAAAATGTTATTCGTACTTTTTAACACAGAAGATGCAAACTCAACCCAACCTAATTGGACCTATCAGAGGCAAAAATACTAAATGATTGCTAAATTTTTCGAACTCAATTCGATCGCTTTTGTCCAATTTTTGTATAGTGTGACTTAAAGATTCACTCCCCTAGTTATAATCCTGTCGGTGTCCATGTTTATCTAGGACCATTTATGGTCCCTGTTAACAATGAACATTCCAAAGTGGTCTCTGGCCTAAGAAAGGTTGGGAACCACTGCCCAATAATAAAGAACCACAAGACTTTCGATCTTGTGAAACAATTTTCTGGACAGTTTTTCTCTCAATATCACAGTATCCAGCAGGTTCCCAGGTATGGCCGAAAGAAAAAAAAAGGTATGGTCGATAACCAAAAAAAAATTACATTTACAGTAAGAACAAGTGCCTCTTGGCTTCGTTAAAACCCTTGCTTTTCTTTATACTCTTTACTTCACCCAAGGCGTGGTAGTTTACACCCTGTAAAGACAGGGTGTAAACTAAAAAAAGTTGGAAGCTTGACCCCCAATATCTCCGTTACTAGGGTGAAAAAAATATCACAATGACGGGGAGAATAAATGCCTTTCGATTTTGAAAGCTGTTTTCCCCGGCGCAGCCGTAGCATGTCTTCTCTATTAGTCGTCATCATCATTATCGCATAAGTCACTCCCTTTCCAGCCAGCCATCCATACATTTTCGGTATTCCTCTACTCTCATAGCCATTCAAATCCAGAACTTTCCTAACAACATTTTCCACATTCCTGCTCATCACGTGCCCATACCATGACAACCGATATTTTAAACACCGAACAATCAGTGAAATATAACAATAGAAAAATAAAACATAGCACGCTCATTTGTTTATTTCTACGCTTGCCAAGTTTGTATTGTAATTTTTTAAAATCATGTCAATATAGAATTTCTCGAATGAATCACTACCTACATAGAAAAAAGAACGACGAATGAATTGACAGCACGGTTGGCGGAGTAGCTGACCAATTGACTACTGCGTTCCGTGTCACGAATTCGATTCCCGCACGGAACAAATATTTGTTTTGCCTACTGACAGTTGTCGGTAACTCATCTATACTATACTATATATATATACTATATAATTTTATATAGCAGAAGAGTTTGTTTGTTTGTTTGGTTGAACGCGCTAATCTCAGGAACTACTGGCTCGAATTAAAAAAATATTTTTGTGTTGGATAGTCAATTTATCGAGAAAGGCTTTAGGCTATATAACATCACGCTACGATTATTAAAAGCGGAGCAGGAATGGAAAATATTTCTGGGGGATTTTTTTTCTTTCGTTTTTCTCTCTTATGTGACGCAAACGAAGTTGCGCGGGTCAGCTAGTTTATGTATAACTGTCATTTAATAGGCACACTCTCGTAGCTATTGGTGTTTTTAAAATCAAAGTTTGTCTTATCCGTGTCACCTATCTGTCTCTTTATGTATAGAATAATCAAAGAAAGCTTTTCTGTGTCGTTTTTTTTTCTATCGATCGGTAAACAATATCAAACAGACAGAGATAGCAACCTATACCGATTCCTGTTGGTAGGTTATTGGAAATGGCCGTAGGTAAGTGAGTTTTAATATTTGTAAACTGACCCATGCTTTATTAGGATAGCCCCAATTTTAAAGCTTAAAACAGAAATAGACTATGATTCTCTCATGATGCCATCGTAGTAAGGAAGCCCTCCATAATTTTCAATTTATTAGTTGTTATAGTGGCAACAGAAATATATGTCACCGTAAAATTGTCAAATACGTTATATTGTAATATCTCTAGCGATATTGTAAAGTCTCGAATTATTGTCAAATGAACATACTGCTTTCAACAAAACGCATTATTTTTCGTGAAATGCATGCGGTGGTAGTCAACTTACGCGGTGTGGAGGGAAGGAGGGGTCCCCCTTGCCCAGTGGCACAACTCATGAAAAGATAATGCACCATTCCTGAGAAATACCGGTTAATATAACATAACCTTAAAACACTTTATATTCCCCCTAAAAAGCGTAGTCGACGGAGCCCCGCTTCGCGAGGCCCCTATTTCCGAGTGCAGGGTTTAAAGGAACCTTACTAACCTAATGGGGGGGGGGGGGGGTGCCCCAAGTCCCGATTATGGAGGCAGAGATACTTCCGTATGTTCAGTTGACAATAAATCGAGACATTACAATATCGCGAGAAAAAACACGTTATATTGTAATATAACGTGTTTGACAATTTAACGGTGACATAATTATACATTCTGTGAAAATTTCAACTGTCAACAGTTCAACAGTCCGCTGACAGACAGACGGAAGGACAAACGGACGGACAAACGGACGGACAACTTGGCGGAGGCTTAGTAATAGGGTCCTGGGGTTTTCCTTTGGGTATGGAACTCTTAAGGGGCCGGCGAAGCATGCGTCGTTCATACAAACGTAATACCAAAATAAATTGTAAATCAAACATATTCTTATTCTTCAGGTAGTGTGTATTTATTTCGATTGGGTCACAGAGTATCTATGTTCCCAAATATATGTATATTTTGAATTGAAAATGATATAAATACGAGAATCTATTAAATTTAAAATTTCGATAGAAAACTCAATTTGCTCATAACTCTTGTTTAAATCAGTGTCCATTCAAAATATATGTTTGGGAACCTAGATATTCTGTGACCCAATCGAAATAAATACACACTACGTAATGAATATGTTAAACTAGCTTCTAACCGCGACTTCGTTCGCGTGAATTTCTCGTTTGCAAAATTTCTTATAGCTGCTCCGCTTCTATTGGTTATAGTGTGATGTATATACAGGGTGTCTCATTCAAATCGGTCAGTATGGGAAAGTCTGAAACTATAAGACATACGAAGATCTGTTCTGAGGAACCATGTCATCGATTTTAATAACAATAAAAACTGCATTCATACATTTTAAAAAACATCTGTACTCCGTTCGAATCGAACCCGGTTATTTTGGAAAAAAAACCTACTCTATTTCTATTTAGATATCGATTGTGTAGGTCTTAAGCAGTAAATGTCTGTATGAAACATGATGTCTAAAATGAATAAAATACATTGTTTCCACATACTTTAATTTATTTTAGTAGGTGCTTGTTTTTTTTTAAAAAATAACCGGTTTCGATTCCCGAACGAAGTACAGATGTTTTTAAAAATGTATGAATGCAGTTTTACTTGTTATTAAAATCGATGACATGGTTCCTCAGAACAGATCTTCGTATGTCTTATAGTTTCAGACATTCCCATGCTGACCGATTTGAATGAGACACCCTGTATAGCCTATAGCCTTCCTCGATAAATGGACTATACAACGCAAAAATATTTTTTCAATTCGAGCTGGTAGTTCCTGAGATTAGCGCGTTCAACCAAACAAACAAACAAACTCTTCTGCTTTATAATATTAGTATAGATTTACAATTTATTTTTTTATTACGTTTGTATGAAAGACGCATGCTGTGCAGGACTCTTAACTGAAATAAACGCACTGAGTAGCAATCCAATCATCATCTACTCGTATATACATAGAAACCTCAACAAGTTATTTGGAATATACGAACAGTTGTTAATTTATTTTAAAAGAAGATCTATTTGGGTTTATGAAATTAATTTCCTAAAGCTCTCTGATAGACAAATTGCTTGATAAATAGTGTCATTAAGAACCGAGAACACCAGCTGTTAAACGTTGACAAATTATTATTAATTATTTAGATATTTAATTAAACTGAGTGTTAATTAAAGCTTAATGTAATGTAAGTTACGCTTTTTAGGTGATGCATTGGATATCTATTACTACTAAGAATAGTGCGAAACAAGGAACTTTGATAAATCCTCGGAATGTATCTATCCGTCGATTAACTACACCTTATGAATCTATATCCTCATCATCATCATTTTCCAGTCTTATCTCAATTTATTTGAGTCATGTCTTCTCCTTCCATACTTCTCTATAAAGGTGCCTTTCTGAGACAGGCTGCGAACTGCAACCGCAGACGACACTGCGGGTAACGGCTGCGGTTGGACCGCAGTGCAGCCTGCACTCGCGGCTGATTTGATTCACAATATTCATAGTGCCATAGAACCATGCCATCAGTCACTCAAAGTCGACATCTTTTTCGTGTGTCTCTCTACGGTTCGCGACACTACTGGGCCTCGATTCTGCTATTACAATAATGTCAGAGTAGACGATCATTGATTTCATAATGACTTGATCATTCTTCTCTTCATTTCTGTCAAATTTTGACAAGTTTGTTAATTCTACTAACATAATGGCGCCATTATGACTTTTCACTGACACTCCATTGAAAGAAATGTCACAGAATGATAATCTCGTACATGAAATCTGGCATGAATAAATGTTCGCATTTAGTAGTAGATTTCGGAAACCATTTGTACTAAGGGTTTTATAATAATGATAATAAGACAATGCCATAAAAACATAATTTTATTACGAGACCATTGACTGACCATTGTGAATTTAGCAGATTATGAACTTCAAGCAAAATGACATTGGGATGAGAATGGAATCGTGTTGAAGTGACGAATTTATTAAAATAGCAGAATTGGGCCCTCTCTACGGTTCGCGACACCACTGGACACTAGAGTCTGCGGTTGCTGCGTGCCGCGGCCGCACCACACATGGTCGCCGCGCTCGGAATCAATTTCACTGAGATTCATAGAAACAAGTGGGTGTTGTTCCGTCTAAAAAATGTACCTTTACTCGTCATCTCATCAGACACTTCATTTCTGGCCGAACGGTTTCATCAATATCATCATAATCTCAGTCTAAGCACCGCCGCTCACATCAGTCCTACCCTGCTCCCTTACATAAATGATATACTGCACAGCTACAAAAACATTTAACATTCTAAAAGTAAACCAGAAAAAATGTTCGTGAATCTAAGCAGAACCAACACTTATAACATTTCATAAATGCCTTTTATAAATAAGTAAAGAAATAAACACACTTTTCAGATTAATATTCCAACGAGTCTCTCTCAGCGAAGAGATTTTTGTACGACCACCTTTTCTCGGTAAGCTTCAGAAACGTTTTCAGCATAAAATATGAAGATTATTAAGTAATATCGAAAATGTGCAAACACTTTGAACTCGATTATGTTTTAACATGAAAGAGTTTTATGACTGTGATAGCGATTTATTCAATGTTATTAGATATTGACGAGGTTTTTGACATAGTATATATAGTATAGTTTTTCTAGGTTTTTGGTTATATTGGTTTCAGATGTTTATAACATCATTTTTCTGCCGTTATACTAGTTCATTTGGGGTCGGCGTAAGATGTGTTCTTCTTCCATACTACTTATCTACGCAGTTCCTTTCTTCAAGTTTCAGATGTGTTATTGAATCTTTTCTAAATCGAAGTGTTTGTTAGAAGAATAGAGCGTATTAATATTTTTTATTATGCGATACTTTTTAGTAAACGCTGCTTTATTTAAAGTAAGTAAGTCTGTGTCTTAATTCATTCATTTATTCAATAACAATTGTGTCTGAAAGCGTTACATAAAACGTTTTATATTAGTTAACTAATCAGAAAAAAAACACACTACTTGACTAATAAATATAAAATATAATAGAAAATATACCATCACTCGATCAAATTAAATTAGTAAAAAATTAGTGTTTATTAGTTAAAGTAATTTGCATAAATGTGATTTTAAATAGAGAGTGTTAAAGATTTTACAATAACGTGCAGATTGTTTAAAACAGATTTGAATGTATTTTTAAAGATTAACTAATCTTGTAATTGTATGTCTCTTAAAAAATTAATAACATCATTGCGTAGTGAAAATAAACAAATCAAACTTTATTTTCGGACTACAGTCAATAGCTTTAAGAAGCAAAATATCAGAAAACTTTTGATCATATAAATCGTAATGTTTCTTATCCGCTTTGATGGATCCGTCGACTCCCTCAGGGTTGAATTAAAGTTTAAAACTGTTATAACCACAAGAAATACGACTACAAGAATAAGAGACATGAAAACTGAATAAAGTATAAATAGAGTAGACCCCTGTTATGGCGGAGATTTCTTGAAAACGGTCGAAAAGGTGGTTTTTAAAAGCAGTGTATCTCTTAAAACATAAACAATTTTGACAAATAAAAATACAGGTATGATATTTTATGTCCTTTTGGCACTCATGGAACTCAAAACATAACTAACTTTAATGCACAAAAAAATCTTCATACATACCGCTTCATTTTCTATAAAAACAGTTTATCCCCTCATTAAAAATGATAATTATAATTCAAAATATACCATAAAATTTGAAATGCTAAACTACATTTATTATTAAATAGTTAAGTTCTAATTTTATACGATTTTATTTGTATTTTTACGACATACGCCCCCGCATTCTCAGCGGTACCTAACGCCCATTGGAGCCCAAGGTCAACGATATAGAAAGCGTCAGGGTGGCCGAAATTCAAATTTTCTTACGTTTTTTTGCAATTTGCAGGGCAGTGCTAAGCTGTATGCTGACAAAAATATGTTACAAGTTCATAAGTGTCGAGGAACGAAATTTTTCACGGTCAAAGTCGTTCCTCGACTTGTATGAACTTTGAGGGTTGTATTGATGATTATGATTCTGTAACTACATACGTCTTACAGCCGCGACCGATATTTTTATCTCATTTGCAACTTAGCACTGCCCTGCAAATTGCAAAAAATCTTAAGATAGTTTGAATTTTGCGGGCTAACTTGAAGCACCAGCCTTAAGACGTGTGAGGGCAAGCAGTAGGTATACCTACCAGTTGACAGTTTCACAAACAAGTCTATTTTCAAATCAGCCCTTGAAAGCCCCTAGCCTACTTCTTCGTACTTACAATAAAAAGGTGACACACTAAGTAAACTGTCACGCATGTAACTCAAGTTACTTTATTAGCATAAAGTGCCATGCAAGTTCTAAGTTGATATACATAACTTAAGTGTACCTATGTACCTACCTCAGGCAGTGGTGTTAGCGCTGACGTGTAAACCAGGGGCTTATAAATGCCACCGTGAAATTGTCAAACACGTTAGATTGTAATCTCTCTAGCGATATTGTAAACTCTCGAAATATTGTCAACTGAACATACGGAAGTATAGCCCCCATAATCGGGACTTGGGGCACCCCCCCGTTAGGTTAGTTAGGTTCCTTTAAACCCTGCACTCGGAAATAGGTGTCCCGCTAAGCGGGGCTCCGTCGACTACGCTTTTTAGGGGAATATAAAGTGTTTAAGGTTAGGTTATATTAATCGGTATTTCTCAGGAATGGTACCTACATTATCTTTTCATGAGAGTGGTAACATTGGGCAAGGGGGACCCCTCCTTCCCTCCACACCTCGTGAGCTGACTACCATCGCATGCATTTATTGTAAGCAGTATGTTCGTTCGACAGTTTACGTTCCCTCTAGTTATTTTACAATCTAACGTGTTTGACAATTTTACGCTGACATACAGAGTGCTTATTATAGATGCAACTATGTCGTGTAAATAGGTACGAATATGTACCTGGTGTAATGCTAGAGCTAATTATGTTTACTGAACAATGCAGTACTAGTACAGTGTAGGTAACTTGTGTTGTTATCTAAACTCTGCTTAAAACCCGAACAGTGTTAAAATGTATAAATCATGAATCCCGGAATTGTTTACTTTATTCGAAATTCAAGTGTGTTTTCCTGTGTTTGTAAACTTGAGTGAAGTTCAAGGGAATTGAACGCAACAGTATGGCACTGTACTGATTCAGAAATTCGGAACGGAAAACCAGTACACTATCTTCATAATCTTATAAAAATGTAAATAAAATATCATCTGCCTAGCTTTTGTTTATGTGGAATCGGCTTGCAGTCTTACTGGATCCAGTAGAATACCAGTATTTTACATGAAGCAACTGCCTATCTGACCTCCATAACCCAGTTAGGACTTGCCAATACGATACCGTTATACGACTGGTTGTCGTACTTTCGGGCCACGATTGTCAAAGATCTTCAAAATGACAGCAAGGACCAACGGATTAACGTGCTTTCCCAGGCACGGAGGAGTGTCAACATGGAATGGTGGGTCACTCATCTATAGATCAACCTAAAAAAACGCGGTTTACCTTGAAGAGCGGCCCGAACGGCTAATGAGGTAGTTAAAATATAAAGGGTGTAAAACACCTCTTCACGAAGCCGAAAGGCGCTTGTTCTTCCCATCATTGCTGTCTTTTTTTGGTTATACACCATACCTGGAAACTTTCTAGTTACAGAGCTATGTGGGGTCAAAGTTTTTTTTTAAATACAATTTTTTTTCTGTAAGATTTTAACTTTTAACACCTCCACGACCCCCCTATCCATCAGCACAATGTTTTAAGTGCGTTTCATTGAGTTCTACCGCAAAACATGATTTATATCTAACCTCAAAAAAAGTTGCTTCCCAGCAATCTTTTTTGCGTATAGTTACTTAGTTTGATATAAAGAATGCTTGATTAACGGCTTTGTGATGAGGTGGTTTACACCCTGTATGTCAAAGTCTGGTCTTCGAAGCCAGTCCGAATTCTGATCCCTTCACCTTACCCTAAAAGGGCGAATTTTCAAGTTCTGTACTCGAAAATAGTGAGGATAGATAAAAAACAGAGCCTATTTCTTTTATCAATAAATCTTCCTTCAATTCGAATCGCAAGCCCACAAATAAACTGCTGTCATGTCAAGAGATCGATCTTCATTCTTCTTTAGTTAAGAAACTTTTAGTCTCAATAATTCACAAGGTTAAGATTACATCGTTATTTCAGAGATTATTCAAGTCACTGCCACGATAGCGACTTTGATCAAATGATCAATATCATTCTCCAGAAGCGTACATAATAATATGAGTTACAATCTTTCTTGCTTTGGTTAACCTAGGACCAAATCCCGTTTAGGCCGGTCGCGTGTGAGTATACTTTGTGTTCTAATATAGCACCATTTGTATTGTATAACGGGCTAATATCCGCAACTACACGTCAAGGCGCGTATTTTGCGTACGGGTGGGAACTTCACTCGATCCATCCCAACTCCCCAAAGAAGGCCAGCAGCGCCCCGATGTTGCCGACAATCTCGCGGAGAGTACCTGGACGACCGAAGTACTTTGCCCTGTATGTTGCAACCACTGGGCAGTGTAGAAGCACGTGGGCTGTCTCGTCTTCCTCCATGCATGCGCGGCACAGGGGGCTGTCTGTGACTCCTATGACAAAGAGGTGTTTGTTAAAAGAGCCGTGTCCGGTGATGGTGGCTGTAATTGTGCGCAGCTGTCGCTTGGTTAGCCTAAGCGCGCGTTTGGTGAAGCGGCCGTCGATGGCAGGAAGTGCCTCCTTGGCTTGCCTACACTCGCAGTGGTTAAACCACAGCTTATGGTGTATTTCACTAGTACATACACTTTATATAGCACCATACTGCGACGTCAGCGGCGGCCGATGGCCGTATCTTGTTCACGACCGACCATACGCGACCGACCGTCGGCGTGACAAGAATTCAGGTCTTAGGTTTAAAGCCATCATAGCTGTAAAGCCATCTTTATATTTCAGTGAAAATAAATAGACTTTCATTTGATGTTCTTATAAAAAGCATGCTTGCTAACAAAACACCAAGTCACCTACTAAACCAAGGTCTTTTTCGACATAACGTCATATGAAGTAGGCCCAAGAGACCTCATAGGTTAACCTAACCGTTGATTACCCTAGCCTTACGTGCCAGCGGCCCTGATGGTTGTCCTATGCAAATACACGACGACGCATGTCTGATGGTCTGATAGCGGGTAGGTTATGATGTTTAATTACATTGAAATGGTCATGGTATTTGCCATAAATGTGTGACAACGCTGTTATAATGCCTAGATGTTATGAGTGTTAGTCATAAAACCTTGGGGTTAAAAGTTTATGGTATCAGTAACATGTTTTTAATCGAGTCCCGCAAAGTCACGGCTGCTTCCAAAACTTGTATTTGGTTCTCAGTCGAAAGTAGACCGTGTTACTGTTAAACTTTTTATATGGGACGAACCTTGAAATCGCGAAAAAAAAATCAGCTGTTCCCTACATTTATGTTCGCATAACTCGTCAAAATGTAGGGAACAGCTGTTTTTTTTTTCGCGATTTCAAGGTTCGTCCCATAGAAAAAGTTGTTCAAAATGATGAGTACAATGACACCTTTTCAGGTTTAGTATAAACAAAAAATAATGTTGTATTCATTATATGTCCAGGTTTGCTCACGATGTTTTGCTTCACCAATGTCTGTGATGTCCAAAATAAACTTTTAAAGCTTAGAAAAATATACGGATTGAAAAAGTCACATTGGTACTTGCCAGGATTTGAACACACAACCTTGTGTATGACAGGCCTTAGCCTCTGGGCCAGCCATATTGTATCTGTAATTAATTATCTTAAATTCATTATTAGTATTATTGGTAATTGGTCCCCAAACGAAGTAGTTCGATAAGTACTGGTATTATTAGAACCCAAAAAGTGTTTTTTTGATAATGTATTCTGATGTTTTTCTGTTTTTGTTTTCAGGTACATTATTGTCTTCATTATCGAGGGGTTAAGTAAGAATTTAACCATTGTTTTGCAAGTGGACTTCTACGTTGTTGATCTTGAAGCGAAATTACGATTCTACGGTAAGTGAAAATCTTACATTTCCTAAGATAGTAGGACCGTATAAGTTTTATAGCTATGGGAAGGTGTATGTGCACATTTTGCTTGGTTAATTAATGGCTTAGCTATTAGTCTAACTAATAAAGTTTATTTGTCACTACTAAACCCATAAGACGCCACATAAAATATTATGTTGTAGGTAATTTAATTGCCTTTTTACGACCACCACAACTTCTAAATCAACTCATAAATCTGACCTTTATTACTAGGTACACTACAAATAAAATCCATGACTAACCAACATTCCATAGAAACTCGACTTCTAAAGAAATGTTTCTAAAGAAAGCGTAATCAATACACCCTACATTCATACATAATGGTCTGATAATTACATCGTGTTATCGACTGTTTTGGTTCTGAGAAAAAACCCATACTTTTTTTTCTGTCCGTATGTATCCTTCGTTTAGACTTTAGTGGGTCGCGTGATCATTGCTTTTGCATCTTTGATGCAAGGCCACTCGGCCAGTAGTGCTTCAAAATGTTCTATTATTTTTAGGCCACCTTATAAAAGTCACACCGTATTTAGTGGAAGAGGTCGGGTATATTGATTCGTTCGAAAATAGTGACACACGGACAGTGACCTAATTTTCGTGGTTTTAACTTATGATTAAATTGTGTCACCGGCCTTTTGAGTAATTGGATCTATTTCCGAGGTGTGTATATTTTTTATTTTTGTTCGTGGTTAATTTTTTTAATGGGTAATTCATTTGGGAGCTATTTTTAGTACTCAAGTTAATAAATAATAATGTTTAATCATAAAAAGTTTTGCTCAGCAACGTTAGGTACTTACAGTAACTTGACCATGAATAGTCAGTTTTGACATGTTACATTTTACTGAAGTTTGTAATATTAGGTCTTCATCTACCAAAACTAATATAATAGACAATAATTATTTTTTTGTCTGTGTGTTTGTAACGATTTAACTCTAATACTACTCGAGCGATTTAAAAAAATTACGTCTTCACTGAATAACAAAAACTATATTTTATCCCCGTTTTCTCACGGGAACAGTAACTATACGGGTTAATATTTTATA
Organism: Xestia c-nigrum; assembly: GCA_916618015.1. Lineage (NCBI taxonomy): Eukaryota > Metazoa > Arthropoda > Insecta > Lepidoptera > Noctuidae > Xestia > Xestia c-nigrum. The sequence continues at coordinate 8,845,969 of OU745258.1, read as the reverse complement.
ATGTTAGGGCAAATGAAATTCTGACGTGCTAACTAACAATTCGTCAATAAAGGTATTTTATTTAGGTTTTGTGTTCACAGTAATACTAAAAAAAACCTTTCAAAAAACCTATTAATAAAAACACAATTCGGTTTATTATCTCATCTATCTCCACAGTATTTGGAACACAAAAACTAAATTGAATTGTCTCGTTTTAGACATATCAAGCGCGGGCTTAAGTAGGATACGGTGTATGTGTGAACCAGACACTAAAGGCTCTGAAATAGCCACCTATTTCAAGTAGGGCATGTCCCGTTTCGTATTATGTGGATGTAGACATTTATTGTTATTTGCGAAATGAGAGGGGCGAAATGGGTTTAAAGAATAGGGATGACTAAATAAACATATGATTCTGTTTTGTTCGTCAGTTAGATTATCAAAAAACATTGAATACCTACGTGTTTTTTGTTTTATCAAATTAAAAAAAAATTACGAAGATAAAACGCAACAAAGTCATGAGTGGGGGCTTGCTTATAAACAATAGCGCACATAATCTTAAAATAGAAAGATTGAGCGTTATTGAAGATGTATATAATTAAGGATTGCATGTGAAATAAATAGTTTCATTTTTTTTTTGTGATGCCACTTTCTGGTAAAAAAAAAATACCGAAATGTGACGTCACACGAGTTTTCGACACACTGTTTTGTCTTCAATTTTTGTTTACGTGAAAAAAGAAAAAATACTTGTTTAATATTTTAAGAAATTTATTCGACAGATATCGCATACCCTATTGTACCTTATAGGAAAAAACGTTGTTAGGAGAACGTTGTTTAAATAAATAAATAAAATAAAAATCGCTGGACGTTATACACATCGCCGTCTAGTGCCACACTAAGCAAGGCTTAACATCCATGACTCGGAAACAAATGTCCATGCTCATCACACAAACATTTGCTTCTACCGGGATTCGAACCCGGGACCCCAAGAACGTAAGGCAGCCCTACTATCGCTGCGCCATTCGGGTCGTTTGTATTGTTTAATGATACTGAGAATTCATATTTGAAAAAAAAATGTGATTGCAGTACAAAAGAGGTCTTATACTTGGCCAATAAATTGTCTTAGTTAAGATCAAAACTATTACTTGAAGATCAATATTTGCTTCGTGGAGAAATTGAAAGTGCTAGAAAGAACTAGAGGGGAAATTTCTCCTTGGAATTTTGTTGTCATTTTTCTAAAACGTAAATTACATGTTTTAGGTAATAATTAATGACTATATGAACGGATTTTTCCGTCTTTAAATAAAACACATAGTCTTCAAGGTGAAATATAGGTCAAACTTCATTCCGATTGTAGGTCAGGCTCAGTCTGCTCATAAATACTAAAGCGTGATTACTAATTTAAGGTAATTAGATGTGTACTTAAGGCGACTACAAGAGCTAAACGCGAGTTTTATAATGCCTGAAAGGAGTAATTCACTGCAATAAACAAAACTAGAAAAATATATGATATTCTTCAGGATATATGCTAGTATGATGGTGTTTTGAAAACAAAATACAGTGAATTTTCCTCGATAAAAAAACACGAACTTATCTCAAAAAAATCTTTTAACGAGTAAAAACCATACTGAAACACATGCGATCATTCTGATTTTTTGGAAAATAATTCTACAAGCAACATAGTATTTTATTTTTTTAGTTTAATCCATAACGTACGCAAACAAATAAAAACATATAAATCTAAGTAAACAACTAGACGAAAAAAACAAAAAGTGAAAAATTACTTTAGCTTCAGAAGTCGGTGACCTTTATTTGATTGATTTACTTCGTTTTTTGTCACAAACTTCTGAATCTAAGAACAACATTTTGTTCTTAGATTCGCGTATCGCGGGAGAACTTTGCGGTTTCATAAATAAAAGAGTTTTGTAAAAAAAAACGACTTTTTTTTTGATGATAAGTGAATAATCTTTGTGCAACGTTTTTGAATGTCTGGTAAAAACATACACAACCCTAAGTTGCTTCGCCACAATTGAACAAAAAGTGCCTCGACTCTTTTCAGTTTGTCCCTTCACTTTTCACGTCCCATACATCGCGTCCCTTTCAAGTATAAGACTTTGACATGACATTGATACACGATGGCGTGTTATTATCCTTCTAAAAAGCAGAGATTCTAAAGAAAACATTTTTTTTATATGCATTGTAATGCTAAATTGACTGCCTCGTTGGATTAGTGGTCGCAATGCTAAAATGATGTCTTAGGTTTAGGCACAGAATACATAATAGCACTAGCGTACAGAAGTTGCACTCCTTTGATCATAAAGAAAGCCGATATTTTAAATACCTAAACTCGCGCTCGATCTAAATTGTGCCTTGATGCCACGCGGTAACGTATGTTATTCGGCGTCTGGGTGCTTAATAGTCAATCGGTAGGGCTGCCACAAGTGACTAAGATGAAGAAAATCCCCAAAAGTAACAAAAAGACGTAAACTTATATTGTCACTTACGGAATATCTTCCGTGATTATTTATTATTTTGTGCTCCTGATATTTCGACGTCTTTGCAAGCGCCATGATGAGTGCTGCCATGTCAGTGTCAATATAAGTTTAGTTTTAAACCGTAAAAGCTTAAAACAGTGTAAAATGAGGTCGTTGCTTGTTTTTATCGGGTAAAGAGTGCATTTAAAAACAAAAAAAAAAAACAACAACAAATTATCGTGTGATAACGGGCTACTACGGAACCCCACACTGCGCGTGGCCCGACACGCACTTGGCCGGTTTTTATTTATTGGATCTTGTTGAACTCCTTTGTATACACGTGGAAGCGGAAAATCACGTTTGTTTACACGTGTATTGACATTAACTTTGATTTTTGTTATTATCAAGGTGTATTTATAAAAAGGTAGACGACAAAAAAAAGTATTAATCCGTCAGATAAATTATCAAAAAACATTTGACCGGGATTTTTTCTTTTATTACGTTCCCGGTTGTAAAATTCCCAATACGTCACGCCTAAGTATAATCTTTAGCTAGTTCTGACGACACGCACCCCCCTACTCCCGAGTTTTGATGCGTTTTCTTTGTCAATATTCATTGATTTACAAAACAAAAAAACGTGTCCATTGTTTTTCAATAATCTAACTGACGGACTTAGGTCCATGTTCACCAAAAACATGAAGGACGATTATCTACAAACAGCTGTTTAAAATACATTTTTGTATGGGAACATGTCACACTGACAGCTGTTTTTAGATAATCATACTGTTATCTCTAACATGGACCTTAATAGATTAGTAATTTTTTGATACTGTCGTCATGCTTATTATGACTTCAAAGCGGTGTGATGTATTTAGTGATCAATATTTCCCATAAATCCTCTTTACAATCACCTAAGAAAGCACTTCACTTCACTGCAAATACTAAGCACGGCGCGCTACAACAATGTCTCCTGAAACATGCAAACAACATTGTTCTTGTCATACAACGGCACTGAAATTCCTTTAAAGCACACCAAGTCACCAATCGATTTTAGATTATAACCCAAGCTGATACAGATTAGTTTTGCTTGATCGTTTAAGGACATAAGTGTATGACAGCCAGGCACATAAATAACTAAGGCCACTCCACTCGCTATTTGTAGTGAGGGCCGTTTGAATATTCCATTGAAAACAACTGTAAGGGTAGTTTGAAGTTACTCCTCAGAAAGTTAAGTTTACTTTTACTCCGGGTGCAGTAAAATCTGTACCTACTAAATGTGACGTCACTCGAGTTTTTGATGCACTGTATCGTTTTCATTTATTTTTTACGAGAAAAAAGATAAATACGGTGTCCATGTCTGTATACCAGGGCAACAAGAACGATGATAAGTCTTGCTTTGCATTGTAAATGTGTTGATGACATGCAAATATTGGTGTATTTGACCCTAGTTCCTGGTATTTTCGCTGATGCAGATAGAATTAGAATTTATTAACGAAAAGAACATAAATAGTTCCTATTCCAACACCTTATAGAGCAGTGGGTCTCAATATTTCTTGCGTGTCCAATATTTTTGGAAATCTATCTCATGGACTAAAATTAGATTTATTTTAGGGTTGTCCCCTATTGTATGGCCCATAGAAATATTAAAAACAGCTATGGTATGGCTATTCGACCTATAATAATGTATTCTTCAGTCATGAGTTTAAATACCTACTTTATACTTAACGCTTATTGTAATGCGCTATTCTCATGAAAAAATTATTGCGACTTAGAACAAGCGTAACTGCAAAAATGCCGTTTTTAACACTAGAAAATCTCGTACAAATTATTATCATTTCCCTAGCCTTTTCTCAACTGTGTTGAGTTACCAGTCTTACCAGATGCAGAAGAATACCTGTATTTTTAAGTATTAAACAATAATTGTACGGCATTTGTTTAATACTTTCCCTACGTACAGTGGCGGACTTAATGCCAAGAACATTTTGTACCTGTCTTATAGTCGTAATTGTACTAGTGTGCCGTGTGAATGGTTCGAAAGTAAGTTATTGTGTGAGCAAAGATTAAACCACGCCCTCTGTTTCTATTGGTTTATCGAACTGTGTCAAGTTCCGTGTGGCCATTTCAGGGTTAGAACTTGATGTGAACACTAATGGGGTTAGAATATCGTGATGATTGATGTTTTTTCAACCCCACTTCACACCTGTAGTCCTTGAAAGGTTCCTGGTTCCTTATATGAGTCTTCCATAAAAGGGTAGATGATAAAACAAATTTAATAAGTCCGTCTCGTAGAATAACAAAAAACATTTTACCCGTGTTTTTTTTTTTTGTTACGTAAACCAAAATTGACGGAGATACGACGCATTTAAAATAATTAAATACGTCACGTCTTCGTATACATTTTTAGTACGTTCTGACGGCACGAGCACTCACTCCCGAGTTTTGATGCGTTTTATCTTTGTTCATAGTCATAGATTAACAAAAACCAAAAATACGTGTCCATTATATTCTAATACTCTAACTGATGGACTAAATTTATTTGCGATTTTTTATACTGTCGTCGTGCCTATTTGATACTCACTGTACTCAGGTTATGTTGTTTAAGGCGCTTAGACGAGCTAAATTAGCAACTCTACTTGTGGTGGTTCAAATTTCGTTTGAAATGCTGTTAGAATAAAGTTCTAATCAGGTTGCACTACAAAGTGTTTGTTACGTCAGCCACTGCGGGCCAAATAGCGCGAAATGAGTGGTTTCGATCGATTTACAAAAAAACTATTGATTGGATTAAAAAACTGAAATTCTACAAGCAAAATATTGGCATGATACTTCATGCCAATATTTTGTTTGTAGAATTATTTGCCAAAAAATCAGAATGATCGCATGTATGTTAGTATGTTTTTTATTGTTTGAAAGATAATTTTAGAGATAAGTTCGTGATTTCTTTTTATCGAACCAAATTAATTGTATTATGTTTTCAAAACAGTATCGTGCTAGCATATATCCTGAAGAATATCATATATTTTTCTGGTCTTGTTTAAAATAGTGAATCATATACTTTTATTAATCATAAAACTCGCGTTTAGCTCATGTAATCGCCTTAATAGGGTGATTTAATTACAGTTTTATATCTGAAAAGTGTTCCGTGTAGTCAGAATTAAACTAATGATTAATTATCCTATATACCTTTACGATCGCCTTGATAACTGGTTACTTAAATTAACTAGTTATAAACAACATTCATAATTAAAAAAAAAACAAGGTGATGTATCATTTATGCCTTTTAGTTCTAATAAATTTAATCCGTAAGGAAGTTTTAGTAAATATTTGCGTGTGGCACGAAATACATCCCCGAAGAGTAACGCAGTGGTGTAGCTAACAGTTCACTCACATTACGCCAATTACGTTAAGTTCCATGTAATAGGGGACGAGCCTATTGCCATTAATTGGGCACAAATCCAGAGTCTGTGGCTGAAAAAAGAAAAAAAACTTACTATGGTCGGAGTTTCTATGTGTGATCGAATCAGAAATGAAGACTTCTGCAAGAGAACCAAGATTACCGCCGTAGCCCGAAGAATTGCCAAACTTAAGTGACAGTGGGCAGGGCACATTGCTCGCAGAACGGATAGCCAATGAGGCCGAAAAGTTCTGGAGTGGCGACCACGAAATGGAAGACGTTGTGTTGTAAGGCCTCTAGGTGGACCGATGACATGGTATAGGCTGCGGAAATCCGCTGGATGTGAGTCGCACGTGATCGGTCACTGTGGTGACATTTGAGGGAGGCCTATGTCCAGCGGTGGACGTCTTTCGGCTTAAATGATGATGACTGAGAACTTCCTGATAAAAAAAAAACCAATAACAACAGAAATGAATGGGAACCCAGCACTTCAGGCTCAGCTGTCTTGATAGACCAACAACCTCTCAGGAATAGATTACTGACATCTTAAGCAACAACATTTGTTTTACGAATTTTCCGAAAACAGACAAAAAAAATCAACTCTCCATACATTATGTCCAAACAGCTGATGGAGTTTTGCATGAGAAGTCGATTTTTTTTTGCCTGCTTTCCCAAAAGTCGTAGAACAAATGTTGTTGTTTATGATCTTAGTAATCTACTCCTGCGAGGTTGTTGGTGTTTTACAAATAACCCTGTAGATAGATAGTAGGTAACCTATTTAAAGCGATAGGGTAACATTTAAACTAAAACTTTTCTAAACGATGACTCATCGAATAGCTTCCAATGGAAAGTTCCTGTTAAGTTGTTAAATTATAGTTGTTTGGTTGTCACGTTTTATTTATTCAGTGAATTTGTTAGACGGAGGTCAGGTTTTCACCAACTGTTATACAGTCAAAAAGTGGATCAAGGCAAAGTTAGGGTTAGTTTTAATCAAGATTATAACTTAGCCTCTTATTATTTCATTTACAAAAACTAATTTATATAAGTAACTAGCTGACCCGCGCAACTTCGTCTACGTGAACCGGTCGACCGATTTTGTGCAAACTTCACATAAACCATCTACTAAATAGTCCGAACAAAGCCTAAACATTTGGTTTGGATAGGTGAGCCCGTTCTTGAGTTATAAAATTACAACGAAAAGTGGCATTGATTGTTGTATATGTCACCGTAAAATTGTCAAACACGTTATATTACAATATAACGTGTTTTTTCTCGCGATATTGTAATGTCTCGAATTATTGTCAACTGAACATACGGAAGTATCTCTGCCCCCATAATTGGGACTTGGGGCACCCCCCCCGTTAGGTTAGTTAGGTTCCTTTAAACCCTGCACTCGGAAATAGGGGCCCGCAAAGCAGGGCTCCGTCGACTACGCTTTTTAGGGGAAATATAAAGTGTTTTAAGGTTATGTTATATTAATCGGTATTTCTCAGGAATGGTGCATTATCTTTTCATGAGAGTTGTGCCACTGGGCAAGGGGGACCCCTCCTTCCCTCCACACCGCGTAAGTTGACTACCATCGCATGCATTTCACGAAAAATAATGCGTTTTGTTGTAAGCAGTATGTTCATTTGACAATAATTCGAGACTTTACAATATCGCTAGAGATAACTTAACGTATTTGACAATTTTACGGTGACATATATATGTTATGGACCAAGTGATGAATTGGGCATTATACATAATGCCCGGTCATTATGAAAAATGGCCAATATAAGAGTGCAATTTGATAAGAATTATTCAAATAATCAAATTGACCGGGCATTATACATATTGTCTGTTGTAGTCTATGGTTAAAAATGTAATGTTATTGTCTATGGAATGACGAAGCACTCTTTCGCTTTGTATATTCAACCTGAATCATGTCGTGTACAGTCATACAGTGCTAATTAAATATTATCTTTGAGTCTAAGGCAGTTTACTTTGATATTAAAGCAATCCCGACCGAACCCCAAACATGGTGTCAGAATTGGTGTCATATTAAATTAAAAGGAAAACGAAAAAGCCAATAAAAGTCGAGAAAACTGTAAGTAAAAAAGTCAAGTCATCCAAGTCACCAACATGGCGGACAAAGCGTTCTTTGTGCAATTGAAACCGTTTATCATACAAAATGGCGATAACGTGGCAGAAAAATGGAAAAAATGGAAACTTAGATTTGAAATTTTTATGGATGCTAATGATTTATCAAAAGTAACGGATTCGAAAAGGACAGCAATTTTTCTAAATGCTATTGGTGATGACGGAATAGAAATTTTTAATAGTTTCAATATAGATCGAAATACAACAAAGTTAGATGACATCCTAAAGAAATTCGACGAAAAATTCAGTCCTCTTTTAAACATAACAGTAGAAAGGTATAATTTTTTCACAAGAGTCCAAAAAACCGAAGAATCTTTGGATGAATATTTGACCATATTGAACAACCAGGCTACCACATGTGAATTTGGTAATTTGAAAGAAGAATTGATCAAGGACATGCTCGTAATAGGCATGATTAGCACACACATAAAAGAAAGACTCTTACAGGAAGAAAATCTTACAGTTGAAAAGGTGATGAAAATAGCAAAAAGTCTAGAATTGTCTCAAGAAAGATCAAATAAATTAAACAACCAAGAAATTAAAAAGGAGAATATTCAAGGGATCAAAGAGCAAAAACAAAATTATAAAAATAGAAGTCGAACACCCTACCGAAGTAATTCGAGACATCATAAAAATAGTCATGGGAGAAACAATAGTCATGGAAGAAATCAGTCAAGCAACAGGAATAAATCATCAGACAGGAATTGTACCAGATGTGGACAAATTCACAGATATAAATGCCCAGCACAGGAAAAAACCTGTAATAATTGTAAAAAACAAGGACACTTTGCTAAATTTTGTTTTTTCAGGAAATCAGACCATAAAGTTAGTAATATTTCTTATGAACAGCCAATGTCAAAAGATTTTTCTAATAATTTTGTCATAAATTCAGTTCAAAATTGTGAATCTACAAAAAATTGGCAAATAAATGTTTATTGTAATAATGTCAAACTTATATGTCAAATTGATACAGGTGCAGATACAAATGTCATAAGCAAGAAAATGTTAGATAAAATTATGTCCAGTTCTCACTCAAATATTAATATTTCAAGAACAAATAATAAACTTTTTTCCTTTTCAGGACAATTAGTGCCAAATTTAGGTACATGTATTCTTAACTGTAAATTTGAAAACGGAATAACCACAAAACTCTATTTTGTTATTGTTGAATGTGAATGTAAAACAATATTGGGTTGGAATTCATGTGAAAAATTAGGTATTGTGAAAAGAATATATGGAATCCAGCAAAGGTCAGTACAAGAAATTATTTCCAAGTTTGCTAAAACATTCGAGGGTCTAGGTTGTCTACCATATAAAGCTCATCTAGACATTGATAGTAGTGTTCCACCTAAAGTCTGCCCAGTCAGAAGAATACCTTATTCATTAGAGAAACGTCTTAAAGAAGAATTAGAATATATGGAAGAACTACAGGTCATAGAAAAAGTCGATAAGCCAACTAAATGGGTAAACTCAATTGTTTTAGTCGAAAAACCAAATGGTAAACTGAGAATATGTCTTGATCCTAGAAACTTAAACACGGCTATTAAACGTCCTCATTTTCCGTATCCAACATTCAATGATCTTAGATCTAAAGTTGCAGGTGCATCAATTTTTTCAAAATTAGATGCAAGTTCAGGCTATTGGACTATATGTTTAGACGAGGAAAGTAGTGAACTTTGTACGTTCAACACTCCATACGGTCGATACAAATTTCTAAGACTGCCATACGGAATCAACTCTAGTGGTGAAATTTTCCATAGGACAATGAATCAATTATTCGGAGATTTAACAGGTATAATTATATTTGTAGACGATATACTTGTTTATGGGTCTACTATTGAAGAGCACAATGAAAGACTAGAATCGTTATTCAAACGAGCGTCGGAAGTCAATTTGAAGTTCAATAAATCCAAATGTCATTTTGGTTTGTCTGAAATATGCTATGTAGGACACATTTTCAATAAAAAAGGTGTATCACCTGACCAGTCAAAAGTAGAAGCAATTTCGAAAATGCCAAGTCCAAGTAATGTCAAAGAACTGCAAAGATTTTTAGGAATGGTCAATTATTTAGGTTCCTATATACCAAATCTCGCAGAAGAAACTTCTTTGCTGAGAGAATTGCTCAAAAAACATAATCAGTGGCAATGGTTAGAACAACATGAAACACAATTCAAAAAATTAAAGTCAATGTTATGTCAATATCCAGTCTTAGTCCATTATGATATGAAAAAACCAATTAGATTGTCAGTCGATTCGTCACAAAATGCAGTAGGTGCAGTTATTTTACATGACAAAAATCCGATTGCTTATGCTTCAAAGTCATTAAACAAAAGTCAAATTAATTATGCACAGATTGAAAAAGAACTATATGCTATAGTATTTGGGTGTAAAAAATTCCACCAATACATATATGGAAAACCTATTCAAGTTGAAACAGATCACCAACCTTTAGTCACATTATTCAAAAAACCCTTGTCAGAAGTACCAACAAGATTACAACGTATGATGATCACTTTACAAGCTTATAATCTTATTGTGTCTTATACAAAAGGATCAGAGATGTATGTTTCTGATACATTATCTCGTGCTCCAGTCAAAGATGATAAATTTAACCAAGAATTAGTCAGTTTGGAAGATTTAGATTCAAATATTAACATTCACATAAATTTGTTAACCTCTAATTTAGCCATTTCTCCAGAAAAACTTGAGAAAATTACAAGACACACTAAACAAGATTTAGTTTCTCAAAAAATAATAGAATATTATAAAAATGGATGGCCTAAATGTAAAGAACATTGTCATAGTTTAACATTGCCTTACTGGAACATAAAAGAGGAAATTCATGTAATTAATGATATAATTTTCAAAAACAATTCTGTTATCATACCTCAGACAATGCGTACAGAAATATTAAATATATTACATGAGGGTCACCAAGGGATTGAAAAAACAAAAAACTTAGCAAGAAATGTAGTTTATTGGCCAAATATTAATCAAAATATTGAAAGTAAAGTTAGACAATGCGAAACATGTTCAATTTATTCTGCAAATAAATCAAAACAACCAATGTTAACTCATGAAAAACCTTTATTTCCATGGCAAAAACTAGCTACCGACTTATTTGAATATAAAGATAAGAAATACTTATTGGTAGTAGATTACTATTCTAACTACATTGAAATAGCAAATTTAAATAAAGACAGTCGAACATCTAATGTTGTCGCACACCTAAAATCTATTTTTGCACGTCATGGCATTCCAATGCTGGAGGACCGCCATACAACTCCAATGATTTTAGAAAATTTTTGCATGAATGGGACGTTGAACACATTATCTCAAGTCCAAATTTTCCAAGATCCAACGGCTTAGCAGAAGTCTCAGTAAAAATAATAAAAAATATACTAAGGAAAAGTGATGATTCTGGATCTGATCCTCACTTAGGTCTTTTGCAATATAGAAATACACCGAGAGGAAATTTAAGCTCTCCAGCACAGCTTTTAATGTCTAGAACGTTAAGATCTCAGCTACCTAACAAAATTAGTCACTTACGACCTAAGATTGTAAAGCATTCGGAACATAACAAAAAGAAACAAGAAAAAAGTCAAAAAACCAAGTTTTATTATGACAAAAACTGTAAAAATTATCTGGATTTTCAAATAAATGACAATATTTATTTTAAGAAAAATCCTAAGGATATTATATGGACAAAAGGTACTATTATGTCTAAAACCAAATATCCAAGATCATTTATTGTCAAAGATTATAATAATAATACTTACCGTAGGAATAGTCAGCATATTCGTTTTAGGTTCAAGTCAGAAAGTCAAACGTCAAGTCAGAAAAATGTCTCTCAAAATAATAACAAAAAAGTCAACTTTAAGGATAGTCCTAGTCCTAGTCAATTAAATAATGAACTAAACAAGTCAAAATTTTCAGAAAAGGAGGATGATAGTTATACATTTATCTTCACTTATCATGAGTCAAGTCCTGAGTCAAGTTTACAAAATCAGGAACTGAACAATGAGTCAGATTCATTCTTATCTATAGAGTCAAATCATTCTTGTCAGTCAGAAAACCAGTCAGAAAACATAGTAAAGTCACCTATATTTGTTGATATCGATGAAACATTAGTTTCACCTGAAAGTCTACATGACTATAACGAATTTGATAATGAAAGTCCAATGTCTTCTCAACGTAGAAACTTAGAGAACTTACTTCAAAGTCCAAATGAATTAAATATACCAAGTAGTGTAGAACAATCTCCATTACCATGTAATGATGAGGCTGTAAATGCTGAAAAACAATATAGCTCTAGGGGAAGATTGTTAAAGAAAACACAAAGACTTGATTTATAAGATTTAATACATAGAAAATAATACAAGTTCACAATAATATTATCACAATTTAATTCAAATGCAAATTGTATTTTTATTGTATTATTGGCAAGCACTCACTTACTCTTACTATGATATTATTGTATAATTATGTTAGTAATGTTTATAATGAAATGTATTTTAAAAATCTTAATTCTTCAATGTAAATTGTTATGGTTGTGTTTAACTTGGATTAAGTCATCTGTCAAATAATTGTAATGTCAATGTCAGTCTGACAGCTCTCTTTTAAAAAGGGGCATGTTGTAGTCTATGGTTAAAAATGTAATGTTATTGTCTATGGAATGACGAAGCACTCTTTCGCTTTGTATATTCAACCTGAATCATGTCGTGTACAGTCATACAGTGCTAATTAAATATTATCTTTGAGTCTAAGGCAGTTTACTTTGATATTAAAGCAATCCCGACCGAACCCCAAACATTGTCCATCACCTTTTGGGCAGAATAATACAAACATATGTAATTACTAGTTTTTTAATTATTATTGTCATTTAACTTAAAATAAACTAAATATTGAACCATTCAAATAATTAGACTCATGGACTGGACATCTACATTACATCTACATGACATGGACATATACATTAAGAAGTCATATTATTAATAATATAACATAAAACATATAAAAAAAATAAAAAAAATACTTTTCAAGGCACGGAGGAAACTTGGTATGTAAGGGTGCTCACCCATCCACAGACCAACCTAGCCAAGCACGGCTTAACCTAAAGATCGACCCGAGCGGCTGATATTATTTAGCCACGAGCCTTTGCCTTTGTCTTTTTGGCTTGGCGACAACTACATTTATCAGACTTCCAACCATTTTTACAACCACATCTACTATAACGTATAACTTCATTTAGAGGACATTCTGCAACGCTTTCTGTCTCTGGAACATCTTCAGGCAAAATAAATCTTAATTTCGTAATTCAGTGTTAACACACTCGCGTTGGCACTGAGTTACGAAACTGAAACCCATCCGCGTCCGTCCATATTCGCTTACAATGCAAATCTAAACAAAAACAATAGCGCTTGAAGTCCGCTGCACGAACCGCGCCCTAGATGGTGGTCTCTGATTGGTCAAAGCGTGCCACGCTATGCGTGCCTTCCTCCCCACCCTCACACCGCGTCAAATTTAGCTTTATTATCAAATTGCCCAATTATCATGTAGCAATATAATAATGACCGTGCAATTTGATAAATAATGAAGTTAAGATAGTATTAATCACTTTGACCGATAGAGATAGCCATTATTCATAATGTTCGAACATTATGTATAATGCCCGCATTAATCACCTGGTCCATAACATATATATATTGACTAGTATTCCACGGGATAAAAATATATCCTATTATGTTTATACTGGTACTAGTGTGGCACATTTTACCCATATTCATTTTATTACGGGTCTTAGAAATCAGTTCTATAAGAACTTACCACGTAAAATAAACAAACCGTTGATTTGTATAGTCTGTCTTGTATCTGCTTTGTAGGTTAACACCCTTAGTTAGAACGTCATTTCCAAATCTCAAAAACGACAAGCAATTATTTCCTTAATGACAGTTACATAGTTTCAATCTTGGTTAATTTACAATGGGGTTGAAATTGCAATGCAAAATGTAAAACAATTACACTGAAATTGCCCTGCACACGTGGCAAGCTTATTACGTACGTGGCACGAGTTTACTGGTAAGTTTGCGTAGAACTTAATGATTGGCTACGACCTACACATTCCAGAGGGTCGCGTGTTTGATCAAAAATTGTTTTTAATTAACTAAATCGAATCGGGGGCGTCGGCCACAGGTCCCTCGACTTCTGGGGTCTAAGCCACAGACCCGTTGCGACAGTAGTTGCGGATAAAACAACTGTAAGAGAGCATGCCATGTCACGGTGATGCTTTTATTCGATATATTTTTCGTTCGGCACACTGAATTTCGTCCCATATAACAAAATCCTGTTTCGCCTTAAACAATTTGCTTCTTTAGTCTCAAAGTTTTTGATTTTATGCGATGGTGTTCGCGCGAAGGAAACAAATGACAAACGCGTCTCGCTTGCTGGAAATTGCCGTAGCTAGTCGTATAACTTGAGGTCGTGTATAGGGAGTTAGTGGCCTTGTTAATGTCCACCTGGCTACAATATTGCTACGTTCTTGCATTGATTCTTCAAGTGTGTAAGTGGCGATTGACATGCAACAATTGCTTGTAATGTATCATTCGAGACGATTTTGGTACTATACAGAGATTTATATTACTATGAACGCTCATTCAAGCCCTCGGTTTAAGCATGGTCAATCCTTAGGTAGTCTAAAAGGTGGACATAGACGCTGTGTGTTTCATTAAAAAAAGCATGCATGTCTTTGGGAACTGCCGATAGAAGTGAAAACTCGTAGCCAATCGGCTACTAGTGCTAAGCCAAGCGTTGTGTGATAGTCACGCGAGTTCCATGATTATTGTTCAATTAAAAAGTGCTCAACTCGCCTAAAGAAGTTTTCACTTAAAAACTGTAAAACTTTATGTACACTACTTTGGGTGACGTTCAAAAGGATTCGCGCTGTAACACGTTACATTCACTAAAATACGAGTCAAAAGCCACTTTTTTATGCATGGAAGAAAAACGAGTGGTCCGGTCGTTTTGCTGCAGTCTCATCGTAGCCTAAATTTCGAAGCATGGATGAAATAGCAAACAAGAAAAATCGTAGCTATTGTTAACAAATCTTTGTTCGTCGGCCAGTAATGAATAGTCTACAGGATAGCCATAGGTAAATACACAAAGAGCTGAGTCAACCTTTTGTGGCAACGATGCAGCAATAAACTTTGGCTTCTCGGTGGAAGTTAATTGAAAAACCGTAAACATGAAGAATGAAAGCGTGAAGTTTTAAATGGAAATGTTTGCTGGGTCTGTCTGTAGGATGCTTTGGGGCCCTGAAGCTAGGCAGGTTTTTTGTTTTTACCTGCACATTTCCACAGTTACGTTAAAGTCTCATAGATGAAGTAGGAGGCGAACTTATTGCGATGAAACGGTAATAAAATCCAGACTCCAGAAACTCCTTTAGAAAAAAGGCAAAATCATACTCGTATGTTCTATGTTTTTGTTTAGCCACAAGTACAATATCAGCAATTTATACACTTTTACCGCACACTTGAGTTTAAAAATTAATTAGAAATACTCAACATAGCTCTAAATCAACCACTTTCCGTGCATTTGTACCCACAGCATTGTTTTTGTAATTCACTCCCCGTCTGAACTCGACTAAACAAAAAGCATTCTTCTGTGAAATTAAATTAAAAACTTGGCGACTTGAGGAAGAAACCACTGAGGAAAGAGGGAGTCTGTGACATAAGGACCGGGAGGGAAACGTTATTAAAGCCAATGCTCGTGCGCTGTGGTTCATAAAAGATATTAAAAATATATTTTAAGGAACTTAATGGAGACACGTGTTACATTTTGATATTGGATTTGATATTGTCAGCTTTTGAAGGTAAATTTATTTGACGGTGGTACAATGCAAACTAAGCATTTTATCTATACTAATATTATAAAGCAGAAGAGTTTGTTTGTTTGTTTGTTTGGTTGAACGCGCTAATCTCAGAAACTACCGGCTCGAATTGAAAAAAATCTTTTTGCGTTGGATAGTCCATTTATCGAGGAAGGCTATAGGCTATATAACATCACGCTAGAACCACTAGGAGCCGAGCAGCAATGAAAAATGTTACAAAATCGGGGGAAATTTTATTCCCTTTGTGAGCTTTTTCTCTCTTATGTGACGCAGATGAAGTTGCGTGGGCCAGCTAGTTACTGATATTTAGGCAACTCCATTGCCTAAAGCGGGTGCAAATCTAGACTCAGAACTTCTCACAGACTATTCTCAATAAAATTATGTTGAATGATTACTAAAATATTTAAATATGATGGAAAATCTTTTTAAATCAATGATAAACTTTTTACTGTTTCATTCCTAGGATATTTTTTTGCGAATTTAGGTAGTGTAACCTAAATTCGCAAAAAAATATCCTAGGAATGAAACAGTAAAAAGTAGACACGAAACTTAAAGGGCGCTCACGTACCGCGAACATCCATTCGCGCGTAATTAGAATTTGGTTAATGGGTACATTGAACTCAGCATTACAAAACTCACACGATATTCCATCGGTCATTGCTATAATTAGTTCGCATTGCAATGTTCACAACGATTCAAATGCTCGCCGTGTGACCTCACCTTTACAGAAGCCAACATTCAATTCTCAAGTACGTAATGAACAGACAACCAACCAGTACTTTTTCTTTATTTGTGTCCTAGTCGTGATATTGCATTCTTTCATCTATTGCTAGGTTTCACGTTGCCAAAGGAAAGAATGTAAGTGCTCATTATGAATTCTGAAACCAATTTTCAGAAGTGTGTACCTATTTAAGAACGTAGTTATTTGGTATACCTGAGAGGGTGCTTCTCATCTGCGCGATCCTTAGACAAACATTGTGTGTAATGACCTGTTCCTATTTCTGGAGTTCTAAGCACTTGGTATTTTTCATCTCAGCAAAGCATGGTTCAGTTCGAAATATTATACTTTGCGGGGGACGGTGAAATTCAAATGTTCGTCTGTTTATTGGAACGTAATGTAATATAATGATGGTTGGTTGGTTTTAATCAAAATATGGTTCACGATCTTAATCAATATTTTTTACAGCTTAGAGTGCATCAGAGTCATCTATACAAAACTTAAAGTTAGAATTTACCTAAAATATTATGATTTCATGAAATGTTCATTAAATACAATTCAGTATTAGAGTTATACTTAACTAAGTATAACTCTAAAACTGAATTGTATTTAATCAATCAATGTAGGTACGTAACTACGTACCTATATTGATGGCCTGTTCTTGTTAAAAGGTTTGATAAAACCATGTAGATTTGCTACGGACACAGGCCTCAGATATTAAAGTACATTATCCGTCAGACTATGATATACATATTATCCGTAGTCCAGTCCGCTCTGCAGTCCACTCGGTTCCCCACCTAAACAAATCGTAAAAACCGAAAGACAAGTGACTCTCGGCCTTTTATATAACACCTTATGAAGACCCAAGCTCGTCATTCTAAAAATAATTCTCATCAACGTCGAGAACGCGCTTGTTGACAGAGTCTCGCAATTTACACCTTTCTCCCTCTTACATAATATTAAGACCTCATGTTTTTCATCTTGCATCTCTTTTTCTAGTGAAAGGATATTTCGCTCCTTCACAAGATCTCTTCTGTATGCATGAGCGCTCAAGAACGACGTTTAAAGAGCAACTTACGAGAAACTTTGAATTTTATACCTAGTAGTTTTACCTACTCAATTGTTTGAAAGAGACAAGTCATCTAGATTTTTCGAAGTTGCAAGTCTAGCAGTTACCAAAGTATTTGTGATTTCAATTAGAGTAGAGATTCGAGTAGAGTAGTTTATAAAAACTCGTTATTTTTTTACGACCTATCTGAATACCATCAGTTCTTTGCGATTTAAGCCGATAAAGCTTTCAATTACAACGTCAATATTTAATCACCTTTAATTGCAATCTTTTGCTCAAGTACTTATTTATAATGACTAACTGCGACGAGGCAAATTCGGTTTTCACAGTGCGATAATATCTTGCAAATATTAGTTTAACAGTCCCAGTCTTAATTAACTTTAACAGAGAACTCAAATCCAAACAGTTTCTAACTCTGAGGTTAACCAAACATTTAACACCTTTGCACCTAAGAACATAGACCGACCCTACAATTTTCGCAGTCGTTCAACTTCGGGTTAATTCGGGCTATTTCGGCTGATTACGGTGGAGATCGTTCTGATTGAGCAATAAGTATTCCAATTGTCGCCTTGGGCTAGGTAACAACTCAATTTGCCCACTGGGCTCAAACAGGGGGACATTGAAATGCCTGTACTACCCTTTAGTTAAGGAAGGGCCAAGTTTTTGGGATGGGATTCGGGAAATGAAGGGTGAAAGATGGAAAGAGCCATGTTTGTTCCTGTTTGAGTGAGCCTACATGTTTTATAAAGCTCTGATAGGGTAGTTTATGGGGGTTTGCTTGTGGTTACTCCTAGAGAAAGTTATAAAAATGTATGTGTGACGACATGCGTAAACTAGAAGTGATACGTTCTTTTTTAAACATACGCTCAACTTCATGTGAAGTAGAACTTGATATTCAATAAGCTTGTTGGTGTTTTACAAAGTGTATTAAAAATAGTTAAGAATTAAAATACTAACAAAAGAAAATACGTATGTCTTCTACAAAACACTTGTACTTGGATAGCGGTTTTATACGCGAAAGTTCGTGAGAATGAATTTTTGGGTGATTGTTCCTCTTTTTTAATTTTTTGTCCGTTTTGTCTTACAATTATTATAATGTTAATGTTGTTGTATTAATTTTCGGTTTTAGTCTTAAATTTTGTGTTTGTATTAATGCGTTGTAAGTTTACTTTATTAATATTGTATGCACGTCATGACCTTGCGACGAACAAAAATTTTACTTTCTTTCTTTCCTTCAAGCAAAAACTACTGAACGGATTTGGATGAAATTTTGCTCATACATAGTTTATAACCTGAATTAATTCACACATAGGATACTCTTTATCGCGGTAGTAAGATCCCACGGTACCTATAATTATCAAAATTCACGCGGACGAAGCCACTGGCAAAAGCTAGAATAATAAAAGTTTTATAAATAAATCTGAAAATGTATGAGGATGGATGGATGTTTGGTACTCAAAAACACAAAAACGACTTAGGTACCTAATGGATTTAGATGAAATTTAGAGCAGATATAGTTTGTAACCAGGGTTAACACTTCGCGGGCCAAATTATCTTTCAAATCATCTTACGTTTTATCAATTTGCAGGGCAGTGCTAAGTTTTATGTTGATAAACATATCGGTCGCGACTGTAAGACATATTAAGTTTTTTTTTTATTAGCCTGAGCTGTCCCACTCCTGGGCAAAGGCCTCCCCCCATTGCTTCCACTTTTCTCGGTGTTGCGTCTCTTCTCGCGAATTAACGAGAAAGCCATTCAAGGCGTCCCGCCATCTTCTCCTCGGTCTGCCGCGACCCCGTCTAACTGTCTCAGGACTCCAGTTTTGTGATATGCGGGCCCACAGCTTTTCCGGCATCCGGCAGACATGACCTGTCCAGTGCCATTTCAGCTTTGCGGCTTTCTGAGCTACGTCAGCAATTTGAGTTCTGGAGCACTGTGTGGTGTTCGTAATTCGGTCAGTGTTTAACGTTAAGTATGCTGCGCTCCATTGCCCGTTGGCAAACCTTGAGTTTGGACTTCTGGATGTCTTGCAACTTCTTTGTCTTGTCTCGCCTGGAAGGAGTTTAATTTAAGTTACACAATTATAATCATCAAAATCATCAATGTAACCCTCCAAGTTCGTAACAGTCGATGAACGTTTTTTCACGCTCAGTCTTTCTACGACTCTTATGAACTTGGAGGGTTGGTTGTACTTATTGAAGATTTTGATGACAATAATCAAAAACCTGAAAAACGCAGTAGACATTATAAACCATGCAACAGCGACTTTCAAATACGAAAATTGTGTAGGTAGGTACTAAGATTGCTCTTACATACATTAAAAAGCAAACTAGCTGATTAGGTACTGCATGCGAAACGAGCTAGAGCACACACATAGATGCAAAAATAAGACGACGTAGAAAATCTACATACCTACTTAAAGGCACCGCATTTCAACATGAAATTACTTCAATAAATAAAAGAAATGAGAATTCCTTATTCATGTTTACTCATGTAGTTTTCATATTTTCTTGTGTTTGTAACAGGTTTGTCTGTAAAAGGTAAAAGAAAATGAGTTTTCTTTTACATATGTTTTCCTTTTGTAAACATCTCTCCTTTCTTAAGAAAACTAGAAAACATCACGTGCACCTTAGAAAATACTCCTTTTACTCCAATTAGACCTTTTCCATACAATACCCGCACGGCCATTTTGAAAAACATAAAAGGTCAGTATACTAGCAACGTGAACCCTTCCTCATTTCCACTTACAATGTTTATTTATTAAGAAGTCTAACCTGCCTTACGTGGACACACGTGTCGCCGATAAAAACGTACTGCGACAAGAAAACGTGGAAATGTCTACAAATTATTGATAGAAACTTCTTTGAACCATTTGAAAGGTCAACGAATGGGAATTGGTGAAACAAATTATGGCTTTCTAATAACTTTTCGACTGCTGTTGAATATGTATGGGTTTACTCATTTTTCCTTTATTTATGGCCCAGAGGTTTGGGCCTCACTTCACATCAATGCTCATGTCGTCTCTGTTGAGAAGAGACCTGTGCTCAGCAGTGGGCCAGTAATAGACGTGTATTATTTTAAGGCCCAGACCAAAAAGTCGAAGACATGAGACATATACCAACCCAGAATGAGCCCGCGTGGTGAATTATACCAGCTCATGCCCTCTCATAGAGAGGAGTCGTCACCGTCAGGTTGGCTAGACCAAACGAGATATGTACATGAGACCATGTGCACTGTTTACTACCTATTTGATACTATTTAATACCTTTAATGAAGTAATTGGTACCTTTGGGTTAAGAGAGTTATCAAAGAAATAAAGTGGTCAGCCATTCTGACGTCAGGTTGGCTGACCAATTTCAAGTTCTCATACTTTTAGCGTTGTATTAACTGCGTTGTTAATGTTAATATTTAATACCTATTTGGTACCTTAACATATATTTGTTACACAGCTTTAGGAAGCTCCTATAAATAGTTATTAGAAAAACCATTAAAACGCCTGTACATAAATTATTGACGTCTTTTCTTCTCAGAATTATTGCTAACAATGTTTTTGCAGGCGCTTAGTGACTTATGAACAACTTGTTTCTAGATATGCATAGTTAAGTTTTATCCATTTGTATTATTATTTAATTATTTACATATCGCATTTTTTCTAAGGAATATAAGTATGTACTTGGAAATGATTGAATACGGTATTTTTTTTTATTGATTGCTTGATTTTGTATTTCTCGACGGCATGGCAAGCCAAGTCAGAGGCCTATGGGTACCTATGGTGCTATGAACCAGTAGCCACTAACCACACGATAAAGTAATAAGGGTTTTATTAAATTTAACATGATCAAATTATGATAGAAATTGAATGAATGGCCGAATGGCGTAGTGGTAACGAGGCTGCCTCACGTTCTTAGGGTCCTGGTTTCGAATCCCAGTAGCAAATGTTTGTGTGATGAGCATGGACATTTGTTTCCGAGTCATGGATGTTTATATGTATAATAAGTATGTATTTACAAACAAAAAAGTATACAACATTATTTTTTGTTTATACTAAACCCGAAAAGGGGTCATTGTACTCATCATTTTGAACAACTTTTGCTATGGGACGAACCTTGAAATCGCAAAAAAAAATCAGCTGTACCCTACATTTATGTTCGCATAACTCGTCAAAATATAGGGAACAGCTGATTTTTTTGTTTTCTCTGAAGTCGGTTTTATTTTTTGTAAAAATGTTTTTATTTTCACTTTTTAGTGGTCCACATGTGATTACCCCTTCACAGCGTACCGGCGTGATTTTCTGTTATGAAGTATGGTGTAAACAATAGACAGATAGGAGATTTCAGCAATCCCAATAGCTTTCATTTATTGAGGAGTTCCGTTGCCTATCTTCGAAGTTCTTCATTACATCTTCACCAAATTGAAATGGAATCACTTCGAAAAAGTACACTTCCTCAAACTACCCAAATCACTTCTAGTGTGCCTATAAAATGTGAAGAGTTCTCTCCATTTCTCCAGGATTCCGTCATCAGAGCCTGATTTAATGATTTTAGGACAACCTGTGAAGTATACCCTTTCAAACAATAAAAAAAAACTAAATCGGTCCATCCATCTTCGAATAATCGGGGAACATTGAATTGAAAACCTCCTTATTTTTGAAGCCGGTTAACATCGACGTTATGGTAAGTGACTCAAATATCCGGATAGCCTATAAAAGATTCGGCCGAGTATCGTTAATTAAGAATTTAAGAGTTCCGTTTATTTGTCATGGATCTCATAATCAGGAGTAATTAGAACCTAACCAAATTGTCATTAATGTACCCTTTTGACGTGATAACGTCTTATAAATTGATAATACCAGCAACACTCATGAAAAATAGTAACGTTCCATGCCATAGTAACGTTCCATAGTAACGTTCCACATCCTTTTTTTTAAACACAAATGATAAATGATAAATGATATTTATTCAGCAAGTAGGTATTCTCAAACACTTTTACACGTCATTTTGACGTGATAACGTCTTATAAATTGATAATACCAGCAACACTCATGAAAAATAGTAACGTTCCATAGTAACGTTCCATAGTAACGTTCCAAAAGGAGG
The DNA here is from genome assembly GCA_916618015.1 of Xestia c-nigrum. Taxonomy (NCBI): domain Eukaryota; kingdom Metazoa; phylum Arthropoda; class Insecta; order Lepidoptera; family Noctuidae; genus Xestia; species Xestia c-nigrum. The sequence continues at coordinate 8,823,221 of OU745258.1, read as the reverse complement.
TGGAACGTTACGTTCCACCTCCTTTTTTGTATTACATAAAATAATGATTATGACGTTATCACGTAAATCTATCGTCCGTAAACCGACTTTACAGACAACCAATTTTTTTTCTTCGGATCGGAAATCATCAAATGTCTTCTCTCACTCTGGGCGGAGCGGGATCCCAGTGTCAGACTTTTACTGACTAAAACCCATCCATGTTCTTTCCTCGCCCTTTATGTTCCCAGGCCGCGGTATCTCTTTCGGATAGGCCCGCAACCCTCATTAATGTACCCTTAAAGTACATCCTTTCCAATAAAATAAAAAAAAAACAATACATGTCCAGGTAGGTCAATCGTCGAATCCGACTCGGCTGGGCAGCGTTCGGGAAGCTGCGCGGTATCTTCTCGTCCAACTTACCGCAGTGTCTCAAGACGAAAGTCTATGACCAGTGTGTGTTGCCAGTGATTACATACGTGACCGAGACGTGGTCGTTCACAATGGGCCTTATCAAAAGGCTTAAAGTCACCCAAAGAGCAATGGAGAGGGCTATGCTCGGAGTTTCCTTGCGTGATCGAATCAGAAAAGAAGACATTCTCAACAGAACCGAGGTCACCAACGTAGCCTGAAGAATTGCCAAACTAAAGTGGCAGTGGGCAGGTCACATTGCTCGCAGAACGGATGGCCGGCGGCGACTGCAAACTGAAAGACGATGCGTTGGAAGACCTCCCACAAGGTGGACCTATGACTTGTTGAAGGTTGCGGAAATCCGTTGGATGCGAGTCGCAAGGGACCGGTCAATGTGGCGACACTTGGAGGAGGCCTATGTCTAGCAGTGAACGTCTTTCGGCTGAAATGATGAGGTCAAGGTAATAGGGCTTATGTCCAATAAATGTAACTTAACACATCTAACTGTCTAAATCTGGGTGTATTGTACACATCTGCCTACCCCATCAGAGCATACAAGCGTAATGTTACGTCATGATGTAGTATAAACAATGAACCTACAAGCGATTGCAGCAATTACTGCAGAGTTGCTGTCTATTTTTGAAGAGTTCCATTGTATATCTCCGAAGATCAGCATCAAATCTTCAGCAAATTAAAATGGGACCGCACTGGAAGCACCAGCTATCAAATAAAAAAAAATCATCAAAATCCGTTCACCCAGTCGAAAGTTAGGTAACAAACAACAAAAAAAAATACAGTCGAATTGAGAACCTCCTCTTTTCAGTAGTCGGTGTAAAATATTACAAATGGATAAAACTTAACTATGCATATCCAGAAACAAGTTGTTCATAAGCCACTAAGCGCCTGCAAAAACATTGTTAGCAATAATTCTGAGAAGAAAAGACGTCAATAATTTATGTACAGGCGTTTTAATGGTTATTCAATATTAACAATAACAACGCAGTTAATACAACGCTAAAAGTATGAGAACTTGAAATTGGTCAGCCAACCTGACGTCAGAATGGCTGCCCACTTTATTTCTTTGATAACTCTCTTAACCCAAAGGTACCAAATACTTCATTAAAGGTATTAAATAGTATCAAATAGGTAGTAAACAGTGCACATGGTCTCATGTACATATCTCGTTTGGTCTAGCCAACCTGACGGTGACAGAGGAGTCCTGTTTTCCAGCAGTGGGAACGTAATAGGCTGCTAATGAGACATTGTCATATTCTATCCATATTATTGAAGATAGAAAAGTAAAAAAAAAACAATTTAAGTACGGTGGAACAAGCTAATTGGTTTACAGTTTAACCCACAAATTACATTGTAAAGTGTAAACCAAATAGCTTGTTCGACCGTACATAAGGTATCAAAAAGATTATTTAAATCGTGTTGAAAGTATTAAAAATACGAAACGCCACTTCTCTCCTTTAAGTCTCGTGACAATTAACGAACCGTATATAATTTTTATTTAGCCTGTACTGTCCCACTGCTGGGCAAAGGCCTCCCCCAATTCCTTCCATGTGCTCTTTTCCTGTGGTCTGTGCTGCTTCGGACCAATCCTCAAGATGCGCGTCCAAATCGTCTCACTACCTTTTTCTGGGTCGGCCTCGGCGGCGCCGTCATTGTATTATTTTTCTAAAAGGAAACCTCATTTTTGCTAAAATCTGTGAACTTCGACGCTTACTCAGAACTTTACAAGTTATGCAGCAAAAGTGTCAACAGCGTTGCTACACGGGCGAAGTCACCCGCTTTCGCTAGTGTCGTTATAAAGTGAAGAACGGTTCCCGAAGTGCTCGGCTCACGCTTGACTAAACGTTGAAGCGGTTTCATGAATAATAAATTGGCCAATGGCAAAAATGAGAACGAAAAGTAAGCCAAGATTCCCTGTAAAGAAAAATGTTTCTGAAAAGATTTAATTATTCTTCCTAACTCTGCAATTGCATTGAAAAGTATTTGGTAATTCTAATCTTGAGAATCGTCTTTTTTTTCTTTTTAATTATTGACTTTTAAGTGTTGTGGAATTTTTGATTTCCATGACATATTATTTTACAAAACGTCGTGAGGAAATCAGCATGCCTGAGAGATGTGTCTCGATGGCGTGTAACGCTAAGCCATAGGCGATGTCGTAAGTCTGTCCCCAGCACTAGCCACATGTACCAAAAAAAGAATACAAAAATATATAAAATTACAACCACCACATCACAAAGCCGTTAACCAAGCATTCTGTACATCAAACTAAGTAACTTTCCGCAAAAATTATTTCTGGGAAACAACTTTTTTTTTGAGGTGTATATCATGTTTTGTGGTAAAACTCAATGTAACGCACTTAAAACAGTGTGTTTATGGATGGATGGAATAGTAAGGGCGTCGTGAGGGTGTTAAAAGTCGAAATCTTACAAAAAAAAACTTGTACTTAAAAAAAACTTGTTAAAAAGTTGTAACTTTGACCCCCCAAATCCCCGTAACTAGAAGGTTCCCAGGTCTTTTACACCCTGTATAAAGGGTGTAAAACACCTCCTCATGAATCCGAAAGGCACTTATTCTCCTCGTCATTGCGATATTTTTTTTGTTCTACACCTGGGAACCTTCTAGTTAGTTTGACCACTCTTTTTTTAAATACAAGTTTTTATAGTAAGATTTTTACTTTAAACACCTCTACGAGCCATGTGCTATTTAATCCATCCGTCACACGGTATTTCGCCTAGAACATGCTAGGTGGACAAAATTCAAGTTTTCGTTTCCAGGAAATCATTATTGCATAACACAAACAACACCCCCAAACTCCAAATTCCGAGAAAAAGTTATTTTTCAAATGCTTAACTGATGAGTCATAGAGATAAGAAGTCAGGTAATGAGTTTAATGCAAGCGTTCCGGTCAATCAGTTGCAATTTAGTGACACTTTTGTGCACATCTCATTGTGGTTTATAGTGATATTGTGAATTTTTTTTGTGATGGATATTAATACTGAGGGTATGTACTATTATTTAATTTATTATTTTTATCAGAATCTATTAAAATGAATTTTTAGCATTTTTTAACTTGATGCATACATTTTAACGTATTTTTTTTCATAAAAAAAAACTTTGAACGTTCAGGAAATACATTGATTCGCCTCTATTCGGGCTAGTTTTTAGATATATTGTAGGTATAACTTTTTTTCAGAACACGTTTACTCTATTTCAAGGGTAGCCTTTTTTGAAGAGTGGTTGAAACACACGAAGAATGATAAAAGGTCGCGTATTTATGACTATCTTTCTTCAAAATTTCACTTTGGTGATATTACTGAAAGCAGCCAAAGAGAAATAAAGTTGAAAATATCCAACTTTTCAACTAAGATTGGAGCCAAATGGTTGGCTTCGGGAAAATCGAAAGAGCGTTTTTTAATTACAAATAAGACTTGGCTGGATGAAGGAGACATACAGTTTACTGTGAGTTCTTTAGTCCCACAACCTTCGACATCAAGTGAGGCTGTGACATCTGCAGGAAGACCTCGCAAAGATTTCGAGGAATCGTCGTTTTTAAGAATGCTGAGATGAGCGCTCAAATCACAGGGTGAGATGTTACTATTATCAAACAGTTTGATGTTATTTTGAGGACATTGGCTTCTGGGTTCGAAATAAACTTGGTTAAATTTAATAAATTTTGTCTTGAAACTAGAAGACATTTAGACCTTTAGACCTTAGTCTCTATTCGTGGTACTATATGCCTGCTACTGTACATAAAATATTAGTACACAGTACTGAGGTCATCAAAGCGGCATTGCTTCCAATTGGGCAGCTTTCCGAAGAGGCTCAAGAAGCACGTAACAAAGGTTGCCACAGATTTAGGGAGTACAACACCCGCAAGTGCTCACGTGTTGTTACGAATAGAGACTTGCTGTCCATGTTAATAATAACATCTGACCCTTTGATCAATAGCCTTCGTGAGATTCCCCAAAAAAAGAAGGAAAAAATATGTGCAGAGGTATTAAAGTTAATTGTAAGCCCGACCATAGTAGCATCAAGACCGGAAACGTCATCATATTGTCGCACATTGCCACAAAATGATGACGATTCCCCAGAAGATTTTGATGATGATTCTGATGAATAGGTTTAGGTTAAGTTAATTTGTATAGTAGGTATTTATTTATTTAATGCAATTTTATTGTTAGTTTATTATTTTTAAATATATTTTTTTGTTTTCATATACAACCTTATTTTTTGTTTATAAAAAAAAATCAGCTGTTCCCTACATTTATGTTCGCATAACTCGTCAAAATGTAGGGAACAGCTGATTTTTTTTCGCGATTTCAGGGTTCGTCCCATAGAAAAAGTTGTTCAAAATGATGAGTACAATGACCCCTTTTCGGGTTTAGTATAAACAAAAAATAACCCTGTATATATTTTTGTTTTTTATTACAAAATCATACCAAAAATTATTAATAATACCTCAATATGACTACTTATATATAAAAGCATCGTTAAATATTATAAAATAATATTGTCCACCTAGCATGTTCTACGCGGTACACTGTGCGTCAGTACAATGTTTTAAGCGCGTTAAATTCAGTTCTACCATAAAATATGATTTTTCACCCAAAAAAAAGTCGTTTCCCAGCAATAACTTTTGCGTAAAGTTACTTACTTAGTTTGATATACAGAACGGTTGATCGTGATGACCACTTCATCACGAAGCCGTGAGGCTTCGTGATGAAGTGGTTTACACACTGTATTAAAGGCCAAAATAAAATCGCTCATTTTTATATTGGTATGCTATATGTGTATGTAGATACCTAACAAGACGTTACACGGTCATTAGGTACAAGTTGTAACTACGAATATATTTGCCTATACATATATTGACTTGCAAGCATAATTGCTTTTTAAATTATTTTCATAAAAAAAACATATTATAAAGTCAGTGTTTAAATTAATAATACCTAATTAGTGTTTAAAATAAACAGTGAATTATGTAAACAATTTGTCTACCTGATTGTGATGATATAAATACCTAGTCATTTAAACGAGAAACCATATTTTACATTTAGATTCAAACAAATACTTTGTACAACCACGAGTTAATAAATCAAAACTGCCATGTTGGAAAGCCATGTTTTCCATTCGTCAAAAAGAGAATTTTGTTGAAAAATTTACTGTTTCCGCTTTCAGCGACGACATTTTTTTGTATCACTCTCAGGAAACGTTTTTCCATTCTCTGAACAAAATGTTTTAACTATTCAGAATCAACTTATAACATGTTGTTCAGTTTGGACTTGGTCGTATTTAACACGACATTTTTTGACGGCGCCATTTGCATCGCATTAATGCCATATTTGATTTTATTTCTTTTCTTCTTTAAAATTCTGCTAACTCGCAAAGCGTATCGTATATTAATCTTTTATCACTATCTGCTTAGCCTTTTCCCAACCATTTTAGGTCGACTTCCAGTTTAACCGAATGCAGCTGAATATCAGTATTTTAAATGGAGCGATGGCTGTCTGCTTCCACAACCTCAGAGTAAAAGACTTGAATTCTTTATTCAAGAATTGCAAAAACCAAGGCAAAAAGAGCGAAGAAATATAAGGTTCTACAATTCAAAGCATGTTGTAAGAAATCGACTTAATTTCATATTATGATGTGACATAAATAATATTTATATTATTCAATTATTCATCTGAGAAGTTTATTTAATTTTTTTTTAAACAAGCCTACAATATTCATTTGTCAAAGTTAGGGTTGTCACCCTTTTTTTTTAAAAAAAAGAAACGGGTTGTCACCCTGGGAAGTCAAATTACTCTTAAAACCTAGTTTTTTATTTTAATGACAAGAAAACAAAATACTTTCAGCCCAACAGAATTAACGACAATAATTAATGCTCTAACTCAAAACACATGACGATATCACAACGATAAATTAAAATCAAAACTGTTTCTCTTCCCGGTTAAAATATGCTCCAGGGAGTTAAATTCTTCCTACTCCTGGTAGCAGGAAACACAGTAAAGTTTTAGTCTATACTTAGAAGTACTTTCCAGAAGGCCATAGTTAATAAAAACCAAAATTATCAGCATAGCAACTGTTTTCAAAAATAGCTTTAATCGTCCCTGCCAACCTTAAAGTATTCATGTTTCTACATTCTCATGCCTTTTCGGTGTTTAAATTATTTATGTTTATTTGGCGGATTAGAAATTATGATGAGGGTTCGTAAAATGACACGGTCATGGTATCCATTTTTATTTCCCTGTCTCAATCACTCTCACTCAGAGAGGACTGTGTGTTATTTATAATCTATGGCTGTACAAACATAATAGCTTGTCCACAGCGCCACCAACCGTTATGTTTAAACTTAGCTTTTGAATAAAACGTCAGTACGTTCCTCGCTACTACACGAGTTTGATTTAATACTGTGTTCCAGCTTTAGGGCATTATAGGCTTGTTGCGACTACGAGTATGCTATGTCGAATAATGATTTGAATATTTTTTTTATTTTGGCCTTTACTGTCCCACTGTTGATTAAAGGCCTCCCCCATTTTTTATGAACTCCTTTCTCGCGCCTTTTCAATTTAGCCTTTGCGAAGGTCGTAATAGCAGTCATTAAGGGGCCGGCGGAGCAAGCGTCTTTCACACAAACGGAATACCAAAATAATTTGTAAATCAAACATATTCTTAAGGTAGTGTGTATTTATATCGATTAAGTTACAAAATATCTATGTTTCCAAATACATATTTTGAAAGGATAATTATATAAAGACGAGATATGAGGAATTTAAAATTCCTACAGAAAATTTATTTTTCCCGTAACTCTTGTTTAAACCAAAATATATATTTGGGAACCTATATGTTGTGTAATTCAATCGAAATAAACACACAATACCGGTACCTTAAGAATATGTTTTGATTTACCAATCATTTTGGTATTACGTTTGTATGAACGACGCATTCTCCGTCGGCCCCTTAACCTTTCCCTATATATCTTCGTACGAACCAAAACAAATGAACCGTGTATCGTACTTCATTTAAAAAATGGAGAAGATTACTTTATTTTATTTATTTATTTATTTAAGGCTCGTCAACAACACAAACACAAACATGGTTATTTTACATTTTAGAGGTCTTATTCTAGTGTTAGTGTCAATAATAGACGTGCACAACATTTATATAATAATAACTCACACATTAAAAAAAGTAATACCTATTCTAAATTAAAAATTGGAAGACAAATATCAGAAAATTAAATGGTTATCAATTAAAGAGAAATATTAGTAACATGAATAATACAATAATAATTGGAAATTAATAAAAAAATAACAAATTGGATATTATTATGGAGTGATGTCAAATAAAAAGTATTATCTAAATCAAATAAATCACAAACTTATATATTACATATTATTACGATAGATTTAACTTGAAGACTTGACCGAGCTTATTTTTGGATTGCGAAGATAACAACTATAATAAATGTAGGTGTGTCAATGATTGCTATTGTAGTCTGAATTGGCAGCCACTATAGAATTGTCTCTTTACCGTTTTCTGGACCGCTGTCCATCTCTTGGCACACACTGCGTGGATACTACTCGTATCGCCCAGCGGTCATCATACATGCGGCATGCGTGACCAACCCAATCCCATTTCAGTCCAGGAACCTTTATCACCATCTTTTTGACCTTAGCCCAATTTATTTAGGGACTGCACCACATGTGAATATATTCTTCCATACTTCGGTACCTCATCAAATACCTTCTTTCTTACCGTTTCATACTTCACACCGTGTCATTTTCATCATTTGTTTCCGAGTTATGGATGTTTATAATAAGTATGTATTTACAAACAAACAAAAAATATCTATGTTGTATACCAACTATCTGGTATCCACGACACAAGCCTCGTTGCTTAGTGTGGCACTAGATGGCGCTGTGTGTAATGTCGATAGATATTTATTTTAATTATTTATCTAACTTTTATTTTTTCAACGTGGCAACCTAGTGCTAATTACCACTAAATGAATATTATACAAAATTATATAACTACTTGTAATATAATCTAATATATAAAATTCTCGTGTCACAGTGTGATTTTTATGAAATTTTGAATGCATATTCAGTAGGTGATAAGGGTTATCCACCCCTAACATTTATTTTAACTAGAAATAATTTATACGGCAAAACAAAGTTTGCCGGGTCAGCTAGTTTTGTATAATATTCATTTATCATCGGGATAAGCATTTTTAATGGATTTGCATTGACAATTAGAAGTAATTACATAAAAGTTAATTGGAATTGGTAGTTAAATCATTTGGTACAAAATAATAAATCCAATTCCAAAGTTTTCAGGCTTCAACAGATTGGAAATTAATTACTTTCTTTTCGGCTTTCGGTACGCACTTAGTTAGCAAAGTCCAAATTATTCTTACGGCCTTTTAATTAAGTGATTTTTGTGAAAGAGGAAAATTGATTTGGGAAAGTACTTAGGTACCTGCTCCATACATTAAAAGCTTTACTAAAATACGTTGATTTTAGGAAAATATTAGGTAAAGTACTCAATTAAGATGGTAGAAAACCTTTCATCGTTGTAATCATAAATTATTCTATTAAGAGGGTTTATTCCGTAGCTGTTTGTTTTGACTTAAATCAATTAAAAAATAAAACATAATGTTCTCTTCTTGTCTTCCGAAACTTTAGGTTTACCATTATCATCATTTTATAACGTTCCCACTGCTGGGACACGGCCTCCTCTCAATGAGAGGAAATGGGCTGTAATCTACTACGCGGGTCCAGTGTGGATTGGTGGATGTCACATGTCTCGGAATTTTTGGTTCTAGGACACCGCCTTGCCGGTTCCCACACGAGTTTTCCTTGACCGTTTAAGTTAAAGGTTTACCATAAAATATAAAAAACGAAACAATTGACTGTACTGAAGGCAAGGAAATTACTAAAATAATTAAAGTATTTTTCCTACTTTTGCTTAATTACGGCCCGTATGAACAAATCATGAATCATCATTCTCATTCTCTTGCCATTATCCCAATTTAGTTGGGGTCGGCACAGCATATTATTATCTTCTTCTTCCAAACTCCTCTATTTTTCGTCATCTCATCAGACACTTCTTTTCTTGCCATGTCATTTTTAAAACAGTCCATCCATCGTTTCATTGGTCTTCCTCTACTCATGTACCCATCCACATTTCCACATTTACTCAAAACTTTCCTCACGATATCTTCCTGATATTTTCTTAATGAATAAATCATTAAGGTTCTCTTTATAGTTTACTTACTCGAAGTATTCAACAACCAACCCTAATTTCAAATGAGAACGAGTAAATGGTTCTCGGTAATATAAAATCAGCATAATCCTTTCAATATTTTACAGGAAGGATACAATAATTTGCAAGCAAAACCCCATGCGGGATTAATTTTTAGAATACTAAGTGGTCATTCACCGTATTCAATTTATTAAAGGTAAAATCTCAAATTACTGGAAACGACTACCAATTGTTATATTGTAGAACTCGTGGAACGTAAAATTTGTAATTGGTATCATGTTACCCAGTACTAGCTAGGTTGTGGAGGTCAGAGTGGCAATAACCAGCTTTGGTTAAGCCACGGCGTAGGGCATCACTGGGTTAGGACAGGAAAGGGATAGGCTCTATCATAATGGATCAGTATTTAAGTGACGTCTTGTAAAAGAAAAAAGAGAATTAAGTATTTTCGACATAATTATTTTTGTAAAGCTCTAGCCCTTTCCCAACTATGTTTAGGTCGGCTTCCAGTCCAACCGGAAGCAGCTGAATACCAGTATTTTACATGAAACGACTACCTACCCGACCTCCACAACCCAGTTAGTACTGAGTAATACGATACCATTAGGTGATACTGGTTGTCAGACTTTTTGGGCCACTGACTACCTGTAACGACTGTCAAAGATGGACAAATGACAGCCGGGATCATCCAGCTTAACGTGCTTTCCGAGGCACGGAGGACACTCGGTATGTCAGGGTGGTCACCGATCCACAGACCAACCTAGGCAAGCACGGCTTAACATAACGATCGATACGAGCGGTTGTTATTATTTAGCCACGAGCTCACCGAAAAGATAACAGTCTGATTATCTAAAAACAGCTGTTACTGTGACATGTTACCATACAAAACACGGCCCCGGAATATAAAGGGCGAGGAAGGAACATGGATGGGTTTTAGTCAGTAAAAGTCTGACACTCCCTCCCGCTCCGCCCAGAGTGGGAGAAGTCATTTTATGATTTCCCATCCTAAAAAAAAAAAAAAAGGCGCGCGCCTCTAATTTTTCGGATTCATGTGCGTATTGTATAATTATCACTTGCTTCGGTGAAGGAAACCATCGTGAGAAAACTAGCATGCCTTTTTTTTTTCTTTCTAGCCGCGGTATCTCTTTCGAACAGGCCCGCAACCCCAGCAGAACCAGCATGCCTGAGAGATGTTTCTCGACGGCATCTTAAGCCATGTCAGAGGCCTGTGGACGGCATAAAAACTCTGACACTAGGTTAATACTAATCTCACGATATAGATAGATTGAGCTATCGGCTCACCACACGATATAGATAGATTGAGCTATCTGCTCACCACACGATATAGATAGATGAGGTACTGCTCACCACACGATATAGATAGATTGAGCTACTGCTCACCACACGATATAGATAGATTGAGCTACTGCTCACCACACGATATAGATAGATTGAGCTACTGCTCACCACACGATATAGATAGAATGAGCTACTGCTCACCACAAACTCTATAAATCAGTACTAGATTCTCATTCCAATTACTCCTCGTTTATCCCGATAATGTGAAGGAAACACAAAAATTAAACGCTTCTATTTCGCTCTTACATTTCCTAAAGTTTTTTGTTAGGTGTTATTTTCTGCCGTTTTCAATTTACTTTCGGGACCAGTTTTCGTTCACGGTATTAGGGTACCGGACTTATTTCTTTTGTTGAGAGAAGGTCGTGGCCGTGATCTGAAAGATAATTTGTTTAGTATTTATTTTATGTTAAGTCGGGTATTGTTAAACTATTAGGTGGTGTTTTTGTATTTATTAATGGCCTTAATTTTGTAGGAGTAAGTATTGGTATTGTTGTTGATAAGAGCTTGTGGTTAAATAACACTAATAACAGTCACTCGGGTCGATCTTCAGGTTAAGCCGTGCTTGCCTAGGTTGGTCCATAGATGGGTGACTACCTGTTACATATTGATTATTTTCTGGTCCCAGAAGTCATTTGTAGATGTTGGATAGTCGTTACAGGTCCCAAAAAGCCAAAAAAGTTCCAACAAAAACTCTGACAACCAGTCTTATTCCGGGGTTTCGTATCTTTCGCGTACTGACAGAGTTTTGGAGGTCAGATAGGTAGTTGCTCCATGTAAGATACTGGAATTCATCTGCATCCGATAAGATTGAAAGCCGATTCCGACATATTTGGGAAAAGGCTAGGCAGATGATGATGATGGCATCAGAAACATTTTTATTTTTCTACAAACAATTTAAGGCGGTACACCCACTAAAGATGCGTTCTGCCGTGGTGCGCGGAGCGACGGATTTTACTATTGTATGGACAAATCATCAATCATTGTATAGTTAATGGTAAAATCTGCCATCACGCGCTACGAGACGGGGCGCGGTGCTAGCGGGTGGAGCGCCTAAGTGTTCGAATCTTTATCCTTATACCAAATCTTGGCCAGCATAAACCAAGCAACAGGTCTATAACAATACCATAATATTATATCCTCACTCCAATAATGACACAAATGAGAAAAGAACTAAACATTATGTTCTCATAACGAGTATGATCATGATAACGAATAGCTGAGGGGAGAAGTTTTCCTGAAGGTTCATCTGGCATAGTGCCAATTTTTCTTTGATCGTTTTATTAGAATTCCGGAGTTTCCCTTAAGTGTAATTGATGGATCCGAACTTAGATAACGGGTATCTGATTAGGTACGCACGACGACCAATCAGAGTTGCAAAACCAATATAAGTGGTTCAGTCTTTGTACAGGACATATATACAAAGCGAGGTCTGTTATACTCAAAATGTCAGGAGGAAATGAATGGAGAGAAGTGGAAATTACAGTTCTTTCCTACTCCTCCGCTATACTTTCTGATTAATTTCGTTGCGGGATCCAAGACAGTTAAATTCATTCTCTGGGACTTCGTCGAGCTTCATTGTCTCGGCGCTTTTCTGGTGGTCGCCACTGTTGATTCTGGCTTTCAGGAGTTACAGTGGTTTGGGCGTGTGTGGCGGGCTTGTCCCAAAAAAAAAAATACTCAAAATGTAAAGCTGAATGTGTCGCCGCGCCGTGTACACTATGTGGTAATTCATAATCAATTTCAGAATAGTGTACTTACACATCGTGAGGCATAAATTTCGACCGGACATTTGATTGTACTCATCATTATGAACAACTTTCAGTATGGGACCAAACCCTGAATCGCTTAAAAAAAATGCTGTTCCCTACAATATTATTACATAACTCGTCAAAATAAAATGTAATAATATAATTGTGATCAACGACTTTTGTATCTCGCTGTTTAATACCTAACACAATGTTTGACTACCAAATTAAAGCCTGCATAATAAACTCGAATTTTATTGGAATTTCTGAACCGAAAACCCGCAAAACCTTTGTTTTTGGCGTTTTATTGGAGTGGTGATATTTCTTGGCAGCCATTAATTTGACCCTTCCCTTTTGCCGTGGGGTAACAGTTTTTATATGGACTTATTTATAGGCGCAATGCACCAGCTGTCGAATAGATCTTCACTATCATTTTTATGGGAAAAAATAGTGTCATGAAGTATATGCTCGCCGCTGTTTTTGTAGGCAGACTGAAATCATAAAAAAATCGTAATTTTTACTAGACTAGGCACGAGATAGCTCATATAAATAAGCGCATTTTGTTTTTTTTTTCTGTTTCTTAGCTACGTTACCACTATGTCGTGACCACAGACAATCGTGTAGTTGTAAGTGTCGTTGCTTGTTGTGTTAAATGAAGGTGTTCATACAAAGGACGACACGATAACTGTCGTCAATGACTTTTGCCAACTGAAAACCAAAGATCGTCACGACAAAATAGGAACGGGGCCTTAGTCCTGATCATTTCCATGGTTTCTTGCCAGAATCATGACTGCATGATTAACAAAACTAACTACACTACTAACAGTAGTAGTTAGACGGTAGTTTAACTTTCTGCTTATCATGATGTTACAGTTTCTGGTCAGCTTGGTTGCCGTATGGGCTATATTGTTGAGGTATTCCTCAGAGCGCACCTATTTCTAAGTGCACCTAAATCATTCCTCGGAGCGCAAGCAAAAATTTAAATTAAATATATTATATTGGCCCCTAGGCACGCCACTGGCGGTTGCTGTCAAATTGTTGTAAACGACAGTCTTCTTTCTTTACCGTGTGTTTGTGTAAGAATTTTTATCTAGCTCATTTAAACAATACGTATACACATATATCTGGGACCTATTGGTTGGATCTCCGCATTTGTACCACTAGAGTCTAGTGGTTCAAAACAGCAGAGCAGTTATAGTCTAGTGACTAGACTATAACTGCTCTGCTGTTTTGAACGACAATTATTCGTATCAAGGAAGTGTTAACGAGGCAACTCTGACAGTCGTCACGACGACGACACAGTCTACTAACATATTTGTTTATATTGTATATATTATATATAATATATATATATATTATATATATATATTATATATATATATTATATATTGTTATATGTAGTTGTGTTGTTACAATTATATAATATATATATAATTATTGTATACTCTAAGTCCGATCTGTTTTATTTTAGTTACATAGTTACTCATTTATTCAAATATCGCTGTATTGGCTTCCGTACGTTTTTCACAGGTGACCACTGAAAACCAGCGCTGTTCTGTGGGTTCCCCATAGCACAGCATCATGCTGAGTGGTAAACCTATTTGTCGCACTCACGGCGTGCAATTTTTAATTTTTTGTCCGTTTAGTCTTACTATTATGTTAATGTTGCTGTGTTCATTTTCGGTTTAAGTTTAAGTGTTTGTGTTTGTTTTAATGCGTTCTATGTTTACCTTATTAATATTGTATGCACGTCATGACCTTGCGACGAATAAACATTTTTTCTTTCTTCTTTCTATATTAGATATTATATTATACATTTTGTAATGTTTTCTGAAAATACTTACCAACAAAGTTAAAATTCATGTATTGACTCATAAGTTCTCTAGCTCTTGTCTCAATTCATTTGGGATAGACGCAGCCTGAATGTCTTCTTCGTCCCTACTTCTCTATTATCAATCTGTCCCATGAGACACCTATTTTGTGCATCTCATTCTTCACACAGTCCATCCATCGTTTCTTTGGACATCCTCTACTGTTTTACCCATTTCACCCACAATGATACTTTTCAGCCACCGGAGTCAAAAGTCAATATTGACTACCAGACTATAATTTTCACCTGTTCAAGATGCATCATTAAACCACTTAGCTATTCACCGTTTACGAGCCTAGACGTATGTTTATCTTTTTATTTTTGTATAAAATGTGAAATGATTAATTAATCTTCTATGTATATAAAAGAAAGTCGTGTTAGTTACACTATTTATAACTCAAAAACGGCTGAACCGATTTTGCTGAAAATTGGTGGGGAGGTAGTTTAAAACCAGGAGAAGGACATAGGATTTTTTGTTCTGGTAGGTAGGGGTAGGTGGTAGGTAGGTAGTGGGTAGTTGGTAGGTAGGTTGTAGGTAGGTAGTGGGTAGGTAACGGGTAGGTGGTAGGTAGGTAGTGGGTAGTTAGTATGTAGGTAGTGGGTAGGTGGTAGGTAGGTAGTGGGTAGGTGGTAGGTAGTGTGTAGGTGGTAGGTAGGTAGTAGGTAGTTGGTAGGTAGGTAATAGGTAGTTGGTAGGTAGGTAGTGGGTAGGTGGCGGCTAGTTATTTTATAAAACAAGCTCATTTATCTTTCACAATATATTGGAATCGACGTCTTCTTAGTCCGTCGCCCACATCCACATTAGACGTATGTTTATATACTATTATGTTCTAACAAACGCGTTAAATATAAAAGTTTCGTGATAAGTTACTGTAGTAAAACTATGCTGCGTTCAGTAACAAAGTAAAAAGGCGAGTGATGGAAAACCTGTTACAGATAATCATATTGCTAAGCCGGCTTAATCTAAGAGGCTTGTTTGACATTAGTAGTTAATAGTTTAGGTACCCTACATACACAGATTATAGCTGTTTAAACTAACTCAAATTCGCGTGTTGGTTTTCGTTGAGCGATGGTCTCTTTTGGTGTGCCATACTTGTGGGCATAATATACATCGGCAATTTAAAATAATTATGCATAAAGTTCTGGTTAAGTGATATTATTTCGCGTAATATAACGTTTGTGGTTCTCCTAATGATTTTGTTTCCCGCTTGACATAATTCCTTCTTTAAATAAATGTTTTGTAAGCAGAGATAAGACATTTCACTGGAAACCTACTTTAGTTTTTGACTTGAATGTGCCCTGGCGGTTGAGAGTATGTCATGCTCACTCAAATGTCTCGCTGATGATGGCGCGTGGACGGACCATTTAGCTCCCTTCAAAATGGTTGAGCTGAATGGTGCTGATCCTTGCGTCATGTTTGTGAACGGGCGCTGTCAGTTGTGACTGGTCATCTCTTAGTTGCCATGGCTTGTTTGAAATAATTATTTGTTTTAACTATGGACACTTTTAACGTGCAAATCTTGCTACATTGTTCTCACATAATCTACCATCTCAACCTAAATGATGTAACCAAGATTTTGTAACAATAAGATCTCTATGGAGAAGAACGGGCAAGAAACTCCATGGACAAAAGAGTGTCCATGGAGTTTCTTGCCCGTTCTTCTCCATAGAGATCTACGTTAGGGAATGGGCAACTTACAGTACTTTCACAGTTTTTATACCTTGTGACTGGGACTGTAGCTACATTTAATTTTCATCTTTGTTTCGACAATTCAAAAGTGCCTGTTATTGGCCTACTTGAAATAAATGCTTTGATTTTGATTTTGACTTATTGCGACATATGTCATATTTGTCAATTACATTCACATTGTAATTTTTCATACAACATAACACATAACATCACACCTGCATTTTCTCAAAATGTACCTATAGTAAATTTTATTTCTCTTGGAGTTTCAGTACCCACTTGACCGCAAGTACTGAAAATCTCATTAAAGAGTACTTACAAACGTACTATACTTGTTATTCACTCAGCTAAACGTAAACGCGCCTCGATAAGCTCAGAGATTTGCCTGATAACGTGTCTGGATTTTCACTGTTTTATTCTGAACTAGGCTTTAATATTTCGCTTTGCCTGTTCAATTGTTTTTATTTCAATTGAAGGACGGTTTGGGACTAAGGTCTTTATGTAATCGAGTTCAAAGTGGTTGTAATTATTCTTTGTTATTATAAAGATTAATTTTGTTTTGTCTACAAAATAATCGTAACATTGTTTTTTGATGACACAAATTGACAGAAATTGTTTCTCAGACAACATATTATTTATGTATAAGAAAACAGATATTAGTTTATAATTGCCAATATAAACTACATTGATATATTATTTTATTACTTGGCTACGGCTTGGCTTTATGTTGAAGCTACAGATTTGTACCGAAAGGTTAACATTTTGAAATAACTATTTTCACTTTCTATCGTTTAAATTTAGGTATGGCAAATAAGTGTTACAAAACTTCTGTATGAGCATTATTGCTAAAACCCACCTTCCTGGCGCATCCGTGTTCCTTAGAAATACCTAATCTTATATTGTACTGCAGTGTTTTTTTCTTAAGTGGAAGACGCGTTGAGCACTTTTCGAGTGAAGAAAAATCATGGAACGCGCGTGACCGACACCTAATGCTCCCCAAAAACTGCTCCACGTGCTTTTATACATTGCTTTTGTCTGTGACAGACAATCGTTCTTCTTAATTACGTCATTATCCTCCTGACCTTGTCGTCGGTAAACAGTCATGCAAACATTTCCTATTTTTTATAATATCACTAGCTGACCCTCGCAACTTCGTCTGCGTCACATAAGAGAAAACGAAAGAATAAAAAATCCCCGTTTTTGCAACATTTTTCGTTCCTAATTACCGTAGCGTGATGTTATATAGCTTAAAGCCTTTCTCGATAAATGAACTATCCAACACAAAAACCAATTCCAGCCTGTACTTCCTGAAATTATGGCGTTCAACCAAACAAACTCTTCTGCTTTATAATATTTCTAGCTTTTGCCCGCGACTTCGTTCGCGTGGAATAGTGACTTCCGGCAGATTTTTGGTTTTACCCACATTGCCGACTCTTGACCAATAGATGGCGCTGTATGTCCGGAATAAATTTTATTTTAATTTTTGTAATAAAAACTATCCTATGTCCTTTCTCAAGTTCCAAACTATGTCTGTACCAAATTTCACACAAATCGGTTCAGTAGTTTAGGCGTGAAGTAAAGACAGACAGACAGACAGAAAGACAGACAGACAGACAGAGTTACTTTCGCATTTATAATATTAAGTTTGGATTTATAAGTATAAATTCCTCACACAATGCACCCATTGTTTCCTTGGTGTTTCTCTTTCTTTCCGTCCATCGACGTTTATATCCATCACTCTTTTAGTCACGTGCGATTCATCCTTCTTCACCCTCTTTATGCCAAGACAGTCGATTCCGTTTTATCTTTTCTGTAACTGGCGCAAAGTTCTTCTAATAA
Organism: Xestia c-nigrum; assembly: GCA_916618015.1. Lineage (NCBI taxonomy): Eukaryota > Metazoa > Arthropoda > Insecta > Lepidoptera > Noctuidae > Xestia > Xestia c-nigrum. The sequence continues at coordinate 8,805,055 of OU745258.1, read as the reverse complement.
AGGGTATAAAAACCTCTTAACGAAGCCGAAAGGCGCTTATTCTCCCCGTTATTGCGTTTGTTTTTGTTCTACACCATACCTCGGAACCTTTTAGTTACGGAGTTCTAAGTTTAAACGTTTACACAAGTTTTTTTTTATTAATACATGTTTTTAAATTAAGATTTTTATTTTAAACACCTTTACGGCCCTCAGAACATTCAATCAATCCATCAGCACAATCTTTTGAGTGCGTTACATTGAGTTCTACCACAAAACATGATTTTTCACCCAAAAAAAAGTGGTTTCCCAGCAATATTTTTTGGGTAAAGTTCCTTAGTTTGATGTACAGAATGCTCGGTTGACGGTTTCGTGACGAGGTCATTTAAACCCTGTATACTTATGCCTTACTAACTTCATCCTTTCTTTTCTTTAATGTATATTTATATCAAACGTTTCAATACTTTTATGGAAAGATTGATATATTTCTTATTATTCTGTCGACACAATCCATTGGGAATAACGGGCAGCGACAGGCGGTCAACGCCTAAGGGAAAAACCCTCAAACGATAGCAAAGATAATAACCCGTAACTTTCCACGATTTTTCCGGGATATTCCCGGGATCTAATCAGGAAAGGACCTCGGACACGATCGTATAACTCATCCGTAAAAGATTTGAAAATAGTCGTCAGTTTTATGATAGCGAGTGACATTTCTGGCCAAGAATGCAAGATGGATAGGTTTATTATCTTTGCCCGACGCCGGCGCCATAAAAGAAAAATAAATAGTGCTGGAAAAATGTGACTGAGCTGACAGAACCATCTATGATTATTATTGTGGTTTTCTGTAATGTTTTGCAGCCACGGAGTATGGAGCTATGTCTAATTAATGTCAATAGGTTTCGTCCCTTATTACATAACACATAACTGACCAATTGTGAGGGTGCTATTAGTTACACTTTTGCGTAGCCCCTCGTTTATAACGTGATGTTATTAACCGAATTTACAAAGGAGGAGGTGTTCAATTCGTCGGAACCTTTTTTTGTTTTTTTATGTATGTTCCCCTATTACTCAAAGATGGCTGGACCGATTTGAATTATTATTTTTTAATTAATTTATTTATTTATCTCAATCAACATTAGATCATAGGTATAATGACACAGAATTAAAAATTACAAAATCAAATGCTCAATAGTATTAAAATCAACATCACAATTAAAATCATTATTCAAAATTAAAATTATTAACAAAATTAAATCAAAATGAAGTCAATCCAAATCAGAGTCAAATCAAATTAAAATCAATATCATACTCGTAATAAAATTAAAATCACAACTAAATTACAATTAAAATTATTATAAAATTTAAATCAAATTAATACAATATCTTAATATTTGTCAGTACGTGAACCATGCAGCAGTGGTTCAGGTACTGACAGTCGAAACGTTCACCGAAACCTCTCAGGATGCTGTTGCGGCTGGCCCGCACTCTGCACACCAGGGATACTGTGTAGTAAACATATTTCATGTTGTGGCACCAAGTGGCCGTGTCTGGCATACCACTGGTAAACCCACGATGGTTTGTGTGGTATGTAAGTGATGTATGATAAATGTAATTAATGTTTTTTGAATAAAAAAAAAAAAAAAAAAAACAATTCACACGCGCCTCGTTTTGTTCGAAAGGGTATACTTTCCAGGTGGTCCCCTTATCATCAAGTTGGGATCTGATGATGGGATCCCGGAGAAATAGAGAGAACTGTTCAAATTTTATAGGCACACTTGATGCGATTTGGGTAGTTTTTGGAAGAAAACTTTCTTATTAATAGTGGTCCCATTTCAATTTAGTGAAGATCCGATGAACAACTTCGGAGATAGGCAACGGAACTCCTCAATAAAGGATAGCAAATGGACTGGGATTGCTGAAATCTCATGTCTGTCTATTGTTTACACCAGTTAACTTAACATAACATCACGCCGGTACGCTGTGAAGGGGTAAGCACATGTGAACAACTAAAAAATTAAAAATAAAAACCAATCGGTGAACTTTGTTTGATTGATTTACTTAGTTTTTTATCACCGACGTCTGAAGCTAAAGTTATTTTTTTTTTTTTTGAAGTCGGTTTTATTTTCTGCAAAAAAGTTTTGTTAAGTTTATTTTTGTAATGTAGGAACGTTACGTTTTATAAGCGTTTTCTTATTTTTCTGTTGTAATGAAAGCTTGGTTTAGATACGTTTCTTCATCGTCGCCGTAAACATTGTTCCTTTAAATTTAAGTGAGCTTCAACCAGATTTCTGCCTCTTCGATAACGTTAGTAGTGTTCTTGGACCCGTCTTAAGGTGCAGTTTGAGTAAAAATAATTGTCTGAAAATGACATCACTCCAGTACAGCTTTCTTAGGGCCAATTCACAATAAGACGCGACGCTGTGCGCACATTTTAACAGAGCGACTCAAAATATAACTTTATTTACCTACTACACGAAAAGATACACGTTTCATTGTGAGAATTCAGAATACGTTGCACCATGGAGTGCTGAGCCTCGAGACGTCGCGGGGCGCTGCGCAAAATCACTAATTTCTTTAAGTACGGTCGCGCCGCGTCGCGTCATGTCGTGTCTCGATGTGAACTGACGTTTAGACTGTCTCGTTGGTGTAGTGGTCCTGGGTTCGAGTTGCTGGTCCGCCAAGGTGTTTTTGGGTTTTTCCACCAACAGGAATTTCTCAGTAGCAGCCACGGAGTCGTGGTTTGAGCCTTGTTGATGGCAAAAGGCTCGCTTCCCATTCATCATCATCATCATCATTTCAGCCGAAAGATGTCCACTGCTGGACATAGGCCTCCCCCAGGTGTCGCCACATTGACCGGTCCCTTGCGACTCGCATCCATCGGATTCCCGCAACCTTCACCAGATCATCGGTCCACCTAGTGGGAGGTCTTCTAACGTATCGTCTTCCGGTTCGCGGTCGCCACTCCAGAACTTTTCGGCCCCATCGGTCATCCGGTCTGCGAGCAATGCGACCTGCCCACTGCCACTTAAGTTTGGTAATTCTTCGCCTCCCATTGATGGGACTGAAATATAACTAGTGAAATACGGCACCAATTGGGTACACCTTACAGGAAAGATGATGAAATGTTTCCTTTAAAAAAAAGTAATACTTAATTAACAATGAAAAATAATATTACAGTGCTAAAAAACAGTAGCAAGTCATTTAATGCGATTAACACTAGCTATGATTTAAAATTCTATGTACGGTTTCACCACTTAACAGATTGACATCAACAAATAGTAGGATTAACAGTGGATTATGATGTAAGCGCGCTTCAGGGTATTAAGAAACCCCATAATGTACTAGCGAGTTCACTGATCTGCCACGTTTCACCCTTATGTCCTAAGTTATAAGCTTGAAAGTGTTCGACCGTCAGTGAACTGGGTAGTCCCATCGTACAGTTGAGAAATGAAAATATTAGGCACGTTCTTGATGTTTTCTGACTGTCACAATGTTGAATGCGAAATTGTGACAAGGTATTTGTTAAACGGTACAAGTTTTTTTTTTTAAAACATTGCTCGGAATTTTGTGTTTGAGCGTACGAACTGATGGAATAATCGATGTCGTAATTATGAATTCTAGTATTTGATGTATCACACTAATATTATAAAAGCGAAAGTTTGTATGTCTGTATGTTTGTTACCCTTTCACGCTTTTTTTTTATTCTGCAAGCAGGTTTTTTAAAAACACTGAGAAGAAACAGCCGAAACAAACTCAGAGGTCAAAGTCTGTTTTGAAGTTCAGACAATCTTACTCAATTCACACGAGGACTATGCAGATCAGTGTCTGAGATGGTCTTTTGAAGAAAGAACCAAACAGATTTGATGATTTCAAAATTACGAATATAAATTACAATTCAAAAGATGTCTATTTACTCGCTTTAAGATAAAATAATGTAGCATTTTTAATAACCCTTTCGTTCCTCGATTGAACAAACTGCTGTAAAAAGAAAAATCTTAAATATTAGTGCAAGTGTTTGAACTGTTATGCTTTGATTTAAATTTTAATGGTAAGTTCGTGTTAGACACTAATGACTGTATTATGGTTGCTTGGAAATACTTCGCTTACTTATAGTTGTTAAACTGTGGAACATGTTTACTATTGACGTATTCGGATCGGTGTGATATCTAAGGGTTAAAATTTATGATTGTTCAACTATTATTATTTGGGTCTAAAAAGAAAGAAAGAAAGAAAGAAAGAAAAAGCATGTATTAGCCCACACAGGACAAACACATCAAAATTAACAGTATAAAATTACACAGAAAAAAAAAACAAATATGTATTTAAAAACGACCAAAATACTTTATTAATTGTGATTATAACGTTTAAAAGCTCATGTTTTTTACTTAAATATGGCTCGGGTTGGGCAGTTGATGCAGGGTACCATCGAAAAGGTGAACTGTCGATACAACGTAATATTGAAATGGTATACTGTCAATACAGCGCACTATCGATTTGGTGTACTGTCGATGTAGCGTACCGTCGATTTAGTGCACTGTCGACTCATTAACCTGTCGATGGAACGTTACCGATACAGCGACCGTCGATCTAGTTACTGTCGATATTATGAGTAACCAAACATTTGGTTATAAATCATTTGATGATAATTATTTAGATGGTATTGTTGAATCGCTAGGTTAAGAGTTACCTATAATTACTCGAATGTAGTATGTTGAATTCATCAGATAATTTGATGACGAATTTAAAATTAGAAAACTTTTATGTTGGCTGAAAGTATACGTTTCCTGTATAACCAGAGATTAGACTTACGTCCTTCTGCAGTGCCCTTGTCAGTTAACATAAAAACAGCCATACTTTATGTCACAAAATTTCAATTATATATTTCCGGCTTTTCAGAACGCACCTGGTTAGAAGAAATACATATACGAAAAGTCTTTTCTCCTATATTTCGAATTTCATTTCAAACCCATTCTTTCCTGAATCCGCGCAAGCAATTATAACAATCTGCAAAAAATTCAAAATGAATTTTCTTTATCTCCGTTTGCCGAAGGTTCCGAGGCTTCGGTTTATGAGCCAAATCTAAAATGATGTTTTTGATATTGCAATACTACAGTAATATCTTTTTCTCAAAAATGGTATGTAATGTTGACATAACATCTCTAAAAAGTATCCAGAAAGTGAACTCTACCGGAGACTATTCACAACTGTCCGGTAAGAAGCGAGATTTTAAATTTGGAATCTCCTACTGTCCAGTAAGTAAGTATGTAATTTACTTACTGGACACTTGGTCATCCTTCATCCCTTTTTTTTTTTATGGCTTCGCACGGTTTAGGTCATCCTCTTTAGATCTGCTTAGAAAAAAAAAACATAGTACCAGACACAGATTAGAGTTTAGCCATTATAACATGGTTAGAGGGAGGCTCCAAATATATATCTATCTCTTTTTGGTATGACATTTTATGAGATACATAATATATTTTGGAGCCTTAAACATCCATTTTATTGTCTGTGACACTTTTTTTTTTTTTTTTTTTATGGGTCTGTGACACATAACGCGACGCAGAAAAAGTATGCACGTTGCGTTTTGTACTTAGTAATGTTGTAGAAGTATAGTGTGGGATTTTATGTTTGTATTTAGTCATTTCAGTTTATAAATCATGTTGGATTAAAACTTTCCATTCTAAAATTAACATGGAGTTTCAAAAACAATAATTTACATTTTTTACTAAAACATTCATGTAATGTAAAAATGGAACAATGTTTAAAACTAAACGCAAACTTTGTAGTAAAAAAAACAACGACTGGCGGGATTTCACATTCAATTGCGACAATTGTGTTTTAATTTACCGCGTGAATTTAAATAATCCCAAAAAATGAATTCAAGCGAATCTGATTCGGAAATAGATGGCACTCCTCCTGATTTAAAAGCTGAGGCCAAATTAGCAAAAGAAAATTTACTTCCGCCAAAATCCAAGGAGCGATACATGAAAAATTATGAAAAATTTATGAAGTGGAAGGCAGAAAAACAAGCCAACAGTTGGTCTGAAAATGTATTCTTGGCATATTTCAGCTTTCTTCGCCAAACAATGCAGTTGACAAGTTTATGGGCTGTGTATTCTATGCTTCGATGTGTAGTGCAAAATAAACACGATGTAAACATTAAGAATTATTCCAATTTAATAACTTGGTTGAAAAGACAATCGACTGGCTACAAAGGAAAAAAATCGAATGTATTTACCAGCCAAAACATACAGAAGTTTATAAATGAAGCACCCGATGAAGTTTATTTAGCAGTGAAGGTAATATTTATTTTGTTTACTTATTTAATTTAACTTGTTGTGATGTACGAGTAAGTGGTCTGTTAGTCGGTTGCAATAATATAAATATGCTATTAAATCTGGTTCCAAATAACATAAACTTATTTTTATATTCTCGATTTAAATAGTTTTTTTTTGTTTTTAGGTTATTACTATAATGGGAATTAATGGCGCCTGCCGATGTATGGAGCTCTGTAATATTAAAAACAGTGACGTGGAATACCATAATGAAATAATTTCGGTAAAAGTACGAGAAACAAAAACAAAAATTGATCGCTCTTTTGTTATACACAAGGAGTCAGCTCATATTGTAAGGAAATATCATGACCTGCGCCCTGAAAATATGAAAAGTGATAATTTTTTTATCAATTATAGAAACGGGACATGCTTGCGGCAAAACATCGGTCGTCATAAGATTGCCGCAATACCTAAACAAATAGCAGAATATTTGAATTTACCAAATCCAGAGAGCTATACTGGCCATTGTTTCCGGAGGTCGTCTGCTACCCTTCTTGCTGACTCTGGGGCCAATCTCACGACAATAAAACGACACGGGGGGTGGAAATCGGACCGAGTTGCAGAAGGATACATAGAAGAGTCATTAGAAAATAAAAGTGAAATTACAAGCAATATAAATAAAAAAATTAAATTGAATACTCAAAACACATCATCTTCCACCTCCCCGCAGCCGTCTACATCGCGTCAACAGCAGCTAAGCCTGGCTCCGCAGCCATCTACCTCTCGCCAAGAACCGACCACTATTCCCCTGCCCGTAACATCATCGCAAGCATCCACCTTCCCAAACAACCAAATTAATGTCTCACAGACATTTACTGCCAGCCAAGAGTCCGTTAATCAAGATGTACAACAAACAAATATAAATGCCCCCGGTAAATCGATCACAATATCTATCAGTAATTGCCCTAATATGAATGTAACCTTCAATATTAATTAAACGAATTTGTTGTTAAACTTTCTTTCATTTTTGAGAAAAGCATTATACAAACCTCAACCAGTAAGAAAGCCATCCTGGCCTCGTATATAACCGGACCTCACCTGCGGTTCGGTCCGGTTAACTCATACTCGGCCAGGAAGGCTTACTTACTGGATTCTGCTGTAATGTACTATTTCAGGTTTTCGTATTTACGACTAAATTACATTCACAATAATAGCATGGAAATAATTGTGATTCCTTGTCTAAAAAGGAAAAACGGAAACTACGATTCAGAAGGACTCCGACATTTGAACTGAGTTGTCATTGCGCTAAGGCGCGAAAATTCAAATTGTGGTCTATTCAAAATCACCACGTTACAATATCTATAGTCAGAAGTATAGAAATACAATCATTCCGGAAAAACAAATCTGTTCCCAAAAACGGATTATCTCATCTCAATTACGATTTCAGTTTTCCACAGTAGAGCGGAAAATCAAATGCCCATTAAAGTGTTTGTTCGGCTCACGTTACAAAGTGAGTTGCTCTAACTGTCAGTTTCTGAAAGCCTGTTCTCTAATCTGCTGTCAAATCTCATCCGAGCTGTGATTGGTTAATTGAAATCACAACAAACAATTCAATTAGGTAAAGAGGAATGGGTGATATCCTCAGGGTGTTGAGAGGACTAAAACGCGGTATCTTGATGTAATAGTGGACTGTATAATATTAAGAATTTACAAAGGAAAACAAACGGTAATTTAACTTGAAATAGGCGAGAAAAAAAAGAAGTAATAAGTCGCTCGGTGGACGATGATGCAGTGCCGGGCCGGCCGGTGCGCGCTCGCAGATCGAGTGCCCCCTCCGCGGCCTCAGCTCCCCGCCCGCGGTCGCCTGGCGGCGTCAGCGCGGCGTGATATTCTCGACATGCTCCCGGCGTTGAAGACTTGTCTTCAAAGGTTAGACTGGAAGAGGACAGATGGTGTTGTAAGCACGTCGGACTATTCCCTTCTTTGTTCTTACGTCCGCGACTCTGCTTATTCCGTCTCTCCCAGGAATGAGACGTACGATACGACCGAGTGGCCACATCAGTGGTGGTGATTGTTGCTCTTTGAGCACCACCATAGCTCCCTCTTGAAGCATCCCATCGGAGTCCGTCCACTTGGTTCTCTGTTGGAGGTAAAAGATATACTCGTTAGAGAATCTATTCCAGAACTGTTGCTTCAGGTGCTCAATACGCTGGAAACGTTTCAGGCTGGAGATGTTCTGGTTGATGACTTGCGGATGCGGCAGGGATGTAAGAGATCTCCCAATAAGGAAATGGGCAGGAGTTAAGGGGTATAGGTCTGATGGATCAGTGGAAAGAGGAGTGAGAGGACGAGAGTTTAGAATTGCCTCAACCTGAATCAGACACGTAGACATCTCTTCGTAAGTGAGATGTGCGAGGCCTAATATACGCCTCAGGTGATGTTTTACCGATTTCACGGCAGATTCCCATAAGCCACCGAAGTGTGGCGTGTATGCCGGAATAAAGTGGAAGTGAATACCTGTATCTGCCATTTCTGAAGAAAAGTCCTGTTGTAATATGCCAGCTATTTCGTTACAAGTGCCAATAAAGGTTGTACCATTGTCTGAGTAGATGGTCTTTGGTTTACCACGACGAGCAATAAACCTATTCAGTGCTGCAATAAAAGCATGTTTCGTTAGGTCTGAGACAAGCTCCAGATGAACCGCCCTGGTGGCTAGACAAACAAAAACACATATGTATGCTTTTACTAATCTACATCCTCTACCTTTGCGGTCAGCTAGGAGGATGGGTCCGGCATAGTCTGTGCCAGTCTCTAGGAAGGGAAACTCTAGTTCAACTCGTTCCTTAGGCAAATTACCCATGATGGGTTGAACAGTTCTACCGTTGAATCTCTGGCACTTTACGCACTTATGAACGGTTGATTTGGCAAGATTTCTACCACCCAAAGGCCAATACTCATGTCTTATTGTGGCTAAGAGTAACTGTGGACCAGCATGGAATAGGCGTAAGTGAAAGGTACTAAAAATAAGCTTAGTTAAGTTATGTTTGCTGCAGATAATGATTGGGTGCCTGACATTATAATCGTAGCAAGAATTATCTAATCTGCCTCCGACTCGTATAATACCAGACTCGATAAAGGGTGATAATTTCTTAAGGCGATTTTTATTTGGTAATGGTTGACCTGATGAAAGTAGTTCGTACTCTTCAGGAAACATTTCTCTTTGTACTGTTTTAATTATGAAATCAGCGCTGTAGGACAACTCTGAATTAGTAAGAGTAAGACTATGAGTATGTACTCCTTTAGCACGATTAATGAATCTAAATACATATGCTAGTAGGCGTTGTAAATGTGAGTAATTAGATGAATTATTGATTAACGTTTGAAATAAATTATCGTGTATATTAGGATAAGTAATAGGTAATGATTGATTATTAATGGTAATGGATTGTGATTTTAACAGTTCTGGTAGGATTGTGTTTACATCTGTGTTAGGCATTGAAGGCCAAAGAGATGGGTCTGTAAGTAAGAATGAAGGCCCTGACCACCACATGGTAGATTGACCTATGAGATCAGCGCTTAGACCACGGGATACAAGATCTGCAGGGTTGTCCTTGGACGGCACGTAGCGCCAGGTATAAGCACCAAAGCCTTCCCGTATCTCCGAAACTCGATTCCTGACGAACGGCTTGAGCGTTCCAGGTGAAGCAGACAGCCAACCTAAGACAATCATCGAATCACACCAGAAAATGCATTTGTCTGGTTTTAGTGTTAACGACTCTAGTACTTTTGCACACAACCTTGTCCCTAATAAGGCTCCACAAAGCTCTAGCCTTGGGATTGTGGTCGACTTTATCGGTGCAACCTTACTTTTGGACGTGAGCAGGTGAGTATGAACGGTGCCGCTACTAGCTACGGAACGTATGTAGATGCAAGCTCCGTATGCCTTTTCCGATGCATCTGTAAAAATGTGGAATTCTACGGACAATGGGCTATCACATACCACCCAGCGTGGTATGGTGAGAAGATTAAGCTGTGGTAAAGTCTGTGTGAACTTCAGCCATAACTTTTTAATATCCATATTAACCTCGTCGTCCCATGCACACTTGTCTATCCATAATCTCTGCATGATGACCTTGACCTCGATGATACACGGACAGACAAGACCTAGAGGATCGAATACTTGCGCTATTGTGGAAAGTATGTGTCGTTTTGTGATAATAGTATCTGTATGTTTAGGTATGTGAATGGAAAATGTAAGACAGTCTGTTTGACAACGCCAATTAAGACCGAGGGTTTTGCTTGGTTCGTCAATGCTCAAGCTGACTGTGTTAGGTGTGTCTGTGTGTGTTGATGTGGTGTGAGTGGATGAGTCAAGTGTGTTAGTAGTGACTGCCTGAAGTATTTGTGTATTATTAGACTGCCACTTGCGAAGATTGAGTTGTGCAGTCATAAGTATGCTCGTGACATCTCTACAAAGCGCAATAGTACTCTCTATAGAGTCACTTCCAGATAGATAATCGTCAACGTAAAAATCGTGTTGTATTGACTGTTGTGTGTGTGTGTTGATTGCCTCCTTTGCCAGTTGAGACAGACATCGTGTACTAATGAACGGAGCTGATGCTGTTCCGTAAGTAACGGTGTTTAATGTGTAGGTTTTCAGTGGTAATGATGGATCAGAGCGCCACAATATCTGCTGTAGATGTCGCTGCGATTCTTCAACTGAGATTTGACGAAAGAACTTCTCGATATCTGATGATATGACGTATTTATGCTGCCGAAACCTCAACAATATGGATATTAAGTCATCCTGAACTGTGGGTCCTATGCCTTGAATGTCGTTGAACGACTTACCAGAAGTTGTGACGGCTGATGCGTCGAAGACAACTCGAAGCTTGGTCGTTGTACTGGACTCTCTGAAAACACCATGATGTGGAAGGTAATATGCGTGAGATGAAGAAGGCTGAGTTACTTCGCTCATGTGACCTAATGCTTCATACTCCTGCAGGAATTCTACGTAGCGATGCTTAAGTATTGGATCTCTCTCAAGTCTGCGCTCTAACGACAGAAAGCGACGTTTAGCCATCTCAAACGAGTTACCTAATGCTTCAAGAGGTTGCTTTAATGGTATGGTGACTATAAAACGACCATCTGCATCACGCCTAGTAGTTTTCACGTAGTTCTCTTCACAGGCTCGCTCTTCGGCTGTGAAATTGAACTTAGGTGGGATAGAGTCAAGTTCCCAGAATCTTGTCAGATCCATGGGTTCCTGTACGTGTGTAGTGTGCTTGTCATGCACGAACATGCACACTGATGAATGAGCTATGTTAGGTTGAGGCATAGTGCCTGATATGAGCCATCCGAGCTTAGTCTCGAAGAGCGTCGGCATGTGCCTACCTAGCTGTATACGATTGCGACCAATCACACCCCAAAAGATGTCGGCTCCAACAAGTATGTCGATGGAAGAAGGGACATTGAAAGATGGATCAGCCAGACTTACACCTGCTGGTAGTTGCAACTGTTGCAAGTCAGTTAAGTCTACGTATGTATGAGGTATATGAGTAGTTATATTGGGCAAGACAAAACAATCAATGTCAATGTGATATGACCCATCACACGATTGTAAATGTATTATAGAAGACTGTGTAATGGTAGACACCTGACTGTTTATGCCTGCAACGTGTGAGCTTACACTACGAATGGGCAAATGAAGCTTACCACAAAGGTCCTTGGTAACAAAGTTCGCCGTGCTTCCATTGTCAAGTAAGACTCTGGCGCTATGCGGCATCCCGGAATGGTCCGTGACTCTGACCAAAGCTGTGGAAAGCAATACATGACGAGATGAAAATTCATGATTACTACCAGTTAACGTTACATGTTCCCTACTGGAGCTAGGATCATCATCATGAGAATGCAACATTGTATTATGCCTTTTTTTGCAATACTTGCAGTGACCAAGTGGACAAGTAGCCTCCAAATGACCTGGTCGTAAACAATTCAAACAAAGATTAGAGTCTTTCACCTTTGATAGGCGTGCAGCGACTGTGAGTGCCTTAAATTGATCACAACTAAATATGTAGTGACTTTGTTTACACAGGGGACATGAAATATTAAATTTTCCCTTACTTGCTGTGACAGAAAAACTTTTTTGCTTACTGTGCGATGACTCTGGCTTCGATTTTATACTCTGAGCCTCCTCAAGCGTTTCTAAAAGATTGCAGCGGTTAGATATAAATTTTGTGAACATATCTAAGGATGGATACTCAGTCAGAGTGTTCCTATACTCTTCCCACTGTCTACTAGAAACCGGGTCCAATTTTGATGCCATTAAATGTATGACCATGTCACCCCAATGCTGTACGAACCGCCCTAGCGTTGCCAGTGACCGCAGGTTTTTGTTGGTTACATCAACAATCTGACGTAAACCCTGACTACTTTCCTTTTGAAGAGGTTCCACATTAAATAAGGCTTGAAGATGATTATTTATTAATAATTGCTTATTATCGTACCTTTCACACAACAATTGCCATGCATTGTCGTAGTTGTCCCCTCTGAAATCTAAACTTTTAATAACGAGTGCTGCGCTGCCATTAAGTGACGAGCGTAAGTAGTGGAATTTGTTTATGTTATCTATACTTTTCTCTTCATGAATCAATGACATGTAAATATCTTTAAACTCCAACCAATCCTTATAGCCGCCGCTAAAGTGAGGTAAATTTATTTTAGGAAGTCTAACATTATTATGTCTAGTAACCATCGAAAGTTGCTCATTGGAGCTTACCTTAGATGCCAGTTGAGCGCGATGCTGTGACAGAAGAGCGCGAGCAGATGCAAGTTGCCTGTAGTAGTTGCCCTCGAATTTCTCACGTTCAGAATATTGCTCGTCGGGTTGTGCAGACAGGTACTCCAACTGACTCTGAAACTGATCATAGGTGACATATAAGGAAACTATTTTCTCAATTCTTATCTCTAACTCGACAAGTTGTTCCTCGCTAAGCTGTTCGCAAGACTTAGTGGTAGTTATGAACGTTGTGAATTGAGTAAGCTGCGATTTTACTGAGGCACGTTTTTTTGTAAGCTCTTTAATCTTCATTTCTTCTGCCATGGCTAAATACGTAGGTAGCTGTTAGCGCTAAAGGATAGCAAGTGGGCAAGAAAAGCTCGAAAGTTGAAAAGAAATAAAGAATATAAATGCTAAAAGCACTGAAATATGCGATATAATGCGCCTGTATAACAACAAAGAGCAAACAGCTGATTGAAGAAAGCGTTGCTATTCAAAACCAGTAGGCGGTTGGAAAAAATTTGTTTGAATTCTAACTGTCAAACTGTGAAGAGAAAAAAAACGGTGAAGGTGAACTTATGGCACTATCTTACAATCTAATTATAAACTAGATTAATAAGCACTAATTACTGGTTATTAATGGGTGATAATCTACTTATATGGGACAAATGTACTTGAATGGTTTGAAATATGACACCAAACTACAATGAAAAAAACAACACGGACTGAAAGTGTATGATGAATTATACAAGTTAAACAAGATATTAACTGATAGTATGCAATGGGTAATACTCACTAAGACGAAAAGGTACTACTAATGTATGATTTACTGGTCTAATGCACTAACTAATACTCTAGTGGAATGAAAGTTAGTTAGTAAGTATGTACAAATGTTAGTAAGAATATGGAAAGATCTCACGAAGTCCGTTGACTGCTCGTCCAAACCAAACGTTTTCTTGCTTCAAATGGATTGCGAAGTTCTTGGGCTCTGCTTGGGCTGCTACGCTGCGATGACCCAGCTACGATGACCGCTGAAGAACTGCTTGCTCCACCAAATACGCCTCTTCCCAAGGCGCTGAAGATGATGACCGAAGACTGGAACCAGATTCACACGAAGGGCGAGAAGTCGTCTTGATCTTGAAGTCCAATTTTCTAACGGCCGTTTTCAAAATTTTGAAAAACCGCTTGTCACTCCCAGTAACTGGTCAATAACACGTCGAAGGACCATAAAGAGGAATGGGTGATATCCTCAGGGTGTTGAGAGGACTAAAACGCGGTATCTTGATGTAATAGTGGACTGTATAATATTAAGAATTTACAAAGGAAAACAAACGGTAATTTAACTTGAAATAGGCGAGAAAAAAAAGAAGTAATAAGTCGCTCGGTGGACGATGATGCAGTGCCGGGCCGGCCGGTGCGCGCTCGCAGATCGAGTGCCCCCTCCGCGGCCTCAGCTCCCCGCCCGCGGTCGCCTGGCGGCGTCAGCGCGGCGTGATATTCTCGACATAGGTACACATTCATTTGAACTGACGCAGAAGTCTCAAAGCCGGGTATATATGGTTGCCAAACACACTCAAAGAGGTATTCACTATTGAAACTGAACGGGGTCAGGTCTCAGGTCCAGTTGAAAACTAGCGTCGGGCACTATTTGCCGATTTTGCCAAACAGCGCATCCGTGAGACACATCTTTTGCTTCTTGTGTTGTGTTGTTCCGGGTATATTTAGCAGTGGTTTCATTGATCTTAAGCGGTTAAGCTCTACTGATCGAGTTTGGTGACATTTATACTAAATCAACTCTATCAAAGTTAAGGCATAACCCCTTTTTTGTCGTAGACATAACTGAGGGCCTAGATAAGCAGCATTTTCATAGTGTCTCTTATTTCTAGAAAGATTTTCAGAATGATTGACATAAAAGTTTATATAGTTTTTGTCCATACATTTTTAACTCCTCGATCATTGTTATCACTTCGACTAAGCCATCTGGTATAAACGTAAGTGATTGATCGATTGAATGTCTAATAGAAACATAGTGATTCTATTGTCAATCACAGTGTGGACCTTAGGTTTTGCGTCTACAAGTAAGTAATCTAAAACTCTAACAGCTAACCCTTTTCAATCATCCCCTGTCTCAATGTAAACCAAATCAATTTCACCTTCAAATGCTTCAAAAATTTTAAATTACTAAAGGGAACGATGTAATCTGAGATTATAGCCCAAATAGTATATCCCAAACAAAGTAATTACTCAACTTTAAACATGGTTTTTGTACAAAGTTCTGGTGCCTTCCTTTCAAGGCTTTTTGTGCCGATGTTCTATTGAAAAGTAAAGGATTTGTTCTCTTTAAAACGTCTAGTGAAATACGATGTTTCGGAAAGCTTTCTGCCTGCCTGGAGCGATCTATTGTAAGATCTTGGCAGTATAGTGTCTAGAATATACGACAGCCATGGCTTCCGAAACTGAATTTAAATTTGAGGAAAGTGCAGGGTATTGTTCTTCTCGAATAATGCTTTATTGTTGTTACGTTATAAGTTTTTGTGAATAAAAACAAAAACATGATAGCTGCTGACAGGTACTAAGTATACAAAAGTTGAAAATAAAATGCGTATTGATATTCAATGGGGAAGACATTAAAGCGGAAAGCCAATTGTAGATATCGCGACCATAGCTAGGTCTCATTCTGACCAATTAGGTTTAGCTATTTCGAAATATAAAATGACGTTACCAGACAATCAACCAATCACATTGCTTGGAACCAGCTACGCTAGCGCCATCGCTTTCACAGTTTCCATCCCCATACCGTTCACTAGCTAGGGTTAAAATACGAACTAATTATTATCTGTTTAGTAAGACGAACTCTTGTATTAATTAAAGTTTGAATACTAGGTAAAACATTGATACATAGATTTGTTTACAATGAATTAATAAGTTAACAGTTATAATACTGCTTTATTTTTTTATAAAACACACTTTCAACATTGAATCAATGTGATTCTTTTAACAATAAATATAATGATAAAAATAGTTATTTTAATCATTATTTTGTAGTTTGTAAGGGATTATTGCGATTACGAACTGAATTCTATCAACATAATTTAATTAGGAAGAGAACAAGTCTATTATCGATTATAATATTCAATTTAACACCCTTGAAAACGCCTGGCAAAAAACCATCAAATATTTGTTATTTCCCAAGATGGTACCAGGGTTTCATATTAAATCAGGAAGCTTACCTGTAAAACTATACGATTATAAAATGTACAACGTTTAACTTCCCAGACACAAACTTGACTTTCTTCACCTTATCCGAAGTTATCCTACATGAAGTTACGAACTAATTCTCTTATAAACTTCGAGCGTCTAAAGATGATAATATTAACATTTCATGAATCCCTAGTAGATCCTGCAGACAACTCCGTACATAATCATATTGGAACGGAAAATCTTAAAATTAATTCCTGGCGTATTTTGAAAGATTATGTGTGCGTAAATATTATAAAGCTTATGATGGAGAACGACCTAATTCAGGTAATTAATCAAAATGTTGAGTTTAGCTTACCTACTCGCAGGGAGGGTAAACAAAAACATTGCGCTTCGCATCTTAATGTAGTTGATACGCAGGGTGGGTTAATGTCTCCGCTTCATCATCATCATCAGCCTATAATGTTCCCACTGCTGGGACACGGCCTCCTCTCAATGAAAGGGATGTCTCCGCTTGCATGATTATAATAATAAATAAGTAAAAAAAATCTGGCTCGTGAGTTTGTCGACATGTTGGATGTGAGTACAGCAGTAATTGTGCCGATAGTCGTGTCGATCAATGGATTAATAGCCAAGAGCCTCGACCGACATCTAAGTAGGCTCTCGCTGAGCTCCACCATCGTAATCGCGAAAAAATTTTCAATTTTCAACGGCCCCATACTAAATTCCAATACCTTCTCGACCAAATGTATGAAACAGCTGATTATTTTTTTTACAATTATAATGGTGGTCCCTTATAGAAAATTGTTCAGTTTGATGGTCTATAGGACCCCCTTTCATATGACTATACCCTTTTTGTTACACGTTGTTGTATATTTAAGAATGTAAATAATATGAACAGAAATAAATAAACAAAATAAGTAATATTTAGTTATTATCTAAAATTGAAATAACTACATTAAGTTTTAAAATTAAACTTATAATTTATAAGAGCATTTTGAAAGAAAGATTTAAGACTCAGTTACTTGGTATGTTCTGTTGAGTATGCGGGCAGAATAGGCGCCGTGGAACAAGCGATAGATTGCACAAGAACAATAATAAACACAAGTAAATAAGAGTTTTTATAATATGCGAAATTTTCAGTACAAGCGTCAAACCATGGTATCAACAATAAGTGAAGTACAGAAGAACATGTCAATATAAAAATATATAAATATAAAACAGCCAGCAAGGCACTATGCATTTGATACAAACCTCAATACGCCCTCTCAAATGCAAAGGTTACTGCTTTTCATAAGTTAATCAACACAACATAACAAATAAAATAAATATGCATAAGTACCTACTCTTAAGCACATAAATGATACAAGAAAAAACTAAACGAAAGTTAACTCGTCAGCAAAGAAATAAAATTATAGATTGGCAAGGTTTACAAGACCTAAACCGTCCATACATCTGTTATGTTTTATGCTAGGCAGTGCTTTTGTCAATACATCTGCCAGCATAGATTCCGTAGGTACATGTCCCAACATTATATTTTTGTTGTCTTTTAAAACGCCCCTAATAAAATGATACTTAATATCAATGTGTTTGCTTCTGCCATGAAAGACGGGGTCCTGCGCAAGGAACATCGCTGATCTACTATCGGTATTAATAAAGATAGTGGCATACCCTGGTAAGTTCATTTCTGTTAGCAGGCTTTGAAGATATAAACCTTCTTTCAATGCTTCCGCAAGACTGACATACTCCGCCTCACAACTAGAAGTTGCTACTGTCTTCTGTTTTCTAGAAGACCAAGAAATACTAGCGCCTCCTAGAATAAATGAATACCCAGAATAAGATTTCCGATCTATTGGACAACTACCCCAATTCGCATCACAGTATGCTTGAACAGGCTTACCAGTTTTCTTATAAAACAGACCATAACTCGCCGTGCCCTTGAGATAGCGTAAAACCCTTTTTGCTGCCTTCCAATGACTTGAATTAGGATTACTTACAAACTGAGCAAGTTTAACAACAGTATTGGTAATATCAGGCCTTGTTGCTACTGACAAATACATAAGCGACCCAATTAGTTCGCGGTATGGCAATTTTTCGTCGACTTTCTCTTTTCTGGTTTCGTTCGAGAAAATATCGGACAATTCACTAGGAGTTTTGCAAGAATTGCAGTCATATAAATTAAACTTTTCCAAAATAGTCTTGACATAGCCTTCCTGTGACAACGTAATGCCATTTTCATTTTTTTGTATGTCAATTCCCAAAAAGTATTTAACCTTTCCGTAGTCTTTGAGATCAAACTCCTTTTTCAATTCATTTTTAAATCGGCATATCCGGCCTTCACAGTCTGATATAATTAGTATATCATCGACGAAGACAAGGACAAATAAATATTTACCATCTTGACGTCTCATATAAAGACATGGTTCATTAAGAGACTGTTCTAACCCCATGGCTTTAAGTTTCTTGTCAAGTCGTATATTCCACTGTCGCCCAGCCTGTTTTAATCCATATAAAGATTTCTTTAATAGACATGTATCACCTCCAGTTTCCAAGCACTCGAGCATTTCCTTTGCGTTTTCCACTACCACAGAATCTTCGTCATTATCATGTGCAAGTTTTAACAAACATTCCTTTAGTAAGCGAGGAATACGCATGTAAATTTGTTCGTCGAGGTTTCCATTCAAGTATGCAGTATTAATATCTACTTGATGAATCTCCAAGTCCATCTCTACAGCAATTGCCATCATTAATCGTATTGTTTCTAATCTGGCAACGGGCAAAAATGTTTTTTCATAATCTACTCCAAAGCGCTGACTAAATCCTTGTGCTACTAACCTGGCCTTTTTCTTAACGGTTTTATCGACGTTTATTTTAGTAGTCAATACATATCTACAGCCAACGACATTTGTATGTGATGGTGTTTTAACAATAGTCCAAGCGCCCTTCTGCACTAGGCTTCTTATTTCGGACAAAATTGCGTCTTCCCATTCCGAGCATTCCGAACTACGTAAAGCGTCATCCAAAGATATTTCTGAAGCTACGCCTGCATATTCGTTGCATTCTCTATACTCTTCATATTCGTTGCATTCTCTATACTCTTCTGCTTCAGGCTCTCTATTTCTTTTTTCCACTTCGACGTAGTTATAGACCTTCTTTGGTCGTCCTGGGCAACCTGTGCGGACCATTTTTGGTCTACCGGATCCTCTCTTTAATACCACCTCACGTCCTTGATCAGAATTTAGTTCAAAATCGTGTCTATTTTCTACATTTTCTGGTCCTTCATTTGGACTTAGTTCAAGTTCTTGTCTGTTTGTTTCTTTAGTGAAGACAATCTCCATTGATGTCTGACTTTGACTATGACTTTTATCAACACTAGTTTGTATATCACTTCTAGAAGAAATCATTTCCATGAAGTCTTTTGCTTCATCAAGTGATCTTGTCGCTGAATCTGTTGATAACATCTCAACAAATTTTATGTCTCTGGAGACAACAAATTTTCTTTGCTCAGGAATCCATACCCTAAAGCCTTTGTTTGTTTTTGGATATCCTACAAATACTCCTGCGATTCCACGAGCGTCGAATTTACCTAGGTTCGGATTTTTATCCAGAACATATACTCTTTCTCCAAATCTACGCAGATAGGAAATATTCACTCGTTTTTGACACCATTTTTCATATGGAATATCACCGTTTAGGACAGAAGTTGGACAGCGATTCCTAACATAGCACGCCGTATCAATAGCTTCAGCCCAAAAACTTATGCACAAGTCACTATCTAGAAGCATACATCTGGCCATCTCAACCAGAGTACGATTCTTTTTCTCTGCGACCCCATTTTGTTGAGGAGTACGAGGTACGGTCAGTCGTCTTTGTATTCCCTCCTTACGTAAAAATTCGTCGAATTCTACATTTACATACTCCCCACCATTATCTGATTGAAAGTATTTTATTTTTGATCCGGTATATTTTTCGACATAATTTTTATACAGTTTAAATGCTTCTAAAGCTTTATCTTTAGTCTTTAGAAAATAAACTTCACACCAACGAGTACTGTCGTCAATAAAAGTGATAAAATATTTAGCACCCGTTTTTGACTCGCATCTCATCGGACCCACTATGTCGGAATATACTATATGCAATCTTTCATTACACGGACCGTTTGACTCAGTAAATGGTAACATGGTCATTTTGCCTCTAGCACAAATATTGCAACTACGCAAAATGTTTAAATTGATCTCACTTGAGTTCACGCCATGACCTATTTTTCCTAACAATTTAATTACATCTTTGGCATTGAGATGCCCCAAGCGTTCATGCCACAGTTTCAGATCCGTCTTACAATCTGTTACTGCATTGACAGAATCGCATTCTGGAAGACAATATAAATTACCTTTACGGTGTGCAGTTAGCCTAACTTTACCGTTTTTATCGACAATTTCGGACACATTACGTGTGAATTTCACATCGTAGCCATTATCTGTAAGTCTTGCCACCGAAATTAAATTAGTCCTTAAGTCTGGTACGTAAAGAGTATCTTTAAACTCAACAAGTTGTGCCGAGTTACCTTTTAATACCGATAGTGTAACTAATCCCTTACCTTGAACCTCGGCACTCAAGTTAGTAGCCAACTTTAATTTACCGTTATATTCCTCAAGTGTACCACGGAATAAATTGACATCGTTGCATAAGTGGGATGTGCACCCGGAATCAAGCACCCATTGTTGTTTTAAATTGTCAACAATGCTACATTCCTCTATACCTGAAACATTTAAAGTCATTAATCCTTCATCTACATTATTACAGTGTTGTTTCGACTTCGGATAATCTTCCCGACAATCGGAGGCTTTATGACCAACACGGTTACAACGATAACAGGTCAATACTCTCCTTTCGTTAGCGTAATTGTCCTCCTTATACGATAAACGATTAGATTGTGACTGTCCTGGTGATCCTTTAGACTTGACATCAGCACGCCATTTATTCAAAGTTTTCTTTCTGTCCCGTACATACAGTACATCATTCTCAGTATTATTCGCATTCTTCGATGCATATTCTTCCAAGATTTTCACTTTAAGAATCTCTGGCTTTGGTAAATCGTCACGGCTTTCAATAGCACATCGAAAATTTGAAAAACTCGCTGGTAAAGTATACAATAACATTATCGACAAAAGATCTTCGTGAATCTTTACATCCATAGCCTCTAGTTTGTCTACCGCATCAAAGAACGCACCAATATCTTCACGAATATCTCCAGAATCACCCATCTTGTGTAACAGTAGACGTTTTAGTAACATGGCCTTCCTAGCAGGCCCACGAGAAGCATAAATTGACTCTAGTCGCAACCATATTTCTCTCGAAGTCTTACAATTCCGTACATGACGAAGTTCCGTTGAGCTAATGCAAAGTATTAAATCAGCCTTTGCTTTAGCATCTTCTGCTTCCCATTTGCTTAAATCAGCCTCTTCTATCGGCTTAAATTTATTCCCATTAGTGTACATCCAGAGACCATTTTTAATAAGAATAGCTTCCGCTTGTAATTTCCAACTCTCGTAATTTTCTTTAGATAAGGGATCAATTCGTACAGTGCTCATTTTAGCTAAGTTATAATAGATAACTCACAAGAAATTCCCCGACGTCAATCCAGGTTCATTTCACTATTTTGTTTAATCTATTCTGGGCCCATAACCATTGTTGAGTATGCGGGCAGAATAGGCGCCGTGGAACAAGCGATAGATTGCACAAGAACAATAATAAACACAAGTAAATAAGAGTTTTTATAATATGCGAAATTTTCAGTACAAGCGTCAAACCATGGTATCAACAATAAGTGAAGTACAGAAGAACATGTCAATATAAAAATATATAAATATAAAACAGCCAGCAAGGCACTATGCATTTGATACAAACCTCAATATGTTCCTAGCTGTTTAACATGAGTAACAACTGTTGGCAAACCTGAATTAAATAAAAAATAATAATATACGTATTGTTTATTAAGGAATTGTTTGTACCGACACTATATGGGACAAGTTGTCTGAAAATAAATGATTTTATTATTATTATATTATTATTGTTGATAGGCAACTTTTTTGCATGTTAGCATGTTTTTGTTCATGGCACATGTCAAGCAAAATATAACCATTTTATTTATTCATTTATACCGATAGTCGGATACATTATAATCGCGTATTCGTGAGATCTACTAAAATAATATTTGGACGTAGAAAACGACGAGGTATATTAACTTTACTGGTCTGTTAAATTGTATAAGAATAATTATTCATGACTAAAAAAATACGATTCTGTATAGATCGTAAAATATTGGATGCGTATTTTTTGTTTCATAAAATTAATATAAGTTGGCGAAACGCGTCAAATTGATCATGAGTGGGGGGGGGCTTGTGACGTCACTTTGTACACACACAAAAATGTACTCAAATGTGACGTCACGCGAGTTTTCATCGCAGTTTAAATTTTTTGATTACGTGAAAAAAATAAAAGAAAATTATGTGTCCAATTTTTCTTGTAAAATTATCTCACTGACTAATTCGATTTTTTTATCATCTCCCCTATTGCTCTCTATAAAAGTATTTATTTCTATTTTCTCTAGGATCCTTCAAAACATACTGAGCATAGTTGAGGCCACCTTGTAACCAACAGATGTTACTTCTGCATTGTTGTGGTATTCACAGGACTGACGCGGAATTGCTTTGTGCGGTTACAAAGGGTACATCCGCGATATAATGTAACCACTAGGAGCTTTCGTCTGTAATGGGAAAGTTATGGCGAACACCTTTGAGTGAAATGGGGGATAGAATTTGGTTGAGTGAGTGACGAGTTTTGCGTAACTTGGCTGAAGTTTCCACTGCTTTAGCTCGTTTACGGAGTAGAATGAAAAGACAGTTATTTGTGACATTGTTTTTCGTTTTTTAAAGGTTCAATTTGGTTTGATTTATAGTATAAACGCCAAATAAGGGCTCTTTTCTTGTATTTAAATGACGCTCGTATCAAAATCTCGGTCTCAATCTGTCAAAAATGGCTCTAATCTCAAAAGTGTTTCACATTAATTGACGATGTGATGGAGAGGAAGCTTTTGGCTCAATAATTACAGCTGCTCATGTAGATCTTTAGGTTAAGTCGCGATTTCCAAGGTTTATCTGTAAACCGTGCCTCGGAAAATGCGTTGTGAGGTCAGTTAAATATACTGTTTTAGACTTTCATGGTTTTTCACTACACTAAAAGTACTTACGGGATTATATATCCGTGATTTTCTGAAGCATCATGATGCTTGCAACAGCGTCGAAATATCGGATGCTCAAAACAACAGAAAATCACGGATATAATCCCGTAAGTACTTTAATAGTCGCTGCATCCGGACAGACAGGAAGCCCCAAATATAGTCGGCAGAAGTTGAGATGAGATCGCGACTGGATTTTGCGAGATTGTTCTTCATTAGGTTGATATTTTATTAGTATTTAGAAAGCATCAAAACATATAAGAAGTACTTCAGATTACGTCAGTTTCATTACGGTATTGAGTACATTTTTTTATATTTTTCACAATTGTGAACGTTTTAATACCGTCATAATTCAATTTTTTACTGGTTTCATTATTTTGCTTATAACGCAAACGATTCGCGAAAACGTTCCGTTTTTGGGAAACGTTTTTAAGTATTAGTTAAACTAAGAAGATTATATATTTTTTGACGATCCTCCACAAACTTGACAGCCGAATAAACATTAAAAATTAACGCAAGACCAGGAACTCTAAATCCCTTAAAGCCATACAAAGTACTTTCACTTTTATTGCGAAGAAAAAAATATTACGCCTAAACGAAAAAAAGAAAATATATTTCTTCAACGAAACGGTACTTTATCACCAGACTTTTATTCATCACTTGGGATTATTTCGTGAAAAATGACTTCTTCCAGACAATGTTATTGCTTACTTAGGTCTTAGGTCATAACTTAGACCTATAGGCATTACACTGGGACAATATGGCTCTGTTCTTCAGTGTGTCTTCCGACGACGCGGTTTTTGTCGCGTTATTTCTTTCAGTCAGATTTCCACTGGTCAAGTGTTTAGCAAGTGTCTTGGTATGGATGTAATGAGGAGTGATAAAACGCACGTGACTAAAAGAGTTAAGGACATGAATGTTGATGGCTGGAGAGGGAAAATAATTCCAAAGAAAAGATTGGATTGTGTGAAGAATGACACGAAAGAGAAAATAGTAATATGGTGCCGACAGGAGAGAACGGAAGAAGAAAACGTGTTAGCCAAATAGGATGGGGAAAGGGCAGGAAGGGCTCGGAGTTTCTTTGAAGAAATGAAGACATCCGCAAAAGAACCAAGGTTACCGACTTAGCCCGAAGAATTGCCAAACTTAAGTGGCAGTGGGCAGGGCACATTGCTCGCAGAACGGCCGATGCCGGTGGCCGATGGCGGTGAGGCCGATGGGGCCAAAAAGTTCGAGAGTGGTGACCGCGAATCGAAAGACGTTGTGTTGGAAGGCCTCCCACTAGGAGAACAGATGATCTGGTGAGTGCTACGGGAACCCGCTGGATGTGAATCGCACGGAACCGGTCAATGTGGCGACACTTTGGGGAGGCCTATATGTTCAGCAGTGAAAGAAAGAAAGAGGACAGGACAAAACATATCAAAATTATCAGTATTTAAAACTTACTACTAAAAATCAAACAGATAAAAAATAAAAGAAACGAAACTCGTCCTGTATGAGGCCAAAAGGCTCCTATCTCAGCATGGTCGTCTTTCGGCTGAAATGATGATGATGATGGGCAGTAAGATGATGAAGTGATTAGCGAAGTACACTTCTGCTTAACCCTTCGGAGATTATAGGCGTAATGTTATTGTATGAAATAGTTTTATGAAGTGGCAACACTATTGTGGCCCCATAATGCTTCTACGGTGTCGTCTATTTCCTAGGTCTAAACTAAATTAGGCTTGAACCAGTTCCTATATCGTGTTAGATATGAGTCAGTACAATTCGCTTGAGGCACTGCCTTGAAGACGATTCAGTTAGGCTTAATTGAGAAATCTCAGGCAATGTAGGCATGAAACATAACACGGGAGCGCAATGTGCATGAAATGATATGTCGGAATTTCTTTAGCTGTCACCTAGTGTTGCGGTATGGTGTTTTTATGGATTTAGACGAGTGGACGCGTGGGTCCCACCTGTGTCATTTGACTAAAGAATACTAGGACACAAGTCGCACTACCACACAATATCGTAAGCTTGGAGAAGCACCTCATGTTCTGGTGTCTACTTGTTTGCATAAAACTATTTTTCACTTCTCATGCTCTAAAAGTACGCCATTATAGCCCTACGAAGCGGGATTAAAGTGACCGTTTATTCCCTAGGGAGTAAAAAGTTATTTAAAAATGGAACGATCTTTTACTCTGAAACATGGTCACAAAAGAGTAACTTGTCCAAGGTTTTATTTAAATTTCGAATTGGCTTGCAAATAGAAAGCGGTATATTGAAAAAAAAAACAAATGAACTCTTCAACGCGGGAATGGTTGTCTGTGTGGATCGTTGATTTTGAAAAAGTATGTGGAATGCCTCTGTTGCTAGCCGCTGCAGTAATGTAGGTACTATAATTATCTGTGGAGTGTGGATCATCTTCATTGCGAGAATGTTGAGAGTTTGTGTTGTTTTAAATTGTTCATTTGTGACTGACCTGATAGAAGAAAATCTGACTGCTCAGTTCAGAAGTTTAGTCGAGTGTAAAATTTTTCGGTTTAAATGACTATTTTTCTCGCACTCGAAGTGAAAAGTACAGTTTGCACCTCGAGACTAAACCCCAATCTAATATACCCTCGCTTTCGTTGCCTCCCTCGCAAGCTCGGGAGTCAAACCTCCTCGGGTATATAATGGCTTCGTTTAGTCCCTCGTTATAAAATATACTATTATTTATTTATAAAGGGTGTAAAACACCTCTTAACGAATACGAAAGGCACTTGTTCTTCTCGTCATTCTGATATTTTTTTTGTTCTACACTATACCTGGGAACCTTCTAGTTACGGAGATATTGGGGGTCAAAGTTGCAAGATTTTGACAAGTTTTTTTTAAATACCACTTTTTATCGCATGATTTTTACTTGAAATATCTCTACGACCCCCGTACTATTCAATGCATCCATCCGCACAATGTTTTGAGTGTGTTACATTGAGTTATACCGCAAAACATGATTTATAACCTCAAAAAAAAAGTTGTTTCCCAGCAATATTTTTTGCGTAAAGTTACTTAGTTTGATGTACAGAATGCTTGGTTAACGACTTTGTGATGAGGTGAAAAACACCCTGTATAAAGTTCATGTACAAGAGTGGTACATAAGCGGACATGCCACAAGGCATTATATCTAGCAGTCAACCTTTGGGTCAAACAGGACAGCATTGTGATAGTAAAAAAAAAAAAATGAGTACACTTTACATTTTTTTGTAAAATTACCTGGGTGTGCGATGATGGCGCAATTATGTCACCAACAAATCTTTGTGATATACAGGGTGTAGTAAAACCCTTAACGTAAGGAGCTAGTTTTACACGTCATTACTATAGTATTTTTGTTTTAGACCATACCTGTACGAAGTTACGGAGATATTGAGGGCCAAAGTTTAATTTAACTAAAATGTTTCAAAGCTGGTTTTAGCTTTGGGTTCAAAAGAAGAGTAAAATTAACCTTTTAGACCCCAGAAACTCAAACAAAACTAAAAAAAGTTATTTCCCAATCTTTTTTTTTTGTGCAAAGTTACTTCGTTTGATGTACACAATGCAGCAATGCTTGCTTGACGGCTTCGTGAGCGTCCGCTTACAACATGTAAAAGTCTGGGTGACAACAGTCATTGATGACATTATAGAGAATGGCATGAAAGCGGAAACCTACCGCGGCGCACGGAGAGTCTACGCACGCTTTGCAATCAAATGTTTGCGACTGTGTCCACCGCAAACCACGGACACGCTATGCATGAATTAGTTCACTTGTCTAAAAAATGAATCCATGCAGCTAACGTGGGCCGCATGGCACAGCGTGCACCGCGGTGGGTTTGCGGCTTAAGAATAACAGTAGAAAGAGGTTTGGTTTTTACATTGATTCTAAGCAAAAATATTTAAAAAACGAACAAAATATAATGTCAATATTATTATCATACCTTGTCATTAAAAGTACATCAATATTTGTTAAGTGGAAACACATAAACACAATGTCAACAGAATTTCTCAAGTAATTCGAATTCTCAGATTTCAGCTGAAACTTTACATTGATGTCTTTAATCAGTCAACAGTGAAATCGAATCAGATAAATAACAGTCAAAGCGAAATCTTTGAGGCGGAACAATTTAATAAAACATAAACTTAATAATCACGCTAGCATTCGCTATGGGGCAGATAGAGGCGCAGTCTACCATGTTCTGGGAATACAAATTTAATTTTAGGCGACTAGATAAGCTAAATTAGTAACTCTTTTTGTTGTAGTTCAAACTGTGTTAGAATAAAGTTCAAATCAGCTTGTACTACAAAGTGGTTGTTACGTCAGTCACTGCGGGCCAAATTGGGCGAAAACAGTGGTTTCGATCGTTTTAAAAAATCTATTGATTGGACTAAAAAACTAAAACACTATAAAGCTATATTGCTTGTAAAATTATTTGCCAAAAAATCAGAATGATCGCCGCATGCATATTAGTATGTTTCTTATTGTTTGAAAGATATTTTTAGAGATAAGTTCGTGATTTCTTTTCTTTTCAAAACAGTATCATGCTAGCATTTATCCTGAAGAATATCATATATTTGTCTGGTCTTGTTTATAGCAGTGAATCATATACTTTTAGTAATTATAAAACTCGCGTTTAGCTCATGTAATCGCCTTAAGTGACAACATCCTCTTTGTGCTTGTAGCATCCGCTTTCAAAGTTACAAGATATTCCATGAAGTTTCTAATTGAATATTTGCTGAGTAGTATTAGCGAAAGCGACGGAATCTTTTTATAATTAAAAGACAGGTGAGGTATAAAAACTGGAAACTACAAGATAATGTATACTAACTGCAAGATAATCAATGATGTTTGTTAGTTAAATGTTACAAAAATTACAGGTACACTTCTAGGCACACGACATATAAAACAAGTTTGGGTTGTATTTTACACTTCCGTTATACCGCTACTTAGTACCAGTACTAACTGAGTGGCGGAGGTTAGATAGGCAGTCGCTCCATGTAAAACACTGGTATTCAGCTGCATCGGGTTAGTCTGGTAGCCGACTCCAACATAGTTGAGAAAAGGCTAGGCAGATGATAATGATATTATCGGTACCCAACTCAAAAGATGACTAGTGCCTGAAAAGGTGACCACTATTCGCAGGAGCATTGCTTTTTGAAAACTTTTTAAAACACACATGGCATACATTTGGTTGTCCCTCAATCATAAAGGATGTAAAATCAATTGAGTGTTAAAATTGGCGTGGAATTTAAAAAAAACAACATCCCTTTCGTCAAATCAACATGACGCTCTTTCATAAGTGCTAGATCAAAGTGGTGGTGCCACGGTCCACGCTTCATCATATTAAAACCGAACGACAAACAACAAAACACACTCTAATTTCAACCCTTTACACCACAACCTAGCACTCATTTTAGGTCAAATGTAACAAGAATCACAGTCGTTTGTCGTTTTATAGATAGTTACAGTGTAAATAAATTGAGACGCGCGTGTAACCTTACACGTGGTAGGTACTTTAGTATCGGATTCTGTGCTGACGTCACGAACAATCTTTTTTTACTTGGTCGTTGGGTTAAAAAACACTTTTTGTGGGGTTTGGTCCCTAAAAGAGATGTAAGAGGGTCTTGGTTAATAATCAAAACACAATTGGTTCACAATTTTTATTCGTTAGGAGCTTTTATTTTCCTTGTAGAATCATAATAAGATAATGATATAAATTAGGTTTTTTTTTTTAAGATGGTCTCAGAGAAAGCTAATATAAATGAATTGTCACTTTACGACCATTTTACGCATTGTAACGAATTCATGTTATTATCCAGCGGGCCTAAAATGGCCGCTTTAGTGGAACTGAAAATGGACTTAAACAAAAAGTCTATTTCAAGAATTTTAATTTACTATCGAGATTCATATTAAGATTCTGCTAAAGCAGCCATTTTAGACCCCTTGTTCTGCAACATCGGCCAACTCAGAATTTGATTTATTTAGAATTTGAAATCGTCGAAGTTCCGCTTATACAAAAAATAAGGTTTTTCTTCATTATACATTAATTGTAAAAGGGTAAAAACCTCGTGGCATTGGGTTAAATAATATCTTCGTTTACCGAAAAAAGTTACATAATTTTAAAATTCAGTTGTCTTAATTGCTGAGACAGTTTAGTTTATCCCTCCATCAATGGAGTTAACCTTGAGACATTTTCAGTAGTAAAATCAAATATTTGCACAGTTTCGTCTGATTTATTTATAAACTTGAAATCTAGACAGAGCTTGATCTTGCTTTGATACTTCAGTTTTTAAGTTTATTAAAGTTCTCTTGGAATTCTTATGATTTCGCTATAGTTATAGGTACTCGTATAACTTAAAGGTATACCTATTTTAATATTTTCATTTTATCATATTTTCTAAGCAATGGTATATTTTTTTTTGAGAAATGCTCTAATACC
Source organism: Xestia c-nigrum (assembly GCA_916618015.1). Lineage (NCBI taxonomy): Eukaryota > Metazoa > Arthropoda > Insecta > Lepidoptera > Noctuidae > Xestia > Xestia c-nigrum. The sequence continues at coordinate 8,775,160 of OU745258.1, read as the reverse complement.
TTATCTATTTATAAATTATTTATAGACCACTCTAGTAAAAAAGCGTAAAGCCAATTGATTATAAGTCTTAATATCACTGAGCAAATTATTAGTTTACGTAATTTAAGGTGCAGCGATAATAAAAAATGTGTTTGTTAAACACTTGTATTACAGAGGAAAAAATCTTATTGATGAAGCTTTTCAAGTGTTTGACAAAACAAAAACCATAGTAAAAAAAAAACAAAATAGTAAGTTTTCATTCTGAGATGCGAAAATCTGACTACAAGTAGAGGTTTTTCGATATTTTAGAAAGTTTTATATTACTAACTGAAAATCCGTATCATTTTGCGGAACATAATAATAAATTGCGTTGTTTTTGTAGGTTTTGACCCAATATAACACTTCCTGCACTTATTATACGTACGTCCAGTAAATAACTGGACACCCTGTATAAAGTATCAATAAAATTACAGCCGCACCCTGGCGAGATTGACGCAAACTCGCCACTCTAAAGCAGTGACGACGCTTATAAATTTCAGTACGGTACCTGCCACTCCACCTTTAATTAAAGTCTCGCAGCGAGAGCCGACAACAAGAAAATCAATGTCCGTAGCAGTTTATGTCTACAGCTAACCACACATCACTGTGGCATGAATTTGAAGCAGAAAATACTTTTTTTGTCTTTGTAATAAGGGTGTTTTTCGTAAAATCACGTATCGTCGATGGTACTACTCGAAGTATCAAGTGTTTTATGGTCGAACTCAATGGACTGCGTCCAGTGGGATTGAGTGACTCATGAATTGTTGAAAAGATGGAGTGACGTTATAGACTAGTCGATTTTAGAATAAAACAGAAACCAACGTAATTTTTAAAAAGCTTGCGTATTTTTTTAAAGTTTATTAAACTTATGCGGGTGACACAGTGTATAAAAAATCTTTTTAGCACTAGTTTGACTATGCGACAGTAGCTCTCACATGGTCTTTGATGGGTTCAAAGCATGTTCAAGGTTATCGAATTATTTATGCCAGATCCTGAATGCGCCCTTCAAAATTTATTCCAACGTAACATTGTAGCTAAGGTAAATGTTAACGTAAGTTTTTTTTTAAAAGAAATGTTCCGATTGTTTAAAGAAGACTAAATTAGTAAAGGGTAATTGACCTCGCACTTTTGTTTTCAAGTCTATAGAAGAATAGCTCTTATGATGTTACTAACTGATCCCGCAGCAGTGGCCGCGAACAAATTGTACAGAGTGTAAACCATCTCATCATAAAGCCATTAACCAAGCATTCTGTACATCAAACTAAGTAACGTTACGCAAAAATTACTGCTGGGAAACAACTTTTTTTTTTGAGGTTATAAATCATGTTTTGTGATAGAATTCAAGGTAACGCACTTAAAACATTGTGCTGATGGATGGACTGAATAGTACAGGGACTTTGGAGGTGTTTAAAGTCAAAATCTTACAAAAAAACTTGTATTTAAAAAAAAAACTTGTCAAAAAGTTGTAACTTTGACCCCCCATATCTCCGTAACTAGAAGGTTCCCAGGTATGGTGTGGAACAAAAAAATTATCGCAATGATGGGGAGAACAAGTGCCTTTCGGCTTCGTGAAGAGGTGTTTTACACCCTTTATACTAAAACTTTCTCGAGAACCACTCTATCCATTGGTGAAAACAGCATGAAAATCGGTGCAGAAGTGTTTGAGTTTATCGCGAACAGACAAAGTCCTCCGACGCGTCTGTCTGTCTAGACGCGTCGGAGGACTTTGTTTTGTACTAAGTAGAGATTGTTAAAATATCGAGCAACAATTACGACAATCATCAATCCAGATAAGAAGCTGCTACAATGTTTTTTATTGATAGGATTGATTTGAAAAAAAAAACGTTTATACATTTATCATCCGTACAAGTTCATCCACAAAAGCTTACAAGCTTTTTAGCTTTTACCAACTCGGCGAATGAAAGGAAAGATGGAATCCTACTTTCTATCAAGGTCGACCTGGATAGGCAGTAGTATTCTTTAACCGGTACTTTCCCTAAAAACCTAGTAAAATGAACCTTACATCAGTTTTATAAAAGATTTTTTTGGAATGAAGAATTTTAAGTCTGTTTCTTCTGAGTTTTTCTACTCTGTGTTCGAAGTTAACTGAATATGGCAACGCAATCGAGGCCGTCCATCGCGCTTGTATCTCTAATGGGTAAACAAAGCTTAGAGTGTTGTGGGTGGAAAAAATATTAAGTGCCATCTGACTAATTTCCCTTGAGGATCGAGTATCCAACAATGTTGAAGTTTTATGTGACGTTTCGCCAAGTCTTGGCGTACTATGTGAAGTTTTTTTGCTGTATTTTTCTTTCGTAGTGTCTACAGTTGAACAAGGATGATTTAGCGCGTGGCCTTAAAAAGAAATACATCGTTATTTTATTTTTCTATAACTTTTACAAAATGTTTGTGTCACTGTTAAAGTTAAATCTAAAGAACCTACACACTGTTTTAAACTTTATTGGTCATTATAAAAAAAAAGAATTAATTTTTCTTTAGGCCAGTTGAGCACTTTTTGAGTGAACAAAAATCATGGATCTGTCGTGACCGTCACTTAACGCTTTGTAGGACTCGTAGCCGATGCACTATTTCTACGCCGTAGCGGATTGGCTACGAGTGCTACGTGTTTTCACTTCTATCGGCAGTACCCAAAGACTGGCCCGTCTCGTTTTTGTTTTGTTGACACACTAAGCAAGGCTTGTGTCGTGCTCATCAGACAGTTGATATAATATATACATACTTTTTGTTTGTAAATACACACTTATACGTATAAACATCCATGACTCGGAACCTAAATGTCCATGCTCATCACACAAACGTTTGGTCCTACCGGGATTCGAACCCAGGACTTTAAGAACGTAAGGCAGCCTCACTACCAATGCGCTATTCGTCGGATACTTTTAGATACACCTCGGCTAACCCTTTGAGGATTACATGCCTGACGTTATGACGTTAGGAACAGTTTACCCACAAGTTATTGAACAAATCGATAGAAAAAACATTTATGTTATTTTGAACACCAAAACCAACTCGCATATTTGAATTTTCTCCTCGTATTTTCTAGCCAACGCGCGTCCATGCCGTTTGCAAGTAACAACTTTTGAATATCGGAGCTCATTATATGAAAAAGTATCTGTGAAGATGATATCTTGAACAACAAAACTGCAATGGAACTGACTTTGCGAGTATTTGTTATTAAGATTTTCTGTTATTTTAAAATTGAAATTCTAACTATTACACTTCTAATGACTGTTTTCTAGAAACAGTAAGTGAAATCTTTATAAAAACAAGCGACCATTGAAAGTTGAGCACCGCGCTTTAACTTGGTCATTTATTTAGGTGTTAGGTTTATTATAACAAAACCTTTGTAATGCGGTAAGACATCTAGGTGTACTAGTACGCCCTCATTTTGACAGTTATGTTAAAGTCTCATATATCCGGAGGCTGTATAATATAACAAAACGCTTGTAATGCGGTAAGACATCTAGGTGTACCAGTACGCCCTCATTTTGACAGTTATGTTAATGTCTCATATAACCGGGGGCTGTATAATATAACAAAACGCTTGTAATGCGGTTAGACATCTAGGTGTACCAGTACGCCCTCATTTTGACAGTTATGTTAAAGTCTCATATAACCGGGGCTGTATAATATAACAAAACGCTTGTAATGCGGTTAGACATCTAGGTGTACCAGTACGCCCTCATTTTGACAGTTATGTTAAAGTCTCATATAACCAGCTAGCTAGCTAATTGCCATAAACCGGCCACAAATTCAGATTATGTTGCTGTTACTGATTAATTCCTGACTGAAAAACAAAAAAAACTTACAGCTAACCCAGAATCTCATGGTCACTTACTCGCCAACGAGGCAGTCCAAACATGTGTAGTGTTCAACTCAAAATGTTATATAACCTACAATAAATATTGTTGTTATATGTATTTACCTATAACACAATATTGGAGAAGCTCGTGGCTAAATAAAAACAGTCGCTCGGGCCGATCTCTGGGTGACCACCTTCTTTATTATATCTATGGTGACCACCCTTACATACCGAGTTACCTCCGTCCCTCGGAAAGCACGTTAAGCTGTTGGTCCCGGCTATCATTTGTCCATCTTTGGCAGTCGTTGCAGGTAGTCAATGGCCCAAAAACTTTGACAACCAGTCTTACCAAGTGGTATCGTATTACCCAGTATTAACTGGGTTGTGGAGCTCAGATAAGCAATCGCTCCATGTAAAATACTGGTATTCAGCTGCATCCGGTTAGACTGGAAGCCGACCCCAACATAGTTAGGAAAATGCTAGGCAAATGATGTATTTACCCATAACACAACCCCGTCGTCAACTTTCAATTACATTGTCAATGACACGGTGTCACTAGCTGGAAAACAACTAATGACTGAACTTTGATTAGCAAACTTGTTGATAAGACACGCCAAAACAGTTGTGTGTACCAGTGATTAATTATGAGAGTTCGACGGCGAAACGACGGTAATGCGAAATTCAATATCGTTGATCAATTTCATTTATTAGGCGGAAACTATTTCGATTTGTCACGACTGGGAACAGTCAAGTCATTGTTTTGAAATGTTTTCGACAGCAGCCATTATTGTTTTTGAAAGAAAAGCAGGACGTTTACACCTCTAAGTTTCAATTAATTTTTAATATACGTTATTGTTATATATTATTGTTAAGCCTGAATTCTTATCGCGCCGACGGTCGGTCGCGCACGGTCAGTCACGTACGAGTAAACATTGTGTAATATACGATAACACAATGTTTACTCGTCAGCGGCGACCGACAGCCGTATGTTGGTTTCGCTGACGTCACGACCGACCGTCAGCGTGATTAGAATTCAGGCCCAAGATGTCGGATAGCTAGAGGAGCTCGTGGCTAAATAATTACAGCTAGTCGGTTTGATCTTCCGCGCTGGCCTAGGTTGGTCTCTGTGCCTCTGAAAGCACATTAAGATGTTAGTTCTGGCTGTCAATTATAGAACTTTGACAGTCGTTGCAGGTAGTCAGTGGCCTGAAAATCAGACAATCCGTCTTACGAAGCGATCGTATTATATAGTGCTAATTACAGGCACCAAGCACGGTCGATCCTAAGAGCACGTTCTTCCATAACTGCGCGCGTGGTACCCTCGGTCTTGTTGGGTCACCATTTCTTGGGCTTGAATGCTCGAAAAATTACTCAATCTTAGGTTCATGTTACCTAAACAGGCACAATACATATAAGTATAATACGACGGCAGGGCAGATTTTGTAATTTAGTGTGTCATTTTTTTTAATTCTGATCGATTTTTTGTATTGCAAACGAAACCAATGTTTGTGCCTTAAACTAATTAGTTTGACCAATTGAATGCAGGAAAGGAATTTTTAGATGGGCTAAAAATGATAAAACATTATTTTATAAATGCATATTAAAAAAAAAACAGTTTCATGGGTATTAGAGATACTTCGGACTCTTTCCAGTTTTAAACACTTGTTATTGGAGTACGCAAGGTAACATATGTGAGTCAAAAATCATTAAATGTGTGAACCTTCTACTCTTCAGTCTATACGTGTTTTATACGTCTTTGACAGTCGTTGCAGGTAGTCAGTGGCCTGAAAGTCAGGCAAATATTGCTACATTATTAACATAACCGCTACGCCGTAGACACCACCGATAAGTGATCTGCTACGCGTCGAGTCATTTTTGTTGAATTATATTCACTCGTATGACGTGCTTGATTGATAGTGAATTTAATCAAACGCTTGAACCCTCTAATTTTCAGTCTACATGTATTTTATACGTAAGTGTCGGCATAATTGCTACGGCGTAGCTGACATAACCGCTATGCCCGTAGACACCGCCGATAAGTGATCTGCTACGCGTCGAGTCATTTATGTTGAATTTTGTTGTACTCTTGATTGATTGTGAACTGCTTAGTTTGTTCTTTTCATTAATAATTAACTAAGGTTAGTAAAATATTAGTACTTAGTTTAATTATTTCCTTAACGTGGTACTGTTTAAATTGCATTTTGATTCTGTTGAAAAAAAATTTACATCAAAGAATTCATGATTTCCATATTATAGGTTATGGCAAATCTAGCAATGTCTCTATAAGTAGCAAATATAAGGTTTATTGTACAAATAGAGGTTATTACTATTACGTAGAACGCATAATACACCAAATTGTAAGGTAAATTCTAACAGAATACCTATCAACATCAAACGATACAATTAAGCCTTCAATACCTCATTCTATTGCATTGAATGCTAGCACGAGGCAGGTGGTTTCAATTACATATAATATGTATAGAGACATCTAGGCACCACAGTCCAAGGGCAACCAGTAAATCAACTCGGCTCTTTTTTGTGTAGTCAAATGTAGGTTTTATGTTATTGTCAAATTAGCTGCTACCCGCAACGTCGTCTGCGTGAAGGCTTTATAGCACCAATAATACCTCAGATACCAATGCTCCTCCCCCGTAGGTGATAGCGTGATAATATGTTGACCCAACCTCTTAGTAATATTCATGCAAAATTTGAAGTAAATCCATGCAGTGTTTCTGAATTTAGCCCAGACATACAGACAAACAGACAAAAAATCTAAAAGCTATATTTTTGGCTTCGATATCGATTAGATCACGCCCGAAGTATTCTTTAAAAAAAATATTCAATGTACAGTTTTGACGTGTTTACGATTTTATATTATGTATAAAATAGATGCATGCATATAGGACGGTAGAATATGGAGGACTATAATATTATATAAGAAAACATCTATGTACCAATTACCCATGTTTGCAAAGAAATAAATGATTTGATTTGATTTGTCAAATTTTTTGTTATAACATAAGGTAGTGTATGTACGGTCGAACAAGATATTTCGTTTACATTTTACAATGTAATTTGTGGGTTAAACTGTAAACCTAATAGCTTGTTCGACCATACCTGATGACACACTCAAATTTTGCCAGTTATATTTGGTTGAAATCGCTTGTAATCATCGGGGAGAACATTAAAGAATGATTGGGTATTTCCATCAAAAATTTCTCAGTAGTAACCATTGAGTCAGGGCCTCGATTCTGCTATTACAATAGTGTCAGAGTAGTCGATCATTGATTTCATAATGATCAAGTTCTGTCAAAATTTGACAAGTTTGTTAATTCTACTATCATAATGGCGCCATTATGACTTTTCACTGACACTCCATTGAAAGAAATGTCACAGAATGATAATCTCGTACATGAAATCTGGCATGAATAAATGTTCGCATTTAGTAGTAGATTTCGAAAACCATTTGTACTAAGGGTTTTATAATAATGACAATACGACAATGCCATTAAAACACAATTCTATTACGAGACCATTGTGAATTTAGCAGATTACGAACTGTAAGCAAAATGACAATGGGATGAGAATGGAACCGTGTTGGAGTGACGAATTTGTTAAAATAGCAGAATTAGGCCCCTGGATTTGTGCGGTTGATGGCAACAGACGAATAGGTGGAAGTGTAAACTGTGGTTTTTTCCTACTCCTCCGCTATACTTTCTTATTAATTTCGTTGCGGGATCCAAGACAGTAAAATTCATTCTCTGGGACTTCGTCGAGCTTCATTGTCTCGGCTCTTTTCTAGTGGTCGCCATTGTGGATTCTGGCTTTCAGGAGTAGCAGTGGTTCGGGAATAGTGTGGCGGGCTTGTCCCAATAAAAAAAAGACGAATAGGTAAAATGTGGGGTGGGTGTGTGTGATTAAGTACCTACACCTCTGTCAAACCTTTAATGAATGAAGCAGGCTTGAAGTTATGTTACGTTGTTCCTAATTGAAATTCTGTTTGTTAATATAATGCAATGCGATCTATGTGCATAGCCGTTATTGATATGTCAAACTAATTGGCTCTCACAATCGCGCTTGCCGGAGCATTGCTAATCGTGTCGGATCACGCATACAAATGTACGTTTGTAGTATATAATTATAAAGTGAATATAGGGGTAGACAGAAGAGCATCGATCTGCGATATTAAATTAGCTAGTGAATCCATGTAGTCGTGATTAATTAGTAAAGATCTCTAATTAGGCAAAAGTGTATCTAAAAGTAATCCCAAATTTTTCACGAAAAAAAAAGGGTGTCATGTCTGCAGTTGTGCCTTCGACCAACGAGGCAGCTAGGCCAATAAAATTAGCTTAACCCGGACATAATTCATAAACTGCAAGTTTTTTCTTTTTTTTCGGATATTGTGTTGAGTTTCAAATGTAAATGAATACCGTGTCGTTAAAAGTCCGGGGTGGTCATTTTTTTTATTAGAAATCGTACAATTTCATTGATTGACAAAGTTTAACGTAAAAGTAAAATACGTAACCAAAAACCTGGTTAGTATAATTTTCAGCTGTAGTCAAATGCTACCACCTGATATGAAAATTAAACAAAACCTAAATTCGTTTATGTGTTTTTTTTACCAGTATTCATTTTGTGCATATATATCGTTAAGCAAAAATAATAACTACGATGTTATGTTTGTGCTAAGCTTAATGGAGTATTTATAGATACATAACACAAAAATTAAACATTATTTTTTAACGATTAAAGAAAAAGTTATTTCTCAATAGTTAAAAATCGGAACTGTGGAATTTTTGTTTAATTATAATTTTTTGTGCTCTACAATCATGTTTTAATCAAAATTATACAGTTTAATGACACGTTTTTGACATTTTCAAAAATATTGAAAATACGCGCGAGCGACCGGAGTGAACGGGGCGGCGGGCGCAGGCGCGGGGCGGGGAGACACACCGCCCGCGCGCCGGCCGCGGCGCGCCGCTCGATACATCATAACTTCATTTCGTCGTTTGCGTGCGCGCGTGATTTCTATTGAAAAAAAGGAGTTCCCTAATTGCAAGATTTGCCAGTGCGCTTTAAACTTCGATCTAGTTAAAGTAGGTGAAAAGGGACAGAAAAATTTAATTGCTGCCAGTAAAAGGCGTAGGGACGATAATTATATTTTTAATTTTTGAAGAAAATTTAACATTACACAGTAAGTGCAGAGCGGTGTATACCAATGAACGTTCTATAATTAGTGCTGAGAAAAACCAACTAAACCAACAAAGGGCCTAGAAGGTCATTCTCCTTCTCGCACAATGTGGAAGTGAGAGAGAATGACTTTCTAAGCCAATTTTAATTATATTATTTATTTACACAAGTTATACGTGACACTAAGAGTGTTACGTATACGTCGGTTATTTTATTTGAGACATTGTTAATCGATTTGAAATTTAAATAAATGAGACTGGAAGGCTTGGAAGGACGCGCACATATGTTCGCGCATGCGTGGTGGTAGATCTTCACTCAACACGTCTTTTTTTTCATTTTGTCTTTAAAATCTCATGCAGCGAACGCATGCACTCCAATACTGCGCATCATTCAAATACTTCTATAAAAGTTTAACCGGAGACCGGATTCGTGGTTTGTATTTGTGTCGTCTTGTGTGCTTTCTAAGAGTGCTGGTTTCCCTACGACTTTCCTGCAAGAGAGTGATGGGTCATCGGGTTGGAGGAGGGTGGACCTTGGGCGTCGGATCCTAGATATCGCGGAGGGGACATAACTAGCTTCTGAAACGACTAACGGGTTAGGGTGTTTTTCGGCCCTATCGAAAAAACCCTTAGTGAGTCGCTTCATACACTGCTGGATGGTGGGGATCTTGAGGTCAACATGAAGTTGCTCATTCCTAACGTACCATGGGGCTCCCGTGGCCTTACGTAAAAATCGGTTTTGGAGGGTCTGCATCCTATGAAGGAGATGTGGTTTGGCGTGCGCGAACACGGGGCACGCGTACGTCATGATGGGCCGAATGCACGCGATGTAAATGCGCAATTTGCACTTGAGTGACAATTTGCTACGTGCATTCAGCAAGCAGTGGAGCCTACCGAGAGCGAAGGCGGCACGCGAACGTACCGTCTTGATGTGCTCACCGAATCTTAGCTGCCTATCGAGAATGACTCCTAAGTATCTGGCATGCTTCTCCCAGGGAATCGGCTTGCCGAACATGGTTATCGGACTAGGGGATGGGGGGAATCTTACGCGGGGGCTAGAGAAAAGTACCGCCTGACTCTTATCGGGGTTGACCTCGATTCTCCATTTCCGGAACCGATCGCCTAAGGCTTTGGCGGAGTTTTGGAGAATACGGCAGGGGTTGGATGGACTCCTACCAGAGTAGTAGATGGCCATGTCGTCGGCGAACAAGGCTAGCTGGGCTGCTCTACTCTTAGGGATATCGCTGGTGTAAAGCGATGAGGGGATGAGAGTGCACCATCAATACGGTATTGGAATGTGCGGTTCGACAAGAAGTTTCGTAGATAGTACGAGACGATCTGGCACACTGAGCTGGTATAGCTTGTATATCAGCCCGTTGTGCCAGACCTTGTCGAATGCCTTCGCGATATCGAAGAACAAGGCACCGGTCATCAGTCCCCGCTGGAAGCGGGCACCGATGTGCTCGACTATGCGTTGCACTTTTTGAACGCAGGAGTGTTGAGGTCTAAAACCAAACTGCTCTGTCGGAATTAAGCTCTTAGCTTCTGCGAAATCTTTGAGTCGCTTATAAATAAGTCTCTCATAGATTTTACCTAACACGTTGAGCAAACTACTGGGCCGGTAACTACTCGGCGAGGACTTGGGCTTACCCGGTTTGGGAATGCCTATTACTGGGGCCTGTTTCCACGCTTGTGGGAACACGTTATTGGCCATGGCGCTATTGAAGATAGCGGTCATTAGCACTATAAGGGCTGGGGAGAACAGTTTGAATACCCTATTGGTGATTCCATCTGAGCCAGGGGCTTTCCTATGTTTAAGGCCCTTGATTATATCCTCTACCTCTTCAGGGGTGACTGAGGGTAGGGGATTATCAGGGTCTTCTACGGGGGGTAGCGAGGTCCTGCGTTCGACTTCAGCATCCACCTCGGCGAGGTGGGCTGGGTCTACTGGCTGGGTACTGGGGGAGCATTGCTCTTCAAGACTGTCGGCTAGGGATTCGGCTTTGTCGACGTCGTCGAATGCGACGGTATTTCGGAGCGCATGAGGGGAGGCATGGAGGCAACTTTAGAGGAAGATTGCATTTTCCTCTGAAGTTCCCAGAATGCCTGGTGGGTCGGTTCGAGTTCGCTGAGCATCTTGTCCCATTGCTCGTCACGAAGTTTTTTGATGCTTCTGCTTACTTTGCGTTGTAAACGGAGCATAAAAACTTTGCTACTCGCACAGGGAAAAGAAGTATAAGCACGGACGGCCGCGTTCTTCTCGGTCAGCTGGCCCCTTATTCACAACCATTCGACTCGCTTCCGATTCGGAAAGTCGTATGTCTATCTCGGTCGTTTTCGTAATGCCAGAAGAAGACAGATACACGACTTTCCGAAACGGAAGCGAGTCGAATGGTTGTGAATAAGGGGCCAGGTCACGTACATCGTCCGGGAGTTTCTAGCGGTGGCCATCCGCTGGAACTTCCCTTGAACAAACGTTCAGGACTGACTGTACGTGCTCTGTGAACGAGTTGATCGCGGCCTCCGTGTCAGCTACAGTCGCGATATTGTCGGGGATTTTGTCCAAGTGAGGGGATTCGGTGGATTTCAGCAGTTCGCTTACTTTCTTCCAATCCGTGATCACTTTGGTGGGAGGGGGCTGAGAAGGGTCAGAGTGACCGTTTCTCGGGGTAAACTCTATTACGACGGGTCTGTGATCCGAATTGAGCTCGTCGATCGTCTCTATAGAATGTAATCGCAAGTTTACATTCTTTAGAAGCGCGACATCTAGTACGTCGGGTCTGTGATCCGGGTTATTGGGATAGTAGGTGGGACTCATCGGAGCGATGACATCGAAGTTGAGAGAACAGCAGAGATTATATAGGGCATTACCTCTGCTGTTTGATACATTACTATTCCACGCGGGGTGTTTAGCATTAAGATCTCCCGCCAGAAGGACGGAGTCACTTAGATCGAAAAGAACTTTGAGGTCATCGCTCATTTCGTTATTCGCGACCGGGGAGCCGGCTCCTGAGGGCGGGATGTAAGCCGATACGATCGTGAGGGTTTGGTGCCCTGTCATGCCCAGCCGGCAGACGGAGACTTCTAACTTGGAAAGAGAGGGGGGGTCTAAGGGGATGCAATACAAGCTAGATTTGTAGTAAATCAGAGTACCTCCTCTGTGACAGCGAGTTCTGTCGTTGCGATCTCATCACGTTGGCCATTTAGGCTCTCGGCGTTAACGGTCCCTATCCTAAGGGAAGTCGGTTTGAACCTACTGCGGAGAGACTTATCCATAATAGTTTAAGTAGGGGAGGTTCTTCATGGCTTTCTGGATGTCAGGGTATCTGAGGTAAACTTCTACAAGAAGATCCCAGTTACCATTACAGGCCATCGTTTCGTCACGCATTTGTAGAGCACGCGGGGATTGGAATAGGGCATAGGTGCTACCTAAAACAAATACGGGATCGGTGGGGTCAAAGTTCGGGGGCAACGGGCGGCTTGCCACTGAAGGTGGAGGAGTGGCCGTAAAATTAAAACACGCGAGGGGAACAGGGTGCGCCCTGGCTGGCGTGGGCGGGCACCTGGGGTCCCGGGGGTGAGGGCGGCCTGAGAGCGCTCTGCGGGGAGATGCGGGTATGGGGGGTGAGGGCATGGCAGGCAATGCCAGCAGTGGTGGGATGACCTGTGAAGCAGGTGTTTGGGTAGGCCTCAGAACCGGGAAATGCGCTTGGTGATTAAGCGCATTCCAGGGGCTGGGGCGTTGGGCTCGGAGTGAGGCAGGGGGGTCAGTAGTGAGAGATGGGCTCTCTCGGTGCTGCTTATTGTTGGCCCGTTTCGCCAGTTTGGGGGCCGACGATTTGGGGGCCTTAGGGCATCCGCGGTAGTTGGCGGGATGGCCGGACTCGCCGCATAAAACGCAGCTGGGGGTTCGGTGCACAGTGTGCGATCTTTGGGGCGAGGGCAGTCAGTGGTGCCGTGGTCACCCAGGTACTTGACGCAACGCGGCTTGCCGAAGCAATTCCTCTGTGCGTGGCCGTACAACTGGCAGCGATGGCACTGAGAAAGCTCGCCAAGTTTGGCGGGCTTCTCAATGCGGATGCCTGAGAGGTTGCAGACTTTGGATAGCTGGTGGATTGGGTGATGCCCATCCACGCGGTCGCAAATTACGAGCACCATGTGGTATGGTGCCGACCGCCAACCTTACGGTGCATGCGGTGCACTTCTCTGACGGGAATATTTTGCGCGATAAGGTCGTCTTTAATCTCCTGAGTGGAGATTTCTAGGGGGACATTTTTAACTACTGCTCGGACAGGGATGTCCTCTTGCAGTGCGTGGGTGTGATAGAGGATGCTCCTATCGCGGAGGAGCTTGGTGAGGGAGCGGTAATCGCTTGAAGTTGGGCATTGTACTTTAATGCCGACTTCTACCGCACGAGCGTTTGTATAATTGATTTTACGCTCGTTTAGCGATTTGGACAATTCTGATCATTTTCCCTTCTCATGGATGTAGATGGGAGGGGGACGGACCGTTTTGGGGGCATTCGCCGGGGTGGCGGATTGCGACGAGGAGGCAGCCGGGGTGGCTTAGGCCAAGGGGCTGTGCGGACGACTCTGTGTAGAGCCTACAGCCAAATTGGGGGAGCGTGAGCCCTGAGTTGCCGGCTTCTTGGCAGAGCTGCTGGCAGGGGCTTTGCCCTTCTTCCTCTTCCCCTTTCTGACGATTTGGTAATCGTCTTCGGAGGATGAGGTGGGCGACAATGTTTCGGAGCAATCCGAATCATTTGAGGCGGAGGTCGCCTCGTTATCAGAGATGTTTGTGTCCATCTCTTCGATCGGGGAAGGAGTTTCCTCGCTGGGAGGAGCCTCTATTGAGGCTTGGGACGCGGACGCGGGGTCAGCGGGGGAATTCAGCGCGTCGCTGAATTCCATAAGAGTCGAGGGTATTTCCTCGACAACGGTTTCCGCTTCCTTGAGTCGATTGCTCTCCTCGCGGAAGGGGGCGAGAATTTTCGCGTATTTCTCATTGTTGTCCTTGAGGAGGACTTCAATGAGTGCGTCGAAAAGGACGGCCCACTTATTGGGCTGCGCTGAGAATTAAGCTCTTGTCCTAAGAAATCCTAGTCCCGAGGAGGTACGTCGAAACGTGAACCCCTCGGGAAGACAGTTCCCCGAAAAACGAACCCACCCAGTGTTTTTCCTAGTGCTATGCTGTGCGAGAAGAAAAACACAAACAATCTCGCCAGCTACACTACTGTCTGATTGGCCAGAGGGGCCTGAAAAATAGCTAAAAGCCTATCACTTAACATCTAGCTCCCCGGGTAGGTGCGCCCGGGGATGTGTGGCCTCCCTGAACTTGTGCGAACAGGGAGGTGAGTACCTAAGGTGTGCCCTAAGCTTGTAATCCTGTCGCCAGTCTTATTGTGCGACAGGGCCCTAGTCCCGCAAGGGGCTCTAGTGCGAAGGGGTAGACACTCCCAACCGACACTAGGTGTGTAGCTGTGAACGAAGTCGAAGACTAGGTTTGACGAGGGAAGCCCCCAAGGCCAAGGTCCTAGCTCCCGATGCCAATGGAATGCCTCACCCTGAAGGGGTCCGGCGGGTTGGATTGGGTCACCACCCTCTTGACTTCGTTAGCACCGTTAGGTTTACCGTCAAGAACCACTATGCACTACGGGACGGCGGGCACGGGGCCTTCGATGCTCGGCGTAGCGGCGAAGCTGCGGCCACAGATTACCAGATAACTCACTCCATACAAAATTTTCAATACCTACCGCTATAATAGCCTACACTTTCAAGTCGATTGACGCTGCGAACGAAAATGTACCTAACCTTACAAACGTAAAGTGGGTTTTGCTTCGTAGATCGCGCAGCCGTCTGGATATTGTGAATTGCTAGGGCTGCCTCTGTCGACGAAGATGACGGGATTTTTAGTATAGACGTACAATATAAAATAAAACATGTTCTATAATGTATCAGAATTTACAATTGTTTTAAAAATAAGTATAACAACGAAATATGTATAAAAAAGAATTGTTAAAAAATCAGCGTAATTTTGATGTAATGATTAATATTTTTTCCCCTTCCTTAAATTCCTAATTGTTAAACTTTAACATAGAGAATATTCGAAATCGGTCAAATAGTTTTAATAAGTTCAAGTTTTCTTTGAGGAACGTGCGTACGTGCACGCCGCGGGGCTGTTGACAACCCAGTGCGCTATGGGCTACCGGTTGCCCGGCGCTCGGTAGGTGATTAGCGCGTGTAAGTACATGGAGTGTAGTATCTGTCATCTGTGCTGCGGCGAACAAGACGGGGGGCGCGGGGTGCGCGGAGAGTCGGCGACTCGGCGGTGAGGAGCGGAGCGTACCACGTGTGCACGCTGCGGCGTCCGGGCGTCGAATGTTTTTTGAAGACAATCTCATGATGTACTTCCTTTTTTATGCCTACGCTCGGTTTACACACACTAATAACGGTTCGAGCGGGAACTGTAGGTACGACGCGAGAGCCGCGAGCCCCGTTGAGCCCCGATTTCGTAAAAGTAAACGGTGTCTATGTGTGTGTTGCTCGAGCGCGCTTTGTATGAAATTTGACTTCTGTACCTATATATTTTGTGGCGTCCTCGGTGTCCGATCTAAAAACCTAAATAGGTACCTAACTACCTAGATCTTAATCAACAAAGGAAAAGTTACTTTTGATGTACTAGAAACGTATACAATACAAAACAATAAAAAAAACTAACGACGGCTCAATATAAAAATCAAGTAAACAAACAGCTGCTACAAACTGCTAGTAGTACATACCTATAGTTTTTTTAAGATATTAATTTGGTAAATAAGAGTGATTTTATTTTTCGTATGGAAAGCAGATCACAAAGGTAGGTTTTAGTTAGCACCTCTAAGACCCGAACATTGAATTTCGATTGTTTGTTGTTCACTTTCATTTACGAGTGGATTAATTGCTTTTGGAGGTAAGTAAATATTTTAGGTAAAAATACTTATCAGTACCTACGTGCAAATATAAAAGAAGACAATAAAATAACGAGATACGATCTTGTTCTTCTTCTATAATGAAATACTTCGTTGTTCGTATCTCAACCAAGTAGTGTAACAAGACGGTAATATTTACGTCATTTTAGGTAGGTATAGAAAATGCGAATCGCTCGGGAACGCACACACACGTGACGGCGTTGTGACAAGCCATCCGCGCGTCGCGTCTCGATACAAACCAATTACGGCTTCATGTCGTACGTAATAACGTCTATATTACAATGTGACTTAATAAATAATTCTATAAATAAATATCCGTGGACTATTATTGTTTAATTTGTTTTCCATAGTATTAGTAATAATTTTTAAGCTTAAATTAAAAACTTTTCAAATAGTTACGTATTTTGGTTCTCCCAAAAATACAAATATTTTTAATTAAAAAAATCCGTAAAAAGAATTTGTTTAATTTTATTAAATGGGTTAAAGAAAATAGCGTACTACCCTAAATAGATTGTTGGGCTGCAGTTATCTATAATGCCTAGTTAAGTAAACCGAAAAATATGAAATGTTGCGAACCCCCTTGATTAATGATAGTCACGGATGACTAATTTGTTTAATTTTGTGTTCTATAACTGGAGTTCAAGTAATATAACATAAAATAAGTATTCAGACAAAGTTATCTATTATGCTGTTGACAAGAAATCTTAATTTCTTTAAAATTTCGTTTTTCGTTTTTTTTTATTGACGCGCATCTCAAAAATGTTTAATTTTTATAAATTACATTATAAATTACACTGCTCTATGTTATAGAAAAAGAAAATTTCAGTTATAGAATTATGTCCGGGTTAAGCTAATTTTATTGGCCTAAGCCTACAGTTACACTAGGCGATACTAACTGATTTTAATGTTTCGTGCCCACAGTGCATAGTTATTGATATGTCAAACTAATTGGCTCTCACGATCGGTCAGGCCTAGCGATGCTAATCGTGTTGGATCACGCATTCAAATGTGCGTTTCACAGAACGTTTTCAAACAGGGTGTTTCAGTTTTGATACTAGGTTTTGTTTAAACATAAAATTGAATATGCTTGGGTTTGAATGAAAATGTGTAATTAACGTTTGAAGTGTAAGTAAGTTTCCTAGTCTAACCTAATAATGGGACGAGTTGCAGACTGAAAATATTATTTATTTTGTTTTTTACAACTCGTCCTAAATGGGCCGTGGGCATGTGGAACGAGTTGCTCAATTACTCATAATAATATAAAACTGGAAATATTTGTTTTTTTTTGTTTGTTTGTTTATTACGATTTAACTCTATAACGACTAAATCTTTAATTTTTTTTCACCATTAAAAAGTTACATCTATGCCGAGTAACACAGTAATTATATGCATATCTTGCAAATTAGCCGAACTATCACAATTTTGCAGACGAAGTCGCGGTTGCAGTGCTAGGTAACTATAAATATTCAAATAGCGCATGTAACGGTATCGTACAAAATAAAACATCAATTCATTTCAACAAAATGTTTTTTGGAACATTTTCAGTATCATAAAAGGAAAATGTGGGTATTTATATTTCCAGTGAAGTGCAAATCTCTGACTTTTTATCACGACTGGCTTGCAGAATACAGCAAATAATTTTAGCGCAAATTTATAATTTTGCTACTAAGCTGAACTAAGCAACGTAAGTACTTAGTACTAAAACCAAAACTACCCCTTGAGAGGTTTACGTTCAACCACAGCCGGTAATTTAGGCGCTTGTTGTGGCGTTAGATGAAACGCATAAATTAATAACAAGCAACAATGACCCTGAATGTCCCCCAAAGTCAACGGGGGTACTTCGAGACTTGGCCAAGGCTAGCTTTATTAAAGTAGGTTTCATAATCAGGGTGCCAATTCCGTAACTCAACGTTAAGCAACACGCCATTGACACTCTATCGACACACTATAGACATGATGTTGCCACTGTTGCAAACTTGGTATTCTGCAAAAACTTCAATGGCGTTTCAGTGGTGTCTCAGTAGTGTGTCGATAGTGTGGCAGTTTAATAGACACAACTGTCAAATACACTTAAAATATTACAGACTACCGTAACTTTTTGTCATCATTATGACATTGACAGATTATAGTGGAGCAGAATACCGATTATTACTATAGTCTTTCTATGGCGTATCAATGGCACTAAAGTCGTAAGTCAATGACCATAAAAAAAAATTGGTTCTAGGACATGCCCGGTTTCGTCTCGATGTTTTCCTTCACTGTTTTGAGCAGTGGTGATGAAATATGAGATTTGGGTTCGAACCCGCGACTTACTGTTCGTAAGTCGGGGCCACCACCTCTGGGCTACCACTGCTCTCCGAAGAATTATTTGAATGCTAAATGATACATTGGTCTAGTGGTCACACGCAACGTCTGCTAAGTAAGAGGTCCGATTCCCGAGTCGGAAAATATGTTATTGGGTTTTTTTCCATCAGCAACTTGTCAGTAGCTGCAACGGAGTTTAGTTTTATGTCCGGTTGATGACATAACCGGTTGGAACATAACTAGCGGAATATAGATGAAGGTGTACATGCTCCCTACTAGTGGCATTACTTTCATATATGCCTTAAAGATCGGCTTGCCCTTATAACCTACTACTCTTCATGACGTAAGGGTGTCTGAACAGTCAGGTTGCCTTATGGGCTTGCCTTATTGTAGGGCCCTAGGCACGCCACTGCTCCCTACGGGGATTATACGCGTCATTAATTAAACCAAAAAATATTTTTTAGATTTGCTACTTACTATGGAACATTTATTAATTATTCCTCTATTGTATGAAGATAAGGATTTGTATTTTTACTAACAGTTAGGATAAAAAAAAAACATCTTAAAAATCTTCTAAATTCAGCTCGAATGAATAGATAGGTCCTAGAACACAAAGGGCTAAGAAGGATCATGGATAGCTTTCAGTCAGTAAAAGTCCGACACTTCCTTCATTGATTGATGGAGGTCATTTGATGTTTTCCCATCTGGAAAAAAGGAGTATTCATTCCAATTTTTTTCCCATTCACTTAGCCATCCATCATTATCAGTCAAGTTTAACCCATATGCCGTAGGATGAGTATTTCCTCATTCCTCCATTTTCACCGCCAAGATTCTGTTACCGGTTTCTCATTCCATATTTTACTCCAACCTGTATCTTTCCTTAACGACCAACTGACACAGCGACCATTTTCACAGTGTCTAGGGTGATGGAATTTTAATGGAGAACGCCTCAAGCTATTTAGTCAAATGACATCGTTCGAAGTTTCTTACTAAACTCTTTGGAAATTACTCGTAGAATACATAATGTCTTATTGGCAAGCGTGACTCAAACTCAAACTCAAATCATTTATTTCAACTAGACCATTACGGCACTTTTGAATGTCAAAAAATTGAAAGAAAAATCAAAGCTACAGTCACAGACACAAGGCATAATAACTTGAGAAAGTACTGTAGTTGCCCATTCCCTAGCGTAGATCTCTATGGAGAAGAACGGGCAAGAAACTCCATGGACACTCTTTTCAATCAAAAATGTTGTTACAAAATCTTGGTTACATCTTTCATGTTGAGATTATACATATATGTGAGAACGATGTAGAAAGACGTGCACAATAAGAGCGTCCAGAGTAAAAAAATAAATCAACAATTTAAAATAAAGCAATTCAAATGATCCATGGCAGCTAAGAGATGACCAGTCCCGACTGACAGCGCCCATTCACGAACATGATGCATGGATCTGGACTGCTAAACGTAGGGTCCTGAGATCGACTGTCAGGTTGAGCGGTGTTTTTTGACTGGAGTCAGGATTAATGTCCGTGGTGTGTGTGTGAGTGTGTGACGAAATAGGAGGAGTGTCTATTGCCATTAATCAGCAACAGACTCACCCCATATTACATGGTGCCAGAATGTCCGTTCTACAATTCTACCTACACGATTGAAGTGTATAATACCAGTTTATTATAGTGCAGGGTAAAGACCTCTTCTCATGGAGAGAATGAGTAACTGAGCATTAATTACCACGCTTGCACGATGTGGATCTGCGATTTCCGATTTATAATGTTTGTAACAAGACCCCTAATAAAGCCGAAAGTCACTTGTTCTACCACCCATTACGATTCAATTTTTGTTCTGGGTGAAATTGGAGGTCAAACTTCTACCTTTTTCACAAGTTTTTACTGTTATAACTTTACGTTAAATACCCTTTTTTTTGGGATGGGAAATCATCAAATGACTTCTACCACTCTGGGCGGAGCGGGAGGGAGTGTCAGACTCTTACTAACTAAAACCCATCCATGTTCCTTCCTCGCCCTTTATGTTCCGGGGCCGCGGTATCTCTTTCGAACAGGCCCGCAACAACGTTAATTACCCTCCATGTAGTATTTAATGCATCCATCAACCAGCACAACGTTTTGAGTGCGTTGCTTTTGAGGTCTACCTTAAACCATGATTTTTTACCACAAGAAAAGTAATACCCCACCAAAATTTTTGCTTAAGGGTACATCAGTTGGAGTGTCTGTTTAATCCTTTTATTTTAAGCACAAGTTCTATAGCTTTACGCTTTATATACTGTGTTATGTTGTGTTAAATGTATTCGCAAGTTTGTAAAGCCTAGTTTTCTGTAACATTTAGAGTTCTGACGTCATTTGCACGCACTCTATGTAATTGTAGTGGTTCAATGTTGCTAGGAAATTATGTAAACCGATGAGTAAACATCCTTCGTGACGTCATCAAATAGTAGATTGTTCGATTGATTATTTTGTCATGTAGGTATGTAGTGTTAAAGTGGGAACGAGGTTAGAGAAATAGCAGTTTGCAGTTCAATCGATTTATGTAATGACGACTGTGTCTCTGTCAATTAAATTATTATAGCAATATAATAATTTTCAATTTTTCAGGTTTCTTTCTGCCATTTTAACCTCAATGTTTACTAACTTTTTAGGGTTCCGTAGCCAAATGGCAATAACGGAACCCTTCCTGTCCGTCCGTATGTCACAGCCACTTTTTTCCGAAACTATAAGAACTATGCTGTTGAAACTTGGTAAGTAGATGTATTCTGTGAACCACATTAATATTTTCACACAAAATTAGAAAAAAAAAACACTAAATTTTGGGGTCCCCATACTTAGAACTGAAACTCATTTTTTTTTTCATCGAACCCATACGTATGGGGTATACTATTTTTTATAATACTATTTTCTTAGTTAACCGCATCGGTCAAGTCATCGCTAGTGCTATTGCTGAGCAAGGTGGCATGTGCTTTCGATTTCCAAATTAGGCAAAGTTTAGTTAGAGGTGTTAATTACTTTGTTCTTTCAAGTGTGACTGGTCTCAAAAGGCAATTTTTACTCACTTTTTCAAAGCCTCCTAAATTCTCCCTTCTGCAATCTTCTTTAGAGGTGTGATTTACTTTGTTCCTTCAAGTGTGACTGATCTCAAAAGGCAATATTTACTCACTTTTTTAAAGCCGCCTAAATCCTCCTATCTTCACTCTTACGTAATTTTCTGATAGAATAATCTATAATTCTATGTTCTTCTGCTTTATAATATTATATATATAATATTATAAAGCAGAAGAGTTTGTTTGTTTGTTTGTTTGGTTGAACGCGCTTATCTCAGGAACAAACGGCTCGAATTGAAAAAATCTTTTTGCGTTGGATAGTTTATCGAGAAAGGCTATAGGCTATATAACATCTCGCTGCGACCAATAAAAGCGGAGCAGCAATAAGAAATGTTGCAAGCGGGAAATTCACACGAACGAAGTCGCGGGCAGAAGCTAGTAATTCATAAAGACGTTTATCAAAATGGGAATTAATTCAAATAGTCAGCCGCAGAACATGAATTGCGCATAGTTTGATGGGTATGCGGTTGGAAAACCATTTGACATACAACCGCAAATTCCTTTGAACTAAAACCACATTCAATTACCTATGAAATTCGACCGTACCATAAAGGTAGGATTTACGATTAGATACTGACTGTAAAACTTTTAGCTCTATATTTAGCTTTTTAGTACCTACCCTAAACATATAACATATTTTTAAAGTTCCGACAACTCGTACAAACTTATTAAAGTTCGCACCAGTGATTCGTGCTATTAGAACACTCAATGATATCTCTCGGCATTTGGATATTTTTTCTTGCTCTTTGGCGGAATTCCAGAGGGTGACACTTAGCATGTTGTCTGCTGTTTAGATTGTGCTTCTACCCAGACTCGTTAGTTGGGACTGCACAATTAATTAGGTATAATGACTACATTTGTTAGCTTAGGTTTTACCTGTTAAAACAAATGCATGTGTATATAATAAAATAAATAAATAAAATAAATAAATATTAGGTCTTTTCAGAGCGTCTAAATGGCGCACTCAGGATTCTTACTATAAATGAACAAACCGCTAATTTCATCGCTTAAAAGTTGTGCCAAATAATAATTGGACACTTACAGAAAGTTTAATTAGTGTGTTTAGTAATTTAAGATTAGTTTTAGTTTTATTATTTGACTAAACACAACATGAACATATTTCCTAAAATAATGTTGCCTGTTCCAAATCCTATTTAACTTTCTGCATTCAAGAATAAGATTGAGGATCAACTCCGTAATCTTGGTGCTTGCAACAGTACCGAAATATCAGGAAATCAATGTAAATACTAAAAAGTTAAAAATCCCGTGTAAAGAGTTTTAAATTAGTGTTAGTGAACATGTCAGTTTAAAAGCCTATATACGTCGACTGTTGGAACAAGAGTCTTCACATCCACACCACTTTTTTTTCAAAGTAGCTTGAGTCGACAATTTTCAAAATGTCAAATGTGATATAGATCATATAGAAAAGGTTAACGATTGACTATTTTTAGGTAACGTCTGGCAGTAAAAGGTGTAAAAGTCGAGTAAAACTTGACCTTAATTTTACGTTTGGTAATTGGACTGGTTGATGTAATTTTATTAACAGTTCGGTATTTATTTGCCAATGACCTTTAGGACTCTAGAGGACTAATAATTTTGACCGTTTTAGTATGAAAATTATTGCGTTATTTTTTAATTTATTTTATCTAATTAATTAAAATGTTGCACGCACCTATCAAGCTATATTAACCAGTATAAAATGATCCGTCATTGTACTGGAAGCTCATACAAAGCGAAGTCAGGTATACCTATTGGATAATTATTGATGTGTTGCCATGTGCTACATACCTTGATACTTTATTGAATTATTTCAAAGTGTATTTATAGATGCTAGTGTGGTAGTAATTTCCTTAGTGTATTTATAATAGAGTGAATTATGTGTAGTGTTGAAACTTCCTTAATTTCGTTTTGCATAATTTTTAATTTGTTAAATATTTTCTCATTATACTAATTGTTTTGTACGTACTACGTACGTAATCAATTAATATGTACTTATTTTTATCGAGTAAATTAATAATTTAAATAAACAAAGGTCTGCAATTCCTGAAGACGTAAGCAGAATTATTCTCAACTAGTTTTTGCTAGCGGATTGGCTTCTGTTATGCACGGAATATATTCACGTAACATTTGTAAATGTAGCCTATAACACTCGGGGAGAATGTAGCTTCCCCTTAGGGAAAAATTTCGGAATCGGATCAGCAGTTCCGAAGATTATTCCATCACATCCAAATATACTAACTTTTAAACCTTTTATAATATTAGTATAGATTTACAGGAGTCTGTGCAACCACGGTTCGCCTTTTTAACCGACTTCAAAGCTTAGGAAATACAGCATACAACAACAACAACACAATATATACAAGATATAACAACAACAACAACAACAACAACAACATATTTTTGCAATTCTTGCAATACTTGTTTTAGGCATTGCGCCGAACCCAAATCAATTGGGATAGGTGCAAAAAAATGGAGATGATGATTATGGTGTAGGTTCTTCCCCTATTACAAATTTACACTCACTCGATGTCTGTTGAATATAAAGTAGAAAAAACGAACTTTCTTGCAAAAACAGACAGTTTAACTAAAATGTGTTTTTACCAACTTAGGTTAGAAAGTAATTTTGCTTCTATTTTGAAACTAACCTAGTGACCTGTCGCCTTCGGTAAACAATGTGACATGTCTGAGTCTAGGCTGAACTGACGTTAGACTTTGCTATTATTTTCTAGCAAATGGAGCATTTACCTTGTCTGTATATTTTAAGGCGACTACAACGCTAAACGCGAGTTTTATTATGCCTGAAAGTATTTCATTCACAGCAATAATTCAAAACCAGAAAAATAAGTGATATTCTTTAGGGTGTATGCTAGTATGATAGTGTTTTGAAAACATAATAATTTTAATTTTCCTCAAAAAAGAAACTCACGAAGTTCTATTCTATTCTATTTTTGATGAATGGCAATTAAAGCCGATGTCGACTATTCTGCCAATGTCGAACTCACGAACTTATCTCTTTAAAAATCTTTTAACGAGTAAAAAACATCTAAAATATATATTTAATCATTGTTTTTTTGGAAAATCATTTTACAAGCAACATAATAGTATAATAGTGTTTTATTTTTTAGTCCAATACATAGATTTTGAACAATTTTACTGACGTGTAACACACACGAGACACCATTGAACTGCAAATATTTTATAAAATAACATTTTGCAGCTATATTTTATTTTACATTTAGTATTTCCAAAATTAAACAGTGTTTATTGACTTCACACAACTCACTGTATGAATCTCTATTTAAATATTAATGACCTAGAAAAAATCACATAATCAACTTTTTTGAAATTATACATTCAACTTTCATGGGGTACTGTTTAAAATGTTACAATAAAATCCCTCCCCACATTCTTCAACTGAATGAGACAAAGTTTAAATCTTGTATAAAACGCACACTATGCAGGCAAGCATATTATAAGTTGGGGGATTACATTGATGATAAAAATGCTTGGCTCAATGCTGGTCCTGCTAACCAGTTGATTCCCAGTTAAGTTATTGTGGAAGCTGCAGAAGATTGTAAAAAGATCCTTGCATTGTATAGATTCCATGTTTTAGTATTATATAATTTCATAGCGCATGTGTGAGTACTATGTACTGTAAAGCCACCATTTACATCTAGTTATTTTATTTTTTCTTTGACTTGAATATGCCTTGGCGGCTGAGAGAATGTCATGCTCACTCAAATGTCTCGGTGATGGTGGCGGGTGTGTCGGGTCAATTAGGTCCCTTCAATATGGTTGAGCTGAATGGTGCTGATACATGCGTCATGTTAGTGAACGGGCGCTGTCAGTTGAGACTGGTCATCTCTTAGCTGCCACGGTTAATTTTAATTACTTTAAATATATAAATATCGCTATAGATTTTGTAACAATATTTTGATTTAAAAGAGTGTCCATGGAATTTCTCGCCCTTTCTTCTCGATAGAGATCTATGCTAGGGAATGGGCAACTACAGTACTGTACTTTCTCAAGTTATTATGCCTTGTGTCAGTGACTGTAGCTTTGTTTTTTCTTTGTATTTTTGACATTCAAAAGTGCCGTAATGGTCTAATTGAAATAAATCCTTTGAATTTGAGTTTGAGTTTGACAAATTTAAAAATTACAATTACAATAATCAGTCTAGAAAATATGATAAACATTCATTGGTTGACTTCAAAATTAGACAGTTTCAAAATCACAGTTTTTTTTGACAATTATAACATAATGAAGGTAAATTGGCTTCAAACAATCACAGCAACGGACAAATGGACTTATAGACCAGTTTTCTGCCACTTGGTGGAACAGACCGAACTGCTGGTGGTGGAGGGGGGAAATACTTAACTGAAACCCTAGTGAGTCATGCGCAGTTTCCATGGCAATCTTTCATTGTATGTCTTGTGACTAGTCTGAAGATTTTTGCCATTCAACCACTGTGGCAGTATGGTGGCAGTCTTGTAACGCTTCTACTTTTAGCTCTGGACCTTGTTTACATGAAATTACATCTTCTTCAAGGTGTTGGATTTCTGGCTCGAAAGTTGGATCTTCATCTTCACCATCAGAATCACTAAACGCATGTTGTGTGTTGTGTGTCTTAAGCATAAGATGCCGTGACACTGCATAATTATATTCGTAACGACGACACGAATCAAACTGTACAAAATTAGTATACCTGTGTAAAAAGTAATATATTATAACGTTTATGTCTTGGAATCGGCGTTTCATAATATATTAAGGAAACAAAAGATAGCCTGAAATAAATAAATTGATTGATTGATTGATTACAGCTGTGATATTACCTATGTTATAATAAAAAACAAAAAACAGATTTATATGCTAAATAACTTAACTGTAATTTGTCGCTTGTTAAACAAGCCATTAATCCATGAAACAATGCAAATCAGGAGAAACCTTTCACCTCTTTTAACGTTACTGCTATCAAACTTGAAACAAGTCTCGTTAGGAAAGATTTATTACATAGAATGTGATGACTCATCGTGGTTAAGTTTGTTGTTCCGGTCAAAGCCTCACCTGCTTTTATCATGACGGCTTTATCTTTTCGTTAAAGTGTAACTTTCTTTTTACACTTTTCTGTTTGTTTGGGCCAAACTTCGAAACGGCTGGATTGATTTTGAAGGGATTTGTATTGTCAGATAGCTTCTTCTAACAGATGTTATTAGGAGTAACGTAACTTTTGTTTGAGAAAAAGAAAATATGAGATAAATGATGATATGGGTTAAATACAAAAAAAAAAACAAAATTTCTCCGACTGAACTTGCGAAGTAATATTTTTAGGAAAATTTAAGAATGAAGGTCGCGGGCCTGTGCCTAAAATAATAACGCAATGTTGGTTTCGCGTGAATCCCTTGACTTACTGAATAAGGGACTTTTCAATTCCACCGACGTTTACGTATCTGAAAAAACGTGTCATGCATAGGTACAGTCACGTCTTATAATAAGTAAACACTTAAGAATTATTTAAATTGTGTTTCTCCTAATGTACTGATTTAAATTTAATTTTATTACGTACTTACATAGTATTCTGGAACTCAAATTTTATGAAAAATATCCAATCTCCTAGTTACAATCGTTATTTCTTGCGAAAATAGCTATAATATTAAGGAAAGTGTTTATAGACGTGACCACGTATTTCTACTAAGACAGCATCCTTCCAATTTATTTGGGTTTGAAGTAGCATATCTCTTTCTTCCATACTGATCTATTACTCTGGTCCTGCTACTCGTATAAATAAATAAAATAAAATAAGTTTAGTGACACAAACACCTTAGGTAGTATACAATACAGTTAAAATCCACATAGGGTTGCAATTTTCAAGCGAAGAGTGAAATACCTATCCATTTCGTCATAATTGCATGAGTATTTATTATTAGTTTTTTTTTTATTGTTTTAAAGTATTTTTTTTAGTATGTATGTATGTATTCTAATTTTGTATATATTTAAGATATTTAATCTGTTTTATGTATTCCATTTTCTCTCCTTCTTTTACACACTATGTCTACATCTCTTTATTTAGTATCTCCTTTCGCAGGTATGCTGGAAGAGATTTCATTAGAAATAAGCATAACCTTTGTACTATTTTCTGTTCCTTTTTTATTTTCTGTAATAAGTGTGTACATAAATTGTTAAATGAATAAATAAAATAAATATAGGTAATTTACATTTAATCTTAGGAAATGGCTGTACAAATAGTTAAAATCCCTGCCTCCTAAACTAGGGGGACCCTGTGACCTAGGAGTCAGTGTTCTACTGTAGCTTCGTGTACAAAATAAACCTTTATTTGTGTGTTAACCTATGTTATTTCTATGCTATGTTTTAATTAATTAATATTTTTGAAGTTAACCACCCAATTACAATTCCACAAAACTCAGTAAACGAAAAGACCATTCAAATTAATTCAAATTCAAAACAATCAAACGTTAGATCTAAAGCGTAGTTCACACGCGCGAATAGACAGCGCAACCGAACTAATTAGCGCAAAGTCGCTTTAAGCCGAGAATTATCACTCAACCAATCAGCAACAAGTTGAAACCAGTTTGATTGTAAGGATTAGAGAAGTGATTCGAACGTTAAATTAATTAGCTAATTCCGTTTGAACAAGACCGCGGGTGGCATTTTGTAATTGCAATGATTTTCCATGGTATCATTAGATTTTAGCGTAATTAATTATTTGTGGTGGATTATTATAATTAATTTGAATTGAGTACTCAATCAGTAGTTGCCGAAAGCCACATAAGTACCTGCCTAACACTATTCAAAATGATTAAGTTCATGTAACCCAACCGCTGGAGATGAAACGTCTTGCATAGCTAATCTACCTAAGCAAAATGTGTCTTCCCGACGTTTTCAAAATTTATCGAGTATTTTAACAGATTGGCACTTATGTAAATAGACTGTTACCTATTGTTAACTTACCATATGATGAGCATTCCAGTTGTGTTTACCTTAGTTATATTTGACGACTCGAATGGCGTAGTGGTAGTGAGGCTGCCTTACGTTCTTAGGGTCTTGGGTTCGAATCCCGGTAAGAGCTAATGTTTGTGTGATGAGCATGGACATTTGTTTCCGAGTCATGGATGTTTATATGTATAATAAGTATGTATTTACAAACAAAAAAGGTATATATGTAGTATATCAACTATCTAGTGTCCACGACACAAGCCTTGCTTAGTGTGGCAGTAGATGGCACTGTATGTTAATGTTTAGCGATATTTATTTAATATTGCAAAATCAGCTTATAATGCTAACTATTTGTGATAGTTACAGAGAGTAAAGAAGGGTCTTTGTAATTGACACACTGGCTTGTTATTAACCACGCAAACCCAGTGTAAGATTATGGTTTTAAGTGTGGTTTTTCATTGGCTAGTTTTTTAATAGATTTTTCTTTGTGTTGTTGCAGAAGCGGCATGGCATGAGCGGTGCGGTGGGCGCGACATGCGGCGCGCGCCGCCCGCGCAACCCGCCGCCGTCGCACTCGCGCTCTCGTTGCTTTTGCGCTTAGTGAACGCTGGTCAGTACCCAGCTTTATATTTTTATTTGCTTTAGTGTATAAGTTAATTTCAGTTTTAAACTCTATTGTTTGTGCACATAAGTCCTGCAAATCTCTCAACACAAGTATGGTTTGCTATAAGAAAGCCCAATTCTGGGTTAAGCTCGCCGTTGTACATAAGCTATATATTCTAATTTTGTGTATATTATTCTTTATTATTTCTGTGTGCAATAAAGAAGAAAAATAAGAACAAGAATACGAATTACAGCTAAACATAATGTTATGTTGTATGTTGTGTTATGTTGTGTGTTGTGTGTTGTATGTTGTGTTGTGTTGTTGTTGTTGTTGTATGTTGTTGTATGTTGTTTTGTTTAAACATAATGTTATGTTTAGCTGTGATTGGTGTTGGGTAAGTAATGCCTGGCCATGTGTAAGCTGAAAGTGATGTAAAGGTCACTTTGTACCCTAAATAGTGACGAATTTTAGTTTTATTTTGAGGTGAAAACTTCTTTGGGCGCGTTGAGCACTTTTTGAGTGAACAAAAATCATAGAACTCGCGTTACCGTCACGCACGTTTGTTTTTCTCTTTATTCACCAGCATGTTTTTTTTTCTTTCAAGTAACGAAAACCTCTGTATCACACGGTACATTTTTCTAAAAAAATCTGTCAAGGCATACGGGGTGCTCTCAAACCTGCCCTAATCAACTCATAAACAATCAATCTGCATGACTATCTCATAATTAATATCGCTTTAAAGTCCCTTCCAGGGAGGTGGTACCCTTGGCCTCAGCTTGACCTACTAAATTGTCATACTGAACTTGAGTCGACCTGTTAATATATTAATAGATCTCATGGGAGTCATCCCTACTGTGGTCTTCTATTTGTGTAACTTTACTATTCTATTTTTAGTTAGAACGCAGCACGGTTTAAATAAAACTGTATTTTTTTGTTACCACGAAAACGTCATTTTTTTGGTATTACGTCAAATTATTGGAGGTTAAAACTTTCAATAAGCCGGGCCAGATCCAAACAAAAAGAAAATATCGGTTAAACTGATGTAAAATGCTTTATTCTAAAAAAAACTATTTATTCAAATGTATTAATGACAATGAGAGCAGCGGTGGCCCAGTGGTATAATTACTATTTTTGTTAACATTTTTTTTTGGGATACGGGGTTTTATTTCGAGAGCACGATGCCGAATGAAAGTTAAAAAAAAGTAACAGATATACTATTCTGTTATTTTTTTAACTTCAAGAGGGAATCGTCTTAGTGCATTGGTAACCAAATAAATCCGTCAAAAATTAACTATTCCCCAATGTTCTAGGCTCAATGGGCCCCGGAGTACCAGAGAACATTACCGTGACGTTCCTGAACCCCACCACGGTGAGGGTCTCATGGTCCACCACGGCGGACCTGGTGGAGAAGTATGACGTCACGTACAAGCCTTCCGACGCGAGGTAAGATCTGGCATTGTATGCGACTGAGGGTTTCGCAGACGTAGTATGTACGTACACTAGAAAAAGATGTTGTAAAATGTGTTCTTTATAGAGTTTTTATGTAATGCATGATGTTAACGAATTGTGTAAATAGAGGTGTGCACACATCGTGTTATCGTTTATCGGGAATGTATCTGTTACCGTCAAATTGTAAAACCCGTTAGATTGTAATTTATCTAGCGAGATTGTAAAATCTCGATAGATTGACCACCGAACATACTGCATACAATTTAACGCACGAGTTTTTGGTAGATTTTAATATTTCGAAGTGTAACTGTAAAATTGTGAAATGAAAAAAAAAAAAGAATGAATGAATGAATTGTGTTTATGATTGTGATTGTGAATTGTGATTGTTGTTGTGTTTGTGTGTGTGTTGTGTTGTGTTGTAGCTCCTAAGTACTCGCTACTAACCCATATGGACTTTTGTTCGAAATAAAGTATTTGATTGATTGATTGTTAGATAGATTACAATCTAATGGGTTTTACAATTTTACGGTGACATCTACTTGGTTTTAGACGTATTATCATTGAATGCTTGGAGTATGGATTCAAATTCTGAATTCTTGGTGTCACGATGTAAAAGACACCAAGTATAACACCAAGCCTATAGATATCTTGTGTTATACTTGGTGCTCTCACATCTACGTACTACGGCGCTCACTGACGGTGGACCGTACAATTATCAACCTTATTACTCAGTGCCTACGGGTGAAAAGTAGTCGACCATCAGTGATCTCGGTAGTCAATTCAGTGTAGCTTCTGTGAACAAATCCCATTACATACAACGGTTTTCTTAGAAAAAAACACTACAATTGGCTTTAATTATAACTTAGGTCTGCGAAACTCCTCAACTTGTGTGTTCTCTGTTGTATTCTTTCTTATCTATCTGTCTATCTGTTTATCTTTCTTTTGTTTTAGACCTAAACAATTTAGTACGTGTATAGAATTAACCTTAGAGTATACTATTCGTTAACGTAAAAAAAAAGGTTACCTACTTACCTCTTTGCTATGGGCTATGCGCGTCGTACAGACAAGAGCTGTGGAGGAAACCAATAAAAGAAGTTGCCTAAAGCTCACGGCGACTCATCAAAGTATACATATCTTGTATAATCTAACCTCACTTTCTATAAGCGTCTTGGCATAGCGCGTTGGTCGTCTTGCGTTTGTGCGACCGCGACGCAACTTGCGGTGCGACGCGGACTGTACTGTGGTGTACGGGACGTACTACACTACTAAATAATAATCCTTTTAGGATATTACATCTAATCTTATTTTTTATAAAATTCTCGTGTCACAATTTTCTTTCCCATACTCCTCCGAAACGGCTTGACCGACCCTCATAAAATTTTGTGAGCATATTGAGTAGGTCTGAGAATCGGCTAACATCTATTTTTCATTCCCCTAAATGTTAAGGATAGTCCACCCCTAATTTTTTTAATTTTATTTTTAGACAAAATTTTTAGTTTTTATTTTTTTTATGATACAACTTACAAAAATACATACAATCCTTAATTTTTACCCTTCTACAATCAACCCTTATTTTTTAATAGCCATTTTTTTCCGTTCGTTTTTCTCTCTTATGTGACGCAGACGAAGTTGCGTGGGTCAGCTAGTATATTTTATAACTTTCAATATTCAATACATTATTTTCGTAAGCTATGTCAAGTGTGTGTGTGATGATGATTTCAAGTCTGGCTATCCGACAATAAATCATTCCCATCGTATTTTCTTTTTTCCGTATTCTAATTTCAAACTTTAAATTTACCAAGCTGCCAGCGTTAATTAGTGGCCAGGATGATGTATCACCATTGAACCTCTACAGTACTCACTCGTAAACAATACAAAAGACGTGCGAAAACATCATTCTTTTGACACCAAATCGCGCCGTTTGTTGCATCGCTCGAAGCAGTAAACGGGCCTTACATTATGTACATACATACTTACGTACATACTTAAGACTATACTTGCGTGAACATAATATAGTTAGCAGTACGTGGTTCCTTGTTAACGTTTCCAGTGCAAACATCCACTTCACTCGATGTTAAACATTTACACCCGTTTGGAAAATCAGGCTACAGTTTCAGCCCTCTACTAAATTAGAAATCAGTTGGTTTAGTTAAGCAAACGAGGAAAGGCGTGTTCGAAAAACTTAAAGGTTTCTAAATTATCTATAACTGGAACTAGTTTCTAGTGTCTTTAACCAATGATTGAATTGGTGTAGATTCGTCCTAAAACGTCAAAAGATCGCCGCGTTTAAATTTCCTATTTAAATATTGCAGCGTTCACTCATACTAAAAATCGTACATATTGGTACATTTTTTACGACTTTGACATTCCACAACTCTGGGTTCTCCTATGGGTCCAATTGACGGTAATCTAGATGATTATAATCAGTGATAATTATACAATTGATTTTTTTTCGGTTTAAAATCAAGATAATTGCGCAATGCCTCCTTTATACTAATAATAGCAGCCGCTCGGGTCAATCTTTAGGTTAAGCCGTGCTTGCCTAGGTTGGTCTGTGGATAGGCGACCACCCTTACATACCGAGTTTCCTCCAAGCCTCGGAAAGTACGTTAAGCTGTTGGTCCAGGCTGTCTTTTGTAGATCTTTGACAGTCGTTACAGGTATCTAGTCATTGGTCCAAAAAGTATGACAACCGGTCTTATCAAGGGGTATTTATTTAACAATTTACGTACACACTACATACCTACAGAAAAGAAGAAAGGAATAGAAAATAGGTTCAAAGGTGATGCTTATTTCTAAAGAAATCTCTTCCAGCATACCTGCGAAACGAGAGTATATAAAAAGAGATGTAGACACAGTGTCATGTTACCCAGTACTAAGTGGGTTGTGGAGGTCAGATAAGCAGTCACTTCACGTAAAATACTGGTATTCAACTGCAAACGGTTAGACTAGAAGCCAACCCCTACATAGTTGGGAAAAGGCTAGGCAGATGAAGATGCCTCCAAGTAGTATACCGATCAAAGGCCTACTTAGCAATGTGTAAAGCTTTAATTTATTAATATAGTTCTGATTTCCATGAAACATTATTTGTTGTTGTAAATTCAATACTTGATGTTGCAAACTTCAGTCTGAAATCCTGCAGTCTAAATCAACTTTTTGCTCAAAATTCAACTGAAACATAATTAAACTCCTAGGTTTCTGTGGATTGTAGAACAAAAGCAATCCAATTTCGGTGTTAGATTTCGTCAAAGGTTTTTTAAGCATCTCAAAGTTTCACAGAAAAATTAAATTTGTGATACGATACAGGATCAAAAGAATCTGAGAGTTAAACGTATGCTTATTTTAATTGAAGACAGAATAATATCTTTATGAGTATAGATGTCGTGAGAAAAGATTTGAGTATAAATGTCTTCCTGTACTCAAATACCCGGACGGGTAAGATCTAAGTAACGATGGATGGACTGTATTAAGAATGATATGGTAAGAAAAAAGTGCCTGATGAGATGACCAAAAATAGAGAAGTATAGAAGAAGAAGACATGCTGCGCCTATCCCAAATGAATTGGGATAAGGGCAAGAGAATAATGAGAGACGAGCAATAATAAATAATAATAAAAATAATTAAATGTTTATTGAAACCCTTATTACAATTGGTCAATAGTAACTTAAAATAGAAGTTTGGAGAATGGTTTTCCAATTTTGTTGGAGACCGTTGCAAGGGCTTATATTAGGCAAATCAAGTATAAGTATCCCTGACTCAGAAACTAAGCATAGTCTGTATCTTCAGAGCCAGTGGTTCCTTCTTGGGGTACTTTCAGCCGTTACAAATTAAGTTAAACAGTTAGGTAAACAAAAACGGAATAAAAAATACTGAAAAAATTGAAAATTGTAAAGATGTATTAATAATAAATGTAAAAGGGTTATCTACTAGGTACCGAGGCGTATTTATATCAAAAAGTGTATGAAAAAAGATGTTGCCAATGCAATGAAATTTGCCACCACATAACTTTTGCTTTGCTCATTGCTTTTCTCTTAAAGTATTGATCAAGGTTTCACGTTAACATGCACGGTCGAACAAGCTATTTGGTTTACAATGCAATTTGTGGGTTAAACTGTATACCAATTAGCTTGTTCAACCGTACATATTATTTTATTTTCGAAGCCATTTGTAGTGTAACGAAAGTCTTACCTTAAAGTAAAGTAGAATAACTTATTTTACGAAAAATCGGGTGTTTGGTCTGAACGGACCAAATCGAATGGTCCGCGCCCCATTCAGACGTTGACAAAAAATGTTTACGTCCAAACGGACCGGTATCA
Source organism: Xestia c-nigrum (assembly GCA_916618015.1). Classification (NCBI taxonomy): domain Eukaryota; kingdom Metazoa; phylum Arthropoda; class Insecta; order Lepidoptera; family Noctuidae; genus Xestia; species Xestia c-nigrum. Next base: position 8,740,427 of record OU745258.1, on the reverse strand, counting down.
AACAAAAACAAATGAAATAACTTCATCAAGTACATTCGGCTGCAAAAGTTTAAAAAAAATGAAATAATATGTTTTTAAATTTTGCCAAGTCACGACAGATTATTTGTTTATGAAAACGGTAATAGGTGTCCATGTCATGAAATGTCAATCGATGGTAACATTTTCATTGATCTGGGTAGCTTTCCCGCTGAAGGACGTGGTTGACTTCAAAATGTACTTACTTAGGTCTATGTTCACCAAAAACATGACGGACGATTATCAAAAAACAGCTGTTTAAAACACATTTTTGTATGGGAACATGTCACATTGACAGCTGTTTTTAGATAATCAGACTGGTATCTTCTTGGTGAACACGGACCTTATGCGACTAAATAATGATTATAATAATTACGAATCTTGATAAATGCAAAAACTCTATCCTGCTCAAACAACATACACACACATGCATATTGCATATTGCTCTCAAAACGGATGGCCAATAGGGCTGACTTTTTCTGGAGTGCGACTTTAAACCGGAAGACGTTGCATCGGTAGACCTCCCACTAGCTGTACCGATAACTTGGTGAGGTTTCCCGTCGTTCGCTGGAGATGTGCGGGAACGGTCAATGTGGCGACACTTGGGGACAGCAGTGGACGTATTTCGTCTGAAATGATGATGATGATGATAACCTGCTAAATTTAAGAAGGTTTTGAGACAAGCTTTGACTACTTTATTCATTTACTGTGTTATGCTAATAGGTCCAAGGCCGTCGACACCTATCTAACAAAGGGCGTAAGGGCAACTGAATAAAATCGATCAACGTGTCTACAACATGTACTAACACATTATTTATAATTGACACACATCCTTAGCACACACCACTTATTATAATCGTTAGCGTGAAAGAATAAACTATGAATAAAATATGATAAAAAAAAAACAAAAGGAAGAAAAAAACATAGCATTTGATTATGCCTATGAGGTAGGTAGAGGTGTACCTATTATAGCATGCTTATACAGAGTGTAAACAAAGTCATCACGAAACCGTCAACCAAGCATTCTGTACACCAAACTAAGTAACTTTACGTAAAAAAAACTGTTGGAAAACAACGTTTTTTTGGGATGAAACATCATTTATGTGCTAGAACTCAATAAAACGCACTCAAAACAAGTGCCTTTTGGCTTCGTTAAGAGGCTTTTTTAAATATTTATTTTGCCTGTTCGTTTAAGAGGCTTGCGGAGCATGCGAATTTCATACACTACACTGTACACTGATTTAAACAAGAGTTATGAGAAAAATAAATGTACCATACAAATTTTAAATTCCTCATATCTCGTCTTTATATCATTGCCCTTTCAATATATTTATTTGGGAACATAGATATTCTATAATACAATCGAAATATTATATGTACACACTGCCTTAAGAAAATGTTTGATTTTCATATTATTTTGGTAAATTTCGGCCCCTTAAGTTGTTAAATTCCTGTTGCCATCAATCTACTGCGTATCCAACGAAACCATCAGCTAAGGAAATCCTGAGGGAAAAACCCAAGAACACATTAAGTATAAGACTTGGCAATCGAAGTCAGGACTGTGGTGATCAATGGATAACCAAGCAAGACATTTGGTTTACTGATAAAAATGTTCTTGACAATTTTTGTCTAAAGCTAGATTAAGAATTGGGTTGTTGTAATGTATCAAATTCACAAAAAAAACTTAATTTTCATTACATTTTAAAGTGAATTGACATAACAGGTGAAAATGGGACCTTCTTGGGCACAACATACGTAGAAGAGAAGGCGTATAAAAAATGTAAAAATTGTTTAAACATTTAAAAAGAAATTGTGTTCCTCAAATAACAATTCAAATTAATCACTAGGACGATAAAATAAAAGTAAGGAAAAAAATCTGAACGTAAATATATTCTAAAATCCAATTTCTAGTATCTCAGACACGTGTAATATAATTTTCAAACCCATAGCAATAATAATGTCAGCATAAATACTTTTTAGATAAAAATGTCATTAAATTTTTACAGCGTTTAAGTTCTCTCTTACAAAAGAAAGAAAGTCAAAGGTAAAAATAAATTCGGTAAGCGGAAACTACGTGTCACAGATAACATGGCTGAACCTTTTTTTCTTAAATATTCTTGAGTTTGAAAAGCGAATACTTTTGTAGATAAAAGCGGTTAGCAGTAAGCACTTGTGCGAAAACCTTTGTTTTCTTTGGGATTGTGAAAAATATATCTACAAGAATTTATTTGGCGACGAAGAGATATAAAACAACCGCCTCTAGGGATGAAGAATTTTGGACTCTTCATAAAGAATTACATATGAAATGGAGATTTGTTTGCTTGTGTATTGTACCGCGAGCTTTCATTTGGTTTTCTTTGGTTTGTGATCATTTGTACATATTTTTTGTGTTTGGATTCACTTCATAAATTATTGTTTTTATCGCAAATGAATGTTTGTCGCGTAACAAACGTTAGCGCGTAATAAAAGCTTGCCTTGCAAACCGTAAGTGTAATGTAAACGTAGGTTTTAAACATCAAATATTAATGTTATATTCGATATTTTGCTTTGATATATTTTCAGAAGTTGGTTTTGATTCTAAATAAATAAATGGCGACCTCTAGATAATAATTTCAAATGAAATAGTTTACTGATTCTTCTAATTCAATCAACTTTTGAACGTCAAAAACTATTACCAATAACGCACACAACAAAAGCTTTTAAAATAATGAGCTAGACATAACACAACATGTCTTAGCTTTCATTTTCTCAATCGATCACACAAAACTCATTTAAATTGACATTAGAACATCGGTTTTTAACACAAACAAATTTGCATCAGAATAATATTCGTGTACATTTGAAAAATTGGCATGTCATTGAAAAATGCTCTCCGTGGCGGGTTATAAATATGGATTGCAGAGCAGTTTAGGGTAGACGCATATCGAACGAAAGATACTTATGGTGATCGTCAGTTGCGTCTTCATCATCACCATACCCCTGCTCTTATCTCAATAGGATGGCTGACTAAAAAAACAAATAATTCCATCAGATATATAAGACAAATAAGTCTATTAGATAGATTTCCAAAAAAAATTGGACACGTTTTTTGCACATTAACAAAAAATGAAGATGATATCACATGTTGTGTGTTCATGTTTTGTGGTAGAACTCAATGTAACGCACTTATAACATTGTGCTGATGGATGGATTGAATAGTACGGGGGTTGTGGAGGTGTTAAAAGTGAAATCTTACAAAAAAAACTTGTATTTGAAAAAAAACGTGTGAAAAAGTTGCAACTTTGACCCCCCATATCTCCGTAACTAGAAGGTTTCCAGGTAGAACAAAAAATCGCAATGATGGGGTAGCGTAAGTGCCTTTCGGCTTCGTGAAGAGGTGTTTTACACCCTTTATTTGTATGTTTTGGAGCAAACACGTTCCGTCAGATCTGCACCCACCCTTATGTTATTTATATCATGAATTTAGTAGACGAGAGTTGTCATAAGTCATGGTTGTGCTAAGTTTATTTTAGACGCCATCTCTGCCGGAATTGCAGAAGAAAATGTTATGGAATGTCCTCAATTGCTTATAAGAACAAAGGGCTTTTAATTTATCTTCTGGTGATGTATTCGGTAAGAACATTGTATTCTGTTGTTGTTTTTTCATGGTCTTTATTCTTTAAAGTTCTGCGGCATCTTTCTATTCTTCTATTACTTACTAAATACGTAATTTGATGCTTACTTCGACCATATTATAAGTGGCAAAAATGACCTATTGCAGTGAATCGCAGAAAATATTCATCAGTTCAGTCATTAAAAAGTGGAAAAACCTGGTGAAAATAATCTATTTGTAAGCCTTATGGAGATTCGTACAAAACACATTGATAGGACCACACATTAAGGGCTTCGGTAAAAAGAAATAAAAATGATTCTATACAAATTATATGAAGTAGGAATGAATATGTATGTAATAATTTTCATCCATATATGCATGTAAGCAGTTTCATCTACACTAATATTATAAAGAGGAAAACTTTGTTTGGTTGTAATGAATAGGCTTAAAAACTACTGGACCGTTTTTAAAAATTCTTTCACCATTCGAAAGCTATATTATCCACGAGTAACATAGGATATATTTTATCCCCGTACTCCCACGGGAACGGGAATTACGCGGGTGAAACCGCGTGGCGAGCGCTAGTCATGTAATATTTATTTGTGTCAATTTAATTAGTAAGGTAATTCATATTGCTGTCATGTTTAACCAGGCACATACCTGTTGCTGTTGTCCAAATTAATGACAGAGGTAATCATGAAAATGCAAATTTATATGAAATGGAGTACAACACTGGCCAAATAGAAACAAATGATAATGTTTACATAAAAATAAAAAGTTTAACAAAACACGCTCATGTAAAATTTTTGTTTGTTTTGTTTAACAATAAGTATTATGAGTGGTTAAAAATATTTTTAGTTCACTCTATTTAGAATATCTAAACACAAAATGTAATGAATGAAGGAATTTTAGGAGATAATATAGTAATAAATTAAATATCTATACTAATATTATAAAGCAGAAGAGTTTGTTTGGTTGAACCCGCTAATCTCAGGAACTACTGGTTCGAATTGAAAAACTAAAAACAAGGTTCCTCTTAAAGAAAACAAAACCTAATCCACTTCAATTTTCAATAAAAAATAATATTCATCATCACCATCTTTTCAGCCGGAAGATGTCCACAGCTGGACTTAGGCCCATAGATCGCTAGAAACGACCGAATTTGAGTTGCTCTCGTAATATTGTCAGATCATTTTCCTAACTTTCTTTTCGACTGTACATCTGCATAAAATTTAATTCAATAACAAAGTAGTTGTGGTCACAATAGGTAACAGATTTGCTGAATACATGAATACTAAGTGGTGCAGAAACAAAGTTTAAAAGTAAAATGTGTATTCGTTTGGTCGACTGTCCATATTCATTAAAATTTGCTATTCCTGTGTTTGCGGAAATAAAAGCTGGAATCAGAATGCCAATCAATTACAATTAATAGGAATGAGAAGTTAAAATTATCATCTATAGATGTTTTTTTAAATTCGTAGTATATTGCTGCTTACCTTGGCGGTTTCAGTAAGAAACTTCATAACTATGACAAAATTAAAAATGAAAATCAAAACATTTTATTTCACATTATAGGCCTAGATGGGCACTTATAAAATGTCGAAAAAGGTCCACGGTTCGCGTTGGTCGATTCCATGGATAAGAACTGGCAAGAAACTCCATGGTTACTTTTTTCAAATCATTTGGTATTACAATATTATTATGTTACAGCATGTACGGTCGATCAAGCTATTTGGTTAACACTGTACAATGTAATTTGTGGGTTAAGCTGTAAACCAAATAGCTTGTTCAACCGTACTAAAGTATGGGGAGAAAAAAAGAAAACTTAATTAATAAATTAAATTAAACAAGTGACACAAATATTGTCATCAGTGCTGTTACTATTTACCGACACAATCTTATGTTTTCGACCTTTTTTCACAAACTTCAGTTTAAAGCTACTACTGGGTTTTGTTTTGTGGGCAGCCGACCTGTTCGTCTTTAACCGGCTTTTCATGACTTTTTTTCGGCATTAGTTAAAATATTTCACAATATTTAGCTCAGCTTATATAGCTTATCGATTATTAATCTTTACTGGTTAATTTCATTGCTTCACCTTTCTCATGATCCTCACTATTGATTCTGGCTTTCTTGCCGTGGTTGAAAAAAATGTGGTAACGTTGTCTCAAAACTGTTAATAATTACGACACTCAAATTGAGCAAGCCCAAAAAACTACTTACAAGGAAGGAATTTCTTTTTCAACTCTTCCCTAGTCGCTGGATAGATGGCGCTGATCTCGGTATGTCTACAAAGAACAGAACGTCACATAATTTGACTTGGACCTAATGGTTTTATTCGGAAGCTTATGTTAACGAAATTTTCGGTCAAAGAGCGTATGTGACGTGTGTTTTTTCAAGTGTTTTGGGTTTGGTACTTAATATCGTAGTCAGTTCAACGCCATCTAACGGCTTCTTGGAAACTATTTTTTAAAATATATTCTCGAAAAGAAAACCTCTCATTACAGCAATCTTTAAACTAAAAGAGCATAATTATTACATAGATTGTTAGTGGTTTATACAATGTAATGTTGAAAACATAATTACGTAGCTTTCACGAACTACCTACATTGTTATCATCTTGTCAGTTAGATTAGGTTGTTCCACTCAAGATGAGTTTCTCAAACTAATTACTACGTCTCCCTTTGATATTTTAGACCTATGAAATGATAATTAGTCTGTAGTGTAATTGTAATCTAAATTATGGCTAATAATACGATAGGTCTCCAATATTAGTTCATACTATGGTTATAGTGTATACGGTTGGTGTATATCGATAGTTTTTGTTCCTTTTTTCTTGTTCAAATTCATGTAGTATGTTGATAATACATTTTAATTTTATTGGGCTATCCTATAAGAACAATTTTAAATTTCAGTAAATAAAATAAATAAATAAATAATGCGGGCGGGGCTGAGATGTTGCACTTCGTATTTCATTTTTCATGTCAGTCAAAGGAACATGGTACAGTATGGCACAAAATACAGTAATCATTCTAGAATTTACTGTTTTAGACTTTCACGGTTTTTCAAAGAAAGAAAATCACGGATATAATCCTGTAAGTACTTTAAGTGCATTCTAGAATTCTTTCAGAAAAATCTACCATTGTTTTCTTATTATTCCTGTTTTACCACGCCACCCAAAACGTTAGTTATTGTGTTCATTCTACAGCTAAGAAGACGTATTTATGTACCGTTCTTCATGTTGACACAACAAAATTAAGAGCAAAACATTTCACCCATGTAATTTCAACAGACACAATCTCGACGCGAGACAACCTCTTTATCAAATTAATTACTACACTTTACAACGTAAGAAACATTTACAGAGATTTAAATTATAAAATCACAGCAGTATTTTGGCTCTGATTGCTGACAAAATGTTCAACGCATTCAGAGTTTAGAATTTTTCCAAAAATATTATGAATACCTACTCGTATGGTTCAGTTTTATTTTCTTTTTAATAGTACTAGTCATTCTAAAAACAACTTTATTAACTCTTTAATAACGCTCAGATTTGTTTAAATAATAAACACACCAATTGGAAACACTTCTTTGAATAGAATTTACACTGAATTCAGCCCGAGGCGTGAGTGTAAATTATACTTGATATTTAAACGCACCTGGGATATGTATTGTTGTTTCAGCATTGTGAATTTAATATACTATGCTGTGAGCCTAAAGCCAACTGTTTATTTTAATAATAGGACTGCTTAATTGGTCTGAGTAGTGGTCACAAACGCTCTGGGTTCGTCTGGGCATAGGGGCTTGATTTAGGTTAAGCAATTTAGATACCTATAAGTTTTTCCGTTATGAATTTTTCAGTGGTCTCATAAAAATAGTTATTGTTAAGGAACAATAACTATTTTATGGGACCACTGAAAAATTCCACCAATGTCACTTGATGTCTTATTAGGTTTCATAACAATGGTATTAAGAAGTGATAAGTTTCTTATTATACTGATACGGTTGTACGCATCGTTGAGAAATACATCACATTCTTGCACCAATTCACTTGTTGTCACGCCACGCGTAACCACGATTTGGTTCTCTCGATCTTTGCGCGATTACGTCTCATTTACGTTGTTTGGAATGCGTGTCAGGTTTTATACCAACTGGTCGTGCTTCAGGTTTTACGAACTGACAACTTCTGCATATCCGCGTGGTGCAGGTTTTACGAACTGATGACTTCTGCATATCCGCGTGGTGTAGGTTTTACGAACTGACAACTTCTGCATATCCGCGTGGTGTAGGTTTTACGAACTGATCGCTTCTGCATATCCGCGTGGTGTTTGCTTTGAAATAGGACGCAGTGTAAAACATCAAAGCATAACAATGTAATTCGAAGGTGAATATTTGCCAATTGGAATGTTGGTTGTTGTAATTGATTAATCTATTTCGATTTATCAGTTGACAGCACAATAACAACAATAAATTTCTGTGCTCTTCCATCTTAATGTAATTTCCTGTTAAGTATTTTGTGTGTGTATTTAATATACAATTCGAATCACTTTAAACATTGAGGCTACTAAATGGAGTTCTCGATAGTCTTGAATAAACATCCTAACGTCTTGGAGATCGTATCATATCATTTTCATATCACCACGAATAGGCCTACTTTTCGTTTGAAACCCAGACTTAGTAGTCTGGGTTTCCCATACCTAGTCGTGGTATCTCGATAGCCATTTACAAGATATTGGATACCGAAACATTATTTTAGGTTGATAACTTACCCACAAACAGCCAAATCAGTCGAGCCGTTCTCAAGTAGCGCTCTGCCATACATAATATGGTAACAAATATTTTTTATTTCATTTATCCTATCCTACTAATATTATAAATGCGAAAGTTTGTAAGTATGGATGTATGGATGTTTGTTACTCTTTCACGCAAAAACTACTGAACGGATTTGGATGAAATTTTGCACACAGATGGTTTATAACCTGGATTAACACATAGGATACTTTTTATCCCGGTAGTAAGATCCCATGGGACAATTTTGAAACTTCACGCGGGCGAAGCCGCTGGCAGAAGCTAGTTTTTAATAAATGAAAGTTTACAAAAGTATAAATTTATGACAATGCCCCACAAAACCGTTTTTACGGTTTGTCTGCTTCGTACAATATGTAAAAAAATCCTATATACAAGTAGATATAGGTACTACCAATGACATTACCAAATAAAATAACAAATTAAAAATATTAAAAAAATATAAATGAGTTTTAACATGCATTATTTTTTTCATTTCCCTAAAATCTAACAAACTTACCAATGTTTTCATAAGTATGTCGGAACGCAAATTTTTAGTTTTTAATGACGTTACTCGAGAACCGACTGCTCGCTCCCGTTTTTTTTTTTTTTCTACTAAAAGGATTACCTGTACAATCTGATCTCGATACCTAATAATGCCCTCACGGATCGAATAGGATTTTTTTCACATATTGTATATTGGATATATTGAGACTATAGCTTATGTCACTTCGTCATAGCAAACTTTCTGGAGTAACGTACTTCGCGATAACGTAATTCACCATAGCGTACTTTTGGAGCACCTTACTTGCGATGACGAACATCCTGAATAACGTACATCGGAGTTGTAAACTTCTGAGTTCAGTAATTTAGTCTTACTTATCATAATTTAGCTATCCACCTTAATCGTATAACTAGGTACAAAATTATCACACCGACACATGAACAGGTAATTCTCCGCAGCCTTTATTTTAGTCCGGATATGACATACCATAATTTCGATATAACCAATATCAGTCAATTATATAAATAATTATTTTGTTTTTTTTTTATGTATAATTTAATTATAATTTTTGGTTGTGTTAATGTGTACGACTGACATTTTAACTTCTAACTTTAAGCATTTTGACATTTATATTTCTTTATTTTTATTTCTCATTTTTCTTGTTTTGTTTATCTAATTATTCGATTTCATGCAGTATATTTTAATGTTTAGCATGTAAGAATTAGATTTTGCTGTGCCCTGACAGGGTCTACAACGGTTCTTAGCTCTAAGCCTTTTGTTAACACCATGTTTTACTTTGTGGAATGCAAATAAATGAATATGAATTAGTTACTGGATACCTCGTAACGATGATTTCCTAGAACTGTGCCATGTGTTCAACTGCTACTCACATTACGATAGAATAAAATAGAATAGAATACTCTTTATTATGCACACCATAACCATACCATAGCCATGGCATATGCCATGCCATGCCAAGGCTTATGGTTCATTCAACTGTGATTGCTACAATATACATAGTGCAGCAATCACAGCTTTATGAACATGCATAGCTGTACAAGACATTCAAATATTAACGAGCGATAGACGAGACAAGGCAAAGAAAATCGTAATCCAATACTTATTACTACTTAGTAACAAATCGAAATTGTTCGCGATCAAAATTGTTATATTACTCACTTCCGAACTATGACAGCACCCCGGATTTCGTCTGCAAAAAATATGATAATTCGGCTAATTTGCATGATATTAATATAATTAGAGCTTATGTTACTCGGTATATATGTAGATTTCTAATGGTGAAAGAATTTTTAAAATCAGTTTAGAATTTCTTAAATCGTAACAAACGCACAAACAAAAAGTCAACTTTTACCACTTTATAATATATAACTATAGTATTATCCGCTCTATAATACGATCCGATCACTATCTTGCAAGAGAGTAGGAAAGATACCAGTAGATACAGTTCGTAGAATGTACTCCATATAATGTAGTAGGTAGGTATATTATATTCTTACCACATAGTACGTTACAGTCACAAGCAGAAAGCATGCATTAATAAACTTTCAAGAATGACTTTCTTCTACAGTTTTAAATTTAATCATTGTTGTTACGAATACTGTATTCTAGAATAATGCATGCTATTGTTAAAGAGGTTTTACATAATTATTTCAAAGTTCTAATAGCTGCTATTCCACGACGCAATTGCTTGCAAAGTATTTGAAATTTTGCTCTTGAGCGTACATCATAAAAATAGTGGTGCTATTTTCTTTGAGTTTCCATTTAAGATCAAAGGGCCAAGAAAGAAAGTAAAAGATAGAACTGGTGTTTATTTATATTTTCCTGATCTGAAAACTGTGTAGCGTGTTTAGATATATGAAATTCATACAGACCAGAATTATTCTAAAACCACTCTCGCTGTTTGCTGAATATTTTCAGAAAGATTTGAGTTTTCACGTCAAAACTCGTTGTTCGAGAGAAAGCAGCAATTTAAAACAATATTTTAGCAGCAATAATGGGGCCTATACACACAAAGCTTTCATCGCCGAATTTGAATAATCACCTAGCCAAACATGTTGGAATAGTGGATAAAGATAAAATATTGTTTTTGTAGTAACTTATTACTATTTGGGTATGGCTTTGTTAGGACTGTTCAAGTATGAGCCGTATTTATGTAAAATTAATGAATATATAAATTTTGATGACGTAGGTAATCCGTACTAGTTTACTTTCCGTAGCCAGGCAGAAACTATGTATTTCATATTTAATATAAATTTTATTTGATATTATTCCCTCTCATTGAGAGGAGGCCGTGTCCCAGCAGTGGGAACATTATAGGCTGATGATGATTATATTTATAATACATATTTTATTTACATTCGATGATGGATATTTACTTGCGTGGTGTTACAACTTAATTGACGTTATCTGAACAAATTAGTTTTTAGATTAATTATTATTTGACATTTCCAAAAAATCATTTATATTACTTACTATAAGTGTCAACTCCAAGATTTGAAAAATGTCTTGAACATACTATACTACAGAGAGTGTTTCTTGGTCAATAAGCAGCTCAGAAAATCAGCTATAAAGTGTACATTATAGAGCATAACGAAGCCATTTATCCTAATATTAACAAAGCGCAATTTTTTCTTTAGTTAAACATTGCTGAGCAAAACAAAACAAAATCTGAACAAGAAAATCCGATTTCAATATTTCCTAGATATTAAAATTTACAGAATCAGCGTCCGTTTAAAATATTCAATATTAAAATGGGAACACCGCAAACTGCTAAATATTCAGTAGTTGCTAGTCGATAGTGCAGAGCTAAAAGTTCAAAGTTCATGCCCACTAAAAAGGGAATATGATAATTAATGTAAATCAGATCGGTTTTCCGACTGTGCTGGATCAGATCTTGACATCGTTGTAAAATTAAACGGTTAAGGGTTTTTCCTTAGCGGATAGTTTTCCCTGTCAAACACTGTTTTAAGCTTTAACGGTTTCAAAATTAAATTAACTGTCACTTACGATATATCTTATTATATTTGTTGATTATATTTGTTTAACAAACTCGCAATCCAGGATACCTACTCACTGGATGCTTGTTTTGTCCAATCTATTATGTTGCCGTGCCCTAACCGGGTTGAATGTTGGAACTTACTTACATATGTCACCGTAAAATTGTCACATATACCAGTAACAACTGAATGTACACATTAACGCAATAAAGAGTTTGAGTTTGAGTTATCTTCCGTCATTGTTCGTTATTTTGAGCTCCTGATATTGGACGCTGTTGCAAGTGCTGTGATCGCGGGTTGGCGGTTGCAGTCAACCCGCGATCATGGCGCTTGTAACGCGTGATAGTAAAAGATTAGATTTCCTTTTGCTTTCAAGAAAACTTACTCACTTATTTGGTTCATTTTGGTTGTTTTGTAAACTTACTCATATTGGTGTTCTCCCAGTGGAAAGTTTTGTGTAAAAATGTGGATGGGTGTTAGAGTAGAGGAAGACCAAAGTAACCATAGATGGACTGTGATAAGGATGATTATCATGAAAGGAAGAATCTGATGAAATGACAAGTGAAAAGAAAAAAAAAACAAAGGAAAAAGTGAAAAGTGAGGAAGAAGATGACCTACCTCAAATATATTGGGATAAGAGCATTAGAATAATGATTATTGTTGTCTGAAAGGTGTGTATTTCAGAATTCTGTTATTACCTAGTAAAATACTAAATTATGGTGACTGTTGAAGGGTGTAAAAGTCTCTAAACGATGCCGAAAGGTACTTTTTCTTCCCCGTCATTGCGATATTTTTTTTGTTCTAGACCATACCTGAGAACCTTCTAGTTATGGAGTTATTGGGGTAAAAGTTCCATCTTTTTGACAATTTTTTTTATGTAAGATTTTTAAATACCTCCACGAGCCCCGTAGGTACTATTCAATCCATCCATCAGTACAATTTCTTGCGTTACATTAAGTTCTACCACATAACATGAGTTTTCACCCCAAGAAAAAGTCGTTTCCCAGCAAAATTGTATGCGTTAAGTTCCTCAGTTTGATGTACAGAATGCTTGGTTGACGGCTTCGTGATGAGGAGGTTAGCAACCTGTATAATATAATTAAAAATACCATACCGTTATTACTGAAATTGCAAACTTTTCTGGACTTCTCAGACTTGTTACAACGTCGATCAATTCATTGCCAACTCAATTCCAATAAGCAACAAAAAACAATAATCTCTCAGATATAACGTGTCCCACCCCTGCCCATTCATCCAAACCAATTGTCACAAACCGCAATATCGAAGTACATAAACCTTTATACATATATCCAGATAAGTCAATGAACATACCCATTTATTGCTTTTAGAAGTCCATAACTAAATTATTGGCGAGAGCTATTCTGCTACGAAACTTACTCAATTATGTACAGGCTGTTGTGGAATTTATGTCCACAAAAAAAGGGATGACATGGTTATAAATGTAGGGTGACATAAGTGTTGGACGGCGAAGATGAATCTATTGACTAACATTAAAAAGCTAAGAGTTTGTTTGGTTGAAAGCGTTATTCTCAGGAACTATACTGCTTAGAATTGAAAAACTCTTGTTTTCACGCGGACGAAAGTAGCAGGAAACAAAAAAATAGGTTTATTTCAAAACTAGCAACCGATCCCGGGTTTTGCACAAATGCAATTTACTAATCCAAAAATGAGAAGTGCCGTTAACAAACTAAAAAACACTGATTTCTTTTATTCAAACTTGACCTGACTACTAAGAACTTAACAAAAAAACTGGATTTTCGGTCGCGCCGATTTTTATTTATTTAAATTATTCTGGAACTAGTAATACCAGTGTTTATATTAATTAATGTTGGAGCCACCAAGAGTAGATATATTAAACTGTAAGAATAGGAGTAACTGATTTAGAGACAGCTCGTTTAGTTTACTTTAGTTATTTCCATAGCGTGATGTCGTACGGTATTCTCTTGTGGGGCAATGCCGCCGATATTCAAACAATATTTGTTTTACAAAAAAGGGCAATTCGTTCAATTTATAAACTAAGTCCCAGATACTCCCTCAGAGAAAAATTTAAGGAGATTAATATTCTTACTGTGCCCTCTCAATTTATTTATGAAAACCTTTTGTACGCACACAAAAATATTAATTTGTTTAAAAAATACAGTGATATCCACAACATAAATACGCGGAACAAACACAAATTTGTTGTTCCTGCAACGAGGCTCAAAAAAATAGGGGGTACGTTCAGATGCCAATGTATACGTTTTTACAATAAACTTCCGAGCCATATTCAAGCACTAACCCTGAATAGATTCAAATCGTTTATAAAACAGAAGCTATGCCTGAAAGCTTTCTATCATGTCAATCACTATCTCGAAGATAAAAAGGCTTGGGATTAAACTGCTCCAATGAAATTTGCTCCGTGAATGTTGAAATTTCGGACTTCGCTGGTTTATTGTTGATTCCTTTATTTTATACACTGTGACATTGAATGATTTGACATGAATACTTAGTTCAGTATTTTATTATTTTTTTACCTTCTTTTTATTTTTTATTTTATTGTATGTGTGTGTATTTGACATGAATATTTATTTGTGACTGACATTTAATGAATTGACATGAATACTTACTTCAGTATTTTATTATTTTTTACTCTTTTTTTTGTTTGTCTTATGTGTGTATTTGACATATCGTATTTTTATTGACATTCGTTTTGTAAATTATTATTTATTTTATTTAATAATTGTGAATGTGAGGACCATGTGGGTCACATTTTGTTTTTTTTTTTTTCCCACGACTGTCTGGCAGTTTGAGTTCTATAAGCGACCTACCCAAATGTCCTTTCTTTGGTATTGTTCGTCGTTCGTTGAGCTCCTTGAGTTATAAGTCGAGCTACACGATAACTGACAAATGCTTGCACTGACTGGACAGGTCCACTCAAATCTGTGTGGTTCTTTCTTCAAAAGACCATCTCAGACACTAATCTGCATGGTCCTCATGTGAATTAAGCAAGATTGTCTGGACTTCAAAAGAGACTATGACCTCTGAGTTTGTTTCGGCTGTTTCTTCTCAGAGTAGTCAGATACGAAACACCGGCCCCATCTAGCTTAAAAAAAAAATGACGTGTAAAAGTGTTTGAGAAAACCTACTTGCTGAATAAATATCATTTATCATTTATCATTTATCATTTATCATTTATCATTTATCATTTAACTAAATGCGTACTTCTTTTTATATTTTCGTATTACTTTCCTTGTTAAATTAATGCAGGAATGTTAAATTGTTGACAATGAAGCGACAAACGCAAAAAACATTATTAAACACAGTAATTAAATAAAACTTCTGTTCTAAACGAGAAATAACACAAACTTAAACAACAAAGCACTCGCAAACTTCCTTCATGTTTCAAAAAGAACATGTACGAACAATATTATTTCACTCAATATGAGCCTCAAAAGGTGTAACCTTTCACTGCACTGCTCAAACTTTGAGAACAGGGAAGTTTGTAGTAAACACAAACTTGGTAAAGTATAATATTTAGATACTCAAGTTTATACAGGGGTTGGAAATATTTGATTTTGTCGCGGTTTTAACGGTATACATTATGCTCTCCTTTTAAAGTGAATTTTCGTTAAAGCTGTAAATGTGAAGTTCAAAATAAATACAACTTCTACCTTATTATTTGTAGATTATGAAATGAAATAATGAGCCCTTGTACAGAAAGTGGGAAACATCGCAAATATCTGTCAAACATTTTGCTGTTTTAATTAATTTGGCAATATTACTGTATGGAAATGAGAAAAATGGCTTACAAACTATTTAGAATGTTGATTATGCAATAATTTATATCGTGACTCCGAATAGTCGGTTTAAAATGTAAAAACACATTTTCGTCAAACACCGATTGTTCGGTGTCATGATACTAATGATTACATTATATAAGTCTTTGGCGTTTCTATACTGTAGTCTAGTAGGTGGTATAGTAGCTTTCCGCTGTTTCATTCGATTTTCAGTGAGTAGATCGTCAATTATTTTAGAATATGTTCAGACAACTCCTTGTTTTTATTACGAAATAGCTGCCATCTGATTATGTTAGTAATGTTCACTTTATTTTTCAGAACATAAAATAAGGAAACATTTATATTCTTTGCACGGAAAATTGATTTTTATCTTGGAACACATTTAATATTTGCCGAACAAAGCGAGCATCCTGTATTTTTACTTACGCAAATAAATTGAATTTCAGTATGATAGCAATTTTAAATTCCCTTTGTAGCTGTTATTAGATAAAATATGGCTTCGCTATTAATGTATGGTACCTGTTCTGATAAAAGAAATGGCTTTCGAATTAATTATGTGAACATATTTACAAAAGTAATGTTCATTATTGTAATTGAATATTTAAAATGAGTACCTATTACTCCATTAACCAAGTATGATTAAATGGAGGAGGGCAGCGGTGGCCCAGTGGTAGCAGCCCCGTCTTACGAACAGTAAGTCGTGGGTCCGAGGGTAGGAGGTCCCGGGTAGGCGCATTACTTTGTGTAATTTATTTCATCACCACTGCTCTCAAAAACGGTGAACGATAACATCGTGAGGAAACCGGCATGTCCTAGAACCAAAAATTCGAAGACATGTGACATCTACCAACCCGCACTGGGCCCGCGTGGTGGATCGTGGTGGCCCATACGCAAAATACGCGCTTTGACGTGGAGTTGCGGACACTAACCCGTTGTACAATACAATACAATACATGATTAAATGGAGTTATACTTTGACCAGTTCACGTTTATAACAAGTTTCCTTGTTTCTGAATTTTAAAACATTGGATAGCGCGCATAATCAGCGTAAAATTTTCTGCACGTACACAGTTTCCCGTCTATGAGCTGGAAATTCAAAACATTCCTCAAAGAAACATCTTTAAGTTCCTAGCATTTCCATTATTATATTGGGGTTGGCTTCCAGTTATGTATTACTGGAAGGATGCAGCTGAATACCAGTATTTTATATGGAGCAACTGCCTATCCGACCTCCACACAACCCAGTTATTATTGGATAATACGACCACCTGTAACGACTGTCAAATAGCCACAAATGACAGCCGAGGTCAATGGTCTAATGTGCTTCCCAAGGCACGGAGAAAATTCGGTATGTGATTGGCAACTGTTATTGTTAAGCCAAAACAAAACTTACAGTTATTACCATACGATTTAATGCTCTTTAAACTACAAAATAATGTATAACATAATTCCACTGAATACCCTCCTCCACAATCATTTCAATAAGTATCATGACATGCAATCTCCAATAGAAGCAGATATAGGTAGTACAATAGGATCTATAGAGGTAGGTAAGGAGAATGCGTTCGCGATACGAGGGAAGGCGGGTCGCGTGTATTGATTAAACATACCGTAATGATATTAACGTTGACGGAGCGAGCTGTGATATTGATCGTGATTATGTACAGTAGTATTAAACACGACATTGTTTTTGAACTTGAAAAAACAACACGCTAAGGTATTGATGTGGAAAGAAAGGTTTTTGATCTCGAAATGTTGAAATAAATTGACTTTTTATTTTATTTGAATTTACTTATTGGTGAATTTACAAAGGAAACTTAAAAACCAATTCCAACAAAGTTGGTAAAAGGTTCAGCAGATGATGACAATGACGATGATGATGATTTAAAAGGCGTTTCAGAAACTTCTTCCAAAGGTTATTTTACTATTTTCCCTTCATGTACCCTACCAACTATCTGTTAGGAGTGTTGAACTTTAATTCCTTGGAAGTGAGATGAGGTTCTCAGCAGCTCACGGTAGCCTTTAAAACCCTACGGAGTCTAATCGGCTGTACTCAGCTCCACAGCCTTATCTGTTGGCTATTTGTGCCCGTCACCGCCAGTGCCGGCACGGTGGCACAATCGGTTCGCCCCGCCCGTCATCCAAGACTTGAAGACCTGAATCTCCGGTATGTCGACGCTCAATGCCCTTTTGATTGCCAACCCTGAATGTAATGTGTTTGGGGATGAATGGAGTAAGGTAATGCGGATATGTCCGATGATCTGTGAGAGAAAGTATGCAAGGGTGTCTACTGTTCTGTGTTAGTACTAGTTAGTAATTAAATTCGAGCGAATTATCGAATATGAATTATCGTTTGAGAATTTGATTTACATCTCTCTCTTAGTAATGAAATTAATTAAAATTATATTTCATGTCTCCATATTACTACATAATACATTCAGTTAGTAGATAAAACTTAATCGAAGAAGACGCAATCTGTCACAACTTTTGGAGCTAAATTTTATGTGTAATATTCCTTTGCTCTGTTAGCAGATGTTCTGACAAATATTCTCGGATGAGACGATAATATTTTTATAGGCGATATTCTTCTCTTATCTATTAAGTTTTAGGGTTTTCGCCCACCGAGTTACGCTTTCTGAAACGGCCGCGAAGCTATCGCTGGGTGTGTATCTTCGCCCTCGTAGCCACGATTCGGTATCACTACTTTCACGGTTATGTCGCGTTTCAGTTACCATGATACGCTAACGAAATTCAGACAAAAACAATTATGAAAACGCACGACAGAAACGATGAAAACGCGTATCATCTTTACTGGTTGCAAACACTCTACTGGTTTTTGTTGCGTGTTACAAATGTGACTAAAGCTCATGAGCAGCGACGCAGATACGCGTTTATGACACACGCTACAGCATCGCTACAAAAAATCGCCGTGGACAAAGACCCTTAGGCGTAGTTTATGATCTGAGTTCTTAGTAGTTGTAAAGTGTGTCTCTAGAGAAAAAAAACCTATCTCCGGTGTGTAATGAATGTTTTTATGTTTATGTTCTTTCTTGTAAGTGCTTCTTCAAAGTGATGTGTGCGAGCACAAATCATGTTAAAGACGTTTAATACTAAAAGTAGTTTTATTGAGACGACGAAGAAAAATGTAATGACTTGTTCTAAATGAAACGTCTTTTGTGGGCCATTATGTACTTCTTTTGAGTGTGAAGTATGTACAATCATACTTATATTGGAGTTGATTCAAAAAGCTATTCAAGTATATGACAAACGAGTTCAGGCGCTACGATGTAATACTTTAGTAATATTCCTATATACCTATTGAAATTCTTTTCGTTCTTCTACAAAACTCATTATATAAGTAACTTCGAAAGACGCAGCTGTCAGCATTAATCTTCGAAAACACACACAAATTTTGAGACAGAAAATTGAAGATTCAGTTCATAATGTTAGTTCGCCGTAGGTCTATCAATATTTGAGCAGTCATCCCAAAAACGGCTAGACTCGAAAGTGTCGACCTGAATATTCAATTTAGGCGAAGTTTGGGATTCCTAACAAGCATTTGACACTAGATCGGTTTCGACCTCACTTTAGACAGGCTGGTCTTGAATACGATTCTCATTTATTATTTAGCCTAGACAATCTATCCTTAAGTACTTTGTTGATTTAGAAATCGACAAGTAAATTGCTGTGATTTAGATTGTATTATTGGTTACTATGCATAGAGTTTACTCAAATATATATGTCACCGTAAAATTGTCAAATACGTTATATTGTAATATCTCTAGCGATATTGTAAAGTCTCGAATTATTGTCAAATTAACATACTGCTTACAACAAAATGCATTATTTTTCGTGAAATGCATGCGATGGTAGTCAACTTACGCGGTGTGGAGGGAAGGAGGGGTCCCCCTTGCCCAGTGGCACAACTCTCATGAAAAGATAATGCACCATTCCTGAGAAATACCGATTAATATAACATAACCTTAAAACACTTTATATTCCCCCTAAAAGGCGTAGTCGACGGAGCCCCGCTTCGCGGGGCCCCTATTTCCGAGTGCAGGGTTTAAAGGAACCTAACTAACCTAACGGGGGGGTGCCCCAAGTCCTGATTATGGGGGCAGAGATACTTCCATATGTTCAGTTGACAATAATTCGAGACATTACAATATCGCGAGAAAAAACACGTTATATTGTAATATAACGTGTTTGACAATTTTACGGTGACATACAGGGTGAATTTTAATTAATGCGACAAAATGAAATTGGAGCTTCAGTTACAGTAACATAGTAATTATGAACTGTTTTTTCTACAATCTAAATTGTTAAAAAAAATTACGCGATTATCGTTTTCAAAAGGTCCATTGATGTTATTATCTTTATTTAAGTACGAATTATCAGTATTCCAGTAATATGCAAAATAAATAAGAAAAATTAAGGCAAAATTAGGTAAATGACCGCTATATTGAGCACTGCGATGAGTCTGCAAGATTTTTGAAACTTTTATTATTTTAACGGTTTTCGTAACACTGATCAATTATTTTTTAATTTTATATTTTATACATTTTCTTGACAACACGTATTATTGTATATTTAAATTTGTCGCATCTATTCAATTTCACCCTGTATACATAAATATACACATGTCTAAGTTACCAATCAAACACAATTTTTGATTGTGCCCCGCTGCGTGGATCTCTTATTTCTGTTTGCAGGGTTTTGAGTACCTCCCTGCGGACTCTCCGAAAAAATATGCATCGTTTACATAGTTATGTGTTCGAGCCGTTTGGGGTTGATATAAAATATTGACATCATTTGAATTCATTTCCTCAATAGTCTTCAAAATTTTAACTGCACTAGGTAGCTAGATAATTTACTCACTAACTTTAAATTTGTTTTTCCACAGAAATCATTTCGTGGAAAATCGACTTTACATCCTCCCTGTGTAAACATCTTGCCGTCTCTATATTCCCTACTCCTA
The DNA here is from genome assembly GCA_916618015.1 of Xestia c-nigrum. Lineage (NCBI taxonomy): Eukaryota > Metazoa > Arthropoda > Insecta > Lepidoptera > Noctuidae > Xestia > Xestia c-nigrum. Next base: position 8,719,741 of record OU745258.1, on the reverse strand, counting down.
GTTTTTAATATTATGAGCCAGAGTATCCAGTATTTCTAGTCTTAGAAGGCAAAGCGTAGGTATTATGAACATAATAATATCCCTAGGGTGCACTGGATGGTAATACTACTGTTTCTCAGACAGTTAATAATACCTATATACTTACGTAATGTACATGAACCTACCCCACTACACCTGTATCATGTCTGGACTGTGTGGTTGCAAGTAATGTTTTAATATTCTATTTTATTTGTATCACCGAAGGGCTCGGCCGAAGTGTATCTAATAGTACATTCAGATGGCGATAGGCGGCAAGCCCTATAACACTGCTCGACCTGGGAATCAAATTCAGGACCTTATCACGCTCAGCAGTATCGTTTGCGACCACTAGACCTACGAAGCTATTTGAAATTTAGCCAGATTATTTGCTTTCCGTATATACGAATCGTTCATCATCATCATCAGTTTATAATGTTCCCACTGCTGGAACACGGCCTCCTCTCAATGAGAGGAAACGAATCGTTAGATATACATAATGCTCTCACCGTATTGCTTAAGGTTCATGTTCACCAAAAAGATGACGGTCTGATTATTTTAAATCAGCTGTTTAAAACACATTTTTGTAGGGGAACATGTCACAGCGACAGCTGCTTTTAGATAATTATCAGACTGTTATCTTTTCAGTGAACATGGCCCTAAGTCGTGCCAAATGAGTTCGTAGAGGAAATTAAGATAAATTGACAGGTCTATTGAATTGTCATTTTTTAACTCGGTACGACAAGCCTAACGTTTCAAATCTTCAAATCCTTTCTATGAGAAAAATAAAAAAGTGCGCAAAAAAGAGTCTGGATCTGTCCTGATTACTGGAATTAGGCTCACGGCTCCTCATTAAACAAGACTCCTTCATAATTGGAGGGATGTGGGAACCACCCACATCTGCCAAACTCTTCATGAAAAACAGGCATAATTATACGTTATTCGAGCTTCTCTCTATTACGTCGGTAAGTCTACTAGCTTCACCAACTATATTAAGGGTTTAACGTCGTCTTTCAGCGTCTCTGTCGAGACTAGTGACATCAGAAACTTAGTGCTTCCTAAACTGGGTATAAGGCTTCGTCTAAGGTGAAAAGTTAGAGCGGGTGCAAAAGTGGGCGCGTAGATTAAAATCGCTGTTTGGAATTAGATTGATAGTGCAGTGATTATGGCAGACGCAGACGCCTATCAGCACAAATCTGAATAAGGAGGCTGTCATGACGTCTTAGAGCAGTATATTATTCTGTATTAACCCGTGAGAAGGCGCGCCTCAGTTAGTTACACGGAGAGGCGCGCGCGAGCAAATTACTCACACTACTTTAAATGCTCATATTTCTACTTTTATAGTACCTATTGGGTTATAATGGATTTATATAAATAAAACAAGGTTTTGTAAGTAAGAAAATAAATATTTTAATTAAAACTATGAAACATAAATGCAACTTCTAAAACAATTATCAAATCAACTTGTTTTTATTTTCTAATTTTGACATCTTCATATAAATCACAATAAAAAATCTTACATAACAAAAAACTTAATAATTAACCAATATAATATAAATAAATAAAATAATATATTCTGGAAAATACAATAATACTTATTTTATTAGAAAAATAAATACTTACACGGAGGCGCGTGATGAGCAAATTACCGCACAATGTTCCACGGGCTCCACAAACACTTCACTGCGCGGTCGCAACGGAACTGACTGGTAAGAGAGTTGCGTCAGGGGGGAGGGGATGAATAGTTAGGAAGCTATCTAGGCGCTTGAGACGTAAGGTCAGTGGGTCAGTGTCACCAAAAGTTTTGACGTGACAACGTCTTAAATTAGGTTGCGGCTGGGAGTCACTTATGAAAAAGTGTAACGCCCGGTAACGTTACGATGAGTCACCGAACGAGAGAGAGGCCCGCCGAATGCCTTGCGTCTCTCTCCCACTCAACTATGACGTTGTCACGTAAAATCTTCGCCCGTAAAACCGACTTTACAGGCAACCATTTTTTTGCTTTAAATTTTTGTGTGAGTAAATTGCTCATAGCGCGCCTTCTCACGGGTTGATGTCATCCAGTATGAGAATGAGGCAGCTTTAGAGGACGTCTACCGCCATCTCTTTCCCACACTGAAGGAACATTAAAACAATACTACTTTATGTGAGCGTACTCGTAGTTTTCAAACTATTCTGTTGTGGTTTACCATCGGACTTCAAACTTAGCACGAGAGTGATCGTTTTTTGTTTTACCCTAATGTCCAGTAATAAATAAAAATACTAATGTCAATATTGTCTTTAAAAGCGTTTGCAAGCGCGGTATAGACATGTACTCATGTAGGTACATGAGTACAGGCCTAGACCACGCTTGCAATAGCTTTTAAAGACATTTCGTAGTAAAACAATAATTTTCAACAGTATTGTGCAAAAACAGCAGTTGTTTTCTTTTTGTGTCAGTCAAATACATTTTAGACAACACCATCATTATTATGATCGATAAGATGAAATTCTCTATAGGTACCCTCTTATCGCGACACTGTGAACGAGGCCTAATAAGTCTAGTGTCGCGTTAACGTCTCAACGTACCTCAGCTTCTACTTTATGCATTACTTCATCAAATGAGATCAGGATCACATGTCTACCGAACTTTTAACTGCCGATTATGAATTCATTTACCCTAAGTTATGTTATCACCTCCGTTATTACACCTCAGTGGGTTACCGACAAAAGTTTTGTGTAAACGACCTTTAGAGTTTGAAACTATTCGCTTTTGGAATTTATGGATTTTGGGATATGATACGGGCTTTATCTTGTTGAAGTACGTTAGAGGTGCTTACTCGTAGCACTTGTTCCGTTAAAATGATTCGGTGAAACAGGGATCTGGGACATTTGCGCGAACCCATTTGCGCGAACCGACATTTGCGAGCCAAAACACATGCGCGAATGGACTTTTGCGCGACTTAATGGCCACAGACTAGTAGGGCCAAGATGGTACTCTGTTTTTTTTTTGGATTTTTCATCACGGGTGTCTTTATGGAGTTTTGGGGTCACTGATTTCGAAAATGGGGTCATAAAGAAAATCCAAGATAGCGCCCATGAAAGTTTTAGGTATTTCCGTTATGATGTCGTTTTCATGGTTTTGAAAATGAGGACAAAATCAAAATCCAAAACGGGGCCCTTAAAAATTTTTAATATTTTCCATTATGGGTGTTGTTTTCATGGTTTGTGACCCCATTTTCGTAATCGGCGAAAAATAATAATAATTACTAAACATTTTGAAGAAATTGATTAACTTTTCTTGACCTTCCATGGCGTCATTTCGCGCATCAGCATCATACGCGGTTTTGTGGTTTCAATGCGCACGATTTGCAATTCCAATTCGCGCGTTATTAGCGTGTCTGAACGAGCCTTTAGCTTCAAATGAATACCATTAAAACACCTTGCACTCGCGTATACCTTTGAATGAGCACAAATAATAATACACCGCGACGGGGTTAGGATTTAAACCAAACGGTTTTTCCGATTCAAACATTTTGTATTCGATTTTGCTGGCTGCTATTAAACACGAAAATGAGTATAGCATATTATTTATGTTTAGCTTCATTTGTTTCTAGAAATAGAAAGATTACATGAGTGCTTTGCTACGTCTTTTCGATTAAATTATTCAAATGATCGTTCTAATCATATGGCTAAGGTTTAGTTTTCATCGACCAAGTATAACAACTGGTATTACTGTATTATATTATTCATATTGTAACAGTGTATGAACGGTTATCCATATTTTTAGTCATCCAACATGGTGTTTACTTTCAATTTGAGTTTGCTGACTGGATTTTGCGTTTATTCGATATTAAATAGGAAATAAGGACTTACTACCTGTTAAAACATGACCGGATAGCATAGATAGATTTTTCCAATCATTAACAGAAAAAACACACCAACCATTTTAGTTTAATTTCAAGTAGGTATGTATGCAAGGATTATACTCGTACCAAAAAAAACATATCTCTAGAAACATTATCATTTTATAGAACTAAACGGACTATCCGTTTTCCAAGATTCAACGAAACAGGCGAAGTGGATTTGATGCAGGTACGAAAAGATTTGTTGAAATCTCGCAAATCCCCGCGGAAAACGTTCAACGTAGACAAATACTTGGCAAGCGTGGTAAGATTTTACTTTCTTTCTTTGTTTTTAAATAAAACACTTTCACACTGTACTGTAGGAAATCATTTGTATATTGCTGTACTTATTCATAATGTAAAATTTCAAAAAAATAATGCCTCCAGAAACACTCAGTTTTTGGAAGAAATTCATCACTTAACTTAGAGCTAGAAAATCAAGTTTGTAACTTTTACTATTGTTCTAAGAGTGGTGGACGGACAATTATATCACAAGACTTGCATTTTATGTTGACGTGTATCTGAGTCGTCAACATTGGGTGTTAGAATAATTCGTGATTTTTTTTTCAATAGCCTTTTATGTCCGCCATATCCTTCCAGGTACTTAGCTCTTGCTTTACCTCCAACCAGCCTTCGTGGTGCGCGTCTAGATTAACTCGCCGCCTCATTCTAGGCCAGCCTCGGCACCATTGTTCACCCTTGGGCGTCAATCGTGCTTACCAAATGAAAAATAAAATATAAACGGTACACCCATCAAATAATGTTATTCGAACCTGAATACATAAAAAACGTTATTCATCCAATAAAACCATACGAAATTCTCCGCTGTCATAATAAAAATCACACAATAGAGTACAAAAAACCAAAGAATCTACCACAAATTGCAAACGGAATGGGTAGGGGTGGCAGGCGGAAGTCTTATTACCGATAAATTTCCTGGCGAAACCGCGGTCGCTATTGTTGTCCGCGTAACCCTAATTTGTTTCGATGGAGTTTCTCACAATACTATTGATTGTAGACTTGTGTTAGAGGTAATGGATAGTTATCACGAAGATGGGATTTTTGTTGAGGCCGATTTTCGTTTCTTTCTTACATTTGTTAGCGGCTGATTGAAAAACAATTTATACGGGTATCGAACTTAGGTAATTCAGATTTTCCCTCGCGAATACTAACTGCTTACGGGTGGTTCTGTGGTGTAAGTAAGATTTAATTACAATAAATTTAAAATCATTATCTGCCTAGCTCTTTCCTAACAATGTTGGGGTTGGCTTCCAGTCCAAATGGATGCATCTGAATACCAGTATTGTACATGAAACAAGTGCCTTCTTGACATCCACAACCCGATTAGTACTGGGTTATACCCTTACAAGAGGTTATCTGAACAAAATCTTTTTTCAATTAAATTGTTGGCATTTTAAAATTTAAATTACTGTCAAAGTGATGTCAAGATCAGGAACAGGAAGGAGGAGGAACAGGGATTAGGTACTCTGCTAATTGGAATTAAAAACGATAATAAAGTAATTCTTCGTAAAAAACGTATTGTTGACAGTCCATAATAATATGAAATATCTCAATAATTTAAGGCAATACGACTGTTAATTTATCAATGTGTTAACAAACTCTCAAGGCATTCAGGACTACCAATATTTCTAGGAAAATTCGTCCTTCTTTTTCTTAAAAGCTCAATTTATGAAGCAATATAGACAATAAACAAAGCGGTATTGGCAAAATAACATTACTCAATACGTCGTGTACAAAAATATTATTGGTATTTTTTTCAGGGTTCTCTATTGTGAAAACATTTGGGTAAGAGCGAAGTTACTGGTTTAGAAGAGGTTCTATTATTATACTCCACGTTCATTGCTAGGATGCTGAACTTACCTAGATGTCCAAAATAAAAGATTCTTTGAAACTGTTGAAAATCTTCCCGAGTGGCCAAAATAAATACCAGAATCCATAATTGTAAGGCATTGTAAGGCATCATGCGACGTCACGAGACCAGCCATAGCATAATAGGCCGCTTCACGAGACGTCGAGTGATGTGGTAATTAACGTGTTCGGTCAATTTTTCCTTTGCATTACAAGTAATTAATTCTGTCCCATTTATTTCGTATTTTTTCCTCTTCTTTCTTCCTGACGGTGGGGCCACATAAAAATTCATTCTTCAAAAGTTACTATATGACTGAGATATACATTTGCTAGTGAGTGGAGTTTGCTAGGCTGTATTTTAGGGCCACACATATTTTAACTTTTTACTATAGATGCGCTACGAAAAATACACGAAATTCATTTGTATTTTTAAATTAAAATCGTGAAGTACAGTTCTTGTTATTTTATTCAGTGTTCCATACATACAAAAGTCCGTCCAACTTGTTAGCAGTGAAGCGTTGAACGTAATTCTTTGACCTCAATCAGTCACTGTTGATGCGGGGTAATACTGAATGCAAGGTTTCTTTCTATAAATGTACAAAAGACGATACGGAAAATACTCTTGGTATTATTTGTTATTTGTGTTTCTTGTGACGGACCTACTTTAAATTATACAAGCCTAATTGCACCATCAGATGGTAATTTAATTTAACGCTTGTCGTCGTTATAAAATAATTCCGTCTCTGTCATCTTCTAACGAATGGCAAATGAAACAGTCCAATGTATTTTGTGATTGTTGGTGCCAAATGTACAATATCTCTGTAAATTAAATATGCACTGTTGGTTTGTGGCATGTTGTCTAGCTAATCTAAGCTTTCAGTGTTACTCACTAACAAATTATATGTTAAAAAATGAATTATGTTGCCGTATTTTATCTTTATAAACGTTACCAAATCAACCAATCATTCAGATTCTTTATTAGTAATTTAACTTTAAAATGGTAATTTTTTTCGTCGGAAAGGAAACGGAACAGAAGCGATCTGGTCTGGTCCATCACCATTTTATTCAAAAAACAAAATGGCGGTGACTATGCTAGATAACATAGAAAAAAGTTCAAAATCTTTAATCCCATCAGATTTATGATCAGAAAAATCCTTTTCAAAATTTCTAGATGTGGCCTCACCGTAGTCAGCTTTTCACTAGAATACAACGAAATTGACTCATCGTCTATTAGTTACAGAGTCGTGCTAGAGGTGGCTGGCAACTCGGATGCTGTCATCCTGAGCGGTTTGGAAGCTGACACGCAGTACCAAGTGACTGTCGCCGCGCTCTGGGGCGGGCATAAGTACAGGAGTAGGCCTATTGTCTTCCGCACGCTGGGTAAGTCTCATTTTGTCAAGCTCTTCTTCTTCTTATTTTTCGTTGTGTCGATGATTCCTTTGGTGTTAAGAGGGCTAGTACATTTTTTCTTGTATTTGAGCGTTTGAAAAGTTTTGCTCTTAAATATAAGAAAAAATTAGATAATTATTTAAAACACTCCCGAGAGATATAATCAAACTTTCTCGGGGATATTTTGTTTTTATTTTGTGGCCATGTCTAAACCATAATCACACATCTAAAATGAGACTTGATAATGGTGGTGAAACAAGGCCCTCTTCAATAAGCTTCGACCTGCCATATTTAAGTAGAGTTTCAAGTACTGGCTGCTACTAGTGCATTTCTATTTACATTTTACAAATCGTCATTATAATCATCCAAAGACATCAGTGCTGGACAGACCTCCTCCGACCGCTTTTCTTCTATGTAAAGTTATCATTGCTAAATGATCGTGTATAAGTAAAATCAACTAAGTTTGACATTTCTTAAATGTCAAACTTGACAGTTCACCGTTAGTCAAATTTTTCTATACCCAAACTTACACCGATTGTAACTTTGTCACATAAAACCTCCATGACATTTACGACCTCCACGCATTTCTCTACACACTCACCTTTTTAATGAAAATTACCCACATGTGCTTGTAACGTGTGAACGAACTTTCGGTAGTCACCCTCTTGTCCGATGTTTCGCGTGTCAACTATTAATATGGTGGCTGAAACATGCAAGGAGAACATTAGCATTAGTAGGATGAGGTCGGACTTGGTTAGGTATCTATGATTTCTGTTTTTTATTAACGTGTGAGTTTTTCGTTAGCTTCGATGGAAAATGTTAGGTTTTTGGTAATCATACGTCTTGTTTTTGCGTGTCGATAGACGGCAATTGTAACCGACCAGTATATTGCCACCTGCGCAGCTCTATCGTTGGTTTCGTTTAAATCCAGGAAGGTGCAGGGGCACCTTCCAGGATTTGGACCTGGTTATACAGAGTGGGCATGAAAGGAGGTGGGGTACGTTGGGACGGGTCGATAATACCCCATTTGTCCAGATTATTTCTACAGCAGCCAACCTAGCCACGCAAACGGTTAAGAGATCATACTGATTTGAATTGTTTAAATCGATTTGAACTGACTTTTATATCTCCGAGTTAAAGGTCAAGGCTTCATTCATAGAATTGGTGGCCGCTGTCAGGGGTTGGATAAAACTTGACTCTCGCTAAACCGTGCCGGGTCCAAGACGATGCAATTTTGTATGGACACACTCACATATCCGAGCCGCTACGGACATTGGAATGTCATACAAAATTGCATGGACGACACCTGGCTTGGACCCAGCACGGTCTAGCGTGTGTCATCCTTAAGCAGTTTTACCAAGGATTCGTGTTACCCAGTAACTGAGGTCCCATAAAAGCAGCTGGATCCAGTAAAACAGGAACCTGACCCAAACACACATAGTACTTACTGATGACTAATTATCTGGTAGATCTTACTTAATTTTTGAAATTATATGAAGATTTCGACATCAATTAATTTTTTTTTTATTATTTCCTCTAATCCGTCTTTTTTAAATTACAACAAACCTCGTAAAAAGCTGCTGAAAGTTTTATTTTGATTAAAACATTATTTCGGAATCGGAATAATCTGGTCATTAGATGCTCCGCCTTCTCTCTGCTTCAAATGCTCCGGCTGCTTTAGTAATATTATTTATTTTGACTTTGCTTTTATTACCATCTTTCCACTATCTAAAACGAAAATTAGAACATTGTCACTATCTGGTGACCACGACACAAGCCTTGCTTAGTGTGGCACTAGATGGCGCTGTGTGTAATGTCCAGCGATATTTATTTATTTTATTGTAAGTCCCATATTTTTTAGAAAAATCTCTAGATCATTAAACTAGTTTTAACCACTGTTCTTAATGTCAACGATGTTCAGGTAAGGTAAGTGCACCTGTTGCGTGTCACAGTCGCGTGAGACTGTCCCAAAAACACACAACTAATGGGTCACTGACTCCCCCCATTATGTTAAATTACCTCAAACTGTGGGCGATGTAATATCTAAATGTTTTTGTGTAACGGCTTTTGATGGAATTACTTGAGCCGTGGTATTTAAATGTCGGTACTTAGGGAGGTTATGTCAAAGTTAGGTTAATGTTAAATAATTTGGGTAGGACTGTGGCAAAAATTTATAGTATGAAAGGATGGGTGGTTTCCGGGTTTTACTGTTACCTTGTATCGATTGTTCTTGGGATTTTTAATAGAAAACTCAAACTATTTATTACAAATAAACCATTTAAAGGCACTTTAGAATTGACAAGAAGTCGGTCAGCACAAGTTCCGTAGTAGGACCCTATAATAAAGAAGAACGGGAAAAACCGCCATGGATAAAGTGTCCATATGAATCAAAATAATCTATAATAAATTATGTTGTTCGTATTTCAAATATACGAAACATCAGTCAAGCCCAGACGTCATTAAAAAAAATACATAGCAACAACAACTTCATTCTAAATCCCTCCAAACACACCTAGGATTTTATTAAATACTAGATTTACTCGCAAATCCCCGACCTGCGGACCAGGGCACGTCCCTAATGCGATCGTACACAAAGCCAGATTACACAGAGACGGAAAAACGGACCGAAGTATGCGGAAAAAAACGAAACGAAGTAAACGAGAAACGGAGATCAACATTGGCAGAATTGTCAATGTAAATAAGTGACCTGTTGCGTTGAAATTTATTGGAACCTTGTTATTTTCGAGTAAAACTGGGTTTTATTTTTTCTGCGTCTTATTTGTACGATTCAATTGAATAAGTATTGATAATCTTGTGATTGAAACGCAGATTGTATTCACATTTACTTTTACTTTGATGCAGAGCTAGTTATATGTTGTAAAAACAAGGACTAAAGTATTGTTGCAACTACTGATTATTGCTAATGAGATGACGAATTAATAGCCATCTGATAAAAGAAGAAGACATGCTGCGCTGACCGTCAATAATAGCATAATTATTAGTTTCCAATGATCTTAAAAATAGCGAAAAGTCTGATCATGATTTTAATAAGATTCAACTCAAGAACACTTTCACCTTAACCAATTTGCCGTTTTATTTGCGGTGTAGTAGAAAAAATATCATTGCTACATCCTTCGGAAAAAAACAAAAAAAAACAAATAAGAGTATATTCTCCCAATTTTCCTCTAACGACAAAAAAAAACAAAATGCGACACAACTCGAAGATCAAACGAGCAGCGTGACTAACAAAACGGCGGGTGTACGTACAGTTACGAACACCAATATTATGTACCTATTTATTTGGCAACATTAAAATGCAATTTATATTCCTTCGCTGATTTTTTCTGTTTAATTTCGTTGCGAGTTTGTTGAAGCTGTTTCAGTGCTTTTTTAGTGGTTATCACTGCTGATTCTATCTTTCTAGAGTTGAAGTGGTTAGAAATAGTGTGTTTGGGTTGTATATCAATAAAAATCGACTTCTTATTAGTAGGGATTCCACGTCATACTAAGTTCAAAACAAAATAAAATTAAACACTGTTTTAAGCTATCACGGTTCATAAATAAACTTAAAATGTCACTTACGGGATATCTTCTATGATTCAAACTCAAACTCAAATCATTTATTTCAACAAGACCATTACGGCACTTTTGAATGTCGATAAAACGAACCAAAAGAAGCTACAGTCACAGACACAAGACATAATAACTTGAGAAAGTACTGTAGTTGCCCATTCCCTAGCGTAGATCTCTATGGAGAAGAACGGGCAAGAAACTCAAAAAAATCAAAATCAAAATATATTTCATGTTGAGATTATACATATATGTGAGAACGATAAAGAAAGACGTGCACAATAAGAGCGTCCAGAGTAAAAAAAAAAAATCAACAATTTAAAATGAAATGATAATAATTTAATTTGGGCTCCTGATATTTTGACGCTGCCGCTTGTCGTAAGTGACATTTTAAGTTAAAATTAAATTAAAATCAATTCAGTCAGAAAAATATTTTTGAAAGATACTTAGTGTATACCTTTTTTGACTGGTGAATGTACAGTGCCGACCAAAAGTCGATAAGCAATCTCACAAAGCAATAGCTTGACGTTTAGTTTGACTTACGACCTTCTACTTTCAACAAAATAGATATTGTCAGCAACTAGTTGTAGTTCATAATTTCAATGCAAATATCTAAGACATGATGGCCTAGCGGTTGGGCCCGTCCAGAATTAAGAGCGAATCAGTAAGCCGTGAGTTCAAATCCCGCACAGTTACTTTTAGTCTTTTTGTAAGTTTTTACTCTACAGAAGTATTATATTATTTAACTTGTTTGCTTTGTTCACACATTTCGTAAAGTTAGGGAGGTAGATAGAAAAATAAGTCAAGAATTTTGTTAGATTTCTGTGAGGTAGACATGAGTTTTATGAATATTTTAACTTGATCGGAATGAACTTTGTCGTTTGGTTGTAGTCATACAGAATACACTATATAATGTGGTATTTGATGGTCAGTGACGTGTGGTTTAATAGATAGCGGTATTGTTGTTGGTGTGATTCTTAAAATGCGGGCAAATATTAATATTAAGGCGAGGGCGACTATTATCGCGAATTATCCGCGCTTCATAAAAGTGGCCTTAATAGGACTAAATGTGAGTATTATAATTATTTATGAATTGTAACTTAAACATTAAAAATTTAAAAACGAATGGGTATTATAAATTGTTCATTTATTTGGTGACCTGTGGTTTACTTAATTCGTTATTTTTTTTTTTCAATCTATCATGCAAGATAAATAATTAGTGTTTATTATTGGATTTATAAATGCAGAGTGAATGAAGTCACTTTAGTATTTATTACAGCTGCCTAACATCATTTTTTTTGTTTAGAGAAATGCAGTAAGTCTCTGGATCAAAAGGTATGAGGAAGAAGGGAGCCTTGCAAGTAGACAGCGAAGTGGAAGGTCGTCGCTTATTAGCGAAGCGCAGCGACAACATATCGTGGGCGAGTATGAAACCAATGGTTTCACACCTACGACACACTCGGAGTCACCGCAAACTGTTCGCCGTGCCCTCCACGCTGAAGGCTTGCATCACAGAAGATCAGCTAAAATGCCCTTCTTGACAGAAAGACATAAAGAAGAACGATTACATTTCGCACGGGAATATTTAGACTTTCACTGGATTACTTCCATTTTGTTCCGGTTCGCGGTCGCCACTCCAGAACTTTTCGACCCCATCGGCCATCCGTTCTGCGAGCAATGTGCCCTGCCCACTGCCACTTAAGTTTAGCAATTCTTCGGGCTATGTCGGTGACCTTGGTTCTCTTGCGGATGTCTTCATTTCTGATGCGATCACGCAAGTAAACTCCGAGCATAGCCCTCTCCTTTGCCCTTTGGGTGACTTTAAGCCGCATACGTCTACTTGACTGCATTGAAAATAATGGGGGTTATACAAAATATTAATCCCTAATGTTCTAGTTTTAATTAGACGTGTTACAAAATATTTAGCGATATTAATAATTCCTAAATTGAGGTTTAGTTTCAATCTTCTTTTCTTCAGGAAAATGAACACTTAAACTATAACCTCAATATGAGTTACATTTATTGTGACGTCACATAAAAAACATATTCACGAAGTATAAATTATGTGTTAGTTTTCAGTAAGCTCTGTTGAATACCGATAGATAGAAGTGGGTATCAACAATTATATTTGTGTTATTAGAATATCCTTGTTATGTTAATAAAAAATGACTTAAAAGTGGGTATCCAGATACACAAAAAAATCTTATGAACGGTAACAAGAGAACTTCTTATATCTAGGTAGGAATGTGACGTTACAAATCTTATTAAAGTTGTTAATTATATGAATAAATGAAACGAATAAAACAATTTTTGTTATCTGTCAGCACTTTTTTTTCCACCTTCCAACACCGAAAAAATATTACAAAATCTCATAAATAGTTATGATGGGTTATTAACTTATATTTAAATCTTTATAAAAAATAAATAATGAGCATGAACCCATTTCAAAATAAATACCTAAGTAAATAGTTTTTGTATAAAATACAAATATAAATTAAAGTGGTTACAAAAAAAAAACCCGTATGTAAACGGGATTTGAACTCAAGACACGTTGATCGTGAATCCACTGCTTAACCTAAACAGCTATCAACACCTGGTAGATATGGTCGAAGTTTACCTATCCAATGCAAATACGATCATGCGTTTGCTGCGTGTATAACAAAAGAGACGGTAATATATATCTTTTTGTTTCGTGGAGAGCGACGCGACAACTTGCGACAGTAGGCGACTCTGTGGCTGTGGTGTGCGTAGGTACTGTATTGAGACAGCTTACACATACAGCCGCACGGACGCTCGGCCGTGCGTTCACAGCAATATGATCCTTCGCGTGCCTGTGCGCTTATGAACGCTTACTGTACAAGGGTGTACACAACTAAAGTTGTTGATGTAAATAAAATGACTTGTTGCGTGCGCCCCGTGCGTGTATACGTTCCCCGAGGATTCCTTTGAAAGGAGGGTAGTTTATGTTTTTTTTTTGTATTATTAAGGAATTTAGTCATGTATTGTTCGCTGTTGTCTTTAAAATTGTTTTAGTTTTTGTTTTCTCGTGTGAGAAAGGTCACAGGTGTCGTACATAAAGAAGTAGATAGTTGATATGCATGAAGGTATTTAAATTCAAATGTTTATTTGAGAAATACGTTCAAAGTGAAAGAAAGAAATCAGTAGACTTTTTATGAAAAGATCATTCAATGGCAAATGAACTTAGAGTGTTGTCTATTTATCATGGGGTTTAGGTTTCCGCACTTAGTCCTTAAGGTGGACCATTGTGCGTGCTTAGAGTGTTGTTTTGATGATTTTAATGATTTTAATTCTGTACCTAATAAGAGGAATCCTATTTTCCATCAGCATACAACCTGACACTGTCCTGCAAATTGCAAAAAAACTTAAGAACATTTGATTTTCGCGTACTACGTGCTTCCACCCTAAAGAGCTTTAAAAAACTCATTAATTTGAAAACTTCCTTAGTTCTTAAGAAGAACTATGAATGAATATCTTTGTTAAATAAATAAATAAAAAAAATCGCTGGACATTACCACACAGCGCCATCTAGTGCCACATTAAGCAAGGCTTGTGTTGTGGACACCAGATAGTTGATTTACTACAAACTAAACTACTGTTTAAAATGTTACAATAAAATACCTCCCCACATTCTACAACTGAATGAGACGAAATTTAAATCTTGTGTAAAACGCACACTATGTAGACAAGCATATTATAAGCTGGGAGATTACATTGAGGATAAAATGCTTGGCTAAATGCTGGTCCTGCTCCGCAACTATAGGTGCAAACTTATTGGACATTATTATTGCGGTAGCTGCAGAAGATTGTAAAAATATTCTTGCATTGTATAGATTCCATCTCTTAGTATTGTATAATTGCATAGCACATGTGTGAGTACCATGTACTGTAAAGCTACCATTTGCATTTAGTTATCTTTCATTGACTTGAATATGCCTTGGTGGCTGAGAGAATGTCATGCTCGCTTAAATGTCTTGCTGATGGTGGCGGGTGGGTCGGGTCATTTAGTTCCCTTCAATATGGTTGAATTGAATGGCGCTGATCCATGCGTCATGTTCGTGAACGGGCGCTGTCAGTCGGGACTGGTCATCTCTTAGCTGCCATGGATCATTTGAATTGCTTTATTTTATAAATTGTTGATTTATTTCTTTTTTTACTCTGGACGCTCTTATTCTGCACGTCTTTCTACATCGTTCTCACATATATGTATAATCTCAACATGAAAGATGTAACCAAGATTTTGTAAGAACATTTGATTGAAAAGAGTGTCCATGGAGTTTCTTGCCCGTTCTTCTCCATAGAGATCTACGCTAGGGAATGGGCAACTATTATTAGTGCTTAGTAGTAGAAACCTTTTTCCAAAGTTCAACGACCGCGCTATGAAACAGTTTAGAAGTTCGATTACCCCGCAAAAGTTTTGAAGAACTATTTAGGAACTTGCGAAAGCAAGCTAATTGTAACAATATTGTAAATATTTCGTAGAATTGTTTTAAGATGAACATATTAACACGTTAACTTGCAAAATAGTGTTTTTATGCGGCAGTTACGACAGAAACAAATCCATAGATTTAAGAGATCAATAATAAATTGGCTATCAGTATCCAATCTTGTTGTTAGGATAACAGTGAACTGGCTTGTTCTCAGATATTCAAGATATAAATCGAATCAACTAATGTGTCAAATTGGCAGTAATTCGAATCAAACCCGATTGAGACGTTATAGCATGAAGACGCAACGTAAACGTTATATTCGTACGATTTTGAATCGGAAACACAAATAATGCAATAGCATATTAGTATTTTTTTATTTGCGACAAGCACGACTAGTCACCCATCAATATTAATAATTTTAATAATAAAAAGTTTATTTCGGAATATGGCTTAGACACTATGTAAATGTGAAAAACGAGTAATCATCATTTCATATTTTAAAACAAAGTCCTCCGCCGCTTATCTGTCTGCTCGCGATCAACTCAAAAACTACTGCATCGATTTTCATGTTGTTTCCACCAATGGATAGAGTGGTTCTCGGGGAAAGTTTTAGTATATAATTTGTACGCGGCCAAAACCGTGGGCATCCAGCAAGTTTAAATTATAAAGATCGAATATTAAGGTGCGTACAGACTATGTAACATTTTATATAACTTGTGTTTTATAACACGTCCACATTATATAACCTTTTTATTCAACGTTGCAACATAAAACAATACTGTACACATTAGAATAACAATGCAATATAACAATGTTATAAAACCATTATCGTTTGTCGTTCTTCAATGCTATCCACAATGACGACTAAGTTATATAAACTTTGTAGTACATATCAATAACATGTTATTATGACATGTTTTATAACATTCAGTGTTCACATTATCTGAAATATGTTATATATAAATGTTGTATGTTATGTCCAGTTATGTCATAATAATAATATTGTTATGTTATAATAGTCTGTACGCACCTTTACGTACCTACCAGCTACGTAACGTTTACTGCGTTCTTTCTAAGCCCACCGTTGCGAGTGAGTCTATATCCAAATATTGCGGAATAAGTGTAGGAATGATTATTCGTGCGTTAACATAATTATGTCAAAAAAAAGATGGTATAACTGATGAAATATAAGGATCATGTCACGTGTTTATAAAAATAATAGGCTGTAACTGAAATATGAGCAAAAACTAATATTTGTTTCTGCTATAGTTACATTGTAGCTGTTAAAAAAACGACTTAAAAAAAAAAACACAAAAAAGTGAAAAATAACGTTAACTTCAGAAGTTGGTAAACCATTGATCGATTTACTTAGTTTTTTTTTCACTTTTTAGTGGTTCACATGTGCTTACCTCTTCACAGCGTACCGGCGTGATGTTATGTTATGAACTGGTGTAAACAATAGACAGACATGAGATTTCAGCAATCCCAGTCCATTTGCTATCATTTATTGAGGAGTTCCGTTGCCTATCTCCGAAGTTCCTCATCAGATCTTTACCAAATTGAAATGGATCACTTTCAAAAACTACTCAAAATGCATCAAGTGTGCCTCTAAAATTTGAAGAGTTCTCTCTTTTTCTCCAGGATCCCACCATCAGATCCTGATTTGCTGGGAAGTTACACACTTTCAAAAAGTATATCGGTTCAGCCATCTGCGAGTTATCGGGGAACATAAAAAAAAAAATAAAAAAAATAAAGGTTCCGATGGAACCTCCTCCTTTTTGAAGTCGGTTCAAAAGCGTACCTACAAAGGAGAATGGGCAATGAACTATGGGTACCTGTTCCTAAGTCTCAATAGCCAAAAGATGTTCTACCAATGGAAAGAACCTCTTGACTATTTCCATTAGTAGAATATCAGCTTATGGCTGAAGAAGAGAAGAATCTTTTCTAGCTTGTATCGAAAGTGAACGTAGTAGTTAGGTACGTAGACGTGGATACTATTTACTCACAGATGACAAGTTTATACGGCATAGCCTTCATAATATCCTGTATTTACATTATATCAGGAGGTTATTTTGTTACATTGTCAAAGAAAAAAAGCATTTTTTGTAAATAATAGTCTAAGTAAATGAGGTGTAAAACCTCTTCTTCGAAAGTAATTTATAAGACATTAAAGTTAAGTAGACTTACTTTGGTCTTAATACCACAGAAAGCTTTAATACGGGTGTAAATCATTTACATTACTGTCTGAGAGGGTTAAGTAAGGGTTTCATTAACCTAGTAACAACGTTGATATTTCCAAAAAATATCAGGTTTCGTAAATAATGAAGTCGAAAACTGAAAAGGGTCCACCCGTTTCGGTACGTTTTACTTTCATTTTTAGACAAATAAAATGTACGTTGTGTAAGTATTTTGATTACGTACCGAATGTTCTCGTTTTCACTGTGTTACGTACTAAATAGAAATGCAGTCTACTGGGGCCTTAGTCGTTATAAATTCGTCGTTCCAACCTAATCTCATCCCATTGTCATTTTGCTTAAAATTCGTAACCTGCAAAATTCATAATGGCCGACCAATAGTCGCTCAATGGTCTAGTAATAGAATTGTGTTATAATGATATTACCATTAATATAAAACCCGCCAGATTTTATTTATATTTTTTTTATTTACTATTTTGTTACAGTTAAAAACAATCTGAAATAGAAAGAAGTTTGTAAATAGCATTAGTCAATCATCTGTCATGACTACCATTCGATGCCATTTCTTTCAATGGGATGTCAATGGCCGACCATTGGAAAGTCCTAGTGATGTCATTATGTTAGTAGACTACCAAACTTGTCAAAATCAACAATTATGAAGTCAATCATAGACTATTCTGACACTATTGTAATAGCAGACTTGAGGCCCTGGACAATAATACAGGGTGGCGCAGACAATTCTACTTCCTACTAATAATATGTATATGTCACCGTAAAATTGTCAAATACGTTATATTATAAATATCTCTAGCGATATTGTAAAATCTCGAAATATTGTCAAATGAACTTACTGCTTACAACAAAACGCATTATTTTTCGTGATATGCATGCGGTGGTAGTCAACTTACGCGGTGTGGAGGGAAAAAGGGGTCCCCCTTGCCCAGTGGTACAACTCTCATGAAAAGATATTCTACCATCCCTGAGAAATACCGATTATTATAACCTAACCTTAAAACACTTTATATTCCCCTAAAAAGCGTAGTCGACGGAGCCCCGCTTCGCGGGGCCCCTATTTCCGAGTGCAGGGTTTAAAGGAACCTAACTAACCTCACAGGGGCCCCAAGTCCTGATTATGGGGACAGAGATACATCCTTATGTTCAGTTGACAATAATTCGAGAGTTTACAATATCGCTAGAGAGAAACACGTCTTATTGTAATATAACGTGTTTGACAATTTTACGGTGACATATAAATGCGAAAGTTTGTGAGTATCGATGTATGAATGGATGTTTGTTACTCTTTCACGCAAAAACTACTGAACGCACAAACGCCAACCGAAGACATGTCTCCTTTTCTCTGTTGAAAACTTGAAACTACGGAGGATCTTGAAGGAAGAACCCTAGACTTGAAGGATTAGCACACATATAGTTTATAACCTGAATTAAAACATAGGATATAGGTATTTTTATCGCGGTAATAAGATCCCATGGGACATTATCAAACTTAACGCGGGTGAACCCGCTAGCAGAAGCTAGAACAATAGCAAAATTCAATTTTCTCCAGATGTTCCCAGTCTGTATAAAACAAAACATTCAAATAAATCTTATAGTTTAGTCACAGGAAATTAATTTTCATTTTCAGCATTTTCTCCATGATGTAGATTAATGGGCTAGCACCAACAAGTTAGCGAGTTCCATATTGGTTTAACACTATATTTTTAACTCGCTACTCCAAAAAAATTGGCCAAATTACAACGCGAATAAATAAGTGCAAATGATACATACGGTTAGTTGTTCCATGTAAAATACACGACAGTCCCTCAATAATGACAACCAGATCCAGGACAAGGTCCAGGTCCCTTTGCTGCCCCCAGCGACGCCCTAAGCCGAGGTCCGTACCACACAGGGGCTGCCCTTACAGCGCTGTCGCTTAGTTTATAGTCATTTTCGCCCTGGCTGGAGGCCTTAAATTCAAGGCAGCCACAGGACTTGCCCGGTTAAGCAGAAGACAGTCTTCCCAGACTGAACCGGGAGATGCCCTACATAAAAAAAAATGTAAAATACTGGTATTCAGCTGCAAGCGTCGGTTGGAAGTCGAACCCAACATATGGGAAAAGGCTAGGTAGATAATGATGTTAGTAAACCAATCAATGAAAATGGTGTTCTATTATTTGTGTACAATTTTATGCTATTGAGTTGGCTTTTTTTTAATTCGTTGTTAGGATTTATTCATCATCACCTTCCTGCTTCTGTCATATTCTAATTGGGGCTGGCTCAACATGTCTTACTCCTCCAATTATCCCATATCAGACGTCACGGGGTCGTTTACTTCTTAGGATTTAATGGTAGTTTTAAAATAATCCTATTTACTAGTATTACCAGTGATTCATTTATTTATATTGTCGGCGCTGCCTTGTATAAGTACCACAAACAATATTCTGTTCATCATCATCAACATCGTCATCAGCCTATATAATGTTCCCCCAGCTGGAATACAGGCCTCCTCTCTATGAGAGGGAATGGGCTATAATCCAACACGCGGGCCCAGTGCGCATTGATAGATGTCACATGTCTTCGATTTTTTTGGTTTTAGGACATACCGGTTTCCTCACGATGTTTTCCTTCACCGTTTTGAGTGCAGTGGGGATGAAATAAATTACTCAATGTAATGCGCCTGTCGGGGTTGGAACCCACGACTTACCGTTCGTAAGTCGAGAGCACAGGGCCACCAGCTGCTAATATTACGTCACGAGTTAATTGAACCCCGTTGAATTGAATGCTTCTTCTCTTGAACTTACGCTGCACCATAAAATCATCTAGTTTCTATACCACACCTAACCGAATTACTACAGATAATATAACAAACCAATATTCACATGAGTAGCTAAGATTTATCTTGCTACAAATCCCGTTATTGACTTAACTGTAGGAGTAGAACATCACGCCTCTAAACATGCGGGTTTGATGTGGTTACGTAATAATATTGTTTCCACCCGATAAACATTCAAAGAACTTATTGCTTAGCTTTGGAACATTATTAACCAAATTAATGTAAGACATGTAGCTTCGTATCTACATATTACTCGGATTTCCTGTTACAAAGTAGGTACTGAAATTTGCTCATGGCTTCACTCGACGTGTAGGTCGAAAATGATCCTTTAGACTGGAACCGACTACTGGGATGAAATTTATCCTATGTCCCTCGTACTGGTCTACCTCTGTGCCTGACTTTATCTAAATACATTCAGTCGTTTAGGTTTGCAAGCAGAAAGTAGTTCGTTTTTTAGCGTGGAAAATATATTTTTTTCCTAACCGTTCTGTCCCACATCCGGGCATAGGCCCGCTCGTCCTCCTTCCTGTTCTGACGGAACCTGTCTAGTTGCCTGCCACATAATATAATTATGTCTTGATTATTATTTGCTGTAATGCAACATTACTCTTAGTTGTAGAAGCGCCAAAAAAGGTCTTTTAAAATAGAAACTACATACTTTTAACCGACTTCTAAAAAAGGAGGAGGTTCTCTATTCGGATGTTTCTATTTTTTTTATGTTTGTTCGCGCATAACTCCGTCGCTAGCCAACCGATTTGAAAATTCTATTTTTGGAAAGGGTATTCTTTCCAAATGGTCCCATATTCACCAAGTCGGGATCTGATTATGGAATCTTGGCGAAATCGAGGGAACTCTTCAAATTGTATAGGATAACGTACAGCGATTTTGGTATTTTCTACAACAAGTGAAGCATTTACGTTTGCTAAGAACCATTCCACCATCACATCTGATGATGAAGCCAAGAGTCACGGAACTCAATAATGAGACAATGTATCCTAGTTGGGCTTGTCGTAATTGTAACGGTATGCACTTTCCATGTGTACCAAGCACATGTAAACCACTAAAAAGTGAAAAATAAAAACTTTTTTTACAAAAAATAAAACCGACTTTTTTAATAGGTCGGTTTTATTTTTTGTAAAATGCTTTAATTATCTTGGATACATCGAGAGTAAACGTTTTTTAATCCAAACAGAGAGAGATAAGTAATTATGAATATTTTGGCGCAAGGTAACGCTTTTTAAAAAACCCCTAGTTCTCAACAATAATAACGACTTAATCCAGATCAGTGAGTATCCGTCTATAACCTGCTCTTTGTTGTTTCGCTTACCTTTTGTACTTGCTCATTGCTCAGTGCGTTTTGGCACGACTCCAACCAGTTCATTTACCCTAAGGCCGATCTTCCGGATGCATCGCTGTGCGGAGTATATCAGATCTGTGTATAATGCGAAGTGTTATTCTGATGATTTATTTTAATAAATCAAATCACGTTTAAAAACGTTTCGAATATTAATAAATAAAATAATAAATAAATATCGCTGGACATTAACTCACAGCGCCACCTAGTGCCACACTAAGCAAAGCTTGTGTCGTGGGCACTAGATAGTTGATATACTACATTTATATACTTTTTTATTTGTAAATACATACTTATTATAATTATTATATACTACTTATTATTACTACTTACTACTTATTATATTACTTGTTATTATTCAAGCCTCACCACATAAACAAATTGCTCTTCGTTCGTCCTGAAGTTTAGCCCCACATTCCAAAAATGTACGTATTTGGACATTATCTTCTTTCAAACATCGATCTGTTGCTGTCAAATTCTAACGTTTGAAGCGGAAGATTGTAAAACGATGGTTTAAACTCGCTTAGCGTTAATTATTTGTGGTGCATGCAGACCTTTAAAACTTAATAAATGAGTGTGAGAACTATTTGTTAATTTCTTCTCTGATCCAACTGCGAGAACTGCTTATAATTATTATGATGAGATAGGTGCTGTTGAAAAACATTAGTTAGTCTGTACCAACATTAGGTTTGCCGAGACACTGTATGCACCCCTATTAGAAGTCAATACTACGCTCGAGGTTTTTTTTTAACTATTTAAAGTCTAAAATCGTGCCTTTTAAGTAAGTAAGTAAGTTAAAGCTGTGATTACCTAGGTAAACTTTCGGAGTATTGAACTTGGCTCAAATATTTAAAAGATAACATTTTGGGCTATGCTTCCCGAATTTTAAATCGAGACTTATTGAATTTCAATACCCCAAATACTCCAGGGATTGATAGTTTACGTCGAAAACGTTTTAAATGTTCGGACCGATTTTAATCTCACGATTAAACTCCGATTTGCGGATTACTTCGCGGTTTCAAGTTTTTACATTTCTCGCCAATTTGGGAATATTTTAGCACTTTAGTTGCGTTGAGACCCATGAATCTGATTCATATTCTAGGTTCGATAAATATTGATGTCCTTTTTGTTACTTACTTTAGTGTTATTGGTCCAATTTGTTACAGTTTTTCTTCTGTTGTATTTCCTTTACCTCAATTTTATTGACATTCAACGTGACAATGCTGTCACTCTTTTTGGTATTTATTATGGTAGATAGTGATGCAAAATGCATTTATGGACGCTTGTGTGAGACTTACATTTATGTAAAACTGCAGTTAAATTCGTTAATTAATTACAATTGCGCATTGCAACAAACGTGTTGGTCCTCAAAATCCTCTTAACCATTTACTCCAGATTACGTCAAATATGTACTCAAAACCTACCTACACTCAAAAGCAAACACATTTCTTGTGCGATTGCTTTCACAGAGCTTGTCAAAGTTAATTTCTCGTCCACTTTACGAGCATCGAGCTAACAGAATACTCCTGTTGAGTACAAAGTACACAGGAGAGTGCTCTGACGGATTTCTAAAATTGGATTCGACATTTAGTTTACTAGGTCTTACTGGAGTACTGTTGCGTATCTATGTGACTACGGAAATCGGTTTCTCTTTGACAGGACGATTAGGTAAACTATTGATCTAGATAGATAATTTAGGAGTATATTAAATATTACAATCTTCAAAATTATCTATCATCCAGCTCGAAAGCAATAGCTTTAGAACTTAAGGATGCGCACTCAGGTTCGTGATCAATCAAAACAAATTAATTATAAGTTGATATATGGCGAGTTTATTATTTGTAGATCTTTGACAGTATTTACAGGTCCTGTTAATGGCCTCAAAGTCTGACAAACAGTCTTACTAAGGGAGGTCGTATTACCCAGTACAACCTGGGTTGTGGAGGTCAAATAGGCAGTCGCTCCACTCCATGCAAAATATTGGTATTGAGCTGCATCCGCTCAGACTGGAAGTCGACTCCAACATAATTGGGAAAATGCTAGGCAGAGGATGATAAGACAGGATTTTATCTGCTGGAAAAATTGAGTGTATGTCCACAATGACTCATCATCATCATCATCATCAGCAATGTTCCCACTGCTGGGACACCGGCCTCGTTTCTATGGGCAAGGGAATAGGCTATATATAGTCCGCCACGCGGGCCCAGTGCCATGTAAAACTGTCATGTAGTTTCCTCATTCCGTATTCCAATATCTGGATTAAAATAGAATGAAATTGCTCCCAGTTATTACAATACCTACGAATAGTGAAGATATTTTTATGGCTGGATTACTGAAAATAGGTATCCCATTAATAAAGATCCCCAGAAACAGCACAATGCTTTTAATATAAATAGAATATTATACTTCGTGATTTACTTTGATTTCTATACAATCTAAAAGTACGTACTGAAAAGGTTGCTTTGAATACACTCTACATACGAGTATCATTGTATTTTCTATAGCGTATCCATTGTATTATTTTTCTTTTACAATAACGTACTAAGTAATGACTTTTCAAATCCAGTATTTTTTCTACCCTTTTGTTGAATTTAATAAGGGTAACTTTGCAGATTATGGACGAATGATAATTTAATAGAATTATTTTATAATAATGTTACAATTTTACGATGCCTTCAAGTTAAATTATTTTGATTTACACATTATAGGGTGTAAAACACCTCTTAACAAAGCCGAAAGGCATGAGGAGCTCCGGAACAAAAGCCGATAAATCCTCTTCATGCCCGTTTTTTTTTATTTTTTAAATCTGTTAGTCATAGTACTTATACATAACGTACATCAAACAGGTCGCAGCAGATCCCGTTAAAACGAAGTAAATAAGGCTCTAAAGATGGGCAGCCGGACCTAAACCCGACATATACACGTATTTTTAAGACATTTTTATTTTTCGGAACTACCTATTACCGATAAATCCTATACGAATTCTTAAAGATTATTTCTGGTCGGACCTTTACCCTTTTGACAAATGCGATTTTTCTTAAACTTTTTACTCTTTTCTAATGACAAGACTAGTTTTGTGGTAGCAATAGTTTATCGAAGGGTAGCAATACTTAAGTGACAGTTAAGACAGTCATACGTCTAATAATAGTAATGATAATAACAGTATAGCCGTTCAAATCCTGTTAATTACATTATGTCCGGACCAAAACCCGATAATTACAAATTTAAAACTAATATTGTAGCAATACTATCAATACTAGATTTTTTTAATATTACCTATTTGAAAGCCCTTGCTACAAGCCAAAATTCCGTTAAATTAGTTTAACAAACAACATTATCATTTCTACGTAAATCATTCTTTTGTATTTTCAGTAAAAATACGAAAAGTGAATTTATCGGCTTTTGTACCGGAGCTCCTCACTTGTTCTCCCTGTCACTGCGATATTTTTTTTATTGTACACCATACCTGGGAACCTTCTAGTTACGGAGATATTGTGGGTCAAAGTTCCAACTTTTTGTCAATTTTTTTTAAATACAAGTTTTTATTGTAAGATATTTACTTTAAATACCTCCAGGAACCTCTTACTATTATTCCATGGGCTCAATGTTTTGATTGCGTTACATTGAGTTATATATATACCGCAAAACGTGATTTTTCACCCCTGAACAAAAGTTTTTTCCCAGCAATAATGTTTGCGTAAAGTTACTTATTGTGATGTACGGAATGCTTGGTTGACGGCTACGTGATGAGGTGGTTTACACCCTGTTATGTGATATTGACTGTGTGACTGTGTTGTCAAATACGTTATATTGTAATATCTCTAGCGATATTGTAAAGTCTCGAATTTTTGTCAAATGAACATATTGCTTACAACAAAACGCATTATTTTTCGTGAAATGCATGCGATGGTAGTCAACTTACGGGGTGTGGAGGGAAGGAGGGGTTCCCCTTGCCCAGTGGCACAAATCTCATGAAAAGATAATGCACCATTCCTGAGAAATACCGATTAATATAACATAACCTTAAAACACTTTATATTCCCACTAAAAAGCGTAGTCGACGGAGTCGGATGATTCTCTTATCTTCTTAACCTTGTATTTTGATGCAGCTCATTGATCAAGTGGTGGTCGCATGAGCGGGTATTGCGCATGAGGTCCTGGTTCCAATTTTCGGGTTGCAAAGTTAATGTTATTGGATTTGTCTAAAAGGATTTTTTCAGTAGAGACCACGGAATCTGGATGTGTGCCGCCATGATGGCTCGCCTCCTTCTTATTAATAACTGGCGATGTGTGTGTGTATTATTGTATAATCAGACATACCTCTGCCTAACCGTTTGAGTATTACCAGGCGTGATGTTATGTGTTAATCCACTAAGAAATTTTTCAGTCACCCTGAATGTCACCAAAATTATACAGAGTGTAAACCGCCAACCAAGCATTCTGTACATCAAACTAAGGTCCGTATTACAGAACGAAACTCAAGCACTGATCTCTGTTTAAAACTAGTTTTAAGTCGAGTTTTGATTTAAGAACGTTCCTCAAGCATAGATTCATTGATTGTAGTTCAGCCGAGTATAGCTTTATTCTAGATCAATCATTACTTAGTTGTAGATTATGGTTTAAGTAGAGATTGATCTATGATCACGCAAGTGTGGTCGACACCCCGCTTGAGCAGAGATTTCCTTGTCAGTGTCAAATTATTGTGTTGTCGAATTGAAGTTTCTAATACAAACAAAATGGATAATTTCGAAGAGCTTGATTATTACGATGATTTGTTTAACGATGATTCGAACAGAAGGTTGAATTTTAGCGTACAATACGCGCCTAAGCAGTGTTCTTCATCGCCGTGCTTACGGTGTCCGTTTTTTTTGTTTTCTACCACATGCTGGAATTCTATTATAATCTCAATTAACAAATTTCTCTATAATAAGCTACATTTTTTCTTTCTTGTAGACATTGTTTAATAAGAGACAGAGTTTGCTTGATAATATTTACACATTAATTAATAAGTTTATCTGTAAATATCTGTCAATTGTGTCAATCTCTACCACCACTGATAGATATGGCAAACACTCCGTTCTACGAACACACTAGTCTGTTTTTTATACAATAAATCCGATTGCCTCATCCTTCAACACATTTTTTATCAAAAAGTCGTTTTTTTATCTAAAACTTATATCCAAAAGGCTTATGCTTTGTTAAAATCATAATTTCATAAATAAATTGGTTTTAAACTAAATTCTTATTTTGCGTAACTTGAAATAGACTTGGCCAAAAAATTAAATGTAAAAGAAAACAGGCTGATGCATAGACAAAAGATCTCTGCTTGAGAAACGATTTGAATCTCGACTCAGCTGAATGTAGTTTGATTGCTGTTCTGGAATAAGACGAATCCTCAAGTACAGATTCTATGTTTAAACTATGATTGGACGATTTAAGATCAAACTGGACTTGAGTTTCGTTCTGTAATACGGACCTAAGTAACTTTACGCAAAAATATTGCTGGAAACAACGTTTTTTGGGGTGAAGTATCATGTTTTGTGGTAGAACTCAATGTAACACCCTCAAAACATTGTGTTGATGGATGGATTGAATAGTCGTGGAGGTGTTTATAGTAAAAATCTTCCAATAACAACTTGTAATTAAAAAATCCCTCCGGCAAGCCGCAGGAGGAGGTAGATTTCGGAGAAGGTGCTGTAGCGTCCGACTATTCAAAATTTGTATAAAGAGTTGTAGTGTATGTGTACAATCTACAAAAAAAAATATGATTTCAAAATCGTTGTCCTGTAATAGTAAGATTTAAAAAGGGGAAAGACCCTTTTTAAATCTTCTCATAAGAATTTAGCATGGAAACGCCCTGCATTTTTAATTATATTTTTTTATTTCGAAAACTATAAGTTTTATCGCTAAACTTTAAAGGTAACAATTTGTAGAGTAACAATTTGCTTTAAATAAAAATATATTTGCGGCGCTCGAAATGTTTACTGTTTCGGAGACATGATTTTTTTTCGCAATAATTTTGGAAATTTCAACCCCCTCTCCAATTTAGGGGTTGCATCAAAAATGTTTTATTTTAAAGTTATCCGTATTCTTATTCAAAATAATAAAAACGAAAAACGGTTCAAAAATTTTTCAAAGGAAAAAAGTTATGGCCAAAAAAAAGATTTTAGAAAAACCGCCTTCCGCCGCCTCCCATGGACGAATTCCGCCCATTCACGAACTTAGCCTAAGTTTAACCTTTTCGATTTTTTGGCCAAGTTTGAAAGCAATCGGTTTATAATTGCGACCTGTAGAGTGTGGCTAAATTTTTCTTGTCACCCAAATACATGCGTAAACATATTGTTATATATCCCCGTAGGTGTGAGACCAATAAGTAGAATGTTTATAAAAAAAAGGAAATCTTCCTAAAAAAAAACAAGTCAAAAACTGTTAACTTTGACGCCCAATATCTCCGTAACTAGAAGGTTCCCAGGTATGGTGTAGAACAAAAAAAAGATTGCATTGATTGGGGAAAAAAGTGTCTTTCCTCTTCGTTAAGAGGTTAATTACACCCTTTATGCAAGATTACAAACTTCGAGTTTGTTTTGCAAGCGGTAATCAGTTGAGACTTGTTCAAGTGAGATCTTCTATGATTAATGCAGAAGTAACAGCTGGAAATAGCTGAAGTTTTGTTCGCCGTTTTAAAAGTCGTCTGATTATAGTTTTAAAGTTGGAAGCGCTAGTGACTTCAGTTGGAAACGGCAAGATAGATTTATCTTGGCTTGGAATGGGTATTGAATACACCGTGCTATTTTTTATACATAAGTGATTATTTGTTGGTTCAACTACCCACCTGTTCCCAAAACTATAGCAGATGATATAGGATAAAAGGATACCCTTTTTAAATTAAGTTACTTCCTTATGTTGCGAGTAATGACTTCATATTACAATTGTCTTTTTAACCGTCAAACCTCAAAACCAAAACCAACTACATCTTGCCATCCATTTAATTTCTGAATTCATCCAAGCGAATATTAATTCCATCTACACAGTTAACACTATCTTTGTACCCAAACACACTTCTAAAGACCAACGTACACGTTGATAACTACTGTTTACCAGCTGATGTCAACATTGAGTAAAACCAAGATGATCCCGTTTCGTTGCTTAAAAGTGTATGCGTTGCACTCAGACCACATGACATAACGCTGCAAACAATAAAATGATGCCGGTTTCGTTAACATGTGTGCATTTTTTGAGCGTAGTAAATGTGTGCGTGTGAGCGTGTATGCGCAGCAGGAAGCGAAATTTTGTGCTGGCTTCAGTTCTTTGTTCACAGCGCTTTGTCTTGGTTTTTTATTTGGTCAGAGGCCTTGCAAGTCACAAAAGCGGTGCAGCACGGAAGCAGCGAAGCTGACCCCGCGCCTTACTTATAGCTATACGCTGACCTTTAGCCTAAGCCTTAAAACAATAGCTATTATCAAACTAATGCCGGTATCATGTTTGTGCAGAGCCCCCGAGGACTTCGCCCCAACAGGACGGAGGGCTGGTTGGGGCTACGCCCCGGTCGTCCATCTCGCCGCCCGATCCTTCGCCGACGTTTCCAACGGTAATGTAATATTCTGTGGTAAGAATGCTTGAAAATTGTGCTATGATTTTGAATGGATTGTTGAAGAGGAAATTTTCTAAATTACATTTAACAGGAAATGAATGGCAACTTATATAAGAAATTAATAATATATCTCAATTGCAATCTTCATTCCGATCTTTGTATTCAATCAACGGCCGAGAAAGCCAGTCTGGGTTGAGAGAGCGAATCATAATTACCGTCAAAGACCACGTATCGAGATTCGAGACTTAGTTGATGCAACCGCGCAATTGGTGCGAGATTGCAATTCTAGTTGTTTTTACATAAGTCACCACATCTTGTAAGTAAATTCCTTCATCATCAACCTTTTCGGTTCAGTTTATAATAATTAAAGCATTGTTTGTAATTGTAATGTAATTTAGTTGTAGGTGTAGTTTGCGTAACCTTTTCTATTTACTCTGATTTTATTGCTTAGAGTAATGAGATTTAAATTATTACTAAGGTTGACGTACTATTACTCACGTAGGTGACTTTAGTGACTTATGTCTGATTTAACAGGTGGTCTAAGCGACCTGTGACACGAGTTTGAACTTGACCAGTTCATAGTGAATTAGACACTTACGTTGTGCAATCAGACATAGTACTTAATTTGGTTTTAAACGTGACTTATTTGACTTTTTGACCTGTCTCTTCTAATTACTTGAAATGGAAATAGCGTTAAAGTCTAGCATCGATAAATCTTGAGTAGAGAACGCTGTACTTAATTCATGGGTCAAATGACAAGGACCGTCATTAAATAGATCATTAAATTTTTGTACCTGGCAACAAATTCATTGCCACACAATTAGCACTTTACAGCTCGGCTAATATGCATGACATAAAACAAATTTTAACCCATGCACTCACGAATAATGTAGCTATCTATCAGTGAAAAAACTTTTATACTTGGATTATTTGTTCCGGAGGTTAAGCAGGGTTCCATACAAACTTGCAAAGAATTTTACCTCTTTATAATAGTAGAGAAAACATTGACGACATTAAAAAAATTGTCCCAAAAATCCTTCGTCGTATCAATAGTAATGCCAAGCTCTTCTCAGTTATATATTTCAATAGTTATATTTCAATAGTCGATTGTGGTAACTGAGCCTACTATTTAAACGGTCGGTTAATGTTCTTTAAATTTACTTAGGTCCACGTTCACCGAAGAGATAACAGTCTGATTATCTAAAACAGCTGTTTAAAACACATTTTTGTATGGGAACAAGTCACATTGACAGCTGTTTCTAGATAATCGGACTGTCATCTTCTCGGTGAACATGGACCTTACTGTCCGGTTGCAGTTGGTTATCTCTGTTTGTTTGACATTTTGCATAGAGGTTGGAAACAAAACGTCACAGAAAATCTTTCTTTCATTTTTCTATGAATCAAATAATGGGTATGTGACGCGATTAGGAAATTTCAACTTTGTTTGAAACACCGATAGCTGCAAGACGTGGCAAATTTACTGACAGTTATAAATACGTAAATAAGTTATAGAACACGGGCCTCAGTTAACTTTGACAATGGTGACGAATCTAACTGTATTCATGACGAAAATTAGCAATTCTGATTATTATGTTTCGGCGGATTGTCCGCTTTGCAAGAGTTTATCAGTTTTATCACCAGGAGCTGATGGAACCAATAAAACCTGGTTTATCTAAGATCATGATTTTCTTCTCACCACGTGTTTATTTTTTTGCCAAATTTTGTCGGGTAGAACTTTGTTGATGTGATTTCTTCAATTTACCTATTTAGTTACAAGCATTTGTTTTGTCCATTTTGCCTGCTTACAAAGGTTAGTTGATTAAACTGTTATTTTTTAATATTTTCTTTGATGAATATTCTTTTGAAAAGATAAATTGTCAGTAATTAAGAAGACTTTGAGAGATGGAAAGTCGTTGATTAATTTCTTTCAAACTTTATCTAAAACCCGACCTCTATTAAAATGATGAAATACGAACATTCATATTAAAAGGAATTGACAAACCCAATTTCCGGTTCAGTAGAATCAAGAGTCTTTTCATTGATGTGCGCAATCTAAATACGATAATTTGCAATTTTCCTTAAAAAGGCTTCCATTTCTCCGACCCAATTTTTGTTTTTTATTTACTTACTTTTGCTGTGTCCTGTTATTTTTAGTGTAATTTTCAGTTATATACGTGATCTTATTTATCTGGATGAAGTAGAAAAATTAGATCATGTTAATGAAAATGATGATATTCAAATTAATGTGTTAAAAACAGATACGGGGCGTGGAGATCGGCATAGTAGTTTTGGTGCTAATCGTATGGATCGGGGCGATAGCACTGTTCTTCAACAGATGGGGGAAGATCAGGATGCTGCTGCCGTACCAGCCTGACTACAAACAGGAACAGCTGAAGGTAATAATAATCATATTGTTGATAATGCTGTAAAAAATGAGATAGATAATGCGTGAACAATCGTTAATGACAATGATTCAGAATTTGTAGTTGAGAAGTAACGAGTTTATATTGTCAGTGTTGTTCAGTCTGATTTAAAACTTGGAAAAGCTTTTTAAGGAGGTCTGAATATAAGTGATGATGTGACTTTTCTTAGAAAAGTGCCAAAGAAATTGAAACACTTCACTTGCATCAAAAGTTTTTAAGGAATAGACATTCTAGAAGTTAACAATTTAATTACTTACAAGATTAGTGTTGTAAATTTTGTTATTTGTTATCTTAATAGTTCAATAATTTAAATTAGGAATTGTACCTAATTAATTAGACTTAGAGGATTATATTGTGCTGTTGATTATTGGTACTGTAGATGTAATGTTTTTTTTTTAATTTCTAGAGAACTTTCTTTATATTTAAGAATCGTACAAGCAAATATAATTTCTACAGGTGGATCAGTGTACTTCTCATGTACCAACGTCGCTATAGGAATTCAATATGGTTTGTTCATGGCCCACGAAATTGCTACTTTATTAATATTCCCAGTAGGCTTAGATTCCTCTACCGTAGTTATTATGACAAAGTATTTAGAAATAATCGCCGTGAATGGTTCAATTGTTACCCAACTTTTATCTTTTATGAAATCTTTTTTGATAAATTTTCTTATACCTTTTCTTCCATGTAAAAGATCTAATAAGTAATTAATTGGCTTTATACCCTTGTTGAGAAAGTTGGACATTCAATTATTATTATTGTAGCTAGGTACTTCTAGACTCGATTTCCATTCAGCTTTGCTTGCAGTAAGCAAACTATCCTCTTTTGTGTTCATAGGAATGTTACTATACTAGGAAGGTATATTTTATTTAACGTTTAGCTTATGCAGTATTGCCAATTTCAACCTTATGCATTTCAATAAGACTTTAAATCGTTTTGGAAAAAAAAAACTTGTATGTCAACAAACAGAATTTAAGTATTAAACTTGCTAGAAATTTTGCAATTAGATGACTATGCCAGATTATCCAGGGCTATGAAAGAATAAAGGTTTGTTGATAATTTCAAAAACAAAGTTTTGAAATATTTCTTACCAAACCTCTCTTATAGACAACCAAGGAACTTTGGGGTAATTCTGAAACAGATTTTAGGATAGAGATTTAAAACACTTTTTCGCTTGTCAGGTTCCTGGAAGCAGCGCATTAGCTGCTGCAGCGGCGGGTGGTACTTGTGGGGCTCATTCCGCGCCATCGGCGTGTTCGGTAAATGTAATTTCATTTTTGTGTATATTTGTAGATATTTGATTGATTTTGCAATCATTATTGGGCTCTGATGCTTTCATTTCAAAATCGAGATCCATGAAATTTAAAAATCCAATTTATTGTCTCCTCAAAATTGATAGCAAAGTCTGTTGTAGAATTTGTAGTTTTAAAAGTAATTTTAAATTTTAAACTTAAGCTCTTTCCAAATACATCTCTCATCTAAACTTATATTATCATCCTTTTATGTAAATCACATTTAAATTGTACAGAACTTACTATACTTATTTAAACTTATTTTTTAACGAAATCCAATTTAGGTATTCTGGTTTTGATACGTAGAATGAAATTGCAAACTGGAATAGTTTGTAACATCTAAAGCAGATTTATCAGACTTTATACTTATCAACATTTTACGTTTCAAGAGAAAATTATCTTTTACATTATAATCGATACTGAACATTTGTTTCTCAAGAACAAATAAACTTTAACTGTTCATCAGATTAATGTTAGTCAAAATACTGCACATACTATACATTCACTTAGTGGTTTAAGTTAATGTACACGAACATGCATACTTATTCTTACAGTACACCATAAAACAAAATATATTATATACCCTACATAAAAATACTAATCTGATAAAACGTCAAGGTACTTCAAGTAATATCACATTTTCCATCTCTCAAGGCTTTGTACATTGTTGTAATGTACTATATATATGAAAAAGAAAATCTTTTCTTCAAGAAAATTAGTTTCTTTTTAATAGACAGCTAAGTTCTTAAATCTTCGGCTGGTTTCGATGTTTTATACCTAAAAATTCAGTACAGCTTGAATTTCACTAAAACACAATTTTAATTCTGTAAAAGAAAATCAAGTTTCTTCACATCCAACTAATCCAATATTCTAGTAAAAAATAATTCGAGCAAAGAAATTTGATATAAATAATTTATCTGTAAAGATCAAAAATACGACTACGTAAAATGTAATATTTATGTGGGTTGAACACATAAGGCACAATTTAAAAGTCAAACAATAATAAATTGGCTAGTCGCCCACAAACAAAGTCAATTGACTATGTAATTTGACTTTAATAACCGCGGTAGTACTAACACTAGACATTTCAGTTATTTTAGTTTTAAAACAAATGTCAAAACCCACGCAAATTTTACAGTTTACCACCGTATATTACTTAGCCTGGACCTACCTCAAACGATTATAAGTAATGGTTCTGAGAAACTTTTACTATTTACCTAAATGGTATGGGAAAGTTTTGTTGAAATTCGAAATATCACGGTGACGATAGTGTTAATACTACTTTTACTTTTTCTCATAAAAGCCAAAGCAAAGCCAAAGCCAAAGCCAAAGCATCTGTGCCTAAAATTTAAATGCTAAACATTCAGTCAGTTAGGTAAGTTAAGGGATGACCTTAATCTAAAGTAATGAACAAAGTTAATAATATTCATCATTAAAAACTTGAGCCTTCAATATTTACAAACTACAACTAGAGCTAATAATTACAAAAATAAAATTAAACATAAACTAGTACCTACATATACAACATTATTTTTTGTTTATACTAAACCCGAAATTTGTACTCATAATTTTGAACAACTTTTTCTATGGGACGAACCTTGAAATTGCGAAAAAAAAAATCAGCTGTTCCCTACATTTTGACGAGTTATGCGAACATAAATGTAGAGAACAGCTGATTTTTTTTTTCGCGATTTCAAGGTTCGTCCCATAGAAAAAGTTGTTCAAAATGATGAGTACAATAACCCCTTTTCAGGTTTAGTATAAACAAAAAATAATGTTTTATTCAACAATGTCAAAAGGACACATAAGCGTCAAAGTATTTCCTGTATGGACAAAGTATCCTATAATTGTATTACTGGAGTTGGTATTGTTACATCAAATAATTGAAACGAAAATATTTTTTTAAAAATAATGTTAATTAAGTCAAGACAATATTTTGAAGTTTTAGTTGGATAAGCGTGTGCTAAAAGGGCGCTATCAGGTTATTCTTCAATAATTTTACGCCAACTTGTCAAATTGCGAGTAATCTTGTTTTATTACAAGGCCTGATTCAAAGCGAAGTAAAAGTAACATTACTTCTACTAATCTCTTGAAAAGTTTGAGGAAATACGCGAAAAGACCCCTGAAAAACTTGATGGCGCGAAGAAATACTTCTGGAAATACTTGGAGGAGGCCTTTTCAACAGCGGGACAGAATGAGTCAATGAAATAAAAAGTCGTTGTAGTGGCAGAAAAATCAATCTAAGGCCTGAATTCTTGTCGCGCTGGCAGTCGGTCGCGCATGGTCGGTCGGTCGCGTACGAGTATACATTGTGTTCTATGTATCACCATACTGCGACGCTGACGTGGCGACGACCGACAGCAGTATTTTTTCTCGCTGACAAGAATTCAGACTTAAAATTCGGACTACCAAGCACAACGGCAGAAAAAAAAAACAAATTAAAATAATACAAGATTTAAATCAGTTAAGTCTACTATCTTAACTCTATCATTGGCTGCCAAGGTTAGTGAATTACATGGCTTGCAGCAAAGCGAAGTAGCGTGATTCCTAACCGCAATGCAGCATTACTTTGCTGAAGGTCAAAGCTAATCCTGCAGCTTGAAAAATTGAAACTTATGTGTAGCGCTATACGGCTCATTGTTTTTAGGCGTTGCCTGCCCTTCAATCTGATAAAGTGAGATTTGATTGATTATTTTTTGTTAATAACTTTTTAGGAAACATAACACAAATTAATGAGTTATTAAGTTGAATAGGACTTCAAAAGAGACCATGACCTCTGAGTTCGGTTCGGATTTCTTTTCATGGATCAGTCAGAAAATGCCCGCGCTGTACATATAAAGGGTGTAAAGAACCTCTTCACGAAGCCGAAAAGCACTTGTTCTCCCTATTATTGCGATATTTTTTTTGTTCTACAGCATACCTGGGAACTTAAAAGTTTGTGCTTTTGCGTTCCTTATTTGTAGAGGTTAGTTTATACTTTTGCGTTTATTACCTCTGCGTTCAAAATGTATGAAAGTACAGTTTTTTTTAAATTACCGATGAAATTTTCTTTGTAGGGCTCAGATGTACAACTACACTCTACCACCGACATACCATAATGAAATGTCGGATACAGGCTGACTTTAGTTCAAAAGCTCAACGTTTATACGTACTTCCAGGAAAGCCCTATACACCGTGCTCTAGGCTCCGACGTGTTCTAGCTTTTAGTGCGAAACGATAAAGTTATTATAATAAAAGGTTCTAGGAATTTAGCTTTGCTGGCAATATTTGAAAGGAGCTCGAAAACTGTTATGAGTATAATATACAGGGTGTACACAACCTCGAAGCCGTCAACCAAGCATTCTGCACGTCATACTAAGCAACTTCTGCTAGGAAACGACATTTTTATTTGGGGTGAAAAATCATGTTTTGTGATAGAATTCAATGTAACGCACTCAAAACATTGTACTGGTGGATGGATTAAATAGGGGTCGTGGAGGTGTATAAATTAGATCTTACAATAAAAACTTGTATGCAAAAATAAAACTTGCCAAAAAAAAAAAATGGAAATTTGGCCTCCAAATATCTCCGTAACTAGAAGGAAAAAAAAAAGATCGAATTACGGGGAGAACAAGTGCCTTTCGGTTTCGTTAAGAAGTTTTTTGCACCAACTTGTTGGAGCTTAAATATTAAATGTCAACTATATACATTTGACTACGCCGAAGCCCAGAAGGAGGGTTGGTGGTGTGATTTTAGCTATGGGAATAATTTATTAGGTTATTAAAAAAACATACTCATTGCTATCATACAATTATGGCGTGTTTTTGTTAAATATTATTGTTATAAGACCGTTTTCTACACAACCAATGAAAACAAATTCGGTGATCATAAAATTACTGATAAAAAAAAAGTGAAAATCGATCACTGAAAATATAAATACTGACAAGACATCAAAATACTTAACTTCACCGTCACAATCTTCTCAAAGTGATGTTATTCGTTTTATTGAGTGACGTCAATGCGACGGTTAAGAACCGACTTTACAGCTTCAACCTCTTTAAAGCTGTTACGAACTCGAACGTCAATATATTTATAAACTTGGATGGAAAACGTGAGAAAATGTTTCCTTTGGTTTGTATGTCAATATTCCATGGAAAACATACTGTGCCGGATTATTATGAATTTACTAAAATTATGATCTTATATTAAGGTTGTTTAGTTTTAAACCGTGAAAGCCAACAAACAGCTAGCGAAACAGTATCACCGTCTGTCATTAGGCAGATCTTTTTTCTTTATTCCAAATACGTATAACCTCTACATAATGAGTTGGTAAGTTAAGTTTGAAGACCCTTAAAGAATCCGAAAGGCACTTGTTGCGATATTTTTGAGGTAAAAACTTCTGGCGCGTTGAGCACTTTTTGAGTGAACAAAAATTATAGAACTCGCGTGACCATTATCTAACGCTTCGTAGCACTCGTAGCAGATCCGCTACGGCGTAGCACCACTTAGGCGTGCGCGGTGCACACCCGTAGCAGATATAGATTACTTAGTTTTCACTATCGACACCGCATGTTTTTTTCTTGTTCTGGACCATACTTGGGATACTTTTACTTTTTGAGATATTGTTGAATATGCTTAGTTGACGGGCGTTGGGCGTATTACCCAGTATTAACTGGGTTGTGGAGGTCAGATAGGCAGTCGCTTCGTATAAAATACTAGTATTCAGGTGCCTCTGGTTGAACTGGAGGCCGACCACAACATGGTTGGGAAAAGGCTAGGCCGATGATGATGATGAAGATGATGCTTATTTGACGGCCTCGTGACGGATCGGTTGTGCCCACATTGTGCCTAAATCAAAGAAGATAAAGAATATAAGTTGACTTTCTGCGCTATTCACATTCAAGTAAACCAAATGCATCGCACGATGCCAACAGCTATTCAGCACATCCAAGCACCATAAACAAATGGCTACGAACAAAGTCGTTGAATCAATAATAGCCGATAAAATCTGTCGTTTCCAGCCGGTACGTAAAATGGCGAATAAAACATTATTCTTATTACAATTCCTTTTAGTGAAGACGGAAGTGAGCCTTAGTACTTTTAGTGGTCGTAAGCAAAACATGATAGGTCTTTACAATCACGCTCTCCTTGTTCCATCTTTACCACTTTAGGACTCGTCCAGATAGAAAAAATCGCGGCAAAGAAAATCGCTCGTCTTTTACAAGCGATTTTCTTTGCCGCGACTTGCAATCTATTGTTTCTCCAACTCCTCCTCCTCAAGTCGTGCTCCTCATGACTGTGGGTCGTGATCCTCTTTTCATTTTTTTCCTGATGATGTTTCGCCATCTCCGTCTATCCTTGGCCAAGTGAAGCGCGTCGTGAAATTTCGTTTCTAGTGAAGAGTTTATCTGCTCGGACCATCGCAAAGTGCAATCTATTGTTACAGTTGAGATATTCTAGACCGTTACAATGGTAATAATTATTAAGTAGTGTCATTTATGTCTCATATAAAAGACATGAAGTTGTCATCTAATGAATTCTTTATTACTCAGACAGTTGACATAACAAATGTCAGTAATTTTATTCATTTTTTTGGGCATCTGATGCTATTTATCATCTGAAATAAACACAGCGTACATTGGTAATAATTTCATACAAAAATTTAGATCCCGAACATTTTCGATTTTGACATACGAATGCTACATACGGGCGTATAACCATTGACAATAGAATTTGTTACTAAGCAGTAACAAGTATTTGGATTACGATTTTCTTCATCTTGTCCGGTCTGTCGCTTTTAAATATTTGAATGTCTTTGATCTGAAAACATAAAATTGGAAAACTCTTGTTTCTGTGGACACAGCAGACACTGTCTCTTCACTGTGTCTACTGTCTGTAGAGTAATGGACTTAAACTCGTAGCTTCGATACATTCTCAACCGAATTAAGACAAATAAGTAGACGCCACCTGAATGCCTTATCGCCTCTATCTGCAAAAACCCTTAGGAGTACGATAAACTCAGTTATAAAACGTGTTTTATACCGCATTATACTGCACCAAGCTTCTCGTTTCAAATAAAACAAGCTTGGCAGATGTGTCTTTTTTCATTACTCCCGTCTGATGTGATTTGCAGTTTCTATTTTATTAGGGAGCAATAAAATCGGTGTTGATAGGGCCATTTGATTAGATTGTTAGTACTCTGATTTGGAAAGATGTGGGTGGTAAGTGTAAGAGGTAGTTCTATTTTACTAGTTTAATGTAGGTATAGATCTTGTTTCGTCTGTTGAGGTTCTGCATTGTGATGTCTTTTGAACAACATTTTTATTACTAACTAGCTGACCCACGCAACTTCGTCTGCGTCACATAAGAGGGAAAAAGCTACCTACTACTACCTGCCTACCTACCTACTACTACCTACCTATTACTACATTTTAATAAGAACCTTCTCCTGACAATAACAAACACAACAAAAAAAGAATTAGTGAAATCGGTCGAGGCGTTGTTGAGTTATGCGCTTACCAACACATTTTGAAATTCATTTTTATATTATAGATTCGACTGCATTGTTTTTCTAATGATCGTAAGCGTGACTGCTGAGCATGAGGTCCTGGGTTCGATTCCCGGATTTGGGAAAAGTGTTATTAAGTTTCGGGATTTTCTCAGTAGCAGCCACGGAGTCTCTGGACTTATGCCCCATGATGGCAATAGGCTCGCTCTATTAGATGGGACTTATAATAGACGAAATATGGGTGTAATATCAGGCTCCTCTGGCTCACTCTTTAGGTATTACAGGCGTGATGTTATGTTATATTTGGTCATAAACTCAAGTGATACTGACTGTTAAAGATTGAGTATAGTTAGTATTTCATGATCCTTGTCAATGGTGTCGATTCTGTTGTGCACAAACTAAACTTAATTTAAACTATTGCTATCTTTTACTAAAAGGCAGTGCGAGAAAAGGACGGCTATAACTATGCACTAAGTTAGAGATGTCAAACTAGTTTATGCCTTGTGCTTCACCGTGCATTTAGTCGACATGTTTTTACGTGCACCCTTCATTTGTATGGAAATATTAGTTCGAATTAAATTTGACAGCTCTAAATTACGTCCGTCTCTTTCTCGTTTTATTAGTGAGAAAAAGATGGTGATAGCCTAAATTAAGTTTAGTTTGTGTACAACAGAATCGACACCAATATCTACTAATAAAATCTTTATTCATGACTACTATCATGGGTTAGTGCAAAGTCAGCCCATCTCAATCTAGAAATTGAGGCTGAGGTATTAGGTGAATATATCATTCCAAAAATTACCATCATCATCTGTCAGACTTTTCCCAACTATGTTGAAGTCGGTTTCCAGTCTAACTGGATGCAGCTGAATACCAGTATTTTACATGGAGCGACTGCCTATCTGACCTCCACAACCCAGTCAATACTGGGTACCTAATACGATACCACTTGGTAACATTGGTTGTCAGACTTTTGGGCCACTGACTACCTGTAACGACTGCCAAAGATGGACAAATGACAGAGAGCAACTATTTAACGTGCTTTCCGAGGCACGGAGGAAACCCGGTACGTAAGGGTGGTCACCAATCCACAGACCAATCTAGGCAAGCAATAATCGGCCCGAGCGGGTGTTATTATTTAGCCATGAGCTCCAAAAATTACCATAAAGTTATTAACAAACAAGACATTCCTCTATCTAACTTCGCTGTTTGCCAAAAAAGGGAAAAAAAAAAAAAAAAACTTCGCTGTTTCTAGAATCATCATTATCATCAGCCTATTAATGTTTCCACTGCTGGAACATAGGCCTCCTCTCTATGAGAGGGAATGAGCTCGAATCCACCACGCGGGCCCAGTGCGGTTTGGTAGATGTCTTTGATTTTTTGGTTCTAGGACATGCCGGTTTCCCCACGATGCTTTCTTTCACCGTTTTGGGAGCAGTGGTGATGAATTAAATTACACAAAGTACCTTATGCGCTTGTCTGGGTTCGAATCCACAGCTTACTATTCGTAAATCGGGGCCACCATCATGGGGCCACCCGTGCTGGTTTCTGGAATACAACAAAGTTAAGAAAACTCTTAAACTTACCTTATAAACATTTTAAATCAGAAGATCTATTTTAGGGCCTCTCCTAGTATGTAACATTACGCTATCCATAATTGAGTGAAAAGTTAAATGTACCTCAAAGTTCTCCGCGCTAGTAATGATAGCATCAATTAGAACTTTCTCGAACTTCAGTTGTTACCTACCGTTGTTCGGGACATGATATAATTATTAGTTGAAGCAGCTCCTTTGTTTGTAGGGGTTCAGGTAGAAAGGTATTGTGTGTGGATCAAATGGCATTTAGCGGTGAGGGCCCTAAAATGTAGCATAGAATTTGTCTGCGGGTTTTCCAAGAAGGGATCTTTTGTGGAGGTTTAAACGGCCTGAGGTCATTTGTTAAGGTACTGGTATTATATTAGTTTAGTTAGAATACAGAAATGGAGAGAAAAGAAAAACAGCTTCAGCTAAGATGGCTGGCAGCAAACGTCTTCAAATAATAATTATACGTTGAATAATTATATCGCTTAAGAATTTCCAAAGCGCCCTTTTTCTTTAAGTAGTTTTAAGAGTGTGAAAAATCTCCTAACGAAGCCGAAAGGCACTTGTTCTCCCCATTATTGCGATCTATAATGTTCGAGATCATAATACCTGAAAACATTCTAGTTACGGAGGTACTGGGAGTCAAAGTTGCAACTTTTTCACAAGTTTTATTTAAACACATGTTTTAAATGTAATAACTTTATTTTATACATCTCCATCCCCTGTAATATTTAATCCATCCACCAGCACATTATTTTGAGTGCGTTATATTGAGTTCTACTCCAAGACATGATTTTTTACCCCAAGAACAAGTTGTTTCCCAGCAATCATTTTAGCGTAAGTTTGATGTACAGAATGCTTGGTTGACGGCTTCGTGATGAGTGTGTTTACATCCTGTATGATTATGATTGGGTAAGATAGTCTTGTACTAATTCTCATGCTTATTTCCTCTTTTGTCACTTGATTGATCACCGTTCAAAACTTTCATTAAGCTCAAAACTCAAACATTAATAAAAAATCTTACTCCAGCAGCTGACTTGATAATTACTTGCAAGTTTCACAAGAACGTTGTAAGTAAGAACTAACTTCTAGTAATAAAATCTTCGACGTGAAACCTCATTTTATCTCGTCTTCTTTTGTTTTATCTTCTTAGCTTAAGAGTAAGTTCCGCTTCTGTTAAAAAAGAAAACGATTGTAAGATTGATCTTTTTTTTATAAGCATCTCTGTATAGTCCGCGCCACCCGAAGCTATAATATTTGTAAACAAAGAATTTATACCAAGACACGTAGCGACAATTCAATCAACAACAAATAGTCCCAAATGCAAACAACTCAAATTACATGTAGTACGAAACTAACGAGCATTTTCACTTGGTCGGGTTATATTTTGGCGATTTAAAGCGCGGTCGCCAAATGTTTTGTGGTACTGGAATGCATCTGATATCATGGAACGTAAACATTTGGGACCCATTTTGACGTATGTTCACACTGACTTTTTAATTTGATGCAAAGGTGGCGAACCCGAATGTGTGTTTATAGCTTCGCGAGGCGGGGACCTAGGATACTTTTTGATTTCACAAGTCTCTCGTTCAATTAAAAAGCAACCATTCCAGCAATATTCCATGTATTTGGTTTCATTATAAACGCACGTCATAATTATTATGATGTGTATCATTAATATGCTCATAATTGTTAACCGTTTTAATCACGTTCATGTTTCTGACCTACTATTTAATTAATCGATGATGACAACTGAATAGTTATCTGGTAAACAGCCAGCGTGCTGTATTTACATAACACAATATAATTCAGAACAGAATCGATTACATTATGGTTCAATTACAATATTTTCAGTAGTGTGTGGTCAATTTCCAAACTTAAGTGGCAGTGGGCAGGGCACATTTCTCGCAGAACGAATGGCCGATGGGGCCAAAAAGTTCTGGAGAAGCGACCGCAAATCGAAAGACGTTGCTTTGACGTCGCTTGGTGAAGGCTGCAGGAATCCGCTGAATGTGAGTCGCAAGGGATAGGTCTATGTGGAGAACTATGTCCAGCAGTGGACGTCGACGAATGATGATGATGATGATGATGAGTGTGTGTATTGTTTTTTACTCTTTAACGCAAAAACGATCGAATGGATTTGGATGAAATTTTAGGCAAAAAACAATGTCTAACAGCACTATGTAAAGGGATAAATCTGAAAATCGTAAATATGTAGTTTTGTCAAAGTACCTGCCAGATTATAGGGAACCTACGGTGTGCGAGTCCAACTCGCACTTTGTCGATTTTTTAAATAACCAATTAAAAATTTCTATGTGGTCGATGTAAAATTTCAATTAGAGCAAGCAGGACATCCAAAATTAGACCCTGTTTTTAACCCCCGACGCAAAAACGACGGGGTGTTATAAGTTTGACGCGTGTGTCTGTCCGGCATCGTAGCTCCCGAACGAATGAACCGATTTTGATTTGTTTTTTTTTTTGTTTAAAAGGTGAATAAGTCGGGAGTGCTCTTAACGATGTTTGATAAAATCGGTCCAAGATGGCCGCCGCCGCCACAAATTGACAACACACACACACACATTTCTTTAACAACTCCAAATAAAATGGCTTGACTATTAGAATACTATACGCTATATTCAATTACAAATCCAAGATGGCCACCACCAAAAAATGGTGAATATTACATTTTTTTTTCACAACTCCCTCAATAATAATGGAGTTTAAATTACGACCCTACGTGTCGGGGGTTTTTAAATTTTAAATTAATGTTACTTCTGCTACATGCAGACGTAATTAAAACTTCTCATAAAATATCAAGCACGTACCTCGCATACCTTTTTCCTCAAGCTCTAAAGGTTAATTGCCTATACTTGCAACTGGCGGTCGAGGTTTCCGTTCCTTGAAAATAGCGCGATTTAATTGAGCATATTAGTCTGTTAAATTGTATTGAAGACTGCACATTCTTAGAGAAAATCTTGGTATGTACTTGGACAATTTTATTTTAGTCGTAGTTGAATAAAATTGAAAACAATAAAATAAAATAGTTTATGAGCTTAGAAACGTTGTTGTTGTACCCGTTAAATTTCATATTTTTTTAGACTCTTAACACCGTATTCATTGGTTTTCAATTTTGTAAACCATATAATGGGTATAATGGGTGTATAAGGGTAGTGGGGCTTTTGGGATCAGGACCGCGGTCCCGGATACCCCCTAGGGGTGAAAAATCACGTTTTGCAGTCCTGATGAATGCTTTGAGTAGTATGGGGGTAATGAAGGTATTTAATATAAAAGCACAACATTAAAAATGGATGATACTCTTCCACAGACCAGCGTAGGCGAGCGCGGTTTAACCTAAGCGGATATTTTTCTTTAGCACAAGCTCAAAACACTGCTCACGCTATAATAACCTTAAAAACCAAATACCCAACAATATTGAACTAATGAGAAATCATTAGTATTCGTACCCATTACTGTCAGTCGCTAACGTACTAATTAGCATGTCACTCTACACTGATTGATCGTAATGGGTTTAGTTCGCTTGATTGAATAATTCGATGTCTCCGAGAACTTAAATATCAAATAAACATTAGTTTCCACAGAATTCTGCAATGTAATCAGGTTTTCAGAATCTTTTAGTTTGTTCTTGAAATTGTGGAACATTCTGGAAATGGTTTAATTTCATTTTAACGAGCTTATAACTGGAGATTAATTTGTTATCTTGGAATTGAAAGGACGAAAGTAAAAGGCAGTCGATTATTGGATTTGGACCCTTCTTTACAGTCTTCGAATCTCAAGATGATATCGAATTTCACGTCTTGTTTGGAATCTAAAAATAGACTTCAATCAACGTTTTCTCTCATCGTGTTGATCAAAGATAAAAGGTTTAGGTTCACGTGGAAGTGGATGA
Source organism: Xestia c-nigrum (assembly GCA_916618015.1). Taxonomy (NCBI): domain Eukaryota; kingdom Metazoa; phylum Arthropoda; class Insecta; order Lepidoptera; family Noctuidae; genus Xestia; species Xestia c-nigrum. Next base: position 8,674,907 of record OU745258.1, on the reverse strand, counting down.
AACAAAGTGAAAAGCTTTGAGACGAAATTATTATTTTGAGTCTACATTAAAAAAGTATATAATATTTTAAGCAACAAAGAGCGACGTTATACCATTCACAACTTGGATTAAAACATAGGATACTTTTTATCTCAGTAGTAACATTCCATGGGACAGTTATCAAACATCGCGCAGTCAAAGCCGCTGTCAGAAGCTAGTATAAAATAATAACAAAATTCACCAGCCGACTAAAACTCAACAATCCTATGAGAATAATAAATTAATTTTATTTACCCCACGTCACTTACATCTCGGTCCGATAGGTCTTCTAAATAGTAGAGAGGTTTTCCCCCGAGATCAGCGGTCAAGGGACCCAGTATCGGTATCTGTCAAGTGTAACAGCCCACTGTCCATCTCTATTTGCTTAACTGAACAATTGTTTGGGCCATTCTGTTTATTTTGTTAGCTTTTTGGCAATTTGTTGTGTTGAGATTGTTGAGGAGTTTTGTATGGCAATAGAATACGGATGGTTGTAATTAGAGTTCTGGGTTTTTTCCGTTTGACGAAAGAAAGAAAATGAAAATAATATTTATTTGTGGCAGTGTCCTGATTTGCATAATATTAATAACAAAAAAAATGAATATAGCAAATAATAATATACTTAACATTGTTTTTTTTTTGTATGATATATTTAGCTTGCAAGGGGTGATTGCAACAAACGAGTTACCGCTGGGCACAATGCTGTGCCTATTATGTGGTATGAGGGGGGGGGGGGGGCTCATATCACAGCACTGGTTTTCAGTGGTCACCCGAGAAATAAAACACGCAGGGTAGATTTTGTGGACTGCCGATAGAAGTGAAAACTAAGTAATCTATATCTGCTATGGGAATAGCCCCGCGAACGCCTATGTGGTGCTACGCCGTAGCGGATCGGCTACGAGTGCTACTAAGCGTTAGGTGACGATCACGCGAGTTCTAGTCCTTTTGTTTTACATTTTTTGTATAGCAAGCAACGACCTATTGTCGGGCCTACGCTGTCCCCCCATACTTTAGTACTAATGCTGTAATGAAACATAATAATATTGTAATACCAAATGATTTGAAAAGAGTAACCATGGAGTTTCTTGCCGGTTCTTCTCCATGGAATCGACCAACGCGAACCGTGCACCTTTTTCGACGTTTTATACTTATAAAACGTCGAAAAAGGTGCGCGGTTTCCCATACAGGCCTATGTGAAATAAAATATATTGATTTTGATTTTTTTGATTTGTATGATTTTTGTTCAGCCAAAAAGTGTTCATTCAACGCGCTTAAAGGAGTTTTCACTTCAAATCTACATTATTTGATGCTGGAACATCTCTGTTACATTATCTGTTGCTGTTGTAGGTCAACAGCAACAGCTTATTAAATTAATGGAAGTAAGCGACAAGTAAGTCCCAAAAGTAATGGAATTGTCTTCGCAAATCTTCAATTCGTCGTTTCATTCGATTACCCAAATCCATTCCTCAGCCTTCAATTTAGAAGTCCATCAGGCTTCGCAATTTAGATCACAGATTCCAATCAACGAAAAAAAATCCAGCCACTATTCTCACGAAACCTAAATTCCAGTTCAAAAATGGAGAAATATTCGAACCCATAAAACTAGCGACCTTTTACAAATGAAGTAATACTTCTCGAAGGCTGAAGGTTTTCGCACTAACGGAAAAAAAAAAACTGGGAATTGGGGTGCGTATGGTTCTGTGGCTCGAAACAATATAATAATTGAGAAAAAATTACGAAAACCAATTTCCTTATAAGTTTAATAATTATTATTATTGCGCACTCTGTGACAAACGGACGGAAAAACGGACAGACTGACAAATAGACGAACAGACAAACTCACAAAAAGACAAACTAACAATCAGACAAACTGACTAACAGATGGACTGCAGATACTTAATAATTGGGTCCCGTTCGCACAGTTTGTGTACAGAACCCTAAAAACACAATTTCATTCCGAATTCAAATAGCCTTGTAAGTAGCAATGCAATGAAAGTGTTCGATGGCCACTCACATTTTGATATATAAAAGGATTGACTGTCGATACCTTTTGATTTATATTGATACTTTGCGATATACATTGAGATACTTGACTTTGTGAATGTGAATTTTATTACAGAGAACTGAGATTGAACAAGAATATCCGAGTAAAAATTGAAGTGAAAATATTGAATCGTTGTGTTAACAGAATATACTAAAAAGTAAACCCATCGTTGGGTTTACTTTTATGAAATCGACGTTTTATTTATTTCATGTTTTACCTAAACTGGAGAATGAAATTTATATAGTTTTATACATTTAAATATATGACAGCCAAAGAGAATATTAAAATCGAATTTTAATGCAAAACTCAATGCGGCTGCGATAAACTCTGGTAGCCCCCGGATTAAAAAGAACACCAACAAATGAAACAATTGAATGCACAATGGGGTCCTTTATGAATAAAGTAATGTGAGCGGTTTTGGCAAAGGGAATATTTAATTTTTGATACCGAGTCCGACGAATAAAAATATAGTTTGTTAAAAATATCGCAAAATAATTTAACAACAAAATATTTCACATTTTTTCTAATATTGTAACAGTCCAAACTTAGCTGTTATGTTAAATTCGCGTGACAGGAACTAATAAAATTAAGTCTAATTTATCGAAATGGTACCTTGAATCCAATACAAAGCTTTAATAGGGCGACTCACAAAATATTCAGAATAATTCACCAGAAATTATAAGGAAGAACTGTTTAAAAATAACGATTTAGTGTAGTTTAAAAAAATAGTATTTCTTAAGAATAAGCGAGAAATTATATATCCGTCCACCAAAGTAAAAACCTTGCAAATCACACGGAACCAAAAATCAAAATCAAAGCATTTATTTCCAGTAGGTCAATTACTGGCACTTTTGAATTGCCAAAACAAAGATATAATTATATATAGCTACAGTCCAAGTCACAAGACATAAAAACTGTGTGAACCTCCTTACAAGCAGTTGGCTGCACTATCAGTCGGATGCACGAAGACGAATACTCGGTGTAAAACTATGATTTTCACAAACAGAAATCATATTCTTTAAATCAAAATTCTCAAACCGCATCATATTCTCAAACACTAAAAATAATCTATACCCACACGAAGCACTCTCAAGCAACCCCTCTCAAAGAATAACCCTCTTTTCATTTCACAACTTCATCCACACATTCACAAGAGTCCCTACACGGTGCTACGATTTTACTGACCCCATTTTGTTCATCGGATGTTGTTGGAGGGATGTCTCTCAAGACAGCTATTAACTCGGCTAACTTTTATTTGCTTAGATCACGTGATTCATGCCCCGATTAATTCAGCGGTGGACGTGCCCGCTTGACCCCTTGACCCCAGTCAGGGGTTGGTACTGTTATGGTGACTTCGTTTCTCGTATCAGTGACGTCAGGAGATTTATTGTGACGTGTGAGGTAGTGATGACATCACCAACGCCATATACAATCTACGTTGGGCCCACTAGACAAAACTCTAGTTTAATAGAAGGAGGGGTTTCCTGTAACCTCTTTTAGATTAGTATAGTATTTTATGAACCATGCCACATCGCGCATATAAATGCACCCTCTAGAAATCAATTATCATCATCATTTCAGCCGAAATACGTCCACTGCTGAACGTAAGCCTCCCCTAATGTCGCCACATTGACCGGTCCAGTGCGACTAGCTTCCAGCGGATTCCCGCAGCATTCACCTCTGGGCATATTTTTAAAACAAAACTATTATTCAAGGGCCATCTTTTCTTACAGCGAACCTTGGTAATGAAATCACCATTTGCGTTGCAGAAGCTTTATCCAGATATCAAAGCATAATTTTCTTGATTAATAAGTCAAAGCGTAGCAAATCTTAATTGGGAAGCTGAAGCAGTTTGCTAACTTAATTGTAGAACTTTAATAACGGCAACAAGTTACGTCATACTGAAATAAAATGTGGAACAAGGCTAGATTTCATTAAAAAATATGAAAACAGGTTCTAGGAAGAAATATGCTAGTAACTTTTCACGTACTTTTTATTATTAGGTTTACACTCGTATGTTTCACTTCACAAATTGTAATTTGAAAAGGTGATAATTTTTTTGGTTGGTTGACAGACAACTTCATTATTTTGACATTTAGGTTATAAGAAAGAAATCCATGTAAGTTTCATTATTAAATGCTATAATTTATGTGGGAAGCCTAATCGCCGAACAAAAAAAAATGTGTTACCTACTCATCTTTATTTTCACGTGCCTTTTCTTTCTAGTTGTATATTATACCTATTATAAAACAAATGGTGCCAATAAACCAAACTGTTTCAACTCTTCATTTATTGAGACCAATTGACGTATTCGATAATAAATAATGTATACCTATGTGCTATATATATCCTGGCAACGCTCTGTCATTTCAGACATTGTTTCGAATCCGTGCGAACGATCGATCAAACAGTTTGATTTCCCCAACGGAGAATACCTTCGTTGTCAAATCAAATCCAGGATATGAAAAAGTGCTGCGGGACTGTTCGAAAGAAATACCGCGGCCCCAGAACGTAAAGGGCAAGGAAGGAACATGGATGGTTTATAGTCAGTAAAAGTCTGACACTCCTTTCCGCTCCGCCCAGAATGGGAGGAATCATTTAATGAGTTCCCATCCAAAAAAAAAAAAAAAATAAAGGGAAATGAAAAAGTAGGTAGTACAAAAACGAAAAATATATAATATGTAGGCTACCTGTTCTTATACTACGTGCTAAGGTATTATACACCTGTTTTAGTCAATCTAGTCTGCGATTTCTTTATATTTAGATCAAGGAGATACGAAACCCTTTGTGTGTTTCCATAAATTTCAGGTCTATTGACGCGATTACAAAGCGCATATATTTATTTATTTTACCGCGGCCCCGGAACATAAAGGGCGAGGAAGGAACATGGATGGGTTTTGATTTCCCATCCCAAAAAAAAAAATATTTTCATAATACCTATGATTTTTTTTTTGTTTTTTCAGGTGTTTTGTTTTTTACTGTTGTGTAATGACTGTATGTTTGACTGTTTCTGTCAATCTACGAGTATTTTTTGAAGATGATACAGCGAGATAGACCATTTAAATAGGCTTACAATTTAATGGTAAAACGCAATTTTAAATTTAGGCTAGGCTGCTGCAAGCAAACGAACCTTAAATAATAAAATAAACTGACGTAGTAATTTTTTAGTTCTTACATAATGGTTATTGGTCTTTATTTCATCTGATTAGAGGTTAGGAAAAATTATTTCTGATGTTTTCCCATTTCTGTGAGTTATTTTTAGTCAACCTTTCTCTAAAAGTTTCTATTTTAAATAAAAGCAACCATTGCATGTAAAATATTTCAAATTTCTTCATTTCAAATCTTACTCGTGTCGGTACAAGAAAATTCTCATATCACAATGTTCCAGTCCAATATCTAAGAACATAAAATTCAACCATTTTTAATAAGACCTCTATTACATACATGATAGGGTGTACCCGTCTGAGCAAGTGAACCTTGGTTCTAAGCCGTCCACAGTGCACAAAGAATGTAGTTGGCTTACGATTTTCATTTTACTAAGACTACAATATTAGAAGGTAGCAGGTACAGATACGTCTAATAATATGTATATGTCACCGTAAAATTGTCAAATACGTTATATTGTAATATCTCTAGCGATATTGTAAAGTCTCGAATTATTGTCAAATGAACATACTGCTTACAACAAAACGCATTATTTTTCGTGAAATGCATGCGATGGGAGTCAACTTACGCGGTGTGGAGGGAAGGAGGGGTCCCCCTTGCTCAGTGGCACAACTCTCATGAAAAGATAATGCACCATTCCTGAGAAATACCGATTAATATAACATAACCTTAAAACACTTTTTATTCCCCCTAAAAAGCGTAGTCGACGGAGCCCCGCTTCGCGGGGCCCCTATTTCCGGGTGCAGGGTTTAAAGGAACCTAACTAACCTAACGGGGGGGTGCCCCAAGTCCCAATTATGGGGGCAGAGATACTTCCGTATGTTCAGTTGACAATAATTCGAGACATTACAATATCGCGAGAAAAAACACGTTATATTGTAATATAACGTGTTTGACAATTTTACGGTGACATATACAGTACTCTCCTTAATATTACAGCTATTTTTGCGAGAAATAATTATTGTAACTAGGAGATTGGATCTTTATCATAAAAATGTGAGTTCCAGAATACTATATGGACGTATTAACATTAAATTTTAATCAGTACATTAGGAGAAACACAATTTAAAAAAATCTTAAGTGTTTACATATTATTAGACGTGACTGTACTGGTTTTTTCACCCGCGTGATTCTTGGTGATGGTTCAACGAAATCGTCAAAATATTGTGCTGGTGAATGGATTGAATAGTGTAGGGGTCGTGGAGGTTTAAGAGTTCCGTAAGCCGCCTTAAAGTAAAGTTCTTACATTAACAAAAACATTAAATAAAAAAAAATAAAAACTCCCGACACATAGAGTCATAATTTTATGTTTTTGTTTTTCTTTTACCGAAGGTCCGGATGTCCCTTTCATTTGATACCCTTATTGAGGAAATTGTAAAAAAAAATGTTATTCACCATTTTGTGGTGGCGGCCATCTTGGATTTGAAATTTATTACACCGCATAGTATTCTACTTGTCAAGCCCTTTCATTAAATACACATATTGAGTTGTTGAATAAATATGTAATCCTTCATTTCGTGGCGACGGCCATATTGGACAATTTTTTATAAAGACATACCTTGGAACAATCCCGACTAATTCTCCTTTCAAAAAAGAAAACAAAATCAATATCGCTTCATTCGTTCAGCTGCTACGATGCCACAGACAGACACGTCAAATTTATAACACCCCGTCGTTTTTGCGTCGAGGTGTTAAAACATGTATTCTTTGGCCCCAATATCTCCGCAACTAGAAGGTCGCAATGATGGAGAAAACAAAGCTTCTTTCGGCTTCGTTAAGAGTTTTTTACACCCCTTATACTTTTTCGAACCCAGCTGCGTTGTGTGTTTGGCATATAAGTGCATTACCTACGCAGTAAATGTCAAAGCTTGTCGGAATAATGCAAAGTGATAAGTTGGTTAACTACCTCATTACAGGGACCGCAACAATTTTATGTACTATAAATTTGCTTCTACCTAACACTAAACAGCTCTATTCTCGACGACCCGAATGGCGTAGTGGTAGTGAGGCTGCCTTACGTTCTCAGGGTCCTGGGTTCGAATCCCGGTAGGAGCAAGTGTTTCCGAGTCTCAAAATTTTGTCTTCACTCAGGCGGGCTAAAATAACCGCTTAACAAGAATCATAATAATATAAAAATATTAATAAGGATCAAATTCTTAAACTGGTCATTGAAAATAACGACTTACTTACTTTGTGACTATTTTACGAATAATTCTTTATACATATTATTATCTTTATGCATTAGCTACTTCTCGTCTAAATAACTAAACACGTTCCGATTCAGATTGAATTCTAGACCTATTATTTTCAACCTAATCACTCGTAAAGACCATTTGACCTAAAAATAAAAATGCGGCTTAGGGCGCAGTATAAAACATAAAAAAGAAACGTGACGTCATAACTGTGGTCGGCAACACATAAGGTGTTTACTTATAGACTTTTGATAAATATGCTGACATGTTTACGGTGAAACTGATTTTAGGGCGATCAGTTACCGTTTGTTGATTTCATTTTGTAAATGTTCAGCGATTCCCTTTCGTCTTTATGTCTGTGAAGTGATGGGTCGATTGTGTTGTCTGATGATTTTTGCCATTAATAAATTCTGTTTTTTTTTCTTTATGTATGGCGTAGACAAAAATAACTTCATAATTTATTCATCATTATAAAATCTGAAATCAACACCTCTTGAGCAAGAGTTTTTTTGTTGTAAATTCTAAAAATAGGCTTGAGTTTGATGCGACCTACGGTGGAGCACGCTCGCCTAAAAGAAACCGATTCACACGAACTTTGAAGGTATTCAGATAAATAATGCAGTACCTTTGTGCTCTTTTATCGTTAATGTAATGTCCTATGAAGTATTTTGTGTGTACATAAATAAATAAATAATGATCAGGAAACCGAGAAACTGACTGTGGCTCGTTTTCAAGCACACTATCGACGTCAAAGTAATCACATCGTTGACAATAGTAGTCTTAGGAGCTGATCCATTATTAAGGATCTAGGATTCAAAACGCAAAGCTGATCCGATAGAACATCTCACAAAGGAACATACAAACATAACGAAGATTCAAATCCCTTTGACATTTGATCACATTTTGTCTTTGAAGCTCGATATAGCTCGATTTGCAACTAGCTCTGTCCATTCAATCCAAAGGCTGCGTTCGTGGATCGTGGCGTCATTATTTAGTAGCAAATTCAGAAGACAGAGTTTTATATGTCAAGCTTTGTGATATTTATATTTACGGAATACGGGGCAAATATCTGTGATGTTATTCGATTTGTTAGTCCAAAGTTTTGATGAATTTTTTACTTGAAACCGTGTGTCCCAGTGAATCAGATTTAAGATTAAAAAGGCAATTAGAAATGAGGTCATAGAAAAAATATGTCACCTTGTCTCAAGGAGGCCATAGTGTGCAAAATGGTTAGTTTAACATGTGTACTGGTACTGACGCCAACCAGTTGGCTATTTCGATAACAAAATAATAATAGGCAATTCTGGCGTAATTTGTAATTTTTTTTAAGAATCTTTATTTCTTTTTCTTTAATTTTTTGATGGCCATTCATCATCACATACAGGGTGTATACGACCTCATCACAAAGCTGTTAACCAAGCATTCTGAACATCAAACTATGTAACTTTGGGAAAAAAATTTTGCTGGAAAACGGCCTTTTTTTTGAGGTGGAAAATTTAGTGTTGTGGTAAAACTCAATGTAACGCACTCAAAACATTATGCTGATGAATGTATGATGAATAGTACAGGGGTCGTGGAGCTGTTTTAAGTAAAATCTCACAGTAAAAACTTGTACTTTAAAAAACTTGTCAAATACATAGTTGGAACTTTGACCCCTAGTATCTCCGTAACTAGGTGTATGAAAACGATCATAAAAATTAACGCAATTACGTGGGGGTGAACAAGTGCCTTTCGGCTTTGTTTTAAGGTTTTTAAGGGTTAGTACCTTAGACCCCCAGTGGTATCCTTTATTATTGCCAGCACCAAAAATAAAACTTTTATGCAAAACGCTGGTTTTTTTCATTAAAGTTTTATTTTTTACCAAAAAAGTACAGGACGATAACCGTCTACTTAACCAGCATCCCGCTGTTGTGGTTTTCCTTTCACTAATTTTCCTTTATCATCCCTATTCGTCCCTCACAGTTGAGATAAGTAATTTTCTACTCAACAGCAACGTCACTGTAGGGGTGTTCAGAGTTTAACCGTAGTGAATTATACTCAATTTTTTAATTTATTGTTTGACATCTTAATGAGATTAAGTCGTCATCATTCGCGGTCTTTGAACTGTTTTGTGAATGCAATGTACATCTGTTTGTTTAATATGATTCAGTTTTTTGATAATTGCTGATTTGTTTATGAAAGAAAATGTTCGTTTTTCTTTGTTAAACGTGTTCATTAACATCCCATCAGCGTCTTAACATCTCCTGACTTTTGTTTGAGTTTGTTCTGTTTTGAATTTTATGTTGTAGGTTTTTTCAAAAATTAATATTGTCCTAAGAAAAGCCCTAATTATGAAAAAATAATTAGCTATCACAGATTTTTCCTTAGTTATTTTTTGCCAAGCTCGGATGGACAGTCACAATATAAAGTTCGTCACTTTATAATGTGACTGAAACAAACTAGATGTGGAAATCTTATGCATCGCGACTCGCGACACAGCTTCAGAGAGGCCTAGTTCAGCCTTAAACTTAGCTGTTCCTATAAGTATACTACATTAAAAAATATGCATACATTTTTTATTTCGATACTGAATGTAAAAATACTTTAAAAAATAGTGGAAGAGTAAAAAACAAGACCAAAAAAAATCCAAGATAAACGAAATTTATTACGGAATTTGTACATCGATATGTCGAATGACTTCATATAAGGAATCAGATCTTTCTGTCTAATCAACAGTTTCAAATGCTTAAAACTTAGTTTTTTTAAATAATATTTAAAAAAATAATTCCCCTTTGCTCTTACGCTCTATTTAGAGTAATTAAAAAACATGCAGATTTTTACGTACTCAAATTCAATTTTCTCAATAGCGCCGGTCCCGGTCGTCTCCCAAAGGTCCGCTGGAAGAGATTGCCATTGTCAAAAAGGCCGGCTCTGTGCATTTTGTGTGAATCAAGTATAAATTATATAAATATGGACTATCATCATGACCTGGTGAAGGTTTCGGCAATCAGCTGGACGCGAGTCGTACGGGACGGTCAATGTGGCGACACTTGGGAAAGCCGGAAGCCGAAAGTCGACGGCTTTCGGCTGAAATGATGATGATGGTGATTATGGACATTTAGTAAATGTTCTAATTCAAGCAAAATTCCACAAAGCACTCAGCTACAAGAAATTTCATGTGACACATTTTTTTCTAACATACATATTTAATTCGCTCGCATATCTAACCTAACGTAATGATAGGTTATAACTTAGCAAGTCGATATTCTACATATTTTACTCTGTTATCAAGTTTTCAAATTTTATTGTGATCATAATGTTTCATGTTTCAATTTTTATTTGTTGCCGTGTTTCAGGTAGCGTTACAGGTAGTCAGTGGCACAAAAAGTCTTACCAAGGGGTATCGTATTACCCAGAAATAAGTGAGTTGTGGAGGTAAGATAGGCAGCCGCTCCATGCAAAATACTGGTATTCCACTGCATCCGGTTAGACTGGAAGCCGACCCCAACATGATTGAGAAAAGGCTTGGCAGATGATGATGGTGACTGTGCGATGTTTTTTTTTGCAGACCATACGGATGAACCTTTTAGTTACTGAGATATTAAAAAAATATTGCTTACTCAGTTTAATGTACAGATTGCTTGGTTGACGGTTTCGTAAAGGTTTTATTCACACCCTGTATACTCCAACACTGTAGCTACATGCAAAACTTAAGGGTGTAAAACACCTCTTAACGAAGCCGAAAGGCACTTGTTCTCCCCGTTATTGCGATATTTTTTTTGTTCTACACCATACCTAGGAACCTTTTAATTACGAAGATATTGGAGGTCAAAGTTAAAATAACGAAAGTTCCATTAATTACCGTTACATTGTTATCTATTTAGCGAGCTTGTAAATTTTCGAAAGATTGTCAAACGAACATAGTGATTACAATAAAACGCTTTATTTTTCGGTAGATTACAATCTATCGAAGTGAAACCGTCATCATCATTGTGATCATTTCAGCCGAAAGACGTCCAGTGCTGGACATAGGCCTCCCCCGAGTGTCGTCACATTGACCGGTCCCGTGCGACTCGTATGCAAGCCAACGGCCGGCCGGTTGTCGTAACCTAGTGGGAAGTCTTCCAACGTATCGTCTTCCAGTTCGCGGTCGCCACGCCAGAACTTTTCGGCCCGTTCGCCGTTCGGTCATACGTTTTGCGAGGAATTGGCAATTATTTTGGGCTACGTTGCTTTGGTTCTCTTGCGTCTTCATTTCTGATTCGATCACGCAAAGAAACTCTGAGCATAGCCCTCTTCGTTGCCTTTTGGGTGACTTTAAGCCTTTTGATAAGGCCCCATAGTGAGCGACCACGTTTCGGTCCCGAAACCGAAGAGAAACCATAATATTGAGAAATCCATGCGACTGAAGTATCTCAGCCCCCATAATCGAGCCTTGGGGCACCCCAACGTTAGGTTAGTTAGGCTTCTTTACACCCTGCAGACAGAAACAGGCTACGCTTTTTATGCGAATATAAAGTGTTATGCGGTTAGGTTACATTAATCGGTTTTTCTCAGGAATGGTGCATTATCTTTTCATGGGAGTAGTACCATGGGGCAAGAAGAACCCCACCTTCCCTCCCCCATCCAATCCGCGAGAGTTGAGTTCCGTCACATACATTTCCCAATATTACGGTTTCACTTCGACAGATTATAATGTACTGAAAAATAATGCGTCATATTGTAAGCAGTATGTTCAGTTGACAATATTTCGATAGTTAACAATCAGGCTAGTTATACCACAATCTAACGGTGTTAACAATGTTACGCTGACACATCCATTCCTCCCTCAAAATTTTAACTCAACCTTAGGAAACATCATTCTTATCACACATTTACTTGTCGTAGAACACAACATATCTCCACACGAACGTTGGAATAAATCCCAACCGAACCAGATTTAACTGTAATACCCCATTTAATCGTAAGTGTCTCCTTTTATTTCAAACAGTTAAACATTACGATTATGGAGGACAGAAATAGAACTATATGAATGCATTGGGGAAGAGTTACGGCTTTTCAAATCGTATGAGATAGACGCCGTTGTTCGTGTTTTCCGGGAAATAGCTTGTTTTATTACTTTTCGTGAAAATAAATACGGTATGTAAACTACATCATCACAAAGCCAACAAACATCAACAGCATTCAAATTCAAAATTTTGTACATCAAACTAAGTAACTTTACGCAAACATTATTGCTGGAAAACTACTTTTTTAGGGGGTGAAAAATCATGTTTTTGATAGAACTCAATGTATCGTACTTAAAACATTGTTCTGATGGGTGGATTGAATAGCACGGGGGTTGTGGAGGTATTTTAAGTAAAAAATACAATTACAACTAAAATTTAAAAAAAAGTTCTTGTCAAAAAGTTGGAACTTTGACCACCAACATCTCCGTAACTAGAAGGTTTCCAGGTATGGTGTAGATAAAAAAATAATTATGGCAATGTCAGGGAAAACCTTTTGGCTTCGTTAAAAAAATGGTGTTTTACACACATTCTGTGTGTTTGAGGAGCTTGTGGCTAAATAATAACAACCGCTCCGGCCGATCTTTAGGTTAAGCCATGCTTGCCTTGTCTGTGGATGGGTTCTTCCGTGTCTCAGAAAGCACGTTAAGCTGTTGGTCCCGGCTGTCATTTGTCCATCTTTGGCAGTCGTTACAGGTAGTCAGCGGCCCAAAAAGTCTGACAACCAGTCTTACCAATTGGTATCGTATTACCCAGTATTAACTCGCAAATCGCAGCCAGTACCTCATGCTCAGCAGCCGCGTTTTAACCACAAACCCAACGTGGCCACCAGTTGGCAGCTAGTCGTTTTCGGGTATTATTGGTATACAGCCGTTCGTGTATTTTCGATGAGTTTTTTTTAAGGAAGCAAACACAAATGATTTATTATTTTACAGTTTTTCACTACACTTGAAGTACTTACGGGGATACTTTTTGTCTCACCCGCATATTTCTACAGTATTCCCGCGATCATGATGCTTGCAACTGCATCGAAATATCGGGAGTTCATAGAATTGATGATGATGATGATTGAGCACCACACCCAGCCAGGAGCAAGCCTGACCCGGACAAGCCGGATACACCAGGGGGCACGATTTTGTAAGGAAAGACATGCTCTGGGATGGGAGAGAAAGCCCGACCAACCGCAGCCAGTCGGGCACATTCGACCGACTATGCAGCTTAGAGCCAATATAGGAATAGTGGTAAAGACACCCACAATCCATAGGAATGAGCATTGGTGTTTTGATCTTCGTCTGATTGTTCTCTTCTAGCATTGGAGAGGCATGTTCGTTTTTGGTGATTGCGATGAAATATCATGTTCTCGTATATGTTTCTTCATCAGTAGTATTTGTTTCGCTGTCAGTTTCGCTAAGCTGGTATATTTCCTGGGTGGCTGATCTGAATTTTTCTCTATCTGCTGCTAGCTGAATCCATTCTTCTTTGCTTATATTGAAATATTCCATGTCTTGTTGGAGTGACTCGTTCCATGTATATATTGGTCTTCCAACTTTTAGCCGTTTTGCCTTGTATCTGAAAGCTGCGTGTAGTAAGTGTGGCTCTGGTTGCCGGAGGATGTGCCCGTAGTAGCATAACCGTAGGCATTTAACTTTTTTGGTTATTGTTTTTCCCATAAGAATTTCGCGTGTTTTTCTGTTCGGAGGGTTTCGCGTACTCTTTATCATATCTTTAAGAATGAGTCTTTCATATCTTCTGAGTTTCGATCGGTTTGCCTTTGTGAGTGCTGCTGCCTTAAGACCGATTGCTGGTTCTATGACCATTTTATAGATAAGCCGCGCGGTTTTCCACTCCATTTTTGTGTTTTTTATGAAGGATGTTAATGCCTTGGAGTTGCGCATCGCTTGTTTGCATCTAGCGTTGACTGTGTTGTTTCTGTTAAGTGTCGATGTTATATACGTCCCTAGGTACTTGATTTCGTCTACTGGTTGAATACTGGTTCCTCCAATTCTAATATGACTTCGGGTTTCGGTACTATGTGGGTCTCTGATTACTAGTTTTGTTTTCGTTTCATTAATGTGTAGTCCGACTGATTCCAGTAACGGTTTGATTTTGGTAACTATTTCGTCACATCGTCTGCAAATGACAATATTATTGGGGGTTGAATCTCATGATCTTGGTCTAGATGAAGGCATTCTATTTCGTCTTCTAGTGTTCTGAGAACATGGTCCATTAATATAGAAAGAAAGAAAGAAAAAATGTTTATTCGTCGCAAAGTCATGACGTGCATACAATATTAATGAGGTAAACATAGAACGCAATAATACAAACACAAACACTTAAACTTAAACCGAAAATTAACACAGCAACATTGACATAATTGTAAGACTAAACGGACAAAAATAAAAAAATATTGCACGCCGTGAGTGCGACAAATAGGTTTACCACTCAGCATGATGCTGTGCTATGGGGAACCCACAGAACAGCGCTGGTTTTCAGTGGTCACCTGTGAAAAACGTACGGAAGCCAATACAGCGATATTTGAATAAATGAGTATGTAACTAAAATAAAACAGATCGAACTTAGAGTAGGTATACAATAATTAAAACAAAAACATTTCAAATAAAAAATAAAGGTACAAATGGGTACAATAGGATACAGACTGCAGGCTGAACAAAACAAACACAATAACAAAGACATGACAGGTTTTTTTTTCTTTTGTCTCGCTCTTACCCCACCTGCGCGTCGCCGCGCGCCACCGCGCCTTCGCCTGTGGCCCTGCGCGCGCGCTGCATTTCTCCTCTATGCCTGTTGGCGCGTTGACGTACGTTGCGTCATACATAAGTCAGCGCAGCGCGCCGAGCCGTCAGCGGCGGCGCGGTTTCGCCCGATTCACGAGTCTTGTGTACTCACGTGATGCATGTCACGCGACTAGTTGCTATGGTGCTACCGATAGCTACCTATGGCTATATATGGTAGCTATATATGGTAAATAGCCGTGGGGACAGCGGGCATCCCTGTTTCACTCCTTTGCCTTTGTGCATCGATTCAGTTTGCTGCCCAAACCATTTTATGCAGGTGGATTCGTTCATGCATGCCTTAATGATTCTATTTGTTAGAAATTTGTTAGTTCTGGTTACTAAAATGTCTCTTAGGCAGTTTAGATCTAGTGTATCGAAAGCTTTTTCGATGTCTAACGCCAGCACATAGGTTTTTGAGCCTGCTCTCCATTCCTCGTCGAGAATTTTCCTAAGTGTGTACATATGGTCGTCGGTCGATCTATTGCGGAGGAAAGCTGCTTGGTAGCTTCCTAATTCTTTTATTGAAGCATCCAGTTTGCTTAGAAGAAAGTTCGCATATACGAGTATCCTATATCCCACATTACACATGGATAGCTTTCTGTAGTCATTAATTCCGTCTGGCTTTGCTTTTTTAGGCACTGGAATTTGGATCGTTTTGTTCCAAGACATTGGTATATCATTGCTTACCCATGCTGCCTGCATGTGCTTTATAATTTCCGATAGCATTTCTGTTGGCAAGGCTTTGAATAGCTCTGACACCCCCTTGTCGGCACCTGGTGCTTTACCGTTGCTCATGCTTTTAATGATGTCACTTATTTCCTCTTCTGATGGGTTTTCTCTTGCGTCTGATGGGTTTTCATCGGGTAGGAGTTCTATGCGTGGACCTGCTGACTTTTTTATCACTTCTTCCCACCTTGACATGGGTTTAAATTTTGTTTGTTGTTGCGCTTCTTGTTCATTATATGTCTCCTGTAAAAATCGTATGTGATTCTCATTCGTTGTGATGGATGTGTTCTGCTTAGGTTTCTAAAGAATATTTCGCATTTTTCCTCTTCTTCTTGTATTTTTCAAATTGTGTCTTGCTTCGCTTAGTTGTTTGATTGCAAATGCTTCTCTAGGGTAACAATTTTTGATGAACTTGGCTTTTTGTAGTTTCGCGAGCGCGATTCTATGTTCTCTGGATCTGATTGGCCTGCTTATAAGCATTTTTCCTGCTGCTGATTTCATTATATTCATAATGGAATCCCATGGGACTAGTTGACTATTCTGCTTGTTTTGTAGATTCATTACCCGAGGTTGGCTTTTAATTTCCTTTTGATATTCTTTTATTATTTTCGCACTTTGAAGTCGGCTATAGTCGTAATTTCTGTGGTTGAATTCAGGCTCAGATTTGTGCATTGGTTTTTCGTTGGGTTTCAGCATATGCAGTGTTGAGTTTCTTTTCTCCCTTTTGAGTTTCGGAATGATAATATCCGCGAAAATAATTTTATGGTCTGATATATTATTTCTCCACTCGCCTTTTATGTACTTAAATATATTTGGCTCGTCCGCAGCAGTAAGTATATGGTCAATTTGCGATTTTCTGCTTCCATATTTCCATGTTATTTTTAGGCTTGATCTGCCTCTTGATGTATCTATTCTAAGGTTTTCTCTTTTTATTATATCTTATAAGATTTCACCATTGTTATTCGATATTGTGTGCAGCAAGTTAGCACCAATTTTGTAAGTCGTTTCATTTCCATTGGTTTTTATGTCTTGCTTTCCTATGTGCGCATTAAAGTCTCCTAGGATGATCATGTTTGACCCTTTAGGCTTTGCATTGATACAGTAATGATCAGATCGGAAAATGACTTAGTTGACTTAGTGCTTGGTATGTGTGTTGTTATAATATACAAATTCACAGATTGTCCTTTGCAGAGAGCTGTTATAACTGCTGCCATGGTATTTCTTCTTGTTATTGGAATTGTTATCGTCGTGTCTTTTCTTACAAGTAACGCGAGGCCACGCCGTTTTGTAGAGCCACTGAGGTGCCAGGTGTAGTGTTTTGAGTTAAATATTCCGGTACTCATGTTTGTTTCCTGTAGGCATGCTATGTGTATCCCTTTCTCTTTCAAGGTTTTGTCAATGTTATTTTTCTTTGAATGTGTGGCGGTGCCTCTGACATTCCAGGTTGCTATTTTGACACTATTAATATATGTTACATTGATGTAGTAGTACTCGGCTGCTGCAATGATGATATCTTCACCACCCCAAACGCCATCTTTGTACCTATTGTTGTTCGATATATTTATTCCTTTGCTCGTGTGCGCTTCTTAGGTTCGCAGTAGTAGGCAGGTTTCCCGCGAGCGCTAGTGCTATGTTCGGCTGATGTTGATTTTCCTCGACATATTTAGCCAGGTCTCTTCTTATCATGTGGTGGTCGAACGTCAGAAAAAATATGGCGTTTACTTGATGCGCTATGGCTCTAAAAAGGCAGTTCCCGTCACCAATCATATGGACTATTTCCATATTTAGATTTGGTGATAATGAATCTTGTTTGCTACAATTGTGCTGCTCCATTCTTGCTTTCTTTGTTGTGACTTCACTAGGATTCGACATGTGTTGCTATTTTTGCTTTTTGCGGTTCTTTATAATGTGGGTACCCTTGGTGGTTTAATCTGCGGAAAATGTTATTATCGTACCTGTAAAGAGGGCTTATTAGCTAGTGATACTTTACCAGGATTTTTATTAATCTCGCGTTGTTTTGTGTGTTTAGACGTCGCTTTGTTACTTTGTTGATGGTCCGGGTTTGTAATTTTTTTTCGTTTCGTAGGTAATAGGAGAGAGCAGGGACCCCTTTTGTGTTTTTTTGCCAGATGTGTACATAGGGACCCAGAATGAGGCAGATAAAAATAATTTAGCAGACTGTTCTATTGTTTTAAGGCGTAACGATTTTTTCTGTCCTATTGATTAAAAGGGTTAGGCTAGCGTTTTGTTTGCTTGAAAGTTTTATGGCCTCCAGATGTTACAGGCAATTGTATTGACAGAAGTTATGGGTATCATGGAAGCTATTCTCAGTGAGGCTATTATATAATACAAAGCCTAATTTTGTATGAATTTACACAATATGATAATAGTCGTGTGTTTATTGCTAAACATATACAAAACATATGATAATAGACGTGTGCAATTTTGGCTACTCTTCCAGTAAAGTTGAAGCCAGGGCACTTATCATATTTATATTTTAAAATCGTCAGGTCTACTTTCTACAAGGATTAATATTTTTAACACAGAAATAGGTATCACGCGCTTTTAATAGTAGGTACGTGGATTGTTTATGTGGGGACCTGGTTTTATAAATAGAGGAAAGTATCATGCACAATAACGTATTCCTAGATAGATAAACTGGGAAAACTCAGACTTGTACACAGGTGGCTGCTGGTTGGCTGAAAAATAATATGTGTTAATTTAAGATCAATAAATTAAACGAGTTCACCGAGTTTCAGCGTCCGCTGCACTGCTACCGCAGCCTTAGGCGTCGTGGACAGGGTACCTAGCACCACACTGTGACACTGTATTTGGTTGCGTAAATGTTTAAACCATAATCTTGCTAATATTATTTAAGTTCACGATATGTCACGGCAATTTTTGGTTCCGAGATTTCACTATTTGCAAACACTCGCGATTATAGATTTCGAAACGACTAAAATTAATAGTAGGTAAGTATGTACAATACTAGCAAACTACGATTGCGACTCGGCGGCGAAGTCCGTTTTTTTTTTATCTGTACCAGATGGGCAAGCGGAACTGAATAGCCGACCTTACTCGGCGATGGTCAGAGTCAAAAACCAATATCGGGAGTTCATAGAATTGAAAGAAAATCCCGTATACTTACGGGATTTTCTTTCAATTCTATGAACTAAAAAGGTTAAAAAATATAAAGGTATAAAAGGTTTTAAAATCCCAAGTAGGTACTAGTACGATCGTGTAAGGAAATGAAACTTTTAAAGTCAAAGAGTAAAGGCATTTGATTGAATTTGAATAAAATTTGAATTTACATTCTTTGATCGGAATCAAAACGTGTTTGAAGTTTCAGCGCAGTGCTAAGAATTTGTAAGTGGTTTGACAAAGGGATTTTATGAATTTTCATTGCCAAGTTTTCAGCAGTAGCCTACTTCAACATATTAACCTTTCGACGTCAAATGATTGCCTACGATCCGCCATGTACGTACCTCGTAAGAGATGTATGTTTTTAACATTCAAATGATTGTTTTATTTACTCTTGTGTTATATTGTTTCATACAACATTTCTACCGTGTAGCGAGCAACTGGAAGGATATAATAAATAAATTCGCTGGACATTACACACAGCGCCATCTAGTGCCACAATAAGCAACGAGGCTTGTGTCGTGAACACCAGATAGTACACTACGTAGATACTTTTTTGTTGTTTGTAAATACATACTTATTACACATGTCACATCCATGACTCGGAAACAAATGTCCATGGTCATCACACAAACATTTGCTCCTACCGGGATTCGAACCCAGGACACTAAGAACGCAAGGGAGTCTCACTACCGCTGCGCCATTAGGGGCGCTTAAAATGCAGCAGCATGCACACTAACATAAGCAGAACACAAATATACTTAAGTTATGTACTTTTTCAATAATTATAATGTAACTACTTCCATCACTTCAGCCTAACCTAACCTCAGAATAACAGGCATTATGTTATGTGTTGTAAGTGCACTACAATAGCCTTTACAACTTAATACTTTTACAGCAACATAAATTCCACTTAGGTGCAATTACTCATATTAATCATTCAAGTACTTAAGTTAATTAAGTTAATTTGTCTAGCGCTTGATTAAGCCTTTTTATTACAGTGACGCAACTCAGTATGAAACGGGTAATTTTTCATCAAAACTAAGTAAGGGCACGCCTTTTGACTTTTCATGAATCAATTTTTCACCAAAGACTTTGAATCTAAATTGAAGCTGAAAATCGAAGGATTGGAAGATTCATTTGATTCGGTATTAAGTCATCATTTTGTTCAAAGAATTTTTTGGAAGATTGAGAAAAAATGGACGTTAACGAAATGAGTTTGCGAAATTACAAAATAAATATAAAAGCCTCGTTTCAGAATTCGTAATTGTGATTCTTATTTCGTATTATTTCATTGATGTTAAATGTGATAAATATATAAAAAAAAAAATAAAATAAATAAGTAAATGTTTTCCGTATAATTATTATAATTATTGTCTGCTGGAAGAAATTTCTTTTGAAATAAGCAGTACCTTTGTGCTCTTCTATGTTAATATATTGTCCTTTTATGTATTTTGTGTGTACATGAATAAATAAATAATAAATAAATTATTGTTTTCATAACACACAAAACATTAAACAAATATTTTCGTCGAATGAAACGGAAGCAGTATCTACTAGAGATAACGCAGAGAAAAAACAAGCTAAGTGTTAACAAATCAAAAAAAAAAAAAATTCATGTAATTTCAATTTTATTTACATTTCAGTTTTCAAAAGCAATCAACACTGCAGTTTAATTTTAATAAATGATTAACCCATGTGTGCATACAACACACGCCAACCATTCATTATCAAGCCTTATCAATTTTTACATCTATGATTTTATTCCATTATTCATACTTTGATCTGCTATCAGTGTTGATAGAGACTATTTTCGAATGAACACTTTCGTGCGATAAGTTAAAAAGTAATAACAATGCATTTCTATCCTAGTTAGAGTTCAGTACCTAAATGTTGAAATATAATGGGACTTGTCAGTGCCTTCTGCTGGTCCATTCATCTGTCAATTTGTCTATCACAGGTGTCCTACTACGAGTATTTTATGAAAAAAAAAAATGAAATACAAAGGTGTATTTCATTTTTTTTTTCCTACTGAAGGTCAATTTGTAGCCCAAGCCGAAGCGAAAAATTCGGCAACCGCCCGACCACTGCCCAAGCCGAAGTCGAAGGTTTAAGAACCCTGAGAACTTCAGTTTGAGAATGGCGAGAAGAGAATATTTTTGAAGTCTAAACTTCTATAGGTTCGTTGAGCACTTTTTGAGTGAACGAAAATCATGGAACTCGCGTGATTGTCACCTAATACTTCGTAGCTGATCCGCTACGGCCACGCCGTATCGCGATCAGCTGAATAAAAAAAAATGCCCAAGAAAGCTTGATTATTTATCTCTGGCGTGTTTTAAATAAATATCATTTTTCTCGTCTTCTTTTCTGTAAACACAAATACAAGAAAAACTGTAATAACTAAGAGTAGTACGATACAGATCTGTTTCGTCCACCCTCGGAGCCAAACCTTCGGTTTCGATTAAAAGCTGTGCGCGGGTATTACACAATTCCAAGTGTTATTATTTTTGTCAAGTGCAAAGTCATTTCAATCATGATTGTGCCAATTAAGTCGTTCGTTAAATTTTAATTTGAATGAAAAAAAAACCAGCGGCGCAGTCTTTGGGGACTGCCGATAGAAAACTCGTCAAACTCGCCAAACTATTCATTTACAATCATTGCGTGATTAACGTGTTCGAGCAAACCAATCTTTCAAACTTACAAAGCACTTAATAAGTACCTACGCAAATCGGAGCATAGTTAAATCTCACACACGAAACACAGGAAATGACACGAAATAATCAAGTAAAATTTGAATAAACGGGAGTTCAATTAAATACAAACGTTTTTATCATTACAAAGAGTATTGCATACTTTTAAATACTAGTATGCTTTAATTAAAGCGAAAATAAAAATTACCTCTGTAGTCTGTGCTGCTACTGATTTGCAATTAAATTAATGACAAATAATATTATTATGAAACCCACGGTTTGGAGTGTTCATAGAAATGAAAATAGAAAATTCATTTCAATATAACCATCGGATTAACTACCACAGAAATGATTGATTTTGATTAAAGCCTTTGTGTTTGTAATGAGTATCATATTTTTGCTACATTTTGTAAAATATTTTTACCTATTGTCACTATTATAATTATTATAAAACAAAGTCCAACTGTTTTGACTAATTAATAAGAGTGGTTCTCGAGAAAGATTTGAGTATATAATTTGTAAGCAGGCAAAGTCGCAGGCATCAGCTATGTAGAGATACATTCTTGAATTAATCCCAGTTAGTGATGTTTTATCTCAAACTACCGTGCTAAAATGACAGTGGCTCGCGGCTTCATTATGCACGGAAATTAACCCACTGGACCCATTGAGCTATTACTACCACGTATAGAGAAGACAGCGTGGACAAAATTTGTGCACCGCACTGTGGGCTGAACATCGGCTTTCATAGACTTTTTTTGCCGGATATAGGTTCTATTAGTCATGACTACACACAAAAACTGTTAACACCCGAGTTCATTCTGCTCAAAAACGAAGGAATGAAAAAGGAAGAAACCTATTCTTTACTATCTTGAACACTAAAAGGAGCCGTTTCATATGTAAAAATAAATAAAAATAATTGGATGTTTTTTTTTTTTAAATACAGCATTAAATGTTTCGGAAAATTGGCAACCAAAAAATCTCCGTTAAGAGATAATTCGATTTTTCATACTAGTTTCATACAAATTTTACGTAAAAAAATTATAATTCCTTCGTTTACAAAAAAAGGGCTTACATACTAAAAATATTTACATTTAAATGACGATCACTAAGGGCACCCCTGTGGGGTTCGGGCCTCGACTTAGTGCGTCATTATCGGGAGGTCACTCAGTCGCTTGCAGTCAAAGCATCTATATATACGGGGTTAGCTGCCCCCTGCGCGCCCCGTACTGCCGCGCTTGTTGCACAGATTTTATTTGGGCTGTCTTTTCTATACGTAGTAGTAAATCACTGGAACGTTTAACATGTAGCCTAAGACACTCTGAGATAACGTTGCTTTCTGTTATTTAAAGAATTTTCGAAATCGGATGTTCTGAAGATTGGGTCCCCTTTATACTAACTTACATACAAATTATACCATTGTCTTTCGCGGTAAATACCCGTCTTCAAATGTTTTATAAATTATATCATTTTTTGATATGATTATAGACAAACAAACTATGATAAATTTCAAATCCATCAAGAACCTAAGAAGAAAGAAAAACAAAATATAATCACTTAAAAGCCAAGTTTTTTAAACCACATTTATTTTCATGAATGTAGTTCTACTACACGAATCCTGCTCCAATACAATTTTAATCCAATAAGCTTAAACAAATTCAAAGAACCTTCACATACAAGGACAGGCTTGATCCTCATAGAAATTCTAAAGAAAATCTCCAAGATTAAGGCGACATGTGACAATGGCGACGACTACAATAGGATTTTAGTGTACCCTTTGTAGTACCTACACTTACTTTACTGAAGGCCTACATAATGATATGACGACAATGTCGTGAAGTTAGAATAAGAATTTTGCTTCTGACACCAGGTTGTTTGGTACGGTCCACATGTTAATTCAAATATCTATACTTGAATAAACATGTGGACCGAACCAAAGAAATAATAATCGGGATATATTTTATAGATAGATACTTAAATTATTATACTAAATCCTATTTATAATGTTTAAGTAAAACAACATTTTATTGGTCCTGCAAATTTTGTGAAAGAATACAACGTTCATCAATTGCATTTAATCCCTCAGAATTTCCAAAATATAGCAATAAGTCAGAGATCGTATAGTGAGTCTTATTTCCATCGCATTTTTCGAACGATATGTTCTATCACTATGAAGATACGAGTATGGGAATGATGTTTTAGATATTATAGTATACTGATAATATTCGAGCTGTTATGAGCTTTATCGTTGAAAAATATAGTGTTTGAAACTGGAAAGAAGTGTTTGAGTTTATAAGCTAAATATCTACAGTACCCAAATATTTACGAGTATAATCCAGCTAAACAGACGGCAACCTCTCAAGGTTTAACTGCGAAATGCCATTTCTAAAAAAGTATCAAAATGTTTAGTAGAATGCAAATAATTTGTTTTTCAGGAAGGTTAGCAATCAAATTAATACTCTGAATGGTTTATCATCATCATCATCATCATCAGCCTATAATGTTCCCACTGCTGGGACACGGCCTCCTCTCAATGAGAGGGAATGGGCTATAATATACCACGCGGGCCCAGTGCGGATTGGTAGATGTCACATGTCTTCGAATGGTTTATACTTTATATCATTTAACATTATGCCATCAAAGAGTACGAAGATACTCGTAGTAATATTTTTTTAAGTATCAAAATTAGTAGAATAACGCTAAAGACTTCTGTATAAAGTAACAAGCCTACTACAAACATAAAGCCACAAACATTGGCATGCCCCAGATAATGTCATTTTAATATAAAAATTTACTTATTTTTGCCCACTACGAAGGATTTGTAAAGAGGATTGTAAAATAGATGTGTCACGTACAAGCTCGTAGGATTTAAAATGTCAGTTGATGTGTAAACCGGGAGCTGCCGTTAAATTCACCTCTGTACTTGTAATTGGAGTGTTTAATAAATAAACCAAGAGCTAGGGTTGCAAAAACACAACAAGAGCTAATAAACCATTTTAAATGTATTTATGGTTTTATTTTTGATTTCATATTACTATTTCTTTTTGTTTTTTTAATGGGTGAAGATGCTGTTTGTTTTTATATAAATTGAATATAAGGCCAAATTCTTGGCTTTAACCACACTATTCAAACATATACATACGTTATAAGCAAGATAAAAGATACCCATATTGTTTGCCAAATCACACGATATTATTATTTTAAAAAATAGTGATGGTTTTTGAAAACCAATTCTGTATTATTTAAATAATCTTCCTAGGGCTATATTATTATTATCAAACTGATATTTTATATACTTAAATAAAACACGCGATGAGGTTAAACACAATTGATCATGTTTTACCGTACGAAAAACACATTTGTGCCTTCATTTCTCAGTATTGCTGTTAATGTTTTTTCAATTATTCTAATCTATTCCGAGAACCCAATCAATCGATCCAATCCATTACTTACTAAACAATACTGTGAAAACAGATCTCTAACATATCAGTTACTGAACAAATAGTACATCGTAGATTGCTATTGTATTGTTCTATGAAGCTTAGAATTATTTGACAAGTGTTATGAAAGAGTTCGAATACACAAATAGAATTTTTTGGTGAGGATTTATCTGGTTAACCAACCTGTATTCTAACGCTTACAAAATTCATGTCAAATATATTCCCATCCCACTACTGAATGTATGACGTCCCCTATATGTTATAGGTAGCGGGCATAGAATAGTTGCTATATGTGCGTATTGCTTAAATCGTGTCGTGCGCAGGACGTATGCTGTCTCCTGGATCGTTGCTTCCAATACCCGCGGAGGAGCGCCCGCGACTGCGGCTGTCAATTTGCATTGCTGCATGCCGTGCCAGACGACCAAACCCATGGTAGCTAGCGGAGCCCTGCCCGCGCTAGATCGCGGGCATGCCCCCACTGCCAGTGCCGATGTGCCGGTTGCGACCACCAAGTAAGCAGTAGCACGCTTACTAGTGTGTTACAAAGTCGCGTTGAGTTCACACGTATTTCTGCTAAGCACGCTACTCACGGTCTCACGACGTCAACACTTGCACCGGTTTCATTCATTTTCTATACGTCTTTCAGACGTCACCTCCAAATGTAGCTCCATATCACCAAAACAGGGTTCTCAATCACAGATATGATGTTATTTCACAGGAAGATGCTGCTACTTCGTCTGACATAATTACTCAGAGACCCACTGAGGCATCCAGCGAAACAAATGTGGTGGCCCTATTTGCTACCGAGACATACACAAAGGTTTGATGACCCTTGGACCCAAATCCAAATATTTTTCAGCACATTTAGGTGACACGTCACTTGTAAGGGTTGTCACGAGGTCACATTGGAGTTGTCCGTTTGAAGATAGAAGTGTATAATAATAATATTGTTTAGCGTCAAAGGTATAGACGTGTTAAAGTCACATTGATCGACCTGCCCAGTGCTTTAACCTTCATTACCTATGGCTCCGAAAATTACGTTTCATGAAGGAACAAATAATGTTATTATACAAATAGTTCACAATCGCACTTGCAGTGTTTTTAGGTGTCCCAACACGTTTTTTCACTAAAGCCCCAACTAAGCACGCTAGCATTTAAACAGTTAAAAGGTTGCGAAATGATCAATGATATTTTTGCAAGCAGTCTTTTGCACCATTTTCTCGTTTTGTAAAGTGATTTTTTGTGTCCACTTGCTTTTGTTAAGCTCCCCACCACTAGAGCTATAATAACGTTACTCTAAGGTCACGTCTAACCTCTTTCCGCGAGTGGTTTATCGTTCAGGTTTGTCTCAAGCTTCTATGTTTTAAAGCTAAGAAACACTGATTTAAAACATTTGAGGAGAAACTGCTGAATATTGAAGACTAGGCTTTGGTATATAAGCGGTAGGTACAGTATCTTCATTGAGGACATTAGGCATGATGTAACGTTACAGTTTCCTGGATAGGAAAACGTAAGGTTGCATTGTGTAAAGTAAGAGAAAAATGGCAAGAGAAAATAATAGCAAGATGATTTAATAGACTAAGGAAGCCGAGGTAACGTGGTGATAAGAGTCCAGGTCCAGGTCCGAAGCTCGTAGTTGGCAGAAGCGGCTCGCCGCAGTGATAGACTCGCTCGCAGACGCCAATTTTGCGAGGGTTCGAAGGTCGAGGCTCACCCGCTGTCAATGTCCAGGTTCTCAGAAATAGTAGTAAATGCCTTTTCAAGGCCGACAGCGTCCAAGCTCTCAGTAGTAGTGTAGCAGTGTAGTAGCAGCAGCTTTTCAAGGATCAAATAGTTCAGAGCACCGTCAAGCTTCTTGCTCGCTCGAGGACCAAGGATAGACTGACTATTCAGGCTCTGCTTCCCGTCATCATGCAGTTATGAATTTTTATAGTGTTCTAGAACATAGAAGAATAAAATAGTTACAAAAGAGGTCTAACATCAAAAGTTTACAACCTACAATTCCTAGTAACGAATAAATTAAAAAGAAAACTAGGCTTGTCATTGTCATTGTCATTATCTGACATCGCAAAAGTAAACAAAGATTTAAAAGACTAAAATATACGGGAAAGCTAAATAGTTACGAATTAAAAGGCTAAATGGCATGCTTAGCCTGCGCATAAAAGCTATGCAGTTATTCGGAAAGAACATATTATAAAATTTTGGATTACAATAGTAAAAAACGTAAGTACAAAAACACAAACATTACAATGAATAATAATTAGATGCGTCAGAAATTCGGAAGCAATAAGGTATATTAACCACTATCTTGATACCAATCTTTGCATGTAACTAATTAACTAGTTTGGGAAGGATTGGTAATCACAAACAATCTTCAAAGACTGTTGATCAAAATTGAGATTGAAATACCTTATTGCCTTACATTTTTTTTTTTTTTTTTTTTTTTAAGGATGGGAAATCATCAAATGATTACTAATAAAAAAACTGTAGCCAGGTAAAATTATGAACCAACCAACATCCGAAACCAGGTCACTCAAATAGAAACAGCACAGACAATGGAAACCAAACAAAAGACTCAAAACTAACAGACGCTTAACTATCCAAAAACACATAAGCAAAATTACAATAACCATTAGAATGCGGCCTACCGTCCTAAATTGCATTCAACCGCTTTAAACCGTGCTTTAACAGTCGCCATTTGCTGGACAAAGGAAATATTACCAGCGTAATAAGCCTGCCTCATTTTCTGTGGTAAAGCAAGGGTCTGTGATTGATTTTCCAGTCTGTACTTAAAGCCACCGTTCTTTAGCACCTTATGGCCAAGCTATGCGTGGATATACCACAGATGGGCGAACATATGTAGCGAGGGATATACAGTCGCCAGCGCATAGAGTTACTACAAACTGAAATTTTCTCATTCGATTTTGAACTTAACCGTCGACATTTTATAGTTAAAAACCAATTGGGGTTTGTGGTAACTAACCACATAGCTACCTAAGCTAAAGCTGATAAAAAGGAGGTTAGTTTGCATACACATACAACATCCTATCCCACTATTCCAGCTACCTATCCTAACACGCCGAAATGCAAACTTAGAAACGCAGATTTGCTTAGCTTCGCTTTGTATAAAGAGCGCGAGCCAGTCCACTGCGACCGACAGCCACAGACGGACGCGTAATGGTAAGCAACGAACACAGCTAGTAACGAAGCTAGCTTGCCTCTCCGTGAATATCCCACATTGGACGGCTAACTTAATAATTTGTTTGTAAATCAAGTTTGAAGCCGACTAAGTCCATAATGGGGAGCGAAATTGCAAACCGTTTTGTGTTGACGGCAATGAGTGATGGATCAAAAAGAAATGTTTTGTTAAGTTCCTGTAATCTTCCTTTGTGTTCATTCAAGTTTTTCTGGCTTTTTGCCAGCGTCTGCTGCTTTGTTTAAAAGGCTGTGTACATTAGGGAGCGCATGGGTGGGCTTTCCGTTTTGTTGATTTTCGGATTTGGAGATTTTGAAATGAGAGATTATTTCCTGAATCTTTTGTCTACATTAGAATCTTTATCTTTCATCGAGGTCAAGCGTAAACTTATTAAAATGTCATTTATTTCACGAGTCGACTAGCGGGACCTGACATGGAGGGAATGATTCTTTAATAAATCAAACTCAGTATTTCTATCTATATATGACGCTTAGCATAATTTTCATTCAAATATCTCCTTTTACGTCACGAAAATAACCGCTAGCCCAAACAAAATAAACCTTTACTTCGGCATCTGCAAACGACGAGATATCCCAATTCCCACAAATATTCACCTGTCAAATTATATAACACCGGTCCGCGTAGTTTGCAATATGCATGTCAGTTGCAGCCCTTCCTGTCCGTGTCCATTACAAAACGAAAGAGCACAGTATATTTATAAACAGTAGGTTAAGTAGGAATAATTGTTGAAAACGAGGCTCGCGCAAAAGCGCACCATTACTCGATATTATAATATGTAGTTATGACGGCAGACGGTTTTGTGTTGTAAGCTACCAATTGCAGAATGTAAAATGTTACATAACATACTCACCCTTTTTTACATCAATGATAGGCAAAACACTAGCAGTATTTTCTACGAGTTTTTCAACTTTCACGGATCTTTGGGAAATTCCTTCGCTTTGTTGGAGTATATATCTAAAAAATTGCCAAGTTTAGCTACTGTTTTATCTCCAACTGTAACCAAAAGCTTGATACGGAACCCTCTAAAGTTAGTAATTGAATTTCCTGTAAACTCCAAACAATGAACTAATAAGCGTGCTGGATCTATTTTAGAATAAGTTAGACAGCTCTTGTACACCATGTACATGAAGTTGTGAACGGTAAATTAAGATCTGTTTTCGATTAGGTTTTGTAAATGGAGTTTCACATTGTTTTAGTCTGATATACTCGTAATATGATAAACCTTGTTAGGTTAGTATGAGAGAGAAACTTGATCTAGATTTAGAAAATACGAAGTTATTATAGGTACAGGAGCGTTTACCGGGATAAAATGTACATGCGCGATAAGGTGTACTATGTTCTAAAATATTTCTCCATATGAACCCATTTTCAGTAAGCCAACCTTTAGTTTGACATGTCAACGACCACAATTTTTTACTCCAAGCATATTAATAGCCACAATAGTCATCAAAAATTGGTTTTAAAAGTTACTATAATGTTTTATTTACTGGATGGCCCGTCACTTGACGCGGGATCTAAATTTTGGCCCACCTTCAGAAAAAGTTGAGCAGCCTTGCCCTAAACCAACTCCTGGTCTATTCACCTGCCAAAGAACGACACGGATTCGGCTGCGCTGCGTGTCGCAGTTTTGATTCCCGCAGAGCACAAATATTTATATATCCTACAGGTTTTGGGTCTGTCTATTTGTGTAGGTATGTGAGTTTAAATGTTTGTTAATGCACTCACGATGCAGGAGAAATTATTTGTGTGCGGCAACGTTAAAAAAATATCCACATACATACGTTAAACCGTTTAAAATAAATGACTTCGATTATAAGCTAGATATTGTAAATGTAACTTTAATTAGGTACCTACCTATCTATAAAGACAAAACGCTATTTCGTTACCAATTATAATTATGACGACATTTTAATTAGTTTAATTACTCCTGAATGTTTGCAGCCAAAATACGTGCGCTGTAAAATCATTTACCGAGAAATCTTAATAACGTTAATAAAGAATACATAATTACATTATTTAATACACTTATAAAAGTACATAATTTCCCTGAAATTCTCGGCTTCCGACAATTTGTTGAATAATTTATTGACGGAAGTAAAACTTTAATGAGTCGTTTAAAACGTCCTTTATCGTCTGTGAAATTTTAATATTAATTTAAAATTCTGTTCGTGATTCTTAAACCCTTTGTCTTAAGGCGACTACAGGAGGTAAACGCGAGTTGTATAATGCCTAAAAGTATTAAACAAAACCAGAAAAATATATGATATTCTTCAGGATACTAGTATGATAGTGTTTTGAAAACATAATACAATTAATTTTACTCCATAAAAAAAATCACGAACTTATCTGTAAAAAAATCTTTTGCATGCGATCATTCTGAATTTTAGGCAAATAATTTTATAAGCAACGTCATATTAGCATCATAATGTTTTGTATTGTTTTATTTTTTTGTGAATTTAAGGGATTACAGGCGCGAGATTGATAAAAATGGCACTGCCTTAACAGTGATTAATTTTAAATTAGAAATAGATTGTTATTTGTTTTA
The DNA here is from genome assembly GCA_916618015.1 of Xestia c-nigrum. NCBI lineage: Eukaryota > Metazoa > Arthropoda > Insecta > Lepidoptera > Noctuidae > Xestia > Xestia c-nigrum. The sequence goes on along the minus strand of OU745258.1, from coordinate 8,643,952 downwards.
ATTCCAATGTAAGTTAATAAAAGCTTAGCTTTTATTTGAGTAAATTGTAAATAATGTACATTTATAATACTTATTCCTAATAAACTACATATTGCTATAAACAATGTTGAAAAAAAAAAAACATCAATTGAACACGTCACGTGACATTCCAATGTGCAATATTGGTAAAGTTTTATCAGATAAATTCCAGTGTTTGTGGTTATCGTTTGCAACAAAGTTGATGAAACAGTTTCATATAACGTTGTTCGTAGTTTGTTCAAATAAACATCAGTATGTTTTCTTTAATTTGAATTTAACAGAGTAACATTTATGTCCAGGAAAGCAATATTTTCACAGAAAAATACGTATTTTTTTGTGAAAAACAATTTGTTTCAAGTAAGAAAATAATGGACAGTAAAACAAAATGCAGAAATAAGATTCCATAAGGCAGATTTTGCAGGTTTTAAAGTTCATAATTATCTTTTACTGAAACCAAAAAGTAAAAGATAAACCCTATAATCAAACAAAATAAACAACACATATTTTCACACTAAAAATACACCTGAGTTTATTCACATATAAATTCTTATTCACAAAACACACATACACGCTATAAATCTAAAGAAAACATTTATAGAACTTAATAAAAACTTCACACGTTTATTTTAAAAAGCATAAAGGTAAGAAGAACAGAAATAACACGCCGTAAACCCAGGTCAACCATGATTCGATGTAAATAGCCAGGTCACAGTAGACATAGTATCATTAACAACCAGTAAATCAACTAGGAACAAATGGTTGGGAACAGCTCACACACACAAATCCAAAATGCTTACACAAATTTTAAACATGCTTCAGGTCAGGCAAGATGCCTAAAATTACTGCTTTATCATAATAGGATGTAATCAAAAAGTGGCATGTATGACTATTTTAAGAATGGTAACGTGATAATTCCAGTTTAGGTTTTCGTCTACCACTCGTGAGTTGTATTTTATCCAGATTAATACAATTCACACTCATAATAACCTACTTTTATAACTATACACATTACCAAATAAATTAATCATTCTAAAATTAACGAGTTGTGTTGACATCTGCATTTGTTCCCACAAATCAGGACCCAGTTTTTTTAAATAAATTTTTTATTGCACCAAAAGGCATCACAGTACAATAACCAAAAAACAAGGAGTATAATAAGGCTTATAACTAGGACACAATCATTTTAATTCCCTGGCTCCTAAATTATTATTATTTGAATGCAACTTGCACTAGTATTTCTCCTGTATCGTGGGTGCGTTAACTAGCACAAACAGCATTCACGTACACAAACGGTCAGACCCGAAACAATTATAACCTAACTTACATATTATGCAAAAATGTAAAATGAAAATTTTCAGTTCGTAAAAAGTTTTTAATAAAAGCTTAACAACCTAACCGTAACATGTAAACATGAAAACTTTTCCACTTTCACTATTAAAAAGTAAAAAAAAATCTACATTACCTGACACGTCTTAAACGCTACTGGGTGCTTTAAACTTTTATTCTTCGCCTATTACCGTCGCGTGCAGCCTTCGACAATGGAAATGTGGGCCATGGTTTTGTTTAAATTTTTTACTGAGCACCGTTCACCTGGCATTAAGATGACCAGTAAACTAGCTGTGACTTATCGCGGGTTCAGTTCCCGCACGGAAAAAATATTTATATGACTTATATAATATATAAGTTCAAGGAGCTCGAGGCTAAACAATAACAGCCGCTCAGGTTGATCTTTAGGGTAAGCCGTGATTGCCTAGGTTCGTCTGTGGATGGGTGACCACCCATACATACCGACTTTTCTCCGTGCCTCGGAAAGCACGTAAAACTGTTGATCCCGGCTGTTACTTGTCCATCTTTGACAGCCGTTACAGGTAGTCAGTGGCCCAAAAAGTCTGACACCAGTCTTACCAAGTGATATTTATTTATTTATTTAAACTTCATGTACAATAGTGGTACATAGGCGGACTTAATGCCACAAGGCATTCTCTACCAGTCAACCATTGGGTCAAAATAAGACAGCATTGTGGTAAAGTACAATAAAAATAAAAATAAACATGCGATATCGTATCGTATTATCTGACGACTCAAATGGCGTAGTGGTAGTGATGCTGCCTTACGTTCATAGGGTCCTGGGTTCGAATCCCGGTAGGAGCAAATGTTTATGTGATGAGCAACATTTGTTTCCGAGTCATGGATGTTTATATGTATAATAAGTATGTATTTACAAAAAAAAAGTATATATGTAATAAATCAACTATCTGGTGTCCACGACACAAGCCTTGCTTAGTGTGGCACTAGATGGCCCTGTGTGTTAATGTCCAGTGATATTTATTTATTATTATTTATTTATCTAGTATTAACTAGATTGTGGAGGTCAGATAGGCAGTCGCTCCATGTTAAATACTGATATTTAGCTGTACCGGTTACACTTAAACCCGACCCCAGCATGGTTGGGAAAAGGCTAGGCAGATGATGATGTGATGTCGCTTTTACGCGTATGATAATGTCTGGTTCCACCTCTAATGATGTTTTTTTTATATTTTCTTACTTGTCATCACCGCTACTCTCATTGAAAAACATTAAAACGATTTTTCTTTAACTGTCAAGCCACTTTCAGACTATGCTATAATATAATAATATAATATAGTATATAGCTCATAGCACAACAGTATCGCGCATATATTTGTTATGGACACGTTCACACTGTACTGTTCTATATATTATTGGCGCACTATACGCCATAAAATGGTGCGATGCGTTGAGTTCATGCTATGCTATATCAGGCGCCACCCTATTCTTCCTTCTTCACCCCTGGCGGTCTCGCAAGACGCTTCAAAGATCGCGGTCAAATGATCTTGCTTTATACTATAAATGCTTGCGATAATATCGCGTACTGTGAACGCCATGCTATATAGTATAGCATTAGGTCCTTCTTTGCTATACTATATAGCACAATAGAATAGCGTAGTCTGAAAACAGCTTTACGAATGTAAATCCCTTTATTTCTTTGGAAAAACACGTTTATGTACACAGAACTTTACCTTCCAAAACTCTTGAATCGCGTGTCTTACAATGCCAAGTAACCTCAAGGTTTAAGAATATTGCTATACAAAATGGAACCTTACGTCTTTCAGTTAAGGATAATTCAATTTGTGTTTTTGAATTATTTGAATGCGGAGTGTGTTTTCACTTTCAGTTGTGGATTTCTTGATGGCACAAGTACCTATTGCATATTTTTGTTATGATGTTTTGATGTCACGCGAAAAAGAGCACTCAATTATACATTTTATGGTTGTTTTTCGCTTTAGCGATAACTTTGAGCTCAAAAAATATTTCATTCTGAATAATTATTACTGTTTTGGTGGCAGTAGAAAGGGTGTAAGTCAACCTAGTCTTAACAAGCTACAAGTTTTATTTAATTATTTATATATTATGTATTATTATTAAGGGGGTTTGTTGTTCCCCAGCTCTTCGTAAAATTGTAGCTATTCATACCTATGCTTAGATATAAACTGAGAGACATTTAAAAAAACTAGAAGATGTCATTCATTTTACACTACACACTATTATACACCTATATTATTAAGAGGAAATATTTGTTTGTTACGATTTAATTCAAGAACTATACAACCGATTTAAAAACTTCGAACTTCGACTTCTTTTTTTTTATTTGAACTTTCGAATGAAATGAAAATTAATGGTGAATGAGTAACATAGGCTTACTTACACATTCATTGAAATTAAGAAAGAAAGAAAGAAAACATATTTATTCGGCACGTCATGCCATAAGTGCACACAACAAATAAAAAAATAAAGTAAGTGAAAACAACATAAAAAATTTAAATTTATACTGTAAAACTAAAAACTAAAAAAAAAGAAAATAAAATTAGCTGAGCTATCACAATTTTCGCGGTCAAAGTCCCCGACGAAGTCTCGTGTGGAGGAATAGCTAATCACTACATACTCGTACTATAAAACAAAGTCTTCCGCCGCGTTTGTACATCTGTCAGCCTTTATTTCACTGATTTTCATGTTGTTTTCACTAATGGATATACTGGTTCTTGAAGAAGGTTTTAGTATATAATTTGTAGGCGCGAAAACGCGGGTATCAGCTAGTCTTTAATAAAATAGTGCTAAGTGAATGGATGACATTGAACTTATTGTACTATAATTATGCAGCTGTCTGCCTTACAGACATAAAACCAAACGTGTTCAAGCATTTATGGAGTCTAGACTACAAGACAATTTATGTAGAATTGAGAAATAATGAAAAGCTTCGAATAGATACTATTAACTTTCAAAACCTTTGTTTTACACGTTTTTCAATTTGATCAATAACCATTTATTTAAAGAGAACGAAATATTAGGCTATATTTAACACTTGACAAAAATAGCCAGTGACCCGAGTCTGACGATCCAGTCTGACCAAAGCGTAGTACGATAAGCAGTCGGTTCGTGTAAAATATTTAGCTGCATCCAGTAATCTGGAATCCGAGCCCATCATCATAGTTGAGAAAAGGCTAAGCAGATGATGATCAAATTATGTTACTTACACTGAATTTGTAATTTTATACAAATGACAATATACTTACCCACTACCAAGGGTCAGTGCACACACCAAGAGCAGGGCATTTTTGGAGATTACTGAAAAATGCTCTGCTCTGCTCTGTGCGCTGACACTAATTCATAAATTACATTACCAGATAGACACAAGAATTACTGCAGCGCTATTCTATGAAAATCGCTTATACCTAACTTTCTTTTTACCAAAAAAGTGTTATTTTAGCAAATAGTTTATTTTCTCAACTCGATCACATAAAACACCTTAATATAAGACTAAAAGTGTCTTGGTGTTTTTTGTCTCCGACTAACCGTTTATCATAAAAAGCTTTGTCAAGGGATCCATAGGTTGCCGCGGGAGACGCACCGGGCGTCGGGGGCCACGTGGTGGCCACCGTAGATGCGGGCCTGTGGACGGTTAGCTATGGGCTAGCTAGCCGTCCGTCCGTCTAATGACGACAGGCCGTGTCGACGGCGCGTTCGCGTCCCACGCGCGCGTCAAAGAGATGTCAGCATAGGGGAGGGGCCCGCAAGAGCCGAAGCCTGCCGGGGTTGCGGGCCTGTTCGAAGGAGATACCGCGGCCCCGGAACATAAAGGGCAAGGAAGGAACATGGATGGGTTTTAGTTAGTAAAAGTCTGACACTCCCTCCCGCTCCGCCCAGAGTGGGAGAAGTCATTTGATGACTACCCATCCTAAAAAAAAGAAAAAAGGCATCCATAGGTTAGGTTAGGTTAGAACTGTGATCAAGTACGTACTTCAAAATAGGTAGCAAATTTTTTCGATGTCTTCTTTTCATAGTGGTATCGTAGTATCTGATCATACACGTACACCTGACCTCTCTGAAGATTATGACCAATAGAATCAGTTTATATGGTGTCAAAAGTCGAAGATATCCCAAATTGACACCGCATATCCTTCAAGTTGCAAAGCGATGTTTAGAGAATAGCACTACGATACAGAGATTGAATTTATCTTGGTAAGTATTATGCGGGCCAACTTTAAACTTTCCTCTTGAAGTTACACCGCACCGGTAAAAGGAAATTGTTCAAAACTTGTTATCTAAATTATGCAAGACTTCAGTGTGTTTTCACAATTTGTACAATCCTTTTTCCATGTATTTTATTCCTCACTTTCACTTTTATTCTATTTCCCACAACTCACATTTTATAACATCACATTTTCGTAAGTGTAGATTTGACCATCAAATCTACATTTAGGTATATGCTAAAACTATGTAAATTGACAAACTAAGTAACTCCACGCAAAAATACTGCTGGTAAAAACAACTTTTTTTTTTGGTGATAAATTACGTTTTATAATAAAACTCAATGTAATGCACTCAAAACATTGTGCTGAATAGTGTACGGTTCATGTAGGTTATTAAAAGTTAAGTTATAACTTCAAAAAGTAGTAATACTCCAATATCTACATAACTAACACTGTTTTATACTACCACGGTTCACAACTAAAATTAAAAAGTCACTTACGGGATATCTTCCATGATTGTTATTTATATTGTGGTCTCGATATTTCGACGCTGTCGCTAGTTTGATCTCAGGCAATGTTTTCCATCCACCCATTCTCCAGTCAACCCGCGATCACGGGGTTACAACAGCGTCGAAATATCGGGACCTCAAAATAAATAACAATCACGAAAGATATCCCGTAAGTGTCATTTTATGTTCCTCCTGAACTCCGAACAAAAAAAATCTCGCAGAGACGGCGGAATTTCGTTGCGGGATCCAAGACAGTTAAATTCATTCTCTGGGACTTCGTCGAGCTTCATTGTCTCGGCGCTTTTCTGGTGGTCGCCACTGTTGATTCTGGCTTTCAGGAGTTACAGTGGTTTGGGCGTGTGTGGCGGGCTTGTCCCAATAAAAAAAAAAAAAAAATGAGACGGCGAGAACTCGTGCTTTTCGGTTTCGTTGAGGGTTTATTTATACCCTTTGTAATACAAAAACCTTACAAAGTTAATTTTGTGGCTATCTTAAGCAAATATTACTAAAAAATGTATTCTTAATTTTTCATAGAATGAAAGTAACTTCAGATCTTTTTTTCCATTTAGGCCTACTCAAACTAAAGATTGTTGAATTTGTTTACCCTTGAACAAATTCATAACAGCATTCTGTTTCTGTGAATCACTTGAATTTCGCTAAACGCGTACCTACTGTTGAGTTGCGAAATTGATTATAAATTCTGAATATTTAATTGTAACTTCCAATAGAACACTTGTGCAGAAAATTACTCAAATACCCACAACACTTTAAACTTTCACTCACAGCGGATTGTGTATTTTTATATTATTGGAATGCTTCTATGCACTATCTTTCGAAATTCAAAAATGTTCACTTTTTCTTGTTGTTGTTTTTTTTTTATCTAGTTTTAGAAATTATAGATCACGAAGTTGGACCAATCACAACACAGAGTTGTTTCTTTTTTCTACGTAGAAAAGGATTTTTCCAAAGTTTCAACAAATTCTTTATGTTTTTTTTCTCTGTTGCAGCATATGCGGTGGTCGCATACGCATACTCAGAGCTTGGAGTGTGAGGAGCGGTTATTAGCCCGATGTAGCCGTCCTCGGGTGAATTCGGCAATCTTCGTGTCGGCAGAGCCGGCTGGCGGCTTCCCAGGCTTTGATGCTGGTGAATTTCTGAGACGACACGGCTCTCAGTCTAAACTTTGTCGCAAAGCCAGGTAAGTAGACAATGTTCACAAGCTTGTTTCTTATAGGAAGATACTTATAATAAACTAGCTGACCGGCGCAACTTCGTCTGCGTCTCATAAATTGAAATGTTAGCTATCCTATCTCTCAAGTTGGATCGAACTGCACATGGTGTGCGAATTTTATTATAATCGGTTAAGTGGTTTAGGAGTCCATTGAGGACAAACATTGTGACACGAGATTTATATATATTAAGATAAGATATTGTTCTACTGTATAATCCACTAAATTGGTAGTAAGCAAATTGATCCACTTATCGGTGAACAATGTATTTACCGAAATATCAACTTACAGATCAGCGGACAACATACCCTTAACAGCATTAAGCGACTCATCAGAGCGGCTGTGCAAGGGTAAGCATCCCATAGAGGACACCATCAATGAAGAAGCCAAATCAGATGACAGCATTAGTGGCAGTGTTGAAACTGTCAAACACTTCGGTCTACCGATCCTCTCGGTATCTGGCCCCTCACCCCCAGACGAGGACTACGACCAGATAGATGAGTATCTGTAGCATTTTCACACCAGTTTCCAGCTGAAATACGTGCTGGAAAAGGTTAGGCCACCATGGCCCAGCCCTGCACAAAGTCCCTAAGCTGATGACTAGACTAGCATCGCACTGCACTGGACTATAAACTTTTTCCTTTTGTGATAGTGTGTGTTTTTGAATGAATGGTTCAGACTCTTCGGCATCGCAACGAATTTCAAAGACTTTCCGCTGAAGTTCTATTTGTGTGTCTTGTTGAGGGACCATAGCTTAGCGTGGTGTGTTTTTATTGATCCTAACATTGATATTTTTGTAACTAATCTCCTGTGTCTATTGAGTGTTAAGTTCGCGATTAGACTTTTAATTCACCTTGATAGTGTAAGGACTGCACAATAACTTTACTAATAATATAACAGTGCCACTTTTAACCTTATTGGAAGTGTCTATATGATTATTGTAAGCAATCTCGATGTAAGTATCGTCTTAATCTAAATTAATATGATGTATAAAATATTAATCTGCAGTGTCTTAGACTTCTTCATTGAATTTAGTTGCTAGTTCACTGTGAGTGTAATTATAATGCATAAAATTTTGTATTGCATGTAGGTATGAAATCGCATGTATCTAGTATAATTATGTAGCAGTAGAATCTATGAAATGATTTGAAGGTTGAACTTTGGTCCAATGAAATGTATTACCTGCACATGGTGTGTTAGAGAGTAAGATTGTATTGGTAAGGGGATTCTGTGTGATGGGAAGTTACTATAGCAGAGTTCTGTATCATACTTACTTAGTATAAATGTGTGTAAAATATGATATCAAGAATATAGTCTTTTGTATTTATTAATCCTTCGATTCCGCCCACGTTTTATTTTTCTAAAACGTATACGAATCCAAATACAGAGCAAATCTAGAATTGTAATTTTCTGAGCACCTGTACCTAAATATATTTTTATTTTCAGACTCATATCAAAATCACCAACCTATTTATATATTTTTAACTGTCAATTAAATTTTGAAACGAACACCTATTTTGTTATTATGAATTCATGTTTTTGTAAATAATTAGGAATATTGAAGGCACTAATTAAAGAATCGATAAACTTAGTCTATATTGTACTTAAATAACTGTTTATTTTCTAAATGTATGAATCTGTACTGGTGATTGGGGACCAGATGGACAGATATGTCACAGTAGGCCTTATATCCAAATCACGGAGTTTTTCCAAATCCTATAATTAAAATTTTGAAATAATAATACCTATTTCAAAGCTAAGACTATATTAATCCCTCCACTATTTATAGATTTTATCCTTCATCAATTTTGAAAAGTAGTGTGATGCACAAATGTTAGGACTTATGATTTGAAGTTGTTTTAAAATTATAAAATTTTTCAGAGATCGTTCATATTAACTGAACTGCGTCTCTACTGCAAACGATTATGAAAAATAGGAACCAATTTAAATACTATCTACCCAAAATGTATGCATCTTGCTACCGCATCATCTCCCTACTTTTATTTTGATAACCCTTGAAACCCGCTTGCACCACCATATGTTAAACGAATTCAATTCTAGTTCTACTTCCTTCAAAAGTGTAAAGTTTACATAGAGACAGCATAATGTGTTTCAATTACGTTTAGCACTAAACTCATTTAGTGATTTTTTATGCAAGTGGGAATTTAGTATTGCAGTACTTAAAAAACCTTCCTTAAAACAGTTAAAATAATAATCGTATTTACATTACATAGTCGTCAATTTTAATCCCAAAATCGTAGAGATTACAAGAAAATATAAACTTTCTGATAGTTAAAGTAGAATAAAGTACTCGTAAATGTACAGAGCTTAATTTTGTATTGGTTTCCGTTAGTCAATAATAATCTAACTGTAGCAGGTATCATAAGAGCTCTATAATAATCTAGCATATTTTGTATTCGCAAAAAAATCATAAAAATAAAGGTATGAAAAATCTTAGGAATAAATTTAATTTCTTAGTTCGTAAACCAATAAAGCATACATATTACATAGATAGTAAATACATTAAAATATTATAAAGAAAGATACCGGCGGCGGCGGTGGAAATTTGAAATGTCTTCAAGAAAATTTTAAGAGCTATATAACTACGTATCGTATTTCTATCTCGCTCGCTTTCGTAATGCCAAAAAAAGATAGGCATACGACTTGTCGAATCGAAGCGTTTGTGAATAGCCATGCAGATGCACCACGCGGCCATGACCACGTTGGTCGTATACCCTTGCCGCTATCTTGAACAAAACAGGGGGTCTAAAATGGACTTTATAGTCATAACCATAAAGTCCATATTAATCATTTAAAATTTTAACGTGATTCAAATTATGATTCTTCTAAAGCGGCCATGTTAGGCCCGTTGATCGGACGCCCGGTCGGGCGACCAAAATTTCATCCTGGTTCCAACGAAAAGTCGCTTCTGCCGGCAAAAGTCGTAGCCAGGGTATAATAATATACTTCGCCTGGTATTCTCTTCCTACGATGGCCTAAGACTACGGCACGGTAAGTGTTGACTTTGATTGGCTTTTTCAGTATATTTAGAACCGCATCGCAACTGACAACATATTCTTGGGCCAATTACGTGACCCAGGTGTCACGGAAAGAGAATACTACAGTAGGGCCAATTGCATAGATCATATAAGACACTTCATCAAAATACAACAACGTAGATAACCTTGTAAGCGTTGGTACAATATATTAATTAATTTTTCGTTAGCAAGTTAGAAATGCACAATTGCATAACTTTTTTCAATTACAATTACGTGTTTATTGTAATATTGGCAAAATAAAGTAACCTCTACTTTGAACAGACAGATGTGAAAAGTGATCTATTAAATTGGCCCTACTATACAGGGTGTAAAACACCTGATCACAAAGCCGTTAACCAAGCATTCTGTACATCAAACTAAGTAACTTTACGCAAGAATTATTGCTGGGAAACAACTTTTTTTTTTGAGGTTATAAATCGTGTTTTGTAGTAGAACTCAATGTAACGCACTTCAAACATTGCGCTGATGAATGGATTGAATAGTACGGTGGTCGTGGAGGTGTTAAAAGTCAAAATTTTGCAAAAAAAACTTGTATTAAAAAAAAAGCTTTTCAAAACGTTGTAACTTTGACCCCCCATATCTCCGTAAGTAGAAGGTTCCCAGGTATGGTGTAGAACAAAAAAAATATCGCAATGATGGGGAGGACAAGTGCCTTTCGGCTTCGTGAAGAGGTGTTTTACACTCTTTATAATAGGCGAAGTACAGGACCTATATTATTATACCATGGTCGTAGACGCATGTCCACGTAGTGCGTGAGATTCCATCTAAGTGAGCTGACGTATTTTCAAACTTCGGTGCTGATTCGAATTTCAAATATCCACCGCCAATGTATCTTATGAATCGATTTCATAAATTCTAAAGAGTGTCATATCGCAAATCGATTCTGGTGTGTAGATTAAATTAAACTTTAAGACCGGTTAAGAACATTGTTTTCATAATTCTGACTTGTTTACATAGAAACAGGATTCTTCTGATGTTTTCAATAAAATCTGTGTATGATCGAAGTTGTCTTGTGCCAATATTTTATCGATGTTTCACTATTCCTTTATAGTCTTAATTTTCTTTTCACCATTATTATCATATTTGCTAAAATAAAAACGCTTGCGAATGAATTTTGAGCCCGTTTACAGATGTTAAGATCCACAATGTGAAAATAGAAAACCAATTCGATACCTACATTTTGTAATCGGACCCAAAATTTAACCGATTTTCTTTTCTTATATTGTCACTTACGGGATATCTTCCGTGATTATTTATTATTTTGAGCTTCCAATATTTCGACGCTGTTGCAAGCGCCATGACCGCGGGTTGATTGGAGAATTCGGGTAGAACTGTGAGTGCGTTTTGTTGTAGTGTCGAGTTCCAATAGTGCGCGCAGCAAAAGACAAAAGAAAGAGGGTAGACAGATTTGTCTGCTCCTAACATAATATAAATAACAAAACAAATAATAAATAATCACGGAAGATATCCCGTAAGTGACAATATAAGATTAGTTTTAAACCGTGGAAGCTTAAAACAGTGTTCGATTTTCTTTTCATTTAATCGATTTGACAATGTTCTAAAATTATAAGATAGTTATTATAAAGCTAAATTTTTAGATGTTACACCACTAAAATTATTTTGTAATTTAAAATACTAGCGTAGCTTTTACATGATATTAGAATGCATACCGTAAATAGAGTTTTACTAATTAAAATTGTACATATCTATGAATGGTCACGATTGTTATAATTATAAATGCTCATAATTTTAATGTACATTATGAAAGGTCTATTAAGTATATTGTACAATTACTATTTACATCCTTACGTCTATTTACTATCACGATGAAATAAAATTTTAAAAATCTTATTTTGTTTGTTTTATTAACTTTATTAATTTAGCGACCTATAATGCCATTGATGACGATCTCTTTACTAGAAAGTTGCAATGTCTTCAGAAAATAGTCGGAATATACGTCATTGGCAGAGAACGTACACGAATTCTTGTGAGAACGATAATTTTAACCGACTTCAAAAAGGAGAAAGTTCTCAATTCGTGGGAATTGTTTTTTTATGTATGTTCCCCGATTACTTGAAGATGGCTGGACCTATTTATTTTTGTTTGTAAGGACATACTTTCCCAATGATCTTATGATCATCAAGTCAGGATCTAATGTAGGGATCCTGGAGAAATAGAGAGAACTCTTCAAAATTTATAAGCACAGTTTCAGCGATTTAGGTAGATTTTGGAAGAATACTTTCTCGGAGTGGTCCCATTTCAATTTGAGAAAGATCTGATGAAGAATTATGGAGATAGGCAACCGAACTGATCAAGGATAGCAAAAGGACTGGGATTGCCGAAGTCTGTCTATTGTTTACACCAGTTCATAACATAACACCACGCTGGTACGCTGGTACGGGGTGAGCACGGCTCTTTAGTAAATTGATCCCGCTCATTTCGTTCCCGCGGAATGAGTTTACTAAATTATAAGTTACATATGAACCACTAAAAAGTGAAAAATAAAAACTTTATGGCAAAAAATATAACTGACCTCAAAAAAACACGAAAAACTGAAAAATAACATTAGCTTCAGAAGTTGGTGATAAAAATCTAAATCTATCAAGCAAAGGTCAATCAAAGGTATCCAAAAACGTTTTTTAAATAACACATTTTCCATCTGCTGATGCTGAAAAATGAAATCAAAATATTCATGCTAATTTGATATTTGGGTTTCCCCAGGAAAACATTTATTATAGTCTTCCATACACTATGCTATATTACTACTTACAATAAAGCTGTGTAGTGGAAGCAAATAAAAAGTCCGTAAAAATAAAAGCCAATTCAACACTTTCAATTTACCTCTGAAATGTTTTAAAGGTAATTTTTAAACTCGCAACACCTGCAATTGTTTTATCTTTGTGCAACACATTTTAAGCCGACAAAATGTTTGCAACATTTTCACGAGAAACTGCTGTTTTATCTGACCACAATTTTAACAATGCTGAATTTTTAATGAGTGGCATTTTCCACACTGAAGAATTATTTATTGGACCATTTATAATCCCTAGTAAAGTGTTTATTTGAGAATATTATTGTGGTTAATAATTAAAAAATAAACAGTGGAGAACTGGTGTAATAGATGATTATGCGAGAAAGATGAAAAATACTGAAGAAAAGAAAATGTAGTAGGTACTATGTATGTAAGATGTCATTTTTAGAGTAGCGACATTTTAAGAGGGCGACTCAAAATATAATTTTATTTACTACACGATTGATACACGTTTCACTGTTGGAATCCAGAATACGTGCAATCATGCAGCACTGCAGCAAGACACCGTGCGGCGGAGTTCGAAATCACTGGCTTCTTTCAGTTCCGCGTCGCGTTTCGGAGTGAAGTAACGCTTAGTAGGTAACCTATTTTTTAATTAGAGAAATGTCTCTGAACTTCAAGCAATGTTTATAAATGATTGCTTTTACTTTTATTTCGTCAGTAGTAGTACTCTGTATGTAATTGTCTTTTTTAAACTTTCACGATCAGAACACATTGTAAAACATATGAATACGGGTATTTATCGCGAATTTACGAAGTCATCTTTCTTTGTCCAGGCGGTCTTTCTTTGGAATGCGCTCCCTCAGAATATCAGGACGGTAACCAATCGGTTTACTTTTAAAGTGAAAGCTCGAGAGCACATTCACAAGAAGTTGGCAGAGTCGTCTCAGAACTAACTTGTAGTTTTTTTGTTAATCTCTCAGAATTTTTACTCGGTTCCTGTCCCCTCCTGATACACTTACGTCAGTACGTGGCTGTTACTACTTCATAATAAGGTGGAAAGCTTCTCACTAATATTAAACTTAGTTTGTAAGGATGTTTACTGCTTTTTCACGCAAAACTACCTAACGGATTTAAACGAAGTAATAGAGACAGTTTATAACCACTCTCGTCTCGTCACCATATTTAAGGAAACTGGGTATAGCATTGGACTTAGACCGCTGCTTCACAAAGCTCTAGAAGCGTTTAGGAGGCAAAATATTGGTATTGAGTTACAGAAATGGTTCCATTATAGATTATAGTTAGCTACAAAAGTAGGCTTCTGTTCTCTATGAAGAAGAAGTAAATGTGTGCAGCAATAGGTCGTCAATGGATTGAAGTCTTTGTTCTATTCTATTCTATTTTTTGTTGATGGCAAGCAAAGCCGATGTCGACTATTCTGCCAATGTCTAGAGTGAATTGGAACGGCAAGTGTGTATTAAAAAGAAAAAAGTAAGAAGAAATTAATAAAAATCATCGTCAATACATTGGACTTATTGTAGATCTTGTGGGGTTAGTACTGGACTGAAACAAACAAAAAATAAAATTACATACATAATTTATACATGTTATAACATTAAAATATACGTACACCACAACCACACACAGAATTTATGGGAAAACGATAATTACAATTTTATATTATTGTGACGGATGAAAATCATCAGCGCCACAAGTAGTTCAGGAGAGGAATATGTTAAAAGGGAGGGGAAATTAATGGGAAGAGGGATTTTAAATTTAGAGAGACGGCTATACAGGTCTAGAGGTGGTATGTTGTTGGAGCATTCGAAAAATATGTGATCCAGGGTGCCTTCCTCCAACCCGCACTCGCAGAGAGAGGAGTCACGGACATGGATTTTGTGTAAGAAGACGGGAGTGCAACAAAAACCTAAGCGGATTCTACAAAGAACTGAGATCATAGTTTTCGAGACTTTTTTGTAGCAAAAGAACCACGGCTTAGGTTTTATGGTCGGTTGCACAGCGTAGAAGAAGCTACCTTTCTTTTTGCTGGACATATTCCACTGCTCCTGCCAGGACCGCTGTAGATTCAGTCTTGGAAGGGACAATAGATCGTAACCCTGATGAGTATTGTGCGTGAGATCTGACGAAAAAGATGAACAAGCATCTTTAGCCAACGCATCAACACATTCATTACCATTAATGCCACTATGGCTAGGTATCCAAACAAGCTGAACATCCTTTTGGTTATTAGCGCAGGATAGTAAAGAGTTTTTAATTTTGAAGATTATGGAACTGTGCAATTTACTTTTAAAAGGATTTTGAACTAAGGCTTGCAAACAGCTAAGGGAATCTGTAAAAATAACGGCTTTCTGAATATTGTGGTGTGACTCTATAAAAAGACAAGCTTCCAGTATAGCCACACACTCACCAGTGAATACAGAAGACTCCTTAGGGCATTTAAACTGTAGTATAATTTTGGAGTTCTGGTAGTAGACCGCAGCGCCAGTATGACTAAGATCGGTTAGTTTCGAAGCATCAGTGAAAAATACTTGGAAATCATTCCATCTCTCGCCCACCACCGCATTGAAAGTCGAATTCGCTGACGGAGATTTTTTGAAAATACCGATATCAAAGAAAATTTTTGGGATATAACTTAAAACTTCATAAGAAAAGTTAAAAAGGGGTAATCTAGGAAACTGGGCGATCGGGTTTACTAAATTTAGAATTAGTCTGAAGGATTTTAGGATTAAAGGGATTTCTTTATTTTTCCAGTAGTTTGAGCTTCTGCATAAGGTATCTAGTTCGTTCATTCTACCTATAAGAGGGTGAGATGATCTACATATTAGTCTGGACACAAAACGGGAGGCCAGATATTGACGTCTGAGGGTTAGAGGAGGATCAGCACATTCGACCTGCAATGCGTTAACGGGAGAGGACTTCATACAACCTGAGATGATTCGAAGGCACTTGGACTGAATTCTATCCAGCCCAGCCAAAGCACCTTTGTTGCAAGGTATTAATAGATAAGTTCCATAGTCTAAAACACTACGAACTAAGGCATTATATACTAATTTCATGGTGTAGGGGTGAGCACCCCACCAAACACCCGCGAGAACTTTTAAAATTGAAATAATTCGTTCACATTTTTGGATTAAGAAATTTAAGTGATGTTTGCCAGTTAGTTTTGAATCTAAAATAACGCCTAAAAACTTGACTTTACTAACTATGGGAATATTGTGGCCTAAAATGTTTACTGAGATAAGAGGGATGCGTCTTTTACGAGAAAAAATTACTGCCGAACTTTTTGGTGCAGATAATGACAGCCCATGGCTTAAAAGCCAGTGGTTCAAAGAATCCAGTGAGAGGCATAGAGATGACGCCGCGTCAGTTATAGAAGAGTCTGACACATACATTACAATGTCATCGGCGTATTGTAACATCTGACAATTATTATTTAAGCAGGACCCAATATCAGCCGTGTATAAATTGTAGAGTATGGGACTGAGGACATAGCCTTGCGGGAGTCCCTTCCATGTCTGTCTTTTATCGAATTCCTCACCCTGGACTCTCAGAACCAATGAACGGGACAATAGTAGTTCACATATGCATTGTATCATCTTAGCCGGAAGACTCAGCTGTTGCAATTTTTGCCTGAGTACGGGAAGGAGACCATTGTCATATGCAGAGGAGATATCGAGGAACGAAGCAACGATGGATTTATTTCTAGAAAAAGCCAAGTGTATATCCGTAACTAAAATACCAACACTGTCCATTGTGCTAAGCCCTTTCCTAAAACCAAATTGGTGGTTCGGCAGTAAGTCTCTCGATTCGACTATCCACTCAAGACGATTTTTAATAAGGTGTTCCAGTAATTTGGCTAGAACTGAAGAAAGAGCAATTGGTCTAAGGCCATTCGGATCATCTGCATGTTTGCCTGGTTTCAATAGAGGAATAATGACCTGTAACTTCCACTGATCAGGAACCCAACCATTAGTATAACAGAAGTTCAGAATATTTAAAAAGTAGATTTTAGTCTTTTCGCCTGAATGGGTTATAAATGAATATGGCACACCATCAATACCAGGAGCTGAGTCCCGAACATGCTTGAGTACCACATTCAGTTCCTCCAAAGTAAATGGCGCATCAAGAGGATCCTCTGTTACATTGAGCAGGGGCGCGTTTTGGCATTCTGTTGAAAGTGGAACATAAGATGGAGCTATTTTGTCAAAAAAAAGTTCAGCTGTTTCTCTAGTGATTGGTGAAGAGATTGTTGGGGAACATCCACGTCTAAATCTATTTATACTTTTCCAGACAACTGAAACTGGGGTGGAGGGGGATAAAGAAGAGCAAAATTTAACCCAACCAGAACGTTTCTTTTTACGGAGAAGGCGTTTAGTTCTGGCATTTTGCTGGCAGTATGTCAACAGATTTTGTGTACTCATATCTGTATTGTAGCACACCTCAGCCTCGTTCCTAGCCCTGACTGCCGCAGTACATTCTGGATCCCACCAAGGAGGTGAAGGTATTTTATTGCGGGCACTGTTCTTCAATGGAAAGCAGGAATCTGCACTGGAGGTAATAGCTGTAACGAAACCCTCATAACAGCTCTTGGCATGGCAGTGACCAGAAGGGTCTGATAAATTTGAATTTGAATTTAAATTTGGAAGAACATCAATTTTATCCTCCAATAATGACACAAATTTTGACCAGTCTGGTTTGGACAAGTTATACTTCAAGAGTGGAGGAGAAGTTTTTTCTAAATAAAATTTGTTAAGCAAGGATATGACTATAGGGTAATGGTCACTACCATGCGACAAGGTTGTGCATTCCCAGTGAGTTGATGCTGCTAACTCAACCGAACAAAATGTTAGGTCTACGCAGCTCTTTTGCTGACCTGGAAGGGATCGTCGTGTCGAGCAGCCGTCGTTTAGGATGCAGAGATCTAAGTCATCCAAGATATCTACTAGAGCTAAACCAAAGGCATCACAGCGTTCAGACCCCCATCTATAATGGTGGCAGTTAAAGTCGCCCATGACCAGCAGCGGACCATGAACATTGGAAAACATTTCTTTTAAAATTGTTATAAAATCTGGGCGAGGGTGTGCAATATAAATGGAAAACACTGTGATGCCCTCTACCCTTCCTGCGGCAATGCTCATATCACCTGTAAGTGGAGGTAAGGTATAGGGTAAAAGGGGGACTCGGTTGTTGACTAGGAGAGCTGACCCTCCATAGCCATCGGATCTGTCACATCTGACAGTGTTAAACTGTGGCATACGGAAGCTAAGACTTGGAGTGAGCCAAGTCTCAGCTATGGAACAAGCTAAAGGCTTGTATTTATTTAGAAGGAATATGAGGTCGTGCTTTTTATGCCACACGCTCCTCACATTCCATTGAAGAAATACTTGGCGAGACGCCATTTCTAATGTCTAAAAGAAGAGTTATAAGTTGGTTGGCAACGTTGGACGGTGACTGCGTATTAGCAGAAGAGGAAGAAGTTATGATAGGAATAAGTTTTATAAGTATATCAATAATGGAAGAAGTAGTATTGTTGGAAGAGATATTGTTGTTTAGAGCGCAGCCATTGGGCTGTGAAGGTGGAGGGGAATTAATTATGTGTTGGTGAGCAGCTTTGTCATAAGACGGGGAGAGAGGGGCATGGGATTTAGGTTTAAGGGTTACTGTCTTGCGATATGACTGAGAGATCGGAGTTTTTGCAATATTGGCGTAATTGCGGGAAGCTGTAGGAATGATTTTACTAGCCTCAACATATGATATAGATTTCTCAGCCATAACGGTGTTAATGGCTTTCTGTCTACCATGCTCGGGGCATGACCTGCTATTAGCAAAGTGATTTCCCGAACACAGAATACAGAAGGCCTCGCCCTCAGAAATGTTGCAACCATCACCTGGGTGATCATGGCCACATTTGCTGCAGCGTGGTTTGGACCTACATACGTTAGCCACATGTCCGAATCGACAGCATTTGCGACATTGGATGGTGGGAAATATGTACTGCTCTACAGAAAGGGCTGTGTAACAACAGTAGACTCTTTGGGGTAAGACCTGTCCATCAAAAGTGATGACACAGGTTTCAGTGGGTTTCCATTCAGTTTCCCCGTCTCTCTGGACTTTTCTATTAATACGACGAACTTTAAGGATGCGTCCACAACCTGCGGGCACATCTAAATATGAGATGGCTTCCTCTTCTGTTAAATCTGAGGGTAAGCCTGTGACTACTCCCATCCTTGTAATGTTGAATGTGGGGATAGAGGCAGTATAACTGTACTTGGTTAATAAACTATTAACCAAGAATGAGTTGGCATCCTGGGGAGAAACGAATTCTACTGACACGCGATTTCTACCGATCTTTTTAACTCCATCACGGACAATGTTCGTGATGTTGTTGTGCATCAAAAATTTACCGAAGTTCACTGGGTGCAAAGTTGTGCCTGAGTTGGGTTGGGTCTCTACACGGGAGACGTGGACGACAAAAGGGGCCTTATCTATTGCCGAATATTTGGCGCGTCCAATTTGGCTTTTCTGTTGTTTGTTTGGGGGGGTGGGCATTATAAGGGTATCTTCGTTGTTACCGGGACGTTTGCGGGAAGATTGCACCTGGGATTGGGATATATCCATCTCTGTAACACTGCAGACAACATCTGCGAATTGTGATAAAGTATTCGGGAAATGAGGTGGTGAACGGACTGGAATATCAGGGGGATCAGGGTCGGGCGGTTTGTTTATATCCATCTTGTGACAGAAAAAGGGATTAAAATATGATAAATAGTACAAACCTGTTTACGTATACAAGGACAATACACTTATAGACTAACAAGACACGAAAATAACAACAATGAACAAACAATAATAATAAAAAAACACCCTAAAGTTCTAGACACACGTGCTATCCAAGAACACTAAGGCGAGAGACGAAGTCTTTGTTGTGTAAGTTTCATCCAAATCTCACCATTTTTGACGGGTTTTGTGGCATGGCTTTCCATTGTCTTCCGGCCACTTTTGATTGCCTTTCCACCTAGTCAGTTGTCGGGTTTAAACTATGTACAGCTAAACAAGAGATTATTAACTAATGGAAACGTGAATAGCAACATGCCAAGTGTGTCCAGGAGTGGACGCCTTTGGGGTGAAATGATGATGACGAAGATGAAATGACTCTCATTCTATTTGTAGCTTTCATGCCTAACAACACAAACAGTCTCCACTAACAATCTCGTTTCAACTTTGAAACTTCATCTATAATATTTTTATTTATTTATTTCAAATCTTCCTTAAAACTATCATTACAGGTAATCCTAATGCGATAGCGCGGTCTCAAAATTAACTTACATTAAAAAACTAGTACCTACTACTAACATACCAACATTAATAAAATCATAGCTTAGAAACTAAGTTTCCTAACTGTATACCTAAACATAAGATAAGATCTAACTTATATAAAAAAATAAATTATACATTATATATTAATGTATATTATATAATTATAATATATATTATACATTATATAAATATTATGTTATATTAAATTCTGAAACGGTCATCGACTTTTGTCGCTATCAGTCATAAATTATTTTGGTATTACGTTTGTATGAACGACGCATGCTCCGCCGGCCCCTTAAACATTACTCGCAAAATTTGGTTGTACATCTGCCATATCTTCGGTATGTTTTTTGAACCAATATTCAAGATCGTCCCTTCATACATTGAAATTTGGTATCACTTTCGTAGAGTATACTATCCTAGGAAAAATATATGAGTCGCATTGTACTTCAGTGACATTGTGACACGATGACCTATTTAATACCAGTCTACAACTTGAACGGAATGACACTTGTAAAGTACCTACATTGTACGTTTATCTTTTGTTTATTTATCAGACTGGCAAGTGGGTGGCGACATGGAAAGCGTTTCAGTTCAATATTAGAAGAAACTTTATAGTTTCCTGAATTGTTTGGTATGGATTTATTTAAAGGTTTTTTGCCGTCGATTATGATAAACGTATGGAAGTAAAATGTAGATAAACGAAACGGAAAAAAGTTACTGCTTAGGTCTATCTATTTTTATTTTTGCTTTATATGGGTCTCGGACCTGAAATAAATGATTTTCTTTTATTTACTTATTTATTTTAAGTATTTTATTTTGAAAGCTATCAAGACAAGATAGGTGGCCGGGCGTTGATTTCGACACAGCTCCACACTCACATTTTACTGCTGTTCCGTTGTGGTTGTCCCACTTATGGAGGTTGGAGTTTCATCTTTCTACTTGCTTCCAGAGATGGTTAAGAGGCTTCTAGGCGGACCCCGAAGAGTGGTGCAGGAAGATGCGCACCTCCTATTCTGCCTACTTTGCCAAGAATACAAGAATAAACTTATATTGTCACTTACGGGATATCTTCCGTGATTATTTTTATGTTGAGCTCCCGATATTTCGACGCTGTTGCAAGCGCCATGATCGCGGGTTGACTGGAGTATGCGGGTGGATGGAAATTAAATTATTACGAGCAGATAAATCTGTCTACCCTCTTTCTTTGTCTTTTGCTACGCGCACTATTGGAACTCGACACTAAGTCACAACAAAACGCACTCACAGTATCACCAAGTATCGGGAGCTCAACATAAAAAATAATCACGGAAGATATCTCGTAAGTGACAATAATAAAAATAAAAATAATAATAAATATCGCTGGACATTAACACACAGCGCCACCTAGCGCCACACTAAGCAAAGCTTGTGTCGTGGACACTAGATAGTTGATATACTACTTATACAGGGTTATTTTTTGTTTAAACTAAACCCGAAAAGGGGTCATTGTACTCATCATTTTGAACTACTTTTTCTATGGGACGAACCCTGAAATCGCGAAAAAAAAATCAGCTGTTCCCTACATTTATGTTCGCATAACTCGTCAAAATGTAGGGAACAGCTGATTTTTTTTCGCGATTTCAGGGTTCGTCCCATAGAAAAAGTTGTTCAAAATGATGAGTACAATGACCCCTTTTCGGGTTTAGTATAAACAAAAAATAAGGTTGTATACTTTTTTGTTTGTAAATACATACTTATTATACATATAAACATCCATGACTCGGAAACAAATGTCCATGCTCAACACACAAACACTAAGTAAGTATTTTTCAATATAAGTTTAGTTTTAAACCGTGAAAGCCTAAAACAGTGTTTAATACAAGAAGAGTCCAGAAAGAAGCCTCATACCACCAGTAAACGAAATGCGACTTGTAGAGCAAGACAAAGAGAAAAAATGACGCGTGTTGCGTCGCCCAAGGCAGTGAATGAGGCCCTAGTACCATTAAGAGTAGCACCCTGCTTTGTACGTTCTTTAAGGTAACTTCACATATTTGGCTACTCACAAAGCTGTACCAACTGCCAGCTGTTCCAACTGTGCTCTAACATTTTTTTATTTTTTATATGGATTATTGTATTTAATTGAATATTGACATTAACGAATGCATTTTATTAAAATTGATATTGATTGTGCTAATTAAACTTTTACCCCTTTATAATATTATTTGACGACCCGATTGGCGTAGTGATAGTGACGCTGCCATACGTTCTTAGGGTCCTGGGTTCGAATCCCGGTAGGTGCAAATGTTTGTGTAATGAGCACGGACATTTGTTTCCGAGTCATGGATGTTTATATGTATAATAACTATGTATTTACAAACAAAAAGGTATATATGTAGTATATCAACTATCTAGTGTCCACGACAAAAGCTTTGCTTAGTGTGGCACTAGGTGGCGCTGTGTGTTAATGTCCAGCGATATTTATTTATTTTTTTATAATACTAATACCTTTAGATTAATTTACTTGATTGACAAAACCCTCCTATAAATGTATATTTGTACGCCAAATGGCAAAACATAGAGAAACTTTAATATGTATTTAATGTACCATCTTGTACACTGCTGTAACCTGTGTTTACAAATAAAGACTATTGATTGATTGATTGTAAGTAACCAGGTTATTAAGAGGCCTGCGTAGCCTTGGGGTAGTGTGTATTTACTTTTAATTGGATTAATTGGAATATGTAGGTTCCTAAACACATATTTTGAATGTACACTGATTTAAACAAGATTTATATTACGAGAAAAATAAATTGTCTATAGAAATTTTAAATTCCTCTTATCTCGTTTTTATATCATTGTCGCTTCTAAATATTTATTTGCGAACATAGATATTCTATAGTACATACAATCGAAATGTATATGTCACCGTAAAATTGTCAAAGACGTTATATTGTAATATCTCTAGCGATATTGTAAAGTCTCGAATTATAGTCAAATGAACATACTGCTTACAACAAAACGCATAATTTTTCGTGAAATGCATGCCATGGTAGTCAACTTACGCGGTGTGGAGGGAAGGAGGGGTCCCCCTTGCCCAGTGGCACAACTCTCATGAAAAGATAATGCACCATTCCTGAGAAATATCGATTAATATAACATAACCTTAAAACACTTTATATTCCCCCTAAAAAGCGTAGTCGACGGAGCCCCGCTTCGCGGGGCCCCTATTTCCGAGTGCAGGGTTAAAGGAACCTAACTAACCTAACGGGGGGGTGCCCCAAGTCCCGATTATGGGGGCAGAGATACTTCCGTATGTTCAGTTGACAATAATTCGAGACATTACAATATCGCGAGAAAAAACACGTTATATTGTTATATAACGTTTTTGACAATTTTACGGTGACATATACACACTACATTAAGAATATGTTTGATTTTCATATTATTTTGGTATTACGTTTGTATAAATAAATAAATAATAAATATCGCTGGACATTACCACACAGCGCCACCAAGTGCCACACTAAGCAAAGCTTGTGTCATGGACACTAGATAGTTGATATACTACATATATAATTTTTTGTTTGTAAATACATACTTATTATACATATAAACATCCATGACTCGGAAACAAATATCCATGCTCATCACACAAACATATGCTCCTTCCGGGATTCGAACCCAGGACCCTAAGAACGTAAGGCAGCGTTACTACCACTACGCCATTCGGGTCGTCACATATGAAATATGGTATGAAAAACACATGCTCCGCCGGCACCTTAAAGGTTACTAGATTTTATATCCCTCATAAAGCCATACCACTGTCCACCCCACAGATCATTAATTACCTAAATCCCACATAACAATCACGTATAAAAATAACAAATTATCTAATAAAAATATATGTAACATTTATTTTAAAAGCGTTATAAGGAAGCGTTCGGACTATAAACTACTCTTAATGGTTCCGTAACAACGCGTTTTAGTAATATAAGTCTGAAACTATAAGAGACCACCGATTTATGAGTTCTGTCACGAAGCTCTTGCAAACGATGTTATCAGTGTTGGAATCTGAACAAATTATACTGCATTGCGGTTGAATCAATTATATTAAACTTTGTTTGCACTATTCATTATGAGAACCATACAGGGTGAATTTTTGAAGTGGGCGTTGGCCATTAAGTCCCCAGAATTTTAAGGAATAGCGAAAAATACTCAAAGGAGTCTCAGACCCGATTGTAGGGGGAGTGATAATGGCCGGGATTGTAGGCCTGTTCGAAAGAGATACCGTGGCCCCGGAACATAAAGGGCGAGGAAGGAACATGGATGGGTTTTAGTCAGTAAAAGTCTGACACTCCCTCCCGCTCCGTCCAGAGTGGGAGAACTTATTTCATGATTTCCCATCCTAAAATACAAAAAAAAATGGGGATTGATGTTACTTCAAATCTTCAACGGGTTCAATTCCTAGCTAGGAATCTTGACTTTTCAGAAAATTCATTGATGCAGCTTTAGTTATCATCAAAATCGAGCCAGAGCTTCCTTTGCGTGGTTTTAATTATTCCTCGTAGTTTCGAAACTTAAGCCATTCACGCCCACTTAAAAAATCATCTGAATAGGCATACGACACCATGTTGCACCACTGCACGACCTGCTGCTCTGTGCTGTCTTGTTTCTTGCACATCCCAGAGAAGAATGACATTAAAGGGACGAGGGCTACACTCCACATGGTGAAACAAGGTGATTGATGAAGAATATTTTGTAGGTCAGCAAAAACCTGAATGTTACATAAAGTATAAGGCGCGGCCCAGCAATTGACTGCCACTTGATTTACCGTGCGCTTGATGGTCAATTCCCGTAAATAATACATACAAGCAGGAACTAGCTGATATAATTATATATGGTCGGCGTTATTGTGTGCCGATTAATGTAACTTTTTGTATATATTATTGTAAGTACAGAACACAACTATAACTTACTATATGACTCATTGTTATACGAGTAGCTGTTAGGTAGGTACCAATTATAGTTGAACGTTTTTATATTTATAGTTTACATTCATAAATTTTAATAGTCTCTCTAGTTGTGCAATATTTATAGTAATCTGTGAAAAACGTAGTGGGTAGCATATTTATCATAGTTTAATATTTAAGTCTTATTTTAATTCTGTAATATGTTACTGTTTGTTTTTCCTAAATAAATAAATAAAACTAGGGAACGAGAGGATTTCTGCTAAGATCCTTACAGCGCACCTTCACCGCGAGCATTCACCTGTACAGCAATTTTAATGTTCAGTTTTACTGGTTTCTGTACAAGATTGAACGTAAGATTGTAACATTACAGGCAAATGTGGTAAGGGAACACCTTCACACAATTAATTACGTTCAAAATCTAGACAATATCTCATCTATACTATCAAATGTAAAAACTCCTTCAAAATGTGTGTTTGAGTGAAAATTACAGTACAGACGGAAATTAGACTGTGAACGTTCATAAAAATACGAGAATGGCTTATACTTAACATTCTACGATTACTAAATTACACATACGTGGGTATTTGTAATTTAGTAATTGTAGAATTATTCTGCATAAACTACGTTACACTTTAATTTTTCTCCTTCAAAGTTTGTGCCAATCAAGACCAAGAGGTAGAAATAAAATCATACGTTACACGTTCTAATTTCATTGCCTCGTGTTTGTCAACTGCAGAAAGCTATAAAGTTTCACATACGCCAACATCTCTATTGTGTAATTAATAAACTTCAGTCTGTACTCTCTAATTATTATTTTGCTCGCAATGTTTGAACCAGCTTTCATGGTTGCTACTTACTGTTATCCATCAAATTACGCTAGGTCCTCATGCATCTGACTTCTAAGTGGTTGTCTATGTCTTGTCTGTGCTGTGGCTGTCCCCATAGCACAGCATCATGCTGAGTGGTAACCTGTTTGACGCACTCACGACGTGCAACATTTTTTCATCCGACTTCCAAAAATATAACCGACTTCAGGTGTAAGCCCCGTACGCCCCTTCGGTTATGCCCCTTGGAGGAAAATGTTCCATACGCCCCGTTTCGAAGGTTCCGTTTGACCCTTGTGACGGGGCGTATAATATTTTATTAATTTTTAATTATTTTGGTGTGTCCGTTCGCCCCTTGCCTCATATCATTTAAAAGTAGTTATACAAAGTACCGTTAGACAAAAAAGTATAACACACTGTGCTTTACTTTTCTCTCTAAGTGATTTGAAAAAGTTATCAAATTGTGTTTATGAGAACACGATTTGATTGATAACCTATTTAAATTACTGTATTCGTAATCCCATCACATGTATCTGCTTTTGCTACCTTGCTACCTGACTCACTGGGCGAAACAAGTTTTATAAACAAAAGGCAAAAAAGGGTTGGTTTATCATAAGAATTGTATGCTATCTCTTTCTAACTTATTAATGAGGTATGTAGGGGTGCAATATGTGTTAAGTGCTAATTAGTCGACATCTTATCTTTGAGTGCGATACATACACATAATATTTTCTGCTAAGTGAAATTATTAACGTTTATTGAATTTAGTGTTTAATTGTGTGTGTATGTGTAAATATTTTTATTGGGTAAGTGTCAAATAAATATTATTGCAAAAATTTAGTATGTACGTAATAAAAATATGTAATACTTGATTTTTATGTCTTAAATTCTGTATCTAGGTATGAGCTTTTAGCTTATTTTTTATAGCTTTGATCGATAGCTCCCTATACAGATTTAGGCTTAATATAACGTATATACTAGTATAATATACGAATCAGTTTGTTTAATGAATAGCAAAGACCTAAAAGTTAAGTTTAAAGAACTTTTTTCTAATTTAGTTTTTTATTATTATTGTAGAACCATGTCAGACGGTGCAAGCTGTTCGAGACGTGAGATAAGTGGTATTAAATACATTTCGTCACGAAAGGGAGGCCTCGTTTTGCTGAGAGCTGGTCATAGCTACCACAAAAAACGAACTTATAAGAATGGTGGCTCTAACTGGCACTGTGTAAATAGACCTGCTTGCAAAGGAACTCTTACAATTAATGGTGACGCAATTGTAAAAGAATCTCATCATGAGTGTGCTCCAGATTTTGAAAACAATGAAATTAAAACAGTGCTAGACATATGTAAAAATAAAGCAGCAACAGAAGCAATTAAATCAGTTCATGAAATATATGAAAATGAAGTTATAAATTACAAAGATAAAGGATTCCAACTTATTAAAAAGTTTCCAGAATATAAAAACGTACGGCGCGGTCTTTATAATTCAAGAAAAAAGGCTTATGGAGTTAAAAAGATTAGAAATCGCAAAAGTACCGATCTAGAAATACCAAAGAAATTTGAAAATTTTCTTTTTTGTGATTTTAATGATGGATCTGGACGCATAATTGTTTTTGCCACAAAGGAATGCAGTCGGCAACTAGAAAAATGCAAAAATGTGTACGTTGATGGTACTTTTAAATTTGTGGTCCAACCATTTCTGCAACTATTTTCTATTCACGGTGATCTGGGAAGCGATATACACAGCAACAATATCGTACCACTAGCATACGCTTTATTACCAGACAAAAAAGGAAAAACCTACAAACGTCTCTTTGACATGATGAAATGTCGTCTTCCAGATTGGCAACCCGATCAATTTCATCTAGATTTTGAGATGGCAATAATTAATGCCATTTCAGAAATCTTTCCAAGTACAACTATATTGGGTTGCTTTTTTCATTTTGCCCAAGCCCTGAAAAAAAAAGCTAAAGAGCTGAACCTCTTGAAAAGGAGGTACACTAAAAGACACGTGGATTTATGCAAGACATTGAGTCTAATTCCACAAGAAATGAAAGACGATGGATGGCTTTACATTATGGAGGACAGTCCAAGTGATAGCGAAACATTAAAATTTAACAATTATTTTGTAGAGCAGTGGCTTGAAAATAAATCAGTCAAGGGAATGTGTAACTTCTATGGGCAACAAAATCGCACCAACAATAAAGTTGAAGGCTGGCATTCCCGTTTAAACAGAAATCTTAGCGGAAAAACGTCTCCTAACATTTTAAAGTTTTGCGAGATTTTATTAAAAGAAAGCAAACTCGTGGAACAAAGAATCGAAAATGTGAAGAGTGGAGTAAAAATAAAAAATAGAAAAAAAGAGTTTATTGAAAGAGACGAACGGATAAACTACATTATGGCAAAATTATTAAATGGGGAAATCGGACTAAATCTATGTTTAGAGAAACTGTGCGCATATATATAACCGTACATTGATTTGAAGTGTTAATCTACCGTACATTGATTTTATATTGTTATTCTTATACAAATGATTATAATTATGTAAGTGAAAAAATTAGACTGACAGTATTATTCACTAAATGTTATACTTGTAATAACTAATCTGTGATTTTTCTTTTTTTTATAGGTGTAAGTTTTATTTGATTTTGTTAGTTTTTAAGGCTCATTTTACCTACTCGTAGATATTTAAGTGATAATTCATCCAATCTGTGATTTGTTTAATTTTACATATTTTATGGTTAATGTAAGTTTTATTATTGCTGATCTGTGATTTCGTTAGTTGTTAAGGCTTGTTTTACTTAGTTATATGAGTAATAACTCAAGTAGTCTATGAAAATTTTACATTTATTTTATAGTGTGTAGGATATAATAATGATGGTCTATGACTTTGTCAGATCATAATCTGTGATTTTATTGTTTTATTTTTTATTATTAATATGTTGTGTTGATTTGAGTCATTTAAGTTTAACAAATAGTTTTTTGACTTTCCTTACAAATATTTGCACTTTTTGTTTTCAAAATAGATCTTTTATTTAAAAAGCAGTTTCATTTATCTCTTCCCATCACATGATAGACATTGCTTTGATAAAAACAACTCTAAACCACTCCCTGTTAGAAAATAAATAGAATAATCACAACTTTTCAAAGATCGTTGTTTCTGACTGTACTTTTAATTTAATAGCAATCGGGGGCGAACGAGACCATCTAAATACCTAAGGGGCGTATGAGTACTCGAAGCCGATCGGGGGCATAACTCAAGGGGCAAACGGTGCCTACACCCGACTTCACGCAAAAAAGTGAAAAATACTTTTTTGCGTGAAGTCGGTTATATTTTTTGCAAAAAAGTTTTTATTTTTCACTTTTTAGTGGTTTATATTTGCTTACCCTTTCACAGCGTAACGGCGTGATTTTTTGTTATGACCGTAATTTTTTGGTGTAAACAATAGAGAGACAGGAGATTTCAGCGATCCCAGTACATTTGCTATCATTTATTGAGGAGTTCCCGTCGCCTATCTTCCGAAGTTCTTCATCAGATCTTTACCAAATTGAAATGGGAACACTCCAAGAACGTACTCTTCCTAAAGCTACACAAACCGCTTCTGATGTGCCTATAAAATTTAAGGAATTCCCTCTATTTCTCCAGGATTCCATTAAATGGGACTTAACACATCTAACTGTCAAAATCTGGGTGTATTGTACACTTCTGCGTACTTCCTCAGGGCATACAGGCGTGATGTTACGTCACTATGTTACATAAACAATAAACAACCAAGCGATTGCAGCAATTACTGCAGATTTGCCGTCAATTTTTGAAGAGTTCCATTGTATATCTCGGAAGATCACACAGCAAATCTGCAGTGATTGCTGCAATCGCTTGTAGGTTCATTGTTTATACTATATCATGACGTAACATCACGCTTGTATGCTCTGAGGGGGTACGCAGATGTGTAAAATACATACAGATTTCGAAAGTGTTTGTTGCCTCAGAACTTTCGACTGGGTGAACCGATTTTGATGTTTCTTTTTTTATTCAAAAGCTGGTGCTTCTCTTGTGGTCTCATAATCATCAAATCAGTATCTGATGATGGGATTCTGGAGAAATAGAGAGAACTCTTCACATTTTATGGGCACACTAGAAGTGATTTGGATAGTTTTAGGAAGTGTACTTTCTCAAAGTAATCCCATTTCAATTTGATGAAGATCTGATGAAGAACTCCGGAGATATGCAACGGAACTCCTCAATAAATGATAGCAAATGTACTGGGATTGCTGAAATCTCATATCAGTCTATTGTTTGCACCAGTTCATAACCTAAAATCCCGCCGGTACGCTGTAAACGGGTAAGCACATGTGAACCACTAAAAAGTGAAAAATAAAAACTTTTTTACAACAATTAAAAGCGACTTCAGAGAAAACAATAAAGTGAAAAATAACTTAAAAAAAAACGCTTGAGAAGTCGGTGACAAAAAAAAAACTAAATCAATCAAACAAAGGTCACCGACTTCTGAAGCGTTCGCGTCGCGCGGGCCCGCGCGAGTTGGACGTCACATGTCTTCGAATTTTTGGTTCTAGAACATGCCGGTTTCCTCACGATGTTTTCTTTCACCGTTTTTGAGAGCAGTGGTGATGAAATAAATTACACAAAGTAATGCGCCTGCCTGGGTTCGAACCACTGGGCCAGCGCTGCTCTCGGCTAGATGATAGATCGCGGTTCCCTATCCATTAGCATAAAATTTTAAGACCTAATATAACTTAGCATAATGTTGTTTGGCATAATTATATTTTCGCATAATATAATTACGCATAACAGCTCATGCATAATTTTTTTAAGCATTATGTCTGTAACCATAACAATGATTAGGCATAATATTTTAAAGCATACACTGATTAAGCATAAAGTTCTAAAGCATAACTTTTTTAAGCATAAAGTTATAAAGCATAATATTCTAAAGCATAAAAGTTAAGCATAAATAACGCATAAAAATATTAAAACATATTTGTATAATTATTAACACCTAGAATATTAGACACTATACACGTTTATACAATATTGCTCTAATGAAACTTGTAGGCGCTTGATATTGTAGGTAGAATAGAACAGCATGCAAGCAAGCATGCAGCAGGCAGGGTTTCTGTGACGGCTCCGGCTAATCGTCGCAGACGGCTTTCGCTCACCACCGCAGCTACACATTTTAAATAACACTCTAGGGGTAGGACAAACAAGACTACGTGAAGTCGGTTTTGCAGCAATTCGGTTATGTCACTAACTTTTGTTGCACAGCATATTAATTTTTTAACCAACAATATTATTTGATTATTACAGGTACTAAATAGCTAATTGGTTTGCTCAGAATTATGTATGGGGCACTACAAGTTCACCACCACCATTTCCACCCAAAGTCTGGAGTACGTATTTACTAGTAAAGGAAAATATACCCAGGACACAAAATCATGCAGAAGCATGGCACAATAGATTTGCTCATTTTGTGGGAAAACACCATACTGGATTTTATTTTTTGGCAAAAAAGTTAGTTCAAGAAATAAGACATCAAACCATTGAAATAGATAAACTGGATGTTGTAACATCACTTATACCAAAAAAAAAAAGAAAAAATACACGGACAAAACCAAAAAAAAAAAAAAACATTAGTAAAAAAGATGAGTATCCTTCTAAACTAGAATATTTACAAGCAATTGCTAAAAATATACACCTAAAATAAATAATTAAGGACTACTATTTCAATCAGTTAACTTCTATCTGAGGAATAACCACCATATTTATTTCTCATAATAGAAGACTGTTTAATTCACACAGCAGTGAAATAAACGTTTCTCGCGATTGAAAATGTCATGTATATTTATAATAAATAATTTGCATGAACATTGTTTTTGTTATTTATATTAATTGTATGCCTAAATATTATTATGCTGATAGTCATTAGGCCTACTAACTTTATGCTAAAAGTTTTTAGGCCTACTAACGTTATGCTAATAGTCATTAGGCCTACTAACGTTATGCGAATCAAATTTATGCCAAAACAAATTAGTCTTTAACATGATTATAACAACATTAAATGTATGCCTAAAAAAATTATGCCAAAGTATTATTATGCCAAAACAAATTGTGCCAAAATCGTTATGCCGAAGTATATTAGGTCAAAAAACATTATGCGAAAAGAAGGGATCCCATAGATCACATATAACTTGAAACTTGACTCACTCGTTGGTCTAGAGGTTGCAAGCGCGACTGCTGAACGTGAGGTCCAGGTTTTATTTCCCGGGTCGGGCAGCCACGGAGTTTGGATTTTTGCCCAGTCGATGGCTTTAGGCTTGCCACTATTACATCACAATTAAACGTAACTGGCGAAATGAGGGAGTACTATTAAGTACACCTCTACCTAACACTTTGGGAATCACCGACGGGATGTTATGTTGAAACACTTGAAACTAACAAAGCATAAATTAATATCTCAGAGTCACGAACATAATTTAACAGAAATCGTAGATCGTAGGCACTAATCATACTACATAATTAAGTATTCTAGCAAGTTAATTGGCCTGTGCAATATTAGTTTTCTCAAATAATTCATCTTGTTGTTAAATAATTCAAAAGTTAGATTATGGCAAATGAAGTTCAAAGTTAAACTCAAACTCAAATTCTTTATTGCATTCATGTGACTGTACATTCAGTTGTTACATTATTACGTAAGTAAGTTCCAACATGAAACCCGGTTAGGGTACGGCAACATAAGAGATTGGACAAAACAAGCATCCAGTGAGTAGGTATTCTGGATTGCGAGTTTGTTAAACAAAAATAATATTAATAATATAATTATTATCAAAAATATTCCTAGTATCTATTAAGTTTATGTAGTTATTTTAATTAATATCTAAAGGTTATTAAATTATTATAGTTTCGTGTATTCGTTATTATATTGTATTAATTTGTATTAGTTATTAAAAATAAATTAATAATATCATTAATTTGTATAAATATGTGTTATGTTGGTTAGTCAATTAAGTTAGTCAATTAAAATATTAGTTGGTCAATGACATCATCACACTCACTGAGGCTTTGACGTATTATGGCAAATAAGTAGTTTTTGGAGCATTTTGGGAAATAAACTGAAAGAAAGAAAGAAAAAGCATTATTAGCCCGTACAAGGACAAAACACATACACACACACACACGCACGCACACATTATTTACCATTAAAAAACGTCACAGCGCTGGTATTCTGATTGGGCCCAAAGTGAGACAGTAACTGGCAGAGGCTAGGCTTTTTTATACTTTGTTTTACTTTATGATTAAGTAAAAAGTTAAGTTAATTATTAAGGAGGGATTTAATTTTAAAATGCGCCAAGGCAGTCCGCAAAATACAACCGGAAACTATTAATAACCTGCAAATTCTAAATGGTAAGCAATTGGACCTTAAAAAATGCTGCCCCATTTTAAAGACTAGTATACTTTTCAGCTGCATCGGATTGGACTGGAAGCCGGCCCCAACATATAGGGTGACTAGTAATTAGTGTACGATACTAAAACACGTGATTGTGTTCTTGATAATAAACAACTTTTACCATGGGACCAAACCTTTTTTTTACGTGTGGAAAATCAACAAATAAATCCCACTCAAGGAGTGTCAGACTTTTACTGATTAAAACCCATGTTCCTTCCTCGCCCTTTATGTTCCGGGGCCACGGTATCTCTTTCGAACAGGCCCGCAGCCCCGGCAGGCTTAGGCCCCTCCCCTTATGCTGACATCTCTTTGAGGCCCGCGTGGAACACGAACGCGCCGTCGACACGGCCTGTCGTCGTTAGACGGACGGATAGAGGGCGAGCTAGCCCATAGCTCACCGTCCAGACGCTCGCGATTGGACCAACCCTGAAATCACGAAAAAAATCAGCTGTACAGTACATTAGGCGAACATAAATGTACTGAACAGCTTTTTTTTCGCGTTTTCAGTCTAATTGCCCGTCACCCTTTAAAAAAGTGTAATTAAGACCTTTTAACAAAGCCGAAACGCACTAGTTTTCCCCGTCATTGCTTTAATTATTTTGTTTTACATCATATCTGGGAACCTTCTAGTTACGGAGATATTGGGGGTCAAAGTTACAACATTATGACAAGTTCTTTTTTATTTACAAATTACAAGTTTTTATTGAGAGATTTTTACTTTAAACACCTCCACGACCCCCGTACTATATATCCTAATCCATCCATCAGTACAATATGTTGTGTCTGTTAGATTGAGTTTTACCACAAAACATGATTTTGCACCCCAAAAAAAAAAATGTTTCCCAGCTTGATTGTCGGGTTCGTAATGAGGTTGTTTACACCCAGTATGAGAAAAGGCAAGGCTGATGATGATGACTAGGATGCCTTTGGCAAAGTGAGTACCTTTTTAAAAGACAAAAACAAACTCGCGGAAAATGGGAAGTCACGGTGTTTTGACTTCACAATATTGTAACCGCACCCTAACGTTCTCATTTCAAATCTCTGTTTCATTCTGTTACCCTAGTGTTAATAGTCAGCTCGCGTTTATGAAGTCTATTTGTAAGCATGAGCAACTCGGATTCAAAGGTTCGTAGATTCTGAACGTGTGTTTGTTTAAAACTATCTTATACATATAAAAGGGAGAGGACGAATATATTTGAAGACCCAGACTACTGCTGAAACCTGTTATTTCCACGAAGAAGCCATTTTCTTTCATAATAAATGAACAAATTTTGCTGAGATCTTAGCAACAGCAAACATGAAAAATAAAAATGTTTTTAGCGTCGACGATAGTATCCCAACATTGCAAATTTATTTAGTACATCAGTTACAGTGTTGAAAAAAAACGGCCAAGTGCGAGTCGGACTCGCCCATGAAGCGTTCCGTAGCAGATTGAATGAAAGGTGAATTGCTGTTTACGATTTATGACGTATTAAAAAAAAACTACTAACTAGATCTCGTTCAAACCAATTTTCGGTGGAAGTTTACATAGCAATATACATCATATATTTTTTAGTTTTATCATTCGCTTATTTTAAAGTTACAGAGGGGGGGGGGGGCACATATTTTCCCACTTTGGAAGTTTCTCTAGCGCAAACTATTCAGTTTAGAAAAAAATTATGGTTGGATGAAAAAAAAATGTTAAGTTTCAGTTCTAAGTAGGGGTTCCCCACCCCCAAAATGTATTGTCTTTTTTCTATTTTTGTGTACAGAATACATCTACTTACCAAGTTTCAACAGCATAGCTCTTATAGTTTCGGAAAAAAGTGGCTGTGACATACGGACGGACAGACAGACAGACCGACAGACAGACAGACAGACCGACAGACAGACCGACATGACGAATCTATAAGGGTTCCGTTTTTTGCCATATGGCTACGGAACCCTAAAAATGGATAAGTACCTATGTTTTTCTTTTGCTAATCAATGAATATTGACATAGATAAAACGCATCACAACTTGGGAGTGGAGGCTCGTGACGTCAGAACACACTAAAATTATACCAAGGTTAAATCTAACGGACAGAATAATTAGATGTTTTTTGTCGTCTACCCTATTGGTTATGATATTGTCCAGTAAGTAGATTGTTACTTAACTACCCACTGTTTGATGGGTAACAGCTAGGTATTCAACAGCAGCGGCAGCGGTGGCCCAGTGGTGAGCAGCGGCGGCCCAGTGGTGGTGGCCCCGACTTACGAACAGTATGTGGTTCAAACCCAGACAGGCGCATAACTTTGTGTAATTTATTTAATCACCACTGCTCTCAAAACGGTGAACGAAAACATCGTGAGGAAACCGGCATGTCCTAGAACCATAAATTCGAAGACATGTGACATCTACGAATCCGCACTGGCCTCGCGTTGTAGATTATAGCCCATTCCCTCTCATTGAGAGGAGGCCGTGTCCCAGCAGTGGGAACATTATAGGCTGATGATGATGATGATGAGCTAGGTATTCAGATTTAGAGACAAGATTAACAATAATCAATTCCTTCTTAACTCAAAAGTCACGACCATTTCCCAAATATCCTACTTAATATTATATGCGAAAGTTTGTGAGGATGTATGTTTGTTACTCTTTCACGCAAAAACTACTGAACGGATTTGGATCAAATTTAGCACACAGATAGTTTATTACCTGGATTAACACATAGGATACTTTTTATCTCGGTAGTAAGATCCTATGGGACAATTTTGAAACTTCACGCGGGCGAAGCCGCTGGCAGAAGCTAGTAAATAATAAAGTTAAATAAAAACGCAATACTCAATCGCTCAAATTCCTTTGATTTATAAATCGGCAAAAAATGATAAATATTAAAACTATTGAAATATAGACCTTATCACGTTTTACCACATCTTATTTCGTCTAGGCAATGTAATTGGACCATTTATTGTACATCTCAATGAAACGTGACGTGAGAACCAATTGATATTCAGCAAATAAATTGAGACAAACTTCTTTTTAAGCTATAAATCCTTCGTTTATTAGGTAGGTCCTACGTTTTTTTGGATTCCCAAGTAATAAAATAAAAACATTCAGGTGTGTTGTCAGGTCTAAAGATAAAATACAGACAAATGGGAGGACGGTCTAGAAAGAAAGAAAGAAAGAAACAATATTTATTTGTCGGAGGGACATGACGAAGTCGACTTAATGTTAGGAATATCTATTTAAATCAGGTTTGCTGACAGAACTATTGCTGCCAGTTAAAAAAAAAAATGTTAAAATATATATACACACATCAACAGAATCTAGGGATATTTTATATTTCATCAAATATCTAAAAATCTATGAAGAATTTTCTGATACAGTAAATAGAAGAACGATAGGTTATTTTAAGGTCTATAGTAAACAATAAAAAACATTTCGTGATTTTTTTGTTTTAAATAAAAATGTTTATTTTTTTCATCGCCGTAGCAAATTAATATGGTAAAAAACTTCATTTCTTCTTATAAAACTATTAATTTTAAGGAAAATTTAAGAAATCTTGTTAAATCTAATTATTAATAATCAGTGTTGCCACCTCTTATATTAATTACACATCGACATCGATTTTTCATGCTTAAAATTAGATTGTCAATGTCTTGCTGCGGTATGAGGTCCCATGTTCTTTGCAAGTGTTCGTAAAGTTGTTGTTCTGTCGTCAAATTTGGCGGGAAATCTCTCAAAGCTTTTCGTTGTAACATGTCCCAGGAATGCTCGATAGGATTTAAGTCGGGCGACTGTGCAGGCCAATCCAAAACTCGAATATTGTGGTCTCGGAGAGCGGCCGACACCAGCCGCGCCGTATGGGAAGGAGCATTATCGTGCATGAGTAGAAATTCCTGGCCCATTTGGATTCTGTGTGGGACAATAACAGGCTCTACTACCTCCTCGTGGTATTTTTGTGCAGTCATGCTACCTTGGATCCAAATGAGCTGAGTTCGTCCGCCAAGACGAATTCCTGCCCACACCATGATTGTCCCGCCTTGGTATGAGTGGACCTCCTGAGGGTGCCGTAGACAGCTAACTCTCCCTGGAGTTCTCCAAACGCGTGTTCTTCGTGAATCCGGATGAAATCCAAACCGGGACTCGTCGGTGAACAGCACCAAAGACCATTGTTCGTCACTCCATGGTAAATGCTCTCGAGCCCACGAAAGCCGCCGACCGCGATTGCCACGTCGCAATGCTGGAACACGTAGCGGTCTTCGAGCATGAAGACCAACTTCATGCAACCTCCTTCGCACGGTTTGGTTGCTTACCAGTAGCTGGTGGTCCTCCTGGAGCCTTTGTACTAGTTGCATCGCTGTGATATTGGGTTGTCTTCTAGCGGTCATTTGGTGAAATCGATCCTGTCTCTGCGTATTAACGCGATATCTACCCGTGTGCCGTTCAGCTACATCCCCAATACTGCGATAACGTGACCACAACCTTGATATCACGTTTTGGCTGGTGTGTAGGGCCTCAGCAACGACGCGTTGAATAGCACCATTTTCTAGCATGCCCACGGCTCGTAACATTTCATCTCGACTCAAATGACGACGTGACATGACTCCTAAAGCTCACACGGCACGTTAAATTAAAAAAGAATAACAATCTAATCCCTTCTCATTAATTAATATTAATAAAACAATTTTAATTTTCCTTAACGTAACGAATTACTAACAATTTTGCCGCCGTATTTTGTTTTTTCTTTTTTTTTCTATATTTATTTTTTTAATTTTTGAATATAGAATAAATGAGGTTTCAATCTGTATACAAACTTTTTATGAAAACTAAAAAGATTTTAAACTAAACATTCGTAAATAATTTAGGATTAAGGTATCCCTAGATTCTGTTGATGTGTGTATGTCACCGTTAAATTGTCAAACACGTTTTATTACAATATAACGTGTTTTTTCTCGCGATATTGTAATGTCTCGAATTATTGTCAACTGCACATACGGAAGTATCTCTGCCCCCATAATCGGGACTTGGGGCACCCCCCCGTTAGGTTAGTTAGGTTCCTTTAAACCCTGCACTCGGAAATAGGGGCCCCGCGAAGCGGGGCTCCGTCGAGTACGCTTTTTAGGGGGAATATAAAGTGTTTTAAGGTTATGTTATATTAATCGGTATTTCTCAGGAATGGTGCATTATCTTTTCATGAGAGTTGTGCCACTGGGCAAGGGGGACCCCTCCTTCCCTCCACACCGCGTAAGTTGACTACCATCGCATGCATTTCACGAAAAATAATGCGTCTTGTTGTAAGCAGTATGTTCATTTGACAATAATTCGAGACTTTACAATATCGCTAGAGATATTACAATATAATGTATTTGACAATTTTACGGTGACATATATATATATATAAATCCAATTAAATCTTTAAATTTAAAAATTGGGTGGAAAGGGATTTTATCTAAATTACTATTTATTCAGTCATTACCAGAGAGCAATGACCGCCATGGTTTGGTTTTGGTACGTGCGAAGAGATATGGGAACGCCCCGTAGCCGTTCTTTTCGCACAAACCAAAACAAATGAACCATGTATCGCGATTCTTGAATTGTAATAAGCCTGTCAAGTCTTGACTTGAACAGGCTTATTTTAGATTTTCAAAGTTAAGAACTTTAATAATTATTGTAGGTGGGTCATTATTATTACCCTATTATCACCTTAACTGGCAACTATAGTAGCTTTTATGTTATTTATAACAAGGACGAAGTCAACCGCGGCGAAACTGGTGTGATGATCGGATCATGTTCGCGGGGTTAGTGCTACCAGAAAATACACAAAACAGAGAAGTTTGGAGTGAGAATGGGACGGATTTTGCCCAGTTGTGGGACACAAAGTAATAATAATAATAATAATAATGTTGTCGACATGTGGGAAGTGGACTCAGCAATCATTGTGCCGATAGTCGTGTCAGCGCATGGCTTAATTGCCAAGAGCCTCGACCAATACCTGAGGAGGCTCTCGTTAGGCAGCTGGATCAAGGGCTTGATTCAGAAAGCGGTACTCCTGGACACGGCCCGTCTTGTTAGGAGGTTCCTCTCTCTGGAGCCCTGACCGCCGGTAGCTTGGACCCTGTTCCCGATACCGGTGGGCTACAATTTTTTATATTTTTAAATGTTTTTTTTATATATTTTTATATCAATATTTAAAAATGTAAAAAATTTGTTGATAATTTGAATAAAGGGAATAATAATAAATATCGCTGGACACACACCGCCATCTAGCGCCACACTAAGCAAGGCTTGTGTCGTGGATACCGGATAGTTGATATTCTACATGTATACTCTTTTGT
The DNA here is from genome assembly GCA_916618015.1 of Xestia c-nigrum. Classification (NCBI taxonomy): domain Eukaryota; kingdom Metazoa; phylum Arthropoda; class Insecta; order Lepidoptera; family Noctuidae; genus Xestia; species Xestia c-nigrum. The sequence continues at coordinate 8,603,960 of OU745258.1, read as the reverse complement.
TTGTGAATACATACTTATGATTTATTTATTTATTTATACAAACATCCATGACCCGGATACAAATATCCATGTGCATCACACAAACTTTTGCTCCTACCGGGATTCGAACCCAGGACCCTAAGAACGTAAGTTGGGCCTCACTACCACTACGCCATTTAGGTCGTCAAATAATAATAATACCAGCCTATTACTGTCCCACTGCTTAAAGGTCAAAAAGTCAAAGGTCTCTTTTTCAACAAAGAAAGCACGAACATTGATCACCACGCTTAACCCTTGCTCAAAACACAAAATACACTATTTTTGGCCAGGAATAAAACACGTAATCACAAAATATCTGTTTATTATTTCACTTTCAAAACCAACTCACAGAATAACGGTTTAATATTTTAACACAACGATGATCCAAAAATAACAATTTAATATTTCAAAAGAACATAAATTCACAGAATATTGGTTTGATATAATATTTCACAACGGTACAAATTCATGGTTGAGTGTTCCATAGCGACAGCCCATATCGACACGCGAAGCGATCTTATATGCATTTTGCCCCACCACTCGCAGTGGAGAACCGTTAGTAAAAAGTGACCAAAAAATAATGAAATTATCAGTTTATACATTTACAAACATAAATTACTAATAATTTAATAAGACACGATTGTTTACACAGATTTAATTTATATTCATAAATCATTAAAAAAACATTGAAAACTAAAAGATTTACAAGTGTATGGAGTCACTTACCGTTCTTGACACATTTACTGAATAATATTTACTTATATAATCGCTAATTAAAGTACTGCCTAATACTATGAACAAAAAACCAAAACAAATTGCAGTCCTCCTCATAAAAAAAAATACGCAATTTACACAATGTTAGATAATACTTTTACTCAAATAACAAAAAAAATACACGATAAGGGTTACTGGGCTTTAAAATAACAATATTTGTTTTATCATTTTTTTACCAGGGTACATTACAATCCCTGATAAAACCAAAAATACACTAAAACACATTTAATGAAAAGGGAAGCCCTTTCAAAATATACCGACGCCATACGGTATACGAAGTCTACGCAAATTCAGATATCGTATTCAAATCAACACAAACTCCTTGTTTGTAAAAGGGTCTGTTCCACAGATGTAAATAAACTAGATAATGCAAGAGCATCTACTTTGCGTTCCCGGCTTAAGGCGATTAGACGAGCTAAATTAGCAACTGTATTTGTGGTGGTTTAAACTTCGTTTGAAATGCTGTTATAGTAGTGTTGTAATAAAGTTCTAATCAGCTTGCACTACAAAGTGGTTGTTACGACAGTGACTGCGCGCCAAATAGCGCGAAATGAGTGGTTTCGATCGATTTACAAAAAAACTATTGATTGGATTAAAAACTAAAACACGATCATGCTAATATATTGCTTGTAGAATTATTTGCCAAAAAAATCTGAATGATTGCATGGATGTTAATATGTATTTTTATGTTTAAAATATATTTTTAGAGTTCGTGAAGTTTTTTTTATCCAGTCAAATTAATTGAATTATGTTTGCAAAACACTATCATGCTAGTATATATCCTGAATAATATCATATATTTTGTGGTCTCTTTTATAGCAGTGAATCACATTCTTTTAGTAATTATAAAACTCGCGTTTAGCTCATGTAATCGCCTTAAAGTGAAAACGTCAGGGTAGCCCGCGAAATTCAAATAAACTTACGTATTTCACAATTTGCAGGACAGTTCTAGGTTGTATGTTGATTAAAATATTTTTTGCGACTGTAAGACGTTTATAGTTACAGAAATATAACGATCAAAATTATAAATACAACCCTATCAGTTAATAAGTATGTATTTACAAACAAAAGTATCCATGTAGTAAATCAACTGTCCGGTGTGACCACGACATAAGCCTTGCTTAGTGTGGCACTAGATGGCGCTGTGTGTTATTTATTTATTTATAAAGTTCGAGAAACTGCTTTTTCAAGGTCAAAATCGTTCCTACGCCTTTATGAACTTGACTGTATTGCTGATCTTTTTTTGTCTTTTTTTTGCCTAAGCTCAGTTTAGGCTCTAGATCTCCCCGACAAATTAGACACTTTGTCAAAATTTCTGTTAGTGGGTAGAAAAAAATGCCACGTAAGTTTTTATTTTTTGGGAATCTCTGACACTTGCGTTATCTAGGTATTTCTATATCTGTGGTCCGTCCGCTGAATTTCAGCCGTCATCCGGTTTCCTGACCACCATATCTGTTGTATTTACCTTTTATTTGTCCGTCAGTTATACTCGTATTTGGGACGTTTGCAGACAATATGGACTTTTGAATACCTACCCGTGTGCGTTGGACATTTGAAATACAAATATACATAACATCATGCCTGTAATCCCGGAACAGTTAGGCAGAGATGTACCTAATTAGTACAGTCACGTCTAATAATATGAAATACAGTTTACTTAATAGTATAGCTATTTTCGCGAGAACTAACGATTGTAACAAGGATATTGGATGTTTTTCATGAAACTGTGAGTTCCAGAATACTATGTACGTTATAACATTAAATTTTAATCAGTACATTAGGAGAAACACAATAAAAAAAAACTAAAGTGTTTACATATTAGACGTGACTGTACACCCATATTTCGCCAGTCATATTTTAAGTCCCATGTCATAAGAGAGCGAGCCTATTGCCGTCAACTGGACCAATCCAGACTCCGGGAGTGCTATTGAGAAATGGGAAATAATAATGATTCCGAAAAACAAATTAATCTCCAGCGATCTATAGCCGACTATTATTCTAATTAACCAGCGTTATAATGAATTACCGACAAAAAACCCAAAACATAAACGAATAAAAATATCAAATTTAACAAAAAAAATATAAGAGCAAGCTCAAATTACATTTTCTCCTAAAAAAAAATTGAGCTTCGAATAACAAAATGAAACTTCCGAATAGAATACTGAACCTAGGACAAAATTACTAAGTCACCGACAACAGAGGTTTTGTCTGAAGAAATTCCTGATAGAAAAACCTAATAACACTTTGGCTGATACGGGAATCGAACCCAGGTACTACCAGGTATGCTCGGGCTGCGGGACTGTTGGGAAGAGATACCGCGGCCCCGGAACGTAAAGGGCGAGGAAGGAACATGGATCAGTTTTAGTCAGTAAAAATCTGACACTCCCTCCCGCTCCGCCCAGGGTGGGATGTCATTTGAAGATTTCTCACACGTAAGAAAAAGGTACCTACTTATGCTGAGCAGTTAAAGCGTTTTTGACTTTGCAGTCAAAAACGCTTTAACTGCTCAGCATAAGTACCAAATACTTATGGTTAAGTTGGGATATAGCGGGAGTTTCTCGATGGACCAATATGCGGGTTTATAATTTTTGCGCGGGAAAACAGATTATGAGAAATGTATGTTGCCAACACTTATAAGAGAGTAACGGGAAAGAGGGACTTACTTGAAGGTGAGGATGATCGCCTGGACCGATGACAGATGCGACTGGAGTGTGCCGGGTTGAGATCCAGCACGGGTTCCGGAGATTTCTTCAGCACTTCACTGGTATTAATTGTCCCACGTTGTGTTGGCCAACACGTTTTTAAAGTTTAGAGTCTTTGCGGTGGTTCAGCTGTTAGTTTCTGCGGCGCGCGCCGCGGAAGCAAGCGGTAGAAATATGTGTGCGGTGCGGTGAACGATTCAAACGGAATAGAGAGATTCCACCATTTACTTTCCAGGTAAAAAGTAACCCAACAAAATAAAAAGTGATGGAGACATTTTGTACATCGTTTTGAGTTGTGTGTGTGCCACATTTCCGATGGGAAAACATGGCATTTCTAAATTGGCACATCTGTTACTCAAATAACTTCCTTTGGAATTGCCTGCCAGGAATTGTGAGCAAACAAACGTGGAATCGTCAAAGTGACAGAGTATGAACAGTATAAAATTTAATTGTGAGTATATATGAGTGAGTATATATGTATATATGAGTTTTGTGTGTGTGTGGTGTTTGTTTAAATCTACTATAATATAAAAATCTTATCAATTTAATCCTTAAGATACAACCTGACACTAAACTTCAAATAGCAAAACCATAACAAAGTATGCCGGTTTTCACTTTTTTTTTTTGCGAATGGGAAATCATCAAATAACTTCTCCCATTCTGGGCGGAGCGGGAGGGAATGTCAGACTTTTACTGACTAAAACCTATCCATGTTCCTTCCTCGCTCTTTATATTCCAGGGCCACGGTATCTCTTTTGAATAGTCCCGCAGCCCCGGTAGGGTGCTTCCCCATTATGCCCGATTTGCACCAAAGCGGAGAGGAGCGGAGCGGAGAAAAGATGTGCAAAATTCGACCAATCACAGGAAAGCGGACAGATGCGATATAGACTTCAACCAATGTGATTGGTCGGTTTCCACACATCTCTCCATTTTGGTGGAAACCCGGCCTTTTATAATACGGTTGAAAGGCTAATTTTATTGGTCTAAGTCTAAAATAATACACATTTTTCAACAATAATAACTTAAAAAACTTCGTTACTTAATTAGGGATATACTGTGTTAGTTAAAAGTCTATCCAATAGTTGTTTTTTTTGTTTTTTTTTTCCCAAAAAAATTACTTTCATCCTACCTCCTGCAAGTTTTACAAAATGTCGCTTAGATCAATTAGCCTTTCAACCGTCGCGTCGATATGAATTCATATTCATCAAATTTTTCATCATAGTTAACGCAGATAGAACGTCACATTGTCGGCCCTTAAATAATAAATATTAAGTCTGACGCTGTCAATTAAAGACTAAATCAACTAAGAAGATTACATTGTCATCCCCTTTTGAATAGCGTGTAAAGATGAGTAGGCATTTAGTACGTCTTTACCTAATCATGAGAGATTCAGCGCAGAATAGGTACTGCATAAGCCCTGAAAATTGGTATTGTAAAATGTTAATTATATGGACAAAGGACCTTTGATTAAATGAACTAATTGGCATGACCACTTTGTTCTATTATTTGTGGTACACTCGGTTCCAAAAATAACGGGTCAGTTACATAAACCCGAATATCTCCGAATATTCGGGTTTATGTGACTGACCCGTTATTTTTGGAACCGAGTGTATATACTTCTACGTGTCTAGTTTTTGGGGTGTAGCTACGTGTTATGGTATTGTAAATTTAGTTTTGGATATAGAATAAGAAGAATTTGGAGGAATTACATTTATTTATTAAGAATTGCCAAAGAATGATAGACGCTCTCTTCTCAACATTCACATTCAAATTGCATATTCATTTCGTATGCAATAATTATTTTATAAATTAATATGCCATGCACATATCATATTAAATAACAGTGTAATAATCATTTCAGCCGAAAGATGTCCACTGTTGGACATAGGCCTCCCCCAAGTGTGCGCCACATGGACCGGTCCCGTCCGATTCGCATCCAGCGGATTCCCGCAGCCCTCACCAGATCATCTGTCCACCTAGTGGGAGGCCTTCCAACACAACGTCTTCACTGTCACAGCTTTCACTGTGACATGTTCCCATACAAAAATGTGTTTGAGTGTCATCTTTTTTGGTGAACATGGACCTGAATCAGGCCCTAGATAACCTAAAAGCGAGAACCTCGAAAGATATTCGTCAAAGCCAAGAGCCGAGCCAAGTTCATGGCCATCAGGCCATTGGCCGTAACGGCTGGCACAAGGATAACCGAGAACATATTCCACATGTCAACATATTCGAAATTCCAAATCGAGATATTTATTTTCTTCTATTTCTCAGTTTTAGGGTTCAATTGGCAAATGGCAATGGAAACCATTATAGATTCGTCATGTCTGTCTGTCCGTCCGTATGTCACAGCCACTTTTTTCTGAAACTATAACAACTATGCTGTTGAAACTCAGTAAGTAGATTTCTGGTTGCTTGGACCCGGACCCGACTGCGGGCCACTGTTTTTTTATGTATTTTATATAGAAATATGATTAAAAAAAAAGGAATAGAAAATGAATACACGAAATAATAGCAATTCTTATCTTTATCATCTTCATGTCTCCTGAGTTAACACTGATTTTTGTTTTTTTTTTACGTTTTTTTTACTATAAATTTTACGAAATATAGCCGACCCTAATTGAATAGGGATAGGGGCAAGAGAATGATAATGATGATTATGGCCACACGACGCTCTCTATCCAGGGTACATAGTGGATGACCCTGGTGTACATCCCGGGTCTGTTAGAGATACCACAGCGCCTGCCATATGACGTCACGCCGACTACTGTCGTGAAGCAGTATACTGAATCAGAATATATTTTGCTCACGGATTCCTGAAGAGGTCCACCGCTGTCGCCCTAGAAAAAAAAAAATAAAAGTACTTTAAATAATTAAAAAAAAAAAAAATATGTCAAAATTAAAAGTATTTTTATTTTAGATATCACTCGAAAAGTCAGATTTACCCCCAAACTTTGCCATACAATATTAACAAAGAACAGAACAGGGAAAAATAAACTCACACCGGGCCTAAAATCTAAAATATTCGTAACGTACCGTAACTTAAGGGGCCGGCGGAGCGTGCGTCATTCATACAAACTTAGTACCAAAATAATTCGTAAACCAAACATATTATTAAGAAATTGTGTATTTATTTCGATTGGATCACATAAATTCTAGGTTCCCAAATATATATTTCAAAAGTTAGTTGAAATTTTATCAATGTAATATCAAATTTTAATTTTAAATTGTTTATTGAAATGTTTGAACTGTAACCTTTAAAACTTTAATTAGTAATTATCTGATATATATGTCACCGTTAAATTGTCAAATACGTTATATTGTAATAATATCTCTAGCGATATTGTAAAATCTCGAAATATTATCAAATGAACATACTGCTTACAACAAAACGCATTATTTTTTGTGATATGCATGCGATGGTAGTCAACTTACGCGGTGGGTAGGAGGGGTACCCCTTGCCCAGTGATACAACTCTCATGAAAAGATAATGCACCATTCCTGAGAAATACCGATTAATATAACATAACCTTAAAACACTTTATATTCCCCATAAAAAGCGTAGTCGACGGAGCCCCGCTTCGCGGGGCCCCTATTTCCGAGTGCAGGGTTTAAAGGAACCTAACTAACCTAACGGGGGGGGGGGGGTGCCCCAAGTCCCGATTATGGGGGCAGAGATACTTCCGTATGTTCAGTTGACAATAATTCGAGACATTACAATATCGCGAGAAAAAACACGTTATATTGTAATATAACGTGTTTGACAATTTTACGGTGACATATATAAAAACAAATCTGCATTTCTATTTTCTGTCGTGATTGGCCTCATAAATTGAGTGTGTAATAGTAATGCGATTTAGTTCCCGATTTTGGTATGTGTCATCAAATATATCAACAAAATTAAAAAAAAAACCATTTATCGAGAAAGGTATATAACATCACGCTACAACCAAGCATAAATTAAAACTGTTGCAAAAACGTGGAAAAAATCCTTTTGTGGGCCTTTTCTCTCTTAAGTGACGCAGACGAAATTGTATGGCCCAGCTACCAGATAATAGGATTATACAATAACAAAATCATAGTGTACACTTCTAACAATCAAAATTATGATTGAAATGCATCTGTACCGAAAAAATGCAACTAACTTCTGTACCTATTCGCTACGTGCGAAATACAAAATTAAGATTCTTACCTCACAAGTGTCTCTTACTACTTTTTCATCACCGTAGCACATTTGCGTGGTGTGATTATATCCGTTCTTCAGAAGTCTGTGAGTGGGATAGTACTTCGAACAATCGTCTTTTTTGTATCGAGTAACCTCTACCTGCAAGAAATCGTAAATGTACAGCCTGTTTTGCTTATGAAACGGAACCATTTTTTCCGTGAAGCCAGCGTCTTAATTGCGAAGAACTAGCCACCTGTTCCATACATTTAGGTTGGGAGAGTAACGTTTGAAATAATAACAAAAGTTCTGATGATCTCATGACCTAATTTAATTTTACATAGGTACTGTTTTTTAATAATAGCAATTAATTAATAATTGACATAAATTTCATTTTGCTTAGTTTTGATGTACATTAATTTCAGCCATAGGCACAGAATCCATAATAGAACAAGTGCTATTTGGGGTTCCTATACATGGTATTTTGTGTGTGAGATATTATAAGCAGTCAAATAACATTACATAGACGGCTATTTAATGTTCTTTGTCTGCGTAAAATGAAAGTAAAACACCTATGAGTTTGAAACAGTATCCTATGATTTATATTTTTTTGTGTTATTTTTGCAATGATCACGTGACACAACAACACGTCGCGTTAGGCAAAGATGTACACCCGCATTTCACCAGTTATGTTTAATTCCCAAGTTATAAAGGAGGGACCATGGTGATCAAAATGGCCACCAAAAAATGGAGATGGGCAGACCATAATAATATCTCGCGCACCTGTACGAATGGCGCGCGGAGGCGCTACGTGGGGAAAACTCCGCAGCCGCGGCAATCCTCTGCTCAGCGGACAGACCTCCGGTGCGATCTCATGGCCAGATGGAGAGAGAGACTGTCGCAACCCCGTGCAGGACACGCCGCGATAGTGGCGATAAGTCCCCTCTATGATAAGTGGCTTGAGAGACGCCACGGCGTCCTCACATTACGTCTGACGCAGATCCTCACCGGACACGGATGTTTCAGGAGGTTTCTGTATCGGAACGAGCGGTAGGAAACGCACGGGTGTATCCATTGCGAGGATCGACCGAGGGACACGGTGGAGCACACAGTGGAGGTTTGCCCCGCAAGCACCGCCGTGTCCTCGAAGCGGCGATCGGCGGCGGCGACCTCTTACGTCCGGCCCTGGTTATATCCATGGTCCGGAGTGAGACGAAATGGAAAGCCGTCACCTCCTTCTGCGAAGCAGTCATGCTAGGGAACGAGGTGGCAGAACGTGAAAGGGAGAGAAGTTTGCGCTCCAGCCGCCGCGGGAGACGTACCGAGCGTCGAGGGCCACGTAGTGGCCCGCGGCCACCGTAGGCGCGGGCCTGTGAACGGTAATGTTGGGGTGGACTGTATTGAATTAAAGATGCGGATACTTTAACACTTTTATTGAATATTAGAGATCGAAAATAGCTTATATTTGAAGCGGGGCACAAGAGTTTACACTATTAAATGTTCCTTTTACATAAGGAATGTACATAACGTATTACGACGTGGGGAACGTGGGACTCATTTACTTATTAACTTGTTACGACACTAGGTAACTGATAAGAACTATGAATCTACTTTATATCTGTGACAATCTGTCTGATATGGAGCTCTTCCTTGACTTCTTGAAGACTTCTCCTTGATTCACTGGTTGAATGAAGTTATTACTTATTTCTACTTGTTCTTATTTGACTCGATTATTGATTAAATAATCGGTTCCCCTTACATAGATTATTACGTCATTGCAAGTTGTGGGGGCACTATTGCGTCTTTCTGGGACCTTTAATCAATCATAGCCCGTGAAAATGGACTTTCCCATTAGCTGATGCAATAGTTTAACTTATTGCGTAATATCTCCCTTTGGACAAGTACTGACTTGACCAATATCCCCTCCACAAAAGCTGATGCAACATCGCAAATCATTGCGTAAGGCTTAAGGCCTTTTAGTATATAATAGTTCGGGGGTAGACAGACATAGAGGTCCCCGTTATTTTCCTAAAAACTACTTATACTAGGGTTACATTTTGTGAAGGGCTCGTCGTCCGTTACATCTCTCCCCCCGGCGTAGCCTGCGCAGCCTTCTCTTCCTTTTGTAGAACGACGAGCTTGCTGACCGGACGCTTGAAGACGCCGGTCCTCGTTCTCACGTCGACTACTCTGATGCCGCCGTCAGGTCCCGGGTAGATGTTCTCGACGACTCCCAGTGGCCACACGTTTCGTGGCAGGGTGCTGTCGGCGATGATGACGACGTCGCCGATTTCCGGCGGTTGGCGTTTGCTCTGCGGCTCGCCGCGGGGTACCAGCGTAGGGAGATACTCCCGCAGCCAGCGTCGCCAAAAGTGATCGGCAAGGGCCTGGCTGGCCCGCCAAGCACGTCGGTCGGCCTCGTCACAAGGCCCTGTTGAGGGTAGGCCCGTGGAGGATCCCAACAAAAAGTGGTTGGGGGTGAGGGCCTCCGGATCGGTGGGGTTCACGCTAACGTGAGTCAGAGGGCGTGCGTTAATGGCGAACTCTGCTTCGGTAAGCAGAGTCAGCAGCACCTCTTCAGCAGGCGCCCTTTCGCGCAGAGTTGCAGCGAGGGCAGTCTTTACGGAGCGTACCAGCCGTTCCCACGCACCGCCCTGATTGGGTGCGCCGGGAGGGATGAACCGCCACTCCATTCGATGCAGTAGTCCCTCTTCATGCAGTGCCGGTGTCCACTCCGCATAAGCCGCTCGCAGTTCTTGATCTGCTCCTCTGAAATTAGTTCCGTTATCGGAATACATGAGCCGCGGCCAGCCGCGGCGCGCAGCCATCCTTCTCAGCGCCATAATGGCTGAGTCTGTTGATAATGTTGCGACGAGCTCGAGATGCACGGCGCGGGAGGTGAGGCACGTAAACAGTGCGCCCCATCGCTTCTCTCGGCGCCGGCCCACCTTCACCATCATGGGCCCGAAATAGTCCACACCACAGTTGGTGAACGGGCGATGGAAGGGGTCCAGGCGGGCGCGTGGCAGGTCTCCCGTGGCCGGCGGCTGCGGCGTTGCTCGCAGTCTCCGGCAGTATGCGCAGGCCTTTTCAATGGCTCGCACCGTGGGTCGCAGGTGGATGATCCAATAGCGTTGCCGTAAGTCGTTGGTAACTCGTTCCCTGTTGGCATGCCCAGCGGCGCAATGCTCGCGCATTACAATTAACTTACTCACTCGGTGGCGACCATCCAAAATGATAGGTCGCTTGGCCTCCACAGGCGCGCTAGAGGCTTCAATTCGTCCTCGCACGCGTAATAGGCCGTCTTCCAATACGGGGTCCAGTCTGTACAGCCGACTCGTCCTGGGGACGGGGCGAGCAGACTGGATTCTCTTCAACTCTTCGGCGAAGCTGTCCTGCTGTGCTTTCAGCAGGAGCTCCCTTTCGGCGCGTTCAATGTGCCGATGTTCGAGTCGAGGCGAGACGCGGCGGCACGCATCAATAAATGCGAGCACGCGCGCAGCAGCGCGTACCAGCGTCTCGTACTTGGAGAAGCGGGCAGGATCGGGCAGCCAGCTGTCTCGTTCAGGGGCCGGCGCAATGTGCAGGACCTCCTCTTCGTTTTCTTCCGACGCCGGCGTCCCGGGCCAGTCCTCCTCCAATAGACGGAGGAAACCCGGCCCGCGGAACCAGCGGTCGGTTGCGCAGATCGGCGCGTTGGTGAGTCGGGTAGCGTCGTCCGCCACGTTGTGCTCCGTGGGCACCCAGCGCCATTCTTCTTTGCTGGTGAGCTCGGCGATTTCTCCGAGTCTGTGCGCGACGAACGGCGTGTACCTCTTCATGTCGTGATGGATCCAGTGGATCACCGTAGAGGAGTCCGACCAATAAGTCGTACTGTTGACCTCGATGCGGTGTTCCTTCTTGATGGTGTCGGCGAGTCGGGCTCCTATCACCGCTGCCTGCAGCTCCAGACGTGGTATTGTCTGGGCTCGCCGCGGTGCTACTTTTGCCTTGGCCGCGACCAGCACGACGTCGATGGTCCCATCCTTGTTTGTTGCTCTCCAGTATGCTACCGTCGCGTACGCTTGTTCGCTTGCGTCGCACAGCACGTGCAGTTCGATGCGCTGTGTTTTCTTCTTAAGGTAGCACCTGGGTAGCCGCAGTCTGTTTACTTCCTCCAATTGACCTAGCCAGGCCGCGAAGAGCTCGTTCTCTTCCTCCGGAATGGGCGTGTCCCACGTTGTTTGTAGGCGCCATAGACTCTGGAGTACTATCTTCGCTCGTACTGTGAAGTGACTCAGCAGTCCTAGCGGGTCGTAGATGGACATCACTGCGCTCAGTGCCTCCCTCTTGGTGGGAGCACGAGTTCGTTCTCTTACTTCAGACGGCACTCGGTTCATGGATGTATTAAACCCGAGTTCGTCTCGTTCTGCGTTCCAGTACAGCCCGAGTATCTTGCTCTCAGGTTGCTCCCCTCCTAGTTGTGTCGGGGCGGTGGCGTGGAGTGTCTGGGGCACGTCGCGCAAAACCGTCGCGTCGCTGGAGCTCCAACCTCGCAGCGTGAAGCCGGCGGTCGCGTGCACCTTTCTTGTTTCATTAACTGTCTTCCACGCCTCCTCTGGATCGCTGTAACTTGCCACCAAGTCGTCCATGTAATGGTTCTTGGTTATGGCCTCTAAGGCCCTGGGATACTCTCTGCCGTGAAGCTCCGCGTTGTAATCCCGGACGTAATGAGCCATATACGGGGAACTGGCTGCTCCGAAGATCATGCTTCTCATCTTGTAGTGACGCGGGGCCGACGTCCTGTTTTGGTCTCTCCACAGGAACTGCTGAGCTGGTTGGTCTTGCTGCCTTATTCTCACCCGCAGGAACATCTCCTGTATGTCTGCGGTGACTGCCACTGCCCGCTCTCGGAACCGGAATACTATGCCCGGCAGGGATTGCAGTAGGTCTGGACCTTCCAGTAACTCGTCGTTGAGACATTTTCCGTAGCTCGTTGCCGCCGCGTCGAAGACTAGTCGCTGTTTCCCAGGCTTGTTTGGATTCTGTACAGCGAAGTGAGGCAGGTACCAGCAGACGGGGCTATCCTTTTCTGTTCCGTCGCATGGCATCGCGTATCCTTTGTCCAACAGGTTCTTGACCTGTGTGGCGTACTGCACGGCAAAGTCCGGTGACGCATCCATTTTCTGTTCGATCTTCTTCAGTCGTCTCAGCGCTGCTCCGTAGCTTGGTGGCATGACCACGTTGTCAGTCCGCCACGGCAGCCCCACCTCGTAGCCTTCGTCGATCTTCTTGATCGTCCTTTTCACGATGGTCGTCGCCCGCTGGTCCGCTTCGTTCACGCGGGGTCTCTTGGCGACGCCCAAGGCTTCTATTTTGAAGTGTGCTTCGACTAGATCGTGCAGTTGCTCGTCTCCTCTCCCGGTCTCGATGACGTGCAGTATGTCTTCTTTTTGCGTGATAACGCTTCGTGGTGCTGTTCCGTGCACCACCCATCCCAACTCCGTTCGCGAGGCGGCTGGCTGATCGCGGCCACCGACTCGTAGTTCCCTGGTCACTATGCACTCCCAATGGTCTGTGCCCACCAAGAGTCCTGGACGAGCTTGCTCGTAACAGACTTCCTCTCTGGGCAGGTCTCGCAGGTGCTTGTGATTCAGCAGGTTGTCTGGGATGGATTGTTGGTGGAGCCTCAAGTCCTTGATGGTCCTTGCTCGAAGCTCGTGTGACTGACCGTCTTTCCGGATGCTCTGTAATGTTTGTGTTTTTGTACTTACGTTTTTGTCTATTGTAATTCAAAATTGTATCATATGTTCTTTCCGAATAACTGCATAGCCTTTATGCGGAGGCTTAGCATGCCTTTTCCGCCTTTTAATTAGTATTATTTATAGCATTTCTGTATATTTTAGTGGTTCCAAATCTTTGTTTACTTTTGTGATGTCATAATGACAATGGCAAGCCTAGTTTTTCTTTTAATTTTATTGCTGTAACTTGGAGTTGTAGGTTTTATACATTTGATGTTTGATACCTTCTTTGTTAACCATTTTTATTTTTCTATGTTCTAGAACCAACATTTTGAAATTCATAATTTCTTCATGACGGGAAGCCGAGTCGAAAAGATTCAGTCTGCATGTGGTCCTTGAGCCAGCAACAAGCTGGACATTACTCTGAAATATTTAACGTGGTCGCGCCTAAGTCTACAAAATCTTGTCCTGGCGTCGTAATGAAGTCCTGACGGCCTTGAAAACTGCTGCTGCTGCTGGAGCTACTACTATTGAGAGCCCCTGGACCGTCGACTACCTTGAAAACTTACTGCTGCTACTACTGCGACTGCGACAACTGCTGCTACTTCTACTATCCCTACTTCTGAGCACCTGGACAAGGACAGCGGGTGAGCCTCTACCCTCGAACCATCGAAGATTGACGACTGCGAGTGAGTCTATCACTGCGGCGAGCGGTTTCTGCCAACTGCGAACTTCGGACCTGGACCTGGACCGTTATCACCATGCTAACGGCTTCGTATCGGCTTCCCTAACTTAGTAAATTTCTATTTCCTTGTATTATTAAACCATCATATTTTCTTTTGCCATTTTTCTTTAAACTTTACACAATGCAACCTTACATTTTCCTCCCTAGGAAAACGTAACGTTACAGTTTGGCGCCCAACTTTTAAAATCCCGCCCTGTGCTCTTAAATACTCCATCCCTCCCAAAATTCAAAAACAAACTTACACAAGTAATCTTATTTGGTAACTTATTTTTCATCATTTTTCATCTATCACCTCTCAATCCTTACTATACATCACTCAATTATTCTTCACCCCACAGACATTCCATTATCGAAAGATAATTGGCACCCTTTCGGCCTCTTGGTTGTGTTAACCCACTTGTGGGCACTGCCAAGGTTGGAGATTGGTTACTATACGACGACTATAGGACAATATCCTGTAGTCGTTTACCACTTATACTTTACTCTCTACAGTAACATCACACTACACTACATCCCCACAGACTTGCACACCACAGCGATTACCCTCTGGTATTCGTACTCAATGGCCGCTTGATGTGCTAATCCATTCGTGGACACTCCCAAGTTGGTTGTTGAGACACTTCACGACCGATACAGGAGAGTATCCTGTAGAGGTTTTTACAAACCTTGAAACCTACGATACACTCATTCCAAATACTCCACCATAACACTTGAACCATTATTTCATTTCATCTAGTTTAGATTTGTTACCACGGATAGTGCAACCTATGTGACCAACCTGTAATCATACCTCAGCTTAGTCTTCATATTAAAAGAAATTGTATAAATTTTCATTATTTTGTCATATTTTTGATTAACTTGTTACTATATTGTTGCTAGGTAACGGGTCATAGAGTAAGTACTAAGGTTGGTTTAGAATTTTACCTATTTTTTTTTAACGATTTTTTTTTAACGGTTTTCAATGTTAATAATGTTTAATCCTAAACGTACTATGATTAAGGCACTCTCTCACCCAATCCTCTCATTTTCTCTAGACTTGAGTGCCGAGTCCTCTCTCAACTTGAGAGCTCAGTCCTCTCTCGATTTTGTGCTGAGCGCTCCCTCGACTTGAATCTCTTTCACTCATCTCATTTGGAGTCCTCTCGTGTACTCTCACTCATTTGGAGTCCTCTCGTGTACTCTCACTCATTTGGAGTCCTCTCGTGTACTCCACTCATTTCTCTCATAGTTACTGTTACTTAAGCCCTCTCTCATACTCTATATTTAACCCTCCGCAGACTTTTGTACTTTCTTTTATCACTCTTTTGAATATTGTATTTGCTAATATTTAATTTTACTTGTTATTTTTTTATGGTTTTGAAAAGAAAATGGCATAACATGGTTTTATTTATATAATTTTATTAATTCTTGTAAAAATCATTTAGATTTAAGTTTTGTAAATGCTCCACAAGGTTTACCTTCAAAAACTTTTGGCTTATTAATCCCCTATTTTTTTTGATTTTGTTTCGTGTCGAGCGGACTCGCAACTCGTAAAATAAGCCTTTGTGAACCTTAGATAATAAGTTAGTTTTAATTTTTTTATCCTTGAACCTTGATACTTGAACTTGAAGCTTGAAGGCTTCTTTTAAGCACTTTATGCTTTTAAAGCTTGAAGGCTTCTCTTAAGCGCTATATGCTCCTAGACCTTGACTGTTTTTTCTTAAAGCAGGAAAATCTGTAAATATTAATTTTAAATTTTTAAATTTGGTTTTCAAAAAGGTGCGGGTTACGACACCTAATTAAAAAATACAAGCCTTCGTAAAGCCAAAAATAATACCTTGAGGAGTATGCGTCATTGAATGTGAACCATATCCCCTAAGTATACTGGTGATGTATGATTGAGGAAGGTTGCAAGGTAGGTTGATGAAAGGTGAATGAAAGAGCAAGGTCTTATTTACAACCACAAAATTTTTCTAGTTCATTTTCAGGGGTAATGGGGAATCTTAGTCTTAATTTTTAAACTTGCTATAACACTGTAAATAATCATTTAAGTTTAATTTATGCTGTATAATGCTCTCTTAATACGCTCTTATTACTAAATAAGAAAATTTTTTCATTGTATTCAAAAATTTTCCGGGGTTTTCGGGGTAATGTAATGTTTGTGTTTTTGTACTTACGTTTTTGTCTATTGTAATTCAAAATTGTATCATATGTTCTTTCCGAATAACTGCATAGCCTTTATGCGGAGGCTTAGCATGCCTTTTCCGCCTTTTAATTAGTATTATTTATAGCATTTCTGTATATTTTAGTGGTTCCAAATCTTTGTTTACTTTTGTGATGTCATAATGACAATGGCAAGCCTAGTTTTTCTTTTAATTTTATTGCTGTAACTTGGAGTTGTAGGTTTTATACATTTGATGTTTGATACCTTCTTTGTTAACCATTTTTATTTTTCTATGTTCTAGAACCAACATTTTGAAATTCATAATTTCTTCATGACGGGAAGCCGAGTCGAAAAGATTCAGTCTGCATGTGGTCCTTGAGCCAGCAACAAGCTGGACATTACTCTGAAATATTTAACGTGGTCGCGCCTAAGTCTACAAAATCTTGTCCTGGCGTCGTAATGAAGTCCTGACGGCCTTGAAAACTGCTGCTGCTGCTGGAGCTACTACTATTGAGAGCCCCTGGACCGTCGACTACCTTGAAAACTTACTGCTGCTACTACTGCGACTGCGACAACTGCTGCTACTTCTACTATCCCTACTTCTGAGCACCTGGACAAGGACAGCGGGTGAGCCTCTACCCTCGAACCATCGAAGATTGACGACTGCGAGTGAGTCTATCACTGCGGCGAGCGGTTTCTGCCAACTGCGAACTTCGGACCTGGACCTGGACCGTTATCACCATGCTAACGGCTTCGTATCGGCTTCCCTAACTTAGTAAATTTCTATTTCCTTGTATTATTAAACCATCATATTTTCTTTTGCCATTTTTCTTTAAACTTTACACAATGCAACCTTACATTTTCCTCCCTAGGAAAACGTAACGTTACAGCTCCTAACCTGCACCCGTACCGCTCTGCTCTCCTGCACTTCCGAAGACATGTTCACGCCGCGTATGTGTAGCGGGCGTGAGGTCCCTTCAGCTCCTATTCTGGTCGCCAGGTCTTGATCAATGAGGGTGACGGTCGCTCCTTCATCGAACAATGCGTACGTCATTACCTCCCCCCGTGACCCGGTGACTATGATGGGGCACATCTTCAGCAGTACCTTCTTCTGGTCGGCCGCGAACTTGGTCGCCACCGACAGCACTGCTTCTTCCTTGCTGGGCTCTGCGGTAACCTTTACGGTCGTCACTTCTTCCTTGGTGCCTTCCCTCTCTTCGTGGAGGGAGGCGTGATGAGGCCGGCGGCATTGGCCTAAGCCGCACGGCTTCGCCTTACATCTATATCGCCCATGTTTACTTTCGACACATCTAAAACATATGCCGTTGGCTTTGACATACTCCCATCGCTTCTTGACGCTCATCTCCTTGTATTTGGGACACTTATGTAATACGTGATCTTGTTTACAGTTAGGACACCGACCTTTTTCTTCTTGGCTCTCGACGGCTGTGTAGACGGGGGTAGCTCTCTTCTTTGCTGTCACTGGTTGTCTGGTTTCCTTCTTCTGGTTGGCGGGCGCGGCACCAGTGGGCGGGGCGTAGGCGTATCGTAACGCCCTATCCGCTTCCCGCATCAGGAAACGAGACAGCATAACTATCTCCGGCTCCGTTGTGTCGTCGTTCTCGAAGGCGAAGTCGCACCATTTCGACTTCATATGTTGGCTCAACTTGTCCAGCACTTCACTAGTCAGTACTGGGTTGTGTAGGTATCCTCCTCGGTCGACTGCTTTGATCACGCATACCGCGTTTTGCACCTTGATGGCGAAGTTGTTTAAGTCCGAGGCTGATGCCATGGGCTTCGTCATCTTCTTCATTTCTTCGATGGCGCGAGCGATGAGTGCTTCTGGTCGTCCGAAGCATTGTTCGAGTGTCCTCATGATGGCCTCTGGATCAGTGGCAGTATGTAGGAGGCCGGACACCGCCTCCCTTGCCTCTCCCTTGAGACAGCTCCTTAATCGCTGTATGTTCTCAGCAGGCGATATACTGTACATGTTGGTAGTGTCGTTCACGGCCGCCCTAAACGGCAGCCACTCGTTCACACTACCGGAGAACACCGGTAAATCCGTATGCCGTAATCGGGGTCTTGCCATCTTTTCTAAGGTCGTTGCCAAGTTATCGATGCTGTTCCTGTGCTTCGTCGATGCCGGCGACCTTCCCCGTGGCAAGTCGAATTTAATATGTCTTGGGTCCTCCCGGGGGGGGCCTTGGTCCCCCTCCCCCCGTGATCTGAGGGGGTTCGTTTGAAGCCATTCATCCACTTTACTGTGATGGCTTTCCTCCTGAGTGATGAGGGGCTCATCCTGCAGGCTGTCCTGTTCATCCTCTAGGACAGATACTTGGGCGGCTAATCTTCTCTTGACCAGGTCCTCATCCAGGTCGAGAGACTTCTTCCGAATGGCGGCAAGCTTCTCTGCTGCTTCCAATTCGGCTAGCCTTATGCGCGTTGTAATACTGTTGGTTGACCTTTGTGACTTCTGTGACCTCTGTGACCTATGTGACCTCACCGATTGGGTGGGTGACCTCGTCCTTTGTCCATGTTCTTCACTCAGAAGAAGTCCTGACGATGGTCCTGCTAAGGTCGTGTCTGCTGTCGTAAGGGGCGCGGTAGTTGGTCGTGAAGATATAATGTTTTGCTCACTTGTCACTGCCGGTGACAAGGGTGGGTTTATTGAAATCCTCCGTAGTCTCTCTCTTCGAATCCGTTCCGCTTCCTGGCGTAGAACTGCCTCTCTATGCTCGTCTGCCCTCTCCTGCAGGGCCCGCCTCCGGTCCTCAGCTTCTGCAGCATCACCCTGGCTTCGGGTGACCACCATTGTCCGAGATGGTACGCTACAGGTTGACTTTAAGCGGGGAGAAAGATGCGCGACAGTCCTATCCTGTGGTTTTGGACTTCACCAGATTCGTCCACTACGACGTTCACTTAGCTGCACTTCGACGCTTTTATTATATCACGACTATTCCTCTATTTACCGCGACGGCACTATTACATACTTGTGACGGCACTATATACTTGTGACGGCACTATAACTTACGACGGCTCTATGTACCATACGGCACTATATCTAGTCACGGCGGCAATACGTTATCAACGGGCGTGCGCTATGTTATATAATATAACGCGCGCTTGTATATGACGCGTAACTATTTATTCACGTATTCACAACACTGTCACTTTTATATGTTTTATAACAATATATCCGTTAGTATTTCATTCCACAACGCGAATCGAGTCAATTTACTTTTTAATATTCACTTATGAGTCCCACTATTCTGCTTACCCCTTTATTAACGCGCACTATTATTGCGATTTAATACACAGAATATCGCTTATGAATCCTGTTATTCTGCTTACCCCTTTAAACGCGCACTTATGATCGCGATTTAATACAGAATATCGCTTATGAATCCTGTTATTCTGCTTACCCTTTTTTACCGCGCACTTATGATCGCGATTTTGGCACACAGAATATCACTTTTCCTATCACGGAACTTTATTTACGCGTGATATATATAAAGTTAATTTCGTTCAGTACTTACAGTTTTATGTGCCCGCTTATAACACTTTATTACGCGCTATGTATTATACCGGCACTTTTCGCTATTTAACTAGATCTGAAGGACCAAAATGTTGGGACTTCACTGCTTATCCGTCTCGAATGGACCAAATGTTGGGGTGGACTGTATTGAATTAAAGATGCGGATACTTTAACACTTTTATTGGATATTAGAGATCGAAAATAGCTTATATTTGAAGCGGGGCACAAGAGTTTACACTATTAAATGTTCCTTTTACATAAGGAATGTACATAACGTATTACGACGTGGGGAACGTGGGACTCATTTACTTATTAACTTGTTACGACACTAGGTAACTGATAAGAACTATGAATCTACTTTATATCTGCGACAATCTGTCTGATATGGAGCTCTTCCTTGACTTCTTGAAGACTTCTCCTTGATTCACTGGTTGAATGAAGTTATTACTTATTTCTACTTGTTCTTATTTGACTCGATTATTGATTAAATAATCGGTTCCCCTTACATAGATTATTACGTCATTGCAAGTTGTGGGGGCACTATTGCGTCTTTCTGGGACCTTTAATCAATCATAGCCCGTGAAAATGGACTTTCCCATTAGCTGATGCAATAGTTTAACTTATTGCGTAATATCTCCCTTTGGACAAGTACTGACTTGACCAATATCCCCTCCACAAAAGCTGATGCAACATCGCAAATCATTGCGTAAGGCTTAAGGCCTTTTAGTATATAATAGTTCGGGGGTAGACAGACATAGAGGTCCCCGTTATTTTCCTAAAAACTACTTATACTAGGGTTACATTTTGTGAAGGGCTCGTCGTCCGTTACAGGTAACCTATGGACTAGCTTGCCGTCCGTCAGTCTTATGACGACAGGCCAAAGAGATGTCAGCAAAAGGAAGGGGCTTATGCCTGGCGGGGCTGCGGGACTGCTCGAGAGAGATATCGTGGTCCCGGAATATTAAGGGCGACAAAGGAACATGGATGGGATTTTGTCAGTAAAAGTCTGACACTCCCTCCCGCTCCGCCCAGAGTGGGAGAAGTCATTTGATGATTTCCCATACGGAAAAGAGGCCATAATGAGAGCAAAGCAGGAGAAGTGGTGTCAAATAATAACAGTCTGGTATCCCAGAAACAGTAAAAGGAGCATGGGAAAATAACAAAGGAAATGGGATTGCAGGACCTGACTTGAGTACCTCGTAAAAGATTTATATAAAGACAAAACCTTACTTCTTGTAATGTATCAGAAAGCTCTCTTCTGTACCCTAGTGTTCCCCAACCAGTGGCAAACAATTTCTCTTCTGTCTTACCAGTTGCGTGAAGACAGGCTGGTTTCACATCAAATAAGCTAAAGATGATCCTGAAACACAAAAGAAGTTTAAATCAAAAAAGTTAGTTTACATTACATAATAAATCCGAACAATTTTTCAATCGAAAACCATATTCATTTTTCATTCTATGTCATACTGGTTATAATTTTAGAAGAAAATTTTCACAAAGTATCAATGTTAAGTCAATATTTAATGGCAAATAAATACTACATTTTTTTTACTACGTTTATTCCATTATTAATTCCATAATTAGGTCCACACAGTAAGGTCACAAAAGGCACTTCCAGTAAGTTTTCTCCAATGCATCTACGCTCTTTTTTTGTCTCTTCTGATTAAAACCTTTCTACACACCTCTTTTTTGGATGGGAAATCATCAAGTGACCCCTCTCGCTCTGGGTGTTGTTTTTTTTTTTTTGGGACAAGCCCGCCACACACGCCCAAACCACTGTAACACCTGAAAGCCAGAATCAACAGTGGCGACCACCAGAAAAGCGCCGAGACAATGAAGCTCGACGAAGTCCCAAAGAATGAATTTAACTGTCTTGGATCCCGCAACGAAATTAATCAGAAAGTATAGCGGAGGAGTAGGAAAGAACTGTAATTTTCGCTCTGGGTGTAGCGGAAGTGGGTGTCAGACTTTTACTGACTAAAACCCATTCATTTTCTTCTTAGCCCTTTGCCGCGGTATCATTTTTGAACAGTTCCACAGTCCCGACGCCCGGTGCGTCGTCTGCGGCAGCAAGGACGTGAGGTTCTTTCCCTCTCACTTTCTGCTACCTCCTTTGCTAGCATTACTGCTTCGCAGAAGGAGGTCGCGCCAATCACCACGACAAAGACACGGTAGTGTTTTGCCTAAGGGGCAAACCTCCACATGGAAATGATAGAGACTCTCGAAGGAGATCCAGGCGCCCTAAACAAGATGGTGCGGGGTAAACTCCGCACCTAGGCCCCCCACTGACGCAGGGTTTCCGGCGTCAGCTCGTGGAGGACGTGGTGAGTATTTTGTTCCCTTCACAAGAGAACATCTTCCCCGCCTGTGGCTTCGCCGCCTGCGATACCGGAAGCGGACCTGAATGACGACGACTTTTCACCATACCTGAGCTACAGTACTCACTCATTATCAGTCTCGAGCAGTGCGATGTCGTTGTACTTGGAGGGTGGCTTGTACTCTGGGTGAGGGATCCTCCTCTTCACGTTGTATATCTGCCACAGCTCAGGAGGATCCGAGCGTTTTAGTATACCTAGTGCCACGTATTTCACTGGACCTCTGAAAATAACGAAAAGTGTGAAGGTACCACGAAATCCAATGTGATAATATCCAAGTCATCAATATTTCTATAAAAAATCTTTTTACTGTATGATTATGAAAGAATATTACAAAATCATACATTTTTAAATTATATTTTACGTTTTTAAGTTTTAGTTGAAGAAATGGGATTCAATGTATGACGATTAAAATACTTTTTTACTTGTTTATCACGTCTTTTGTTTAGCTGACAAAATGGGAAAGTTACGAGATGCGACATACCCGTCGCTAGCAAAAGTTAACCATATTTTTTTAAATAAAATAGTATAAACTTAAAATGTCTCTTACGGGATATCTTCCGTGAGCGACATTTTAAGTTTAGCTGTGAACCGTGATAGCATAAACCAGTGTTTAAAATAGTATAGTACCGTTACCGTTGCAAATAAAAAAGTCATAGTAAGCCGGCTGATATTGTCATCGAAGGTAGATCTTATATTACCGATAAGTGAACAAACTGTTAGCTGCTCAAGTAGCGGTGGGTGTAGGATTGGGTGGTTACGAAAGCAGTAAAAATAAGTCATAGTACGCTGGCTGAAACTTACATCATAATGAGCTTAACAAAAATCGTCAGCTGCATGGTGGAGGGGGAATTATGCGTAAGCCGCTCGAATGAACTTGTAAATGATACAGGTCTGATGAAAAACTAAAAGC
The DNA here is from genome assembly GCA_916618015.1 of Xestia c-nigrum. Classification (NCBI taxonomy): domain Eukaryota; kingdom Metazoa; phylum Arthropoda; class Insecta; order Lepidoptera; family Noctuidae; genus Xestia; species Xestia c-nigrum. The sequence goes on along the minus strand of OU745258.1, from coordinate 8,580,873 downwards.
AATCTACCATCAGGTAGAGACTGTGCACTATAGTATAGTACAGTACATTTAGTATAGTACATTTTGATACAAGTGGAGAAAGTTTGTTATTGTAGTTCAAGGCGGTATTAACACACGAGCCGTAAGGCGAGGGTGTTTTTGAGCCGAGAACTGCAATAACAAATGTCCACGTGTATCAAACGACGTTTTTCAATACACTTTTGAAGAAACAAAATAAAATAATGTAAATATTTGTGTCAAGAATGTCACGAGACTATGACTTAAACTTTATTTTTTTCCGCGCTTTGCTTTCGCCAGGTTCAAGAAGCGACAAAGGTATGAAGCCGTAATACAGCCTAATATAAAAAACAAATGATATATATCAACATCAGTCAGAGGTGAACATATTCACCTCTGACTTCAAAGTCAGAGGCGACTGTTTTTTTTTTTAATTATGCAATGAACCAATTTGGACTAAGTATATGTAAAGTTATCTGTGGCAATTTTGCTTACTGCACATGTGTGGAAAAATGCACGCGTGTGAAATACACTGCATTTTGAACCTAATCGTAGTGCGAAAAGAACCAGTTTTCGAGGAAGTGTATTGAAAAATTATTTATGATACAAGTTTCAGCCGGCGTACTGTGACATAATGTTTTTGTTTTTTTTTTTATAACCTAACCTAACCGTTGCGTCAGCTGACGCTGGGTTTACTTATCAGTCATTCGAGATCTATTGAAAAAGATGGAAGATAAGATTCATTTTTCTATTAGCAGTAAACAAACTTACAAGGCGGGACTAGACATGCAGTGACCGGCAGTGAGAATGAACTTTTCACTAATAACAGTGCCTCCGCAGACCCATTCAGCTGTTGTGATATTGTCACCATATCCCAGCAAACCCTGAGTAAAGAAATGTACATCACTATTATAATCCATGAAGAGTTAAGTAGAGGTGTAAATAATAGTACACCCATACTCTATTATTAAATAAATATGAAAATTGTTGATTATCTCATGATCATCGAGTATAGTGACCTATCCTATTCACTTCACATGCTCTAAAATCTAAAAATACGCCAATATAGCCCTACGAAGCGAGACTAAAGTGACCAATTTTGCTTCTTAACACTTTATTCTTTAAAAGTAATTAGTTTTTTAATTTCCTTAATGTGACAAACTCAAACATACTATTATGTGTGATGTATGGACCATCTCCATAGCAAACATGTTGAGAGTTTAAGTTCGATGTTTTTTCCGCAAAGAAGGTGGCACCGTGTGTTTTAAATTGTTAATTGGTTTAATACTCGTACCTCAAGACAAATACTAACCTAATATTCCCCCGGTTTCATTGACTCCCTTGCACGCTTGGGAATCAAACCCTCTGATATATTATGGTTTCGTTTAGTCCCTCAATATAAAATATACTATATTTTATTACTATTAAGTTTGGTAGCTCATATAAATCTCTTTTAATATCAAAACGAACTTTTAATATCAAAACGAACTTTTAATATCAAAACGAACCATAAAATGATGAAACCCAATCATAAATTAATCTGCGTTGTGTCCTTCTTTCATTGGTAGAACGGATTATTTTTCGTGCATTCCAATATTTTGTTATGTACGAGTATTTTGCTACTATTTTGTTTATGTATTTTGCAAAAAAGGAATACTGATAGTCGCCCTTTTAAAGATTTCGAGAATAACAAAGCAAAGTGCGCCATGAAAGTTCAGTTTACCGAACGTTGATACGTAATATCGCTCTGATCTTATTTATCACCCGAAAAAGTATTTTATTACCATGTGTGGAAAATCTCCTCTTGAAGTATCAGTGCCTCCAGCTGGACTTACGGCGGAACCACGTACTGACATATTGACTTCATTGCAGTTTGTTTCAGGTTTGTAAAGTTTAGTAATTTTTACATAGTAACTGAATTTACATGAGAAGTTGAGCATTTGTAAGTATTCGATGCATTCTGTAATAAAGAAGAAAAAGCACAACGGTGAAAAGTGGTGAACTGTCCTTGATTGATACGGTATAGTCAGTGTCGAAAATGTTTGGATGTGTCAGCTTAACATTGTAAAAACCGTTACATTTTAATCTATGTAGCGAGATTGTAAGCTGTCGAAATATTGTCAACTGAACATACTGCTTACAATATGACGCATTCTTTTTCGGTAGATCGTAATCTGTCGAAAGTGAAACCGTAAAATTGTGAAATGTATGTGACGGAACTCACCTTGCGCACTGTGGAGGGGGAAGAGCGAGGGCGAGTCGCTCTGTCTCCTGGTACCACTCCCATGAAAAGATAATGTACCATTCCTGACAAAAACCGATTAATGTTACCTAACCTAACCTACCTGGAAAAGCTACTGGTCCATGAAGACGCTAATGAAGGGTGATCTTCCAATCTCCCTGAAGCGCAAACTCATTGCACATGTGCATCCTGCCCATCCTAACCTACGGTGCTTCGACCTGGTCGCTCACTGAGTCTCAGAAGCTCAGCCTTGGAGTTTGCCAAAGAGCAAAGGAACGCAGCATTTTGGGTGTTGAAAGACAAGATAGGGTTCGTTGGCATGAAGGCTGCTAGGTTAAAATGGGATTGGGCGGGTTACGTCAGCAGCATGCACGATGACCGCTGAGCAAAGGTTGCCACACGATGGTTGCCGGAAGACGGACGGCGCCGCCGAGACCGACCCAAAAAACGGTGGTGAGACGATTTGGATGCGCATTGCGAGGGTTGGTCCGCGGCAGCACAGGAAAAGAGCACATGAAAGACTTTCGACAAAGTCTCAACTTGTAAGCGGACAAAGCATACCTAAAGATCTAAACTGCATACACCTCTTTATACAGTACACTTAGGGCCAGTTTCACCGGTTGCGGATTAAGTGTCGGTTAGCCTATTACTAACTTATCTGCCAGATAAACTAACACTTTTGGGGTCGGATAGCGATATCTGGTAGATAAAGTATTAGTTATAACCAGCCTTTAAGTGGTAGATAGTATTAACTATCAGATAACTAACCGACACTTTATCCGGAACCGGTGAAACTGGCCCTTAAACAAATAAATACACTTACTGTCCTGAGCTTTCTGTCCAGTCTTGCGAAGATAAGTTTGATTTAAATATGACAATAGATTGTACCTGTATTCTGAATTCCTGTAAAAGAAAATATTTTGTAATTTGTGCCAACTTCTGATGACAAGATTTTTTCTACAGATAAAATGTACTGACACAAAAGAAAACAGAAATCTAAATACTATATTATTATACCACTAAACAGTTTTTTTTGTATGTTTTTTTTTGTTAGCTTTTTCTCTCTTATGTGACGATATATTAAAAATGCCTTAAGGTACCACTTGTTATATCCTTACAACCCTAGATAAAATTTACAATTAAAGATTTTTATCCCTAGTTTTAATATAAGTGGGAATACATTTTTGGGTGATTGGTGGACCAGGACTCATTGGTATTGTTCCACAAATCACCCAAAAATATAGTATAAGATGAAGATTGAGTGAACAGCTGACTGGCTCTGCGGAGGCTCTGTCATCAGTGAAAGGTTCATCCTCACAGCCGGTCACTGCTTGTCTAGTCCTGCGTCGTAAGTACCTATAAATTAGCTCATTTTATTTTTAACTGAATTCTAGAAAAGCAGTAAGTTATTTATGTTAATACTGCTCTGTCAAAAAAATTACGGGAAAAGTTCAATCATACACAAAATGTTTGTTATTCATCCATATTTATTTTATCACCATCACAGTATACTCCTTTAGAAACAATACAATTACGCCAACGAATAATTCAATCATAAAATCATTTTTTAAGCGCTGTTTCCAGAATAAGGTTTAGTTTAGATTCAGTTGGAAGGCGCCACTCCGAAGCTTGTTGACTAGTTTGCATGTCAAACTCGTAACCCTACGTCTCGTTACCAGTAACAATGCGCTTCATGAATGTTGGGTCGGAATTGACGCGTTTTTGCATGTTTTAATCATCCATTCCCGATTAGTTTTTGACTGAATGTATTCCGTGAGTACCTATATATGCATGGATTACTCTGTGATTCCTCTGTATGTGGTCATTGGGTAGAGAAACATGCACGGTGGTCTCGTCAAAGTCAAAGTATTCATTAGTGTGATTTCTGGTGCTACTGTATTTAACAATTTATAAACGATATTGCACACAAATTAACAAAATTTCAATGTTTTGGATACAATATTTTTATAATACTCGTAGTTATCAGAATACAACACAAATCAGTGAATTTTTATTATTTTCAGAGGTCCTGTGAATTACGCATCGCTAGGTATACTAAAACGCTCGGACCCTCCTGAGCTGTGGCAGATATACAACGTGAAGAGGAGGATCCCTCACCCGCAGTACAAGCCACCCTACAAGTACCACGACATCGCACTGCTCGAGACTGATACTGAGTGAGCTTAGAAGCTTTTGTGGTAAAGGTTTGCCATATAGATGTAAAAGATAATTATCATTGAAAAGGATCCCCCCCAGACGAAAGAGTTTTGTTTGCTTGACTACCGCTCGTCGGTTGCTTTTGTAAATGGCATGTCTACGACGCATTCCCTCATTCACTCAATCTTCATCTTATAACTTCATTCAATGTTATTTTATTCTATGTTCATTCATACATTCATTCATCATCTTGAAAAAAGCTCCGTCGCAACAAAACGTTTTAAAAGGTTATATAATTTGTTAAGGTTTTATTAAACCTCTGAAATCAAAATATCTTTGTTTGATTTATCGCAAACAAAATTGGCGACCGTGACAGGACCTGCAATCGTCGGATCCACTACCACTCAGATTGTTCCCGAAGCCCGCGTCAGGGGCACTCGAAGGACACTGTCGCGTCGACACCGGACGATATCTACCAGTACCTACCAACGGAAGGCCGTGTTGAGAATACAAGATCGCCGTGCCTGTGGACTGGCATCCTACTTTACCTGGGTCGAACTTCACCTTCGTCAAGCCATTCGGAAACCTGCTGGGACTACTACGGAACTCCGATCGAGCAAGTCCGCCCTCAGAACGAGTCTAATATCTTATCTACGTGTCTATCTACGTGCCTATCTACGTGCTACTGCCTTCAATTGGACTGCTGAGATTAGGCTGTCTGCCTATTTAAAGTGAGCTCGTTCCATCTTACTAACTTACCCACCTATTGAATTGTCTTATAGTCTGTGCATCTAGCGGGTTCTAGTTTCTCGAAGTCAAGTGAAGTTCCTATCTTTCTATTTGTGTCTATCGTGCCTTACCATCTTCTAAGTATCTTCGAAAGAAGTATAAATGGGACAGGCGAAGCACAAATTAGCCTAATTAATTTCACTTATAAACCTTACCGCCATCTTTATTTAATGCACATTTAACTTTAACTTAATCTCACCGTTACTCAAATCAAGTAATTTTCATTAAACTATTTCAATATTATTGATTCACTATCCCCATAAATCACTTACATAGTTAATACTTCCCGAGTTTTTACTGTAAACTCACGAACCGTCGTCTTTCGCCATACGAATTATTTAATCAGTTTACTAAGACGCATGGAATTGATCAATTCCAGCGATCGTGCGTTGTGATTTGTAACACGGCATCGCTTGCGCATCGCTGTTACCTGACTGCCGGCACGCCCCACCTGCACTGCACAGCTCACCATTGCGTGCAGTCTACGAGAGCCGCGAGCATCAGCTGGTCAACAAAGCGAGGAGCGTATCGTATGCTATATACCTATTTCGTTATCTATTAACATCTGTTTGTGTTAGCTCATTACGAGTTTGCTACAATGACGGATCCTTCAAAGTTAAAGGAACTAATAAGCAAACGCGGTTCTATTAGAGGACGCGTAACGAAATTTAAGTCAAGTTTTGACAGTCTAGCCTTATTAGAATCCATTCCAGAATTAGAAGTTAATAAACTCGTATTAAAGCTATCAAAAATTGAGACGTTGTTCATTGAATTCGATGAGGTGCAGAATCAGATCGAAATTTACAACGCAGATAATCAAAGTAGCGAGTTAACTACTAGAGATACAATAGAAAATGATTTCTACCATTGTATTGCGTTAGTTCAAAAGTTAATTAAGAAAAATTCAGCAGTTCAACATGATGAGAATAATTCTCAAATTAAATCTTCCATGGCAACTTGTCATCATAACGATCACAGTTGTAATACGTTAGGTTTTAAATTACCGGTGATTAAAATTCCAAACTTCGACGGTACCTATTTTAAATGGTTGGAGTTTAAGGAAACGTTTGTTTCTTTAGTTCACAACAATAACCAGATTGAAAACATCCATAAGTACCACTACTTGCAATCTTATCTTGATGGAGAAGCCGCTCGGGTTATTGCCAATTTGGAGGTTTCCCATAATAATTATTCTGAAGCATGGAAACTTTTATGCGAGCGTTATGACAATAAGCGTCAATTAATAAATAACCATGTGAAGTCCTTGCTCAACATTAATTCCGTGCAAGAAAATGATAAGTCTTTAAGATACATTATTGACCATGTCACAAAAAATTTGCGCGCGCTCAATTCCCTAGGGCTAGGGACTAGCCTAGGAGATATTTTACTTATATATATTATCGCAGGTAAATTAAGTAGTAGTACATATTTCAAGTGGGAAGAACATAGAAATAGTTTGAGTGACGTACCTTCGCTTGATGATTTCTTCAGTTTTCTTAAACGTCGCGCTGATGTATTGGAGACCGTTTATCGCCATAAACATGACCAAGACAATAAACAAAAACAATCCTCTTGTAATCAAAACAAACATAATAGTTCCAAGTCTTTAGTGGTTACACCAAACGAAGGCAACACTTCTACTTCCAAAATACCGGAATGTTTGTTCTGTAAGAACAGTCATCGTCTTTATGAGTGTCCGCTATTTAAGTCGAGCTCAATAGAGGATAGATTAGCATTTGTTTCTTCCAACAAATTATGTGAGAATTGTTTGAGATCTGGCCACATTGCTAAACGTTGTCGCCTTTCAGCTACATGTCGTCATTGCAAATCGCGACATAATACTCTTCTTCATAAATCAGAAGAAACTGAAAGTTCAAAATCTGTTAATTCCGTCATCATGTCCTCGACGTGTTCTTCAGAAGTACTTTTGTGTACTGCTCGAGTAAAGGTTACCAACCCAGCCACCAACGAGACTATGATAGTGCGAGCTTTGCTCGACAGCGGGAGTCAGTCGACAATTATTACCCAGGAAGTAAGACGCCGTCTAAACCTGATTCCTCAGCCATCAGACACTACCATAGTAGGCATTGGTAACACCAAGTTAAATATTAACACAGAACGCTGTATTCTACGCATTCATTCTGAAACAAGTTCTTTTAATGTGACAGTTTCATGTTTAGTTTTGCCGCAAATTACCGGCGACTTACCGAAGTCATATTTTGATTTAAAAAAATTAAACATTCATGGATTTCAGTTAGCAGATCCCACTTTAAATGAACCATCCCCAGTAAATATTTTGATTGGTGCTGACTTATTCTGGGACATCATTAGTGCCCAGCAGCATTCGTTAGGACCTGGTTATCCTAAACTTCAGGCGTCAAAGTTAGGATGGCTCGTTACGGGATCACTACCTTTTTTTAATGAATATAAAACTAACTCAGTCATGGTCAATTTTGTCTCAAATAGTGACTCTTCTAGTAACGTACATGACGAGTTGTCTAAATTCTGGGAACTTGAAAATTTTCCTCAAAAAAAGCCCCTGAGTAGTGAAGAAAAGCTGTGTGAGAAACTTTATCTCGCCAACACTACTCGCACTAGTAATGGTCAATTTTGTGTAGGGTTGCCTCTTCGTGATAGCATAGACTGTTTGGGCAATTCCTATAATCTAGCCAAAAAGAGGTTTTTTAATTTAGAGGCTCGTTTCCGGAAGCAACCAGAATTAAAGGAACAATATTGTCAGTTCATTAACGAATACGAAGCATTAGGCCACCTATCGGAATCTCCTGAGTCTAGGCCATTAAATGCCTATTTCTTGCCCCACCACCCCGTGATACGGGAACAGAGCGAGTCAACTAAGTTACGCGTCGTTTTTGACGCCTCGGCCCGCACTTCCTCTGGTGTTTCTGTTAACGACCTACAAATGGTGGGACCAGTAGTGCAAGAACCTTTGTTTAATATATTAGTTCGTTTCAGACAACATAAGTATGTTTTGACAGGAGACATTGAGAAAATGTTTCGCTCAGTGCTTCTCAAGGAATCTGATCGCAATCTTCAATTGATACTGTGGCGTGATAGTGAAGATAAGCCTTTAAGGACACTTCGTTTGAATACAGTTACCTACGGGTTCGCTAGTGCCTCCTTTCTCACTACTCGTTCTCTATGGCAGGTAGGTGAAGAGTGTTCAGATCCGAAGGTCAAAACTATTATACAAAATGATCTGTATTGTGATGATCTACTTACCGGTGCAAACAGTGAGGAAGAGTTACGTCATATCTATCTTTCAGTCTCTGCTGAATTAGCGAAGGGAAGTTTTCATCTGCGTAAATACCGTTCAAACTTACCTGAGTTACTCGCAGACTCCGTTAACCTGGAAAGCGGGAATCTCATGATTAGTAATGCGACTAGTACGCTAGGTGTAGGTTGGACGCCGTCGTCGGATGAACTTCACTTTCAGCATGAAGTTTCGGATTCTGAAAACGTCACAAAGAGAACTATACTTTCCTCAACATTTAAAATATTTGATCCACTTGGTCTTCTGTCTATTTTCACAATTAAACCTAAAATTATGCTACAAGAACTATGGAGTCACAAAATCAATTGGGACGAACCTGTTCCTCCAGAAATTAGGGTTTCTTGGTTAAGATTTTCTAATAAATCTTCATGTTTGTCTTCTTTAAAGATTCCTAGATATATTCTAATTGATAATCATTCCTCTGTAGAAATCCATTTTTTTTCTGACGCTTCGCAACGTGCCTACGGCAGCTGTATATATTTGAGGTCTGTTTCTTCTAGCGGTGACATACAAGTTAGCCTGGTGTGTGCAAAATCACGGGTAGCACCTATTAAACCCACGACAATACCACGGCTCGAACTCTGCGCTGCCCTATTAGGAGCTCAACTAACTGCTACAGTTTTATCCGCATTACGTTGCCCTATTGAACGTCAGGTGTATTGGACAGACTCCAAAGTTGTATTAGGTTGGCTTAACTCTAATAAAACTAAAACTTTTGTTGCCCACAGAGTAGCTGCTATAAATGAGCTAACAAATCCCACAGATTGGCGCTATGTTCCTACTTCTATCAACCCCGCTGATTTAGTCTCCCGTGGTGTCGATCCAGACCAGGTAGATCTCTCTATATGGTGGAAAGGTCCATCATTTCTTTTAGAATCCGAAGATTCCTGGCCCGCCTGCACTGCAGACAAAATTATTTTAGAATTGCCAGAACTTAAGACTCACCACACTTTAGGGGGGGAGGATGCATCTTCCATGCCAAATTTATCTGTGAATTTAGCAAAATATTCTAATCTAACTACTCTTATTCGGGTTCTAGCTAGAGTTTTACGGTTCGCCAACAATTGTAGGTCACACCAAAAATCTGTCAGATTACAAGGTCCACTTAAAGTTACCGAGTTAGAAAACGCTCACAACGTTTCTATGAAGTTAGCACAGAAAGATTCCTTTTCTATAGAATTAGGACTACTACAAAAGGGTAAATCTTTAAATTCTAAAGCCGCTCTTTCGTCACTTAATCCATTTTTAGATGAAAATGGAATTATTAGAGTCGGAGGGCGCATCGATTCATCTACTTACCAGTACGACAAACGTCATCCTATCTTATTGTGTTCCAGTCATTATATAACAAAGTTATTATTCAAACAGGAGCATCTACGCTTGTTGCACGCCGGTCCTCAGCACCTCCTGGGATCTATTAGGGAGCGCTATTGGCCTGTAGGAGGCAGGGCTCTAGCTAGACGTGCAGCTCGCGAGTGCGTTACCTGTCGTCGTTTCAATGCTCGTACCATGGATAATATTATGGGAAACTTACCTGCAGATCGCGTTGAAGCTGATTTTCCTTTCTCCACGATAGGCACCGACTTTGCCGGTCCATTTCTTATTACGGACCGCAAGGGACGAGGTTGTAAAATAACTAAAAGTTATCTCTGTATTTTTATTTGCTTTCGGTACAAATGCGTTCATTTAGAGTTAGTCAGTGATTTGACAATGGACGCATTTGTTCTAACATTAAAAAGATTTATGGCCCGGAGGGGTAAACCAAAGGTTATATACTGTGACAATGGTAGAAATTTTGTTGCAGCAGCAAAAGAAATAAATTCCTTTCTTAAGTCCAACAGCGACGCTATAATTGACTCTGCATCTCGCGAAGGCGTTGAATTCCGTTTCTCACCAGCATACGCTCCTCACTTTGGTGGTCTGTGGGAGGCCGGGGTCAAGTCCGCAAAATTTCACTTATACAGAGTGCTTAAAAATATTCACTTGACGTTCGAGGAGCTGAGTTCGTTGTTTGCTCAGATCGAGGCGATACTTAATAGCCGACCCTTATGCCCATTGAGTCCTTCACCACAAGATCTATCTCCACTCACCCCGAGCCACTTTATAATTGGTAGGCCGCTGACGTCTTTGCCATCCCCGTACCTGCTGGACTATAGCACAAACCGTCTTGACCGTTTTCAGCGATTAGAGCAAGCTCGCCAGCACTTCTGGAAGCGGTGGTCAACAGAGTACGTCACGGAGCTACAGCAGCGCACAAAGTGGAAGGTGCGGTGCCGTGAATTAAAGGTAGATGACCTAGTCCTAATTAAGGATGATAGGACTCCTCCACTATGCTGGCGCCTTGGAAGAATCTCGAAGCTATTTCCCGGCGCTGATGGTGTGCCACGAGTCGCCGACGTATCTACCTCACAAGGCACCATACGAAGAGCCATCAACAGATTGTGTCTGCTGCCATCACCAGCTGATCATACGAAGAATTAAGAATCTTGAAAGCTTCACCTTTCAAAGCCCCCGAGGATGTCTACGACGCATTCCCTCATTCACTCAATCTTCATCTTATAACTTCATTCAATGTTATTTTATTCTATGTTCATTCATACATTCATTCATCATCTTGAAAAAAGCTCCGTCGCAACAAAACGTTTTAAAAGGTTATATAATTTGTTAAGGTTTTATTAAACCTCTGAAATCAAAATATCTTTGTTTGATTTATCGCAAACATGGCATCTTGCAGGAAAACTTTGGTGGTCGTCTGCTTAACCCGACTATCTTGTGGTGTCTTGAGTGTGCTTAAATCATTCAAAACTTAGCGACCTTTAGTTAAGGGCACCCTCTGTAGGGTTAGAGCTTCAGCTTAGGGTATCGCAGGGGTGGACAGCAAAGAACAGACGGGATCGGAACGGAATACGGAGTCCGTGATTTGAAAGCTGGGCTGTGAAAAATATGGATGAAAACAACGATTGTATGTAGATGTTGAGATGAATGTGTGAAGTGACAAGTATGGATAAAATGAGAAATGAACGAGTATATAAGAGGAAGATTGAAAGTGGTGCCTTTACAGAAAAAGTGAAAAAAAGTAGTTTGTCGTGGTCAGTCAATGGACCAATGGAATGGTAATGAGGAGGGTTGAAACCCATGTGACTAAAAGAGTGATGGACATGAATGTTGATGGATGGAGAGGGAGAGGAAGGCCAAAGAAAAGATGAATGAATTGTGTAAGGAACGATATGAAAGAGAAAGGAGTAAATGATGCCAGGACGTCTGACAAAAAAGAATGGAAGAAGAATACGTGTTGCGCTGACCCAAATAGAATGGGACAAGGGCAGGAAAATGGTTTGGTCGCTGCAATGTTATATATTTAAGATCCTGTGAAACCAGTTTCATTCTCCAAGGCGCAAGTTTTACTAGTACCGTACTTGGCCGAGTGTTTATTAATTTAGTAAGTTACTACTATTTAAAACTGTTAAAAACGTCTTTCGAATATTTCAGTATCGTCTTCAGTAGGCAAGTGCTCCCTGCTTGTCTACACGCAGCTGGGGAGCCAGGGGATTATCCTTCTTCTGCTCTAGGCTGGGGAGCGCTGGGCTACAGAAGAGAATTAGCTGATACTTTGCAGACTGTGAGATTTCTTTCTTCTTTTTTTCCCACACCTGATCAACACTTGACTTATGTATGAAAAATGAATAGTAATTATACTCTCATGTCTCTGCTTGGACAGGTTCTTCTTTATTCATTTATTTCTTTTCTTGTGTCTCTAATTTACTCATTTTCATTATTTGAACCAAAATATGTTTATGTTCCATTCCACTCCACATTCTGGTTTGACATTCCACAGGTTAAGTTGTTTGTTACTCTCGATTTCACTGTAAAAATGGTGTAATAAGACTTAACGACGCCAAAAACTTGTCTTCCCCGTCTTTGCAGTATTTGCTTGTTGTAAACCATACCTTCAAAGTTCCAAATTAATAAAAAAAACATGTGTTTAATGTAATACACTAATATCAGCGTAATGTTTTGAGTGCGGGACATTGAGTTTTACAGCAAAATGTGATTTATACCCACAATATATGTACTCGTATTTGTTTCCTAGCAACAATTTTTGTGTTAAGTTTCTTGAAATGATGTACAGATTTACAGAGTGCTTGGTTAACGGCTTCGTGAAGAGTTTGTTTACACCATGTATACTTCACTCGATAAAACAGACGATTTCTTGCAGGTCGCGGTTAACAGATACGAAAAAGAGGAATGTTTCAAATTCTATGGCCCTCACAGACATCTAAAGGAAGGATATAACCATACCACACAAATGTGCTACGGAGATAGAGAAGTGCTAAAGGACACGTGTGAGGTACAACAGTGATTATCACAAGTTCAAGTAGCATTATTATTCAGTTTATTTCGAAACAAGAACCGGTTGTCGTGCTAGTAGTATTAAATGAAAACAATAAATAATAACCGTAATTACATGTCTCAAATTGAGGAAGTCAAATATAACAACTTCGCTAGCTCCTTGCTTGCCTCAGATTGTACTGTTTAAGTGACTCGATGCATAAGGTAAAGGCAAGGGATGGGTGGGAGGGCTCCATATTGATGCTCCTTGTCACACCCCATCCTATACACAGCGCGAAGGTACCCTTAGTCATGATCTTTTAGTGGTTGACCTGTAATAAAGAACACAAACTTTTTGTGTCCTAAAATACAGTGATACCTAACATACGGGACCAAAACGCTCACAATAGGCCTTATCAGAAAGCTTTGCGTCACCCAAAGGGCAATGGAGAGCAATATGCTCGGAGTTTCCTTGCGTGATCGAATCAGAAATGGAGGCTGTTTTGCGGATGGCAAGAGAACTAAGGTCACCGACGTAGCCCGAAGAATTGCCAAAATTAAGTGGCAGTGGGCAGGGCACATTGCTCGCAGAATGATGGCCGATGGGGCCTAAAAGTTCTAGAGTGGCGACTGCGAACCCGAAGACGATGCGTTGGAAGACCTCTAACTAGGTGGACCGATGACCTGGTTGCGCGAATCCGTTGGATGCGAGGTGCACGGAACCGGTCAATGTGGCGACACTTGGGGGAGGCCTAATGTCTAGCAGTGGACGTCTTTCGGCTTAAATGATGATGATGGTGATGTAACATCATAACTACTACTTTTTATTTCATCATCATCTCCATCATCAGCCCACCTTTATCCCAGCTATGTATGAATAGTCTTCGTACAAGAGAAATTTACCTTTTTTTATCATCCAGGGTGACAGCGGTGGACCACTTCAGTATTACCGGAATGATTATGTTGATAAATTATACTGCATCTACACTATAACTGGAGTGACGTCTTATGGAAGTCAATGTGGCATCGCTCCCAGTCCAGGAATTTACACCCGGGTCATCTACTATGTACCTTGGATACAAAGCATCGTGTGGCCGTAATTTACACCCGGGTCATCAACTACGTACCTTGGATACAGGGCATCGTGTGGCCGTAATTGGATTACTGGACATGGACAAGCAATGGAGTTTAGTCAAAAGTTTAAATCACTTCCTATACTCCTTTTATACATACAGGGTGTAAACCACCTCATCACGAAGCCGTCAACCAAGCGTTCTGTAAATCAAACTAAATAAGTTTATGCAAAATTTATTGGGAAACGATTTTGTTTTATGGGTGAAAAATCATGTTTGCTGGCAGAACGCATTTAAAACCTTGTGCTGATGGATGTACTGAATAGTACGGGGGTCGTTGAGGTGTTTAAATTATTTTTTTCCATTAAAAACTTGTATTTAATGCTTGTCAAACAGTTGGAACTTTGACCCCCAATATCTACGTAACTAGAAGGTTCCCAGGTATGGTGTAGAACTAAAAAATATCGCAATGACGGGGAGAAGAATTGGTTTTCGGATTCGTTATGAGGTGTTTTACACCCTTTATATTTATTTTCTGACTCCTTTAGCTTTTGAATTAATTATTTGTTAAGAACCTATGGAATTGGGTAGATGACTAAACAATCTAATTAGTGCGTCAGTTAGATTATCAAAAAATATCTGACGCGGATTTTTTCTTTTGTTACTTAAATCAAAATTGACAAAGATACGACGATTTTAAAATTCTCGCGTATAATTTTTAGAATGTACTGACGTCATGAGCCCCCACTCCCGAGTTTTTATGCGTTTTATTGGTTTTATCTTTGTCAATAAACATTTATTTGTAAACCAATGAATAGAAAAAAAAGCGGCCAAATGTGAATCGGACTCGCCCATGAAGGGTTCCGTAACAGCAAGGAACATATTATAAAAGTTCTTGCAGTTCGTTGTAAATGAAAGGTAAATTTGGTTGGGTTTGATGAAAAAAAAACTTGAGTGTCAGTTCTATGTATGGGGAACCCCCTAAATTTATTGTTGTTTTTCTATTTTTGTGTAAAAATCATAATGCGGTTCACAGAATACATCTACTTACCAAGTTTCAACAGCATAGCTCTTATAGTTTCGGAAAAAAGTGGCTGTGACATGTGCGGATGGACAGACAGACAGACATGACGGATCTTAAGGGTTCCGTTTTTGTTATTTGGCTACGGAACCCTAAAAGCCAAAAATACGTGTCCATTATTTTTCAATGCTCTAACTGACGGACTAAATAGATTTGTTATTTATTGATACTATTCGATATTTTATACGTCATGTCTATTATATTTTCGCATTTCATTTATTTATGCTACTTGAACGGTTCTCAAATTCAAATACTTACTAACACTAATAATTGAGAATCCGACTGATAGCCACAAAATCATTGACAGCATCACCTGTAGCTATCTTGCAACCTCTACGTGTCTTGTCAAACCCTTATTTGTATGAATTGTATGTTATATGAGTGTTTTATTAAGGTAATTAAATAAACATTTTATTTACTAAATCGTTTTATTCATCATAAAATTCGTTATGTCCTTATACTAAACCCTCAAAATGAGTCGGAGGTATTTTCAACAAAATTACTATTTTATTAACACATCCTGTTAACCTATACATAAATGCAACTTTTCCATAGACACATATCCTGAATAACAACATACAAGGTATAATAAAAATAACTGAAAACCACAAAATAAACTTTTGAATGTCTGTATGACTCAAATTTCTGAGCAGCAAATTTCAGTATTAGCAGACAATCTCGAAAACAGCTTATGAATGGTTTCTTACGTTATTGTCAATCGTCCTTTATTTGTAGGCCGTTTACAACAAGTCCCGATTTTTTTAATATTTGTCTATGGCCACACGATGCTTTCTATCCAGGGTATGTAGTTAATGACCCTGGTGTAGATACCGGAGCCAGCGGCAATGCCACACTGCCTGCCGTGTGAAGTGACGCCAATGACTGTGTAGATGCAGCTTAGTTTTTCAACATATTTGGAATCAGAAGTTTGAAGAGGTCCGCCGCTGTCACCCTGTAGAATATAATATAGTCAGTAGGCAAGTACACGATTACTATCTCATAAACGAAATAGAAGCGATTATTTCAAATAGTGTAGACCAAAGACATTTATATAATTGGTTCCATATTTGGTTACTGTTATTTTATTTACTACCATTTACCACATTATGGTTTAGACATGATTTTGATTTGATTTGAAATATTTATGGGCTATAGACGGGACAAAATTGAGAAAATCGTAATCCAATACTTGTTATTATTTCGACACCCGCTAAGTATATGTATGTACTAGCTTCTGCCAGCGGCTTCGCCCGCGTGAAGTTTGATAATTGTCCCATAGGATCTTACTACCGGGATAAAAAATATCCTATGTGTTAATCCAGGTTATAAACTATCTGTGTGCAAAATTTCATCCAAATCCGTTCAGTAGTTTTTGCGTGAAAGAGTAACAAACATCCATACATCCATACATCCATACATCCATACATCCATACTTACAAACTTTCGCATTTATAATATTAGTAGGATCTGCCAGATACACGAAATAGTTTTTATTGCATTTTTGGCATCTATATACGTATATATACCACATACATTTTTATTTTATTTTTTCAATGAACCTAACATACATTTTTCTCAAACGTATAATTGTTTATCTGCATAAGCTGACAAATTAACACAGCGAACAACCATTTAAGTTCCTGTTACATACTTCGACGCGGGGGGAAAAGGGCGCGCGGTGCGGGTAACTGCCGGTCACTCAGTTCTCCGGCGGGCAGCGAGTTGTGCGCGCGAGTGTTGCGTTGTTTTTTACCATGTCGAGTGAACGTTACAAATTTTTAACTACATTAAGGGAAGATGCAATTAAAAGACCAAAAAATGCTGTGGACCAAATAATAAGCGTAACATCAGACCAGATAGACTCGCCATCAAGGCAAGGTAAGTAATATTAACTAAATACTTTATAATTATTAAATGATATTATTTTAAGTGCACCCATAAATTGAGATTTCTACCTTTACTGTAAATATTCGAACGTCTTAGGGCTCATTTCTGGAGACGCGGCGCGTCGGGCGGCGCGTCGGGCGACGCGGGCCGCTTCAAATTCAAACATATGTCAATGAATGAGAGCGTTTACGGAGAAGCGTTTTTAAGCGCGTTTGCTCGAGATGCAGCGTTGGACGCCGCGTCGGACGCGGCGGTGCACGCGGCGTCCCCCGCGGCGTGCGACGCGGCGTTATGTCATGGAGACTGCCAGTTTTTGGGGGATGGTGTTATGTCTAATAGACTAAGTAAATTAGTGTTGTATGATTACAGTTTGAAGTAAAATAAGTTAGCGTTTCTTTTTGCTACATTAAAAAAATACTCTTCTTCTTTGACAGATTTACACTAGATAAAAACATGGTTTTCGCATGGAGCTGCTAGAAAAAACAAATCCAACCGTATTGTTTGAGGCAGCCGTAGTTCACATAGCATTATTTGTATATGTCACCGTAAAATTGTCAAATACGTTATATTGTAAATTCTCGAATTATTGTCAAATGAACATACTGCTTACAACAAACGCACTATTTTTCGTGAAATGCATGCGATGGTAGTCAACTTACGCGGTGTGGAGGGAAGGAGGGGTCCCCCTTGCCCAGTAGCACAACTTTCATGAAAAGATAATGCACCATTCCTGAGAAATACCGATTAATATAACATACATACAACAACCTTAAAACACTTTATATTCCCCCTAAAAAGCGTAGTCGACGGAGCCCCGCTTCGCAGGGCCCCTATTTCCGAGTGCAGGGTTTAAAGGAACCTAACTAACCTAACGGGGGTGTGCCCCAAGTCCCGATTATGAGGGCAGAGATACTTCCGTATGTTCAGTTGACAATAATTCGAGACATTACAAAATCGCGAGAAAAAACACGTTGTATTGTAATACAACATGTTTGACAATTTTACGGTGACATATATATCATAGCTATGAATCACGAATTTTTAAAAAATATGGAAAAACATAATTCCTTCAAAATGTAGTCGCAGATTTGTTTTATACATAGTCGTATGAGTCATGTTTTGTAATTATAAACGTGTACTTTTTGGAACGAAATTTCTTAACGCGTCTTACAGATAGTGCGATTTAGTAGAAATCGTCTCGTCAAAGACAATCAGACGAAAACCCCCACGTTACGAAATACTGCACGAGGATCCGTCCCTATACTGGTAAAGAATATAATATAACACTTGAAACTGTTAACATTGATATGAAACATATTTGCTGTAAGCTCATATCGAGTAAAATACCATCTTGCCTAGGTAAACGCATTTTAACAAAACATAGCTTTGAATTTTCGAATTACGTTCGATATTAAAGAAAAAACGGTTGCCCTCTCTCTTGTTTTGTTGTTGTTATGCATCTAAATCACACGCAAAAGAAATAAATATACATAATCAAAAATATTCAAATCCTTCATTGCTCTTTCTCACATAAATCGTCTACTTTGACAATTCTTGCTGCCCGTCAAATGTCACATTTTCAGCGCCAATGTCACCATTGTTACGATGCGTTGCTTAGCCAATTAGAGACGAGCGTTGACAACCTACCCTCACACACCTAATCACAACTTCGTGATGATAATAGAGAACAAACTAGCTGTTTAGAGAAAACAAACGTTGTGGGGCCGTCTATCAAAAAGTTTGGTTTAAGTTACTAAAAAAAGCGCCCAAGTGCGAGTCGGACTCGCCCATAAAGGATTCCGTAGCAGCAAGTAACATAATGTTTTTTATTTTATTTTAATATTTGAGTTGATTGAATGAAAGGTAAATTGCGGTTTACGATATATATTATGACGTATTAAAAAAAAACAACTTACTAGATCTCGTTCAAACCAATTTTCGGTGGAAGAGTAATGCACATCATAGATATTTTTTTGTTTTATCATTATCTTATTTTAGAAGTAACACGGACAAACACACACATTTTACCTGTTTGGAAGTGTCTCGCATATCTCAATGTCATTTTTGAAGATAAACCCATAGATACCCCACAGGTACGGGTTAGATAAAAAAACATTTAAAGTTTCAGTTCTAAGTACCAAGAACCCCCAAAATGTTATTTTTTTCTATTTTTGTGTGAAAATCTTAATGCGGTTAGAATAGAATACAATAGAATACATCTGCTTACCGAATTCCACAGCATAGTTCTTGTAGTTTCCGAAAATAGTGGCTGTGACATACGGACGGACAGACAGACAGGCAGACATGACGAATCCATAAGGGTTCCATTTTTTTGCTTTTTTTTATGTAGGGCATCTCGCAGTTCAGTCTGAGAAGACTGGCTTCTGCTTAACCGGGCAAGTCCTGTGGATGCCTTTAATTTAAGGCATCCAGCCAGGGCGAAATTGACAATTAACTAAGCGACAGCTCTCTAAGGGCACCCCCTGTGGGGTACGGACCTCGGCTTAGGGCGTCACTGGGGGCAGCAAAGGGACAGGCTGGATCTGATTGTCTTTATTTAGGGACTGTTTTATTACTAGAGGCTCAGCATCGCGGGCAGGATCGAGCAAGGGTCGGGGAGGGATTGAAGGGGATTACGCGCCGGACCTCTGCGGCGAGGTCGGAATGTTTTCGGTCTGTATTTGTACATTCTACAAACTGTACTGGTATCTTTCCTACTCTCTTGCAAGACAGTGATCGGATCGTCCGGGGCAACTAGGGTGTGACGTGGACGTTGGACTGAGCTAATACGCGATGGGTCGTACCAGGCGGCCGATGCGATTAGGGGGTTCCTATGCTTGATAGCAGTGTCGAAGTAACGCTTGGAAAGGCGTTTCATGAACTGCTTAACGGTAGGGATTCTAAGGTCTACGTGTAGACTATCGTTACGGACGTAAGGGGGGGCACCGGTGATCTAACGGAGGAATCGGTTCTGCAAGGTCTGCATCGTGTGGATATGACGCGGGTGGCATGAGCGAATACTATACAAGCGTAAGTCATGATAGGACGGATAAAGACGCAACTTGCACTTGAGTGACAGCTTGCTCTTTCTAGTGATCATGAACGTTTTTTGCCATTTGGCTACGGCACCCTACAAAGCTCTCGAGTTGGGATTGGGACCAAAGACTTCTTGATGCTCTGTGCTGTTTTTTTACAGACAAATGACATTACTGAGACTTCCACAACATCAAAAGAGTTTGCATAGATGATGTGTGTGGTATTTGTCAGGGAGTAGAGGCGTCATATACTAAGTAAACACCGTTGTCCTTTATCATCATCATCATCAGCCTATAATGTTCCCACTGCTGGGACACGGCCTTCTCTCCGTTGTCCTTAATAGTCTTTTAGTCTCAGATGCAGATGTAAAATAAAATGTGTCTCGAGACGCCATTGGAAGTGTCGGTGTTGCCAATGTTAGATGCGATATGCTATCTGACATCTTCCTTCTTTTAAAAAACAAGACTTAACACTACTTAAGTTTTAGGAAATTATCCTGACAAGATTCCATGGCCAGCAATTGGTTTATAAAACAAAGTAAGTATCCAATCCGGTTCCTTTTTTTTTAATAATAATTAGCACAATCGCAAGTAGTCAAGCCATGAAAACTTTTACAAAAGTTTGAAACGGAACGCAACTGATGGTTGACGTTGACACTCGTGACATTTGACAATTAAAAATCAATTAAAATGAAATGAAAATAAATACAAGTCTGATAATTAACATTGTACATAAAAAACTTAGTTATATTCATCATAATATCTAATTGGTTTCTATTGCGTTTTCATTTTCAGGTACTGCTACAGTCAACGGAGGAGAGGTTGAAGTTGGTTTCAATATGTGTTCGCGATTTCTACGGAAATATCCTTGAGGAGAAGTGATAATATAGCTACGAGGAAGACTATCATTTTCTGATATTATACCAGGAACCCAAGTGCTATTTGGTTTGTGTTTAAAGTAGATTTTGTCACCTATGTCTAGTGTTGGAAGTGTTTTTGTGTTTCTGTTGTAATAAAATGCTGTTTTTAACTGTTGTTTTTTAATTTTCTTCTCTGCCTTACTGGTGTCAACTGTATTTGGTGTTAATGTGGTGTCCGAGGTAGGTAGCGTAGTTTGCGTGACATGCACAGTTGTGCAGGGGAATAACCTGTGTGTTTAGGAGTGTTCCTATACATCAGTAGAGCAATGTATGGGTCTGAGTTGCCAGCTTTACATTTTGAAAACATGGATTTAATTGAACCAACCTCTCGTTCCACCATTCCATTTGATCGACTCATGTATGGGCTTGAAGTAGTGTGGTGAATACCCCATTCAGTGGTAAAATCTTTAAATTCTTTACTATTGAAAGGTGGACCATTATCAGACTGTCTATGTCTGTTATTTCTCTGTCTATGACCTTCTGGAGTCTCTCATTATGTTCCTCTTCTGTTTTGCCATATATAAGAAAATCATCCATCATTATCTTCACACCCTCTATATTGCTGAACTGTTTTACCATTTCGCTGTGAAATATTTCTAGCGCTGAGCTGATACCAAAGGGCAAGCGAGTGAACCTATACCTACCAAAAGGGGTTATGAAAGTACACAGCTTGGATGACTCCTCTGACAGTTTCAACATCCAGAAACCTCCATCCGTGGTAGGCAGCGTGGCGTAATAGAGGAAGAGCCGCGACGATCAGAGGATCGCTATTTTATAAAACCGAAAAGTTTGTCTGTGTATGTCCCTAATTTGATCACGGTGGTTATGACCGACTAAAATAAAAAGAAAGGTAGAAATAAAGAAAACATATTTATTTGCCTTATGCCATAAGTGCACTCAACAAAAACAGAATAAAGTAAAAACTTAACTACACAATTATAAAACTTAAAACTACACAAAAAAAATGAAAAGAAATAATATTGTGCGTCTCACGGCTGCGCCAAATATTCCCAGTTTAGTTAGGCGCTCGTAAACATAGCGCGCTTCTATTCGCAGAGCCCGGCAGATCAAGCGAAATCCGCTGTTGTCATGCCTTGACGCACTCGCGCTCCCCCCAGCCAGTTCACCGTAGGTCGCGACGCGCGAGCCGCACGAGAAGGAAGCGGGGGCGGGTCTCCATCGGCGCCGTCGCCTGCGTTGCGTTGACGCGCCGGCCTCCGACATGCTCGGCGCTCACGAAATCGCGCGCTTTTAATTTGTCGCCAATGTTAGCGGCCACCAACATGGCAATGTGGGTGGTGTTTTATCCACTTGAATATTAGATCTAAGGATAGCACCTGCGAGCAAGACCTGGGCACGGTCGTTTATGTCGTTCAACTGGTTTGTAAGCTCCACATTCGACGATTGCGACACTTTGGGGTGAGCCAGTTTGGTCTCCATAATAACTATCCAATTCCAAGTTACTCATTCTATTGTTCTAAGTTCTGTAGTTCAGACAAACACCATAGGTTGAGCTCAGCAACGGAGTACAGGACCGCACATACCGACGTTAAGCCACAAGTTGGTTTTCCGTTCCCCATATAATTATCTTCTATAAACTGTAGGTTTCGGGTACTTGTGTATTGATGGGGTTCATTGAAAAGTTATTTCCTGTTTTTTTTTTATATTTGAATAGCACATGAACACTAGAAAACAATGTTATTAGTAAGTTGCACTGGCAGAAGTATTTATTCACTAAATTTATGCGAATTATACTGTTATTTTTATTTATCCGCGAGAAGAAAAACATAAAGAGCTTATGTCTGTTTGACATCCGTGATGGCACAACGCCGCGTGCACCGCCGCGTCAGATGCGGCGTGCGACGCCGCGGGCAACGCGTCGCAGCGCGCGCCGCGTCTCTCTATACAAATATTGTACTAAGGCCGCTGCACGCGCCGCCTTTCCGTAAACGGAAAAAACGCACAACGCGCCGCGCGACGCGCCGCCTGACGCGCCGCCCGACGCGCCGCCTGACGCGCCGCCCGACGCGCCGCGTCTCCAGAAATGAGGCCTTAGAATGATAATCTATCGTCATGACGACAATACTGCAATTTATTCATTCCCGATGCATAAGTATGTAACTACGCAGTTACACATTTTTACGTCGGAATTTAGTTTGATTGAAAAATGTATCTAGGCACTTAC
This sequence comes from Xestia c-nigrum, assembly GCA_916618015.1. Classification (NCBI taxonomy): domain Eukaryota; kingdom Metazoa; phylum Arthropoda; class Insecta; order Lepidoptera; family Noctuidae; genus Xestia; species Xestia c-nigrum. Next base: position 8,557,886 of record OU745258.1, on the reverse strand, counting down.
ATACTTATTGTACGGAATGTGTTTAAAATAAAATCTGTTAACTAACAGATATATTGTTTTACATTGGATTTTAACTTGATGATTAATATCTATCTGTATACTTACATAGTTTTACTTTTATGAAATGATGTTGATTATCGTAGAAAATCGAGTGTATTATTGTGGTTTGATTGTTTCAGATACTCCAGTGCACTTCTCAAAATATTTCACTGCTGAAGACTTGCAACAAATGACGGACTTAATAGAAAACAGTGATGAAGAAACGAGTACTGCACAACACCATTTCAACCCCTCAGAAAGTTCCAGAACACATTCCCCAAGTCATACAGCTCCAGTGATTTTGCCGAGTAACTCTCATGACCCCATATTGCCAACACTAACGCCACAATCACCCATGATGAGCCATGTCACTTCCGGTATTCAAAATGATATTTCAATTGATTCGCCAAATTTTAATTTCTCGTCAGTCATAGCTCAAACAATTGCTCAATTAGATTGTGATTATATAATATCACCAGCTCCTACACCAAACGTTGTCATGCCAGTTAGCTCACCTATGCCAATACAGACCCCGATAATAGAAAACACTCTATCTGACATTGAACCATAACCGAGGCGCAGGGTATCCACAAGAAAAAAAGATAAAGGTAGATTACGAATGGTCCATCAAGACCAATGGTTGGATGTTATGCGTAAAAAAAATAAAAATTTAGGAAATGCGTACAAAAGCAGGGATGGTAAAATAAGGAAAAAGAAAGAGATGGGGCCATGTTGTGGAGAGAAATGTCAGTTAAAATGTTCTCAAAAAATTACTAATGTTGACAGAGATTTGCTTTTTGTGGCATTTTGGTCAATGGGAGATATAGTTCGTCATTGGGATTTTATCAATAAGTACTGTGATAAAATTCCAAAACGTAGGGTTACTACTGAAACTGCCTCTAGAAGAGAATTTACTTTGCGCTATTATTTACCAACAAAAATAGATAATAAACAAGATGATAATGAGGTACATGAGACTGATTCAGTGTCTTCAAAGACACAGACAACGAAGATACAGGTATGTAAAACCATGTTTTTGAACACTTTTGGGATCAAACAAGGCCTGGTATATTCTGCTTTGAAAAAGCTTTCATTGCAAGGCACTGTTGTCCACGACAAAAGAGGCATCCATAAACATACTAAGAAAATTACTGAAGAAATGATTGCAAGTGTTTGTGATCATGTGAACAGCTTTGCACCTGTGGAATCGCATTATGTTCGAAGACGTACGAACAAAGTATATTTAGATGGATCTCTTACATTTGCTCGAATGTTTCTGCTGTATAAAGATTGGAATGATCCTCAAAATCAAAGTAAAGTTAAAACAGCAAGACAATACCGAGACATTGTCAATAAGAACATAAATTTGGGGTTCCACGTCCCCAAAAAAGATCAGTGTGATGTTTGTCAAGTGTATAAAAACTTACCACGTCCTGTTACTGAAGAGCAGCTTAACACATACAATACCCACATGAGAAACAAGACTATAGCGCGAGAGCTAAAGAACAAAGATAAAGAAAGCACTATTAAATCAAAAGACGTACTCACAGCGGTTTATGATTTTCAAAAAGTGCATGGAATGCCCTGTGGAGAAACTAGTATTCTTTATTATAAGAGAAAGCTAACTGTGTTCAATTTTACAATATACGAAATGGGAAGCAGAGTTGCCAAGTGCTATGTTTGGGATGAAAGCACTGCTTGCCGAGGAGCAAACGAAGTGAGTAGCTGTTTATATGATTATATTAAAGAACATCACCAAAAAGGCATAAAAACATTCAACTTTTGGTCCGACAATTGCGGGGGACAAAATCGCAATCGTATCGTTTTTGCAGCCTATTTACGAGCTGCAAAAGATTTTGAAGTCACTATAACTCATAAATATTTTGAGAAAGGCCATACACAAAATGAGGGTGATAGTGTACACGCTCTTATCGAGAGAACTGCCAAGAATAAAATTGTGTACACCCCCGAACAATGGTATGCCCTCATAAGGTGGGCCAAACAAGATGGAAACCCTTACCTAGTCCAGGAAATGACTACTTTAAATTTTATGAATTTCAAAGCACTGCTCCCTGGATGCAACTGGACTAAAAACACAAACAGAGAACGAGTTTTCTGGTCTCAACTAAGACAGTTAGAAATATGGCCGCAATTCTCTGACAGAATACAGTATAAAACAGATTTTTGTGACCATGAGTTCAAATGCATTATTGTAAATAATGCATTAGAGACTCCCATAACCAGATCAAGGAACCGCATAAGATTAGACAACAGTCCACTTCCAGCCCCTCTGGCAAGGACATTGACCCAAGCTTACGAGGGGAAATTACCAATACCCGAGGCTAAACTTCAGGATTTGAAGTACTTATGCCGAAATAATGTTATACCATCTGTTTATCATGACTTTTACATGAGTTTGATGGAGGGCAGCAATGAGAACCAACATGACAATGAAGATGAAGAAGACGAAGAAGATGAATGAAGAAGTCATTTTGTGATCTCTGTACTGATTAGTTGATTACTGTTGTGGTCATAAGTCATTAATGATAAATTAAAATGTGCAATTTTATTACTCAATAAGTAAAATATAGAATAAAACCTTGTTAGAATTATTATAAGTAAGTAAACAATGATAGTTCAGTAATATGATATTAAATTTGATCTCAGTGCAAGAATGTCCAAATAGGTTTATGAAACGACTGATTTATATAATTGATAAGTAATTTTAAAAACTTAATATACTCATTCTATTTAGAAGTATCATTACGTTATTTTGATATTTTTTTTGAGACAAACCTCATACTTTTTACGAAATGAACAAAAACTGCCTTTAAGGCAATTTTTTATAAAGTTTAAGAATATTTTTGTTATTGGATAGTTTTACATAAGTGATTTCTAGTTCAGTAAGAACTTATACCTAATGAAACAGAAGAGAAAAGTCTGATTATCAGTAGGTAGGCAGATGCCATTTTTAATTAATGTTACATTAGATCTTCGGTGTTATAAACATACAACATATAATTAATAATAATGTTACTGTTTGACACGTGAAACGTTTGAAATGTACATTTTTGTGTTTTGAAAATAAACATTAGATAATACAAATATATCCACTGCTTTTATTTCAACATACCAAAACACATGATGATTTTTACAAGTTTGAAATTCAGTTACACTTGTATGCACAATAATATAATTACGGTGGTAAATTATGTAAGTATCAGTTACACAGGATAATTCAATTGACTTTACCAATTTTAAGTACGTATCTGGCAGTTAAAGCAATAATGTACCTGAATATTCCAATGAAGAAATGTGTATATGCCAGTTAGCATATTTTGATTGTTTATTACAACGCAGTAAAAGTATGCATGTGTGATAAAACAAAAACTTGAAGATTTAGAAACAAAATATACTATAAATAATAAATTCCACTTAAGTTTAAACCCGCTCACCAAATATTATACTTTAATTCCTTATAGGGGCTTAGTTATAGCGATTTAAAAAAAATGAAATCTTCTATTCGCTCTCCTATAAAATTTTCATTTTTCAGTTACGCGGTTGTACTTAGGAGGTGTCGATTTGGTAACAAGTCTGTCTATTGTCATAAGCTCCTTTGTCAAAAACAGTTCAGTCAGTTTCGGGTATTTGACAAATACCCGAAATCTGTTTGGTATACAGTCCCAACCACAAGGAACTGTAAAAGTGTTGCCAAAACAAAGCGAAGTACTCTACGGAAAAGCACTGAAACTGATTTTTAACCCTGCACTTTAGATGTTGATGATTTTTTAATGTAATGAATGTGGATTGCTATTCCGAGTTTCCTCCTTGCCTCGAAAAGCACGTGCAGCTGTTGGTCCCGGCTGTCAATTGTAGATCATTAACTCAGTCGTTACAGGTAGTCAGTGGCCCAAAAAGTCTGACAACCAGACTTACAAGGGGTATCGCATTACCCAGAAACAACTGGGTAGTGGAGGTCAGATAGGCAGTCGCTCCATGTAAAATACTGGTATTCTGCTGCATTTGGTTAGACTGGGAGCCGACCCCAACATGGTTGAGAAAAGTTTGGGCAGGATGATAATGATTATGATGTGGATTGCTATCAGAGAAAGCGAAGACCAAAGACATGTTAGATAGTATGATGAATCAAATAGAAAGAAAGGAGGTGAGTGCTGAGATGAGGAGTAACAGAGAAGTATAGAAGAGGAACACATTCTGCTCTGACCCCATTAAATTGGAAAAGGGAGAGAAAATGATGACGGAGAAGAACTTTATTACCGCACACGTGTCTCTACCAAATTTATCACCGTAACACATTTGCGTAGTGTGGTCATATCCTTTCTTCAAGTGCCTGTGAGGAGGGTAGTGTTTTGAACATTCGTCTTCTTCGTATTTGAAAATCAGGACCTATGGACAATCATTCAAATTAGATTGTCTATCATTTCAAATAATAATATAATTATTTTTGCACGCAAAATACGCGTTTTAGTCGAGGAGTTGCGGACACATAAAAAATTTGCTGTTCCCTACAATATATTATGTTCGCATTAACACAACAAAATTTATGGAACTGCTGATTTATTTTTCGTAATTTAGGGTTTAGTCCCGTAGTAAACGTTGTTCATAGTGATGAGTACAATGACCTGTCGAAGTTTATGGATATCGTCCGAAAACACGGTGTATAATATAACAGTTTAACATGATATGACGTGATGGAATAGTTTCTCTGAACACGGTACAGAAAATTCGTCGTTAGGAAACCGGCATCGGCATGTACTGGATCCGAAAATGCACAGACACGACAAATGTATTCGACACCCACAGATGTATTCGACGCATTTAGAGGAGTAGGCCTACTCTCACTCAAATAACCTGAGCCTGAGCGCGTATTACAGAGTTGGGAATGATATGAAGGGTGTAAACAACCTTTTAATGAAGTCGAAAGGCACTTGTTCTCCCCGTCATTGTGATCATTGTTTTGTTCTAAATCTACACCATACCTTGGAATCTTCTAGTTACAGAGATATTGAGGGTGAAAGTTACAACTTTTTGACATGAGTTTTGTTTTAAATGCAAGTTTTTACTGTAAGATTTACCATTCAATCCATTCATCAGCACAATTTTTTAAGTGCGTTACATTGAGTTCTACCACAAAACATGATTTTTCACCCCAAAAATTTTTTTTCAGAATGCTTGGTTGACGGCTTTTGTGATGAGGTTGTTGACATTCTGTAGATAGCCTGATTATGCGTTTAACTAAAGGTTTTCTTTAAATAGACTTTTGAAATAAGGATTAAACATAATTTTCTGGTTTTCTCACTTTCTGTAAAGTGTCAGCTAACTCTTTTCTGTGACCCAGGGCTCCCCAGCCAGTGGCGTGCAACTGATCTCCTGCCTCTCCAGTTGCGTGAAGACAAGCTGGTAGCACTTGTCTACTGAATGTAATCCTGAAAGAATATTTATAAAAAAATGGTAACCTATGTCTGTAATGATTTTAAGTTAAAATTCTTGTTTTGTGGAATTACTAATATTCAGCTGCATACGGTTAGACTGGACCTTATCATAGTTGGAAAAAGCTAGCCAGACGATGAAGGTCGTTCTGTTGATCAATGATCGTCCACTAGACATTGAGACCCCTTTATGTCTCGAAAATAATGTTGGGCGGTTGGACCCCGCCTTCATTTGGCAGCTCTTACAGGTTTTAGAAACCCGAATGGCTGACGACCTGTCTTATCTGGGGTATCGTAATACCCCGAAGTCAGATGGACAGTCTTCCTTCGTAACATACTAATTTGGAGCTCAAGACAAGCCATTTCCAAAGAAATTTTAAGAATAGAACTAGCATAATTACAACAAGCTTCTTAACTCACTCAGTATCAGTCTCGAGCAATGCGATATCGTGGTATTTTGAGGGTGGCTTGTACTCCGGGTGAGGGATGCTCCTCTTCACATTGTAAATCTGCCACAGCTCAGGAGGATCCGTTCGCTTCAGTATACCTAGAGCTACGTACTTCACTGGGCCTCTGAAAATATTTTGCAAAATAGAAATACATTACTACGGGGTTAATATAAATGCACCGTAAAAGTTGGGAATTCAATATCAACCATGCGAAAACAGAATTTTCTCCTAAACTGCTTAATAATCATCGATCTCCTACTCTAAGCGACGCTGATCAAACTCATGATGGGTAATTATTCGTGACATAGGGAAATCCCTCCAAGGTTCGGTAAGCACGTTTATATGTATGTGTCTCTCGGCAGCCATTATTCAAAGACCTCAAACCATTACGGTAGTCACAAGACTGATAGTCGGACAACTAAATGACGAAGGGCTTCGTGTTGCTCATTAGTTGTATTATGGGGTCAAATAGGCAATCGTTTCGTAATGGATGTAAAAATACCCGTAACGAAGTCAAAAGGAACTTGTTATCCCCGTCAGTGTGATATCTTTATTTGTTCCAGACCGTAATTAAGATCCTCTAGCTACATATCAGAGACATAGGGTCCAAGTTCTAAATTTACTCAATTTTTTCATGTTATAACCATAGTTCATAGAGTACTAGCCTAATAAATACTCCCCGTTTTTGCAACAATTTTCATTTATGCTCCGCTCCTTTTGTTTGTAGCGTGAAGATATAGCCTATAATCTTCCTCGATAAATGGACTATCCAACACAAAAAGATTTTTTCAATTTCAATCAGTAGTTCTTAAGATTAGCGCGTTCAAACAAACACACAAACAAAATCTTCAGATTTATAATATTAGTATAGATAATATTTAGTGCATTCATCAGGACAATGTTTTAGGTTCATCACTTTGAGTTCTATCGTTAAGGTTATTTTTCACCTAAAAAAAAATAAGTCGTTTCCTAGCAGTTTGCGTAGAGTAACTTAGTTTCATCAAGTGCCGGCTCCATGGCGGATGCGTTTATACCTTGTATAGGATATTTAGCAGCATCCAGTAGACTGGAATTCGAAGCCAACTTAGTACGGAAAAATCTTGGTAGGAATGTTTCTAAAGTAAGTAACTTACACGGAGGGACTGGACAAACAATGACCAGCAGTTAGAATGAATCTTTCACTGATGACAGTACTCCCGCACAGCCAGTCAGCTGTAGCGACATCTATACCATACCCCAACAAACCCTAATGAAAGAAAATGTATTTATTATTTTGGGACGCCATTCAAATAAATAAATAAATATCGCTGTACATTACACACAGCGCCATCTAGTGCCACACTAAACAACAGTTGATATACTACATAGACACTTTTTGTTTGTAAATACGAACTTATTATACATTTATTCATCCATGACTCGGAAAGAAATGTCCATGCTCATTACACAAACATTTGCTCCTATCGAAATTCGAACCCGAGACCCTGAGAACGTAAGTCACTCAGTCCTTACAACCGCTGCTCCATTCGGGTCGTCACAAATTAATAAAAAACTTTTTTGCAAAAATTAAAACCGACTTCAAAAAAAAAACAAAAAAAGTGAAAAATAACTTAAGCTTCTGAAGTCGGTAACCTTTGTTTGATTGCTTTAGTTTTTTTGTCACCGACTTCAGAAGCTTAAGTTATTTTTCACTTTTTTGTTTTTTTTTTGAAGTCGGTTTTATTTTTTGCAAAAAAGTTTTTATTTTTCACTTTTTAGTGGTTCACATGTGCTTGATAAACATGGAAAGTGCATACCGTTACAATTACAACAAGCCCAAACACGACTAGGACACATTGTCTCATTATGGAGTTCCGTGACTCTTGGCTTCATCATCAGATCTGATGGTAGAATGGTTCTTATCGAACGCAAATGCTTCACTTGTTGTAGAAAATACCAAAATCGCAACACGTTTTCATACAAAATTTGAAGAGTTCCCTCGATTTCGCCATGATTCCATCATCAGATCCCAACTTGGTGGCTATGGGACCATTTGGAAAGAATACCCTTTCCAACAAAAAAAGAATTTTCCAAATCGGTTGGCAAGCGACGGAGTTATGCCCGAACAAACATAAAAAAAAAAAAAAAAAAAATAGAAACATCCGAATTGAGAACCTCCTCCTTTTTTAGAAGTCGGTTAAAAAGAAGAGCTCGTTGCTAAAATAGTAACAGCCGATCGGGTCGATCTTTAGTCAGTAGATAGATAGTCAGACCCCGAAAGTCTAGCAATTATTCTAACCTCCACAACTCAGTACTAACTGGCTGAGGTCAAGAAGCTCCATGTAAAATACTGATATTCAGCTGCATCCAGTTAGACTGGAAGTTGACTAGAACATAGTAGGGAAAAGGTTTGGAGGATGATTAACTAAATCAAAATAAAACTGTCAAGGGTGAAACAGTCAACTGTTTGTGCGTTGAGGTCCATTCCACCCTGTATATCCCCTTATCAGCCCCTTATCGGCTACGTTCCATCTTGTAACTAACCCATTTCGACAACTAAACCAAAATGGTTAAGTATCAAAAGGTCAGTCAACTGACTGTCTTTTGTTTTTTTAAATATAACTCCTACTTACCATGTGTGGAAACTCTTCTCTGATAGCATTGACACCTCCATACGCTCCGTAAGTACTCGCGATTTCAATATTAACGTCATTGCAATTTTTGTCGAGATTGTGCAGTCTTACCATTGTAGCATTATGATTAGCCTTGCATGAATAATCTAATTTATGTATGTATTCAATGCATTCTGAAAAATGAAAGTGAAACTATTCACATACATACCAAAAAGACCATTCACAAAAATGATTGCTGGGCAAAAAAAAAATTGACAAAATCAAAATCTAATGACTTCTCCCACTTTGGGCGGAGCGGGAGGGAGTATCAGACTTTTTTCCTCGCCCTTTACGTTCCAGGGCCACGGTATCTCTTTCAAACAGTCCCGCAGCCCCGGCAGGCTTTGGCCCTTCCGGGCCCCTCCCTTTATGCTAACATCTCTTTGAGGTGCGCGTAGAATACGAACGCGCCGTCAACACGGCTTGTCGTCATTAGACGGACGGACGGTTAGCTAGCCCATAGCTTACCGTCCACAGGCCCGCGTCTACGGTGGCCGGTAGCCACCACGTGGCCCTCGACGCCTGGTGCGTCTCCCGCGGCGGCTAGGGCGAGAGGCTCTCTCCCTCATCCAGAGTAACCTGCGAAATTCAAATTTTCTTACGTTTCTTGCAACTAGCAACTTAATGTTAGGTTGTATGTTACTAAAATAACGATTTGAATTTTGCTGGGTACCCTGGTACTTCCGCCTTAAGGCAATTAGACGAGCTTAATTAGCAACTCTACTTGTGGTGGTTCAAACTTCGTTTGAAATGCTGTTAGAGTAAAGTTCTAAACAGGTTGCACTTCAAAGTGGTTGTTACATCAGTCACTGCGTGCCAAATAGCGCGAAATGAGTGGTTTCGATCGATTTACAAAAAAAACTATTGATTGGATTAAAAAACTAAAACACTATCATGCTAATATAAATTGCTTGTAGAATGATTTGCCAAACAATCAGAATGATCGCATGCATATTAGTTTTGTTTTGTTTGAAAGATATTTTTAGAGAAAAGTTCTTTTTTTTATCGAGTCAAATTGATTGTATTATGTTTTCAAAATTTATAACAGTAAATCATATATTTTTGGCAATTATAAAACTCGCGTTTAGCTCATTTAATCGCCTTAAAGACACGTATTTAAAAAAAAACATCTGAAATGTTGGGACTTCAACCTCAATTATTTCCAAAACTATCTGAGAACCTACCCAGATATGATATAATACAAATTAAAATATTACACTTTACACCCTTACAAAGGGTGTAAAACGTATACCAAACCAAAGGACTGTGGGCAGCAAGGAGTCCATAATTCCATTGAAACATTTACTCACTGTCTTGAACTTTCTGTCCAGTTTTGTGTATTATACCCATATTCGGATTTATGAAGAAGTTTCTGTAAAAATGAGAACACATTAAGCTAATGTTGGGTGATTTTTGCTAGTGGATAATTCATGATTACAAAACCTAGCCATGTCTAGCTCTGTGACCTTACCTTGTATTATTAAGCTTACAGTCTGTACAACATATTATTGGCTCTTTTCCTCGAAAAGAACATATCTGTAAGTATAATATAAAGTGATTAAGAGTTACGCGTTCACGTGCAGTCTTGAAATATCTTGAAATTGTTATTTTTCTAGAAAACAGATTTGTTAGCAGGGCAGTCTTTAAACACATCTGGGTAGGTCATTATCATACAACGGAATAGGTAGACCTGTTTTATGTACTTGCCTTAGGTTAGAATAATATGGATATTCCCCAAATACCGGGATTTGGTTTTTAAGTAGGTAGTAAAATCATAAAAAAACCTATTTTCGCATAAGAAGCACCGGGATTAAGGATACCTAGTGTAACAAATAGATAAACTTGATTGAATAAACCACAAAAATGTATTTTACGTAACAATTTCTTATTCAAGAATAAACAATCATTTAAACATTTTTATTTTGAAGTTGTAGGTACAAAAACAAATTACCATATTATAAATTATTTGTTCCTCAGAAAATCAAAACATTGTCATAGAAGAATTTGCATTTACAATAAAGTCTTAATTAAAATAAACAATACGCTTCAACAATAATTCGCTTATTTAAACAAATAATGTAATAATAAAATCCCGTAGTATCAGTTGGAATCCCGTGGAATATCCATATTGACATGAATGTTTGCGGTCAATGAACCTAAATAGCTCTACCTAGTCCGAACACCGGTCATTAGACACATTTGAACGTAGGTACTCACTGGTGCAAAATCCTTGTCCAAAATATCGAGGTAACTGCTCAAACAATCATAAATGCTGACACACTTCCCGGAGACACCATTCCTCATGCATTTAGATCCTGTAAATCAACACTAATGTTATGGTCACTGTAAGTCTGCATCATCCCACAGCTGGACAAAGGCTTATCACCATGCCTTCTACTTTTTATATTCAAGTTGTCGCTTTGCATCATGGTCAAATTCAAAACTAATCAAGGGTTCCATACAAAATTCCGATACCTACTCGGCCAAATGTTTGAGACAGCTGATTATTTTTTACGATTATGATGGCAGTCCCATGGAGAAACTTGTTCAGTTTGATAGTCTATAGCATACTCTTGAATTAGACCAGGATGCAAAGCAATACCTTGTACATAAGTAGAAGTAAGTGAAGATAGTGTGGGCCACTTGTTTTTTGCACCGTTTGTTTTGTCTAGCTGATCCCGACATCTTCTACACGGCAAACGAGTAATAATTGAGCAACTCGTCCCACATGCCCACTGCCCATTTGGGACGAGTTGGTGAAAATCAATATAAATAATGTTTTCATTCTCCAACTCGTCCCACGTTGCTTTATGTGTGGAACTTTAAACTTTATCAACGTTTGGTACAGTTATTAAGACAAAATATAAAGGGTGTAAAACACCTCTTAACGAAAACCAAAGGCACTTGTTCCCCTTGTCATTCTGATCATTTTTTTGTTCTACACTATAACTGGGAACCTTCTAGTTACGGAGATATTGGGGGTCAAAGTTGCAAGATTTTGACAAGTTTTTTTTAAAATGCCACTTTTTACCGCATTATTTTTACTTTAAATATCTTTACGACCCCCGTACTATTGAATCCCTCCATCCGCACAATGTTTTGAGTGCGTTACATTGAGTTATACCACAAAACAAGATTTATAACCTCAAAAAAAAAGTTGTTTCCCAGCAATATGTTTTGCGTAAAGTTACTTTGTTTTATATACAGAATGCTTGGTTAACGGCTTTGTGATGAGGTGAAATACACCCTGTATAACAACAATCGAAACAAAAGTACTAGGATATCAGGAATTGATGATGGTATTCCAATCACAAGTTTACTCTTGAGGGTTAAACGCGTCGCCTTCTGGTTGAGTAAGGGCGCCACGCAGTCCAAGTAGGAATACGGCATACGTGGCCAGCCCAGTCCCGCTTCAGCTAAGCGGCTTTTCAAGCAACGTGAATAATCTGTTTGATACACACCTTCATGTAAATTCAACAGCTCACTGATTGCACCAGAACAATATAAAAACAGCAACACAATTAAATGACGTAACATCATGAACCGTGCTAAAACAAGATACACACGAGTGTTAGACACAACTTTAAGATTGAACTAAGTCAGTAACATTAAGTATCGGCCGGCACTAAAAACTGGTTTTTTATTTTAATGTATTTTACACACACAAAGTTCAAAACATTGAAATTAACAAGCGAAGTTAAATGAGTTCTCTAATCACATTCTAAGTAATATTAACTATCGGCATTAAAAACATTTATTTATCGTAATGTTAACACACTAAATACTCAAAATATCGAATACTCATTTACATTCCCTGCCATTCTTAGTTGTTGGTTTTTAAGCAATTTTTCCTTGTCGTATACTCTCTCGCTCTTGTCTTGACTGTTCACGGGTCATTCAAACAAAAAATAAGGTAAGTTAGATACAATATAAATTAAAATACTTTTAATGTTATACTTTGCACTAAACTGCCAATTTAATATTTTAATAATATTTGTGCACATTATGAACTGATACATTAACAAAATAGTAAAGGATTGTGGAGGTCAGATAGGCAGTCGTTCCATGTAAAATACCAACTACAGCCGGTAAGACTGGTAGCCAACCCCAACGTAGTGATGTAGAACTTCTGAGCCTTCTAAAGATGAGCTCTAGCCAAGCGGTCTGCGGACACCACACCGGTCCCAATACATGATCTGCCTGAACAACACTTCCACAAGATTATACCAAATTTGTAATACCAAATAGCAAATAAACTGCCGGTTAATTATCTCTTTGATAGACTATCCCTTACCTACTTCTGCCATCTTCTGCGGGCTTAAAATGGCCACTTCAGCAGAACCATACTGAATCACTTTAAAAATTTTATGTTTATTTTTAACGTGATTCATGTTATTATTCTGCTAAAGCGGGCATTTTAGACCCCCGGAACTGGTTTATAATACACTTGTTAAACTGGTTAGATTTGACCTTGACCACGTTTGCATACTCGTTAACATCACAAGGGCATGACAAATATTGAATATTATGCCCTGAGCAACACGAAGTAAAGCTCATTTTTCAACGGTTTTCTGCGAGAGAAGTCGATATCGAGTCTTTGATATGCGCGAAGTCTGTTATAGTGATCTCAGATCTGATTTATGTATTTAAGGTAAATTAAGTAACTTTATTCAGCAGGGAATATTTTGGGGAAGCCTTTGACTAGCAATGGGACATTTGAGCTTTTTCTTTTCTGATGGGATATCATAAAGTAACTTCTCCCACTCTGGGCGGAGCGACTTTTTACTGAATAAAACCCATCCATGTTCCTTCTTCGCCCTTTATGTTCCGGGGCCACGTTATCTCTTTCGAACAGTCCCGCAGCCCCGGCAGGCTTCGACCCTTGCGTGCCCCTCCATTATGCTGACATCTCTTTGAGGCGCGCGTGGAGCACGAACGCACGGCCTGTCGTCATAAGACAGACGCACGTTGAGGTAGTCCATAGCTCGTCACCTCCCGCCGGACATTCTAGCCTGACACAACCGAAAAGAGGGAAATTGGCACCTGCATACAAAATAGGTTACATGACATAGGTTATATACAAAATAGGAGGTTCATGGTAAAATTTTATTTAGGGTCATTTAGTAATGGCTTACCTACAGCTGGCATAGTGGTGGCAAATGCTACTGCTGACAAGCACGGAGTTTGGGCTTGTGCTTAGTCATTAACAGTAAGCTCGCATTTACGTGAGATCCAAACGAAACTGGGGAAAATGTGAGTATGACTGTCAGCTTTGGTGAGATCACATCATTTGGTGAGATCAGCTGGCATATTGGCACCTGCATACAAAATAGGTTACATGACATAGGTTATATACAAAATAGGAGTGGGTGCGCTTATAAACATTTAAAATCACATACAAAAACAGCCAAAATTGGAACCTTACCGGACCTGTAGGTCATACAAATATTTGTTCCGTGCGGGGACAGAACCTTTGACAAGCAGTATAGCAGCCAATCGCTCAGCTACTGCGACAACGATAGCGTCAATTCATTTATTTTTTATTCATGAATGGAGCTCTCTTCAACGGTTATACAGGAAACTGACAGCAACATAGTACAACATAGCGCATAAGGCTATGCAGAGTCGACAAATTTTCTCGTGCGTACAAGTGTAACTACAACATTATGCATGGTGCGTCATGCAACGGGCCAGAAGCTGCTATTTTGAATTATTCATGAAGGACATTAAGTCGTGTTGTTTTATGTTCCCAGTCAGAAAATGTGCACGACACGATGCGGTCTGTTGACACGTTTGAGCTATTGAAGAGGTTCACTAATGTTTTACCAAAAGTCCATTGACAAAGGACATGGACAAAAAAGTATATTCCATGTACACATACTTAGTAAATATGACGTAAAATAGAAATATAAAAATGAATTAATACGTAGTTTTGAGCTTCACTGGAAGAGTCAGTATTTATTTCAAAATATTAATTAAGTAATGCAAGATAAATTCAATGCGCCATTTGTCAGCTTCCGCCATAATGGAACATAGAAAAAACTAATACGTTCCAAAACATGCTTTCTACCTATATACGATATGGACGACAATGCAACTAAGAACATTTTATTCACACAAAACTGTCTTTTTTATAAAATAATTCATTTAAATGAAATATTTATTTCATAAAAACATGCATTATGCATTTAATCAAATATAATGTTCATAAAGATTTTTTTAAATGAATATCTATTTCATTCAAAAAAAAAAAATTGGTTGCCTGTAAAGTCGGTATACGGGCGAAAGTTTTACGTGACAACGACTTTGAGTGGTAAAATAATTTTAATGTGAATATTCATTCGTATAGTAGGAAGAAGGATGAAATGAACCGGTGTGTATGCCTATCTCTCTCACTCTCTCTCTCTCGCTCTGTCTCTCTCGCTCTTAGGCGGGCTAACTGTGCTCGAGTGGAAGGGACGCGTGCCTTTCACTTTTCATGTCTGTCTCTCTCGCTCTTAGGCGGGCTAACCATGCCCGAGTGGAAGGGACGCGTGCCTCTCACTCGCTCTCATTGTGAGCGCATAACGTGAGCGGAGGGTAACGCAGTTTCTTGAAGTGTCACCCGGCAAACCAATTTATAAGACGTTGTCACGTCAACAAAATATCACTTATAACGGAACGCGTTTTCATGTTTGACAGTGTGTTTTAACTGTCAAATGTCATGTCATGTCATAATGTCATTGCGATTTGCATTGCACATGCACATTCTTCGTTACGTTCAGTTACGTTTAGTTAGTAATATTGCACCTACCACCATTTGTCTCTGCGGCACCCAAAGGTTGGCTGGTAGAAAAAGCCTTAAGGCATTAAGGCCGCCTCTGTACTCGTGTGAGCATAAAGAATTAAATAAATAAATACGTTTTTTAATAGCAAATCTTATTGAGTTCACTTTATTGCCAGTGATCTGATTATAGGTTAAGTGAAACTTTTCACGTCCAGTCTGTTGTAATGACAAGTGCTATGAGTTTTTTATTTACAGTAATTTAATGTGCCAATATTCACGAATATAAAACAACAAAAATCGTTGGTGTACATTCAGTTTGATAGGTATGCACACTCCCATACAAAAGTTGGCCATGTCCTTTTCATTTTACAACCAACGTTTCGTATACTATTTATTTCGCAAACAACTTATTCCGCAAATGTTTTATTTAAACAATATTCGTTTTACGAACATTTATTTGGCAAATACTTTTTTTTTATGAAATACATCAGATGATATTTATTCATTTATACATTTTTCATTTTTTACTTAGATACATTTGGATAAATCACGTTTCAACAAAATAATTTACAGGCTAGTATTTTTTTTATTACTCTTTTTTAAGAAAGAAAAGCATAGTTTTTCTATAACATGCAAACAGGCATACTCCATGCATGCAACAAGAAAGCTGCAAGCAAGCAGCAGGCATTCAGAAAGCATGCAGCAAACGAGCAGCAAGCATGCAGCAAGCGAGCAGCAAGCATGCAACATGCATGCAGCAAGCATGCAGTATACAAACATGCAGCATACCACATGCAGCAGGCATGGTTTTTGTCACGGCTCCGGCGCTGCGGGGCTCCGGCGATCACACGCTAGCTTATCGTCGCAGAGGGTTTTAACGCTCACCACCGCAACTTCGGCTTGCTGACCGGCTAGGGCCGGCCAGCCTCAGCCGCGGCGGCGAGTGTTAAAGCCACGTGCTCGTCAGGTCACGGCCCGCCTCGCACCTTCGTTCATACACGAGCTTAAATTACACTCTAGGGGTAGGGCAGAACCTGCCGGGGTTGCGGGCCTGTTCGAAAGAGATACCGCGGCCCCGGAACGTAAAAGGCGAGGAAGGAACATGGATGGTTTTTAGTCAGTAAGAGTCTGACACTCCCTCCCGCTCCGCCCAGAGTAGGGGGGGGCCTTTGATGATTTCCCATCCTTAAAAAAAAAAAAAAGGGGGTAGGGCAGAAAAGACTACGTGGAGTCGGTTCTGCAGCGATTCATTTCTGTCACAAAATTTGTGCTTATAGGAAATCAAATTCATTTATTTTCCTTTTTTTGGAATGGCACAATCAATATGTGTAATATCTTTATTTCAAACGTTGTTTTATGAGATAAAACGAAAAAAATATGATTTTTTTGTCAAATAATACGTTATTAAATATAAGTTTATCGGATAATTATTTTGCAAAGTGAATTATTTGTTAAATTAGTTGTTGTATAATGATGAAATGACAAATAATGTGTTTTCTAATCGTTGCTTGTCAAGTAAAAGTTTGTGAATTAATGTTTGGTGAACTGACGGTCACCATCGAAGAAGTAAGGTCGTGGTTCACTTGACAAGCACCGCACCAGCACCGTTCCAACCCAGCAATTTATTTGCCATTCAAATTAGAGCATTAAATCGTGTGTCGCATAACATATTTTTTAATTTCCATATGAAAAAGTTTACGGCGGGTGGTCAATGCGCTTGCCGCTACCATACGCCTCGCCTCGCGGGCGGCGCGGCGTCCGCGCGCCGCAAGCGAGGGGACCGCGCGTGGACGCCGCGCCGCAAGCGAGGGGACCGCGAAACAACGTCATTGCGCCGTCGTGCTTCTCTACGTTGTGGGTACTCTTTGTTTAATGTATGGCCAGTTACAATTTTAGTTAGAGAGCCCACGACACTATAGAAAGACTCCCAGATAATATCTATATTTTTAATTGGTCACGATGCTGCAATGCATAAACCGGGCGGCGTTGTTAAAAAAACCATTACTATTATGATAAGACTCCCAAGTTATGTGAAATTCAGTACAAATCGAAAGTTTGTTGACACCCATGTAGCACAAACTAGTTGCTTAAAAGCTCTGGGGCCAATCCGATTATTCCCAAAGGCGTGCAAGTCTTACGCTTGTTCAATCACAAGTGCCTTACAATTGTGTTCGCGGTGACAGCAAGCTCGTCCGGGAGGTAGCGGTGCAAATAAAAAAGCCCTAATAAACCGACTGATACTGAAGCAAGTAGATTTCGAAGCCTTCCTGGCTTCGAAATCTACTTGCTTTTTTCAAACTATCATGTGATTCGCTTCCAGTCTGACCTGGATGCATCTGAATACCAGTACTTTACATAGAACTACTCCCTATATGACCTCCACAACCCATCTACTAGGGTTGTCAGAGGTTGAATCCAAAAAAAAACAAAATTACCAATCATCACTTCCCTAATGACGTCAAAACTCATTATAACCCTTAACCAATAGGAAGAATATTTAATTAGAGAAAGAAAGGTTAATGTACGGTATCGTGTATCGTAAAAATCAGTAGATTTAATGAATAGCATCGTTATTTAATTATTTATTACATGAATGCCCAGCTGCTGTCAAGGCTAATTAGTGGATACCGATCGATCACTGAAGCACTATTTGACCTATTTATCGGTATGGTGTGAATGTACTATTTGGCAGCTACCTACTTATGTACCGAAGAGGTACAGTCACGTCTAATAATATGTAAACACTTAAGAATTTTTCAGTGTTTCTCTTACTGTACTGATTAAAATTTCATGTTATTACGTACATAGTATTCTGGAACTCATACTCTATGAAAAAGATCACATCTCTTAGTTACAATCGTTATTTCTCGCGAAAATAGCTATAATATTAAGGAAGTGTTTACATATTAATAGACGTGACTGTACTACCAATCAAATCAATGAGATTTTTTAAGTTTTTGTTTTGATCAAGAAAATTAATCAGTTTGGTTGTCTACTGTACAGAGAAGCTTGTGGCTAAAATATAATAACAGCTGTTCAGGCCGATCTTAAGGTTAAGCCGTACTTGCCTAGGTTGTTCTGTGGATGAGTGATGACCCATTGTACCTATACCGAATTTCCTGCGTGCTCCGGAAAGCACGTTAAGCATTTGGTACCGGCTGTCATTAGTAGATCTTTCGATACAGTTAGTCAGTGGCCCAAAAAGTCTGACAACCACTCTTACCAAGGGGTATCGTATTACCCAGTACTCAGCTGGGTTGTGGAGGCCAGATAGGCAGTCGCTCCATGTAAAATATTGGTATTCAGCTGCATCCGGTTAGACTGGAAGCCGACCCCAACATAGCTGCGAAAAGGCTAGACAGATAATGATGAGTTCCAAAGCTGTGAGAGTAAAAGTACCTAAGGTAGTTGGTGTCTTGAGGATGATTACCGTACTTATATTTGGAAATGGTTTCGGTGATCAAATGATTTTTAATAATCGAATCACTTGTATACGTTATGTTGCTGACTAGACTCATTAATAAAGGCACGACTTTTTAAATGAGTGCATAGTAATTTGCTTTTAAATTTAAATGATTAAACTGCTTTTCTTCGACCTCCGCCAAAGAGTGCTGGAACTAAAGACGAACAGTATTTATTCTATCAAGTACTTCTCTTTTCATTCTTCCACTGAAATATAATGAGGCTAAGTGTCGTCTTTGTTTGTTTTGTGTCGTTTTGTGCCTTTGTCTGCAGTACATTGTATATTTGACCAAGCTAAGCGCGTAATGAGCTTGCTTCCAACGCCACCGCCTAGTATAAACAACTTTAGAACAGAGGGTGTACTCACTATTACATGTACCTACCGACTAAATAGATGCCCATTATGATCACGAGATTTGAGGACAAAAACAATCGTCATTGCAGACAGCAAATAGTCGTTCCACATCCAAGGCTTTATTCATGAGAAATCGAAGATATTCAATGCTGACACAACAAGTAAAATTAAATTAAAATCACGACGAATTGCTGTGTAGTAAATAATGTACTAAAAGTTAAATGAAAAATAATTCGTTAGGTCTTATAGGTACCGGGTTGCGGGCCTGTTCGAAAGAGATACCGCGGCCCCGGAACATAAAGAGTGAGGAATATGGATGGGTTTTAGTCAGTAAAAGTCTAACACTCCCTCCCGCTCCGCCCAGAGTGGGAGAAGTCATTTGGTGATTTCCGATCAGAGAAAAAGAAAAGAAGTCCTAGGTACCAGTCATCACTCCACTTTCTTCATCTCATTTCATTACTTAGTATTTCTTATTCCCTTTCAATATACTTACCGAACATTATTCTACTAGTCAAGCCCTTTCATTTGATACCCATGTTGAGGGAGTTGTGAAAAAAATTTAATCCGCCATTCTGTACCAAACATAGCTAAGTAATAGCTAGCTAGTTTATTTTGTTTGAAAGGTCAAACAAAATAAACTAAATCAAAATCGATTAATTCGCTTGGGAGCTACGATGTCACAGACAGACACACATACACGTTAAACTTATAACACCCTGCCGTTTTTGCGAGAGAATTCTCATAAGAGGTGGAGACGACGAATACGACATAACATTAATGAAAAGTTCATCAGAATATTTATACTATCAATAATTATCGAATAAGTTCATAATTATAAAAAAGACGTTTTAAACAAACTAAACAGCATTAAACTGTAAATGAATTAGAACACCATTTATTTATTTATTCATTCATGTATTTTTTTTTATTTATGTACTCACAAAATACTTAATAGGACACTAAATTAACGATAGAAGAGCACAAAGCATTATTGGTTCCAGGTATCTTTACGAAATATAAAACAAGTCATCCCCGAGCTTTTAAGCTACGCAACAGATTTGAATGTAGTTTTCAGCAATAGATAGAGTGATTTAAGGCGCTTAGACGAGCTAAATTAGCAACTTTATTTGTGGTGGTTCAAACTTTGTTTGAAATGCTGTTAGAATAAAGTTCTAATCAGCTTGCACTACAAAGTGATTGCTCCGTCAGTCTCATATTTCTGCGTAATTATTGACACATGAACAAAAGTAAAAACGAATATGTTTTTTCCTTTAACACGTTTGTTTTTGTTGTAGCGTATATGCAAAGAGATATACATATTACATATACACAAAAACAAAAGCTTTACCCACAACATTGTTATCAAGACATACCACATTTGCTACGTGATGCGGGTTGGGTTTCGTCTGAACGATCTGATAACTTCGGTGGCTATAGAAACAGCACTGATAATAGCTGATAGTCCTCAAAAGCTTACGAACGAGAATATTTTATGGTTTGTATACAGGGTGTAAACAACCTCATCACGTAGCCGTCAACCTAGCATTCTGTACACCGAACTAAGTGACATAAAACAAAAATTATTGCTGAGAAACGACTTTTTTTCTGGGGTGACAATCATCTTTTGTGGTAGAACTTAATGTAACGTAATTAAAACAGTGTGCTGATTGATGGATTGAATATTACGGAGTTTGTAGAGGTGTTTAAAAATATTTCAATAAAAACTTGTATTTAAAAAAATACTTGTCGATAAGTTAAACTTTGACCCCAAAATTTCTCCGTAACTAGAAGGTTTTCAGGTATGGTGTAGAAAAAAAAATTACTGCAATGATGGGGAGAACAAAAGTGCCTTTCGGCTTTGTTAAGAGGTGTTTTACACCCAATATTTTAACACTAGCTGACCCACGCAACTTCGTCTGCGTCACATAACAGGGAAAAAGCTCACAAAAAAGGTGTAGGTATATTTTTCCCCGTTTTTGCAACATTTTTCACTTTTGCTCCGCTCTTGTTGGTTTTAGCGTGATGTTATTATAGCCTTCCTCGATAAATGGACTATCCAACACTAAAATAATGTTTCTATTCGAACCAGCAGTTCTTGAGATTAGCGCGTTCAAACAAAACAAACAAACTCTTCCGCATTATAATATTAAGTATAGATTGTCTATAGATTGTCAAGTCCTGACGGGCCGTGTTCTATCTGATGCGACAGTTACGCGCTTTTGGTTCGGTGAATCCAACGACGACCCGAATGGCGCAGCGGTAGTGAGGCTGCCTTACGTTCTTAGGGTCCCGGGTTCGAATCCCGGTAGGAGCAAATGTTTGTGTGATGACCATGGACATTTGTTTCCGAGTCATGGAACCGCGATGCCACACCGCGGTTCGTGAGCCACAGCGGTGCATGCTTGACTTGCAGTTCCCGTGCTTACGATTCTCCGTACTCTAGCTTACGGCTCTCCGTACCCTAGCTTTCGTCTTTTCGTCCACGCCCCTCCCGTGGTCTTTATCAAGTGCCATCCGACTAACGTATTGTGAACCGAGGCATACACAAGCGCGGCGTCGCGTCGCCTAACTGTAGCCGAGTTGACATGTCGAAGTTTCTGATCCGCTTACGTTACGTGGTTACTCTGAGTTTGTTTGTTTGTTTGTTTGTTTGAACGCACTAATCTCAGGAACTTCTGGTTGGAATTGAAAATATATTTTTGTGTTGAATAGTGTTTTTATCGAGGAAGGTCTATCCAATCTATCGCCATGACCAAAAGTAGCGGAAAATGTATTCCTTCCTTGAGCTTTTTCTCTCTTATGTGACGCAGACGAAGGTGCGTGGCTCAGCTAGTCACAAATATTTTTGAATCACTGTGATTCTGGCAGATACACAAAATTGGAGGTAAAATAGCTGTTAGAGGACTGTACAATTCCTTCATACTTCTTTCTACCACTGATTGGGCGTCACTTTTTAAATCACCTTTATTGTTATAACTTTATGGTCGGTATTGAGTTACAGAAATGAAGTGTCTGATGTGATGGCAAAAAAAGAGAAGTATAGAATAAAAAAACACATTGAATTGGGATAAGGGCAAGAGATTTATGATGATTGAATTGCTTACACTGACAAGTCTGTCAAGATGACAGTGCTTTTATACACGTTGTTATAATGTTGCAATTTGATTGCAGCTGTCAGACGTAGGTATAATAACTCTGAGATCACTAGTGATCCTACTTTTGCTACCTTACGCAAATATCAGTTACATACTGGTACAACCGCTTTATTTCGGTTCGTTACATAGTGTTTGCTTTGTAATATTTGCCAGCACCTTTTTTATTCGTACACGATTTTTTTGATCAAGAAGCAATGTTTTACAGCACATGATTTTACTATTAAAAACTTATTATTGGTGTTTGGTGCAATAGCCGTTTCATGGCATCGAACAGGTTAAGTTTGTCCTTCAAAAGGTTTGTACGGAACCCTTGCAATGCGTGAGTCCGACTCGCTCTTGGCCGGTTTTTTTAATCTGAACATAACATAACTTCACGCCTACGGAGGATAATTATATTAAAATATACCCATAATTTACCAGTTATGTTTGAGGTCCATGTTTACCAAAAAGATGACGGTCTGATTATATAAAAACAGCTGTAAAAAACACATTTTTGTATTCATGTCACAGTGACACTTGTTTTTAGATAATCAGACAGGTATGTTTTTTTTTTTTTGGGTTGGAAAATCATCAAATGACTTCTCTGGGAGCGGAGCGGGAGGGAGTGTCAGACTCTTACTGACTAAAACCCATCCATGTTCCTTCCTCGCCCTCTATGTGCCGGGGCCGCGGTGTCTCTTTCGAACAGGCCCGCAACCCCAGCAGGACCGGTAGACCGGCAGGACCGGTATGTTTTCGGTAAACATAGACCAAAGTCCCGAAATAGGTGACGAGCCGATAGGCGAGTTCGATAGCGTATTCTATCAAACGGTATAAAAAACCCTGTGATATATTTATCTTATCATTTAACCAGGGCCTCGATTCTGCTACTACGATAGTGTCAGAATAGGCGATCATTGAAGTCACAATGATCAAGTCCTGTCAAGTTTTGACAAGTTTGGTAATCTACTAATATAATGGTTTCATTATGACTTCTCAATGAACAATCACTGACACTCCATTGAAAGAAATGTTATAGAATATTAATCTCGTACATGAAAACTGGCATGAATAAATGTTCGCATTTAGTAGTAGATTTCGAAAACCATTTGTACTATTGTTTTTATAATAATGGCAAAACGAAAATGCCATTAAAACACAATTTTATTACGAGACCATCGACCGACCATTGTGAATTTAGCAGATTACGAACTTTAAGCAAAATGACAATGGAATGACAATGGAATCGTGTTGGAGTGACGAATTTATTAAAATAGCAGAACAAGGCCCCAGGCAAAACATCAGTTTAATTTAAGTAGCGTAAAAAATAAATTCCCGTACCGGGAATCGAACCCGAGCCTCCTGGGTGAAAGCCAGGTATCTTAAACAACATACCTTATTATTGCTCTCTTAAGTTATAATAAAATAGATAACGGATAAGTGTTACTTATTTTATATGTGAACTTGTTTTCTATTCTTCTAATCAAAATACAGTTATTTTGTACATTTCAATCAACTTACATAAAAAATATTAGAACCGTACTCTGTTACAACGATACTTTTTTGACATGTAAGTACATATCACCTTTTTGATTAACCTCCATTTCCACTTGGTATATTATCACAAACGGCGCTCGTGGTTTAATAATGCCATCACTTAACATGCATAGAGGTGTTCATAGATATTTCCACTAAAATATATGAGTAGTGTGTTTGCTTCTATTGTTTTTACGCAACAATGCGTAAAAGGTACGCTTTACTGGTACACAGGGTGTGGGGCAGCACCAACAGTATCTGAAGCATGATTGCCAGTCGCCTGGACTGTGTTTACGTGAGTCGCTCCTGTGCAATTACTCATGGGTTGTCACAGCAGTGATGCACCTTTATTTGTTGTCTTATTTGTTTTTATCAGTGCTTACTAACATAGTCGTAAGTTTTACTAACAGTTGGCTAAAATTTCCATTATGGGCCAAAGAGTAGGAAGTTCATTTTTTTTTTTGTAGATAGAACGCATTAACAGGAGGTTTTTCACAAAATTTTAAGTATCGGAGGCTCACGGTTTACGAGATATAATTTTTTAAATTTTCCATTTAAATTGATAAATAAAACGCAATTTATGTAGATTATGTCAAATTTGACGTTTCACGTTCCGTTGACCGATAAAAAGTGTTTCATTCAATTTTGTCGTATTGATCACCAGCAAATTGAGCACCAAATTATAATGGGGTGTTCGATGACAAGCTAGTTTTGCCTAAGCCGACTTGGGGCACCCCGACACGGATAGATTAGGCTAGAAGCCAAAAAATAACCACGAAGGGTATGGCGGGGTCATTTGACCCCGCCATACCCTTCGTGGTTATTTTTTCATAAACCACTCAGAAGTAGGAGCCCCGCGAAGCGGGGCTCCGTCGACCGGTTCTCCCTCGACTCGGATGCAACACCATAACAGTACAATGGAATTTTAGGGCACCCCACAGGTTAGGTTAGAAGGAGGTGGCGGGGTC
The DNA here is from genome assembly GCA_916618015.1 of Xestia c-nigrum. Lineage (NCBI taxonomy): Eukaryota > Metazoa > Arthropoda > Insecta > Lepidoptera > Noctuidae > Xestia > Xestia c-nigrum. Next base: position 8,533,076 of record OU745258.1, on the reverse strand, counting down.
GAAGTGAGCGAGCGAAGCGAGCGAACACAGACCCCGCCACCTCCTTCGAAGTTATTTTTTTTAAACCACCCAGAAGTTGAAGCCCCGCTCAGCTATCTTGGCAGGTGTCGAAAAATACGCTAACCTAACCTCAAAATTTTAACCACGAATATCTCCATAACCATGGGTCTCTGCGGGGTGGGGATGTGACAGGGGGTAGGTACTTCCCACCCTCGCCCTCCCCGCACCATAAATCTATGGAAATTAGAGTTCTAATTGATGGAAATTTGTGTTTTAACCTAACTTAACCTCAAAACTTTAACCATGGATATCTCCATAACCATGGGGCTCCGCGGTGTGGGAATAGGGACAGGGGACAGGGGGTAGCCCCCCTCCCCCCTCCCTCCCCTCCCCTCCCCGACCCATAAATCGATGGCCCATAATGGAAATTTTAACCTAAATGTTTTAATTTTTTTTTCTTATCATTGAATTGTCGTAATCTACACTAATCTATATATTATAATATCTCTACTTTATGTTAAAATACTATGTTTCTTTTTTTTTCTATAAACTTTTATTATGTACAATATTTACATACTACATCTAAAACTATATATAATTACAAAAAAAAAAAAATGTCTTCAATAATTACAATTATATTGATATCAAGTATAAGGATATAATGTTGTTATTAATGTGATTACTATACATAAAATTATAATATAGGTTACTTTGATAAATGAGTAACATACCGTCTGTTTGTAAATAATATCTTAAAACAAAAAATATGGTTTATTGCTGTGCCCTAACAGGGTCCACAATTGTTCTTAGCTGTAAGGCCATTGTAACATCTTTTTAAACTTGGGCAAAATAAAATGAATAATATTATGAAGAGGAATTATTTATATTTTTGTTAAGAAAACACACAAAAACTGCTGTGCCGATTTCAAAAATCTTTATCTCCGTACTCCCACGGGAGGGAATTTTGTGACCAGAAGAATATTAAATAGTGGCTAGTGTGCGATGTTTATTTTTAAACAAACTGGCTACTTATTAAAATATTCTATTTATGAAATCATAACCTGTTAATGTTGACAGTTGTTTGAAATGGTTTATTCTACCCACGCAACTTCGTCTGCGTCAAAAGTACTACCTACCTACTACCTACCTACTACCTACCTACTACCTACCTACTACCTACCTACTACCTACCTACTACCTACCTACTACCTACCTACTACCTACCTACTACCTACCTACTACCTACCTACTACCTACCTACTACCTACCTACTACCTACCTACTACCTACCTACTACCTACCTACTACCTACCTACTACCTACCTACTACCTACCTACTACCTACCTACTACCTACCTACTACCTACCTACTACCTACCTACTACCTACCTACTACCTACCTACTACCTACCTACTACCTACCTACTACCTACCTACTACCTACCTACTACCTACCTACTACCTACCTACTACCTACCTACTACCTACCTACTACCTACCTACTACCTACCTACTACCTACCTACTACCTACCTACTACCTACCTACTACCTACCTACTACCTACCTACTACCTACCTACTACCTACCTACTACCTACCTACTACCTACCTACTACCTACCTACTACCTACCTACTAATGTGGTAATCGGTTATCGTGGTATGAGCAGGTGATGAGGAGGAATGAGGAAAACGTCGTGAAAAAAGTTTTGAGCATGAGTGTGGATGGGTATTTGAGTAGAGGAAGACAAAAGATACGATGGATGGACTGTGTTAAGAAGGATATGGTAAGAAAGGAAGTGTCTGATGAGATGGCGAAAAATAGAGGAGTATGGGAGAAGAAAACATGCTGCGCCGACCCCAAATAAATTGGGATAAGGGCAAGAGAATGGTGGTGATGATTATAAGGAACTAATTCAATTGAGATCTTTAATAATGTAAATGGCTTAATACACTGGACGAATAAATGAGTATCTACTTACTTAGATTGGTCATCCTATAATTAAATCAAAGTTCGTTCGAATTGAATTGTTTTCTGTTCTCAGAACCCGCTGCAGGTTACCCATTAAAATCTACGACGTTTCGGCTTCCAGTTAATGTCAGTAGGTAATGATTATTTATTCATTCGTCAGAGTTCTGTGTTCAATCAGTCTATTGTTGGACAAATACCAAATACTTATATCTATATTATTGGAAGGTCGATAAGCATCTATTAATACATCACTAGTCTATTTGCTGTTCTGGAAAAGCTCTGTATACGACACGGCACTTGTTTTCTCCGACATTTTGATATATTTTTTGTTACGGAGAGAGTGGGGGTCAATGTTTTAACTTTTTGACAAGTTTTTTTTTTAAACTACAGAGACAATTTTTTTGGGCCCACCTGGTCGTTGCATTTAATATTCATAATAACCCCAAAAATTAGTAACCATTTTAGTACAGTATTAAATGAAATATTACGTAGAAAAGAAACCGGAATCTTAAAATCATAATAAATAAGCTATGTTATGATATTTTTTCGCAAGTCAAATCATTCCTGTTGTGGTCAATGTCATTTGAGAACAAATACTTAAGTGAATACGGGCGTTTTTTCTGTTTACTAAAGTACGGTACCTACCCATTGATAATCATATCTGCTTTATTTTATTTATTATAGAATCAGAAAGAATATTAAAATAAATATGATTAAACTGTGACCATTTTTAATGCTATTTTTAAAGGTTTACACTAAAATCGCATAGATGATTTAAACTATCAACGTGGCACGGAACGTTATAAACCCACTTTTTTAGTGGTTGACAGACAACTTAATTATTTTGACATTTACTTTGTCTGATCATTTTGGTTTTCGTAAGTATTTTTGCAGATTTTTCGCATTTATTCCGGTAGACAATGCTTAGTTTATTGAACCACTGTAATCTAGAGGTTATAAGGAAGAAATCAATGTAAGCTTCATCATTAAATGCTACAATTTATGTGGGTGGCCTAATCCCCGAACAAAAAAAATGTCTCTTTTTATTGTAAGATTTTTACTTTAAACACCTCCACAATGTTTTGAGTGTGTTACATTGAGTTATACCACAAAACATGATTATTACTCCAAAATAAAACGGTTGTTTCCCGGAAATAATTGTTTGCGTAAATTTACTTAGTTTGATGTACAGAATGCTTGGTTGACGGCTTCGTGATGAGGTTGTTTTCTGTATATTTAGGATTAAATCGTTCGAAAAAACTCCAAGAATTTTCGCAAACACCCTACTAAAATCACGACACAAGCCAAAATAAAGCCGTATCGCCAGGCATTGAAACATGATTCTCATACACAGATGCATCGGAGAACCAGTACCACGTCAATAGCGCCGTATCTGCAACACCAAAGCTGTTACAGACACAGCTCGTATCGGAGCTTATCAATAGAGGCTGTCGGCTGCTTTGTTGAGGTTGTCTGTGGGTACTTGTGTATGGAACTGCGTAGTTACTATTATGGCATGTATTGTTGTGACGTGTCACATTGGTGAGTAGGTAGATCAAGGGGATCATTACTTGAATGTCTGGTAGTCTAATGAAATTGAACATCATGCTCGTAACTATTATAATAACAGATATTGATACTAACAGTATTTTAATGCGGACTAGACTAAATTGTTTAGTTTTATTGGTAGAATCCACCCAAACTGAGTAAATTATTAATGTTATTCATTGGTGTTATAATGTGCATTATTTCGAAATCCTAGGTAAACTTTCTTATAGGTTGACAACTCAACAACATTTTTTGTATTGTAACTGACTTTTTAATCAATAAAAAATTGTTTCTTGCCCGTTAGGGAATGGACAACTACAGTACTTTCATGGTTTTTATGTCTTGTGACTGGGACTGTAGCTACATTTAATTTTCATATTCGTTTCGACAATTCAAAAGTGCCTGTTATTGGCCTACTTGAAATAAATGCTTTGATTTTGATTTTCATTTTGTTTGAGCAGCTTTTCAGCCGTTTTCTATTCTAACCAAAGAAATCGTCTTGAAATACACTGTCGTGGCGTGGCATTCTTTTACGGAAACCGATAGCAGCTATTTGTATGATGGAGTTGATCACTTCATCGGTAATAATCCCGTTCAAAAGTAGGAGCCTTGCTCAATCCTCATGCATAAGCTTTTATTTATATTAAACAAAGCTCACAAACAACAGGGATATTTTCATTTAAAATGACAAAGACCGACCTTAATTATTCTTTAAAATACTCGAGGACAGATCATTATTCAACAAAAGCTGGACATTAATTTTTGTTTTCTTCAGTGACATCATTCAGAATTGTCACAGTATTTTAATTAAAACAGATTTTTATATAAGTGAGATGGGAATGAGCAAAGTATATGGAAATGAATAAGTATAGAAATATCAATTTTGTATCTGGGCCCTCTTAATTAAATTGTTTTACGCTGCGCGAATTTGTGCTTACAATACTTTGTAAGTGACAGTTTAACAGCGGTAACGATGGTGAACAAAAGTCTAGGTATCGGATACATATTATTGGATTGACATAAGCTACCGAAAAACATTTATGATAATAATATGCTTTATCTGTATATATAAAAAGTCTGAGATATGAAATGTGAGCCACTTTCCGGTTTTCAATTTAGCTATTATTTTGAATATAATATGATAAGTTTAAAATGACAATGCATGGTAAGCTAAGTGACGTCATTTTAAGTTCAATACGGCGCATTCTCAAAGATGACCGCCTATTTTTAATGCACTTCCAGTATATGAAAACTCATATAATGGAAGTGCATTAAAAATAGGCAATGGATAAGGTTTGCTGAGAAGACTAGGTACGACAAATAAATTGTAATTACATTTTTAAACTTAAAATTAATAGTTTTATTTAATTTTGTTTCATTATATTGACACATATATTATTACCATCGATCGGGCATAAATCCAGACCCTACAAAACATAGCCCGACCAGGGAATCGACCCAAAACAACGGAAAGAACAGAAATAATGATTTTCGATTTTTAGTAAGAGCTATTTTTAATGAAACTAATAAATAATAATAATAATAATAAGTATCGCTAGACATTAAACACACAGCGCCATCTAGTGCCATACTAAGCAAGGCTTGTGTCGTGGACACCAAATAGTTGATATACTACATATATAACTTTTTTGTTTGTAAATACATACTTATTATACATACAAACATCCATGACTGATGATGTCCATGCTCATCACACAAACATTTGCTCCTACCGGGATTCGAACCCAGGACTCTATGAACGCAAGGCAGCTTCTCTACCACTACGCCATTCGAGTCGTCAAATATAAATTGCATCAGGCTACTGCGTACTTTGTCCCATATATGCCGAACACTCTTTTGTACTAAAATTTTAGAAGGCCTCAAAATATTTTGCAAAACATTTGAGCAGAAGATATTATAATTTAATTAACTGTTATTCGTTTATAACAAGTGGTGAAGGCTGTGCCTTACCCCTTGACATAGAAACAAATGCTCGGGGACCGTTCCCCTGTGTTAGAACTATTCTGGAGTCTTTCGATAGATTAACAGAGTTACAGCTACACTTCATCGAAAAACATCACGAAGAGACCAAGTCAGAGATGGGCGATGGTGGGTGGAGTGGCATAGAAACTCTGACAACAAGTTGGCACGAAACCCAATCGAAAAAAAAAACGAAAAACAAAATATCACGAATCACAACTGTTTTAAATTCAAAAATAATAATTATCGCTGGACATTAACACACAGCGCCACCTAGACCCACACAAAGCAAAACTTGTGTCGTGGACACTGGACAGTAAGTTGATATACTAAATCTATAATTTTTTTGTTTGTAAATACCTTATTATAATACATATAAACATCTATGACTCGGAAACAAATGTCAATGCTCATCACGCATCGTGCCAGTCGCTGCCGCTTATTCGTTTAGCAAAACGTGTGCACACCACAAGAATAATACAGGAATGAAATAAATCAATTGGCCTCATCTAAACAACACGGGCCAGGCCAGCGCTGGCTTTTCTGAGGACTGGCGCCAGCGTTACTCGCTTCGTCTAAATCTGGCTACAACTTATTTACATGTTTAGAGTAATTAGATTAGTGTATTATTCGTGTTCGCGTTGCAACTCTTCTTTCTGAATCAGGGAAAGTTAGTCAGTGTTCTTCGTTGATATTAAATTAACGATGAAATTCTGCCCGGACAGAGAAGGTACCATTTGGTGAATGTACACAAGGTTTTCAGTTTCTGATGCTTAGACCGATTTCAGAGTGATTTTTTCGGTTATCGGTTTTAGAGCAGTGTTAATGGTATTCAGAACGAACACCAAAATAAACATTAATACGGAAAATGTATTGAGTTTTATTTAGACACCATCATAAAAAGTAAGTGTCAGTCTTTTAAATCTAAGTGTCAGTAAGTTATTTTTAATTGTTATTTTTCATTTGGTATTTTTCATTTGATTTTTTTCCCTCTTTTTCTCATTGTTTCTTTTTTGGTATGTACGCAAAAATATAGTGCATATGGTGCTCTTCTTTAAGTGATCGGGCACTTAGAGTTAAGGTTATACTGTATGCAAAAATGTAATAGTGTAATCATTGTTGAAGAGCCAAATAAAATAAATAAAAAGTAAGTTTATTCGAAGGTACGTCTTACCTTACTACTTCCGAAATAAAAATTATCACCCCTCTAAAATGCAAAGTTGTAACCGTACTAAAACAAACAACGACCCATGTTTAAGTACAGTCATTTCACCCTTGACATCAGCAAATGAACGCCAACTTTACGACAGGAGAATAACACAGTGATAACTGTGACCATTGACAGTGATCCAAAAAATACCCAGTATCATTTCTGTTAGGGATGTACTTGTTTCTTTTCATGCATTCAGTTCACAACTTATTTTACTTTAAGAATCGGTCCCTACATCATCAGCAACCTACAGCAGTTCACAGCTGGACATAGGCCTGCTCAATTCCACGCCACTCAACTCAATTCTCAGCAACTCTCATCCAGTTGCTACCACCCACCCACCCTGCAAATATAACACTTTTACATTCCCACAAAACATGTTGAAATATTCAGTCCGGGGCAGGGTCAAACTGCTCTGTCCATTTAATTGGACCATTGCTCTTTAGTAGGGAAAATATTTGTTTTCACCGCTCCCGCACGAAAGAAGTGTATTTCCTCTACGAAAACAGTGAGGAAAATTCGTTTTTCCTCACTTTTTGAACGTTGAGTTGAACGTTCGAGGAAAGTTGGTTTTTCCTCACTGTGTAATGTTCCCGTTTAGAAACTAACCTTGCCTGATTTTTTTTGGTTAAGTTTTAAAGATATTTAATAAAATAACGAAGCCGTCTACGACGGCGTGGGCTAGTGTTGCGGCAGAAGATACTGTCAATGCCCCACCTCAGGCCCCTTGTAATGATCCAGGAATATCAAACACTCAAGTGAATAGTAATAAAACAACGATAAATGTACCCAATAAAAACGTTACTTTTAACTTGAAAAATTGCAGTAATTTTACATTTCATTTTAAAATTATTTTCATGACTCTTTTTATTTTTTAATAAAGAATTTGTTTTATTTGCTTTGTGACTATTTAATTTATTTACCTATGATGACTGAATACTTTCTTGCTGGGAGTGGCGAAAAGTTTTGTATGCAACATGTGAGCAAGTTCATTTGCTATTCGTTTTGTTGAGTCTTTCGCTTACTCAGGATTGAAATTTAAAATCACTCGCTGCGCTCGTGATTCTATTTTTCAATCTTTCGTTCGCTCAAGACTCAAAATCGAAACTCATAGGAAAAACGAACTTTCCTCACATGTTGGATAAATAACTATTTTCACTCCGTCTTTTCTTAGTTGATATCCTGGAAATCAAAATCAAAGCCTTTTTTTCTAGTAGGCCAGTTATAAACACTTTTGAAATGTCGAAACAAAGATAGCAAAACTGATCTCAATGGAAAAGAAAACGCAAGATACTCCACTCCAAACATCTTGGACTGGACACGCTTTTAAAGCAAAATATTGATACAAAATCTTGATGAAACATTATGAGAACGATGTAGTAAGATATGCACGTAAAATGTTATCATCTACCTAGCCATTTTCCAAACATGGGGTCGGCTTTCAGTCTAACCTGATGCAGCTGAATACCAGAATTTTACATGGACCTCCATCTGATCTGCACATCCCAGTAAGTAAGTACCTGGTAATGCTGAGTGTCATAGCATTTGACCCACTGACTACCTGTAACGACTGTCAAAGATCTATACGCGAGACCAACTGCCTAACGTGCTTTCCGAGGCACGGAGGAAACTAGGTATTGAATGAGTGGTCACCTATCCAAGTTATTATTGAGCCGCTCCGCGTGCACGTTAAAAGTGTCCATAGTAATACAAAAAATACAATTCAAAAATAAAATAATAATCGTCATCAGACACCACATTTTTATTTGAACGCTTCACCACTGCAATGTGAACACACAGTTATAACGAGTGACTTCAGAATTCATGCCGGCTTGAATGGTGGCTCTTCATGGCTGCCTCCTTGGCAGAACGCCAAGAGAAATGTAGGCTGAAAAGACTCACTTTATATTGTTAACATTTATCGGATTTTATTGTACCAAGGTCATCAGGTTTAGCGTTGTAAGTGATGTAGTTTTACAACGTTTGACTTTGGTTGCTTTCGATGTCAATGTTGTGTCGTTCAAAATATTGTTACGAGCTGGGTATGAGATAAATTAATTACTACCGATTAAACAACACAATAACTTTATTAATCACAAAACAATCAAAACTTAATCACAAATACACTACTGTTTACTATTCACTTAGATATCGCACTTGTAGTTCACTTGGATTCGCTTCGTTGTGTCGCTAAAACAAGACTGCCGGTCGCGGCCCTGAGCGCTCTATTTATACTCGCCAACAGACACACCAGAATAACGACGAACATTCGAGAGGGTCATAAAAAAAACACTAACAAAAAATAGCAGGTAGATAGGTACCTACTAAAAACAAGTACCTACCTAACCTACCTAACCTACTTGTACAAAACAAGCAAATATGAACCGTATGCCCTAGGCATACGGTCGAAATTCTAATGTCTTTGTATAAATAGGTCGCGAGTTTGTACCTACCTAACTTTAAAACTAATAATAATAGAATTCTCTCGAACTTCTAACGTACACACATTGTAATCACTGGCTTTCTCGAATGTTCTAGTAGGTCCGATGTAACACTGCCCCCTCCTTAGACATGCTCGTCCCGAGCATCATTAGTCCCGTAGTATCGCGCCAACCGGTCTACATGCACAATCTTAGGTGCACCTCGTGGACCCTTCTGTATTCGGTAGGTGACATCGTTGATCCTAGTCACGACTCGGTATGGCCCATCCCATTTTGCTTGTAACTTCGGAGACTTCCCCTTGCTCCGCACTGGGTTATGCAACCACACCAGTGAACCCTCGTCGAAACCCCTACCGTTGGCTTTCCGGTCATAACGGGTCTTCATCTCAGACATCTGTTGGCCGGACTGTCGGATATGCTCATAAACATCGTTCAACTTATTACGCAAGTCATTCGCGTAATCTGTTACGCTACATGGAGCATCAGGGGGAGTTCCAGTGATTAAATCAGCAGGTAACCGTAATTCCCTTCCAAAGTTCGCGAAGGCTGGTGTCACAGTCGTACTTTCGTGGACTGCACTTCGGTAAGACAGAAGAAACGGCTGTATGTGCTTGTCCCAATCCCTTTGCCGGCTTTCCACAACTTTCGCCAGATATCTTTCCAACGTTTGGTTGAATCGTTCCACCATTCCATCGGATTGTGGGTGGTAAGAGGTGGTTCTGGTTTTATGGGTACCCATCAATCGACAAGTCTCTTGAAATACTTGCGATTCAAAATTTCTTCCTTGATCGCTGTGTATTTCTAAGGGTACTCCAAAACGACAGAAGACTTCTTGAACTAATTTATCTGCGACAGTTGTTGCTTCTTGGTTAGGAATGGCGAAGACTTCCGGCCACTTTGTAAAGTAATCCATGACCACCAGGAAGTACCTGTTTCCGCTCTCACTTACTGGAAATGGTCCCGCAACGTCTAGTGCTATCCGTTCCCAAGGGGCTCCAACGTTGTACACTTTTAATGCACCTCTGCTGCGTGTCTGGGGTCCTTTCACGGCCGCACAACTGGTACATTTGCGGCACCAGTCCTCCACATCATCTCGACAGTGGATCCAGTAGAAGCGTTCTCGAATTTTTAGGAGAGTCCTTTTAACCCCCATATGTCCTCCAGAACATCCATCATGGTAGAGCCGTAGAACATCCGGTACCTTAGCTTTCGGAACAACCATTTGTAGATGACAGCTGTCCCCTCTAGCGTTTTCCCATTTACGGCACAAGACTCCATCCTGGATCACCAAGCTGTTCCATTGCGCCCAATAACTCTTTGTGATGGAACTCATCGCAGCCACATCACTCCACTTGGGTTTAGGAACACCAGCTTTGATCCACTCGAAGATCGGTTTGATGTCCGAGTCATTGTGCTGAGCCTCCTGTATAGTTACCTTCCATTCATCGCTAAGATCCGTTCTTAGCATCCTCACAGGCACCACTTCCTTAGGCTCCTGTCTGGAACTACGCTTACAATCTTCAGGCAAAGGTCTTCTTGACAGTTCGTCTGTGTTGTTGTGGTTTCTCCACTGTTGCTGACTAGTCTTCTTAGCCGCTTTTCCCTGCTGAGATTGATCTTCTCTAGGTGCGCTTCGCTTTTTACAATTCGACCGAAGGTGACCCCTTTCTCCACAAATGTAACACCTAGGGATGTATCGTCGCGGACGCTGGCGTTCAGGTGATGCCACAACTTGCTTTGGACAACTTGGCCGAAGATGATCCCTTTCTCTAGCTGAGTAGCAGCTAGGTCTGTAACCTTGTGCACGGTCGTGTACAGGTGATGCCACTACCTCCCTGACGTAGTGTGTTCGGTGGTCTTGTCTCACTGCCTCTACTTCCAAGGCATGGGCCAAGGCGTCCTTTAAGGTCTCATGATGCCCCATGCACTCACGGCAGCTCTAACTTCTAAGTCACGTATTCCATCAACGAAGGCTTGTACCAGATTTCCATCAATCAGTGCAGGGGAAGACTGGTAAGCTTTCCGAACCAGCTTCTCAACTTCCAAAGCCCACTGCTGTAGGCTTTCGGCACTACGTTGAACACGGTCCTTCAACTTAGCACGGAATACGTGCTCCAGGTGCGCGTCGCCGTATCTGGACTCCAACGCCTCCACCAGCTGCTCGTAGGTTACATCCTTGCCGAGTGCCTCGAGAATAGTTAAAGCCTGGTCTCGGAGGCCCAAGGTGAGCGCGGTCATGGCTTGTGGTTTTGTCCATCCATTCGCCTTCATGACGGCCTCAAACTGTATTTTGTAAGCCGACCACGAAGATGTGCCATCGAACGGAGGCGCCTTAAAACCACGCGAAGAAGGTGCAGCAACCACCGAAGCTACAGTTCCACCTTCAGTCTTCAGTTCGCTCAAAGCCTTCTGCACCCCAGCAATCTTAACTTCGGCCTCCGAGATGCGATTCTCATGCTGGTGGACCTGATCTTTCATCAACTTGATGTCCTTGCCGAAAGTTGCATGTAGATCCTTTATGAGGAGCATCTGCTCGTCTTGGCGGCGGACCTGCTCCTCTTTGTCTCGCTGCAACTGCTCTTCCAATCGGCGAGCCTGCTCCTCTTGACGGCGAGCCTGCTCCTCTTGACGGCGAGCCTGCTCCTCTTGACGGCGAGCCTGCTCCTCTTGACGGCGAGCCTGCTCCTCTTTGTCTCGCTGCAACTGCTCCTCCAACCGGCGAGCTTGCTCCTCTTGACGGCGAGCTTGATCCTGCAGCAGCGCCATTAAAGCTGACAAGTCTGGCGCCACTGATCCTGAAGAAACTCCAGATGGGCCAGCGACTGGCTCTGACGTAGGCTGGACACCACCCGGTGTCTGTGTCGGAGAATCTCCAAACCGCCTTTGGTCCATATCCTGCTGTCGCTGACTTCTGGTACGGATACCCTCCGTGTCGTCCTTTGGTAGAATTGGCATTATTTATCTCTCACTTCTGACACCAATTTGTTACGAGCTGGGTATGAGATAAATTAATTACTACCGATTAAACAACACAATAACTTTATTAATCACAAAACAATCAAAACTTAATCACAAATACACTACTGTTTACTATTCACTTAGATATCGCACTTGTAGTTCACTTGGATTCGCTTCGTTGTGTCGCTAAAACAAGACTGCCGGTCGCGGCCCTGAGCGCTCTATTTATACTCGCCAACAGACACACCAGAATAACGACGAACATTCGAGAGGGTCATAAAAAAAACACTAACAAAAAATAGCAGGTAGATAGGTACCTACTAAAAACAAGTACCTACCTAACCTACCTAACCTACTTGTACAAAACAAGCAAATATGAACCGTATGCCCTAGGCATACGGTCGAAATTCTAATGTCTTTGTATAAATAGGTCGCGAGTTTGTACCTACCTAACTTTAAAACTAATAATAATAGAATTCTCTCGAACTTCTAACGTACACACATTGTAATCACTGGCTTTCTCGAATGTTCTAGTAGGTCCGATGTAACAATATTGTTGTGTTTATGTTTACCGTTTTATATTTGAACCGATAATATTAATGTTATGTGATTATTAAATCAATTAATTTTACCTCAAATTGCCTGAAACACATGATTACCAAAAAAATATGCATGAATGGCTCAAAATATGTATGAATTACACATAGATTTAAGAAAACTGTAAACTTTTGCCTTATATTTCATATATTTATATTTTTTTTTATTTTACCCCCTCCCTTCTCCCTATTACATGATACTTAAACATAACCGGCGTATTAAGTGTAGTACTTCGTCAGGCATAATCTATAGTACAGTGGTACTATAACCCGTGTTTCCAGATGATATCCATAAACTGCGACCGGCCATTATACTCATCATAATGAACAACTTTTACTATGAGATCAAACCCTGAAAGCTAAAGCTAAGCTAAAAACTTCGACTTAGATGGTCTGAAAGTTTGGGAAGTTTGAATAAAACAATGTATAGAGTAGTATTTGGGAATTGATGATCTTAAAGTTTTATAACTTTGCTATTATATTGATTGAATCACAATAAATAAGTTTTATTTGTAGATTTAAGCCAAAAATACCTGATAAACCACTGTTTGGGCAAATGCTCATCATTTTTCACATAAACATAATAATAATAGAATAAAAACAGTACCCTTTTCCGGTTAACTACAATGTTCATTACGAGGACTTCCTGCTTGTTTTCACACACGTTTGATAGACATATTATGACTTCACGAAGGCAAAATAAAACACTGTTGTAAAAGAAACTCTATACTGCGCTAGACTTAGGGACGAAATTTGATAGCTCATCCAAAAGCTAATTCTGAAAAGCGTCCATTACTCCTACGTATTAAAATAATAAAATTCACAAGCTGGTTGTGTGCTTTTCATCAAGAAATAAATTGAATTTGTTTCCATCACAAAAGCGAATGTGAAGGCGGTATAATTTGGTTAAACAAAAACAGGGTTTGTCTGTTATTTTTCTCACTACGTTTTGCAGTCATTTTCTTTTGTTAATTAAGTAGTCGCTTTTTCATAGTTATCTCAGTTAATCTGCTCTCAAATGACCTTTGTAAAGAACGGTTGTGCGGGATATTGCGCCTAAATCTAATAAAAGTTCAGCTTGGTATTTTAGAAGTTGCGACGAGCATTCTAGAAAAAGAATTAAATGTTGTTAAAACGTAAAATGAGATGCAAGAGGTTTCCATCGCAATCTATGCAACTACTATGTAGATAGTATGTGTACACTCACAAGCACCAATATGTAGACACTTTCCTTAATATTATAGCTATTTTCGCGAGAAATAAGGATTGTAACTAGGAGATCTTTTTCATAAAAATATGAGTTGAAAAATACTATACCGTATTCGCATGAAATTTTAATCAAGACAGCTGTAGGAGAAACACATTATAAAAAATCTTTAAGTGTTTCCGTATTATTAGACGTGACTGGAAGAGTGATGAAAATAAAGTAAATGTTGATCGATAGAGAAGAGAAAAAAACCAAGGAAGCGATGTTTGGATTGTGTGAGGAATTATGTGAAAAACAAAGCAGTAAATTATAGCTTTTCGGTTGCGTCCGTTCCACCTAGTTACATTGAAGTTACATTGATGTAACTACATAGCTGGACATTTTATTCCAAGTTAGTTAGTATCGTCGGTTCAAAAGATATATTAGTTAGCTCTCGTGAGTCATGTACTCCTAGTACTTTCATGCTCATGGCAACCAACGTCTTAATGAACTTACTTAATGAAATCTCTTTGGTAAGGAAATGTACTGCACTGTACTGTACTGTACTGTACTGTGTTGCCACTTATAAATAATAACGAAGTCATCGACGTCAATGAAAAGTGTGTTGGCTCAATTACATTGTCTACTGTAAGTAATATTATTTTGTCAATATTTTGTAAAATATGAATATCGAGTTTGGAATTTATGTCTAAGTTACATCTTATGACGATTTCATTCGAACGCAACGCAGTCATATAGCTATCGATAAGAGCGAGGCCACACGATGCTTTGCGTCGTCGCAGCGTCGTACAATCACTGTCAAAATGGCAATGCACAACAGTGATTGTATGGCGCAACGCACTAGTGGGGTAGTGATTTGTATGTAGGATGACGTTTGCGGCTTAAAAACTTACACTAGAAATATAGAGGAAGTGGAAGTGCCACATCAATTAAATTCATTTTTACTGGCGGACTACAAAAATGGTAACATGCGTGTCATAATATTCTGTTCGCAACATGTAAGACAGTATATTAAGACCGTGATATTTTATGGACGGTACGTTTAAAACTTGCCCAACGCCGTTCCGTCAACTATTTACCATTCCTGGCGGTGTTGCAAGTGACATTAATAATACAATATTATACCAATGATTTCTGCCTTTATGACTCATCAAAACATGGAAGCGTATATTATACAGGGTGTATTTCACCTCATCACAAAGCCGTTAACCAAGCATTCTGTATATCAAACTAAGTAACTTTACGCAAAAAATATTGCTGGGAAACAACTTTTTTTTTTGAGGTTATAAATCATGTTTTGTGGTATAACTCAATGTAACACACCCAAAACATTGTGCGGATGGATGGATTGAATAGTAAGGGGGTCGTGGAGGTGTTAAAAGTCAAAATCTTTACAAAAAAACTTGTATTTAAAAAAAAACTGGTCAAAAAGTTGTAACTTTGACCCCCCATATCTCCGTAACTAGAAGGTTCCCAGGTATGGTGTAGAACAAAAAAATGATCAGAATGACGAGTAGAACACGTGCCTTTCGTATTCGTTAAGAGGTGTTTTACACCCTTTATTATTTCATTTAATTAAAGCACAATTAAATGATTGGAAGCCACAGAAAATAATGATAGATTTTGAAGGAGGAATAATTGCAGCGCTCAGAGAGATTAAGGCGGTTTTCATACTGCCCCGCATCATGCTGCATATTGCGTGTCGACGCACCTACGCGCGTTCCTGCGGTAGTGCAGATCTGCATCATCGTGCGGGTTTTTTGCGCACTCACGCGCGTAGGTGCGTTTTGTAGATTCACGATAGTTTTGACGCGCGGCACTACGGGATTTTTTAAAATTAATACTAAAGTGTATGTAGTGCAGCCCCGACTTACGAAAAGTAAGTCGTGGTTTCGAACCCAGACAGCCGCATTACTTTGTGTGATTTATTTCATCACCACTGCTCTCGAAGCGGTAAAGGAAAACATTGTGAAGAAACTGTACCTTCAGTGAAAAGTGATATAAGTGAAAAATCCTAGTTTTGAGTAATTTAAGGTTAAAGATTTAAAAAAAATCTCGTTATTTTTCTAACGTTCTAAAATGAAAAACGATATGTGGTACGTGTAGATAATATTTTAAAGATAATAAAGAGCTTGGTTTGAATATATTATTTTGCACGGAATTTAAGTAATTAGTAAAAATAGCCAGTTATATCACCGTACACTATAGTTTTCTTTGCTTATTTTTGTGTATTTAAATCTATAATGAAATGAATTATTTTACACATTTAGTTACCGTTTTGTGTGAAATGTTATAAGGCTTGTGTTTTGGCATGTTTTGCCTGCAAATAGTTGTTGTGAGAAAAAGTCGTAAAACTAATATGATCATTTTGATTATCAGCAACCTTTTTTCATTGTTTTATTAAAAATTCCTATATAAATATTCAATTGTACCCCTAAACACCAATGTATTTTTCAAACTAGTAAGTGATTAATGCTACAAGCTAGAATTTATTGTGATACATTTTGTTTACATCGAAGTGTTTATTGATACAAGCCTATATAAATATTCAATTGTACCCCTAAACACCAATGTATTTTTCAAACTAGTAAGTGATTAATGCTACAAGCTAGAATTTATTGTGATACATTTTGTTTACATCGAAGTGTTTATTGATACAAGTAATAAGTATTTTCAAACGTTTTTGTCATAGAAAGGGTAAAACTATGTTAATATCATATTAAAATGATATTTAAATTAAAAAAAGCGTTTTTTTAATAAAGAATTCTTGAATATACAGTTTTTTATGAATTAAAATTGGTAGCAAAACAATAAAATATTTTAAAAATCAAACTTAAAACATAACTTTTAGACCTAAGTAGGTATTTATTGTTAATCTGATCATCCGAGTAGGTATCGTTAGTCTTTTAACATAGTAAAACAGGCTCAAAAAATCAAACAACAGATTTGTTGTAGCACTTCAACTATTCGCTATATAAAACAATATAATAAACATCCTTATAAAAAAAAAATAACTTTTAAACCTTTTTATTATTAATCTTGACCAGTCTTAAAGCGTATTTAATCAGTCAGAAAAAATCAAATAACAGATGTGTTGTACATGTAGCACTTCAAATATTCGCTATAAAATACAATATAACATCCTTTTAATAAAACACAACTTTTAAACCTACTTATCGTTATTCTTGAACAGAGATCGAATTAGTCTTAAATCGTATGAAATCTAAATCGTATATCTTAAATCGTAAAGACCTGGAAGAAGACTGGGAAGACCAGGAAGAAGACCGGGAAGACTGGCAAGACCGGGAAGAAGACCGGGAAGACCGGGAAGACCGGGAAGAAGACCGGGAAGACCAGGAAGAAAGCCGAGAAGACGGGAAAGACAGAAAAGACCTAGAAGAAGACCGGGAAGACCAGGAAGAAGACCGGGAAGACTGGGAAGACCGGGAAGAAGACCGGGAAGACTGGGAAGACCGGGTAGAAGACCGGGAAGACTGGGAAGACCTGGAAGAAGAACGGGGAGACCTGATAGAAGACCGGGAAGATCTGTAAGAAGATCGGGAAGACCTGGAAGAAGACCGGGAAGACCGTAAAGATGACCAAGAAGACAGGGAAGACAAGGAAGACAGGGAAGACAGGGAAGACCGGGAAGACCTGGAAGACTGGGAAGAAGACCGGGAAGACCAGGAAGAAAGCCGAGAAGACCGGAAAGACCGGAAAGACCTAGAAGAAGACCGGGAAGACCAGGAAGAAGACTGGGAAGACTGGGAAGACCTGGAAGAAGACCGGGAAGACCGGGATGAAGACCGAGAAGACCGTAAAGACCTGGAAGAAGACTGGGAAGACCAGGAAAAAGACCGGGAAGACTGGCAAGACCGGGAAGAAGACCGGGAAGACCGGGAAGACCGAGAAGAAGACCGGGAAGACCAGGAAGAAAGCCGAGAAGACCGGAAAGACAGAAAAGACCTAGAAGAAGACCGGGAAGACCAGGAAGAAGACCGGGAAGACTGGGAAGACCGGGAAGAAGACCGGGAAGACCAGGAAGACTGGGAAGACCGGATAGAAGACCGGGCAGACTGGGAAGACCTGGAAGAAGAACGGGGAGACCTGAAAGAAGACCGGGAAGACCGTAAAGATGACCAAGAAGACAGGGAAGACAGGGAAGACAGGGAAGACCGGGAAGAAGACCGGAAAGACTGGGAAGACCTGGAAGAAGACCGGGAAGACCGGGAAGAAGAACGGGAAGACCGGGAAGACCTGGAAGAAGACCGGGAAGACCGTAAAGGAGACCGAGAAGACAGGGTCTGGAAGAAGACTGGCAAGATCGGGAAGACCTGGAAGACCTGGAAGAAGACCGGGAAGACCGTAAAGATGACCAAGAAGACAGGGAAGACAGGGAAGACAGGGAAGACAGGGAAGACCGGGAAGACCGGGAAGACCGGGAAGAAGACCGGGAAGACCTGGAAGAAGACCAGGAAGACCTGGAAGACCGGGAAGAAGACCGGGAAGACTATGAAGAAGACCGGGAAGACCGGAAAGACCTGGTAGAAGACCGGGAAGTCCTGGAAGAAGACCGGGAAGACCGGGAAGAAGACCGGGAAGACCTGGAAGAAGACCAGGAAGACCTGGAAGACCGGGAAGAAAACCGGGAAGACTATGAAGAAGACCGGGAAGACCAGGAAGAAGACTGGGAAGACCAGGAAGAAGACCGGGAAGACCGGAAAGACCTGGTAGAAGACCGGGAAGTCCTGGAAGAAGACCGGGAAGACCGGGAAGAAGACCGGGAAGACCTGGAAGAAGACCAGGAAGACCTGGAAGACCGGGAAGAAGACCGGGAAGACCGTAAAGGTGACCAAGAAGACAGGGAAGACAGGGAAGACCGGGAAGAAGACCGGAAAGACTGGGAAGACCTGGAAGAAGACCGGGAAGACCGGGAAGAAGACCGGGAAGACAGGGTCTGGAAGAAGACTGGCAAGATCGGGAAGACCTGGAAGACCTGGAAGAAGACCGGGAAGACCGTAAAGATGACCAAGAAGACAGGGAAGACAGGGAAGACAGGGAAGACAGGGAAGACCGGGAAGACCTGGAAGAAGACCGGGAAGACCGTAAAGGAGACCGAGAAGACAGGGTCTGGAAGAAGACTGGCAAGATCGGGAAGACCTGGAAGACCTGGAAGAAGACCGGGAAGACCGTAAAGATGACCAAGAAGACAGGGAAGACAGGGAAGACAGGGAAGACAGGGAAGACCGGGAAGACCGGGAAGACCGGGAAGAAGACCGGGAAGACCTGAAAGAAGACCAGGAAGACCTGGAAGACCGGGAAGAAGACCGGGAAGACTATGAAGAAGACCGGGAAGACCGGAAAGACCTGGTAGAAGACCGGGAAGTCCTGGAAGAAGACCGGGAAGACCGGGAAGAAGACCGGGAAGACCTGGAAGAAGACCAGGAAGACCTGGAAGACCGGGAAGAAAACCGGGAAGACTATGAAGAAGACCGGGAAGACCAGGAAGAAGACTGGGAAGACCAGGAAGAAGACCGGGAAGACCGGAAAGACCTGGTAGAAGACCGGGAAGTCCTGGAAGAAGACCGGGAAGACCGGGAAGAAGACCGGGAAGACCTGGAAGAAGACCAGGAAGACCTGGAAGACCGGGAAGAAGACCGGGAAGACCGTAAAGGTGACCAAGAAGACAGGGAAGACAGGGAAGACCGGGAAGAAGACCGGAAAGACTGGGAAGACCTGGAAGAAGACCGGGAAGACCGGGAAGAAGACCGGGAAGACAGGGTCTGGAAGAAGACTGGCAAGATCGGGAAGACCTGGAAGACCTGGAAGAAGACCGGGAAGACCGTAAAGATGACCAAGAAGACAGGGAAGACAGGGAAGACAGGGAAGACAGGGAAGACCGGGAAGACCTGGAAGAAGACCGGGAAGACCGTAAAGGAGACCGAGAAGACAGGGTCTGGAAGAAGACTGGCAAGATCGGGAAGACCTGGAAGACCTGGAAGAAGACCGGGAAGACCGTAAAGATGACCAAGAAGACAGGGAAGACAGGGAAGACAGGGAAGACAGGGAAGACCGGGAAGACCGGGAAGACCGGGAAGAAGACCGGGAAGACCAGGAAGAAAGCCGAGAAGACCGGAAAGACAGAAAAGACCTAGAAGAAGACCGGGAAGACCAGGAAGAAGACCGGGAAGACCAGGATGAAGACTGGGTAGACTGGGAAGACCTGGAAGAAGACCGGGAAGACCGGGATGAAGACCGAGAAGACCGTAAAGACCTGGAAGAAGACCGGGAAGACCAGGAAGAAGACTGGGAAGACCAGGAAGAAGACCGGGAAGACTGGCAAGACCGGGAAGAAGACCGGGAAGACCGGGAAGACCGGGAAGAAGACCGGGAAGAAGACCGGGAAGACCGGGAAGACCAGGAAGAAAGCCGAGAAGACCGGAAAGACCGGAAAGACCTAGAAGAAGACCGGGAAGACCAGGAAGAAGACTGGGAAGACCAGGAAGAAGACCGGGAAGACTGGCAAGACCGGGTAGAAGACCGAGAAGACCGGGAAGACCGGGAAGAAGACCGGGAAGACTAGGAAGAAAGCCGAGAAGACCGGAAAGACCGGAAAGACCTAGAAGAAGACCGGGAAGACCAGGAAGAAGACTGGGAAGACTGGGAAGACCTGGAAGAAGACCGGGAAGACCGGGAAGACCGGGAAGAAGACCGGGAAGACTGGGAAGACCTGGAAGAAGACCGTAAAGGTGACCAAGAAGACAGGGAAGACAGGGAAGACCGGGAAGACCGGGAAGAAGACCGGGAAGACCAGGAAGAAAGCCGAGAAGACCGGAAAGACAGAAAAGACCTAGAAGACCGGGAAGACCGTAAAGATGACCAAGAAGACCGGGAAGACTATGAAGAAGACCGGGAAGACCGGAAAGACCTGGTAGAAGACCGGGAAGTCCTGGAAGAAGACCGGGAAGACCGGGAAGAAGACCGGGAAGACCTGGAAGAAGACCGGGAAGACCGGGAAGACCGGGAAGAAGACCGGGAAGACCAGGAAGAAAGCCGAGAAGACCGGAAAGACAGAAAAGACCTAGAAGAAGACCGGGAAGACCAGGAAGAAGACCGGGAAGACCGTAAAGATGACCAAGAAGACAGGGAAGACAGGGAAGACAGGGAAGACAGGGAAGACCGGGAAGACCGGGAAGACCGGGAAGAAGACCGGAAAGACTGGGAAGACCTGGAAGAAGACCGGGAAGACCGGGAAGAAGACCGGGAAGACCGGGAAGACCTGGAAGAAGACCGGGAAGACCGTAAAGGAGACCGAGAAGACAGGGTCTGGAAGAAGACCGGGAAGACCAGGAAGAAGACCGGGAAGACCAGGATGAAGACTGGGTAGACTGGGAAGACCTGATAGAAGACCGGGAAGATCTGTAAGAAGATCGGGAAGAAGTCCGGGAAGACCGGGAAGACCGGGAAGAAGACCGGGAAGACCAGGAAGAAAGCCGAGAAGACCGGAAAGACAGAAAAGACCTAGAAGAAGACCGGGAAGACCAGGAAGAAGACCGCGAAGACCGGGAAGACCGGGAAGACCGGGAAGAAGACCGGGAAGACCTGGAAGAAGACCGGGAAGACCGTAAAGATGACCAAGAAGACAGGGAAGACAGGGAAGACAGGGAAGACAGGGAAGACCGGGAAGACCGGGAAGACCGTAAAGGAGACCGAGAAGACAGGGTCTGGAAGAAGACTGGCAAGACCAGGAAGACCTGGAAGACCGGGAAGAAGACCGGGAAGACTATGAAGAAGACCGGGAAGACCGGAAAGACCTGGTAGAAGACCGGGAAGTCCTGGAAGAAGACCGGGAAGACCGGGAAGAAGACCGGGAAGACCTGGAAGAAGACCAGGAAGACCTGGAAGACCGGGAAGAAAACCGGGAAGACTATGAAGAAGACCGGGAAGACCAGGAAGAAGACTGGGAAGACCAGGAAGAAAGCCGAGAAGACCGGAAAGACAGAAAAGACCTAGAAGAAGACCGGGAAGACCAGGAAGAAAGCCGAGAAGACCGGAAAGACCGGAAAGACCTAGAAGAAGACCGGGAAGACCAGGAAGAAGACTGGGAAGACCAGGAAGAAGACCGGGAAGACTGGCAAGACCGGGAAGAAGACCGGGAAGACCGGGAAGACCGGGAAGAAAGCCGAGAAGACCGGAAAGACCAGGAAGAAGACCGGGAAGACTGGGAAGACCGGGAAGAAGACCGGGAAGACTGGGAAGACCGGGTAGAAGACCGGGAAGACTGGGAAGACCTGGAAGAAGAACGGGAAGACCAGGAAGAAAGCCCAGAAGACCAGGAAGAAGACTGGGAAGACCAGGAAGAAGACCGGGAAGACTGGGAAGACCGGGAATAAGACCGGGAAGACCGGGAAGACCAGGAAGAAGATCGGGAAGACCAGAAAGACCTGGAAGACTGGGAAGACTGGGAAGACCGGGAAGACCGTAAAGATGACCAAGAAGACAGGGAAGTCAGGGAGGACAGGGAAGACCGGGAACAAGACCGGGAAGACTGGGAAGACCTGGAAGAAGACCGGGATGAAGACTGGGTAGACCGGAAAGACCGGGAAGACCGGGAAGACCAGGAAGAAGACCGGGAAGACTGGGAAGACCTAGAAGAAGAACGGGAAGCCCGGGATGAAGACTGGGTAGACCGGAAAGACCTGGAAGACGGAAGACCTGGAAGAAGACCGGGAAGACCTGGAAGAAGACCGGCAAGATCAGGAAGACCTGGAAGAAGACCGGGAAGACCAGGAAGAAAGCCGGGAAGACCGGAAAGACCTAGAAGAAGACCGGGAAGACCGGGAAGACCAGGATGAAGACCGGGAAGACTGGGAAGACCAGGAAGAAGACCGGGAAGACCGGGAAGACCAGGAAGAAGACCGGGAAGACTGGGAAGTCCTGGAAGAAGACCAAGACCGGGAAGACCGGGAAGAAGACCGGGAAGACCGTAAAGAAGACCGAGAAAACAGGGAAGACCAGGAAGAAGACCGGGAAGACCGTAAAGAAGACCGAGAAGACAGGGAAGACCGGGAACACCTGGAAGAAGACCGGGAAGACCAGGAAGAAGAACGGGAAGACCAGGAAGAAGACGCGCAGCACGCAAAAACTAGTTTAATAATAACATTAAAGAAGTTTCCGTGGAAGACAAACATCAAGAAGCATTAGACACACCTCCAACTAGCCAAATCTCTACAAAATCGAATGAAGAGTGACTTGAATCTAGCGAAAAACGACCCATTCATAGAAACAATTACATTTACTTACAAAAAACTCTCCCGTTGCCACGTATACCTACGAATTTCGTTTTTTATAAACGCCAGTTATGGGTGTATAACTTGGGAGTAGACACAGGAACTAACGACCAAGCCTACTGTTACGTGTGGGTGGAAGGAGAAGCGGGCCGGGGATCGCAAGAAGTAGGTTCTTGCCTTCTTAGGCGTTTGAATACCTGAAGCCTAATGTAAAAAAAATAATAGCCGAGAAGACCGGAAAGACCTAGAAGACCGGGAAGACCAGGAAGAAGACCGGGAAGACTGGGAAGACCGGTAAGAAGACCGGGAAGACCGGGATTAAGACTGGGAAGACTGGGAAGACCTGGAAAACTGGGAAGACCTGGAAGAAGACCGAGAAGACCGGGAAGACCAGGAAGAAAGTCGGGATGAAGACTGGGTAGACCGGAAAGACCTGGAAGACTGGGAAGACCTGGAAGACTGGGAAGACCGGGAAGATCGGGATGAAGACTGGGTAGACCGGAAAGACCTGGAAGACCGGGAAGAAGACCGGGAAGACTATGAAGAAGACCGGGAAGACTGGCAAGACCGGGAAGAAGACCGGGAAGACTGGGAAAACCTGGAAGAAGACCGGGAAGACCGAGAATAAGACCGGGGAGACCGGAAAGAACTGGAAGAAGACCGGGAAGACCTGGAAGAAAGTCGGGATGAAGACTAGGTAGACCGGAAAGACCTGGAAGACTGGGAAGATTGGGAAGACCTGGAAGAAGACCGGGAAGACCGGGAAGACCAGTAAGACCGGGAAGACTGGGAAGAAGACCGGGAAGACCGTAAAGATGACCAAGAAGACAGGGAAGACAGGGAGGACAGGGAAGACCGGGAAGAAGACCGGGAAGACTGGGAAAACCTGGAAGAAGACCGGGATGAAGACTGGGTAGACCGGAAAGACCTGGAAGACTGGGAAGACCGGGAAGATCGGGATGAAGACTGGGTAGACCGGAAAGACTTGGAAGACTGGGAAGAAGACCGGGAAGACCAGGAAGAAAGCCGAGAAGACCGGAAAGACCTAGAAGACCGGGAAGACCAGGAAGAAGACCGGGAAGACTGGGAAGACCGGTAAGAAGACCGGGAAGACCGGGATTAAGACTGGGAAGACTGGGAAGACCTGGAAAACTGGGAAGACCTGGAAGAAGACCGAGAAGACCGGGAATAAGACCGAGAAGACCGGAAAGACCTGGAAGAAGACCTGGAAGACCGGGAAGAAGACCGGGAAGACTATGAAGAAGACCGGGAAGACTGGGAAGACCGGGAAGAAGACCGGGAAGACCGGTATTAAGACTGGGAAGACTGGGAAGACCTGGAAGAAGACCGGGAAGACCGGGAAGAAGACCGGGAAGACTAGGAAGAAAGCCGAGAAGACCGGAAAGACCGGAAAGACCTAGAAGAAGACCGGGAAGACCAGGAAGAAGACTGGGAAGACTGGGAAGACCTGGAAGAAGACCGGGAAGACCGGGAAGACCGGGAAGAAGACCGGGAAGACTGGGAAGACCTGGAAGAAGACCGGGAAGACCGGGAAGATCGGGAAGAAGACCGGGAAGACCGGGAAGACCGGGAAGAAGACCGGGAAGACTATGAAGAAGACCGGGAAGACCAGGAAGAAGACTGGGAAGACCAGGAAGAAGACCGGGAAGACCGGAAAGACCTGGTAGAAGACCGGGAAGTCCTGGAAGAAGACCGGGAAGACCGGGAAGAAGACCGGGAAGACCTGGAAGAAGACCAGGAAGACCTGGAAGACCGGGAAGAAGACCGGGAAGACCGTAAAGGTGACCAAGAAGACAGGGAAGACAGGGAAGACCGGGAAGAAGACCGGAAAGACTGGGAAGACCTGGAAGAAGACCGGGAAGACCGGGAAGAAGACCGGGAAGACCGGGAAGACCGTAAAGGAGACCGAGAAGACAGGGTCTGGAAGAAGACTGGCAAGATCGGGAAGACCTGGAAGACCTGGAAGAAGACCGGGAAGACCGTAAAGATGACCAAGAAGACAGGGAAGACAGGGAAGACAGGGAAGACAGGGAAGACCGGGAAGACCGGGAAGACCGGGAAGAAGACCGGGAAGACCAGGAAGAAAGCCGAGAAGACCGGAAAGACAGAAAAGACCTAGAAGAAGACCGGGAAGACCAGGAAGAAGACCGGGAAGACCAGGATGAAGACTGGGTAGACTGGGAAGACCTGGAAGAAGACCGGGAAGACCGGGATGAAGACCGAGAAGACCGTAAAGACCTGGAAGAAGACCGGGAAGACCAGGAAGAAGACTGGGAAGACCAGGAAGAAGACCGGGAAGACTGGCAAGACCGGGAAGAAGACCGGGAAGACCGGGAAGACCGGGAAGAAGACCGGGAAGAAGACCGGGAAGACCGGGAAGACCGGGAAGAAGACCGGGAAGACCTGGAACTAGACCGGGAAGACCGTAAAGATGACCAAGAAGACAGGGAAGACAGGGAAGACAGGGAAGACAGGGAAGACCGGGAAGACCGGGAAGACCGGGAAGAAGACCGGGAAGACCTGGAAGAAGACCAGGAAGACCTGGAAGACCGGGAAGAAGACCGGGAAGACTATGAAGAAGACCGGGAAGACCGGAAAGACCTGGTAGAAGACCGGGAAGTCCTGGAAGAAGACCGGGAAGACCGGGAAGAAGACCGGGAAGACCTGGAAGAAGACCAGGAAGACCTGGAAGACCGGGAAGAAAACCGGGAAGACTATATAGAAGACCGGGAAGACCAGGAAGAAGACTGGGAAGACCAGGAAGAAGACCGGGAAGACCGGAAAGACCTGGTAGAAGACCGGGAAGACCGTAAAGATGACCAAGAAGACAGGGAAGACAGGGAAGACCGGGAAGAAGACCGGAAAGACTGGGAAGACCTGGAAGAAGACCGGGAAGACCGGGAAGAAGACCGGGAAGACCGGGAAGACCTGGAAGAAGACCGGGAAGACCGTAAAGGAGACCGAGAAGACAGGGTCTGGAAGAAGACCGGGAAGACCAGGAAGAAGACCGGGAAGACCAGGATGAAGACTGGGTAGACTGGGAAGACCTGATAGAAGACCGGGAAGATCTGTAAGAAGATCGGGAAGACCGTAAAGATGACCAAGAAGACAGGGAAGACAGGGAAGACAGGGAAGACAGGGAAGACCGGGAAGACCGGGAAGACCGGGAAGAAGACCGGGAAGACCTGGAAGAAGACCGGGAAGACCGTAAAGATGACCAAGAAGACAGGGAAGACAGGGAAGACAGGGAAGACAGGGAAGACCGGGAAGACCGGGAAGACCGTAAAGGAGACCGAGAAGACAGGGTCTGGAAGAAGACTGGCAAGACCAGGAAGACCTGGAAGACCGGGAAGAAGACCGGGAAGACTATGAAGAAGACCGGGAAGACCGGAAAGACCTGGTAGAAGACCGGGAAGTCCTGGAAGAAGACCGGGAAGACCGGGAAGAAGACCGGGAAGACCTGGAAGAAGACCAGGAAGACCTGGAAGACCGGGAAGAAAACCGGGAAGACTATGAAGAAGACCGGGAAGACCAGGAAGAAGACTGGGAAGACCAGGAAGAAAGCCGAGAAGACCGGAAAGACCGGAAAGACCTAGAAGAAGACCGGGAAGACCAGGAAGAAAGCCGAGAAGACCGGAAAGACCGGAAAGACCTAGAAGAAGACCGGGAAGACCAGGAAGAAGACTGGGAAGACCAGGAAGAAGACCGGGAAGACTGGCAAGACCGGGAAGAAGACCGGGAAGACCGGGAAGACCGGGAAGAAAGCCGAGAAGACCGGAAAGACCAGGAAGAAGACCGGGAAGACTGGGAAGACCGGGAAGAAGACCGGGAAGACTGGGAAGACCGGGTAGAAGACCGGGAAGACTGGGAAGACCTGGAAGAAGAACGGGAAGACCAGGAAGAAAGCCCAGAAGACCAGGAAGAAGACTGGGAAGACCAGGAAGAAGACCGGGAAGACCAGGAAGAAAGCCGAGAAGACCGGAAAGACAGAAAAGACCTAGAAGAAGACCGGGAAGACCAGGAAGAAAGCCGAGAAGACCGGAAAGACCGGAAAGACCTAGAAGAAGACCGGGAAGACCAGGAAGAAGACTGGGAAGACCAGGAAGAAGACCGGGAAGACTGGCAAGACCGGGAAGAAGACCGGGAAGACCGGGAAGAAAGCCGAGAAGACCGGAAAGACCGGAAAGACCTAGAAGAAGACCGGGAAGACCGGGAAGAAGACCGGGAAGACCAGGAAGAAAGCCGAGAAGACCGGAAAGACCGGAAAGACCTAGAAGAAGACCGGGAAGACCAGGAAGAAGACTGGGAAGACCAGGAAGAAGACCGGGAAGACTGGGAAGACCGGGTAGATGACCGGGAAGACTGGGAAGACCTGGAAGAAAGCCGAGAAGACCGGAAAGACAGAAAAGACCTAGAAGAAGA
Source organism: Xestia c-nigrum (assembly GCA_916618015.1). Classification (NCBI taxonomy): domain Eukaryota; kingdom Metazoa; phylum Arthropoda; class Insecta; order Lepidoptera; family Noctuidae; genus Xestia; species Xestia c-nigrum. The sequence goes on along the minus strand of OU745258.1, from coordinate 8,505,433 downwards.
CCGGGAAGACCAGGAAGAAGACCGGGAAGACCAGGAAGAAGATTGGGAAGATTGGGAAGACTGGGAAGACTGGGAAGACCTGGAAGAAGACTGGGAAGACCAGGAAGAAGACCGGGAAGACCAGGAAGAAAGTCGAGAAGACCGGAAAGACCGGAAAGACCTAGAAGAAGACCGGGAAGACCAGGAAGAAAGCCCAGAAGACCGGAAAGACCGGAAAGACCTAGAAGAAGACCGGGAAGACCAGGAAGAAGACTGGGAAGACCAGGAAGAAGACCGGGAAGACTGGCAAGACCGGGAAGAAGACCGGGAAGACCGGGAAGAAGACCGGGAAGACCAGGAACAAAGCCGAGAAGACCGGAAAGACAGAAAAGACCTAGAAGAAGACCGGGAAGACCAGGAAGAAAGCCGAGAAGACCGGAAAGACCGGAAAGACCTAGAAGAAGACCGGGAAGACCAGGAAGAAGACTGGGAAGACTGGGAAGACCGGGAAGAAGACCGGGAAGACCTGGAAGACCGGGAAGAAAACCGGGAAGACTATGAAGAAGACCGGGAAGACCAGGAAGAAGACCGGGAAGACCGGGAAGACCGGGAAGAAGACCGGGAAGACCAGGAAGAAAGCCGAGAAGACGGGAAAGACAGAAAAGACCTAGAAGAAGACCGGGAAGACCAGGAAGAAGACTGGATGACCAAGAAGACAGGGAAGACAGGGAAGACAGGGAAGACCGGGAAGACCGGGAAGAAGACCGGGAAGACCAGGAAGAAAGCCGAGAAGACCGGAAAGACAGAAAAGACCTAGAAGAAGACCGGGAAGACCAGGAAGAAGACTGGGAAGACCAGGAAGAAGACCGGGAAGACCAGGAAGAAAGCCCAGAAGACCGGAAAGACCGGAAAGACCTAGAAGAAGACCGGGAAGACCAGGAAGAAGACTGGGAAGACCAGGAAGAAGACCGGGAAGACTGGCAAGACCGGGAAGAAGACCGGGAAGACCGGGAAGAAGACCGGGAAGACCAGGAAGAAAGCCGAGAAGACCGGAAAGACAGAAAAGACCTAGAAGAAGACCGGGAAGACCAGGAAGAAAGCCGAGAAGACCGGAAAGACAGAAAAGACCTAGAAGAAGACCGGAAAGACCGGAAAGACCTAGAAGAAGACCGGGAAGACCGGGAAGAAGACCGGGAAGACCAGGAAGAAAGCCGAGAAGACCGGAAAGACCGGAAAGACCTAGAAGAAGACCGGGAAGACCAGGAAGAAGACTGGGAAGACTGGGAAGACCTGGAAGAAGACCGGGAAGACTGGGAAGACCTGGAAGAAGACTGGGAAGATCTGTAAGAAGATCGAGAAGAAGACCGGGAAGACCGGGAAGACCGGGAAGAAGACCGGGAAGATCTGTAAGAAGATCGGGAAGAAGACCGGGAAGACCGGGAAGACCGGGAAGAAGACCGGGAAGATCTGTAAGAAGATCGGGAAGAAGACCGGGAAGACCGGGAAGACCGGGAAGAAGACCGGGAAGACCAGGAAGAAAGCCGAGAAGACCGGAAAGACAGAAAAGACCTAGAAGAAGACCGGGAAGACCAGGAAGAAGACCGGGAAGACCAGGAAGAAGATTGGGAAGACTGGGAAGACCTGGAAGAAGACTGGGAAGACTGGGAAGACCTGGAAGAAGACTGGGAAGACCAGGAAGAAGACCGGGAAGACTAGGAAGAAAGCCCAGAAGACCGGAAAGACCGGAAAGACCTAGAAGAAGACCTGGGAAGACCAGGAAGAAGACTGGGAAGACCAGGAAGAAGACCGGGAAGACTGGCAAGACCGGGAAGAAGACCGGGAAGACCGGGAAGAAGACCGGGAAGACCAGGAAGAAAGCCGAGAAGACCGGAAAGACAGAAAAGACCTAGAAGAAGACCGGGAAGACCAGGAAGAAAGCCGAGAAGACCGGAAAGACCGGAAAGACCTAGAAGAAGACCGGGAAGACCAGGAAGAAGACTGGGAAGACTGGCAAGACCGGGAAGAAGACCGGGAAGACCGGGAAGACCGGGAAGAAGACCGGGAAGACCAGGAAGAAAGCCGAGAAGACCGGAAAGACAGAAAAGACCTAGAAGAAGACCGGGAAGACCAGGAAGAAGACCGCGAAGACCAGGAAGAAAGCCGAGAAGACCGGAAAGACCGGAAAGACCTAGAAGAAGACCGGGAAGACCGGGAAGAAGACCGGGAAGACCAGGAAGAAAGCCGAGAAGACCGGAAAGACCGGAAAGACCTAGAAGAAGACCGGGAAGACCAGGAAGAAGACTGGGAAGACTGGGAAGACCTGGAAGAAGACCGGGAAGACCGGGAAGACCGGGAAGAAGACCGGGAAGACCAGGAAGAAAGCCGAGAAGACGGGAAAGACAGAAAAGACCTAGAAGAAGACCGGGAAGACCAGGAAGAAGACCGGGAAGACTGGGAAGACCGGGAAGAAGACCGGGAAGACTGGGAAGACCGGGTAGAAGACCGGGAAGACTGGGAAGACCTGGAAGAAGAACGGGGAGACCTGATAGAAGACCGGGAAGATCTGTAAGAAGATCGGGAAGACCTGGAAGAAGACCGGGAAGACCGTAAAGATGACCAAGAAGACAGGGAAGACAAGGAAGACAGGGAAGACAGGGAAGACCGGGAAGACCTGGAAGACTGGGAAGAAGACCGGGAAGACCAGGAAGAAAGCCGAGAAGACCGGAAAGACCGGAAAGACCTAGAAGAAGACCGGGAAGACCAGGAAGAAAGCCGAGAAGACCGGAAAGACAGAAAAGACCTAGAAGAAGACCGGGAAGACCAGGAAGAAAGCCGAGAAGACCGGAAAGACCGGAAAGACCTAGAAGAAGACCGGGAAAACCAGGAAGAAGACTGGGAAGACTGGGAAGACCTGGAAGAAGAACGGGGAGACCTGAAAGAAGACCGGGAAGATCTGTAAGAAGACCGGGAAGACCGGGAAGACCGGGAAGAAGACCGGTGAGACCAGGAAGAAAGCCGAGAAGACCGGAAAGACCGGAAAGACCTAGAAGAAGACCGGGAAGACCAGGAAGAAGACTGGGAAGACCAGGAAGAAGACCGGGAAGACTGGCAAGACCGGGAAGAAGACCGGGAAGACCGGGAAGACCGGGAAGAAGACCGGGAAGACCAGGAAGAAAGCCGAGAAGACCGGAAAGACCGGAAAGACCTAGAAGAAGACCGGGAAGACCAGGAAGAAGACTGGGAAGACCGGGAAGACCGTAAAGGAGACCGAGAAGACCGTAAAGATGACCAAGAAGACAGGGAAGACAGGGAAGACAGGGAAGACCGGGAAGAAGACCGGGAAGACTGGGAAGACCTGGAAGAAGACCGGGAAGACCGGGAAGAAGACCGGGAAGACCGGAAAGACCTGGAAGAAGACCGGGAAGACCGTAAAGGAGACCGAGAAGACAGGGTCTGGAAGAAGACTGGCAAGATCGGGAAGACCTGGAAGAAGGCCGGGAAGACCGTAAAGATGACCAAGAAGACAGGGAAGACAGGGAAGACAGGGAAGACCGGGAAGATGACCAAGAAGACAGGGAAGACAGGGAAGACCGGGAAGAAGACCGGGAAGACTGGGAAGACCTGGAAGAAGACCGAGAAGACCAGGAAGAAAACCGGGAAGACCAGGAAAACCTGGAAGAAGACCGAGAAGATCTGGAAGAAGACCGGTAAGACCAGGAAGAAGACCGGGAAGACTGGAGACCTGGAAGAAGACCGGGAAGACCTGGAAGAAGACCGGGAAGACCGTTAAGATGTCACTACAGTCTACATCTTAATAAGTCACTACAGTCTTTATATAATAAATATGAACGCTCACAAAATCAAATTAAAGAGCATATTCTTGCAACAAATGCATTGGTAGACAAAGTGGACTCACTGACTCTCAGCAACGTTCAGTGTACTTGTCAGAGGGAATCCAGAAATGATGTCCAGTCTGAGGCAACGGAGGACCCATGCCCAGCTGTGAGAACTCAGGGCTGTGATTTCAGCCAAGATTCAATACCTGACTTAGGTAATTCTGTCTCACCTAATAGTCTAGATTCAAATCTTTCAGTTATGTTCTCTGATAGTATTGGTAGAGGGATGGGGAAATTAATCAGTAATAGCCTGAGTTATTGTACCCAAAATTATTGTATGCCAGGGTCGACCTACAAACAGGTTATGACATCTGCAACAAAAACTGTTTGTAATCCTAATACCACCATAACTATATGTGTTGGTAATAGTTCTAAGATAAAAAAGGAAGATATCACTGACTGTGTATCAGAGTTGTTGAAGTTAAACTGTAGTAAAATAATATTGTGTGCTTTTCCCTATTTTAAAAATTTGGGTAGTAGAAAAAACAATTATATACATATGTTAAATAACCATGTACATTTTCTGGCAGGTCACTATAGTGACAGACTTATATACCTAGATATCAACACTCTTGTTGGTAAACTTAAGTCGACACGGGGTAAGGTGTATCTACCTATTAGATGTAGACACAAAATAGCTTCGCTATTAGCTTTTAATATTCACACAGACATAAATAGTATGTCTAAGTTTAGTACTATTATTAACACTGCGACTATTAGTAATTCTACTAATGTACAGGTGACTTTAAATGAATATAGCAGTAGTGCTATAAATCTTTACAGATATTGCTCAGAGGAGGATCCATCTGTCACCGTGGTGAATCCTCAATTAGGGTCTATTAGTGATAGGGTCTTGTTGTCTGAGGATGGTACGGGAGTCTCCGGCCTCACTCAAAATATTAATATGAATTTAAACTAGAAAGTGAGACAACAGAAGGTACTATTAATTCTTGCACTCAATTAGTTAGTAAAAAAGGGCCTCAGCAGAACACCTTAAAAATATTCCACCAAAATATCCAAGGAATGTCTTGCAAATTATTAGAAATTGAATTGTTTTTAGAAAATAGTAAGTTTGACATTATTTGTTTTACTGAACATTGGTTAAAGGATTACCAAATGCTTATTAATTATGAGAACTATATGGTGGGTAGCTGCTTTAACCGTAAAACGATGCTTCGTGGAGGTTCCCTAATATTAATAAAAAATAGTTTTAAATATAAGCAACGTGATGACATAGTAGGTCTCTCGGTTGAACATTGCGTCGAACTGTCCTGTGTTGAGCTAGATAAGCATGTAATTGTGTGTGTGTACAGACCCCCAAACTATCAAAACTTTTCCATGTTTGAATCAATAATGGAAGATGTCCTGGCAAAACTTGCAGCCAGTAATAAATCTACAATAATTTGTGGTGATTTCAATATCAATATTTTAGAAGAAAATTCACATAGCGGTCGGTTACTAAATCTTTTTAAATCATTTGTCTTGACTAACGTTTTTATTGAACCTACTAGAATCACAGCATCTTCTGCTACTTGTATAGATAATGTTTTCTGCGATTGTGATTACTTAGATAAAGCCATAGTAAATTGTTTGCCGTCCGACCATAGCGGACAAACTGTAACTTATAGGTGTAATACACCATTGCAAAAAGTACAGATTAAATTTAGACCCATAACTTCTAGCAAATTAAATGGGTTTAATATTTCCCTACAGAACAAGTTAAGTGTTATGAGCCATGACGATATTAATATAAATCAATTGTATAATCGTTTCTTTTCAATAGTTCACACGGAATTCAACAAAACTTTTGAAAAGAAGACAAAGAGTATTTGCCCTAAATTCATATTTAGTGATTGGGCAACCAGAGGTATCAGAAAAAGTAGGGAAAGACTATTTGAGCTTTATGGCCTTAAGCCTTTTATTAACACTGAAACTTTTAACAAGTATGTTGCTAAGTATTCAAAAATTTTTAGAAATACATGCAGGGTTGCTAAAGCCCTGCACATTAGCAACAAGATCAAAACAGCAGAAAATAAAATAAAGGCAGTTTGGAAAGTCATAAATAACGAGACTAACAGGAAGAAAATACGCAACACTAGCTACACATTAGATACAGCATGTGGCCCAAAAATCTCTAATCAGGAAGTAGCTCAAGAATTTGTAAATTTCTTTACAGAGATACCATTAAAAACTACGGAGGCTCTTAATTCCTCTCCTGAAGTCTCAATGGGTTTATTAAAGGCGAATGTGTCTGGCTGCCTGGCTGAATTTAAATTTAAACACATTAACCCTATGGTAGTTATTAAAGCTTTCCGGCAAATAAAAATCAAACTGACCGAAGATCTATGGGGAATGTCTATCAAAGTTTGTACATCCATACTTGAGACTATAGCCCCATACTTAGCTTTAATTTTTAATCTTTGTGTGGACCAAGGAGTCTTCCCTGATTTAATGAAATACAGTAAAGTCATACCTCTTTTCAAATCCGGGGACAGTAAAGATACTAACAATTATAGACCTGTCTCCGTGTTGCCAGTTTTTAGCAAGGTTTTTGAAAAAGTAATGCTTGATCAAATGCTCTATCACTTTAACACCAGCAGAATCTTACATGATCAACAGTATGGTTTCACCAAGGGACGTTGTACAACTGACGCCGGTGTAACCTTATTAAAGCACATATTTACTGCGTGGGAAGAGTCCCAAGACGCTATAGGAATTTTTTGTGACCTCTCCAAAGCGTTTGATTGCGTAAACCACGACACATTACTTATGAAACTTGAGCATTACGGACTGGGTAAACTTGCACTTAGTTTGGTAAGATCATATTTAAATGATAGACAACAATATGTTCAGATAAATGGTGTCAACTCACAGGGTTTAAAAATAAAAATGGGGGTTCCACAAGGCTCAATATTGGGTCCTTTCCTTTTTCTAGTATATATAAATGATCTACCCTATTTATTGAAAAACCAACCTCAAAATATGGTGTTATTTGCTGATGACACTTCCCTGATTTTTAAGATAAATAGACGGGCACAAAATTTAGATAACGTGAATAATGCCCTACTGCAGGTCCAAAATTGGTTCACAGCAAACAATTTGGTATTAAATGAAAAAAAAACCAAATGCATAAGATTTGCTTTACCGAATGTTAAGGGTAGTGATTGTGATATATTATTGAATAATGAGAAACTTGAATTCGTAGATAAAACGGTTTTCTTGGGGATTACGCTTGATTCAAGGCTACAATGGGGTTCTCATTTAACATCTCTTGCGGGGCGGTTAAGCTCAGCAGCATATGCCATTAGAAAAATCCGTCAATTTACTGATGTAGATACCGCTAGACTGGTCTATTTTAGTTACTTCCAGAGTATAATGTCTTACGGTATTCTGCTATGGGGACGAGCTGCAGATATTGAGTCTATATTTATTCTGCAGAAAAGAGCCATTAGAGCCATATATAATCTTCGTAGGCGCGATTCTCTAAGACAGCGGTTTAAGGATATTGGCATTATGACGGTACATTGTCAATACATCTACGAAAACATAATGTACGTCAGAAAAAATTTGCATCTTTTTGGTAAAAGAGGTGACAGACATAACTACAGTACTAGAAATAGGGACAAATTAGTTCAGCCAGGCTTTAGACTCGCTAAAGTAGACTCATCTTTCATGGGGTACTGTTTGAGATGCTATAATAAAATTCCACAAAGTATTCTTGAACTGAATGAGACGAAATTTAAAACATGCATTAAACGCACACTATGTAAACAAGCATATTACAAGTTGAGCGATTATATCGTTGATAAAAATGCTTGGCTTAATGCTGGTCCTGCTCCACATGGACAGGGGCGCAAAAATTGATAGCATTAAATGGTATTGTTGGAGCTGCTGAAGATTGTACTTAACTATCTTTGCATTGTATAGATTCAATGTTAGTATTATATAATCGCATAGCCCATATTGTGTGAGTACTATGTACTAGAAAGCTATCATTCACTGGAAGCCTACGGCAGTTCTTGACTAGAATGTGCCCTGGCGGTTGAGAGTATGTCATGCTCTCTCAAATGTCTCGCTGATGGTGGCGCGTGTGTCGGATCATTTAGTTCCCTTCAAAATGGTTGAGCTGAATGGTGCTGATCCATGCGTCATGTTCGTGAACGGGCGCTGTCAGTTGTGACTGGTCATCTCTTAGTCGCCATGGGTTATTTGAATTAATTATTTAGTTTTTGAGTTGTATTTTATTTTGTTTTGCTATGGACACTTTTAACGTGCACATCTTGCTACATTGTTCTCACATAATATACCATCTCAACATGAATGATGTAACCAAGATTTTGTAACAATATTTTGATTTAAAAGAGTGTCCATGGAGTTTCTTGCCCGTTCTTCTCCATAGAGATCTACGTTAGGGAATGGGCAACTACAGTACTTTCACAGTTTTTATGTCTTGTGACTGGGACTGTAGCTATTTTAAATGTTCATTTTGTTTCGACAATTCAAAAGTGCCTGTAACTGGCCTACTTGAAATAAATGATTTGATTTTGATTTTGATTTTGATGACCAAGAAGACAGGAAAGACAGGGAAGATCGGGGAGACCTGAAAGAAGACCGGGAAGACCGTAAAGATGACCAAGAAGACAGGGAAGACAGGGAAGAAAACCGGGAAGACCAGAAAAACCTGGAAGAAGACCGAGAAGATCTGGAAGAAGACCGGTAAGACCAGGAAGAAGACCGGGAAGACTGGAGACCTGGAAGAAGACCGGGAAGACCGGGAAGACCGGGAAGGCCGGGATGAAGACTGGGTAGACCGAAAAGACCTGGAAGACTGGGAAGACCTGGAAGAAGACCTGGAAGACCTGGAAGAAGACCGGGAAGACCGTAAAGACGACCAAGAAGACAGGGAAGACAGGGAGGAAAGGGAAGACCGGGAAGAAGACCGGGAAGACTGGGAAGACCTGGAAGACCTGGAAGAAGACCGGGAAGACCGTAAAGATGACCAAGAAGACAGGGAAGACAGGGAGGACGGGGAAGACCGGGAAGAAGACCGGGAAGACTGGGAAGACCTGGAAGAAGACCGGGAAGTCCTGGAAGAAGACCAGGAAGACCTGGAAGAAGACCGGAAAGACCTGAAAGAAGACCGGAAAGACCTGAAAGAAGACCGGAAAGACCTGAAAGAAGACCGGAAAGACCTAGAAGAAGACCGGGCAGACCTGGAAGAAGACCGGGAAGACTGGGAAGACCTGAAAGACCTGGAAGAAGACCGGGAAGACCGTAAAGATGACCAAGAAGACAGGGAAGACAGGGAGGACGGGGAAGACCGGGAAGAAGACCGGGAAGACTGGGAAGACCTGGAAGAAGACCGGGAAGTCCTGGAAGAAGACCGGGAAGACCGGGAAGAAGACCAGGAAGACCGGGAAGAAGACCGGGAAGACCTGGAAGAAGACCAGGAAGACCTGGAAGACCGGGAAGAAGACCGGGAAGACTATGAAGAAGACCGGGAAGACTGGCAAGACCGGGAAGAAGACCGGGAAGACTGGGAAAACCTGGAAGAAGACCGGGAAGACCGGGAATAAGACCGGGGAGACCGGAAAGAACTGGAAGAAGACCGGGAAGACCTGGAAGAAAGTCGGGATGAAGACTGGGTAGACCGGAAAGACCTGGAAGACTGGGAAGATTGGGAAGACCTGGAAGAAGACCGGGAAGACCAGAAAGACCGGGAAGACTGGGAAGAAGACCGGGAAGACCGTAAAGATGACCAAGAAGACAGGGAAGACAGGGAGGACAGGGAAGACCAGGAAGAAGACCGGGAAGACTGGGAAAACCTGGAAGAAGACCGGGATGAAGACTGGGTAGACCGGAAAGACCTGGAAGACTGGGAAGAAGACCGGGAAGACCAGGAAGAAAGCCGAGAAGACTGGGAAGACCGGTAAGAAGACCGGGAAGACCGGGATTAAGACTGGGAAGACTGGGAAGACCTGGAAAACTGGGAAGACCTGGAAGAAGACCGGGAAGACTGGGAAGACCGGGAATAAGACCGGGAAGACCGGGAATAAGACCGGGAAGACCGGAAAGACCTGGAAGAAGACCGGGAAGACTGGGAAGACCGGGAAGAAGACCGGGAAGACCGGTATTAAGACTGGGAAGACTGGGAAGACCTGGAAGAAGACCGGGAAGACCGGGATGAAGACTGGGTAGACCGGAAATACCTGGAAGACTGGGCAGACCTGGAAGAAGACCGAGAAGATCTGGAAGAAGACCGGTAAGACCAGGAAGACCGGGAAGACTGGGAATACCGGGAAGATCGGGATGAAGACTGGGTAGACCGGAAAGACCTGGAAGACTGGGAAGAAGACTGGGAAGACCAGGAAGAAAGCCGAGAAGACCGGAAAGACCTAGAAGAAGACCGGGAAGAACAGGAAGAAGACCGAGAAGACTGGGAAGACCGGTAAGAAGACCGGGAAGACCGGGATTAAGACTGGGAAGACTGGGAAGACCTGGAAAACTGGGAAGACCTGGAAGAAGACCGAGAAGACCGGGAAGACCAGGAAGAAAGTCGGGATGAAGACTGGGTAGACCGGAAAGACCTGGAAGACTGGGAAGATTGGGAAGACCTGGAAGAAGACCGGGAAGACCGGGAAGACCAGAAAGACCGGGAAGACTGGGCAGAAGACCGGGAAGACCGTAAAGATGACCAAGAAGACAGGGAAGACCAGGAAGAAGACCGGGAAGACTGGGAAGACCGGTAAGAAGACCGGGAAGACCGGGATTAAGACTGGGAAGACTGGGAAGACCTGGAAAACTGGGAAGACCTGGAAGAAGACCGAGAAGACCGGGAATAAGACCGAGAAGACCGGAAAGACCTGGAAGAAGACCTGGAAGACCTAGAAGAAGACCGGGAAGACCAGGAAGAAGACCGGGAAGACTGGGAAGACCGGGAATAAGACCGGGAAGACCGGGAAGACCAGGAAGAAGATCGGGAAGACCAGAAAGACCTGGAAGACTGGGAAGACTGGGAAGACCGGGAAGACCGTAAAGATGACCAAGAAGACAGGGAAGTCAGGGAGGACAGGGAAGACCGGGAACAAGACCGGGAAGACTGGGAAGACCTGGAAGAAGACCGGGATGAAGACTGGGTAGACCGGAAAGACCGGGAAGACCGGGAAGACCAGGAAGAAGACCGGGAAGACTGGGAAGACCTAGAAGAAGAACGGGAAGCCCGGGATGAAGACTGGGTAGACCGGAAAGACCTGGAAGACGGAAGACCTGGAAGAAGACCGGGAAGACCTGGAAGAAGACCGGCAAGATCAGGAAGACCTGGAAGAAGACCGGGAAGACCAGGAAGAAAGCCGGGAAGACCGGAAAGACCTAGAAGAAGACCGGGAAGACCGGGAAGACCAGGATGAAGACCGGGAAGACTGGGAAGACCAGGAAGAAGACCGGGAAGACCGGGAAGACCAGGAAGAAGACCGGGAAGACTGGGAAGTCCTGGAAGAAGACCAAGACCGGGAAGACCGGGAAGAAGACCGGGAAGACCGTAAAGAAGACCGAGAAAACAGGGAAGACCAGGAAGAAGACCGGGAAGACCGTAAAGAAGACCGAGAAGACAGGGAAGACCGGGAACACCTGGAAGAAGACCGGGAAGACCTGGAAGAAGACCGGGAAGACCGGGAATAAGACCTGGAAGAAGACCGGGAAGACCAGAAAGACCGGGAAGACTGGGAAGAAGACCGGGAAGACCGTAAAGATGACCAAGAAGACAGGGAAGACAGGGAGGACAGGGAAGACCAGGAAGAAGACCGGGAAGACTGGGAAAACCTGGAAGAAGACCGGGATGAAGACTGGGTAGACCGGAAAGACCTGGAAGACTGGGAAGAAGACCGGGAAGACCAGGAAGAAAGCCGAGAAGACTGGGAAGACCGGTAAGAAGACCGGGAAGACCGGGATTAAGACTGGGAAGACTGGGAAGACCTGGAAAACTGGGAAGACCTGGAAGAAGACCGGGAAGACTGGGAAGACCGGGAATAAGACCGGGAAGACCGGGAATAAGACCGGAAGACCGGAAAGACCTGGAAGAAGACCGGGAAGACTGGGAAGACCGGGAAGAAGACCGGGAAGACCGGTATTAAGACTGGGAAGACTGGGAAGACCTGGAAGAAGACCGGGAAGACCGGGATGAAGACTGGGTAGACCGGAAATACCTGGAAGACTGGGCAGACCTGGAAGAAGACCGAGAAGATCTGGAAGAAGACCGGTAAGACCAGGAAGACCGGGAAGACTGGGAATACCGGGAAGATCGGGATGAAGACTGGGTAGACCGGAAAGACCTGGAAGACTGGGAAGAAGACTGGGAAGACCAGGAAGAAAGCCGAGAAGACCGGAAAGACCTAGAAGAAGACCGGGAAGAACAGGAAGAAGACCGAGAAGACTGGGAAGACCGGTAAGAAGACCGGGAAGACCGGGATTAAGACTGGGAAGACTGGGAAGACCTGGAAAACTGGGAAGACCTGGAAGAAGACCGAGAAGACCGGGAAGACCAGGAAGAAAGTCGGGATGAAGACTGGGTAGACCGGAAAGACCTGGAAGACTGGGAAGATTGGGAAGACCTGGAAGAAGACCGGGAAGACCGGGAAGACCAGAAAGACCGGGAAGACTGGGCAGAAGACCGGGAAGACCGTAAAGATGACCAAGAAGACAGGGAAGACCAGGAAGAAGACCGGGAAGACTGGGAAGACCGGTAAGAAGACCGGGAAGACCGGGATTAAGACTGGGAAGACTGGGAAGACCTGGAAAACTGGGAAGACCTGGAAGAAGACCGAGAAGACCGGGAATAAGACCGAGAAGACCGGAAAGACCTGGAAGAAGACCTGGAAGACCTAGAAGAAGACCGGGAAGACCAGGAAGAAGACCGGGAAGACTGGGAAGACCGGGAATAAGACCGGGAAGACCGGGAATAAGACCGGGAAGACCGGTATTAAGACTGGGAAGACTGGGAAGACCTGGAAGAAGACCGGGAAGACCAGGATGAAGACTGGGTAGACCGGAAAGACCTGGAAAACTGGGAAGACCTGGAAGAAGACCGGGAAGACCGGGAATAAGACCGAGAAGACCGGAAAGACCTGGAAGAAGACTGGGAAGACCAGGAAGAAGACTGGGAAGAAGACCGGGAAGACCGGGAAGAAGACCGGGAAGACTGGGAAGACCGGGAAGAAGACCGGGAAACTGGGAAGAATTGGAAGAAGAACGGGGAGACCGTAAAGAAGACCGAGAAGACCGGGAAGACCTGGAAGAAGACCGGGAAGACCGTAAAGATGACCAAGAAGACAGGGAAGACAGGGAAGACAGGGAGGACAGGGAAGACCGGGAACAAGACCGGGAAGACTGGGAAGACCTGGAAGAAGACCGGGATGAAGACTGGGTAGACCGGAAAGACCGGGAAGACCGGGAAGACCAGGAAGAAGACCGGGAAGACTGGGAAGACCTAGAAGAAGAACGGGAAGCCCGGGATGAAGACTGGGTAGACCGGAAAGACCTGGAAGACGGAAGACCTGGAAGAAGACCGGGAAGACCTGGAAGAAGACCGGCAAGATCAGGAAGACCTGGAAGAAGACCGGGAAGACCAGGAAGAAAGCCGGGAAGACCGGGAAGACCTAGAAGAAGACCGGGAAGACCGGGAAGACCAGGATGAAGACCGGGAAGACTGGGAAGACCAGGAAGAAGACCGGGAAGACCGGGAAGACCAGGAAGAAGACCGGGAAGACTGGGAAGTCCTGGAAGAAGACCAAGACCGGGAAGACCGGGAAGAAGACCGGGAAGACCGTAAAGAAGACCGAGAAAACAGGGAAGACCAGGAAGAAGACCGGGAAGACCGTAAAGAAGACCGAGAAGACAGGGAAGACCGGGAACACCTGGAAGAAGACCGGGAAGACCAGGAAGAAGAACGGGAAGACCAGGAAGAAGACGCGCAGCACGCAAAAACTAGTTTAATAATAACATTAAAGAAGTTTCCGTGGAAGACAAACATCAAGAAGCATTAGACACACCTCCAACTAGCCAAATCTCTACAAAATCGAATGAAGAGTGACTTGAATCTAGCGAAAAACGACCCATTCATAGAAACAATTACATTTACTTACAAAAAACTCTCCCGTTGCCACGTATACCTACGAATTTCGTTTTTTATAAACGCCAGTTATGGGTGTATAACTTGGGAGTAGACACAGGAACTAACGACCAAGCCTACTGTTACGTGTGGGTGGAAGGAGAAGCGGGCCGGGGATCGCAAGAAGTAGGTTCTTGCCTTCTTAGGCGTTTGAATACCTGAAGCCTAATGTAAAAAAAATAATAGCCGAGAAGACCGGAAAGACCTAGAAGACCGGGAAGACCAGGAAGAAGACCGGGAAGACTGGGAAGACCGGTAAGAAGACCGGGAAGACCGGGATTAAGACTGGGAAGACTGGGAAGACCTGGAAAACTGGGAAGACCTGGAAGAAGACCGAGAAGACTGGGAAGACCAGGAAGAAAGTCGGGATGAAGACTGGGTAGACCGGAAAGACCTGGAAGACTGGGAAGACCTGGAAGACTGGGAAGACCGGGAAGATCGGGATGAAGACTGGGTAGACCGGAAAGACCTGGAAGACCGGGAAGAAGACCGGGAAGACTATGAAGAAGACCGGGAAGACTGGCAAGACCGGGAAGAAGACCGGGAAGACTGGGAAAACCTGGAAGAAGACCGGGAAGACCGAGAATAAGACCGGGGAGACCGGAAAGAACTGGAAGAAGACCGGGAAGACCTGGAAGAAAGTCGGGATGAAGACTAGGTAGACCGGAAAGACCTGGAAGACTGGGAAGATTGGGAAGACCTGGAAGAAGACCGGGAAGACCGGGAAGACCAGTAAGACCGGGAAGTCTGGGAAGAAGACCGGGAAGACCGTAAAGATGACCAAGAAGACAGGGAAGACAGGGAGGACAGGGAAGACCGGGAAGAAGACCGGGAAGACTGGGAAAACCTGGAAGAAGACCGGGATGAAGACTGGGTAGACCGGAAAGACCTGGAAGACTGGGAAGACCGGGAAGATCGGGATGAAGACTGGGTAGACCGGAAAGACTTGGAAGACTGGGAAGAAGACCGGGAAGACCAGGAAGAAAGCCGAGAAGACCGGAAAGACCTAGAAGACCGGGAAGACCAGGAAGAAGACCGGGAAGACTGGGAAGACCGGTAAGAAGACCGGGAAGACCGGGATTAAGACTGGGAAGACTGGGAAGACCTGGAAAACTGGGAAGACCTGGAAGAAGACCGAGAAGACCGGGAATAAGACCGAGAAGACCGGAAAGACCTGGAAGAAGACCTGGAAGACCGGGAAGAAGACCGGGAAGACTATGAAGAAGACCGGGAAGACTGGCAAGACCGGGAAGAAGACCGGGAAGACTGGGAAAACCTGGAAGAAGACCGGGAAGACTATGAAGAAGACCGGGAAGACTGGCAAGACCGGGAAGAAGACCGGGAAGACTGGGAATAAGACCGAGAAGACCGGAAAGACCTGGAAGAAGACCTGGAAGACCTAGAAGAAGACCGGGAAGACCAGGAAGAAGACCGGGAAGACTGGGAAGACCGGGAAGAAGACCGGGAAGACCGGTATTAAGACTGGGAAGACTGGGAAGACCTGGAAGAAGACCGGGAAGACCAGGATGAAGACTGGGTAGACCGGAAAGACCTGGAAGACTGGGAAGACCGGGAAGACCGGGAAGACCGTAAAGATGACCAAGAAGACAGGGAAGTCAGGGAGGACAGGGAAGACCTGGAAGAAGACCGGGATGACCAGGAAGAAAGCCGAGAAGACCGGAAAGACCGGAAAGACCTAGAAGAAGACCGGGAAGACCAGGAAGAAGACCGGGAAGACTGGGAAGACCGGGAAGAAGACCGGGAAGACCGGTATTAAGACTGGGAAGACTGGGAAGACCTGGAAGAAGACCGGGAAGACCAGGATGAAGACTGGGTAGACCGGAAAGACCTGGAAAACTGGGAAGACCTGGAAGAAGACCGGGAAGACCGGGTAGACCGGGAAGAAGACCAAGACCGGGAAGACCGGGAAGAAGACCGGGAAGACCGTAAAGAAGACCGAGAAAACAGGGAAGACCAGGAAGAAGACCGGGAAGACCGTAAAGAAGACCGAGAAGACAGGGAAGACCGGGAACACCTGGAAGAAGACCGGGAAGACCAGGAAGAAGAACGGGAAGACCAGGAAGAAGACGCGCAGCACGCAAAAACTAGTTTAATAATAAAATTAAAGAAGTTTCCGTGGAAGACAAACATCAAGAAGCATTAGACACACCTCCAACTAGCCAAATCTCTACAAAATCGAATGAAGAGTGACTTGAATCTAGCGAAAAACGACCCATTCATAGAAACAATTACATTTACTTACAAAAAACTCTCCCGTTGCCACGTATACCTACGAATTTCGTTTTTTATAAACGCCAGTTATGGGTGTATAACTTGGGAGTAGACACAGGAACTAACGACCAAGCCTACTGTTACGTGTGGGTGGAAGGAGAAGCGGGCCGGGGATCGCAAGAAGTAGGTTCTTGCCTTCTTAGGCGTTTGAATACCTGAAGCCTAATGTAAAAAAAAATAATATTATGAAAGAAAGAAAGAAAGAAAGAAAAAGCATTTATTAGCCCACACAGGACAAACACATCCAAATTAAAAGTACTTATAAAAATTACACAGAAAAAAAACAAATATTTATTTAAAAATTAAAAGAATGAAACTCGTCCTGTACGAGGCCAAAAGGCTCCCATCTCAGCATGGTGCTGTAACATTTAAAAAACGTCACAGCGCTGGTATTCTGATAGGGCCCAAAGTGAAGATGATGCCACGGTCAGGCCAGATACGGATAAAAATAAAAATAAAGTGTAGACGAATAAACAATATAAATAAATTAATGTGTGAAGTGTAAATAAATAAAGAGAAAAAATATTAACACCTACACCCCACGCAACGAATCCTGTTCGCCGATCTGTGCCATGCCTTTCACTGGCAACACTGACGAACACAGACGCGGGCGCAGATATTCACGTGCTACTAAATTAATATGTAATCTGTGATTCACTTCACATTTTGTAGTAATTATTATACTCTGTGCTGTGCATTTTGTTTTGTTTTGATTGGAATATTTACGTATGTCAAAACATTAATACCAAATAAAATAAAATAAAATAAAATAATACTGTGATCATAATCATAACAGATAGTGTGCAGTGATAGTGTAATGTAACATAATAATATACGAATTAAACTGGGGCTGTCAACAGAGTTCAAACAAGACACAACGCTCTACTTTATGTTTATTATGTGAGTTACCGAAGAAGGAAAAAAAAAAAGAAAAAAAAGTGACTAATTATCGGTAAAAGAAGTGCTTCTCTGTGTTGAGGCGACGGGAAATCTTAACCAGATACTAGAAAATGATTTATCATCCAAATAACCTACAAAAATAATTACGACAAGACGCTCCGTCCACCATTGCCAGATGCGTGCAGAACCATTGGTAAGTTTAACTAGATAAAACTTTTTGCTGTTGGAGTAGATATCTTTTGTATTTATTTCTAAAAGTACCAATGGTTTTTAGGGCACGAAACGGTGGTGGGAGGTCATTCCAGCAGCGACTGGCGGCGAATTTGAAACTACCACGGAAGGCAGCAGTTCTGTGGGAGGAAGCCAACATCAGGTATGAAGATGCTCTAGTTTTTATTTGGTTAATATCCCGCGACCAAGATAGTTTATTATATAAATAATCTGGTTTCTTTGTGAGAATAGTGCCAAAAAGAAGGGTAGCCAGGTGAAGTTTCCTCCGCGCTGACATTCTCATCAAATTACCCTCATTCAAAAATGGAGTGATATGGGTTCTGGGCGGCACATTGTAACAGAACCGTGCACACGCATTCTGTACCCGCTGGATCAGCTTCTGACTTCTACCGAGAATGCACGCCCCATACACAGTGTCAGCGTAGTTCAGCTTGGATAAGACAAGTGACTCACATAGCATGACTCGCATATCCACACTTATGTAGGGACGGACACGATATAAAAGCTTTAGTCGGTAGAAGCAGTTGCGCACAGCTTCCAGAATGTGTGTTTCAAAGTTAAGTTGTCCATCAAAAATTACTCCGAGGTTACGAGCTTCCAGAACCCTCTCAACACCACTACCATCAATCCTTAGGTCCAGGTTGCAACTAAGCATTTTGTTAAGAAAATCCCTGGATCCCATAACAATATATTTGGACTTAGTTGGATTCAGAACCAAGGAGTTTCTTCTGGACCAATCAGATATTCTTACCAGATCATCATTAACTTTCTTCACTGTTTCAGCAACATCCGGGGCTCTAAAGGAGAGATACATCTGTAAATCATCAGCATACAAATGGAACCTGGTGTTGAGTAAGCATTTGACAATGTCAGCGCTGTACAAGATGAAGAGGAGTGGGCCAAGGATAGATCCTTGAGGGACACCCCTGCTCACGTGCTGTGGACTAGAGGACATATTATCTTCATTGTCACATGACACCTGGACAAATTGTGATCGATTGGTGAGGTAGCTCTCAAACCATTTAACTGTTACAACGTCACAACCATAAAAAGACAGCTTGGCGAGAAGAAGCGAAGTATTTATAGAGTCAAAAGCTCGTGAAAAATCAAGAAGGACAAGGAGGGTTCCCATGCCCCGGTCTCTGGCCTCAAGTATGTTCCCAACCACATCCAGTAGTGCAGTTGTCGTGCTGTGGCCCCTACGAAATCCAGATTGTGCCTGGGGTAAAATACCATTGCTTTCCAGATATGCCCTAAGCTGATTAGCTACAACCCTTTCCAGAACTTTCGATAAACAAGGGAGCAGACTGATAGGGCGGAGATCCTTCACAGTGGAGGGGTTGGGAACTTTAGGAATAGGTCTGACGATTGCCATTTTCCACAGATCTGGGAAGGAAGAAGTTACAATTGATCTATTAATAATTGCCGTAATGACTGATAGAGTACGAGGGAGAGTCAACATCAGCATCTCCAGAGAAATCCAGTCAGAGCCCTGCGCATTGGATCTGAGACTACGCAGAATTCTCAGCACAACTTCCTCCTCAACAGGCTCAAGCCGGAAACTACTGTCACTGTGCCGATGTTGTTCAAAATAAGTTAAATCTTCAGAAGCGACCTCTCCACTGCCAGGAACATCCAGGAAGTGCTGGTTAATGGTATCTGGATTGTTACAGAAGTGAGGCAGACCGTGCTCCGATTTTTTTGTGTTGGTTATTGTGGACTTAATATGACTCCATAACTTCTTAGGCTGTGTAATATTATCATTGATATATGTTTTAAAGTAAGCGCACTTCTCAGTCTCAATTGCCGTTCTTACTAGGTATTTTAACTCAGTGTAAGATTTTCTATGGTTATCAGATTTTGTAGCTTTAGACTTTACATGGCACTTGTCACGCAACCTCATCATTTCCTTCACAGTGAAGGTTATCCAGGGAAGCGACTTTTCTTTAATTAAGACCTTTTTAACAGGTGCATGCAAATCAAATAGTGCCAAAATGTATTGATTAAACATTTCAACCATTAAGTTTACGTCTTGAAGACTTTCAATATGTTCCCAGTCTATCTTATTAAGGTCATTATTAAAAAGTTCAGGGAGGACATCCTTAAGCGGCCTGTAGGTAATCCAATGCGGGATAGGTTTCTCTACTTTGAAATTTAATTCTAGGCTTATAATTGCGTGCTGACCGAGTTCAGGGATGTGTGAAACTGAGTGCCGACACACATGTGCGTCAGTGCACGCAACATCAATTAATGTTTCGCTATGATCGGTAGAATGAGTCGGTTCAGTTACAATTTGCTTGAGCTTACAGCAATGTAAAAAATTATTTAGAAGCTTCGTTTTGTTATCAGAAGGGTTTAAAACGTTAATATTGAAGTCACCCACTAAGAGAACCCTATCTACATTGGTAAAAGAGGAAAGAGAGTCAGTGATCGCATCCAGAAAAACATTCACATCAAGCCACGGGGGTCTATATGCAGTGCCAACAATAACCGACTGCGAGTTAATGTTTAGTTTAAGCCACATCTGCTCGACTTGCGACGTTGGTGGGTGCGGCAAGGCACGCGCGCGCACTCCGCGGCGCAGGTAAAAACCCACGCCACCCCCACGTCCACCGCGCACGCTGGCCGGTCGCGGCACATGCCGCAGCCGGTAGCCCGGGACTGACGGTGCACGGCCCTCCTCTCCTTGCCTGAGCCAAGTCTCATTTATGGCCATGATATCCACCTCGAGACTTTCCATAGCTACGAGAAATTCGTCATGGCGTGATCCCAATGACCCCGCGTTAAAAAAACCAACTTTAAGATTTCTAGTCTTGTTCATTTGTATATATATATATGGAGAGAGTATTCTTTTTAAATAGTGTGTGATGTAAATAGTGTATAGTTAGCACAGAGATAAAGTAATGGAAGAAATATTGTGAATATACTGCAAGGTATGTAGTATATAATAATGTTTGTAAAAATGTACATAGAATAAGTAGCATTGTAAAGGAATAGATGACAAATCTTGTTATAACATGTAAATAATGAATGTAATATGTAAACAGTGATTGGGCAACTAGGCCCCAGAATAGAACCATATAATACTGAGACAGGAAGCAAGAAGGCCCTGCACAGAACAAGCTCAAATACAAATCTATACTAATGTGTAGTAAATGATGTAGCCATTTAGAGAAAAGGTAACTTATGTGACATACAATTGTGACAAAAATGTTACACCTGCCGCTCAACAGACACCTCATGACCAAAAACCCGAGCAAAGTCCTCCTCCGAGCGGATGCAATAGGTGGGCTTGCCGTCACCTTGCTTAGCCAGGATGCGGCCGAATTTCGTCCACGTGAACTTCCACCCAAGACGGCTGCCAGCTTCACGCACACGGTGGAACAATTGCCTGTTAGTCCTGGTGAGCCTCTCGTTCACGTAAAAGCGACGCGAAGGCGCAGGAAGACCGAGGTCCGCAGTGGTGGCGCCGCGACGCACGCGCGCGCTTTTTAGCAGGTCGTCGCGTAGCTCGCGCCGCGTCAGCCGCACCACGATGCGCCGAGCTCGCGCCGGGGCAGACCCTGCTCCTGCCGGGCCCGCTCCTCCGGCCGGACTCGCCGCGCCCGTCGACTGTGGCTCACGGTCAGACTTTAGACCTACACGTTGCGCGAACACAATGTCCCGGTCATCGAGACCCACACCAAGCTTTGCCGCCACCAGGCCAACGGTGTGCAGCACAATTTTCAGTCAGCTGGGTATCCAGTGACGAGGGCCCTTCGCCAGGCCCCTGCTCGCTCCCAGCTCGGGACAGCACCTTGGCCACCGCAGCCGAGGGCTCGGCCTCCGCACCCCTCGCCTGAGTTACCGCGACAGGTGACCCAACCATACCACCCCGGAAGGCAGCCGAAGCCTCAGCCACCAACGACGTCGCCACTACCGAAGCTGCTGCCGCTGATGAGACTGCTTCCACAGCAGGCGCCGATGACGCTGTTGCCGAAGGTAACACAGAAAGATCACCGGCCCCGGCCAGTGCGGCGCCTCTTATACTCCTGGGCAACCTTTTCCTGCACTCAGGGCACAGCCAGTCACTGCTTATCTGCGATTTTTCGGGCAGCAGCAAGCAGGCAAAGTGGTATGTATTGTGACACGCTGAGTTACCACATGTAGCGCCCCCTTTTGCAGAGAGGAATCTTCCACAAGTTGTACACTTTTTCATAACGGTACAACGAAGAGCAGCCAGATGGCGCTGCCCTCAGTACAGTCGAACGGCGCTAGATGGCACTTACGGCGCAGATATTATTGACACCAATCAATGACACCGCTGTGGGCTATTGTCTTATGTCACCTTTTGGGGGTATCAGTAACCACAGAAACCTACGAATAACCCTGTTTTTCTTAAAATAAAAAATCAGAAAACCAGATTCACGATTGTTTTTTCTGTATCACACCATTAAATCAAGCAAGACAGTCCCACGAACAATCACACACGAATGTTAGAATATATAGCACTATTGAACACGAACTTCGCGCGGAATTTTGTAGTTTTTATATTATTTACACGTCAAAACATTAACAGCTGGTGCGTACCGTACACTGTCCGTGACGTCACTCCTTATTATGGAGCCATTCATGTGGGGGACAGAACCGAAATATTATAGTAGTTTATGCAATTGTGCATAATGAAGGGCATTACAACACGAGTGTGGGTTTAAGAAACGAGCCGAAGGCGAGTTTCTTAATAGCATCACACGAGTGTTGTATTGCCTAATTATGTATAGTTGCATACACTACTTTATCTACCCAAATATCATAAGGGCTCTATGATGGGTTCAGGAACCATAGGGAAATGACCTGCATTGTTACTTGGCCCTTATTTTTTGTGCCAACAGGTTATTAGTTGCATTCGTCGCTGCATTTACAATATCTGGCGGAGTATTCATGTCAATTTCTGAGTCACTATCACTCATTTTCGACAGAAATAAAGAAGTTATCAGAAAATTTGTCTACTCGTAACTGGAAATAAAAAGCTAACGAACAAATGACAGCTCGAAATGGCGGCATTTCGGATATCTGTATTTTTTTAAATCATAGGCAAACGAACAAAGTCACTATTCTTGTGTTACTCGAGATCAAAATGTCGTGCGATTTATAATTAGAATCATACTGAATTGGGGTTTTTTTTTTATCGATATCTGATTTAATGTAGGTGGTACTAGAATAGCACACTCACTTGAATTTGACACCTGTTCCAAATTTAAAACTCATAACGCAACTGTTTACAGTTGCGTTATGAGTTCATTACAGTACCGTTTATTTCTGCAGGTTGGTAATGCTGGTCATTGCCTATGGTTTTTGAACGCATTAGAGAGCGTTTATGATATTTGGGTAGATAAAATTAGTTATAATTCTAAAAGCGCTATTACATGATCAATGATCATCCATCTCTGGAAGAGATAAGTTTCAGGTTTTAGGAGTCAGGACACAGTTTCCTTCCAAACGATAATGATTTTGCAAAAATAGAATGCGCTTTAAAGCTCCACCTAAGGATTTACCGACCCGAAGATTACATACATATAATGAAATACTGCAAAAAAATAAGCCATTGCAAGTGCACAGAATGGATAAAACAGATATTGTATCATCCTCCGAGCTGGAAAGCATTATCACCAATAGAAAAAAGCAGTTGACGGAACGAAGGTCTCATGGTTGAAGACGAAAGAGATTGTTTTAAAGAAAAATGAGATGTTAACCAAATACATGAGGCCAAGCTACGAAGACGAATTTAAAGAATTGAATATTAAAAAATATGCTCGTGGGAGGCAAAGAAATATCACAAAGTTGTTACTGAAACCTATGTGGCCTACTGGCAAAGCAATACCAGGTCCTAAATTAAAGGACCTAAAAAGTCTACTTCACCTTATCCCACAAGATGCAAAAGGGATTTACCAAAAATTAACGGCAGATGACAATCTATTAGATGATGACATAGATGGATTTTCAGGTGAAGTTGATTTCGAATTAGAAACAGATACTAACGTGTCTGATCATGAAGAAAACTGATTTATTTTTTATGTAGCTTTGTTTTTTATTACTTTTAATTAAATACCTTTAATATTCTTATACGTGTTTTATTGCCTAAACTTAAAACAAAAAGATTCATCCCACATTTTTTAAAATTGTCAAAAAGATCCAAAGACAATTTGACTGAAAAAAAGTATATTATTAACATGAAACATATTAAAACAATACTATGCAGGAAGTAGATAACAATACCCAATAATTAAAAGGAATTCGGAAACAAACTACACTCTTGTTATTTTTCTATATCAATTTTACTAAAACTCCTATTTTCTCAAAAGTAAGTTTTTGTGGCTAGAAGAAGACCTGGCAGACCTGGAAGAAGACCGGGAAGTCCAGGAAGAAAACCGGGAAGACCTGGAAGAAGACCGGGAAGACCTGGAAGAAGACCGGGAAGACCGGGAAGAAGACCGGGAAGACCAGGAAGAAGACCGGGAAGACCTGGAAGAAGACCGGGAAGACCTGGAAGAAGACCGGGAAGACCTGGAAGAAGACCGGGAAGACCTGGAAGAAGACCGGAAAGACCTGAAAGAAGACCGGAAAGACCTGAAAGAAGACCGGAAAGACCTGAAAGAAGACCGGAAAGACCTAGAAGAAGACCGGGCAGACCTGGAAGAAGACCGGGAATACCAGGAAGAAGACCGGAAAGACCAGGAAGAAGACCGGGAAGACCGGGAAGAAGACCGGGAAGACCAAGAAGAAGACCGGGAAGACCGGAAAGACCTGAAAGAAGACCGGGAAGACCTGGAAGAAGACCGGAAGACCTGGAAGAATACCGAGAAGACCGGGAAGACCAGGAAGAAGACCGGGAAGACCAGGAAGAAACCCGGGAAGACCTGGAAGAAGACCGGGAAGACCGTAAAGAAGACCGAGAAGACAGGGAAGACCGGGAAGACCGGTAAGACCTGATAGAAGACTTGGAAGAAGACCGGGAACACCTGGAAGAAGACCGGAAAGACCAGGAAGAAGACCGGGAAGACTTGGAAGAAGACCGGGAAGATCGGGAAGGCCGGGAAGACCGGGGAGACCTGGAAGAAGACCGGGAAGACCAGGAAGACCTGGAAGAAGACCGGAAAGACCTGGAAGAAGACCGGGAAGATCAGAGCGAAGACCCCGGTCTTCTTTACGGTCTTCCCGGTCTTCTTCCTGGTCTTCCCGGTCTTCTTCCAGGTCTTCCAGGTCTTGTTCCAGGTTTTTCCAGTCTTCCCGGTCTTCCCTGTCTTCTCGGTCTTCTTTACGGTCTTTCCGGTCTTCTTCCTGGTCTTCCCGGTCTTCCCTGTCTTCTTGGTCTTCTTCACGGTCTTCCCCGTCTTCTTACTGGTCTACCCGGTCTGCCTCCCGGTCTTCCCGGTCTTCTTCCCGGACTTCTTCTTGGTCTTTCCGGTCTATTTACCCGTCTTCCCGGTCTTTTTGCAGGTTTCCGGTCTTCCCAGTCTTCTCGGTCTTCTTTACGGTCTTCCTGGTCTTCTTACCGGTCTTCTGCCAGGTCTTCCTGGTCTTCTTCCAGGTCTTCCCGGTCTTATTCCAGGTCTTCTTCCCGGTCTTCTTCCAGGTCTTCCCGGTCTTCTTCCAGGTCTTCCCGGGCTTTTTCCAGGACTACCCGGTCTTCTTCCAGGTCTTCCCGGTCTTCTTCCAGGTCTTCCCGGTCTTCTTCTAGGTCTTCCCGGCCTTCTTCCAGAACATGCTGATTTCTACACAATGTTTTCCTTAACCGCTTTGAGAGCAGTGGTGATGAAATAAATCACACAAAGTAATGCGCCTGTCTGGGTTCGAACCCACGACTTACTTTTCGTAAGTCGGGGCTGCACTACATACACTTTAGTATTAATTTTAAAATTCCATCCTTCCACGACATTGTTTGTTCGATGTAGCTCACCACAGTTACACCACATTTTCACAATTTTTTCTTTTAGCCAAATTTTTTTTTAAATAATGTTGAAACTGTTTAAGTTCTATTCGATCATCTTCTAGTATAATTTCACTCTTTATGTAATTCCAAACTGACAATATATCTTCTTCTGGTAAATATGCTAGACTACTACAGAGTAAAACTTTAGTTTTGTGACTTTTATCCTTAAATATACCCATTTGATTTGCTTTTCGTTTCAAACTATTGTAATAATGGAAGTGACAACCTTTTATTTCGTGATCAGTGTTAATCTCTCTGAGCGCTGCAATTATTCCTCCTTCAAAATCTATCATTATTTTCTGTGGCTTCCAATCATTTAATTGTGCTTTAATTAAATGAAATAATATAATATACGCTTCCATGTTTTGATGAGTCATAAAGGCAGAAATCATTGGTATAATATTGTATTATTAATGTCACTTGCAACACCGCCAGGAATGGTAAATAGTTGACGGAACGGCGTTGGGCAAGTTTTAAACGTACCGTCCATAAAATATAACGGTCTTAATATACTGTCTTACATGTTGCGAATAGAATATTATGATAAGCATGTTACCATTTTTGTAGTCCGCCAGTAAAAATGAATTGAATTGATGTGGCACTTCCACTTCCTCTATATTTCTAGTGTAAGTTTTTTTCACACCGGCTTTTTCATTCCTTCTTTTGTAAATAGCAGATTTTTTATTTTTAAAAGATAGCACTGGCTTTCGCAAACGTCATCCTACATACAAATCACTACCCCACTAGTGCGTTGCGCCATACAATCACTGTTGTGCATTGCCATTTTGACAGTGATTGTACGACGCTGCAACGACGCAACGCATCGTGTGGCCTCGCTCTTATCGATAGCTATATGACTGCGTTGCGTTCGAATGAAATCGTCATAAGATGTAACTTAGACATAAATTCCAAACTCGATATTCATATCTTGTCGGAAAAAAGCGATTAGGCGTGTAGGACAAAATAATATTACTTACAGTAGACAATGTAATTGAGCCAACACACTTTTCATTGACGTCGATGACTTCGTTATTATTTATAAGTGGCAACACAGTACAGTACTGAGTACAGTACAGTGCAGTTCATTTCCTTACCAAAGAGGTTTCATTAAGTAAGTTCATTAAGACGTTGGTTGCCATGAGCATGAAAGTACTAGGAGTAGATGACTCACGAGAGCTAACTAATATGTCTTTTGAACCTACGATGGTACCTATCTACGATGTAACTAGGTGGAACAAAAAAGTCTTATTAGTTACGTTAAAGTTAAATTTTTAAATAATGTAACTACTTGGATTAAAAATGTCCAGCTAGTTATTACATCGATGTAACAACAATGTAACTAGGTGGAACGGACGTTCGGTTGACCAAAAAGAATGGAAGAAAAAACGTGCTCTGCCGACCCCTAGTAACAAAGGACAAATGGCAGGAACATGGTGAGATAGTATCTGAATAATTTCTATAATCAGGTGTAAATACACAACGGTCAGATACATCATAATTTATATTACAAATTCTAATGACAATAAAAAAAAAACACGTTTTCATGAGCTATAAGGCTCAGAACATGCTATTTCCCTTAAGTGACAGACGCGTAATCTCTGATGGCAAGGGTACCTACATACTTGCATTATAATAAGACTGTGACCATGGAGAAGAGAGGGAGCGCTCCCTTTTTTGACTGTGTCGAATTATTGAGACTCTTCATCTGAGAAAGTTCGTACCTTAGGGTTTCTGTCACTAATAGTTCAAGGCAGGCCCGCGCGGTACGCATACAACTTGCCATGCCCTAAAACTTTTTGAAAGTTAAAATCAGCTGGCTACGTTTGCGCTGTCGCAGGGGTGAACAACCACGCGCACGGCTCGGCGCTTTTCTACTTTTGTGGCGTGGTAAAAATACTAACCAATAAACTAGCTAATTAATACTCAAGTCGACCACTTATACACCCAGAAGTTAGTACACGTACTTCCTAGTTCAGTGGTGGCCTGCCACTCAAGTTTATACTTAAGTTATAAGGTTGAAAAGAGATCGACCTTCAGTGAACTCGATAATACATTAAAGGCCGTTTTCTACAACTTACTTACGTTTAACTGTCAGTTAATAGGCTTACTCTCGGAGCTATCGGCGCTTTTATAAACAAAGTTAGTACCATCCACGTCATCTGTTGTCACGTATTTTGAAGAAAATCAGAGAAAAGCTTATTTGTTACGTTATTAAATAACCGTTAATGTATTTTCCACTCGCGGGTTTCACGCTATTAAATTTAAGGGACACTAAATTACAACTAAAATTCAAAACATCCATCCATTCGTCCATCTGTAATGTAATCAATTCGAAGAGTAACCGCGACCTCTCACCACTATGTCCTCCCTGGGTCTCGCCCGCAGATTTACGGCAAGGGACCGTCTTTCCAGCAGCTCGCAGGATTTAATTTACTTGCACAAAGACGTCGTTTTTCTTCGTTGATGTTCTCCTCGGTGTTCGTAAAACAATTCTGTGACGTTATTTACTCTTTTATTCTTCGAAAAATTGCTATCACATCAAAATTATTTAATATACCTTTGGAAATAAAATCTTTTTTGCAAAAATATAAGATGTTAAAAAATTTAGTGCAAGAAACTTGAGTAGTTGTTTGGAATCACAAATAAAAAATAATCACAAAAAAAATATAAGTAACGATCCGTTTCAAAGATATGCAATATTTTCACTGCGCACAAAATTATTGAATATGCGCACTTGACTGTACTGTGACTGCACCATGTAGGGCGCCGCGCGCGTGGTCGTTCACCCCTGCGACAGCGCAAACGTAGACAGCTGATTCTAACTTTCCCATCACGATTTGCAGACTTTGGACTGGCAATGTTTATTTTTATGTAAAAACTAAAAATGCTTGAAAAAAGTTTTTTTTTTGGAATATATGTAGTTGTGTTTTGATACCGAGTACGTACACGAAATTCTTACAGTTAATTTTTTAACATCTTATATAACCGACTTTAAAAACACAAAAAAGTGAAAAAATAACTTTAGCTTCAGAAGTCGGTGACCTTTGTGTGAGAGATTAAGTTTTCTTGTCACCAACTTGCGACATGCGGGCAGAAATTTGAGGACTGCCGATAGAAGTGAAAACTTAGTAATCTATATCTGCTACAGCATGCCTAAGTGGTGATCGGCTATGAGTGCTATGAAGCGTTAGGTGATGGTCACGTGAGTTCCATTATTTTTATTTACCTAATAAGTGCTCAACACGCTTATAGAAGTTTTCATGTCAATATAAAAAAAAAATGTATTTATAAAAGAGGATAGCTGATATTATTCGAGATGAAATTAATTTCAAAGCTTTCCAGGTTATATTTAAAGATAAAAAACTAGGTCACCCAGATGTTACTGTTTCTAGGAATCAGGGTACCAACAACATTAGTGGAACTTTCCACAAAATGAAGCCATAATCTTTTTTCAATAAGTAGAACGGTGTAAGAGGCAAAAAGCTTTAATAACTCTTTCTGGTTTATCTCGGCTATTTTTTGTAGATCTTTGACAGTCGTTACAGGAAGTCAGTGGCCCAAAAGGTGTGATAACCGGTCTTACCAATGGGTACCGTATTACCAACTTCTAAGCTGGGTTGTAGAGGTCAGATAGGCAGTCGCTCCATGAAAGTACTGGTATTCAGCTGCAACCAGTTAGACTGGAAGCTGAACCCAACATAGTTGGCAAAAGGCTAGGCAGATGATAAAGATGTGGTTGATTCCTTTTTGGATTACAAGCGTGAATTTAGATGCATACATTGATGACATTTAAGTTTTTTTAATCGACAAATTGGTATAAGTAAGGAAATGATAGAGAAAAATGTTGAATTTATCTAAGAGAGACACTAGCAGCGTACATTTATTAGAGGACACGAAATGTAGCGCAAAATCTCTTACATGAAATCAATATCTTAACTGATTAAACGCTAACGTAATATCACTTTAACAGCATCAGACCATAAACCAATTAAGACCAGCACTATGCACAGAAAGCAATCTAATTCAATTATTTATTCTAAAGACACGGTTAGATTATTGCCGATAAAATGGCTCTAAACGGCTACCAATTTCATTCACAATCCGCACATTAATAGTGGTCTTTATTGGGCCTGTATGTGGAGTACTAAAAGTTATGACTTGCGCCGTTTAATTAGGCCATAATAGATTTTTATGGTGCATTCCTAAGAAACCTCCTGGGGAAATCTGACTCGACGTCGTAAAGAAAGATGAGAGTTTGGTTCTTATTTTATGTGATTCTTGGTTTGATTAAAGGGTTTATCTAGTCACTAAAAAATTACAGACAAGAGCATAGGCAAAACCACAAGATAACATCATAATTTAGTATGTACATCACGCTCGTAATAGCTGAAGAGTTAAGCATAACTGTACCCAATAGTAAATTCCCATTTCGCCAGTTATTATAATGTGCATTAAATTATTCATCAAAACAGAAAAATGTTACACAGCTAGTTGCGACGTTTCCAACATTCTGAATACACTTTTTTTCTCAAAAACACTAACTGAAACATTTCATTTTAAAATCTGTTTGTGAACATTTCCATTTAAGTGAAGCTAACTTCAGCATCAAAGATGACTGAAACATTCATGAGTTTGGTTCACATCCAACTTGAATATGAAAAATTATCAATGTTCTGCAGTTTCAACCGCCTTCTGTCTTTTTGCTTCTCTCTTAAAGGTCATTAGCATGATGGTAAATGACCTGGGCCTCAAGTCTGCTATTACAATAGTGTCAGAATAGTCGATCATTGATTTCACAATGGTCAAGTTTTGACAAGTTTGGTAGTCTACTAATACAATGGACATCATTATGACTTTCCAATGGTGATCTCGTACATATTGACAAATGTGTAAAACAATTTTATAAATGAAATCTAGCATGAATAAATGCAGTCATTTAGTGGTACATTTCGAAAACTTTTTGTACTAATGGTTTCATAATAATGGTAATGCGACAATGTCATTAAAACACAATTTTATTACGAGACCATTGACCGACCAATGATCGACCATTTTGAATTTAGCAGATTACGAACTTTAAGCAAAATGACAATGGGATGGGAATGTAATAACGTAATAATGAATCATCACCGTCAGCGTTAATACGCTGACGGTGATGATTCATATCTGTGACAGCAGGCGTAGAAAAATGTTGTAAATACATATTATGTATTTGTAAGGCACTAGAAGTTTCTTTGGTATAGACTGCGTAAAGAGAAACATTTTGTTAGTAACAAAATTGTTCTTAAAACTACGTACATTTGACGATGACGTGAAATGACATGAAACCTCTGTGTCATAAAAGTTTTATTCCACAACTACTGTGAATTTTACAGTTACACCTTTGCTTTTTTACGTGAAATGCGATAACACTTAAGGAAAATGGAAAGGGTTCCGGTGTACGAGTATTTTTTACAAAACTGTGCAAAAAATCTTTACTTTCGAAACCTGATGACTAAAACAATGAATCAAAGCAAAATTCAACGACTACGAAACGATTACTTGCACTTCTGTTTTTTTTTGAAATTCGGTTGTATTTCTATTTTAAACCGACTTCCAAAAAGAGGTTTTCTTTTTGTGTTAGTTAACTTTCGACTGGGTGAACCGATATTGATGATTATTTTTTTAACCGACTTCAAAAAGGAGGAGGTTCTCAAGTCGTCGCACCTTTTTTTATTTATTTTTTTATGTATGTTCCCCAATTACTCGAAGATGACTGGAGCGATTTGAATTATTCTTTTTTTGTTTGAAAGGGTATACTTTCCAGGTGGTCCCATAATCATCAAGTTGGGATCTGATGATGGGATCTTGGAGAAATTGAGAAAACTCTTCTAATTTTATAGGCGCACTTGATTTGGGTAGTTTTAGAAAGAGTACTTTCTTAAAGTGGTCCCATTTCAATTTGGTGAAGATCTGATGAAGAACTTCGGAGATAGGCAACGGAACTCCTCAATAAATGATAGCAAATGTACTGGGATTACTGAAATCTCATGTCCATCTATTGCTTACACCAGTGCATAACATAACATCACGCCGCTAAGCTGTGAAGGGGTAAGCACAAATAAAACAAATAAATAAATAACGCTAGACATTACACACAGCGCCATCTAGTGCCACACTAAGCTGAGCTTGTATCGTGGTCACCAGACAGTTGATATACTACGTATATACAGACGGTATTAACGCACGAGCCGTAGGCGAGGGTGTTTTTGAGCCGAGAACTGCAATAAGAAATGTACACGTGTATCAAACGACGTTTTTCAAAACACTTTTGAAGAAATAAAATAAAATAATGTAAAATATTTGTGTCATGAATGTCACGAGACTATGATTTAAATTTTATTTTTTCCGCACTTTGCTTTCGCCAGGTTGAAGGAGAGGCACAGGTATGAAGCCGCAATACAGCCAAATATATAAAAAAAAAATCAGAACACAAATAAATGTTAATTTGATTGGAAAAAAGACGACGACGATGACTCTGTAGTCAGATATGAATGTTTTCTTTAAATTATGCAATGAACCAATTTGAACTAAGTATATGCATAGTATCTGTGGCAAGTTTGCTTTCCGCACATGAAAAAGCATGAAAACGCACGAGTGTGAAATACACTGCATTTTGAACCCAATCGTAGTGCGAAACAAACTAGTTTTCGAGGAAGTGTATTGAAAAAAAAACTTAATCTCTCAAACAAAGGTCAGCATCTTCTGAAGCTAAACTTATTTTTCACTTTTTGTGTTTTTGAAGGTTATTTTTTTTTCCATTTTTAGTTGTTCCCAAACAAATATATACCACGAATTTTGGCCGGCCTTGAGAAGAGGTCAACCAGATGATGAGAAGCCGTGTGCGTTGATGACGAATCTATCGGGCTTTTTATAAGATTCCGTGTTCGCCGGGCACACGTTACGAACTCGCGGTGAGCTCGCTCCGCACTCGCCCCGCTTGCAACTCGCTAATGTGATAAGGCTCTTAGGCGTGCGCGGGGCACAACCCGTAGCCAACATAGATTACTAAGTTTTCACTTCTATTGGCTGTCCCCAAATTCTGCCCGCATATTTTTTTTTTCGTACAATATTGTATCAACTGGACATAAGCCTTCATTCTGTCAGTTCTGTGACCACAATTCGCCACGCGAGCTCAATAAGAGTCAGTGTGTGCACTCCTTTTTCATTCTAGGACATGTTGCCCCAATTTTTTTTCCTTCTCCATTTTGAGAAAGAGCAGTGATGATGAAATAAATTACAGGAAATGAAGACGCAGCCTAGGTAACCCATGATCTACGGCAATTCAATCAGGGATATTAGACAACACGATAAAATAAACCTAAATAGCACACAGTAAAATTAAAAATCCCAAACTGTTTAACCAATTTTATGACTGGCCAGAAACGTCACTACATTAAAAAAAAACAAGGGAGAATATCGTCCCCGTAGTTGGAAAATTAAATAACTCTGATTTTGCAGTTCTGAGATAAACGCGATTTTGTGTTTTTTTTTCAGTTATTGTACATTTGTTAAAAAATGTGAGACAATTTTACTGTAGGTTATTTGATATTTTGTGGACCTGATTACCTTTTACATTATGCTTTAACAAACTGTACTCAATCTTTAACTATAACTAAATAACACATAAAAAATCAAGTTGTTTAATTTTGCCACAACTGTTATTTATAAAGTACTACAATTATCTACTTATTTCGGCTATTTATTTAGTTTTCCTACAAACTAAATACATTTGGTAGAGTAAAATTTGGTGAAATAAATGCAGTTATTGAATTTATCAAACTCGAAATATTTTGAAATGTAAAATTTAGTGGCTTTGTACGTTATTATTACTTCGATATTTTTTTAACTATTATTGGTCTCGTATAAAATAAAAGTTGTTTCATGATATTAATAAAGTTATATTCAGGAAGAAATAGAAAAGTACAATAAAATTTAGAAAAAACTAAACTTAAAACATTATCAAAATTACACCAATTATAACAAGTGGAAACAAATTAACTTAAAGTATTCTTTCAAATAAAAACAGAAAATAATTTGAACCCAAAAAATAACATTATGGCTCTAAAATCAGACCTAATTATAAAAGTCGTACTTAAGTAGTAAGTAAAAAAACTATGAAAAACTTAAAATAGGTATCTATTAGAACTAAAAAACATAAGTTTGTATCAAATCAAAACATACTTAAAACAGTACTATAATCCTATTCTGCGTTAAAACTCAAAAAATTTAAATTGTTTGCACCTAAGCCATAGGTCAGTACTCAACTAAAAAATGAACACCAAAACAAAGGTACAGCAATCATTATACAACTTTCAAACGACTCAATTCAACTAAAAATATTTCGTAATCATCATCTCAGCCGAAAGACGTCCACTGCTGGACAAAGGCCTCCCCCAAGTGTCGCCACATTGACCGGTCCCTTGCTACTCGCATCCACCGGATTCCCGCAACCTTCACCAGGTCATCGGTCCACCTAGTGCGAGGTCTCCCAACGCATCGTCTTCCGGTTCGCGGTCGCCACTCCTGAACTTTTCGGCCCCATCGGCCATCCGTTCTGCGAGCAATGTGCCCTGCCCACTGCCACTTATGTTTAGCAATCCTTCGGGCTACGTCGGTGACCACCAAGGTCACCGACGTAGCCCGAAGGATCACTCTTGCGGATGTCTTCATTTCTGATTCGATCACGCAAGGAAACTCCGAGCATAGCCCTCTCCATTGCCCTTTGGGTGACTTTAAGCCTTTTGATAAGGCCCATTGTGAGCGACCACGTTTCGGTCCCGTATGTAATCACTGGCAACACACACTGGTCATAGACTTTCGTCTTGAGACACTGCGGTAAGTTGGACGAGAAGATACCGCGCAGCCTCCCGAACGCTGCCCAGCCGAGTCGGATTCGACGATTGACCTCTTTCTCGAAGTTAGACCTACCTAACTGGACCGTTTGTCCTAGGTATACATAATCGTCTACAATTTCGAGTGTAGAGTCTCCGATCTTCATAGGAATGGGTGTGACATGGGCATTCAACATGACCTTCGTCTTGTCCATGTTCATTTTTAGACCCACTCTTTTGGAGGCTCTACTGAGGTCATCGAGCATTGTACTGAGGTCCTCCATGGTCTCAGCCATGACCACAATATCGTCGGCAAACCGAAGGTGAGTGATGTACTCGCCATTGACGTTGATGCCTAGCCCTCTCCAGTCCAGAACCTTGAAGACATCCTCCAGTGCAGCGGTGAACAGTTTCGGAGATATGACGTCTCCCTGTCTTACACCTCGCTGCAGAAGGATAGGTTCCGAGGCTTGGTCCTGAAGTCGGACTGACATGGTGGCGTTTTTGTACAAACACTTCAACACCTCGATGTACCGATAGTCAATTTGGCACCGTTGGAGAGACTGCAGTACAGCCCAGGTTTCGATCGAATCAAAGGCTTTTTCGTAGTCCACAAACGCTAAGCAGAGAGGCAAGTTATACTCTTCGGTCTTCTGTATAACCTGCCGAAGCGTATGTATGTGGTCCACGGTGCTAAAACCTTTTCGGAAACCGGCTTGTTCGGGTGGCTGGAAATCGTCAAACCTGCGCGCGAGACGATTCGTGATGACTCTTGAAAACAACTTGTAAACATGGCTTAGAAGTGAGATGGGCCTGTAATTCTTCAACCGGGCATTGTCACCCTTCTTGAAGAAGAGCACCACTACACCCCTGCACCATGCCTGTGGCGTTTTCCCCTCGAGTATGACGGAATTGAACAGCTTCTGAAGGACCTTAAGTACCGGTTTTCCATCCGCCTTCAGGAGTTCGGCAGTAATTCCGTCATCCCCCGGTGCCTTGTTGTTTTTGAGTTGTTTCAGAGCCCTCCTAATCTCGTACAGGCTGACGTCCGGGATGTCTTCGGTATAGTGTCGGGTTAGTCTAGCTCTTGGGTCGTTTGCTAGGTCGACAATGGGTTTGCTGGTTGACGTGTACAACTGTCCATAGAAGCTCTCGATCTCCCTCAGTAGCTCCGGTTTGGCGGATAAGATCCTGCCATCGTCGGTCTTCAGTTTCGTGAGCTGGCTCTGCCCACGAACTTTACGAATTAAGTGTTGAAGTTATGTACAGCCTGCATAAACTGGCAACACTCTACTCTATGGCAACTGTGTGTATGTCTATGATATAAGTTGTTCGCTGTTCTGGAGTTTTACAAGCCTAATTAAAGTTATTAATCTTGCCACATTTCTTTCTCTTAAACTCTGCTTTAAACAATTTCAACACTGCCTCTTTTGCCGTTTATTTCCGTCCAGATCATACAGTGAGCGTCGTACTGTGGAGGTTTAAACTCATAGATAGATAAATTATATAAATTTAATTTTCTGGAATAATACATTAGACTATCTGCAGTCGATGGAATCTGCAGTAGACTTGCAAGTCCATGGTGACACACAAATATGATTCATCTTCTCCCGACTTCTTTTTATCCAGCTCTTTAGATCTGATAAGATGCCTCTTTTCACTCTATATGTTGAGTATACTCATTTCGAATATTTATATTAGTTTAATCTTTTTTGTAATTGTTACAAATGCTACATTGATCCTTCTTGGGGTGATAGAACGCTAAATTGTATTCTGTACCAAACACTTTCTTATAAATATTTAATTTTACTGGCAAATCGCGAATCCATTATTGGTCACTCTGACGTCAACGCAATTAAAGGTCACGTATTAGACTAAAACGCACGACACGCTAGCGATGCATCAAACCGCACCCGTTCACCCCCGCGCTCTCCGTCGTCGTTCCCGATTAGAATATTTCGCGCCAACTTCTCTTAATAATTTTATGATAACTTTCCTCAGGTGCATTTTGTTTTATGGCAGTTATAAACAACTTAATTTATTTAATTTTATTTGCCTAATATCTTATAATTAATCATTATCTAGTTGTAGAAGAAATAGATAAAATCAAGTATTTATAAATTAAGTACGTTATATCAGAATTCTGAATAGTAGAATTAAATAAATAGAGTTATTTAGTTTTCCTAGAACTTAGTTAGTTTTGTGAAAGAATTTTGAAGTTGAGGAAAAATTCAACAACTCATGTTATTTAATTTATTTGACATTCAACTTATCATTGACCACAGTTATTGATTTATTTACTGAGTTATTTATTTTTCCTTTAAAAAAATAGTGTTTGTCTGAAGATATTTATTATTCCATCTGTCCGACAAAAATGACTATATTTTTGGAACGGAATAAGATACGGAAACGCCTGTAAGGCTCAAATATGCGGCATGTTTTAGGTGTTTTGAAAATAGGGAAAAGTCAATATCGCCAAAATCGGACTTATTTAATTTTCCAACTACGGGGACGATATGTTCAGTACTAAGTAGTTCTCTTTGTGTTTACGAATATTTTAAATAAAATAGAAACAAAGTTCTTCTGACGTTGAACACAAGAGGTTTTTCATTTGGGTGTAACCTCGTTAGTACTTCTAAAGGGCTCTTCACGGAACACTGCCTCGCGAACAAAGTGACCTAAAAATTTGTATGCATATTTTTTGTCTGATTTGGTTTATCAAAGGCTTCATTTTAATTTGTGTTTTGAAGTTCTCGTGGTTTCCTGAGCACTGATGAATGTTGAATGGGATGGATGATTTTATTTGCATAAAATCACTCTATGCAAAGGACTTTTATTTAACAAATAGGTACTTTATAATATAGCATCATGCTTATAATACCCGAGGAGTAAGCAGAGGCGTATCTAATATTCCCACCCACATTTCGGGAGTGAGTTATGTTTAAGTCTCACTGGAATAGGGGGCGACTGGGGGTGACCCTATTGCCATCAATCGAATTAATATCCAATAAAAATTTGCCTGGCCCGGGAATGGAACCCAGGACATCATGCTAAGCAATTACGCTTGCAACCACAAAACCAACGAGGTACTCAGAATTATTTTATAATACAGGGTGTAAGCCACCTCACCACAAAGCCGTCAACCAAGCATTCTCTACAACTACATCAAACTAGGTAAGTTTACTCACAAAATTACCGCTGGGAAACGAACCTTTTTTGGGGTGAAAAATCATGTTTTGTGGTAGAACTCAATGTAACGCGTTTAAAACATTGTGTTTATTGATGTATTGAATAGTACGGGAGTCGTAGAAGTGTTAAAATAAAAATCTTACAGTAAAACTTGTATTAAAAAAAAAAAACTTGTGAAAAAATTGTAACTTTGACCCCCAATATCTTCGTAGATAGAAAACCAAAATCGCAATGACGAGGACGGGGACAACAAGTGCCTTTTGGCTTCCTAAAGAGGTGTTTTAACAGGTTTAGTAGGTGGATATGAAGTGTTTAAGTCAGAAAAACTCCTATCCTATTACATTTTGAATAGGGTGGATGACAGAAAAAATCTAATTAGTCCATCATTTAGATTATCACTAAATATTTGTCCCGATTTTTTCATTCGTGACGTAAATCAAAATTGATGAAGATAGGATAGGTTAAATTTTTAGAGTGTGGACTCCCGAGTTTTGATGCGTTTTATCTTTGTCAATATTCATTGATTTACAAAAACAAAAAATACGTGTCAATTATTTTTCCAATAATACGGACGGCCTAATAGGCATTTTTTTAGGCTGGTTTCCACCATCAATAAATTGCAAATCTATTTAGTCCGTCAGTTAGAGTATTGGAAAATAATAGACTCGTATTTTTTGTTATTGTAAATCAACGAATATTGACAAAAATAAAACGCATCAAAACTCGAGAGTGGGGCATTGTGACGTCAGAATTCACTAAGAATAATACCAAACAGTGACGTATTGGAAATTTTAAAAGCGTCCTATCTCCGTCAATTTTGGTTTATGTGACAAAAGAAAAAATACGGGTCAAATATTTTTTGATAATCTAAGTGACGGACTTATTAGATTTTTTCAGTTAACAAGCCTATTGTTTGATACTGTCGTCATGGCTATTGTCTTGTTATTTTCCATTTAAATTTCATTTATAAAACACTGCAAACTAAAAAATGTGATATTCTCAATTCGTCTTACCTAAACACATCGTGTGCTTGACCCTTCAAACCCTTGTCTCTTGCCGACATGTTCCCCTGTCCACTAAGAAAAGCAGGTGAGACCCTCGACGAACGTATTAGAAGTTTATTTACCTACGTTAGTGGAATTATTCAGAACTATGAGTAAAGCGACAGAAAGTGACGATGCAAAAACTGACCAACGGTTAAATTCGAAAGTGTTTACTGCAGATGTCTTAAACGAGGACTAGAATCTAAAAAAACGGGGTATGCATTAAAATCGTCATCATCATCAGCCTATAGTGTTCCCACTGCTGGGACTCAGTCTGCTCCCAATAAGAATGAAAATAAAAATAAAAGTATCTTTAGTTAACTTATTTAACAATAAACTAAAGTTGGCGTTTAAAACACAAATTCTCAATGCTGTCAATTGATAATGTCCCCAAAAGACTGGCGCCATCGACACATTGTGTGGCACGGGTTTCTATCGTGTTACCTAACTTTTTAATCCATAATCTAAAATCTCTTTTTTTTTGTCCTAGTCATCATTTGTCCGAACGATAATTTACCCGAACTTTATATCACATAATATCATATGCCATAAAGTTGAAATCCCTAAATATAATATAAATCAGTTTGTCATAAGTATTACAATCAATAATAAATTAGAGACATAGAACCGTTTTCAATAAAAGTCATCAGTCCTATTCTTAGAACTAATTTGTATTACAAAGTTTTTGGTATGAAGTTTTGTCAGGTGTTACATAGATAACAGCACGCAATATTTTTTCTTTTACCTCTCTCTCTCTCTTCTTTTAGGCTTACTTATTCTATTACGCCAAACTTCTGCACAATTTTGATTAATTCTCTTGTGCTCCAAATTTTGGATCGTATGTAGACGTTGACATGCAATGCAAGCAAGCACGCAGCAAGCATGCGGCACGCATGTAGCAAGCATGCAGCAAGCAAGCAAGCATGCCGCAAAAAAGCATACAACAAGAAAGCATGCTTGCTTGCATGCTGCAATGCAAGCAAGCAGCATGCAAACGACCAAGCATCATGCAACATGGTTTCTGTCACGGCTCCGGCGCTGCGGGGCTCCGGCGGCCTCACGGGAGCTTATCGTTGCAGATGGGTTTAACGCTCACCACCGCAACTTTGGCTTGCTGGACGGCTTCGCCAGCCACCTCAGCTGCGGCGGCGATTGTTACAACCACCTGCTCCTCAACTCGCAGCACGCCTCGCGCCTCCGCGCCTACGTAATTTTAAATTACACTGTTGGGGTAGGGCATACAAGACTGCGTGAAGTCGGATTTACAGCGATTTGCTTCTGTCACTAAAACCTAACTCTTACGGTTTTTTTTAGCGACTAACAATTTATAAATGACCATTCGGACTCATACACATTATGTGATACAATACTTAGGACATACGACTTTATGTCATGTAAAATTAGGAGATTCAATATACAAAACAAATATATATATAAAACAAAATAGTATTAGAAGTAAAGTTACTTATGTAAAAAAAAATTTAGAACAAGCAAGGGAGTACCGTATGACACGCTTAGCCTCTGGCCAAGGTGAAAGTTCATGGGTCACAGGAAGTGTCAACTCATACCTTTCCCAATGAGGGTTAGAAAGAAAGAAAAAGCATTTATTAGCCCGACTGGACTAAACAAAAATTAAATAAAATGGTAAAATTGTGATTATAACACTAGTATAAAGTGAACATAGTGAGAGAAAAAAAAGTAATAACAAAATCATAAGAAAAAACAAAAACAAAATAAAAACAGAATTGTTCCTGTACAAGACCAAAAGACTCCTATCTCAGCAGGTGAGGCAGATACAACAGACCACCATTACTTCTACTTGATACGTTCATACATCTGATCAAACACGCGTAGCAGCTAAATTAAAATAATATGCACCAAAAGCAGAGCAAAGTAAACAACAGTGCAAACGGAGACCTATCAACAGGAAATATATTCATCTCAAATGTGGTCTGGCACCGCAAACAATAATTGGCACATTGTGGCATTGAACAGAGCGACAAGCATGTGTTGTGGAAAACCACCCATTAATTTCTATCTTGGGCAAAAACTGACCTTATGTCAAAATTACAAATGCACCGCTCCAACCTAAGTTGTTTTTTGCATAAAAATAAAAAAACTTAAAAAGCAAACGTATGAGCATTTGCTTTTTAAAAGAAAAACTAGAACTAGCAGGATCTAATATCTCTGTGTCACAACGAAAATTAAATATTCTTTGACTGTGAACAAATGAATTTGTAGCAACTTTGTAGGTTTGGTTAGAAAAATTGTGAAATTTAGTTTTTGTAAAACCATCATAATCTTATTGCCGTAGTCTCATGCTTTTTGGGGTCTACGCCACACGCTCTCTTCTGCCTTGTCAATCATCATAATATCAGTAACTCCCTTTTGCTTCATATTACAACCTAGCACTATCTTTATATATTTTCTTTGGTATTCGCCGTCGTTTTCAAATCATTTTTTCTCATATTTTGTTCAGAATAGTTACAGCACTGATCACAATATTTGTGTCACTTGTTTAATTTAGTTATTTAATTAAATATTCTTTATTTTTAATTTAAATTTGCTTACCTTTGTATATATGCTTTTTTACCTATAATTTGTGAATGAGTGAACATTAAAGGCCTTTTAGATTCCCGGATGCTGTTTAACTTTTGTTAAATATTCTTTTTATTTTACATTTTTTGTGTAACCAGCATCGACCTATTGTCGGGCCTACGCTGTCCCCCCATACTTTAGTACTAATGCTGTAATGAAACATAATAATTTTGTAATACCAAATGATTTGAAAAGAGTAACAATGGAGTTTCTTGCCCCATGGAATCGACCAACCCGAACCGTGCACTTTTTTCGACGTTTTCTAGGTGCTCATCCAGGCCTATGTGAAATAAAACATTTCGATTTTGATTTTTGTTTCAATCCATCAACATAGATTTTGTACAACCAGTGCCTTTATAATCTGAGCCACCGGGACTTATATTATTGCCAAAAAGTGACTGCAAAATTATTGAACAGTGATATTGGTTAACCGTTACCAAATGGAACCCAAACCAAACTCGATCATGCAGTCTACAAAAGTTATCAACACTAGCATTTTCCTACCAATATTTAACTATCAAAATTAATCATAAATTACAATCAAAACCTCAAATGAATTTTAATTATCGACATATTCTGTTCAATTTTCATCGGTCTGTGAAATTGCAGCGTGTAAATTTTCAGCAATTAAACAAAGTAACCGTTGAGTGTAGCTCATTTTAATTGATTAAAACCAACGCATGTACTCGTAAATTCAATAGTGTGACTACATTGTGAAAGTCGTACAGAACAAGCAAATAATTGGGTTTTATTTGAAGCGTTCATTTAGTGTATCTATATCAATATTATAAAGAGAAAAGGTTTATATTTTTGCACGTCACGAATAAACTTAAAAACTACTAAACCTCTTTGAAAAATTATTTCAGCAATTAATAGCTACGTTATCAGTGAATAAAATAGGCTGTATTTTATCCCCATACTCCTTCGGGAACGAGAAATACGCGGGTAAGTCCGCTAGTTTCTTATAAAAAGGAGGATATTTGAGACATTTTGAGAAGTTAATTGTAACTGTTGTGGTGTTGGCACTCACATTCACTCACATTAGACACTCAATGTGTTTGTTGTGCATACATGAGAAGCATTTGAGTACATAAGTGTGAATTTCAATGACTAAGACAGACCAACGTTAATAAAGTTAAAGTTTTTTTATATAAATTACCTACTTTATTTAACAAACAAACAGATTTAACATGTTTTACATGGACACAATTTAAATTAGATTTTTGTGATAACACGTAATAAAAGTAATAAAAGGTATTTAATAACAGAAGGGTATGATGATGTTTTTATTGACACATAAAATGATCAAAAACAATGCTATATTGACATGATTCTTAATTAAAAGAAAACACTATTTTGTGTGGCACTACATTTTCAATACAGAACAGTTGATTTCTTTGAATGTTTATTTAAAATGTACATGTTTGTTTTACGTCAGCTGGAACAGAACAAATTTTGTATGAAATATCGCTCGAAGCGATTTTTGTTGCAAGCATGTATTTTTTGTTTGCCCATGTTTCCGCTGCCTCCAGCAAAGCAAAGTGAACCGTTTCATTTTGTTGCACTTATTTTGAACCCCCGACGGAAAAACGACGGGGTGTTATAAGTTTGACGTGTGACTGTGTGTGTATCTCGTGGCTATACTAGCTCCCGAACGGATGAACCGATTTTGATTTTGTTTTTTTTTGTTCGAAAGATTAATTAGTCGGGCGTGTTCTTAGCTAAGTTTTGATAAAAAATCAGTCCAAGATGGCCGCTGCCACAAAATGGTGGATAACACATTTATTTTAACAACTCCCTTAATGTGGGTATCAAATGAAAGGGGCTTGACTAGTAGAATACTATACGCTATAATATTTTTTTTTACAACTTCCTCAATATGGGTATCAAATGAAAGGGCTTGTGAAATTATGACCCTAATGAGTGTGTAGAGACTCACTGTCTGAAAATTGATACTTACTGTAGAGTAGGTCTCGATTTTTAGAAAGAAGAAGATAGTCAAAGAAATATGAATTAAAGATGACGTTCTAGAAAATAAAATAAAAGGTAGGATATATATTTTTTTGTTTTGCTTTGTCCAATCATCATAAACCTATTTGTGGTCCCACTACTGGGACACAGGCCTCCTCTCTATAAAAAGGAATGGGCTATAATCCACCACGCGGCCCAGTGCGGATTGGTAGATGTCAAATTGTCTTCGATTTTTTGGTTTCTAGGACATGCCGGTTCCCCACGATGTTTTGTTTCACCGTTTGGAGAGTAGTGGTGATGAAATAAATTACAAAAAGTAATGCGCCTGTCTGGGTTCGGACCCACGACTTAATGTTCGTAAGTTGAAGTCCGCCACCACTGGGTTTCCGCTGTCTCACTCTTGGGCAAAAGCCTCCTCAACTCTTTCCATTTGCGAATCCGCGCATCCTCTTTTTTAGTTCTGACGGAACATGTCCAGTTTGTCCCGCCATCTCGTGGCATTCGTGGCCCGCTACGATCCCTCGCACTGTGTCAGGACACCAGTTTCCGGCTATTTTATCTATCAACGGAAATGTAAAAAATAAACAAAACGTCCTAAATAAATACGAGCTATTTCTCCCAAACCGTTAAAAATCCTTTCACACTACTACGTTTGCAAAGAAAATAAATATAATAACGTATTTGCGAAACAAGTAAAAGCTTTTCCGTACTTTCTGAACTATTACAGTTTCTTATTTGCTGGGTAGAGGATTACTGAGATCGACCTTAATAGCTCTTTTCAATCAATAAGTAGTTTGTCGAGGAAAATATGACTATAATCTGTCGTACCCAAGGGAAATAATTGAACAGGGAAATGTTTTAAAAATGCATGAAATAGATGGTGAAAAGGCCTGAAAAGACGCAAGATTCGTAGGTATTACAAAAAGTCCTTCTTAGTAACTATTGACTCTTATCTTTTTATTATGACCGAGTGTTCCGTAGGTAGGAAAGTGGAGTGCCTAAAGTGCCTTTAGAGTAAATGTGCGTTTCTTCTCACAAAAAAAATCTTAGATCTAGTCTTTCAAACTGAGTCATAACCACACACCTATCACACGATACACTCTTCAGAATTCCAAGGATAAGTAAAAGGCATCGAAAACAACCTGCATCCCCATTTTCAATTTGAAGACGTTAAAAACCTAAATAGGATGAAGAAAAATAAATTTGTAATTTACCGCTCCAAATTTTATTATGGAAAAAAAACCGGTCAAGAGCGAGATGGATTTTAGGAACCTAAATATCATTTTTTAAGACCTATCAATAACCCCTTGACCCATTAAGGTCCATGTTCACCAAAAAGATGACGGTCTGATTATCTAAAAACAGCTGTTTTAGACACATTTTTGTATGGGAACGTGTCATGGTCACAGCTGTTTTTGGATAATAAGCCTGTTATCTTTTCGGTACCCTAGCTAAGTCTGGAAAGTTAATTCATGTTATGGGTCCATCAGTATACAACCGGCTACCGGATAACATCTTAAGCGCGACATCTGACAATGCTTTTAAAGCAAAACTCAAAGGCTGGCTAACCGACCAGGCATTATATGACCTAA
Organism: Xestia c-nigrum; assembly: GCA_916618015.1. Lineage (NCBI taxonomy): Eukaryota > Metazoa > Arthropoda > Insecta > Lepidoptera > Noctuidae > Xestia > Xestia c-nigrum. The sequence continues at coordinate 8,460,738 of OU745258.1, read as the reverse complement.
AAGAATGGTTTTAGATAATTTTGTATGATTGTTATGTATTGTTTGTTCATTCTTAATTTACTTACTTTAATTTATGAATGTATTTTATGATAATTTTTAATGGGTTTTTAGTAATTTTTAATAAGTTTACTTATGTGTCGGATTTGTTAATGTGATCATGATTTGTGTTTTTTACTTTTTATAAAACTGACCTGTAATTCCAAATAATTATTAATAAATAAACTAAACTAAACTGAACATGGGCCTAAATGTATGGAGGACCAACCCAATTCATGGCAGGAAAAGTGAGGTCATGGTGTTTCGTGTGGGATCCAGAAAACCAGCGATAGTCCCTCCTATGTACTTATATGGGGTGGCGCTTAAAAGTGTGTCACGTTTTAGATATCTTGGGCACATTTTGACTGAGAGCCTGTCTGATGACGAGGATATAGAAAGGGAGCCGAGGGCGTTGTCGGTTCGATGTAATATGCTCGCCCGCAGGTTTGAAAGGTGCACCAAGGACATCAAAACTACGCTGTTTAAGGCATACTGCCAGACGTTGTACACTTGCAGCCTGTGGGTCGAATATACGCAGAGAGCCTACAGCGCCCTCCGTGTCCAGTACAACAATGCTTTCCGGGTGCTGGTGGGGCTTCCGCGGTTCTGTAGTGCGTCGGGCATGTTTGCCGAGGCTCGCATAGACAGTTTTGAGGCTGTCATGCGCAAAAGAACGGCATCCCTAATGCGTAGGGTACGTGGAAGCTCCAACAGCATCCTGAAGGTTATTGTGGAGAGAACAGACTACCCTTTTCTAATGCACTGGTCCCGTAGGCATAGCTGCGGGCCTGGTGCTGAGGAAAGATATTTAAATTAGTTTGTTTTTGTTTCGTCTAGAAGTTAGTACTTAAATTAAATTAAGATTAATTTAAATTAGGTAGATTAAATGAATTGGCATTAATTACATATATTAAATTAATTAGATTATATTAAATAAAATTAGGTTACAGTGTATTAATTAACTAATTTGGACTGTCTAATTGGGCTATTGTGTGATATTGTGATGTTGTGTTGAATTGATTTTTATTCTTATTGTTATGCTAACATAGCTCCTAGGTGCTCGCTACTAACCAATATGGACTCTTGTTCGAAATAAAGTATTTGATTTGATTTGATTTGAATTCTTTTTTCATATTTGTGTAGAGTTTGATACAAGGCACCTTATCTCCCAATCTTGATTGAACTGCCGTAACTTACGGATGGACAGACAGACAGACGGACACGACGAATCTATAAGGGTTCCGTTTTTTTGCCATTTGGCAACGGAACCCTAAAATGGCAATTAACATTACGTTATAAACACTGCCAAAAGGTTAAGAAAATTGACTAAGAAAAACCACCATTTACCACCCATTTTATGCATTGCATTGGTGAAATGCATGAATATTTGTCGCGAATTTAACTTTGGGCCTTCGGGCCTTCGTTGGGCTTAAATTAAAGGAAAATTCGCAATAATTATGTGCAGTAGTTTTTAAATTTATCGCAAACAGACAGACAGGCGTGCGGCGGAGGAAGTCTTGTGGTGAAGTAATGGAATTATCTAAGTGATCCTTTTTGTTCTGGTGCTGGCTTTCTCTTTAGTGCTTAAATGGGTAAGTATTGGGTACTGGGTTCTTACTGGATTTAAGTATGAAATTCTTGAAGGAGATATTACTGAGGAATAATATGAGGAGGTATTCGACTATGTCCTCATCTCCTAGCTTTTTCCCAACTATAGTGGCGTCGGCTTTCAGTCTAATCGTATGCAGATAAACACCAGTATGTTACATGGAGCGACTGCCTGTCTGACCTACACGACTCAGTACTGTCTGAACTAAGTTCCCCAGTACTAACTGAATCGTGCAGCTAGTCTTACCAAGGGTTATAAGACTGGTTGTTAGACTTTCACTACGGACCACCTGTAATGACTGTCAAATGTTCTAACGTGCTATCCAGCTCGGAGGAAAATCTGAATGTAATGTGATGGGTTCATCCACAGATAAACCCGGGCTAGCGTGGCTGAACCTGAGGATCGACCCAAGCGGCCGTTATTAGTGACATACACGAGCAAAGTTTTACACGTGCTTGAAAGAAATATCCTTATAGGAAATTGTTAAGGTTATTTATATTCAATACATTAAACTGAGCCACAAATCCGGTAAGAAAGGTCTTCCTTCTTGCAACTACATTTTGGAAGTACCCGCTGTCATAAGAAAATTGCTGGTAAACCAGAGCAGAATATTTATAAATTGGACCTCATGCCCGGTGAGAGATTTTACTATAGTCACCAGGTGCTATAATTGCCAGCAGTTTGGCCACGCAGCCAAGTTTTGCCGTGAAACAAGTCCTACTTGCAACCACTGTGCAGAGACGGGACACTCCGTGAAGGAATGCAGCAGACAATCTTCTCCCCCCCAGTGTGCGACGTGCAATAGATTTAAGAGGAAATGTGACCATTCAACCGGTGATGTAAGTTGCCCGGCACGTAAATATGCAGAGACCAACTACATCAACTCAATAGACTATGAAGGCGCCTAAGAGCGCCACAGTATAGTATATTTAGTAGGCACACAAACAGGTAGCTTATAGTTTTCTTTTATTTTTTCTTCTATATTATAAAAATGAAACCCGTTTTCCGTTGTCACGACATAGCATGAAAACGGCTTGACCGATTTGGCTGATTCTTTTTTTGTTGTGTTTGTTATTGTCAGGACAAGGTTCTTATGAAAAAAAAAATGTAGTAGTAGTAGGTAGCTTCTTCCCTCTTATGTGACGCAGACGAAGTTGCGTGGGTCAGCTAGTTGTTAATAATTATCATGAGCAATCAGATAATAAGTGATCTAGATAGTTTTACTGTGTCCGAATCCAAAATCTGCAATGTTGAGGACTGTAAATACCTACTAAATTCTGGCGACAAATCACTTACCTTGCTTACACAAAATATCCGCAGCATAAACCGAAATATAAACGGTTTTGAAGTTCTTTTACAAAGTCTTGATATAAGCTGTGATATTATTGTACTAACAGAGTGTTGGTTGTCAAAACAGACAGTCAACTTACCATCACTGAAGGGTTTTTATTCATACAAAACAGACAGAAACAGCAACCAAAATGACGGAGTTGTAGTCTATGTTAAAAATAATTTACGAACTGTCAAAGAAGAACCACTATCCCAAGAAGGCAATTGCTTATTCATCAAAATTATTCCCGACACAGTAGTCATGGCTATTTATAGGCCGTCCTCTCATAATATCGACAGATTTTTAGACTCACTCGACACAAACTTAAAAACCATTAGTACTTTCAAAAATGTAATACTTGTAGGAGATATCAACATAAACATTTCCTCCGAGAAACCCGATACCCATACACACAATTACCTAAATATTTGTGCATTTCATGGACTCTTACCAGCTCACTATTACCCCACACATCAAAGCGGTTCTTGCTTAGACCATATCATTCTAAAATCAAAAAATCCATCTAAACATTGGTTACTAACTCTGCGCTTACCGATCATCAAGCTGTTTTACTAACAATGCAAATAAATTCACCTAGAAAAAACTGCGAGCGTAGCTACACTAAAGTCAATATGACAAAACTTGAAACGGACATACGCAGTATTAATTTTAACCCTATTTACGATTCTGTTGATGCAAATATCGCGTTACAGTATTTCATAAATTCCTTACAATATGTAATAAAGAAAACCACTTTCGCTAAGAAAATCCCTAGAAAGTATACTTGCATTAAACCGTGGATCACACCCGGTCTCGTTCATTGTATAAGGCACAGAGACAAACTTCACCTTAAATCAAAACTTGCACCAAATGATTTAATACTTTCTGTTACCTATAAAAGATATCGTAATTTCTGTAATAAACTGTTGAAAAAACTAAAGAACCAGTACGTTAAACATGAACTCGAGAAGGCGGGGAAAAATAGTAAACTTGTGTGGAAATTTATAAAAACCAATACATTGACGTCAAAAAATTCCGAACCTCCGTTAGATTTACTGACATCTGAAATTAACCCATCCGAAGCAGTAAATAAGGCTAACCACTTTTTTGTCAACGTTGGTAAAAACTTGGCTGAAAAATTCATAAATATTTATTTATTTTATTTATTAAAACTTTATGCACAAGTAAACACTGTACAAAGGCGGACTTAATGCCTTGGGCATTTTCTACCAGTCTACCTTAGGGTGATGCAGAGACATTACAAAGTAGGTGCAATAACCGAAAACAAAATAGTTAAAACATAAAACTAAAATACAAGAATAAATACGTGTATACATACATAAAGCAAAATATATAAAAGGTTATGAGAGACAAAAAAAACTAACAGTTAGTTCTGAGACGACTCTGCCAACTTCTTGTGAATAAGCTTTCACTTTAAAAGTAAACCCATTGGTTACCGTCCTGATATTCTGAGGGAGCGCATTCCAAAGAAAGACCGCCTGGACAAAGAAAGATGACTTTATAAAGCCAGAGCGATGAGAAGGACAACGAAGAAGACGATTGGTCTCGGACCGAAGATTCTTGTTGTGTGCAGAGCATAAATATTGACAAAGGGAAGTCAGGTAAGAAGGAGAAGTGGGATTATGTAGAAGAGAAAACAAGGTGGTCAAAGCCCTCAACGCTCTGCGCTGCCGGATAGGTAACCACTTTAAAAGCGAGCGATGTGCAGATACATGATCATACTTGCGGAGATTGAAAACGAATCGAATGCAGCTATTAAGAAGTCGGTCAAGTTTGTTGAGGAGATCTGCATTCAGGTCATAGTAGCACACGTCACCATAGTCAATTATGGGGAAGATAAGGGATTGTACAAGCATTGCCTTAATGTGTGATGGGAGAATATTTTTTAACCGATAGAGCGACCGCAACGTTCCTATGACTTTTTTGCTCACAATCGCGACCTGCTTACGCCAGTCAAGGCAAGTGTCAACATGTAAACCCAGATCCTTAACATCAGAGCTAAATGGAATCACAGTGCCATCAAAGGTAACCGGTGGCACCGTTAAACCATTCAGTCTCCTCAGGCTATGGGGGCTCCCTACAATGATGGCCTGACACTTAGTTGGGTTAACCGCCACTCCGAAACGATCAGACCAGTTTTTGACTACTCGTAAATCCCGATTTAGCTCTACGACCGCTCCAGATAAGCTGTCAACACCTGCCTGACAGTAAAGCTGCAAGTCGTCTGCGTAAAGATGATACGCACACTGAAGTTCGGTGGTTATGAGATCTATAAAGATAGAGAACAAAAGTGGAGATAAAATGCCGCCTTGCGGGACGCCAGTTACAAGATCACACCAGCTGGAGTTAGATAAATATCAGCACTCCTCCTACTCAAAACCCAACAGGGACATCCTCCACGTTGAATTCTTTTGTTTTACTGGATACGGACGTCAACGAAGTTGTTAGAATTATAAACGGCTTAAAGGATGACTGCGCAACTGGGTGGGATGATATACCCAATAACGTACTAAAAAGATTTCAACACCTACTGCCCCCTTACCCACATCTTTCAGCTATGTTTATCTAAAGGGATATTCCCAAAATTGCTAAAAAAGTCTGTGGTCACACCTATTTTCAAGTCTGGCGACAAAATGAGTGTGAATAACTACAGATCCATTTCAGTACTAACGGGTCTATCAAAAATTTTGGAAAAGATCATAAACAGTAGACTAATAAAATATCTGGAAGATAACAAGCTTCTTTCAGACAATCAATTTGGGTTTAGGCCCAAAAAATCCACTAGCCAAGCAGTAAACAAATTGATCAATTACGTTTCTACAAATCTGGACAGGGGTATGTATACAGTTGGTATTTTTCTAGACCTTGCGAAAGCATTTGACACTATTTCTTGCACTAGTCTTTTGCAGAAGCTTGAAACTCTTGGGATAAGAGGAGCGCAGCTTTTACTTTTATCTGATTATCTTAGTGATCGACAGCAATGTGTAAAAATTGGTCCGAATACAAGTTCTGATCTTACTAATACTCGTTTTGAAATTCCACAAGGCAGTATATTAGGGCCAACATTATTTTTAATCTATATTAATGACCTGTGCAGCCTCCCACTCAAAAATGGTGTTGTAATGTCTTATGCAGATGATACTGCTCTGTTGTTTGCAGCTAAATCAAGAGCAGAGGTCTATGAACATGCTCAGAATGATTTCAACACCGTATCTAATTGGCTCCAAAATAATTTTCTAACACTGAATGCTGATAAAACAAAATTCATTTAATTTACAATGAGAAATACTAACAAACCGCTTACTAACCTAATCATTAACGCCCATACCTGTAGCACGTACGCTGACACTGCATGTTCTTGCCCTACTTTAGAAAAAGCTGACCATTTGAAATATCTTGGTGTCACAATTGACTCCAATTTAAATTTCCGTAAACATATCGAGTTACTATGCACTAGAGTTCGCAAACTAATATATGTTTTTAAGTATTTACGTAATGTAGCCGAGTATAAATTAATAAAACAGGTTTATTTAGCTTTGTGTCAGTCTATTCTAACGTATTGCGCAACGTCCTGGGGTGGCGCGGGTAATTCAATTCTTCTCCCTCTAGAACGTGCTCAAAGAGCAATTCTAAAGGTCGCTACCTTTCGTCCGTTTAGATTTCCGACACATCTGCTCTACAAAGCATGTAATGTGCTCACAGTACGGCAATTATTTATTCTTCACATTATACTGCAGCAGCACTATACCCTTCACTATGACCCAGTTCCTTCCGATAGGAGAAGGAAGGACCTGGTTTGCTCAAAGCCTCAAACTAAACATGCTTTTGCTAGTCGATTCTATGTGTTTTTAGGACCTTTTCTGTATAATAGACTGAACAAGAAACTAAACTTCTATTGTCTAAGGTATAGGAAATGTAGTTTTGTAATATCAGATTATTTAGCGACACTTAATTACACAGACACGGAAAAACTTCTAGAAGTCTTAGTTTGATGATGTTATGCCCTCGTATCTAATTTGTACACATCTCCTAAAATTAGTTGTAATGTTTATTGTTTTTGTACTAGTTTGATTTTTGTTGTAATTGTTATTAAATTGATTTTATTTTGAAAACTTTTACTGTCCTAATTAAATTTTGCAATGTAAAGTGATGGCCTGAAACACAGGTTTAAATAAACCTAGATCAGGTATGTCGCTACCGAACATTTGTATTTGACAATTTCGTTACCAGCAACGGCAGCAACTGTTATATACACACATCAAAAGTGTCTAGGGATCAAGCATTTTTATGCGAATTTCTTGAGATTGAGATGTGGCTTTGTAATAAATTTATGATTTTATAAATTTATATGGATCCTTTTTGGTGCATTTCATAATTTGAATCAGGAACTGTGAATCAAATTCGAGTAAAAGATGAAAATCAGCTGTCAATATTTTCCCTATAAAAACATACAACGCATTGAAGACATTATTAGTGCTACTGTTTCCCTACTACTGATTAAAACCAACGTTATTATGGAGCGGCGACGTCATTTAAGCAGGGAAGAAATGCTCAGAGCCGTGGGAATGATAGAAGCTGGTTCCCGGCAACGTACTGTGGCTTTAGCTCTGAATACAAGTCAGAGTGTTATCAGTCGACTTTGGACACGTTACCGAAGCACTGGTACCGTGGCTGAGCGCCATGGAGGACGGTATCGCTGCACCACACGGAGACAAGACCGATACATTCAAATCTTAACTCGAAGAGCTCCAACAATAACCGCCATGATGTTAGCCGTGAGGCTTCATCACTCTTCAGGGAACTTAATTAGCGACCAAACAGTCAGAAACCGCTTGCATGAAGTGAACCTTCATTCCCGAAGACCGCTACGGGTACCACCTATAGTAATGCACAATCGTAGGATTCGATATCAATGGGCTCTTGAACACAGAAATTGGGCAGAAGAACAATGGCGTTTCGTGTGCTTTTCTGATGAGTCTCGTTTTGGTATGAGACCGGATACAAGACGTATACGACACTGGAGAACCCCTGGACGCCAACAGCGATTAAAATCCTGCCAGGAAGTCAAATAGTGGTGGAACCATCATGGTATGGGCGGGTATTTGGATCGGCGGAAGAACTGAGTTGATTTGGATCAGAGGCAACCTCAACGCTCAAAGGAGACAGTTTTTTTTGGGCCCCCTATTAAACGGTAACGTATATTAATCATATTGCACATGAAAAAAGTGATCATCTTGTTATAATTAACAGACCAAAAATTATATAGAAATGTAACCGGAATAATGAAATAATAGTAAAAATGTGTTCGGCAAAAAATGCTTGTTTAGGAGCGTTTTTACGATTATTTTAACGTGAAAAAAAAATATGTTACTACGGTGCGAGTCTGTATGGCTTGTTGGGTGAGAGCTTCCCGAGATGTGCGTAGAAACAGGCAACAGGATGAAATCAGGGATATGGAAATACAGCCATTGGATGTTGAACACAGCAGTAACATCCCACAACCACCTCCTATGCCTATAGCTGTTACTACACCTGCTATACACAGAGGAGTACCAACAAGTACTATGTCTAATTACAAGCGTGCTGCTTGTACTTCCCGCCACTGTATATTTAGGTTATGTGAAAATACATCTAGGTTCTTAGTACCTACACTGCTAAAGGAAAGATTACTGATTGATCACTCATTTTATGTGCCCCGTTGTGCTCGTATTTGTGAATACCATTTGAATGAATCTCATAATGATTGGAATAATTTATAAACAATCAGTAACTTTTCAGATTTCACTGCATCCCAAATGGACGCCTTATGTTCACTACTTAAAAGTAGTGCAATTCGAAATTACGATATTGAAAACATCATTCAACATAATGCAACATTATGTATGTTCGCGACGAACGTCACCAAAACAAGTGTATATAGTTTCTTACAAAGATAGTGTAGAGTCAGTGATACATGGGCAATAACAGTGACGAAATAAACAAACGCGTCAGTGATTAGATTTAGTAAATAAACCGAACAGTAAGCGTTAAACTCATATCACCTCGAAAGTGGCATTTTATTTAGTTAAAACGTAGTATTATCGAGATCCAGGTAGCCTAGTGTTGCGACCTAGGCCTGGATATAGTTTTGTAGTATCAACATAGCCCTTCAGGGAAGCCACTTGTCGAGGATATGACAGTCTAACGCGCCTATCTGTGTTCATAGTATGTAAATTTGGTCTATCATACTGACAGTTGAAGGAACATTACAGGCTGGATAATATAGATACATAAAAGTAAATAGTAGATTCATATAGGCCATACAACACCCTTGTATATGGCACTCTATATACTTACAGCATCAACTCCGGTTTTCGTGTAAATTATCCTGAAAGATCCTTCAACCGTCCCAGTTTTAGAAAGTTCTGTACTAATTTATCTATATTTCTTTAATTTCAATAAAGATATGTGTGTTTTTTGTGTTAGTAGATAGATAACACTATGTACAAACCATGTAACGTTAAAAATATAATTAGAAATAAGTTCAGAATTGTAATAACAGAAAATATTTGTAAATATCCAAATGAAAATACATAATAAAAAATTCCAAAAATCAGGAAGCGATTTGCGGCTCTCGTTACAGTCAAGTACTCTAGTACGTTAGTAAATCTAGATTTCCTTAGAATTGTAGTCATCAGTACGGCAAATATTATATTATAATGTGAGTAAATCAAGCAGTAAAAAGTAGTGCGCGAAAGTCATGAAGAAATATCAAATCGCTTCCTGAAAAGTTATGAAAGTTTATCAGTGTTCTCATTCCCAGTAACCCTTCCCCCTGATAGGAAACGACTGAGGTTGTCTGAACCGACAGGTGTAGGACGTCAGCGCCGTCTAGGTTCGAAGATTATGTGTGTACAGTTACAGTATAGGCAGAACGTCTGTTAGAGTAGACAGAGCGTCAGGCAAGCACGCATACATCCCCGCGTCTAGCGATCACGCCCGTCCGGCACAATGTAAATATTGGTTAGGCTTTACTCACTATCAATTTGAACGGTTATTAATTGAGATTCCATCTATCAGTGAAAGGGTTAAATCTCCTAAAAGAAGTCTGGCTATGTTTTTAATGAAACTTCGTACAGGAGATAGTAATGAACGTATAGCTTCTCTGTTTAATGTAGCTTCATCAACTGTGTTCAAAAACCTTAATATCGTAAGGAAATGCTTTGAAGACCAATTCATACAATTACATTTAGGGACAAATAATATAAGTATTGAGGAAGTTGCTCAATATAACTTGACAATACCCAATGGCTTATTTGGTAATCCAGACATGGATCCTGAATTTATGCCAGCCATAGTAATATGTGACGGTACATACATTTATGTACAAAAAAGTAGTAATTATTTGTACCAAAAGCAAACATACAGTTTGCATAAGTTTCGCAACTTGGTTAAACCGTTTTTACTTGTGTGCTGTAATGGTTACATCCTTGATGTTGTTGGACCATACCCTGCAACAGAGTCAGATACATCTATAATGCTTAGGTTGTTTACTGATAATAGTCCACTGCGAAGGTTTTTCAGAGAAAACGACATTTTTATTCTTGATAGAGGGTTTAGGGATGCAATTCCATTCTTGCAACAACATGGTTACAAGGCTTATATGCCTGAAACTAAACAGGCTGGTGAACACCAATTATCGACCATTGCAGCCAATAATACTCGTTGTGTGACCTTGTGTAGGTGGGTGGTTGAAGTTGTGAATGGCAGATTTAAACGAGACTTCAAATTGTTTCGTCAGGAATATTTCAATACAGCATCGTCCCACCTCATACTTGACTTTAAAATAGCTGCTGCATTAATAAATAGATTTCATACGTTAATCAGAGATAATTTTTATGCTGAGCAGATATTAGCGATTGCTCAAGCTAAACTAAACACTCCAAACCATTTAGCCTCTTATATAGAAATGCACAATTAAAACAGAGTGCGAGTGCAATTTGCCAGTATTGATGGTAACCTTCCAGAGCTGGATAGTTTCCCTCGATTGACATTCCAGGACTTAATTCTATTTTCTCTAGGAATTTATCAAATCAAACAATCTCGTTCATACTATGGAGAGCATGTCAGGGCCTCCGGACGATTCAAAATCGAGGTATACCGACAACCTGTCCATGATTTCGGTTCAAATAATTATCTCCTACGAGGTAGGATACAATCAAGGCACACAAGTAGGAAAACTTATTATATTTATATATTAGTTGACACCACTCCATCAATTACTAACACTAGAGCTGCTCTTGCTGGATACTGTTGTAATTGTATAGTGGGCAGACGCACTGTTGGCAGCTGTGCACATGTCATTTGTATAGTGTGGTATTTATCTTGGGCGCGGCATCAAGGCGAGGTTGAGCCACCTGCATCTTTTTTAGATGAAATACTGCTTTTAAGAGATGACTTTGAAAATATTGATGATGAACTGTAATAAATACTTCTTGTGACGTACCTATAATGTGTTTTTTTTTTCTCCTTACACAACTAACTTATAACACATCACCTTATTATTTTAGATCTACAGTATTGGCCGGCAAAACCTGCGCTATTTCAAAATGAATACCTACATCTAATCCATTTTCATGAATAAGTCTATCAAATCGTGTAAATCACATCAAAATCTGTCACATAGTACAGACGTGACTTTGTTTTATACTATATATTATTGAAAAGTGCACTATTTTGACTTATAATACCAAGGAGACCTATCCACTCATTAGACAATAGCTCTTGTGAGATTTTAGGTTATTATGAGAGTACTGTTTTGACTGTCGTATTTCACAGTATTCCGGTTACATAAAGTTTTGCTAATATTACCACTGTAATCTAGAGATTATAAGGAATAAACTAACGTGCATTTCATTGCTATACGCCACAATTTGTGGTGGGCCTATTCCCCAAACAAAAAAAATTGTCTCCTTTATGCTGAGACGATTGTATCAGACGTCATCGTTCCTCTACAAGTGCAAATCGGTCCCTTATTTCAGTTAATGCATGATAATGCACGACCGCACACCGCAAGAGTTGTAAGACAGACTCTCGCCGCAGCTAACATCAATGTCCTGCCCTGGCCTGCTTAGTCGCCAGACTTGAATCCGATTGAGCATGCATGGGATATGCTACAGAGAAGAGCTCTGCCGAATATGGAGGGTATCCAGTCGCAAGAAGACCTTTTTTTGTTGTTGCAACGAACATGGGCGGCCATTCCACAGCGTGATTTGGATGAACTCATTTTGAGTATGCCAAACCGATGTTCTTGTGTTGTTAGTGTTCGCGGTAGAAACACGGATTATTAATTGTTTAAGTTACCCAATAAAATTTTAAAGAAAACTGTTATTTCAGTCTTTTTTTCGAACTTTTGTGTTAGTGGTTCAAATGTCAAAAATCCCTTTATTAGGAAAATGGCAAATTTCTTTATTAATGCAAAGGTGACTTGGTTTATCGTTACTGTGACGAACGAAAACACTTTATTTGATGAATCCTTAAAGAAAATTTTAATTAATATCAATCAGGAGAAAAGTTATTGCAAAAATATATGTTGATCCCTAGACACTTTTGATGTGTGTATATTGTAATTGTAGTTTAATTATAAGCACTAATTATACAATTGTTAAAAATAACTCTACTGCACTTAAATGTATAGTTTTGTAATACCTTCTTTTTAAATAAATTATTCTTATTCTTATTCTTATTCTTATACTTACCTTCTTTGAAAATGTGTTTTTAAACTCGACGCCAAATTGAGAATAAGCATTTTTGTGGCCTCATCAAGATAATTTAACATTGTTCGCGTCCGTTCACCCCGAGACGCGATGCGACGGGACCCGGTGCGTCGGTACCTACTGGAAGAAGCCAGTGATTTCGCGCAACAGCATAGTTGCGGCGTAGTGAGAAGCCGCGCGGCGTCTCGAGGCGCAGCACTCAATGGTGCAACGTATTCTGAATTTTCACAATGAAACGTGTATCTTTTCGCGTTGTGAATAAAGTTATATTTTGAGTCGCTCTATTAAAATGTGCGCACAGCGCCGCGTCTCGGTGTGAACTGAACGTTATGGTAAAAAGATAATTATTACAAGCTTATAAGAAAAAGTTTCTTTTAACAACAGCATACGTTGTAACTTAGATTAATCGTCAATTAAGTTGAAAAACGTTCCCTCCGGTTTTAAGAAGTGCGGTGTCCTGTTTTTTTTATGTTCATAGTACAATAACTTTTAAATGTGTTGTAAAAATAAAGTGTCTGTAAAAAGAGAACAAGTAAAGTTAAACATTTTTGTGGTATTACAATTTAATGAGCTGTTACGATATCACAGATTTCATTGGAAGTGAAGCTCTTTATGGTAATATTTTATTGAACACCAAGAGACCAATTTATTTGATCTTTTAGTAGTTGATGCCCGCGGCTTGCCCGCGTACAAATTATACACTAAATCCTTCGTCTAGAACTACTCGATCTATTGGTGAAAACAGCATGTAATTCGGTGCAGTAGTTTATAAGCTTATCGCGAACAGACAGCGGCGGAAAAGGACTTTGTTTTAAAATATGTAGTGATAGTGACTATGGGGACCCGCTCCGGCTTCGGACGTTTGCTATGTAAAGATATAAACCTTCCTCTTGAATCACTTTATACTACTCTATTGCTGAAATCTGCATTGATGAGCTCGTGGCTAAATAATAACAGCCGCTCGGGCCGATCTTTAGGCTAAGCCATGCTTGCCTAGGTTGGTCTGTGGATGGGTGACCACCCTTACATACCGAGTTTCCTCCGTGCCTCGGAAAGAACGTTAAGCTGTTGGTCCTGGCTGTCATTTGTCAATCTTCGGCAGTCGTTACTGGTAGTCAGTGGGCCAAAATGTCTGACAACTAGTTTTACCAAGTGGTATCGTATTACCCAGTACTAACTGGGTTATGGAGGTCAAATAGGCAGTCGCTCCATGTAAAATATTGGTATTCAGCTGCATCCGGTTAGACTGGAAGCCGACCCCACCATAGTAGCAGAAAAGGCTACGCAGATGATGAAGTTACAAGTTTTTGATAAGGTTTTTTTTTAAGTCCAAGTTTTTTTTTGTAAGATTTTGACTTTTAACACCTCCACGACCCCCGTACTATTCAATACATCCATCAACACAATGTTTTAAGTGCGTTATTAATTATATTGAGTTCTACCCCAAAACATGATATTTAACCTCAAATGAAAAAATTGTTTCCCAGAATAAATTAATTGAATTTAAAAGAATGCTTGGTTAATGGCTTTGTCCATACGCAAAATACGCGCCTTGACGTGGAGTTGCGGACACCAGCCCGTTATACAATACAATACATAAAACTGTTAGTTAATATGCCTTCTTCTGTAGCTATTGGTTATTCACTAAACAAAGAATATCCTATCCACGTTACTTACCTGTCACTTGATTCAAAAAAGTTCAAAGAAAGCTTTTCTGTGACGTTTTACTTCTAATCGGTCAATAAGCATTATGTAAAACAGACAGAAATAGCAACCTACCCAAATCGTCTGGTAAGTTATTGAAAATTTTTGGAACTGGATGGATATTTTTTTTTTTTTTGGCTGGGTATGACTGGGTACTTGTAAATAACTTTCTACGAGTAGACACGTGTAAGAAAAAAAAAACAAGTTGGAAAATCAAAAATAATAAAATATCACCTAAAATAAAATGAAAAATATAAAATTGGATTAGTATTCATCCATCTATCTCTAAGTATTATAATAAACGTACATTTTAGCAGTTTATCAGTGATGCAATTATTAAAAAAGTACCAAAATAATGTCACGTTTGAAAGACATTTTTCATCAAAATACAAAAATAAAACACAATAACGTTACACTTATCTGAAAATATTTTTCAAAACGAACACAATACCTATCAAAACGTAGTAACGCTTTTTTGCTGAAATACAGTCTGCCAGCTTAAAATAACAAAGGGAAATAAAAAACTAGTCCATTGGGACAAAATTCGGTACATATTTTTCGGTAACTGGAAACTCCTCTATACATTTTAACACTCAACACTTTTTTGCTGGCAAAAAGCACATTTTTAGGCCATGTTAAATTTTCTTATTTCAACATTCACAATTGTACTGACGTTTTTTTGTTTGACAAACCACTATTCTTAAACCACTGCAACTCCTGAAAGCCAGAATCAACAGTGGCGACCACCAAAAAAGCGTCGATACAATGAAGCTCAACTAACAATAATTTAACTGTCTTGGTTTCCGCAACCAAATTAATCAGAAAAGAATAGCGGAGAAGTAGTAAAACCATAGTTTCCACTTTTCTTTATCAATCAGCAGGAGACAGAACGAAACAAGACCATTTTGCAAAAGGACTGTTACATCGAACCTACTAGAACATTCGAGAAAACACGTGATTACAGTACGTGTTCGTTGGAATTTCGAGTGCTTTCCATTATTATTACTTTTAAAGTTAGGTAGGTACAAATTCGCGACCTATTTATAAAAGAATATTAGAATTTCGACCGTAAGCCTCAAAACCAGCATACGGTTCAAATTTGTTTGTTTTAGTAGCTTATTATTACCTACTATTTATTTTGTTAGTATTTTATTGAAGCAGTTCTATAACCCTCCAGAATATTTGTGGTTATTTTTTTGTGTCTAATGGCAAGTATAAATACACCGCTCAGGCCCACGACGACGGGCTGTCTTGTTTTGGCTACACAACGAAGCGAATCGAAGTGAACTAGAAGTGCGATATCTAGCAAATAAGCGAATAGTAAACTGTTATGTATTTGTGATTAAGATCTGATTGTTTCGTGATTAATAAAGTTATTGTGTTGTTTAATCGGTAATAATTAATTTATCTCATACCCAGCTCGTAACAGGACGTTTAAAACTAGGATAAGCCCAGTTGCTTAGCACGACAGATAAATAATATTACAAATGGGTCTGAAGTTGCGATGTTATTTTTGATTTCATTAATCTACTGATGCCATAACATTTGTGAGAAAAAAATAGCCTGCTTATAAAAAAACAACTCTTGCCATAGATAGATTCTTGTTCTTTACATATTCCCTACTATCCCTACTTCCCTACTAATATTATACATGTGAATGTAAGTTTGTTTGTTACGCTTTCACGCGAAAACTACTGAACGGATTTGGATGAAATTTTGCACTAGTTCATAGCCTGGATTAAAACATAATATACTTTAATCCCGGTAGTGAGATCCCATGGGACAATAATCAAACGTCACGCGGGTGAAGCCGCTGGCAGAAGGTAGTACGTAATACAGCTTTTTTTTGATTGTCAGCCTCTGGAGCATTGATATGAGGGTTGTCTTAAGTAATTAAGCAATAAATGTATTTCTCAATAATTTTAATCGTTAGAAACTCCTTTATTTCTTAAATGATAATCATAAAATAACTTCAAAGAAACGATTCACTTAGGAACTTTGTCTTGCGCTGATTGATCCTTAAAGGAAAAGTTTACAACCTTTGACGGCTTTGGTTGAACTTAAAGAAATAACTTCGAATTCCCTTTCATTGATTGAAGTTTCATAAAAGCTCTGCTTAATATTCCATCAATCAAATTGTAGGTAAGAAATTAAATTAAGCGCTGCTAGCAACCGAAATGTTTTCGTGCTTTGCGGGACTGCGTGAGTAGTCAGTAGTTCATATAAAGGGTGTTAAAAACTTCTTCACGTCCTCCCCGTCTTAGCGATATTTTGTTGTTGCAACAAAATTGCCATACCTTCTACGGGAATCTTCTAGTTACGGAAATGTTGGGGTCCAAAGTTCCAAATTATCTACAAGTATTTTTTTTAAACATGTTTTTAATGTAATATTTTTAAACACCTCTACTATACTATTCAATACACTTATGAGCGTAATGTTTTGAGTGCGGGACATTGAGTTTTACAGCAAAATGTGATTTATACCCACAAAACAGTTGTTTCCCAGCAATGTTTTTTTCGTAAAGTCACTAACTTTGATGTACAGAATGCTTGGTTGACGGCTCCGTGATGAGGTGGTTTACACCCTGTACAAGGTGCGGATTTGATCAGGTATCCAGGCTTAGGAATACCCTATAAGTATCGACGTTATGGGTTTCCTTTTAAAGTTTTACATAACATCTCGCCTATAATCTCCGAAGGGCTAGCCAGAGGTGAACCTAATAGGGTCGAACAAGCTATTTGGTTTACAGTATAGCCCACAAATTACATTGTAAAATGTATATCTACCAAATAGCTTGTTAGACCGTACAGTACCTTTAGCCTTTATGTTGTAAGTCGCATGTAATAGGGGGTGAGCATATTGCCATCGAGCGGGTGGGTACATCTTACCTCCGTGGCTGTCTATTGAGAAATTCCTAGTGGAAAAACTCAATACCTACCTTTCTCGATCCAGAAATAGATCCCAAGACTTCATGAACAGCAGTTGTGTTTGCGACCAATGACGCAGTCTAATCGTTTATATCCATCTAATACGAACACATCCATTTGCTCAAACGATTGTTCGAATGACATCATTTAAGCCGAAAAACGTCCACTGCTACAAATAAGCCTCCTCCAAGTTTCGCCACATTGACCGGTCCCGAGCGACTCGTATTCAGCGGACTCCTGCATGTTTCACCAGGTCATCGGTCCAATGACAATATAGATCTTATTTACCATTGAATAAACGGATGCTATTACCAGGGATTCTTATAAGGAACCCATGGAATATACCATCTCAATGAATGATGTAACCAAGATTTTGTAACAAAATTTTGATTTCAAAGAGTCTCCATGGAGTTTCTTGCCCGCTCTTCTCCATAGAGATCTACGCTAGAGAATGGGCAACTACAGTACTTTCACAGTTTTATGTCTTGTGACGGGGACTGTAGCTACATTTAATTTTCATCTTTGTTTCGACAATTCAGAAGTGCCTGTAATTGGCCTACTTGAAATAAATGCTTTGGTTTTGATTTTGAACAGATCATCATCTTCCTGTTCTTATCCCATGTTGCTTGGAGTCTGCGCAACACGTTTACTTCTTCCATTCTCCTCTGCCAACCGTTATGCTATCATTTTACTCCTTTTTGTTTCACATCATTCTTCACACAATCCATCTAACGTATCTTTGGTCCTCGTCTCCCTCTCCATCCATCAATATTTATATTCATCACACTTTTAGTCACATGCGATTCATCTCTTCTGATCCCATGCTTATGTCGCAGTCATCTGGTTGAATCTGCTATTTGATTGAATGACTATAGCGCGTTCATTGAATGACGACATTTATTCCCCATTTTTCCGTTTCAACTTTTCTGTGTTTCTTATTAGGAAATAGGAACAGATATCGAAAAAAACGAATAAGTACGGTGCTGTAAGTTACTGTATTGTAGTACACACGGCAACAAATTAAACCAATTGAGCTGTGCAAAACCAGTTTATGGCTACCTGTCATTGTACAGGAAATGTAAAAGGTGTAAAAAGACCCTTAACGATTATTCATATAATAATAATTCATTTCCCAGCAACAATGTTTGCGAAGAGATACTTAGTTTTATGTTCAGAATGCTTGGTTGTTGGTTTCGTGAAGGGGTTGTATATGCCACCGTAAAATTGTCAAATACGTAATATTGCAATCTCTCTGGCGATATTGTAAACTCTCGAATTATTGTCAAACGAATATAACTGCTTACAATAAAACGCATTATTTTTCGTGAAATTCATGTAATGGTAGTCAACTCACGCAGTGTGGAGGGAAGGAGGGCCCCCCCTTGCCCAGTGGTTCCACTCTCATGAAAAGATACTGTACCATTCCTGAGAAATAACTGTACGGAAGTAAAGAAAAACGAGAGAAAGTGCATCGGCTATCTTCGCCAATGTTCGGGTGATTTCGGCAAGCGCGGCGCGTGCCCTGCGACTTACGACCTCCGCCTCATTAGTCAAGCTCGGACGTCATCGGAGACGCATGCGTTTTCTTATTCAATCAAATTATCTGTTGTCCTGTATTGTTTCCAAGTGAATTACTAATATAGATTTATACTTAAAAGTTAATCCGAGTTTGTTTTCTCTCCATTTTAAAGTTCCTTTCAGTTCAGAAGTGGGATGAACTTATTTCCACAAAAGTGAATCAAAAATTGAAAATTTTCAAAATAAGAACGCATGTGTGTCCTGTGACGCCATTACCGTAGGTAATGTGCGCGCCCGAATTGGTCGCCTGTGATTGGTCGCCCGCGTTGCCGCGCCAATCGGTCATAGCGTACCTAAGATTCGGCATTGTTTTCGCGCGTTATTGGCGTTGTTTCGCGCGTATTTATTATGGTGGTTATTGTTTACACAATCCGCTCACTCGCGCCGCCGTGATTATACTACTTATTACCGTTTGTGATTAATTGTGAAAGAAGTTTTTGTTTGCTGTGGTGATTTCGTGCATTGTGCCGTGACTGCCGTGCAAATAAATATGGATATTAATAAATTAGTGGAGCGATTAAAATCGCTAGAGAAGAAAGTGTATGGCGTTCCCCAGAGCCCTAATGAAGATGGCTCGCTGACGCCTCCATTGCCGCCGTCGCTTGTGGGCGATGGTCGGAGTTATGTTCGACGTCCGGTGTCGCCGGCGAGGGCCGTGGGTTGTACCACAGGCACCCTGGCCCCGGCTCAGCAACCATCAACGTCGAGATACGCGCTGGATGCCCCGGCATCCGCGTGTTGTTCCGGGCATGGTGCAGTCACAGCGACGCCGCCGGTGGAGTCAGCCTACGTGCCGCATACCGTGGTGACGCCAACGATGTCAGCTATGCCGGCCGCATTACCCGGCCTGCTTGCAGCAACAGCGTGTGCGCTGCCCCAAGGTACCGCGCACCCCGCGCACCAACAGGTGCCCCCCGCGAGCGCATCGTTAGATGAGGTGACCAATGTCACTGGAACTGGGTATGTCCATTCACAATCACAGTTACGATACGTTGGCCGCAGTGATCCCATACCTGAATTCGACCCACAAAAATCAATAATTAACATGGAGAACTGGCTTAAGAAAATTGAAGGACTCTCGTATATGTATGGCTGGGACGAAAAGACGACCATATTCAACACATCTTCTAAATTGAAGGGCTATGCCCGCCAGTGGTTTGACCAATTAATTGATATAAATATGACATGGTTAGGCTTTAAAGCTCAGCTTATGGTCGCCTTTCCATCCCAGAAAAGTAAATTAAATATGTTGCGTGATTTAGTGAATATTGTTAGAAAACCTGGTGATGATTTTATGCAATTTTATCATGATAAATTGGCTCTGGGTAATGCTTGTGGTCTTCCACCATCCCTCACAACGGAGATTATTATAGGGACAATCGGGAGCCAAGTGGTAGAAATTGGTGCTGTATCGGCAGCTTGTAATGAACCCGGTAAATTGTTAAACTATCTGTCGTCGTTACGCACCGCCGCTGAGGTTAGTACCTCAAATAATACACATAAATATAATACCTCAAAAGGTGTGCGGTGCACCATATGTAAACGACGGGGTCATATTTCATCCACCTGTCGCTATAAGCGTGATCAGTCATTATGTACTATTTGCCATAAGCCGGGTCATGTAGCAGATAAGTGTTTTCGCAAAGTAAATAAATGTTCGTACTGTGGTAAGTCGGGTCATATTAAAGATGAGTGCCTAAAGTTGAAAGCTCGTAATTCGAATAAAAACCCCGCATCCACTGTATCACAGTCAGTAAACGCAATAAATAACGAAAACCGATCTGCTAGTGCCAAATATTATATGATGATTAAAGTAAATAACTCTACGATAGAAGCGTTCATTGATTTCGGTAGCTCATGTATAACAATCACTCACTCCGCTGCAAAACAGTTAAACATTGTAATTCGACCTTGTGATCATAACTGCATTATTGGCGGGTTTGGTGACTCTAAGATAACACCAATAGGTGAATCTTATGTACACATTTGTGCTGACGAAGCGTCGTGTGAGACTCGCGCGTATATTGTACCGGACTACGCTCAAAATATTGGTGTGATTGTCGGGCAACCGTTTACCGATTACCCGAATGTTTATGTAATTAAGACGCCGACGTCTTTAAAGATGTATAACGCAAATCATTTATGTGATTTACCTAACATATGCGAGGGTGCCGAGCGTATTAAGTTTATCCCAGACGGTAAAGTTACTTTATTACCCGGGGTTAATAAGATAGTGGTATCGTGCGAAGAGGTGATGTTAGGTGAAGCGTCTGTGCGTCGTACGGAACATAAGTCCCCTAGGGCTGAGTGTATCATACCGGAGCATAACCTTGAAATTATCGACGGTAGGGCTGTAATGAGTATAATAAATATTAATAAAAATAGTACCTATACACTTACCGGTTAACCAATGTGTTGCCCGCGCCGCGATAACCGATGGCTCTAAAATGTATACGGTAGGTGATAACCTACGTCCTGATGTGCTTGCCGACCTGGAGTCTATCCTTAATGAATATTCGGAATGTTTCTCTGATGTCGATGATGGAAAAATAGGCAAATGCTCAGTAAAAATGCACATCGAACTGACCGATAAGGAGAAGGTAATATATTACCGCCCCTACCGCATGTCGGCTAGTGACCGCGATAAAGTACGCGAAATAATTAGTGACCTCTTAACTAAGGGTATAATTGAAGAGTCTACCTCTCCGTACGCCAGCCCGGTGCTGCTTGTTCCCAAAAAGACAGGAGAGCCGCGCATGTGCGTCGATTACCGAGCACTTAATAAAATAACGAAAAAGGAACGCTACCCCTTGCCGCTTATACAGGATCAATTGGATCGCTTATCTAAAGCTCGCGTCTTTTCCTGTCTCGATATTTTGTCCGCCTATCATTGTATAGAATTAGACGACGATAGTAAACATCTTACGGCGTTTATAACGCCGAACGGACATTACCAATACAAGCGAATGAGTTTCGGTCTCGCGAATGCGCCGTCCGTGTTCCAACGCGCTATAGATGAGATACTTGGCCCGCTTAAGTTTGAATTTTGTACAGCGTATTTGGACGATATATTGATATATTCTAGTGAGACGAATATCGCCCTACAACACTTAAGAGCGGTATTAGAACGCATTCGTGATTCTAAAATGACTCTCAGGCTCGATAAATGCTCGTTTCTCGTTTCTCGCGTGGAATACTTAGGCCATGAAGTTAGCAATGGTGAAGTAAAGCCGGCCCAGCATAAATTAAATGCTGTTAAAGATTTTCGAGTACCCGAGAACGTACACCAGGCAAGACAATTCATGGGCTTAGCCAGTTATTTTAGGAAATATGTGCGTAATTTTGCCACTCTCGCACGACCTATAACTTTACTTACAAGAAAAGACCACCCATGGGCTTGGGGCTCTGAGCAGCAACAAGCCTTTGATTCTATTAGAGAAATATTAGTGAGTCGTCCAGTATTACTTTTATTCAACCCCGATTACGAGTCGCAAGTACACACGGACGCGTCAAAACATGGTCTCGGGGGTATTTTATTACAAAGGCCGCCTGGTGGTTCGTGGCAACCAGTCGCGTACGCTAGTCGTCAAACGACTACAGCAGAGCAACGCTATCATAGTTTTGAGCTAGAAACATTAGCTGTCGTAATGTCATTGCAAAAGTTTCGAGTTTATTTGACCGGTATAAAGTTCGTGATAGTCACCGACTGCAATGCTTTGCGGTGGACGTGGTCCAAGCGAGATCTGAATCCCCGTATCGCGAGGTGGTGGCTCGAGGTCCAAGGTTATAACTTTGACGTAGAATATCGCGCTGGTAAATCCATGGCTCACGTGGATGCGTTGAGTCGCAATCCTGTGGAATCCGTAATGCGTTGCGTAGAAAAGGACCTAATAGAAAGCATTCAAGGCGATGACGACTCAATCCGCCTCACTGTGAACCAGCTTAAAGATGAACTTTCCGTCGGTAATGTCAGCGGTTTAGCGCGAGACTATGTACTTGATAATGGCGTACTGTTTAGGAAAATTAATAACCAAAATAAAGTGGTCGTGCCCCGTCAATCTCGGTGGTCCCTCGTACAAACATTCCATGATAATAATGGGCATGCCAACTACACTAAATCATACGATGCTATGAAAGAAAAATACTGGTTTGGTGGCATGAGGCGTTTTGTTCAAAAATATGTTGGTGGTTGTTTATCGTGCCAATACGCCAAGAAACCCACAGGTCGTAAGGTAGGACTTCTACACCCCATTGAAAAGGTGGCTGTACCATTCCACACAGTACACGTGGACCACCTCGGCCCATTCTGTAAGAGTCCATCGGGCAAAATGCATATTTTAGCGATCGTCGACGCTTTTACTCGTTTTATATGGATCGAGACGGTCCGCGATACTAGCTGTGCAGGAGTGTTAAAAACCTTTGACCAGTTCATTAAAACATTCGGGTTGCCTAGCCGAATTATTAGTGACCGTGGCAAAGCATTTGATTGCCACGACTTTAAAAAATACTGTCGTGATAGGCAGATAAAGCATGTTATGACAGCAGTCGCTAGTCCGAGAGCCAACGGCCAAGTAGAGCGATTTAACCGCTCTATATTAAATGCTTTAGTTGCTTACGTCGGCGAAGACGAGCAAAATCGCTGGGAAGATTTTTTGCCTAAGGTACAATTGGGTCTTAATTCCAATGTTAATGTTAGCACAGGAAAATCCCCATTAGAGTTGCTGTATGGTTTTCGTCCGCGACTCGCAGGCGACATTGTCGTGCCGACAAGGTCCGATATCACCGCAATCAGAGCGAGTGCAGTTACTCGATCGCAAGAGGCCGCCCGACAGGCTAAAGCTTCCTTTGATAAAAGGAGACGTGAGGGTGTTCCATTTAAAGAAGGAGACCTTGTTCTTGCGGAGCGCAAAGTATTTAAAAAAGGTCTTCGTAGTGGCAAGCTTATGTCACGATTTGACGGCCCATATGTGGTAGTCAAAGTATTGCCTCATGATCGATACTTAATAGCGAGCAATAGTACTCGCGGTCGTCCCTATAAAAATGTCCTCGCCAGGGATAAATTAAAACTTATGCAGCATCCTACTGACTTTGACTCAGACTAACAGATTTTGGACTTTCTTATAACAATTGATGTGTGTGCCCAATAATGTTGTGTGTGCTATTTATGAAATATTGATAATGTTGAACAAGTTGAAATTGTATTGAGAGTGTAATTATAAATGCAGCTTCGGCTACGAATAATGAGTTTCCAAATTGCTATTTAATTTCATGTTTATTGCTCAATTATTTCCATATGGTTAGGTTATTAGTTCATTTTTCATGGTAGGATTTAGAGGTGATAGTTTATGGTAGGGCTTATAGTAGGATAATTATTAACTTATTATTCGAGTAGAAGATGCATCTATAAGTCGTGATTTCGAATGTGTGGTTGTTGCTATTAAGTGTGACAGAAAGAAGTACGGTGTTCTAAACATGTTTCATATTGTTTGTTAGTTTGCTTATGGTGTGGTAAAATAATAACTGTGGTAAGGGTAACAGACTTTTGTTATGATTATGACCCGACCCAATGGACCATACGAGTTAATAAATGAGGCATGTAACAATTAACGGGACTTTCACTGACTTTAACCATTATGCTTATAAAGCTGCTGTGGATTGTCAGCTCATAATCTATTATGCTAATTCCCGGCCGGGTATAGACAGGCACCAACTCGGTGTCGCGTCTAGGAAATGATGAAATTTCCATTGGTTGGTAATAGATACACCGTGTCGTTACCGCCGACAGACATGTTTTTACGTGTCGTCTATAGATGACAGATAACCGGGGTATCGGCGCCCCAGTTTAAGGTCTTAAAATCCACATTCACGTCAGCAGTGATCTGTGGCCCTGGTGTCGTCATCTGACAGATATCTAGTCGTCGTCACTCAGTCAGTGATAGATAACGAAAGGTGTCGTCTTTGATGATAGATGATCCCACGTATAATTATTATTGTTCTTTCAGTCAGATAGCTAATGATGGTAGTCGACTGATTGACAGTTATTCAATAAATCTGCTGATGCTATAAACGTGGGCGTCGTCATCTCTACGACAGATACATTTACAAGTGTCGTCGAAAAGCGCCGGACACATTAAGAAGTGGCAATACAATCATTCTGCATCCTATATGGATAGCTCAGAACGTTGTACAGTGAATAGCTCATCACATCATTAATTTATTTCTCTTCTTCTCGTTCTACTTAAATTTTATTACAAATACATAATGGTTTGAAGTAAGACGGCTGTTGACTGTGCAAAGTTAGGCAGGGCACATTAATACGTGCCGCCACTAACGTTTCTTCGCAGCAGTGACAGATCACCTCAAGGGGTGTCGTCATATACTCACCTCCTAGCTACGCGGGACGCGCAGCATCATCAGAATGGCCGACTGTACGGAAGTAAAGAAAAACGAGAGAAAGTGCATCGGCTATCTTCGCCAATGTTCGGGTGATTTCGGCAAGCGCGGCGCGTGCCCTGCGACCTACGACCTCCGCCTCATTAGTCAAGCTCGGACGTCATCGGAGACGCATGCGTTTTCTTATTCAATCAAATTATCTATTGTCCTGTATTGTTTCCAAGTGAATTACTAATATAGATTTATACTTTAAAGTTAATCCGAGTTTGTTTTCTCTCCATTATAAAGTTCCTTTCATAACCTAACCTTAAAACACTTTGTATTCCCCTAAAAAGCGTAGTCGACGGACCCCCTATTTCCGAGTGCAGGGTTTAAACGAACCTAACGGGGGGGTGCCCCAAGTCCCGATTATGGGGACAGAGATACTTCTGAGTTGACAATAATTCGAGAGTTTACAATATCGCTAGAGAGAAACACGTTATATTGTAATATAACGTGTTTGACAATTTTACGGTGACATATGCACCCTGTATACAAATCTACGCCATGTTATACTGGAACAGCTTGATGACGTCATGTGAATCTGAATCACCGCAATAATAGGCGTGACTTTTTTTGATACTGTATCAAAAAAATTGCAAATCTATTTAGTTTGTCAGTTACAAAGTATTAGAAAATATCATCATCATCATCTGCTTAGCCTTTTCCTGACTATGTTGGGGTCGGCTTCCCGTCTAACCGGATGCAGCTGAATACCAGTATTTTACATGGAGCGACTGCCTATCTGACCTCAACAACCCAGTCAATACTGGGAAATACGATACCACTTGCTAACACTGGTGTCAGAATTTTGGGGCCACTGCCTACCTGTAACGACTGTCAAAGATGAACAAAGTACAGTATTAGAAAAAAAAAATAGAAACATCCGAATTGAGAACCTCCTCCTTTTTTAGAAGTCGGTTAATATTAGACATGTATTTTTGGTTTTGGTTAATCAATGAATCTAAACGAAAATCTTTGTCAATAAAGAAAAAACGCATCAAAACTCGGGAGTGGTGGTGACGTCAGAACACACTAAAATTGTACCAAGGCGTGACGTATTGAGAAATTTAAGGGCGTCGTATCTTCGACAATTTTGGTTTACATAACAGAAGAAGAAATATGGGTCAAATTTATTTTGACGTTTTAACTGACGGACTGATTTATTATTTCAGTTTACCTACTTTTGAAGATGTGCTCAATGTCAACAAACCCTAATTTTTTTTCTAAGAAACTTACTTATTTCAAACTTCGGGTAAATCCTACTAATATTATAAATGCGAAAGTTTGTGAGGATGGATGTATGTTTGTTACTCTTTCACGCAAAAACTACGGAATGGATTTTAATGAAATTTTGCACACAGATGGTTTACAACCTGGATTAACACATAGGATACTTTTTATCTCGGTAGTAAGATCCCATGGGACAATTTTGAAACTTAACGCGGGCGAAGCCGCTGGCAGAAGCTAGTTAAAGATAAAAATAAAACACAACATGATAGCAAGAACACCGATTTCTCTTTTTCTTGACCACATATTTCATTATTTACATAATAATGTGATTTAGAAAAAACACAATGTTTCATACAACAAATATTATGTAGTTTGATACAATTCCAGTCGACATCGATATGGTATAACATAACTTGCTGCAGTGTCCGATCAAAAAACATTATATTTCAAAACTGGTTACGAAAATCTGAGGCGTCCTACTATCATCCAAAGATATAAATAAGTTCTAATAATCCTGAACATATTAAGGCAAGGCATTAAGTCCGCCTTTGTACAGTTTTTTTACTTGTGCATAAAGTTTTAATAAATAAATAAATAAATAAATTATAAAAAGACGGGTATTTTTTTTTTAAATTTAAAATCGACGTACTTATGTTGCGTTTACATAGCATCGGCGCGGTGTAAACTCTCCCTCCGATCAAAGAAATGAAATTACTTTGAAAGAGATTCGGACAACCTACCATACCTTTTGAAAACTGGTTCAAATCCTTATAACTGGAAGACAACACGTCTTACTCTCGACGAAAAATGTATAGCAGAACATTTTTTTTATTTGAGAAGAGGCTAGGACAAAATATAAAAAAATACAGGAAAAAATCGTAGATACTGTGTCTCTATCTTTCATTGATAATGCAAGTTTGTTCTTTAGTATGGTGTACTTAAGGTATAACTCATAAGGGTTTCAGAAAAATAACAAATGAGTACATCTATTATGTAGACTGACGACATGAATGGCCCAGCGGTAGTGAGGCTGCCTTACGTTCTTAGGGTCCCGGGTTCGAATCCCGGTAGGAGCAAATGTTTGTGTGATGAGCATGGATATTTGTTTTGGAGTCATGCATGTTTATCCGTATAATAAATATGTTTTTAAAAACAAAAAGAATATATAAAGTATATCAACTGTCTGGTAACCACGACACAAACCTTGCTTAGTGTGGCACTAGATGGCGCTGTGTGTAATCTCCAGCGATATTTATTTATTTAATTTTTGATCGGACACTCTAGCAACAGAATTATTTCTCTTACAAGTAGTACAGTACACTGATTTAAAATTGTTTAAAAAATTGTGAATTACCTATCTATACATTTATATTGTTAAAAGACAAAATAACTCACGTGTATTTTAATACAACAACACATTTTTTTATTATTATAATAATTCTGGCTGTGGCTTTTTAAATTATTACCTAATAGGTATTGACTGGAAAAAAATTATACACCCGTCTTTTAAAATTAATAAACGTTCATAAAAGTGAGAAAAAAATACCATGCCTCGGTAATACACATACACGAAACAGTAAGAAGAACTCAACAACTTGAACTCATCCATGAGCAAAAAAAAATGGTTTTTTTTTTGTAAAAAGCCAGAATTAAAAAGTTATCATCTATTTTGGGAAGGGTTCATACAGACAATGATGAATTCACACAAATCACAACAACTATTGTGCCTTTATTATGTGTTTAAATATGTAGTTTATTTATATGTAGATATTAATTGTTTGAATAACATGATCCAATACATGAGAATCTGAACAGTTAAAGAACCCAAAAACTATGTTTCCACGCAGTATCTTATTCTATTTTCTGAATTTGAATAAATATGAACATAATTATTTGAAATTAATGCATACAATATTTCGGATATGTTCATTTCTGTGATGATAAAAAAAATACGAAGATTATAATTTTAAAACTGCTATCGAAGTAACAACAAACACCTTCATCTATATACAATATTATAAAAATACTTTCACGTCAGACAATTTGTATAACATCGAAAATACATTTAGACTGTCCATTTATTATGTCAGTGTCCGTATAAAAGTACATAGCATAAGTGTAATAATAAGAACTCCCATTCGACAGACAAAAGTTTTAAGAAGATAATGATATACACATTCATGATAAAAAGGAGACTCGTGAACATCGTCGTGGTTGGAATTTATCGAAAAACATAGAAAAAGACCTATAAATATCTATATATCTTCACCCAAAATATTTTCTTCACAAGAAGTTTTACACACTTTATCATACACCACTCGAACGCACTCATGAATAAATCTTCATCGTGTATTATTTATTAACAACAAGTATATGAACCATATAAATTTCTTTTTTTTTTATCTTATCATACAGTCAATTAATGTCCGACACACAATGTCGATACGTACCAGCCAGAGGACCAGCCCCTGAATTCATAAGAATACGAAGAATTTTCCGAAGCGTCATTGATTTTAATACAATATTCATTGGCGAGTCTTCGTCATCGCCGCTAACTAATTTATGCTAGCAATTTCTAGAAAACTGAGAAAAGCGCGTCATTAACCTCGAGTACCCCACCGTATAACAACGGCCGCGCTTAGAGGAGGTACTCTCATTGGTCCGGTCTATCAAATGATGTATTCGGAGTGCTCTCTACTTTTTTCAGTACTATTTTGAATGCAAAAGTGTGTTTCGGAGACACAGACGCTGGTCGTGGAGTCTGAGGTGAACGCGGAGGAGGTTCAGGTGGCATCTCAGATCGAGTCCTCGTACGTCGAGGCGCTGGGAGACTCCGCATTACCGGAGCTGAAGCTGGCTCCTGTGGCCTTTGTGGAGAAAGTCTATTCGGAGACAACCGGCCAGGCGATGGCTCCGGCGTTACTGGTGGTAACATCAACGGCGGAAGATTAGCACACGGTGATCCACGAGAACCTCGACGTTCCTTCAATCCCATCTGCGGTGGCGGCGACATAGGCGCCTCATCATCCTCAGCCGCCGCAACAACGACCATTGGCTCTGTCCTCAACAAAAAAGGCCTCGTTTCAGTTGTATCTGAAGCGATAGACCTCCTAAAATAGTTAAGTCCATTTTCTATCTCAGCGAGCGCACGCCTGACGAATGGGAAACTCTCAGATATCTCTGAAGTAGACTTGCGGACTGGAAACTCTGTTTCACTGTCTCGCTTCCTCGGTCTACATCGCTCGAACGTTGTGTCTCCTGACCCGCCTACCGTTTCAGAGACCTGTCTTGTTAGAGCTGCATGCTTGACAGAATCCGATTTCGATCGGGGCTCCCTCGTTTTCGGCGTGGGAGAACGTCGATCGCCGAACTTCTTACTAGCAGCACGCTTGATGGAGGAGAATAGTCCGAGTTTCTCCGGAGGCTTGTCCGTAGGGGGTGCGGGAATGGGTTGTACAGGAGCTGAGGAAGGGCCAGGGATGGGTTCGGGAGGAGGACGCGGGAGGTTCCCCTCGCGTTAGTTGTGCCGAGAGTCTGACGACGGAACATCGCTCGAGCCGGTGGAGGAGAGGGTGGTGTTGGACCCGTAGGGGTCGAGCGAAGACTGTACGGACATGGAGCGGCCAGCGCGTCGGACTCGCGCTGGAGAGAGTTTGCCTGGATCTACGCTGGCCGGGTCTGCCTGCAACAACAGCGGTTTCAGCGCTCTATTCAATGCACTACTACTAAAGGCAATAGCATTTTACATTAAAAAGAATGTACCACAACACATTATACAATGTGCAAAAGCACAATAAGAGGAAAAAATATTCGTGAGTGTCTTATTATTATATGAGATATGAAGAGTAGTTAGTAAAAGCAGTTAGTTATACTACCAGCTCACTTAGTTTATAAGGTGAGTATTGAAGGAACAGCAGAAAGAGTCTTGTCGACATAAATGTCCCACGAAAAACTAAAGCAAATGATGACGAGAGATAAGTCTAAACAATCCTCTGCCAAGGCAGACACATAAGCCTAATTTTGAGCAAGTAATTAAATACGTTTCGAAACAGCACCTGGTACGCCAGCGCGTTCATGATGATGGAGTAAGGTACCAGGCCGAGGGGGTGGACCTCCCTCATCAGCACGTTAGCAGGGATCTTGTGGAACTGGATGTACTCCAGGAAGTTGCCGATGACTTCCTTCAAGTTCATGTTCT
Source organism: Xestia c-nigrum (assembly GCA_916618015.1). Lineage (NCBI taxonomy): Eukaryota > Metazoa > Arthropoda > Insecta > Lepidoptera > Noctuidae > Xestia > Xestia c-nigrum. The sequence continues at coordinate 8,429,914 of OU745258.1, read as the reverse complement.
GGTTTGTGTCGCAGTATTTCTTGCTCCACATCAGGGCAGCCTGGAAATGTTTGAGATTGATGGTTAGAAAGCTATTGCCCACTCTATGAATTTATGAGCACATATTGATGAGTGCCCTCGCACCTTACGTGTTATTAAAGGATTCTGAACAAAATACACCCACGTCCACCACAGCTTAGACTATTTTTATTTGGAAGAAAGAAAGAAAGAAAAAGCATTTCTTAGCAGGAAAAAAACAAAAAGGAATGGAAGGGAAAGGGAGGAAGGGAGGGAGGGGGAAGGGGAGGAAGGTATCACAGTTATGTTACTCTGTGTCAAAGCATATCAAATGCTGCCCCAGAGTTCACTTTTTAATTCAAGTCTAATATGTTTAACTTTCTGAGCATTAATCTATGCGTTTTGGGTAAGACAAATATGGCTGTGAGACCTTCCAAATAAAAGTTGTGAGACATGGGGCCGAAAAGATCTGGAGTGACGACCACAAACCAGAAGACGTTGCTTTGGAAGACCTCCCACTAGATAGACCAATGACTTTATTGTGGTTGCGGGAATCCCCTGGATGCGAGTCGCACAGGAATACGTCAATGCGGCGACACTTGGGAGAGGCCTATGTCCAGCTGTAGACGTTTATTATCTGAAATGATGATGATGAAGGTTGGATTCAGTCAGTGTTTTATTTACCTGAAACTTAGTAAACTCATCAGCCCTAAGTTCATCTCGAGCTAGTATTAGTCTCACAACATGCTGGGGCAGCAGCGTGAAAGATCCAAGGTTCAGCACTTCATTGCCATGCTCATCTACAAACTCCAACACCTGCAATAATTGAAATAGTTTTTCTTATTAATTACTGGATAAAAATACGCTATTTTTTTACCTGTAAAATATTCAAGCTATTTTTGATAGGTAAACCGACGAACCTATCAAAAATCGCTTGAATTATTTACTGCCTACTACCAATTTTTGAATTTACGAAAAAATGTGCCTGCATTCTGCCAACACAGTCCACGTTTGTCTAAGCAGTACTATCTAATAGGGCAAGAGACTGCTAAGCATGAAGACAGGGGTTTGATTCCCAAGTAAGGTATAGTGTGACAGATGTGATTGGGTGTTTCCGTCTGAACTGTTCTCTTTTGCTGTTACGGAGGCTACATTTGTATCCAATTGATGGCGATATGCTCGCCCCTTATGACATTTGACGGAGTTCTCCGCAATTATCAAAATAATTCGTTCATAAGAAAACAAAAAGAGAATCAAACAATGTGAAAACTTGTTTCTATTTAAATTTCCTACCTGTATACATTTTAGTGATCGTGACAGGACGCGTAGCCACGCTGTGCTTGTTAACAAGCTTAAAAAAAAGAGTGTAACAGGCCTCATACACCTTGTGACCTTTTTATGGCTCTGACTAGTATTAGAATAAACACTATTTTAAGTTTTCACGGTTTCGGTTCAGTTCGGTTTCGGTTTCGGTTGGTTTCGGTTTCAGTTTTCGGTTCCGGTTTCGGTTCGGTTTTTTTAGGTGGTATATCGGAAGCTCAAAATAATACCTAATCACGGAAGATATCCCGTAAGTGACAATATAAGTTTAGTATTAGAATAAACTAAGATTTCAATGAACTCACCTTCTGCACAAGCGACTTGGTGCACTTGTACTGAATGTACCTCTCAGCTGATGCGAGAAGGGCACACACCGTGTCCACAGTGATGCAGCATTGCACAAAGCCGGCGCAGGCGCGGCGGAGCTCGTCCAATCCGTAGTAGTCGGCGGCGTTCATTACTCCTGAAATTCAAGTAATAGTCACATTAGTAACATGAAAGTAGAGTGAACTATATCTTTCTTTCTTTCTTTCTTTCTAATTGAACGGATGGTCGATGGAGCCGAAAAGTTACAGAGGGGAGACCGCAAATCGGAAGACGTTGCGTTGGAAGGCCTCCCAGGGCCTCCCTCTCCTAGGTGGACCGATAGTTTCGGGGATCTGCTGGTTCCTGTGGGAGTTAACGTCCTCGCCAACGCTACTGCAAAGATTCCCGTGCCTGAAAAGGCATCGAACCGGGGTGATGATGATGGTCTTGTGACGGTGCAGAGGAAGAAGCGGAGACAAAGAACCGTTGCGGCACAGCTCCTATCAAGTCGAACCCTGTTCGAACCGCCAATCCGAATACTCCCGTTCATATTTCCCGCCTACACTATACCACTAAGACCAAGGATATCGTGAAGTACGTGTGCCAAAGGATCAAGTACAGGCCGAGAACTTCAAGGCATTCGTGGTACCTTCTTGCTACCTGCACCTCGTCATGGCAGAGGACTTTTGGCGGCAAGGTGTAATGTTCCGTCGCTTCCGCGGACAAGTGCCACACGATCGTTCAAATACAGAGCTCGAGTGAAATGTGTTTTACTAACATAGTTTTAAGTATATACACTAAACACACATTCTACTATTATGATATATATTATGTTAGTCTGTAAGGTATTTATTTATGGGTAGCCTGAAAATAAAGGTTTTTTTTTTGTAAATGTGGCGACGAGGAGGCCTTTATTCAGCATTCTATTGCAAAAATCCTGTTCTTCAGTAGTAGCTACTTTTAAATCTCTGTAATAAATCTAAATTATACTGAACCCATTAAAAATTTACTGCATATATTTTTTTTTCAAACGAAACAAATTATTTTAATAATAAAAATAAAAAGCGATTTGAATGGATTACAGGAAGAGAGAGAGGCAATACTGCAGGTAGTCTGTGGTGTACCAACTAAATAATAATATATTTGTTACGGCAGGAAAGCAGTAGGAGGTTCATTATCCCCAAATATTGACGTCATCCGCCATATTGTTTTAAAGTCTCTGATCGTACGACATGATTTTTCATTTGTGGTTGATAGTAGGTAGGTGGGTAGTTGAAATCACACATAGCACTACTGCACTATACTCAAACTCCAAACATTTGTTTCTAAGTAGCACTTCGCTCGCGACATCGCGCATCGTCCGCAAAAATTGTAATAGCTCGGTTAATTTGCATGGTATTAATAAAATGCATTGTATATGTTACTCGGTAAATATGTAGCTTTCTAATGGTAAAAGAATTTTTAACATCGATTGAGTAGTTCTTGAGTTAAATCGTAATAAACACAATCTAAAAGTCAAATCTTTCCTCTTTATAATTAAAAATATAAAAATATAATCATTATATTATATTTTATTATTATCTAATATTATTATATATTATCATAATATACATATTATGTATTGTTAGGAGGTTCCTCTCTCTGGAACCCTGACCGTAGGTAGCTTGGATCCTGTTCCCGATACCGGTGGGCTAAATTCTTTTATTTTAGTATTTAAAATTGTAAAAGTTTGTTAAAATTTGAGTCAAGGGAATAATAAAATTAATAAACAGTACAGCACGTTAAGCTGTTGGTCTCGGCTGTCATTATTCCATCTTTGGCAGTCGTTACAGGTAGTCAGTGGCCCAAAAAGTCTGACAACCAGTCTTACCAAGTGGCACCCTTTTACCCAGTGCTAACTGGGTTGTGGAGGTCAGATAGGCAGTCACTCCATGTAAAATACTGGTATTCATCTTCGACCCCAACATAGTTGGGAAAAGGCTAGGCAGATGATGATAAGTAAACACAGTGTAAATAAACCTACCTTTCACAGGCACTTATAAACTTTCTAGTTAAGGTAGGTACTAGAAATTCTTCTACCGAAAAAAAAAAAAAACTTTTTTAGCAGTCGAGTAAAAAACGAATGAATCTGTATCTTGACTTACAATTTAAAAACCTGGACTAAAAATAAGCCTTTGGTCCGTCCATCGCATCTTTATACGTCCGAGTAAATATTGAAGTTTATTTTTAGCTGGGGTAAGTAAATGTGTATTGTGACTTTGAGCCGTAAATAAAGAACCCTCTCTTTTAACTTTGCTAAGGGGATACAAAAATCCGACAAAATAGAGTCTTACTAGCGCACCGAGGGTTCCGGAGATATTTGTGTGTCGATGGTTTGTCCTCAAAGATTCTAGTCTATAAATTCTTAACAAAAGATAAGTCAGATACTCTTCCTTTCATCGATATACCTATATATAGGCAAGCCACGTCCAGAACTAAATAACATGTAAAGAACTTTAAAAAAACATATTTGTTGTGTTAAATAAAACAGATTTCTCCTTTTAATGCTTCTAACCAAATTTTCTTGATTACAGGTCAACGGAGAGTACCTTGTTAGTTTTGTTCAACTTACAAATGATCGTTATGTGCGACATAAATGACCTTTATTTCTTAATGCATTGACTTACGGCCATTTTCTATAACTTCCTTACGTTCATAACTGATGGTTAGTAAGCCTATTCCTGTCGGTGTTTTTTTTAAACAAAGAATATCGAATACGCGTCACCAACATGTCGCTTGATTCAAAGAAAGCTTTTCTGTGACGTTTTCCTAGTCGGTCAAAAAGCAAAATGTCAAAGAAACAGAGATAGCAACCAACCGAAACGCTAGTAAGTTATTGAAAATGACCATAAAAAGCTTGAGTTTACAGCTCGAAGAAATTGTAGAAGGTAAGTATTTTTAAAGGGAACCCTTGATTGAAGACAGTTAAACTTACAAAGCGGTGACTAATTGGACGCTTACAAAAAGCTCACAAATAAATTTCATTTCAAATTCAATAAATTACGTTCCAGTTACCAAACCTACGCAAAAATATTTATAATGAAAACCATAATTGCTTTTCTCGAATTATTTGCATTTAATAAAAGTAACGTTTAAAAATATACTCTGCTCAAATGCCGACCAAACAAGTCAACACATTTCGCGTAGGTAGAGCTATTATACAGCTATTTCAGGAACAAACAATCCGTACTATGAATGCAGAAGGCGTTTACTTGAATAGTATAATATTACATGGATGAAAGCGTATTCGAAGTGCTTTTAATATTGGAATAAGCTATTAATAGATGCAGATATCGAAACCTTTGAAGTGTGAAATAGGAAATCATTAACAGTTCTTGGGCGTTAGAATGGAATATTGCCTTTTGAAAAACGAACCACATTCATAAAAGGATTCGACACAACGAATCCGCATCCGTTGATACCAATTTTGGGCTGGTTGTCGATTTTGTCGGCTTCAACTTAATGCAAGTCGAAAATCTGTGTCGGCGTCGTGTCAGCGGCACGACTTGTACAACTTTTTTTACACCCAAAAGTTGAGTATCACCGGGAAACTGAGTGCGTACAGCTTTGCTGAAAAGAGTCCCATTTTTTTCAGGAAATATGAATAAAAACAACAAAAATAGTGATTGGCAAGCAAGAAATGCCTGTATTGAGAGACTCCGCTCTTTCATACCAAATATTTATACTATATTAACATATTAACATACAATATTTGTGTGAGCAGGTTTGTGTGTGTGTTTAATAAGTAATACAAGTTTAATTAGTTTTAATGTCAAATAAATATTTTTCTTTCTTTCTTTCTTTCTATGTTCAAGTTTTTCCGGCCGCCGTTACAGCAGCCAGAGCTGATCGAATAATCTGAGGCAGTTCCCTACTGTCATCAAGCCGAAATAGGGTCCTTGAGCCACGTAAAGACCATAGGGATGATTTCTGTGTATTGGTAGAGGGATGGGGAAATTAATCAGTAATAGCCTGAGTTATTGTACCCAAAATTATTGTATGCCAGGGTCGACCTACAAACAGGTTATGACATCTGCAACAAAAACTGTTTGTAATCCTAATACCACCATAACTATATGTGTTGGTAATAGTTCTAAGATAAAAAAGGAAGATATCACTGACTGTGTATCAGAGTTGTTGAAGTTAAACTGTAGTAAAATAATATTGTGTGCTTTTCCCTATTTTAAAAATTTGGGTAGTAGAAAAAACAATTATATACATATGTTAAATAACCATGTACATTTTCTGGCAGGTCACTATAGTGACAGACTTATATACCTAGATATCAACACTCTTGTTGGTAAACTTAAGTCGACACGGGGTAAGGTGTATCTACCTATTAGATGTAGACACAAAATAGCTTCGCTATTAGCTTTTAATATTCACACAGACATAAATAGTATGTCTAAGTTTAGTACTATTATTAACACTGCGACTATTAGTAATTCTACTAATGTACAGGTGACTTTAAATGAATATAGCAGTAGTGCTATAAATCTTTACAGATATTGCTCAGAGGAGGATCCATCTGTCACCGTGGTGAATCCTCAATTAGGGTCTATTAGTGATAGGGTCTTGTTGTCTGAGGATGGCACGGGAGTCTCCGGCCTCACTCAAAATATTAATATGAATTTAAACTAGAAAGTGAGACAACAGAAGGTACTATTAATTCTTGCACTCAATTAGTTACTAAAAAAGGGCCTCAGCAGAACACCTTAAAAATATTCCACCAAAATATCCAAGGAATGTCTTGCAAATTATTAGAAATTGAATTGTTTTTAGAAAATAGTAAGTTTGACATTATTTGTTTTACTGAACATTGGTTAAAGGATTACCAAATGCTTATTAATTATGAGAACTATATGGTGGGTAGCTGCTTTAACCGTAAAACGATGCTTCGTGGAGGTTCCCTAATATTAATAAAAAATAGTTTTAAATATAAGCAACGTGATGACATAGTAGGTCTCTCGGTTGAACATTGCGTCGAACTGTCCTGTGTTGAGCTAGATAAGCATGTAATTGTGTGTGTGTACAGACCCCCAAACTATCAAAACTTTTCCATGTTTGAATCAATAATGGAAGATGTCCTGGCAAAACTTGCAGCCAGTAATAAATCTACAATAATTTGTGGTGATTTCAATATCAATATTTTAGAAGAAAATTCACATAGCGGTCGGTTACTAAATCTTTTTAAATCATTTGACTTGACTAACATTTTTATTGAACCTACTAGAATCACAGCATCTTCTGCTACTTGTATAGATAATGTTTTCTGCGATTGTGATTACTTAGATAAAGCCATAGTAAATTGTTTGCCGTTCGACCATAGCGGACAAACTGTAACTTATAGGTGTAATACACCATTGCAAAAAGTACAGATTAAATTTAGACCCATAACTTCTAGCAAATTAAATGGGTTTAATATTTCCCTACAGAATAAGTTAAGTGTTATGAGCCATGACGATATTAATATAAATCAATTGTATAATCGTTTCTTTTCAATAGTTCACACGGAATTCAACAAAACTTTTGAAAAGAAGACAAAGAGTATTTGCCCTAAATTCATATTTAGTGATTGGGCAACTAGAGGTATCAGAAAAAGTAGGGAAAGACTATTTGAGCTTTATGGCCTTAAGCCTTTTATTAACACTGAAATTTTTAACAAGTATGTTGCTAAGTATTCAAAAATTTTTAGAAATACATGCAGGGTTGCTAAAGCCCTGCACATTAGCAACAAGATCAAAACAGCAGAAAATAAAATAAAGACAGTTTGGAAAGTCATAAATAACGAGACTAACAGGAAGAAAATACGCAACACTAGCTACACATTAGATACAGCATGTGGTCCTAAAAGCTCTAATCAGGAAGTAGCTCAAGAATTTGTAAATTTCTTTACAGAGATACCATTAAAAACTACGGAGGCTCTTAATTCCTCTCCTGAAGTCTCAATGGGTTTATTAAAGGCGAATGTGTCTGGCTGCCTGGCTGAATTTAAATTTAAACACATTAACCCTATGGTAGTTATTAAAGCTTTCCGGCAAATAAAAATCAAACTGACCGAAGATCTATGGGGAATGTCTATCAAAGTTTGTACATCCATACTTGAGACTATAGCCCCATACTTAGCTTTAATTTTTAATCTATGTGTGGACCAAGGAGTCTTCCCTGATTTAATGAAATACAGTAAAGTCATACCTCTTTTTAAATCCGGGGACAGTAAAGATACTAACAATTATAGACCTGTCTCCGTGTTGCCAGTTTTTAGCAAGGTTTTTGAAAAAGTAATGCTTGATCAAATGCTCTATCACTTTAACACCAATAGAATCTTACATGATCAACAGTATGGTTTCACCAAGGGACGTTGTACAACTGACGCCGGTGTAACCTTATTAAAGCACATATTTACTGCGTGGGAAGAGTCCCAAGACGCTATAGGAATTTTTTGTGACCTCTCCAAAGCGTTTGATTGCGTAAACCACGACACATTACTTATGAAACTTGAGCATTACGGACTGGGTAAACTTGCACTTAGTTTGGTAAGATCATATTTAAATGATAGACAACAATATGTTCAGATAAATGGTGTCAACTCACAGGGTTTAAAAATAAAAATGGGGGTTCCACAAGGCTCAATATTGGGTCCTTTCCTTTTTCTAGTATATATAAATGATCTACCCTATTTATTGAAAAACCAACCTCAAAATATGGTGTTATTTGCTGATGACACTTCCCTGATTTTTAAGATAAATAGACGGGCACAAAATTTAGATGACGTGAATAATGCCCTACTGCAGGTCCAAAATTGGTTCACAGCAAACAATTTGGTATTAAATGAAAAAAAAACCAAATGCATAAGATTTGCTTTACCGAATGTTAAGGGTAGTGATTGTGATATATTATTGAATAATGAGAAACTTGAATTCGTAGATAAAACGGTTTTCTTGGGGATTACGCTTGATTCAAGGCTACAATGGGGTTCTCATTTAACATCTCTTGCGGGGCGGTTAAGCTCAGCAGCATATGCCATTAGAAAAATCCGTCAATTTACTGATGTAGATACCGCTAGACTGGTCTATTTTAGTTACTTCCATAGTATAATGTCTTACGGTATTTTGCTATGGGGACGAGCTGCAGATATTGAGTCTATATTTATTCTGCAGAAAAGAGCCATTAGAGCCATATATAATCTTCGTAGGCGCGATTCTCTAAGAGAGCGGTTTAAGGATATTGGCATTATGACGGTACATTGTCAATACATCTACGAAAACATAATGTACGTCAGAAAAAATTTGCATCTTTTTGGTAAAAGAGGTGACAGACATAACTACAGTACTAGAAATAGGGACCAATTAGTTCAGCCAGGCTTTAGACTCGCTAAAGTAGACTCATCTTTCATGGGGTACTGTTTGAGATGCTATAATAAAATTCCACAAAGTATTCTTGAACTGAATGAGACGAAATTTAAAACATGCATTAAACGCATACTATGTAAACAAGCATATTACAAGTTGAGCGATTATATCGCTGATAAAAATGCTTGGCTTAATGCTGGTCCTGCTCCACATGGACAGGGGCGCAAAAATTGATAGCATTAAATGGTACTGTTGGAGCTGCTGAAGATTGTTCTTAACTATCTTTGCATTGTATCGATTCAATGTTAGTATTATATAATCGCATAGCCCATATTGTGTGAGTACTATGTACTAGAAAGCTATCATTCACTGGAAGCCTACGGCAGTTCTTGACTAGAATGTGCCCTGGCGGTTGAGAGTATGTCATGCTCTCTCAAAGGTCTCGCTGATGGTGGCGCGTGTGTCGGATCATTTAGTTCCCTTCAAAATGGTTGAGCTGAATGGTGCTGATCCATGCGTCATGTTCGTGAACGGGCGCTGTCAGTTGTGACTGGTCATCTCTTAGTCGCCATGGGTTATTTGAATTAATTATTTAGTTTTTGAGTTGTATTTTATTTTGTTTTGCTATGGACACTTTTAACGTGCACATCTTGCTACATTGTTCTCACATAATATACCATCTCAACATGAATGATGCAACCAAGATTTTGTAACAATATTTTGATTTAAAAGAGTGTCCATGGAGTTTCTTGCCCGTTCTTCTCCATAGAGATCTACGTTAGGGAATGGGCAACTACAGTACTTTCACAGTTTTTATGTCTTGTGACTGGGACTGTAGCTACTTTAAATGTTCATTTTGTTTCGACAATTCAAAAGTGCCTGTAACTGGCCTACTTGAAATAAATGATTTGATTTGATTTGATTTGATTGATTCTGACTAAAAAAATATTCTCTGCTTAGTCCTTAGTAATTATCGAAAAAAATTTGATACAACTGTGTTTTTTTATGAGGGCTTGTGACGTCACTTTTCGGTGAAAAATGTACTCAAATGTGACGTCACACGAGTTTACGACGCACTGTACCTATTGTCTTAATTTTTATGTACGTGAAAAAAGAAAAAAATATGTCCATAATTTTTTTGGAAATATATTATGTGACGTCAATCGATTTTTTTGGACATCTATCCTATTTTTCTTTGTTTTCATGTCATTTTTGTCCTCTCGGACGCGTAATAAATACATTTTCGTTAGTATTCATTGGCTCTAGATACGGAGAAGAAAAACACGTAACAAAATATCTCGGAACATGCAAACAGGGAGCTTGAAAAAGGATTATCCTCACGAGCAACAGAGTGTCGCGAAATGAATGAGTTGTCACATTGTTATGAATGATAAAGTCCCAGTGTTTGTAGTCCACAGTAACTGACTGCAAAGCTAAGATAAACTCAAACAAGAACTTTGCAGACTGCGTGTGACGAAGGCAAATAGAAATAGCAAAAGCAAGGGGAAAATGTGAGTATGTTAATCTTCATTAAGCTGTCACAAGTACTTTGCCTTGCCTCTTTAAAATTAAAACAAGTAAAATTAAACTAAAAATTTAAGAAACCCGACACGTAAAGACTTAAATACAAAAATGGTTAGTTCCTTAGTACCAGTCATCAATTCACATTACTCATCTCATTTCGTTAGTTAGTATTCTTCATTCCCTTTCAATATAGTATACACTATTGTACTAGTCAAGCCCTTTCATTTGATACCCATGTTGAGGGAGTTGTTGAATAATAATATTTATGTAATCCGAAATTTTGTGGCAGCGGCCATTTTGAACAGATTTTCACCAAGCATATCTAAGAACACTCCCGACATATTCACCTTTCAAACACAAAAAACAAAATCAAAATCGGTTCATCCGTGGTGCTACGATTAAACAGACAGACACACACACACAGACATATCAAACTTATAACACCCCGTCGTTTTTGCGTCGGGGGTTAATAACCAATCAAGGGAACTGCTAGTATTAAGGTAAAAAGTACTTAAGTAAAAAAAGTATTGCTTTTACGAAAAAATATGAGTACAACGACAAAGTATTCTAACTGTGGTATCTATAGTCAAGCAAAAGTAATAAATAATTGAGTTTAAGTAATTACAAGCAACCATTTTTATGCAACAGACAAGAATTTGAACGAAGTAAGAAACAAACAAAGCAAAGCTAAGAATTGTAAGTTTCGACAGTTCTACCTTCAAGCAATTACTAAATTCCCGAATAAAAATCGTTTCTAAAGATATTCTTTTACTCAAGTTATCACTTCCAATTGTTTATAGATTATTTAGTTTTGATTTAGTTGCGCGCGCGCGGTCATTGACTGCGCTCGTGTTATCGGTCATTGCGCCGCCGTGCGTAATTAACAAAATGACGAGTGCATTAAAGTGTGTTTCGTGTAATATTGTCATAGATGAACTATTAGCGTACATTCAAAACAAAGTGTCGCTCGCAGACGAGGCGAGTCTTGTTAAAATATGTGCGTCCGCTTTTTCTAGTGAGCAGATTCAAAACGCAAAAACGTTATTATTGGAATCGCTGTCTTCTGAAGTGCGGAGTACAGTTCGCAAAGGCAAAGGCAAAGAAAATCGTGTGCTGAACGATATAATTGGCATTTTTAAGGCGACAGATCCGGAGTTACTGCCCGTGTTTGTGGCTCGTGATCTAAACAAATTACCACCCATCACATTCGACCACCTGGATGTCTCACAGCTACTCAAGGATCTGGTACTAGTACAGGAGGAAATTAGGACCATCAAGTCCTCATACGTAACCCAAGTTGCACTAGAAATACTGAAAAAGGAGTGTGAGGAAAAACATTTGTTATTTGTGAGCAGTACGGTGAATGTAAACACGAAGCGAGGTGCTAATTGCGATGAGAACGTTATCGGTGATTACAATTATTATCAGGAAAAGGAACATAATAGTGTCGTCGATCATACTCTAACAAAAGAAATGAGTTCAAATTTAAGTGATCAAAATTCGAACACTATAATTGAACTTGAAGGTAGGGCGACAAAACAAATTATAACCGCTATCCGAAATGACGAAGCGAGATCGAGCCGCAATGCGAGTGACGGAGGCACGGCGTCTACGTCATCGCGTCAACCTGTTATCGTTAGAAACAAGTCTAATGAGCAGCTGATAGATAAGGCGATACACACACCTAGTAAATCGTATGCAAATATTGTAACGTCTGAAGATTTAACGAACGATGGTTTTACGTTGGTTCAAAAGAAGCGTAGACCTAATAATAGGTTTAATGGTAACTTGGGTACGGGTTCAGTCGAGTCCGAAGATAAATTTAAAGCGGCTGAACGGAAAATACCCATGTTTATTACAAATGTGCACAAGAATACGTTAGAGTTGGATATATCTAACTATATAATGAAAAAAACTGGCGAAAAAGTTAATCTTGAAAAAATTAACATTAAACGGCAATGTGAACACAACGCGTACAAATTTTTTGTGTCTCAATCTGTACTCCCAATGTACCTTGACGAAAAGTTGTGGCCACAGGGTATTATATTCCGACGTTTCGTAAACTATAAAATGAAGCGTAAAAATGAAACATCAACACTAGTTGCCGGCAATGAGCTCGTTAATAATGAGTGAAAACGTATACAAGTTTATTACCTTTAATTGTAAAAATGTCAAGCGCTCTGTCCAAAGTATTCGCGACCTATGTAAACAAGCTGATGTGATTGCTCTTCAAGAAACGTGGTTGCTGCCAGAAGAAATCTCATTCCTTGACAGCATAAGTGATGAGTTCAGCTGTACGGGAGTATCGGCGGTGGACACCTCGGCGGGCATGCTTCGTGGCAGGCCATATGGGGGAGTAGCCCTCATGTGGAGAAAATGCCTTTTCCGTGATGTGACGATTATTCAGTGCGGTAATCCACGTACACACATCAAAAGTGTCTAGGGATCAACATATATTTTTGCAATAACTTTTCTCCTGATTGATATTAATTAAAATTTTCTTTAAGGATTCATCAAATAAAGTGTTTTCGTTTGTCACAGTAACGATAAACCAAGTCACCTTTGCATTAATAAAGAAATTTGCCATTTTCCTAATAAAGGGATTTTTGACATTTGAACCACTAACACAAAAGTTCGAAAAAAAGACTGAAATAACAGTTTTCTTTAAAATTTTATTGGGTAACTTAAACAATTAATAATCCGTGTTTCTACCGCGAACACTAACAACACAAGAACATCGGTTTGGCATACTCAAAATGAGTTCATCCAAATCACGCTGTGGAATGGCCGCCCATGTTCGTTGCAACAACAAAAAAAGGTCTTCTTGCGACTGGATACCCTCCATATTCGGCAGAGCTCTTCTCTGTAGCATATCCCATGCATGCTCAATCGGATTCAAGTCTGGCGACTGAGCAGGCCAGGGCAGGACATTGATGTTAGCTGCGGCGAGAGTCTGTCTTACAACTCTTGCGGTGTGCGGTCGTGCATTATCATGCATTAACTGAAATAAGGGACCGATTTGCACTTGTAGAAGAACGATGACGTCTGATACAATCGTCTCAGCATAAATTTGAGCGTTGAGGTTGCCTCTGATCCAAATCAACTCAGTTCTTCCGCCGATCCAAATACCCGCCCATACCATGATGGTTCCACCACTATAAGGATGGACTTCCTGGCAGGATTTTAATCGCTGTTGGCGTCCAGGGGTTCTCCAGTGTCGTATACGTCTTGTATCCGGTCTCATACCAAAACGAGACTCATCAGAAAAGCACACGAAACGCCATTGTTCTTCTGCCCAATTTCTGTGTTCAAGAGCCCATTGATATCGAATCCTACGATTGTGCATTACTATAGGTGGTACCCCTAGCGGTCTTCGGGAATGAAGGTTCACTTCATGCAAGCGATTTCTGACTGTTTGGTCGCTAATTAAGTTCCCTGAAGAGTGATGAAGCCTCACGGCTAACATCATGGCGGTTATTGTTGGAGCTCTTCGAGTTAAGATTTGAATGTATCGGTCTTGTCTCCGTGTGGTGCAGCGATACCGTCCTCCATGGCGCTCAGCCACGGTACCAGTGCTTCGGTAACGTGTCCAAAGTCGACTGATAACACTCTGACTTGTATTCAGAGCTAAAGCCACAGTACGTTGCCGGGAACCAGCTTCTATCATTCCCACGGCTCTGAGCATTTCTTCCCTGCTTAAATGACGTCGCCGCTCCATAATAACGTTGGTTTTAATCAGTAGTAGGAAAACAGTAGCACTAATAATGTCTTCAATGCGTTGTATGTTTTTATAGGGAAAATATTGACAGCTGATTTTCATCTTTTACTCGAATTTGATTCACAGTTCCTGATTCAAATTATGAAATGCACCAAAAAGGATCCATATAAATTTATAAAATCATAAATTTATTACAAAGCCACATCTCAATCTCAAGAAATCCGCATAAAAATGCTTGATCCCTAGACACTTTTGATGTGTGTATTTGTGCGGTTAAAATTGCGTTAGAAAATAAAGCGTTTTTAGTGCTCAGTGTGTACATGCCAACGGACACTGTGGCCAACCTAACGGATTTTACTGACGTCTTGGGTTCGGTGAGTGCGATTATCGATAATTATAATATAGATTTTGTATTAGTATTGGGAGACTTTAACGCCCACCCGTCCGAACAATTCTATAATGAACTAACTGGGTTTTGTAGTGAACAAAAATGGAAGTGTATTGATACAGAAGTACTGGGTATACAGTCGGACACATATACTTTTCTTAGTGAAGCTCATGGGTCTAAACGGTAGCTAGACCATTGTTTGGTAACAGAGGCAGCCGCTAACTGTATTAGAAGTGTATATGTGTTGTATGATGTGTTATGGTCCGACCATTTTCCTATGGTGGTAGAATGTAGCCTTAATGCAATTGTGCCAAAGTCTTGTGCCATTAATGTGGCCTCAAATAAGGTTGTGTGGGGGGAAAGAAGTCGAAGTCAAATTGAGCTTTATCAAAAACAATGCAATGAGAGACTGCGACTAATTGACTTTCCACGCAAACTGGATAAATGTTGTGATACCTTGTGTAACGACCCGAGTCACAATGTTGTTATAGATAAGTTGTATGCAGACATTGTACAGGCTTTGGGTCAATCAGCTGTTTTGGGTCGAGAAGGTAGGTGTCGGCGCTCTAAAAGAGTGGTTGTAGGGTGGAACAAGCATGTAGCTGACTCTCACAGGGAGGCCAAGCAAAAATTTTTATCTTGGGTGTCGTATGGTAGACCGGAGTCCGGGCTAGTCTATGAGGAAATGTGTGAGGCTAGACGAGTTTTCAAGTCACGGTTGAAATGGTGCCAAGACCATGAAGACCAAGTTAAAATGGATATTCTCGCCTCTCATCATAATAAAAATGACTTTCGCGGATTCTGGAAGCATACTAAGAAGTTGCAAATCAGATCTGGTGTCCCTGTGAGTGTGGGTGGAAAAACAGAACCGGAAGAGGTTGCTAATCTATTTATGCAGCATTTCTTTGTAAAGTCGCCTCTGGGGCCCTCTAGTTCGGTGCTCGATGCTGTACCCGGTATGGAAATAGGAATTAAATTTAATGCCAAAATGGTTGCCAGGACAATTTCATCAATGTCGAAGGGTAAATCCCCTGGCCATGACGGGCTGAGCATCGAACATCTGCAATATAGTGGCCCACACCTGGCCCGTGTTCTGGCAATGCTGTACAGCTTCTGTGTGAGCCACAGTTACCTGCCAAGTGATATGATGCGTACTGTAGTGGTGCCCATTGTTAAAAACAAGACTGGCGACCTCGCTGACATCAGTAACTATCGGCCCATATCGCTAGCTACTGTAATAGCAAAGGTGTTTGACAGCATGCTCAATGTACACTTAAACAGTAATATAAAGATTCACGATAATCAGTTCGGTTTCCGACCTGGTTTATCGACAGAAAGTGCAGTGCTGTGCCTTAAGCATGCTGTCAATTACTACACGCAGCGTGATACTCCGGTTTACGCCTGCTTTCTCGACCTATCAAAGGCTTTTGACCTGGTTACTTATGATTTGCTCTGGAAGAAGCTAGAAGATGAGAAACTACCAATAGGTCTCATCAACATCCTTAAGTTCTGGTACAGTAACCAGTCAAACTCTGTACGATGGGCTGGAGGCTTTTCTCGTCCATATGAGTTGGAATGCGGGGTGAGGCAGGGAGGGTTGTGCTCACCAACGCTTTTCAACTTATATGTAAATGAATTGATTGGTGAGCTCAGTAGCACCAGAGTTGGGTGTCACATTGACAGGATCTGCGTCAATAACATTAGTTATGCAGACGACATGGTGCTGCTGAGCGCATCAATCTGTGGCCTTAGAAGGCTGGTCAATATCTGTGAGGATTATGCTCAAAGACACGGGTTGATGTATAATTGTAAGAAGTCAGACGTCATGGTATTCGAAGCAGGTCGTAGAAACGTGCAAAATATGCCACTAGTGCGGCTAAATGGAACGCCGCTAAAACGTGTTTCCATTTTCAAATATCTCGGTCATATATTAACACCTGCTCTCGATGATGACTCTGATATTGAGCGTGAGCGGAGGGCGTTGTCGGTAAGATCGAATATGTTGGCTCGCAGGTTTGCACGTTGTTCTTTAAAAGTAAAAATTACTCTCTTTAGAGCTTATTGCACTACCTTCTACACGTGCAGCTTGTGGGCCAGATATACGCAGCGATCGTACAGCGCCCTCCGTGTTCAATATAACAACGCATTTCGGGTGCTGGTGGGGCTGCCCCGTTTCTGTAGCGCATCAGGGATGTTCGCCGATGCACATGTAAATTGTTTTTACACAACTATGCGCAAAAGGTGTGCATCACTGGTGTGGAGGGTGCGGGGTAGCTCCAACAGTATTCTAAATATGATTGCAAGCCGGCTGGATTGCACATACGTGAATCGCTGCGGTGCTATTTCTTACGGAATGACACCGGGGTGAGTCACGGTGCGGAATGATCTAGTCGTATCAGCTTTTAATTTTTTTGTGTTTGTTACAATAATGTCACTGTTTTACTAACATAGTTTTAAGTTATACTAACAAAATTGAATGAGTCTAAGCTACTTGAAATAAATAAATTATTATTATTATTATTATTAAAAAAGTGGCCAAGTGCGAGTTGGACTCGCCCATGAAGGGTTCCGTTGCAGATTGAATGAAAGGTAATTTGCTGTTTACGATTTATGACGTTTTAAAAAAAACTACTGAATAGATCTCGTTCAAACGAACTTTTGGTGGAAGTTTACATGTCTCTCGAGTGTCTTTTTGAAGACCTATTCATAACCCATCACACGTATGGGTTTGATGAAAAAAAAAGTTTTTGAGTTTCAGTTCAAAGTATGGGGAACCCACCCCCAAAAGATTGCTTTTTGTCTATTTTTATGTAAAAATCTTAATGCGGTTCACAGAATATATATATCTACTTACCAAGTTTCAACAGCATAGTTCTTATAGTTTCGGAAAAAAGTGGCTGTGACATACGGACTTACAGACAGACAGACAGACATGACGAATCTATAAGGGTTCCCGTTTTGCCATTTGGCAACGGAACCCTGAAAACGGAGTTTTACACTCGTAGTGTAAATCTCGGTTCGTTCCGACCGTTCCCTCTATGTTCAGACGACAGATAATCGTGCCGTTGTATGAGTCGAGGGTTGTGTATTTAAATGGAATTATGTGTGTTCACATTTATGACGACACGCCAACTAAAAACCAACGACAAATTTGTCATGACAAAGTGGGAACGGAGCCTTATCGGCTTCAAAACTAATTCAGAAACCGCATGGAAAATTAATTAATGTGAAAATGAATTCCCTCTGGAATAAGTTAATTCATCTGATGGTAAGTAGCTAACATAATTAAATTGTAACGTGTTATGAGTTATAACTCGGAAATTACGCTTGGTGTAGGTAGTTCTTTGTTATTATATTATTAATTATGCTTAGAAATAAGTTTGTGTAATAATAGTTGAGTGCTAACTGTGGAGGCTTTTCGTTGATTGCCTCACTATTTAAAGGGTGTAAAACACCTCTTAACGAAGCCGTTCTCTTGCGGATGTCTTCATTTCTGATTTGATCACGCAAGGCAAACTAAACTTCGAGCATAGCCCCCTCCGTTGCCCTTCGAGTAATTTTAAGCTTTCTGAAAACACCCGTGTGAGCGGCCACTTTTCCGTCCCGTATGTAATCACTGGCAACACACACTGGTCATAGACGAATGTCTTGAGGCACTGTGGTAAGTTGGACGAGAAAATACCGCACAGCTTCTCGAACGCTGTCCAGCCAAGTCGGATGCAACGATCGACCTCTTTCTCTAAGCTTTTCAATGATCTTAATAATAATGCGGATTGTTCCTTAGAGCAAAATTTAACGCATATTATTGATAGAAGAATCATTTCAAGATTACTGTACAATTTCTGAATCGCGAAAAAGCGAATTTGTCATAAAACGCCTCTGTCTCAAAGCGAATCTGTCCTAAAGTGAAAACGGGAAGAAAAATGCCGCCGGCTCTGTATTTTATAAATATCGCTGGACCTTACACACAGTGTCATCTAGTGCCACACTAAGCAAGGCTTGTGTCGTGGTCACCAGACAGTTGATATACTACATTTTTTGTCATACTGTTTGTTTGTAATTACATACTTAATATACATGTAAACATCCAAGACTCGGAAAGAAATGTCCGGGATTCGAACCCGCTGCTGTAATTGGTACTAGACCACTCTGTACGTGCAAACTAGTCTATTGTTGTTGTTTGGGGAATAAAGTCATAACAAGATACTATGATTAAAATTTGTAAGGTATTTCTTTGCTCAGAAGCTCTAAGTATCCAGTATCGAAAGTTGCAAACTTCGATAATTAAACAAAGGAGCCTTGTTTGCGAGTTATCCAGAGAATTTGCAAGAGAATTATTACAAAATATATTTTGAAATATTTTCTTCAGTTAGCAAGTTCATTAATGCTCCAAGTAATTTGAATCTCTTTGATAGAGGTTCAATTATTTTCATATTTTCGTTCGAGATACAACAACAATTTTTCATCAATGTTTTAAAAAATGGGATTGTGATTGGATATCGCATTCGAGTTTATTGGAAAAAATTGAGAGAGAAAATACTGTATCAATTAATTGTGAATCTAAGGATCTCAATTTATAGTTCAATAATAAATAGTGGAAATTTATACCTGAAAAACTACAATCAATTTAACCATCACTCATTTTTACTTTCGCAGATCTACTGGAAGAAATGGTTTTTAAATAAGCAATACCTTTTTGCTTTTCTATTTAAGTTTTATGTTGTGCCTTGTTTAGTATACTGTACAAAAAAAACAATACGAAAAAAAGGCAATCGCTAACACGAATGTACCTAGCGAATTAGTGTGGTAATCAATGCTCACAGCTTCTTCTCATTAATGCAGACATAAAGCTATGCATTGAGAGAAGAACTCTTTTTATGGATGCAAAAGCACTAGAATAGCCCGTGAAATTCTTCAATTTCATTTGAGTTTATCAAACGCATGAAGAGACGCTATACTCCGACTCCAAAAAATCCCAATACACCACAATCATGTTAAGAAAAGACTCCTGTTTTTAAAACATTAAAAGTTTTAAGATACAGGAGTACGTGGCTACACTTTAAAACGAGTGGGTTTATAAAAGCATTACCTTGTAAAATGGAAAACAAAACAAACTTCAATATATTTTCTACAGACAACAAACAAATAAAAGCGTGGGTGCAAACATTCATGTAAACTTTAAATATAGCCAGAAGAAAATTCACTACTCCAACTTCCTTTGCGGAATAAACACAGTTTGTGGCAAAAGATTACTGTAAATTACGTTTGGCGTAGTCAAAGGATATGTGTTATTTCCGACAATAAGTCACAAAGGAATAAAACATCACTGTGTTTGTTAATAGTGTACAAATCAAATAAACGATGTGTTTTCATAGTAAAGGAACGAGTTGGTGATCGTATTATAAGACAAACTAAGCTTTTAATCGTTACCATCAGCCTATTAATATTCCCACTGCTGGGACACAGGCCTCCTCTCTATGAGAGGGGGTTTGATAGACATCACATGTTTTCGAAATTTGTGTTCTAGGACATGCCGGTTTCCTCACGATGATGTTTTCCTTCACCGAGGTATAGACTTTTTTCTATTCAAATATAATTATGCAGATTGGTTACAATGCGTGACATTCAGTGCTAGCGTGAAATGTGATTTTTCACTCTAAAATAAACGTCGTTTTCTGCAATAATTTTGGCGTAGAGTTATTTAGTACGTACTTGTAAAGGATGCTTGACTGACAGTTTCGTGGAGGTCTATTTACACATTAAATAGAGCGGCTACCAGAACCAATGCTATGAAATATTTCCACCATTCATCATCGTTTTCTCTATCTCTTCTCTTTATTCCTTATCCCAACAAGAGGTTTTTTTTTGAGAATCAAGAAATAAATAGCTTCCAAGAACTCGGTAGATGGCGTTGAACTAACTACGTTACTAGGTGCCAAAGCCAAAACGGTTGAAAAAACACACGTCACATACGCTCGTTAACTGACACTCTCGTTTGCATAAGCTTCCAAATGTAACCATTAGGTCCAAGTGAAATTATGTGACTTTTTGTTCCTTTCAGTAACATACCGAAATCAGCGCCATCTATTCAGCGACTAGGGAAGAGTTGAAAAAGAAAATCCCTCATTATCCTTTCCATCTTTATGTACACGAATATCAAAGGCAACACTTCATCTCCCTGGTTATCTATAAAATATATTTGAAAGCCAAGCCTCTAATTAATCAATATCTGTAATCCTTCTACATAATACTCGTACGGTTATTAATTCCGCTATCAAATAGTAACCTTTCAGAGTTAATGAATAGATAATATCAGAACAACAGCTGATACAGGTATGGCTTATCATGTTCCTGATTACTTTCAGTGATTTTGTATGGATACTTGTTATTTTGTCTGTTGCCATGGCAACGGCCTTGGTTTTGGGTATCAGGATACTTTGCACGGGGATAAGAGGTTACGTTATGGTGGAGTATGTTGGATATTATTTTATGTTTGCTCATAATTTTTAACAAGAGGCGATTTTACTTACATTTTCTTCCAGTTTATATAGGGTGATATGATTCTATTCAGTCCATCAGATTATCGAAAAATACAGAAAACATGTATTTTGTTTTACCAAATAGTAAAAAAAAATACGAAGACAACACACACATCAAAGATCACGAGTTGGGGCTTGTAACGTCACTTTCCGATAAATAATGAACCAAAATGTGACGTCACGAGTTTACAATTTTTGTTTACTTACGTGAAAAAAGAAAACACATGTGTCCTATATTTTTGAAGATCTATCTGATGGACTAGTTACCTACATATTTTTTGCCGTCTACCCTGTTACTGCATTGTCAATGGTTGAAGATTTGTCAAAGTCATTTTAATTCAAAATAGCTTGACCTCATTGGTCAAATTGGGACTAAGCTATGGACATGGATACACCACACCATCTGCAATTAGCTTTAATCTGCCTTCCCATTTCCCCATTGTATTAAAATTCTGATTATTTCGGTAATCTCTTGATTGAATGCCGCCATTATGATATTCCATTGGCGTCGCTGACAATTCGATGGAAAAAAAATAACACTATCTCGAACTTGGCTGTAGTTTGATAAATATTATGTTGAAGGTACCTACTTATCGTATACAGGGTTATTTTTTGTTTACACTAAACCCGAAAAGGGGTCATTGTACTCATCATTTTGAACAACAACTTCTATAGGACGAACCGTGAAATCGCGAAAAAAAAATCAGCTGTTCCCTACATTTATGTTCGCATAACTCGTCAAAATGTAGGGAACAGCTGATTTTTTTTTCGCGATTTCAAGGTTCGTCCCATAGAAAAAGTTGTTCAAAATGATGAGTACAATGACCCCTTTTCGGGTTTAGTATAAACAAAAAATAATGTTGTATAATTTTTTTTTTTCTTTTACTGGTTGCCAAGACATATTCTTTTTTAATGTTTTGACATTTATTTTCAATCAATAATTTTTATTATCAGGCATCTTAAGGCCCATAGATAAAATACACAAAATAAACAACATAAAAATAAACTAACACATATGAAATCTAACTTATAAGCTATGAACTATCTCACACGAAGTGGCGGCGTCGTGTTACGCTGTGCGGTGTCATGTAGCCTGCCGCTGCGCTGCTGCTGTATTTTGACGGCTGACACTATTATAATTTTAGAGGATAACGGACGTTAATCGTATTCATATAAAACAATTTTTGATTCGTGCTGATACGAGAAAAAATCCTTTCTAGAAAATAACGTAACCGACTGATTTCAAACAACCTACGCTTGCCAAAGAGTATTTGCGAGAGTAATTCAATTTATAGTAATTCGCACAGTGGGGGATGCAGCTATTTATCTTCGTGAACTAACCTTTCAGGATTTATTTTCTACCTACAGGCAAAGTGTGTTTATACGCCAGCAGCGCAGCGCCCACTTTTATACAAGAGTCTCGAGCCGAATAAAAAAAACAGTTTATAATATAGATTGTATTTGTATTATTAGCTCTGCCATATTTTACTTCACCAGGCTAGATACACATTTATCGATAGAAACAGAAACAACTTTTTACAACTTAATATTGAACTGTTTTCAATAAGAGCTTTTTGTAATTGAATGCCCTACAGGTAAGTGGCGGTAAGGTTCAGAATATCTCATAAAAAACAACCAAACATTTTCACGACATTGCAGTAATACAGTAACATTGGGCTTTGTATGAAGCAACTTTGTTTAGTTGAAAATATGAATCAGCATTCAAAGATTACTAAATATTCATTTGGCATAATATTTTTGGTGGATTGTTCATGATCAGAAATAATAAACATTTTGTCACGTTTTTCATTACTTCTCAAGAATTCCTTGCCTTCTTAACATATTCATTATTATTATATACATACTGCTCTATGTACCATCAATTGTTTTTCATGAAAAGAGGAATTTTGTAGACTAGGTACTTATCTAGTCTGAGTCTGAGTTTGTAAAAGTTACAAACACTTCACTCTTTACTACTACAGTTACATAAGTCTCTGCAAAGAAACCAAAGAAATTCCTTGAAAAACTCTCTTATCCCTGGTTAAAAAGATGTTTGACAAACTATTGTAACTAAAGTAGCCATAAAAGAAGTCCCGATGCACCACAGCCGCTTGATAGGACAATCTCATTAACAGTTAAGAAGGAAATTCCCGAGACAAAGCATCTTCCAGGAAGGTATTATTATTTATGAAAAGACTTCCATTTACATACCTTATTTACGCAAATGCATCTCTAATAGAATTCCTCAAATAGTTTGTACATAAAGCGATTCTGTTTTGTATGTATCCTGTGTCTTATAATGAATTGAATTTAGGGAGAGTGTATGTTCTAATACAATTTACGTCCGGGTTGCGGTAGTAGCAAATTAACTTACATTAATGTCCCATTTACACGGAGAAATATTCTGGTTTTACAGCCAAAGATAAATAAAGTTATAGGTACATGATCGTCCTGGTACATGACCATACGGTCTGAACTAGCTCCGCCATACAAAATCACAAATGTTTATCAACAACACCTTCCTGTCATTAGGCATCAAAATATCCATATATCTAGCAGGCTAGTTCAGTATGTCAAAAGTCACCTTTTTAAATTGAACATGTCCGACACGTCCGTTAAAACAAATATGTTTTATCGCAACTCCGGCCGCCAAGATTCAGGCGCAGCTTAGTTTGGGGATTTGTTTTATAACTTTTTATGTTAAAATTTAACATTATTACGACTATATTCATAGTGCTAACTTAATTAAATTAAGCAAATATTTGTAGCAATTTCTTGATAATTGTATTATTAATTTATTTTTTTGTTTCAAGTCACAGTTCTTAAAATCGCCAGAAAAGTTTAGTGTGGCATTTATTTTCGCTAAAATAAAAACCGTCAGCGATAATCACAAATTAAACCTGCTCAAACATTCTCACTCGACGGGCGAGCAACTCTCCCCGTGTAAACGAGCGTCAGGAAGCAGTCACAACCACATAGGTTGGTAACAAGCACCTGTTTCACGCAGAGCTGACGTAATTGCATACGAGAGAGCCATTAACGTTCATACCGCACTCAATTGAGTCATGTTTAACAGAAATTCTGGAACAGATCATTGTTACTGGAACGAGCTACATTTAACCGTTACATACTTTAACATATTGTTACGAGCTGGGTATGAGATAAATTAATTACTACCGATTAAACAACACAATAACTTTATTAATCACAAAACAATTAAAACTCAATCACAAATACACTACCGATCACTGCTCGCTTAGATATCGCAGTTCTAGTTCACTTCGAATCGCTTCGTTGTGTAGCCAAAACAACACTGACTGTCGCGGGCCTGAGCGGTGTATTTATACTCGCCAACAGACACACCAGAATAACCACGAATATTCTAGAGGGTCATAAAAAACACTAACAAAAGAATAGTAGGTAGGTAATTATTATTACTAGCTACTTGTACAAACAAATATGAACCGTATGCCCTTGGCGTACGGTCGAAATTCTAATGTTTTTTTTTTATAAATAGGTCGCGAGTTTGTACCTACCTAACTTTAAAACTAATAATAATAGAAAGCAATCGAAATTCCAACGTACACATACTGTGCTTTCTCGAATGTTTTAGTAGGTCCGATGTAACAATATTTTGCTATTAACCGACTCCTAATTAAAGCGGTAATAAACTTAACAAATCACTTACGAGTTATGTTCCGTGATTATCATTATTACAAAGCGGTAATATATTATAAGAATATAAAATCGTTTTTCTGTGTGTTTTTTCTATTCGGTGAATTCGGGTTAATAGTAAAATTAGCCACTTTTATAACTCTTAGCTACCTTTACTAACCTAACCTTTATAGGTTTCAACTTATATCCAAAAACCCTAACAGAAACAGAATAAAACCGGTACCAAAAGTTACTCAAAAAAAATTGTTAGTTAATTTGCAAACTGTCAACATTTGACACCCTTTTGTATCGCGTCACGAGTATACCTCTGTAGGCATTCATTCAAAACCTATTTCGGGACCCTACTAAAGTTTTACGTTCACTTTTTACAAAAGGGTTGAAATTGAAATTGCATTGCGTTTGACAAGGGTTATAAAGTTTTGAATTGGAATATGCCTGGGCCTGAGATTTCAATGTTCTAATAAACGGGGCTATTACACAGTGAAATTGGTTGTTCCTCGAACCAAACAATTCAGTCAGTGAGTGAGAGATTCATGAATATTGAAGATTGATTACTGGAAATGATGATTCGTCTTAGTTAGCTTACCGCAAAACCACATCTTGGGATGAAATACCTACTTTGACTTGACGTTTTAAAATGTAAGTAGAGCTACATCGTTATTATAAAAGGTGCCAAAACTCTAAACGAAGCCGAAAGGCACTTGTTTTCTCCATTATTGCAATCATCGTTTTGCTGATGACCATACCTGATAATAGAGGGCCAAAGTTTCTTTAGTATATGTTTTTAATGTTAGAACTTCTCTCAAAACACCTCCACGATCCTCACACTATTCAAACCATGTACCAGTATAATATTTTGACTGCGTTACATTGAGTTTCACCGTAAAACGTGACTTTCACCACAAAAAAAAACATTTGTCACCAACAATTTTTGCGTAGGTTGCTTAGTTTGATGTACAGAATACTTGGTTAACGGCTTCGTGAGGAGTTTGTTGGCACCCTGTATAATTGAGCCTATAACTAGACAAAGTAAGATAGGGCCGGTTAGTGTACTCGTCAAGTGAAATCGCCTCAATATACGGACACTGTTAGTGTCGTGTGCTGTCCTAGTGTGAACCGGCCCTAATTAACATCGCCCATGACTATTAACAAAGTCGGATCTGCAAATTCGTGTTTTTTTGTTTATTGCATAAAACGTGCCTAAATATCTAAGGCTATCATCAGCTGAAATAAAAATTAATATATTATACATAGTTTTTAAAATAACTATATTAAAAATGTCGGAAGTTACCTAGATAGCCCGCTAACAATGTCGGATAATAACAACCGACGTTCTTAGCGGGGCGCGCGGGAGGGTGAGCGCTCGCTATCTGCCAGTTCTGACTGTGTTCACGGGATGAAAGTCTTTAGATGATTGTCTTTATTTCAATAAGTTTTCATAGTCTGTTCATTGTCAATAAATATATTTAATTTCTTTACATTTTTGCTATTTTCTTCAGTAGTTTTTACATACGACATGCAGTTTTAACAAATATAAAAATTTAACAATGTCGTAAGTGGCACTTCCGACAAGCAATCATTAATTTTGTACAAGCAACAATGTCGGTTCTGGTACTTCCGACAAATCATCATTAGTTTTACCCCGTTAAAAAAGTATTATGTGACTTTTCTTTTATTTACACATTAAATACCGGCTATTCATAATATTGTCCCGAACACAAATAAATAATAAAGCATTACTCTAAAATTTCATAAGCCTACTTTAATTAAGAACAAAGATATATGCAATTAATACTTTGCATCTCTCTCCTGTAAAGTTGCCGTTTTTCACATCCGACATTGTTAATAGTCATGGGCGACATTTATGAAGATGAGTGAGGGTAGTTGAATAAACGCCTTCACTTTGCTGTCGCGGTACCTCCAATACTTCAGTCTCCCCGCGACCGCGGCTGGTGCAATCCGGTCGAAACGTCGGGATTAAATTAAAGGTAAATTCGCGATAAATGCCGTCTTCTTAAGTTTTATAATGTCGTTGCAGTCAAAACTTGAATTTATGAGGGGGTCATTCGAGAATATATGAAATTGATCAAAATATTTCTTCTACAGAACAAACCATAATGGTACGTGTTGTGAACCTTAGTAAACACGACATTTTCACGCTCTTCACACAAACATCCAAACTTGAAGCAAATATTTGTAGGAGCTGCGAAAATTTGACCCTTTGTGTCATTCGGGGTCGTCTTCAAAGTAAGATCCCTTTTAACTAAATCTACCTGAACTATGTGTGTATAGAGAGTGAGGTACATAGGGTGACTGGCAATTAGTGTACGATACTTAAACACGTGATTGTACTCATTATAACAAATAACTCCTACTATGGGACCAAATAACCAAAACCACTAATTCAAAATTGTAAACTGATAGTTAAATTCCTGTGTATTTTGGGTAATAAAGATATTTATTATTGTTAAATCTGAAATCACGAAAAAAAAACAACTGTTCAGTACATTTATGTCCGCCTAACTGGTAAAAATGTACTAAACAGCAAATTTTTCTTTTGCGATTTCAGGACTGGTCACATAGTAGAAGTTATTAATTGTTATCATGAGTACAATCACGTGTTTTAATATCGTACACTTATTGCCAGTCGCCCTATATTTAATCGATACTCGGTACGTAGAATACCAATGCAGTCTGAAACAACATGGACGCCCACATCATGTATTCTACGTTGGAAACTAATAAAAATTCAATTTACGCCAACGTTAAACTTTATTTTCTCTTCAACTGAAGCTTTTAATATACGTATCGAGTTTGCCGACTCGTAATAAATTCCACTCGACCACGCTCCAGTCGACTTATTGTCGGCAAATCGGAAATTGAATCGAGTTCGCGTTTTTATTTTCTCGTCCAATGGTCAGGATTCAATTTTTTTTTGAGCCTCTCTCGTTTTTTTGTTTTCATCAACGTAATGAAATTTGAAGCACCTGGTTTCTACCTAACTAAATTGACTTTCTATGTTATGTTAATTGAATTTTCCAACATAATTTCATATAAATTAACAAATTTGAGCGCTGTCTGGAGTTACCCCCACGCACAACCTTCGAAGTATTTCGTCAGAACATCAAAATTGAAGGTCGTTTACCATATAAAACAACCAAATACTAATATTGAGAAATCTAATTTTAACAAATAACTTTCTCAGTACTTGAGACGTACTGATTTATGAATTTTCATCCAGTAAAATATACTTTGATAGACTATTAACTTTGTACTTAAATACCGATGAATCAATCGCTCGTCGTTCTAGAGATAAACAATTTATTCCCTTTACACCCTCTGAGTACAGTACAAATATTTTATCACAGTTTTCCCTGTTCCAATATTTGACGACACTTTAAATCGAATCTTCAAAGAGTTGTGTGGTTTGATTGATCGAAATAGAAAACAGACTAACCTACCAAAAAGAAATTGGGATATGGACAAGAGGATAAGTTGTAGAAAGACTTACCAAGCAATGTCCTGGGTTGTAGGGTCACGCATCCGGTGTGAATGTACTCAATCAGTTGGCGAAACACATCAGGTTCAAACTCTTCAATGATCAGTGTCTGATGCTGCTGCGATGATGGCTGTCACAAAATTAATACAACTTACTTAAAAAAGAAAATAAAAAGAATCCTGGCCAGCTTCTGTACCAAATAAATACGAACGAGTAATTCAGCAACTCGTCCCACATGTCCATCCATGGCCCATTTGAGACGAGTTGATGAATTCGTAATTTAAGAATATTGTCGTATTCTAAATATGAATTTAAAAGAAAAAATGTTTGAAATTAATATGTTTTTAAATTGTTTTCACAAAACTTTCAGCTGAATTTGTTTTTGGTACAGAACCTGCACGATGTCAGTTCGAATTTTAGACCAAATTTTATAACACATTTAGTACTTATCATGTTCAGTGCTTTTATTTACAATTTAAATTTAAGTGCCTTATAAAATCAATCGTGAACTGAACTGGAAGCAATTTTAAAGGCACAAGAGATTGTTTGGCATAATCAAATACGCGTTGAATGTTGAATAAAATTATGTTCTTGTGTTAATCTTGTAGTTGAAGTGGAAACTTCAGGATAAATAAAACCTAAACTAAGAGTATTTTAATAAAGATTAATCTGTACAACGTAAAAACGACACCAAAAATTACAAAAACAATATTCGTGTGTAGAATGTAAACGTCAAACATGCTGTATACACTAAATAAGGATCAATAAAAAAGGGTGGAGGTAAAAGTGAAAAATAATGAAACAACATCGATTTACTCACCTTGTCAAAAATGAGAAATGTCAACATTAACATGCAACACAACAATAAATTGTGACGCAAAAACCTAGTATAATAAAATTTTAATTGAAAAAGATTTCAATTTCATCAGAAGAAATCCTATCTACATTGTGTATTGAAAAGTGAAAATTTATACAATATGAACACCGAGTAAGTACTCAAACCGATAAAAGTGAGTCCCTAAAACACCGTTAATTTTATTTTACCT
This sequence comes from Xestia c-nigrum, assembly GCA_916618015.1. Taxonomy (NCBI): domain Eukaryota; kingdom Metazoa; phylum Arthropoda; class Insecta; order Lepidoptera; family Noctuidae; genus Xestia; species Xestia c-nigrum. The sequence goes on along the minus strand of OU745258.1, from coordinate 8,400,511 downwards.
CTTGGATTGGTGCCAATTGCTGCGCGAAAGTCGATCTCTGAAGGGAACACAGTAAAAATTTAACGTTAACATTAAAATTTGTCTGTACTGCTGCAATTTCTAGGAACATTTTCCAGTTTGAAAGTACTTTTCTGTCGCGTAGATGTTTATTATGCAAAATATGATTTTGCAAAGGATTTATCTTTTGAAAAAAGTTTTCCGCATTAGTGCATTTGCTGTGAAGTTAGTCGGGCTCAAGTAATGAGAGCAGTCCTTTGAATGGAGCACATATTTTGTAGTTCATAATGTGGGTAGGTATGTGGGAGGAAAGATAAACCAAAACGGTTCGAGGGCTTCTTTTGTGCATACTGAAGTTTTATTTGTAATGGAAATATATTTTTAACGAGAAAGAAGCTCAAAGGTTTTTAGAAGTTTTTCACGATCCACATTAATACAAGTCATTCAATGAGAGAAGTATTAAATGTACAACAAGTTGCATTCATTTGCGTTTTAACATTAGATTAAATAAATGATTTAATATAAAGGGCAAGAGAAAATATGCAACTCATTGAACTCAACAACGAATAATCAGGGCTTTTTAACATAGCTGAAGAAAAGGTCATTGACAATGATGATTTTAAGTAAAGGGTCGCCAATAAGGGAGGTTCAACATATAACATTCTCTTGCAGTCCAACATGTATTCATACAATATAGAAAATATCTCTTTTACCTGCTGAGCGGCATTTTGAAGGTTAAGCAATGGTTCCGAAGATCTCTTCAAGAACAGCCGTAGTTTGTTCTCTCTGGGTGCTGGTTCCTTCTTCCGCTGAGGACTGGGAGCTTGGTAGAGCATTTTTTGGAATACTCTGCAGACAAAAGAACATATTTTACCACACTCACGAAATCATGTAGTGTAGGAAATTATTCGATGAGAATTGGTAGGCCCAATATATATCCTTGTGGTATCCCTAACTTAACTTACAAGCCCGAAGAAATTGCGCTATCCTTTGTGTACAGTTCGACAAATGAGATAATTAGATACTGAATCAATACATTCTGCTTTCTAATAATGAGCAAAGAGATGAATATATTCTTTTTTCAAGCCTCTTTATTTTTTGTTCATTAGCTTAATATGACACTGAAAAGTCAGTAACTAATTCTACATTTTTATAATGACCTATCTAAATTTATTCATTATTCTTCATTGCTCGACTACATTATTTAGAGTTATATTATGAAACTTCATCAATGTGTGGTCACATATGCAAAGTGTCCAGAGGGTAACATGGGTCACAAAGGAAAACTTAACAATAATGTCAGCTATGTGAGGAACTTTTTGTTCATAACCTTTATGAGGGGCATTCCTATATTTTTTTGTTATTTTAGGGATATTATAATAATGTCCCAGTAATGTATTTAAACATGGATCATATGAACAAACTTGAGCACCCTTCTAATAAATAGATTTTCTAGGAAATATTAAAAAATCGTGATTTTATAATAAGTTGTCACCTTTGAAAATATACCACAAAGAGCTCACACTAATAATTAATACTCTTTTGCTTCGGTCTACATTCATCATCTTTTTGTTACCCAAATAAATAAATAGAAAAAAAAAAATGTTTTTTTGGGTCAGCGCAAAATCATCAAACACTTCTTTCTGGCCATTTCATTCTTCATTCAGTCCATCTATCATATAATATGATCAACACAGTATGAGTACAATTACTGGGAACCAAAAAAGTTTGGCAAAAAAAATCCACTAAGTAACTTTTATTAAAAATGAGATTCTTTAAGCAACCTTATTATACTTTACATAAAATTTACTTTGATCCGCTTTAGTATTGTACGCATAAAACTGAAGTGGATGGAAAAAAAGGATTTCATTGCTTATAATCAAATAAGATGTAGACTAGAGTTTCGTGGCGATACAAAAGAAAAACATCAATAATAGTCAAACCTGCTCCTTGCAGCCAGTACGGCCTTGACAGCACAAACTGGCTCCCTGGTATCCCCCACCAGGAACGTGACGTCACACAGCTCGGGCATCGAGGCGAGGAACTTCATATCCTCAGCCAGACCTGACTTGTTCTCGAAGGTGCTGAGGTCAGGCTCCGCCTCCATTGCCGCTAGCGCCCCGCTTCGCATTGACGACTGAAGAAAATAAAAGCTGGTTATTGATCGACGTTTGGTCGAATGTATTTAATTGCTAAAAAAGACTTTTCAATGTGGACGCACCAACAGACTATTTTTTTTAACCTATTCTATCTCAATATGGGCAAAGGCTTTACCCATTTATTAGAATTATTGTTTGACAAGCTACTGGCCATACTACATTGTGCGTATTCTGGGAAAATATTACAACTTGACTACTTATTGCGGTGTAATAGAGGCCTTTGACATAAGCGGTGTCACCCTTTATAAACACCTCATGTTATAATCACTAAGCTACATCAGATTACTATTTTAAAGTTATTGCAAGGATCAAGCTAATTCTACATCTTCTGAGAAAGAGTTATAAAAAAAATGAGATAAGTTATCAGTACAGTTGCCAAAACATCTGCCAAAGCAAATATCAGTAAAATTTAACACACAGTTTGTGTCTCGTGAAATAAAAAAAATTAAGAAAGCACCTGGTACTTTATTTAGTATTAAGAAACTAGGTGCTGTCTTCAAAATGTTTTAAGTATCTTTCGCAAATATAATAATGTTGGCCAAATTATTATCACTTATAACTTTAGAGTACCGATCAGAAATCACTTATAACTTTAGTCAGAAACGGGCGATAAAATACCTAGTAGTTTGAATCGGATTGCTCATTCAGACTCGATAGGTCCGTTATCGATCCGCTCTGAAAGGGTTTGGTCATAATCGGCTAGATTATTGAAGCCCTTTCGTAGAACATCATAATTAAAGATCCACGAAAGGGTATCGATAAAATCAGAATGAAGATCAGGGTAAAGTATTTTTTCACGATAATTTATGATACAATGGCTAATTAATCACAACCGTATGTGTTGTTCTTCGAAATTTAGCAGTGCTGGTCTACACGAATCCATGAATGAGTGATCATCATTAAATACCAAGTTTCCTCTTTGCCTCGAAATGCACGTTAATCCTTTGGTTCCTGCTGAAATTTTTTACACGTTCGACATTTTTTACAAATGGTATGACAACCATTTTAACCGTCGGGTACCGTACTAGGTACCCTACTAATTGTACTTGCAGTAATCGTAATTTTTAGGGTTTCACTTTTTTTGTAATCAGTCCAAATAAAATATTGGTACGCAGCTATTAAGACTGTATGCCGATCCTAAAATTAAAGGCTAGCAAGAATAATGACAATATTCACACAGCAGTAAGCATCTCGACAATTAACACAACTATAAAGCTAACCCAATATATTGTATAACAAATGGAACTGCTTTTGCGATGTGTACGCACGACGACCAAATTTAGGTGGATCTCTTATTGTACGGGAAATCTATAAAAATGAGGCCATGTTTTACTGTAAATAAATAAATAAATATCGCTGGACATTAACACACAGCGCCACCTAGTACCACACTAAGCAAAGCTTGTATCGTGGACACTAGATAGTTGATATACTACATATATACTTTTTTGTTTGTAAATACATACTTATTATACATATAAACATCCATGACTCGGAAACAAATGTCCATGCTCATCACACAAACATTTGCTCCTACCGGGATTCGAACCCAGGACCCTAAGGACGTAAGGCAGCGTCACTACCACTACGCCATTCGAGTCGTCAAATGTATATTTTGATAATATGTCGCCATGTGTACTATAAAACCAGAATCACTCATCAAAATGTGTTTTAATTAACATCCAGAAAATGAAGAGAATTTAATCAAGCAAAATACTTTTAATTGGAAGCAAAGCGTGCTAGTTAAATTATATTTTAAGGGCTATATTTGTATGTCGAAATATTTGAGTCGATTTTTTACTGAATGTACGTACTTGGTTGCCTTCTGAAAAGTAAAACTAACGATATAAAATGGCTGAATGAACTTTGATTTCTCCTCAAATAAGTTTGCGAACCGTTAACTATCCGCTATTGTCTGAAATATATTTTTATATTCATTATTCATGGGACCATGAACCATTGTAAAACATTTTTAGAAAAACCCTTTTTTTATCCGTTACAAAATTTGTTGCTTGAAACATTTTTTCCGAGAACCTTTTAAACCAGAAATGAACAGTTTTCAGTAAAACAAACATATCTGCCTTTCATTTCAGAAGTCTTTGAAGATTTTAAACGAAAATAATTTAATGTTAATAGAGTTACTACTAAAAGGTACCGAAGAGTTTAATAAGAAGCTACGACGTTTAGTAATTAGTGAAGATTTCCGGACCAACCTATTAAAGTAGATCAAAACGAAGATTTTGATAAGGTAAAACTACCAGGTGGAGGAAGATTAACTTTTCCAACAGATTAATTAGGATTTACTAAGAAATGTTGAAGAAATGGTATTCGTAGATTAAAATGTCATGGTACTAAGCTTTCATAAGCTGGTAATAATGTTGCGATAACTTGAAAGGTTTTTAAGATGAGTGTTAATGTTTCATTAAAAAAAATCATGTAATTATTTGACATAAACATAAAGGGAGTAAAAAACCTCTTAACGAAGCTTAAAGGCACTTGTTCTCCCTGTCATTGCAATCAGTTTTTTGTTACACACCATACCTGGGCACCTTCTATTTACGGAGATATTGGGGGTCAAAGTTACGACTTTTACAAGTTTTTTTTAAATACACTACAGTCACGTCTAATAGTATGTACATGTCACCGTAAAATTGTCAAATACGTTATATTGTAATATCTCTAGCGATAATGTAAAGTCTCCAATTATTGTCAAATGAACATACTGCTTACAACAAAACGCATTATTTTTCGTGAAATGCATGCGATGGCAGTCAACTTACGCGGTGTGGAGGGAAGGAGGGACTTCCCTTGCCCAGTGGCACAACTCTCATGAAAAGATAATGCACCATTCCTGAGAAATACCGATTAATATAACATAACCTTAAAACACTTTATATTCCCCCTAAAAAGCGTAGACGACGGAGCCCCGCTTCGAGGGGCCCCTATTTCCGAGTGCAGGGTTTAAAGGAACCTAACTAACCTAACGGGGGGGTGCCCCAAGTCCCGATTATGGGGGCAGAGATACTTCCGTATGTTCAGTTGACAATAATTCGAGACATAACAATATCGCGAGAAAAAACACGTTATATTGTAATTTAACTTGTTTGACAATTTTACGGTGACATATACACTCTCCTTAATATTATAGCTATTTTTGCGAGAAACAATTATTGTAACTAGGAGATTGAATCTTTATCATAAAAATATGAGTTCCAGAATACTATGTACGTAATAACATTAAATTTTAATCAGTACATTAGGAGAAACACAATTTTAAAAAATCTGAAGTGTTTACATATTATTAGACGTGACTGTACATAACTTTTACTTTATTTTCTTCGACTTTCACTTTAAGATAATGCGTTAGAAGACCTCCCACTAGGTGGACCGATGACCTGGTGAAGGTTGCGGGAATCCGTTGGATGCGAGTCGCAAGGGACCGGTCAATGTGGCGACACTTGGGGGAGGACTATGTCCAGCAGTGGACGTCTTTCGGCTGAAATGAGGATGAAGGTTTTTCTTTTGTTTTCAAGTTGGATTCCTTGTTTTTAACCTAAGGTGTTAACAATATGACGTGACGCGCGCAAAATATATTAAAAAAGTACACCAAGAAGTTTCCGAGTTCTTGACACATTAAAAAAAAATGTATGATAAATTCGGCACCATAGAGGTAGATTAAATAGGTTTAATGATGTTTTGAATTCACATGATTAGTGCACACGCGGTTCTATTCAAATTTACTTTACCCTCAAGACGATAAAAACAGCTTTTGCACTCAGATATCGAAGAGCAAAAATACTTTTTCCGAGATGGGGGGATGAAAAAATATTTTTGTTTAGCAAGCTCCTTAGACCTAAGGTATCGCAGCCACCAAAGATTTATGGATTACCAAAAATTCATAAGAAGGATGTCCCATTGCGCCCAATAGTAAGTCAGATTGATTCTCCATGTAGTCAATTAGCGAGACACGTTTCAGACACGCTTCAGAAACTGGTGGGCCACACTACATCATTTGTCAAGGACTCCCGACATTTTGTGAGTATTTTGAAAGATACCAGGGTTGAGGAGGATGAGATTATGGTCAGTTTTGACGTCGAATCCCTCTTCACTAATGTTCCAGTACTGGAATGTGTAGATGTCATAGGAAAAAAGCTCCCAGACAACGATATCCCGATGGATTATGCTAAATTGCTGGAGCACTGCTTGTCCACCAATTTCTTCCTATACAATGGCCAGTTTTATCAACAGATTGATGGTGTAGCCATGGGTAGGTAGTCCAGTGGCACCGGTGGTTGCTAACTTGTGGATGGAACATTTTGAAGACCTGGCTATTTCGACATGTCCAGTGCCTAACAAGGTCTGGAAGCGGTATGTGGATGACGTTTTCTGCATCCTCAGAGGTGGGTTACCGGAAGTTGAGAGATGGTTGAACCATCTAAACAATATCCATACCGCCACACTGCGTTTCACAGCGGAAGTAGAGAAAGGTCGGACATTGGCTTTCCTTGACGTTCAAGTCATGGTAAGGAGTGATGGGACCCTTGGCCATTCAGTGTTCAGGAAGCCGACTCACACTGACCGCTACTTGCACGCTACCTCGCATCATCACCCTGGTCACCTCAAGTCGGTAGTCACCTCACTAACTAATCGCGCATTTGATCTGTGTGATTCCCAACATCTCACTGGTGAATTATCCCACGTGAAAATGGTTTTAAATAGTAATGGCTACAATACCAATACTGGAGCAAGAAGACCAAATAAGAATCGAGCCAGCAGATCTACAGTGAAACGTCAACCAACTTTCTTGCCATATCTGAGAGGAGTAACGGACAAGATAGGTCGTTTACTGAGTAAATACTCAATTAAGACCGTGTTTACTCCTCATGAGAAAATTGCGCAAAGTCTGCGTTCCCCGAAGGACAAGATCCCCTTTGAACATCCTGGTGTGTATAAAATTGACTGCAGTTGCGGCAGTTCATATATCGGTCAAACTAAGCGAACCATCCCATGCCGAATCAAAGAACACATAAAGGCTGTGAAAAATAAGGATGAGCAAAAGTCTGCCATAGCGGAGCATCTACTGCAGTCAGGGCCCAATCACTGGATCGAATTTCACAAGTCACGTATTTTGTCTAAGGACAAACATTACCTACCAAGGCTGACAAGAGAAGCAATTGAAATAAGGAAGTACAAAAATTTCAATCGAGAGGATGGCTTCAAATTGTCGAGTACGTGGAATCCAGTTTTGAGTATGCTCAAAAGTAGCAGCCGGCATCATACAAAAAACTCCAAAAAACTTGGTGATACTGTGAGTGCGTTTTGTCGTGACTTAGTGTCGAGTTCCAATAGTGCGCGTAGCAAAAGACAAAGAAAGAGGGTAGACAGATTTGTCTGCTCGTAACAATTTAATTTACATCCACCCGCATACTCCAGTCAACCCGCGATCATGGCGCTTGCAACAGCGTCGAAATATCGGGAGCTCAAAATAACAAATAATCACGGAAGATATCCCGTAAGTGACAATATAAGTTTATTTTTGTTTATGTTGGGAAAATTATCTAAAAAAAACTCTATAAACATTCGACTTTCAAAACAGTTTTCTGTTCTGAAAAAGGTTAATAACCTTTTACTGCTTTAGAACTATTTGTAATTACAAATAGTTCTAAAGCAGTAACTTATTATCTTGTCAACGCTACATAAAAAAATGCTCACAAAAAGTGTTTCCGTCTGTCGATGAGTTACAAAAATAATCCTGAAACTTCTGTCGATAATTTAAATTCAAATTATTTTCGAGCCGGCTTCAAGGCTAAACGAAAGGTACAAATATTTTACATGGAGTAACTGCCTGCACTGCCTCCACAACTCAGTTGCTGGCTAATAATTATGGAACCTTTTGGTAAGACTCGTGCTAAGACTTTGAGCTTCTGACTACCCATGACTGACAAAGATCTACAAAAAAATAACAACCGGCGGCACTAGCGGCATGAAGATGAAATATTTCCTAGTACTTTAAATATTATTTTTTGTCTTAGCATCACTACAAACAGGCAGGTTGGTAGACAGGTAGATCATACCAAAGGCATAAACTCCACCTTTGTACAGTTTTATACGGCCATACGGCTGTTATTATTAAGCCAAAAACCTCTCAATGTTATGATCGTATCGTGTTATCAATATCTTTTAGAAGTGACGCAAAAATAGACTTCCAGACCTCGTATAAGTCACGTCCCTCGTTCAGAAAGTACCATAAATAATACTCAAGTTATGATAAATTGCGAAATACGAGAGGGTTAGGTATATCATTATCTATCCTTATGATTTGCAAGATGGGCGATTTCGTGCTCGTCTGACTAAGTAGAGTACGTACTTGAAATATGTGGAGTTTGGATGTTTCGAGGCAGTCATTAGGTACAATTTTTTGTTACTTACCATCAAAGACTATTGTTGAAGATACCGAGAAATGCCAAACATGTAATGAATTTTACTGGAAACTAGATAGAAAATTGATTTTAAAAGTAAGTTTCGATGAATCACGTTACCTAAAATAATAAACACATTTACAAAATTAAAAAACGTGTTTTTGTAAAAAAAAAAAAAGGAATTAGAAGAAGAACGCAAAAAAGATAAAAACATAAATGTTTTTGAGCTACCTAGATACAATTTATTTTCCATAGACACACAACAATTACTTTAATAATGGAAAAACTTGTGAAAGACGTCATTCTTATGCAGCAGATTGAATGTAAGCAGAAAAATAAAACGTGACGTTCAATAGAAGGAAAGAACCAAATACTTTGAGAAGAGGTTAAGCGTTGCTATATGACGTGGTGGGAACGCGTGCCTCATGGGCATAATATCAGGGCCTGTAGTATGCTATTACAATAGTGTCAGAGTAGTCGATCACGGATTTCATAATGGTCAAGTTCTGCCAAGCTTTGACAAGTTTGATAATCTACTAAAATAATGCCATCATTATGACTTTCCAATAGTCAACCACTGACACTCCATTGAAAGAATTGTCATAGAATGGTAATCTCGTACATATTGATAAATGTGTAAAAATACCTTAAAAATGAAATCAGGTATGAATAAATCTTCGAACTTACGTGTGTACTTTAAGCAAAATGACAATGGAATGGGAATGTAATCCTGTTGGAGTGTCAAATTTATAAAAATAGCAGAATTGGGCACCTTGATAGCGTTGAGGAGTTTCTTAATGCCATTGTTTAATTTACTGTTTTTTTAAATCAATTTATCGCTTTAATTTGTTAATGTAAATAATTGAATATTGATGTAAATGAATCAAACATAAAATAATAAATTTAGATGCAAATGATTGATGTAGATAAGCAGTGAATAAGTAAAACAGCTTTTATGAAAATGGTATGATATTCTTCAAAACTTACATGGTTAAGCTCGCCATAACGCGAATAAATAGTAAACGTAGAATTGGCAATAGTACTCGTATTAACCGGGTGGGTTTTAATTTTGATATACAATATAGTTTATTGATTTATTCTTTTCTAAGCTAATTTTTTTTTCGGATGGGAAATCATCAAATGGCTTCTCCCACTCTGGACGGAACGGGAGGAAGTATCAGACTTTTACTGACTAAAACCCATCCATGTTCCTTCCTCGCCCTTTATGTTCCGGGGTCACGGTATCTCTTTCGGGACTGCCCATCCGAAAAAAAGCCCCGACAGGATCATTCAGGTACTTAGTTACTATTTAACTACGGTATCATCTTTAAAACGTTTTAGAATTTGATTGGAACGAACTTGTGACAAATAATTCTATATGAATGAATTAGTTAATTAGGTATTTTAAAGTTTGTGGTGTTTATTTTGTTCTTTTAAAACTTGTTCAAAGAAAATTATTGATAAACTCAAAACATGAAAATATGATTATGAAATTGATAAAGATATTATGTAGGTTCTGTAAGATTACAAAAAAATAGCAATTCTCGATGAAACTGAAAGATCCTTGAGTGGTCTCGAAATTCAATTCAATGAATTTGAAACAAGTCTCGAACAATACTTGAATGGATCTTATCCTTCGTTTTGTAAGAGTAACTCGAGTGTTTGATCTTAGTGATAGGTATGTAGAGAAAAGGTCCCTTAGAAACTTTGAAGTTGAGACATAATGAGAGACACAAGTCAAAAATAATTACTTTTGCAAGTCAAAGTCTCCAATTTCTTACAGCTGTCGAGTTCTGAATTGAGCAATTTTAGTTTGGGATTTTCAATTCAGAGTGCTACATTACTAGTGAACTTAACTACATAGTTTTCAATTCAAAAATCTGAAACAGACATATGCGTAATCATGATTGCAAATAAGCAAAAAAGTTTTTGTAACATTTATTGGACTTAAAAAAATAATAAAACAATATGCAAATAAAACACACCCAAAAGCTTTTAAAACTTTTGACAGCATTAATTACAAAAAAAAAATCACTACATTTTACATAAAAAAATACTCACTTCATCTAAACTAAAATGTCTGGTGATGGTGATGTCCATTTTGATCACGTTTTAAAATTCTATGATACAGAAAAAAATATTTGAAATATTCTGACGGATACGGTAGCAACGACCGGTTCGCGCGGCGCCGGGTCTGCGACTGAAGGAACATAGGAAATGAATGTGACGCTTGCTTTCAAGCGGAATGAATTGATTGTGGTCCAAGTTGAAAAGGATTTATTATAGTTGCATCGCATCATAATTATTTTTGGTATGAAAATAATGTATATTAGTATAAATTTATTATTATTCACAATTTTAATTTAAGCATAGTATTGCTCTTTATTATTTTTTCATACAGTAAAATATATCCTAGGCCATGTAATAAATAAAGTCTATTGACTCACTTGAATTTAATTATTTGCTACCTCTCTGCTACATAATTCTTACAGTTTCCTATAGTTATGTTCTAAGCAGAATTTTGCTGAAACTGTTTCAGTCAGAAGTAAAACAGGTTTCAAACATTTTTCATTTCTACTTAAGTTTAGTATTTCATTCGGCATAACATTATATTCTAAGAAAACGTCTGCACATAAATCAAAAGTCAGAAAGGAATTCAATAGGTAGTGAACCAATTCAAATGTTTTGGATTTCGGTACTCGACCCTTTTACAGTCATTTATTTTTCGATCGTTCCAAAATTTAAACGATCCAATGAACATTCTGACAAAATAAAAAAGGAACATTCGCTTTAGTTAAAGTACTGATATCAGTCTAGAAGTACGAGAAATTTAAAGGATTAATTCTTGAAACATCTACGATTTCAAAGACGCAAACAACTTCTTTAATACCAAGTAAATAAAGAACAATCACGTTAGAAGCAGTTCCTTTAGCAACGGAAGTAGTAGGAGCAACGGGAATTTCCTCAAAGAAAATAGAATGTCGTACCTTGTCGTACGGTTCTTTGAAGTTTGTTTCTTTGAATTTTCTCCGCTTGATTATAAAGAAAGATTTCTACTGAATTCAGCTTTTAGCTCTTTGAAAGCTGGTTCCGATATTGGTATTGATTGATTGAAAATGTAATCTCGGTAGCTTTTGTTTCGCAGTCACAGAGAGGCTTCCGCTGATTTTTACTGTTTTCATGAGGGAGGAGTTTCATTAGGGTCGTATTTTACACAGTCTTTTTTTATTTTACGTAACGTAGAGTACGTTACGTAAAATAAAAAAAGACTCTTCTGTTTCCCGTATGGCTAAGAGAGAGGTAAGTTGGTAAGTATATACTTACCAACTTACCTCTCTTTAGCTAAGCAAGCACTTCTACTTTTAGATGCGTCTTATTTTCTGATTCCCAGTATGTACACTAATAGAAACCCAAGCATGCTGTGTGGACTCAACGTGAAATAAGTAAATAAGTCATCTTTTGAATTATCGTATAGCTTTTATTTAATTAATGGTCCTCATAAAGTGTAAAGTCACCCAAAGGGCATTATGGATGTTTTGCGTGATCGAATCAGATTTTAAGACATTCATAAGAGAACCAAGGTTATAGACGAAGTGCAAAGAATAGCCAAAATTTTACTTTAATAAACGGGCAGGGCACATTGACCACAGAGCTAATGGCCGATGGGGCCGAAAAGTTCTGGAGTGGCGACCGCAAACCAGAAGACGTTGCGTTGTAAGACCGCCACTTTCACCAGGTCATCGGTCCACCTAGGGGAGGTGGACCGATGACCTGGTGAAAGTGGCGGGAATTCGTTGGAAGCGAGCTCCACGAGACCGGTCGAAGTACCGACACTTGGGAGAGGCCTATGTCCAGCAGTAAACGTAATGATGAATGGTGATTTTTAGTTCAATTGATTTTTAAACTGGATCTGAAATGCAACTTTGAAACTTGTGCCATGCTTTTAAAACATTTTTGTTCAGTTCCTTTAATTTTCACATCGAATTTCCGATTTTCTGTACAGTATGTACTACAGACAAGGCTTTAACCTGATCAACTAGCCTCCACGTCTATACTTGGTGCTGATGACAATAGTGAACATTGCCCTTTCCCTAATATCTCTTCGTAAAAAAACAAAAAAAAATGAACCATGTATCGTTTCTTTTTACAAAATTTGTTGAAGATCACGATAGATAATGATGCAAGACTTAAACAGGCTTAGTTTTGGTTCTAAAAGATAAGAACTTTAATAAATGTACGTGGGTCCATGACTGCCATTTTCATCTTTACTCGAAGCAACTATATCTTCAGCATGTATTCCCCACAAATGTGTGTATGTACATGTCACCGTAAAATTGTCAAACCCGTTAGATTGTAAAATAACTAGATAGATTACAAACCCTCGAAATATTGTCAAACGAACATGCTGTTTAAGTTGGGAAGGAGGGGTTCCTCTTGCCCAATGGTACCACTCTCATGAAAAGATAATGTACCATTCCTGAGAAATACCAATTAATATAACCTAACCTTAAAACACTTTATATTCCCCTAAAAAACGTAGTTGACGGAGCCCCGCGGGGCCCTATATTTCGGGTCCATATTGGCTCACCTAAAGTTCTTTGCCCGAAATTGTTCTTCCTAACGATTTGTACTCCGAATGATCACTCTTCCTAAATTTTTTCATCCTAAAGTTTTAAATAATACTATTTGTAGTGCTACCGGCGATGTTCATAACACTCATGTTTCCGAAAATTGAAATTACTAATATTATTCATGTAATATATTGAAACTCCTACTGTTTTTTATCATGACGCTTTCGGGGTCGTGGAGATGTTGAAAGTCTAAATCTTCCAAAAAATACTTGTATTTATTAAAAAAATTGTCAAAAAGTTGTAACTTTAACCCCCCATATCTCCGTAACTAGAAGGATCCCAGGTATCGTGTAGAACAAAAAAAAATATCGCAATGATGGGGAAAACTAGTGGCTTTCGGCTACGTGTAGAGGTGTTTTACACCCTTTATAATACTGATTATTTTGAATCAAAACAAATCTAAACAAAAAAGATATGACTTTTAATAATAGTGTAAAAGATGGTTATGTTGAGAAAATATAGGAAAACAAATTAATAATAGGATAATAGATGTTTATGCTACTGACATTATGAAGTTAAATGATTCGGAATTATAACATTAGAGACAGAGTAGTTAGGAATTATGATTGTTATGATGAAAAATGTTAGAAAGAACATTTTCGGATTTCCAATTATCGGAGTTGAAAATTTAGGTGAACTTTGGCGCACCCCCTTATTTCCGAGTGCTGCAGGGTTTAAAGGAACCTAACTAAGCTAACGTGGGGGTGCCCCAAGTCCCGATTATGGGGGCAGAGATACTTCCGTATGTTCAGTTGGCAATATTTCGAGAGTTTACAACCTCGCTAGAGAGATTACAAACTAACGTGTTTGACAATTTGACGGTGACCTACCACAGATAATATAATACTAGCGTACAGATACCCCATCCCATACAAAGAAACGTGACCGCCGTAACTACGTCATTTCTACGGGCTATTCGGGCAAATGTCTAAAGTGGCTGAGCCCGGCTTGTTTCACTAACCTCGGCTCTAGATGGAGCTACCAGCGTTGACTCGCCAGCTCGCCAGTTTATTTTACACAAATTTACACCAATAGATGGCGTTAAAACCATACTCTACTTTTGTACTACCTCTAAAACTAAGGTAGCCCCGTGACCTTGAAGCTTACGTCGTTGGTCACTCGGCAATTGACAATAATAAATTCACGTTCTTTCATGCCTACCTACTTTGCGATAGCGCATGATTTCTTGTGCATGGTAATGGTACAGCTAGGTACATGTTTTTCGGCCGACTTAGTTATTTGTTATGTTCGGCGTCAAACGTCAACGCAAAATATTATAAATAACTAGCTGACCCACGCAACTTCGTCTTTGTCACATAAGAGAGAAAAACGAACGGAAAAAAATGGCTATTAAAAAATAAGGGTTGATTGTCGAAGGGTAAAAATTTAGGATTGTACGTATTTTTGTATGTTGTATCATAAAACAATAAAAACTAAAAAAAATGTCTAAAAAATAATAAAAAAAAATTAGGGGTGGACTACCCTTAACATTTAGGGGGATGAAAAATAGTTGTTGACCGATTCTCAGACCTACTCAATATTCTCACTAAATTTCATGAGAATCGGTCAAGCCGTTTCGGAGGAGTATGGGAACGAAAACTGTGACACGAGAATTTTATATATATGAGTATATGACAAGTCGTTCAGTCAACTATAATCCTACTAATCCTACTAATCCTACTTCCTACTAATCCTACTAATATTATAAATGCGAAAGTTTGTGAGGATGTATGTTTGTTACTCTTTCACGCAAAAACTACTGAACGGATTTGGATCAAATTTAGCACACAGATGGTTTACAACCTGGAATAACACATAGGATACTTTTTATCTCGGTAGTAAGATCCCATGGGACAATTTTGAAACTTCACGCGGGCGAAGCCGCTGGCAGAAGCTAGTATTATAAATGCGAAAGTTTGTGAGGATGGATGTATGTTTGTTACTCTTTCACGCAAAAACTACTGAACGGATTTGGATGAAATTTTGCACACAGATGGTTTATAACCTGGATTAACACATAGGATACTTTTTATCCCGGTAGTAAGATCCCATGGGACAATTTTGAAACTTCACGCGGGCGAAGCCGCTGGCAGAAGCTAGTCATTCATAATATCGAAATACGTAGCTCTTGAAATGATTATTTTAATTAGATGACTTAAAGGGAGAGTTATTTTTTAACAGCGTCAGTTTCGAGTGTATAGAAAACATTTTATTTTAATTACAAGTTGTTATTACTTAGCAATATTTGTAATTGTATGTTCTGTTAGTACCTACATAAGTAGGTAAGTATTAGGGAATGCAATCTCGCGAGTTTAACGAGATTGCACTCGAGCTTACGTCTTATTCGAAGCGCGGACTGACACGGACGGAGTTGCGATCTGTCGGTTTAGTAGAAGACTGGTTGTTTCTTTCATTTGTTATTTTGATAGATACGTATGTCAAAGTTTACTACTTAGGTCCACGTTCACCGAAAAGATAACGGTCTGATTATCTAATAACTTTAGCTTCAGAAGTCGGTGGCCTTTGTTTGATTGATTTAGTTTTTTTTTTGTCACCGACTTCTGAAGCTAAAGTTATTTTTCACTTTTTTGTTTGAAGTCGGTTATATTTTATGCAAAAAAGTTTTTATTTTTCACTTTTTAGTGGTTATGTGCTTACCCTTTCACAGCGTAACGGTGTGATTTTTTGTTATGAACTGGTGTAAACAATAGAGAGACATGAGATTTCAGCGATCCCAGTACATTTGCTATCATTTATTGAGGAGTTCCCGTCGCCTATCTTCCGAAGTTCTTCATCAGATCTTTACCAAATTGAAATGGGATCACTCCAAGAACGTACTCTTCCTAAAACTACCCAAAGCGCTTCTGGTGTGCCTATACAATTTAAGGAATTCCCTCTATTTCTCCAAGATCCCATTAAATGGAACTTAACACATCTAACTGTCGAAATCTGGGTGTATTGCACACTTCTGTGTACTCCCTCAGAGCAAACAGGCGTGATGTTGAGTCACTATGTTACATAAACAATAAACAACCAAGCGATTGCAGCAATTACTGCAGCTTTGCCGTGTATTTTTGAAGAGTTCCATTTATATCTCCGAAGATCAGCGTCAGATCTTAACTAAATTGAAGTCGGATCACACGGAAAGCACCAGCTTTCAAATAAAAAAAGAATCATCAAAATCGGTTTACCCAGTCGAAAGTTCAGAGGCAACAAACATTGTCGAAATCTGGGAGTATTGTACACATCTGTGTACCCCCTCAGAGCATACAGGCGTAATGTTACGTCATGATGTAGTATAAACAATGAACCTACAAGCGATTGCAGCAATTATTGCAGATTTGCCGTCTATTTTTGAGGAGTTCCATTGTATATCTCGGAAGATCAGCATCAGATCTTCAGCAAATTAAAATGGGACCAAACGAAAAGCACCAGCTTTCAAATAAAAAAAGAATCATAAAAATCGGTTCACCCAGTCGAAAGTACTGAGGTAAAAAACACAAAAAAAAAAAACAGACGAATTGATAACCTCCTCTTTTTGGAAGTCGGTTGAAAACAGCTGTCACTGTGACATGTTCCTATACTAAAATGTCTGTTAAACATTAGATATTTTTAGATAATCAGAGCGTCATCTTTTTGGTGAACATGGACCTTAGAAGTTTAAAAAAAATATATAGAAAGAGACGTGAAACAATGCTTGATGCATATATTATGTCTACTAGCTGTTGCCAGCGGTTTCTCCCGCTAGAACTCGAAAATTGGAAAGGAACATAAAATCGGGATAAAACTATCCTATCCTATATGTGTTAATCCAAGTTATACTCTATCTGTGTACCAAATTTCATCTAAATCCGTCCTGTAGTTTTTGAGTGACAGAGTAATAAACATCCATCCAAACTAACTTTCACGTTTATAATATTTAGTAGGATTGTCTTATCTTATAATACTAATAATGTTTTTTTTTTTTTATTCAAACACTGTGATTATTTGCAAAAAAACACACGAAACTGCCAATTTCGCGAGATCTCGCGGTATTAATATTCATAAACGAGAGATTTTGCATTCTCTAGTAAGTATACTTACCGGCTCGGATCTTGAGCGCTAGACGACCGAGTGGGGATGACCTTCCGCATTGCACAGACGGTACAGTACATGAACTTACCCCAATCTGTCAAATTTTCCTAATCGAAAATGAACCATCTGCTTTTGTCATAAAGTTGAAAATCGATTAAAAAATCAACTTTACAGTAATGATTACGTTTACTTGCTGGCGTCTGTACGCTCGCGCTCATAGAAAAACACTTACAAGATCCAAAAATGTATCTTCTGCGTATGTGGACGTAAGCAAGCGCTCAAGATCCGTGCCGATTGATAGGTAAGTACCTAAAGTCTTTCCATTCTACTATTATCCAACTACTTGCTGGCGTTCGATTGAACTGAATGTTGGACTGAGACAACAACAATTTATCTAAGTTTCGAGTCGCTTAATTTACCTAATTTTATCAGTTTCATTTTAATTGCGTTTTGTGCTAGAAGAAGAAGCATCTAAAGCCGCGTTCCGAGATAGGCTGTAATCGATTTGAGCGTCCATAAACCCGTTTCGTATTACCGTGAGCGCGATATCGATGTTCCTTGAATCGTCATAGGTGACGTCATGAGTCCATGACACGCGCCACCATGCGATTACACCGACCCTGCGCCAAATAAATATCACCATGAGCGCTGTCAAATGACCTAATGACAGATCTTAGCTGTCATAATCGTGAAAACTAAATCGGAACGCAAAATATTAATGTGAGCGCTGTGAGTGATTATTTCGTATATCGGAATGCACCCTAACTTAGTCCAAGCTTAAACCATGGAACCAGTTTTTTTTCTATTATGAGCAATAATCCGATGACAATAGTCCTTAATACAAAATTGACCACCTCACCTCAGAGTCGGTTCAGTCGTGATTGTGTAAAATACATACAATAATCTGGATCGAAGATTTGCGTGCCGATTATAAATAATAATTATTAAAATATATAATGAATCTAATACAATTTTTTTGGACGTGTACACGTGTATTACACGCGTGTGCGCGGCTTGCAATGTATATGTCGCCGTTGAATTGTCAAACACGTAAGATTGTAAAATAACTAGAAAGATTGTAAACTCTCGAAATATTGTCAAACGAACATACGTGCGTAAAATAATGCGTTTTATAAACGCATTATTTTTCATAAAATGCATGCGATGGTAGTCAACTCACGTCAACTCAGGTCACTATAAACGACTATATCGACTCGGGATTCCAGTTTCATCAAGCGATGTGAAAAGATTTTATCGTTGATTTCATTTTAGATTTTCTTTTTATGTAAGTAATGTTTCTGGAATACAATAGATATTTTTTACACGTCTAAATATATTTTGTTTTATATGATATATTTGCATTTCATAAATATTCCGAGATAAATGGTAATGTGTTAAGTATAGATTTTGAGCTGTGTAGTAAAACTCAGAAAATGAAAACAGCGCCATCTATTGGTAGAAATAAACATAACAATCCACAACGTAGTTCAAATTTTATTCACCAGAGGCAACACAATAATTTTATTTAGTAAAATCATGGAATTGGGAACTAGGAGCCCATTGTTCCTTTTTTGTGTTAAGGGGATTTTTTTAAACAAGTAAATACTTTTTCCACAGTCAAATTTAAACAGATAAACATGCTTCAAAAACAAATCGATACATGTAACGCCATCTATTGAGATTTTTTTGAACTATTTTTTCTTTCTTCGCAATGAGACCCCATGCCTACATACAGGTTTGGGTGCAACCGGCCTACACTTGCACAGGTCGGATAAACTGATTCAATTATGATGAGAATCTATCAGTAAGGTTCACGCATTCATTCAGGCTTCACTGACGTTATTTTGGTCCATTCTGATATTGAGTAACGCACCGTATACACATTATATTTATGGTACGTTATTGAATGACAAACAAAGAGTTTATTTTTAATTGACTTTCATCATATTTCTTTAGTAGTGACGTTTTTAATAGATTTTCATGGAGATCGATTTCCGATTCGTACAAAGTAATATTAAATACTAGCTGACCCGCGCAACTTCGTCTGCGTCACATAAGAGAGAAAAACGAAAGGAAAAAAAACACCGATTTCGCAACATTTTTCATTCCTGCTCCGCTCCTAATGGCCGTAGCGTGATGTTATATAGCCTAAAACCTTCCTCGATAAACGGACTATCCAACACAAAAAGATTTTTTCAATTCGAGCTGGTAGTTCCTGAGATTAGCGCGTTCAACCAAACAAACAAACAAACAAACTTCTGCTTTATAATATTATAAGTATAGACAAGAAGAGATGATAGTTTTAGAGCATTAATCATTACTATATTCTAGCTAACGGTGATGAATAATATTTTGCTAATAAGAAAATCCTGTCCGAAAAATTTATAATCTTTAAAACTAGCACTTCAATGACTTTTAATGTATTTATTTTCTTTATTACAACTTCGTAGGTGGAACGATAGTTTTTTCAATAACTTATGTACATCTTAGCTATATAAATAAATAGTCAATATATATCTGACTACAGACATAGGCACCCACGCTCTTTGAGAGGGAGTGTGCTGTAATCCACCACGTGGGCCCAGTGTGGTTTGATGAATGTCACACGTCTTCGAATTTTTGGTTTCAATATTATCGGTTTTCTATCGATATTTTCTTTTACTATTTTGAGATGAAAACCTGATTTGAACACAACATTAATCAATATGAAATCATTTATTTACTTTAGCTTCAGCCCGCGGTTTCGCCCGCGTAAAGTTCGATTACAGACTGTCGTATGGAATTTTATTTTTGGTACAAAAGTATTTTTTGTATCAATCCCGGTCATAAACTATCTGTGTGCAAATTTCAACCCGATACGTATAGTAGTTTTTGCGTGAAAGAGCATCAAACATACATACAAACTTTCGCCATCATAATATTAGTGTGAAAACAAAATGCTTGCCAGAAAGGAAAACTTTTTCTTCTTCAAAACAAAACAGAAAATACCTGCTGTGTACCGCAACACTGTGTCATTATTTTCTTTGAAAATCTCGCCACTATCTTAACACAAAGATAAACGAAACGGTACGTCTCGAAACAGATGAAACCCTAGCATGGTTAGTACTTGAAGGAAACGGGATTCATTTCCTTGGAACGTTAGCGCTGAACAAACAGTAATTTAATTTCATAGGATGCGGAACGGTTTTAAATGTAAATGAATATTTGTACAGCAGTAATCAAAAAGATTTCGAAATCCAGTCAGAGTTTATGTTTTCAGGGCCGGGCCGCATTTAATTTAGTTGCACAGATAAGTCGATTTTTTTCCTGCTACCGCTAAAGTACGTTAGTATAGGCATATTATAATTAAAAAAAAATAGTTCGTCAGTTAGATAGATGATCACAAATTAATATTTGACCCACATTTTTTTCTTCTGACGAAGAAACGACGTTTTTTAAGTTCTCAATACCTGCGTCACGCCTTGGCTATATGTCTATCACTATGCCACTATAAATTGTCATAATCAATGCACTCACTTTTCATTATCTAAAAGTGTAAAAACACTGTTTTATGTTCAACTTCACTTCGTGCTTATCAACAAGTTCGTCTGCGACACAAATAAGAGAGAAAAACGAAAGAAAACAAAAAACTTCGTTTTTGCAACATTTTTCATTCATGCTCCGCTCCTGATAGTCGTAGCGTGATGTTATATAGCCTAATGCCTTCCTCGATTAATGTTCTATACAAAACAAAGATTTTTCAATTAGAACCAATAGTTCCTGAGATTGTCGCGTTCAAACAAACTAACTCTTCAGCTTAATAAATTAATAATAACTAGATGACCCACGCAACTTCGTCTGCGTTTTTAGTTTTTAATTACCGACTTCTGAAGCTAAAGTTATTTTTATTTTTTTTGTGTGAAGTCGGTTTTATTTCTTGCGGTAGAGTTTTATTATTTTTTACCTTCTGGTGGTGCATATTATTATGCGCTTACCCTTTCACAGCAAAAAACATTACATGTCACGGTAAAAGGCTTATACCCAATTAATGGAATTTAACACACATATCTGTCGAAATCTGAGAGTATTGTACACAGCTGCGTACCCCCTCAGAGCATAAAGGCGTGATATTCTGTCATGATGTTGTTTAAACAATAAACATCTCAGCGATTGTAGCAATCACTGCAGATATGCCGTCTAATTTTGAAGAGTTCCATTAATATCTCCGAAGATCGGCATCAGATCGGGAATCGGGAATCACCAGCTTTCAAATAAAAAAAAACATCAAAATCGTTTCACGCACTCTAAAGTTCTCAGGTAACAAACACAAAAGGATTAAATGTTTTTGCATCAATTTTCATTTACGCTCCGCTCCTTTTGGCTGTAACGTGATGATATATAGCTTATTACATTCTTCGATAAATGGACTATCCAACACAAAAAACTTTTTCAATTTTTGAGATAGACTTAGGTATTATGATTCGTAACATATTATATACAGGGTGTAAACAACCTCATCACGAAGCCGTTAACCAAACATTTTGTAAAGCAACTTTACGCAAAAATTATTGCTGGGAAAGAAGTTGTTTACCTTAAGTTTTATGTCTCTTGTTGGTTGTTAGAAATCAAATAAAATAAAAATATATGTCATGAAGCACTAACTTACCATAATATTACGCCTCTATAATCTCCAAAGGAATAGGCAGTAGAGATAGTACACCCACATTTTGCTATATATAAAACTATTTCTTCGTAACCGCCTTTATTGCGACAACTAATTAGTTATATTTATAAGAAAATTATATTCTTCAGACAACCGCTTCTGAAGACCGTTAAGCCTCTCTATATTCTTCTAAATATCTCATGACACGTACTTCTTATTTTCGGATTCATGTGTGTGTAGTATAGTTATCACCTATTTCGGTGAAGAAAAAGATCATGAAGAAGCTAGCGTGCCTAAGAGATATTTCTTGACGGCATGTAAAGCCCAGTCAGAGGCCCACCGCGGGCGCCATAAGAACTCTGACACTTGGTTAATCACCAACCACGCGATAAAAAAGAAGCTTCAGATTATGGGTTTCCCTCTTCCACATTGACCCCCGCTGACAATGTTCAATTTTGAAAAAAAAAAATAAAAATCGAAAGCAACAATCAAAATCAAAGCATCATTTCAAGTAGGCCAATTACATGCACTTTTGAATTTTCGAATCAAAGATGAAAATGAAAATAAAATGTAGGTACAGCTCCAGTCACAAAAAGAGCTCCGGAGGACCGTTGACCTGGTGAAGGTTGCGGGAATCCGGTGGATGCGAGTCGCAAGGGACCGGTCAATGTGGCGACACTTGGGGGAGACCTATGTCCAGCAGTGGACGTCTTTCGGCTGAGATGATGATGATGATGGTTAAACTGGAAGCCGACCCCAACATAGTTGGGAAAAGGCTAGGCAGATGATGATGAGTCCCAGTCACAAGACATAAAAACTGTGACAGTACTGTAGTTGCCCATTCCCTAACCTAGACCGCTTTGGAGAAGTAGATCTCTATCTTGATGACATCATTCATGTTGAGATGGTATATTATGTGAGAACAATGTAGCAAGATATGCACGTTAAAAGTGTCCATAGCAAATACCAAAATAAAATACAACTCTAAAACATAATAATTAATTCAAATAAGCCATGGCAACTAAGAGATGACCAGTCACAACTGACAGCGCCCCTTCTCAAACATGGCGCATGGATCAGCAGAAATGTAATATTTTAAATATAACTTTACTTATTTAATAATAATAAATATCGCTGGACAATAACACACAGCGCCACCTAGTGCCACACTAAGCAGCTTGTGTTGTGGACACTAGATAGTTGATATACTACATATATATACTTTTTTGTTTGTAAATACATTATTTTATTTAAACATAGTGGATATTTATGTAATAACCCTGAATGAGGACTCGGTCGATGGGGTGGAATTGTGTAAACACGAGAATATAATTAGTTTGTGTTTTACTTGTGGTTTTGCTAATGGAGGGTTGTTTGATATTTGTAATACGTTAGCATTCAGTTTTCGAAATAGGGTAGGCAGGAATTTACGTCAATTAATGGGCGTCGAATTATCTTACTTGCCTTGCCTTTATCTTGTTAAGGCGCTTAGACGAGCTAAATTAGCAACTCTATTTGTGGTGGTACAACCTTCGTTTGAAATGCTGTTAGAATTAAGTTCTAATCAGCTTGCACTACAAAGTGGTTGCTACGTCAGCCGCTGCGGGCCAAATAGCGCGAAATGAGTGGTTTCGATCGATTTACAAAAAAACTATTGATTGGATTAGAAAACTAAAACAGTATCATGCTAATATATTGCTTGTAGAATTATTTGCCAAAAAAACAGAATGATCGCATGTACTCGTATATTAGTATGTTTTTTATTGTTTGAAAGATATTTTTAGAGATAAGTTCGTGATTTCTTTTTATCGAGCCAAATTAATTGTATTATGTTTTCAAAACAGTATCATGCTAGCATATATCCTGAAGAATATTATATATATTTTTCTGGTCTTGTTTATAGAGTGAATTATGATTTACTTTTAGTAATTATAAAACTCGCGTTTAGCTCAAGTAATCGCCTTAAAGACAGTAATAACTTGTGAATGAGTGTTAAAACTTGGTTTCCGAGTAATGGGAGCTATCAATACCCATTAGTGTGCTTGTGAAACAAATGATCAGTCACTGTAGTTTTCAATGAAAGTTGATGGATGCGTCATATTAGTCACTGAATGGTTTCAGCCATCTGTTTTTTCGAGATTTTTGTTTGTTATCTTAAATATGTTTCCGTGTTTCAGTATTCCATCCATCATTCAAATATTCCAAAGGATTAATCAAAACAGAAGGTACCTCGTGCGTTACATTAAAATTTATTTTTCATTGATGACTGATCTGAATGCCTCGCAGAGATAATTATCTTATCCTTTTGGGGTCATATCAGGGGTTTATTGTTGCTGATAAAAAAATACATTTAACGAAAAATTTGTCCATCATAGCGATATGTGGGTTTACCTACTATTAGTTACACCTCTGCTTTATCCTACGAGAATTGGGTCGTAATGTTATGTTATCATCATCATCATCATCATCATTTCAGCCGAAAGACGTCCACTGCTGAACATAGGCCTCACCCAAATGTCGCCACATTGGCCGGCACCGTGCGACTCGCATCCAATGGATCCCCTTAACCTTCATCCGATCATCGGTCTACCTAGTGGGAGGTCTTCTAAAGCATCGTCTTCTGGTTCGCGGTCGCAAAAACTTTTCGGCCCCATCGGCCAACCGTTCTGCGAGCAATGTGCCCTGCCCACATGTTATGTTATATTAGTTATTAATGGCAAAAATCTATAATAAAGTACTTTAGCGGTAGCTAGGGATTCATTATGCTTTGAAACATTGATCCTAATTGGTATCGGAAATAAGCTTACTGCGATTTATCTCCTTGTTGATTTGATACAAAATGCCTAGGGGAAAATGTAATGGAGGAACTAATTGAATGTCTACTTTAAAAAGTTAGTTTCTTTTTTTTTATTTAAAAGCTTTTATTTAGTTTCACCTGTCCCGATGTTTGTATGTAATGGAATCTTGCAAGTTAAATTTGATCCACTTCCCGGTTACCGATTGAGCTGAAATTTTGCACGTATACAGGGTGTAAACCACCTCATCACAGTGCCGTTAACCAAGCATTCTGTACATCAAACTGAGTAACTTAACGCAAAAAATATTGCTGGGAAACAACTTTTTTTTTGAGGTTATAAATCATGTTTTGTGGTAGATCTCAATATAACGCACTTAAAATATCGTGCTGACGGATGGATTGAATAGTACGGGGGTCGTGGAGGTGTTATAAGTGAAAATCTTACAAAAAGAACTTGTGTTAAAAAAAGAACTAGTCAAAAAGTTGTAACTTTGACCCCTCAAATCTCCGTAACTAGAAGGTTCCCAGGTATGGTGTAGAACCAAAAAAATATCGCAATTATGGGGAGAACAAGTGCCTTTTGGCTTCGTGAAGAGGTGTTTTACACCCTTTATGTATATCACGGGGCAACGCAAAATTAAGATAACATGGAGATGGTCTGATGATGGAGCTAGAAGGCGGCCATAGAAACTCCGTAATAAAACGACATAATCCCATCGAGTTTGGGCTCGTTTGATTCGTCTTGAAAAGTAATGTGGTCCTAAATGGTAATCAGAGTTTGATGATGAAGCTAGAAGGTGAACATATTATTATCCTATGTTCACCTCAACCTCACCAAAACTCTCCGTAATAAAATGAGAGAGAGTACTTTGGTCTTAAATGTATGTATGTGATAAATACTCTTTCTTAGTTTCTCTTTTCTTTAGATAATGTGTGCTCAATACGAGTACATTACATTGTGCGTACTACGAATAACTACGGGCTTCGGAAACATGTTGCTACATGCAACGAACTATGCCGTAGTAAATTCCGAATCATAAATACTTGGTTAAAAAAAACAAAATAAAAAACTTTTTTGAAACAAGCTTGTATTTCAATGCGCTAAAAAGAATAAAAAAAACTGTTCCTTTAAAACTTTAACTATCAACTTAAAACGTCATTACATAATTTGTGCGATATAAAAGCTTGTCGCGAGATTTACCTGTGTAGATACAGAAGTAAAAGAGATCACCCAGATTGGGCTATTTTCAAAAGTCAACAAAGATAAACTAATTATTTGGACAGAACATAACACTATAAACATTTTTTATTATTACACCTAAGTCGTAAGTCATTTCACCGAAAAGTTATTCAACCACAAAATATTTGAAATCACCCAGATGCGTTTAATTTTTTTTTTGTTGTAAACATGTTTTATGCCACCCTAGTTTTGTACCTAAGTTCTAAATAAATAATAATGATTACTATAATATAAATGCCAGTAGCATTTAGTCGATGAAGGCACCAATGAAGGGTGATCTCCTTGAAGCCCAAACTCATCGATGTGTTTGTCCTGCCCATTCTAACCTACGGTGGTTAGACCTAGTCACTCAACTTATTGCAGAAGTTTCGCCTTGGGGTCTGCCAAAAAGCGATGGAGCGCAGCATTCTGGGTGTAAAAAGAACAGAATACAATACGGAACATAATGGTGCGCTCAAAAACAGGAATTATGGACGTAGGCAAAAACGCCGCCAGGCTCAAATGGCTCAAATGGTCACGTGAGACGCATGCATAACAACCGCTGGGCAAAGGTCTCAACACGATGGGTGCCTGAAGATAGACGGCGCTGCCGAGGCAGGCCTAGAAAGAGGCGGTGTGATGATCTCAACGCCTATCACGAAGGCAATGTTTCAAAGTGGCGCAACAGAAGAGCAGCTGGAAGGCTTTTACCCAGCAGTGGGACATTCAAGGCTACTTATAAAAGTATAAAATCTACACTTAAAGTACTTACGGGATTATATCCGTGATTTTCTTTTGTTTTTAGTGAAAAACCGTGAAAGTCTAAAACAGTGCAGTATAAAATCTGTACAAAACAAATGCCTAACACGTCCAAATCATTAATCTGATGGATAGCGCCGCCAATGCCTAGAAAGAGGTGGTTCGTTCTGGACGCTGCGCTCCATTATTCTTCGGCAGACCTCAAGGGCAATTAGTTGAGACACTGGATTTGAGCACCGTAGGTTAGAACGGGCAGGATATTATATAGTAACCATTATTATTTATTCAAAACTTGGGTACGGAACTTGGGTGGCATAACAAAAAATGTTTGTATCCATGAGCTCTATTTAATGATTGCGTTTATTAAAATAAACGCCAACAAAATTAAATAAACCGCAATTTGGGTGATCTCAGATATTTTATGGTTGAATAACTTCTCGGTGAATTGACTAACGACTTTGGTGTAATAATAAAGAAAAAAAATGATAGCTCTATCCAAATAACTAGCGGACGTCACGCGGTTTCACACGCGTAATTCCCGTTCCCGAGGGAGTACGGGGATAAAATATATCCTATGTTACTCGTGGATAATGTAGCTTTCGAATGGCGGAAGAATTTTTAAAAACGGTCCAGTAGTTTTTAAGCCTATTCATTACAACCAAACAAACAAACAAACAAAGTTTTCCTCTTTATAATATTAGTGTAGATAAGTTTACATTCTGTGGCACTTTTGAAAATTGCCCAGAAATGTATGGAGGCTGGGTGATTTCCTTTAATAACTTGCACTAATTGATTTAAATTAAAAAAAAAAAAACAAAGGAATACGAGTACTTAGATAAATCTCGCGACAACCTTTTTTTTCGCACAAATTGTGTAATAACGTTAAATGTTGATAGTTAAAGTTTTATTGGAAAAGTTTATTTTATTACTTTAGCGCGTTTAAATAAAAGCTTGCTTTAAAATATATTTTTTTACTTTTTAATTTATTTCTGTTCAGTTCAACGGTTATTGAAACATTGGAAATACGAACGCTCTTAATTCGTTTCTGTCGTGAATCATAACTTACTATTTTTCTACTAATCAAATAACTATCAAATTATCTGAACTACTCTATCTTTGAGTCAGTAATGGAAGATGCTTTGGCAAAACTTGTAACTGGTAATAAATCAATAATTATCTGTGGTGACTTCAATGTTAATATCTTAGAGAATAATGTCAATAGCAGTCGATTTTTAAGTCTTTTTAAATCATTTAATTTGTCAAACGTGTTTTCAGAACCAACCCGAATTACTACAAATACTGCTACATGTATTGATAATGTTTTTTGTTGCTGCGACTACTTAGATAAATCTATCGTAAATTATCTTCCTTCAGATCACAGCGGGCAGACAGTTGCTTTCGAGTACAATAAACAATTACAAAGAATTCAGATTCAAACCAGACAAATAACACCCAGCAATTTAGAAAAGTTCAATAATAATTTAATTAGCAAGCTTAATATACCAGGCCATATTAGAAACAATGTAAATGAATTGTATGAAGAATTCTTTTCGGTAGTGCACACTGAGTTCAATAACACTTTAAAAATGAAAACTAAAACTATTGGCCCTAAGTTTATTTTCAGTGACTGGGCAACACAGGGTATTAGGAAAAGTAGGGAACGATTGTTTGAGCTGTACGGCCTTAAGCCTTACATCAAAACAGAATCTTTTAATAAATATGTTGCTACTTACTCGAAATTTTTTAAAACCACTTGCAAGGTAGCCAAATCTTTATTCATTAGCAAAAAGATTAAATCAGCCGAAAATAAAATAAAGACGGTTTGGAAAATAATCAACAGCGAAACAAATAGAAATAAAAAACAAAGTAATGACTTCACACTAGAGACCTCACGTGGCCTTGTCAGCTCCAACAGTGAAGTTGCTCATGAATTTGTAAATTTCTTTACTAGTATCCCAATTAAAACTACAGAAACCTTAACCTCCTGTCCCTTGGTCTCTATTGACTTACTGAAAGCAAACGTTTCAGCCTGTCCAAATGAATTTAAATTCCAGCATATAAACCCCATAACAGTCTTAAAAGCTTTTAAGCAAATCAAGATCAAATTAACTGAAGATCTATGGGGTTTGTCTATCAAAGCTTGTACCTCAATTATTGAGACCGTAGCTCCGTATTTAGCCTTAATATTTAATTTGTGCGTGGATCAAGGGGTCTTTCCGGATCTGATGAAGTTTAGTAAAGTAATACCGCTTTTTAAATCCGGTGACAGTAAAGACACGAATAACTATAGGCCCGTATCCGTGTTGCCAGTTTTCAGCAAGGTGTTTGAAAGGATAATGCTCAATCAAATGCTTCACCATTTTAACACCAATAAAATATTACACGATCAACAGTATGGTTTCACCAAAGGACGTTGTACAACTGACGCCGGTGTCACTTTATTAAAACACATATTTACTGCGTGGGAAGAGGCACATGATGCCATAGGAATATTCTGTGACCTTTCGAAGGCATTTGATTGCGTAAATCACGAAACCTTAATCTTGAAACTTGAGCATTACGGTTTAGGTAAACTTGCGCTCAGTTTAGTTAAATCGTATTTGAGTGATAGACAGCAGCAGGTACAAATAAATGGTGTCAATTCAATGGGTTTAAAAGTAGAAATGGGTGTACCACAAGGTTCGATATTGGGTCCCTTCCTCTTTTTGGTTTATATTAATGACTTACCCCATTTATTTAACAATCGCCCGCAAATGGTGTTGTTTGCAGACGATACTTCTTTAATATTTAGAATAAACAGACGTGCCACTAATTTTGACGACGTAAATAACGCCCTACTGCAGGTTCATAATTGGTTTACTGTAAATAATTTAGTTCTAAATGGGAAAAAAACTAAATGCATCAGATTTGCTCTTCCAAATGTCAATAGTAGTGATTGTGACATAGTATTAAATCAAGAGAAACTAGAATTTGTCGATAAAACGATTTTCTTGGGAATCGCGCTCGATTCAAGGCTACAATGGGGCCCTCATTTAACATCTCTTGCAGGACGCCTAAGCTCAGCAGCATATGCTGTTAGAAAAATCCGTCAATTTACCGATGTTGATACCGCGAGGATAGTTTATTTTAGTTATTTTCATAGTATTATGTCATACGGTATTTTACTATGGGGACGGGCTGCAGACATCGAGTCTATATTTATTCTGCAGAAAAGAGCCATCAGAGCCATATATGATTTACGTAGACGCGATTCTCTGAGAGAGCTGTTTAAGGAAATTAATATCATGACAGTACCTTGTCAATACATCTATGAAAACATCATGTACGTTAGGAAAAATCTGCATTTATTCAGTAAAAGAGGTGACAGACACCACTATAATACTAGAAATAGGGACGAACTAGTTCAGCCAGGTTTCAGGCTTGCTAAAGTAGATTCCTCTTTCATGGGGTACTGTTTAAAATGTTACAATAAAATACCTCCCCACATTCTACAACTGAATGAGACGAAATTTAAATCTTGTGTAAAACGCACACTATGTAGTCAAGCATATTATAAGTTGGGGGATTACATTGATGATAAAAATGCTTGGCTCAATGCCGGTCCTGCTCCACAACCATAGGCGCAAACTAATTGATTCCCAGTCAAGTTATTGTGGAAGCTGCAGAAGATTGTAAAAATATCCTTGCATTGTATAGATTCCATCTCTTAATATTATATAATTGCATACCCCATGTGTGAGTTCTATGTATTGTAAAGCCACCATTTTACATTTAGTTTTCTTTTTTTTGACTTGAATATGCCCTGGCGGCTGAGAGAATGTCATGCTCACTCAAATGTCTCGGTGATGGTGGCGGGTGTGTCGGGTCATTTAATTCCCTTCAATATGGTCGAGTTGAATGATGCTGATACATGCGTCATGTTCGTGAACGGGCGCTGTCAATTGAGACTGGTCAACTCTCAGCTGCCACGGTTAATTTTAATTTATTATTTTTTTAAGTTGATTTAATCTTTTCTCTGGACGCTCTTATTGTGCACGTCTTTCTACATCGTTCTCACATATATGTATAATCACAACATGAATGATGTAACCGAGATTTTGTAACAATATTTTGATTGAAAAGAGTGTCCATGGAGTTTCTTGCCCGTTCTTCTCCATAGAGATCTACCTACGCTAGGGAATGGGCAACTACAGTACTTTCTCAAGTTATTATGCCTTGTGACTGTGACTGCAGCTTTGATTTAGTTTTGTATTTTTGACATTCAAAAGTGCCGTAATGGTCTAATTGAAATAAATGATTTGAGTTTTTTTTTTTTTAACAACATCCAATTTACGAAGGGTTTAACAGAGGTACTTAATGGTACATCCACATTTCCTCAGTCATGTTTTAAGTCCCATGTAACAGGGGCGACCATACAGGGTGTAAACCACCTCATCACGAAGCCGTCCACCAAGCATTCTGTACATTCAAAGTAAGTAACTTTAACAATTTTTCATTTTAATTACTGGTTAAAGAAAAAAAAAACTGTAAAGCCTAAAAGAAAAAAAAAAATGAAAAAAAAAATTGGTTGGATTCACGTAGATCTTAAGTTACTAATAATAAGCTTAGTTTAATGTAACGTGTCTAACGATGGAACACGATCGTAGTTTTTTTTTTATCAAGCAAACAATGAATACGTTGTAAATGTAAATAAAAGCACGGACCACCACGTCTGCGGTAGAAAATTCATTATTAAAAAAATAAAAACAGTCTTTGAGTCAGACTTTTTTTAAGTGAGGCAAGTCTGTCTAAAGACAGTCTTGTCTAGTGTGCGGTAGCTTTTACCGGACTTCACGCGCTCGAAACCGCGGCCACGACTCACGAGCTAGTAATTTAATTAACTCCCGCTACAAAGTGAACGGGTTGCAACGGACGTAGGTAGTTAATTCAGTAGGGGATCGTTAACGTGTGCCAGTATGTAGGACACGAGCAACGACCCGAAAGCATTTGCAACATACCCAATAGACAATATTGATTTTGAGAGAATTTACGAGGTGTAGGAGGGTTTTGAGAAGAAGTCTATTATGTTTTGAAGATTGATAAAGTTTTTGATTTATTATACAGGGTGTTATTAAACAACTTCATCACGAAACTGTCAATTAAGCATTTGGAACATCAAACTACGTAAATTTTATTGCTGGGAAGCGACTTTTTTTTGGGTGTAAAATCATGTTTTGTGATATAACTCAATGTAAAGCACTCAAAACATTGTGCTGGTGGAAGGATTGAATAGTAGAATTGTATAAAAATCTTACGATAAAACTTGTATTTAAAACAAACTTGTTAAAAAGTGGGAGCTTTGACTCCCAATATCTCCGTTACTAGAAGGTGCCAGGTATGGTGTGCAAAAAAATTATTGCAATGGCAGGGAAAACCAGTGCCTCTCAGATTCGTTAAGAGGTGTTTTACACCCTTTAGGTTAATTAATCTGTCCAAGGATATTTATCACAAGCACTTCGCCCGCGATTTCGTCCGCAATATATATGATTGGTCGGCTATACGCATGCTACTTATAAATATAATTTATAGCGAATAGCACTAACAAATAGTGTTGTTTTCTGACACTGAAAGAATTTTAGGATTGGGTCATAAGTTTCGGGAATTACTTCCAAATACAATCTAACAAAGTTGGAAACAATTTTTGACTTCGTTATAATCAATTGGAACATTTACAGAATAAATGGAAACAAAAATGGGCGTTTTATCAACTACCCCACATTTTATTTGCCTACTTATTATCCACTTATGCATGCATTTGAATAGAATCTTATATTTTCAATAGAAGAAACTAGTCATGTCCGGTCAAACAAACTATTTGGTTTACAGTTTGACCCTCAAATTATATTGTAAAATATAAACTAAATAGCTTGTTCGATAGTACATCCATGCCTATTATATTTCACGGTAATACTAAAATGATATATAGTCCTGATACAAGTATCAGGACTACAGGAGCACTGTC
Organism: Xestia c-nigrum; assembly: GCA_916618015.1. NCBI lineage: Eukaryota > Metazoa > Arthropoda > Insecta > Lepidoptera > Noctuidae > Xestia > Xestia c-nigrum. Next base: position 8,367,813 of record OU745258.1, on the reverse strand, counting down.
AGACAAGTCTGACAGTGCTCCAATTTCGTACATGGTAATCAAACAAAATATCTACTTTAAAACCTTCATTTTAGGTTAAATAACTTATCGAAGGTGTGGTTCGCAATATCTACACATTTATATGCTGTAGGAAAATCAGACGTCACTTGTCGTATACCGAACAAGATTCTCTACGACGATTCAAGTCATTTACATTTTTATCTGCCACAAGCATCGTATTCGAATCGTTCGTGAGTTGAATTTATTTACCGTCGTTCAGTCTACGGCGAGCCAGATGTTCCACCCACGCTTTTTGTCTGGAGTAACGCCCACTAACACCGTACATCTATATACGTTTGTCATCAGATAACTATAAGCAAACAAAACCTACCTGTTGATGTATCACTTTCTACACGTCAATGAAACAGTTCTTTGAATTATAAACGTGTGGTCAATATACATACACTGAATGGAAAATGTTTTATCAATTACACTGCATTCGTTAGTTCGAAGAGAATACACACAACACTAGAACATCGTCCAGATACGCTACACTGTTGAAAGAAGAAGCTACTGAACAAAAATTTACTACGAAATGTATTTTAAACACGTTTAGAAAGCCATTTCAGGATAATGCAGACTTATTATTGCAGCTTGACAGGTTTCGGTACATGAAGGTATACAGTATACACAACATTTTGAATTGGTAATACGCATGCGCTGTCTCTAGTGCGCATGCTCCAAGATGATATCAATATGACGCTGTCGCGACGGAAGGTCGTTGCTCAATGGGTGAAGGTGAAATTCATGAATGAAACGAAGCTAGTGAAAGCTTTATTTCAATTGCGAAAATTAATCTTCGTGCTTTAATTGAATAGCTTGCATTGTTACATTGCAAAATCCGAAAGGTCGGGAAAGTCAAATTATGTTAGATTTATACAGAAAGTTGTATCCTATCACCTAGCATTATGATCATTACCACACAATGTAATGTTAATAACATATATTTATATGTATATATACATATATTTTAACTATACCTTATTTTGTAATATTTACAATGTCCATTTTATTCTCAAACAACTTTGGCCCATAGATAAATGTATACCTTAAGGATCAACATAAATATGATAATAAAATACAATTTAAATTATTAAGTAGACCCTTGAAACTATGATAATAATACCTACCTTGTACCTATCTTCTAAGACACAAGAAAATACTTTGTAGGTTTATTTTGCGAGAAAGAGCAGCTGACAAACATCCATACTCGCAAACTTTCACAGTTGTATACTATTCGGATATCAAAGAGACATAGTTAGTCTAGTATAGAACATAATTGTTCATGCTTTATAAATAACGGGTGTAAAAACTTCTTTACAAAGACTCTTTTAAAGGCATTTGTTCTCCTTATTATTGCGATATTTTTTTTGTTCTACACCAGACCTGGGCACCTTCTAGTTACGGAGATATTGAGGGTCAAAGTTCCAACTTTTTGAGAAGTTTTTTTTTTTTTAAATCAAGTTTTGTCATACGATTTTAAAGAGTACATTAATCACCTCTACGACCTCCGTACTATTCAATTTATGCACCAGCACAATGTTGTAAGTGCGCTACATTGAGTTCTACCACAAAACATTATTTTTTACCCCAAAAAAAAAAAAGTCTATTCTCAGCAATAATTTTTGAGAAAAGTTACTTAGTTTGATTTACAGAATGCTTGGTTGACGGTTTCGTGATGAGGTTGTTTACACCCTGTATAGGCGTTTCCGATACAATAAGTTGTTGTTTAATTTGTTTTAAACTACATCGTGACTAAAGTCAACCAAGAAACCAGGGCCGTCTTGAAGCTCGTTGGGTTGACGATCAGGGAGGCACAGAAACGGGAAGTGTGGCTGATGAAAGGGGAGGCCAATACCTGGCTATTGGCCCGGAATGACCCACTGCTGTCAGTAGGTGATTCTGGGCTGATATGGTGATGATGATGATGATGACTTAAGTCTGCTAATCGATGGGTTAGCAGACGCCGATGACTAAAAAGTCATGATAAGTGTGACATGTGTGTGTGAATGAGTTGAGCGTGATAACGCTCAAAGGAAAATTCATTTAAGACATTTTTCTTTGCTGACTTAATTAAGTGCCATTTTCTAACAATTTTCGTAGCTACTTTATATAAAGTTTCATGACTACTTGTAATTATTTGGAAATTACTATTTGCTTTGTAAATTCTTCATTTAGGCACTAATTGATCAAATAACTTTAAGGAATTACTAACTAGATAATTACTCGAGTTATAAAATTAGTAAGCCAGAAATAGTATCTTTTTTTATCTTTTATCTTTTTTTTTATTTTACTAAAATCAAAAAAAAGATAAATGATAATGGCCTCGCCACTTAAGGACTAAAGCAAATTAGATGTTCATTTATAATTTTATTATTTGGTAATATCTTACCGAATCCTTGAAAAACTACTTCAGTTCTTATCACTTAGCACAAATAAGCGACATCTGTCTAGTTCCACAGGAACTTATGATAGAATTATGTTACAAGACAGCTTTGACGGTTAACGTTGTATCCGCCCGCCCAAAAGATACTTGATAAAGGGCGAGCGTCATTTCACTACCATGGCGTGGAAACCTTAAACGTTCGAAGTGATTTCAAAAGATGGCGCTGTTTTAAATATTTCAAAAAATTATTGTGAAAAAAACATTTTGTGCAGAAAGGCATAGATATAATTTTAAGGTGTCTACTGAAATGAGTTATTATTACACTATAGGCGATAAAGTAGGAGAAAAACTGACTAAAGATGGCGAGAGAGCTGTACTCAAAATTAATCTACCTTTTAAGACAAACTAAAATAAAACGACTAAAACTAAATTAAATCTTCACAAAACTATCCGAAAGCACAAACTATAAAACCTAATTCAGCTGTTAAATTAACGAGCACATAAGAGGAGTAGCAGCTGAATTTAATTCCCCGTACCATTTAAGACATCTTGAAGGGACGGTTGTATGTAAGCCATTAATTAGAGGCATCAGCGTGGAATCTCATACGATTAGTAGTGTAATGGAGCAAGGAGACGCGGGAGACGTTGATGTATGTACGTCTAGCACACGTATGTAGGTACGTGCTCGGCAAATGATGTGTTTTCTTCGGTGTATTTTTGTCGTAGGATGTTTTGTTTGGTGTCTGGTCTATTTTTGGATGTATTGCAGAATTATTGTTAGAGAGATGGTTTAAGTAGTCTTATCTATTTCAAAAGTTAAAAAGAAGTTGATGAAAAACTGGTTAGATGGTGGTGTGGGGGGAGTTATAATTTTGAAGTACCTGTTATTAGTACGACACCCTGATTTTTTTCCAAAATAAAAAGCCTAAGTTACTTCTTATAATATCAGCTATCTGCGAGTAAAATTCAAGTTCCGTCAAAATCAGGCCAGTGGGGTATTTGAAAAACAAACAGATAGATATACAAAAATAAATGATTGAGAATGAATAAGGACAAATAAATACTTTTATATATGTCACCGTAAAATTGACAAACATGTTAGATTGTAAAATTACTTGAGAGATTATAAACTCTCGAAAGGAACACACTGCTTAGAATAAAACGCATTATTTTTCGGTAGATTTTAATCTGTCGAAGTGAAACCGTAATATTGTGAAATGCATGCGATGGAAGTCAACTCGCGCAGTGTGGAGGAGAGGGAGGGAAGGAGGTGTCCCTTGCCCAATGGTACCACTCTTATGAAAATATAATGTACCATTCCTGAGAAATACCGATTAATATAACCTAACCTCAAAACACTTTGTATTCCCCAAAAAAGTGTAATATTTTCAGAGTTTACTACCTCGCTAGAGAGATTGCAATCTAACGTAATTGAAAATTTTACTGTGACATAATTATACATATAGTAAAGCAAGTAAGTTTTATATAAATTGTTTACCATTAGTTATTCTAATGGTAAATATATCATAAGGTTTCTCGTATTTTGGACTATTTGTATGTATTTTAAAATATCTCAGTTTATTTTATATGTTTCTGTATTAGTATGGAAGTATCCATTTATGTGATGTGTGTGATGGTATTATCTTTTTATTTTTATTGTACTCTATCACAATCCTCAGGTCTATTTGACCCAATGGTTGACTGGTAGGTAGGCTTTAAGTCTGCCTATGTACCACTATTGTACATGAAGTTTAAATAAATAAATAAAAAACTGTTATTTCTTAATTACAAACAAACACTTTAAGTTTATTTATTAAGTGAAACTTTTATTATATTGTCCAAAACTTCTTCGTCTGTGTGTTGAATGTCGCGTGACGGTCGGCAGCGGAGTAGAGATAAAGTGAAAGGCGCTCGTCAGAGCAGCCAAGGCCAATATGGCGGCGCCTATAGTTCGCAGCAACTGACCGTGTAGTGTAAAAAATGTGTAGTTACATGTCTATAATGTGAAAGAAAGTTTCACTTTTACCGTGGTTTCATAAAAACACACAATCCTTTTTTGTCTAGAATCTGATTTGCAGTTGTCTCATATATAACAACTACAACCGACGCAACGATTTGGGCTTTGAATAGTCGTAATGAAAAGAATTTTGAGAATGCAAAACTAAATTTATACTAACATCGTAAGAGAAAAGATTAGTATTTTTGTATGTAACGAATTAAATTAAATTTTACTGGACCGATTTGAGAACATCTTTCAGCAATGGATAGACATTATCAGGGAGTAACATAGGCTATATTTTATCCCCGTACTCCCACGGAAACGGGAACTGCGTGGGTGAAACCGCTTAATGTCCGCTAGTTTTTTTTTTTGTATTTTTAGGCAGTGCAAAAGTAGACGTCATAAAACATTTTGTGCGGTATTCGTGTCGATAATAAAATCAAGAAACTGTTCAAAGTTACGAGTAAAATGAAGCTCTTGACTTTTAAGATCAAAAATAATACTTAATCCCAAACTCAAAGTTTTGAACAGTTATTCTGAAGACAATGCCAACATTTTCTAAAACCATTTTCAACTGAGTGCACTCCAAAAGTCTATTATCATAAGAGAACTTGGCTGCAGATATATTAAATCCCTTCTCTTTGGAAGTTTCCGACCTCACAGGGTAGATTTATGCAGAAGGGAAACTTGACGAATAGGTTCGGTACACAATCATTTGGGGTATGCAGAACGGGGTGTAAGTTTTTCATCCCCCATAGAAAAGGGAGGATTCTCAAAGGGGTGTTGAGTCTGGTAGGCCTGTGCTGACAGATTTTCCTATACTCTTATGTCGTGGATAACTTTAACTGCGCGATGTAGGAATTTGATGTTAGTTCTTCATAATAGAAAGTCAAACGAACTTACCTGTAAGTGACGTTCGATGACTATTAAACGATGTGATTCGCCCTTCGAGATTACACTAATTACTTGTAGTAGCACGGATATGTGCCGCCATCTTACACTATTTTAGAGCAACAAAGAAACAATTCCCCGCGCCCTCTCGTGGCTATTTCATACACGTTTCCCCTTTGGCCATCGTTAGCCACTATTTCGTGCAAGTCAGGGGAGGATCTAGAATTATCTTGATCAGGGTCAGGGAGGGAGTGTAATCTCTCGGGCGAATCACATCGTTTAATAGTCATCGAACGTCACTTACAGGTAAGTTCGTTTGACTTTCTATTAAACTTCAGTGATTCGCCCTTCGAGATTACACTAATTACTTGTAGATGTTTAGAGTCTCACGAAATAGTAAAGAGGGAATTATATTATTTAGGAAAAAATATAAATTCAAATATATAACTTACAAGTATAATCAAATCACGAGGTTTGAAAATCACATAGGTTCATACATGTAACAGGTACGAAATAATCATAATCATTCGTTGATTGAGGCCATCCTACAAAGAGACCGCGCAAAGGCATCTGAAGTGTCTGCAGCATCTCTACTGTAAAATTTTGCAAAAGTTTCTGATCTGCCGGTCCAACCAGCAGTTTTTTTAATATTATCTATGCTAACCCCGAGCCTATGGGCAGCAGACGTAGCTGCATGTCTCGTGCTGTGGGCGCTAAAGACAGATGTATCTATACCGCTTTCACTCAGGATGGCCTTAATCCAACGGCTTAAAGATTGAGAGCTTACATTATTGAAAGGCTTCTTGAAACTAATTAATAAAGAGTTACAATCAGGTTTTCTCTTGTCTGCCGATACAATTAAATATTGTTCTAAAGTTCTAGCAGGACAAATGGAAGGTTTTTCGTTAAAATAAGGAAGTATCAATATTGGTGGGGAACGATTCACGTTTGAGGTTTTGATTAAATCCGTGATGTTAATTACAAACTTTTCGTTGTTAATTTTTTTAATATTAGACAACTTAATCAACGATAATGTTTGCACCCGGTGGGCAGTTACCAAAGCTAAAAGTGTGGTCAATTTTTTTGATAGTTTTTCAAAAGAAAGACTTTCATTAGGGTACCAATTACTCAAGTAATCTAAAACAATAGTGGGGTCCCAAGTAAAATTATATTTTGGAATTGGAGTTCGCAACTTAAAGACTCCCTTCATAAACCTCGTGACCTGTGGGTCATTCATAGTCACGGAGTTTAAAAGAAGCGATAGTGCTGCTTTAGCACAATTAATTGAGCCATACTTTTGACCCTGGTTAAAAAGGGTAACTAAAAAATCTAACACATTGGCAACTGAGGCTTGAAATAAATTTAAGTTTTTGTCCTGGCAGTAGGTAAACCATCGTTTAAAACAAGTATTATATTGTTTTAAAGTACTACCAGCTAAAGACGCCAACATCACATCCGCAGCATCTGAAGGGGAGCCCTGCATCAAAAATGCTTGCCTGACAATACTCCGGCAACCAGGGTAAGGCTCTCTTGAAACTTGTGTTCCGCACTGTAAGGAGATGATAATAATGTTTTATTGGGTGTAAATTCAATTGGACTAGTAGATAGCAACTTTCTAAAGAGGGGATACCATGGCTGTGTTGGCCAGAGAGGGACCACAACAATACCTTCAGCCTTATCTAGCATAATTTTCTGTAATACTTTTAAAATTAGGCAAAATGGAGGAAATGCGTAGAAAAAATAAGTGGACCATTTTAAGGTGAAAGCATCTACCCTAAATGCTTCTGGATCATTATGCCAAGATACAAATTTGGAACATTTCTTATTTAATCGACTCGCAAATAAATCAATTTCAGGCCGATTGAATTTTTCACATATAACTTGGAAAGCATCGTCAGCGAGCTCCCATTCAACATCAGCATGTATGCGGCGGGATTCCGCGTCTGCGATATAGTTATCCTTAGAACTAATATAAGAAGCGAAGACAAACAAACGTCGCTCTTCGCACCACTGCCAAATGTCGCGACTTACAGAACTAAGATGGGGGAACTGTATGCCACCCATCCTATTGATATAACAGATTGCAGTGGAGTTGTCAATTCGTAAAAGTATTTCACAGTTACGATAAACATTGGCAAATATCTTCAACCCAAAAAATGCTGCTTTTAGTTCTAGACAATTAATGTGCTGAGTTAACTCTTCGCTAGACCATTGTCCGCTGGCCGTCTGGCCTGCGCAGCTGACACCCCAACCGGTACGCGACGCATCCGAGTAAATTTCCAGCTTATAATCGCTGGAGCGAATAGGACTGGCGCAATTGTCAATATTACTAAGCCACCAGTCAAAGTCTTTGCGTAAAGAAACAGGTAAATTAATATATTGATTGTAATCATCTTTTTGTTTTAAGTTGAGATACTTAGTTCTCTCGAAATTTTTTGTGTATAGCCAGCCGTACTGCATTGCTGGGCAAATTGATATCAGCAATCCTATCAAATGAGCAAAATTACGTAACTTACATCTTTTTAAGTTAGAGAAGTGTAAAAGTTCATCCTTGATTCTAAGTTTCTTTTCTACTGGAATGCTAATCGTAAGATTCTCGGAATTGAAAACGAAACCTAGAAATGTTGCAGTTCGACTAGGTATATTAACACTCTTCTTCAGGTTTATTGTAAAACCTAATGATTGAAGAAGTTTTTGTGTAATTTCAAAATTATGTTTACAATCCATATGAGTATTACCAAATAACAAAATATCATCTAAATAAATGACGGACAATAAGCCTTGATTACGCAGGAATTGCATTACTGGACGCATGATTTTTGTAAATACATAAGGTGCTATATTAAGACCAAATGGTAAAACTTGAAATTCATACAGCTTTCCCAACCAACTAAATCGCAGAAACTTTCTAGAGTCGCTGTGAACATTGATAGCGAAATATGCATCTTTAAGGTCAATAGAACACATGTAACTATGTTTCGACATGAGTCTCATAGCAGTTCTGTAATCTTCAAGTTTAAAATGTGGTGCAATAATAAATCTATTTAAGGATTTTAAATTTAAAATAAATCTATTTGTCCCACTACTTTTCTTAACTAGGAAAATATTTGATAAAAATTGACCATCACATGGTTCACACACACTTATGGCACCAATACTAAGCAGGTTATTAATTTCTTTAGCCATGAGTAGTTCATCCACACTAGACTTAGGACTATTTTGTGGATAAGATTTAGGCTGGGATATATCGTTTGAAATCGGAATTTGCAAACCGTTAACCCAATTTAGTACAACAGGATCATTTGTGATTTGCAACCAATTATGGTGAAAAAACTTTAATTTACCCGCCTGAGTGTTGGTATTATCCACATCGGCTAGCGGCGTGGAGTCTGGTTGTATTGTCGTGGAGCACGGCGATCCGTCGCACGGCGTATTGGCGGTTGCTTGCGCCCACCAGCCGTCGCGGTCTGTCTCGGTGGCAAGCGACGAGGCTGCGACTGCGGCGGTGGCGGGCCCCTCCAGTTTAAAGCCCTCGACGTATGTTCCTTTGGTTGGTGGAGGTGTTTGTGAGGCAATTTTGGCTTGGCAGCTGAAGGTTTTAACTCGGTACCTGCTCGTATTATCGCTTTCATTGATTTCAAATGATCTTGGAGATCGTTACCAAATAATAAATGATCACGTTTAAGATCCTTTACATTATCCTTAATTTCTTTGTTAAGGCAGGACAGCAAAAAGTTTCTTCTAGTTTGTGTCTCACTATAATGAGTGTGACATAAAAGTCTGCCGGCATCACTGAGGGATTTTAATGTCTGACATTTAGTTTCTTCATCACTACAGCCAGTTTGTAAGACAGCAGTGACTGTGTTGGCTATACAGGTAATAATAGAAGACAACACCTTCTGCTTGTCAGCCAATATGTTGTCTCTCTTCAAAGCTCCTTCGTTGACCGCTGCTCTAATTTCAGGATTAAGGGTTGGAGCCTGAGCTAATTTTAAATTATATGGTACATTATAATTTTTCAAAATATCCTTTTTTGTTTCGTCTTTTAAGCCATTGACCAGAATATCAGACCACCTGTTAGCAATGTCTTTATGGACATTTTCACAAAACTTCTCTTCCTGTGCGGGTTCTTCTCCAAGTAAACACAAAATATCAGGCTCTAACTCTTGGATATTTTCTATAGCTTGTTCTGGGGGCGGAGCATCCGCGGAAGTGGGTGTGGAGGTAGCCTCGGGTACAACAGCACAAGCGCATTCAAGCGCGGACGCTAACGTTGCAGTCGGCGCGGACTTCAATTCATCGGGAGACTTAGGATGTGGAGTTGAATCAGATTGAATGATAGCTTCTGGGGCTCCTGAAAACAACAGACCGATAGATGTGAATAAATTCGTGATACAAACTCACGGTTTGTACTCTAGAATTGAACATCCATTGACAGTAGGTAGAAATTCATGACATAATCTTCCAGACTATGTTCTAGAATCCATTTACAAATCCTTGATACAAACTCACGGTTTGTACTCTAGAATTGAGTTGCTAACAACCTTTTTGTGTTCGTGTTATCTTACCCGCAACATTGTAAATAAAAAATCATGACATAATTTCTCGAATTATGTTCTTAAATTATGGTGCTACCTAATATACAGCGATCGACCTTACAGGTTGAACTGAAGTACATTGTAGGTCGGTATTAGCCTTACAGACTAAACTCATAAGCACTAAGGACCAAATAAATAAAAATGAGTAGATCATTCAAAGAAAATGTTCTGAAAGTAGGTCAAGGTCACATGGTCCGGCAGCAGCGTCGCCGGCTATTGAGGTTTTTACTATTCGAAATTTAAAATGTTACCGACCTTCGTTATGCGGAGCCTCCTGCAATGATTCGGTCAGTGGGTAGCCTTCTTCTGGGTAATAATCACGATCAGAATACTGGTTCTGTTCAAAATCCGAACCCGAACTACTAGTACTGTGGTATCTTCGTTGTTTACGACGAACACGAGACATCTTTTTCTCTAATTTTCTCATTTTCCGAGCTAAATACTCCTCCTCGTCGTAGCGTTTTCGTTTTCCCATCACTGAAATATCACTAAAAAATCCAAACACAAGCTAAACTCAAATTAATTGCAAATTAATTGACGACTAGAAAAGTTAACGTGCGCGATGGCAGCCACACAAAACGTGTATGAAATAGCCACGAGAGGGCGCGGGGAATTGTTTCTTTGTTGCTCTAAAATAGTGTAAGATGGCGGCACATATCCGTGCTACTACAAGTAATTAGTGTAATCTCGAAGGGCGAATCACTGAAGTTTAATATATGTTGTGTCATAGATGGCGTTGTAGTACTTCTTGTTCCATGTAGCTAGTACTTTTTGTAGTGCTGCTACAATCAACTGACATACTACTTTAAAGGACATAGCACGACCGTTTTTTCATACAAACGTAGGCTATTGTTTCTTCCTTGGATCTTTAAAAACCTAAAAATTGGCCAGAGTTTCCCTGTGTTCAAACATCCAGAAAACAAATTTACCTAAATTTAAAAAAAAAGTCACGAAAAGTTTAGCCCGTGTTCCTAGACCAAAATATTTCATTGATTTAAAAAAAAAAACTTAATGCGCTTAGACGAGCTAAACTAGCAACTCTATTTGTGGTGGTTCAAACTTCGTTTGAAATGCTGTTAGAATAAAGTTCTAATCAGCTTGCACTACAAAGTGGTTGTTACGTCAGCCACTGCGGGCCAGATAGCGCAAAATGAGTGGTTTCGATCGATTTACAAAAAAACTATTGATTGGATTAAAAACTGAAACAGTATCATGCTAATATATTGCTTGTAGAATTATTTGCCAAAAATCAGAATGATCGCACGCAGTAACATACGTAGTATGTTTTTTATTGTTTGAAAGATATTTTTAGAGATAAGTTCGTGATTTCTTTTTATCAAGCCAAATTAATTGTATCATGTTTTCAAAACAGTATCATGCTAGCATATATCCTGAAGAATATCATATATTTTTCTGGTCTTGTTTATAGCAGTGAATCAGATACTTTTAGTAATTATAAAACTCGCGTTTAGCTCATGTAATCGCCTTAAGTCGGTCAAATTTTGGAGAAGTAATCTAGGGACTACGAAAGGTGGTTTTTGTGTACTTGTGAAACTTATATTGTCACTTACGGGACAGAGGAAAAGAGAAAAGAACGGGAAAGAGGGTAGACAGATTTGTCTGCTCGTAACAATTTAATTTCCATCCACCCGCATACTCCAGTCAACCCGCAATCATGGCGCTTGCAACAGCAGCGTCTAAATATCGGGAGCTCAAAATAACAAATAATCACGGAAGATATCCCGTAAGTGACAATATAAGTTTATAATAAATAAATTAATAAATATCGCTGGTCATTACACACAGCGCCATCCAGTGCCACACCAAGCAAGGTTTGTGTCGTGATCACCTGACAGTTAATATACTACTTATACAGGGTGTAAACTACCTCATCACAAAGCCCTTAACAAAGCATTCTGTACATCAAACTAAGTAACTTTACGTAAACATTATTGCTGGGAAACAACTTTTTTTTTGAGTTCATCATCATGTCTTGTGCTAGAGAACTCAATGTAACGCACTTAAAAGATTGTGCTGATGGATGGATTGAATAGTACGGGGGTCCTGGAGGTGTTAAAAGTCAAAATCATACAAAAAAAAACTTAAATTAAAAAAAAAACTTGTAAAAAAGTTGTAACTTTGACCCCCCATATCTCCGTAACTAGAAAGTTCCCAGGTAGGGTGTAAAACAAAAACATGATCGTAATGATGGGGAAAATAATTGCCTTTCGGCTTCGTGAAGAGGTGTTTTACACCCTTAATACTTTAAGTGTATAAATACATACTAATTATACATATTAACATCCATGACTCGGAAACAAATATCCATGTTCACCACACAAACATTTGCTCCTGCCGGTAATATTATTATTACAGACAGTGGTGTCGATTCTGTTGTGCACAAACTTAACTTAATTTAGACTATTGCTATCTTTTACTAAAAGGCAGTGCGAGAAAAGGACGGCTATAGCTATGCACTAAGTTAGAGATGTCAAACTAGTTTATGCCTTGCGCTTCACCGTGTTTTTAGTCGACATGTTTTTACGTGTATGTGTCCTTCATTTGTATGGAAATATTAGTTCGAATTAAATTTGACAGCTCTAAATTACGTCCATCTCTTTCTCGTTTTATTAGTGAGAATAGGATAGTAATAGCCTAAATTAAGTTTAGTTTGTGCACAACAGAATCGACACCATTATCAAACTAGGTGTTACAAGTTGCTTTCCTAGAATATCTTTAGATTCCACATTCAATACCATCTGCACTAAGCCTTCTGTTGCATCTCGTTTTGTTCCGATACGGTGCTTCAATGTCTCATGTTGATGTGACGTGACCCCATTTCACGCTTAATTGCTCAAGAGCCTTTTTGTTTTTAAATGTAGATCGATAAGGACATGGTTTTGTTACGTTATTGATTTCGGTTCTTGTTTGAGTATTTAATTGAGCATTATTATTGACATTGAGGTTTTTTTTGCGGGGCTGACACCTGTTATGTTAATAAATTTGGGGTTGACACAACATTTTAACACACTTTTTCCATACTATTCAAATTAGTCATCATCTCTTTAGTCACCAATGCAAGAATAGGTTCTTGCCATATTATCTTACGGCACAATGCTGGAACTAATTATATACTATTTGTCCGATTACATGTATAATTGTATGATCGATTTAAGTTCGATTCACCGTCATTTGTCTAGCCTTTTCCAAACAACACCAGTATCTAATATGAAGCCTATCTGACCTCCGCAGTCCATTTAGTACTGGGTAATACGAAGCTAAAGAAAAGATGGACGGATTGAGTGAGGAATTGAATGAAAGAAATAGGCCTCTCAAGGTTCATTGGAAGACCAGCGTCAGACAGCTTCTACACCTGTCTGGCATGAATGCTGAAATGGACCTTATTGGCGCAGCCGTGAGGCACACAGCACATTACTACTAAGTCCAACTTATTGTTTTGTATCTTTTTTATTTATTATTGTGTGTGTGCTTTATTAACTGACGTCAAATAAATATTTTTCTTTCTTTCTTTCTAGGTATAATGATAGCGTGACGTTTGTAGGGAAGAATGGAAGAAAAAAACGTTTTGCGTCGACCCCAAATAACATGAGACAAGGTCAAGAAAATGATGAATACGATACGCCTTGGACCGTCAAAAAATAAAGCTCGGTTGTTCTAGCAATTTCTTCGTGTTTTGGGACCTCACAAGAAAAAATTCGGTGATAAAACTTGTTTCATTTCTTCTTCTTCTGGATGCCTGAAAATTTCTAAAACGGACGTTTTAGCTATATCACAAAATTACGTTACATGTTTCTATCCCACATCTCAAAATTCAGAGTTCCACAATGCTGCATAAAAACACCCAACGGGAAGCGTGCCTTGTTTGGACTGGCTGATGAGTTGTTTGCGTTGTAAACGAGACCCGTATTTATTAAATATATTCCTTCCTTTTATATCTCGAGTTCAGAGATAGAGAGAGCTACCTAGACACTTTTGTTTGAGTTATAGTCTTATTATTTTATCATGAAGGTAAGAATTCAGTGAACTAACTATATTAGTCATTATAAATTAAAAACTATTAAAGAAACCAAATAAATAAACTTTAAAATGGAATCGAAAGACGTACCCAAGACACTGGTGTGGTAAGAGCCGAAGCCTGCTGGGGCTTATTCGAAAGAAATACCACAGCCCCGAAACACAAAGGGCGAGGAAGGAACATGGATGGGTTTTAGTCAGTAAAAGTCTGACACGCCCTCCCGCTCCGCCCAGAGTGGGAGAAGTTATTTAATGATTTCCCATCCCAAAAAAAAAGACACTGGTTTGGTCTGGCGGCATCGGCGTCGCCACGTTGTATGGTATTAGCCTCTGGCCAAGTTAAAAGCCAGCTCTTGGTTCACGGGAAGCCTCAACTAGGAGTTTCGAAATTTCCGGTAAGTAATCTTCTTCATAGCATTTATTATATCGATAATGTTCACAATATTATTTTAATTATATTATTTGCTTCAAGAAATCAATGACAAAAAACCAACTCTCGCAAAAAAATCATTACGTATTAACAAGTTCTGAGTCAAAGTAGGATAATGAATTCCTGTGAGTCTAACAAAGAACCTTTACTATAAAATAATATTACATTACATGCTAGTGATGCCATCTGTTCATGATAGCTTGTCATGTCGCTTTCCACGAAAACCTAATAAATATCAACAAAGGTCTGTCACTACGCAAAATCCTCGTATTATATTTTCTCATTTTTACGATTTTCCTCACTTATGAACAGACATCTAGATTGTCACTCTGCGAGATCTATTCCAACTTACCCTAGATTTGGAACATATTTTTTGTTATTTGTAGGAAACATCATTCTTGCGAACATCGTTTTAGTTTCGACCTTCTGTCCAACTACCATATTTTACTTTTTTGATGAAACTGATCCCAAAGAACTTATAGAACAATTTCCTTTGTCATTTGTTTTATTTGCGTACACTTGTCTTGGTTCTTGACCCGTAGTGACTTCAATTTCTTTATCGTCTCATGTTCCTTGTAAGCAAAATGTTATTTGATTTTTCTATCACGATTTTCTTATTTGCAAATTGGAATCTGAATTTATCGATTAACGGCAAAAGGCTCGCACCCTAATAGATGGACTTTCAGAAAAAAATTGGCTGTGCCTACTATAGATATTCTTTCGCCTACACCTTAGGTTATAACAGGCATGTTGATGTTTTTTTATCTTTTTAACACAGTTCAAAACATAACATCACGCCGGTACGCTGTGAAGGGGTAATTACATATGAACCACTAAAATCTGAAAAAAAAAAATATTTGCAAAAAATAAAACCGACTTCAGAAAACAAAAAAAAAGTGAAAAATAACTTAAGCTTCAGAATTCGGTGACAAGAAAGCTAAATCAATCAAATGACCAGTCACCCACTTCTAAAGCTAAAGTTATTTTTCACTTTTTTATGTTTTTTGAAGTCGGTTTTTTATGTACAGTAAGCGTTCATAAGCGCACAGGCACGCGAAGGATCATATTGCTGTGAACGCACGGCCGAGCGTCCGTGCGGCTGTATGTGTAAGCTGTCTCAATACAGTACCTAGTACGCACACCACAGCCACAGAGTCGCCTACTGTCGCAAGTTGTCGCGTCGCTCTCCACGAAACAAAAAGATATATATTACCGTCTCTTTTGTTATACACGCAGCAAACGCATGATCGTATTTGCATTGGATAGGTAAACTTCGACCATTTCTACCAGGTGTTGATAGCTGTTTAGGTTAAGCAGTGGATTCACGATCAACGTGTCTTGAGTTCAAATCCCGTTTACATACGGGTTTTTTTTTTGTAACCACTTTAATTTATATTTGTATTTTATACAAAAACTATTTACTTAGGTATTTATTTTGAAATGGGTTCATGCTCATTATTTATTTTTTATAAAGATTTAAATATAAGTTAATAACCCATCATAACTATTTATGAGATTGTGTAATATTTTTTCGGTGTTGGAAGGTGGAAAAAAAAGTGCTGACAGATAACAAAAATTGTTTTATTCGTTTCATTTATTCATATAATTAACAACTTTAATAAGATTTGTAACGTCACATTCCTACCTAGATATAAGAAGTTCTCTTGTTACCGTTCATAAGATTTTTTTGTGTATCTGGATACCCACTTTTAAGTCATTTTTTATTAACATAACAAGGATATTCTAATAACACAAATATAATTGTTGATACCCACTTCTATCTATCGGTATTCAACAGAGCTTGCTTACTGAAAACTAACACATAATTTATACTTCGTGAATATGTTTTTTATGTGACGTCACAATAAATGTAACTCATATTGAGGTTATAGTTTAAGTGTTCATTTTCCTGAAGAAAAGAAGATTGAAACTAAACCTCAATTTAGGAATTATTAATATCGCTAAATATTTTGTAACACGTCTAATTAAAACTAGAACATTAGGGATTAATATTTTGTATAACCCCCATTATTTTCAATGCAGTCAAGTAGACGTATGCGGCTTAAAGTCACCCAAAGGGCAATGGAGAGGGCTATGCTCGGAGTTTACTTGCGTGATCGCATCAGAAATGAAGACATCCGCAAGAGAACCAAGGTCACCGACGTAGCCCGAAGAATTGCTAAACTTAAGTGGCAGTGGGCAGGGCACATTGCTCGCAGAACGGATGGCCGATGGGGTCGAAAAGTTCTGGAGTGGCGACCGCGAACCGGAACAAAATGGAAGTAATCCAGTGAAAGTCTAAATATTCCCGTGCGAAATGTAATCGTTCTTCTTTATGTCTTTCTGTCAAGAAGGGCATTTTAGCTGATCTTCTGTGATGCAAGCCTTCAGCGTGGAGGGCACGGCGAACAGTTTGCGGTGACTCCGAGTGTGTCGTAGGTGTGAAACCATTGGTTTCATACTCGCCCACGATATGTTGTCGCTGCGCTTCGCTAATAAGCGACGACCTTCCACTTCGCTGTCTACTTGCAAGGCTCCCTTCTTCCTCATACCTTTTGATCCAGAGACTTACTGCATTTCTCTAAACAAAAAAAATGATGTTAGGCAGCTGTAATAAATACTAAAGTGACTTCATTCACTCTGCATTTATAAATCCAATAATAAACACTAATTATTTATCTTGCATGATAGATTGAAAAAAAAAATAACGAATTAAGGTCACCAAATAAATGAACAATTTATAATACCCATTCGTTTTTAAATTTTTAATGTTTAAGTTACAATTCATAAATAATTATAATACTCACATTTAGTCCTATTAAGGCCACTTTTATGAAGCGCGGATAATTCGCGATAATAGTCGCCCTCGCCTTAATATTAATATTTGCCCGCATTTTAAGAATCACACCAACAACAATACCACTATCTATTAAACCACACGTCACTGACCATCAAATACCACATTATATAGTGTATTCTGTATGACTACAACCAAACGACAAAGTTCATTCCGATCAAGTTAAAATATTCATAAAACTCATGTCTACCTCACAGAAATCTAACAAAATTCTTGACTTATTTTTCTATCTACCTCCCTAACTTTACGAAATGTGTGAACAAAGCAAACAAGTTAAATAATATAATATTTCTGTAGAGTAAAAACTTACAAAAAGACTAAAAGTAACTGTGCGGGATTTGAACTCACGGCTTACTGATTCGCTCTTAATTCTGGACGGGCCCAACCGCTAGGCCATCATGTCTTAGATATTGGCATTGAAATTATGAACTACAACTAGTTGCTGACAATATCTATTTTGTTGAAAGTAGAAGGTCGTAAGTCAAACTAAACGTCAAGCTATTGCTTTGTGAGATTGCTTATCGACTTTTGGTCGGCACTGTATGTTCTTGTAAAATAAAACCTTGAACTTCATAGATACTTAGCACTAACGTTGTTACGTAGATCCTAGTATCAGCGCAATCAATCACATGATAAGCTACCCATACACCGGCACGCAGTCGGAAGCGCCTGTAATGAATAGCCTGAAGATATTACGCGTCTCCATGTATTAATTCATGACTTCGGACAAGAGGTTGCCGTTTTGTTTTAGTACAATGAGGAAATGAACTTAAGATTATGTTTGTGATAGAATTAAGTAGTGATTAATTCCTAACGAAGCCGAAAGGCACTTGTTCTCCCCATCATTGCGATATTTTTTTTGTTCTACACCATACCTGGGAACCTTCTAGTTTCGGAGATGTGGGGGTTCTAAGTTACAACTTTTTGACAAGTTTTTAATAAAATTCAAGTTTTTTTTTGTAAGATTTTGACTTTTAACACCTCCACGACCCCCGTACTATTCAATCCATTCATCAGCACAATGTTTTAAGTGCGTTACATTGATGTCTACCACAAAACGTGATTTATAACCTCAAAAAAAAAGTTGTTTCCCAGCAAAAAAAAATGCGTGATGTTACTTAGTTTGATGTACAGAATGCTTGGTACATTCACACACACAGCATGCACTGCACACGCATGTACACACCCTGTACATGCGCTATTAGCCCATCTACAGGGTTCAAACCACCTCATCACGAAGCTGTCAACCAAGCATTTCGTACATCACACTAAGGCCCGTATTACAGAACATCGCTCAAAACTCAAGCATTACTTAAAACTAGATTCAAGCCATTTGATTGGTTGAAACTAGTTTTAAGCAACGCTTGAGTTTTGAGCGATGTTCTGTAATACGGGCCTTAGTAACTTTACGCAAAAATTATTGCTGCGAAACAATATTTTATTTGAGGTGAAAAAAAAAATGGTTTTGTGGTATAACTCAATGTAATGCACTCAAAACATTTTGCCGATGTATGGATTGAATAGTAAGGGGGTCGAGGAGGTCTTTAAAGTAAACATCTTGCAATAAAAACTTGTGTTTAAAAAAAATACTTGCCAAAAGGTGTTGGTATGATGTAGAACAAAAAAAAAAAAGATCACAATGACGGGGAGAAAAAGTGCCTTTCGGCTTGGTTAAGAGGTGTTTTACACCCTTTTATAATCATGGCGAGACCATTCTCTCTTATGCTTGCAGACACTGCAAGCTCTGTCAGTAACTTCAGTTCTTTTCCCATAATATATTTTAGATAATTATCCCTTGAAATAAACTTCGACCATGGCGCACATTTAATAAGTTAGTTTGCGCTTTGGCTTTAAAATATTCCAAGCACTTACTATATTGCCTAAAAGGATTAAGCACAGCTAAAGTGTGATCATCAACTGAATATCAAAATACGCACCGACGATCCTTAGCACCGTCATGGGTAATATTATCCGTAATTTTCCATCCATTACTCGGTTATCTGTAGTTCCCGCCACTAAACCACCTCCTCTTATCTCTGACGTCACGTATACGGTACCTTGCATCACGCGCTCATTACGTTACCCAAATTAAAGATAATTTGCGCCAGCCAGATTACGTTATAATGCGAAGATGTAATCCGAGTCACCTGACGTCGAGATAAATTTGGGGTCGTATTAGATGAATAGTTCCGCCTCCGTTCCATCGAATCCCACTAAAAGATGGATTACCGGCCAAACTGAGATTAATTACGTCGGTCCCTATATAGACATCGTCTATAGCTTCAATTAGGTCCAGACATTATTCAAGAGAAAGTCTAGATTAGGTTTTTGTTGGCCGAATAGCCTTAATACTCTTGAGGAAAGTTTTTCTCAAAATTGAATACTTACTGTGCTTTTATTCAGAGCTGTAAAGTCAAACAAAGGACTCATTTTAAGGCTTATACTTTTTTGAGAATTATTTAGTGGAATTTTTAGCTAAGTTGTAAGCGGGATTAGATTTTTTTTAAATGGTTGCCTTGTAAATTAAGTTGGCACCGGAGATTTATATATTTTTTTATAAAATCGACAAAACTTTTTTAAACATTATTTTGGTCACTTATTACTATTACTTCCGTTTAGTTTATTTTAGTTATTTCCACAGCGTGATGTCGTACGGTATCCTCTTGTGGGGCAATGCCGCCGATATTCAGACTATATTTGTATTGCAAAAAAGGGCAATTCGTTCAATTTATAAATTAAGTCCCCGATACTCCCTCAGACAAATATTTAAAGAGATTAATATTCTTACTATGCCCTCTTAATATATTTATGAAAATCTTTTGTACGCACACAAAAATATTAATTTGTTTAAAAAATACAGTGATATCCACAACATAAATACGAGAAACAAACACAAATTTGTTATTCCTGCTACGAGGCTCAAGAAAATAGGGGGAACGTTCAGATGCCAATGTATACGCTTTTACAATAAACTTCCGAGCCATATTCAAGCACTTAGTCTAAATAAATTCAAATCGTTTATAAAACGGAAGCTATGCCTGAAAGCCTACTATCATGTTACTCACTACCTCGATGATAAAAAGGCTTGGGATTAAGCTGCTCCAACGAAATTTGCTCTGCGAATATAGAAATTTCGGACTTCGCTTGTTTATTATTGATTCCTTTCTTTTATACACTTTGACATGAATGCATATTATTATTATTTTTTTTACTTTATTGATTATTATTTTTTGTGTGTGTGTGTGTATTTGATATGAATATTTACTTGTGGTTTTTGACATTTAATGACTTGACATGAATACTTAGTTCAGTATTTTATTATTTTTTACATTTTTAGTTAATTTTTATTGTTTTATGTGTGTGTATTTGACATATCGTATTTTTATTGACATTCATTTTGTAAATTATTATTAATTTTATTTTATTTTTTGCGTTTTTGTGAATGTGAGGACCATGTGGGTTACATTTTATTTTATTTTTTTACCCCTCAACCGTCTGGCAGTTTGAGTTCTATAAGCGACCTACCCAAATGTCCTTTCTTTGGTATTGTTCGTCGTTTCGTTGAGCTCCTTGTGTTATAAGTCGAGCTACACGATAAATGACAAATGCTTGCACTGACTGGACAGGTTTACTCAAATCTGTATGGTTCTTTCTTCAAAAGACCATCTCAGACACTAACACCTACATGATCCTCATGTGAATTGAGCAAGATTATGTCTGGACTTCAAAAGAGACTATGACCTCTGAGTTTGTTTCGGCTGTTTCTTCTCAGAGTAGTCAGGTACGAAACACCGGCCCCATCTAGTTTAAAAAAAATAAAATTGACGTGTAAAAGTGTTTGTGAAAACCTACTTACAAAATAAAGATCATTTATCATTCATTTATCATTTATCATTTACTTATTAGTAAAGTACCTAATTGTGTACGCCGCAGTATGAAATAAAGAAGAAGTTTCCAGACGGCCTAGACGAGTGGCAAGCGTTTTACATTTCTGTAACACCTATTTATTTCAGCCCAATACATTTTTACAAGATTTACTATTATTTATTTGTTTGTTTGTTTTGGTCAAATCTAACAATCGGTTGGTGATAATTTTAAAACAGTTATCACCAACCGATTGAGCTGAAATTTTGCATACACGTTTAGTTTCGACGACAATGCATGATTAGTTAAGTGACGTCATTTTAAGTCTAATATGGTGGACTCCGAAAGATGGCGGACTAGTTTTTTTCATGCACTCCCATGACTTAAGTATCAATTAAAAGCGTTTACAGAGAAGCATTTGAAAAACAAAAATACGTATCACGCTTAATTTTTTTTTTTTTGATTTACCATAACCTGTATGTTTTTTGCTTCATCGTTACCGTTCATAGATTCTAATTTAATCTAACCTTCCTTTTTTCTTCAAAACTATACCTACTTCTTTCGTCCTCAAAATCACACACATCTCAAATTCAGTACAGTAAAAAATTTACACACAAAATAATATCAGTAAATAGCAAAATAAAATCAGGCATTCATGGAGCATTCCGGGCTTAATTACTGAGAGCCAGCAAACCGCGAGCGGGGGGTTGGCGGGGGCAGAGAAATTATATCCTAGATAATAGGCAACATTCAGACCTACGGCGACATCTATTGTGTGTTGCACAACATGTGCGAAGCACTATGTAGCTGGAAAATGCAAATTGTGGATAAAGGATAATTATTTTGGGTTTACGGTTTTAATTATTATTTTAATGGTTATTTTTGGTAGTTTAAATGTAAAGCAAATTTAAATCTCTCTGTTATCAGTCACTTTACCGAGTAATTCAGAAATTGGTTTTCAATGATATAATACACTACTGTAAACCTAGGAGATTTATTATTGAAAACTACGTGTTTCATCTGTATTATTAGTAAATAGTCTTTAGTAAAAAGTTACATGAAAATATCTACCTTAATTTGGCTGACTTAGTCGTTAAATCTTTTTTCTTGTCTGTAACCCAATTTTATTCCCAATTATTCCTTCTTAACATTTTTGCTTGTCGTCATTTTGGTATTAATTCCCCTTTCTCGTAGCTTCTTTTCGGCCTACTACTGTCACCAAAAATCGTCCTCTAACTTCACCTGCAACATACCAATACCAACCAATCAACCAACCAACCAAAACCAACCAATCCAATCCAACCAATCCAACGAATCCAACCTATCCTACCATTCCAAACAATCTAACCAATCCAACAAATCCAACATATCTAAGCAATCCAGCAAATCCAACCAATCCATCAAATCTAACCAATCCAACATATCCAATCATCCCAACATATACAACCAACCCAACAAATCCAACAAATCCAACCAATCCAACCAATCCAACCAATCCAACCAATCCAACAAATCCAACTAATTTAACCCATCCAACCAATCCAATTTATCCATACAATCCAACCAAACCATACCAATCTCTAGAATAACGACCCAAACCACATGCACTCACAACAGGATGATCACAAGCCGAGTCAAAATAATTAAAACGGTTAAGTGAGGAACTACGCTCAGGCGTATCACCTTTGAACGCTAATTTAGTCTTGTAACACAAAACTAAAATAATTTGATCATGTTAGTCATTAATATCCAAAATCTCTCTTCATGTCTTCGATCCAATTTATTAAAGGTTGACGCTGTCTTCTTCTACCTCTTTCTATCTCTATTTGTTGTCATATCATCGTGACTGCCAAAACAGCTTAGTTTAAAACTTTACTCGTAATTGTAGATATTTAAAGGTTCTCTTCCTGACTTTTAAATATTAAGTCGTCTTTGGCAAAACCTAAGATTGTAATTTTCTTGAATTCTATCATATCTTACCAAACATCATCCCGAAATTTACCCGCAACATAGAATATAACGACCAAAACATATAAAACCCGGTACACATGCACTCACAACATGATGTTCGCGAGCCGAGTCAAGATATAGCGGTTTACTAAGGAAATATGCTCTGAAGCGTATACAGGGCTTGACGCCTTTGAATTTATGAGCGCTCGAATTTTATGCACAAAAGTGGAACTGAATACTATCCTGGTGAAGGCGAGGCGATGGATGATGTCGGAATTTGTAGTGTTGAGGGAAATTGCGAAGTGGTATCGCGTGATCGCCTCTTTGACTAGTTTGTGTCTGGTTTTGGGTTTATTTATTTATCTATCTTTAGTAGAGACTAAATGTTTTATTACAATATTGGGCTTTTAATTTTTAGTAATCAACAGCTGGCATCAATACAAACAAGTTTTGAATAAGGATAAATATTCCTCCTTCCGCCGCTTTTTCTTCGTCAGTTCATAAAGAGGGTCGTATTCCGACGATGAAAAATAATAAACACGAATGCAAAAATTACTTTGGTATACTTACAAAGCTACCAATGCTTCGTCAGCGCATAGAAATGGTTGTTTCTCGATGATCAAAAATAACAAACATTAATGCCTATATAATATTGTATACTTACAAAGAGTTATCAAAACCCGAAGTTTTTTTTTTCTACAACATAATAATTGTGTGTAGATTAACAGACTAATTCTAGTCTCTACAAGTCACATACTATTTTTCTCAAGGAACTTATATCTTTTTAATCCTACCTCTGTTCAATTAATCGTAATTGTAATTCGTAATTGATTACTTTGACTCCCATTTCATGCTGACTACTCTGTATCAAGTATTCTATATCTCTCAAGACATATCTACCGTCAGTTCCAAAAAGAAGTATAAAATAATTGTAACCATTAAATATTTATTTATTTATTTATTTATTTATTTATTTAAACTTCATGTACAATAGTGGTACATAGGCGGACTTAATGCCACAAGGCATTCTCTACCAGTCAACCATTGGGTCAAATAGACAGTATTGTGAAAAAAAAAAAAAAAATATATATATATATATATATATAAACATAATAATAAATATTATTATTTTTATATAAAATATAATAATAAATATTCTTTTAATAATGCTATTTGAAATCACAAGAGCGCATTGAAAAGCTTCCCGTAGTTATGAGCTTTATCTCCCACGGAGTCTTTCACAATGCTGCTGCCGGGACCCATTCAGCTTCGCAATTGTGCACTGGTGTCAGTTTATTTAAACCTTCAGATAGCCTAGGGGGTCGTTAAAACTATTATAACTGCCTTCCAAATAAAAGTTAGCGCTTTTCTAAAGTTCCAGGTGCCTTTTATAGTAAAAGCAGTGTTAACAAAATGCAGTAAGTGTAATGCTTTCAGATTCCGGGACACAGATTTAAAAAAAAAAAAAAAAAAAAAACAAAGCTTGGACAAAAATCTTTTTAGTCTCTACCGAGATGCTGCCAGGGATTGATTTGATTAAGGAAACAATGTTGTTTAAGAAAGAGGCAGGAAGTTACTGGAGCCATGAGGCTTGAAGACAGAAAGGAAAAGGGAAAATAACCAGCTTGGAAATTGAAGAGGCAGGCACTGAGGCCCGTTTTGTGTAACTTATTTACATATAACTGCCAGTTAATAAAGGGTGTAAAACACCTCTTAACGAGGCACTTGTTCTCCTCATCACCGCGATCATTTTCTTGTTCTACACCGTACCTGGGAACCTTCTAGTTACGGAGATATGGAAGGTCAAAGTTACAACTTTATGACAAGTTTTGACGTGACAACGTCTTATAATTCGATAGAGCCGGCTGCACGCACCAAAAAACATGACTCATGCGGCGTTACCTCATGCGGCGTTACCTCGCTGATCGCTCTGAGGCGTTCCATGTAAGGCTTGAAGTGCAAGCGAGAGCGCGGAACGAGTGACAAAGAAGCACAATCGGCCTTTGCGTTCGGCAGCGTTCGACATCCGTCTCTCTCTCCTACTTGAGTGAGTGATGCGTCTGCGTGGACAGCTGCTATACTATAGTACATTTTACATGTTTTGATCGAGTATCAAGTGCAGTGAAAAGTGAATGTGGTGTCAAAAAATGCTACCATTCCATCAGTATTTTCTTAAGACGTTGTCACGTTCAGTAAACCGACTTTACAGACAACCAGTTTTTTTTTTAATACAGGTTTTTACTGTAAGACTTTTACTTTAAATACATCAGTACAATGTTTTGAGTGCGTTACATTTAGTTCCACTACAAAACATGATTTTTCCCAGAAAAAGTCGCTTCCGAGCAATCTTTTTAAACTAGTTTGATGTACAGAATGCTTGGTTAACGGCTTTGTGATGAGGTGGTTTGCACTCTGTATACTAAGGTTCGTAGCTATCTGTGTTTGTATAAACAAAGTTAGCTTGAAATATCCTTTAGTCGAGTACAATTAAAAAATAAGATAGAATAAAGTTTATAGTGGGTGGATTTTCATGGGACATTTTTATTGAGTTCCTAGACGAGTGGAAAAGAAAATATAAAAAAAATTTTCGCCACTCGCGGCTTTTTTTTAAATTTCCTTTCAAATCAAATCAAATCAAATCAAAACATTTATTTGCTAGAATATGGTACATAAGGTGTTACAGTAGGTTTGTTTCAGCATATCCTGCCATAACATGGCGTGCAAATTATATTTTCATAGTCAGTGATATCAATTACTCCAACATGCAACTTTCAGATTCTATTGACTTGTCTTCTAAATATTCCTTAATAGAGTAATATTTTTTAATAAGCAGCAAATTGAATAGTATCTTTTTAAACAATGTCAGTGGTAGGTCTTGTAAATTATTAGGTAAATGATTGTAAATAATAATCGCCATGCAGTATACATTTTTCATAAATAATTTAAGTTTAATTCGTGGCAACCGAAGTCTGTCTTTATGCCGTGTTCGGCCATTTGGCCTGTCAGTGTTCGTTTCGAATAAATTGTAATTTCGCTTAACAAAAACGCAAATTTCAAAAACATATAAACACGGCAAAGGTAGAACTTTAAGTTTTAAAAAGATTGGCTTACAGCTGTCTAAAAAGTGAGCTCCACAAATTGCTCGAATACATTTTTTTTGAGCTTTAAAAACTCTGTCAAAATCCACTGAGTTACCCCATATTATAATCCCGTATCTAAGTAAGGATGATACATAGCCATGGTAGGCCAGCATTGCAGTATCACGGTTTACCGTTTGTCTAATTCTTTTTAAGACAAATATAAAACGATCTATTTTTGCAAGAATTTTTTCTATGTGTGCTTTCCAATTGCAGTTTTTGTCGATCGTTATACCCAAAAATACACAATTATCGATAGTTGTCAAGTTACAATCATTATAATTAATGTCAAGTTTGTTTATGTTTGAATTGTATGTCTGAAACTGTATGATGTTCGTTTTCGTCATATTTATTTTTAAGTTATTTTTGTCAAGCCAACCGATTGCATTGTCCAAAGCCTGGACAATTTCATTCTCTAAATTTTTGTCAGTGTCACTCTTAAGCATTATTGTCGTGTCATCAGCAAATAGTATGCAATCTTTCCTGATCGCCTCTACAATATCGTTGATGTATATTAGAAAGAGTGGAGGGGATAAGATACCTCCCTGTGGTGTGCCATAATTATTTTGTTTAAATACCGACCTAAACGTGTTTTGTTCATTACGACAGGTTTTTGTTAGTTCCACACATTGTACTCTTTCAGAAAGATAACTTTTGATCCAGTCGTTGGCCTTACCCCGAATTCCATAATGCTCAAGCTTTGAGAGAAGTGTTTTATGGCAAACAAAATCAAAGGCTTTGGTCATGTCTAGGAACACGCAACTTATTTTAGATTTTTGATTTAAACTTTCAGTTATGTATTTTACGAGCGTAAAACATGCTAGCGCAGTGGACCCGCCTTTCCTAAAACCAAATTGTTCTTTTTTAAGAATATCACATGCTGTCAAAAAGTTCTCAATTTTGATACCCATAACCTTCTCAAATATTTTGGATAGAATTGGGATTAGAGTTACTGGGCGATAGTTGTTCATATCCGTTTTTACCCCCTTCTTATAGAGAGGTTTGACAATCGACCATTTCAGGCGTGTTGGGAATACGCCTTCTAATAAAGACAGGTTTATAATATATGTCAAAGGAGCCACTAGACTCTTTGCACATATTTTTAGTACTTTAGTGCTCAGGTCATCATATCCAGTCGAGTTAGTGTTTTTTAGACTGTGAATTATTTTGTAGACGTCTGATTCATCAACTGGTGTGAGGAAAATGCTTTTAGGGTTTTGAGAAGTCGTTATTTTTACGTCACATTGCATGTTAATTTTAGCGGCGTTGGTCGTCATTGGTTGAGATATATAAAAGTCATTAAATAAGTCACATATTTTGTTTGGATTGTCATAAATTTTACCGTTAACAGTAACGGCTTCAACTTCAGAGTTACTTGTCATATTAGTTGTGTTTGTTTTAATCATGTTCCATGCCGCTTTGCTTGTATTTTTGGCTTTATTAATATAGTCTAAGCTATTAATCTGCTGAGCCTTGTGTATGCATTTTTTCAAAATTCGAGTGTAGTTGTCATACATTTTTTTGTTTTGCTTTTTATTGTGTTTGTAGAGATGGTATTTTAGATATAATGTTCGTTTTTTTATGCAGCATCTCCTTATACCTTTGGTTAGACCTCTATTTTTCACTTGCTTACAAGTATTTTTTACTTTAACTACCGGAAAGCATAGATTGTAGAAAAGGGTTATTATGTCGTGAAATCTATCGAAGG
The DNA here is from genome assembly GCA_916618015.1 of Xestia c-nigrum. Lineage (NCBI taxonomy): Eukaryota > Metazoa > Arthropoda > Insecta > Lepidoptera > Noctuidae > Xestia > Xestia c-nigrum. Next base: position 8,339,919 of record OU745258.1, on the reverse strand, counting down.
CGTCATTTGTTGTTTGAACCTCGTAGACTTCGGAAAAAGATAAACTTGAGATGCAGTTATTAAATTTAGTTATATTTTCATCACTGAGTTCCCTTACATTTTTAAACCAAAAACTATGAATATCTTTAACTTGAGAATCAGTTTGTAAATTGGCCGTTATTGATTGTGCTGTTTCGTGGTCTGAAAGCGCTAGGTAGTGAGTTGCAGACTTAGCGTCGTGCATGTTACTTACTATTAGGTCCAAACATGCGTTTTTTCTCGTCGGCAATTTTATGTGGTTTGTCAAGTTATTATTACTAAGTATAGACTTTAAGTCGTTGGATGTTTTATTTGTTTTCAGTGTATCAATATTCCAATCACCACAGATGATGATGTGTTTATTACATTTTTTACATAATTTATTGGTGAGAAGTTCTAGATTATTCAAAAATATGGTGGCATCACATGTAGGTGTTCTATATATGCACACTACAATTAAGTTAAATTTAATTATTTCGACGGCACAGCATTCGAATTGAAATGGAATGGAGAGAGGTAGATTTTTTATTTCTCTAAACTGTAGGTTTGTTTTTATTAATATACACGAGCCTCCTCGTCGTTGGTTGGTTCGCGAGAAAAAAGATACCAGTTTATAGTTATTTAGACTGAGGTTTTGTTCGCAACCACTTCTAAGGAAAGTTTCTGTTAAACATATAATATCTACGGAACCCAGTTCCTTTTGTAAATTTGAAATGGCTACCTCTATTAATTCCTGTTTGTTAAGTACCCCAGCAATATTTTGATGAATTACCGTTACTTTAGTATATTTAGTTTTATTTCCGAAAAAACCTAGTGTTCGTATCATTACCGACTTGTTTTGTTTTCTCAAAGAAGGCAGTAATTTTGGTTTGTGTAGTTTTCAACCGCGTCGTATTTATGTTTGCTCTATTTTGGAAAACGTGCTTATTTTTAAATCGATTTAAAAACTCAGTCTGGTATTTCGCGTAGTCAATATTTGTGTTAAGCTTCAGACATAAATGTGATAGATAATATTGGTGGTAACTTTTCATAGTCCTGTCGTTTATGTATTCCAAATTGTGTATTTTTATGTATTTACAATTTTTATAATTTTGTATTATTAATTCTAGGTTATAGTTAATTGTATTTTCGTTTAAATAAGGATTATATTGCACACTGGTAATAAATACAGTATTGTTTCGCAGTTTATAAAGGACGTTGCACAACTCAGTTTTCAAAGCGTACGGGTTTTTGTCATTGGATCCTATCACTAAAATTATAATATCGTCACTGGTCAATGTTTTTAGGAAATCGTCATTGCAGCTGCTAAGAATCTGAGCACTTGTTGCATTGGGCTTGATTAAAGACGTAATTTTGTAGTTGTTATTCCATTTATGTAGCCTGGTTTTAGTCATAGTTTTATTGAGACCGTAGGCTTGCTGGTCTCCGAGAATAAATATTCTATTTTGTTTATCCGTTACACTGATTGGGGCAATTTCTTTCATGCTCTTGTGCTGAGATTGTTGCTGTTCCTTAAAATCCGTTGCCATGCCATTATCCGCACTCTTCTGGCGGATGTTTTGTTTGTCAATAAAACTTAGAGCTTCATTTTCCAAGCCTTTATGTGGGGATTTTAGATGAGTGGGGTGTACACCCTCCAAACTGCATACTGAGCCGGCGGTGTTGAATGATATATTTCCGCCCTCGCTTGGAGATTGTGCCACTATGACCGAGTCAGATTGATGCGCCGCTGGAAGAGGAAGAATCAACTTGGATGGAGTGGAGAAGCAGCTCGTTCTTATTATATTTTTCTTTCGTGCAGATTTTGGAGTAAGGCACTTTGTTTCTACTAAATTAACCTTTTTATATGTATCTATAACTTTCTGGTATTGTCCGATATCCATTTTTAATCGAAAATTTTCACTATTTAAGTTGTCGATCTCCTGATGAGCGCTTTCGAGTTCCGTGGTGAGCTTTTTAATTGTGTCCTTGTAGCTCTCGATTTCGTCGCTGTCATTTAGTGAGGTGCTTGGTAAGCTCATCATAGTTGTGTCAAGTAATGTGGAATTATTTCTTTGGTTTATATTGAAGATGTTGTCCATTGAGTTAGCCCTTGATGGTTTTCGGACCGTAATGTTATCTATTTCAAAATCCATTGTATTGTCGTTAATAGTTGCAAAAAATAATGATTTTTATAGTTTATCTTCAGCAATTGTTTTGAAATTAGAGTCAAAACCAAAAACTAATCAAAGATAAAAATACAAAAAATTCGAAAAGAATAGCAGGTTATCAGAATCGAACCCGCGCCTCCTTCGCCGGGACGTAGCTCTTCGCTCAACTTAGCCACTCAGTCTTGATTATACGAATTGAAATTAACAATCTATATCTCGTACCTTTATCCCACGAAACAGGGCAATTGTGACCAAATAAGGTAACGTTTCGAGCCGTGTCGTGTGTCAGACTCACCGCCAATCAGCGAGTAGGGGCGTCTCGCAGAGCTGTGACTCACTGCTGCTTGAACTTGTGATGTTTTTGTTAACGACGTTGAGTGAAATAATAAATTGCTTATTTCTTCACTTTAGACGAGAAATTCGTAGATCTTGATTCGGTAACACTTTCACTGGCTTATGTATTATATTTCCAGTATAGTACTGAATAGATATTGCTCTTATAACAACAGATAATATTTATTTTGAAACATTTCTTTTTCGTTCGTGAATAAAGATGAATTCATGTTGTAGCATAATAAAGTGACCTGCTTTTACCTTCACATATTAAACGATAACTTGGTTGTTTTTTTGTTCATTGTTGTACAAGTATTTTTGAAAATTTCCTATTTTCTGGAATTATTTCAAAAAACCGAATTTTAATATTAAGATTTCTTTTGAAATTGGTAACTGATGCTTTTTCATAGAAAACTTGACCGTAAAGTATAGACAAAGACCACTTTCAAGAGTGTTGTGACCTTAAATTCATTCGGAAATGCCAGAAAATTGTCTTTGTAAATTTTTTTTTTTTTCCAAATACTGCTATGAAACTCAATGTGCAAATTATTTTCTAAATTCCCATTTTATTAGCTACCTAATGAAGTATAATAACTGTAAAAATATTTAAGGATACTTCTTAAATATTGGATACTGCTGATAAAGTACAACAAATGACAAAAGGTCTCTATCCTAAGAAGTGGGAGTGGTATCGATATAGAGCTTGTAACCTATCTTAGATATAAATTATATGAAATGGTAACGTTATAATTATGATATTTTTTGTAAAACCAGCGGCCCCATTGCACCTTCGTCAGCAATAACTACATTTATTTAACTCTCTCACTCCTCTAGGAACTTAATAAAAAATGTCCTATGAAAATCCGACCACTATAAATTTTGTTCCATTTTGAGCATTTTTTGTCTAATTGCACTCTGCTACTACACGCCTCACCTATCTGTCCCTTTATTCATAGAAAACTCAAAGAAAAGTTTTCTGTGACGTTTTGTTCGTAACCATTGGTCAGCAAAATGTCAAACAGACAGTTACCGAGGCCGATTTGTCACTTATTTAAAATGGCCGTAAAAGACGAATAATAATTGATTGAATTGAGATTTGCCCCATGATATAATTACCAGCCGACTGACCAGAAGAAACCGAATAACTTTGACAGAAAATCTCATAAGTGAAAGGATTTCGAAAAAACCCACACTCAGCCTTGGACTAAAGGTTGATTATGAGTTACATCATTATTTTATTACAAGCTTCTGTCAGCGGCTTCGCCCGCGTGAATTTTGATTTTTGATAACTGTCCCATGGGCTCTTATTACCGTGGTGAAAAGTATTCTTTTTTTTTTTGTGTATGGCATCTCACAGTTCAGTCTTAGAAGACTGGTTTCTGCTTAACCGGGCAAGTCCTGTGGATGCTTTGAATTTAAGGCCTCCAGCCAGGGCGAAAATGACTATAAATTAAGCGACAGCGCTCTAAGGGCACCCCCTGTGGGGTACGGACCTCGGCATCAAGGGGACAGGCTGGATCTGATTGTCATTATTTAGGGACTGTTTTATTACTACAGGTTCAGCATCGCGGGCTGGCTCGAGCAAGGGTCGGGGAGGGGTTGAACGGGGGTTACGCACCGGACCTCTACGGCGAGGTCGGAATGACTTCGGTTTGTACTTGTACTTTCTACGAACTATACTGGTATCTTGCGTTTCATGAACTGCTGAACGGTAGGGATCCTAGGGTCAACGTGTAGACTGTCATTACAGACATAAGAATAACTCCAAGATATTTGGCTTGCTTCTCCCAAAGGATAGGCTTGCCGAACATAGTGATAGGGGGACCTGGCGATCGCTTAAGGCGTCCCTTATAATAAAGATCTGCCTGGCTCTTTTCAGGGCTAACCTCAATCTTCCACTTACGGAACCAAGCACCGAGCGAGTCAGCAGCTGTTTGGAAGATGCGGCGGATGTTAGCCTGAGAACAGCCGGTGTAGTTAATAGCCGTGTCCTCTGCAAATAGGGCTAACCGAACTTTCTTGTTCTAGGGAATGTAGTTGGTGTACAGCGTGAACGCGAGGGGGGAGATGACGGAGCCCTGAGAGACTCCGGCACAGATAGGATGGGGAGAGGATAAAGTCTTACCCACACGGTAGCGGAAGGTGCGGTTTGACAGAAAGTATCGTAAGATAAGCACGAGACAGTCAGGAACACCGAGTTGGTATAGCTTATACAATAAGCTATTGTGCCATATCTTGTCAAAGGCTTTCGCTATAAAAGAAAAGAAAAAAAAAAAGAAAAAGAAAAGAAGAAAGAAAAGTAGTCTATGTTTTAATCCAGGTATAAACCATCTGTGTACAGAATTTCATACAAATTCGTTCAGTAGGTTTTGCGCAAAAGAATATCCTCGGATGTGTAGATGGATATCTACACATCCGAGGATACTCACAAACTGTCACATTTATAATATTAGTAAGAAAACTAGGTCAATTTTTGGTTAATACTGTGATTCATTGATAATTCATTTTTATTAAATTCACATTTTAATAGTAACTTTTCACTTAAATCCACAATTTGACAGGTGTGGATTAAAACTTCTAATAGAATTCTTGCCAAAGGTAAGCGTGTCCTGCTCGCATCGGACACATCGCATCAAACGAATCATAGTATTCTTTGTATAGAAAGTCACTTATGTGCGTCCATTGAATCCATTTGATCCGCACCGAATGGATTGCTCAAATATATTCAATAATACTACAATCTATTTGATGCGATGCTTACCTCAAATGAGATTCCACATTTCTATACAAAATTATTTTCGAAAGTATGTTTGTTGTCTTAAAAAATCTTCACCCAACTGGTTTTTGTTTTAATTCAAAAGTTCTTGCTGTTTATAAAATATAAGTTGGAGCTGTTAGAATTTCATTTTCCACGTAGTTCTGAAGTTATGTTCAACGAAACAAGAAAGTAAGTTGTTGACTCGCCCCGACTTTATAAAGTTGGAATGTGGAGACTTTATTTCATAATGCTTAATATTTACGTCAATTTGCGAAGTAATTTTGAAGCTAGTAATTGAAGACTTGGTATTTCTTAAACATTGCTGTCAAAAGGAACAGGTACGCCTCTGTAGATATGCGAGCTCTCTTTCATCTATGGTAATCATAGTGTCTCGTATTTTATTAGGTAGGTGTCTTCTCGAATTCCAAAGAAGTCCTATTGTCATGTTTCTTTTTTGTATTTTTTAAGATTAACTGGAGGACGTCAGCGCAACTAGTGGGAATAAGTAAGCATTATTAATGACCCTATTAATAAATTTCCAGAATTCTAATGAACTTATAATTTTACTGACATGTAGATATAGTTCCAGAGCCACTAAATGCAAAAATTACTTATGTTGGACTCTGTCCATCTGTGTACCTTTTCACAAAGCTACAGCTGAACGAATCTGGATGAGGGGTACGGATGGACCTTCCAAGTTCGTATGAACCCGAGAGATAATTTTCGACCTCCAAACAGCAAACAGACCAATAAAATTTCAACGTATCCTTTTTATTGCACCACACAAAAAAAGAAACTCATTAGTAGCTCCATTTACCACAAAGTTGAGATTTTTCCCGTTCTTAATTACCTAGAGTCGGTACATTTTAGTATTTCCTCACTAATTATCTGTTCTTCTTCAGTTCAATTAAAGGTTCCGTTACGACGTCATTCGTTTTATGAAGAAGAATTACATTGTCAGCTGTGTGAAGGTGGCAACATTTTGTTCTTTCTAGGATCGTATATGTTTGAATAGTCTCAAGTGATCCATATTAAAACTATCTTATCTAAGACGTCTTGTTTTGGATAAAACTATTTTACGTAAATTATGATTTTGTACTAAATGAAAATAAAGTGAAATACGATTTAATTGTTTAATCATTATTTTCCGAGGCGAAAATTTTAAAATATTTATACTACACCCGGTTTAAGGGCAAAAACCTCCCCAAAGGTGTTCTCATGACTTCCAAATTCTCGATCCATGGTCAACATGGACCACAGATCGTTGGTTATGTCTAGCTTGTCCTGCCATGTCCTGCGAGATCTAATCGGTCGCTTTTTGGCCTTACAGTCCGGAAGACGACGCGAAGGAGGCCAGTGCCCAACAGTGGAATGAAACAAACTAACAGTAACAGTATTGTTCGGGCGCCTCCGACCACTCGGCAATCTTCGGCTGCTGTCGGATGACGGCGGGCGACGGCGGGCGGCGGCGAGAGGTGCGGCGTGCGACGTGCGGGACGCGGGCCACGAGCCCACTTCGCTACCGATCTCTGAAGACGACGCGCGCGCACTTTTCTTACGTTTACCAACATCATTTTTGTACCTATTTTGGATTATACTACTTTTAAATTACAGTCCACTGCTTTTTGAGTTAAGTCCTTAGCTAGGTCCCTAACAAATGGTCCTTCGAGCCTCTTTATAGTCGCGTTTGGTTTAACCACTTTCGGCGGCAACTGGCTTTACGACGACGTTAGTGAACTTTGGACAAGAAAAACTTGAATTCGATGCGTCACCGGAGCAACGGTTTTTTCTACCGAAGTCGATAGAACAAAGGAAGAACAGGAACTGGACTAGACTGTATTTCACCAAGTCTTGATAACGACGCCGGCGCTTATTACATCGACTGGATTAGACGATTTACGCCGAGTCATCGCTTGGAAGAATTTCAGGACAGGTTTCTTGTGGATAAGGATTCGGTATTGTGTGAGTCTGTTCCAATTATATTCCTTCTATATCCTTTTCAAACAAAAACTTGTGTTTTTATTCCGTTAAATTCAAATTATTTTCCGTTATTCACGTTCATATTTGAGTCAATACTTAAGTGTTAACATTAGCTATCCCTTTCATTCTTGTGCACTGCTTACGCTTACGCGCTTGCTCACTGCTAAACTATCAGGCTGTGTACCGTTACGTAGGTGCATGCGACTGTGTGCGCAACAGCTGAGCGGTCATTGACCGGTGACGTTCATCAAGGTCACGCGGCTATTCATTCACTTTTTATGTGTTTAGTTTAAACTTAACTGCCAACTTCTTAACGAAACTTTGCTACGCATAATCAATTTAGTGTTGATATTACCTATTGATTTTCTTACTGGATTACGCTATGGCCTCTTTAGACGTATTGTTGAGAAAACGAAGTGCCATTAAGGCAAAGCTTACAAATTTCAACAATTACATGAATGTGCTTCTTAGTTGCAAGACTATTTCCAACATTCAACGCTTAGAGTTGGAGAGCCGCTTTAAAAAATTTGAAGCTACATACGATGAATTTAACAATTTACAGATGGACATCGAGGTGCTTTCGGATGATCCCGGCGAGGCGTACGCAGAGAGAGCTAAGTTTGAGGACCGTTACCACGCACTCGTGGCGCAGGTGAACAGCCTGCTTGCCAACGACGACAGCGGTGATTACGGGTCTGTAACAGGCTCGGTGAACAAACACTCAGGTGAATCGTTCCAACAACGCAACTTTATACGCTTACCTAAAATAGATTTGCCTAATTTTAATGGTGGTTATCAGTACTGGCTTGAGTATAGAGATACATATTTGTCACTAATCCATAACAGTAGTTGCATAGATGCAATTAGTAAGTTCCACTACCTCCGTGCGTCGCTTAAAGGCGATGCCTTGGAAATAATTAAAAATATTGATTTTAAAGGTGATAATTATCAAATGGCGTGGAAGTTACTATGCGACCGCTTTGATAATAGTAGGCTTTTAGTAGATACTCATCTTAAAGCTTTACATAGTGTAGACTGTATTACACAAGAATCATCCTCTTCTTTGCGTCGTTTAAATGATCTCATCAATAAAAATCTTAGAGCCTTGAATTTAATGGGCGAGCCCACGGAAAGTTGGGATACATTGATTATTTATAATATGGCAAGAAACTAGATCCTATCACTAGCAGGGAATGGAAAGCTCATCGTAATACCATACCAACAAAACCAACAGTTTCACAGTTTTGTTCATTTATTAGTAAAAAAGCTGATTTATTAGAAACATTAGAACAAAACAGGGTCACATTTAACATTGAAAGCAGTACTAACACTCATGGCGATCAAGTGGGAAGCAAACACAATAAGTCATTGGTAGTGGCAGCCAATCAACCTGACGATAATACAAAACAAAGGTATGAGGTAAAGTGTCCCTTGTGCAAACAAAATCATCTATTGTACACTTGTGAAGAGTTCCGAAAATTAAACGTGGAACAACGCATACTAAAGGTCAAGGAGTTTAAAGTATGTTTCAATTGTTTACGTAGTGGTCATCTGACAAAACGATGTAGATTAGCTCGCTGTAAATATTGCCAAGGTAGACATAACACCCTTTTACATGTGGAACAGTCTACTCATATACAAGATCCTATGCCAAATAGTGTAGCATTGCCCACTGATATTTCTGGAGGTGCCGCTCCACACAATGGTACCTCAGAAAACATCTCCTTGTCGAGTGACGCTCGTTCCCAGCATACTACCTCTCATGTTTTACTGTCCACAGCGTTGGTGAGAGTGGTGAACCACCGAGGCATCAGGAGCAACGCCAGGATCCTGCTTGATAATGGTAGCACAGCTAATTTTATTACGCAGAAACTATGCGATCGGCTAGGACTTCCTCGACGTAGCACGAGTTCCACGGTGACAGGTATAAACAGTCACACTACATCAAGTACACAGTCTTGCAACCTGACTATTGAATCGTGCAGCGGCAGCTATAAGACAGATATAAATTGTTTCATATTACCAACAATTACCAAATTGCTGCCGTCTACTTTCGTCAACATAAGTAGCATTCCAATACCGTTAGATTTGAATCTAGCCGATCCGTCATTCAATGTTCCATCAGAGATTGACATACTAGTTGGTGCTGAAGTATTTTGGAACACTCTAGGCAGTACATCCATAAATTTAGGCAAAAATCAGCCCAAGTTACATGAGACAAAGCTTGGATGGATAGTATCAGGCTCTGTGGCTCTTCCAAAACGTCCATTCAAAAACATTTATTCACATTTTTGTAATATCTCCATGAACGAGTTGCATAACAGTTTAAATAGGTTTTGGGAGCTCGATTCCGTCTCTTCTGAGCATTCCTTGTCACAGGAAGAACGAGCTTGCGAAGAAAGCTTCCGTATTAACACTGTGCGTGACCAAAACGGGCAATTCATAGTTACAATGCCTCTTAAAAATGATCCCAGTGAGTTAGGCGAGTCATATGAAATGGCTAAACGTCGATTTTTATCTTTGGAACGTCGTTTCCAACGTGATCCTGCTTTCAAGGAAAGATATGTTGCGTTCATCGAGGAGTACGTGAGCTTGGGGCACATGAGTGTGAATGAGTCATCAAGGAAACCTCATTCAGGTAACCATATTGAATATTTTTTGCCACATCATGGAGTCATCCGAGAATCCAGTACCACAACTAAGCTCAGGGTAGTCTTCGATGCATCAGCAGCTACTACTTCTGGAGTGTCGTTTAATGACATCCAAATGGTGGGGCCCACTGTCCAGGATGATTTATTTTCTATATTGCTGCGTTTCCGTCAGCATAAGTTTGTTATTTCTGGTGACATCGAGAAGATGTATAGGGCCATTCTGGTAACACCATCACAACGTCAATTACAACAAATTATATTTCGTGCTGACCCCAAACTACCACTTCAAACGTACAGTCTTAATACTGTTACTTATGGTACAGCTTCCGCCCCTTACCTAGCTACTAAGTGCTTAGTCAGTCTAGCAACAACCGCCTCTAACGACGTGGTAAAGACGTCCATTGAACGGGATTTTTACGTCGACGATTATCTGAGTGGTGGTGACTCGGTTTCCGAGGTGGTCCAGATGGGTAAAGAAGTTGCATCCATTTTAGCGTCAGCTAACTTTCATTTGAGAAAGTGGCAATCTAATAGTTTAGATATTTTAACAGAAATTGCCGGTGTTTCAGGGCATTCTGATAGGTTGAACTTGTCTGAGGATAGAAACGTGTCATCTAAAACGTTAGGTCTATATTGGCTATGTAAAGCTGATTCTCTCGAGTTTTTAATATCGATCGATACCAGCAAACCAATCACAAAGCGCCACATTTTATCTGTGGTTAGTCAAATATTTGACCCATTAGGTCTGGTAGGTCCTTGCATTATTGAGGCTAAAATTATCATCCAAAGTCTATGGACGGCTAAGTGTGACTGGGACGAGCAAGTACCAGATAACATACATACCTCCTGGCTAATGTTCGTGAACAGTCTACCATGTTTAAATACCCTTAAAATACCCCGGTGGATTTCATGTGAAAATTCAACAATAAATGAGATTCATGTGTTTACAGACGCATCTGAAAAGGCCTATGGTGCATGTATTTATATAAAGTCTAGAACTAGGAATGGGTTAGTAAAAGTACAGCTGTTGGTCTCCAAAAATCGTGTTGCACCAATCAAGCCAACAACCATCCCTAGACTAGAGTTATGTGGGGCTTTATTAGGAGCAAGACTGTGTGCTAATGTACGGAATTCCTTCACCAAACCCGTTAGTAAATGCTATTTTTGGTGCGATTCGACAATAGTGTTGAGTTGGCTTGCCATGACACCAAATTTATTAAAACCGTTTGTTCGAAATCGCATCAATGAAATACAAGAATGCACTACAGGGCACACGTGGAGCTACGTGCCGTCAAAGGAAAATCCGGCGGATCTTGTTTCTCGCGGGCTGAAGGCTGACCTTATCAGCGAGTGTTCCTTATGGTGGTCAGGTCCTCAATTTTTGTTAAAAGATGAAACATATTGGCCAAAAATGCCCAATGAAAACTTGAAACAAGATCTACCTGAAGTTGTGTCATCACACTTTTCTGATCACTCATCGCATCAACAATCATGCAATAATCATCATTTACTCATTCAATCACTCATTCACAAACATTCTAATTATAACCGCTTACAGAGAGTCGTCGCTTACATACTACGATTTATTTACAATTTAAAACATAAAAATAGTCATTATCGTGGGTCCCTATCTTGTGAAGAACTTACAAATTCTTCAAATTTTATTTTACGTCACGCTCAAATAGATATGTTTCCTAATGAGTATCACTTACTGGAATCAGGAAAGCCGTTACCAAGAAAAAATAGGCTTATTTCTTTGAGTCCTTTTGCAGATTCAAATGGTCTCATACGCGTAGGAGGAAGACTCGACAATTCACCTTATGATTATAATGTCAAGCACCCGGTATTATTATGTGGTAAGCACCATGTAACTAAAATCATATTGAATAAATATCACCTCGATTGTTTACACGCCGGCCCTCAGCTGCTCTTGGCAAATATACGCCAAATGTATTGGCCTCTCGGTGGTAGAAATCTTTCTAAATTAATTGTTAAAAAATGTATTAAATGTTTTAAACACAAGTGCCAAACTGTGCAACCTACAATGGGTCAGTTACCCTCTTCAAGGACACATTTAGAGCACCCATTTTTAAATTGTAGTGTGGATTATGCTGGACCAGTGCTGATAGCTGATCGCAAAGGGCGAGGGTGTAGGCTTATAAAGGCGTACCTGTGCATTTTTGTTTGCCTTGCCATTAAGGCTGTTCACATCGAGCTTGTTACAGACCTCACGAAAGAAGCCTACATGGCTGCTTTGAACCGTTTCGTGGCTCGCCGTGGTAAACCCGAAAGCATCTTGTCCGATAATGGGACAAACTTTGTAGGCAGTTGCAATGAGCTGCGTAAGTTCTTACAAGACTCGAATCTCGAGTCTGAAGTCGCTCAACAAGGCATCAAATTTTCTTTCGCGCCTCCATACTCCCCCCACTTCAACGGTATTGCTGAAGCCGCCGTCAAATCCACAAAACATCACCTAAAGAGACTTTTAGGTTTAACACACTTGACATACGAGGAGATGGTCACGTGTTTGACTCAAATAGAGGCCGTCTTAAATTCCCGTCCTCTTACCCCTCTTTCCACTGATCCTCTAGATTTCTCCGTTCTCACTCCTGGACACTTTATAATTGGGCGACCACTAATATCTGTTCCGCATCCACAGGTTACTGATCACAACATCGGGCGACTGGCTGAAAAATGTTGCTTTATTTGCTCCACTCTTTGGTAGCGCCAAAGAGTGGAGCAAATAAAGCAACATTTTTGGAATCGTTTTCAATTAGAATATGTTTCTCTGCTCCAGCTAAAAACTAAATGGACAGCGTCAACAGGCCAACTTTCAATGGGAGCACTGGTGCTCATCAAAGAGAAAAGCCAACCGCCCTTGGTGTGGCCACTGGGGCGTGTCATCAAGGTCTTCCCTGGCAGCGACGGGACCACACGGGTAGTGGAGTTGAAGACGAAGAGAGGAACGGTGGTGCGGGCCTACAACAACGTCTGCCCACTTCCTCTTACTTGAATTCTTCAACCCGGGGAGGATGTTCGGGCGCCTCCGACCACTCGGCAATCTTCGGCTGCTGTCGGATGACGGCGGGCGACGGCGGGCGGCGGCGAGAGGTGCGGCGTGCGACGTGCGGGACGCGGGCCACGAGCCCACTTCGCTACCGATCTCTGAAGACGACGCGCGCGCACTTTTCTTACGTTTACCAACATCATTTTTGTACCTATTTTGGATTATACTACTTTTAAATTACAGTCCACTGCTTTTTGAGTTAAGTCCTTAGCTAGGTCCCTAACAGTATGGTTTAAGAGGAAACAAAAAAGGCGAGGGAATTACAATAGTTATTTCCCCCCCCCCTCTCAGATAAAGTATTTTTGCTCTTCGATATTGAGTGCAATAGCCGTTTTAAGTAAATTTGAATTTAGAACATCGTGTGCACTAAGTGTGTGAATTCAAAACATAATTAAAACTATTTACTTCTACCTCCATGGTGCCGAATTTATCATACATTACATTTTTTTAAATTTGTTAATAACTCAGATTCGGAACCTTCTTGGTGTACTTTATTTAATTTGTTTTGCGCGCGCCATTTCTATTCACGTCATATTTATAACACTTTATTTTAAAAACAAGGAACTGGAAAACAAGTGAAAAAAAACCTAAAATTACCACTCATTATCTGGCGACGAGGAAGTTTATTTGACGCCAACAGAATTAACTGAATTTGTTAATAATGCGTAATTTTTTAAGTTAAAATACTCTTTCCGAGATGGGAGGATGAAAAATAGGTATTTTTAAAACTGTCGCGTTACCTTTTGACAAAAACAACCCACTAGCAATGATTATCGAAATTAGAATAATTTATAGATTTTGACTGTACAAAAGCAAAAGGCAAAATAACACCGTAAAGATAAACAAGTTGCAATTTGTAATGAAAAACATGTCCATGATCATTTGTGATTTAAAATACATACCGACAGAGTCATTATTCCGAGATTTATTAAACTTTTACATCCCTCGACATTTCAGGGCTCATTTCACTGTCCCCGATCATCATTTCCGTGAGGTTGCCCACACTGAAACTATAAAGTTTTGCAGTTTTAATACTTTTCAGAGTGGCATAATAACGTTTTAATGTTTGCATTTTTTTATAATTGTAGAATTATAAGTAAAAACTGCAAAGAGCAGAGGTGGCCTAGTTTTCGTAGGTAAAAAAATAGTAAAAATACAAGGAGCTTATAACGCCAAGATCGATATGAACGCATCGTCAAATTGCTTTTTAATACAAATATTTCACAAAAGCAGCGCCAATTTTTTAAAGTAACTTCTGTGCTCTGCTACGCCATCGAGTTCAACGCTTCGCTGCTACGAATGCTACGAATCAGCTACGAGCTACGGTGCTGCGATTCCTACGAAACTGTTTAAACTGTAAATGTGAGTTTGATTGTAAAATTAGCTCACCGTGCTTATCGTTTTGAAATAAACACATGATTTTTCATTCTTTCTTTTGTTTTGCTACTAGGGTGGTATAATTTGAACACATTCAAATTAAATATCCTATAACATTATAAATGTGAATGTAAGTTTGTTTGTTACGCTTTCACGCAAAAACTACAAAACCGATTATCATGAAGCTTTGTACTCAAATATTCTTGGAGGTACTAGAAGTAACAATTAGGATACTTCTTATTAAAAAAAATAACCCTCACTCGCAGACGAAGTTGCGCGGGTCAGCTAGTATGAAATAAAGTGAGACTGGTTGTCAGCGTTGTGGTTGTTATTACCTCGGTATCAAACCATTTAATTCCTACACTCACTTAAAAACAATAAATGCTAGGACACGCTAATCAGTCTTTAAAACGCTCGTCCCTGAAACGAAAGATACTAAAACATTTCGAGTGAAATTAAAACCACCAGTTACGTTTAAATGGATACTTTGTTACCGCGAAACATTAATTACTACGGACTTGGAACACGAAAGTAAATGGATAAGAATGTATGAGCCTATGTGAAAAATGTATTGTAGCTAAATAAATTAATGTCTTGGTAGGGCTAAGAATTATTCGCCGAAAGAAGAAAACAATATATTAACGAAATGGTCGAGTTGTCGCAAGTGTGACTGCTGAGCATAAGGTCCCGAATTTGATTCCGGGTCAGCACTGAAGGCCCATCAGGAATTTTGCAGTAACAGCCCACGGAGTTGGATTTGTGTTTTTTGTTAGTGTTAATGTACTTAGGAGGTACTTGCTGTGTGAATCAATTTATTTTGCATGTTTCCGTATGCATCATGTCGTCAAAGTAACTTAGAAAATAAAGACTATCAAGTAAGTAAATAGCAGAAAGCAGATAAGGGTTTATTTTTTTATCGAAAAAAAAAACTGAAATATCAAAAATTGTGTTAATATTGGTATCAGCAGTACAAGTACTTAGGAATCGATAGGACTCGATAAGATAAATTTGAAAGTCATTCTCGATAAAATGAGTCCATAAAAACTCATTTTATCGAGAATATCTGTCAAATTTATCTTATCGACTCCTATCGATTTCTACGTTAGCTTCGTTAGCTACCGTTAGCTTCGTTTTAAAAACCGTTGTAGAAATTGGTCGGCTTTTTTCTTTCTAGGCCCTTTGATATTTCAATCAATGCACGTCCACAGATTAAACAAAAGAATCAAACACACTCATTTTCAGAAAGATTCTGACGTTAACGTCCGCTGAGATATGTAACTTTGCCACTACTTAAGAAGTTAAGACTAATTAACTCCACACTAGTTACAGTATTTTAAAACTATAACAATTCCCTTTCCTTCGTACATCCCCTCTGCCCAGTAGAGAAGAGAAATTATTTTTAATTAAAGTTAAAATTAACAACTACTAGAGTGGACGATGCGGTCTGCAGTTAAAAGCTTACTTATTTTATATTATAATTATTAAACCAATCCCGTTTTATGGTGCAATTTAACAATTTACAAACGGATGGAATAAAAGTACTTACTCGTAATATATGAGTGGGAGTTGACTGTTGACTATTTTAATTATTTAAAAATGTTTTTTTTCAACATACTAAATTACTAGGCTGCCTTACGTTCTTAGGGTCCTGGGTTCGAATACCGGTAGAAGCAAATATTTGTGTGATGAGCATGGACATTTGTTTCAAACAGTGTCAAACAGTATAATTATATGTAGTACTAGCTTCTGCCAGCGGCTTCGCCCGCGTGAAGTTTCAAAATTGGGGTTGAGTGAGAATATTATAAACGTAAGAGTAAACAAAAATCTCCGAAATGCTAAGCTATCGGGAGTTACACGTGTTATTGTGAGTCAACTATAAAAGATAGACATATGCTGTCTTGGGATATTTTTTATATAATTTTATGTGGAATATTTCCGTCATACATGATTTCTATGTAGCTTTAACCATTAAGGCTGCACACGCGACGGAAGCTAAAAAAACCAAGTAACTTCTCCCGTTTTCCCAACATTTCCTTTCACTGCTCTGCTCCTATTAATGGTAGCGTGATGAAAAGTAAACTATTACCTGCTCAGGAGTATGTAGAATAATTGTACCAAGTTTCGTTAAAATCCGTCGAGTAGTTTTTTTTTCTATAAATAACATACAGACAGACAGACAGACAGACAGACAAAAATTTTACTGATTGCATTTTTGGCATCAGTATCGATCACTAATCACCCCCCGATAGTTATTTTGTAAATATATTTCATGTACAGAATTGACCTCTCTACAGATTTATTATAAGTATTGTTAGGAAGAAATGAGGTTTCGCGTAGTATCATGAAGAAATGAGGTTGTACGTAGCACAGGTTACTTCTATGGAAAGGCGTGACAGACAACTTGCTTTAGTCTCTGGTCGCGGGATACTCGTTGGGAATATCGTTCAAAGGGCTGTAAGATTTATATTTTCCTATTTTGTGTACTTACTCGCTACTTTTCTAAGCAATTACGTGTTAATTGAATTCCTTATGATTTATTATGGTTATGGATAGTTTCAGCAATTGATATTTTGTTCCAAGTTAGAATAAACGGTTGTATTCATTACTTTATGTACCTCGTTGTCTTATTTTAAACATCTTCACTTCTGAATGCTAAATTCAGAAGTGGGATAGTGAACACAAATTGCCCACTAATTTGTAAAATATTCAAGGAACAAAATATCAATAATTTTCAACCGAAAGTCAAAATGGCGATTTTTGACTTTTTCGTTTTTGTTCTTGTCATTTTTGTTATTTCACGTGTGTGAATACGAAAAATATGCTGAGAAGGCGTCATCACCGTCATTTATGAGATTGACCTAAAGGTGACACGCGAGGCAGGTGTGCTGGTAGTGAAGAAATAACCCTGAGAACCCGGTTGTGAGGTCACTTCGCGTTAGCTTAGCCCCGTAAACTTGAGCGATGTTCCGCAACGAGTTCGTGCAAAGAACTTTGAGTGTCTTTCATCAACCATTCGTACAAACGATCCAATCGCTTGCAGTTTTAAAGCCTGGTCGTGTGTGATTATTCTCGTGGAAGATTTAATGGGCCTACCACACACTCGAGGAGTGGCATGGGAAGTAGTGAGGAAAGGAGGCAGAGACGTAGTTTGACAGCATTACTCGTCATGCCGGACATCATGTTCCTCGTCATGCCCACCGCTCCCTATTTTTGTGCGAGTCAAAGGACCAGCAATATCAAACTTTCTCTCATTCGATTTGAACCGAAAGTCGTATGTTTTAAAATCGTTTAAATTTATGAAGACGAAAAGACGAGAGAAGCTTTTAAATACTCCCAATTAACCTTGAATTTAATGCTTGTTAGCAATAAAGTTGAAAATCTATTAACCTTTGTGTGCAGTGCGGAGCGTAGCAATTAATCGTGTGAGTAGAGCAGTGCGTGTGCAGTGAAGGCAACATCGCGGCAGCGTGAGGAACATCCTGGCAGCGCGAGGAACAACGAGGCAGCGCGAGGAGCATCGCTGCTGCGCGAGGAGCATAGCGTTGAGCAGCACAAGGAGCATAGTGTGGAATAAGATCTTTACAGCCTGTGAGGTCGCCTGGTTACTATGTATTTAAGCAAACACGACAATTGACGTGTGGCGTGACGAAGTGGACCATGCGGAGGTACACCCGAGTGTTTGTCGTGAGTAGCTTTTTGTCTCAAGGGCGACGTCAAAGTTTGGCTAAATGAAAGGGTCATCAATGACCGAACTTGGTTAAATTTTAAAAGAACGATGCCCAGATTTCTCTAGGAGCTGGACTGTAATTTCAGTTTTCATGTCCTAAAATAAGCTTCATTTATATTGGTTTGTTCTTATGTTGCACGCATCATACCGTTTGAAAATCATATCTAGAAACGTCAATTATACTTTTGAGATTACAATCAACAACAGCCTTCTATCCTACTGTTGCGTTGCCTAAATGTGTACTTAGCGCAAGGATGGTAATTAGCGATCTCGTTTAGATTTCTTGCGATTTCTCTCTTAACAATTTCCCAAAATTGGGACATATGTCAGGGCGAACTGGCACCTTGTTTGTCCATTGGACTCTCGGTTCGATGTCGTCTCGGTGTGGTTATCGGTCCGTGGAACGATGCCTGGGTCAAAGCAGCAGGGGGAAGTCCCAGGTGGTGCGACGTGTGTCGCAGTTCGCAGCGGCAAATGAAAGTGTGACATGCGGATGGATTGCCAGGTGTCATTCAATAGATTGACTAGCTTGTCGATTGCAAGTGGCGTTCCGCTGTGCGAGATTGAACAAGACGCTTTCATTACAGAGATCCAATACATAATAAGTTGACATAGTGGTTGATGCCTAAATACTAATTGAATTGAATAGCGGTTGACAATTGTTCAGAAAAACTTGAATGTTTCTAGTCTTTGAATAACAATAACAAGTCATTTCATGCGCGAAATGAGTCGTCATTGGGTACGTGTTGAAACTGTTATAGGGAGATAGTTTCGATGAAACCGCAAAAGCTGAAATAAAGATAACTCTTTTTTCGTGGCCACTTGAAGGGACACTTCTTGTGTTTTTTATGAACTTGAAAAATAGGAGTATTTTTCATAATAAATACGACGGTAACATGGCATAAAGCGACGCTATCGTTTCGTCATCGGATACATTTTGTCTAACCTTCTTTAATTCAAAACCCTTTTGCCCTCAGAAGTTAGATTATGTTAATACCAGCTTCTGCCAGCGGCTTCGCCCGCGTGAAGTTTGATAATTGTCCCATAGGATCCAGGTTATAAACTATCTGTGTTCAAAATTTCATCCAAATCCGGTCAGTAGTTTTTGCGTGAAAGAGTAACAAACAGCCATCCATACTCACAACTTTCACATTTATGATATTAGTAGGATTTTATTGGAAACAATAAACACAATATCCGACAATTTTACAACATATGTCGCTGAGTACGCCCGGCGTACCATAAGTTTTTTACGTTTGACAACAGTTAAGTGTCTCACCGAAGAATTACGAACTCCTATTAGGCTTCATTCCGTTTTAGAAAATTATCGCTCACAGCGCTCACATCAATATTTTGCGTTCCGATATAGATTTCACGATTATGACAGCTAAGAGCTGTCGTCAGGTTATTTGACAGCGCTCGCAGTGATATTTATTTGGAGCATGGTCGGTGTAATCGCAAGATGGCGCATTTGTCATGACGTCATCTATGACGATTCAAGGGACATCGATATCGCGCTTGTGATCGTGCTCACGCTAACTCGGAACGGGGTTATGGACGCTCAAAGCGTTTACAGTTTGTTTAATTGTTTGTTTTGTTTAATAGGTTATACGCGGGTTGTCAACCCACAAATTAGGGCAGCCGTGGCTAATGCGAACTTAGCAACTGAAGACATAATCTTGATTCTTTCAATTTACGTAAAACCAAGTCGTAAACTTGAGTCTTTCGGCTGGTTGATTAAAGCCCGTTTTCTATAACTTACTTACGTATAACTGTCAGTTATTATGCCACGTCTCACGGCTATCGGTATTTCTATTAACGAAGTTTGCTTGAAATATCATATCTGCCTCACCTACCTGTCACTTGAAAAATCAAAGAAAGTTTTTCAGTGACATTTGTTTCCGTAACAGTCTCTAAGTAAAATGTCAAACAGACCGAGATAGCAACCTACCGAAACCGAACAGTAACAGTAACGGCCGTAGGAAGCACGTACGCTCGATCTTGTCGTTCGTTTTCGAACCTAAGTGCTACGAATGTAATCAGTGAGGACATGTAATTTTTCTAAAAAGCTTATTATGGAACCGGTTGATGCTTCCGTTTTTAAAAATCCGGGACGCAGGGTCCAGCCAATGATATTACTGCTGTCAAATATGGAGCGCAGTGTTTATAATGCAAGAGAAGAGGGTACAAGAAAGAGACGTGCTTTATTAAGAGCCAGTCACAATCTAGGAATCAGCGAAGCGCTGTCGAATAACAAAACAGACGTTATTACAGCTGTTGTTCAAGGCATCCGTGGGTACACCCATAGATTTATTTTGTTTTGTTTATTTTCTCGCCAATCTTCTCACTTATAGTGGAGCTTGGTTTCGCTGATTTTGTCTGATGTTTTGAAGCACCTTTCTTGTCGAGTAACTCCGACCCCTGTGTTCTCAAAAGCCTAAGTGAACGGCAAGTTATGGCTTCGTAGTTTAAAACTGTAATAATCCTGGAAACTGCTTACAGTCTTAACCGTGGTAGCATTACTAATGTGCACAAAGAGAGGCAGTACCTCTCTAGAACGTTTGACATTCAAATCGTCCTGAACGAAGGTTCAATGCTTTCAAGCTTTGGTCAGGTGTGGCCGAGCTCTCGGAAAATAGTTGTTAATCCCCGGAACTGTCAGGCATGAACGCATGTGAGCAAGCAAAAATCACAGCCATCAATTTAATTATTGGCACTGACGCCTCTACTCCGCCCATATGGTCGCTGGTGTATGACCTAGTCACAAGCATTCTAAAAACAACAAAAAAGTTTTATGGGAGGTCTATTGATGTCACTCTTGTGAACTCCTGAAGCGGAATAAAGGTACGATTCACCTTACCGGTCCAACCGCCAGTCATGTGAATACGAGGTCGTCGACCTTACCTTCGTAATAAAGTACTCGCAATCAATGAGCAAACTAGACCCTGGGATACGAGAGCCATGAACTTGAAACTGTTCGAGGAAAAACCACATAAGCAGACTCCCAATACGTGCCCAGAAATGAATGCCATAATGTTTTGTTTTGCTAAGTGAGTGCTGTTTCTTTTCTATTTATGGTTTCAGAGATGGTTTTGGGCGTGCCTAAAGGTGTGAGTCGCCCATCCAGTGGGTATGCTCCCAGAGGCGTGAGTCGTCTATCCAGTGGCTGTGCTCCCAGAGACGTGAGTCGCTCATCCAGTGGTTGTGCTCCCAAAGGCGTGTGTCGCCTTGCGTGTGGGTGTGTTCCCAGAGGCGTGTGTCGCCTAGCGCACGGGTGTGTTCCCAGAGGCGTGTGTCGCCTAGCGCATGGGTGTGTTCCCAGAGGCGTGTGTCGCCTAGCGCACGGGTGTGTTCCCAAGGCGTGTGTCGCCTAGCAAACGGGTGTGTTCCCAAGGCGTGTGTCGCCTACCGCACGGGTGTGTTCCCAGAAGCGTATGTTGCCGAGCTCACGGGTTTGTTCCCTGAGGCGTGTGTCTCCAAGCGCTTGGGTTTGTTCCCTGAGGCGTGTGTCTCCAAACGCATGGGTTTGTTCCCTGAGGCGTGTGTCTCCAAGCGCATGGGTTTGTTCCCTGAGGCGTGTGTCTCCAAGCGCACGGGTTTGTTCCCAGAGGTGTGTGTCGCCAAGCGTGCGGGTGTGTCCAAAGGCATGTGTTGTGGAGCGCGCGTGGGCGCGCTGCTGGGGCCGGATGCTGTGCTGGCGCTGGATGCGCTGCTGGTGCTGGACTCTCTGCTGGCGCTGGTTGCGCTGCTGGAGTTGGACGCACTGCTGGCGCTGCTGGTGCAGGACGCACTGCTGGCGTAGGACGCGCTACGTTGCTGGCGCAGGAGTCACTGCGTTGCTGGCGCAGAACGCGCTGCTGGCGCAAGACGCGTTGCTGGCGCAGGACTCGCTGCGTTGCTGGCAAAGAAATAGCTGTATTGCTGGCGCAGAACTTGCTGCGTTGCTGGCGCAGAACTCGCTGCGTTGCTGGTACAGAACTCGCTGCGTTGCTGGCGCAGAACTCACTACGCTGCTGGCGCAGGGTGCGCTGCAGGGCGTGGTGCTAGTGCGGGCGTGGTGCTGGTGCAGGCGCGCTGCTGGCGTAAGATGCACTGGTGCAGCACGTGCGCCTGTCGCTATTGGTGCAACACGTGCGCCTGTCGTAGCTGGTGCAGTACACGCTGGTTGTGGTATACTGTTGGAAATCTAGATCCTGTGTGTTATGTCTGGTCTTGTTGAATACTTGACCTTGTGTTTTATGTCTAGTCTTGTGTAAATACTAGAACTTCTAGTTTTCTGTGAACTAGACCTTTTGACCGTCTAGTCTAGTCGTAGTACGAGTAATTATGTGAACAATGTTATGGGATGGTTGGGACGCTGACCATCTTATATTTTTGTCATTATTCGCCGAGGTAAAGTCTTTGGCAGTGATATGGGACGATTGGGACGCTAACCATCTTATATTTTTGCCATTGCGGACTTCGAATTTCTACGTGATTAGCATGTGTTGTTGTCTACACGGAATAATCATCGTAAAATCTTTCAGATGACGAAGCTGATGATGTTGAGCATGACCTGAACCCGTGGCGGTAGGGCTGTCCGCACCTCATCTCGATGCTGGAATAGGAGCAGTTCGGCATCAAGATCATCACTTGACTGCAACCTACAACTTTCAAGTCGAGGGCGACTTGGTGTCAGGAGAAGCCGTGTTAGGAAGAAATGAGGTTTCGCGTAGTATCATGAAGAAATGAGGTTGTACGTAGCACAGGTTACTTCTATGGAAAGGCGTGACAGACAACTTGCTTTAGTCTCTGGTCGCGGGATACTCGTTGGGAATATCGTTCAAAGGGCTGTAAGATTTATATTTTCCTATTTTGTGTACTTACTCGCTACTTTTCTAAGCAATTACGTGTTAATTGAATTCCTTATGATTTATTATGGTTATGGATAGTTTCAGCAATTGATATTTTGTTCCAAGTTAGAATAAACGGTTGTATTCATTACTTTATGTACCTCGTTGTCTTATTTTAAACATCTTCACTTCTGAATGCTAAATGTATAGATAGATAGATATCAACTATCTGGTGTCCACGACACAAGCCTTGCTTAGTGTGGCACTAGGTGACGTTGTGTGTAATGTAAAAAAACCGCGCTTCTTAGTGTGGTCAGTGGATGTGTGACTACCATTACATACTGAGTATCGTCCGTTCCTTGAAATGCACGTTAAGCCGTTGGTCCCGGCTATCAATGTCAATCTTAGATAGTCGTTGATAGTCAGTGGTCCGAAAATCTGACAGCCAGTATAACCAAGAGGTATCGTTTTATTTTGTTTAGTACTGAATGGGTGGTATTGTTCATTAATATACTCAATAAATACCAAAAACTAGTAATTAACTTTATCCGTAATTAGCTGTGAAATAAGTAAGAACAGTCTAGGCTATCAATTAAGGGGCCGGCGGAGCATGCGTATTTCAAACAAACGTAATATACCGAAATAATTTGTAAATTCAACATATTCCCAAAGTAGTGTGTATTTATTTCGATTGGGTTATAGAACATCTATGTTCCCAAATGTAAATTTTGAAAGGAAAATGATGAGGCATTTAAAATTTCCATAGAATACTTATTTTTCTCATAACTCTTGTTTAAATCAGTGTGCATTCAAAATATATATTTGGGAACCTATATATTCTGTAATCCAATCGAAATAAATACACACTGCCTCAAGAATACGTTTTATTCACAATTTGGTATTACGTTTGTATGAACTACGCATGCTTCGCAGGTCTCTTAATACAGATTATAAAAGCAGGCTGAGTATGTAAAATGTTTTAGGAACAAAACTGTCTTGAATATAGTCTGATACGAAAAGTCGGATAAAAACAAAAACATAAAACTTCCACCTTAACAAAAAAACAATACATCAACCGAAATGAAAAGAAACAAAATCTAATAAATAATTCATTATATTATAATAAACATTTACTTACGTACGTACGTGTCTTCATGAAAATTGAAATTCTTACACAGGATGTTTGGAATTAGGACTGACACAAGTCTGAAGTATTTGCTAGAAAAAAAAAGGTTTTTTTTTAAATGAAATTGACAGAATGCTTTGCGTTTTACTACATCCAATTACAAAATTGTTATTATTGCAGGTGACATTTCGTTTGTTCAGTTTATCGTATAATTATCATCATTCCTTCGGTGAAGGAAAACATCGTGAGGAAACCAGTATGCCTGAGACATAATTTCTTAACGGCATGTAAAGCTAAGTCAGAGGTGGCACAAAAACAGACAGGTTAGGCACTAACCACACGATAAAAAAGCAAATCGTGAAACTAGTTTTTTTATTTTGGTTTTTCCCAATTTCCAATTACACAAGCTTACTGTGGTTTAATATGGAACAGTCGTACTAAGACAACTTAAGTCAAAAGAAAGTTCTGCGGGTGAAAATTAGAATAATCCTTCAAGCCCTAAGAAAACTGTGCCGGTACGTCTTCCAAACACTCTGTATTTAGGCAGCGGCCTATTTTTTTATTCCCACGTACAATAATGCAAAAGGTTTTAGTTAAAATTCCGCGCCAGTCTTGCCATTACCCTATCAACCACGTGACAGACAGACAGAAGATAACATAGACGTGACAAATGTGTTTAGTGTTGCCACGTTTTGGGGTAAAAAGAAGTTTTTTTTTGGTGAGGTAGACTTGTTCATGTTTTTGTTCATTATTACTTATATTCATCTTTGCACAAATTTATTGCATTTAAAATTTTGGTCAGAAAAATATTAAAAAAAAGTTAAAATATTAAAAAAAAAAAATGCTGGTGATAAAGCCATCATACCCATAAAAGCCATAAAAACCCTTCCTTTTTCGCATACATATTTAACAACTTAACAAAATCATTTAAATTCTTCTACTTTTACTTTTGTAATTTATTGAAATAAAATAATCTTTTTACTTATGCCGTGTTGATTTTGGTGGTGTTTCTATGAGGTTAGTTACTAACATTAGTTTTTATTTTATTTATGCTCTTTGATTTCATAATGACTATTGTACTGTATTTGTACGTTCTACTAAAACAGCAGTGAAAATGTTTTTTGTTGCTGCGCGACCTAGTCGATAAGAGTGTTTTTTCTTGCATTTTTAATGTAACATCAAGCCTATAATCCTCAAAAGGTTACGTGCAGGTTATTTTAATAGTTAACTTAAAATATAATAATAGTATAACAAAAATAATACGTCCAGTTTAGATAAATGGAAAGAAACATTGTATTTGAGTAAAAAACATCAATTAACCAACATAATAGCGACAATTCAATTTAAACGCACCCTTTTACAGTCTGGCAACCCCAATTACAGTAAATTCCTTCTTATTCTATAAGCGTACGTCTTTGTGAACGCCCACTCGTAAGACGAATGGGTGAATAAGGCCTACATGTTGCAAGAAAATCGTATACGTAATAAAATATATACGTTGCGGATCATCCTAAAAATTTACAACCTTGTAATAAAATATTTTTGTACTGTTTTATTTATAGATTTCGTTTTGTAAAACAGTGTTCTTTGCAACGGTTATTAAAAAAAAACTTTATTTCAATTAAAATAGTATTATAAAAAACTTTGATTGAGCATAATTATGTTGCTAAACCAAGCCCAATTTACAACTAGCATTAGTGCTGAAAGAAGTTTTATATAAAAGCTACTAAGACAAAAAAAATGTTTCTTTTACAAATATTATAAAACACAAGTCACCTGCTAAAGCCCTAAAATATTCAAAAGTATTTAAAACCGGAATGAAGGACTAGCGTCCAAAAGTTTCCCCTACTGAATTTTTGAACAGGCTTTTCTTAAAAACAATTTGTTTTTCGCGTCCAAGCCGGATTTGTTCGTCCATAACAAACCTGATTACGTCTTTAAAAATATTGTTTAACAAAGAAATCTGCCAAACAAATCTGGTTTTTACCGGTTCCCACCGGTTTTAAGTTAAACGAATCGGCGGAACTTTGATTCGTTCGCCGAAGTTTTGACGAGATTCGCCGAAGTTTTGCGTATTTTCGGTGGGACTTGAGTTACTGTTAGCTATTCAATTATAGAGGTGTTTAGGGATATAAATATGCTAATATATATTTCTATCTGATGCTAAATTGTATTATTAATATTTTTGACAAGAAAATACGTTATTTTTACACATCTGGGAAGATTTGTTATATGATTTACAACTTAATCAAAAGCATTGCTTATTCAGAGAATGTATACGTATTAAAACGTTAATCAGTAACTTTAACTGGCGTTTTATGTTTGAGATGGGTAAAAAATGTTACACTCGCATCAGGACACCCGACCTGATTGAAAATTCGTAAGATTGTTCATTTGTTTTTTTTTTTGTTTTTGTTCAGTTTTAGAGATTGGCAATGATGGTACTGGTAATAATGATGGTGAAAGTCGTTGAAATTATGAATGGACGTGGATTTTCCTGAAAGATAAACTTTTTAAAGTAAAATAATTGTAATAGTTCTGAAGTATTACATTTTTAATGTAGTATAAATTGTCATGTTTGTGTACGATAGCGCAATAAATGAATGTTCTATTGTACCACATAAATGAAAGTACTTTAATATTGATAATTAAAGCAATTCGTGCGAAGTTATTCCCTAACCATTCCAAAATACCAAAAAATGCACAACGTTAATGTTCAAGTTTGCAGTGCAACTCGTTGTTTTCTTTTGCTTTGCCTGTCATGGCTCATACTGCTGGGCAAAAGCGTCTTTAAATAAAAGCAAAAAAAAGAAGAAAAACACAGAGCAAAAGTTTTTTTTTCTTTAAACATCCCCACTATATTTCACCAAACCTCGATGGTGTAACTTCAGATAAATACATAGCTGTTACTCACCGAAAGTATTGTCTACGTGAGATGTGTGAACAAAAACTTTGTTTATTTATTTTTATTCCGTTTTTTATTTTGGACGCCTATAAATAAATAGAGATGTATCGGTCGTTTTGGCGAAAGATTGCGAAAGGAAAACTGTTTTCTTTTCGTTTCTTTTGTTGACCTTGCAAAGTTTTATGCCCAATATTAATGTGTTTATGTTCAAGGTTTTTTACCTATTCCTTATGTTCAACAGAAGTGTAACAAATATTTTTCACATAAACTTATAACAATAATTATCTTTATTTCAGACACAATTAAGTCCATACATTTTTACAAATAAAGCGTTAGTAAGTTTGTTAGTAGTACAAAAAAAATAAAATAAAAAAAGTAAAGTTAAATAAAATGAAAATAACTTGTTAGCCATCAAAACTTAAGTAGGTACACAAATTACACAATCTATTTCCTATCCCTGAGCAGATCAGTCAGCAAAAGAGTAAGGTATGCAGGCTAGCAATCTTCTTGCGACTATTATAAATGTAAAAGTCTGTTAAGATCGATTTTTGTTATTCCTTCACGCAGAAACTACTGAAAGAATTTGGATGAAATTGCAAACAGATTGATTATAACCCTTTTCCATTTAAAATAGTAAAAAGAAGATTGCTGGCCTGTAAACCTAACTGTTTTGCTGACTGTACACTTGCCCAGTACACAATAAACGGACTGTCAATTTTGCACGCTAACGCTCTGAGGACAGTGTTGGTGCTTCCACGGACCCTGCTCATGATTGATGCAGTTCTTTTCCTGATAATGGAGAAAAAATCATCGATGTAAGCGTCCGAAAACATTGCAGAAGCACTGCAGTTCCTGAGTTTCTTCAACACTGCCCTCAGCGAGTCATTGTACTGAACACGCAGAGCGTTGTAAGCCCGTACCTAAGTATTGCCATTTTGTTTAAATATTAGAAGTAATAACAATAATATAAACATACACGTTGAAGAAGTAGTCAAACATTTATTAAAAGTAAGGTCTTATTTTTAGAGACAAATTCACTTGGAGCCAGCTTTCAGTCACAATAGATTTATTTTAAACCAAAAGATACTGTCACACTGTCATTCTAAACCGAAAGTTTGAATACTCAGGATTTTTTTATTTAGTCAAAATGAAACAAGCATTCTAGAAAGATGAGATTGAAGATTTGCGATCTTGATAAACTTTACTTTTTGCGTAGCAAATCCGCCCCACATTTGTTGCGTGATACAAAGCAGATCAACTTACGAGGACACAAGTCATAAGGACAATCATAAATAAATATAACTAGACTTGACACACAGCGCCATCTAGTGCAATGTCCAGGGATATTTATTTAATATTATATAAACATCCTTGAAACGGAAACAAATGTCTGTGTTCATCACACAAACAATTGCTCCTACCGGGATTCGGAACCACTGCGCCTTTTGGTTTGTCGATAATAACAATCGTCGCGGAAGAAGAAGTGGAAATAGGACTTGCTGTAAGTTCCACGTAATCCCACATAACATTACTGAGTATTTGTTGAACAAATTATGTAAATCTTCACAAAAAAAAGCATAGAAATAAGTAATATCTTAAAAACACGGAGCTCTAAAATCAAGCTCTCGAGCACACTCAGGAAACGACTTACTTATTTTTAACTCACTTTGTTCGCTAACGTTCGCTGTAACATAACTTTAAGACTCTCCCACAAAGTTACACAACGGTGTAAGTGTCACTCACTTATCTCGCTGTCAGTACAGACGTATACAAAATTGTTTTCCCGGTAGTACAGTCGAGTCGTGCTGTGAATTGTGATCGTACACTTGTTTACTTGACGGTACTCTTTGTCACATGAGTGGGAGTTTCTGTAGTTCGTGGGCGTATTAATGGCTTTAAAAGTGATTCAATCAAGCTTTTATGTTTTACTCAGATCTTTTACTTTTGTAGGAAGAAAATTAATATGGCTACTTTAGACTGATAAAGGACTGAAAAGGGTAATATATTTCCTTTTCAATACGAGGCGAAGTTTCCAATTTTCCTTGATAATTTGCATGAGCCGATCAAGACAATACCTGGACTTTAAAAAGTGTGACCTCTTGCTTTATTCAGAAAAGAACCTTCGACCTTTTCAACCGACTTCCAAAAAGAGGAGGTTATCAATTCGTCTGTATTTTTTTTTTTTTTTTTTTTTTTTTTTTTTTTTTTTGTGTTTGTTACCTCAGAACTTTCGACTGTGTGAACCGATTTAGATGATTCTTTTTTTGTTTGAAAGCTGGTGCTTGTCGATTGGTCCCATTTTAATTTGTTGAAGATCTGATGCTGATCTTCCGAGATATACAAAGGAACTCTTCAAAAATAGACGGCAAATCTGCAGTAATTGCTGCAATCGCTTGTAGGTTCATTGTTCATACTACATCATGACGTAACATCACGCCTGTATGCTCTGAGGGGGTACCTAGATGTGTACAATACTCCCAGATTTCGACAATGTTTGTTGCCTCTGAACTTTCCACTGGGTAAACCGATTTTGATGATTCTTTTTTTATTTGAAAGCTGGTGCTTTCTGTGTGGTTCCATTTCAATTTAGTTAAGATCTGATGCTGATCTTCGGAGATATAAATGGAACTCTTCAAAAATACACGGCAAAGCTGCAGTAATTGCTGCAATGACTTGGTTGTTTATTGTTTATGTAACATAGTGACGTAACATCACGCCTGTATGCTCTGAGGGAGTACGTAGAAGTGTACAATACACCCAGATTTCGACTGTTACATATGTTAAGTTCCATTTAATGGGATCCTGGAGAAATAGAGGGAATTCCTTAAATTTTATAGGCACACCAGAAGCGATTTGGGTAGTTTTAGGAAGAGTACATTCTTGGAGTGATCCCATTTCAATTTGCTAAAGATCTGATGAAGAACTTCGGAAGATAGGCGACGGGAACTCCTCAATAAATGATAGCAAATGTACTGGGATCGCTGAAATCTCATATCTGTCTATTGTTTACACCAGTTCATAAAAGAAAATCACGCCGGTACGCTGTGAAGGGGTAAATACATGTGAACCACTAAAAAACGAAAAATAAAAACTTTTTTACAAAAAAAATAAAACCGACTTCAGAGAAAACAAAAAAGTGAAAAATAACTTTAGCTTCAGAAGTCGGTGACAAAAAAACTAAATCAATCAAACAAAGGTCACCGACTTCTGAAGCTAAAGTTATTTTTCACTTTTTTGTTTTCTCTGAAGTCGGTTTTTTTATAGCCTGCTCGTAAGTTGACGGTTTTACTGGGCAAAAAAAAATTAATAAAATAAAACCGACCGCGTAAAAAAGATCGAATAACTTAAAAA
Organism: Xestia c-nigrum; assembly: GCA_916618015.1. NCBI lineage: Eukaryota > Metazoa > Arthropoda > Insecta > Lepidoptera > Noctuidae > Xestia > Xestia c-nigrum. Next base: position 8,309,644 of record OU745258.1, on the reverse strand, counting down.
AAAACTGAAAAGAAAAATAACTAGTTCAGTAATAAATTTTATTACGGAACATATTGACTGCAACATTCGGGACCCATATTGGATGCAATTATTATAATCTAGATTAGTCGAGAAGGTTTTTAAAATGAAGAAAATTTAAAGGAGAAAAAAACAATCAGTCAGTCGGTCAAAGTTCAAATGCGGAAAGTAAAAAAAGCGAGGTTCTAATATAAGTACCAATATACAAGTCAATAAGTAATCGATACCCATCAGCTACCCTTAGTATAAAACCCTATACATATTGTAAATAAATATGTACATAGGAAGACGACCCAAATGACCGTCTATTTATATCAAAAACCACACGGTATGAAGTTATTGATTACAGGTTATATTTATCCCTTTAAATAGGTATAAGTAAGGACCATAAAATCAATATTTTGATTATTATAATAACATAATATAGTTTTATTATATAGAAACCGCGACATTTAACATGAAATTAATATCTAATTATTGGAAAGTGTAGCTCGTTGGGTATAGGTTAAGCTGTGTTTGCCTAGGTTGGTGTGTGAATGGGTGACCGCTCTTACATACCGAGTTCCCTCCGTGCCTCGGATAGCACGTTAAGTTGGTCCCGGCTGGCATTTGTAGATCTTTGACAGACGTTACAGGTAGTCAGTGGCAGTCTGACAACCAGTTTTATAAACGGGTCTTGTATTACCCAGTACTAACTGAGTTGTGGAGGTTAGATAAGCAGTCGCTCCATGTAAAATACTGGTATTCAGCTGCATCAGGTTAGACTGGAAGCCTCCCGATGATGATGAAGATGATTGGAAATAGTTTTACAAAACGGAGTAGATAATCTTCAAAAGAATAATTTACTTACATAAATTGAAGTATGGTCAATAGTAGGTACATAAAAATATTTGGTAAGATTTTATTAAAATCTATTATACTGCTTCGTTGGTCCAATGGTCAAGCATGACTGGTAAGGACTCCTGGGTTTGATTCCCAAGGTGGTCAAAGTATCATTGGATTTTTCCATAAGGAATTTCTCAGTAGCAACAGCGGAGCCTGGATTTGCGGCCCGGTTGATGGCAATAGGCTCACCCGCTATTACATGGGACTTAAACGCAACTGGAGAAATGTGGGTGCACTATTAGATACACCTCTGCTTGACCCTTCGGGTATTACAAGCATGATGTTATGTTATCATCATCTGCCTAGCTTTTTCTCAACCATGTTGGGGTCGGCTTTCAGTCTAACCGGTTGCAGCTGAATACCAGTATTTCACATGGAACGATTGCCTATCTGACCTCCACAACCCAGTTAATACTGGGGAAAACGATAATACTTGGTAAGACTGGTTGTCAGATTTTTTGGGCCACTGACTACTTGTAACGACTGTCAAAGATGGACAAATGACAGCCGGGACCAACAGCTTAACGTACTCTCCGAGGCACGGAGGAAACTCGGTATGTAAGGGTGGTCATCCATCCACAGACCAACCTAGGCAAGCTTGACCTAAAGGTCGACCCGAGCGGTTATATTTAACAAAATCAAATGCAAAACTCCAGAAACTCATTAAACGCAAAATGCAAACAAAATTCAGGACGGCTTTATGCAATAGCTAGTCGCCACTTTATCCATAAAACTGTATAATCGTCATTCGTTCGCGCCCATTGCGCGCTAAATGGGCTTTAAACGATTGACGTAAAGGATGATTTGATGCATTTGTGCCGAGCATTGGTGAAACGCAAATTGGTGCGATGCGGTCGACAGAGCCAGCCTTTCTGTTTAATCAGCTTGGTTACATCGCTGATTGTACCGTCCATGTTTTGGGAGATTTAATGCTGAATATGATACAATTTAATGTACCCAGATTTTGTTTTTCAAATTGCCTAAAAAGAAGTAATTAATTATAATTTTAGAAAAATAAAGTAGTCAGGTACCTACGAAACACCGGCCCCATCTAGTTTAAAAAAAGTGACGTGTAAAAGTGTTTGAGAAAACCTACTTGCTGAATAAATATCATTTATCATTTAAAGTCATAATATAAAAGTAATATGAGTAACTTCGTAATGTTTCTAACTGTATGTGCAAAAGAAACATTATAAAATAGCAATAAAAAGTGTTTTTTTCAATATGATTGCGTGCGATCATTTTGAGGGGTTGTAAATTTGTAACGACTAGTAAATAGGTTCTTAACAAGAACTCGTATAGTATACCACAACAAAATCAAAAATAAATAAATATCGCTGGACATTAACACACAGCGCCACTTAGTGCCACACTAAGCAGGGCTTGTGTCGTGGACACCAGGTAGTTGATACACTACATAATTATATACTTTTTTGTTTGTAAAACATACTTATTATTCGTTCGTTTAATTCGTTGTCAAAATGGTAAAATTGACTCGTCTTATTTTTGAAGTCAATTACAAGTATTTTACCCGGGCCATGATGACAAATCGATTGACACCTTAATCAAAATCTGACTACTTAATAATTAAATAAGATGATCATAGCTACGTATTTACAAACATACATACATGGACTGCTAAAATTATAACCCTTCCTTTCGGTTTCACAGTAGTCGGGTAAGAATAGACATCAGTCGTTTGTATTCCTTGACATACACAATAAACAACATTTATACTAAAGTTTTCGCCAGTTTTAGTTTTTTTGCTTCGAATGTACGAGTATTTATCTCCGGAAACTTGTAACTGGCCTTCGAATCCGTATAATTTAAGAGCATTGTTTTTGTTAGCTGTAAGTTTCCAGAAAAGAATAAAATAAAATAATTATAGAAAGAAAGATTTATTAGCCCGTACAGGACAAAACACATAAAATTAAGATTATTTACAACTATTGAAAACTAAACATAGATAAAAAATTAAAATGAAAAGAAACGAAAGGTCCTGAACGACGCCAAAAGTCCCTCAGCATGGTGTTGTAACATGAAAAACGGCTCAGCGCTGGTATTCTAATAGGGCCCAAAGTAAAAGTGATGCCACAGAACAAGACGTACAATAACAATACCTATGAAACTAAAGTACCTACATATATTATACACAACGACGTCACGACGACTTAGGCGTCAAAGTACTCCTCTGCATGACTGTTATCCGGAAACATGCCCAGAAGACTAGCAGCATTGCCACGTTGAATGGGAATGCTAATTTTTTCGCCAAAAAAGAGCCAGCCCTCTGATCACGCGAAGTGTCGATCAGTCGGTGGGAGATTTCCTTAAAATGAAAACGCGCACTCGAGCCCATGACCCGAGCGTTTCGACCCCAAACGCCTCAAAGCTGTAGTTACCAATACGGTTAGAGTATTTGGGCCGTTTGAGGATCTCAGCAGCCGTAGCAGCAGCGCTTGCACAGTCCACGTGAGATGGCGCAAGGGTGTCGACACAAGTTGCGTCCCACACCAAAGGCAATTTAAAACCATCTTGTCCGACATTAGGGAAAATTTTACGCTTATCGAAAAGCTCATTATGATTCTCATAAAACCTTAGTGGGCGTTTTTATCACTGCACAAAGAAAGGGCAAGAAATATTCCATTCAACGGTCACCGTTCACTTTGTAAGCCAATAACGTCCAATGCGGAGGCGTTGATTGATCCTATTACTAGCCTAAAAAAATGGGTGAGTGAATGATTTGTTAAATGTTCCAAAGGTTAGACTACAAGATTTTTCACTGTCACCAAACCATTTCGGTCAGTCTTGGAACGGAACGTGAGCGAAATTACGATGTCCTAGCATGTGGAACTACTTGCATTTTGAAATAAGGAAAGTAGTGGTTCTGTCTTCGTTGTTTGGGAAGAAGATTTTTCTTCAAGCCTTTATCTGACTTTTAAGTATGGATTGCTGTATGGAGCCGGTCGGGTCAATGTATAGGTTAAGCCGTGCTTGCCGAGGTTGGTTTCTGGATGGGTGACCATCACATCACATGGTAGATTTTATGTCTGTGTCTGTGTGTCTGTGTGATTTTGTGTGCTTTATTAACTGACGTCAAATAAATATTTTTCTTTCTTTTTTCTTTCTTTCTTTCTGTACTGTTAATAAAGTAAACTGATTGTGGTTCCGTGCAAAATTGTGGTTCCGTGCAAAAAAAAACCATCATGTTAACCGATTCAAATAGGGACTACTTTCACGCTGAATAGAGCCGAGGGCAACAGCTTATGTTAAATAAAATATTTTGATTTTCATAGCAATGCAGCTTATAATATTGACTGGAAATTATTTTCACAGGCATTAAAGTACTGGATTTCATTCCTGAATATTAATGCGTTAAAAATAATGTTAAGTACATTGCAAGTTCTCTTTGTAGTTTATCACCGAATCCAAAATGATCAATAAAATGATTCATCGAAATTATTTCATTTCGGATAAAGATCACGCAAATGGTTCACAGGATCATGTTGTTACTATTCATCCACTCCGCAGCAGGGCGCCATGAAATGAGTTCCATTCCATTATCTCTATGTGTAGGTATTAGCCCAATTTTGGTACAAAAATATCGTAAACACGATCATCAATATTTGGAAAAACACGTGACTAAAGAATAACAACCGCTCGGACCGATCCTTAGCCGTGCTTGCCCAGGTTGGCCTGTGGATGGGTGACCACTCTTACATACCGAGTTTCCTCCGTGCCTCGGAAACCACGTAAAGACTACATAAAGATGTACTTGTCGTGATGTCTTAACATGTAGTCAGTGGCCCAAACAGTCTGACAACCAGTCTTACCTAGAGGTATCGTGTTATCCAGTATTAACTGGGTTGTGGAGGTCAGATAGGCAGTCGCTCCATGTAAAATACTGGTATTCAGCTACATCCGGTTAGACTGGAAGCCGACCCCAACTTATTTGAGAAAAGGCTAGGCACATAATGAATCATCAATACTTGTGAACTTGTGTATAAGCGAAAGTTCGTGAAGACGGTAGGATAGATGTTTGTTCCTCTTTCATGCAAAAACTACTGACCGGATTTGGATGAAATCTGGTACTTAGATGGTTTATAACTTGAACTAGCTGACCCACGCAACTTTGTCTGCGTCACATAAGAGAGAAAAACTAAAGGAAAAAAATGTCCCCGTTTTTGCAACATTTTTCATTCCTGCTCTGCTTTTAATGATTGCTGCGTGATGTTATATATCCTAAGGCTTCCTCGATAAATGGACTATCCAACACAAAAAGATTTTTTCAATTCAAACCGGTACTTCCTGAGATTAGCGCGTTCAACCAAACAAACAAACAAACAAACTCTTCTGCTTTATAAAATTAAGTATAGATTAATACATAAAATAGTTTTTATCCCAAAAGTATGATCCCATGGGACAATAATATCGGGCGAAGCTGCGCTCATGAGGTAATCATCAATACTTGTTAAAAACCCACGTTTAAAGAAAATAAATGTTAAACTCTAACAACTGTTTTAGGCAATAACAAAGAGGTTGTAGCTTGTAAGACTTTAACATATTAATAACATTTAACAACCTTGTGCTTGTTCACAAAATGCTACTTTGAAAATACATATTAAAGTAAAACAATTTGTTTATTACTTTTTTTGTTATTTGCCACCTAATTTGGTTTATGAGAATGTGTTGAAGATAGATTATGGACATCTAAGTAGGCTGATATTGTCTCGGGATAAAAAAAGGGAAACAGGCCGTGATCTAACTAAAGTGATCGCGTATTATACTATACGATACCAAACGCACGATAGCGTCTTTGCGCAACCGATCGCTTTTGCTAGGATGAGGGGTCAGGCTTTAGGCAGCAGGCCAAGCAAAGCAAATTTGGTTTTGTACAGGACAAACAATTACCTATCATTGTATTATTTTTGTGATAATTAAAATTTTCTTATTCGATATGGGATTTAAGACTTCTCCATAGTATAAGTTTCCGATGACATGTAAATAAATATATACGGGCCGCTCGCCCTGCCCTGTCACAGTATTTTAATCGAAAACGAAACGATAATGCCAATATTAAAGGGGTGGTATCTGCTAACGTCTTTTGACTCCACTTTGATGAGTAAATATAAATAAATATGCATAAAAAATACATATGTTGCTTATTAGACTTTAAACTTATTTTCAATTAAAATAATTCTTACTTTATTATGACTATACAGGGTGTAAACCACCTCATCACAAAGCCGTTAACCAAGCATTCTGTACATCAAACTAAGTAACTTTACGCTAAAATTTTTGCTGGGAAACAACTTTTTATTTGAGGTTATAAATTATGTTTTGTGGTAGAACTCAATAAAACGCACTTAAAACAATGTGCTTATGGATGGATTAAATAGTACGGGGGCCGTGGAGGTGTTAAAAGAAAAAATCTAAAAAAAAAACTAGTTTAAAAAAAAAGACAAAAAGTTGTAACTTTGACCCCCGATATCTTCGTACCTAAAAGGATTGAGGTGTTTTACACCCTTTATAAAAATGTTCAAAGTAAAGCATTTTATCTTTGAAATTTCGTAACTACTCCCAAACGGAATTAAGTTTTAGTTTTTTTTTACACACAAATATTCGTCACCATTTTCTTCAAAATGTATACAATTGAAATTTTGATCGAATGATTTATTAGGCTACAATTGAATAAAAACCACTCATTTCGCACTATTCGGCCCGCAACCACTTTGTAGTGCAAGCCAATTAGAACTTTATTCTAACATTATTTCAAACGAAGTTGTATCCACCACAAATAGAGTTGCTAATTTAGCAGATAATTTAGCCTTAATGTAAATTGTGGAATCCTATTCAAAGACTAGCAATTTATTGAAGTAAATAAATAACATTAATATTTGTACCCATCTGTAATTACTTGTTCGTTTGAACAATATTTCTGTGTATGCTATGTATAAAGGGATGGCTTATTATTTGCTTTTAATTGGTTCCTTTGTGAGTTTTTCATTTTAATTACAAATTGTATGTTGGAAAGCAATAAATGTTTTTTGTTATTTGAAATAATTAGTATGATAAAAATGTTTTATGAGACTAGAATTGTTTTATAGAATTCTCTGATCCAAAAAAAAAATTACCTATTTTATTTACACGGTCATATAACATCATTTTAAATAAAACTTTTTATTATATTTATTATCTATTATTTATTATTCTTCTGCTTGGGATAAGGATCCCAACTTATTTGGGGTCAGCGCAGCATATCTTCAATACTTCTCTATTAATTGACATCTCAGCAGTCGCCTCCATCTAGCCATAGTTTCTTTACACGGTCGCAATCTGAATTAAATAAATTAAAGTGAAGGCATAAAATTCATAATACAGGTAAAACTGCCGACATTAAATTTCTACCAGCTATAGAAAAAATGCAAAAAACCATCCCATTAAAAATGGAATGAAAAGAAAACGAAGTTACAAAAACTAAAAAGTACATAAGCAGAACCGGAATAATCCAGTTCCTCCACCACAGCCAGTGTTGATATTTTAAATAAAGTTCACCTCTATTAAACCCTCCGCCGCTCACGTTCGCAACTTTTTTACGAGCGGACAACTTCTAAAGGCAACGCTTATTAAGGTCAAGCTAGCCCAAAGGGCAATAAGGCCATGCATAAAGCAGGCCTACAAAAACTTTTCCATTTAACTTGGCCCGTGTCATCCTGATTATATCTGCTCATACTGACCCGGCCTGACTTCACTCGGGAGCAATTTTTGACTGACAAGCACTTTAGTGGCCACATTTTCCGGACCTTTATGGTAGTGAGAATGGAGGGTTGCATGAAAATTTCCCAAATGTTTGAATGCAAAGAACTATGTTTTCAAGGGGAGCATATTTGTTTATTTCAATAAGTCTTTTTAAACACTGAATGTGGTTTTCGAGTTTTTCATACAAACATCTTTCCAGACCTTCACATCACGCCTGCCAGTAGGATTGTATCATATCTACAATCTTACGTCACCTTAATGCCCCATCTAACGCTAGCTAGGCCCTCGACCATTCCGAGGGACACTCGCCCGCCGTCACATACCGTGCGTATGCATTGGCTATTTCAAAATTATGGGTTGTCATATCAAAAAGTAGCTTTATTTAGTAGAGATCACTAGCATCTCAACTGAAGCTTGACCCTCACACAGTGGTCCTTCAAGGCGGATACCTTAGGGCACGCCACGATAGTGGCGGTAAGTCCCCTCTTTGAGGAGTGGCTGGAGAGGCGCCACGGCGTCCTCACCTTCCGCCTGACGCAGGTCCTCACCGGACACGGATGTTTCGGGAGGTACCTGCACCGAATCGGGCGGGAGAAATCGCCCGGGTGTCTCCACTGCGAGGATCGACCGGAGGACACGGTGGAAGTCTGCCCTGCGTGGGCGGAGCTCCGCCGTGTCCTCGTGGCGGCGATCGGCGGCAGCGACCTCTCGCGTCCGGCCCTGGTTCAATCCATGGTCCGGAGCGAGACGGAATGGGAAGCCGTCGCCTCCTTCTGCGAAGCAGTCATGCTAGCGAAGGAGGTGGCGGAACGAGAGAGGGAGAGATCCTCTCTTCCCGGCCGCCGCGGGAGACGCAACGGGCGTCGGGGGCCACGTGGTGGCTACCGGCCACCGTAGATGCGGGCCTGTGGACGGCTGGCTATGGGCTAGCTAGCCGTCCGGCCGTCTAACGACGACGACAGGCCGTGTCGACGGCGCGTTCGTGTTCCACGCGCGCCTCAAAGAGATGTCAGCAAAAGGAGAGGGGCCCGCAAGGGCCGAAGCCTGCCGGGGTTGCGGGCCTGTTCGAAAGAGATACCGCGGCCCCGGAACGTAAAAGGCGAGGAAGGAACATGGATGGTTTTTAGTCAGTAAGAGTCTGACACTCCCTCCCGCTCCGCCCAGAGTGGGGGGGGGTCATTTGATGATTTCCCATACTTAAAAAAAAAAAAAAAAAAAAAGGCGGATGCCTTGTATCCGCCTGGAAGCCTGAATATATTGTTTAAGGTACCTTAAACAATATATTCATCAATAGATGGTCTACTTCCAACAGACAAAAGCACTTTCTTCGCTATGCAGTAATGATACTTATCTAAAATTCCGGAAGGGGATGATAAAAGTTAACAAAACGTAACAAACTTAGATTAACTACATAAAAGACGCCGATTTGGCTAAGTAATTTAGAATTTTTGGTCCCCGAGGCCCGAAAAGGTGTTCAAGGAAAAATATTAAAATTTTAATGCGATTTGAAATTCTCCTGTAATTGTTCTTTTTGTTTTGTTGTGGAGGTGGTAGGCAAGAATTCCCTTTTCAGGCAAACGTTGTTTTTCACAAATGAGATTCTGCTTGAATCTCTACAATATTTTTTTAATCTGCCTAGCCGTTTCCTTAACTATGCTGGGCTCGGTTTTGTCTAACGGAATGCAGCTGAATACCAGTACTTTACATAGAGCGGCTGGCCTATCTAATCTTAACAAATTCAGATAGCTTAGACACTAGACCCAAATTATATCATTCTTTGGAATGGAAACGTGAAAAATGAATGGAAAACGCACAAGCCTGCCGAAAAGCATATGTTAACTATCTAAGTTTTTTGTAGAAATACGAAAAGTTTTTTATTGCTATTTCCAAATGTCTAGGTCCTCTGGTCACATAAATTCAAAAAACCTTTTTAGCTTTTTTTTTTCTCCAGTCTCGTAGACTCTTTTCTATTAGTGAAACCTAAAAAGTATATCCACTTTTAAAAGAGATTCAATACGTTCAACTAAGAAATTTCTTCATAATAAAGGTTTCTCGTTGATATTATGGCCATACATTTTCTAGATGAAGTTACAGTATCCAATCTTTGACGTAGAGGGTCCTCGAAGAAAATTATTAACCCCTATATTTTATTACGTCGAAGCAATAATAATGTCTTGAGTAATATGTCGTATTATAGTGTTATTATTATTATATGTATACATATACATACATACATGTATACTGTTATTATGAGTTATAAGGAGACTTTTTCTTTACGACTAGTCCAACATGGTGTTCGTCCCTGATCCGCAGGGTTATGGAGTAAACCAGCTCTAACAGCATCTTGAGGGTATTCGTGCAGAGGTTGGATTGCTAGTACCTCAGCATTGGCTGTTTGCTTCATTTGTAAAAGAGTAGATGACGACGTGAAAGAACCGGTCTTTCTCAAGGCAGTGTGTTGGTGCCAATACCGTTTAACATCTATACTAAGGACCAATCTAACACCCAACACACTGAGCAATTTCTGGCACTAGCGTCACAGTCAGCGACTTTTAGATGTAGAGTACAAATTGACAGAGGCACTGGACGTACTAGGAAAATATTATGATGGTAATGCTCTACGACCAAATCCGTCCAAGACACAGTCGTGTGCATTCCACCTCCGCAATAGAAAAACGTACCGGGCACTCAACATCTAGTGGAGAGGAACAAAATATGTGGAAAACTGCCCGAATCCAAGGTATCTAGGTGTCACGATTAACTGGGCCTTAACGTTTAAGTCACACTGTCATAGCACGAAACAGAAATTTGCAACCCGAAATAATTTGTTACGTCGCCTGGTTTCCACTAGATGGAGAGCACCCGATGTTCTTCGAACAACCGGCATGTCTCTATGCTTTTCTCACGCAAAGCATGTAGATACTGCTCTAAACGAGACGTGTTGGATAATACCGGGCTGCCTAAAACCGACTCCAATTAAAAATCTCTACCCGCTAGCAGGCACCGCACCACCTGCTGTACTAAGAGATGTCGCATGCGCGCTGGAAAAAAAGAACCAAGAATCTGATTCCCGACATCCCCTCTACGACCACACAATTATCCCGGGCAGACAAAAAAGCCGCAAATGCTTCCTACGCTCCACTCAGGCAATCCAAGACAGTCCATCTACAGTGCGAAGGTAGCTATGGCAAGAGAAGTACCCTCCACCTCACGACTTCTTGAAGCCCAGGAACACAGAGGCACCCTGGCAGTGAACTACAGAGGCCTATTTGAAAATCTTTTGATCGATTACGTACCCAAGTAGGTCGCTGCAAACATAATCTGGCAAAATGGGGTATTATTGGTTCGTCCAACACTGAGTGGGCGTGGGTCGCTCCGGACCAAACTATGCCTCATCTGCTACAGTGTCCCAGGTGTCCGTCTACCGGCATTCGTGACGACCTGATTAACGCCGCAGCCACTGCAATAAATAGCCACCTACTGGCCCCAGACCATCTAATAAGATCGATGTACTTCTGCATCGAAACGAGAAGAGGAAGATTTGTTTATTCTATTCTTTTCTAATATCAGTACCTACCTACCTACAGTCCTACACTACTGGATATAGACCTCGCCTGGAGCGGTTTTGTGCTTTTCGCATGCAACCGATTCCTGTCGCCTTCATAAGGCCTTTAGTCCACTTCTGAACGCTGATTCTTCGAATACATGGTTGCCACTTCACTGTTGAGTTTCATTAATTTCTCATTTTTAAGCATTGATTTTTAAAATGAAAACTTCTTTAGGCGCGTTGAGCAGTTTTTGAATGAAAAGTCTTAAAACTCGCGTGACCGTCACCGAACGCTTCGGAGCACTTCAAAATTTTACTTCTATCAGCAGTCCCCAGAGACTGCCCCGCATGTTTTTTATACTATATTAATAGTTTGATTTGTATTACATTTAAAATGGATGTTGTCTGGAAATAATTATTTATTTTTATTAAAGCGACTAGATGAGCTAAATTAGCAACTCTAGTTTTGGTGGTTCAGATTTCGTTTGAAATGCTGTTAGAATAAAGTTGTATTCAGTTTGCACTACAAAGTAGTTGTTACGTCAGTCACTGCGGGTCAGATGAGTAGTTTCGATCGATTTACAAAAAATCTTTTGATTGGACTAAAAAACTAAAACACTGTAATGCTCATATATTGCTTGAAGTATTTGCTGATAAATCAGAATGATCGCATGTATATATATTAGTATGTTTTTTTTGGTTGAAATATTTTTTTAAAGATAAGTTCGTGATTTTTATAGTGTGAAAAAGTATAAAGAGGTAAAGACCTCTTTTAACTTTTTTTTCCGCTCTGAGACAGAGCAGGTTAAGGATAAAAACTACTCGTATCTTTACAAAATAATTCAGTCCAATTTCCATTTTATTTAAACCGTAACCTAAACATGTCTGTTACCATCTTATCCAGCTACAGTTACTCAAAATAACGTTAATAACAATACATTAGGTTCAACAGTGGAGAGCGGTGTTACAATTTATTATAACAAATGATACCGGTTACTGGTTGGTTGTACGGGAAGGATCAACGGATCTCATCGTTTATCATCTCAAGTGATGGAGTTATGAATGTACAATATTATATATGGGTTGCTCGTTTTGTTGTAACAAGTAGAGGCTTTCGCGGAATCGGAATGAACACTATCGTTAAGTTTTGGAAATTGATCTTCTATCTATACAAATAAATAAAATTGAAGTGTCTTTTTGTCATAACAAAAAACTGCTTTTTTCTGAATGCGTATAGCCTTTCAGCTTCGTTAAGACTTATTTACACCCTTTATAAGGAACAAAAGAAAGCCTATTTTTAAGTATTTGTTTGTCCATTTGTTCCGGCTAATCTCCGAAACGGCTGGACCGATAGTGACGGGGTTTTGACTCGCAGATAGCTGATATAAAAAAATAGGGTATACGATTCAAATATGGTGACATTTGTAGAGGAAGAGTCTTTTTTGGACACTTAGCAGAAGTTATAAACTAATAATTGACAATATCTCAATATATACTTTTACCAGTATCAACGCAACGATACGATCAGGTCGTGTCTGTTTATAAAACCGTCTAACCACTGTCTGACATCCGTGATATTTTGTACACGAAACATGTAACAAAATGTTTAGCCTATCCAAATATTATAACATCCATAACACACGAGATTTACAAACTAACGCAGCTTGCAAAGGCCCCCGTAGAAGAATAAAGGCAAAAACCCACCGCGGCACACGGAGAGGCTAAGCTAATGTGTCTAACTTGGCTTTGCAAGAAAATGTATGTTACTGTGTCCACTGAAACCACGGACACGCTGTGCATCAATTGACGCCATTAGTACATGTTACATGAACAGTGAACTATAGTAGCCTATTTGTAAAGCTCTGAATTGATTGCATACTCAAGTAGTCCGCTGCAAAACATAACCTGGCAAGATGGAGTATTATTGGTTCCTCCAACACCGAGTGCGAGTGCGGCGCTCCGGACCAAACAATGCCTCACCTGCTGTAGTGTCCCAGGTGTCCATTTGCCTGCACTTTTGACGACCTGTACGGCGCCTCTACTGCTGCAATAATCGTGGACACCTACATTCCTAATTGGAAGGAATATACGTTAAGAAGTACATGCGTGGCTTGCTCGAATAAGGCGCTCACATAGTCCAACGCTGTCAACGCTATGCACGCTGTGCATGCGGTACACGCTGCACACGAATATTTGTCACAACCATGCCAGGGTGGGCCGCGCAATAGTCTTTGGCGTGTTGCGTGTACTGCAGTGGAAACGTAGACCCACGTTGTTAAACAAACGAATCCGCGAAACTAAAATGAGCCGCGTGCCCGTGCACAGCATGTACCACGGTGGGTTTTCGCCTTAAATGTAACTAAAGGGTACGGCTAAACTAGAGCATTCTTTGACCATTTGTATGGATAGGATCAATGGGCAAACTTAAACTTCCGACACGGGATATCGGTCCGAAAAGTTTTTGTTTAATTTCACCTTACATTTTTATCGGTATCGTATGAGGATCGATTTGGAGCAGGATTTGTGTTGAAAGTTTGTGTTTGAGTTTGGTCTGTGTACTTCTAATTTATATAGGTTATGAACCCATTACATAAGTAAAATTTTACTTCGGTACCATACCGAATAAGAAAAATTCAAAATTTGTTGCGTAGTTTTAAAAGATCAACAAATACACAGTCTGACCGAAATGAAAAGTGACGTTTTATTTTTATTTTTATTGTGATTATACTAGAGACCATACATACTACCCCTGCTTTGCATGGCGTCACTTATGGTTTTAAACTACCAATTCTATTTTGAAGCTGGGACTTCACGTTCACGTGGTTTTTTTATATTTGACTCAACTCAAAACCAAAGATTGCTGAAAAATATGCAAAAATATTACAATATTTTTATTTCTCATTTGCATTGAGCACATTTTGTACAACAAGCTTTTAACAAGAATTCAGTTGGTATCTTATCTACAGGACTTTACCACTGAGAGAATATGGTTTTTGGTTTTTTTATGGTAATAATCTGAAGTTTTATTAATTTTTACAATGTAAGTATCAAAATTTGTCAAACATAAATGTAAATCAGATATTTTTTCTAAAACATAATTGTAAAACACAGTGTGTAACGAAAAAACAAAACACGACCGAAAGGAATTTGTTCTCCCCGTCATTGCGATCATTTTTTGTTCTATACCATACTTGGGAACTTTCTAGTTACGAATATTATATTTAGGGTTTATATAATGGGGGTTCCAACTTTTTGACACGTATTTTTTTAAAGTTTTATTGTATTTTTTTTTTTAAATATCTCTACGACCCCCGTACTATTCAATCTATACATCCGCACAATGTTTCAAGTGCGTTACATTGAGGTCTAACACGAAACATGATTATTCACGCCAAAAATGTCGTATACCAGCAATCATTTTTGCGTAAAGTTACTGAGTTTGATGTACAGAATGCTTGGTTGACGACTTCATGATGAGGTGGTTTATTACACCCTGTATATTATGTTTTTCTGGACAGACAGCTGTCTGTCTGTCCAGAAAAACATAATATACAGGGTGTTTGTTGTCTTTCTAAACGGCCTGTTTTGGCCAGTGCCAAAACAGGCCGTTTAGAAAGACAACAAATATTTATATTTCAGTTGCTATAACAAATCTTGGCCAGTACAATTTAAATTGATGTTGACCTCTTGTATTTAACCCAATATTGACAAGTTGATTAAATTAATTTGCATAAGTTAATGGAAATATTAATCCAGCTTTGAATTGTTTACAATAGATTAGCAATGGCTGATGACCGGGTTTACAGGGTAAGATAGGGTTTACTGTTAATTATTTCCGTTACATTAAATTTTGAAAGAAAAAATAAACTATTGGTTCGGTTCTGGCCGACACAATGGACACGTTAAGAAAAAGAAACATAAGTTTAAAATGGGAATGGGTTGAATGATTTTTTAACGCGCGTGCAAATAGTGATTAAAGAATATTAAACTTGGTGATACAGTTGCATTCTTATGTGTAATATTAGGTCAGGAAAAGAAATGGTTACACAATATGTGAAGAAGTAAGCTATGTAGAAATTTTAACCACTAAAAAGTGAAAAATAAAAACTTTTTTGCAAAAAATTAAAGCGAGTTGCAAAAAATTTTTTCGCAAAAAAGTTTTTCTTTTAACTCTTATTGATACCTACCAACATCGATAGACTTTTCTCATTAAAAACAGGTTCTATATTAATGTGATGTGCATTTTTTATTTCGCAGTTTCATCAATTTTCCGATACAAAATATTTGTTTATCAAGCGATCTTCATCATCATCATTGTCCTGCCGTTATCTGAATTTATTTCGTCCTTTATTTCCTATTTTCTTTTCCACTCAGACACGTCTAAAGACAACTTTATCAAATAATCATCCTCTATAGTCTACCCATGCTGTAGTGACGGTCAAAATTCAATTTGTGTCCACGTGGGCCCAGCTTGGCTCCATGATTTATCGTCCAGCATGGATGTTGTCAAGCACGAAACTCCTGGACGCATGTGACGGCCCAGCAAACAGCAGTAAGCTTTATTTTTCCTTTAAGCCGTAGCAAAGAAAATTGAACCATGAAGTAAAGGTACAAGGCATAATTGAGTATGAGATTTAAGTGGCACATGGAATGTTTTAGGTTGAAAAGTTTTGCATTCATGCAGCCAGGATTACTTTTCTTTTAGCTTTCTACTTTATGAACTTAAACCTTAACTGAAGTGAATAAGGTGCTACTCGTATTTATTATATTGTTTGATAATATTTACAAAATGTTCAGTTCAAAATAAGTGCATTCAAGTCGCGTTTTTAATACAAAATCACTGCGAAAAGTGATTTCTTTGAACAGTAAAGATGTTATCAATACGTAGGTACAGAGTAGATTTTGTTTTATAAAATCCTGAATTAAAACACAAGTAAATACTGAAAGATAATTAATTATTATTGCTTTTCTAAATCAAGACCAACATTAAATGTAGCTAAATATTATTAATACGAAATAATTTGTTTCAGTAAATAAAACACGAAGATAAGTAGGTAGGCTAAAAATACATTTAATTTGGATAATTTATCTGCTTCTTATCTGGAATGCTTAGGATACGATATCAACGGTTATACGAAATTCACCTAGTATTACAAAAAGAGGATATCCCCTATTGATGGTCACCATAGCAACGAAAGGTGAAGATTTCCTTATATCCACTTATCTGCAAAAATAACGAACCAATTGCGGAAAAATATCGATGAAATTCGTCTCTTACAAATTCTTAGTTTATGGCAGCAATGGATAAATATTTGTCAAAATTAGAAATTTTTATCAAAATCATTTCATCAATTATTTACACACTAGAAAATAAAAGCTTAGTAATAAAAAAATAAAACAAAGTTTGTTTATTTCAGGCGTGTGGGCTAGCTCACCGTCCGGCCGTCTTATGATGGTGTCCCTTCGTCCAGCATACTCACCATGGAATCCTGATATTTCATGAATGTCAAAAAACTGTTCTGAAATAGTGCTAAATAGTGCCCAAAGGAAAAAAATAGTGCTCTTGTACTTGCGAAGTTATAGCCATAGTTCGATGAGTATGCTGGACGAAGGTTTCGCCCAGCATACTCACCTCCGTCCGGAGAATCTGTATACGCTTCAAACATAATTCATACTTCAAAAAATAGTTCCCAAATAGTGCCAAACGGTGCCCAAAAAGAAAAAACAGTGCTCGAATAACTTCGGAGTTATAGGCTTCGTTCAGTGAGTATGCTGGGCGTAGGT
Source organism: Xestia c-nigrum (assembly GCA_916618015.1). Classification (NCBI taxonomy): domain Eukaryota; kingdom Metazoa; phylum Arthropoda; class Insecta; order Lepidoptera; family Noctuidae; genus Xestia; species Xestia c-nigrum. Next base: position 8,292,654 of record OU745258.1, on the reverse strand, counting down.
TCTACGCCCAGCATACTCACCTCAGTGCGCGAATATCGAACGAGCTATAGGTACAATTTACGTCTCAAAAAATTGTGCTTGAAATAGTGCCCAATATCAGTCCAATTTTTGCTTGACTTTTGACCTAGAAAACCATTAAATTTGATTGTAAACTTCTACATACATTACATTGAGTACAGTCGAATACAATATTATTAACTTTCTTTCTAACAATTTTTGTCTTGTGTAAATTATTATTTGTCTATGTAAGGGAGTATTTACTTTAGAATCGCAATATTATTAATTACACATTATTTTAATAATACTTTATAATAATATGATTAAGCCTTCGCGCGTCGCATGGGACCCCGGTAGCTAGGAACAATGATTTTATATATTTTGTCTAGATCACGGCGCTTGAAGGATTAAGATATCAAATGAAGTAAATCATGCATGAAAAATAAAGTTGCTGTTATTAATGCTTACATTACAACTGACAAAATTATTCAAAATAATCATTTTCCGGATCAAGGACGGTACCACAACGTTTACGGAATTGACCTGTATTCCTCATGTGATAAAGTTCAATATAGTGTGGCAGTAATGGATGCACGTACGGTCAATAGGTATGGGGCTTACGACGCGCGGCGCCCGCGACGCAAATGAATATGTTTATGTTTAAATACTAGATGGCGCTGCCCTAACATCTTACGATTATTAGACAAGACTGATCTGTATTTTGAAGGTGATAAGGGTCCATTTTGTGTCACAAAGCGACGCGCGGCGCCCGCGACGCAAATGAATATGTTTATGTTTAAATACTAGATGGCGCTGCCCTAACATCTTACGATTATTAGACAAGACTGATCTGTATTTTGAAGGTGATAAGGGTCCATTTTGTGTCACAAAGCAATCGAAACGAACAAGCGCTTCTCAGTTTCTTTGTTTGTTTACTTCGTCGCACATCATTATAATAACGCCGGCTTTTGAGTTTGACTACATAGTGGGTTGCAAAACCAAACAATGTGTTGGTGATGTCATTATTTACCTATATAAAATTGTGTATCTAGTACGTAATCAATATAGGAGCTGCACCCAAATCAGTAAGTATATTTCAATTTATAATAGTGGCATTTAACTAAATTGATTTTACACTCATTCATTAATTGCACTGTAAAACTAGGTAGCAAGCGAGTTGTTTTTTACAAAAACACGTTCATTTTTTCGTTGAATATGACACTGTACACTTAAAATTAAGGACATGCTTAAGAAGTTTTAAAAATGGGTACCTACTTAGTTACTTTTTTAAAGGTTTGATGTAGGTAGGTACACACATAATAACGTAATGTAACTTGTTTATTTATCTAATTGGATCTCAAATACCTATTTATATACCTACTTCTGCGGAGGCCTGGTTTTATCCTCCAATTCTACTGGAAATGAAACACTGTCTTATTTGCTAGGATATAATTTACTTTTCTTCAATTTTTTTATTACAAGCTTGTCCTCGTTACCCGTCAGGATCTGTTCTCGTCTTAAGTTCACGTTAGTTACATTTCAATATCGAAATAGGTAGAATCAGTCAGCGCGAGCGTCGGTAGTAAGTATAAACGTAACTATAGAATTAACACAGATGTATTTTTTAGATAATATGACGTGAAGTGAAGACTATTACCGATTGTCATCCGGCGAATGCACTTAAACTTTTAAGTGTCGTCAACCTATTCATCACATTTTCTATGGGAGTTGTGACTTCGGGAAATCGTCTTCAGCCTCGTGTTTTGCCCCTTCGCTATTTATAATAGAAATCACGCTAAAATAATGGAAAACACGTAAGTGCTTAAGTACCTTTAGAGGAAGGCTGGAGCCTGTCATACCTATATTAAATTATTTAAATACGTGTTATTTTCAGATTATCTTGAAGACACAATGTTTACCACGTTAGAAGACAACTTTTTCTGACTCGTACTGCGTGAGCGGTGGGGCCCGTTATGTTTTTTACATCTATAGTTGGTATTTTCAGGTAATATAGGTAGTATAAGTACACAAGTGTTCATAATGTTATTGATGTTGATTTATATGTTAGTTAGTTAGTTGTTATTTCATATTATGTTAATATTGAAAACAAATGGCATAATAATTTGTGATAATTCTTGTGAATCTAACGACATGGATCAGCAAGGAAAACGAGGGCCTAAACCAAAGGTTTCATTAGAAACGCAAAAATTAGTAATTTCAGAATTCAAAGATGACTTTTTTAAAAATATTCCTTCCGCAAATGACTCAATTTATAAACAAATTCAAACACGGTTAAATTACAAAATGAGTATTAAATCAATCATATTAAGCATAAAACGAAATTACGAATACTTTTTTGGTGTTGATAAAAAAGAAATAATTCGTAATAATGATTCTAATTTGATAAATCAAAAGTCTACATCGTCATCAAACGAAAGCATTAATAGTGTTTCGGAGAACACCAGTACGCATACATTTTATATGGATACAATAACTTGGGATAGTATTAAGCCTCAAAGGTATTTTTATCACCGAAATAGCAAAATCGCCCCTGGTAGTCTGTATAATGTCAGACGTAAATTAAAACCAAACCAATGGACTAATGTAATTCAAATGCATCTATGGAAAGAAATAAGATCTTTATGCACTTGGTGTTTTAAAAATAATATTGTGAAAGACAATTACGAAATCAAATGCACAGGATATTGTAATCAATGTCACGCAAAAATAATTATAACAACTAACTTAGAAACGGAAAATTTAATTAAACTAGAATGTTGCATAATTAATGAAAATAAAAAGTACTCTCATAACACCAGTAAAAAAAACCGATTACGGTATTACCAAATAAGGGAATTAGGTGAAAAATTACAACACGAAGCAGCAGCTTCTATAAGATATAAATTAGCCTCAACTTTAATGAAGAAAAATGACAAGGAACCTCCAGTATTGCCAAAATTACAAACACTACATCGAATTAAACATGAAAATAAAAAAGTTGATGTTTTCCATCCCAACCCAATATTGTCACTTACTTGTATGTGTGTTTCACCACCTTTTGATAAATGTGTTAGATATGTTTCTGCTTTTCCATTTTATACATTTTACTGGACGGACGATCAAAAGAATTATTATAAAAAATGCCAAAAAGAGTTTAATTATATTAGAGTTTCTATAGACGCAACAGGTTCTATATTTAATAAAAATCTTCGGCCTGTCGTCAATGAACACACACAACTATCTCAAGAGTCGCAAAGTCCTATATTTTTGTATGTTATGATGACAGATACAACCGTTAAAAGTAGCGTGCCAATTTCACAGTGTATATCAGAAAGTCACTCTTTAGATACTATTGCTAGCTGGTTACAATCTTGGTTGGCTAATGGAAAACCTCCAAATGAAGTAGTAACTGATGATTCCGCAGCTTTAGTAGGTGCGGTGGTAAAAGTATTTTGTGGTTATAAATCCACCTCTGACTACTTAAATACATGTTTTAATATTTTAGAAAATAGAACCAAAAAAAATCCAACCTGTTATGTTCGCCTTGATACTTCGCATTTCATAAAAACATTGTACAATCAAAGTATTTTCAAAAATATAGACACTAGAGTAACAAAATTTTTTGTTGATTGTATGATTCTGATTAAAAAATGTGTTTCATACGGAGAGGTAAAGAAAATTATAGAAAATGTTTATATTATAGCAAATAATAAACACCGCGGCAGTAGAAATGGAAATTTAACACGGTGTGAAACGGCGATTTTAGAATTAAAAAACCGGATCAAAACTAATTTGCAGGAATGTGAAATACAAAATGTAGATTCGGAAAATCACGTTCCAATTAAACATTCTTTATGGGAGGGATTAGATAAAGAAGAAAACCCGCTTCTGAAAATGTATAAAGATCTTGAGGAGAAAGAAGATTTAATTAAACAATTGTGTGATCAAGAAACTGAAATCGAAAATATTTATTACTTGCCGGAAATAAAGGACACTTTGATTAGGATTCTTAAAAAACTTCCACTATGGGGAAATATAATGATGACTTATTTTAACAGTAATTATTGTACTCCAACCAGTTCAAATGTAGAAAGTTATATGAAAGACGTAAAAAAGTTATTTTTTAAAACAAATTCAAATAAGTACCGCGTAGATGAGTTTATTATTAAACACGAGCCTTTGATAACCGGTTCCATACGCTTAGCCAAAAGTGACTTGATTGATGTTCAAGAAGGAACTGAAAATATTGTCGATGAAAAAAATGAAATAAGTGACCATAACACACCACAAATAAATACTCTCGTCAATGATGAATCATTTTATGAAAACTCAATTTTTAGGAGCGAACCAAATTATATTGAAGACTGGCGGGGACTGGTGTCTAAACAGAAGAAAAATAAAAAACGAATCAATCGTCGTACAAAATTACATATTTTACAAAACGGCAGTGTTTCTACTTCAGGAACATACAGATTCACGTTTATTAATACGTGTGCTTTTGATTCCGTGGTCCAAAGTTTTTCAATTGCATATTTAGATAGACCTAATATTAGAAAATATATCAATGATAAAAAAAACGATCTTTCACAACTGACCAGAAGTTTGATCACGTATGACAATCTAAAGAAAATCACTAAGAAGGCTAGAAAACCAAAAGATATTTACACTACTCGTTCTAAGGTATTGGCTAAAATATATGATACTGTGGAATCCGATTTTAGTAGTTGCAAAAATTGTGAGTGTAATGTAACTTTTATAATAGATAACATACAAAGTTATGGTTTTTATAGTGCTAATAGATACTTAAATTGTACAAACCAGAACTGTGAAATCAATAAAGGTTCTGGCACAAAATGTAGTTGGATTCCAATAAATGTAAACATATTGACGACTCAAGGTATTGGAGCCCTTAATGAAGCTCTATTAGTAAATGATACTGAAAGGAAATGTAAATACCAATTATGTAACGGTAAAAACGCATACAAATATGAAGTACTAGACTTCGTATTTATTGAAATTAATACTTCAATTGAAATAGAAATTGATGAAATTCCTAAAGAGATCATAATAAACGGTGACACCTTTAAAATTCTGTCGGTAATAGATTTTACAAATGGTGAATCAGGACGCATGGGGCATTACAAGTCAAAGTGCTATCGATTGCTAAAGAGAACTTGGAACTGCTATGATGACCTTAGTAAAAAAGTTTGTAGTAATTCCCAATATACTGTACCACACTGCATTATTTATACGCGAATGTAAGATGAAGATCGGTCCTAACTTGTTAGTTCCTATTTTGTTATTGTTTGTTTGTTTTTTTTTTGTTCTTGTAAAAGTTATTTTATTAATAACTTACAGAAATGTGATTATAAACTGTGATTGTTAATTTGTAATTACTATAGGGTATTTAATATTAATAAAAAAAACGTGATTATAAACTGTGATTGCTCAATTTATACTTATTTGTAAGATAATTTTATTGTGATTAAAACGTTGTAGCAGTAAAACAAAGTACAAGTACCTACGTGTTATATTTTAGAAAGTTTTACCAATATTTGGCTAAACATTTTTTTATATGTATATTATATACAATATTAAAACTACAATTTTTTCTATTTACATTGATTATATTATGAATGTTAACAAAAGCTGTGAACTAGTTAACTAGAATTCTGATTACTTTGGCCCTTTAAATAGTAATAAATAACGTAAGTAATTAAAAATGTTTTTTATTGCTAAACCTTTCATTGATGAAACTATTGGAAAGAGTTTTAAAAATTTGTATAACTATGTCACAGTACTAGTTTTGACTGGTTATAAGTTTTGCCTGCAACATATATACAAAAAGAAACTGTATAATTTCCTTTTTACAATTTTTCAAGATATTAATTTTATTGGCTGCAAATGACTGTTTTTATTCAGACAAACACACAATGCAATGAAGTAATAGACTTCATTTACGCTTAAAGTTTCATTCATTTATTATTATTTATAAAATATATAATAATGCATTTAATCGAAAGTTTTTGACATGTGAGAAAATACCATAATTATTTCCAATAACATGAAGTCTACAATTAGAAAGTTTAATATTTTTGTCCAAAAACATGTGTCGACGACTGTACCCCATTTTACGTTAGTATGTAGAAGTTTACATTAAAATTTAATGGTTTTCTAAGTCAAAAGTCAAGCAAAAATTGGACTGATATTGGGCACTATTTCAAGCACAATTTTTTGAGACGTAAATTGTACCTATAGCTCGTTCGATATTCGCGCACTGAGGTGAGTATGCTGGGCGTAGAACCTACGCCCAGCATACTCACTGAACGAAGCCTATAACTCCGAAGTTATTCGAGCACTGTTTTTTCTTTTTGGGCACCGTTTGGCACTATTTGGGAACTATTTTTTGAAGTATGAATTATGTTTGAAGCGTATACAGATTCTCCGGACGGAGGTGAGTATGCTGGGCGAAACCTTCGTCCAGCATACTCATCGAACTATGGCTATAACTTCGCAAGTACAAGAGCACTATTTTTTTCCTTTGGGCACTATTTAGCACTATTTCAGAACAGTTTTTTGACATTCATGAAATATCAGGATTCCATGGTGAGTATGCTGGACGAAGGGACACTTATGATGACAGGCAACGGCGCTTTCGTGTTCCTCGCGCGCCTCAAAGAGATGTCAGCAAAATGAAGGGCAAGGGCCGAAGCCGGTCGGGGTTTCGGGACTGTTCCAAATAGATACCGTGGCCCCGGAACATAAAAGGCGAGGAAGGAACATGGATGGGTTTTTAGTCAGTTAGTGTCTGACACTCCCTCCCGCTCCGCCCAGAGTGGGAGAAGTTATTTGATGATTTCCCATACATACATAAATGACACTCAAAACATTGTACTGATGTATACATTGAACAGTAAACAAGTGATGGAGGTAGTAGTTTAATAAGTTTTATATCATAAAAAATAGTTTATATGAAACTCTAGAAAAGTTGAAACATTGACCCTCAATATTAACCAGAAACTTTCACAACAAAAAAAAAGATCGAAATTACGGAGAGAACAAGTGCTTTTCAACTTTGTTAAGGGTCTATTTATACCCTATTTATAGAACAGAACATGATAAAAAGCTACAGAACCGAGATCAAAATATTTAACAACAATCCCTAAAACAATTTCTTAAACGAAAAACTTAAAACAATATTCATAACTTACATCCATCAATATGATAAAAGACATCTCGGGCGATACCTCACGAACTATGACAAAATATATTTCAAGCAAAACAGATATTGTAAATCACAGTAACGAAGCCATCCATTTTGCGAAATAAACGTATTTTTTTCTTTTCATCCCTGATTTCGCTCGCTTTTACCATCTTTTTGAAGTAGAAGTATCGTAAGATATAATAGAAGCTCGTTATAGGATTATTTATCATCGTTATGTCGTAGAAGTACCTGCTAGGAATTCAATTCAGGGATTTATTTTGCACCTACCATTCCAGAAAATGGAAGGTTACCTTTACCGACTTAGGTACTTGGTTGTCTCTTACCAATGTTTCGAAACTCACACTCATAACCGTTTACGAAATTTCAAGGTGACCTATTTTGTTAATGGCTACTGTTTCTTACTATTGTAGTTTAGGGCCTATTTCTTTATATTTATGAAGGAACATATATTTAATAGAAAATTGTATTATACGATTGTGATTAATGTATTATATTAACTGTATTACAAGATAACATTTATGGCTACGCGCGAGCCATAAATGTTATCTTGTTTTTCTATACAATTTTCACAATCACAATCCTTACCGATAGCACAATGTCGTTCAAGCGCAAAGTACCATTCTGTACTAAAAAAGCCTACAAGAATTTATATTCAAACCTCCTTGCAACATCCAATCACAAAACCTACCCATACCTCAAAAACTTGACCAAAAATTCTCCTCTACCAAAAAGCTGGTCATTTTAAAACAACCCTGTGTGCGCCAGTTGTTACACGATAAATTAATCTTGTCAATGAACCGATCGGCTCTGCTGCGATACTATTGAAAAACGGCGCTTTCACGTTGACATATGGCCGGAGAAGGCCACGTTGCTGTTTTCCATTTTTTAAATTTTTGGTAGATAGAAAAAAATTTGGGCAACGAGCGCGCTGGATATTGTTCGTCAGTATAACATCTATGAATATCTATGAAGTACGTGCTGGTTTCTTTATTAGGACTAAAGTGAATTGTTGAACGCTTTTTGTGTTTTTTATCGTAGGTGTACGAGTAGGTGTATCTAAGCAGCATCTTTGGATGTTTTTTTTATAATTAATTTCATCGTTACACAAAACCACTGCTGCGTATAGGCCTGTCTTTTTTATGCTTATCTCCACGTTCCAGTATATATATTAAGTCTGCACATCATGCCGCCAATAACTCACTAGTTACAATATCTATATGAGTCAGATTGTCCTTTCAAATGTGGTTTACATTTGCCAGGACAATTTTGCTAAACATACAAAATTGCCACTGAGGAACATACAAAATAACTTTCAAAGACAACGAAGCAAAAACAATTCATAAAACAGACAACACGAACTCATTCGACACCAACACAGCGATAATCCCTAAAGAAAAAAAGAAAGAAGAAAAAAGCAATACGTTTCAGGATGCAATCCAAATAAACAGGGAAACTTTTCCTCGCAACGCTTGCTAAAAAGTCGAAGCAACTTTTGCTAGTCTAGATATTACCTTCGGAAATGAAGCTCGGTACAGTCCCGTCGAAAGCTAACATTGTATTGAAATAGAAACCGATAGAGCCTCAATGTTTTTATTGAGAAGTAAGTTGATAACGAAGCAAGTTGTACAAAGAACGCTGGTTTTTGTTGATTTTTGCCTTGAAATTGGGTTTGGGAGTTATGGAAAAGTTTCGTGATGGAAACTTTAAAGTTTAGATTGTTGTTTTACTAGCCTTTATCAAACCACCCACTAAGCAAATGCCTGCCCTGTCACATTTAAAATGAGATTAATCAGGGCTAATATGAAAAGAAAAGTCCTGACTCATTGACACCCTGATTAGACAACGCTTTGCCCCAACTGGTAGGCAAGGTCCTAACTGAAGTACGGCGACCCTTACGTTCGTTTTGTCTTGCGAACCCAAACAATGTGTGTGACCCCGTGTCTTAACCAAACCGATTGGTCACGTAGGGTGGTTGATTAGAAATAGTGATTTTTTTAATGAGATGTCGCTTTGTTGCCACCTCATAGTTCTTACTCCAGTTGCCCATAGTCACCATCTGCCTAGCTATTATATTTTACCAACTATAAAGGGTGTAAAACACCTCTTAACGAAGCTGAAAGGCACTTGTTCTCCCCATCATTGCGATCATTTTTTTGTTCTACAACATACCTGAGAACCTTCTAGCTACAGAGATATGGGGGGTCAAAGATACAACTGTTTGACAACTTTTTTTTTAAATACAAGTTTTTTCCATCCGTCAGCACAATGTTTTAAGTGCATTACATTGAGTTCTACCACAAAACATGATTTATAACCTCAAATAAAAAAGTGGTTTCCCAGTAATAATTTTTGCGTAAAGTTACTTAGTTCGATGTACAGAATGCTTGGTTAACGGCTTAGGTCCATGTTCACCAAGAAGATAACCGTCTGATTATCTAAAACAACTGTTTAAAACGCATTTTTGTATGGGAACATGTCACAGTGACAGCTGTTTTTAGACAAACAGACGGTTATCTTTTCGGTGAACATGGACCTTAGTGATGAGGTTGTTTACACCCTGTGTACATATTATGTGGGAGTCGCCTTCGAGTCCAACTGGATGCAGCTTAGTACCATTTTATACGTGTAGCGACTGCCTGCTTTGGTATGACTTTCGGTCCACTGACTACCTGTGACGACTGTCAAAGATCTACAAATGACAGCCGGGACCAAAGGCTAACGTGCTTCCCGAAGGACGGAGGAAACACTAAACTCGGTATGTAACGGATGGTCACCTATCCATAGACCGACATTAACAAGCTCCGCTTAATCTTGAAGATAGACTCGTGCGGCTGTTACCATTTAGCTACGAGCACCTCTATAATCAAGTTGTCTATGGATACAATAAGTTAAATAAAACCGCATAGATTAAAGTAAGCGCAAAGTCATCCAGCATCTAAAGGCAAGGTCAGTTAGCTAACTAATCTAAGTAAGATCGAAAGGCGTACACAACTTCAAGAGTTCAGATAAGTTAAGGGATTAAGTGCTTCATAGCGGCTACTTTGAATGAAGAAGGTTCAAAGGGGAAGTCGTTAGATGACAGATATGGCAGTGTGGTATAAACACAATACAAGTAGGCCATTTATAACATTTCAGTTGCTAACTAGGTATGTACTTGTAATGGAATTTGCTATTCTATTCAGATATGGATGATGATGATACTATAAAGATATCTATATTTCTATACTAATATTATAAAGCAGAAGAGTTTGTTTGTTTGGTTGAACGCGCTAATCTCAGGAACCACTGGCTCGAATTGAAAAATTATTTTTGTGTTGGATAGTTCATTTATCGAGACAGGCTTTAGGCTATATAAAATCACGCTTTGATTATTAGGAGCCGAGCAGGAACGAAAACTGTTGCAAAAACGGGTTTTTTTTATTCTTTTGTTTTCTCTCTTATGTGACGCAGACGAAGTTGCGTGGGTCAGCTAGTTGATAATAAGATTGTTTTAAAATCTGACAAATTGGTCTACCCTTAGTGAATTATGAAGGCAGAATCAGAAATCTATTTAGTTGCTACTCAGTAAAATTCGAAGCAAAAGTACAATATTTCTGAATCATCCCGGCGAAAAGGCAAAAAAATCAAAGCAGAAATTTCTACTAATAAAACGGCACAAAAGTGAAAAGCGAATAAAAAATCTCATTCAATTTTTCCGTAGTCACTTGGTCGTCTCACAAAAAATTTCATAAACTTTAATTACGACATCGATGACCAAAATAAGTATCTACGTTAAATGTAAATGACGGGATATTTACCTCTCAAAAGGACGGTAATTAGCGATGTCTATTTTAAAGAAAAATCTTTCTACGTAATTTATTTTGTGGACTTCTTTTTACCGGAATGGCCAGTGAGTCTGGCGTAATTACGGACAAGCGGGGTCACGTTGAGAATTAAAGAATAACTTTTATACCAAAAAATGTTGAAGAAACAGAAAATTAAACAATTGAGTGTGCCAAAATAAACATTGGTCGTTTGGTGGAACGAAAATTTTCGCTCGGAATTTTCCGCATTAATTTTGGGTTAATACTGATTTTATCAAGTGCCTGTGATATTGCGTAGTTTATTTAACGGAAAAGTAATTTCGATTAAGTTATAAAAATACATAGAATGACTGTTTTTTTCCACTGCATGGCCTCGTAGTATGGTTATTAAATAAAGAATTTTCTAAAATTCCATAAGATTACGGACCACAGAAACACATATATCAGTACATTATATTTGTTAGATTCTGATGTGTGGAGCCGCGTCCACAATTTTCCCTTACCGGTTTAAGCTTTCTTTGTCTGTCTCTTTGTCGATCTTATTGTAACCAAATACTTTCATTATTTCGACGAGTTTTCAACATCTTGTAAAATCTTAAAATTTTTCTATAAGTCAACCTAATCCTGTTATCATCGAAATACCTAAGTTGTCAAATTTTCTTTTTATCAAACCCCAATCTTGCTCGGGAGCACGTAACTTGCGTGCGTATCATCTCAGAACTTTAACGTGGAGTCACTAAGCAGCGTAAGTGCTTTTCTGTTTTTGGATATGTTGGAATTATCGATGAATATCAAATATTTTTATATTTATAGTTTATTAATAAATCATTGCATTTATTATGAAAAAACGAGAGTTTTCTTTTTGCTCTTCAAAGTTAGTTTAAAAAAAACAGTTGACTAACACGACAGACTCAAGTATAATATTGTGACAGTTGGGGTTTTCGTGGGGAAGGTTAATTAAAAACCACGAAACCTTGTCAACATAAAAATATAATTAAAACAATTAACACGGGTGTGGGAAGGTCTATGGTCACTATTTTCTCCAAGCCCGCCTGGGGGGTTAGCGCGGTACTCTCCTGGCTCAGCCCGGTGCGACGAAGACCGTAGCGGTGTGCCACGCTGGTGACGCCAGGAAGGGTGACGGTCGGCAGGTGTTCGCGCCGACCCGAAGATGTCGGTAGCGGCCACGCAGGTAAAAAAAAGGTACCCGACGCTGGCCCGCTGATAACCGGTAAGCCGGTACTATCGAACAGCTATCCGTATTCTGGTTCTCAGCCGGAAGATGTCAGTCGGAACCTTGGATGTCAGCCGGAACTTTGGACCCCAGTATTGGGGTTATAAAATCACTTATTTTAGGTTATGTCGTTAAAGAAACGAGTTAAACTGCCTGCTTCAAGCCGAATATTCTAGATCACGTATGAGGTCACGGTGGATGAAATGCCGGTGAACGCGTCTGATTTTCGGTAGCAGTAAAAAGAGCTGGTCATCGGGGCGATGACCTATATACCCGCGCCCACGCATAGACAAGTCCACACTCACTAGTGCGGATACACGGAACGCGGTGCGCATTTCACTGGAACACAGCTAATTTAGTCGTTTAGTAACGAGAAAGCCCTAATGATTTTACATAATCTGTGGCGTTTGTTTTGACATTTGACTAGATTGTAAGCGTTGAATCTGTCTATGTAAACAAAGTAACGATAGAAACTTTTTTGAGTTTCTACTACGTTACAATACCCCCCCGCTTGGTTAGGGTTTTTACCTCAGTAAAAATCCTTTACTCCTACTATACCTCTCATCTGATTTACGACCCCTTTTATTCGTCCTCATTCATTTCATTCATCATTCATCTCATCGTATCCTATCAAATCTAACAGACCACCTTTACATGAGGTGAGTCCGCCTCCTATCAGGTGTGTGAGAGTATCATGTCCGTAGTTGACGTGATACTCGCGCAAAACAGACGTGCTAGCAGCTGTAACCGCTTACAAGCAAGTACGCAAAAGTCAAAGAAGTCTACTGGGTTATTAAATTTGAAATTGGATTAAGGCTTATTTAAGGAGTATCCACCCGCTCCTGCAAAGGCTTATTTAATGAGTTGCAACCGCTCAGATATATTATGTTAAAATTTACATTAAATAGAAAGATTTCAAATGGAAGTTAACTACTGTGAAGTGAACAGAGTTGAAGTTAAGTTAAAGTTTATTACTATGTATTGAGGCCTACCAATTTTAGGTCTTTTATATGCCAGGATCCTATGTCCTATGGGCTAGTAAGAATGTCCTCTGAGGGAAACAATGGCCCGCATTTTGCGATCTGTTTCCGCAATTCCTGAACAGTAGCGGCGGGTGTTTCTCCTCTGATAGCTACCTCGTATTCGAGCTCTGCCTTTTGCAGCGACATAAATTTAATTGGGTTATCCATTTGAAAGTGGTGGTTAAAAAAAAAAAATATTAATAATGAATGTTCAGTTAAAACAAATAAAGTAAAATTAAAAGAACTGTTAACCGTTAAGTGTTGAACAGTAATCAACACGGTATGAATAGCAAAGAACGAAGAATGACGTCAATACTCCGACTGTTACAAATATAAGCTATAAATAACGCTTTGGTTGTTATCCTAAAGCAATGAGGTGAGAACTAAAAAATATACAAGTTATAAGTAAGCTAAAGTCAAATTAATAATGATTTTAAAAATGGTGCAACTAGTGTGTACGCATTCCCTAAGCAGTGTAATCTGGTATTAAATTAAAAAAAAATTCTTTTTCCTGAAAAGTTGAGTAAAGAGAAAAGTCTTGTGATGGTAACAAAACAGAAAAATTAATGTTTAATGTTTTTGATTCTAAATATTAACTTTATAAAGAAAGGTAAGTTTAAAAATGTTATAAGTACTATCTATTGGTGGAAGGAAAGGAAAAAAAAAATTGACACACAACAAGCAAACTTGTTGGTATATTATGTACTCAACAAACCGCATATATTGTTGGTGTCAGTTGAGACAAAGTTGTGAAGTCTATAAATTAGCCAGTAATTTATACCCGGCACCCAAACTCTTCAGCCGGCATACAGCAACGCTGATTACCGGAAGAAATAAGTTTGGTGGTAGTACTTCCCCGGGGCGAACCGTTCTAAAAGATTCTACTACTAGGAGGAGTGAGAAAAGTATTGGGTTTTTTTTTTTCTTCCACCTTCACTAGTTTTTTTTAGAGAAAAAAAAATATATATAGAATAATCTAAGCTACAACAGTTTGATGGTTAATAACTTGGTACTGTTGCGTACACCCTAGTTGCTGGCAACCAGGAACGTTTTACACAACGAAGACTACCACACAAAAAAAACCAACATAAAAAAATACCCTCAAGCAAACCTGAAGAAAAGTGACCATAAAACCACGTTTTTGGGCGCCAATGTGACAGTTGGGGTTTTCGTGGGGAAGGTTAATTAAAAACCACGAAACCTTGTCAACATAAAAATATAATTAAAACAATTTACACGGGTGTGGGAAGGTCTATGGTCACTATTTTCTCCAAGCCCGCCTGGGGGGTTAGCGCGGTACTCTCCTGGCTCAGCCCGGTGCGACGAAGACCGTAGCGGTGTGCCACGCTGGTGACGCCAGGAAGGGTGACGGTCGGCAGGTGTTCGCGCCGACCCGAAGATGTCGGTAGCGGCCACGCAGGTAAAAAAAAGGTACCCGACGCTGGCCCGCTGATAACCGGTAAGCCGGTACTATCGAACAGCTATCCGTATTCTGGTTCTCAGCCGGAAGATGTCAGTCGGAACCTTGGATGTCAGCCGGAACTTTGGACCCCAGTATTGGGGTTATAAAATCACTTATTTTAGGTTATGTCGTTAAAGAAACGAGTTAAACTGCCTGCTTCAAGCCGAATATTCTAGATCACGTATGAGGTCACGGTGGATGAAATGCCGGTGAACGCGTCTGATTTTCGGTAGCAGTAAAAACAGCTGGTCATCGGGGCGATGACCTATATACCCGCGCCCACGCATAGACAAGTCGACACTCACTAGTGCGGATACACGGAACGCGGTGCGCATTTCACTGGAACACAGCTAATTTAGTCGTTTAGTAACGAGAAAGCCCTAATGATTTTACATAATCTGTGGCGTTTGTTTTGACATTTGACTAGATTGTAAGCGTTGAATCTGTCTATGTAAACAAAGTAACGATAGAAACTTTTTTGAGTTTCTACTACGTTACAATATACTATAGGTACAAAAAATTAGGCATACCGATATATCTGTATGGGTACCAGTTATAATGCACCCTTGGAAAAAATACAAAAGGCTCGATTCTGCAATTTAGTTGATACTTAATAGTTGTGGTGGTTATGACATAAATATAAATAATAAGATGGATGGCAAACAATTAGCTCACATTTAAAGTAAAAGCTTGCATATACCCGTACATACTCGTAAGAAGTTGGCAGATTTGTCCCACAATTAATTTGTTGGTTTTTTTCATCAATTTTTTTTTATCTTTCCCCACTTTGTAAATTTTTTTGTATAAATGTGTTTATTGTTTTATTATATAGTCTTAAATGTTCTGTAATATTGCACCTACTGTTTTATCTGCATCACCGGTAGACACTGGTAGAAAATACCCAAGGCATAAAGTCCGCCTTTTTACATTATGTGCATAAAGTTTTAATAAATTAATTAAAACTATTATGTCCTAAATTATTTTTTTACAACTTTCTTACAATTTTAATTTTTTTGAAAAAAATAAATATATTTTAAAAATATTTACCAATTTATTTTATATTTTTATTTACTTCTGTCGATTCCAGTCTAGGGAAATTGGAAATGGAATGAGAAAACCGGTATTTTACACAGAGCCTCTGCATTTCTGCCTGATTACACAGAGGAAGATAGATAGAGCACCAAACCATTAGGTATTAATAAATGTGCTCGCAAGGATGGCTTCGTCAAAAACGGGTGAGAAGAAGTATAACAACGAGACAAGTACAAAGAATGGGAAGAGGCCTGTGCGAGGAAGTGGGACCGTCCAGGAAGCCCATGACGTCTCAAAGCAGTATTATTTTAATCTTATTCCAGAGCGGGAAAAGATGGTTCCGAACGTCCTCTATACCTCTGTCTCTTTCTCACACTAGAGTGGCATTAAAACAATACTGCTTTTAGTCGTCATGGTAGTCCTGCAGTTGCTCGGCAGTTTACTGAACCGGGCCTGTTTGGTGCAGCCGTGAGACACACACAATACTTTCTCTTTTTTTTCGATCTAGTTTTTAGTTTTTACTGTGGATATTTAAGTTTTTTTTATGTTTTGTTTTTCACAATTTTTTTATTTGTTGTGTGTACGGCAAGTGCCAAATAAATATGTTTTCTCTCTTTCTTTATTTCCTGGATGGAAAAACCGGTCAAGTGCGAGTCTGACTCACGCATGCAGGGTTCCATATCATTGTTGTAGGGAAGCCCACTCTAGGTTTTTATTTATTTTTACTATTTGCTGTTTATAGCGGCAACAGAAATTCATATTCCGTGAAATTTTCAACTCTCTACCTATTACTGATCATGAGATACAGCCCGCTGACTGACAAACGGACGGACGAACAGTGAAGGCTTCGTCATAGGGTTCCGTTGGTTCCTCTTTGGGTACGCAACCCAGAAAAAAAAACAACGGGTCGCATTCCGGAAGTGTTGGCAGAAGTGAAAGCTTGTATTAACGTTGTGCATTTTTGGTATTTTGGAATGGTTAGGGAATAATTTCGCACGAATGGCTTTACTTATCAGTATAAAAGTACTATAATTTATGTGGTACAAATACAATATTCATTTATCAATATTATTTAATTTATCGTACACAAACATGACAATTTATAAAGCATTAAAAATTTAACACTTCAGAACTATTACAATAATTTTACAATAAAAAATAAAATAACTCGATTCGATTTTACTTGTAAGGAATAATGAAAGTGTGTGTTGTGTTTTGTCCTACTTACTTACTTACTTATTTTTCTGATATTTTTTATTTCATATACCTAATGCAACTGTTGATTGAAATAAAGGAATTGAATTGAATTGAAAATTAAAACGAAACAGCAGGAGAAGGCTTACATTTTCGCCGCACGGTAGAAAAAGAGGGAGATATTACTTCCTCTCCTACGCCACGCCGGCAGTCTGCTCTCCCTCCATCTTATGAATTTTCGATCAGGTCACGTGTCCTGACGCGAGTTTAACATTTTTTACCCATCCCAAAAAGTGCACAACGCCGCCAAAGAAATGTTCACTTCAAAAATGCTCGTTTGTCATATCCACGATCTCATACCTCCACCAAGCTCAATGTCCTCATGTATCTAGGAGTGAGAACTTTTACCAGGAGGACCAAAGTTTGATTGAATATTTCACGAAGGTAATCCAACTTTTTCGCTTTCTTCACCCCAATTGCATAGGAATAGATTGGCATGCGTTCCCTTGATTCCATTGACATCTTTATGCAAACACAGCACAGATTCAATTTGTCAAGTTTTCGTTTTGTTTTTGCTTTTTTATATTTTTGGTAGACGAATAAAACTGAGATTGTTTTTTGGTATATTCAAATGTTGTGGAAAATTTTAAATCAGTATTTAATACTAGGTTATTCTTGCGGCGATCACAGGATCTGATAAAAAAGTGTTCTATTTGTTAATTCAGGTTATAATCTATGGGTATGCTAGATTCAAAATATAAATTTCAAATCCGCATTAGTTTTTGCGTGAAAGAGTAGAAAACTTACATACACACAGACATACAAACTTCTGTATTTATAATATTAGTGTGATAAGAGAGGGATTCTTAAATCAGTACCTACAAAGTTATGTTGAAAAAATAATTGGAACCGTATCTAATTTCCAAAACTAATGCCAATTAAATTGACATAGAATGTCATTAATGACATAGTAATAATGTTACCATTATGCCACTCCCAAAAGCAATTCATTGCAAAACTTATGTATTGCTATGAAAAATGAATTAGTCTTTATTGATGTCTTTGTTTTATTATGAGGTAAGTAGATAATTATATTGTCTTTAACATTGCACAGCAAGAGATACCTATACAGTATTTAACCACGTTTTTTTTCATCCCCTTTTCAAAGAAATTGCATTTCCTTTTACTACATAAAAAAATCCATTCACTACAACTAATAGCAGAAAGCTGGAATCCTTTTAGAAAGATATCACAGAGCTCTCAATTCAACGTTATCAGAGAGTCTCTCAGTTCTCACCTTGCAATGTATCGGCTGATCCAACTTTGATGAAGCCTAACTTTATTCCTAACTCAATTCCACTTCGGTTTCAACTTAATACACTGTCTTCTAGTGCCCTCCGTTCAGTTTGCTCGGATAAATGGACATTGGTTTCGTATAATGTTTTTTTTTTTCCGAAGTTGGTTTAATGAAGTTAGTGGAATAGATTTGGTTTCTTACAGCTTTTCTAACTTGAGCTTAGATAGTTAAAAATACAGAATGTTATAAAAAATCACATAATTATCTTAAAGAAATCATATTATCTGTGCTCTTACTAGACTATTAAAAGGTACGGAGTAACAGAATAAATATCTGTAAAATGTTGTAAACAAATCTAATGATAGTTATCCAAATTACCTGTATCATTTTATAATTTAAGTTTCAACATCTATTTTCATATAACTTCTTCAATTTAATATCCTCTAGGTACCTACTCAAAGTTCGCAAATAAGTTCTAAAACTCTAGTAATTCGGGCGATACCATCAAATTGACATAGTCGACCGTCATCGAATTTCAGGATAATTCAGTTAAGTTAGGTAACAATTTATGTCTGTCGAAAACACATGCATCAGTAAACGTTGAAAAATAAATCGATTACTAACTTAATTTTACCGAAATATCGCCAATAGCGCCAATGAAATATTCGCGACTCTGGGTCAATTTTTTGGTTATTTTTTGGGTAATATTCTAGTTTCGAATTGAAATCTCCTACGATATCCGTAGAGCATTTTGACTTGGATTGATAGTTTTTAAACCTACATAAGAGTAGGCATTATTCCCTATAACTACTCGTATATAAAGATTTCTCAAGTTATAAGCACGAGAGACCTTAATATTTAACTTTTAAATTAAATTCCTAAATTGAATATAACAAAACTGTCCACTTTCACAATAATTTGACGTAATAATTTCCGAATGAAAAAAGAAAAGATTTCCGTGAAAAAAAAAAGAAATTATGCCATGAACATTGTAGGACTGATGTGAACGCAATTTCATAATTCTTTTTAAGGGCTGTTAGCTGTTACATAACGTACCGATGGATATCTGGTTTAAATGAAAATTGCGGAAGGTGCTGCTTTTTATTTAATTTTAATTTGTGTACATTTTTAAAAGTAATACGAGTGGAAAAGTTTATGCTGGAACATGCTATTGTAAAACTCATGTTTAAACACAATTTTGTAAGAAGATTGCTCGTCTCTAGCGAGTTTGCATATACTGGAGTGTATTTACTAAACTAAGATGAAAAGAAAATGTTCTGGATAGAAAAACATGATGATGTGGAGACCTAAAGAGGTGTACCTTACTGACACTGTCGATATCCCGATGCAATCTCTAAACAACCGAAAAACGGAAACATTCCATGCCATTCTAAATTATATTTTTATAAAATTTTGACTTCATAATGACAGTAAGAAATAAACGTCTACTCACGGAATAATTCTCACATATTTATAGTACCTATATAAGGAGGGACGAAAGTGTCCAAAAAAGAAACTAGTTCTTAAAATATTTACTACTTTTGGATTTTATTACCCTCGCAAATACCGTACGCTTTCCGTCACGGCTTTTCATACGAAGACCACATATTTTATAAAAAAAAAAATACGAATAAAATATTCACGAAAAATTATTTTTATGGACGCGTAAAGCTGGAGTCTATTATATTATGAAGGTATCTTCTCGTATTATTGCGCTGACACTTCCCCTTGGGGGTCGACAGGCCATATCCTTTTTATGTCCTCTCTTTACGGTCCAGCAGTTAATGTGGTCCTATTTTCATGACTTTTATGTGGATTAAAAACACGTAATGCTCACTTTATTATGCATTAGCTGTGGCATTTTAGTTGAGAGCAAGAGATGTTTCTGTAATGATATAAAGTAGATAGGTTGATGCCGTTTTAATAATGTTCATCTTTGCGCTGAATATTTTTCAGAACTTCAAATGACTGTATACTTTAAGTACACTTTTCTATCGACAAATACACGGTTCTAAATAGGATCATTTGAACGTATCTAGGTCTCTCAGATTCAAAGATATTAGCATTTTATTGAACAAACCTTATGTAAAGCGATTAAAAAAACAAGATGGCTGCCATTCACGGGGTGTGGAGTTAGAAATATATATACAATATGCAGGTATTTTTTGATAGAAATGAGAATAGAATATTTAAGTAAGAATTGTTAATTGGCTCATCTGTTTACGACAGCATTTTAATGTTTTGCAATATAATTATGCCCAAACGAGACAGACATCAAAAAGTATTTTGTGTAAGCTGAAGTATATCAGAAGACGAGTTGACGACATGGTAAATCAACTTCAATCTTTTTCTATGTCCATGAACAAGAAGCTGAAAGAATAAAAGTTGCAAGATCTCCACATAAAACTACAAGTACCCAGGACATGGATTTACGAGCTCATGTGAATCTTGTAGTTACGAGTACTCTAAGTGCAACAAAATATTATGTTGTTACTGAATATTCATAGATGTTTCGTAGTTTGCTAGAAGTTTTAGGGTATACCGCTGCAGGGAATACTAAGTGATCCTTTAAGAACCACCAACATATTATGAGAGCAGCCGTGGCACAGTGGAGGCAGCCCCGACTTACGAGCAGTAAGTCGTGGGTTCGATCCCAGACAGGCGCATTACTTTGTGTAATTTATTTCATCACCACCGCTTTCAAAACGGTTAAAGAAAACATCGTGAGGTAACCGGCATGTCCTAGAACCAAAAATTGGAAGACCTGTGACATCCACCAAACCGCACTGGGCCGCGTAGATTTATAGCCCATTCCTTCTCTTAGAGAGGAGGCCTGGTTCCCAGCAATGGGAACATTGATAGGCTAATGATGATGAAGATGATGAACATGGTATGTTACTAACACAGCGTTAGTTTAGTTTCGAGGTACCAACACATAAGCTTGTTTTTATGGCATCCTTCCCGGAAAAATAAGTGGATTACTCTAACCCGGGATCAACACGACGAATTATAGCACATAATTATGTAGATTCACAAAAACAAAAGAACAAATACAATATATCACAAAGCCAGGTGCCTAGCATAGCAATAGACACGAAAATCGTCCGTTCATAAATTGTAAGAGCCCGTAACATATTTGTTAACCCTCATTCTGCTCTTCATTTAAGCGGGAGCACGCCAATCAATTCTCAACCCTATTCCTTTGGAATAGAAGTCATATGTTACATGTAAATTAAAGGTTCCAGTTTTCAGGGCGCGATGCTGAAGCAATTTTTCTTCATCCCTCCCTTCAATATGCTGGGAAGCCCCTGGAAAACGCCGTATATCTTCCTATGTGCCCATTATGCAAATCAGCGCGAGGCAAATATATGTGGCTGGACATATATTTTGGATTCAATGTGAGCTGTAAAAGTTTTCCGTTTAATTGAATTACTTTTGTGGGCGATTAGGTGCAGTTTATTTCTTGGAAGTGAGTTAGAGTATTACTTTATAAGCCAAATAATTTTAAAAGCTACATTTGCTGTATTTGCTGATAAAAGCATTTACAGAACGAAGATAAAGGTTTATAAATAGCTTGGGACTATTTTTGATATTTTTTTTGTGAATCTCATGAGTATTAAAGTCTATTTACATGATGTATATTATCATAAAAAATAGCAAAAAGTATTTATCATTAACACTAAAAACGGGATATGTACCATGCTTACTGTATGTTTCAAGTTCTCGATAAATCTATTTTGTTTGTCTTAAATAAGTAATGATAATGTAAGTGACCATAACCTTTTAAAAACTAATATTATGGCAAAAACAGAGGTCGCATGCACGACCAATGAGCATCAGGTTGTGGATACAACTGAATTTATTGGGTTTTCCCATCGAGAATCGTTGTTTGTCCCGAATCTGGCTTCGTTACCTGTCGATGGCAAAAGGCACATCCCTTTGATATGGGGCATAAACATAGCTTTGGAACCAAGTGTATCGTACTATAGGTAAACGTCTGGTTGTGGGAGAATCCGGCGGGGTGTTACATACGTTATAATATATATACATATATTAGAAAGATATGTTCGGTTAATTTTCGGAACTGCTCATCCGATTCTGAAAAGTACTTCATTAGTGAAAAGCTAAATTATTCCTGAGTGTATAGCTATATTTAAAACGTTTCCATGGGATAATTTACGTCCTTAAGACTAGCCTTAAAGACGTAAATTGCCCTTATTATCTCTTGTCTTGACACACATGCAGTGAAAAAATTAATATTTTTGGCCATATACTATCTCTATAACAAACTCTAATTACTCAGCACTCGTTCATCAATATTTGTACTAGCTCGGATATTGCGTTTCAGTCTCCAATGAACAGGTTTCAAGGAAATGCTCTAGTGTTCCAAGATGCTATGCCAATTAAGTGCCTAACAATTAAAGCCCTCTCCATTTATGTTTCCTCTCCGTTTACTGGTTAGTACTTGAGTGCATCAATACTTGATTGTAAATGTTTTATAGGTCAATTTCAGCAGCAGATATCTGGTATCGTTGGCAATTTAAAAAATGTACTGTTTGTTTCGTCATTCTCTACGGCTGTGCCTAGCATACACTGTCATTATTAAAAGTCAAAATTCATCATCAAAGAAGGAGAACAGAATATTATTATGGGAACTTGAGACATGTGACACTTGAAACATTTTAGTAAGCCTGACATACTTTCATACTACTGTGACACAAGCTTATTTTCTGTAAAAGAGAGAGGGTTCCATGCCGGAAACACACTAACGTGGCGTGGCGCTTGCTGTCGTGACGTTGACTATGCACACTATCATGTCGTGTCTTGGGGCGCTCTGGCGTTATTTCTGAACAGCACATATTGAACCTTTCAAACGACAATACTGAATATTTCAAACGTGCATAATGTTTTCTTCGGCAAGCTCGCGTCACAAGCCACGTGGTGTAGAAACACATTTGCGTGTTGTGGCGTGTCGCGCCGTAACCCCCACGACCGCTCTGGCGCAATGGGTGGTGAGCAGTCAGGGCCACGCCAGAACGCGCCACGACACGACACAACCTACAAATATGTCTTTAACC
The DNA here is from genome assembly GCA_916618015.1 of Xestia c-nigrum. NCBI lineage: Eukaryota > Metazoa > Arthropoda > Insecta > Lepidoptera > Noctuidae > Xestia > Xestia c-nigrum. The sequence continues at coordinate 8,269,310 of OU745258.1, read as the reverse complement.
ATACTAAATGTATGAAACCGATATGCTTCTGGCGCGCCACGCCACTCCACGCCACGTACCTAAGTGTGTTTCCGGCTTTAATCCACCACAGGCACCAGTGAGTGTTGGTTCTAGGACATGCCGGTTATCTCACGATGTTTTTCTAAATGTTTTAACAAGAGTGATGATGGAATAAGTTACATATAGTGATGGGTTTTAAGTTAGGTTCTTTAACTCGCAAACAATGGGCTCGTTATTCTCGCGGGTTCGATTCCCAAGTCCAGCAAAGTGTTATTGGATTTTTCTATTTGGGATTTTTCAGTGGCAGCCATGGAGTCCAGATTATCGCCCGGTTCATGGAAATAGGCTTGCCTCCTATTACATGGAACTTAAACATAACTGGTGTAATGTGGATGTATTGTCAGGTACATCTGGCCCAACTTTCGGGGATCCGAGCGTTTATGAAGACCGTTACTCCTGGACAAACATTACTTCGTTAGTACGGTCGAACAATCTGCTTGGTTTACAGTTTAAGTCACAAATTACATTGTAAAAAAATAACACCGACTTTAAAAAAAACTAAAAAAGTGAAAAATAACTTTAGCTTCTGAACTCGGTGACTTTTGTTTGATTGATTTTTTTTTTTCACCGACTTCATAAGCTAAAGTTATTTTTCACATTTTTGTTTTTTTTGAAGTCGGTTTTATTTTTTGCAAAAAAAGTTTTTATTTTTCACTTTTTAGTGGTTCACATGGCTGTGCTTGATACACATGGAAAGTGCATACCGTTACAATTACAACAAGACCAGACACGACTAGGATACATTGTCTCATTATGGAGTTCCGTGACTCTTGGCTTCATCATCAGATCTGATGGTAGAATGGTTCTTATCAAACGCAAATGCTTAATTTGTTGTAGAAAATACCAATAGTACGTTATCCTATAAAATTTGAAGAGTTCCCTCGATTTCGCTAAGATTCCATCATCAGATCCGGATTTGGTGGCTATGGGACTATATGGCAAGTAAACCCTTTCCAAAAAAAAATTTGTTTTCAAATCGGTTGGCAAGCGACAAAGTTATGCGCGTACAAAAAAAAATAGAAACATCCGAATAGACAACCTCCTCCTTTTTTTAGAAGTCGGTTAAAAAGAAAATCAAATGGTTTGTTTGATCGTGCGTACAAATCTGCCAATAAAATGCAAATTTTGCAGATTTTTACGTGTTATTAGCGTATATAAACACCTCCACATATTTTAATTATCAATCATACTTCACTGTAAAACCAACTCCATAGTGTACGAACACCATGCCCTGGACTCATTCACTCTGCGGTTATCGGCGAGCGCTGGACCCATCGCTCAGGTTTAATGGAAAACATCGAACAGTTCGCTTATGCTGGTTGCTTTGAAAAACAGCCATTTGTTAAATTAAAACTGAGGTGAATTGAAGTAATGGGAAATAGTTCAGGTTCTTTCGTATTTTTTAGTGATCATTTTATTTACAGCGCTGATATTTTGTACTTATAACTTAGTGGACTGTGTTCTAAGTAAAGCGATTGCCGCGTTAAATTCGTTTAGTTGTACAGAACGCCTGGTCGTGCTGACAGAGAGCGCTCTCAGATTTTGTGAACAAATGAGTGTCACGTCTCACGTGAACGCAGTACTCGCTTATTCACGCAAATGATCGGTTTAGTCAGGACGCGAGGTAAAACCGATAGGTCATTTTTTTATTTTTAAATTGCTTAAAATAAGTCATTTATTCATTTGTTTAACATAGGTATAATAATAATGGTGTATCAAGAGAATAAAAAGTGCGCCATGTTTTGCCAGAGAGCGTACAAATGTTTGTAAAAGAAAATTAAACAAAAACAAAATGTAAAACGAATAATTCCAATAGCAAGGTTTGAATATAGGTGTATATTTAAAAAAAAAGACGAATTCAAAGAATATAACGGTATTTATTATTTAAAAAAAAATCTTAAAACTAAAATTCAAGATAGTAAAAAAAGGCTTCATGTAACAAAAAACCAACACAACACACCCTTTGCCATTAAGTATTTAGGCCAGAATTATTATGCCTTTACTGGCGACTATTTCAAAGTTCTCTAAAGCCGTTATACTGCCGTTTAAGTATTTTAAAGCATCTCTCATGAGCCCTGCTTAGAGAATTAATCCTTCCTCTCTGACCACATGAGCTGGTATCTGTCTCTGCCCCTAATTTACTTTAGTGGCCATTATTTGTCGAGATTTTGGAGGACCGGAATGGTGACTATTTTGGAATAGTTTTGTCCTAAAACGATCAGTTTAAATAGTACAGACAAATAACGACGGGTTTAATAACAAATCACAATTTGTTATTAAATCTTAAATTGAATAAATTGGTGTAAATTATAGATTTTTACAAGTTATTGTCTGATGTACGAGTAAGTAGTACCAATTTCTTATTTTGTGTTTTTTATTGTATCTTAGAATGGATTGAGTGAGGATTGTTTTAAATATCAATTTTTTATTTATTAAACTTACACACTATCTTCACAGGATGACCTTAATGCAATAGTGGTTTGCAAACACACATCCGATAAATAGAAGATCAACAGACTTACTTACGGCTAAAACTTAAAAACCTAAATAAAAAGAAAATACTTAGAAAGTAATAAAAACAAATAACTTAAAGAATAAGATTATAAGTACCTTTGTAATTGTCAAATTATCAAACTAAACTTTGTTTTTTCTGCTATAAAATCTTAAACTAATTTATTATTATTGTGAAGGAAACGGAGTAAATGATATAGCGTGACAAAAAACAGAAAGGAAACAAAAAAACGTGTTGAACTGACCAAAAATAACAAAAGGACAAGGGCAGGGAGATGATGACTACATCTAATGCTTGCATCCATTGAAACTGTTTGAAAGATATACCGTGGCCCCGGAACATAAAGAGCGAGGAAGGAACATGGATGGGTTTTAGTCAGTAAAAGTCTGACGCTCCCTCCCGCTCCGCCCAGAGTGGGAGAAGTCATTTAAAGATTTCTCATTCGAAAAAAATAAAATAAAATAGGCTAAGCTCTCATTAGTAGTGGTGACAACATGAATTCTAAAAGCAGTAATTTTATTTTAAACGTGACGGTTGAAAACTCTAACTTCATAAAAGGCAAAGTACAATGGACAAAACCACATTCAAAGTTAAAATAAAATCTTTAAAAAAAACAAAACTACACAGATCCTTGCTCGAAGCAGACCGCACCACTTTCTCTTCCAAAATTCTACCCAAACTGTGGGCCTTGTAATTTATTTTGGCTGGCCAAAAACAACAACTAAAATCCGACATAATCTCCACTAAGGTTAAAACAAAAAACCTTTCCTGAAAATTTTGTTTCGGCGAAATATTTTATTTTATAGCCTCAATTAAGTTAATCCGTAGATAACGCCTACTTTAACAAAAAGGTACATTATGAATTACCAACTTCGTGTTGTTGTTTCCATTCCACGTTCGGACTAGTCTTTTTGTAGATTAAGTGAGTTGGTCTAGAACACGTGTGAACAGAGCTTCATTTTAGTTTTTTAAGGACTTGGCGCTTTTTTTTCGCTTTAGTTAAGCGCTTCATCATGAAAACAGTGGACAGTGTGTTATGGAGAGTTACTGAGTAATTTTTGAGAACTAACTTGTTTGGTAGGAATTTAGGTACGTTGATCATTTATTTCTGCCTTAATTCTTATTGGTTCCCGGATTTAGTGATAAGAAAATTACAATATTTAATCGTGATCATGCTAAAACTTCGAGACCCGTAATTGATGACCTAAGTTATTTTTTTTTTATTTCGTTTCTGTGTTGGGGCAGGATAACTTAAACTCTGACCAAGTGGCGTTCAAGGATCGGCAAGAGAAGTAAATAAATAAATATAAATATATCGCTGGACATGAACACACAGCGCCATCAAGTGCCACACTAAGCAAGGCTTGTGTCGTGGACACCAGATAGTTGATATACTACATATTTACTTTTTTTTTGTTAGTAAATACATACATATTATACATATAAACATCTATGACTCGGAAACTAATGTCCATGCTCATCACATAAACATTTGCTCCTACCGGGATTCGAACCCAGGACCCTATGAACGTATGGCAGCCTCACTACCACTACGCTATTCGAGTCGTCAAGTGTTGCGGAACTGTTCGAAAGAGAAACCGTGGCCCGGAATATAAAGGGCGAGGAAGGAACATGGATGGGTTTTAGTCATTCATGATTGCCCATTCAAAAAAAAATAAAGATGGCCGTCCTGCGAAGATGGGCAGACGACATTGTTGCCATTTACGAATATCCAGGACGAGGCACAAGACCGTGGAGCTTGGCACAAGCAAAGAGAAATCTTATATACCCAGCTGTGGGTGATCATCATGATCATCATCAACAAACCGACTCATTGTTCGTGTTAAACAGTTTTTGTTTCACTTATGGGATAATTTCCGTGATTTTCTTTTGTTTCTATGAGCTCTCCCGATATTCCGACGCTGCTGAAATCATCATGATCGCGGGAATACTGAAATGCGGGTGCAGGTGGGACGAATATTATTCGTTTTAAGCAGACAAATCTGGTAATCCTCTTTCTTCAAGTCTTTTATTACACGCACTACGGGAACTCGATTGTAACTCACGACAGCTCACAGATATGAAAGAAACTCACGGATGAACCGTAAGTACTTTAAGTGTAGTGAAAAACCGTGCAACTCTAAAACAGTGCAGTTTTTGTTTCGTTCTTTTTTTATCTTAAAAAATTCAACACCTAACTCAAATGAAAACTTTTAAATCTTGAATCCAAACAAACAGTGCATTTCTTAAACTGTATAAATCATCTCATAGTGTAAGGAAGCAGAATATAATTGTATTTAACTCCTAAAAGCGACAGGTAGACAGATAATTACCGTATTTATCATTAAAAACAAACAGCCAGCACGACACTGAGTAAAATTAATTAGTGTTTGTTAGAAGATAATAAGTTTTAATTAATGCGTTCGCTTAGTGTACCTTTGTCTGTTTTAAATCTTAATAAATTCTTCCAAGTTCCTTGGCTATTCTTTGGTTGTTCTTCGTTGGTTGTTCTTAACCCTACATTACTACTCATGTTGCGACATACAAAGAAACTACTCATACGCCCGCGAGGCGCATCATATTGATAATGATTTTAATCAAAACCTATAAGTATGATTGATATGTTTGGACTGTTTTTATAATTGTGTATATTACTAAAAAGTGAAAAACATAATTTTAAATAATTTTTCATATATTTTCATTATGAAATCTTTAATCAAATAAATCTTAGGAAGAAATTTCTGGAACTTAGGCAATTAAACAGTATTCTCATTAAAAATTGAAAAAAACAACTTTAAGTATACACTTCTCTTATAAATTGTAAATTCTGAAGTAATTAACTAAAAAAAACTAACAAAGTAACAAAAAAAAATATTTTACATACAATTTGATTAAGACCGCAAAACTTACATACAAGCTACTCTTACGTCTTTGGAGCGCCAAGGGTAGTAATATCTAAAAAACTAGCACACTTACCGTAACGCAACCACCGTCCTGCGACAAGTGCTAGCGATGACTGAGATGTCCTAGAACGTGAATGCCATACGCGCGAAGGATAAAAAGAGAGAGCAAAATATCAAAAACGTGGGCGCCTCTGCGACGTAGAGTAGTAATCTAGGGTTAAAGATTTGGAACAGTTTTACATAAATATTTAAAGAACAATTTAATTACAACACAGTTCCAATGAAATTAAAATGTATGTAATTTAATTATTTCAAAAACAAGAAATGCATTAACTTCTTTAAAATACTTTATATGTTGAGTATTTTCATGAAAAGACAAAAAAATATCAGCGTCAGATATGAAAAACGAATGCATGTGAAAAAACTTTTTGTTACATTCCATTTTTTTTATTTTACTCTAAATACAGCCAGCATTCACATTTGGAACAAAGCAAATTCTCCTTTGTGTTGCGTTACGGTGCTTTTTCCTTCAAACCACAATAATGCTACTGTACTCAAACGGGGGTCCTCATTTGAGGTTGAGGTTAGTCAAAAGGACTGTAATAAAATTCTCTCAGGTACCTAACGAGCACTGTGGTTAGGATATACCACCTTTGCTCTTACCGTGGTTGTTTCAAAGGGCTAGTGGTTTCTTTGCCAGGAAAAGTAAACAGTATTCATTTAAACGTCAAAAAAATCACACACAAACAACCAAATATACTTTCTTTTATTCTACTAAAAATTATAAAAATTACTAAAAAAATATTTTAAGGACGCGATTTTCGTAACAATACAAACGATCCTTCCAATTGCCATGATTACGGATAAACTGCGCTTGCAACATTGTTGAAATATCGGAAATTACTCATGACAACTAATAAACATAGTTAAAGTATTCAAAAAATAAAAGGCCCGTTTTGACATTAATTGTTAGCGTAATAGTTATAACGTTCAATTTCCTATAGCGGTGTCAATTTACTATGGATTTGACAGCTGTCAAAACGGACTTCTTAGATTTCTTCGACTTTAATGTCCCATTTTAAGTGACCATGTCAGCTTAAACCTGAAATCCTTTACAGTTTCGATAATTTTTTCCATGTTTGTAAACCTATCTGCATTTGAGGGGCAAGTCTTTCATACTTGAAGTGTTGAATAATCCATTTCTGCAACGATGAGGTCGAGCATGGTGTTAATATTAGCTTTATACCTTCTGGGAACTGGGCAATGGTGAGGCACTGTTCTGTCGCCACGTGCCTTATAACTTGCGTCTGAAAATTCAAATCATAAAACGTGACATTACGCGGCAACTACTGGGATGTAGGCCTCCTCTCTGTGAGAGGGAGTAGTTCATTATCGACTAACCTAAGTACGGGTTTGTGGATGTGATGTGTTTTTGACATTTTATTTATAAGACATGCAGTTGTACTTAACTTAATCGGTTATCGTGGTATGGACATGTGATGCGGAGGAATGAGGAAGATGTCGTGAAAAAAGTTTTGAATATGAATGTGGATGGGTATTTGAGTAGAGGAAGACCAAAGAAACGATGAATGGACTGTGTTAAGACAGATATGGTAAGAAAAGAAGTGTCTGATGAGATGACGACAAATAGAGGAGTATGGAAGAAGAAGACATGCTGCGCCGACCCCAAATAAATTGGGATAAGGGCAAGAGAATGATGATGATGATATGCAGAATTGTACTTACAATAACCTGGGAGAGTTGTGGTTATAAAATTTGACTAAGTAAAATGCCTTCTTAAGTTTGAATCTACGATCTACAGCCACTGCCACCATAGCTATAACTGCCGCAATCATCATCTGCCAAGCTTTTTCCCAAATATGTTGAGGTCGGCCTCCAGTCTAACCAGATGGAGCTGAACTTTACATGGAGTTACTGCGTATTTGACCTCCACGACCCAGTTAAAACTGAGGAATACGGTACCCCCCTTAGTAAGACTATTTGTCAGAGTAAACTCAAACAGCCACCACAATGGCAGGCCAAAATAATTTCTATCATCATCAGACTTGTCTTTACTAAATAATAATTGGGTCAGCTTTTACTCTAGTCGGATGAAATAGTAGACGATAAAAACATCAAATTAGTCCGTCAGTAAGATAATCAACAAAATAATATTTGACTCATAGTTTTCTTTTATTACATAAACCAAAATTTACGAAGATAAGAAACTTTTAAAATTCTCAATACGTCACGCCTTAGTTTAATTTTTGGTGAGCTCTGACGTTACGAGCCCCCACTCCTGAGATTTGTTGCGGCTTGTCAATATTCATTGAACTACAAAACAAAATATTCATGTCCATTATTTTCCAAAAAAAAAATACGTGTCTAGGATTTTCCAATACCGACGTCTTAAATGGATTTGCAGTTTTTTGATATTGTCGTCATGCCTATTGAATACTAGTATATGTTTATTTTATAAAGGAATGAGAACATAAAAGGAAGTATGAAAGTGGCACCAGTGAGTATAAAGTTTGTATTCGATATCATGGTGTGGACATTTGATATAGAGGAGTGAGGAAATTATTGATTAAGATTGTAGATGGTTATAAGAGTGGAGAAAGACCAAAGATAATGATGACTTGCAATCACACAGCAGGGACTAGTGGCTTTAAGTATTTGCAGGCCAAATACCATTGTAACCAATTTGTTTTGATAATTTTTGTATTTAATGTAAAGAGTTGCAGATTCGAAGCCACGTACCTTTTCATTGTATAACCAAACTTGTGAAGCCGTTCCCCGACAGAAGAATAGTGTAATACTTTTGAATAAGTAGTCGAGACAGAACGTGTCACGGCGTAATTCTCCATCCTTGGTGTATGTCCAGAACTGAAAAAGAAGAATAAACATTTTCACCCTGTAAAATTCTTACTGTTGGGCCACAGATACCGGTTCTCCGTTATTTAGCAAGTAGGTTTTCAAAAACACTTTTACACGTCTTTTTTAGCCTAGATGGGGCCGGTGATTCGTACCTGACTACTCTGAGCAGAAACAGCAGAAACAAACTCAGAGGTCATAGTCTCTTTTGAAGTCCAGACATAATCTTGCTCAATTCACATGAGGACTATGCAGATTAGTGTCGGAGATGGTTTTTTGAAGAAAAGACCACACAGATTTGAGTGGATTATCCAGTCAGAATAATACACCACGCAAGCTTAGTAGGTACTGATTCGTGATCGTGATCGTTACTTTAGTTTCTCCGCGAAAATACGAGCTTTTTTAGCTAGGTTTTTTTTTGTGAGTTGCCCCTCTCTAGTAATTTCTCCTATGTCGTTGGTGAGATTACAAACATTTAAACTCACATCCACAAATAGCCGGACCCGGAACGTCTACCTGTAGGCTATAGAAATATTTGTGCTCTGCGGGAATCGAAACCGCGGACACGCAGCGCAGCAGCCAGTAGCTCGTCCACTGTCTAATAAAACTACTTAGAGAATTTATACTCGATTCTCCATGTTAGAGAATAATATTGAAGTTATTTATGAACAATTATGAAATGAAACCAGTAAACGGCTTCTGCGGCTATTGGTAACACTTTGAAATCAAATAAAGCTGCAATATATTATTTCCAATTCCTTGTTATTTCTTATTTCTTGAAACCTTCAAAGTACATATAAATCAATAAAGAAACGGAAAGCTGAAGGTCACAGTACACTATTACATCAACTCGTGTTAGTTTAGTTTAGTTGTTAGTTTAAGTTCACTTCAATGATGTTGAAAGAGCGGAGTCTTCTAATACAGGCATTGTTTGCCTAAATGAAGGCTCCAAACACATTAACATGTAATGTAATATCTAATTGGCCCAATAAACTATTTGTAATATAATTATTTGTAAGTATATAACTATTTATATGTGTTTTATAAGCGTAGACATTTGACATTTTAATATATGCTAACCTGATTTCCGCCATGAAAATGGCAAGTCAATAAGTTAACGTCTTCTTGAAACTTTTCAGATGCTGGATGTGCGTCTAAGCAAATAGCGGGATTACTTGCACTTTGAATCTATAAAATAAAAGTAGGTATAAGCATAGATAGCCCATAATGTTCCCTCTGCTAGAATATAGCCCTTCCCTCTATTAAAGGGCAAGGGTAATTTATCACACGCGCCCATGTGTCACAGAAGAAGATGTCACAAAATATTTTAGACATTTTGGTTCTAGGATATGTACACAGAGACATGGAAGAGCTCGTGGCAAAATAATAACAGCCGCTTGGGTCGATCTGTAGATTAAACCGTGCTAGGCAAGCACGGGTTAATCTGCGGATGGGTCCCTTACTTACCGAGTTTCCTCCGTGCCTCGAAAAGCACGTTAAGCAAAAGCTTAACGGATGATGGTTCTAGGGCATATGGACCGGTTTTTTCAAGAATTAATTTAATTTTAAAACTATTGTTTTGTAAAGTAAGTTTTACTCAAAAACCATTATAGTAATTGTCTTTTTTAAACTTTCACGATCAGAACACATTATGAAACATATAAATACGGGTATTTATCGCAAATCAGTCCCAGTCCCAGTCCGCAGTTTCCCCGCGACCACGGCTGGTGCAATCCGGTCGAAACGTCGGGATTAAAAGGTAAATTCGCGATAAATACCCGTATTCATATGTTTTATAATACCATTATAGTAGTTTATAACATGGATTAACTCATAGAAAACACATTCGATAATTACCAAACTCTGCAAGCAAAGTCGCTTACATGATTTGATTTTAAATACTTTTTTCTATAACAATGGCGCTGTAAAGGACTCGTACTTACTTGACCACTAGCGACAAATTGGTCAGGCAATTCCAGTTGAGGGTATATGTTTTCTAAATACCAATTGAACGATTTACAATTCAATCGCTTGCGAAGTTCTATTCTTGACGACACATTGCCGAATTCAAATTTCTGATTTCCTATTCTTTCAAAATAGTATTTAGCGTAGTCGTCAAGCCAGACCTAGAAAAATAAAAAGAGTTTTATTGCCTTATAAAGTGGATCGCACAATTATCCGCACTGAGAGAAACGTTTTATTATCAATTTAACGTTATGTATTCGTCCGTTTCGACGCAGATAAGTGTGCGAGGTTTCATAGAATTTCAAACAAGTCATTCTACAATTCGATTCTTTCGGCTCGTTCGCTTCCATCGACTCTGATAAGTGTGCGTTCACCTGAAAGGCCGCCTTTAGACCATATAGATTATAATAATAACCATTTTAGTATCGGGCAACTGAGGTCCGAAGACAAAAATACACCAGAAATGTCTACCTATCTCTATTTATATCTATCTATCTGTGGTATGCAGTCAAACTGTACAGTGATTCTTCCCTGTACAATTGTACATGCAACCCATAGAATATCAAAATAAGAAATGATTTCCGGTGCAGTACGCCTGCGCAGGCATCATCATCATCAGCCTATAATGTTCCCACTGCTGGGACACGGCCTCCTCTCAATGAGAGGGAATGGGCTATATAATCTACCACGCGGGCCCAGTGCGGATTGGTAGATGTCACATGTCTTCAAATTTTTGGTTCTAGGACATGCCGGTTTCCTCACGATGTTTTCCTTCACCGATTTGAGAGCAGTGGTGATGAAATAAATTACACAAAGTAATGCGCCTGTCTGGGTTCGAACCCACGACTTACTGTTCGTAAGTCGGGGCCGCCACCGCTGGACCACCGCTGCTATCAGGCTGCCTGCGCAGGCATAACCAAGTATATGTGGCAGTTCACATGCACAGCTCTCAGTTTTAAGTTGTTTTTAATTTTTTAACTACTAATGAACTAACTAAAGCAACCGTATTGTCGTGTGTTTCTGGTGATGCTATGCTTGCAAATGTGTCAACCGACAGGCTTGCAGTTTCGGCTGTGTCAGTATGGAACTTGGGTTTGCACGAAGGTTTTACATGCACATTTCAAACCGTCATACCATAAACGGTCATCATGTATTACCTAATATACCTATAAATGATAAATAAATAAATATCGCTCGACATTACACACAGCCTCATCTAGTGCCACATTAAGCAACGAGGCTTGTGTCGTGGAGACCAGATAGTTGATATACTATATAGATCCTTTTTTCTTTGTAAATACATACTTACATACTTATTATACTTAAAAACATCCATGACTTGGAAACAAATGTGCATGCTCATCTCACAAACATTTACTCCTACAGGGATTCGAACCCAGGACCCTAAGAACGTAAGGCAGCTTCACTACCAATTTACCGTTGCCAATCGCGCGTAATTTCTCCTCAATGAGTTATTTATTTCGTCATAAGGTATCCTCTTTCTAAAAAGATGTCCCACATGAGAGCAAGGAATAATTTCTAGCGTTCCACCACACATCCAAGTTTTGAATGACAGCTCCAAATTTTCTGCACCCCATACATCGAATCCATCATCATAGTATCCTATTCTTTTGAAGAAATCCCTGTGAATGGCAAATAGTCCACCCGCAATGGTTGGAGTTTTTATAGGAGCCATCTGATTGGTCCGTTTTGCATAAACATCTTGAGGAATACCAATCCAGTTGAACCGTAGGTCCCAGTTGAATCCACCAATACGTAGGTCATTGGCATCTTGACTTATGTACTCGAAAGTGGTGTCGTGGATAGTATCGACCACTGGACTGACTACTCGAGTAGGATCTTCTTTGATGCGTTGTAATAACGGTTCTAGCCATCCTGAAATTATTGTATTTAATAATAAGAATAAGAAGAATATCGCTGAATATTACACACAACGTCATCTAGAGCCACACTAACTAACGCGGCTAGTTTCGTGGACACCAGATAGTTGATATTCTAGATAATACTTTTTTTGTTCGTAAATACATACATAGGTACTTAAAAAAAAAAATGTCCGTACTCATCACACAACAATAAGTAGTAGTAGTAGTATGATTAGTTTTTGATAAATTGACGTCCAAGATAATATGCTCACTATAAAATAAAGCAGCAAAAGAAAATTAAAACTTCAATCATTAAAAAATCGTTTAATTATGACAGTCGTCTTGATCTGATTCATTTCATTTTCTAGCGAACAAAGCCGCTTGCTAGATAAAGGGTATAAAAACCCTGTTAATGAAGCCAAAAGGCACTTGTTCTCCCCGTCATTGCGATCATTATTTTGATCTAAATCATACCTGGGAATCTTCTAGTTACGTAAATATTCGGGGTCAACTATTGGACAAGTTTTTTTTTTAATACAAGGTTTAAAGTAACAACTTTTCCTTGTTTAGTGACTATTCAATTAATCCAATGGCACAATGTTTTGAGTGTGGAACATTTAGTTCTACTTCAAAAAAAAGTTATTTCCCAGCGATATTTTTTACGTAAAGTTTTACTTAGTTTGATGTACAGAATGCTTGGTTGACGGCTTCGTGATGAGGTGGTACACCCTGTACATAAAAGAATAAGATATTCACGATTATTTAAACTCACCTTTTGTACATTCACAATGACTGTCAAGATACAAAATGACGGGGGTGATTACATACTTAACAGGCAATATTCTTGCTCTAATAATTCCCTCTCGACGTGTGGCACGAAACAGTTTCACTTTGGGTTTTGCGCGTACATAAGCGTCTAGTTTCTCTTTCAGGTGAGCTGAAGATTATTAAGTTCATTTATTACATTAAATAAATTAAAAACTGTTGAATTTGAACTTCAAATATTAGAATACGTACATACTTTTAATATTATACTTGTAATGTTAGAATACGTACCTACGTACTTTTATGTTAAGGGACAAATAATTAAATATCAATAACAATCACAAGCGGACAATGGTAGGTTCATATCCTAAGAAAGTGTTATAAGGTAAAAATAGATTAGTCAAAACTGACCGCAATGGTACCTTGCTACTGAAAAATCAAAATCAAAATATGGAAAGCGACTCTCAGACAAGAGACTTATTAATAACTAGAAGATGCCCGCGGCATCGCATGTGTAAAACTCTATCCATCGCATCAAAATCCGTTACGTAGTTTTAAAGATCTAAGCATACATAGGGACAGACAGACGCGGCGGGAAACTTTATTTTATAATATGTAGTGATAGTGATAGTGATATGGGGAACATGGTGTCTTAACACACCCCCTTTGTTCATCCTTTAATTAAAAGTAAGGAACCTTCGACAGGACAGAGATTATGTCAGATGGGCTACACTGCCTGACGGCTGTAGTTGAGTAGTTGTATAAACTTGCGGATTGCTCTGATAGTGCAATGAATAATTTTAGTACTTAATTTATGTCATAGATGTAGTAGCGTTGCGTATGTTGCTTATGCCTAGGTTGGTCTGTGGATGGAGACCACGTTAAGCCGGTGGTCCCGGCTGTCATTTGTCCATCTTTGACAGTCGTTACAGGTAGTCAGTGGCCTCAAAAGTCTGACACTAGTCTTACCAAGTGGTGTCGTATTTCCCAGTATTAACTGGGTTGTGGAGGTCAAATAGGCAGTCGCTCCATATAAAATACTGGTATTCAGCTGCATCCGGTTAGACTGGAAGCCGACCCCAACATAGTTGGGAATAGGCTATGCAGATGATGATGAGATGTATCTAGCGTTCTTTTAATATACTTAATTATGTTCACTACAGACATATCACTTGTATTAGTTACTTTTATTTGGATTACCTTATTTGATGTGATCTTATTGAGAACATGAAATCTATAAGAACATACCCATCGTCGAAAAGTCGTCAACTAATATTATTTGCTCCAAAAGTTCCGGAGGGCTTCTGTTCAAAACTGATGTTATGGTCCTGATTAGAGTTGACCATGCTTCGTTAAAAAAGCAGATTATTACGGTAACTTTCGGTAAATCTTTTGAAAATGTCTGATTTTGGCACCTGAAATAAATAATTGTTGTCGTGATTGAATTGAGAATTATACTGATGTTATTATTGGAGGATTACTGGCTGGCATAGAGTGGACCGGAGAGGCCCAGGATAGATTCAGATGGAAACAGATGGAGGAGGCCTTCATCCAGAGATGGATGACCTAATAGTTTAAGTTATTTATAAAGTTATTAGGATAATTTATTTTATGGTTAATTGTAGGGAATAAATATCGCTGAACATTACACACAGTGCCATCTAGTGCCACACTAAGCAGGGCTTGTGTCGTGGTCACCAGACAGCTGATATACTACATAATTATATACTTTTTGTTTGTAAATACATACTTATTATACAAATAAACATCCATGACCCGAAAACGAATGTCCATGCTCATCACACAAACATTAGCTCCTACCGGGATTCGGACCCGGGACCCTTAGAGCGTAAAGCAGCCACACTACCGCTGCGCGTCGCTGTCGAATAAAGGCTATTTTTATTTATTTTTTTAATTATTGGAGGAGCTCATGGTTAAATGATAACAGCTGCACGGTTCGAACTTCAAGGTTAAGCAGCGCTAACCAAGGTCAGTCCATGGCTGGGTGACCATCCATGATATACCAAGTTTCCTTAATGCCTCGAAAAACACGATAAGCTATTGGTCTTTACTGTCAATTGTAGATCTTTGACACTCGTTATTGTTATAGATTCTTAGTTTCCCAGTTCGGTTCCGGGTTCTTAGTTCCGGGTTCTTAGTTGCCCAGTCCTAGTTTTCAGCTAGATCCGGAGACTGGAGCTCGCCCCAACATAGTGGAGGAAAAACAACTAACTAGATAATCATGAGGACCCATTTGATTCTTAGCAGGAGAATTATTTGTGAAAGGTTTGGTTATGGGTCAACCTTATACTTTCGTTTGCAAATTATAGCTTTATGATGTCTTCGTTCCTGAGATGCATGCCATTTTTTTTCGGACGGCTAATCATTAAATGACTCCTACGCTCTGGGTGGAGTAGAAGGGAGAGTCAAACTTTTATTGACTAAAGCCCATCCATGTTCCTTCTTAGCCCCTTTTGTTCCAGGGCTACGGTATCTCTTTCGAACAGTCCCGCAGCCTCGGCAGGTATCGGTCCTTGCGGACCCCTTCCTTTTTGCTGACATCTCTTTGAGACATGCATGGAGCACGAACGCACCGTCGACAGGGCCTGTCGTCATTACTCACCGTCCACAGGCCCACATGGTGGCCCGGTGCGACTCCCGCGGCGGAGATGACATACCCCTGTTAGACCTTCGATATATGCTGATGGTCATACAAGGCTCGGTCTACATACCAAGATATTGGCTAACATACTGGCTCTCATATAAAAAAAAACCAATTGGCCCTTAAAATATAAAAAATATAGTAAACTTTTAATATATTTACCATGGCTCTCTTACATCCAGCAGCGTTCTATTAACTGGTATCAAATCACTGACAAATCTATTGAAGGCGTGGTCTCTCCAGCCTTTGTGTACGTCCTGTCTAACGTAATACCTCAAAGTAGGGACTAAGACAACAGGAGTACCATCAACACCTGAAATATTTACATATTATAAGAAACAACAACAGTTATTTTACGGCTTATTCTAGGGCCTAGGGCAAAACTGTAGGTCTTCTTATTTTCGACTATTCAAACTTTTCTGTGTCAAGTGTCTGTTTATGATTTCAAAATAACAGCTTTCTCTGAATGCATAATTATGATAGTTTAATATCCAGTAGATAAATAAAATATATATATACATATATATAATATATTTTTATTTTATTTTATTTTATTTTATTAATATCCAGTACTTATAATAAAAAACATTTTATTTTTATCTTGCTGTTTGTTCCGGCTAATCTCCAAAACCCGAATGTCTCATAGAGAGGAAGCCTGTGTCCCAGCAGAGGGAACATGAATAGGCTGATGATGATGTGAATCTCCGAAAAGGCTTCACTGATTGTTGAAATTCTTTTAGGTTTACAATTAGCTACCGAAAGGTTTACAACTGCTGTCCAGGAGTGAGGCACACACAAGAAGACGATGATCTGGGTTAGAACAAATAATACTGATAACACTATCGGATAGTACAAACTCGTGGCAGAATTTTCACCAAGCTAGCTAGTGTTGAATTTTTGGCAGCATGTAGGCCGAATTCCATTTAAACCCCTTCCAACTGTGGGACAAAAGCTAAAGAAAGAATTATTCTTATCCAGAAAACTTGCATATCTTACCTGGTGGATATTCGTCACCTTTGATGATACGCTCTTTCTCTCCATCTGTCAATCCTGTTGATGTATATGGAAGCATTTGCCACGCTGAAAAATATGACGGGTTCAAGAGTTGCCAAATAGGTACGTCTATTAATTCAAATTATATAATTATTGTTTTCAAATACATGTGCAAGCTCGTGACGAGGGCCCATCAGTCCCATACTGTTACTTAAGGTCATCGACATAATCGTACCTAATATTACAAAGAGGTAAAAGTTTGTAAGTTTGTATGCAGGGAATAATCTCCAGAACTAATTATCTAATTCTAAACATTCTTTTACTGGCAGGAAGTTACATTATTCGGTGATGATATAGGCTATAATAGTAGATTATTGCATCGAGCACAAAGTAATTTATTATTGCACCGAGTGCCTGATAATCTGCTTTTCTTTCAACTATTATCTATAGGAATAGTAGATAAAATAAACTCAAATCAAACGGTTAAAATAAAAGTTTCTATAACACTGTCGGCTTAATTTAGAATGTTTTCCGGAGTTAATGTGTCGCTAGATGATTCCATTTAAAATCAGATAGTATCACACTTTATCGTTTCCAAAAATATTGTCAAGCAAAATTAACAAAGTTCCCGCCAAATCACTTTTTTAAATTTCTTTCATTTTTTAAATCAGAGTTATCAGCAATTTTTTTTTTTAATTTGGAACAAGTAGGATAAAAACGAATAATACGTACGTAAAAAAAAAGTATTGATATCGGCTGGCTGAATAGAGCTAATCCATTGAGATTGGCACCTTTTGGTGCGATTAAAAAATAAACTGTGTAATAATGAAATTTCATACATTTTTATTGCTCTAGAGCATTAAAGACTCGCTATG
Source organism: Xestia c-nigrum (assembly GCA_916618015.1). NCBI lineage: Eukaryota > Metazoa > Arthropoda > Insecta > Lepidoptera > Noctuidae > Xestia > Xestia c-nigrum. Next base: position 8,251,818 of record OU745258.1, on the reverse strand, counting down.
TACTGAGTTTTTAGTGTGATTATGATGAAATTAAAGCATAGTTGGAAGAAAATTACATTTACCTCATGCATATCAGCCGAGCTATCACAACTGGTGGTAGGTTTGATGCGTACGATATTTATATTCTAAAAATATAAATATCGTACGCATCAAACCCACCACACTATTCCTAAACCGCTTGACCCCTGAGAGCCAGAATCAACTGTCAAAAATCCCAGAGAAAAACTTTGATTGTCTTGGATTCTGCAACGAATGTAATCAGAAAAAAATAGCGGAGGAGTAGGAAAATCATAATTTCTTCTTCCGCTATATCAGCAGGAGACAGAACAAAATAACGTTTACAAGTAGGATTAAGCCTAGATAATTCCTTTTTTTTATGCAGCACGAGGTTCGCATTAACACTAACACCAAAAGATTGCCAGAAAACGTTTAAAGAGCCTGCACAGAAACAACATATCGATAGTTAAAATTAATTGTATAAAATGTTCAACCTCACCCTGAAACTCCGTACTGCCATTGTCAAATTTTTGTCTGAATCTGTCCAAAGCTTTTTCATAATACTCATCTTTACCACCAAACATAAAATTTCCACCACCATACATGGTATGACGATTTGATTGAAATTCTCTCACTATCGTTAAGCACGAAACCATCCACATGGCAACGATTAATGCTAAAATCTTCAGAGCCTTCTTTAACATAGTGTAACAATGTGTCTGTTTCAGCTCTTGGGTTTAAAATGACAGTAGAACCGAGTTCACCAGTATATACGCTGTTTACGGTAGTCAACATGCAAGTTCGAAGAAGTTTTTCTTTCCCACAGAACGAAAGCAAATATTGATTGTTTCGAACCACGAAATAGGCAGAGAAGTCGTTAATGAAGCGTTTTCATGTTTGTTTTTTGGAATCAGCAAATGTTTTGTCTGTTTCACACACACATCAGAAATCCCAGAAGCGTTAGGCAGAAGTGTACCTAACAGTAGGTAAACCCATAACTATTTCACCTGTTATAGTTGTGACGACGCAGACCTGCCGAAGGTCTCTTGACGGCACTCTGTGTTCGGAAACGATCGACGTATAAATTTTGGGTTCGAAGTTTCCGCCGATTAAAATGAAGAGGGATGGTTCTGAGCTGGCAAACCAAGCAAGTACGTGCGCTTACCTGGATATTCACGCCAACGAATCTTAATCTTTGACTTCTCGAAGTTCTCGAAGCTTCAGGAGCACGCGGTAGTCGCCGGCCGGCGAATGCACCACACCGTATTTCACTGAAAGTACGTCGTTTCACACACTCCCGCGGGATATCGCACGTTACATAATCCAGGCACAATAAAGTCTGTATATCTTCAGTCGTTTAAAAAGGTTTCTTCAGTTGAGAGTTTTTTACACCAGCGAGCTGCGTGGGCGCGCGTTTCGTTCATCCGAAAAAAGATCGAATATGGCGTTCCAGGACACTGGTAAGCGCATGCGCTAAGCGGCGCCCTGATTGGTTGCTTGCTCGATACCACCGAGAACACATAATCGGCGGGAAAATTTGAATTTAGAAAGCGCGAACAAAACGTATTATGAAAGTTTACGAATAGTGAACATACCGCCCACCAAAATACAGCTGGTATTTTCCGGATAAGTTAAATAGATAAAGATGAAATACACTACGAATAATCGATAAGTAATAGGTTAAATGTTAAGCACTTAAAACTAATAGACTATGTTAAAGGTTGCGATTTAGTTAGTAGCATGTTCTATGGGAAGAGGACACAACTTTACGAGCGGACGCTTGATAACGGTGTTTTGCGTTTTAATCGTAGCTACGCGGACGATACCGTCCTGGCCCGGATGTAACTTGGTTACCCTTCCCAGAGACCATTGCAAAGGAGCCCGATTATCATCTTTGATGAGAACGATATAATTAATCGATAACGGTTTTGAGGTTTTCGTCCATTTTGCACGCAACGTTAACGAATGCAAATATTCGTTCTTCCAGCGAAGCCAAAAGTTTTGAAGAAACGATTGGATAAGTTGCCATCGGTTAAGGCGGTATAGTTTAGTGTTACAAAAATCTGCGTCTGGGACTGCTGTTAACGGTTCCAAAGTCAAGAAATGACCCGGGGTTAAGACGTTTAAATCGTTAGGATCCGCGCTCAACGGATATAGAGGTCTCGAATTCAACACGGCTTCGATTTGAACAAACAGCGTACTAAGCTCTTCGAACGTTAACACCTGATTGCCTACGATGCGATAAAGATGCGATTTTGCTGCTTTTATTTGGATCTCCCACACGCCACCAAAGTGAGGTGCGGAAGGAGGATTGAAATCGAATTTTATATTGAGAGCTTGTGACGCTGGCTCTAGTGAAGCTAGATAATTGCGAGCGCCAATGAAGTTTGTACCACAATCCGCATGAATCACGCTACACCGACCGCGACGACCGACGAATCTGCGTAACGTAGCCACAAAGGCTTCAGTAGAAAGAGACGACACTACTTCAAGATGGACTGCCTTTGTTGATAAACAAACGAATAGACAGAGATATGCTTTGTCCATCCTGGCTCCGCGATAAGCCCCGACCTTGATACGAAATGGTCCGCCGAAGTCAACACCGACCACTGAAAACGGCTTGACTTGGGTCACCCGGTACGATGGGAGATCCGCCATATACGGTTGCAACGGTGTAGGATTCGTCTTGTAGCAACGAATGCACTGGGACAAACATCGACGAATGGCGCGTTTCGCGGATAAAACCCAAAAACGTTGCAAGATTAGGTAATGGGTCGTATTATGTCCAGTGTGGCAATGACGACGATGAATGGACTCGATGAGCTTAAACGTGAAAGGATGATTACAGGGCAGCAACGCAGGATGCTTTTGATCGTATTCGATACCAGCGCGCGAGATGCGACCGCCCACCCTGAGGATGCCGTCCTTGTCAAGAAACGGAGTGAGTTTGCGCAGCGATTTTGATAACGGGTGATTAGAGTTAAGTTGGTGAATCTCATCAGCAAAGGATGTTGATTGGACATATTTAACGATGGACAGCAATGATTTATAGTTCTCGTCTTCCGTGGTAAATTCACCTAAGTTACGGTGGCTCGGGTTCAGAAGGAACCGTCGCAAGTACGATATTATACGAATAATTTTATCAAGTGACGAATAACGTGTAAGAAGATGGTCGATGGGGTGATGATCACTTGATACGGTTTCAGTGACTAGCACGACGGACATACGTTCCTCGGTACGCACTGCGACCTCTTCTGTGTCGTTAAGAATAGGAAATTTCGAATTGTTCGGCCAATGGGTGGAAGTTTGTGATAGCCAGGACGGACCTGACCACCACAACGTATTGTGAACTAGATCATGTGGCAGCTGTCCCCGTGAACATACGTCAGCCGGGTTGTCGGCAGAGGCGACATGATGCCACGATTCCGCAAGGACAACATCTTGAATAGCGCTAACCCGATTGGCGACAAACGTGGTCCATCGAGACGCATGCGAACGAAGCCAAGATAAGACGACTGTCGAGTCAGACCACAAGTGAATCGAGCGAAACGAAATTTTACCATCGTAAGTGTTAAGAACGAATTTAACAAGATCCGCGAGAACCACAGCTGCACACAACTCCAAACGTGGCAGCGACAGCTTCTTAATAGGAGCAACACGAGCTTTAGCGCATAACGGTAGCACCTGTATGGCGCCATCAGTAAATAGAGTGCGTATATAAAGAATTGCCCCATATGCTACCTCGGAGCTATCACAGAACCCGTGGAGCTCATACGCCTGCACGCTTCGAGCAGCAAGACAGCGCGGCACTCTCAAATCCTGTATGATCGATAACTGATCACAAAAGGCTTTCCAAACACAAGCTATGTTCTCGGGAGGAGTTTCATCCCAAGAAACTCCGAGTAGCCAAAGCTTCTGAAGTAAAATTTTTGCTTTGATGCTTAGAGGGGAGAGAAATCCCAGCGGATCAAAAACCCTTGCGATCTCGCTTAAGATATTTCGCTTGGTACACGTCCGACCAGAAGGCTTGACATCAAACAAAAACGCATCAGATGATGGGTCCCATTTGAGCCCAAGCACTTTGATTGTGGAGGGTAGGTCGTCAGAAAACGATTTAGGATCCAAGAGACACTCTTCTGGAAGGAGATCCGACAACAACCGCGGGTCGTTACTGGCCCATTTTCTAAGTTGAAAATGACCACGATTAAATAAATTTATGACCTGTGATTTGGCCTCTAGAGCTAACTCTATGGTCGCAAATCCGGTGGCGACGTCATCCACGTAAATATTCGATTTGAGGATCTGTTGAGCTAGAGGAAAGTTAGCTCCTTCATCCTCAGCCAATTGCTGGAGAGTCCTGCAAGCCAAATATGGCGCAGAGGAGACACCATACGTTACAGTATTCAGTTTAAATTCCTGTAAACACTGTCCAGGTCCGGTTCTCCATAAGATTCGCTGATAATCGCGTTGATCATCAACGATAAGGATTTGTCTGTACATCTGACGAATGTCAGCCATAAAGACAAACGCGGGTACACGAAAGTGGAGAAGCACGGCAACGATATTTGTTTGTAGTTTAGGTCCCGTTAGCAACGTGTCGTTTAAAGATTTTCCTTGAGCGTCTTTGGCAGACGCGTCAAAGACCACGCGCAATTTAGTTGTGGTGCTATCCGGTTTTAAAACACAATGGTGTGGGATATAATATTTACCCTTGTTTAGGTCTGTCGAATCAACCAAGGACATGTGACCAGACTGAATATAGTCATCCATGAACTCTAAGTACTGTCGGTGTAAGTCGGGATCGCGTGAAAGGCGGCGCTCAAGCGTGTGAAACCGTCGAAGTGCGATATCGCGAGAGCTCTCGAATATAGGTTCACAACCATCCTTGAAAGGAAGTCGGACGATATACCTACCCGAAGAGTCACGGCCGTACTCAGAAGCATAAATCTGCTCGCATGCCATTTCATCAGGTGTAAGAGACGGAGCTCTGGGCATGCTGTCTATCTCCCAGAACCGCTGAACAAGAGTGCACAGCTCATTATCAGGTTTTGAAGAAAACTGAAGAAGTGACGAGGTCACAAGAGAGGTTCGACCTAATAACAACCAGCCGAAAACGGAATGGAAAGCAACAGGCTGATTAACAGCACCCTTGACGCGTTGATTTAAAAGCGAATCAGCGAATACATCTGCGCCCAACAGAATGTCGATAGGTCCTGGAACATCGAAGCCAGGATCTGCTAAAGGTAGCGAATGAATGTGTGACCAGCCCACGGTATTGAGTTTAGCTATTGGCTGATCACCGCATATGTGAGAAATAACGTGAAGATCCACGTTAAATAAACGTTGATTTTTAGATGCAATCGAACAATTTACTAAGCCGATAATGCTAGCAGCAATGCCACCTAAACCGTTGATATTAGTTTCGCATGACGTTGGCTTAAGATGTAAACACTGTGCAGCGTTCTTAGTAATAAAATTGTTCTGACTGCCCGTATCGAACAGTGCACGGAAAGAGTGGAACTGTCCGTTCGAATCTTGAACTTGAATTATTGCTGTGGCAAGCAGCACGGTAGAATTTGGAGAAGATTTAGAAAGGAAAGTTTGGTGAGAATCCCTAGTGACCAGGGTCACTGCTTGTGACTCAGCGTCACCAGAGGGACGGTCGACTTGATCAATATGAAGCAACGTATGATGCTTATGTTTACACTTCACACAACGAAAAACAGATTGACAATCCCTAATTTGATGTGAGGATCTAAGGCAGTTAAAACACCACTTCTTCTCAACAGCCACCGACATACGTTCTTCTGCCGTTTTCCCTAAAAATGATGTACATTTAGTAATCGAATGATCGCTTGAGCAAAATGCACATTTAAACGATCTATTATTTTGAGAATTATTTTGACTACTAGATTCGGCTTTTTTATTGAAAGTTGAAGGATTTTCAGTATTGTTAGAATTTACAGAACTATCAGCTAAAAGTGTATGCGAGGTATTAGGACGCTTAGCAGATTTATTTGCTGAGGCTGGGGGTCCATCCTTGGTAGGACGAGTGACCTTACTGACGTTAATAAAGTGACGATCACGCATGAGTGCCTCACACTTCGAATGGAGAAATTGTTTTAGTTCACTTAAAGTATGGAACTCGTTATGGCCACACTTTTCTTCAAATTCACAGCGAACTTTAGAATCCAGCTTAGAGAAGATGTGATAAACTATAATAAAATCCCAATGTTGAACTGGAAGGTTCAGCTTTTTCAAAATACATAAATTCTCATCAATTGAATCTAATGTTGCCCGAAAATCGGTAGCATTTTCGAGTTTGAAGTTAACATCTAACACGTCTTGCCAACAAGTGTATGCTAGATCACGCTTGTCCTGATACCGCGCAACCAAAGCCGCATATGCGTCCAAGTAGTGATCACCCGTTAGAGGAAATTTTCGAATAAGTGATAACATGTCACCACTCAGTGATGAAATAAGGTAATGGAATTTCTCAACATCTTGAAGAGACGGATTCTTATGAATGAGTGCATTGAATGTATCAATAAATTCTGACCACTGCTTAATGTTACCCGAAAAGGTAGGCAATTGAATTTTTGGAAGTCGAATACGTGACAATGGTGATGAAGAAGCGTTAGATTGATGAAGGATTTCCGACGAGTTCAAATGAACCTTTGTTAACTGACGACAAATTGCCATAACTTGAAGACAGGTATCATCAAAGTTGGCCCGAATTTCATCCTCATCATCTTCATCCTGATCAGATGACTCCAAAATACCAATTATAGCGAGGTGCGCATGCTCAAACTCTGAAGTCCATTTATCGAGTTGGTCACAGTATGAAAGGAAAAGATCGGTTTGACTATCATCACTGCGCGCTAAGTGACCTACCTCGAGCGCCTTCAATAAACGATTCAACGCAATGGTACGTTTTCGACGTAATACAGGTAAGTGTTGGCTAGTATAGTGTTCTACTTCAACGTGTTTTGATTTAGATCTACTTAGTTTACGAGTTGTACGCTTTGGAGCAAAAGACATTGTGTCGTGTATTTAAAACGGTTAAAAAGGAAAACAAAAATAAACAATTCGCGTAAGTTAAATGCAATGTTTACGTATCTTAATTATAGCTAATAACCAAATCACTATAATAGAGAATAGTTTAATTTGTAGCGGTAAGTAAGTTAAATAACTGGTTGTTTACATTTGTGTGATATGAATGAGTCAGGTTGAATAGAAATTACTACAGCCGATTAGGTTATTAGATAAACGCGGATAGATTGATAAAATTGCTTATCCAATGATCTGGAGTAACTTTTAATTCACGGACTACACAATGTAAACCAGTTATGTCGAATGACAACAACTGATCACAAGTAACAAGATTAGAGAACCTGTTACGGCGATTTAGATTGAATGTAGGCTACTACAGCCGATTAGTTAATTAGATAAACACGGATAAATTGATAGAATTGTTTAGCTAATTATCTGAAGTAACTTTGAATTTGAATTCACCGATTATGTGATGTACACACGAATGACAGTTGTCGTTGACAGATCTGAATGAACGGAACGATGAGTGAATAAGCCGCGATGACGATCATACGAGTTACGAATGAACCTAGAAGGATCCTATCTATGGTTGACCGATACCGATATACGGTTGTGACGTATGAATGATCGAATGAGTTGAATGGAATAGATCTTACTGGAATTCACCTAACTTCAACGCAGCGAAATACAAAATGGACGGTTTTCCCTTTTTATTGAATCAACTACCTGAACTTATGAAAAAGTTACTAATCATGTATTTTACAGAAATTATTTTGAAATGTATGCTATTTGCGTTAGATGTTATGGGAAATACTGTTAGATATGGATAATAAATACTATTAGGTATGAGGAATCGAGATCGAGACAGTTAGGTAGATATTGAAATACGATTTTATTATGTACGAAAAATACCAGCGTTATTATGTAGGTACGATAAAAATGCAACCTCGAGAGAAATCTAAAGCGTTCCCTGGTTTCGGCACCAAAAAGATGTGACGACGCAGACCTGCCGAAGGTCTCTTGACGGCACTCTGTGTTCGGAAACGATCGACGTATAAATTTTGGGTTCGAAGTTTCCGCCGATTAAAATGAAGAGGGATGGTTCTGAGCTGGCAAACCAAGCAAGTACGTGCGCTTACCTGGATATTCACGCCAACGAATCTTAATCTTTGACTTCTCGAAGTTCTCGAAGCTTCAGGAGCACGCGGTAGTCGCCGGCCGGCGAATGCACCACACCGTATTTCACTGAAAGTACGTCGTTTCACACACTCCCGCGGGATATCGCACGTTACATAATCCAGGCACAATAAAGTCTGTATATCTTCAGTCGTTTAAAAAGGTTTCTTCAGTTGAGAGTTTTTTACACCAGCGAGCTGCGTGGGCGCGCGTTTCGTTCATCCGAAAAAAGATCGAATATGGCGTTCCAGGACACTGGTAAGCGCATGCGCTAAGCGGCGCCCTGATTGGTTGCTTGCTCGATACCACCGAGAACACATAATCGGCGGGAAAATTTGAATTTAGAAAGCGCGAACAAAACGTATTATGAAAGTTTACGAATAGTGAACAATAGTTATTTTGGAGCCCTAAGTAATAAAGGGCGAGCCTTGCCTCCAATTGTGACATGCGTCCATGGTCTGTGTGAATCTCATCCAAGTCTTTCCATTGTCTTGGTAACAAACGCGGCTACTTTAAATCGTCCAATATCTATCGATAAATACTTGCACCAAATGTCCATTCCACCAAAATTACCATTCAGTCCACAAAGGAGGTCCACTAAAAAGCAAATACTTGAATGTATTCTAAGAAAATTTACCAACAGAGCTTGTCCTGTCTTAATTAAATGCCGCTTGGTAAACCTTACCCTTTTGAAAAACCTTCATTAGACTTATTACTATGATAATATAAAATGACATCTTGAAAGAAACAAGACAAGGGATTTCAAACCTTAAGGAAAAAGAAACAAGATCTTCAGTTTCAACGGTATCGGTTTACCAAATGCAAATTTACATTGGTTGTATAGTACAAGAGTCACTGACAAAAAATACTGGTCTCTTTAGATTTACAAGGGCATCGTAAAAGTAAATTGAGGTAAAGGTGGGCAAATACTGTACTTAACGAGGTACCCCCAAACGAAAAAAGGCGAATCGCTAAAAGAAATTAGACGTAACGATTCTTTTTTAAATAAAATTCCCTTTGTTCGTTTAATTGTTCTTTAGTTTTGGGGCACTTGTTTTTATTAGACATCTTATTTTAGTTACAGTGGTTTTGGTAATTGATTGTTATTTTATGTTAATTTGTAATAATTGATTGTAAGTACCGCACAAATATAAGCATAGAGGATAACCAAAGAACCGGTGGATGGTCTGTGTAAAATATGATATGACTAAAAAAGGGACGACATGATATGACGACGTTTGGCAGAAGAAATGTGCTGCGTATACCCTAAATAAATTTGGTAAAGGCTAAAGAATGAATGAATATATTCGTTAGTTTCTTCAACCAAAATGAAACTTCACCAGAACTCCACAGAAATAAATAAAAAAACAAAAAAACGCTGAATTCAATATTATTGGATCTAACGGTTGCTTAAGATTTATTGTTCGGTATAAAGTGCCTTGCTCATTATATGTCGTTAAAGATCTCGCTTAGTTTCTAATAAACTAATATTAGTAGTGAAGAAGATGGATGAAAATAGATTGCATGTTGCAAAGATGAGAATGTTGAGGTGTATGTGTGATGTGATAAAAATGGATAAAATAAAGATTGAACATTTATGAGCTGCACCAGTTACTGAAAAGTAGAAAGGGAATCCAATGTCTTTCTATGGGCATATGATGAGGAGTGAGAATCGCACGTGAATATAAGAGTGATTAATATAAATGATAATGAAAGGATTGTGTGAGGACAAATACAGACCGAAAACATTCCGACCTCGCCGCAGAGGACCGGCGCGTAATCCCCGTTCAATCCCTCCCCGACCCTTGCTCGAGCCAGCCCGCGATGCTGAGCCTGTAGTAATAAAACAGTCCCTAAATTAAGACAACCAGATCCAGCCTGTGACTTTGCTGCCCCCAGCGACGCCCTAAGCCGAGGTCCGTACCCCACAGGGGGTGCCCTTAGAGCGCTGTCGCTTAGTATACAGGGTTATTTGTAAAACACCAACAACCTCGCAGGAATAGATTACTGACATCTTAAACAACAACATTGTTCTACGACTTTTCCGAAAACAGACAAAAAAAAACAACTCTCCATACATATGTCCGAACAGCTCATAGAGTTTTGCATGAGAAGTCGATTTTTTTTGCCTGTTTTCCCAAAAGTCGTAGAACAAAATGTTGTTGTTTATGATGTTAGTAATCTACTCCTGCGAGGTTGTTAGTGTTTTACAAATAACCCTGTATAGTCATTTTCGCCCTGGCTGGAGGCCTTAAATTCAAGGCATCCACAGGACTTGCCCGGTTAAGCAGAAGCCAGTCTTCCTAGACTGAACTGCGAGATGCCCAACATAAAAAAAAATGTGTTAGGAATGATACGAAAAAAGGGAGTAATGATAAAGTGGCAGTTAACAGAGGACATGGAATGAGGGAAGAAAGGTGATGATGTAAATGACTTTGTTACCTTTTTCAATCCATATCCATACCATTATATAAATGCGAAAGTAACTCTGTTTGTCTGTCTGTCTGCTACCTTTTCACGACAAAACGGCTGATCGGATCGTAATGAAATTTGGCAAGGAGATGTATTTCAACCTGGGGAAGGACATAGGCTATATATTATCACGCTAATTACTTACGGGGGTGAGCAATATTGCATTGTGTCTATAGTTTTCAACTGTTTGACAACTGACAACTGTCATAACATGCATTGTAATAGAATAACTAATTTAAACGAATTGTCATGGGAACAAATAGCCCGTCGGTGACGGCAACCGCCTTTCGAATAGGGAGTCGCAAGATCAAGCCTCAGTGCTGAAATACTTTTGATTTTGTGTAATACTGTATGATTTCCGATAATAACTTTGGTTCGCACTTTCAAAAACCCCCCGGTTTTCACTTTTTGTAACAATGTATTTTGTTGTTTTTAAAGCTTACATATTTCCAAATCTTCTTCTTTTGTTTTATACATATTTTTTTTAACACTTAAACGACAGTTTGGTAATCATTTATTTCAAATAATAAATCTGTAAACATGGCGCTTAAATTGTTTAAGGATCACACACAGAACCCATTTTTTATAATTTCTTAAATTTTCGTCTGTGTCTGTGTGTCTCTACGTAGCCCTTTTACGTGTAAATTATAAAACCAATGAGGTTCGATTTAATGCACCAATTATTATTGTGCATAAGTTAGAGAAAGTTTTGTGTTTTGTTTCTTTGCAATCGGTGCTCTCCATCAAAAGACTTTAAAGTTTTTAAGGAGAAATTATCATCATGATGTAAGGATACATGCAATGACATCTATAAAACCAAAATGGTACTAATGAATAAAAATCACCAGATAGAGAAGAAGAGAATAGTCAACATGACCCTGCTTTAAAAATTTACAAATCCAGTAGAGTGTCCTTTCGACCGCTTTCCATGCATATGTTGTAGCAGTTTAACTTCGTGCTCTATAAATGGCGTTGTTTATTTGACTCCATTTTCTGAATCACATTGTTATGATTTTCCGTGAAAGAATGATACTGGCATTCGCCCGTGTCAGATGTCTTTTTTTGTTTTTTTTTTTAGGATGTGAAATCATCAAATGACTTCTCCCACTCTGGGGATGACTTCTCCCGTGTCAGATGTCTCAAGTTTGGTTTTTTGGAAGAAGTTCTCAATTCAACGCCTGTTTTTCTTTATGTAGATACCTATATTATGCCTGAGCAATATCAAATGACCGAATGATGAAGTCGCACGAGACCGGTCAATGTGGCGACACTTGATAGGCCTATGTCCAGCAGTGGACGTCTTTCGGCTGAAATAATGATGAATGATGATAATTCAAATGGAGTAGGGCAGGACACCTAGCAAGGCGCGCTGATGTCAGGTAGAGTAAAGCTGTGACCAAGTGGCATTCATTCTAGAAATCCAAACTGAAGTTTTGGTCGTCCAGCGGTGAGATAAGCAGACGATATTGTTGCCATTGCAGGTATATCCTGGATGAGATTGGCACAAGAGCGTGGAGCTTGGCACAAACAAAGAGAGGCCTGTACCCAGCAGTCGGTGAAGTCGGACTATGGATGATGATGATGATGATGACGCATAACTTTTTCCAGAGAAGCCCGATTTTCATGATTATTTTTATTGAAAAGCGTGTTAAGCAAAGTTTGTCCCATTTTTTATTGAAAATAGTTGTGTTCGAATTCATGTGCGTATTGTATAATCATCGCTTGCTGAAACATCGTGAGGAAACCAACATGCCTGAGAGACATTTGACATGTTAAGCCAAGTCAGAGGCCCATGGGCAGCATAAAAACTCTGACACCAGATTAGGCAACAACACGATAAGGAAGGAAAGATCGCTTGCTTCGGTGAAGAAAGACATCGTGAGAAAACCACAGCATGCCTGAGAGTTATTTTTCGACGGCATGTAAACCCAAGACAGAGGACCTTTGTTTTTTTGTTTAGGATGCGAAATCATCAGATGACTTCTCCCACTCTGGGTTTAGCGGGAGGGAGTGTCAGTGTGACGTGAGTGGGAGTGTATCATTATGATCCGGGGCCGCGGTATCTCTTTCGAACAGGCCCGCAACCCCGGCAGGAAGACAGAGGACCTTGGGCGGCATAAAACTCTGACAACAGGTTAGGCACTAACCACACGATAAAGAAGAAGATCGTTTTGGGGCTTATTTCATAAACCTTTTTGACAACTTTAGACCTGTCTGAAGTTTGACTGTGATCAGTTACAGCAGCTATATCGTGTGTCGGCTCATTTCGTGCTCCTTGATATAAACTTTAGACCTAGCTAGAGTATGAGTATTATCGGAGGTCTGACGATGGAGACGAAAGGCAGTCACAAGAGGTCCGCAACACTTTAAATCTGCTCTATCGTGTTTAAGGCTCATTTCGTGCATCTTGATAAGAACTTTAAACCTAGCTGGAGCATGACTGTCATCGATGGTCTAACAATGGAGATTGAAGGTAGTAGCAAGAGATCCTCAACAGTTAACAGCAGCTATATCGTCATTGGGCTCACTTAATGCACCTTGATGAGAACTTGAGAAATAGCTAGAATATGACTGTCATCGAAGGTCTCATGATGGAGGCTTGGAGACGAAAAGAAATTGCAATAGGTTTTCAAGAGTTTACAGCATTTACATCGTATTGTGTTGACCTGCCTGGAGTATGACTACCATTGAAGGTCTGACTTTGGAGAAGGAAGGCAGATGCGAGAGGTCCCCAACAGTTTGAAGCAGCGTTAACGTGTATTGGCTCATGTCATGCCACTTGATGAGAACTTTCGACCTAGCTGGAGTATGATATTGTCGAGTGTCCAAGGATAGAAACGTAAAGCTGTCGAGGGATGAGTCCTTATTTGGAAAAACATAAGTTGAATGTTTTGGCGTTTAATGTAAACCTATTCGAGAAAAAATAAATTGTTACTGACTTCAATCTGTACTAATATTATAAAGCTGCAGAGTTTGTTTGTTAGGTTGGTTGAACGCGCTAATTTTAGGTATCTACTATTGGTTCGTCTTACGCAGACGAAGTTGCGCGGGTCAGCTAGTGTTTTAATAACACGTTTAACAACTTCTTTTTCATAACTTTTATTTTCATCTACCTCTCCAAAAGGTAACAAAATGTAACTACCATCTACTTCTACCGCATCAGCAGTTCCCAAACAAATTGCTCCTACTTTCCAAAACAAAAAGGTCAAAAGTTGCAATTCATCAGGTCTACATTAGACTGGACATTGCCTTACAAAAAACTTGTGATTTACAACCAAAGTTCCCGTTTAATAGAATCAAGAGTGAATTTGGTACCGTTTCAGAAAACTTTTTCTCCTAATGATGCCCATTGTGTCTGTCCCTTAGTTTTTTCCATTAGCACTCTTTAATTGAAAGTAAAAATTTCAGGAAGTTCTGTGCAATGGAGTTAACTAAGAAAGCGACTTCTTGGCATTATCTTTTTCATTTAAAATTGTAGGAAGTACGGCTGTCAGTTGCTGGCATTGGACGTAATGGTCTGGTCTTATGTAAGTAGGTTGGAGTGCTCTAATTAGGGGTGTCGCGTGGAGTTTTTTTTAAGTATTTTATTTCAGCATGATTTTTTAAGAATCGTATTTGCTTTTGGGGCTTGAATGATTTTGTCAGGAAGATGTTATTAGTACGCATGGGCTACATTTTTTGTGTTAATAGTATTAAATAAATTTCTGCGTTCGTTCTGACTATGGCCACATAATACATGTAAAATTAAATTAAAAATTAAAAAAACCCCCGACACAATGTATTAAAAGTTAAATAGAAAATAATTCGTTAATTCGCCATTTTGTGGTGGTAGCCATCTTGGATTTTTAATTTATCATAGTGTTTAGTATTTTATTAGTCAAGCCTTTTCATTTGATACCCATATTGAGGGAGTTGTTGAATAAATATATAATCCGCCATTTTGTGGCGGCGGCCATCTTGGACTGATTTTTATCAAACATAGCTAAGAACACTCCCGACTAATTCACCTTTCAAACAAAAAAAAAAAAAAAACGAATCATCCGTTTGGGCGCTACGATGCCACAGAAAGACACACACACACATACTTCAAACTTATAACACCCCGTTGTTTTTGCGGCGGAGGTTAAATAGTACATTGTTATCCTAGGGGTGAAAGTAACTTATTTAGTCCCGAGACGTGGTTTGGCGCCCATACGTAGCGCGGGCGCTAATAGATCGAGGGACTAAATAAGTCTTTAACCCGAGGTTCACACTGTGCTTTTCATTACGAATACAAGGAAAATAAAAACAAAACACGAAACCACTCGAAAAAAAGTGGTGATCGGATTGCCGCTTTCCCGCCTATTTTGTATTTTTTTTTTCTGTGGCCGGCTATTCAGCCTTAATTTCACTATCGTCACTGAAAAAATAGGAAATATTTTGCCAAAGATTTCACAACAGAAAACGTTTTTTTTTAGGAAGGTAATTCATCAAATAACTCCTTCCGAAAGAGGGAGGGAGTGCCAGACTTTGGCTGACTAAAACCCATCCATGATCCTTCCTCGCCCTTTATGTTACGCCAGGATATATCTTTCAAACAGACCCGCAGCCCCGGCAGGCTAAACCGAAGTCTAACATACAACTTCATGAAGCTTCCTAACTAAAATTGTGCAACCAACCATCCCTAAACAAAAAGCTAAACGCACAAAAGCGAGCATCGCACCATTCACAACGCCATCATTATCTCCGACGTCACCCAGATTTGACACCACCGCAGAAGAAAGACGAACGCATTTAGCAGAAAATAAAGACGACAGGGCGACACTCCGTTGCCATTTGCAGTCTCAGCTAACGACCGCATCATTAATCATACAAAACAGTGGCTGTCTCGCACTTGACTTGCTTCCTAAGTTATTGTACGATATAAGCTACTGGCAGACCCAGATGCGTACTAAATTATGACGTCACGGGAGGATTTTGTTCTGTTTGTTGAATGTGTTCGGAATTTAAATGTTTCTTTAGATTTTCTAGTGTTATTAATGAAGAGTCTGAATATTGTCTTGGGGATGATTTATGCTACACTTTATCTATCGCTTGCGTGCGACATCTGCGCGCCCGGCAAGGTTTTATGTAGACGGTTCGTCAGATGTCTTGCATCTCCAGCTCGAACGTGGCACTCTTCGTCATGGTCCGTAATGCATCAATCTTCATCATCATCATCATTTCTACCCAAAAACGTCCACTACTGGACATAGGCCTCTCTCAAGAGTCACCACATTGAACGGTAGTGCGACTTGCATTCAGCGGACTCCCGCAACCTTCACCACCTGGTGGGTAGGTCTTCCAACACAACGTGACCAATCTGACTGCGATTAAAAGCTACTTCTAAATTTAAACGTTGGAAGGTTGGACGATCAGTGACAAATTCGCATGACATTAAAAACGCCCCTGCGTACGTAAAATGTATACAGTAAAAGTTGGTATAATTTCATTCAAATAAGAAGATTCGACGTAAACAATGTCAAACAACTTACAATGAACAACCATGCTTTGTACGGTTTATACGAAAGTGTTCAAGTTCTTGTTCCTCATCCCACGTAAGTATTCTAAATGTCAAAATGTACGCACAACGACTTGTCAAGTTGTACCGTTGTGACAACAATTATAATGAATTATGTATTTGTAATAATTTACTTATACTTGTAAAGGATTTTACCCAGTAACTGAGTGGTAGAAGTCAGACTGGTAGTCGCTCCATACAAAGTACTGATATTCGCATATGCAAAGGCTCAGCAAATGAAAAAGCGGCCAAATGCGAGTCGGACTTGCCCACGAAGGATATCGTAGCAGCAAGTAAGTAATCATCATCAGCCTATAATGTTCCCACTGCTGGGACACGGCCTCCTCTCAATGAGAGGGAATGGGCTATAATCTACCACGCGGGCCCAGTGCGGATTGGTGATGTCACATGTCTTCGAATTTTTGGTTCTAGGACATGCTGGTTTCCTCACGATGTTTTCCTTCACCGTTTTGAGAGCAGCGGTGATGAAATAAATTACACAAAGTAATGCGCCTGTCTGGGTTCGAACCCACGACTTACTGTTCGTAAGTCGGGGCCGCCACCACTGGGCCACCGCTGCTCTCAAGTAAGTAAGTAAAATTAAACGTTATTTTTATATTTTAGTTAATTGAATGAAAGCTAAATTGCGGTTTACGATTTATGACGTATTAAAAAATCTAGTTACTAGATGTTGTTCAAACCAATTTTAGGTGGAAGTTTACATGGTAATGTACTTACATGATATATTTTTTTAGTTTTACGATTCTCTTATTTTTACTTATTACAGGAGGACATTTTACCACTTCTTTGGACATGTCTCTCGCGCAAACTTTTCAGTTTAGAAAAAAATGATACATATTAGATATCTATAGATACGTATTACTTAATGAAAAAAAATTTTTCGTGATTCAGTTCTAAGTATGGAGTACCCCCAATTTATTGTTTTTTTTTTAAATATATTTTTGTGTGAAAATTCTAAATGCGGTTCACAGAATACATCTACTTAACAAGTTTCAACAGCATAGTTCTTATAGATTCGGAAAAAAGTGGCTGTGGCATACGGACGGACAGACAGACAGACATATTGAATCTATACGGGTTCCGTTTTTTGCCATTTGGCTACGAAACACTTAAAAGATGAATCTGTTTTCTGAAACACATTAAACACAGATTTCAATTAATTCTTCTTCATAACTTCTTTACTTTTTTACACCTTTCGTTTCAGTTATGCTAGTTACTAAAGCTTCTCAGTTAGCAAAACAAAACTTATATAGTGAGTCATAAGATTGGTTTAACATTGCACCTAAAAGCAACAACTAACCTCACCTCTAATTAATTTAATTCAAAACTAACCTTGTTTATAATCTTCTTAGCAAGTTTCAGCTGAAACTTTGTCGGAACAACTATGTTAATAGGCAGTGATAGTCAAGGAAAGAACTTTAAATTAATTATAACTTATAACTACACTTTATGAAGATTCTTTGAAGGTATAAACTAAACCATATAAAGTTTAAACTATTTTGTGGAACTTATTTGAAATTATATGTTTAGCAATGGACTGTGACAGGCAAAGGAGACTGAATTAATGAGAATAAATGTCTCTTTGACTAATAAACGTCGTCTGGAGGTTTAAAGTAATCCCACGGGAACGCGTTATCGGAATAAAAAGTGGGTAGACTCTGATCTGGCGAAACGAAGGATGTTCCGCCAGATCAGAGTCTACCCGTTTGCCAAATGTCATTGAAAAATAGATATAGCAACTGGACTGGGATTGCTAAAACCTCATGTCTGTATATTGTTTGCACCAGTTT
Organism: Xestia c-nigrum; assembly: GCA_916618015.1. Lineage (NCBI taxonomy): Eukaryota > Metazoa > Arthropoda > Insecta > Lepidoptera > Noctuidae > Xestia > Xestia c-nigrum. Next base: position 8,233,770 of record OU745258.1, on the reverse strand, counting down.
ATAATATCACGCTGGTACGCTGTGAAGGGGTAAGCATAATGTGAACCACTAAAATATGAATAGTAAAATAATTCATGAAAAAATAAAACCTATTAACCAATTACTTTAGCTTCTGAAGTCGGTGACAAATAAAATTAATCAACCAAACAAAGGTTCACAAATAAACTTATAATGTCAATAACGGGATATCTTCTGTGTTTGTTGAACCCACGACCACGGCACTTGCAACAGTGTCGAAATATCGAGAGCTCAAAAGTACAATCAACAATCGCTAAAGATTTCCCGTAAGTGACTTTTTATGTTGAACCAGCAATCTTCAAACCTCGTTCCATCCCTATGTGCATATCCATGTATCATGTCACACATGTTAAACAAATAAATGCTTCTTTATCTTTATCTTTATCTTTAAGTTTAACCTGTACATTGTGTACAAAAGGAATATCCAAGTAGGTTTAGCTTTCAAAATTGACCGCGTTTTAGTGTTTGTGCTATTAACTGTTGAGGTGTTCTCTCGTGAGGAGACGATCCTGCCTGCAGAATCAAGTCATTCCTGCCATGAAAATGTATTGTCACCAGAAACAAAGGTGTATGTAAAATTAGAGGGCGAGCTTTTTAGCTGGTTTGAAATTCAGTTGCAAGATTTGACCACTAATGAACCAACCAAATAATCAATCAATCGAATCAGAAATGAAGACATCCGCAAGAATACCAAGGTTACCGACGTAGTAATCGTCGTCGTAATTGCCAAATTTAAGTCACAATGGGCAGGACACATTGCTCTCAGAATGGATGGCCGATGGGGCCGAAAAGTTCTGGAGTGGCGACCCCCAACCGGAAGCCGTTGTGTTGGAAAACCTTCCACTAAGTGAACTGATGATCTGATGAGGGCCGCGGGAATCCGCTGTATGCGAATCGCACGACACTTGGGAGAGGTCTATGTGCAGCAGTGGACGTCTTTCGGATGAAATGATAATGATGATGATGATGAATCAACAAGGCAAGTTAAATGAAAGCTTATAAAACACTTTGTTTATTTTACCTTCAAAAGAAGACCGTGAAGGACAGGAAGTGTTTCTAATAGTCTATAGCAGCCTTGTTAACAAAGTCATTAAGGGTCTCCGTAGACTAACAATCTAAACTATTAGTCGGAACGCCCTATTTTCTTTAACCAAGGCTTCTCAATCAATTTGGTGTTCGCTCTTCAATATACTTAATTATAAATTCTCGGGCCCATTAACAATTCAACTGAACTATCGACCGATTGAAAGGCTGAAGTTCGCAGGGGTTTGGGCACCTGAAAGAGTAGGCGTGAAAACTTATAAGACTTTTCTAAGGGTAGACGACAAAAAAAAAATAGACCGTCAGTTAGATTATCAACAAATATTTGACCCGTAATTTTTATTTTGTTATTTATTCCAAAACTGGCTGACCCACGCAACTTCGTCTGCGTCACATAAGAGAGAAAAACGAAAGGAAAAAATAAAACCGTTTTTGCATCATTTTTCATTCCTGCTCCGCTCCAAATGATCATCGCGTGATGTTATATAGCATATAGCCTTCCTCGATAAATGGACTATCTAACGCAAAAATAATTTTTCAATTCGACCCGGTAGTTCTTGAGATTAGCGCGTTCAACCAAACAAACAAACTCTTCTGCTTTATAATATTAGTGTAGATTAACGACGCTTTTAAAAGTCTCAATACGTCACGCCTTGGTATTATTTTTAGCGAGTTCTGACGTCATGAACCCCCCACTCCCGAGTTTTGATCCCTTTTATGTTTTTCAATATTCATTCATTTACAAAAACAAAAAAAAGTGTCCATTTGTTTCTAATACTCCAACTGACGAACTAAGGTCCATGTTCACCAAAAAGATGACGGTCTGGTTATTTAAACCGCTGTTTAAAACACATTTATGTAAGGGAATGTGTCCCTTAAACAGCTGTTTTTTAACCGACTTCTAAAAAAGGAGGAGGTTCTCAATTCGGATGTTTCTATTTTTTTTTTATGTTTGTTCGGGCATAACTCCGTCGCTTGCCAACCGATTTGGAAAATTCTTTTTTTGTTGGAAAGGGTATTCTTTCCAAATGATCCCATAGCCACCAAATCAGGATCTGATGATGGAATCCTGGCGAAATCGAGGGAACTCTTCAAATTTTATATGAAAACGTGTTGCGATTTTGGTATTTTCTACAACAAGTGAAGCATTTGCGTTCGATAAGAACCATTCTACCACCAGATCTGATGATGAAGCCAAGAGTCACGGAACTCCATAATGAGACAATGTACCATAGTCGTGTTTGGGCTTGTTGTAATTGTAACGGTATGCACTTTCCATGTATCAAGTACATGTGAACCACTAAAAAGTTGAAAATAAAAACTTTTTTGCAAAAAATAAAACCGACTTCAAAAAAAACAAAAAAGTGAAAAATAACTTTAGCTTCTGAAGTCGGTGACTTTGTTCGATTGCTTTAGTTTTTTTGTCACCGACTTCAGAAGCTAAAGTTATTTTTCACTTTTTTGTTTTTTTTGAAGTCGGTTTTATTTTTTGCAAAAAAGTTTTAGATAATCAAACCGTTGTCTTTACGGTGAACATGGATTTTAAAAGATTTGCGATTTTTTATACTGTCGTCATGCCTATTATAGAACAAATTAGATTTTAAGCATATCTATACTTCTATTTATTATTAATATCATAAAGCAGAAAAGTTTGTTTGTTTGGTTCTGGTTAATCTCAGGAACTACCGGCTCGAATTGAAAAATTATTTTTGTGTTGGATAGTCCATTTATCGAGGAAGGCTTAAGGCTATATAACATCACGCTACGATTATTAGGAGCGAAGCAGGAATGAAAAATGTTGCAAAAACGGGGATTTTTTTTTCCTTTCGTTTTTCGCTCCTATGTGACGCAGACGAAGTTGCGTGGGACAGCTAGTTTTTTAATGGCTGGCCTATAAGTCGCAAGGGTGACTGTAGTGCATGTGATCCTGGGTTCAATTTCCAGGTTGGGCAGTGTTATTGGGTTCTTCCATCAGGTATATCGCAGTAACAGTCACGGAGCCTTGATTTGTGGCCGGTTGATGGCGAGCCCGTGAACTAATGGGTACTCCACTGGCTAACCTTTTGGGAATTGCAGGCGTGATTATTTATGTTTTTTTTTATATGTACACTTATTTGAATTAAGGACAAACTAATAAATTATAACAAAATAATCACTACTGTTTTGTAGTATTTTTATGATTTGAGATGATCAAAACTGATAGAAAATCACTCCATATAAAATTGTCTTTAGTTCGACAGTAAACCGGTCTCAAATATAGTTTTAAAAAAAACTTGTCAGATGATAATAAACAGTAACTTAAGGAATATTCAAAAGGCCATAATCGTTTGTTATTTTTTTTTAGTTAGATTATCACCAAAGTTATCTTCAACTTGAATAATTTCTTCAGTTTAACATTTTCACTATTTTTCACACTCTTAAAGTACATAAAATGTGTACGCATACCAAAAGAACGACATCGCATCTCAATAGAGAGAGACGTACATAATGTCTACGAGTCCCGGCTGCATCACTTAACGTGTTAATTGAAATGGACACTAAACGTCATCTGCTGGTGTCATGCGCAGAACGTCGAGTAGTTGATACAAAGGGGGCTGAAGTGGCTATGCAGTAGACGGTGGACAAAATCTTCTATGGCACTGTGTGTAGTGGTAACCATCAGTCTTTCTTCTGGGTCTTTTCTTGCTTGGATTGTGTTTTGTTTACGACTGGTGGTCTATTTTGTTTTAGCATATATTTAACGAACCACCAGATTTAGCTAAATGTAACGGCAAAAAAAAAAACACTTTTGATTGCCAAAATTGGTAAAGATCACCAAAATCAATCCCCATTTCATCGTGAAATTAGAACCAAAAATTTATTGTTTTAGTCAATGACCACCGGAAATTGAACTATTAAGCTCTTGCACCCGAGCTAGCGGGGCCAGCACAGCGGGGCTTCTACTTCTGAATGGTTTATAAAAATATATAATCGGAGTGTCCCAAGTCGGCCTAGGCAAAACTAGTTTGTCATCAAACAGCTCATTCAAATTTGTTGCTCAACTATACTAAATTAGCTGATCAATTGATATTTTAGGTGATAGATGTTAGTGGTCCCAAAGTTATTTTGGTGGTCATTTTATTTTCCCCCTTTTTTATGCTGACAAAATTATCCAATAAGAAATGTCGGACTGCTGTCCGACAAAGAAGAAGAAGGAGAACCTACTTGCCTACGATTAAGATTTCTTAATACTATCACTTCACCCGCGACTTCGTCCGCAACATTTGTGATTGCTCGGGTAATATGCATGATATGAACATAAGTTAAAGCCTATTGCACGCACGAATAATGTATTTTTCTTCTTTAACAGTGAAAACCATTTTAGAATTGGATCTTTAGTTCCGGAAATTACAAACAAATTGTACCTCTTGATAATACAATTATTATAGATAATAGATTGACAACTTGTAGTGAAGTACTTTGACAAACCACAAAACGTGGAAGCTGTACTAATAAATTTTAATAAGGCCTTCAATAACAGGTATATCTAATAAAATTTAACACCCCACCAGAATATTCTATCTAAACTTTATTGTGCGGTATTATGTTATGAAACGGGACTATAGGTTCCTGTCAAAAAGCGTTATATAATTCGTACCTATGTTAATACGGGGCTCTCACAATATGCTTGAACTATGTTATATTCGTGAGCAATATGTTAAAAGGAAGCGTAAAATATTATAACCACTACGTGCCATACTAGTACCGTACCAGTATTACTAGCTACCTAGCTAGCCTACCTATCTCCCTATCGAGCCTTTCCCTAAATTTGTTGCCGCTTCCAGTCTTACCGGGCGCTGCTGAATACTATGATTTACATGGAGCGACTGCTTATCTGATCTCCACAACCCAGTTATTAATGTACCTACCAATACTAAAGAGAGACTGGTTGTCAGACTTTTAGGCTACTGACTACTTAGTCCGGTAGCGCTAGGTTTTGAGGTTTCAAAAATATTAAAGTTGTTTGTTTTTTGCATATAGTTTCCGGACCATTTACCCGACTTACCATATAAATTTGTGTCATTTTAAGAACTAGCGTTCGGAGAAATTTAGCTTTTTGTCTTTTTAATCTCTATCACACGAAAAGAAAATTACAGTTGAAAATTTTACTTCCATTATAATAACGAAGTAGTAACTGATATACATAGGCATTTTGTGTCATCTCTGTCCACGGGAATCCTTCTAATTAACAAGTACCTAACACGTCGCCCAACTAGCTTTATCTATCTATCTAAAAGAATATTACAATTTGTGAAATAGGTGTTACGCGATTAAGAGTACTGATATCTGTCGTTCAATTTATTTTGTGCCGAATTCATCCACGGTATTTATAGATATTTAATTTTTTTGTTACAAAACCCTATAATATCCACAAAAGAAAATTCAAGTTTTTAGAGTTTACGTGTTTTTGACTATTATGGTGAAACAAAACACCATTCATAATATGTGTCGTTTTTATCCACGCAATCTTATTATTTGAATGAAAAATAAACCAATTTCTTCGCACAAAGGGCGGCCAATCGGTTCATGTTGCGACAAACAAGTGCATGCGTTTATTCAATTTGATTACAAAAAAGTTTTAGTCCCATGAAAGGGGTTTTTTTAAACCAAAAAATTCGGTCATCAATTGTAAGTTAAAATATGATATCGATTAAAGTAATTAATTGACATGTCTCGAACTTTGTTTGAGAGAACTACAAGAACTATATTTCTGTCCTTTTCATTTCGTACATGACGTCATTGACATGTCATTTGTTTTTGGTTGAAGTTGAAATACATATGGCAGTAATGTCCGTATTCTTGAACCGTTTGACTCCTGTCAATTGTCAAAATGTCATAAGAACAGAACAGCTTTTTTACACTTATTGTCACCGTAGTAAGGGGCTCGTCGGTGTAAGCGACCGACTTGAGAACATCGAGTCGCTGGTTCGAGACTCTCGTCACATATTTTCATTTTGTATTTCTTAAGATGGTTTTAATGCTGTAAAATGGTTCGCAAGTTTCATCCCCAGCTGGTTTTTACTTTTTGTACACAGATTTGATTTTTTTAAGCTTTAAAATGTCCAAATCATTACAAAATAGTTTACCAGGTACACTCTTAGTTTTTTTAAACCATTAAACGTTAAACGTTTGTGTTACTGTCAAAGGTTATCCTTGAAAATCACTTTCTCATAATGTACATCTGATGGCTAATTAGTAGCCAAGACAATCTTAACTTCGGTGTTCAAATAGTCAGCTATTTAGGCCAATAATCACTAAAAAAAAATTTTTTTATGTTACTCGATACTGTTTGTAATACTGATCAAAAACTTCTACGGGACCAAATCGGGTTGGAGTACTAAAAAGTCAGAAATCGCAAATAACGTTAAGTTACGTACCGCGCGAGTTCGTGATCATTTCACAATTTTTTTTTTTTTGTTTTTAAGGTTTACAAATTCTTTCTCAGGACCTGCTATGATTTCGATTGAGTTTTTGATCAATATTAGAAATAGGATCGATTGACATCAAAAAAATGTTTTGTATAAAATAGCATTTTTTTACTACCTGCAGATTTTTTTGAAAATCGGTAATTGTGATTCAAAATTTTACGAAAAATTATGGATAGTTTCCTATGACCATTTTTATGTAGCTGCCCTTACTGCCCCGTTTACCGTTTCCACCCAAGACCTCGAGCAATCGAAAACATTGACGACCAACACCCACGACAAAAATGATGTGTAACTTTGAGAGTTGTCACTGAAAAGCTCTCTTTAGCGTTGTAAGTTATTGCTGTTGATTACTCCGAAAATCTTGACTTCGGTGCTCAATCGTTCGTTCGAATTGTCTTAATAACTCTAAACGGAATACGATTTGCCAATGTCGAAAGAGGCAAAGGTTCTCGTTAAAAATCTCTTTCTTATGTTGTATATATTATGGCTATTTGTTGCCTAGACAATCTTAACTTCGATGTCCAAATAATCAGCTATTTAGGTCAATAACTCTGAACGGACTGTGAATTAGCAAAAGTTATATAAATAGCAAAATTTGTCATTGAAAAGCTCTTTCCAGCGGTATAAATTATTTCTGTTGGTTACTCCGAAAATCTTAACTTCAGTGCTGAAATCATTACCTATTTAACTTAATAACTCCGAACGTAATAGGATTTCGCAAAAGTCGTAAGAGGCAAAAGTTCTCCTTAAAAATCAATTTCTTATGTTGTATATGTTATGCCTATTGGTTGTCTAGACAATATTAACTTTGATGTCCAGATGGTCAGCTATGTAGGTCAAAAACTCTGAACGGACTGCGAATTAGCGAAAGTTATATAAGTAGGAAAATTTGCAGTTGAAAAGCTCTCTCCAGCGGTGTAAATTATTTATGTTGGTTACTCCAAAAATCTTAACTGCGGTGATAAGTTCGTCATCTATTTAGCTTAATAACTCCAAACGGAATAAGGTTTAGCGAAAGTCGTAAGAAGCAAAGGTTCTCCTTAAAAATCTCTTTCTAATATTATATTTCTTATGGCTGTTGGTTGCATGGACAATCATAAATTCGAAGTCCAAATAGTCGCCCATTTTCGTCAATAACTCTGAACGGACTGCGAATTAGCGAAAGTTATATAAGTAGGAAAATTTGCCGTTGAAAAGCTCTCTCCAGCGGTGTAAATTATTTATGTTGGTTACTCCGAAAATCTTAACTTCGGTGATAAGTTCGTCACGTATTTAGCTTAATAACTCCAAACGGAATAAGGTTTAGCGAAAGTCGTAAGAAGCAAAGGTTCTCCTTAAAAATCTCTTTCTAATATTATATTTCTTATGGCTGTTGGTTGCATGGACAATCTTAAATTCGAAGTCCAAATAGTCGCCCATTTTCGTCAATAATTCTGATTGGACTGCGAATTAGCAAAACTTATAGAAGTAGCAAAAGTCGTCATTGAAAAGCTCTCTCCAATGGTACATATGTTATTGCTATTGGTCACCCAGAAAACCATAACTTCGGTGCTCAAAATACCATAGTTTTTGAGTCTTAATAATTTTAAATATCGTGGATGAAAATGACACAAATTTACAGTGTTGATTTTACATGCATTAATGATCTTGAACATGTGAACTCTAATAATTGTAATATTTTTTTGAAGCTTTTGTAGCTTGGAAAAACAAAATAGTTAAATAACTTTAAATTCCGTGGTCTAATTTGGCACAATTTTTTATAATAAGCTTATGTTGGCCATCTGAGAAAGAAAATAGTTATTTCATAAACTGTAATTTTTTTTAGTACTGTTTTTACGTACTGACCCTAATGCCAGTTTGCACTGGACGAAAATGACACAAACTGGGTTTGCACACTCCGCAGACTATCCTAGATAAGATATCATGATTATTTTAAACTTTAAATCAATTTTGGCAATTTTAATTTGATTAAAAATATTCAACCACAAAACATCGAATTGCTGAAAATGCTATGGTCAGATATGACACAAAATGCAATAGTAAGCTCCGTAGGTACGACTGTATCTACAGGCAAAAAATAATAAACTTTAGAATTTTTGAAACTTATGGCATCAAAATTGCCTAGCGCTATCGGACTATACTTGCTACAAATGTCAAAGATCGACAAATGACAGCCGGGACCAACGACGAAACTCGGTACATGGTTGATTACATGAAAAAACAAAAATGATGCGTAGGCGAGACATTATTTCCGTCACAATAGTAATTTGCAAATGTCGATGAGAAAACGTGGTGAACCGTGGGTTAAACACCCACGCCAGATCAGCATCCTTAGTTTATAAACATTCCCTGTTAAACAAGAACTTTTTGATGTACTAAATAATGTCAAAGGTTATGTCAAATATACCTATTGCTTTACGACCTTCACTAACAAAGAAACAAAGCTATCATTAAAAGTGTAAACGGACTTTCCCTTCCTTTTTTTTCAGGTTTAAAAATTTCGTTTTACGATAGCACTCAATCTACAAAAAGTACTTGTTTTTCTTATCATACCGATAATTTTTTTGTTCTACACTACACCTGGGAACTTTCTAGTTAAGGAGATATTGGGGGTCAAAGTTGCAAGATTTTGACAAGTATTTTTTTAAATACAACTTTTATCGCATGATTTTGACTTTAAATATCTCTAGGACCCCCGGTACTATACAATCCATCCATCCGCACAATGTTTTGAGTGCGTGACATTGAGTTATACCACATAACGTGATATTTCACACCAAAAAAAAGTTGTTTCCCAGCAATCATTTTTTAAGTAAAGTTACTTAGTTTGATGCATAGAATGCTTGGTTGACAGCTTCGTGATGAGGTGATTTACACCTTGTATAATAATGATTGAGAAGCCTCCATCAAAGTGTGTCTTATATAAAAGATCGTTATAAATACCATGACTAGGTCCACGTTCGTACATTTCAAATGATCACCTTAAAGAAATTTTATCCGCTTTGAAGTTAACCCCTCAACGTCATACCCACTCCTCTTCATATATCACATACATAAGTATGGGATTTTTTCCCTCTATATTTTTATGCGCATAACGGGCACAATTCCCCAACTAGAGAGCAAAGTTTCCCACTTCCCCAATGTTTAGTGACGGCATTACATCAAGTGAACGCCTGACGGAATCAGCGGTGCTATTGTGGTGAACAATAGTTCTGATATAAGTTGCAGGAAAAGGATTTTCCTTTGCCGAATTATTTCTAACAATACATGAGTGTTTAAGGTGAATGAGAAGCATTGTGAGGGTTATTTTTGGGAATTATTGGTGTGGGGAATTTTCCTGTAATCGTGTATGCGGATTAGATATTTGAAGTGGAAAAATTACTAAAGCACTATTGGTAAAGCACTATTTTAATTTAAGCTAGCGCCCAGTCTCTGTTGCTAATGGATCCAATAAATTCTCAGATAAACATTGAGATTTCTGAGTTTTGTCTAACTTAAATGTGAATGTTTTAACATTCACATAAACGTTTTGGAATACATAATGATGGTGAAGACTGTATCAAGATCCAAAATAAAGTCTAGAATATCAAAGCGGCCACCCCATACAGAAAAGAAAACATGCTTAGTTTTATACGCCCTCGAAAACATTGGTGGAACATGCTAAATTGCTGTGACTCCTCATTAAAATAGGTTTTAGAAACAAAGAAAATTTGAATAACGTACAATAAATTCAAAATGACACCTTGGTATTCATTTCAAAATCAAATCAACAACCCTAATCACTGCTAATATCGCTCAATATCTCAAAAACACTGACGCAAATCCGAACTATCGTGATTAAACCATAATTAAAGTTGGTCCGTTCTTGGCAAAGTTTCGGGGATCATCTAATCCGGGGTGACCTACGAAAAGCCCGTTTAATATTCAGTGTCACACTTGAACTCATCCAGGGATTAGAACGTAATGCATGCCCGAGACGGCAGCCGCACCACTATTCGGCGCTTTGCACTTAATATATGGTGGAAGGAATTGCTGCAAGAATCCAGCGCTTGAGAGTTTGGTGGTGCAGCGCTGGTTAAGTTACAGCGATTTATTCTCATGACTACTCTAATATGTCTTGTCCGTGTTGGTTGTTGTGCAGATTTAACAATACAAGTTTTCTGAAAGTTTCTTCTGGATCTCCAATGATATTATTAACAGAGGGTGCTGTAAAGCTGATAAATGAACATTGATTGAAATGCAATAAAAAAAAAGTTAGGGTTAGTTAGTTCAGATTTTGGCAACATCCCAAAAGATCCTTGTAGTGCTAAACTTTTATATGTACCTGTCATACTTAAACTAATTTCTATCAATACTGACTGATTTTCAGCAATGAAAAGAAGGATTTTGTGTTACTATTCCTAAAGGACCTCCATTTTGACGAGATAAACTTATTTGTTACGGCAAATATAGCGTGACATGTCTGTTAAATGTGACATACCAAATTCTAAGACGTTCAAACATCTTCTCAAGCTAAAACCGACGCGTAATATATTCGAGTCGCTACAGAATAGGGGCGTCGACAAATCTGAGATATTAGACGCGATATAACTAGCTATCCGACGACTAAATTCGGTGCCTAGGTTGACTAACATTCGAGCCAGGAGACTAGAGTTAGTGCTGATAAATGTTAAGTAAGACTAATATGTGTATATTAATTATTATCATGCCAGTTGGCAGGTTGACATTGTGTCATGAGCTCTCTAGTTTGGTTTGTGCTGCATTGGGCTTGCGTTTTGCAGGAAGGTGGTGAAGTTTATCTAGATGTTTTTTTATCGCAGAACGGATGACCGATGGGGCCCAAAAACTCTAGACTGACGACAGAAGGCGTTGGAAGGCCTCCAACTAAGTGGACCGATGACCTGGTAAAGGTTGTGGGGATCGGCTAGATGCGAAACGCAAGGGTCCAGTCAATGTGGCGACACTTGGGGGAAGCCTATGTCCAACAGTGGTCGTCTTTCGTCTGAAATAATGATGATGAATTTTTAAGGCATCAGCAAAGGGGTTTGTTCATGTCATTTCAGTTTCATTTTATCGTCATTAACAGGCCTTGACCTTTTTTTGATTAACTAGCCAATGGCCGTAACATTTGCTGAGCATGACGTTCTTGACCAGAATCGAGGGTCAGCCAATTTGCTATTGGGGTTTTTCATCAGGAAATTCTCAGTAGCAGTCATGAAGTCTGAATTTGTGCCCGATTGATGGCCAGTGGCTTAACCCCCCCCCCCTCCCCCCATTAAATGGCACTTCAACATACCTGGTGTAATGTGAGAGTATTATATTATAAGGTTCCCCTCTATCTGTTTCTTCAGGAACTACAGGCTAAAAATAACGTTGATTAAAGTTACTTCACTAAACAACCTCCAAAATATAGGTCAAAAACGTAACAAAGTTTCCTAATCCACGTAATCCCTCTCAAGCCTATATAATTTGAATCTCTGCCAAAGACTATGGACGTTTATCCATCAAACGCATGCCAAAATGCCGCAAATATAATATTGTGGGTGTTATGGGCCATAAACGACGTGCTTTGAATACCACCGGATGATTAACTAAATACGCGTAATGAACATCGCTGTTTAAGTTGGGGTTGGAGTGTGGTATATGCGTTTAGATATTGATCGTATAATGATAGTATAATATAGTATATTTTGTAATGAGGGACTAAACGAAGCCATTATATACGCGAGGTGGTTTGACTCCCGAGCTTGCGAGGGAGGCAATGAAAGCGAGGGTATATTCAATTGGCGTTTAGTCTCGAGGTGCAAACTGTACTTTTCACTTCGAGTGCGAGAAACATAGTCATTTAAAACCGAAAAAATGTACACTCGACAAAAATTCTGTACTGAGCGGTCAGTTTTTTCTTCTATCAGGTCAGTCACAGATTAACAATTTAAAACTCAACACAAACTCTCAACATTCTCGCAATAAAGATGATCCACACTCCACAGATAATTAGTACCTACGTTACTGCAGCGGCTAGCAACAGAGGCATTCCACATACTTTTCAAAATGAACGATGCACACAACCATAATTTTTTCTCTCGTTGAAAAGTTCATTTGTTTTTTTTTCAATATACTTACCGCTTTCTATTTGCAAGCCAATTCGAAATTTAAATAAAACCTTTGACAAGTTACTCTTTTGTGACCATATTTCAGAGTAAAAGATCGTTCCATTTTTAAATTACTTTTTACTCCCTAGGGAATAAACAGTCACTTTAATCCCGCTTCGTAGGGCTATATTGGCGTATTTTTAGAGCATGAGAAGTGAAAATATTATAATTAACTTATACGACGTGTACCGTTAAATGCACAAAACCTCAGACACCCGAAATGATTTTTAATTCAATTGACCTAATTCTGAGAGAAAAAAAAACTTTAAAAAAATTAAAGGTTTTATGTGCTGTTATAGTTTTATAACAAATAGATTTACTGGCAAAAACTATTATTATCCCGCGTATGAGACAGTTTAAATTGGATGACAACCATTTGCGTTTGTTTGTTAACCTATTTTGGCGGGTTTGCGCACGTGATGGCTTGACCTATTAATAAATCGACCGGGCAATGTTTTTAATGAAGATTTTTTTGAAAAATGTGAACTATAATAAAAAGTGGTTCAGTTAGTTTATGAGACTGTACTACTGCACTACTGTGTCAAAGCCTCCCCTGGTTCCTTCCACGGACTCTTTTACTGTGCCTCTTCGAACCAGCCCTTGCGGTAGGCATCCAGATCGTCTCACTACCTCTTTAGGTTGATGTAATAAAAATCTTACAATACTGACAGACGACTCTAGAAATGTGACATTTAGGACAAGAGATATAGAGAAGGGTTCTAGAAAAATCTATACCAGATGATGGTGAAATCCGACACAATGCCGGTATTTTGTTTTGGCACGTAGAGTCGAGGACTTTAATTGATAAGCCACTTTCACTACTTTCCATTTTACACTTATATAAATTGACGAGTACGAATATTACCGACTAAACCCAATTTGCATTACACGGCTAAAATAGTGTAGTACGAATAGTGGCAAGTGGCTCAACAACAAAGTCCTCGAGACATTTCTTGGTCGTGAATAACTAGTACCTGTGGTAAGTAATAAAAACTCTGTATACAGGTTACCAGAAGAATTAAAAAAGAAGTAATAGGTCTTACATAACCTTCTTTTGCCACAGCCAGGTATAAAAGACAGAAGTTGAAAGCTACTGCTGGATATTGGTGCTACATTTTTTAACTACGTTCTTGGAGCCAAACAGCACATTTACATAGAAATTGGAAACACAGGTCAAAAGTAGGTTTGCTGAATCGTATCCAATTATGGAATAATTTGTATCGGACAGGAACAATATGCATAGATAAACAAAGTAACCAGGATGTTTATCTTCTGATCAAAACAAAAACAAATCAGGGAAAATGAAACGTACCATAAACGAATGCCCAATGGAAAACCAAATATAGCCAATCGGCCTAATTGCGTAAGAATTCCGATATTTACATTTTCTTTCGGAAAAATAACATAGGCTGTTTACTTTTGTTTATTTTCGGCCGTTCTTACTCCGTCATATCAAATTATCCCTCTGTCAGATATCGCGAAATGGATTTTCGGTTGTCAGAATCGGAACATTTTCGCTGAAGTATCCCATTTGTTGTAGGCCGTGTTACAAAAAGGTTTGGTAGGCGTTTAATAGGTTATCGACCGGCTTATTTGGTCCTACACTAGGCCCCTAGGGGTACGTTAAGCTGATATTGGTAGAAAAAAATGGACCAGTGTGTAACTTTTGTTATTTTTTATAAACCTTTATTCTATTGACATTTATATGTTTTAACGTAAGACTATATGAAGACAAGAAGCATTTTAGAAATGGTCTTTTTTAGTGCTTTAGTTTCATTTTAATAGGTTTTGTTTCTCTCTTGAATTAGTTAAGTTATTCTTTCTGCACAAATAGGTCTTTAAACAACGCAACGGATTTTAGTGCAGTTTTCAGAAATAGGTAGAGAGATTCAAGAGAAAGGTTTATATTTACAGATGACTACTAAGGTATACGGTAAGGAGGGAGAGGAAGGTCAAAGAAAAGATGGATGGGTTGTGTGAGGAGTGACAAAAGAGAAAGGTGTAAATGATGCCGTGACGTCTGACATGGGAGGATAAAAGAATAAAACGTGTTTCGCCGATCCCAAATAGGAAATATAATGGCACAAGTTCAGGATGAGTATGACACAGGTTAGAAGGTGTTCCAACACCAGAATCACAGAGCAAGATAGCCAAAGCTCCAAAATATCCCTGTACCACTACATAGGTGTTTCTTTAGTTACAGTTTTTTTTAATGGACTGTTTACAGAAGTATATTTAGTTTTACCTCTGAAAGCACGTTAACGGGCCGGCGAAGCATGCATTTTTCATACAAACGTAATATCAAAATAATATGCATCAAACATATTCTTAAGGAAGTGTGTATTTTTTTCTATTGTCTCATAGAATATCTGTGTTCCCAAATAAATATTTTGAAAGGACAATGATGTTTAAGACGAGATATGAGGAATTTAAAATTTCTATAGAAAATATTTTTTTCTTAAATATGTTTGGGAACCTATCTATTCTGTAATCCAATCAAAATAAATACACACTACCTCAATAATATGTTTGACTTACAAATTATTTTGGTATTACGTTTGTATGAAATTCGCATGCTCCGCAGGCCTCTTAAGCTGTTGGTCCCGGCTGTCATTTGTCCATCTTTGACAGTCGTTACAGGTAGTCAGTGGCCCAAAAAGGCTGACAACCAGTCTTACGAAAGGGGTATCGTAATAACCAGTATTGTCTGAGTTGTGATGCTTAGATAGTCGCTCCACATAAAATACTGAAATTCAGCTGCCTCTGGTTAGACTCGCAGCAAACCCCAACCACGTTGGGAAATGGCTAGGCAGATGATGATACAGAAGTATTTATTCAAGAGAAGAAATTACTGCAACGAAACACACAATTCCTACGAAGCATAGACGCTCTAGTCCACTAAGCACAAGTTTGGCCCAAACCGCGAACATTCGGCGAACTCGCCACACGTATTTCAACGTCCGACCTGCAATTATTCTACCGTCCAGAAATTATTAAACTCAGCAAGTAGGAGTGAGACTCTGCACAAAAGGTTGGCACCAGTGTTCTCAACAATAATTGCTTTTCGGACCGCGTCGAGAAATTCAAAGTGTACAGTCGCGAGCTTATACACCTTACAATTACGCAAGATTTTATAACGAAAAATAAATCCAGAAGTATTGATCGAAGTGGTTATTATGTTGCGATTTCACATTTTTTTTTTTATTAGTACTTGTTTGGTTTGATTCCCAGGTAAGCTTTAGTGTGATGGGGTTTTAGATTAGAAATTTGTCAGTGGCAGTCCACGGTTGTGAAATGTGGATGTACTATTAGGCATACAATTTATGCCTAAACCTTTGAAGATTTCTGATGCCATGTTATGTTTTGTATTAATTAAAAGAAGCTGTTCCGAACATAATTTGCACGTTTTATTTTAAACCCATGATATTTTGAGATGGGTCTGTTCCAATCGTTTTCGTTTGAAGAGAAAATCGCCTTTGAATTTTGCGCCATCATTATCATCTTATCAGACTGGCATCACCCACTGCTGGTTATAAGGCCTACCCCTTTCTTCCGCCACACTTCCGGTCATGCGTTCCGAGATACGATATAATCACTCACAGCGCTCACAGCAATATTTTGCGTACCGTTTTAGTTTTCACGATTATGACAGCTAAGATCTGTCATTAGGTCATTTGACAGCGCTCACGGTGATATTTCTTTGGGGCATGGTCAGTGTAATCGCAAGATGTCGCGTGTCATAACGTCATCTATGACGACTCAAGGAACATCGATATCGCGCTTATGATTACGCTCACGGTATCTCGGAACGGGTTTATGGACGCTCATAGCGTTTACAGTCTATCTCGGAACGTGGCCTACGTCTCTGATCCAGGCGTTTCCCGCGGCTTTATCGATATCGTTAACCCAATGAGCTTTAGGACGGCCTGGATTCTTTAGCCAAACCTTGGTGAGCACTCAGTCAAGGCCTTGCTCCATGGGTCATTTCCGCGTCCAGCCAGATGTCCTGACTAGGTTCCCTTGAGGCGCACCGCCTAGTCCCCAACGTCATAGACTTTCGTTCGACTGCGGATTTCAATTGAATAGGCATGTCGAAGTCGTATCTTCGTCAATTTTGGTTTACGTAACAAAAGGAAAAGTACGGGTTAAATATTTTTTGAAATACTAAGTGACGGACTAATTAGTACTAATTGTTTTTTTTTTTCGTCTTCCCTATATTGCGTAGCTTTCAGTTACTGATGCTCACGACTGTACGGTTATAACGTTTTAACAGACGGCTACGTGGGGACAGTTTGTTTGTTCGTTAACTTTCCAACGTTTAATAGGAACTGTCTTAATCTGTCGCCTTGAGTTTCAAAGTTTGGGTTTCGGTACCGGTTTTAATCTAAAGTTTATGTGCGGTGCGTTGTTTCTGTTTCATATTTTGTGGTAATTAAATTTGATTCACTGGTTTTGGTTAGGGGAAGAAATTGAACTGATGATTTAACTTGGTTGTCTGATTTTATTTTTAAAACAGCACTTCGTTCGCGAAAATTGTGATAACATGGCTGGCATATTTCCATGATGTTAATTTAATTTATAGCCTATGTTACTCGGTAAAGATGTAGCTTTTTAATGGCGAAAGATTTTTTTTAAATTGTTTGAGTAGTTCTTGAGTTAAATCGTAACAAACAAACAAAAAATCAAATCTTTCTGATGTAGTGTAGATATTTTTATTATGCGTTTGTCAACATACGTTAGTAAAATGATAGACACGTGATTCAAAATATTGATTGATTGATTTGACAACTTAGTAGAGGCAAGAAACAATCAAATCGTCGTAACAAAAAAAATATCTAATAAAAATCTAGGTTGTTATTCCAAGTTAAATATAAACAACGACTATTTGGGTATTCCCCTGTATTTTTCCAAAATTCTCATAACACCAACAACTAAGAAGCGGTAAACAAATTTTATTAACAAAACTTTCAAGGAAGATAAATGAAAAAGCGGCCAAGTGCGAGTCGGACTTGCCCATGAAGGGTTCCGTAGCAGATTGAATGAGAGGTAAATTGTTGTTTACGATTTATGACGTATTAAAAAAAACTACTCACTAGATCTCGTTCAAACCAATTTTCGGTGGGAGTTTACATGGTAATGTACATCACATATTTTGTTTTAGTTTTATCATTCTCGTATTTTAGAAGTTACAGGGGGGGGACCTTTTTCCACTTTGGACGGGTCTCTCGCTCAAACTATTCAGTTTAGTAAAAAATGATTTTAGAAACCTCAAAATCATTTTTGAAGACTTATCCATAGATACTCCATACGTATGGGTCTGATGAAAAAAAAAAATTGAGCGTCAGTTCTAAGTAGGGACCCCCAAAATTTATTGTTTTTTTTTCTATGTTTGTGTTCACAGAATACATCTACTTACCAAATTTCAGTAGCATATTTCTTATAGTTTGGGAAAAAAGTGGCTGTGACATACGGACGGACAGACAGACAGACAGACAGACATGACGAATCTATAAGGGTTCCGTTTTTGCCGTTTGGCTACGGAACCCTAAGAATGTAAGTACATAGTAGATTCAACATATCTATCAACAAAACACGCCAAAGATCTAATCAGGAAGCAAACCGTATAGCTGAAATTAGCCAAATTAATTTTGATCCAAGAAGAATTTAATACAGAATTCATCCGGAGGCAATATCGTTCTATAATTACGACGTCCTGGATGAAATTTATGAAGTGAATTTTCTGTGACCCTGTTCCAGAATATAGTGATGGTCGACCCCGGGATTTTCGAGGGATTGTTTGGTCCTTCTATCTGTTTTCGAGGCTTTGCGCTGCGGTGGAATTCCAATTTTTGACGGCATGCCGTGGTATTTTTCAATCTGGTTGCCATACCTATCCGTTGTGCAGGGCAAACATTTTTTGACGCGCTAATTGATATAAAGGCAGATACATTTTCTTATTGATTAGGTACTTTTTTTTTTTTTTTAGGTATGACTACTCGTAGTTGCAACTCGATAAGGTTGCTTGACTACTTAACCGAACTATCCTGTGGGTGGCCAAAAATTACTTTAAGGCCGCCAGCCAGGGCTTACAAACTTAAAATATTTACATTTAAATGACGATCACTAAGGGCACCCCCTGTGGGGTTCGGGCCTCGACTTAGTGCGTCATTATCGGGAGGGCTTAATTAGGTATCGGAAGCTTTATTTTTTATAACAAAGTAACCCTGAATTCTGTACATGGTCATCGCTGCTATCTCGATGGTCCCGCTTTTATTCTATATTAGTCTTGACAACACTATTGTGGACAAAACCAGGGGTCCTAATACCAGCAAATTGAATTCCAGTGCAGCCCGCTTCAGAAAATATTTCATGTTATGAAATCGGTCGAAACAAAATTTATCTTTTAACATTTATTATTGTTTGTTGTTTATCTAAGTCAACGAGGTTCGAGTGCTGTTGATAAAATAATTGTATCTGGAATTTATTAAAATATTTTTCGAACAGTTTTCTTTTTGAATTTTGTTCAGATGCTGCCAGAGTAGATTATTTTGTACTTTTGCAATGCTTGGATTTTATTTCTGATATTTTGGTTATTAAAATCTAATTTGATTATCTAATCTATTTAGTCCGTCAGTTAGAGTACTGGAAAATAGTAGACACATATTTTTTTTTTCGTAAATCAGTGAATATACAAAGATAAAACTCATCAAAACTCGGGAGTGGGTGCTCATGACGTCAGTACGCTCTAAAAATTACACCTAGGCGTGACGTATTGAGAATTTTAAAAGAGTCGTAATTTCGTCAATTTTGAGAAAAGAAAAAATACGAGTCAAATATTTTTTAATAAAGTAACTGACGGATTAATTATATTTGTACTGTCGTCTACCCAATGTTAATGTTTCAGTGCCAGGGTGACGTCATCACAAGAGAAATCCTTAATCGTATTTCACGGTATTCCTTCAGGTAATGACGTCATTGAAGGTCACATAAAGTTAACAACAATTCTTCAAAAATAGTGAGTATTTTATGTATAGCGATTCGCCCGCGACTTGGTTCGCAAAAAATGTAATAGCTTGGTTAATTTGCATAATCCCTATTATCCTACTAATATTATAAATGTGAAAGTTTGTAAGTATGGATGTATGTGTGGATGTTTGTTACTCTTTCACGCAAAAACTACTGAACGGATTTGGATGAAATTTTGCACACAGATGCTTTACAACCTGGATTAACACATAGGGTACTTTTTATCCCGGTAGTACATCCCATGGGTCAATAATGAAACTTCACGCGGGCGAAGCCGCTGGCAGAAGCTAGTAATATTATAAACGTGAATGTAAGTTTGTTTGTTACGCTTTCACACGAAAACCACTGAACGGATTTGTATGAAATTTTGCACATACATAGTTTATAACCTGGATTAAAACATAGGGTACTTTTTATCCCGGTAGTAAGATCCCATGGGACAATACTCAAACTTCACGTGGGCGAAGCCAGTATCAATATAATGCAGAGGGCTTTATCCAGGGGTTACTCGATAAAGATTTAGCTTTCTAATAATGAAAGATTAAGTAAATTAGTTGAGGAGTTCTTGAGTTAAATCGTAACAAACAATGATTGAGGACTTTGTTTCTAAAGCTCTTAGACAGGCCTCCCTAAGAAGGAATGGGCTAAAATCCACCACACGTGCCTATTGCTGGTTGGTAGATGGAATTATTGATTCTGTTTCTTGTAAGTTCATGCAGGTTTCCCCAAGGTGATTTCTTTCACCATTTTGTGAGCTGTGGTGTTGAAATAAATTACACAAAGTAGTTTTCAAGCCAGGCAGATGGGTTGGGATCGAACTGATATAAGCAAACACTGGGCCTTAAAGTAATGAGCCCTATGATAAGGCTTATAAGACATCTTATAGTCACCAATATTCCCAACCAGTCTATTTCCAACCTTCGAGCTTAGGTAATTGGTTGCATAGACGTCCCTTTGTAAGTTTCTTGGAGTTTACTTAATTCACCTAGGTGCATTAACCATCATTATCATCATCATCATCATCAGCCTATAATGTTCCCACTGCTGAGACACGGCTCAATGAGAGGGACTGGGCTATAATCTACCACGCCGGCCCAGTGCGGATTGGTAGATGTCACATATCTTCGAAATTTTGGTTATAGGACATGCCGGTTTCCTCACGATGTTTTCCTTCACCGTTTTGAGAGCAGCGGTGATGAAATAAATTACACAAAGTAATGCGCCTGTCTGGGTTCGAACCCACGACTTACTGTTCGTAAGTCGGGGCCGCCCCATACTTTTTGTAAATATTATTCACTCAGGTGAAGTAAGTATTCTGAAAGTAAAACCTTCATAAACTTTATTCCAATTAAAATAATCAGAATAAAAACTCTTCGAAATGGGATCCTATGAGGCACGTAAAACTTTTTACCCAACAAAAAACTACTACAAATCTAACCATGATAATTAATTTATTTAAAAACGTGGATGACTTATAATATAGCTAATAAAAACAAACACAAGGGAAACCATAGTCGGGCACGCCACGATAGTGGCGGTAAGTCCCCTCTTTGAGGAGTGGCTGAAGAGGCGCCACGGCGTCCTCACCTTCCGCCTGACGCAGGTCCTCACCGGACACGGATCTTTCGGGAGGTACCTGCACCGAATCGGGCGGGAGGAATCGCCCGGGTGTCTCCACTGCGAGGATCGACCGGAGGACACGGTGGAGCACACGGTGGAAGTCTGCCCTGCGTGGGCGGAGCTCCGCCGTGTCCTCGTGGCGGCGATCGGCGGCGGCGACCTCTCGCGTCCGGCCCTGGTTCAATCCATGGTCCGGAGCGAGACGGAATGGGAAGCCGTCGCCTCCTTCTGCGAAGCAGTCATGCTAGCGAAGGAGGTGGCGGAACGAGAGAGGGAGAGATCCTCTCTTCCCGGCCGCCGCGGGAGACGCAACGGGCGTCGGGGGCCACGTGGTGGCTACCGGCCACCGTAGATGCGGGCCTGTGGACGGCTGGCTATGGGCTAGCTAGCCGTCCGGCCGTCTAACGACGACGACAGGCCGTGTCGACGGCGCGTTCGTGTTCCACGCGCGCCTCAAAGAGATGTCAGCAAAAAGAGAGGGGCCCGCAAGGGCCGAAGCCTGCCGGGGTTGCGGGCCTGTTCGAAAGAGATACCGCGGCCCCGGAACGTAAAAGGCGAGGAAGGAACATGGATGGTTTTTAGTCAGTAAGAGTCTGACACTCCCTCCCGCTCCGCTCAGAGTGGGGGGGGTCATTTGATGATTTCCCATCCTTAAAAAAAAGGGAAACCATAGTCACCAGAAAGCTAATTCCAAATCCTCATATAAACTTATAATATTTTATAGTGGGAGCACAAAATACAGAAAAAACACCGCTTTAATTATTGTTATGCCTATAAAATTATTAGATGAAAAACTGAAAATCTGTGTAATTCACTCAAGTTAAATTTCAGCACGAAAATTATTTTCAAAGTACAAAATTAGATGAGCGTGAGAATTCCCCAACTCACTTACTTAGTGACTCATAAAAATATAATTGCATTTCGTAAATTCTTGTCTGCACTAAAGCATCCTTCACACGGGATGGCATTATGCACCGAGATAACTAGATTTTCGCGTTTTCTTACAAATTTTGCTTAAAAGCGACGAACAGAATATTTTAGAGTTAATGAAAATTCTTGAATAACATCTTCCGCCTGCGTCTGAGCCACTATCTAAATTGAATAGTCTTTGTACTGCCTTTAAGCCAACAGCAAGCTTTTTCGAACTGAACGAAATACTCTTTACCCATTTTTTCATGTTTCAGAAACACTATGACGCGTGTTTGATACCATTTCCGTGTTTATTCTGGCTGTGTTTGTTTATGTGATGGATTAAACTAATATGGTTTGTTTTAACTGCACTTTTAATTAGTAAAATGTGGATTTAACATTGTGTTATTTTTACTGATTTGTGTCTTTCATAAGTCGAAAGTTGTGTGGTAATCGGCTATCACGTGGTGTTGGCATGAGATGGAGGAATGAGGAAATGTCGTGAGGAAAGTTAAGTTAAGGGCAGAGGAAGACCAAAGAAACAATGGGTGGACTGTGTGAAGATTCTATGGCAAGAAAGGAGGTGACTGGTGACATGTCGAGTAATCTAGAGAAGTATGAAGAAGAAGACATGCTGCGGCTACCCCAAATTGCCATTGAGACAAGAGAATGATGGTGATATGTTTTTCATTAGCTTCTGCTTCCAATTTTATTACCCACAAATAAGAACGATTCGTTTTGAGGCGACTTCAAACAGGAGGGTTCTCAATTTGTCGGAATCTTTTTTTTTATGTGTGTTCCCCGATTACTCGAAGATGGCTGAACGGATTAGGATTCCCTCGCTACGCTCAGGATTCTATTGTAGAATCCCTCGCTAAGCTCGAGATTCTATTTATTCTAGTATCCTTCGCTTCACTCTGGATTCAAACTAGCAACCTCGCTATTCTTCCATACTTCTCTACTTTCGTTATCTCATTAGAGACTTCTTTTTTTTGCCTTATTATTCTTAACAAAGTCCATCCCTCGATTCTTTGGTCTTCATCTACTCATATACCCATTCAAGGTTAAGTCAGCAACCATATTAAGTTAAGATCCGACTTACTGATGTATTTATACTCGAATGAAAGCTAGACGATGTATCTCGAAAATAAAGTTCAAAAACTCCATGCAATCATGAAGCTTCAACGATCGCACTCACTCAGTGTCACACAGGAGGTATTAGTAATAGCTTTGCGTAAAAATTATGAAGTAGTTAAACCATAAACAAAGCTTAATGAGCGTCATTGAAGGAGAACCAAAGTTTCCCTAAGATTTTGAGTTTGAAGAACTCTCCAAGAAAATAAACTTAAGACTCATTAACGCTAGTCCATAAAGTGTAAGAGAAACAGACTTATCCGCGATTACATCGCAAAGACTTTTTGAATTAACTTTAGAGTAAATTGATTCGAAAAGTTTGTATGTTATAGTTAAAGGTTCAATGAGATGTGAGCAGGTTTTGTTGAATTTTCGGGTGTTTGATTGGATTTGAAACTTAATAAATATCCGTGCCTCGGAAAGCACGTTAAGCAGTTGATCCTGACTGTCATTTGTGGATCCTTGACAGTTTATACAGGTAGGCAGTGGCCCAAAAAGTCTGACAACCAGTCTTACCAAGGGGTAAAGGCAGTCGCTTCATGTAAAATACTGGTCTTCAGCTGCATCCACACTGGAAGCCGACCCCAATGTAGTTGTGAAAAGGCTAGGCATATGATGATGATAAAAGACAAGATTTGTTGACTACTTCCAAAATGTATTCAAATACATTTATGTATTTCTGGTACAAAACCTATATTAGAAACAATTACAAATTATTCAATAAAAATAAACAAATACAAATCTCTTTTATAAGTCTCTTCAAACGTCGTCGATATTGTCGTAGTTTTATGTCCCTAAGTCTATTCTTTATTTAGGTGTTATCACACACACACATTTTTTTTTTACCGCTATCCGACCCGTTATTTTTGACTACAAACTTATTAGACTTCTTTGGAGCAAAAACTCTACGTTGCTGAAAACATAGTTAATCAGTCAGCAGCTACGCGGGCGGGACTAGAAATATCAATATGAAAAAACTAAAAAAACAAGGTGTCCATAGTCCGCGCCACAAGAATCTACAAATTTGTAATTTAAGAATTTCTACCAAGATATGTAGCGACAATTCGATCAACGAGAAGACCTCCCAAATTAAATCAATTCAAATTATCATACGAATAATACGAAACTAAAGAGCAACTTCACTTGGTTGGGTTTTATTTTAGCTATATGAAGAGCTGTCGTTTAATGTTTTGTGGTACTGGAATGCAGCTGACATCTGGGAATGTAAACATTTTTGCCGCCATTTTGATGTACCTAAGTTCACACTGACGCTGTCATATTTGAATTTGATCCAAAGGTTGCGAACCGGAATGTTTGTTCACAAAATTTATAGCTTCGCGTGGCGGGGAATATACTTTAAAAACCGGCTAAGTGCGAGTTGGACTAGCGCAATTTTGTAAGTATTGATAATCCGAGAGCTGAGTTATTTGAGGTTTAGTAAAAGTAAGGCAGTCTGTTATAAGTTCTTTAGGCATTTATGTATATGATATTTAGGGGAATTTGTTTAAAAAGTCATATGACTTAAAGCCATAAATAAATAAGGGGTATAGATTTATCTAAAAGGCATCAAGATTAAATAAAAAACACATTTTAATGTAGTGCATGGTTACTTCATTAAAATTAAATGTCGTCTAGATGTTGTGCAGGTGGAAAAAAAATTTTGGTACCTAGCTTATCTAGGTTATATTTACTTTCTTTCGTTAGGTGCTAGGCACTGCCACTGCATTTTTCTCCTCTTCCAGATTGAGAATGGAGCTGATTATTCAGGTTTTGAAATAGAAAATTTTTTTTTTTTTTTTAGATCATGTCTCAACTGATTACATTTCTGGCCCACCGTTTTCTATCTCCTTTCAACTGTCTTATTGTCACGGCTCATGAGATACAACCTGGTGACAGACAGACACGTCTGTTTCGTTTTGACTCTTTGAGTACGGAACCCTGACCCCCCCCGCCCCCTTTTTAGTTGAAATTTCAACCAAAACAAAGCCTTTCTATCGAAATTTCAACTTCAAACAACCTAGACACAAAACACACTAACCATCATAGAATCCCACACAATCCAACTAACTCAAAAAACAAAAAAAAAAGAACCTTGTCATACTGCACAGACCTCAAAAGCTAAAAAAACTCACACAGTCGTGCACGATTCTCCCGCATGGTCGCATCTTATCCTACAAAAGCGATGTTTACTGAACTAAAGAGCCTCTGCATTTTTTAGTCCGCACGTCAGATGCACCGCCTCTCATAATGCTTACCAACTTTACCCACATACTCGGGTCCTGTAGCGTTTTACAGTTCGGTAGTAAAATTTTGGTAGACACTTACGTGTTAAGTATTGCAAAATTTGGATAGGCTCTTTGACTTGTCTGTCTGTCTGTCCTAAGACTGAACATTTTGATCCATTTTAATAGGCATGATGAAATAATCAAAAAATTGTAAATCTATTTAGTCCGTCAGAGAGTTGGAGTATTGGAAAATAATGGACACGTTTTTTTTTGTTTTTGTAAATCAATGAGCATTGACAAAGGTAAAACGCATCAGAATTCGGGAGTGGGGGCTTTGTGACGCCTGAACTCACTACGCGGCGTAACGTATTAAGAATTTTAGAAGCGTCGTATCTTTGTCAATTTTGGTTTATCTAACAAAATAAAAAATACCCGGTATTGTATGTATTGTATGTAGTTAGGTTGACAAAAGCAGTGTGTACCCTGTATGTTTTCATTGCACGAAACCCAACTTCGGCCGATATGTCTGGGTCTCACGAAATAAATCCTGATCATCCGACAAGTATATTTTTTGAAATCTAATATATCATCGTCATCATATTAGCCCAGAATCACCCACTGCTGGGCCCCTTTTCTTCTGTCATACTTCCAGGTTCTATGCGTCCCTAATCTTGATGTTTCTTTTACATGAGAAACAGTTATTTTATTATAAGTCCCCTGTAACCGTTTGTAGTAAATCGTTTCTGATGCAGAACCTTCCTGAAATGTATAAAACCATAAAATAAATGTTGAATTTACACTTCTACATTATAAAGAGCAAAAATTTGATTTTTTTGTGTGTACGTATGTTGGTAATAAATAAACTCAAAAAATACCTTGACGATTTCAAAAATTCTTACAGCATTGGAAGCAACATTCACCCTGAGTGACATAGGCACATTTATATTTATATAAATGTGCAAATATATATATATAATATATTTATATTATATATTTTATCTATTTTATCCCCGTACTCCCAACGAGAACGGGAACTACGCGGGTGAAACCGCGTGACGTCCGCTAGTAATGAATAAGGCTAAAGATTAAACACTGTTTTAGGCTTTCACGGTTTAAAACTAAACTTATATTGTCACTTACGGGATATCTTCCGTGATTATTTGTTATTTTGAGCTCCCGATATTTCGACGCTGTTGCAAGCGCCATGATCGAGAGACTGGAGTATGCTCCAGTCAACCCGCTCAAAATAACAAATAATCACGGAAGATATCCCGTAAGTGACAATATATGAGAAAAAATTTAAGTATATCAAAGGGCAAAAACCCTATAGTTCCAATCACATACAAACTAGCAATTATTTACCCATTCGTCAAACATAATTCCATATCTCGGTAATTATTGATTCCAACTTACATGATCGACCATATCACACTAGTCATACATTACCCAGATACGCGTACATTGTACATGTACACGCTCGTTTAACTATTAATTGGTGCAGTCCACATAATTGGATTAAGTTGTATTCAATTATGTTGCTCTAATGCTGCGGCGATATTACTGCCAATTCAATTAATTGCATATTATCTGTGAATGTTGCGACTAGTAACAAAAGAATGATGTGTGCTGATATTTGTCACTTTGAATCCATTAACAAATATTACTTATTCTGCTGTTTGTATAAATTCGTCGCTCCAACACGATTCCATTTCCATCCCATTGTCATTTTGCTTAAAGTTCGTCATCTGCTTTTATTCACTATGGTCGATCATTGGTCGGTCGATGGTCGCGTAATAAAATTGTGTTTTAATGGCATTTTCGTATTGTCATTATTATAAAATCATTAGTAAAATAGTTTTCGAAATCTATTACTAAATGCGAACATTTATTCATGCCAGATTTCATGTACGAGATTAATATTCTATGTCATTTATTTCAATGGAGTGTCAGTGGTTGTTCATTGAGAGGTCATATTGACGCCATTATATTAGTAGATTACCAAACTTGTCAAAACTTGACAGAACTTGGTCATTATGAAATCAATGATCGCCTATTCTGACACTATAATTGTTATAGCAGAATTGAGGCTCTGCACACTTGACGATCTTACGACTGCATCAGCGAGCGGAGATCACATAGCTGAATTTTGGGCCAAACATATTTAGTTTTTTTTTTGCCATAGACACGCTAAGAAGAAGATGAACTTGGAGGGTTGGGTTGGGTTAGAGATTTTGATGATTATAATATTCTGTAACTACTAAACATACATCTTATTTATTTATTTAACACTTCAAGCACAAAGTACAGAGGCGGACTTAATTCCAAAGACATTTAGTACCAGTGAACCTAGCTGCGAATCATATTTTCAATCGACTTCCAAAAAGAGGAGGTTCTCAATTCGTCTGTATTTTTTTTTTTTTTGTGTTTGTTACCTCAGAACTTTCGACTGGGTGAACCGATTTTGATGATTCTTTTTTTATTTGAAAGCTGGTGCTTGTCGTTTGGTCCCTAATTTGCTGAAGATCTGATGCTGATCTTCGGAGATATAAATGGAACTCTTCAAAAATACACGCCAAAGCTGCAGTAATTGCTGCAATCGCTTGGTTGTTTATTGTTTATGTAACATAGTAACGTAACATCACGCCTATTTGCTCTGAGGGAGTACGCAGAAGTGTACAATACACCCAGATGACGACAGTTAGATGTGTTAAGTTCCATTTAATGGGATCCTGGAGAAATAGAGGGAATTCCTTAAATTTTATAGGCACACCAGAAGCGATTAGTTTACTTTTAGAAAGAGTACGTTCTTGGAGTGATCCCATTTCAATTTGGTAAAGATCTGATGAAGAACTTTGGAAGATAGGCGACGGGAACTCCTCAATAAATGATAGCAAATGTACTGGGATCGCTGAAATCTCGTCTCTCTATTGTTTACACCAGTTCATAACAAAAAATCACGCCGTTACGCTGTGAAAGGGTAAGCACATATGAACCACTAAAAAGTGAAAAATAAAAACTTTTTTGCAAAAAATATAACCGACTTCACACAAAAAAGTGAAAAATAACTTTGGCTTCAGAAGTCGTTGACAAAAAAACTAAATCAATCAAACAAAGGTCACCGACTTCTGAAGCTAAAGTTATTTTTCACTTTTTTGTGTGAAGTCGGTTATTATCAACAAACATCCTTTCACTAGCACTAGCAACAAATTTGAATTTCACGGGCTGTCCTGGAGCATCCACCTCAAATGACACGAATAATAATAAACATGAACATTTAATTTTTAATTTTCGAACACAAATTGCTGTCCTCTAAATCCCTTTGCTAATTAACCGTGGTCAACTTGGGGTGCATGTAATTAAAGATTAATTTGCTTGATAAGCTAAACTGAGATTTAAGCAATGAAGCTTAAATATCATTTGTTTGATAAGCTAAGTGAAGATGTAAGCGATTAGGCACACAATTTGTAATTCAGCTCACGTCACGTTTGGACATTAGTATATGTGTGCTTGGGTGCGACTTCGTTAGCTTAAAACTTGAGCTATAATAATAAATCTAACTAAGTTAAACTTACGCCTAAAATTAGTCAATGTGGCGACACTTGGGGGAGGCTTATGTCCACCAGTGGAAGTAATTCGGCTGAAATGATGATGATGATTTAGTCAAGACTTAGGATAAAACACCGTCGCTGACCAATCAAGTAGTCAAACACAAAATTTAAAAAAAACAGAATGATTTGCCATAGTTAAGGTTTCCAGAAAAAAACTACAGATGGACTGTGTGAACATTGATATGTCAAGAAAGAAGGTCTGCTGCCTGTAGCAATGATAATGATGATGACGATAAATTATTAATATACAATCAGTGTTTTTTTCTTCATTTATTGCATGTATAAAAATAGAGAACAAAAGAACACAAGTTTAAAACTCCTCAAAGATTTTTTTAGACACTCTTGACAGCTGAGCTGAAACATTATTTTTCAACCATTAATTTACTAGAAAACTGAAGACTTTTCCAACAACTTCTCAAGTCAACAGCTTAAGAACTCTTCTGGTACAAAAGTGCATCGTAACGACGTGAGCTAACGAGCGATCGTTACACCACGTGCTGTTGGCGATATTACCGAGAAAAGATTGGTACAGAAGGCTATATTTTCATACAAATACCTATGTTTTACTGCGCGGTTTTGCGATAAAGTGGATCTTAGTTTGCGTTGGCTTGTGTGAAGTCCGTTGATGCCTACTTCACGTACACCGCCCGTCCGCGCGGATGAGCGACACGGTTCCCGCCTCTCCGCGCGGCGCTTCGCCACAAAAGCCACTTCACCGCATGTACTGGAAGCCGACTTCAACGTAGTCAGAAACTGCTGAAATGCTAGGCTGAAGATGATGAAACGTCATGTCGGCGCCCGCGTCTCTGTTAGTCAGTGTTGCCATGCCATGTATAGACACACTGTGGTTATTATTATAATAAATCTTATTTTTTTATTTTTATTTGTATTGTATTGTACAACGGGCTGGTGTCCACGTCAAAGCGCATACGTATATCCACCACGCGGGCCCAGTGCGGGTTGGTAGATGTTACATGTCTTCGAATTTTTGGTTCTAGGACATGCCGGTTTTCTCACGATGTTTTCCTTCACCGTTTTTGAGAGCAGTGATGATGAAATAAATTACACAAAATAATGCACCTGCCTGGGTTCGACTTACTGTTCGTAAGTCGGGGCCGCCACCACTGGACCACCGCTGGTTTCTAATTTGTATTTATTTATATTTGTTTATTAGTATTATATTTGTGTAACTATCTGACCGTGGAACCACTTGGGGCCTTATCAGAATACCAGCGCTGTGACTTTGTTTTCTAAATTTCACAACACCATGCTGAGATAGGAGCCTTTTGGCCTCATACAGGACCAAACTCATTGTTCTATGTTTTTATATTGTTAACTTTTTTTATTTTTTCTATACTTTTGCATTGTTTATTGGGTCAGAGGGCTTTTGGTACCAGGACCGAGGTCCCGGATTACCTCTAATTATGAGTATCGGTATCTTTTTGTGTTATGTCCTGTGTGTGTGTCTAACTGTACTTATACTTTTTTTTTCTTTCTTTTGATGGTCACGATAACAACACGACTTAGTAGCTTCTCTGTGTGCAAATGTCCACTCGTTGTATGAAACCGTTCTTCTGTATTTATATTACTTTGTGGCGATATGACTCACACGGACAATGTCACATAACATCTGTGTAATGTCGCTAACGTGGGTTACGTCCGAACTCTTCTAATGTAATTGGATGTAGTTGTAGTAGCTACTTATTCATGACATTCCATGGTTAGTCTTTTTATAAAACAAAATTTCATACTCTTTTTTAAGCGCTTTAGGGGTAAGATAATGATGATAATAAAACGAAAATGTATAATATTATAATACGAAAATTTATAATGCAATAACACGAATTTAGCAATTCTTAAATTTTTCAGAATTTCAGCAACCCAAAAACCCAAAATATTTGAAGTACCCTCTAAACATTTTTCAGGACGGCAACGGCGGCCGGTGACAATTTTCTACGGCATAATAATGGAACTAGATTTCATTCATGCAAGCCCAGATCAGGTTGTCAACTATATTTTAAATGTGGGAAAAACTTCTATCGAAAATCTTGTCAGCATTTATCATCATCCCGAATAAAGACGTTAATAGATGATGTGATAACAGATGTTATAAATAATATCTTTACGACCGAGTTTCGGTGACGGCAGCCTTTCTCAAACGTAGGCTAGCTGACATATTATACGCAAGAGATCTTCTTGTGTACCAGAGAGTGTGCGATACAGGTGTACTCTCCGTTCCTTCACAGGCCGTCTAGAGAGAGACCGGGGTCAGTACCAAAGGATTTTCGTGCTTTGATGTTCTATCTTTAACTAGCGATCCGCTCTGTCTTAATCTATACTAATATTATAAAGCAGAAGAGTTTGTTTGTTTGTTTGGTTGAACGCGTTAATCTTAGGAACTACCGGCTCGAATTGAAAACTTTTTTTTTTGTGTTGGATAGTCCATTTATCGAGGAAGGCAATATAACATCACGCTACGATTATTAGGAGCGGAGCAGGAATTAAAAATGCTGCAAAAACGGGGTTTTTCTTTTTCCTTTCGTTTTTCTCTCTTATGTGACGCAGACGAAGTTGCGTGGGTCGGCTAGTAATATAAATAATATTCGCATAGCAAGCAAAAGAAAAACAACAAAAAAAAAATTGAATGGAGTCACGTAGAATTTAAGTTACTAATAATAAGCTTAGTTTAATGTAACGTGTCCAATGATGGAGTACGATCGTAGCTTTTTTTTTTTAATCAAGCAAACAATTAATAAATGTAAATAAGAGCGCGGACCACCACGTCTGCGGTAGAAAACTAATTATAAAAAAATTGCATAAGTGCAATGTCAATCCAAATTTAAGTATTTTAACAGGATGTAAAAAGACCCTACACGAAGCCGTCAACTAAGCAGTTCGTACATCACTCAAGACGTGTTACTTAATTACTTTATTTTTATGAAAATTACAGGTTTCAGTAGAAGTCAATGCAACGCATTTAAAACATTGTACTGATGGATGGTACGAGGATGGTGAAGTTGTTTAAAATAAATACATTATTTTAATGTATTTTACATTAAAATTATGTATTTAAAAATTAACTTGTGAAAATGTTTGCACTTTGACTCCAATATCTCCGTAACTAGATTTTTTTCCATAACTAATATTCATAAATAACTAATGAATTGTCATGTCGATACCAACTTTCAATAAATATTAAACTTGTGAAATATATAGTACACTGTACATCATGTGCATTAAACGCACCATTTAACGAGAGACGTTTATCCACTATACTTTATATCATAGTATAAAATAGGTTTTAAGGATGAGTTGTACACTCCTATTCACTTCAAATGAGACAGCAACATGAAAATAATAAATGGACGAAATAAAAAATAGGTGTAATTTCGCTAATGGTATCCTTGCATTGTTCTTAGAATACTATCGAAACGAATTAAATATAGTGGTTATTCTATGAAGTTCAAGTTGTGTCTGTAGCTGTTGGGCCGATTGCCTTGGTCTTCGACAAAGATTTTACTTTATGCTCTAGAGCATAAAAAGAGACTTTATGTCGCCTACTTGCGAAATAAAGATTAACTTTTATTTATTTATTTAACGCTTCAAGCACATAGTACAGAGATGGACTTAATGCCATGCTTTTAGATGAGAACTGAAAAAAATATTGTGAACCACACTTAAATCGAGGAAAATCTTCCATTACCATATTAACACCACCAAACAAACAAAATCTTTTATTCCCCCCACAAACAGGTAAGGCAGTGTGGCAAACGTGAAAATTGCAATATATCCTTGGACAGGAAACCCCTGTCGTAGCAAGAAACGTTTCTAGTGTAACTAGCGTTCCAGCTGTATCTAGGGTTGCCATCCTCAACACGTTCTGCCTGAGAAATGTTCGGAATGGGGAAACGGGAGTTATGCTGAATAGTTTAAACTGCTCTGAAATAATTTTATTGTAGAGGTGAAGTATTTTGACCGTTTAGTTTTATCGTAAATTAATGTTGTGTTTTTATTTGTATTAAGCTTTTGCCCACGGCTTTTCCTACGTTAATATTGTCCGCCCAATTTGTCCGTCAATTCGGGTCGTTCTTCTTCTTCTTCTTAAACCTTTGGCAGCCCAATGCTGAGTATAGGTCTCCATCATCATCACTATCATTTCAGCCAAAAGATGTCCACTGCTGGACATAGGCCTCCCCCAAGTGTCGCAACATTGACTGGTCCCGTGCGACTCGCATCCAACGGATTCCCGCAACCTTCACCAAGTCATCGGTCCACCTAGTAGGAGGTCTTCGAATGCATCGTCTTCTAGAACCTTTCCGCCCCATCGGCCATCCGTTCTGCGAGCAATGTCCCTGCCCACT
This sequence comes from Xestia c-nigrum, assembly GCA_916618015.1. Classification (NCBI taxonomy): domain Eukaryota; kingdom Metazoa; phylum Arthropoda; class Insecta; order Lepidoptera; family Noctuidae; genus Xestia; species Xestia c-nigrum. The sequence goes on along the minus strand of OU745258.1, from coordinate 8,200,208 downwards.
GCCACTTAAGTTTGGCAAGTCTCTCCATTTATGCATATATGGACTCTTCTATATATCTACATTCTTGGCGTTTTTGTGTCAAAGGCTTTCTTGCGGCCACTTTAATGAGGTCCACCTAATCGGTTGTCTTATCACATTCATCTGTCCGGTCCAAGGTCATCATTTCAGCATTTTCATCCCCCATCTTTCATCCAGTCGGGTTGTTATACAGTTGAACAAGCCAATTGGTTTACAGTTTAACCCACTAGCACTAGCTTGTTTGACCGTACTCTGCTTGTCATAATATAATTCAATCATGATTCAAAAGACACGTATATCGCCATCTTTTAAAATCATAAGAACGTTAAAATGTTATTTTTTATGGAGAGGAAAGGTTTCTTATGTTCGTTTCTGTACACCTGAAAACATCTATGCAAAATTTCAGGGTGATCGGTTCTGTGTTTTAGCCGTGAAAAATGTACCTACCTACTTAAAAAATAAACTTGCTTTCGCATTTTTAATAATAGGTTAGGATTAGGATATTCATGTATTTTGCAGCCCGCGAAGTAGGTCAAGTAGGGAAGACCAAATAGATTTAAAGACAGATGAACAAAAGAAATCTGTCACTATCTGTCATTTTGTCGATTCTTCCTTCGAAGAAATCATGGTCATGCTACGCGGGCAGGTCTGGACAGAGATAAAGAAAGGAGGGTATGGAGTATTTTTCTCAATAGTGGAACAATTACGGGCTATTAACAAATCACAATCAATTTATTATTGTAACACCACTACCAAATATACCTGTATGACTGTCCTGATCCTTGCAGGTCACTGAGGTCATATTATATTTTGTGTCTTTTATAACCGAATTTAACAGCAAAAGTATCATTAAAAACGGTGCCTACGTCTAGAATAAATAATATTCAGAAAATAGATAGACATTTTTTCTGAAAAATTCCACTGCACAAACCCCTTTTTTATATGGCATCCTTACCGGTATTCCACAGAGCTGTATACCAAATGAGCTCGTGTTTTATTCCAAACAAGCCGACGGTAGTTTTGTTCAAGCATACTCTGGACGATTGTCGACTTGAACGTGGATATGTGCGCTAATTTTAACTACTGTTTTTAGTTTTCTCTCTTCTGTGGGCATAATCAGAAGTCTTTAGAGACAATATTACTACTATTTCTCATACTAAGACTGTAGAGCGACGAAAATAAAGACAAAGATGTTTCAGAAAGAAAATCATACATTACTGGGTCGAGGTGGATACTAGAAATTAGTTATGATGAACCAAGGCTACCGACGTACCCGGAAGAATTGCCAAACTTAAGTCGCAGTGGGCAAGGCACATTGCTCGCAGAACGGATGGCCGATGGGGCCGAAAAGTTCTGGAGTGGCACTGCCTCCCAGTAGATGGATCTGGTGAAGGCTGCGGGAATCCGCTGGATGCGAGTCGCACGGGACTGGTCAATGTGGCGACACTTGGAGGAGACAGCAGTGGATGTCTTTTGACTGAAATGATGATGATCTTTATAATATCGTCTCCAAGAAAGAATTAGCATCGTTCAATAGACGTCATACATCTACGTAAAATAGATAAACTAGTGATCATAACAACTCCAATTTTCGTCTCTGTCTTTATCTAATTAGCTTCCTTCTTTCACCTTGAAAAGCTTTGACAAATCTGCTTCGAGGAAACTGTTTCTTCGATTCTTCTCAGGGCATTGGTAATAGTAAGTCCCGTGTTTGTGTCTATATATCTAAATTGACCAATGAGTGGGAAAAAAACCATGTCGTCTTTTCCATTTACTTTTCCCATTAGAACCAATTCAAAATGTCTTAGTACCTATTTAAATGCAGGTACTAAAACAATGATGCCATGATTTCGAAAGTTTCTGAATCAGTTAAAGTTAGTAAACAGGTTTTAGCATTTCACCCAGTACATAAATCCCTCTAACTTGAATGCAACAAGTATTTTCAACCGACTTCCAAAAAGAGGAGGTTATCTCGTCTGTATTTTTTTTTTTTTTTTTTTTTTTTTTTTTTTTTGTGTTTGTTACCTCAGAACTTTCGACTGGGTGAACCGATTTTGATGTTTTTTTTTTTTATTTGAAAGCTGGTGCTTGTCGTTTGGTCCCATTTTAATTTTCTGAAGATCTGATGCTGATCTTCCGAGATACACAATGGAACTCTTCAAAAATAGACGGCAAATCTGCAGTAATTGCTGCAATCGCTTGTAGGTTCATTGTTTATACTACATCATGACCTAACATCACGCCTGTATGCTCTGAGGGGGTACGCACATGTGCAAAATACACCCAGATTTCGAAAATGTTTGTTACCTCAGAACTTTCGACTGGGTGAACCGATTTTGATGGTTCTTTTTTTATTTGAAAGCTGGTACTTTCTGTGTGGTCTCATAATCATCAAATCAGTATCTGATGATGGGATTCTGGAGAAATAGAGAGAACTCTTCACATTTTATAGGCACACTAGAAAGGATTTGGGTAGTTTTAGGAAGTGTACTTTCTCGAAGTGATCCCATTTCAATTTGATGAAGATCTGATGAAGAACTTCGGAGATATGCAACGGAACTCCTCAATAAATGATAGCAAATGTACTGGGATCGCCAAAATATCATATCTGTCTATTGTTTACATCAGTTCATAACTTAAAATCACGCCGGTACGCTTTGAAGGGGTAAGCACATGTGAACCACTAAAAAGCGAAAAATAAAAACTTTTTTACAAAAAATAAAACCGACTTCAGAGAAAACAAAAAAGTGAAAAATAACTTCACTTCACTTCAGACAAAACGCTTCAGAAGTCGGTGACAAAAAAACTAAATCAATCAAACAAAGATCACCGACTTCTGAAGCGTTTTGTCTGAAGTGAAGTGAAGTTATTTTTCACTTTTTTGTTTTCTCTGAAGTCGGTTTTATTTTTGTGGTATTAAGCTCCAACTAAAAACCCCCAATACTGAAAAATCACGCTCTAGTTTAAATTGGGGTTTACAAGGTAAAATTTACTCCTCCACTAAAGGGTGTAAAACACCTCTTATCGAAGCTTAAACTTAGCTGTTCTCCTCGTCATTGCGATAATTTTTTTGTTGTACACTATACCTGGGAACCTTCTAGTTACGGAGATATTGCGGGTCAAAGTTCCAACTTTTCGACAAGTTTTATTTTATAAATACAATTTTTTCAACCGACTTCCAAAAAGAGGAGGTTATAAATTCGTCTGTTTTTTTTTTTTTTTTCTTTTTTGTGTTTGTTACCTCAGAACTTTCGACTGGGTGAACCGATTTAGATGATTCTTTTTTTGTTTGAAAGCTGGTGCTTGTCGATTGGTCCCATTTTAATTTGTTGAAGATCTGATGCTGATCTTCCGAGATATACAAAGGAATTCTTCAAAAATAGACGGCAAATCTGCAGTATTTGCTGCAATCGCTTGTAGGTTCATTGTTCATACTACATCATGACGTAACATGACGCCTGTATGCTCTGAGGGGGTACGCAGATGTGTACAATACTCACAGATTTCCACTGGGTAAACCGATTTTGATGATTCTTTTTTTATTTGAAAGCTGCTGCTTTCCGTGTGGTTCCATTTCAATTTAGTTAAGATCTGACGCTGATCTTCGGAGATATAAATGGAACTCTTCAAAAATACACGGTAAAGCTGAGGTAATTGCTGCAATGCCTTGGTTGTTTATTGTTTATGTAACAAAGTGACGTAACATCACGCCTATATGCTCTGAGGGAGTACGCAGAAGTGTACAATACACCCAGCTTTCGACAGTTAGATATGTTAAGTTCCATTTAATGGGATCCTGGAGAAGTAGAGGGAATTCCTTAAATTTTATAGGCACACCAGAAGCGATTTGGGTAGTTTTAGGAAGAGTACATTCTTGGAGTGATCCCATTTCAATTTGGTAAAGATCTGATGAAGAACTTCGGAAGATAGGCGACGGGAACTCCTCAATAAATGATAGCAAATGTACTGGGATCGCTGAAATCTCATATCTGTCTATTGTTTACACCAGTTCATAAAAGAAAATCACGCCGGTACGCTGTGAAGGGGTAAGTACATGTGAACAACTAAAAAATGAAAAATAAAAACTTTTTTACAAAAAATAAAACCGACTTCAGAGAAAACAAAAAAGTGAAAAATAACTTTAGCTTCAGAAGTCGGTGACAAAAAAACTAAATCAATCAAACAAAGGTCACCGACTTCTGAAGCTAAAGTTATTTTTCACTTTTTTGTTTTCTCTGAAGTCGGTTTTATTTTTTGTAAAAAAGTTTTTACGAAGATAAGTTTTGACACTTTATTCGTCAAAATCGAACCAATACTTTGAGCGCTTCGGAGGAACATACAAAAATACAAACACACAGACATAGACTGCTAAAATCATAACCCTTGATTAGGCTTCGCTGTCCATGTTCACCTAAAAGATAAATAAGAAAATAAAAAAATATGATGACGGTCTGAACAGATGACGGTCTTATTATCTAAAAACGACACATTTTTGTATGGGAACTTGTCACAGTGACAGAGAGAGAGTGTCCCTCTCATAGAGACGAGCCCTGTGTCCCAGCAGTGGGAACATTAAGGTCGTGGCTCACTTGACAAGCACCGCACCAGCACCGCTCCAAGCCAGCAATTTACTTGCCATTCAAATTAGAGCATTAAATCGTGTGTCGCATAACATATTTTTTAATGTCCATATGAAAAAGCTTACGGCGGGTGGTCAACGCGCTTGCCGCTACCATACGCCTCGCCTCGTGGGCGGCGCGGCGTCCACGCGCGGACCCCTAGCTTGCGGCGCGCGGCCCGCGCGCCTCAAGCGAGGGGACCGCGCGCGGACGCCGAGTGGCCCGCGAAACTACGTCATTGCGCCGTCGTGCTTCTCTACGTCGTGGGTACTCTTTGTTTAATGTATGGCCAGTTACAAATTTAGTTCGAGAGCCCACGACACTAAACCTAGTTCGGTTAGACTTCCAGATAATATCTATATATATAATTAATCACGATGCTGGAATACATAAACCTGGCGGCGCTATTTAAAAAACCATTACTATTATGATAAGACTCTCAAGTTATGTGAAATTCAGTACAAATCGAAATCTTGTTGACACCGAAGTAGCACAAACTAGTTGCTTAAGAGCTCTGGAGCCAATCCGATTATTCCTAAAGGCGTGCAAGTCCTACGCGTGCTCAATCACAAATGCCTTACAATTGCGTTCGCGGTGACAGCAAGCTCTTATTCCGGAAAGTAGCGGTGCAAATAAAAATGCCCTAATAAACCGACTGATATTGTTGTAATCGAAGGTTGATCTTATAAGATGATCTTATAAGATCTTAGAGACCATGATCTTATAAGATCAACCTTCGATTACAACAGTATCAGTCGGTCGATCGGTCGGTCTGTAACAATTAAACCACGAATCCACGTCAACAAAATATAATTACTAGAGATAATTCCCTAAAATACAATGCTACCTCCTGGACTATTACTACCAGCGTGCGGACTGTGAGCTTGCGCCTTGCGGACGGCGAGGGGACCGCTCGCGGCCCGCGCGGCGCAAGCGAGGCGACCGCGCGCTTACACCCCGCTTGCGCCGCGCGGGCCGCGCGCCGTAGCCTATATTCGAGGCGACGCCGGTCAGGAGCTGTGCTGGTGCCGTGCTGGTGCGGTGCTTGTCAAGTGAGCCACGACCTTTAATCGGCTGATGATGATGATGTCACAGTGACAGCTGTTTTTGGATAATCAGACTGTTGGGTGTCTTTTCGGTGAAAATGGACCCAAAAATACACCAAAGCCTTTTATTAGCAACCTGTCTGTGCCCATTTATTTTGCTGCAACTTTTAATCTTGACATGTTATTATGTACCGTTTTGGTTCATGGCACATGTTGGTCGCACATAAATGTGTGCTAGTAAATTATATGGCTCTGGCTATTAAAATTGTGGTATAAACTTTTGACTTGCTTGTCAAAATGCAGGCATTAGCACAGTTGACATTAAAATTTGTATTAGTTCCGCAGTAATCAACTATATAGCTTTTATATTAAAACAGCAGTGTTGGATTTTATCTTACCAATAAACATGTCATAGGAAAATCGTATGATAAACGTTTCTTTTTTATTTTTAATATAAAATAAATAAATAAATAAATATCGCTGGACATTAACACACAGCGCCACCTAGTGCCACACTAAGCAAAGCTTGTGTCGTGGACACTAGATAGTTGATATACTACATGTATACTTTTTTGTTTGTAAATACATACTTATTATACATATTTAACATCCATGACTCGGAAACAAATGTCCGTGCTCATCACACAAACATTTGCTCATACCGGGATTCGAACCCAGGACCCTAAGAACGTAAGGCAGCGTCACTACCACTACGCCAATCGGGTCGTCAATATGGAAGGAACTTGCGTAAATCTGATTCCAGCAAGCTGCAGTCGATCTTAGTTTTCAGGGGTTTGATTGTAACTGTATCCGTGTGATTCATACTAGCAATAAAACACAGTTGATTCAAGCAAGCTATTGATCGTCTTAGAAAACAAGAGTGAGTGAGTTTTCCACGATTGTCTATATAAATAGCTTGCAGAAATCAACTTCTGCAAGTTTAGTTGCTAATAATTATAACCTTTTTTTTTTTTTTTTTTTTTTTTTTTTTTTAGGATGGGAAATCATCAAATGACTTCTCCCACTCTGGGCGGAGCGGGAGGGAGTGTCAGACTCTTACTGACTAAAACCCATCCATGTTCCTTCCTCGCCCTTTACGTTCCGGGGCCGCGGTATCTCTTTCGAACAGGCCCGCAACCCCGGCAGGCTTCGGCCCTTGTGGGCCCCTCTCTTTTTGCTGACACTCTTTGAGGCGCGCGTGGAACACGAACGCGCCGTCGACACGGCCTGTCGTCGTCGTTAGACGGCCGGACGGCCAGCTATTGCCCATAGCCAGCCGTCCACAGGCCCGCATCTACGGTGGCCGGTAGCCACCACGTGGCCCCCGACGCCCGTTGCGTCTCCCGCGGCGGCCGGGAAGAGAGGATCTCTCCCTCTCTCGTTCCGCCACCTCCTTCGCTAGCATCACTGCTTCGCAGAAGGAGGCGACGGCTTCCCATTCCGTCTCGCTCCGGACCATGGATTGAACCAGGGCCGGACGCGAGAGGTCGCCGCCGCCGATCGCCGCCACGAGGACACGGCGGAGCTCCGCCCACGCAGGGCAGACTTCCACCGTGTGCTCCACCGTGTCCTCCGGTCGATCCTCGCAGTGGAGACACCCGGGCGATTCCTCCCGCCCGATTCGGTGCAGGTACCTCCCGAAACATCCGTGTCCGGTGAGGACCTGCGTCAGGCGGAAGGTGAGGACGCCGTGGCGCCTCTCCAGCCACTCCTCAAAGAGGGGACTTACCGCCACTATCGTGGCGTGCCCTAATAATTATAACCTTAGTTTACGAATTATGGAATTCTTTCATGTGTTTTGTGTAGATATGACGCATCTATAATTTAATCGCTAAACTGCAAAACAAAGCTATCAACATTACCTTCCACAGTTAATAACACCATTCAAACTACAATAAAATATCTATACCATAATTCACAATAAAGGGTGTAAAACACCTCTTAACGAATACGAAAGGCACTTGTTTTCCTCGTCATTCTGATATTTTTTTTGTTCTGCACTATACCTGGGAACCTTCTAGTTACGGAGATATTGGGGGTCAAAGTTGCAAGATTTTGACAAGTTTTTTTTAATACCACTTTTTATCGCATGATTTTTACTTTGAATATCTCTATGACCCCCGTACTATTCAATCCATCCATCCGCACAATGTTTTGAGTGTGTTACATTGAGTTATACCACAAAACCATGATTTATAACCTCAAAAAACAAGTTGTTTCCCAGCCACCCATCCATCCATCCGCACAATGTTTTGAGTGTGTTACATTGAGTTATACCACAAAAACATGATTTATAATACTTGTTTGTTGTTGCCAGTTGTTGTTTTTTGCGTAAAATTACATAGTTTGATATACAGAATGCGTGGTTGACGGCTTTGTGATGAGGTGAAATACACCCTGTATAATAAACCAATACGATATCAAAGCCGGTCTCATGGTTCACCCGCGATTAGATATTAATCTACTAGTTCTTAACCCATGTTTCATTACTAACCGTATAATATAAGCGAGCTCGCAAACTGGCCGCCATTTATCATTTACAAGCTGCTGCTTTAAGTCAATTATTGTGTTCATGAAGAGGGTCACAGGAGGACCTCATAGCTAATAATGACAGCCGCTCAGGTCGATTTTTAGGTTAAGCCGTGCTTGCCTAGGTTGGTCCGTGCATGGGTGACCACCCATAACATACCGAGTTTACGCCGTGCCTCGAAAAGCACGTTAAGCAGTTGGTCTCAGCTGTCATTTGTAGATCTTTGACAGTCTTTACAGGTAGTCAGTGGTTCGAAACTCTGATAATCTTACCAAGGCATGAGGAGGTCTGATTGGCAGTTGCTCCATGTAAAATGCTGGTATTCAGCTGCATCCGGTTAGACTGGAAGCCGACCCCAACATAGTTGGGAAAGGCTACGCAGATGATGTTGAAGGAAAAGGTCATAGGAGGATTACAATTTTCAGGTGAGTAGAACATTTTTGTGGCGCTCCGAAGACTTAGGTTCAAACCGTTAACATATTATCACGCCTCTGCTTAAGTTCTTTGGGGATAGGCAATACAAAAACTCACTACTAAAATCTGTGTGTTCCTTTCTTCAAAAGACCATCTCAGACACTAATACCTACATGATCCTCATGTAAGTGTTGGTAACTTTGTGGAGCGAGCGCCATCTATTTTTGGCGGGCGGAACTACGCGCGCCGCCTAGCGGGCCGTGACGTCGGCATCGCACCACCACGACTGCACGTGGTGGGGAGGAGACGGGATGACGGTTCGCTCGGCGGTGCGCTCGGCCTCTTTTGCTGATGGACCGTGCGACGGAACAGTGATCGTTAACTTGATTATTTGGGGACTGAATATTATTATTTATTTTGTTAGATTTGCTAGATTAATCAGATCATACCCTTGATTAATTTGTTTAAAAGGTTTTGTTTAAATATAAATGTTTGCCAAGAAATAACCTAATAGTTTAATTTATTTGCTCAATAATAGTTACAGTGTTTTACCTTGAATATATTCATGTCAACGCATTGCAATTGTGTGATAATATAGTTAAATCTTTAATATAAGTTGAACAAGATTGTTTGGACTTCAAAAGAGACTATGATTTTTTGTTTTTGTAAATCAATAAATATTGACAAAGAAAAAACGCGTCAAAAGTAGTGACGCGTGACGTCAGAAGTCACAAAAAATAATACCAAGGCCTGACGTATTATTATAAAGCGTCGTATCTCCGTCAATTTTGGATTACGTAAGAAAAAAAAAATACTGGACAATTATTTTTTGATAGTCTAACTGATGAACTACATAATTAGTTTTTGGCCTGATGTTATATTATGATACAGTAACAAAGCTAGAAACCAGGTCAATGGATATAAAGCTTTACCGTTCGGACACAGCAAACTTATCATATCCATTATACATACGAACAATGGATGCCCCATTAAATCAGCGGGTTCCGGATAGAACTACATTGGAAAACCCTTTGTTTTATTGGCAAAGTTTAAGTTATTCCGAGTTTACAGTAAAGCTGATGTGGTTTAGACCTCAGGGTTTGTAGGTAAACTATCCGAGAATGTGTAAACTATTGGCTCACATTGCGGAAATATGAGTAGTGATTATGGAGGATTTGTTGGTTATACATGTGTCGATTCTGTTGTGCGCAAACTAAACTTAATTTAGGCTATTACTACCTTTTTCTCACTAATAAAACGAGAAAGAGACGGACGTAATTTAGAGCTGTCAAATTTAATTCGAACTAATATTTCCATACAAATGAAGGGTGCACGTAAAAACATGTCGACTAAAAACACGGTGAAGCGCAAGGCATAAACTAGTTTGACATCTCTAACTTAGTGCATAGCTATAGCCGTCCTTTTCTCGCACTGCCTTTTAGTAAAAGATTGCAATAGTCTAAATTAAGTTTAGTTTGTGCACAACAGAATCGACACCATTATATGGTTATGTAAAATAATAGCTTATGTGTTCTTAAGTGGTCAAGCAGTGTGCCTATTTACCACCATAGACACGACAGAGACTCGACAAATCTTTTGTACATCAGTCATTGAATCGACAAAATGACAAATGAACTCTCGTTTCTCCGGTGGTCATGCTACGCGGGCAGGAGTGTATTTTATATCGGGCTGGACTTAACCCACTACGCGTCAAAAGAAAAAAAACAAGAATAAATCGTCGTATTGCAATCATCTTCGCGCAGTGTAACTCAGTTTGAAGATTAAAATGCTTGGTTGACGGCTTAGTGATGGGTTCTTTAACACTTTTAATGTTGCCATGTAATAAAGTCTTGGTCATGTTATATTTAATGAAGATTAACATAATCAAGGAATTAATATGTTCTTTGGTATTTCGCCATTTCGTTTGGTCTTTAAGTTTTTTTCGTCAAACAAGCTTTTGTTTCTTATTAAAGTTCATTGTGTTTATAATACAGTTTTCCCTGAGGTTATGCCTGCGTAACGATCGTAAACTATCCCTCGCTAATACACTAGGCTACCAGGATAAAAAGTAGCTGATGTATTAACTCAGCTGTAACTGTTTAACCATTACTCAAATTTCAACTGAACAGATTCAGACAAACCATTACTTTTGCATTTGAAAATATTTGAAGTTATTATGATCAAAAACAAAAGTATTTTCATACACAGCTTAACTACTGTTGATATGATTGAAAGAAAGAAAGAAAGATAAAATATTTATTCTTCGCAAAGTCATGACGTGCATACAATATTAATAAAGTAAACATACAACGCATACTGCCTACTTGTGGATTGCCAACCAGCCAGCATGCGGTCAAATCCAGTACCTGTTACAAAGTATTGACGTCTATAAAAATAAATCCTTTCAAAAATAGCTGATATTCCAAATAATAACAGACTTACAACGAAGTAACTGTATGCGAAGAACCTTTCATAACAAAAAACAAAATACTATATTAATATGCCTCTGAAGCCGCAGAAACCTAGTTTATATCCCGGGCCCAAACTAAGAGGATGATCCTAACATGAAAAGGATATATTAGGTCCTTGGATGTCATATACGCCAGCCTAGTGATTTAGCCTTGTTCGGAGTTTGGTCTTATTTAGCATTAAGGGGCCGGCGGAGAATGCGTCGTTCATACAAACGTAATTCCAAAATAATTTGTAAATCAAACATATCCTTAAGGTATTGTGTGTTTATTTTGCTTGAATTACACAATATCTAGGTTCCCAAATATATATTTTGAATGGAGACTAATTTAAACAAGAGATAAGGGAAAAATAAATTTTCTAAAGTAATTTTAAATTCCTCATATTTCGTCTTTACATAATTATTCTTTTAAAATATGTATTTGGGAACATAGATATTCTATAATTTAATCGAAATAAATACGCATTACCTTAACAATATATTTGGTTTACAAATTATGTTGGTATTAGCACAGATTAGTATGAAACACGCATACTCCGCCGGTGTCTTAAGAGGAAACAGTAAGGGCGAGAGAATTGAAAAATAGGTATTTGTAAAATGTAAATTACACAAAATCAACGTTTTGTAGTCCCCTGATTACTTATCCAAAACTGAACCAATTTAACTACCATTGAAAATTAAAGAAAAATTTTGCTGTGTCTCTGTTTTTCTGGCGTTCAAAAGTTTCATGATGAGAATGTAAACTTACCAATTTTAACCTTTCTTGGTCCTTTTTATCCAACTAAGGTCCATGTTCACCGAAAAGATAACGGTTTGATTATCTAATAAAAACATTTTTCCAAAAAATATAACCGACTTCACACAAAAAAGTGATAAATAACTTTAGCTTCAGAAGTCGGTGACCTTTGCTTGATTCATTTAGTTTTTTTGTCACCGACTTCTGAAGCTAAAGTTATTTTTCACTTTTTTGTGTGAAGTCGGTTATCTATATTTTTTGCAAAAAAGTTATTATTTTTCACTTTTCAGTGGTTCACATGTGCTAGGGTTAGCACATGTGAACACCTTCACAGCGTACCGGCATGATTTTCTGTTATGAACTGGTGTAAACAATAGAGAGACTTGAGATTTCAGCGATCCCAGTACATTTGCTATCATTTATTGAGGAGTTCCCGTCGCCTATCTTCCGAAGTTCTTCATCAGATCTTTAAATTGAAATGGGATCACTCCAAGAACGTACTTTTCCTAAAAGTACCCAAATCGCTTCTGGTGTGCCTATAAAATTTAAGGAATTCCCTCTATTTCTCCATGATCCCATTAAATGGAACTTAACACATCTAACTGTCAAAATCTGGGTGTATTGTACACTTCTGCGTACTCCCTCAGAGCATACAGGAGTGATGTTACGTAACTATGTTACATAAACAATAAACGACCAAGCGATTGCAGCAATTACTGCAGCTTTGCCGTGTATTTTTGAAGAGTTCCATTTATATCTCCGACGATCAGCGTCAGATCTTAACCAAAATGAAATTGGACGGAAAGCACTAGCTTTCCAATAAAATAAGAATCATCGAAATCGGTTTACGCAGTCGAAAGTTCAGAGGCAACAAACATTGTCGAAATCTGGTAGTATTGTACACATCTGCGTACCCCCTCAGAGCATACAGGCGTGATGTTACGTCATGATGTAGTATGAACAATGACCCTACAAGCGATTGTAGCAAGTACTGCAGATTTGCCGTCTATTTTTGAAGAGTTCCATTGTATATCTCGGAAGACCGGAGGTAACAAAAAAAAAAAACAGACGAATTGAGAACCTCCTCTTTTTGGAAGTCGGTTGAAAACAGCTGTCATTGTGACATGTTCCCATATAAAAATATGTTTTAAACAGCTGCCTCTACATACTCAGACCGTCATTTTTTTGGTAAACTTGGACCTAAAATTTCATATTAACAATAATAACCATTCCGGTTATGATTTTAGAAGTAAGAAATATCACTCAAAATAAAAAGGGCTGCTTGACATTTGAGTAGCTCCTAAACTTTAAACTTTGTTTGGTCAAACATCAATTTTCAGTAGGAATCTGTTAAATATAACTGCCACTTAAATTATGAGTGACGTTTCAGTATTCCGCCGTCAGTATGTTTGTATTTACGTAAGTTCCTCTGTAGAGCCTAAACTATTTATTCGATTTTGACGATCAATGAGTCAATCGACTTATTCAATCATTCTCAAGGTGTTGTGTACATTAGGGTTCAATTTGATTTGGCGAGGAGTTCGCTCAATGAAACAAGCGTCTGTCTTTGATGGAGGTTATTGGGAACTAAGAAACATTAAAAACATCATATTTAATACGGTCGGAGGACAGCCCCACTCACTACTATAAAAAAAACATGGACCATAAATGTTTGTTCTTACTTCTTAACCTATGAAAATGAGCTTCAACACAGGGCCTGAGTAACATTTAGGCTACATTTGAACCGACTTCAACAAAAGGTGGCGTCAATGTTACCTTGTAAACCCCGATTTCGTGATTTTTTAGTAGTTGGCTGTTTTGTTTTACTAATACCATACAAATTCTTGTTCAACTCTACCCATTCCATTTCATTCACTAAAAATCCCCACAATAAACAAACTGAAACATTTTAATATCCATTTTACTAAAGAGGAAGTTACAAAACATTATCGTGTTTATGCAAAGTTTTAAACTTAGTTACGTCCGGGCGTCTCTTGCTTCATAACCAGATTTGTATGACATTGTTTGTATAAATTGGTTTTTGTTAGTGCGGTGCACGCGACCAGGTTTGTTGTAGTTCTGTTGTAGGTTTTTTTATATTATAATGTAGGTAATAAAGAATGTTGTGTTGGTTATTTTATAAACATACAGAGTGTAAATAACCTCATCATGAAGCCGTCAACCAAGCATTCTGTACATCAATTTCATAATCATCATCATCATCAGCCTATAATGTTCCAACTGCTGGGACACGGCCTCCTCTCAATGAGAGGGAAACCATCAAACTAAGTAAATTAATTTACGCACAATAAAATTATTGCTAGGAAACGACTTTTTTCATATTTTGTGATAGAACTCAATGTAACACACTTGAAAAATTGTGCTGATGGATGGATTGAATAGTACGGGGGTCGTAAAGATGTTTAAAAATCTTGTAACAATAGATACTGGCATTAAAAATAAAACTTGTTGGAACTTTGACCCCCAATATCTCCGTAACTGGAAGGTTCCCAGGTATGGTGTAGAACAAAAAATGATCGCAATGACAAGGAAAACAAATGCTTTTTGGCTTAGTTAAGAGACGTTTTACAACCTTTATAAAACGCCTTCACTATTTGATTCGGATTTAGTTAACAATTTGAGGGTTTTTTTTTGCACGGAATCCTTATCCTTTTTCTAAAATATAAATAGCCTAGGTTACTCCTTAAAAATCTGTCAGTAAAAATACCGTCTAAATAAAATCATACTTATACAAACATCCATGACTCGGAAACAAATGTCCATGCTCATTGCTCATTTCAAACATTTGCTCCTACCGGGATTCAGACCCGGGACCCAACGAACATGAGGCAGCTTCAATACCGCTGCGCCATGCGGATCGTGAAAATATAGTTAACTTCACAATCTTTATAGTTTATCTTTATCTCACACAACACAAATTAGATATGTGATACAAATAACTATTTTGAAATCGTTTTTGACTCTGAATAAGTCAGTTAAGTAAAAAAATAAGAACTACAAAAGTAACTTGGCGTCTTAAAATAAAGATGAAATACGGTGACGATTTAAATTGTAAGAAAACTGGTTGTCTGTAAAGTCGGTTTACTGACGATAGTTGAACTTAAGAAAATACTGATGGAATGGTAGCATTTTTTGACACCACATTCACTTTTCACTGCACTTGATACTCGATCAAAACATATGTATAAATGTACTATAGTATAGCAGCTGTCCACGCAGACGCATCGCTCACTCAAGTAGGAGAGAGACGGATGTCGAACGCTGCCGAACGCAAAGGCCGATTGTGCTTCTTTGTCACTCGTTCCGCGCTCTCGCTTGCACTTCAAGCCTTACATGGAACGCCTCAGAGCGATCAGCAAGGTAACGCCGCATGAGGTAACGCCGCATGAGTCATGTTTTTTCGTGCGTGCAGCCGGCTCTATCGAATTATAAGACGTTGTCACGTCAAAAAACAAGCTTATTTTCTCCCTTTAGATATTTTAAAATACAGCACCCCCACCAATTCATCGGTCACTTTAACACTCCACATAGAATTGAGTCAGCATACCAATAAGTGTAAAATGCGTGAAAGTACTTCAAGTGCCCGCCAGAGCTCGCTTCCGCGCTTAGCTGGCTCTGGTGTATATTAAATGAGGTTTTTCCCACACGGACACGTATCTTTTTAAAACGTCACATGAAGTATTTCATTCATGAATTTGAGGGGAATGCTTCTGGAATATGCTGGAGTTTTATTTTTGAATGCTCAATGCTGACCAGTTGTTATTAGTTGAGGTCTGGTGTTGATATCGCATATTATCCATTTTAGTAGTATTTTATTGTTCATCATTAAATTATAATATTAAAAAATTAAAAAAGCGAATGTATAGACATTTAAAAATATAATCCAGATGGCCCATTGGCATCAGGAACAAAGTCCAAGCTGCGGATGGTCAGGACTCCAGACAGAGGAACTTCATAATAATACGAGCCGTGTCCTGGAGTACCGCTTTCTGAATCAAGTCCTTGATCCACCTGCCTAACGAGAGCCTTCTCAGGTATCAGTAGTATTTATTGTTAAAATCTATCTATACTTATAATAAATCTGTAGAGAGGTCAATTCTGTACATGAAATATATTTACAAAATAACTATCGGGGGGTGATTAGTGATCGATACTGATGCCAAAAATGCAATCAGTAAAATTTTTGTCTGTCTGTCTGTCTGTATGTTATTTATAGAAAGAAAAAAACTACTCGACGGATTTTAACGAAACTTGGTACAATTATTCTACATACTCCTGAGCAGGTAATAGTATACTTTTCATCACGCTACCATTAATAGGAGCAGAGCAGTGAAAGGAAATGTTGGGAAAACGGGAGAAGTTACTTGGTTTTTTTAGCTTCCGTCGCGTGTGCAGCCTTAATGGTTAAAGCTACATAGAAATCATGTATAACGGAAATATTCCACATAAAATTATATAAAAAATATCCCAAGACAGCATATGTCTATTTTTTATAGTTGACTCACAATAACACGTGTAACTCCCGATAGCTTAGCAGTTCGGAGATTTGTTATTATTATATTTGTTTACTCTTACGTTTATAATATTCTCACTCAACCCCAATTTTGAAACTTCACGCGGGCGAAGCCGCTGGCAGAAGCTAGTCGTAAATAAAAACTTTTTTAGTATTTGTGCGAAGTCTGGTCTGATATTTAGTTATTAAAGGTCGTTTTCTATGTGTAACTTACTTAGGGTCGGGGTCGGTCCCTCATGTCTGAGGATCATGGTCAGCGTGAGGGTTGGGGCTCCACCGATTCCCATCCATCGCCTCTCTTACGACCGTGTAGCTGTAGACATTGGAGGATGATGAGACTTTAATTTGGTCGGTATATCTTGTTGGTGAGCGACCGAGCGATCTCTTGCCTTCGGTGTTTTCAAACACTTTAATATTTTTCCAGACTCTCGTTGCCTTTACGCACCGTGTGCCCAAAATATGAAAGTATGCGTTATAGGCATAAAGTGGACAGGCGAGTTTTAATTTGGAGCTGGGCTAAAACAAAAAAAATATCGCATTATGGGGAGACCAAGGTGCCTTTCGGCTTTGTTAAGGATCAATATACACCCAATAGCAGATCACTCAGAAAATATGATCAAAAATAGACCTAACCTCCTAAGAAGCTTTATATTAAAGGTTGAACATTATATATGTTATGATATGTTCTAGTCATATAAAGACTCCACAATACAGCCTTCAAGATGAATGCTCGACATATCAAACAGACTGGAGATTTAATAAAGGGTCGCTCTTCAAAGGGTCTTAGGTCTGAGTTCAAGTTCTCTCCTTTGATGATCTTAACCTTAAAGTTAAGTAAGGTTTAATAATTAAAGGTAGAAATTATATGGTAGTTAAGTTTAGCCCGCGGGTTTGCTCAAGTGATGATTGGAAATTCTTTGATGGGAACATCCTACTGGAATAGCAGCATTGAATGTCCTGATCTAGGTCTATTCTATGTTTACGTTAAATTTCATCGAAATCTGTACACCCGTTGAGGCGTAAAATCGTGACAAACAAAACCACTTGAAAAATTAGTTATGTTGGTCAGGATAATGGTAACCTCTGCAAGTGCTAAAAGAAATTTCAGGCAGAAACCTTCTCAGAAACAAATAAAAAACATCAGACCACGCAAAATTCTAGACGTAAAGTTCCAGTATAAGTGTAGGTAGAATTTAAAATTCACTACGATCATTGTTATCATTATCACAGCTTAATCAATCATAATTCATCTTCAAGACTATAATAATAATGTGCTTATACATCCCAGCGAATCTCAGTCTCCCATAACACAAAATCACTCAATAAAACTGGCTGAAGTGCTGCAAACTTGGCTAAGATCCTCACAGATTCCGCTCAGACAAGGTATGATTAATGGCTGTATCAATAGAGATCGGCACTGGACTACCCGGCTACCGTCCTAGAATGATGCATTGCCCCCACGCCGCGCCGGTTAGCTCTTATCGCGATTGGAGACTTTAAATAAAGAGATTTTCATGCTGAAGACTTTTGAATAGTGATCGTTATTGTATTAAAAGATTTTTGTTTTAAAATAAGTTAACGTTCTTTAGTCAGGAAACGTAACACCTTGTAACGTAACGTACCTACCTCGTTGTGAAATATTAGGCGTGAGCCTGTATTTCACAACGAGTTAGGTAGACGTCACACGAGATGCACCGGGCGTCGGGGGCCACGTGGTCGCTACCGGCCACCGTAGACGCGGGCCTGTGGACGGTTAGCTATCGGCTAGCTAGCCGTCCGTCCGCCTAATGACGACAGGCCGTGTCGACGGCGCGTTCGTGTTCCACGCGCGCTTCAAACAGATGTCAGCATAAAGGGAGGGGCCCGCAAGATCCGAAGCCTGCCGGGGTTGCGGGCCTGTTACTGCTTACCTGTCACTCGGAGGACCGTGATTTATAGAAAAAAAAAACAAAGAAAGCTTTTTTGAGTCGTTTTATTTCTAACGGTCCGTATGCTAAATGTCAAGCAGCCTTCAACCTGCAATCTGCCATTATCTGTTAGTAAGTGATTGAAAATGGCCGTTAATTGGGTAAGATTTTAGATTAGACGCTATTATTTAAGTAAGATTAGGTAACGAATGACAATAAAATTGTACTATAGGTATACTCACAGACAATTTACTGCTGGTTACGGCTGTTACGTTTAACTGTAAGTTAGTAAATAGGACTACGTCTCGTAGCTATAGGTGTTCCTATTAACAAAGTTCGCTTAGAATATCCACGTCACCTACCTGTCACTCGGAGCAAACACAAAGGAAGCGTTGTTCAGTCGTTTTGTTTCTAACGGTCCGTAAGGTAAATGTCAAACAGCTTTCAACCTGCAATCTTCAGTTACCTGTTAGTAAGTTATTGAAAATGGCCGTTAATTTATAACAGGAAAAAAACAAGATAAGGGGACGCTATTATTTAAGTAAGATTTTAAAGTGACGAATGATAATAAAATTGTACTTACTATAGGTTTACTCACAGACAGTTTACGGCTGGTTACGGCTGCTACGTTTTAGGGCGATTGTGCACTACAAGGAATCAGGCGGGGCGGGCACGGGGAAGGAGGGTGCGCGTGTTTCAAAGACAGAGCTACCCTAAACTGAGGCGTATCATCCGAGAAAAGACGGACAAGTGCACAAGCCAATCATCCGTTTTTTTCATGCCACTTCGGACCGTAAAAAGTCGGATGTTCGGACAGTAAAATTCCTTGTAGTGCACAATCGCCCTTTACTGTAAGTTAGTAAATAGGGCTAAGTCTCGTAGGTATAGGTGTTTCTGTTAACAAAGTTAGCTTAGAATATCCACGTCACCTACCTGTCACTCGGAGGACCGTGATTTATAGAAAAAAGAGAGAAGCTTTTTTGAGTCATTTTGTTGTAACGGTCCGTAAGCTAAATGTCAAACAGCCTTCAACCTGCAATCTACCGTTACCTGTTAGTAAGTTATTGAAAATGGCCGTTTATTTAATAGTAAAAAACAAGATAAGGGGACGCTATTATTTAAGTTAGATTTTAAGGTGCTCTGAGAACTGGCTCTTTACATGTACATATGAGAAATACGATGAAATTATCGAGGGACTTCATAGATAACCGCTTGTTTTATTTTGTTCTACACCATACCTGGGGTTCCCGGGTATGGTGTAGAATAGTACCCCATATCTCTAGTTACAGAGATATGGGGGGTCAAAGTTATAACTTTTTGACAAGTTGTAAGATTTTATCTTTTAATGCCTCCACGACCCCCGTACTATTCAATCCATCCATCAGCACAATGTTTTAAGTGCGTTACATTGAGTTTTACCACAAAACATGATGTATAACCTCAAAAAAAAGTCGTTTCCCAGCCATAATTTTTGCGTAAAGTTACTTAGATTGATGTACGGAATGCTTGGTTAACGGCTTTCTGGTGAGGTGGTTTACATATAATTTTCTTTATTTATCCTATAGCTTTTATAAAAAAAAAGCATAAAAAAAACAAAAAGAATAGCTAACCGGTATCGGGAATAGGGTCCAAGCTACAGGGTCTGGGCTCCTTAGAGAGAAACCTGCCCTCGTTACGATCGCTTTCTATATGCATAATATTATTATTAAACACAAATATATGATATTGTTAGGCTGGCTAAGCTATTGTTTGGCTTGTATAACTTCATACTGCTAGAGCGCCCTGTGCTCAAACTTCGATAAAATCAATAAATCGCAGCTGCCTTACCTTCTTCGAATCTCCTTCCACTGATTTAATGTATGAAATTCAGGTACTTAAGTATTCTTTTTACAGGTAGTAGGTAGTCTTGGGATTTGGTTGCTAGTCGCTATTTCAAGAGTAGTTTTGTCTGATAGTAAAAACTTTTTTGCATACATCCGCATATGTGTTGTATAGACTATCCTCCATAGTTGATGTCAAAACACTTCTTACGGCTTACTACGGAATAGTTGAATCCCACTTGCGCTACGGTATTATTTTCTGGGGGAACTCAACTGATCGAGATGTAGCTTTCAAGGGCAAGAAAAGATGTCTCCGATCATTTTTAAAACTTAAATCGACAGACAGTTGCGCGCCCTACTTTAAATTACATAAAATCCTGACACTTCCCTGTTTGTACATCTTCGAAATAGCTATGTTTGTCAAGCAAAATCCATCTCTTGATGAGTGACATCTTGATTCTTGAAATTTTGTTGTTTGACATTTTGATTTTTTGAAATTTTGTACTTGATTTTTTTTATTTTTTTGATATTTTGATTCTTTTGACATTTTGATTCTTTTGACATTTTGATTCTTTGACATTTTGGTTTTGGTTTTTGACATTGTAATTGTAATATATAATGGTATTTGTAATAGTAACGACATGTTAAATAATGTAATGATAATAGTATGATATTTGTAATAGTAATGACATGAGTAATTTAATTATACTAATTTATATTTTCCTTTTAATACTAAAATATGTTTTTTAATTAAGCTGATGATTTAAAAATACTATAATAATAAACTTTAAAATGGATCAAAATAAGTGTAATAATAATGATATTAATAATTTCAAATGTTTGCATGCCGATTGGTAATATGTGGCTGAGCTAAATGTAATCTTAAGAACTATTATGTATTACTCATATTTGCAAAATAAAATTCTATTCTATTCTATTCTATTCTATGTTTTATCAATAAATATTGCTGTTTCAACTTCTGCACCTCAATAAATATTCTACAGCTATCGATCTAAATTCTAATGTTTGATGATTCAATGATTTATGACCCATCGCTCTCACACCACCAAATATCAAACGCCATTGTATCGTTTCGCACAAAATCATCAATTTCCAAAAGATTAGTATTTGGCCACGTCACAACGATAAATCTGTGAAACGTATACACGTCGGCAGCGAAGACAAAAGGACGGCAGCTGTCGTTAGTACAGATGACAAATTGCAGTGTCGCACATTGGACCAATTCACTCTTTGCGACTTTAGCTTGTGTTAACAAAAGTATGACTTGTAAACTAAAAACACTACAACTAGGGTATAGGAGCTCGTGCTTAAGTAATTGTCACTTGGAACGACCTTTAGGTTAAGCGGTGCTTACCTGGGTTAGTCCGTAGATGGGTGACCAGACTGCCCATTATATACCGAGTTTCCACCATGCCACGGAAAGCACGTTAAACCATTGGTTGCGACTGCTAATTGTAGATCTTTGACAGTCGACAGTGGCCCGAAACCAGTCTGCCCAAGGGATACTGTATTGCGAATAGGAATGAGAAGCCGTCACCACCTTCTGCTAAGCAGTCATGCTAGCAAAGGAGGTGCGGAACGCGAGAGGGGCAGAACCTTCACGTCCCAATCACCGCGGGAGACGCATCGGGCGTCGTCGTTATGACAGCACGGCAAAATGTGGAGAACTTTATGTACCTATTACCCATGTTTGCAAAGAATAAATGATTTGATTTGATTTGAACAGGTCGTACCTATGGCGCGTTCGTGTTCTACCCGCGCTTCAAAAAGACGTTAGTACTCAGGAAGGGGTCCGCAAGGGTTGATGGCTGCCGGGGCTGCGGGACTGCTCGAAAGGGGAACATGGATGGGTTTTAGTTAGTAAAAGTCTGCTCCGCCCAGAGCGGGAGGGGTCATTTGATGAAAAAAGGGGTATTGTATTACCCATATTATCAAGTAGTCGTTTCGTGGAAAATACTGGTACTCAGTTGTATTCAGTTAGACTGGAAGCCGACTCCAACATAGTTGGAATAGGGCTAGGCCGATGATGAAAAAGGTGCTGGTACCATATTGCTTATTATTTTATAGTAAACTAATTTTCAAGAGGGATAAATCGACAAGTCAGAGTACAAATTAAAGAAGTACCCGTTTCCATTCATCTAGGTAGGCTGTACCCGTTGTATTACCCAAGAAATAGTAATTTTAGCTTTATTGAAAATTCATGGTTATTCCTAAAACGTATAATACGAGTATCTAAAACAAAAATTATGCATCACCAAAATTTTCAAAATTAGTGCGTCATTTTTGCCGCTGTGATTAAAAAAAAATAGTAGGAACCTAAACATACTCTTTTAAATGTGACAGAGAAGAGTAGCTAAACTTTTTGAGATTGATATTGTTTTGTGAACATTCAACCCGCTTGCTTTCAAAGCAAGAGTGTACAGGCATCTTCAAGGCAGGTTCGTTCCATCATAGACCTCATGGATCGCTTTTCATCAGGCGTTATCGATATCAAGAGCAAACCCATTTTGAAAAACAAAAAAAAGGTACATAATAAAATGTTACCCCGGGATAGTCCCACCACTACCGACTGGAGGAAAGTAAGCGATATGCTGAAATCCGAAACGTTACCACTTCTAGATGGTATTCCCGACCATATCGTCTCAGTCGCAGACACCGAGGCTGCAATCGACTCGTTTACAGAACACGTACAATCCGTACTGAAGGATTGTTCTCGTGAAGTACCAGCGATGAGTGATCACCGCTGTATACTTCCCGACGATATCCGTGAACTGATAAACGAGAAGAACGCGGCCATACGTGCCTACAGCTCTTGGCCCTGCGATGCGAACAAGGCTCACATGCGTTCCTTACAGCGTGCTGTAAAAAAACGCACTAGTGAGTTTCGCTCAAATCAATGGGACAAAACGCTAAGCGAACTCTAGCCCACTCATCAAGCCTTCTGGCAGCTTCAAAGGAAGTTGCGCACCTCGGAAGAGGTCTCTTCTCCACCCCTCATCCGTACCGATAAGAGCGTCGCTTTTGACGACTCTGAAAAAGCAGAATGCCTAGCCGACAGCTTGGAATCTCAATGTTCGCCAAGCACTCTACCTGTAGACAAGCAGCACCTCGATGAGGTGGATGCAGAAGTTGAACGTAGAGCATCGCTTCCCCCTTTTGAAGATCCCGATGACCCCCTCCCCGCCATCACCCCGGAAGAGGTCAAGGATATTATAGATAAGTTAAAGCTTCGGAAAGCCCCAGGCGCCGACGGTTTCACAAATAGAGTTTTTAAAGCCCTCCCCGCTAGGCTCATAGTCCTTTTGGCTGCCATCTTCAATGGCGCCCTGAGCAATAATATTTTCAACCAAACGTGGAAAGAGGCCACTGTTATAGGTATTCCCAAACCTGGGAAACCGAAAGCCCAGCCTTCCAGCTACAGGCCGATCAGTCTCCTGAATGCTCTCGGCAAAATCTATGAAAGGCTTATTTATAAGCGTCTCAGAGATTATGCCGAGACAAAGGGCCTCATCCCGAAAGAACAGTTCGGCTTCAGGACCGAACATTCTTGCATACATCAAGTCCACCGCATCGTCGAACACGTTAGCGCTGGTTTCCAGCGTGGAACGATGACGGGGGTGATGTATTTCGATATCGCGAAAGCCTTAGACAAGGTCTGGTACAACGGGCTGATATACAAGCTATACCAGCTCGGTGTGCCCGACCGTCTCGTGCTCATCTTACGAGACTTTGTCAAACCGTACCTTCCGCTACCGTGTGGGTAAGACGTTATCCTCTCCCCATCCGATCCGCGCCGGAGTCCCTCAGGGCTCCGTTATCTCTCCCCTCGCGTTCACGCTGTACACCAGCGACATTCCGATGAACAAGAAGGTTCAAACAGCCCTATTCGCTGACGACACCGCGATCTAATACACTGGCCGTTCTCCGGATAACATCCGCCGCATTCTCCAGAAAGCTGCCGACTCGCTCGGCGCTTGGTTCCGTAAGTGGAGAATAGAAGTTAATCCTGAAAAGAGCCAGGCAGTTTTATACTATAAGGCACGCCTTAAGCGTTCGCCAGGTCCCCCCATCACTATGTTCGGTAAGCCTATCCCCTGGGAGAAGCAAGCCAAGTATCTTGGAGTTATTCTGGACGACCATCTGTCGTTCAAGGCCCACATCAAAGCAGCTCATGACCGGGCTGCCTTTGCTATGGGCCGGCTCCACTTCATGATCACTAGGAAGAGCAAATTGTCACTCAAGTGCAAATTGCGTCTTTACACTGCAGTCATCCGTCCCATCATGACCTATGCTTGCATAGTATTCGCTCATGCCCACCCGCGTCATATCCACAGGATGCAGACCTTGCAGAACCGATTTCTCCGTAAGATCACCGGTGCCCCCCCTTTTTTTTTTTTTTTTTTTTAAGGATGGGAAATCATCAAATGACCCCCCCCACTCTGGGCGGAGCGGGAGGGAGTGTCAGACTATTACTGACTAAAAACCATCCATGTTCCTTCCTCGCCTTTTACGTTCCGGGGCCGCGGTATCTCTTTCGAACAGGCCCGCAACCCCGGCAGGCTTCGGCCCTTGCGGGCCCCTCTCCTTTTGCTGACATCTCTTTGAGGCGCGCGTGGAACACGAACGCGCCGTCGACACGGCCTGTCGTCGTCGTTAGACGGCCGGACGGCTAGCTAGCCCATAGCCAGCCATCCACAGGCCCGCATCTACGGTGGCCGGTAGCCACCCCGTGGCCCCCGACGCCCGTTGCGTCTCCCGCGGCGGCCGGGAAGAGAGGATCTCTCCCTCTCTCGTTCCGCCACCTCCTTCGCTAGCATGACTGCTTCACAGAAGGAGGCGACGGCTTCCCATTCCGTCTCGCTCCGGACCATGGATTGAACCAGGGCCGGACGCGAGAGGTCGCCGCCGCCGATCGCCACCACGAGGACACGGCGGAGCTCCGCCCACGCAGGGCAGACTTCCAACGTGTGCTCCACCGTGTCCTCCGGTCGATCCTCGCAGTGGAGACACCCGGGCGATTCCTCCCGCCCGATTCGGTGCAGGTACCTCCCGAAACATCCGTGTCCGGTGAGGGCCTGCGTCAGGCGGAAGGTGAGGATGCCGTGGCGCCTCTCCAGCCACTCCTCAAAGAGGGGACTTACCGCCACTATCGTGGCGTGCCCACCGGTGCCCCCCCTTACGTCCGTAACGATAGTCTTCACGTAGACCTTAGAATCCCCACCGTTAAGCAGTTCATGAAACGCCTTTCCAAGCGTTACTTCGACACTGCTATTAAGCATAGGAATCCCCTAATCGCATCGGCCGCCCGGTACGACCCTTCGCGTATTAGCTCCGTCCAACGTCCGCGTCACACCCTAGTCGCCCCCGACGATCCGATCACTATCTTGCAAGAGAGTAGGAAAGATACCAGTACAGTTCGTAGAGTGTACAAATACAAACCGAAAACCTACCGACCTCGCCGCAGAGGTCCGGCGCGAAATCCCCGATCAATCCCTCCCCGACCCTTGCTCGAGCCAGCCCGCGATGCTGAGCCTGTAGTAATAAATCAGTCCCTAAATAACGACAACCAGATCCAGCCTGTCCCTTTGCTGCCCCCAGCGACGCCCTAAGCCGAGGTTCGTACCCCACAGGGGGTGCCCTTAGAGCGCTGTCGCTTAGTTTTTAGTCATTTTCGCCCTGGCTGGAGGCCTTAAATTCAAGGCATCCACAGGACTTGCCCGGTTAAGCAGAAGCCAGTCTTCTCAGACTGAACTGCGAGATGCCCATTCCAAAAAAAAAAAAAAAAAAAGGGATAGTCCCACTTTTTCTACACGTCCAAAGGGTCCTAGCTCAGCTATAATAATGCAGTCTCTCAAATAACCGGTGGTGTCTACGTCAATACTTAAATTATTCGACAAATATTTACTCATTTAGGTAAGTATTACGTATGCTCAAAGTCATAACTTTTTTACTAACCACTTCAACCGTTTTACGGTGCGTGCGTTTAATGGGGCAAAATATAAAACAGTATGGATCTCCCTAACCTACGGCAAAATGTCCCAATAAGCCCCTATAGTGTCCGTTTCTAAACTATTGAGCGCTTCTCTACGTACTTACATATGTGGAAGGGTATACGTAGGTACGCTAGTGTTTACGGTCGCCTGTACAGTTGGGCACGGAAGTTTAACTGTTTTTTTCTGGGTTCGGGTCAAATCTATACTTATATCTATGCTAATATTATAAAGCAGAAGAGTTTGTTTGTTTGTTTGTTTGGTTGAACGCGCTAATCTCGGGAACGACTGAAATTATATTGAAAATTTATTTTTGTGTTGGATAGTCCATTTATTGAGGAAGGCTTTAGGCTATATAACATCATGCTGTGACCATTAGGAGCGGAGCAGGAATGAAAAATGTTGCAAAAACGGGGATTTTTTTTCCTTTCGTTTTTCTGTCTGATGTGACGCAGACGAAGTTGCGCGGGTCCGCTAGTTTCAAATAAAATTCATTGAATAAAATCAGGCTGAGAATCAGAACATTTTAAACATCAAAAGTTACTTAAGATAGACCTCTAAAAATAGATATTAATAGCAAGGCTGTACAGAATCTATACATATATATAAAAATGAATCCCTATTTCCCTTGGTCACGCCATCACGCGTGAACGGCTAGACCGATTTCACAAATTCTTATATTTGTTGTGTTGGTTATTGTACGGAGAAGGTTCTTATGAAAAAAAAATGTAATAGGAGTAGTAGGCAGTTAGTAGTAGGTAAGTAGTAGTGGGTAGGTAGTAGTGGGTAGGTAGTAGTAGGTAGGTAGTAGTAGGTAGGTAGGCAATTGTTAGTTAAAATAATTAAAATAAATTAATAATATTTATTTTTAAAATAAAACGGCATTCATGGTACCTAGATAAATAAAGAGTACCATAATTTGACAAACACACAGGCAGTTTTGTTTTTGGGCATATATTCATACCCCGCCACATACTTGATGTAACATTTTGTCACCACACTCACGGTTAAGAAGTAAAATTAAGTAGCATAATTCACCAGGTTGAAAAAACACCACCAAATAGTATGTACGAAGTATTAAGTCTTCTATTACTACCAAAAACTGTGTAGATTGCACACACTGTTGATAAAAATATTTGACATCCGACTTATTATTGTTTAATGCAATTGTTTAATTTTTTAATACTTTTTTTTTTTATGCAACATGGTTTTCAAAGTCATTTTGCTAAAATTTGGTTTTTCTTCATATTCCGTTCTGTTCCCGACTGTACATACGTACACAGCGCTTTCAAGTGCCCGACTACACTCCCCTATCGATGGCGCTAAGAGCCACTGAACTTTTGATGGCGACGATACTATTTACACTTTACTTTTTTTCTGGTGTAGCTGTAACGTGATTTTTATGTAGTGTCGGTTTTTGTTAGACGGCTGAGTGTGACGGTCAACTGTTGGTTCAAACTCACTACTCCCGTAGTGAGTTTGAAAATGTTTTGAAAGTATGTATTCAGCGTCTTCCTAACAAGAAACGTCGCTTATAGGGATTTTTTTAAAATGTTGTAATGCTTGTGAGATTAAAAAATGTGCAGTGGAGTCTGTTGTTTTGTTTTATTTAAGTGAAATAATGTGTATTTGTGGACATAAAACAATTACTTTTTGAAATATTTTTTTATTTCATAATTATAATGAACTTTACATAAGAAACTGGTAAAATGGCCTCACACTGAACACACTTTGCAATTACTAATACATTACAATGCATAACTAGGTATACTAAACCATACATAAACTGTTAGTTAAATCTGCTAACTAACGTAAAGTCTCCGAAAGGAGACTTGTCAAAAAGTTGTAACTTTGACCCCCCATATCTCCGTAACTAAAAGGTTCCCAGGTATGGTGTAGAACTAAAAAATGATCGCAATGATGGAGAAAACGAGTGCCTTTCGGCTTCGTGAAGAGGTGTTTTACACCTTTTATTTGAGAACATTATACGAGTATCTAACAATTATTTACCTTTATTGTACCTAAGATCCATTGTAAGTTATAGAAAAAGCAAACAAAAATCTGTCCTGTTGAAAAAAACTGCAACATATCGCATCGAACCAACAATCATCGCAAAGACTTTGCTCGTTATTGTTTCACCGTCTATTGTTAAGTTCGAAACTTTTAGCTTTGCTCTCAAAGAATGCACTTTGCGACTTTTATTGCATAGGTAACATGAGGACTTAGTATTGTGTACCTATTGTTCAGTAATACTCGTGTGAGTCGAGTGGTTTCGACTTGCATCATACTTAGACTTGCCAGTAAAATAAAAGGCAAATGTGGAATATGAATCGTTGTTTTTAAATCTCGTGAGAATGCAGAAATCGTGTGCACTAGGATTTCAATAGTTTCGTGTTCCCTTTGGTTAATCAAAAGCAACGCGTACTATTAATTTACCTGTAACTGTTCAACATTATATATTCAACATTATATTGGTAAGAAATGAAGTGTCTGATGAGATCAGGAAAAATAGAGGAGTATGGAAGAAGAAGACATGCTGCGCCGACCCCAAATAAAGTGGGATTAGGGCAAGAGAATGATGAACTGTTCAACATTGTAAACGGTATCTATTTTCATTATTATCTATTTTTAGAAGTAAAACAAACAACAATCACAACCAAAGGACCCGAATGGCGCAGCGGTAGTGAGGCTGCTTTTTGATCTTAGGTTCGAATCCCGGTAAGAGCAAATGTTTGTGTGATGAGCATGGACATTTGTTTCCGAGTCATGGATGTTTGTATGCATAATAAGTATGTATTTAAAAAAAAGAAGTATTTATGTAGTATATCAACTATCTGGTGTTCACGAAACAAGTATCGTTGCTTAGTGTGACACCAGATGGCGCTGTGTGTTTACTTATTTTTAAAAGGCCACGTTCCCACTATGTCGCATGTCGTGACGATGATTAATTTATCATTGGGTTTCAGTTGACAAAAGTCATGGACGACAGTTATCGTGTCGGTCTATTTATGTTAACACCTCCATTTTAAATACACAAGCCAAGCCACGACATTTAAAACTACACGATTATCTGCCGTTACGACATAGTGGGAACGGTCAAAGTTTGACGACCCGAATGGCGTAGTGGTAGTGACGCTGCCTTACGTTCTTAGGGTCCTGGGTTCGAATCCCGGTAAGAGCAAATGTTTGTGTGATGAGCATGGACATTTGTTTCCTAGTCATGGATGTTTGTATGCATAATAAGTATGTATTAAAAAAAAAGAAGTATTTATGTAGTATATCAACTATCTGGTGTTCACGAAACAAGTATCGTTGCTTAGTGTGACACTAGATGGCGCTGTGTGTTTACTTATTTTTAAAAGGCCACGTTCCCACTATGTCGCATGTCGTGACGATGATTAATTTATCATTGGGTTTCAGTTGACAAAAGTCATGGACGACAGTTATCGTGTCGGTCTATTTATGTTAACACCTCCATTTTAAATACACAAGCCAAGCCACGACATTTAAAACTACACGATTATCTGCCGTTACGACATAGTGGGAACGGTCAAAGTTTGACGACCCGAATGGCGTAGTGGTAGTGACGCTGCCTTACGTTCTTAGGGTCCTGGGTTCGAATCCCGGTAGGAGCAAATGTTTGTGTGATGAGCATGGACATTTGTTTCCGAGTCATGGATGTTTGTATGCATAATAAGTATGTATTAAAAAAAAAGAAGTATTTATGTAGTATATCAACTATCTGGTGTTCACGAAACAAGTATCGTTGCTTAGTGTGACACTAGATGGCGCTGTGTGTTTACTTATTTTTAAAAGGCCACGTTCCCACTATGTCGCATGTCGTGACGATGATTAATTTATCATTGGGTTTCAGTTGACAAAAGTCATGGACGACAGTTATCGTGTCGGTCTATTTATGTTAACACCTCCATTTTAAATACACAAGCCAAGCCACGACATTTAAAACTACACGATTATCTGCCGTTACGACATAGTGGGAACGGTCAAAGTTTGACGACCCGAATGGCGTAGTGGTAGTGACGCTGCCTTACGTTCTTAGGGTCCTGGGTTCGAATCCCGGTAAGAGCAAATGTTTGTGTGATGAGCATGGACATTTGTTTCCGAGTCATGGATGTTTGTATGCATAATAAGTATGTATTAAAAAAAAAGAAGTATTTATGTAGTATATCAACTATCTGGTGTTCACGAAACAAGTATCGTTGCTTAGTGTGACACTAGATGGCGCTGTGTGTTTACTTATTTTTAAAAGGCCACGTTCCCACTATGTCGCATGTCGTGACGATGATTAATTTATCATTGGGTTTCAGTTGACAAAAGTCATGGACGACAGTTATCGTGTCGGTCTATTTATGTTAACACCTCCATTTTAAATACACAAGCCAAGCCACGACATTTAAAACTACACGATTATCTGCCGTTACGACATAGTGGGAACGGTCAAAGTTTGACGACCCGAATGGCGTAGTGGTAGTGACGCTGCCTTACGTTCTTAGGGTCCTGGGTTCGAATCCCGGTAAGAGCAAATGTTTGTGTGATGAGCATGGACATTTGTTTCCTAGTCATGGATGTTTGTATGCATAATAAGTATGTATTAAAAAAAAAGAAGTATTTATGTAGTATATCAACTATCTGGTGTTCACGAAACAAGTATCGTTGCTTAGTGTGACACTAGATGGCGCTGTGTGTTTACTTATTTTTAAAAGGCCACGTTCCCACTATGTCGCATGTCGTGACGATGATTAATTTATCATTGGGTTTCAGTTGACAAAAGTCATGGACGACAGTTATCGTGTCGGTCTATTTATGTTAACACCTCCATTTTAAATACACAAGCCAAGCCACGACATTTAAAACTACACGATTATCTGCCGTTACGACATAGTGGGAACGGTCAAAGTTTGACGACCCGAATGGCGTAGTGGTAGTGACGCTGCCTTACGTTCTTAGGGTCCTGGGTTCGAATCCCGGTAGGAGCAAATGTTTGTGTGATGAGCATGGACATTTGTTTCCGAGTCATGGATGTTTGTATGCATAATAAGTATGTATTAAAAAAAAAGAAGTATTTATGTAGTATATCAACTATCTGGTGTTCACGAAACAAGTATCGTTGCTTAGTGTGACACTAGATGGCGCTGTGTGTTTACTTATTTTTAAAAGGCCACGTTCCCACTATGTCGCATGTCGTGACGATGATTAATTTATCATTGGGTTTCAGTTGACAAAAGTCATGGACGACAGTTATCGTGTCGGTCTATTTATGTTAACACCTCCATTTTAAATACACAAGCCAAGCCACGACATTTAAAACTACACGATTATCTGCCGTTACGACATAGTGGGAACGGTCAAAGTTTGACGACCCGAATGGCGTAGTGGTAGTGACGCTGCCTTACGTTCTTAGGGTCCTGGGTTCGAATCCCGGTAAGAGCAAATGTTTGTGTGATGAGCATGGACATTTGTTTCCGAGTCATGGATGTTTGTATGCATAATAAGTATGTATTAAAAAAAAAGAAGTATTTATGTAGTATATCAACTATCTGGTGTTCACGAAACAAGTATCGTTGCTTAGTGTGACACTAGATGGCGCTGTGTGTTTACTTATTTTTAAAAGGCCACGTTCCCACTATGTCGCATGTCGTGACGATGATTAATTTATCATTGGGTTTCAGTTGACAAAAGTCATGGACGACAGTTATCGTGTCGGTCTATTTATGTTAACACCTCCATTTTAAATACACAAGCCAAGCCACGACATTTAAAACTACACGATTATCTGCCGTTACGACATAGTGGGAACGGTCAAAGTTTGACGACCCGAATGGCGTAGTGGTAGTGACGCTGCCTTACGTTCTTAGGGTCCTGGGTTCGAATCCCGGTAGGAGCAAATGTTTGTGTGATGAGCATGGACATTTGTTTCCGAGTCATGGATGTTTATTTGTATAATAAGTATGTATTTACAAACAAAAAAGTATATATGTAGTATATCAACTATCTAGTGTCCACGACACAAGCTTTGCTTAGTGTGGCACTAGGTGGCACTGTGTGTAAATGTCCAGCGATATTTATTTATTTATTTAAAGCTGGCGCGGGCTACATTACCAGCTAGCGAGCGAGCGACCCAGGCGAGTTATCGTTTCACCTTTTTTCATCCTTTGGTTCACACCACAAACTACTGAGAGAGCCGAAATGAAATGCAAAAAGAAACTCGCCTGGCTCGCTCGCTCGCCCGATTGACGGCGCTGTGCCCTGCGTTTAAGGCGATTACATGAGCTAAACGCGAGTTTTGTAATAAAATCACTAAAAGTATATGATTCACTGCTGTAAACAAAACCAGAAAAGTATATGATATATGCTAGCATGATAGTGTTTTGAAAACATAATACAATTAATTTGACTCTATAAAAAAAAAATCATAAACTCATCTCTGATAATATCTTTCAAACAAAAAAAAACATACCTACTAATATACATGCGATTATCAATGATCGATGATTTATTGGCAAATAATTCTACAAACAATTAATTAGCATGATAGTGTTTTAGTTTTTTAATCCAATCAATAGTTTTTTTTGTAAATCGATCAAAACCACTCATTCCGCGCTATTTGGCTCGCAGTGACTGACGTAACAACCACTTTATAGTGCAAGCTGATTAGAACTTTATTTTAACAGCGTTTCAAATGAAGTTTGAACCATCACAAATAGAGTTGCTAATTTAGCTCATCTAGTCGCCTTAAAATAGATTTCCCATACTGTATATCCGAAAATAAAACACAGGTGGGTGTATTATATTTTTAAAGATTTCCATAACAAAACTTTCGTAAATATTAAGCATTTGTTTTCTCGACCGTACATAAGACGAGCAAACTTTCAATTTCTTCAAAGTTCTAAGCACGTTAATTGAAACGTTGCTTATCCAGCTGAAAACGCGGTGAAAAGGTAAAAAGTTGAGTTTTATGAATATCCACAAAGACCGTCTAATCTTATAAAGGAAACATGATCCCTTGTTACTTGCATGACTTATATTATTAACATATTATGCTAAGAAGATCCGTTAGAAAGTCTTTTCTTATGTTTTCTTTGAAAGAAGAACAATAAGAAGGGAAACTTGACTGAAACGTGGTTTCACTGAAAAAATTGTGAAGATAATCCTTCTGGTGAAGTAAAGAATATGAATGATTGTATGAATTGTTACTACTAACTAACGTTACAGATATTTTTTAACGCAACCATTTAAAATGTAAGATATTTTTTAAATCACGCGTTTTTCATTTAAGTTGGTTTAACAAAGCAAAGCTTTGTTTAACCAACTTAAAAAAAAAAACACTACAACATCTTGCCAAGGAATGAAGTTTTGATTCAGTCTTTGCTTCGGTTGCTTACGTTAAAAAAATACACCCTTATTCTTTCCCTCTAGGAAGACCGATGGTGAAGTGTGAAGATAGCGGGGATGCGCTGGATGCGAGACGCACGAGACCGGTAAATGTGGTGTCACCTGGGCGAGGCCTAAGTCCAGCAGACGACGTCTTTTGGCTGAAATGATGACGATGATCCCACGATTCACTATAACCACTTAATAATGTCAAACACCCTCTCACTATCTGTCTAGATTGAAACAACGTACATTCACGAATACGCATAGATGAAACTCTTTCGAATTCCAAGTTTTAATTTCCTGCCGAAGGATACGGGACAATTTTATTTGGGAAAAGCGACTGCAACGTTAGGGGATTTCAATTTTTACTCGCGCTCACATAGACTGACGAAGGAATATTTTTTACCAGATATTTGGTAATTCTTTTTCAGATGTAACGTTGCTGTTTTTTTTTTTTGTGGACGTATGAAAAGTTTATTCTACGTATTTTTATTAAATCTGGGATTTCGCGTTCTAATAGTTCTGCTACCAAGAAATCACAACTTTTCCACAATATTTTGAGTATATCATAATCTTAAGTACGTTTTAGTAAGTTTAAGTACCCCAGGGTTCAAGATCATGAAAACATTGGATTTCACACTACCTGTTCGCAATGAACATCATCATCATCATCATCATTCTCTTGCCCTTATCCCAATTTATTTGGGGTCGGCGCAGCATGTCTTCTTCTTCCATACTCCTCTATTTTTCGTCATCTCATCAGACACTTCTTTTCTTACCATATCCTTCTTAACACAGTCCATCCATCGTTCTGTTCGCAATGAACATCAAATTTAAAATTTCACACAAACCTTACGTAAAGCATGTCGTTATAACACTGTCCTTGGCTCTATCTCAGCAGTAATAACATTCTG
Organism: Xestia c-nigrum; assembly: GCA_916618015.1. Classification (NCBI taxonomy): domain Eukaryota; kingdom Metazoa; phylum Arthropoda; class Insecta; order Lepidoptera; family Noctuidae; genus Xestia; species Xestia c-nigrum. The sequence continues at coordinate 8,165,794 of OU745258.1, read as the reverse complement.
TACTTTTTTATATCAATCGATAGGGGCAATCATATGGATCAAATCTCTCTAACAAACATAATAAATTAAAATTAAATCTGAAGAACCGTTATAAATTCAATAAGTTATCCCATTGAATTTATAACTGTTAAAAGTCGCCGCTGTTAAGCTGCAGTTAGTGCTCTGTGCTGTGTGCTTAATCTTAACGAATTTATATTCATTAAGATTAAGCACTTTTATTCATGGTTTTCCTTTCATTTAATATCACAGAATGTTAGTTTTTAGTCTATCCATACCGCGTTCGATGCCCGAGTGTGGCAACGAAACTCGGTGAATGATTTGTTTCTTTTAAAAAAAAAAAAGGAATGTTGCCTTTTAGTAAAATTTTCTATCTCCTGCATTTAGAGTAGTTGAAAGTAGTAGTCTAGGTGGCATTGAAAAATTTCACCCTGTATAAATAGTTTTCAATTTGTAGGTTTTATTTGACAAATTATCGACGGTTCGACGTTTTTCTTACGTTCTTAGGGTCCTGGATTCGAATCCCGGTAGGAGCAAATGTTTGTGTGATGAGCATGGACATTTCATTCCGAGTCATGGATGTTTATATGTATAATAAGTATATATTTACAAACAAAAAAAAAGTATCTATGTAGTATATCAACTATCTAGTATCCATGATACAAGCTTTGCTTATTGTGGCACTTGGTGGTGCTGTGTGTTAATGTCCAGCAATATTTTTTTTTTCTTAAAATAAACCTAAAACTAACTAAGTATATGGCAGAATAAGAAAAACTTACAAAAGTAAATTGTTTTTTTTTTTATTAAGTCTCTAGTTTAATTAATTTTATAACGGCTAGTTAACGTGTTATAGCAAGAGGAGGTTAATCATGTGTGTCAATGTATAATTTCCAAATATATCAACATCAATAATTCGGCCTACAAAAACATTTTTCAAAACACAGAATTACCTAACAAAATAAGAAAATCAGAACCTCTCAGCTCTTCTAACGCTTAATGAAATTGATTAGCAAATACTCGAAGCAATAAAAGCCTACAAACCAAGGCCTTGCAAAGAAACAAATCGACAGAGCTACTTCGTCTGAAAGCCTCACTGGTACCAATTAATAAAAAACAAAACACAATCGGACCACCATCACCGGGGAAAACCAAAAGGTTCCTTTATTTTTCTTCGCATTCATCGGATGGATTTTCAAACGTCTGTTATCAATTAATATTGATTGATAGGATTTATTGTACTGTGTTGCTCTAGCAATCTGTTGGATAACAATTCAATTAAAATTTCCATTCTTAAAAAGTTCTTTGTTGGAGTTCGTTGGATGAAATAAAAATATATTTGAATGAAACATGTAAAAGAGAGAGAAACTATGATGTGTTTCGTAGTAGAGTATCGATACTTTTTTGTTTGTTTATCAATTAGAAGTACTGAGATATATTTTTTGCTGATATTTTTTGCAGAAATATAGGGTGTAAAACACCTCTTAACGAATACGAAAGGCACTTGTTCTCCTCGTCATTCTGATCATTTTTTTTTGTTCTACACTGTACCTGGGAACCTTCTAGTTACGGAGATATTGGGGGTCAAAGTTGCAAGATTTGACAAGTTTTTTTTAAAATAGCACTTTTCATCGCATGATTTTTACTTTAAAAATCTCTACGACCCCCGTACTATTCAATCCATCCATTCGCACAATGTTTTGAGTGTGTTACATTGAGTTATACCTCAAAACATGATTTAAAACCTCAAAAAAAAAGTTATTTCCCAACAATATTTTTGCGTAAAGTTACTTAGTTTGATATACAGAATGCTTGGTTAACGGCTTTGTGATGAGGTGAAATACACCCTGTATACCAACAAATATAAGTGTCAGTTTGCAACTTTAAAAAACAGCTTTTTACTGAATGCATAATAACGAAAGTATGGTATGACAAAAAATGTCATCCTGTCTGTCGGTTTGTTCCAGTTAATCTTTAAAACGGCAAGTTTCATCAAAATCGGTCCCATATTGATGAAACTTGGTAGTTGGCTGATATTATAACGAGTAACTTAAGAAGTAACTTGGGCTACGTCTAATTAGTCCGTCATTTAGATTATCATATTACCAAAAAAAAAATTGACCCGTAATTTTTCTTTCGTTTTTTTTAACCAAAATTGACGTAGATACGATGTTTTTTAAGTTCCCAATACCGCCTTGGTATAATTTTTAGTAAGTTCTGACGTCACGAGCCAAGAATGTGTCTTCCATCAAATGGCACTGTACCCCACTTAGTGCGTTACAGCATTCTCTTTCTCATATCAGAGAGAAAGCCTGTGTCCCAGCTGTGGGAACAGTGTAGGCTGATTCAGGCATATGAAAAGGAGAGGAAGAGAATTAATTTCAAAAGTGGAATTATTGTTATTTAACTTTAAAGCTTCTTGCGACTACATAAAACGGGAACATTCTGAGCTACATTCAAAATTGGATGTTACACAGTACGAGTCGATATAGTTTCGTACTTACGAAACAATCTGTGACTGACTGGGAACTAAGTTCAACTTTCCCACTTGTTCTCAACTAAGCTAGGTTTCACGTTAACTTGAACTTTACGTCTGGTACGTTAAGTGTGAAAATAAATTATTACTTCATGAAGTTGTGTTTAGTATCGGGTAATTTTTTTTAAAATGTAAACGCGATATACTCACTAATGGTTTGTTTGTACAAACACCTCATTTCCTTACCAAGCTGTTTTTTAACTATTTAGGGTATAAAATTCCTCTTATCGAAGTCGATAAAGACACTGTTCTTCCCATCATTGCGACCATTTTTTTGTTTTAGCTAGACCAGGCCTGGGAACCTTCTAGTTACGCAGATATTGGGGGTCAAAGTTCCAACTTTTTCATAAAACATAAGTTTTTAAAGTAAGATTTTTACTTTTAACACCTTCATCCCCCCCATACTATTCAATGCGTCCATCAGCACAACGTTCAGAGTTCGTTACATTGAGTTCTGCCATAAAACATGATTTTACTTTTGATTATTCTGTTTTTGGAGTGTAAAATCATTTTTGCATAAAGTTACTTAGTTTGATGTACAGAATGCTTGGTTGACAGCTTCGTGATGAGTCTGTTGACACTCTGTATGATTGTATAAAATCATAATTTTCTAAACACGCTACCTATATGTGAGAAGAATTAGAGCCTTGTGTAATTTTAACCTTATAATTAGATATAAAAAAAAACATTAGAAAATAAAATCTACTTATGTTTTATATAAAAAAGATCAACAGGAATGATCGGAACAAAAAATAGCAAAAACTAAAACAAAACACAGTCGTACACAAGCACGTTCGAAACATATGAAAACAAAACTGGAACAAAGCGAGCCGTGTCACAGAAGTTCCCATACATCGACTTACTTCCACTGGAGAGAGTCTATTGAATGAAAAACGAACGCTCATTCAGCCGTAAGCTGATATATGTTTCTATATCATATATCTATCACATCTAGGGCTAAGTTTATTGCATAGAACCATGAAAAACTGGTCCAACGTGCTGCAAGATGAAGTTGAACTTTAAAATATTTTTACCGTCAAATCAATTCTATATATTTTATACCGTTGTAAGACTGAAAGATTTGAGAGACAGTGTTAATTTGTAGAAACAGTGGATAGTCCTCCTTAGGGCTACTATATCTCAGGATTTTTGGCTTCTTCTCAAGATTGCGGCCGGATTTTGCAAATCTCATGAAATCTCAGGATTTTTAGAATTTTCAATATAACACAGCTTACATTTTAAAGATCTCTTTTATAAAAAGTTATAAAAATAATCTTCTACGTTTACTAATTAATACGCATTAACTCTGGTAATCGTGAAATACCTATTGTCTTGAGAATGGTTGAGCCGCTGCCGCTGGTTGAGCTGTGCCGTCAAATCGTGCCGCCTGTAGTCTTTTAGCCAGTTCAACCACTATTAGAACGACTGGAATGATTGTAGACCAGCTTCAAGTCACAGACACTCACAGATGTTTCACTAGGTGCAGTATCAGTTAGAATTTGAGTGAGAGACGTACATAATGAGCAAAGCAAAATTAACTAAAGAAGATCGGCGGTTAAATGTCGGCGGCTTCTCTAGCAAATTTCAATGACGACGGCCTCAGGGAGGAAAGTATCGTTGCTTGTCTAAACTAAAGATTTGATTTCTTTTTTGTTTGTTTCGACTTAACTCAAGAACTACTCAACTAATTTTAAAAATTCTTTCACCATTAGAAAGCTACGTCTTTACCGAGTAACATAGGCTATAAATAATACTGATATCATGCAAGTTTGTTGAGTTATCATAATTTTCACGGATGAAGTCTTGGGCGATAGCGCTTCGCCCAATCAATAACCCAATACCATCCAAATCATTCAAATCAGTGTTGAACTAGCCACCCCAATTGGACCTCATTTTAACCAACCTTTCATGAAATAATTTTCACTGGAGTGCAACAATATTTTTTATTATTTTTCAATGCAGCTTCGCAGCGATTAAACGCTGAATATTTAATTTTCAATACGCTGCAGTTATCAATGCCTTTTTTACAAAACGTAGAAGGTAGATGACATTTGTTAGTTATTAGATTTTTACGCTATCACCTATAAATACTGAAACTATGACTGAACAATTTAGTAGTAACACATTCACGCATACAAACTTGTTTTGCCATTTTTTGGATTACATTACATAACATCACGCCTGTTATCTCTGATGGGTTATGCAGAGGTGTAGGTACCTAATAGTACACGCACATTTCGCCAGTTGTTTAAATGCCATGTAATAGGGGGCGAGCCTTTTGCCATCAAATGGGTGCAAATCCAGACACCGTGACTGCTACTGAGAAATTTCTGACGGACACACTCAATAACACTACACAAGAAGTACAAGCACGCAAGTACAATTTGTTGATTGGTCTGCGATAAAAGTTCTTTTTTTATTACCGAATTTCGGTGACCGAATATCATAATATATCGAAAGAGTCATAAAAAAAAACTGAGCTGCTTTTTTGACAAATTTGAGGAGCAGTTTATACACCTTTACTACCTGTTACCTTTCAAAGCAACCGTGATCCAAACTTCTTAGTCAGGGATCGTTAATACCTTTATTAGGGACATAGGGTCTCTTGGCCCACAAGGTTTCTCGTACTACATTAAAATCAAAAACCGTTTGTCAGTATCAACGCTCTGATGAACCCTTAATTAAAAACCTCATCAAAGGCTTTTTAAATGATATTTTAATAACCACTCGTATGATTAATTTGCATAATAACAGTATATTTAAAATTTTAATTACGGTGAAGTATCCTTTATGAATACTTAACTGTAATTAAATTCGCAGATTCGCCCATAATTACTGGCAGAGATGTAAAAGATTCGCAAATATTTTCGCAATAAATGGGAAATTAAACTCGATTGGTTTCTGAATTCGTGGATAATGTGCTCTGAAACAATACTTATATTGTTTCAAAGGAAATTGAAAATATAATTGCCGTTTCCATACTTTGGCTTTATGAATAAAATATTGAAACGAGCTGTAATAGTTTTATCGTTTTTGTTTTGATTGCGTGGACAAATGAACAGTGACTTAAGGTTTAAAATATGTATAAGTTTACTAATGTTGTTAAGTAAATGTTATTTTATGTATTAGTATATATGTATTTATTTATTTATATAAGAGGAAGTCTGAAAGTGGCGCCGGTGACTGAAAAGTTGTGTGGTAATCGGTTGTCGTGGTATGGGCATGTGATGCGGAGGAATGAGGAAAATGTCGTGAAAAAAGTTTTGAATATGAATGTAGATGGGTATTTGCGTAGAGAAAGACCAAAAAAACGATGGATGGACTGTGTTAAGAAGGATATGGTAAGAAAAGAAGTGTATGATTAGATGACGAAAAATAGAGGTATGAAAGAAGAAGACATGCTGCGCCAACCCCAAATGAATTGGGATAAGGGCAAGAGAATGCTGATGATTTATTTATTTATTTAACATTTCAAGCACAAAGTACAGAGGCGGACTTAATGCCAATGGCATGTTCTACCAGTCAACCTTTAGGTGATGCAGAGACAAGCAGTGGTAGGTGTCTTTCCTGAAACTTCACGAATAATTAGTTAATATGCATATGTGTTTCAAACGCACAAGGTTATTTAAAAAAAAAATGTAATGCTTATTCCTTTCCTAATTACCTAGTTTTAATCAATGCCTATTATTTAATTCTTATTATTTTTACCATAAATTATTTCATTAAATCATATTATATTATTCTTGTGGTGTTAATATATGTTTTTATTTAAAATAACCCTATAGTTTGCCTGATAATAAAATGAATATTATTAACATTATTATTTTAACACAATGATTTGAAAATACTATATTTCAGGTGCTGTTCAGTGCCGATTTCTGTATCTGAAATCATTAAACCCAACTTAAGCTGGATCTTCGTCACTAACGCTTCATAGCTTTGCATCAGACGACGTCAGTCTGCGTTTACAAGTAGGGAAAATGAGAATATATTTCATTAACAAAATTACAGATTAGAGTTATTTCATAAAATAGTGAATTATCATGGTATATTTAGGTTGCGTGGGACATAGGTACAGTCACGTCTAATAATATGTATACACTTCCCTTAATATTATAGCTATTTTCGCGAGAAATAACTATTGTGACTAGGAGATAATTGGATCTTTTTCATAAAAATATGAGTTCCAGAATACTATGTACGTAATAACATTAAATTGTAATCAGTACATTAGGAGATACACTATTAAAAAAATCCTAAGTGTTTACATATTATTAGACGTGACTGAAGGCCAGATTTATTTCTCCAGAACTCCGATCCGAACAACTTTTTGATTGTTTTAATCGACGACGAATCGGACGACGAGCAGTGGGGTCAGCGAGAATACACCTTCCAAAATAGATAACATTTTTGCAAAATCATTTTTCTTTAACATAGCAATAATTTCCCGAATTCCTGATCCTTCGCCCTATTCATGTCCAGCCATCAAACATCCATTTACCTCCGATTTGCCTGTAGTACACTGGCGTACATAATTCAACTTGACACATCAATAATAAAAAACTTGCCAGGCGTAAGCAACCTCCATCTCGACGAGGGTCTTGCCATTTTCTTGTAGCCATTGTGCCGGTCCACAACAATATATATTACATTGGCGATTTATTTTTTCACTAGTCACGCATTTGTTGCTGTTGTATTTTTGGTGCTAAAACCTGTCCGTTTATGTATAAAATGTTTTTAGGGTTTTGTGAATAGATAAACGGACGGACGTTCGGATAAGCCCACATTTTTAGACACCTAATGTAATTTTTCCAAAATCCGAACAGGAAGTACGGTTGCGGGAATCCGTTGGATGCGAGTCGCAAGGGACCGGTCAATGTGGCGACACTTGGGAGAGGCCTATGTCCAGCAGTGGACGTCTTTCAGCTGAAATGATGATGATGATTTTGAATGTCATTTTTCAAAAGTTTGATACAGATTCATACAAACTATAATTTAAAAGTAACAGTCAAATAGTTTTTTAAATTAAACAGTTCGAAAAATATAATTTGCAATATCACACTCGTTTATGCCATCGATATTTTAAGGTAAGTAACTCAAGGCTAACCGATCTGAGATTAGACCATTCGTTTTAAACAAATTTATAAAAGATGTTCGAATTTCAACACCAACAACCATTTGTATACAAATGCGATCATCCCAATGATATTTCTTTTTATTTCTCTCGACTGATTCAATATTAACCGAAGGAAATTGTATGACAGCCGACACTGGTTTTATTTTCGTATAAAACATACAAGTTTCGGGTGTCAAATGACATGTTATTTATTTTAAATTCAAATTCAAATTCAAATACTTTAATTCGAGCAGAGGCTCATATAGGATTAGTAACATAATTCTTAAAAACTAAGTGTTAGAAATCAACACGATACGGTGACACATGTAACTGACAGCAGTGAACCACATAAGGACAGTCCAATCTGCCAGCAATTATTTTCAGAACCCTGTTAGGGCTTGCCATGACGCGAGCCACCATTGATGCTGCGCGCTTCCGCATTATTGCGTAAAAACAATCTACACGCGCCGCCGCAAACATACCGGACGCACTGCAACGCCACGGCAACCCCATCAGTTTCCGAAACGCGTTATTGAATTGAACACGAAGGGCTCCATACGACGCTACCGAATAATTTTCCCACAAGCTGCAAGTGTAGAAAGTGGTACAGAATGCTCTAAAGAGCGCCACCTTTACGTCCGCAGTACAACGAGCAAACCTGCGGGCTATCATATTCGCGCGTACGGATAGAGCCCTCCGTTCCCTCTCAATGTAAGAAAGAAAGAAAGAAAAGAAAGAAAATTGTGTTTATTTGGCATTAAAATACCTATAACATTTTACATAATACATAAATAAACAGTAGTATAATGCCAAAAGGGCCTCAGCTCAGCATAATGTCAGATGGCAACACAAAGTGTGCCACCTGACGCTGATTTTCAGCTGCAGCCCACGAGTGCCATACGCTCGACAACATAAACAAACACATAATAAAGTCTAAAAAATTTTGCACAAATATTAATTAACAGTATACTGTTACATAAACACATTAAAAATAAGAATAAAAAAGTACAAAATGATGGAATGTTTAAAATAAATAACATGGGGAAAAAAAAAATTAAAAATAATCATAACGTAAGATAATTATAAAAACAGTGTCAATTTATAAAAAGAGCAAAAAGACATAATAAATAGCAAAAATGTGGAAATAATTTAATATTTAGATAAACAATACTAAAATTAAAAAAGAAAAAAAAATGCATGAGATTGTGCTAATGATATACTTGATATACCTAATTTGTAAAATTGATTAAAATTACGATACATCACGAAACAATAAAATTATAGAATTCCTAAAATTAATAACAGTAGTAGAGTTGCATATTTATAAAATACCGTGCCCATTAGTAAAAAATAAAAATAAGAAATATTAAAAAGGCAATAATGATAAAAAGTACAAAACAATGATGAAATCGAAAATTGTATTACATAGAATAGGTAACAACAATAAATTGGATGACATGCACTAAGAAACCATTACAAAAACTAAAAATTGTGGAATGTGTAAAATTAATAACATGGGTAAAATAAAATAAATAAAGTAAAAATTAGATATAATTTAAAATGTGTAAATTGATAACGAGTATAAAAATAGACAAATAATGTCAGCATTGTCTCTAAGGTCTGTGGTGACCAAGTGACCCAAGTACTTAAATTGTTCCACTCGCTCAAGAGGAACACCGCTTAGCCGTATGGGAGGCACATCAAGATGGTACTTGGTCCCCGCCTCAAAAACAATGTACTGACTCTTCTGAACATTGTACGATAAGCCATGCTCCACCGCGAAGCACTCACAAATGGCCAACAGCGTCCTTATACCGCCGACTGAAGCGCTCAGCAGCACCATGTCGTCCGCGTAACTCAAATTAATTAATAAATTAATTAATTTATTATTCAACTATATTTCTTTAAAGTACCTTCTAAATCATTATCTTAGGACTTGTCTACCAATTTTGAATAGAACCCATAGTCTTAGAAATTAAATGTCTTTTCATTTTTGTAATTCAATGACATACATTCGCCAAATACCTACCTAAGATACTTTACTTTACTTTACGTTCACGTAAATCGATTTGGTCAACATCTAAGTGACATTCGTTTAAAAACCACTAAATATGTTGTAGTATCTCCAATTCAAATGTTATTTAGAATAATGTGAGTGTGGGAAAACATATCAAAGGGAACATTAACATTTTATGTTGAACCCGACATTGTACCACATAGCTAGCCGTTCCATTCCTTGACATCTAGCGCCCTCTATGCAAGTTGCACTGACGTTTTCATTTCCCGCGTGTGTTGGCGCTTACATAGGAGCTTGTCGCCTTGAATACTTGCCTTACATAATTCTTTCTTAGAATTTTCTTCTGTTCAATATCCTTATTATACGTTCAGCTACAGAGTTTTAAAGAGAAAGGTTTTATTTTGCGGCTGCATTTAGTTGGAAAAATTACCTTACCTTGTCTGAGTTCTTGTCGTTTTTTTTCCATGTCAGTTACCCCAGTTCAACTACCATCATGGAATAACGACTGATCCATCAATGTTGGTCATTAGGAACCGATAGTATTTCCAGATTCGACAACTTCGTTACCTCAATCTAGGTTTCAACAAAGAAAAGAAAAGTCTAGAACGATTTCATCGATGTTTTTGCCAAAGACACTGTCACTGGTTGAATTGATGAGATTAGGTCTGTTCTGTGTTTTTCCAAACAAAAAATAATACGAGCGAACACGAGGGAGTACTTTTCCGTTTTTATTCCGTACTATGTAAGCAGTATTAGCAGAAAATGTTAATACAGCCAGAGCTGGGTTTTCAGATTACCGCTTAAAAATAAAAACAGACTTGATACTTTTATTTTTAATACTTTTAGGTTTCGCTGTACTCGTACATACCCATATTTGCTTAGCAACCGTAATATTCGTGCACAAACACGTTAATTTTTATATAGCAAAAATCCACCTTTAGTAAGTAGCGTTGGTGACTTTTCCTGACATCCTCGGCGAGTTGGATTTCCCGACGTTGCTGTGGAACTTTGAATTGACAAAACGAATAAAAAAAACCCGGAATGGTTGGGGAGAAAAAGTTTTGTGCCTGAGGCCGGCGACTAACGCGACGTATTGTCTAAGCCAGCCAGTTTCGCCTTTTTTGTACAGCTTTGGCTTTTTACACTGTTTAATCGGGTTGACTGCGCTGGTCTAGTATTGATCTGTGTTCTTTGGCGTTCATTCGATTGTGAGGATTCGTGAATGGCTCTTTGAAGCATTAGCCTTTGGTTGGACTTATAACTTCTAGTGGAGCTAGCGGACGCGTGTTTTGTGTAGGAAATTAAAATAGTAGCATGATAGGAATGAATGCCGTGAACAAGTTCTTATTTTGTGGTCTTTATAGAAACATTTGTACGTTTTTATAATAGTTACCTACGGAAATCTATTACGTCTTATGCGATAAAAAGAAAAGACAGAGAAGAAATCGTTTCATTCCTTTTGTCTGTCCAATCCCTAAATAATAACAAAAAAAAATTCTAAACGGGCATAAAATGTGTCAATGATTTCCCAAGTCGGTACTTTCGACAAAAAAAATGTAAGCTGTTAGTTTACCCCGGTTTTTGCGGTGCGACGATTCTTCGACGCATTGACGAATCTTATCGAAGTCCCAAGAGGCTCGGTTTGCCTTATCGTGGCTCGGTACACGCTACTTTGCGAAACAATACCGGGAGTTAGGATCGAGGAAGGCTTTGGATATGGGAAGGATGGGTACGGGTAGGAAGGAAATTGGAATCTTGTATGTTTATTAAGTGGCAAACTTGGGTGTATCTTTTGGATGTAAATGAAATTGTTTTGGGCTGCTTGTCTATTCATCAAAGTTACTAGAGCAGTCGGGAGATCCGATTTGATTTATTTTTGACTTAGCATTTTGATTCGATTGTGACATCAAAGGTAAACAAGGATTTCTGGTAAAGTCGAGGAGGTGGAGTGATCACTTTTCAAAGATACTATACGTAATACGGTTCAGCACTTATCGTTTCCCTTCTCCACATATCTGCTTATTGCAAAAACTGAAGGACGCAACTGAAGACCTCAATATAATATGTAGATTGACATCGATAAAGCAAGAAGAAAAATACATCAACTACGCTAGTAGTTTTAAAAGTTTGATCTTAGAAATACGTTTTGTCTATAAATGCACTTGCCTATTTTTCTCCTACAAATACCGCCTGGATGCCCAAACTCTTAAACAAAACAGCCAAATAAAAATAAAAATACTTTAATTAAACCACACTCCTTGCTTCGTCGATCTTCGTGTCACGATATCGTTGCTCTCCAGTTTACGCGACCATGTCTCCGTCGACTAAAGCTTCCAACATGATAAGATGGATGGATACATCATTCAGCCACGTTGCTTTTGTGTACCAGTTTTATGGCCCAAGAAGTTTGCGAGCACAGAGGCTTCTAAATTATTTAGGAAGCAAGAATGAGTGAATTGAATACAGAGTAGTCAAATGGTTGATATTGGTGAGTGGAAGACGCATTGCAGATAGATGTACGAGTCGTTTTAGTTTAAGCTAGTTGGTCGTAGTTACTGATGTGCGTCGAGTGGCATTGCGGTCTTTTATTTATTTTTAGGTTAGCTCAAGTTTAATGTGCACTGAATGATGCGTAGTCGATTGAACTTCCACCAGTTTTATCATGATTTCAGCCGAAACGCGCCATCCACTGCTGGCCTCCCCCAAGTATCGCCACACTGACTGATCTTCTGTATCTCGCATCCAGCAGATCCCCGCTACCTTCACTGGGTCGTTGGTACACTTATTGGGAGACCTTCCAATGCAACGTCTTCTGGTTCGTGGTCGCCACTCCAAAACTTTTCAGCTCCATCGGCCATCCGTTCTTGAAATGTACCCTGCAATTCTTCAGGCTACGTCATTTCAATCATTGTTCAAGCCTTATTGGGCGGATTACCGAGAGAGAATTCATTGCAACTTGAAAATTCATCATAAAAGAAACAGGTACTCATTGCAAGCACAAATTCTATATCGTATTATTTGTGATCTCGAAACCGAACCGGTTTCCAAGAGTAACGAATAACTGAAAGTGTGCAACTTTACGATTCCCCACTCAGGGGTAAACAAGGTATCTTTTATGACCCCTTCCTAGGCAGCGGTAGCATGTAGAATAGATGCCTCTATTTTACAACGGTAAGCTCATGTTTATTTGATTTTAAAGATGGTTGTAAAAGGAACATGTATTCTTGAAGAGTGCTTTTCTTAAATATATTTGTGTTGCGTTTTGTTATGATATCTTTACAACTTGTTTATAAGTTGTCTTTCAGGTAAATGGTTCCAGTAAGGTATTTTTGTACTAAAAAGATTATTTTAACCTTCGTTGCTTAAAATAAAGTGATAAATGAATTAGAAAATTGGGAAGTGAGTTTTTTATTGGACTTTATTATTTTCGCTGCGTTGAAGCAATATTTAATATGTATATATGTATATTAGTGTATTTGACTGCCAGGGAAACACATAACTGGCGAAAAGTACGTGTAGGGTACACGTACGTTTCGCCTGCCTAGTTTTGCGGGATTCACAGGTGTGATCTTATGCAAGTCCAAAAACCCCTTGGTGGTGGTGTGTGGTGTATGTGTCCTTAATACGGTGTAGCCTAGCGTGGGGGGAGATTATTGAAAGTCACTTCAGAGAAGTTACATACTGCTTTAATATTCCTGATTACATTTATAGTTCCGACATGGCACTCTAGGGGAATAAACGGATGTCTCAGTTAATCGACATGTTTGCACCACCACTGCGTATAAGGGACTGGTGCTCTGCACGCCGTAGTCCCACTTGGCGACTGTACATTTTGTCGCGTCAGCTTGTATGGCGCAAGCCCCTAAAAAATTGAAACCATTTTTTACTGAATTTCATAAGTCCAAGTCCTGGGCTGAATTGGTCACTCTATATTGCTAACTAAGAAGAAGATCGATCAGAAGTTTCTTCGCTCGAACAATTTCACTATTTGGAAAAACCTGGAAAAGATTGTTGCAAAATAAGACAGAATAGCGTAAAAGGACTAGAACAGTTACACGTTAAAGTTTTACAAAGAAAGCCAAGAACTTTAATATCGTTAATCAAAATTAAAATGTAATAGGTGTCATGTGTCGTAGTGAGTAGTAGGAAGGCCGAAATGGATCAACCAGTCTTGTGGAAGTCAGATAGGCAGTTGTTCCATGAATATGAAAATGGTACTCAGCTGCGTCCAGTTAGTTTAGGAGCAAACCCCAAAATTATTATGAATGGGTTATTCAATGTCAATGTCAATCAACTTAAGTCGATTACATGAGCTAAACGCGAGTTTTATAATTACTAAAAGTATATGATTCACTGCTATGAACAAAACCAGAAAAATATATGATATTCTTCAGGATATATGCTAGCATTTTGAAAACATAATACAATTAATTTGGCTCGATAAAAAGAAATCACGATCTTATCTCTAAAAACATCTTTCAAACAATAAAACTCGTAATATGCATGCGGGCCTGTAAATAAACTGACAAAGAGTAATTTGCTTAGCCATTACTTTCTTTGCATCTGATAGCTATTACTCGTAGAAGACAGTGTTAACAACAACAAACACTTTATTCATGGGGGGCGCTCGTGACGTCAAAACTAGCTAAAAGTTTTACCTAGCCGTGATGTATTGAGAATTTTAAAAGAGTCGTATCTTTATCAATTTCGGCTTACGTAACAAAAGAAAAAATACGGGTCCAATATTTTTTGCTAATCTAACGTACGGACAATTTTTTTTATGTCTTATACCGTATTATAGGTATGCATTTGTTAACTAAATACAATTTAGACAACCGAAGCCCAATGCAAACTTTGTTCCTTCAAAACGCGTGTTTTCACTACATTGTCGAATGTCTTAAGTACAGGGACGTTTTTCCGACCCCCACCCGTTCTTCTTACCCCTCCCCCTTTAGTGATATATCGTGGTTGGACACGCGATCCGCGTACGTCACTGTCTCAAACTGACGGTTATAGACAACAGTTGTACGAGCTACTTTGGTCCCAAATACAAAGTGACCAAAATGTTGGGACCACTTCTAGGAATTTGGTCCAGGCTGTTTATTTTACTTGTAAGACTGACATTTTTACCATTTTCCGTACCCGCTTAAATAATCATGACATTGGTCAGTTCAGTTAGGTGGTTGTTTTTGTGTTATGTATATGTCACCGTAAAATTGTCAAACACGTTATATTACAATATAACGTGTTTTTTCTCGCGATATTGTAATGTCTGGAATTATTGTCAACTGAACATACGGAAGTATCTCTGCCCCCATAATCGGGACTTGGGGCACCCCCCCGTTAGGTTAGTTAGGTTCCTTTAAACCCTGCACTCGGAAATAGGGGCCCCGCGAAGCGGGGCTCCGTCGACTACGCTTTTTAGGGGGAATATAAAGTGTTTTAAGGTTATGTTGTATTAATCGGTATTTCTCAGGAATGGTGCATTATCTTTTCATGAGAGTTGTGCCACTAGGCAAGGGGGACCCCTCCTTCCCTCCACACCGCGTAAGTTGACTACCATCGCATGCATTTCACGAAAAATAATGCGTTTTGTTGTAAGCAGTATGTTCATTTGATAATAATTCGAGACTTTACAATATCGCTAGAGATATTACAATATAACGTATTTGACAATTTTACGGTGACATATACAACCTGTGACGTTAAATGCGCAAAACCTGAAAATAGTTTGATCCAAATCACGAGCAGAATCAATTGAACCACTTTTTAGGTCACATGTTTCAAAAACATCTTCATTAAAAATGTCGCTCTGTCTATTTGTTACTATTTGTTTGTAAACCCCATTCGACGCTCGGCCGCCGTAGCGTGCAGACGTGCGCTCCGCCCCGCTCCGTCGATTCTCCGCGCCCCACCGCGCCTCCCGTCCTGTTCGTCGTAGCTTCGCCGCTTCGCCGAGCATCAAGGCCCAGTGCCTACCGTCCCGTAGTGCATCGTTAGTTTGTGTCTGATACTTGTATTAGTACACATTCTAACCGGTGTCACTCAGTGGCAAAAAAACAGCCTCTTTCGAGGCTATATTTCCTTATCGTCCGCGTTTTTGTTGCTCCTTCAGGGAAAAGCCACGGTTTTGTGGTTCTTGACGGGAAACCTAACGGTGTTAACGAAGTCAAGAGGGTGGTGACCCAATCCTACCAGCCGGACCCCTTCAGGGCGAGGCATCCCATTGGCATCGGGAGCTAGGACCTTGGCCTTGGGGGCTTCCCTCGTCAAACCTAGTCTTCGACTTCGTTCACAGCTACACACCTAGTGTCGGTTGGGAGTGTCTACCCCTTCGCACTAGAGCCCCTTGCGGGACTAGGGCCCTGTCGCACAATAAGACTGGCGACAGGTTTACAAGCTTAGGGCACACCTTAGGTACTCACCTCACTGTTCGCACAAGTTCAGGAGAGGCCACACATCCCCGGGCGCACCTACCCGGGGACCTAGGTACTGGTATCGTTAGATAGGAATTCAGATTAGGCCCTTCAGGCAATTCTCAGACAGTCGTGTCGCTGGCAAGTTTGTTTGTGTTTTTCTTCTTGCCAGTTAGCACTACGAAAAACACAAGGGTGGGTTCGTTTTTAACGGGGAACTGTCTGCCCGGGGAGCTCACGTTTTACGTGTCTCCTCGGGACTAGGTAGTTAGCTCCTAGTTAGGCTACCAAAATTAGGTTTTTAGGGTTACGTTCCCCATGCCAAGATGGCGAAGGAACGTAATGCCATATTGAATGCGCAGTTCGATCAGCTAATAGCGCAGCTATTAACTGACGACAGCGACTATATGAAGGAGAATTATGCCGATCTCCTTACTCCTTTTAAGGAGGATAGATTTAGGGCCCTCCTCAAGGCCATTCGTACCCCTCCGAGGGAAAGTCCGTCGCGTTCGCCCTCCCCCGCTCCGATCACTCAACCCTCCTCCTCCGATATGGAGATTGTTGAAACCGCGCCCTCTGCCGCTGAGAGCTCCCCCGACTCCCCCAGCACCACCTCCTCGTCCTCTGAATCGGAGGACTTTCAGCTGGTGCAAAAGGGCAAGAGGAAGAAGGGAAGGAAAGCTAAGGCCAATAAGGCCAAGAAGGCTGTTACAGCCCTCAACGCGCCTCCCCTTGCTCCTCAAGCCTCCCCGTCCCCGATAGCCCCCATCGCTCCTCAAGCTGCCTCCCAGGGCAGTCGCCCGCCTAGCCCTATGGCTATTTCGCAACCGCAAGGTGCGGCTCCTGTCAGCCGCCCTGCAAGCCCCACGGCTGCTTCACAGCCAGCCCCCTCCTCAGCTGCTCCTTCTTCAAAGAAGCAGCTGAAGCCACCCGCTCTATACATCCAGGAGAAATCCAGATGGACAGAGATCTCAAAAATGTGTGTGGATCGCAAGATCCAATACACTAACGCCACGTCTACCCTCCAGGGTATCAAAGTGAAGACCCCCACGTCAACGGATTTCCGTAATCTCGTTCACGCGCTTCGTGGAAGGAACGTCGCCTTCCACACCTACAGCCTCCCTGAGGAGAAGCCGACCCGTGTGGTCATTAAGCGGATCCCCAAGGAGATTCCCCCCTCCGACATCCTGGATGACCTCACATCCCAGGGTATCCCTGTTTCGGCGGTCCACCGCCTTCACAAGAATAGGTCCCAAGGGGGTGACGAGTACGATATGGTGCTCGTAATATGTGACCCGGTTGAATGGCACCATCCCATTTTTAAGGTCCGATCGGTGTGTTCGCTCTCGGGCATCATTATCGAGAGGCCCAAGAAACTCAAGATAGTAGGGCAGTGTCATCGCTGCCAACTCTATGGCCACAGCCAGAAGTACTGTTACGCACCGCATAGGTGTTTAAAGTGCCTCGGCGACCACGCCACGGCAGACTGCACCCGTCCCAAGGACAGGAGTCTCTGCACAGAGCCGCCTAGTTGCGTGCTATGCGGACAGTCTGGCCACCCGGCTAACTACAGGGGCTGCCCCAAAGCCCCAAAACAGTCCGCTGGCAAGTTGGCGAATCGCGCCAACCAACGCCAGCAGAGGGAAGCTCCCTCTTCCTTCAAAGTCCCGTCCAAGGTCCTCCCAGAGCGTCTCAGCCCGCAGAGGCCTTCTCCTTGGAACATGCTGAACCATCAGCAAGCGTTCCCTGCCCTCGCGAAGGGAAAACCCAAACCCCCATGCCCGGTCTTTTGGACAACCCTGTCCCAGCGCCCACTCCTGTGGCCGCCCCTCAGGCCTCTCAGGCCCCTCCGCAAACCCGAGCTCCCGCTGCTCCTACCCGAGCTCCTGCTTCACAGGAATCCAATCTGAATTACTTGATGAGGTTCCAACCTCTCTGCACCGCTGAGGCCGACCGCATGGTCGCTGAGCTCAGAGCTGCAACGGACCTCCAACAGGTCGTCGACATTATTGATGCCTATCCAGTCATCAAGTCAACCTTCCGTAACCTCAACTTTGCGCCGTAATGGATATCACACCAAATCCCTCTTGCACCCAACCCCGGTCCCTTAGATTATGTTATTTTAACGCCAATGGCATGAGAGGACAGCGCGACGAGATCGCCGCCTTCCTCCGTGACCATAACGTTGACGTTCTCCTCATCCAGGAGACGTTCCTCAAACCCAGCCACCGCGACCCCAAGATTGCCAACTACCGCATAGTTCGCAATGATAGGCTACGTTGTCACAAGGGTGGCACCCTCATTTACTTTCGCAAGGAATTGCATTGTATTCCCATCGATCCCCCTCCTTAAAAGTCCCTACTTGAGGTTTCAATCTGTCGGCTTGCTATGACCGGTCATCAACCGGTACATTTAGTTTCTGCTTATTTGGCCCCCACTAATACTTGGGAAGATCACAACCTCCTGGTTAGCGATCTCACCCTTCTTTTCGGCTTGAGTGACTCCGTGATCATCGCGGGCGATCTCAACGCCAAACACCCGGCCTGGAACAGTAGAACGACGAACCCGAGAGGGAAAGTCCTCTACGATCTAGGCCAATCTCTTAGTTTCGACGCGGTCGCTCCTATGGAGCACACGCACTATCTTGACACTGTCAGTCATCTTCCCGACGTTCTCGATATAGCGCTGCTCAAGAATGTGAACCTTCGGTTACACATGATTGAGACGTTACACGAGCTCCACTCCGATCACCGTCCAGTGCTCATGCACTTAATTCCTCGCTCGGGTATCATTGACCCCAGCCAGCCCCTTCCCACTATTCTCACTACCGACTGGAGGAAAGTAAGCGATATGCTGAAATCCGAAACGTCACCACTTCTAGATAGTATTCCCGACCATATCGTCTCAGTCGCAGACACCGAGGCTGCAATCGACTCGTTTACAGAGCACGTACAATCCTTACTGAAGGATTGTTCTCGTGAAGTACCAGCGGTGAGTGATCGCCGCTGGATACTTCCCGACGATATACGTGAACTGATAACCGAGAAGAATGCGGCCATACGTGCCTACAGCTCTTGGCCCTGTGATGCGAACAAAGCTCACATGCGTTCCTTACAGCGTGCTGTAAAGAAACGCACTAGTGAGTTTCGCTCGAATCAATGGGACAAGACGCTTAGCGAACTCGAGCCCACTCATCAAGCCTTCTGGCAGCTTCAAAGGAAGTTGCGCACCTCGGAAGAGGTCTCTTCTCCACCCCTCATACGTCCCGACAAGAGCGTCGCTTTTGACGACTCTGAAAAAGCAGAATGCCTAGCCGACAGCTTGGAATCTCAATGTTCGCCAAGCACTCTACCAGTAGACAAGCAGCACCTCGATGAAGTGGATGCAGAAGTTGAACGTAGAGCATCGCTTCCCCCTTTTGAAGATCCCGATGACCCCCTCCCCGCCATCACCCCGGAAGAGGTCAAGGATATTATAGATAAGCTAAAGCCTCGGAAAGCCCCAGGCGCCGACGGTTTCACAAATAGAGTTTTTAAAGCCCTCCCCGCTAGGCTCATAGTTCTTTTGGCTGCCATCTTCAATGGCGCCCTGAGCAATAATATTTTCCCCCAAAAGTGGAAAGAGGCCACTGTTATAGGTATTCCCAAACCTGGGAAACCGAAAGCCCAGCCCTCCAGCTACAGGCCGATCAGTCTCCTGAGTGCTCTCGGCAAAATCTATGAAAGGCTTATTTATAAGCGTCTCAGAGATTATGCCGAGACAAAGGGCCTCATCCCGAAAGAACAGTTCGGCTTTAGGACCGAACATTCTTGCATACATCAAGTCCACCGCATCGTCGAACACGTTAGCGCTGGTTTCCAGCGTAGTGCGATGACGGGGGTGATGTATTTCGATATCGCGAAAGCCTTTGACAAGGTCTGGCACAACGGGCTGATATACAAGCTATACCAGCTCGGTGTGCCCGACCGTCTCGTGCTCATCTTACAAGACTTTTTGTCAAACCGTACCTTCCGCTACCGTGTGGGTAAGACGTTATCTTCTCCTCATCCGATTCGCGCCGGAGTCCCTCAGGGCTCCGTTATCTCTCCCCTCGCGTTCACGCTGTACACCAGCGACATTCCGAGGAACCAGAAGGTTCAAACAGCACTATTCGCTGACGACACCGCGATCTACTACACCGGCCGTTCTCCGGATAACATCCGCCACATTCTCCAGAAAGCCGCCGACTCGCTCGGCGCTTGGTTCCGTAAGTGGAGAATAGAAGTTAATCCCGAAAAAAGCCAGGCAGTTTTGTATTATAAGGCACGCCTTAAGCGTTCGCCAGGTCCCCCCATCACTATGTTCGGTAAGCCTATCCCCTGGGAGAGGCAAGCCAAGTATCTCGGAGTTATTCTGGACGACCATCTGTCGTTCAAGGCCCACATCAAAGCAGCCCGTGACCGGGCTGCCTTTGCTATGGGCCGGCTCCACTTCATGATCACTAGGAAGAGCAAATTGTCACTCAAGTGCAAATTGCGTCTTTTCACCGCAGTCATCCGTCCCATCATGACCTATGCTTGCATAGTATTCGCGCATGCCCACCCGCGTCATATCCACACGATGCAGACCTTGCAGAACCGATATCTCCGTAAGATCACCGGTGCCCCCCCTTACGTCCGTAACGATAGTCTTCACGTAGACCTTAGAATCCCCACCGTTAAGCAGTTCATGAAACGCCTTTCCAAGCGTTACTTCGACTCTGCTATTAAGCATAGGAATACCCTAATCGCATCGGCCGCCCGGTACGACCCATCGCGTATTAGCTCCGTCCAACGTCCGCGTCACACCCTAGTCGCCCCCGACGATCCGATCACTATCTTGCAAGAGAGTAGGAAAGATACCAGTACAGTTCGTAGAGCTTACAAATACAGACCGAAAACCTACCGACCTCGCCGCAGAGGTCCGGCGCGAAATCCCCGTTCAATCCCTCCCCGACCCTTGCTCGAGCCAGCCCGCGATGCTGAGCCTGTAGTAATAAATCAGTCCCTAAATAATGACAATCAGATCCAGCCTGTCCCTTTGCTGCCCCCAGCGACGCCCTAAGCCGAGGTTCGTACCCCACAGGGGGTGCCCTTAGAGCGCTGTCGCTTAGTTTTTAGTTATTTTCGCCCTGGCTGGAGGCCTTAGAATCAAGGCATCCACAGGACTTGCCCGGTTAAGCAGAAGCCAGTCTTCTCAGACTGAACTGCGAGATGCCCATTCCAAAAAAAAAAAAAAAAAAAAAAAGTGCGCAAACCCGCCAAAATAGGTAAACAAACAAACACAAATGTAAATTTTATCATACGCGGGATAGTAATAGTTCTTGTCAGTAAATTTTATTGCCAGTAAAAATAAAACAGCACATAAAACCTTTAAATTTTTTATAACAGATTATTGATATTATGATTTTTTATATAGAATTAGATCAATTGAATTAAAAATCATTTGAGGTGTCTGATCTGGTGGTGTCTGGTGTGTGATCTACCAATCCGCACCGGGCCCGCGTGGTTGATTATAGCCCATTCCCTCTCATTGCGAGGAGGCCGTGTCCCAGCAGTGGGAACATTATAGGCTGATGATGATGATGATGATGAGGTGTCTGAGGTTTTGCGTATTTAACGTTACATGTAGTATAGGGTAACTGCTAAGTAGTGTGCGATTCTAAAACACATGATTATGCTCATTATAATTCAGTACATTCAGTACATTAGGTGAACTTAAATGTACTGAACAGCTGATTTTTTTTGCGATGTCAGGTTTGGTCGCACAGCAAAAGTTGTTTGTTATCATGAAACAATCACGTGTTTAAGTATCGTACACTGATTACCAGTATACACAAAACTACCACTACCACTATATAAAAGTTAATGAGTGGAGAGCGAGAAGAAGACCAAGGAAATGATGGATGGATTTTGTGAGAAATGATAAAAAAGGAGTAAATGATAGCGTGGCGGTTGACAGAAGAGATTGAAATAAAAAAACCAGTCCCGACCCTAAATATCATGGGACACGAATGTAGGAAGATGATGCGTTAGGTGGCGGTGTCGAATGTGGTTTAGTGTGGTATGTGTGTGTGTGGTGGTTGTTATGTGTGTGTGTGTGGTTGTGTGTGGTGGTTGTGTAGATAAAAGATGTAAGACATTTCAAATTGTGTGAAGTCCTCTTTAGAAGATTTCAAAAGTAAGAAATTATAATTAAACGAAGTACTCTATCAACTGATGAAAGGCTATTTCGTAGCACGTAGCACTTCGTAGCACCATTTTCGTGGGAAGCTATTTTAGTTCTACTACGTCTAATGAGGGGAAATAGTTGTATCTTTGTTGCTCTTTACTAGGAGAGTGACATATATTCAAAGTGGAAAATAAAATTAACTAGCCCGAACGGCGACCCGAATATCGTAGCGGTAATAAGGCTGAGGGTTCGAATCCCGGTAGGAGCAAGTGTTTGTGTGATGAGCATGGACATTAATTTGTATCCGAGTCATGGATGTTTATATATATAATCAGTATGTATTTACAAACAAAAAGTATATTATGTAGTATATCAACTATCTGGTGTCCACGACACAAGCCTTGCGTAGTGTGGCACTAGATGGCGCTGTGTGGAATGTCCAGTGATATTATTATTATTATATGCCCGCGACTTCGCTCGCGTTAACTTTAATAGTCAATTTGGGTTCACAATCGTAACTAAAATAACATAAGTCAAGCATGATTCGAAAGATACGTGGTGCCATTTATTATTTTAGTTGCGTTGTTGTTGTTTTCCTTGAAAACAGTCCTTTTTTTCGGACCTAACGGTCTTGAGGTCCGTCGGTACATCCGTTTCTGTACAATGACAACGTCTATGCAAAATTTCAGGATGATTTAGGCGTGAAAAGGTAACAAACAAAAAGTTACATTCACATTTATTATAATGTTAAGATTAAATTCTCCAAATCATAAATAAAACGCTTGTGGTTGCTTTGGAATATCGTAACAAATACAAGTCAAAGTTGTCTGTTTGGTTCCGCATGTTTTTCAGAGATTTTTGCTTTTTGAAAATATTATTTTTTTAGACATCATGCGATCATTAGCCTAAACAATTATTATTTAGAAATCCAATCCATGGTAGATGGTCCCATGGTTTGGTTATTCGTCGTATAACACAAAAAATTATAAAACTTAAGAAGACGGGTATTTATCGCGAATTTACCTTTATTTTAATCCCCACGTTTCGACCGGATTGCACCAGCCGTGGTCGCGGGGAGACTGAAGTATTGGAGGTACCGCGACAGCAAAGTGAAGGCGTTTATTAAACTATGTTAATGTTGTTGTTGTGTGTTGTTGTTGTTGTTGTTGTTGTTGTTGTGTGTTGTTGTGTTGTTGTTGTTATGTTGTTGTTGTGTTTATGTTTAGGTAAATTCGCGATAAATACCCGTCTTCTTAAGTTTTATAATTTGTTCTGATCGTGAAAGTTTAAAAAGGACAACACAAAAAATTGTAAGACAAAAATTCTATTCACAAAAATACAAGGCTCTTACAACAAAGATAGCAATAAAAATAGCCGAGTGATGTTGGTCTAGTTAAAAATGTAAGCAACCAGACAAGTAGTGTTGCGGCGAACGTAACTTGTGTAGGTAACGACTGAATTCAAAGTAACTCTCGGCCTGGGCGGACTTTGTAAGATGCTATGTTACGTGCTCCATGAGAATAAAGACGCTTTGAAAATGGTAGCTTTGCCGTCTCATTTGTAGATGTGAATATGATAAGTTAGTTCGTAATTAGGTACACAGGGTGTAAACCACCTCATCACAAAGCCGTTAACCAAGCATTCTGTACATCAAAATAAGTAACTTTACGCCAAAAATATTGTTGGGAAACAAGTTTTTTTTTGAGGTTGTAAATCATGTTTTGTAGTAGAACTCAATGTAACGCACTTTAAACATTTTGCTAATGGATGGATTTAATAGTACGGAATCGTGGAGGTATTAAAAGTCAAAATCTTACAAAAATAACTTGTATTTAAAAGAAAACTTGTCAAAAAGTTGTAACTTTGACCCCCCATATCTCCGTAACTAGAAGGTTCCCAGGTATGGTGTAGAACAAAAACATGATCGCAATGATGGGGAGAACAAGTGCCTTATAAGACGGTATTAAAATGTTCTGTTTATATTATTGATTGGTCTTGGGTTGGTTCTGCATGTACACAAATTGTTTTTTTAATAAGTTTGTATCCATCATGCGACTGTGTATTTTGAAGTGAATACTTCTTTAGGAGCGTTGAGAACTTTTTGAGTGAACAAAAACCATGGAACTCGCGTGACCGTCACGTACGCTTTTTGCAGCACTCGTAGCCAAGATCTGCTACGAGTGCTAAAAACTGGTAGCTACTGTTGTAACATCACTAATTAGTATGTAATTAGTATACACATCACTATCATTATCTATGTCTTTTCTATGTCTTGTCTATGATTGTCTTCACTTGCCTAATGGCTGTCTTATTGTGAACCCCGTCTGTGATGTCGACTACTATGTGTCCTGTCTAATAAACTAAGTCTTCCCAACGGTGTCTTTAATTCAACAACCAACAAACGTAACATGGTGTCGAAGCGGGTAATTTAAAATGAAAACGCAAGAACGCACGTGAAAATGCCGAATCCTCCAAGCAGCGAAGCGCGTGGTGACGACCAACATGGCGACTCAGGTATGCGCACGAGTCTAAAACAACTCCACATCTCGTCAGATCCAGCGAATAATAACGCGGAGGCGTGGAAAAAATGGTTTCAACAGTTGGATCTGTATCTGTTAGCCACAGGCCTGGACAAGTCGACCGAAAAACGCAAAATAGCCATTCTTCTACACTTAATAGGAGAACGTGGTCTCAATATATTCAACACGTTCAACCTGAAAATTGATGCGAGCACACTCAGCGAGGTCAAGTCCAAATTCGACAATTTCTTCGAGCCGAGGAGAAACGTGACGATGTGCAGATACCTATTCTTCACACGGAAGCAAGAAAAATCGGAAAGCATCCATGATTTCCTCACGGATTTGGAAACGAAGAGCAGGGAATGTGAGTTTGGCACGCTCAGGGAATCGCTCATCAAAGATATTTTTATTGCAAACCTCAATATAGATTTGTCACATGTACGTCAGAGGCTATTGCAAGAACCGGATTTGACATATCAGAGAATGCAAGAGCTGGCGATGACTCTCATAGTCGCACAGCAGGATGCCGAGAAAATTGTCAAAGGGAGCGGCGTCGCCAGTGAAAACGTCATGCATATCAGTCGAAGGAGCCGTGGTCGAGGTGAAAGCCGACAGCGAGCTTCCAGTCGCAAATCAGCTTCGAGCAAACGCCAGTCAGCTTCGAGCAGTCGTGGTCCAGCTTCAAACAGCGACCACAGCAGCAACTCGAAGACATGCAGCCGCTGTGGGCAGTCACATCGCTACAAATGCCCAGCTAAAGGCATGCAATGCAGGTCATGTAAATC
The DNA here is from genome assembly GCA_916618015.1 of Xestia c-nigrum. NCBI lineage: Eukaryota > Metazoa > Arthropoda > Insecta > Lepidoptera > Noctuidae > Xestia > Xestia c-nigrum. The sequence continues at coordinate 8,140,222 of OU745258.1, read as the reverse complement.
TTTTGGTCATTTTGCTAAATATTGCTTTAAAAATAAAAAAGTCAGTCAGTTGCAATCGTTTAATTCAGATAGTAGTCAAGAATATATTGTTGGAATGTTGAACAGTCAGTCAAAGTCGAGTCAAAGTCATAAAAGTCATTTACAAAGCAGTCAGTCAAACAGTTACACACACATTAAAGTCACAAGTCAGTCAGTCAAACGGTCACACCACACAGGCATACACAGTAGGGACATCACAGACGAGGCAGTCACCGTATCCCAATGATGAGAACAGTGACAAGTCAAAGAGATCTCACGGAGACTCAAATAGTCAAAAGTCCAAAAGTCAACGTCCCTATTCACAACATCATCTCTATGATGAAAATTGTGATATGTCTGAGAGGTGTGATAAAAATAATCAACATCTCAGTGATGAAAGCAGTCACATGTCTGAGAGATTTATCCAATCCCAAAGTCAACGTCCCTATTCCCATTATCTCTGTGAAGAAAATGGTGATATGTCTGAGAGATGCATTGAAAAATATCAACATCTCAGTGATGAAAGCAATCACACGTCTGAGAGATTCACTCCTCAATCAAATAGTCAAAATATAAAATGTCAGTGTCCGTGTTTACATCTCAAAGATGAAAATGGTCACAAGTCTGAGGGATCTCACAACAAAATACAATATTATCACCACAAAAACAGTCATCAGTCACATACAAATAGTCATACTCAAAGTCAGTATTCACAGTCACATACAAACAGTCATAATCAACATAGAATCGACACTTTGGAAAGTAGTTATTCTAAACAGTCTTGGGAAATAAATTTATCAGTAGATAATAAACAAATTAAATGCATCATAGACTCAGGTGCAGATGTCAATATTATGTCAAAACAGACATACAATAACATTAAACGTCAAAACAATCTGTCAAAAGTATTGCTTGTCAAATGTCAGATAAACGTCACAGGATTTGGCTACTAACTACTTTTCACTTCTATCAGCAGACATATCCACAAAGACTGCCCAGCCTGTTTTTGTTTTTATTCAGAGAATTACATATTGTACTATTTTTCTATTAGAATACTTTGAGTCGGATTGAATAAGATGTGATGATACGTAGAAAACATTTTTTGTTATTACATTATTATGCATACTTTAAATTCGCATCTATTGACTAAGATACAAAAGCAGCACGACTTTAGCCACGTGTATAAATTCCAAACACATCGATAACTGTCGAGAAAAGGTTACACATAGACGTATCGATAAAAACAGCACTAAAGCAAATTGTGTTCTAGTCGCTACAAAACTAAAATAATACCTTTCAATGTTAACAAAAATATAAAAGTTTCTACCTCCGCGGGTAATGGTTAAAAATACCTCAGAATTTCAGCAAATATCCATCACTAAAACAACATTCCGAAATCTTTTCACAGATTTTTAAAACTAAAAGTCAACCCGTCGAAACCTCGGTTCTTTGTGAATAAAAATGTTGGACAAGGTAAGCAAAGCTCAGGAGCTGAAAGGCGCTGAGAAAGCGGAACTAGACTGAAAGCCAGGTAGAAAGTAAGTAAGCCGTAATGCCGGCTTGCCAAAGTCTTGCCTAGGACTTTGTGAAGCCGTATTGTATTGGAAAGGGCGGTGTAATACCTTAACGAGGTTCCAGCAAAGATTATTAACGGTGCACTGGTTTTGTAAAAGTTGGGTTTTGTTAAGAAAGGAGTAAAGAAGTATTTCGTTTTATTGGACTTGTTGTAAAAAGAGTACTAGCTTTTTTATCTTGGGAGGCAGTAATGTGAGTAATAGAGGTATTTTTTTTATTATTTTGGATTAAAAAGACATTTACAAGTTTTGTAAAAGTGTTTTCTTTGTGAATTAAGTATTGCAATTTATTGTATGATACAGTTAGCCACAAAAAGATGCACAATCAATAGTATATGATACACGCGGTATACTTTTTAGGGTAACGTACCTGAAGGGTAACTAATGGGACCGGGGCTGGGGGACTGTTCGAAAGAGATATCGTGGCTCCGGAACATAAAGGGCGAGGAAGGAACATGAATGGGTTTTAGTCAGTAAAAGTCTGACACTCCCTCCCGCTCGAGCGGGAGGAGTCATTCAATTTTGATGATTTCCCAGCCGGAAAAAAAAACAAAAACGGTACCTAACTAATGGAACCCTGTTACTATGCCCACTCTGTCCGTTCGTTTGTCAGTCAGCGCGCTGTTTCTCATGACCCGTAGTAGGTATACATTCGAAAAATAATAATAATAAGCGAGTACGACTCGCACTTGACCGGTTTTTTGTTAAGTATTTCCTAAAAAGTTTTCAGTTATTTTTACAAATACCTAAGTACTAATGAAATTCTAGAAACGTCCAAACATACATTACGTTACGCACGTTAACTGGAATTAACATTTTTCAAGTCTTGGTACTTTTGAAAACGTACCTAATATACGATGCGGGCTGTTAGCATTTCAAGATCTCTTAGAATATTTATTTGGAATACGTTCCTGAATATTTAATATCATATTGTGAAGATAAATTATTACATTACTCTTTTCATGATATTATACAGGGTGTAAACAACCTCATCACGAAGCCGCCAACCAAGCATTCCGTACGTCAAAGTAAGTAAGCAAAAAGTTTTGCTAGGAAATGACTTTTTTTTTGGGTGAAAAACATGTTTTGTGATAGAACTCAATGTAACGCACTTAAAACCCTGTGTTGATGAATGGATTCAATAGTTCAGGGTCCTAGAAGTGCTAAAAGTAAAAATCTAAGCATTTAAATAAAAACTCAGACCTGGACCCTTATCACCACGTTCCCTCGGCTTCCTTAGTCTATTAAATCATCTTGCTATTATTTTCTCTTGCCATTTTTCTCTTACTTTACACTTACGTTTTTCTATCCAGGAAACCGTAACGTTACAGTATAAAGGTTAAAAAATCTCAGGAAAAAAACGATCGCAATCTACCATAATCTACTAAAAATCTAGAACCAAACCAAACTAATACAATCTTCTATGTTATTGGACAAAACAAACCCAGAGGGCTTTTTGTGTTTGCTGAAAAACCCTCTGGACTGAAACTTCTTTCACACTCACAACATTATAAAATTTTAAAGCAATTAAAATTAATATTACCCACATTTCGGCCTAATTTCGATGAAACAATTTACTTTTACCTGCGTCGTCATAAATGTCGCACGTTCGTACTAACTTGTTCTGTCGTAAATCCTGAGCCAGCAGTAAACCTTGAGATGAAATTGATTATACAGAATCTGTCGTTAGAACCTTAATAAATTAATGGCTAATGTCTCTCGCAAGTATGGAGGAAGTGTCAGTTTGGAGTTGAGAATTAGATTGTTTCTTGAATGTTACAGATGATGAACTGGGAACGTATTATTGTGATATGAACTTGTAATATTTAATGGAATGTATTTAGAAACACTTTAAAAATAATGTTTTTAAAATGCTCGGTCGTTTAAAGTAAAAAATGACGATTTCCTGCATTTTTTTTTTGGTTTAAGTTACTTAGGTCCATGTTCACCAAAAACATGACGGACGATTATCTAAAAACAGCTGTTTAAAACACATTTTTGTTTAGGAACATGTCAAATTGACAGCCGTTTTTAGATAATCAGACTGTTATCTTCTCGGTGAACATGAACCTTAGTGTGATGTACATAACGCTTCGTTCACGGCTTCGTAATGAGGTTGTTTACACCCTGTATATTAGAAGACTTATCTGGAAGTACTAAAATGAGGAGCTTATTTCATGGACTCAGCTTTTACAACTATATTGGAACAGCTACTCATCATAATCAGATATCCCAATTAATTTGATGTCTGCGCATCGGTCCTTCTTCCATATCTCTCTATTACTAGTCATCCCTAAAGACACCTCCTTTTTGCTATATCATCTATACATATAATAAAATCGTTGAGACCAAAAAATCTGTACATTGAAGATTTAGAAAAAAAACCGATCAGGGTGACTTAAAATAAGTAACTGAACATATTAAAACTATTTTTAAAATGCGTGTTTGTTTGTTTGTTTGTTTGACCGCGCATCACGTAAAAACTGCTGGACGGATTTTGATGAAAACTTCACTAATCTATTTAAATAAACTCAGAATAACATTTAGGCTACAGAAATTATGGAAAATTTTGGATAAAGGGGGTGAAAAGGGGGGGTAAATTATTTATACAGCTACTATATCTAGGTACACTTCTACACTATTCTACACTAATGTTATAAAGAGGAAAAAAATGTAGTTTTGTGTGTAGGTTTGTAATGAATAAACTTAAAAACTTCTGTGCCAATTTCAAAAATTCACCATTGGAAAGCTTGAGTAACATAGGTTACATTTTGTTCCCGTACCCTCACGGAAACGGGAACTACGCTGGTGAAACTACGTGACGCCCGCTAGTTATCTATAAAGACAGGCATTGTTGTATGGTATCACAGTGGTAGCTGTTTTTAAATAATCAGACGGTTATCTTTTCGGTGAACATGGCCCTAAGTGTTTACAGACTCTTACTTTTATAAATAGAGCTATGAACTTTTAAGCCTTTTGCAGGCGCTTCAAAGTTCAGCTTTAGTACTTTTAGTTTAACATTTTGTTGGCTATGGAAGTGAGGTTTAAGAATTCATAGTTAATTGATCTAAGAAAGCCTTTGTGAAATGTCTTTATTTTGTTAAAGAAAAAGATGATGAAACTATTTTTTACGAATAAAATATTTGAGTTACTTTTTTTTTGGTACAAGCCCGCCACACTGTTTAACTCCTGAAAACCAGATTTAACATTTAAGTTACTTATTTCAAATCAACAGTAAATTATTATGTTCTTATAACATAACGAATAGAAAGCAATATAAAATAAAGAACTCTAAAAGAAAAAAAAGACATCATTCGAAATTCGATATTCAAACTATATTCGCGCTGTTTAATACTGGCCCATGTGCAACGTAATCTCCTTGGAGTTTTTTTTTTTAAATTGAGTCTTTACAAAAAGTCTTTACGTTGAAAAGCATAAAGATGCTTTTTGCTCGTTCTTCTATGTGTGTTATGGTGCATGGATGTAAAATGGCAGATACGCATGGGAAAAGAGCAGTGTGTATTGAAATCTAAAAAAATATGTGAGGAAAATGTAAGTGTTATATAGTAGTAGTATAAGTAGTCCTACTACTTCGATAAAATATAACGTGATATTTTTTTTTTACATTGGTGTGTCAATATCGTTTATAGAAAGATTATATAGCCCGCACAGGCAAAAAATACAAATGACACAAAAAATGGTCAAACTAACAGTACAACTAAATTATAATTATAAAGTTAACCTAAAAAAAAGCGAACTAAATTTGACCAGTACGAGGCCAAAAAGTCCCGCTTGAAGGCCTGATGGCCGGTAGAACTAACGCATCTTGGAGTGGAGTGTTAGGGCAAGTGGAGCTTGCATTTTACGCCTTCAATCAAATCAAATCATTTTATTTCGGACAACTAAAATATCCATAATTTTTTAATAACAGTTTTCCACTTAAACACTATTGTTAGTAACTTAACTAAAGCTAGGGCGACGTATTTAAACAGTTGTCAAGGTCAGAACTGATGTAGAAGGCGTGGCAGTGTGTGCACATCTTAGTACAAGCTTTCGTCCAATAGTGAACTGTGATTGTCTGATTAATTTATTAATTTAGTAGCACTTCGCCTGCAACTTCGTCCGCAAATTTGCATGACATAAAAAAAATTATAGCCTGCGTTACTCGGTAAATATCATCATCATCAGCCTATAATGTTCCCACTGCTGGGCCACGGCCTTCTTTCAATGAGAGGGAATGGGCTATAATCTACCACGTGAGCGCAGTGCGGATTGGTAGAGGTCACATGTCTTCGAATGTTTGGTTCTAGGACGCGCCGGTTTCCTCACGATGTTTTCCTCCACCATTTTGAGAAAAACGGTAAATATATAAAAGTTTCTAATGGTGTAAGAATTTAAAAATCGGTTCAGCAGTTTTTGAGTTAAATTGTAACATGTAAATAAACAAAAAAAAACAAATCTTTTCTCCTAATAATAGTTTAGATAAAAACCTCAACTGAAATAACAGCACAGTTTAAAGGAATAGTTATTGTAGTTGTTCAATATTGACCACTTATCATCCAAGCCTTTTCCCAACTATGTTGGGGTCTGCTTCCAGTCTCACCAGATGCAGCTGAATTCTTTTACATGAAGCGAGTGCCTATCTGACCTCCACAATCCAGTTTATATTAGGAAATACGATGATACCACTTGGTAAGACTTTTTGGGCCACTGACTACCTGTAACGACTGTCAAAGATGGACAAATGACAGCCTTGACCAACAGCTTAACGTGCTTTCCGAGGCACGGAGGAAACTCGGTATGTAAGGGTGGTCACCCATCCACAGACCAACCTAGGCAAGCATGGCTTAACCTAAAGATCGACCCGAGAGGCTGATATTATTTAGCCACGAGCTCCTGAGTAAATTCACATCCATCAAGATCTCTATCGAGCTCCTATTCAATATTGCCAACTGATAAATTAAAAAAAAAAGTTTTATTATAGACTACAAACCAATAAAACTTCTACAAAAAAAAAGAAATCAATAGACAACAAAATAGGCTATTTCGTTAAAACTATATCGTTTTATTGCCCAAACGATTGTGTACCAATAATTCGAAAAGTTCCGACCGACTGAGCAATGATTGCCTTTACCCCTATTTTGAAATTCACTCGTATTTCAAGTTGTCAAATAAAGGAAGTCGTCTCATGTGTTATTCATCAAAACATCTTCTTGGGTACATAAGCTGTTATGGTTTTGTAAATATACAGGGTGACCTTTTAAAAAGCTTGCAGTCATCCATAGAAACATAAGAAAGGAGAAGTGATTGTGTACTACGTGTACACAATCTTGTTTTAAGAAATGCGGGTGGTTTTACTGAAACTGAAAACCCCCTGAAACTTTTTTTTTCTTAACTGCATGTGAAGTAGTTGCCGTGTGGTCCAATAGGCATATCTCCTTCTTTTTTATATCTATGGGGCCATCTATGGAAGGTAATTAACCTTTATTAATTTATTTTCGCCAGCTTGGGCAGCGCTTGGGTCAATCTTTAGGTTAAGTCGTGCTTGCCTAAGTTGGTCTGTGGATGGGTGACCAACCCATTACATACCGAGTTTCCACTGTGCCTCGGAAAGCACTTTAAACAGTTGGTCCCGGCTGTTTCTAGATCTTTGACAGTCGTTACAGGAAGTTAAGTCCCAAAAAGTAAGACAACCAGTCTTACCAAGGGATACCGTATTACCCAGTACTAACTGGGTTGTGGAGGTCGTATAGGCGAGACCTGCATCTGGTTAGACTTGAAGCCGACTCCAATATGATTGGGAAAATGCTAGGCAGACGATAACCTCGTTCCTTTTCTGCCTTACTTCTCTGTTGTGTGCAGCAGAAAATTACGCCAGCTGATAGATGAAGTTTAATTTTTAAAAAACCATTTAGAGGTTTTTAGACGAATTTTTATGTCTATGACTGTCCAAACGGTTATAAGATGTTGGGTACGTATGCGCCTACCTAGCTATCGTTAGTTATTTATTTACAGTCCACACATTGTAAGTTAGTTGTTTTTAGTACCAATATACAGAGCGTTCTAGAAAGACGTTGTTTCTGTTCAAAAATCCCATCAAACAAAAGTGAACCTTAACTTCCTAAACAATGACAATAAACTGCGTCTACAAACGAATTATTTTAGATAACATGTTTCTGATCAACTGTAAAAATCCAACGTCACTATGAAAAACTTGATGTTTTATCGCCTGTTTTCTTATAGCGTCAGAGGTGTAATAAAAAAGGAACGAAAGGCACTGGTTCTCCCCACCATTGCGATCATTTTTTTGTATATCTGGGAACCTTCTAATTACGGAGATATTGGGGTTCAAAGTTATTTTTTTTGCCAAGTTTTTGTTTAGATTCAATTTTTTAGTGTATATTTTTTACTTTAAACACGTAGGACCCCTATACTATTCAAACACCTCTACGACGCCCGAACTATTCAATTTATCCATTCAAATAGTGTTTTGAGTGCGTTACATTGAGTTCTACCACAAAACATGATTCCTCACACCAAAAAAAAAGTTGTTTCCCAGCAATAATTTATGCGTAAAGTTACTTAGTTTGATGTACAATATGCTTGGTTGACGGCTTCGTGATGAGGTATTTTACACCCTGTATCAGTATAATAGGTGCAAAAAGACGAAGATCGGGTTACGGAGACATTCAACCCAAATAACACAATCGCATCTATAAACGGACTATTAGATATCTAATAGAATTTAATTTAATTGTCTACCATAAGAGTAAAATATCTCCATAGTAGTAATCAAGAACGCTTATAGACACAGTTTAGTAAAAGTGGGCACAACCTTATCCGTTCTCATAAGAATGAGTTAAGAAAACATGAATAGATAGAGATAAGAGTTGTAAATTCTCAAATTGTCTGTAGAGATTTTTCTAGTGCCTCACTAAACTGTTTATAGACCACAATTTTTACTAGTAGATAGTTTATAGATAAAGTTGAGACCTTTGGAGAAGTCTTTACTCGTCAAGTTTTTAACCAAAATTAACTCAAGACTATCAACTTTAAGTTACATTTGATTTGTAATAGACAACGACACATAATGGCGCAGAACTTACAAGAGTTATTTAAACTTATAATTGAATTGCATCATGGCGTAACAAATTCTTATTTGACTTGTGTTTTAGTTAGTTGATAATGGGTAAACAAGCAAATCTATATGCGATTGACATTCTATCGTCGAATATTATGTAAAACTCTCTTAAAATAAGAGCGCCCGCTGTAAATGCAAGATTTAATATTTTTTTACCACATAAATGAATATTATTTTTAATGAGTATTTTTTTTAAATTGCTTTTAAATGCTTAAAATATTCATTTTATTAGAAATATAGCTATTTAAAACATATTAAATGTTTAATTAGAGATAATTTAATAATAAAAACATAAAAATAAGCATTAGAATATGTATCGAAAATCATTTGAAGCAAAAGTAGATCATAAAAATGGCGTCAAGATAAAATTTACTAGAAAAACGAATTTAATAGAAACAAACAAACACTCTAGAGAATTTTCTGTAGTATGGCTCTAGCTCTATGACAAGAATAATTTCACTTGCTACATACTAAACTATCTAGTGAAAGAATAAACAGATTTATGAATAGTTTAAGATTACCTAGTAACTTTCATCTATGTATTCCTTTTTATCTTCTCATAGTATTTCTAGACGTTCATCAGTGAATAGGTAATTTGATGTGTGTGAACGGCAGACCATTTTATGCAATAGCAGAGCAATTTAATTAATCAATTCAAGTGGGTAAGTAAAAGATATTTCTGTTTTATCTATTGACAATGTGTAAAGTAGCTGGTATGTATAGATTAGAATGGGCCAGAATTCAACTTTCGAGCTTTTATACGTAGGTAGTCCATCAATGTTAACATAGATTGTCACTATTTTGTTCTCTGTCAAATTTTGAAAATATCTTGTGAGATTAATCTTCAGCCCGTGATGCCAGTATTCGCCATTACCATTTTATTCAAAATCAAAGCATTTATTATAAGTAGGCCAGTTACAGGCGCTTTTGAATTGTCGAAACAAAGATGAAAATTAAATGTAGGTACAGTCCCAGTCACAAGACATAAAAAGTGTGAAAGTAGGTACTGTAGTTGCGCCCATTCCCTAGCGTAGATCTCTATGGAGAAGAACGGACAAGAAACTCCATGGACACTCTTTTAAATCATGTAGTTGTTACAAAATCTTGGTTACATCATTCCTGTTGAGATGGTGCATTATGTGAGAACAATGTAGCCAGATGTGCACGATAAAAGTGTCCATAGTTAAAACTAACAAAAACAATTCAAAAATAAAATAATTAATTAAAAAATAAAAACAAAAGCCGTGGCAACCATGAGCAGACCAGTCCCAACCGACAGTGCCCGTTCACGAACATGACGCATGCATCAGCACCATTCAACTCAACCATTTTGAAGGGAACTAAATGACCCGACACACGCGCCGCCATCAGCGGGACATTTGAGTGAGCATGACATACTCTTAACCGCCAGGGCACATTCAAGTCAAAAAATAAAAACGTAGGTTTCCAGCGAATGATAGCATTCTAGTACATAGCACTCACACAATATGGGAGATGAGGTTATATAATACTAAAGATATTGAATTTATACAATGCAAAGATAGTTGTACAATCTTCAGCAGCTCCAACAATACCACCATTAATGCGTCCCTGTTCTTGTGGAGCAGGACCGGCATTGAGCCAAGCATTTTTATCAGCGATATAATCGTCCAATTTGTAATATGCTTGCTTACACAGTGTGCGTTTAATGCAAGTTTTAAATTTGGTTTCATTTAGTTCAAGAATGCTTTGTGGAATTTTATTATAGCATTTCAAACAGTACCCCATGAAAGACTAGTCTACTTTAGCGAGTCTGAAGCCAGGCTGAACTAATTGGTCTCTATTTCTAGTACTGTAATTGTGTCTGTCACCTCTTTTACCAAAAAGATGCAGATTTTTTCTGACATACATTATCAGAATCAGAATGCTTTATTTGTAAACATAGGTCAAATTATAATAATGATGATACATATAGGTGGATCCTCTATGTTTTGCCCAGAGGCGTACAAATATATAATTTTAATGAACATTATCTTTAGGTACTTTAACACTAGTTCAACTTTTAAGATATCTTCTAGTGGTAGAATTTTATAAAAATAAAATAAATAATTTTATAAATTTTAACTTTCACATTCGTAATAAAATCAATATTAAGAAATAGGTACATGCATGTCAATATTAATTGGGGATATAATCAGTTTCAATAAATGTCAAAGAGATAAAGTTATAATAATGCTAATGTCAAATAAAATTCTGAATAGTCAAAATAGGTTAGGAGATGTTGGTACAATTTTCTGAAGCAGAAATTATAGAATTATCGTCCAGATATTCCTGTAGTGAGTAATAGCATTTATTTAACAATATTTTTAATAATTGTTTTTTGAAATTGTCCAGATCTAACGTTTTTACTATTTCAGGTAGTTTGTTAAAAATTTTTTTGGCCATACAGAAGGTGCTTTTATTCATAAGTGCCGTTTTGCCATTAGTCACTTCGAGTTCTAACTTATTTCTATCACGTAATTTTCGGTAGTAACTTTTAGTAGCTATTTTATATAGTGAAATGTTAGATTTGACGAACACATTTGTTTCGTATATGTACAGCGATGGCAAGGTAAGTATTTTGAAACGTATGAAGTACGGTCGACAACTGTCTGTGCTTTTTAGTCCACACATAGCTCTGACACATCTTTTTTGGGCTCTAAATAAGAGTTCTCTATCAACTGAATTGCCCCAGTATATTACACCATATCTGAGTGTTGATGCAACATAGCCATGGTAGGCTGTTAGTACGGATTCTAGGCTCACCATTTTTGATAGTTTATAGAGAGCGTAAGTAAAACGATTTAGTTTTTTACATATTTCGTCAGTCTGGGGTTTCCAGGTCAAATTGTTGTCCATAGTAATTCCAAGAAATTTAGTAGCAGTAGCTGATTCTATCTTTGTCCCTAAATAGTTAATGTCATAGATTTTATTTGGTATTCTTTGATAAAAGTGCATAATTTTAGTTTTTTCCAAGTTTATAATTAGATTATTGTTCTCAAACCATTTTATAATTCTATTTAATGTCACATTTATTTCGTTTTCATAAGTATTGGGATCATCACACTTAATAATTACGGTGCTATCATCGGCGAATAGTACCATGGGGTGTTTTATTTGCCTCGGAAGGTCATTTATGTAAAGTAAGAAGTGGGGCGGTCCCAGCACGCTACCCTGAGGAACGCCGTATTTAATTGTCTCACTTTCTGAACGATATTTTTTCTCGTAGCTAGTATTTAAGGATATTTGTGTGATTTCTACAAATTGCTTCCTGTTCGTTAAGTAAGATCGAATGAGGTCAAGTATATTTCCCCTGATGCCATATTTTTCAAGTTTGTGTATAAGTATAGGATAATCCACATAATCAAAAGCCTTAGTCAGGTCCATATAAATAGCGCACACAGGATTTCTGTTATCTATATTTGACACAATAGGAAGAAGCAGGTCATGTATAGCCATATTTATTGTCTTCTGCTTGCGAAATCCTTTTTGTTCGTTAACCAGTATGTTTGATTTCTCAAGGTAGTTCTACAAGGACTTATAAATGACTTTCTCAAATATTTTTGAAAAGATGGTTATCAACGCAACAGGCCTATAATTTGACATAATTTGTCTGTCGTTTTTTTGTGTAATGGTATAATTATTGACGTTTTTAATTTTTCAGGGAAGATTCCGCTAAAAATGCTCATGTTAATTAAGTGACTCAGATGTGGAGCTATGTAATGAGACACTTCTTTGATAACTTTAGTGCATACTCCGTCATAACCAACACTATTTGTATTTCGAAGTGAGGTAATATGGTTATTTATGTCTTGAGGTATGGTCGGCTCCATAAACAAAGAGTTTGAAGTATTTAAGCGTACGTTAATTTCTGGTATAGTTTTATTTATTGGTTCGATAACTTGATTAATATAAAACTTGTTAAATGCCTGAGCTATATTTAATGGGTTCGTGATTTTCTGTGTCCCAGTTTGAATTTGCGTAATTGGTTCCTTAGGAAAGCAGGTTTTACAATTATTAATTACGGTCTTCGGGGAAGGATTTGTTCTATATTGCCATAGCAAGTGCCGTTTCTTTTTACTACATTTCCTTATCCCGTTCGATATCCATTTTGTTTTCTTAGTAATTGATTTTGTTATAATTTCGTAAGGAAAACAAAGATCGTAAAAACATCTGAATAAGTCAAGAAAACGGCCGTAGGCCTCATTGACGTCATTAGTTGTGTGTATGTCCGAAAAAGTGAGACTTTTAATGCAATTTTTAAATTTCTCTATATTATCTTGACAATAATTCCGTCTTTTTATTTTCCAACGCTTTAAGGTACACATTTAAAAGTTGCGCGGTATGATCACCCAATTCTATAATTTCTCCTTTACAGCCTTTTACATTATGGGCTATATTGTCCAAGCAGGTCCCACTGCTTAATCTAGTAGGTTGACTAAATTGCAATTTTAAATTATAGTTTAATAATGTATGTTCGAAGTCTAAGGTTTGTTTAGTTCTTTTCAATATGTTGATATTAAAATCCCCACATAAGACAATCTTTTTGTTATTCAATTTTAAACAGAGCAAATGCAGAATATTATTTAATTGTCGAAAAATTTATCCAAATTAGATTGAGGCACCCTATAAATACATACAATAATAATGCCGTGTTCTGTCAGTTCTATCGCGCAGCATTCAATTACGTTGATGACAGAATATTTTCCTAAGTTGAATACTTATGTTTTCGTAGATGTATTGACAATATACAGTCATGATGTTAATTTCCTTAAACAGTTCCCTTAGAGAATCGCGCCTACGAAGATTGTATATGGCTCTGATGGCTCTTTTCTACAGAATAAATATAGACTCAATGTCTGCAGTCCGTCCCCACAGCAAAATGCCGTAAGACATTATGCTGTGGAAGTAACTAAAATAGACTAGTCTAGCATCTATCTTTCATTTCAATCGTTCTTGGAGTCTAAAGCAATGTTCTCGGATCCTTTGGTAAAGTATCAGGTTGAAAATTATTTATTATTTAAAATAAGTACTTCAAGGCTATGTGAGTTATAGCATGAGTTGCTGACTACTGGCGCGCAGATCACCTTTGAGGCAAGTGGATCGAATTTCGTCGTCGTCATTTGGATTGTTTTCATCCGAGTCGGACTGCTCACTAACGTAATTTTGTGATGTTCTAGGAGACACTTCAAATTCAGTTGTATCTTCTGTCTCAGAACAATTTCTTGCGTTTTGGAGGAAGTTACGAGAAAATTCCGATTCGGAATCTGAATTATCTTGAATCTCTTCTTCTTTTTTTTTCTTTTTAAATATTTGCCGATTTTTCGACGAAAGCCACCAGACCTTTTAATTTTTTTCACTGTCTCCATTGCATAAAATCATCCAATTCAAATATTTAATACAAATGCACTTAACTAAGCCATTTTTAGGAATAAAACCACTAAATACACGTTTTCACTATCACTTTTTTAGACAAACTAAAAAATATCTATTAAAGTATTTTATCAAGACTTAAGTTTCTTTATATACAAAGATAAGAGTACCAATAGCTAAATAATAGAAATATTAGAATGTTTTATCTTAAAATATACCATCTTTTCTATAAAATTACTTCAAGTTAGGTACCTTTAGGCTTTATTAACTATTTGTAGAGCATTTTATCCTAAAACATTCAATATACCTACAGACATACTTGAAATAGGTGTGCTATAGAACAAGTGCTCTAAAAATAATCGAGCTTGAGAAAAAAAACTCTATAAGAATACATTTTCTTTATTGAAACCATCTTTAGAAAGCCCCTATCTAAAGATTAACCATGAATAGACTGTCAGTAGACAGATTTGTTTTAAACCTCCTAGACTGTGTTACTTGGGAAGGTTAAAGTTTTTTCTCTTTTCCACATTTTTCACGAAAATATGTTTGAAATTGTGTGACTTAAATTTGAATGCTGTCATGATCCATGTACTAATGTATGCATGCTTTATGTTTCTATTTTGCACACTAAACATACAACCCGTTAAGCATTCGTCATATTTGCTTTGGTTTACAAAGTTTGATGTACACCCCAGCCCGTATAGAATAACTCGAAATAGTAATGCCTTGTACATATATTTATGTAAGTTCTATTTACCTGTTTCTGATGCGTCGTCTTGATTCAATGTTTGCACTGTATCTGCCTAAGTAAATGACAGTAATATAAACTGCGGCAAAGGATAAGAAAATCTATGTTTAAAGTAAAACTTTGGTTTTGTATCCAGCACAACAAAACTCTTTAAAGATATGAAGAAGAAAATGATTTCAATCTCTTTTGTTAAAAAACCTAAATAAAATATTATCTACACTGACTTCGCGGAAAAGACAGCGAAAATTATCATTAATTCAGTTGAAAAGTTGAACAAAAAAAAACCTAAATTCCAAAAGGATTCCCGTAAGCTCCAACCCACCGTTGATATATTATTCAGTCTGCGTCCGAGAGCGTAAATGAAAAAGTTTTTGTATTCAATGACTATTCGAACACCACCAAAATACTGGTAAAACGGGTAAACCCGAAAGTTTTCGAATCGAACCGAAATTACGAGTTTCGAGGAGGGTTAGTTAAATATTCAGCTGGCGTCTGTCACTGTATGAAGATTAAGTTTGAGTATAAAATGTTGATATCTGTTTTTCGTATTGGTCCAGGAAACTATATTTAGATATGGCACCAGAGAAAAATTGGACTGAGTACCTACTAACACCCGTTTTAAAGAACAAAACATCGTCACGTTATAAGACTAGCTCTGCAGCTTTATCCTCGTGAAAGTATTATCATAAAATATTCCTTCTTTAGTTGACTCTGATTTCGTTAACAGTTTAAAGGTTTTTTATTTTTTGCTCGGAACCCTATTACTTTTAATAAAATTACATCCTTACAACATCAGCTCATCGCCCGTAAAAGTCCCTTTTAAATCAGCGGAACAAACAGATACAAAAAAAATATAACAAAAATATTTTGTTTCGTTACATTAACCGCATTTTACTAGCTTGTGCCAGCGACTTCTGCACCCGCCTGAAGTTCGTTAGGTGCTTCACAGGATCATCAACATTTTTTTTTAAATATTTATATTATTCCAAAAAATCATGGACATGTGCATGCTTCCCATTTTGACCTATGGATCCCAGACTTGGTATTTGACAAACATTCAAAAGTCCAAACTCAAGGTCTGCCAACGTGTAATGGAGCGCAGCATTATAGGCGTCAAACTAACTGACCATGTACGCAACACCACACTGCGCTCCAAAACAAAAATTACTGACGTTGCTCAAATAGCCGCTAAGCTGAAGTGGGACTGGAGTGGCCACGTCTGCCGCATGCCCGATAAGCTGTGGGCCAACAAACCACTTTCTGGAGCCCCGATACAGCCAGGACGCGTCGCGGCAGACCTCACAAAGATGGCGGGACGAGCTGGATAAGACCAATTACCAGTGGCCAACATTAGCTCTGGGCCTCGATTCTGCTATTACAATAGTTTCAGAGTTCATTGATTTCATAATTATCTAGTTCTGTCAAATTTTGACAAGTTTTGTTAATTCTTTTATCCTTATGACGTCACTGACACTCCATTGAAAGAAATGTTATAGAATGATAATCTCGTACCTGAAATCTGGCATGAATAAATGTTCGCATTTAGTAGAAGATTTCGAAAACCAAGGTACTAAGGTTTTTATTATAATGACAATACGACAATGCCATTAAAACACAATTTTACTACGAGACCATTGACCGACCATTGTGAATTTAGCAGATTACGAACTTTAAGCAAAATGACAAAGTCATGAGAATGGAATCGTGTTGGAGTGACGAATTTATTAAAATAGCAGAATTAGGCCCCTAGATTGAATCAACTGGAAGTCATGGGGAGAGGCCTTTGCCCAGCAGTGGGATGATGCAGGCTAGCAGTGACAGTAACAGTATGTTATTCCAGGTTATAAACACTTTATGTGCCAAATTTCATTAAAATCTGGTCAATGGTTTTTGCGAAAAAGGTTAACAAACATCCATTCATCCATTCTCACAAACATTCCAATTTTAATATTAGTAAGAAGTAAGATGTGCATTCAGTAAAAAGCTGTTTTTTTTTTCAAATAACATTCAGACTTCGATTTTATTTATTTGTATAGATTGGCTGTTGATTTTATATTCAACTTATCTGACGACTCGAATGGCGTAGTGGTAGTGAGGCTGCCTTACGTTCATAGGGTCCTGGGTTCGAATCCCGGTAAGAGCAAATGTTTGTGTGATGAGCATAGACATTTGTTTCCGAGTCATGCAACTTTATTTGACTATACTATGTATGTATTTACAAACAAAAAAGTATATATGTCGTATATCAACTATCTGGTATCCACGACACAAGCCTTGCTGAGTGTGGCACTAGATGGCGCTGTGTGTTAATGTCCGGCGATATGTTTTATTTTTAACTGAAAGAGAAACACATAGTTTACAATAAACGCTACGCAACAATATAGACAGGTTGATTTATACAGGTACCTTATTTGGAAAAGCAAAATGATCTAACAAATGAACGAACACGCAATGAAGATAAAACAATCACAATAATGTTCGTCCACCCACTATCCACCTATTTACGTGGGGCGTTTGTTTTTTGTAGACAACAGTAAACGTTTTACAGAAATACAATAATGAAAACACCAACGCCTACGTGTGGATAAAAACATTCAATGTAAATTATTTTGCTAAAGAGGCCCTACTCCCTAACGCTTCGCATCCATCCGTCTCTCTCACTCGCACTCGTCTGCAGACGTGCGCGATAGAGACGGATAGATCTGAATAAATGGACGAAACGTTAGAGAGTACGGCCTCAGCTCCGCTTGCCTCGGTCTGTCCGTGGATACGAGTAGGTTCCATGTCACACCGAGTTTCCTCCGTGCCTCTGAAAGCACGTTAAGCCGTTGGTCACAGGAGTCAATATTGGCTACCTAGGGTAGTTACCTATAGGTAGTCAATAGCCTGAAGTCTGACACCAAGGCTTACCAAGGGTGTCGCATTACCCAGTATTGACTGGGCTAAGGAGGTCATACAGGCAGTCGCTCCATGTAGAATATTGGTATTCAGCTGCATTTGTTTAGACTGGAAGCCGACTTGGTGTCGGCTCTAGAGAGAGATGACCTCTCCAATTCATTTCGAGTTAAAATGGCAAACACTACTTTATGTGCAACTTAATGTTAATGATTTCTGTCCAACATTACATTTATAAATAAGTGTTGACAGTATAAATTACTCCAAAGTAAATAAAAAAAAAGCATTATTCGACTTAAGTACCTATCGAATTATGCATGATATTTTTATCTGTTTCCCAGTTTTATCCAATTTATCTTTTCAAAAACCGTACGCAACTAGCATTTGCAAGATTATAAGAAACCTTTGGTCCTTGCAATTTCCGATTTCACTCGGTCTGGCAATAATCGGAGCAGACCAACTCTGAAAAAGTTTTCAATGGTACCGCCTTGATTCCACTTTATTCACTGGACCGTGCTTGGAATAAAGTATCTCACGATTCAACATTTAATTTCGTTCGGTTTGACAAATCTGTTTTTTATTTTGCCAACCCTATTTCTTAGGGATTTATTTCGCGATTTCTCGTTATGGGGTTTATGGTTTAGATTATTGTGGATTTCTTGCTGCTCTTGTTTTCTGAAAATGATTACGAGACAATTTAATCTTTAAAGCTTTGTGGGTAGACAATTACAACAAAACTGTACGGGTCGATCTACAAGGTTATCGATTGTTGTGGTGATGGGTGACGGTCTATTGCCAACCGAGATCTCTCCGTACTTGAGAAAGAGTCTACGTCTACTACGTTTTCATCGGCGATGATTCGGCGATCTTTGATAGTTGTTACAGGTAGCCAGGAAACCGGTCGTAGAGGTTAGAAAGGCAGTTATTATATATGTCAAACGAACATACTGCTTACAACAAAACGCATTATTTTTCGTGAAATGCATGCCATGGTAGTCTGTGGGGGGATGGAGGGATGGAGGGGTCCCCCTTGCCCAGTGGTACCACTCTCATGGAAAGATACTGTACCATTCCTGAGATATACCGATTAATATAATCTAACCTTAAAACGCTTTATATTCCCCTAAAAAGTGTAGTCGACGGAGCCCCGGCCCCTATTTCCGAGTGCAGGGTTTAAAGGAACCTAACTAACCAAACGGGGGGGATGCCCAAGTCCCGATTATGGGGCAGAGAAACTTCCGTATGTTCAGTTGACAATAATTCGAGAGTTTACAATATCGCTAGAGAGAAACACGTTATATTGTAATATAATGTGTTTGACAATTTTACGGTAACATAGATATCATGCAAATGGACCGAGCTACCAGAATTTTCGCAGATGAAGTTGCGAGCGAAGTGCTAGTGTAAAATATATAATGATGCCGAAACAATTACTTTGCTTAAAAATTGCAAAAAGTAAAATTGAAGCTAGCAATAGAATTTATATTTAAGTAAGCTAATGAAAATTCGGGACTTGCAGGACAAAATCCCAAGGATAACTTGTGAGATTATCCGTATACGTGACCCTTGACCCTAAACCTTTATTACTAGGCTTTTAGAGCGAAATAATAATTACCTAGGTAACAGCTGGTTTATACTACAAAATACTAACTAAATCTCTGCTACCATGTAGCGAAATGTAATGTTACCTTACCTACCATTGCAGCCCTCAGTGTGGTAACAAGATCCAGCAAATTATGGCTTACTTCATCTATTTTTAATCTGTACTAATATACTAATATATATAATACTAGCGGACGTCACGCGGTTTCACACGCGTAATTCCCGTTCCCGTGGGAGTACGGGGATAAAATATATCCTATGTTACTCGTGGATAATGTAGCTTTCGAATGGTGGAAGAATTTTTAAAAACGGTCCAGTAGTTTTTAAGCCTATTCATTACAACCAAACAAACAAAGTTTTCCTCTTTATAATATTAGTGTAGAAGTGTAGATATCTAGACTCAGTATATATTATAAAGCAGAAGAGTTTATTTGTTTTTTTGGTTGGTTGAACGCGCTAATCTCAGGAACTACCGGCTCGAATTGAAAAAATATTTTTGCGTTGGATAGTCCATTTATCGAGGAAGGCTATAGGCTATATAACATCATGCTATGACTAATAGGAGCGGAGCAGCAATAAGAAATGTTGCAAGCGGAAAATTCACGCAACCGAAGTCGCGGGCGGAAGCTAGTTTAGTATAATTATCTGGGCTGGATCTGTCGCATGCCAGAAGAGATGGATTAAGTAACCACACAGTGGGCCCCAAACTGCAGCAAACTGAAAGGCGACAGATCCAGAAGGAGATGGCGGGATGAACTCGCGTCTTTTCCCAAGGATTGGCAAATATTAGCACTGGATAGGGATAAATGGAAGGAGGGAAGGGAGACCTTTGCCCTTAGTGGGTCAAAAATGGCTAATAATAATAATAACATGACTTAGCTCGCGAGGTTGTCGACATGTGGGAAGTGGACTCAGCGATCATTGTGCCGATAGTCGTGTCAGCGCATGGCTTAATTGCCAAGAGCGACCAACACCTGAGGAGGCTCTCGTTAGGCAGCTGGATCAAGGGCTTGATTCTGAAAGCGGTACTCCTGGACACGGCTCGTATTGTTAAGAGGTTCCTCTCTCTGGAGCCCTGACCGCCGGTAGCTTGGATCCTGTTCCCGATACCGGCTACAATTTTTTATATTTTTAAATGTTTTTATATATTTTTTATGTTAATATTTAAAAGGAAATGTAAAAAATAAAAATAAAGGGAATAATAATAAAACTGGGTGTTCTCATCTGGCTAACGCATAGTACTTGCATTTACACAACTTTACTGCATGTTTATCAACTAAAAACTTGCTTTGAAGTTCAGCCTTGTGGCATCAGGAGTGCAATACTATAAGTATGCGCCCGACTAGAGCCGATCGGCTCTCGGTAGTGGTAATATTACGTGTATTGAAATCGACCTATTGTTGACAGGAATATCGTTGCCAATAAACCTGACACTGATGTGATAGTTCGATTAAAGCGTCACACAATCGTTGATGTAACGGAGAACCTTGTGAAAGAAGAGAAAGAGAAACAAAGCAAATATCTAGATCTGGCTCGCGAGGTTGTCGACATGTGGAATGATTGTGTGTACAGCAGTCGTTTTGCCGACAGTCGTGTCGGTTGATGGATTAATATCCAATAGCCTCGACCAACATCTTAGGAGGCTCTCGCTTAGCACCTGGATCAAGGGCTTGATTCAGAAACCAGTACTTCTGGACACGGCACGTACTGTTAGGAGGTTCCTCACTCAAGAAACCTCACCACCAGAAGCCCAGACCCTCGGCGCTATTTTTTTTTTAAATAGGAATATTGAAAATGAATCTATTATAATTTATAATGTCACCCTGGAATAGTTTCAGGTCTTTGTGAAGTCGTCTCCTTTTTCTCCCGAACTTCTCTGTTTTATTTATTCGTGATGAATGGTGGATCAGAAAATATTATAAAATAAAACTGATGAACCGAAACGGCCATACACCTACCGTGCCATGTTTCTTCTCATTTTGAACAGATAGATCTAACATTAACGTAGAAATAATACGAGTAACATTCCAAACTTAAAAATAACACAGCGATTTCTGACAAAGCGGATCTACAAAGTCACACACGGACACAACACAAAAAACCTAATTTTGATTAATCCTAAAATTTTGACCTCTCCAGAAAAGCCACTGCGCTAATAAACTCCTGAGGGAAAATGTTTTCATTAGCTTAAAAGTGTGTGTAGATTGTTTTTAGACGTCATAACAACGACTGTAAATTAATTTGGTTAGAGTATACTTACAATTACGGTTTCGTAAACAACTCACGTTTTGTTCCAAATAATTGGTAGTGAATGAATTTTTAATTAGAGCGTTTGTTTACTGCTTTTGTTTTAATGAAATTAAAATAAATTACACTTTTTCTGGTCTCAAAAAGGGGACGAAAAGGGTCTGAACTGATTTAATCTGAACGGCCCAAAATTATTGGACCGTGGGCCGATCGACGCATCTTGAGGAAACCAGCATGGCATGTGACATTTCTGATCTATCAAACCGCACTGGGCCTGCGTGGTTGATTATAGCCCATTCCTTCATGAAGACAGAATACCCTCATGTATTCCAGTGGAAATTACTTGTTCTACCAATTAAATAAGCAATTGTTTAATCTTTCAATGGCACAACTGGCACAATGGCTGAGCGAATGACTGCTACGCTGCGTGTCGCGGGTTCAATCCCCGCACGGAACAAATTTTGAATAAGGAAATAAAGAAAAATATTTATTTGACGTCAGGCACACACACAATAATAAATAAAAAAGATACAAAACAATGAGTAGGACATAGTAGACATGTACTGTGTGCCTCACGGCTGCGCCAAAAAGGTCCATTTCAGCATTCATCCCAGACAGGTGATGAAGCTGTCTGACGCTGGTCTTCCAATGAACCTTGAGAGGGTACGTTACAGAATAAACGGTTCGGTTCGGTCGGTAAATGGCCAACAGATAGTTGTTCCGGATCTGGCTGTTTGTGTATGTATGTGAGTTTAAATGTGTGGAAACTCACCAATAGAGGAGAAGTATGAGACAAAGTTTTACAACAAAACCTACTTGGTTTGGACGAGTTTCACTTGTGTGTGACCTTAGCCTATTTTAAATCCCGATTCGAATATATTTTTACATCCTCTTGGTACAAAACTTATAAAACCATTAAGTAACGAAGCGGAAAGGCACTTGTTCTCTCCATCATTGCAATATTTTTTTGTTATCGATCATACCTGGAAACTTAGGTACTGTTTACGAAGATATTGGAGGACAACGTTCCAACTTTTTCACAAGTTTTTAAGGTCATAATATCTTTACTTTAAATGCCCGTTATAAAATATAAAAAAATTATATTAAATTCATCCACCAGCACATCTCACAATGCTTTGAGTGCGTTACACTGAGTTTTACAGTACAACATGATTTTTCACTCCGAAAAAAAAAAGTCGTTTCCCGGCAACAATTTTTGCGTGAAATTCTTCGATCATTGTGAAATTACTTAGTTTGATGTACAGAATGCTTGGTTGACGACATCGTGATGAGTCTGTTAACACTTTGTATTTCTCATGAATGAAATACTGACTTATTACTTTAACAGTTTTGGAGTAAAATTTGTTCTTTTTAGACTATAATACTTACATTTGTCTAATATTTCTTATTTGATGTTAACCATTTTCAACAGCTTAAGGTGTTTTCCGAGGCGTGTAGGAAACTCGGTATGTAAGGGTCATCACCCGTACACAGACCAACTTAGGCAAGCAGGGCTTAACCTATAGCTCGACCGGAGCGGCTGTTATTATTTAGCCAAGAGGTCCTGTGTTACTTGCCATGTGAAATTACTTTAACAACTGATTAGTCGTCAAATTGTCCTCCTTTCATCAGTCGATGCTCATTTTCGACCAAAAACCTAACTCCTTAGCTACCTGCAAAACAGCCACAGAAAATTGAAGCTTTAAAATTCATAGAATCGTTCTCATACCATACATTTATGAACAAATTTTCCGTACAATCATGCACACGACTGTATATGAGGAAAAATAAGAAATTCTTTTCTTCCTGGGTTACTGGCTTTTGACTTTGTGATACTCAACGAAGCCATCATTTATTCATGAGACTGTGAGCAATCTTAAGATTTTTTTCTTCGTATGTAAATAGCTGAGCTCAAAAAATATTCACGATATTTTGTAAGCCTTTGGTAGTACTTAGTAGTAGTAGAGAGAGTCTTATTTCATAGACGAAAAATTTCGTTGTCTATTACCTGTTGCCCGCACTTTGGTCTGCGTGATATTATTCGTTCCTTTATTCAAATTTTGTCAAACTTTTAACATTTTTAATACAAAATTAAAAAAATTAACATAAAAAAATTAAAAATATGAAAACTAGCCCACCAGGATTGGGAACAGGATCAAAGCTAGCGGTTAGAGTTCCAGAGAGAGGAACCTCCAAATACGAGCCGTGCCCAGGAGTACCGCTTTCTGAATCAAGCCCATGAACCAGCTGCCTAACGAGGGCTTCCTTAGGTATTGTTCGAAGCTCTTGGCAATTAAGCCATTAATTATTATTGTTATTATTAAAAAAAAAAATCCCTATTTGAATCTGATTTTGTTAACAATTACAACAGTTTTAATATTTTTGCAGGGAACCTTAATTATTTTTCTAAAATAAAAAAAGCCAAAATCGATTTGGAGATAAGCTGGAACAAACTGGCAACGGGACCAAAAAGGCAGACACACAAAATTTTAAACACATGTTTTTATTTTTTGCTATACCTTTTTCAACCGACTTCCAAAAAGAGGAGGTTATCAATTCGTCTGTATGTTTTTTTTTTTTTTTTTTTTTTTTTTGTGTTTGTTACCTCAGAACTTTCGACTGGGTGAACCGATTTTGATGGTTCTTTTTTTGTTTGAAAGCTGGTGCTTCCCGTTTGGTCCCATTTTAATTTGCTGAAGACCTGAAGCTGATCTTCGGAGATATACAACGGAACTCTTCAAAAATACAAAGCAAATCTGCAGTGATTGCTGCAATCGCTTGTAGGTTCATTGTTTATACATATCATGACGTAACATCACGCCTGTATGGTCTGAGGGGGTACGCACATGTGTAAAATACACCCAGATTTCGAAAATGTTTGTTACCTCAGAACTTTCGACTGGGTGAACCGATTTTGATGGTTCTTTTTGTTATTTGAGAGCTGGTGCTCCATTTGTGGTTTCATAATCATCAAATCAGTATCTGATGATGGATTCTGGAGAAATAGAGGGAATTCTTCACATTATATTGGCACACTAGAAGCGATTTGGGTAGTTTTAGGAAGTGTACTGTCTCGAAGTGGTCCTATTTAAATTTGATGAAGATCTGATGAAGAACTTCGGAGATATGCAACGGAACTCCTCAATAAATGATAGCAAATGTACTGGGATTGCCGAAATCTCATATCTGTCTATTGTTTACACCAGTTCATAACCTAAAATCACGCCGGTACGCTGTGAAGGGGTAGATAAGCACATGTGAACCACTAAAAAGTGAAAAATAAAAACTTTTTTACAAAAAATAAAACCGACTTCAGAGAAAACAAAAAAGTGAAAAATAACTTCAGAAAAAACGCTTCAGAAGTCGGTGACAAAAAAACTAAATCAATCAAACAAAGGTCACCGACTCCTGAAGCGTTTTTTCTGAAGTTATTTTTCACTTTTTTGTTTTCTCTGAAGTCGGTTTTATTTTTTGTAAAAAAGTTTTTATTTCAGTAAAAATCTGTTATTTTGAAATTACATACAGACACTTCAGTTTTATTAATTTGTATAGAAGAGTGGACTTTTTTTCCCAGAGCATTTCTTCTGATAGCCCGTCTATAACTTACTATATTGGATGGCAGTGTCTTATGGGTACTGTTTGTAAACATTTATATAACTTTTCTAGCCTATATCGAGGCCCACTGCTGGGCTAAGACCTACCTTTTCTCCTTGCATACCTACCTCTCTATCCTGTGCTAACTCTGGCCATGTTAGCAAACATGGTCAGATCATCACGCCACCTTCGCGGCAATTGACCTTGACAGCGCTATTATTCCTCAGGCGATTATTATTTTGTAAACTTAAATTGTTTGTGCATATTTATACAACGTGTAACGTTAAATGCGCAAAACCTCAGACACCCCAATTGATATTTAATTTAATTAACCTAATTCTGAGAAAAAAAAAATACAGGTTGTATGTGCTGTTTTAGTTTTACTGGCAATTAGATTTTCTGGCAAGAACTATTGTACCGCGTTTGAGAAAATTTAAATTGGATGTCAACCATTTGTGTTAGTTTGTTTACCTATTTTGGCGGGTTTGCTCACGTGATGGTTTGACCTATTAATAAATAGACAGGGCAACGGTTTTAATGAGATTTTTTTGTGACCTATTTTAAAAAGTGGTTCAAGTGATTCTGCTCGTCATTCAGATCAAATTATTTTCAGGTTTTGCGCATTTAACATTACACGTTAGTTTCGAGCATGGCCAAGCGCTAAAACACTCTCTATCTTAAATCTCCTTAGATATCAAGTAGGACATCCTTCTGACGTCATTAGCTCCAGTTTTTTTTGAAAATGGAACGCGGAAGGCAGTATCAAAGGCTTATGAACGTGGAACATGAATGAGTCAACTAGGAAAGTGAATTATCTTAGTGCCTTTAGGCGAGCTCTATCTAGCTTACTTAGTGCTTTACCTAAAAGGGCTGATACCTGGCTGAAAAGGGGACAACTTTTCAAACTTTGATAGATAAGGATATTCTGAAGCATAATTTTATCCTTATATGTAACGAGTCTAAAAAGATCCAATTTCTGGACGCGTCATAAAAACTACGACGACTCAAGTGATCCATTGCAGGTTTTTAATAGATAGAGTGATTCAAGAGGAAGATTATAAACTAAACTAAGGGAAAATTATATAATAAAGTATTTAATTTTACGCGGTTGAAGCCGCGGGCATCGGCTAGTTTAGAAATAAAGAATAGGTACTTAGTGTTTATTTGACGTCAGGTCATTAGGCACACGAAAAAGATCAAAATAAAAACGAACGACAAACAGAAAAAAATCTAAGTACATCGTATGTGAGAGAGTTCATCATAAGAGTAAGTTGTGGGTTTTTAATTAAAATTAGAATGTTGTGAACCTTCCTGGCGTGTCCTTTTAATTTTCCAAAAAGCTCTTTTATCGTTTTCTGTAGCCACATTTTCAGTACGGTCAACACAAAATTTTAACTTGGAGAAACAAATAGCCGACACATTTCATCATAATGGCTTTTTGTTGGGGAACATCACAAGTTTATTATTGGAGTTTTTAAATCGTACCGAGGGACTGAGTAATCGAATGGTTATTCCGTTTAGTTGGGATAATGTTTACTTAACTATTTACTCGATTTTCTCGTGAGTCCAGTATGTGTTGCCAGTGATTATACGGGACCGAAACGTGGTCGCTCACAATGTGCCTTATCAAAAGGCTTAAAATCACCCAAAGGGCAATCAAATGGAGACGGCTATGCTCGAAATTTCCTTGCGTGATCGAATCAGAATTGAAGGCAAAAGAACCAAGGTCACCGCCGCGGCGCCGTAGCCCGAGGAATTGCCAAACTTAAGTGGCGGTGGGCAGGCCACATTGCTTGCAGAACGGATGGCCGATGGAGCCGAAAAGTTCTAGAGTGGCGACCGCGAACCGGAAGACGATGCGTTCGAAGACCTCCCACTAGGTCGACCGATGACCTGGTGATGGTTGCTGGAATCCGGTCAATGGACCTCCTGGACTGGTCAATGTGGCGACACTTTGGGGAGGCCTATGTCCAGCAGTGGACGTCTTTCGGCTGAAATAATGATGATGATGATGAGATTTTCTTGTAGAAATGTGACTCTTATGTACATTATTTTCTCGTGCTGTCTGTAAGCTTACGTTCTTATTTTGATTTACGGTTCGATTTAATTCAGTTATGTCGCCAGTATGTAATGAGACATATGTATTTTAACTTCGGTTAAACAGAATTACTATTTCGAATTCAAACCAAAAATAAAATAAAAAAGAGGAACACATAACCAAACAATATAAATAAATAAAACACGAACAACGACAAATTGTCTGAAAGAGATTCTCGTATGTAAATACGAAACATTTTCGTATGTTAAATGAGTTTGTCGTATGTCAATACTTCTTAGGACACTATCGAATGGTGTAATAATTTCGTATGTGTTTTTTTTTCAAAATCAATGGGTTCGATTCCTGAAAGAACGAAAACTAAAACAGCACCATTCGATTTTTGAAATTTAATATTAATTTTTTAACAATTTATGTACACACTTATTACAGAAAATAAGAAAAGAACAGAAAATAGTACAAAGGTGATGCTTATTTCTAATGAAATCTCTTCCAGCATCCTGCGAAAGGATATACTAAATAAAGAGATGTAGACATAGTGTGTAAAAGAAGGAGAGAAAATGGAATACATAAAATAGATTAAATCTTAAATATATACAAAATTAGAAAAAAAAAGTATTGTATTATATTATTAATTATATATTTTTTTAAATTAAATTATTAACTTTTCAAAAATCTAATGGTGCTGTTTTAATTTTCACCAAAATCGGACTCGAAGCTTCTTTGGGTATTTGTTGCTATTCCTCATACGAGTAGTTTCGGATTTGGCCTTCTACAACCTCTTGTAAAAATCACTTGGATATTGTAAGTATAGTTATACGGGCCTTAAGATTCGCCACTAAAAAACTGGCATCCATTTTAACGAAATCCTCTATTCGCAAAACCACATCTCTTGCTAATTGTGAAAATCCTGCACAACTTGGGTGTCAAAACTCGGTACAGACAGAGTAACGTAAAAAATGGATAAGCCGGGCTTCGTAGTAAGCCAACGGACATAGCCGAAAGCTGGAATGGTCTGGAGCATAGAAGTAAAAAATGGTACACTAGTATTTTCTACGCTACTGACGGTTTTAGAGTGACAGGTCGTTAGTCCAGGTGAATGGTATATGTAGTGCAGTGAATAGTAGCATTTGGGATATGATTGTGAACAATTTAAATCGTTTGTGAAAAACGATTCGACAAAGTAATCATTCGTATTTTTATTGAAAGGTAGAATAAATCCTGACCCTAAATGGCTTAAACGCTGCTAAAAATGAAGTTCTGTATTAAATTTTAATAACCGGTGGGTTGGCTTCATACAACTGTATACAACACAACAGTATTTTACAAGGAGCGCCTTCCTAATCTCCACAATCCAGTTAGTTTTGAATAATACGATACCCCTTTTTTTTTTTTTTTTTAGGATGGGTAATCATCGAATGACTTCTTCCACTCTAGGCGGAGCGAGAGGGAGTGTCAGACTCTTACTAATTAAAACCCATCCATGTTCCTTCCTCGCCCTTTATTTTCCGGGGCCGCGGTATCTCTTTCGAACAGGCCCGCAACCCCGGCAGGCAATACGATACCCCTTGGTTAGGCTTGTTGTCAAATTTTCGGGCCACTGATTAAATATAATTATGTGAAGATTGTCTACAATTGACAGCGAGGGCCAGCTGCTTAGCGTAGTTTCCGAAATATGGAGGAAAATTGTTATATATGGTCACCAGTCACCAGTCACTTTTGCAACTACCATGGTTTTACGTGTTGTCTAGTTGTAGTCTTGCGATTTTGTACCAAATTAAATTATTATTATTCATTTATAATCTTTCCATGGACAAACCCAAGAAAGCGCGGTTAAACCTGAAAATTTTATTAATCAAGAAACAGAGGTTTTTGTCCATTTTGTGTTTTAACTAAATAATAAATTATTATTAATTCGTTTATTTCAGATAATTATTAGAATCCTTAAAATAAGTTAAATTAAAATCAATTTGCACAAATTATTTAGTAATACAAAATTAAATAATTTATTGCACAAAATCATTTTAATTTTAACACTCTAAATTAAAATTGTGATTAAATAAGATCTGACCTGTGTCTCGCCAATATACATAAAAATATTACAGGTTTTTTCCATGTCTTGCGCTGCGCTGGTCCAGTACCGTAAAAATTACGTATACGCCGTTTTATTTTTATCGTTCTCGGTACCAACGTACCAACACTTACCACCTCCATATTACAAAGCTTCACAAATGTCACATATCTGCTAATCATGAATTAAAAGTCATTCAGTATCTTCCTCCGCAGCTCTGGGGCTAACTTCTCTTGGTTAAAGTTCTCCAAGTTCCACATTTGCCTCACTTTCAACTTATTGCATGTCTCCATGACTATTTTAGTGTTGTTTCTTGATATCGCCATGCATTTTTTGCTTCGGCCGTGTTTTAGTAACTTCGTCTGTAAACAAATACTTTTTATTCAATTTCGTTTCCCCAGTTTGTAAGATAACCACGATTTGTAACTAGCTTACTATTGCAAATCTTACTTAAAACTGCTGTAAACGACTTTCAAAGGCGCTAACGTAGTCTCCTGATGGTTAACGTCTTTCCGTATTTCATATGGGAGTATAGCATATATACAATATTATAAAGGGTGTAAAACACCTCTTCACGAAGCCGAAAGACACTTGTTCTCCTCATCATTGCGATAATTTTTTTGGTCTACACCATTTCTTTGAAAGATTTTAACTTTTAAAACCACGACTACGCGTTACATTGAGTTCTACCTCAAAAAAAAAAGTTGTTTCCTAGCAATATCTAAATATATATAACTCAAAGGTGACTGACTGACTGACTGACATAGTGATCTATCAACGCACAGCCCAAACCACTGGACGGATCGGGCTGAAATTTGGCATGCAGGTAGAAGTTAAGACGTAGGCATCCGCTAAGAAAGGATTTTGATCAATTCTACCCCCTAGAGGATAAAATAGGGGATGGAAGTTTATATGAAAGTCCGTGAGTGTTAAAGTAAGGATCTTATAATTTTGTGTTAAGGCTGGCGAATGATAATTAATTTATTACGTGTTTCAGCGTTTTTGATAATTCCACCCCGAAGGTTTAAAAAGGGGATGAAATTGTGAGTGAAAAATTCTTCATTTTCGACGTAAAATGTACAAACCGTTTTGTACTCGTAAAGTCTTAGAAGAACAAATTTTTCGAGGATAACTGGCTTGTAAGATTGAAATTCTAATTTTAAATCAATGCACATACTTCACTACAACCAACTTATCTGTGCAGGTGGAAAAACACAGAAATAAAGTAAATGTACCTAATTTGATATTTCGATACATTGTTACTTGACAAGGAGTGGTCATACTTTAGGAGGAATTCCAGGCTTTTAAGTGGACCATAAAAGAAGTGTACCATGAAACTTACGCGATTATCGTACAGCCACAGCTGGTTACCCTTTTCCCCGTGGCAGTGGTTTAATAAAAGGTCATGTTGGGTTGAGTAATCCAGACACGATTCATCACGTCGGATCTCACCAGTCTTTGAATACATCCAAAACTGAAATAATTAGTAAAAAACAAAACTCTTAATATTTTCACGTGATTATTTCTCAACATTTTGGTAGCGTCATCATCTGTCTGGCCTTTTCCCAAGTATATTGGGGTCAATGTTTTGTTATTAAAGTTTAGCCATTTTAATAGTGCTTCTACAAATATAACTCTGTTTTTCATTTCACAGGGATGCGTCTCGCGGCGGCACGCAGCTCAACACAAAAAATCACTGGTCTCTTCTAGTACAGTCGCATCGCGTTGTCTCGCCTCACGTCTTGGTGTGAACTGACGCTTAGGAGACGACGCAGGTGACGCAGTAGCCTTAAATATTTTTACCCGACTGAAAAGGGTAGGAAACTCCGAACATAGCCCTCTCCATTGCCCTTTGGGTGACTTTGAGTCTTTTCATAAGGCCCATAGGGAACGACCACATATCGGTCACGTATGTAATCACTGGCAACACACACTGGTCATAGACTTTTGTCTTGAGACACTGCGGTAAGTTGGATGAGAAGATACCGCGCAGCTTCCCGAACGCGGCCCAGCCGTGTTGCATTCGACGATTGACCTCTTTCTCGAAGTTAGACCTACTTAACTGGTCCCAGGTACAGTGCCGACCAAAAGTCGATAGACAATCTCACAAAGCAATAGCTTGACGTTTAGTTTGACTTACGACCTTCTACTTTCAACAAAATAGATATTGTCAGCAACTAGTTGTAGTTCATAATTTCAATGCCAATATCTAAGACATGATGGCCCAGCGGTTGGGCCCGTCCAGAATTAAGAGTGAATCAGTAAGCCGTGAGTTCAAATCCCGCACAGTTACTTTTAGACTTTTTGTAAGTTTTTACTCTACAGAAATATTATATTCTTTAACTTGTTTGCTTTGTTCACACATTTCGTAAAGTTAGGGAGGTAGATAGAAAAATAAGTCAAGAATTTTGTTAGATTTCTGTGAGGTAGACATGAATTTTATGAATATTTTAACTTGATCGGAATGAACTTTGTCGTTTGGTTGTAGTCATACATAATACACTATATAATGTGGTAGTTGATGGTCAGTGACGTGTGGTTTAATAGATAGCGATATTGTTGTTGGTGTGATTCTTAAAATGCGGGCAAATATTAATATTAAGGCGAGGGCGACTATTATCGCGAATTATCCGCGCTTCATAAAAGTGGCCTTAATAGAACTGAATGGGAGTATTATAATTATTTATGAATTGTAACTTAAACATTAAAAATTAAAAACGAATGGGTATTATAAATTGTTCATTTATTTGGTGACCTGTGGTTTACTTAATTCGTTGTTTTTTTTTCAAACTATCATGCAAGATAAATAATTAGTGTTTATTATTGGATTTATAAATGAAGAGTGAATGAAGTCACTTTAGTATTTATTACAGCTGCCTAACATCATTTTTTTTGTTTAGAGAAATGCAGTAAGTCTCTGGATCAAAAGGTATGAGGAAGAAGGGAGCCTTGCAAGTAGACAGCGAAGTGGAAGGTCGTCGCTTATTAGCGAAGCGCAGCGACAACATATCGTGGGCGAGTATGAAACCAATGGTTTCACACCTACGACACACTCGGAGTCAACGCAAACTGTTCGCCGTGCCGTCCACGCTGAAGGCTTGCATCACAGAAGATCAGCTAAAATGCCCTTCTTGACAGAAAGACATAAAGAAGAACGATTACGTTTCGCACGGGAATATTTAGACTTTGACTGGATTACTTCCATTTTGTTCCGGTTCGCGGTCGCCACTCCAGAACATTTCGACCCCATCGGCCATCCGTTCTGCGAGCAATGTGCCCTGCCCACTGCCACTTAAGTTTAGCAATTCTTCGGGCTACGTCGGTGACCTTGGTTCTCTTGCGGATGTCTTCATTTCTGATGCGATCACGCAAGTAAACTCCGAGCATAGCCCTCTCCATTGCCCTTTGGGTGACTTTAAGCCGCATACGTCTACTTGACTGCATTGAAAATAATGGGGGTTATACAAAATATTAATCCCTAATGTTCTAGTTTTAATTAGACGTGTTACAAAATGTTTAGCGATATTAATAATTCCTAAATTGAGGTTTAGTTTCAATCTTCTTTTCTTCAGGAAAATGAACACTTAAACTATAACCTCAATATGAGTTACATTTATTGTGACGTCACATAAAAAACATATTCACGAAGTATAAATTATGTATTAGTTTTCAGTAAGCAAGCTCTGTTGAATACCGATAGATAGAAGTGGGTATCAACAATTATATTTGTGTGATTAGAATATCCTTGTTATGTTATTTAAAATGACTTCAAAGTGGGTATACAGATACACAAAAAAATCTTATGAACGGTTACAAGAGAACTTCTTATATCTAGGTAGGAATGTGACGTTACAAATCTTATTAAAGTTGTTAATTATATGAATAAATGAAACGAATAAAACAATTTTTGTTATCTGTCAGCACGACTTTTTTTTCCACCTTCCAACACCGAAAAAATATTACACAATCACATAAATAGTTATGATGGGTTATTAACTTATATTTAAATCTTTATAAAAATAAATAATGAGCATGAACCCATTTCAAAATAAATACCTAAGTAAATAGTTTTTTGCATAAAATACAAATATTAATAAAAGTGGTTACAAAAAAAAAAACCCATATTATGTAAACAGGATTTGAACTCAAGACACGTTGATCGTGAACCCACTGCTTAACCTAAACAGCTATCAACACCTGGTAGATATGGTCGAATTTTAGCTATCCAATGCAAATACGATCATGCGTTTGCTGCGTGTATAACAAAAGAGACGGTAATATATATCTTTTTGTTTCGTGGAGAGCGACGCGACAGCTTGCGACAGTAGGCGACTCTGTAGCTGTGGTGTGCGTAGGTACTGTATTGAGACAGCTTACACATACAGCCGCACGGACGCTCGCCCGTGCGTTCACAGCAATATGATCCTTCGCGTGCCTGTGAACTTATGAACGCTTACTGTACACATAATCGTCTACAACTTTGAGTGTAGAGTTTCCGATCTTGATAAGAGTGGGTTTTACATGGGCATTCAACATGATCTTCGTCTTGTCCATGTTCATTTTTAGTCCCACTCTTTCGGAAGCTCTACTGAGGTCATCGAACTTGTACTCAGGTCCTCCATTGTCTCAGCCATGACCACTATATCGTCGGCAAACCGAAGGTAAGTGATGTATTCGCCATTGACGGTGATGCCTAACCCTCGCCTCCCGAACCTTAAAGACATGTCCAATGCAGCGGTGAACAGTTTCGGAGAATGACGTCTTCCTACCTTACACCTCGCTGCAAGGATAGGTTCCGAGGCTAAGCCCTAAAGTCGGACTGGCATGGTGGCGTTTTTGTACAAACACTTCAACACCTTGATGTTCCGGTAGTCGATTTGGCACAGTTGGAGAAACTGCAGTACAGCCCAGGTCTCGATCGAATCGAAGGCTTTCTCGTAGTCTACAAACGCTAAACAGAGAGGCAAGTTAATCTCTTCGGTCTTCTGACCGAAGAGTATAACTTCCCTCCTGTATATCCTGCCTGAGTATAACCTGCCGAAGCGAATGTATGTGGTCCACGGCGCTAAAGCCTTTTCGGAAACCGGCTTGTTCGGTTGGCTGGAAATCATCAAACCTGCGCGCTAGGAATTAATCTAAGAATGTGAAAATATGATGGTGTCCAAAATCGTAAAACTTTGTAAAACTTAATAATACATTATTTAAAAGGGTACAATGTTCGTAAAATATTTCCAGAGAAAATAAACCTCTGACGGACAGGCAAAAACGTAATCATAAAAAAAGATCTGTTATTTTTTCGCTGTCGGTTAATAATTATTAACAAAGTTTTTAAGACTTTATTGTGTCTCTCGTTAATACGGTACGTTACAAACACAAGTATACATATACCAACCTAACCACCATACCACAAACTAACCATACCATATACCACAACACCACCATTTAACCATATTTAACCCTTTATAATAATATATTGTTTCAAACACTGTTTTAGGTTTTCACGGTTTAAAACTAAACTTATATTGTCACTTACGGGATTTTTTATATTGGTTCAAGTTCAAACAGTTGAACCACATCAGGATATGAATAAATAAAGTTGAATACTGTGTTATAAACAAACCGATAAATTAATTTCACAATAACGTTGCAAGTTATAGCGAGTTGGTGAATGAAAATTAAAAGAAAATGCGTTCCAGCAGAAAGCAGTGTGATCTTATCTACAATACATTACCGAAAAGATTACCACCAACACCCAACTACTACTAACTACTAGATAAAGCAAAAGATTACCACCAACAGCCAACTACTACTAACTACTAGATAAAGCAAAAGATTACCACCAACACCCAACAACTACTAACTACTAGATAAAGCAAAAGATTACCACCAACACCCAACTACTACTAACTACTAGATAAAGCAAAAGATTACCACCAACACCCAACTACTACTAACTACTAGATAAAGCAAAAGATTACCACCAACACCCAACTACTACTAACTACTAGATAAAGCAAAAGCAGTAATTTTAGTAATTTGGTGGCCTTCGACATCCTGATTGGGATGCTTTATGTTCCCCGTGACACGACCAAACGTTGACGGGCTTCTTCATGCGTTCGGTAACCAGTACCAAGTAGATGTCTAATCGTCATATACCTTATTCTAATTGCCATCTAACGCTTGCTTTTGGTAGGCAAGCATGCGTGCCAAAAACCATCATTGAAATCCATTCAATATTATTTCAGAAACGAAAACTTTGTAGAAATCTGTAAGCATTACAACGATGAAGTTGGAATATCACAACATCATCTTGTCTTTCAGAAATTATGTTCGAGAAAAAAAATATATAACAACACAATCATTCCATACGAAGTTCAAAAATCTAAAAATGTAGGTATCAGAAAAACCGTCAACCCCCTCATTGTAGAAAACAAAGTACAATAAAATTCACACGCTTGCAACTTATATAATTTCAAAATACCTGGTTGTGCCAATTTTTGCGACATTGGCGAATTTCGAGCCTTGGTAGTTTTTCAAAATCTAGCACGTGGTCACTGACGTTATACGTTGTCTGATCAATGCAGTAATTGAGTTGGTTTCGAAACTATGGTCGGCCACAAATACAAAAAAAGTGAATACAAAGTGCAGCAAAAACATAACTGTGCTCAGTGCTGTCTAAAGTGCCTAAAAGTACTCTTTTTGGAATTGAATGGAAAACAAAACGAGACGAAACAAAAATATTTTTTTTTGAACAAAAACTCCTGCATGGTGGTAATGCCGCATTTGGTCACATTAAATTTGATAGAAGACGTGATTTCCCCCCATCTGGTAATTGTGTCTACTCGTACATTATGGAACAGAACGGGTAATAACATCAAAAAACACTTTAATTAGTGCATTCATTGTTGTTATGCCACTACATTATTTAAGGTAATAAAATTTCTTACGGATGATGCTAGCACAATCTCAAAGCACACATGAATTTGTAACATAATGTAGAAATTTAACACTACTAAATAACCAGAACGTACCTCGCCATGAGCAGCGGATTCTCCAGGAATGAACAATTCAGGATAAATATTATTCAAATACCACTCAAAGGACTTGCAACCTAATTTCTCTCTCAGTTCTCTGCGGCCAGTGATGTCACCAAAATTACCTTTATCATCACCAGCACGTTGATAGTAGTACTTTGCATAATCGTCCAACCATACCTTAAACCATAATAATTATAACATTTCGATTGACATTGTGTTTTGATCTGAAAGTTCCAAAAATACGTGACAAAAATTCTCACCTCAGCTAATCGGACAGAGTTTTTCTTCAGTACATCGACGTCGGTTCGCCACTTGTGCGGTGAACGCTTTCTGAATACGTGTC
Source organism: Xestia c-nigrum (assembly GCA_916618015.1). NCBI lineage: Eukaryota > Metazoa > Arthropoda > Insecta > Lepidoptera > Noctuidae > Xestia > Xestia c-nigrum. The sequence goes on along the minus strand of OU745258.1, from coordinate 8,103,505 downwards.
CGACGTGTGAACACGGAATTATTTCTAGAGTTCCACCGCACATCCAAGTCTTAAACGACAGCTCTAGATTTTCACCGCCCCAAAATTCAAAACCGCTGTCGTAAGTCCCTAATCTTTCAAAGAAGTCTTTGTCAATGGCATAAGCACCACCAGACATAGTAGGAGACCAAAGAGGCTCAGCATTATGTTGGTGTCTCGCTCGCTCCTTTGATGGGACAGAGTGCCAATCGAACTCGAGGTTCCAGTTGAAACCACCAACATTGACTGCAGATGAGTTTTCAGGGTAATACTCGAAGGTATTTGCGTCGATCCTGTCAATAACGGGGCAAACTACGGTAGTCTTGCTACGAGCAATTCTATCTAGTAATGGTTCGAGCCAGCCTGTAATGAAACAGCTGAAGTTAACGAAAGGTCAATACGGAGTATGTGTGTTACGTTAATTGAAAGATTTTACCTTCAGTGCACTCGCAATGGCTGTCGAGATAGGTAAGCACGGGGGCTGTGACGTATCGGGCCCCGAGGAGCCGCGCCCTGATGAGGCCCTCACGTTGGTTGGGTCTGATAATCCTAACTTTAGGTAACGATGACATGTAGTCATTAAGCTGCTGCAGTAGGTGAGCTGCAAGTATACACAAGCCATTTTTTTAGTTTATTCAACAGTAATCGAAGTCCTAAAACTGTGAAGTGAATAAATATTTCATTTTCAAATAATAAACGAGGCGTTTAAAAAAAATACAAATTCAGACTTACGCATATCGGAATAGTCATCGACGAGAATGATCTCCTTGATCAAGTGTGCTGGTGACCGGTCCAGCACTGAGTGGACTGTCCTGAGTAGCACCGACCACGCTTCGTTGTGGAAGCATATCACAACAGATGTTTGCGGCAAGTCCTCTAGATATCTGCCTGTTTCTTTGCACCTGGTGAAGTAATTCAGAGTAACTCTATATAGTTGACATGTTCTTGGGCCCTATCACAGAGTATATGGCCTTATCAGAATACCATCGCTGTGACGTTTTTTTTTAATGTTACAGCACCATGCTGAGACAGGAGCCTTTTGTCCTCGTACAGGACGAGTTTCGTTTCTTTTAATTTTTAAATATAATTATATTTGTTTTTTTCTGTGTAAGTTTTATTAGTAAGTTTTATACTGATAATTTTGATGTGTTTTGTCCTGTGTGGGCTAATAAATGCTTTTTCTTTCTTTCTTAAATTCGTATCACAAAACATAACCTGGTCCAGGTTTGACTATCTAATCACATGGCGTAGATTTCGTAGGTTTTGTAATATTATTTCTCTAAGTAGGTTTTATTTAAGACTATCATATAAAAATAACAAAATAAGGCCTGATCGTTGATTACAAAATGTATTTTTTTTTAGACTTGAGCACAGAAGTTTGGAATGTTATTTTTTACACAATTCAAAGCAATGGCAATATTCGGAAAATGTAATAAGAGGGAGAGGAAGAATCGCGAGATGTGTTGAAGTTGTACCTCATGTAACATCTTGTACAGATTTGGTATCATTTTCTTACCATTCGTCCCTTGGGTCCGGCAGCTTTCGTCTAATGGATATCAGGTCGCTGACGTACTGGTTGAAACCGTTCTGTTTCCACCCCTCTGAGATAGCTTCCTCTGTTTCCTTGAATACATTATTGGGTAGAACGACCGGTTTTCCTAGGTTACCAGGTGCATTGTTCAGCACAACTCTCAACAATCCTACGGGATGTAGAATAATATCAACGACCTTTTCAAATAAAACCCACGCACAATAAAGGGTTCCGTTGTTAAATATGTGAATTTGCTTCGGAACCATGATTTTTATTGTAATAATTAAAACAAACCCTCATTTTCAGTTAAAAAAACTTTTACTTCCATATATCTTATTAAAGAAAATACATTATCCAAGTACAGTACGCTACAATTACAAGTTTTACCCACACCGTACAGCTGATAGAGGAGGGGGGGGAGGAACTTGAGTACGACAGAAATGTAAAAAAGCTTATTATTTCATAAACGAATTCCTTAATCGAATAAATATTGGAACGAACTCACAATACTTTATAAAGACTATCCAACGATATCCCACATTAAGGTGCATGCGAGAAAAAACACCCCACTTTACGTGTACAGAAATACCCTAACAAAATACTTTTAGAAATATTATTTTATGCCAAATTACGAACAGTTATATTGGTTTCGTGGGTAACACAAAACAATTTCGGGAAAGCTATCTAAACATCCTGATATTTGATTTAACACCTACCAAACCAAGAAAGCGTATGGAATTTGAATTTGAGCATAAATAACACTCACCATCAGATAGATTATTGCCGTAGGTCTCGCTCTTCCGTTTCGCCTTTTTCAAGGGTTTTGCCCTCGCATCATCGTATTCATCTGGTGGTGATGCAACGAATGCGTACCATAAACTGTTAAATACCAACATAAACCAAATTACTGTCAGTATGCTCACAGCCTTTAATATCAACGTCCGCCTCCGTAGGAAAAATATACTATATTTCATTTGTCCTCACAACTTGCTCCAAGATTTAGATTCGATAAAGCACTACGACTACGTTTTATTTAATTTTCTGAATAATATTTGTGTTTCAAAACTTGAATATCTTAGACTTATCTTTATTAAAATCAATGAAGTTTTTAATCAAAATACTACTTTAACAAGATGAGGGACGGTACTGACTTTTTCTAATCAAGTGGTATGGTAGTAAAATTGCCCATGCATGTTACGACCACTGCTATATCAGTAGCAATACTAAAGAAAAATTAGACGATGATAGTACTGCAATAACTATAGAATCAAAGTATATGCTACATGCGTATCTTTTTTACTATATTTCAATAAACAAATAATCTGTGCGACTATTGAATCCGTGACACGCACCGCAGTAGCTAGTCGCTCAGCTATTGCGTCAACGTTCTGTCATGCCGTAAATCATCATCATCATCATCATTTCTACCGAAAGATATCCACTGCACTGGCATTTAAAGCCTCCCCCAAGTGTCACCACAATTACCAGTCCCGACCAACTGTATCCAGCGGATTACCGCAGTCTTCACCAGGTCCTCTGTCCACAAATAAATACATGTACTTTACGGTCTGTAAATATGATTCTGCGACTATTATATGACTGTATAACTGTATAAAATTATCTTCTTAGGTAGTTTTCAAAATAATACACAAAAAACTTATCATTAAATTTATTGAATCACACGACGTAATCAAGACATTTGGGACACAATAGTCCCAATTGTCTTGATTGGTAACATTTACATGGTAAAATTAGAAAGACTAGAACGCATTCGGTCGAGCAAGGAAAAATTCAGATTTTTTCTTAAACAGTAGTTAACTTTTTTTCATTTTTCTCACCTGTCATGCCGATTAGAATGTCAGTGTTGGTATTATTTAATGACTTTGTTAGGGACATCTCGTGTCGCGCTATGATAGATATGTCATCCAGCTAGTCACATGGGATATGTTACTGCGGTGTCGCGCACCTACCAAGAATAAAAAGACATGAAAAAATGTGTGATATGTACTTTATTGTGTAAATGACAACCGTAGCGTTTCAATAACTACTTAAATGTAGGTATCACGTAACTGGATAGTATTAATTAGAATTACATTTAGATAATAATTTACGAGTAGATAACATAGATATTAGTATAATTTTATATTTTCTTTTTTCTTGTTTTTTATAAGGTAGATTTAATCATTATGTAAACTGGGAATTAAAGGCTTTTTTATTTTTATTTTATTTTATTATTATCACGTATCTGGAGGTCAATCATCATAGCAAAGCAGTTGTGGAAAGCATCAAGGTACATCCAACTTGTGGTGAGCTTGCTTCTCCTGCTACTACTCCATGTTCTGTGGTATCTGATCTATCTGGTTATAATCCTCTTCTGGTTGCTGTTATGTGCTGACGGGAGAGCGATTGTGAATGTTCTTGACTCAGATTTTGGTTCTTACAAACAAAACTTTTAATTTTACATGGGTGTAATGTACCGTGAACTTTATTTGGTGACAACCTCATTTTGTCAGCAGCATCTTTATTCTGAGATCTTGCATTAAATCGACTTGCACCAATCTAATAACCCAATGAAAATAATTTTATAGGAATCGTAATACACGAATGAAATAAATAATATAGAAGAATATTACTAGTATACCACAGACGTAATTTTACTATACAGCATGTTAATACAAATGTTGTCTGGTAAAATTACTCAGCTGCATCAGCTTGCATAAAAATGTTTTCGTTGGGTAAACAGATGAGTGAAGGTCGCGCTCTTAGACTACGACTCCATCGTTTGTGCGTGTGCGCGCACAAAGTTCTCAGTTGTGCGCGACCATTTGCGGGGAACACGTGCACATTTTGTTCATGTTTACCAGAGCGAGTTCACTGAAGGAAACATTCGTGCCACACACCGGTAGAATCGCTGCTTAAGGATTTACTACATTGTAATAACAAGACTTTTCAGAAAGCCACGAAAAAAATCAATTTCATTTCAAGGTTTGTTGCTTGCTAAAGATTTATGGCAAAACAAGTTACTAGAAACGTGCGTCTTTTATGATGTCGGTGGTAAATTTTAATATTTTACAAACTGAAAAGATTTTGCCGCAGTGCACAGTGATGTTATTACTTTGGCAATGGTTAATTTTAATAATTCAGAAAAAAAGTACAATATTATAACATTAAATATCGCTAGACGTCCGCTAATAAACAAGGGCTCATTCTCTCGCTCGCTAGGCTCGCTTCCATATCTTAAAATGAACGCGACTAGAACATGGTATGCAATTATTGTAGTGGCGATGCATGTTGAAATTTTTTGCCAAATTATATCACAGACGCGAATACGCTAAATTTTAACAGACATCTTTTGCTTGTGGATTCTTATTCAACTGACTGTCTATCAGTATACCTTGAAATTTCGCAACTTGAACTTGGTCTTTAACACAGTTATTATATTGTATTATTACATTCGGTACTGAACTGCATTGATAAAAGTGCATAACGTAAATGTTTTGCAAGTTAATTAGCAAAATGTTTTGGTCAGGTCGATTAACAATGTCCTTTAAGTTCAATATATTTATGTCTTGTTCGTATATGTATAATATTTATGTCTGTAAATTTAATAAGTGCAGCACTGTCCTCAGAGATGAGCTAGGTTATTATAATAATTATAACAAGAATAAAAGTGAACTAAGAACTCTACCCTGAGGTAAGCCGTTTCTGATAGTTTATTATTGCTTAGAATGTGTACATTTTCTCCCGCCTGCTTTTTGATATATCCGTTTATAGTATAAAGCCTTATAAAGGGTGTAAAACACCTCTTCACGAAGCCGAAAGGCACTTGTTCTCTCCATCATTGCGATAATTTTTTTGTTCTACACCATACTTGGTAACCTTCTAGTTACGGAGATATGCGGGGTCAAAGTTACAACTTTTTGACAAGTTTTTTTTTAAGTTTATTGTAACATTTTGACTTTTAACACGTCCACGACCCTCGTACTATTCAATCCATCCATCAGCACTATGTTTTAAGTGCGTTACATTGAGTTCTACCACAAAACATGATTTATAACCTCAAAAAAATTAAGTTGTTTCCCAGCAATAATTTTTGCGTAAAGTTACTTAGTTTGATGTACAGAATGCTTGGTTAAAGGCTTTGTGATGAGGTGGCTTACACCCTGTATATGATTTAATAAATCTTTTTCCATATCATGTTAAGCCAAATAATCAGGGTTTCGTGACTACTACTAGCAATCAGGTCAAAAATACTGATATTTATGTTTCATGTTTCTAAATACGTTTCGTTCACAACATAAAATAGTAAAAAAATATATTAATCGATTCACCACACGATCGATCGATGGATTTCATGCATTGCTGATAATATGATTATGGCATACTTATTTTAAATCGCAAATGGTAATAAAGATTGCCCTCAGCTGTTAGGTATTTCAGGATTAGTCACACACTGCAAAACGATTGTTTGTTTGTTTCATGTCCCTCACTCCAAGTCCGCGTACAGGCAAAATTTGTTACTGATCCATGCGAATAGAAATATTAGTCAACTTACTAGTGAACATGTTTTGGACATTTTTGCATAGCAAGTGCAAGGCAATATTATTCCCGGGGTTGCGGGACTGTTCGAAAGAGATACCGCGGCCCCGGAACGTAAAGGGCGAGGAAAGAAAATGGATGGGTTTTAGTCAGTAAAAGTCTGACACTCCCTCCCGCTCCTCCGAGAGTGGGAGAAGTTATTTGATGATTTCCCATCCAAAAAAAAAGACGTGTGGCACTCGGGGACTGCCGCGGTAAACCTATTGCATAGCATTTTTATTTATTTATTTATTTAAACTTCATGTACAATAGTGGTACATAGGCGGACTTAATGCCACAAGGCATTCTCTACCAGTCAACCATTGGGTCAAATAAGACAGCATTGTGATAAAGTACAATAAAAATAAAAATAAACATGCCATTTTGCAAGAATAAACCAAACACATAAATGGGTACCTACATACTAATACATAAATAAGCATATAAAATAAACTAATATATATTAAAATACATACAAATAGTCCGAAATACGAGAAACCTTATGATAATTATTACAACTCTAATATAGGCTAGTTGGTAAACAATTTAGACAGACTTTAAATAAAACTTCCGAATTGCTCTTTTGAAAGCCAATTTGCTTTCGGTTTTTTTAATGCCTAGGGGTAACGCGTTCCAGAGCTTAATAGTGGAGACAGCATAAGAAGAGGACATAAAACCTGTACGGTGAGAGGGAATTTGAAGGATGAGGTTTTTGGAAGCTCGAAGGTTCCGACTGTGAGAACTACCCAACACCTTAAAATAGGTTTTTAAGTATTCAGGAGCACATGGATCATTCATAGTGGTGAAAAGTAAGCAGAGAGATCTGAGGGACCTCCTGAGTCTGATAGGCAGCCATTTAAGCTGAGAGCGATAGGAAGAGATGTGATCGTATTTACGAAGGCCAAAAATGAAACGAATACAGTTGTTCAGAAGACGATCCAATTTGTTAAGAAGTTCTTGGGTTAAATCAGAGTAACAAACATCAGCATAGTCGATAATGGGAAGCACAAGCGCCTGGACCAAAGTTATTTTAGTGCTAGATGGCAGAAAATGTTTAAATCTATAGAGAGACCGCAGCGAGTAAGTGACTTTCTGGCTAACCTGAGCTACCTGCTTATTCCAGCTTAAAGTACCGTCAATGAACAGACCCAAATCAACAACAATAACAATTCAACAACAATAACAACAACAACAATTCATCAACATATGCTTTTTTTTTTTTTATAGGGCATCTCGCAGTTCAGTCTGAGAAGACTGGCTTCTGCTTAACCGGGCAAGTCCTGTGGATGCCTTGAATTTAAGGCCTCCAGCCAGAGCAAAAATGACTAAAAACTAAGCGACAGCGCTCTAAGGGCACCCCCTGTGGGGTACGGACCTCGGCTTAGGGCGTCGCTGGGGGCAGCAAAGGGACAGGCTGGATCTGGTTGTCTTTATTTAGGTCTTGGTTGACTGTTTTATTACTACAGGCTCAGCATACAGCACGGCTGTATACATTTTATATGCAAGTAGATTAAACGGGCGCCGCGACTGCGACGGGTCCGTGCCTTGCGTCCGTTCTGTGTGGCCGGTGCCCAAGGTCTACGTGAAGACTATCGTTACGGACGTAAGGGGGGGTACCGGTGATTTTGCGGAGAAATCGGTTCTGCAAGGTCTGCATCGTGTGGATATGATGCGGGTGGGCATGAGCGAATACTATGCCAATTATAATTATTTATTTATATTATTTTTCCGCTTGTTGCCGGCTCGAGGACCAAACGCAGACTGAATGGTTACAAAGAAGGTCTAACATCAAATGTATATGTCACCGTAAAATTGTCAAATACGTTATATTGTAATATCTCTAGCGATATTGTAAAATCTCGAAATATTGTGAAATGAACATACTGCTTACAACAAAACGCATTATTTTTCGTGAAATGTATGCGATGGTAGTCAACTCACGCGGTGTGGAGGGAAGGAGAGGTCCCCCTTGCCCAGTGGTACAACTCTCATGAAAAGATATTGTACCATTCCTGACAAATACCGATTATTATAACCTAACCTTAAAACACTTTATATTCCCTTAAAAAGCGTAGTTGACGGAGCCCCTCTTCGCGGGGCGCCTATTTCCGAGTGCAGGGTGCTTGGGTGCCCCAAGTCCCGATTATGGGGGCAGAGATACTTTCGGTTCAGTTGACAATAATTCGAGAGTTTACAATATCGCTAGAGAGAAACACGTTATATTGTAATATAACGTGTTTGACAATTTTACGGTGACATATACAACCTACAACTCCTAGTTACGGCAATATTTTAAAAAGAAAACTAGCTTGTCATTGTCATTATCTGACATGGGGTGTTAGGTTATTTTCGTTACGCAATTTCTGGATTCGCTCTCCACGCTCAAGGCCCGCGATAGAAGCTATGCAACAGCTTAAAAAAAAAGTGGCAATATTATTCGACACGAATTGCATTACTTTTGTAGCTATGCCATCAATCCAGAGCGAATTATATTTTTAATGACTGTATCACTCTTGAAATAGTTAAATGCATTTGCAATTTCTGATGGGTAACTATTGACGGTGTAGTGAATTTTTATGTTTAAATATTGGCTCGACACTGCATGTATTGTTATTAATTAAAATCAGCAAAGACGCTTTTGATTTGTTGTGCAGCTAGGTTCACTATTTTTGATTATATTTTCAATACTCAATACTTTATTGCGTTCCATAATGTGTACATGTAACAGTTGGTATGTTAAAATATCGAATCAATTATGAGCCCTGTCGGGCACAGCAAAGCAAATTAGTTATTATTATTAGTTGTTGATTATTTAGTTGGGATAGCTATAAATAAAGTTATCTGAGCAACTATTACTGCATAATCTTATCAATTGTCGTAGTTCTAAATAAAGAATGTACTCCAATTGAAAGTATTCAAGTCTGTTGTTACTTCTCTAAATATCGATGTTTAAGGTCCTCATTAAGTTGTGCGGTCCATGGCCCTCTACGGGGCCCCAGTGTGGGCGCGTTCGTTGAAGCGGCGAGCCGCTCATCATCTGAACGCGCCCCAAAAAGTGGTGGCCGTAAAGATGGTCCGTGGGTACCGCACGATCTCTCGCGAGGCGGCGGGCCTGCTTGCCGGATTGCCGCCATGGGATCTGGAGGCGATAGTCCTCGCGCGCCTACACGAATGGCGCGCGGAGGTACTACGCCGGGGGGAAACTCCGCTGCCGCGGCAAATTGCCGCTCAGCGGACTGACCTCCGGCGCGATCTCATGGCGACATGGAGAGAGCGACTGTCGCAACCCCGTGCAGGGCACGCCACGATAGTGGCGGTAAGTCCCCTCTTTGAGGAGTGGCTGGAGAGGCGCCACGGCGTCCTCACCTTCCGCCTGACGCAGGTCCTCACCGGACACGGATGTTTCGGGAGGTACCTGCAACGAATCGGGCGGGAGGAAATGCCCGGGTGTCTCCACTGCGAGGATCGACCGGAGGACACGGTGGAGCACACGGTGGAAGTCTGCCCTGCGTGGGCGGAGCTCCGCCGTGTCCTCGTGGCGGCGATCGGCGGCGGCGACCTCTCGCGTCCGGCCCTGGTTCAATCCATGGTCCGGAGCGAGACGGAATGGGAAGCCGTCGCCTCCTTCTGCGAAGCAGTCATGCTAGCGAAGGAGGTGGCGGAACGAGAGAGGGAGAGATCCTCTCTTCCCGGCCGCCGCGGGAGACGCAACGGGCGTCGGGGGCCACGTGGTGTCTACCGGCCACCGTAAATGCGGGCCTGTGGACGGCTGGCTATGGGCTAGCTAGCCGTCCGGCCGTCTAACGACGACGACAGGCCGTGTCGACGGCGCGTTCGTGTTCCACGCGCGCCTCAAAGAGATGTCAGCAAAAGGAGAGGGGCCCGCAAGGGCCGAAGCCTGCCGGGGTTGCGGGCCTGTTCGAAAGAGATACCGCGGCCCCGGAACGTAAAAGGCGAGGAAGGAACATGGATGGTTTTTAGTCAGTAAGAGTCTGACACAATGAGTGGGGGGGGTCATTTGATGATTTCCCATCCTTAAAAAATAAAAAAAATAAAAAGAGGTCCTCATTAAGTTTTCATGTATTTCAAAATCAAAATCAAAGCATTTATTTCAAGTAAACCGGTTACAGGCACTTTTAAATTGTCGAAACAAAGATGTAAATAAAATCTAGCGACAATACCAGTCACAAGACATAAAAACTATGAAAGTACTGTAGTTGCCCATTTCCAAGCATCAATCTCTATGGAGAAGAACGTGCAAGAAACTCCATGTATACTCTTTTAAAACATAATGGTGTCATTAAACGGCCAGTGTACCAGCAAAACATACCATATTAGTTTTAAATTCGTAATAGTCAAGCATAGCATAGCTTTGATTATTCATGTGTTCATGTATACTCGTAGTTGAAAGTTTTGTTTCTTCAACTATTGCTCATCATCGAGTATCCATTGCATTTATAATTAGGTGCACCTGATATAACATTTGTGTTGACGCTGCATTCACTGTTGACATTCTAGGTCACTAAGTGAAAACTAAGTTTATTGCAATTCAATGTTTACTTAAATTAAACTTTATTCACAAAAAATCTTGCATTATGTTATTTATAAACAACTATTTTTTTTCAGGACTCGTGCTGAAGAATATGGGCGATAAATCATGCTCAGTGAGCACTTAGAAATGAAACAAAAAACGAGAAAGAAACTCTTTAAACATAAACGTATCGAGGTGAAGTTATAGCCAACAGAGACACCAAAGACATGTGAAGTTAATTTTCATCACTGAAACTTTCCTAACGAAGAACCAAATTTTGCGGCAATCATAAAACGTGAAGACATACTCGTAGTATCTCATTATCTAGTCACCTTTTGTGATAATATATAGTGATAATATTATTGCTCAAATTCTTTAATTTAAAACTTGATAAATCATAATCAAGTTACGAAACGTGTATTGAGTGAATCAAACAAACGTACAGTTTTATTCAGTCTGCGTCTTGGAGTCAGTTGTGAAAAGAAATGAGATACAAAATATTTTTACTACGAAGGCGGACGTTGATATTGAAGGCTCTCATAGTGACAGTGATTTGTTTTATGGTAGCATTGTTGACTACACTACCATCACCTAATGAAAACGATGATGCGGAGGCGAAACCGTTGAAAATAGCGAAGCCTACAAATACAAAGAAGAACAGTGGGACCTATGACAATAACCTTTCTGACGGTGAGTGTTGTTTTATGCTTTGAAAAAGGGTAGATGACGACAAAAAATTAATTAGTCCGTCACTTAGATTATCAAAATATATGACCCGTATTTTTGTGACAGTTTTCTTTTGTTACGTAAACCAAAATTGACGAAGATACGACGCTTTCTTTGGTATACATTTTAAAGAGTTCTGACGTCACGAGCCAATTCCACTACACTCCCGAATTTTGATGCGTTTTATCTTTGCCAATATTCACTGATTTACAAAAACAAAAAACACGTGTCCATTATTTTTCAAAACTCTTACTGACTGACTAAATATATTTGATTTTAAGCTATTGCATAGCTTCTATCGCGGGCCGAGCGTGGAGACCGAATCCAGAAATTCCGTAACGAGGTGACATGGGGTGTAAGGTTATTTAACCTTACACCCCATGTCACCCCATGTCAGATAATGACAATGACAAGCTAGTTTTCTTTTTAATATATTGCCGTAACTAGGAGTTGTGGGTTGTATAAATGTCACCGTAAAATTGTCAAATACGTTATATTGTAATATCTCTAGCGATATTGTAAAGTCTCGAATTATTGTCAATTGAACATACTGCTTACAACAAAACGCATTATTTTTCGTGAAATGCATGCGATGGTAGGCAACTTACGCGGTGTGGAGGGAAGGAGGGGTCCTCCTTGCCCAGTGGCACAACTCTCATGAAAAGATAATGCACCATTCCTGAGAAATACCGATTAATATAACATAACCTTAAAACACTTTATATTCCCCCTAAAAAGCGTAGTCGACGGAGCCCCGCTTCGCGGGGCCCCTATTTGCGAGTGCAGGGTTTAAAGGAACCTAACTAACCTAACTGGGGGGTGCCCCAAGTCCCGATTATGGGGGCAGAGATACTTCCGTACCGTTCCGTTCAGTTGACAATAATTCGAGACATTACAATATCGCGAGAAAAAACACGTTATATTGTAATATAACGTTTTTGACAATTTTACGGTGACATAAACATTTGATGTTAGACCTTCTTTGTAACCATTTTTATCAACTTATGCAATTATAATTATTTATGTATTTTATTTATCCACTTGTTGCCGGCTCGAGGACCAAAAGCAGACTGAATGTTCAGGCTAAAAAAAAATAGAATTGCATAATGTTAGGAATCGTTATCAATATTTTTCTGTTCGCGGCTTGCAAAATAGTCAAATGTATAAATTAGTTATTATACTTATTTTTATTTTCATTCTGGCAACACTGACTCGCTCGCCGCTCCGTTGCGCTACCCTACCACCGAGTGGTGGAGGGGATGTTTTAAGCGCAGGCGCAACGGCCAGCGGTATCGAGTCAGTCTTGCTGCGAAACTCGTGATAGATAGACGAATAATAAGTCGTAGTCTACGAGAGCGTAATTATCTAAAATTGTGGTACAAGGGTATTTTATAAGGAATTAAGTTGTACAAGTGCTGTTCAAAAGGAATTAAGGTATGTACACTGTTTTAATAAAAATGTAATGAATGTTAACAACTAATGATTATTATTGTTCGCATTGTGATTATTATTTATTTTCAACAAAAATAAATGCGTGAGAATCAATTTGGACTTTCCTTTCATCTCAGAAGTGGGATAAGCGGGTTTCTGCTTCCATGGATTTGTTAGCAAACTACCCGTTTATCCCTGCCCACAAATATTTTTTTTGACTGTTTTATCTTTTTTCTTTACTTTTCTTTTCGACTCCTAATTGATTCTCGATTTTAAAAATTTAGCCATTTAATAAACATTTACTTTGGTGGTACTGCAATGTTTCAAATTTTACAATAAATTCCATATTTATTTTCTTAATAATTATCATTATGCCATAGGTTAGGCTTGGCTAGGGTACTCCCTGGTGGCATAATCCTGGTATATAGCGTAAGCCTGGTATAACTAGCATAGCAAGTGCTATTCCTTTGAAATTACTGGGCTACAATAGCATGGTACACCGGTTCTACGTAATGCGTAAGAATATTGTGTGATTGGATACTTAAAGATCAATTTGGATTGGGGCATTCCGTTAGCTCTTTCCCTTTTTGTAGTATATTTTGCCAGAGATACCCTCTTGAATACGCCGTTGAGCGCACAATGATCATCGTCTAGTTCTATTTTAGGCGCCTAAATATATTTTTTTTCTCTCTTATCCTGTTTTTAGTAAACATCACAGCAACACTCAGATCTTGGCTCTAGAACGTATACCACCATAATAATGTTGATTAGATGATATCAAATTGATTTTTCAACACTAAATAATGGCCAAATTACAAAAAAATGCATTCTCAGACTTTCGACCCTTACTTAACATAATAACTTACTTAACTCACCGCTTCAAAAGTCATTAAATGATTTCAAGTAAGTACGGCCTATGTACGTTGATAGTACCTTGCCTTAATAAGAGTAGTATCTTACTTTAATGGCACCTTACCTAATGGTACCTTACCCTAATGATATCTAATCTTCCTTAATGTTGCCGTACCTACCTTTCCTTAATGATACCTTACTTTAATAGTATCTTATTTTTATGATATTTTACTTTAATGGTGCCTTACTTATGGATACCCTTACATTAACGTAACCTTACCATACCCTAACGTTGCCTTACCTTAATGTCCCCTTGATTTTACCTTACATTAATGTTACCTTACCTTGATGTTACCTTACTTTAATGTTACTTTACTTTAATGTTACCTTACTTTAATGTTACCTTACCTTACCTTGCTTTAATGTTACCCTACCTTAATGATACCTTACTCGAATGTTACTTTACTTTAATGTTACCCTACCTTAATGTTACCTTACCTTAATGTTACCTTATCTTAATGTTACTTTACCTTAATGTTTCCTTACTTTCTTAAGGTAAGATCCCTAACTCACCACTTCAAAAGTCATGAAATAATTTCAAGTAAGTACGGCATACGTACGTTGATAGTACCTTGCCTTAATGGTATCTTACTTTAATGGTACCTTACCTTATATTACCTTACCTTATATTACCTTACCTTATATTACCTTACCTTATGGTACCTTACTCTAATGATATCTAATCTGCCTTAATGTTACCGTACCTACCTTTCCTGAATAATACCTTACTTTAATGAAATCTTACTTTTATGATATTTTACTTTAATGGTGCCTTACTTATGGGTACCCTTACTTTAACGTAACCTTACCTTTCCGTTGCCTTACCTTAATGTTCCATTGATTTTCCCTTACATTAATGTTACCTTACTTTAATGTTAGTCTACCTTAATGTTACCTAATTTTAAGGTTACCTTACCTTAATGTTTCCTTACCTTAGTATTAACTTACCTTAATGTTACCTTAATGTTACCTTACCTTAATGTTACCTTACCTTAAAGTTACCTTACTTTAATGTTAGCCTACCTTAATGTAACCTTACCTTAATGTTTCCTTACCATAATGCCACCTCACATTAATGTTACGCTACGTTAATCTTACCTTAACATTATTCTAGGACCGTGAAATAAGTTTCAGATTCATGGATAACGCCCCATCAGACTCTGTATCGGAGGGTGAGCCTACTAACCATAACCGCGACAATACAAGCGGAGGAAGGCAGACTCCTGAGCGTGTCATGAGCGAGGGAGTGGAAGGGAGCCTTCGAGAGAGGCAAGTCCACAAACGCTCAAAACAAGTCCAGAGCGAGGGAGTGGAAGGGAGCCTTCGAGAGAGGCAAGTCCACAAACGCTCAAAACAAGTCCAGAGCGAGGGAGTGGAAGGGAGCCTTCGAGAGAGGCAAGTCCACAAACGCTCAGGACAAGTCCAGAGCGAGGGAGTGGATGGGAGTCTTCGAGAAAGGCAAGTCCACAAGCGCTCTTATAACTTTAATTCACGAAGCCCGAGTAGGGAGGTGTCGCGACATCAAAACTCGGCAACTTTAACGATAATAAGTAGTCCATGCACAAAAGACGGTCGTCGGCACGAAGCCCTTCACTATAGACTCTCAAAGATCTCGTCCACGACGTCGGATCTACATAAGGTCGCGGTATGATCATAGTAGCTCATGCGAATTGTCATATAGTTCTGAGGATGAAGTACGCGGGACGAGGAGATGTCGGCGTCGGTCATATTCTGATAGCGAAGACGATCTTAAGCATATAAGGAAGCGACGACGTCAGTGTTCTCCATCTCGTCGCTCGCGAGTCAAAAACGTGAACAGTAATTTTAAAGATATGCCTAGTGATGATAAAAATATTTTAAATAAGTTTTTGGATATATTAAGTAATGTTAAAGGGTCATCGACCTCTAAGCTTTCTTTGACAAACGTCCTGCCAGAATTTGATCCAACATCCAAGGATCAAACTATAATTACTTGGCTCACAAAGGTTGAGGAATGTGCCGAAATATACGGGTGGGATGAACGCGAAGTCATACATTTTGCCCTACCGAAGCTGACGGGCATAGCTAAAACATGGTATCAGGGGTTAGATACAATACTTTACAGTTGGACTGAACGGAAAAGAAAGCTTATAGAGTCGTTTCCTTGTAGAGATGACTATGCAGAAATTGTAACAGAAATGCTGGCCAAACGTGTGCGTTACGGGGACTCACTAGAACATTATTATTATTCCAAAATTAATTTAATTAACAGATGTGGAATTAAAGGTAGGAAATCTGTTGATTGCCTACTTCATGGTATCGAGGACCGTGCTATTAGGGTGGGAGCACAAGCTGCCCAGTTTAAGGAGCCAGAAGATGTTCTCAAATATTTAAAGACTGTTAAACCAGGGCACAGTAGAGAAACGTCCGAAAAGGCAAAATCGGAACGGAAGGGTCACACTAATACGGATAAATCTAAACCTTACGATTTCCCAAGTAAAATAAAATGCCACAATTGTAACGAAGACGGCCATAAAAGTTTCAAATGTGGTAAACCGCCTAATAAATGTGCATTTTGCGGTAGGGTAGGGCATTTAGACTTGTATTGTAGGACGAAACAAAATAATAATGTAAATGAAAAGAAACCAATTTCTGAAACTTAATAAGAAAAACAAGTTGCTTTATTAGATAATAGTGAAAAGACTAACGAAAAGGTTGTGATAGAAATTAAAGTAAATGGAAAATCATAAATACCACTTAGATCTAGGAAGTCACTGTACGCTCATTAAAGATCCTATAGCGAAAGGATTGGGTCTCGATTATGATTTTGACAAATCACGGAATTTGCGAGGTTAAGGTGGTTATCTGTAAAACCGCTAGAAGAGGCTCACGTTGACATTTTTGTACATGGTAAAATTCTTATTGTAGACGATTCAATTATAAAACACCCCGTGTTATAAGAGCGCACATTCACGGAGAAACTAAACATTTCGATAACAAAAACTACCAATAATTAAGATTAAATTCGAGAACAAGCTAGTGCGCGCATTATTAAACAACAACAAAAAGATAAAGCTAGATTCGACTCCAAAAGAAAAAAACAAACACGATTATGCAGTGGGCGATCTAGTAAGAGTAAAAAGAGAGGTTCCTCGCGACGAAAAAAAAAACTAGTTAATAAATATCAGGGTCCTTACCGCGTAACTAAACTACCCAATGACCCTATATAACAATATTGTTGCAGTAGATAAACTTAAACCTTGGTTAGTTTTCAATTAAAAAAATATGATTCCTCCGATAACTCTGATGATGGTGTTATATCAAACTCAAAATAATGATGAGAAATCTGATAGTGATTATAAAAATAATTTTGTTTCTCTTTTTGGACTAATAATGAGTACTGTATCCCGTACTGAATACAAAAATGATAAAATAAAAGTTACATATCCGTTAAACCTTAGTTACACGCTGGGTCAAACCAAATAATGATTATGAAAAAGGAAAAAAAAAAGAGTTAAAATATTTACATAAAGATGCCTCGATTGAAGATACCTAGCTAGATAGCTTTAGATACCTGTTTATGATATTTTAAGCTGTCTAGATTAAGATAGGTATTTGCCCTGTTATAAACTTATCATTCAATAGTTGTTTACTTAACCTGCCTATGTTAATGTACCTGCGAGTACATATGTGTGATAAAATAATGAATAACTAGATTATTTACAATTGTTTATTGTTGTTAACATAGTAGGTGATGATATCGGTTATGCTTCAGTTATTCTTTTAAATCATCTTATGTAATTAATTGAATTGAATGGATTCGATAAATTACTACTTAACTTATCAGTAACTTGAAGCGAAGGGACTCGCTAAAATTGCAGGATGACCGAGCTGTTAGGAATCGTTATCAATATTTTTCTGTTCGCGGCTTGCAAAATAGTCAAATGTATAAATTAGTTATTATACTTATTTTTATTTTCATTCTGGCAACACTGACTCGCTCGCCGCTCCGTTGCGCTACCCTACCACCGAGTGGTGGAGGGGATGTTTTAAGCGCAGGCGCAACGGCCAGCGGTATCGAGTCAGTCTTGCTGCGAAACTCGTGATAGATAGACGAATAATAAGTCGTAGTCTACGAGAGCGTAATTATCTAAAATTGTGGTACAAGGGTATTTTATAAGGAATTAAGTTGTACAAGTGCTGTTCAAAAGGAATTAAGGTATGTACACTGTTTTAATAAAAATGTAATGAATGTTAACAACTAATGATTATTATTGTTCGCATTGTGATTATTATTTATTTTCAACAAAAATAAATGCGTGAGAATCAATTTGGACTTTCCTTTCAATAAGTTGATAAAAAATGCTATGCAATAGAAGTATAGAAGTACCCTAATTTTAATCGCGAAGACGGTTTCAAACTCTCTTCAGCTTGGAATACAGTGATCACTAAGTGTACTCGTCAAGTGAAATCGCCTCAATATACGGACACTGTTAGTGTAGTGTGCAGTCCTAGTGTGAACCAGCCCTAATTAACATTTATGAAGATGAGTGAGGGTAGTTGCATAAACGCCTTCACTTTGCTGTCGCGGTACCTCCACTACTTCAGTCTCCCCGCGACCACGGCTGGTGTAATCCAGTCAAAACGTCGGGATTAAATTAAAGGTAAATTCGCGATAAATACCCATATTCATATCGACGCAAGAAAGCAATCTTGTAGTATCTCGAAAAGTTGAACTTTACACCAGAGCCAAAAAACTATTTCAAAAATTCGTAACTCGTAAACTAGCTGAATCAGAGTGGTCATTTTTGGAACACTTATTTCTTATAATGGAATTCATCAGATGGCAATAATGATAGCATTCTAAAGTTAGTATAATTGCGTTTTATACTAGTTACAGCAATTGGTATTTCAATTTGAAGCAGCAATTTTGCTGTATCTTGGTAGTTGGAACTTAAGGCACAATGAAACAGGTGTGGACTGTATGTACTGGATGTTTTGTTAAAAAGTTTAAAAAAGTCAACGACGTATAAAAAAAACACAACGTAGGAAAACGTTGATTAAACCGTCTGACGCAGTATTTTTTTCTTATTTCAATGATGCAATTAAAAAAAATGCCGTTTTTCGAGATACGACAAAATCGCTTTCCAGCGTCGATATGTTTTATAATGCTATGCAATAGGTTTACCGCGGCAGTCCCCGAGTGCCACACGTCTTTTTTTTATACTGTCGCCATGCCAATTGCAGGAACTTGCTCGGTGTAGGTGTCAAATCAAATATCAGATGTATCGATGGCTTTACATGTCATTGCACTGTATCGTGTCACGTACGAAACTAACATGACTAACGACCGCATCGCAATAAATAAATCGAAATTTGAACACGAAATTGATACAGAATAGTTTTTATTAGGTATTGTTCGATAAGGCAATCTTTCCATAGGAATATTTATTGTTTATTTATTTCAGGCCAACCAAAATCAAAATCAATTTTATTTGTGTAACATAGGTAGTGAATAAAGTTCTTAAATTAAAGAGAGGTCACTATGTTATGCCAAGAGGCGTACAAATATATGGTTGCATGCTTAATAAAAAAACATTAATCATGCGAGAGGTATACACAAATTATTTGATAGTAAAATATGTCAAAATTTATAGAACTATGATAAAAAACAATAAAAATAAAAATAAGCAAAATGTCACAATAGGAGCTAGTTTCTACAGTCAATGCTTAATTACTATGAGTGTCAATATTCAACTAGAAATTGTCTACTGCGTGTAATCTCCAGTTAAAATAAATAAAACAGGTCTACATTAATTTATCATTCAAAAAATTCATCAATCTAGTATAATAACATTTTTCAATTAATAACAGCTTCAATTTTGTTTTAAATTGAGTAACCAATAATTGTTTATACTGTTACATTTTAAAAAAGATTCTTAAATCAAAGGTAGTATAACAATTTCTTACAGGTTATAGCACCGCACCCCAAAATAAAAAATGTAACCAGATTAATTCAACCTAAATCCAGATTAATTAGACGTAAAATCTTCAAAACAAATAATGAAATATAATCAAAATTAAATGCAAATCAAAATTAAATACCAAATAAAATTTAACTACAAAGTACGAATCAAGTTGTGGATCACATCTTTAGGTAGAGATCGGTTATGAAAGAATTGACTTCAGTTTCTATATCAGCTTTCCGTTTAATATTAAAGCATTAGTGCTTCTGTTAGCATTGTAGTCTCAAAAATATATTGAAGTCCTTATTTAAATTGTGTAATGTTCCACTTAAACGAATTTCAACTTAATGCCGATTAAAATTGATGTTCGTATTTGTATTACTTATTGAAAAAGTCATAAAATACAAATAAAAAATTAAAAGTAAAAAAAAAATTAAGGCCGAAAGTGGAACCAAAAACTGAGCTTAAAACTTGTATCTTCAAAAACACGTCTGTTTTTATTGTTGTCTCCCGATGCGATTGTCTTTCGGTTAATACATGCAATACAAATGGTAATGAGGACAGACGTAACGGAATACTAGAAGGAAATTCTAATAGGACTTTCCCCAAGAGTGTTATAACAATGAATGGCCTTTGCATCTTTCTACTTTAGTCTCTTGATGGCAACAGTTCAATAGCAGGACGCTACCGTAGTGTGAACTTTCATCGTGATTAAAAAATAAAAATATATGGGAGAGCTGATTAATTTTTAATATTTATATGCTTAATAACTACGTATATTGCCCCGTAGGTCTCGTGGTGTTCTGGTGGCGTAGAGTCCTGCGTTCGATTCCCGGGTCGGGCGAAAAGTGCTATTGTGTTTTTCATTAGAAGTTTCTCAGTAGTTGCCCGGAGTTTGGAAGTTGGCGGTATGATACCCTCGTGCCTCGGTGCGCACGTTAAGCAATTAGTCCTGCTCCTGATCTTTCTCCGGTCGTATCGGATTGCCATAACATCGGACTATGAGAGTAAAGGAACAGAGAGTGCACCTGTGTGCTGGGTGTGTGTGTCTGTGTGTGTGTTTACGACTCGATTGGTGTAGTGGTGGGTGATGCTGCCTTACGTTCTTAGGGTCCTGAGTTCGAATCCCGGTAGGAGAAAATGTTAGTGTGATGAGCATGGAAATTTGTTTCGAGTAATGGATGTTTGTATGTATAATAATTATGTATTTACAAACAAAAAAGTATCAATGTATCAACTATCTGGTGTCCACGGCACAAGCCTTGCTTAGTGTGGCACTAGGTGGCTAATGGTGTGTTAATGTCCAGCGATATTTATTTATTTTATGTTAACACTTGTGCAGTGTAATATCCTCTAACTAAATCACTCCGTTGAGATTGGCCACCGTGAGCGACCAGGGTCTGGAGGACTATTAACTACGCAACAATGACAACGCTACGCTGCAATATGTGTTTGTCTGTCACAGCGTCACAGATTGGCTTGGTTGGCTTGCAGAAAACAGTAAATGAGTTATATTGCAATAATTGTAAAGGAAATTGGTTATAATATTCTTAATCCGATAGGGTTTGTCATAGCTGCGCCGGATTCGGACAACGCGCCCGGTGAACTAGGAAAACCGGTCGTCCTACCCAAAAATATGACCAAGGAAACAGAGCAAGCTGTCTCAGAGGGGTGGGAAAAGAACGCTTTCAACCAATACGTCAGCGACCTGATATCCATTAGGAGAAAGCTGCCGGACCCAAGGGACGAATGGTAAGAAAATTATACCAAATCCGTACAACGTGTTGTATGAGCTATGACCTCAACACATGTGATGTTGAGGAATTCAGGGACTTTCGTGTTTTTTTTTATCATCGCATTACTTTGTGTTGAATAAAAAACAAATACAAAAATTTAAACAAATTAATACTTTGTCTTACTAAACTCATTTGCTTAAGTCTCACTAGTGAAAATACTAGTGAAAAGAGACACGAAACGACAGAAAGTGGAGATAAAAGGTTATATACTTGAACAAGAAAAACTTGGTCGATCGTACCAATAAGTACCAGGTTAAGTTTGTCATACCAATTTAAGAAAATGTTCACTAGAGTCAATCTTAATGGTAACTAATATAATGCTTACTTCTCCAGGTGCAAAGTGCCGGGGAGATATCTAGAGGACTTGCCGCAAACCTCCGTGGTTATATGCTTCCACAACGAAGCGTGGTCGGCGCTTCTCAGGACAGTTCACTCAGTGCTGGACCGGTCACCAGCTCACTTGCTCAAGGAAATCATTCTCGTCGATGACTATTCCGATATGCGTAAGTCTGAGTTTGCAAATATGTTTTTTGGGATGATAAAGGATTCCACTTGGATTTGTATTTGACCATCTAGTTTTTTATTACAAAAATTAAATCTGTATTAATTAAGTTTTACTTCAGTTCATTAAAATAAAACAATGACAAGTATATACTTGCAGCTCACCTAATGCAGCAACTAGATGACTACATGTCATCGTTATCAAAAGTTAAGATATTCAGAACCTCCCGACGTGAGGGTCTCATCAGGGCGCGTCTTCTCGGGCTTAGGTATGTCACAGCCCCCGTGCTTACCTATCTGGACAGTCACTGTGAGTGCACCGAAGGTAAAGTTCTAAAATTAGCGTTGCACATATCCTCCGAATCGAACAGTCGTTAATCTTTTCTATTTCATTCCAGGATGGCTCGAACCATTACTAGATAGAATTGCTCGTAGCAAAACTACGGTAGTGTGCCCCGTAATTGACGTTATCGACGAAAATACCTTCGAGTATCACCATACTGACTTATCTTCAGTCAATGTTGGTGGTTTCAACTGGAACCTCGAGTTCGATTGGCACTCTGTTCCGTCGCAGGAGCGAGCGAGACATCAACATATTGCGGAACCTGTCCGGTCTCCTACTATGGCTGGTGGTTTATTTGCTATCGACAAAGACTTCTTTGAAAGATTAGGGACTTACGACAGTGGTTTCGAAATATGGGGTGGCGAAAATCTAGAGCTGTCGTTCAAGACTTGGATGTGCGGTGGAACTCTGGAGATAGTTCCGTGCTCACACGTCGGACACATATTTAGAAAGCGTTCACCATACAAGTGGCTAACCGACGTCGATGTGCTTAAGAAAAACTCAGTCCGAGTAGCTGAGGTGAGAATTATTCCACGTGATGCTTAATTTTTTAAACTTATAGATCAGAACGCAATGTCAAAGTCACCATGTTTTTTTTAAATGATTTTAGGTATGGTTGGACGATTATGCAAAGTACTACTATCAGCGTGCTGGCCCCGATAAGGGTGATTACGGCGACGTTTCTAGCCGCAGAGAATTGAGAGAGAAATTAGGTTGCAAGTCCTTTAAGTGGTATTTGAAGAACATTTATCCCGAACTGTTAATTCCTGGAGAATCCATTGCTTATGGCGAGGTACTTTCTTGTTATTTAGTAGAATTTCGTTTATAAATAACAATATTTCAAACTAAATCAATGATTTGAGCGAATAAGAATTAGAAAAAAAAGCATTAAAATAACTTAAACTTACAAACAACCTGAAATAGCATCACAAAACTCCTTTTCAACGCTGTCAACTGGTGGACCAAGAGATTGGCAGCATTGTCATGTTGTGTGCCATTTTATGACGTACAAAAACAGCCCTTGAGGCACAGGAAGCGCTGCGGGCCTGTGGGCGGTTGGCTATGGGCTAGCTAGCCGTCCGTCCGTCTAAGGACGACAGGCCTTGTCGACGGCGCGTTTGTGGTCCACGCGCGCCTCAAAGAGATGTCAGCATAAGGGGAGGGGCCCGCAAGGGCCGAAGCCTGCCGGGGTTGCGGGCCTGTTCTAAAGAGATACCGCGGCCCCGGAACATAAAGGGCGAGGAAGGAACATGGATGGGTTTTAGTCATTAAGAGTCTGACACTCCCTCCCGCTCCGCCCAGAGTGGGAGAAGTCATTTGATGACTTCCCATCACAAAAAAAAAAGGCACAGGAAGCGTCAACTAATTGTTGAAATATTTCCTTGAAAAAGCTTTGAGCAAAATGCTTGATGAAACTTGGAGGATATTTTATCTTCTGTCAAATTCAATTGAGCTGATTATGGCAGTACCACTTTGCAGAAGTTTTTGTTATGTATGTATGTTTCGGTTTCTCTCGAATTTTCAAATCTTTTTTCACTTACGTTTTTTACTGCACCAATATCCTCATTTTTTGCATAAATTCTCCTTTTATGGCCATCACCGATAGATTCGAAACAACTTAAACCACCAAAGTTACTGCCTCGATGGTGCGACGATCAGTGAAAACGAATCAGATGATTTAAAACAACCAAGAGTCAACATTACTCCGTGTCACAATACTGGAGGCGATCAGGTACTCTTAAAGAGACAAACGAGTGTTTATTATAAGGGGCGCGGTAAAGGTTGATCCTGATTCTTGTTTTTATTGTTGGACTTGTTACGGAATTAATGTTTAAAAGTTTTTTCATCTTCATTACATAGAACATTCCAACATCATAATTCGTCTTAGATATTTTTCTAAGTTCACTCTAAAATAAATAATTAAATAAATTAATATTGCTGGACATTACACACACCTCCATTTAGTGCTACACTTAGCAACGTGGTGTACTCTCAAAAATATGTTTAATGAATTTCGACAATGATGTTGGAACACATGCTTGCTTTTGGCACGCCTTTTATAACTTATGGAATTAGATCGCAAATCCTATGTCCGAAATTTGCATCGACTCGGCAGCGAGCTTCAAAGAAACAAAGCAGCCTATCAACGTTTGGTCATGTTGCAGAAAGTACGGAAATCAGGTTTGTCGAAATCTGGCATACTATTTTAAGCTCAAGCCCTTTGTGCCGAAAACACCTGGATAAGGGAAACACAGGACCGGGAAGTGTGGCAGCAAAAGAGGAGGCCTTTGTCCGGCATTGGGTGATTCTGAGCTGATCTGATAGTGATTGCATATTATTCAAATCTACTGCTTTTGCTTTATCTAGTAGATAGGTGTTGGTGGTCAATGTATTTCAGTGAGTGATTGTCGTAGCAGCTTTGAAAGCAAACTAAAGGAATATAATAATGCAAAAGTGCTGATACTAACCCGCTTGCTTACTTAAATTGCTTTCATATTTCATGTGTTTTGCTTTCATTTAAGTTGTAAATACAAGTTATATAATGGATTGTGTTACTAATTCTTCAGTTTGTTATTAATACATTTTTAGATTCTTTATTCATTTCCATATATAATCCAATTGTGTTTGAACTCAAACCAACACAATTTAAAGGGTTAAATATGGTTATATGGTGGTGCTGTTGTGGTAAAATTATGGTATAGTTGGTTTTTGATGTGGTTGGGTTGATATAAGATAAAGACATAAACGACAGATTCATGACATTACCACGTATTTTATTTATGCAAAATTTCACTCACAAATTTACAGACATTATTGGTCGAATTAAAAAAACACACAGCTGTTTCCTACAAAACTGCAAATACCTACACGGTCAAAATGTATGAAACAGCTCCGATGTAAACTTCTTTGTTTAGAATCATATACTAAATACGTGGTAACTAGTTCGGAAGGTAGCATTGCAAATAAAAAAAAACATAGTAAGACCCCGATTCCACTATGTGCTGTCGACAGATAATCGTGTAGATATAAGTGTCATGGCTTGTGTATTTAAATGGAGGTGTTCACATAAAGGGTGTAAAACACCTCTTCACGAAGCCGAAAGGCACTTGTTCTTCCCATCATTGCGATTATTTCTTTGTTCTACACCATACCTGAAAACCTTCTAGTTACGGAGATATGGGGGGTCAAAGTTACAACTTTTTGACAAGTTTTTTTTAAATACAAGTTTGTTTTTGTAAGTTTTTAGCTTTTAGCACCTCTCCTTTACTACATGGAGTTCTACCACAAAACATGATTTATAACCTCAAAAAAAAAGTTGATTGCCAGCATTTTTTTTTTTGCTTAAAGTTACTTAGTTTGATGTACAGAATGCTTGATTAACAGCTTTGTGATGAGGTGGTTTACACCCTGTATAGGACGACATGATAACTGTCGTCCATGACGTTACTCGTTCACCCTATACTTGAAGCTGTTTAATTAGATTACATAAAAACGTAATACCAAAATATTTTGTGAATCACACATATTCTTAAGGTAATGTGTATTTATTTCGATTGGTTTACATAATATTATCTAGGTTCCTAAAGATATAATTTAAATAAACATTGATTTAAACAAGAGATATGAGAAAAATAAGTTTTCTATAGAAATTTGAAATTCCTCATAATATTATCTCGTTTTTATATTATTGCCCTTTCAAAATATATATCTGGGAACCTAGATATCATGTAATCCAATCTAAATAAATACACATTTTATAAGAATATGTTTGATTTACAAATTTTTTTGGTACTTATTACGTTTGTATGCACGAACGCACGCTTCGCCGGCCCCTTAACTTCAAAAGATTTTTTTTTTGGTTAAAACTCTCAAACAAAATGTACCAGAAAACTATTTTACACTTTCTGACTTTTTACCCAGGTTTGATAGAACTTTATGATAAGTATTAAAAACAGGATCGATTGGCATCAAATAAATGTTATGTGTAAAATGCCCATTTTCTTGGAAACTGTTTTTTTTTTTTTTTAATTGTAAAATCTGTAAATGAGGACCAGATTTCACGAAAAATTATGGACAGTTTTTAAAAACCATTTTCGTGTAGTTGCAACGGTTTAAGTCTTTTTTTTACCGCCCCGTTTACCGCATCCACCCTGTTTATTTAGAAATAATCACGTGAACATTTTAAGTTACATGTTTTTAAATTAATTTTTCAGTATTGGATGTACTCGAAGTACGGCGAGATTAGACGTGACGAGACGTGTTTGGACTATTCGGGAAATGACGTCATTTTGTACGTCTGCCACGGGCACGGGGGTAACCAGTTGTGGCTGTACAACGATCGTGTAAGTTCCACCATCTACGCCTATGAATTTCTCCCCTAAAACCATTAAAAACTCGAAATTGAAAATGTTGTTAAATATAATAAGACTAGCAATTCGTACGCGTCTTCATCCGAGAAAATTATGACAACTCTGCAAATTTTCATGATATTGATACAATTTATAACCTTACGTAACTCAACAAAGATGTAGCTTCCTAATAATGAAATTTTTTTATAATCGCTTTAAGAGTTTCCGAGTTAAATCGTTACAAACAAGCGAACAAAAAATCAAATCTTTCTTCTTTGTTATATTAGTGCAGATGTCGATATGTATAAATAAATAAAGTTATAATGCCTGTTTGTTATTTCAAAATAACAGATTTTAGAGAATGCATAAAAGTAAATAAGGTATTTAAAGCAAAAATCACCTTTTTGGTATGGTCTCGGTCTCGATCTGTAGGATTGTCTAGCTGTCGGTTTCTTCTGGCTAATCTCCGAAACGGCTGGACCGATTTTGGCGAAATTTCTAATGGGAGATAGCTAATATTGTAAGGAGTATACTTTGGATATTGGAATAATAAGTATACTTGGATTAGGGTTTCGTTTCAACTTAATCAATCACAATATTGTAATAAAATAGTGGTAAATTATTACAAGTAGAGTAATTGCTTGTAATATTTTCACGCGGACAAAGGTCGCCAGTCAGGTAAGTCAGCAAGCAAGTCGACAAGCAGTCCAGCAAGCATGTGAGCTAGTTACAATTTATTTATGTGAAAAAGCCCTGTCCGATTCATGAAGGTGTTTGGTATCGATATTAGGTTATACTTATGTAATCCAAGTTTAAAAATAAATAAATTGATATGAATTTAATAAAATGTACAAATAAATAAAAAAATTAAATGTAAAATTTTAAATAAGATTAGTCTGACACAAGTTACTGTTGTCTTCGAAAATAATTAACTTTGCAAGAATTTGGCGAAATTAATTTACGGAGTTTGATAATGAGCAAGCCTTTGGTACCTCAGCTGTCCTAAATTAGCAAGTAAAAAATTAGCAAAAACCTCTTTTTTAATGTCAATTAGGTTGGAATGGACAGCCAATCTGCTGCTACGAGTAAATACAGAAATACAGCCAGCAAAATTATTAGAGTGTCTCCTTTAGACAATGTTTCTTTGGTTTCTGAAACATTGGAAGTCGGATACAGTCAGATAGGACTCAGACTCCGCTGGTGCATTTGAAAGCCGTTTAAAGCAGTATAAGTTAGGTTTACAAAGTAAACTAGTCACAAACGAGCTATTTGTTTAAGAGAAACTGTGCTAAACTTATAACTAGAGAAACAAAATTTAATTGAAAATGTTTTTTCACAGACGAAGTTACTAAAGCACGACCAAACCAAAAAATGCATCGCTATATCAAGAAACGAAGATAAAATAGTCATGGAGACATGCAATGAGTCAGAAAGGAGGCAAATGTGGACCTTGGAGAATTTTCGCCCAGACAGGTTAAACCTCATACGTGTAGAGTAGCCAAGATATGCTGTCCATGTATATGGCAATGGAAATGATATTAAGAAATTGACTTTCAATTTTGAGTTGTATTCTTAGTTTAGTGTACTTACAATTTTTTTATAAAAATATAATCTGATGATGATTCTAAAGTCACGTGGTGTCATTTAATCTATACTAATATTATAAAGCAGAAGAGTTTGTTTGGTTGAACGCGCTAATCTCAGGAACTACGGGCTCAAATTGAAAAAATATGTTTGCGTTGGATAGTCCATTTATCGAGGAAGGCTATAGGCTATATAACATCACGCTATGACTAATAGGAGCGGAGCAGCAATGAAAAATGTTACAAAATCGGGGGAAAATGTATATCCTTTGTGAGCTTTTTCTCTCTTATGTGACGCAGACGACGTTGCGTGGGCCAGCTAGTAATTTCATAAGAACGTTAATGATATTTTCTTCGGTCTTTTTTTTAATTTTCGGGATGAAGGGTACTCTATGTCCATTTCTGAACACGGAAACCTGTTACACGCTGAAAAGGTAACATGCAAACAAATAAACTTACTTTTGGATTTATAATATTAATTAGAAAAAGGTATGTCTGAAATCATCAAGCTTTCTCGACCAGGCATGGTTACACAAATGCGGCACTATAACGACGACCCGAATGGCGTAGTGGTAGTGACACTGCCTTACGTTCTTCGAGCAGATGTTTGTGTGATGAGCATGGAGCATTTGTTTCCAAGTCATGGATGTTTATATGTATAATAAGTATGTTTTTACAAACAAAAAAAAGCATTTGTAGTATATCAACTATCTAGTGTCCTGTGGCGCTGTGTGTTAATGTCCAGCGATATGTGCGACGGTTTTTAGGAATTTTGAAGATGATGAAAAGGCATTTGATGCATTCAAGTAGACTCACACGAGGATGTGCCGAGTGTGCTCACGACCTACGCAGACACTGGGCGGTGTTACACAACACAATACCGCACACGACAGTTCTATAGTTGGAACCATTACCATCTAGCTCTGGTAACAGGACAACTACAGTACTTTCACAGTTTTTATGTCTTGTGACTGGGACTGTAGCTACTTTAAATGTTCATTTTTGTTTCGACAATTCAAAAGTGCCTGTAACTGGCCTACTTGAAATAAATGCTTTGATTTTGATTTTGATTTTGAACGGGACCCACACTTCCACTGGGGACGTAGTCGGCACCTCTGTGACTGGTGTTCTCCCAATGGACCTCCCCTCCCCGGGTAACTCACTCGTCGGGACTAAACCGGGGGATCTCACTCGTCGGGGACTGACCACCAGGGTGTTGTGAAGAAAACAGCGTTGTGTGACAGCTCTGTGGCGCGCCTACTGTAAATATCAATGCAACCACTCACGTAGGCACGCGTTGTACACGCGCGCTCACTAGGCCCTAGGCGGACTAACGGCCCAAGGGAAAGCCTTTGCGGCCAGGGGGAGATGCCCCGTTATCGCCAGCCTGCGACAACCTTCTGTCAGAAAGGGCTTTTGAGATTGCTGGAGGATTCAGACGTGTTAGGCGAAACTATTTGACTAGGAACAAAAACGGATACTTTCACAAGCAAAGGTACCGATCGTATTCGTTGACATCCTGACGGACGCAGTCGGCTGTCGCCGTCTCCGTTCATATCCTTTCCGATCCGTTTGGTGGAAATCATCCATAGGGGGTGTTCGCGAGTACATTCGCAAAAAGCTGGCAGTTTCGTCGCAATAGTATTTTTTCTCTTTTTATTTTAGTAAAAAAAATGATTGTTTTCATAAATATATTATTATTAATTATATTTATTTCATCATCGTCATCATCGTCATTTCAGCCGAAAGACGTCCACTGCTGAACATAGAACACCCCCAAGTCACACATTGACCGGTCCCGTGCGACTCGCATCCAACGGATTCCCGCAACCTTCACCAGGTCATCGGTATATTTATTTGTAGTATTTGGTTTTGGTTTAAGAACAACTTTATTTCTCATAAGAATTACATAGTTAATTCACTTACTGAAATACACACTAAAATTATAATTTATAGTTAGAACGCACAGATTATGTGGGTACACAGATAAATAATAACAAAAACTCGATCATAAGTTTAACAAAACAACACGGATGTAGTAAGATGTTTACTGGATGTGGCATTCATGGATTAGCCTGTTGTGAACAGGGTTGTTTTCATTATGTGTTTAGTTTATAGTCTTATATAATATTTTTTGGTACATACATGATTTATATAGGAGCAAATGTTTGTGTGATGAGCACGGACATTTGTTTCCGAGTCATGGATGTTTATTTATTTATTTATTTAACACTTCAAGCACAAAGTACAGAGGCGGACTTGCGGCCGCTTGCGGCGGTTTGGACTTTATATGTATAATAAGTATCTATGTATTTACAAACAAAAAAGTATACATGTAGTATATCAACTATCTAGTGTCCACGACACAAGCTTTGCTTAGTGTGGCACTAGGTGGCGCTGTGTGTTAATGCCCAGCGATATTTATTTATTTTATGTAATATACATTTTGAGTAATTTTTTTATATATTATAAATATCGTTAAAGTTTCTCTTAATATAAATAAAATTATCAGCATCATTGAAATGTTGACTGGTAGAAAATACCTATGATAGTAGGTCCGCCTCTGTCCTTTGTGATAGAAGTATTAAATATAAAGGGTGTAAAAAACCTCTTAACGAAGCCAAAAGTCTCTTGTTCTCCCCGTCATAACGTAATATTTCGGTTTGATTAAAACAAATTATTTAGATGAATAATGTAATGCTAGTACAAATCAACCAGACGCTGCTGATGAAACCTGCTTCTTATAGAGGTCTTGCTCTGATGGCGCAGATTTCCGGGAGTGGGGTAGGTATATCACAACCTGAGTTGATAGCCACGTTCTAAGAGACGCTAAGGACTGTGTCGTTTTTAAAACTAGAACCGTATGTTTGTAGTCTTATTACTGAATCGACACTATATAGCGAGACACATAAATGTCACCGTAAAATTGTCAAACACGTTATACTGTATTCGCTCTAGCGATATTGTAAACTCTCGAAATATTTTCAAACAAACATACTGCTTACAATAAAACGCATTATTTACCGTGAAATGCATGCGATGGTAGTCAACTCACGCTGAGTGGAGGGAAGGAGGGGTCCCCCTTGCTTAATGGTACCACTCTCATGAAAAGATAATGTAGGTACCATTCCTGAGAAATACCTATTAATATAAGCTAACCTTAAAACACTTTAAATTCCCCTAAAAAGCGTACTCGACGGAGCCCTTATTTCCGAGTGCAGGGTTTAAAGGAACTTAACTAACCTAACGGGGAGGTGCCCGAAGTCCCGATCAGGGGGGCAGAGATACTTCCGTATGTTCATTTGACAATATTTCGAGAGTTTACCAATATCGCTAGAGAGATTACAATCTAACGTGTTTGACAATTTTACGGTGAGATAAACACTTACACGACCTATGGCAGAGTAAGGAAATGAGAAAAAAGAGTTGTCCTTGTCTCCTTTTCGTCGTTACTTGTAATCGTCAAAAGAATGAGAACATTGCTCATATTCGCAGACAGATGTTTAACATTGACAAAAAAACTTTTTACAAAAATTAAACCGACTTCAAAAAAGTGAAAAATAACTTAAGTTTCCGAAGTCGGTTTGTTTGATTGATTTACTTAGTCTTTTTCTTGTCACTGACTTCTGAAGCTGAAGTGATTTTTCACTATTTTGTGGTTCACATGTGCTTACCCCTTTACAGCGTACCAGCGTGATGTTATGGATTGGTGTAAACAATAGACAGACATGAGATGTCAGCAATTCCAGTCCATTTGTTATTATTTATTGAGGAGTTATGAAATTTTGAAAAGTAAAGTTACAGATACAAGAGCAACTCGAAGTTTTAATGTATGAACTAATCAATCTGGGCCTCAAGTCTGCTATTACAATAATGTCAGAATAGTCGATCATTGATTTCATAATGGTAAGTTCTGTCAAATTTTGACGAGCTTGGTAATCTACTAATATAATGGCATCATAATGACTTTCAAACGGTCAACCACTGACACTCCATTGAAAGAAATGTCATAGAATGGTAATCTTGTACATATTGACAAATGTGAAAATATAAATGAAATCTGGCATGAAATAGTGTTCGCATTTAGTACTTAGTATATTTCGATACCAATTTGTACTGAGAGATTTATAATAATGGCAATACGACACTGTCATTAAAACACAGTTTTATTATGGGACCATTGACCGACCAATGATCAACCATTGTAAATTTAACAAATTACGATCTACAATGGGATGGGAATGGAATCGTGACGGAGTGACGAATTTGTAAAAGTAGCAGAATAGGGCCCCTGATCACGTGTCAGATGGATGGTCTGATCAAATATAGGCATCATCGAGTTCGAGTTCCAGTGACTACCATCGAAAGAATAAAAGTAAAAAGACCTGTAAGAAGTACTGGAAGAATATTAGAAAAAAGTTGATAAGAGACAGTTATGGTAAAAAAGAAAAACATTTTGAATGGTATGGTACTAGTGGCGATGTTAGGTGGTCTGGTACAGAGGAAATGTGGAAGTACCTATACGAATGATTCTTGGATGAATGGTAAAGTGAAAAAGCTTATTGTGAGCAGTAACAAAGAGGCGTGGTTTAATGTGCAAGCCTGTAATGTCTAAAATAAGATGAATGGTTATACAGACATTACAGATGATTCAGAAACGATGGAGAAAAGGAAATGGTTGCGATGTGGTCAGTATCACACACATAGTCGATAAACAGTTCAAGTGTATGCTAAAATCTAATTTAAAGTTAATAATCGCTAAAGAACTTTATTATACCTTTATTTACTTAAATTACTAAAAAAATCCTGACAATTAATAAAATTACGTTAAGTTAAAACTACGAAATAAAATTAATGTTTTTATGTAAAGATACAAAGATACAACGTGTAAACAAACCATTCACAAAAGCCGTCAACAAAGCATTCTGTACATCAATCTAAGTAACTCAACGCAAAAATGATTGCTGGTAAATTACTTTTTTTGTATGAAAAATCACGTTTTACTAATACTAAGTCACAGGCACGATATTTAGAATTATCATTGTCATTGTCATTTATATGAACAGCTTCTCTTCTTCTAGGTAATCCTCTGACTTACTATACATGAGTCAGGTCCGGAGTTAACCTCTCTGGCTTAAAGTTCTCCAAGTTCCACATTTGCCTAGCATCTGACTCATTGCACGTCTCCATGATTATTTTATTTCTGTTTCTTGATATTGCCATGCATTTTTTGGTTGGGCTGTGTTTTAGTAACTTCGTCTGTAAAAAAATGTTTTATTTGTCTTTTCTCCAGTTTGTTAGCTAAGCAAAATTTCTAACAAACAAAAACGTCAAACGGCTTTCAAAAGCCCGAAAGTAGTCTATCAAAAGGCTAAAGGTAAAATCATTTAAAGGGAAATCTCCAATAATTTCACTGGCCTAATACTTTTGTATTTAGTAGCAGGTACTAGCAAGGCTTGTTCGTTTAAAAACTCCGTAAATTAATTTCGCAAATAGTATCTTGAACAGTTAAGGCTTGGGCACACCAAAAGCAGGACAGGCGCGGCACCTTAGCAGGGCAGGTCAGTTGCGCCGCGGTTGATGTCACACCAGAAACATGAGCAGTCAGAGAGCAGT
Organism: Xestia c-nigrum; assembly: GCA_916618015.1. Classification (NCBI taxonomy): domain Eukaryota; kingdom Metazoa; phylum Arthropoda; class Insecta; order Lepidoptera; family Noctuidae; genus Xestia; species Xestia c-nigrum. The sequence goes on along the minus strand of OU745258.1, from coordinate 8,069,645 downwards.
TTGAAAGCGGGCCTGCTATATAACTGCGTTATGTGTGTCGTGTCGATAGCCACACTCAGTACACTTCAAGATGTTGAACGGTTCTGACTCTGACGAAGAAGAGCTATTGTTGCTTCTAGCTTTAAGTAAAAAAAAAGAAAATGGGTTCACGATGTAAATAAGAGAAGAGAAGAATATGGGGAGTACCATCGTCTATGTCGGGAATTAGAACCCATAGTCGCATCTTGTAAACCGTATTTCTATAATATTGGTCCTTTAAATCATATCAACATTTATATTTCCTTACCAACTCAATCAATTTTTCATTCGTTTCCATGATAAAGTTGTAAAAAATCACAACCGTTTACGACCCGCGCTGCGTCTGTCCCGCGCAACTACTTTGGTGTGACTAGTCAATATGGCGGACGTAGTAATACAACGTGTACTCACTGCGGCCGCCCCGCGCCCGCGCTGCCACCGCCCCGCGCCTGCGCTGCTCCCGTCCAAAAGTTTTGTAGAAGAGCAGTGCGTGCGCGGTGCAGTGGCGGAGCAGGTAGGATCAGCGGGCCCGCGTTTGTTCAGTGTGGCATCCCTCATATAACTACATTATTTTCTAACGGAGACGCACTGCTACCGCACTGCAACTGCTTTTGGTGTGCCCAAGCCTTTAGTTATTTAAGGGGCCGGCGGAGCATGCGTATTTCATACAAACGTAATACCAACATTATTTGTAAATCTAACATATTCTTAAGGTACGAGTAGTATGTATTTATTCCAGAATTCCAGATTCCAGAATATCTACGTTCCCAAATATATTTTCTGTGAGGACAATGATACAAAGACCAGAATGATATGAGTTTTTTTTTATGGGAAACATATTTTTCTTATAACTCTTGTTAAAATCAGTGTCCAATCGAAATATATATTTCGGAACCTAGACATTCTGTAAATCAATAAATACACACTACCTTAAGAATATGTTCAATTTACAAATTATTTTGGTATTAAGTTTGTATGAAATACGAATGCTCCGCAGGCGTCTTAACACGAAAACTTGTCTCAGACTAATCTTATTCAATTAATATTGTTGAGAAACATTTTTGTAAAATCATAAAAGAACTCTTCTTCTTCAAACCCGATTTTTTTTTGCTTACTTGTTGACTGTTATGTTTTAAGAGTTTTTGGGGAGACTTTTATAGGCGAAGACGAAATCAAACTTACACGATCGTTGTACAGCCACAGCTGGTTACCCTTGGACCCGTGGCAGGAGTACAACACAACGTCAATTTGCGACGAATAATCCAGACACGTGTCATCACGTCGGATCTCGCCATCCTTCGAGTACATCCAATACTGAAAGATTTATTAAAAACATGTCACTTATAAAATTTTCACGTAATATTTTCTCAACACATTATAATTATATCGTATGATACAATTCATTTATATTGAGGTTTAGTTACATCAATTAAACAGGCTTTCCTTATTTTTTTGTAGTCGGTCCCCTCAAAAATAAATAACCAACATTGTTTGGGTGTATTTTTTTAAATAATATTTCAGTAGGTTATTGAAAATGTACCGGATATGGTACTCAATATCCCGATATAGGTACTTACTTAAACCAAAAAACTAAAACAGAAAACGAATGACAAGAGAATAATGTAATCAAGGTCAGTTATACATCACTAAATATTATAAAACGAACTCCTCCGTTGCGTCTGTCTATCTGTTTGCAATAAACTCAAAAAGTACTTTGTCGTGTTTTCACCAATAGATATTAAAGAGTGGTTCTCGAGAAAGGTTTTAGTACTTAATTTGTACGCAGGCAAAATCACGGGCATCAGCTAGTGGATTATACATTAAAAGGTGGTAAAAGGTTTGTAAACACACGCACACACACACTCACTGAACGCTAAACTTTTGTATTTAAGAGAGCTATCACATTTTTTTTTTGCTGTTGATTATTAGAGGAGTCAAACACTCAAATACAAGAGAAATTGTGATATTTATTGAGAACACTGCCAAGAGAAAAATCATACTTAAACCATAATTACACATCAACTCTCAGTATAGATGTGTGATTATGGTTTAGATATGGCTACAAAATTTAAAAAAAAATATTCCTGAGAAAGTTTGATTATTTCTCTCGGGAGTGTTTTAAATAAATATCACATTTTTCATATATTTGAGTGTAAAAATTGTGATAGACCTCTTAAATCTAGGTCCACACTTCATTTCACACGTTAAAAGACATACAAAATGAATGCAAAGTTTAAACATAGTTGTATCACACCAGGAAAAGAGAAAACACATAAAGAAAGCTTTTAAGGTATAAACCTGTAAATACAATAAATACAGATACATATACATTATTTTAAAAATTCTGTCAGATCTGTGAGGGTTTCAGTATAAAAGAATTACATAAATAGAATTTAGTATTATACTCTAATTGTATTACTCTTTGAAGATAAAATATTATAAAAATAACCCCGATAACGTTACATAAACGCCGAGGACAATTGGTTACGCTTTAAAGGTTTTGAAACTACAATCATTAATGAGCAGCCATGTCGGCCGCTTCAGGCATTATGCAGGTTAGTAGTAAGAGTTACCTTATGTTCGAAATGTTTTGCTTGAGAATAAAACACACACACACACACACACACATTACACACGTAATACACACACACACATACACACATACACATTGTTGAAAACCAAATAAAATAAATAAATGTTATCTAAGTGCATTCACTAGCACCTTGAGGGACATCTTAGTAAAAAGAGGTATTGCTCCGACATCATCATTCAAATCCATTTAACATAACCTCTTAGTTAAAATCTAAAGACATGAAAATGATGATATTAGGATATTATGGTAATGGAGATGAAAAACAATAACTATTGTTGTTTTCTCTGATGAACAACATAATAATTCTATAAGAAGCTTAAACATCAGATTATGCGTAAGAAAAGCCAAATTGACTTTTGTTTATACAATGAGGGCGCCCATTGTAAAAACCAAAGTTCAATCAAATTCTTAACATCGAGTACCTGCTTGCCCCCAGTATGATGGCATCTGCGAATCTTGACTACTGGTAACATTTCTTCATCCAGTTCGTGTTCATTGACACTCACACCATCAAGGCAGTAACTGACGTTGTTTAAGATGATTTTAAACTATCGGTGATGAACAAGTGCAAAAAAAAGTGAATACAAGGTGCAGGAACAATTATATAAGAACATATCATACTGATGTTACTTAGAAATTAAACTACTAAGTACCTCGCCATGAGCAACAGATTCTCCAGGAATGAACAGTTCGGGATAAATATTCTTCAAATACCACTCAAAGGACTTGCAACCTAATTTCTTTCTCAGTTCTTTGCGGCCAGTGATATCACCGTAAAAACCCTTGTCGTTATTAACACGCTCATAGTAGTACTTTGCATAATCGTCCAACCATACCTAAAACCATGGTGATGATTGCATATGAAAGTTGATTCATTTGGATCTGAAAGTTTCAAAAGTAAATATAAAGTGACAAAACTTGTCACCTCAGCTAATCGGACAGAGTTTTTCTTGAGTACATTGACCCCAGGTACCCAATTGTACGGTGAACGCTTCCTGAAAATGTGTCCGACGTGCGAACACGGAACTATCTCCAGAGTTCCACCGCACATCCATGTCTTAAATGACAGCTCTAGATTTTCACCGCCCCAAATGTCAAAACCACTATCGTAAGTCCCCATTCTTTCGAAGAAGTCTTTGTCAATAGCAAATAGACCACCAGCCATAGTAGGAGACCAGACAGGCTCCGCAGTATGTTTGTGTCTCGCTCGCTCTTTCAACGGAATAGTGTGCCAACTGAACTGGAGATTCCAGCTGAAACCGCCAACATTGACTGCAGATAACTGATGATGATACTCGAAGGTATTGTCGTCGATGACGTCAATTACGGGGCACACTACAGTAGTTTTGTTACGAGCAATCCTATCTAGTAGTGGTTCGAGCCATCCTGGAATGAAATAGCTGTGGTTAACGACTGGTCGGTAGGAAGAGTTGTGTAACGCTAATTATAGGATTTTACCTTCAGTGCACTCACAATGGCTGTCTAGATAGGTAAGCACAGGGGCTGTGACGTATCGGGCCCCGAGGAGCCGCGCCCTGATGAGGCCCTCACGTCGGGTGGCTCTGACTATTCTAACTTTTGGAAACGATGACATATAGTCATCTAGCTGCTGCATTAGGTGAGCTGCAAGTATATACACGCTATTATATAGGGTGACTGGTAATTAGTGTACGATACTTAAACACGTGATTGTGCTCATGATAACAAATGTACTGAACAGCAGATTTTCATTTCGCGATTTCAGGGTTGGTCCCACAGTAAAAGTTGTTTGTTATCATGAGCAGAATCACGCGTTTAAGTATCGTACAGTAATTATTACCGGTCACCCCGTATAAGTTTATTGAACAGTAGGTAATCAATGGCCTTAAGATGTAATATTCAAAATTATTAAATAATAAAAAAACACACAAAAAAAATCAAGTGCAATATTTGTCGTCCAAAAACATGTATTTTCTGCATTCATTCGCAAACTCAGACCTACGCATATCGGAATAGTCATCGACGAGAATGATCTCCTTGATCAAGTGGGCTGGTGTTCGGTCTAGCACTGAGTGAACTGTCCTGAGAAGCGCCGACCACGCTTCGTTGTGGAAGCATATAACCACGGAGGTTTGTGGCAAGTCCTCTAGATACCTGCCTGGCACTTTGCACCTGGAGAAGTAAACATTTTATTGGCTGCCATTCAGATTAACTCTAGTGTACATTATTTTAAGAGGGCTATCACAATTTTTCATGTATTTGGGTGTTCTATGAGTCTAGCAATGTGATATTTATTTTGAGCACTCCATAGAGAAATAATTTAAAAACTTTCTCGGGCACGTTTTTTTATTTTGTAATAATTTTTTTGCCATAATATATCTAAACAATAATCACACATCTAAATTCTCAGTTTAGGTGTATGTTAAGGTATGGCCACAAAATTAAAAAATGGCCAAAACAAATTGTGATTATCTTGTAAGATTAACAAAAATCCTAGCAGGGGCCAAGTTTATCGTCGTCGTGTTGACGATGTCTCAGGTGAATCGCTCGAAGAGTTTGGTGCCTTGAGGCGGGCTGCACTGGATGGGTCGCAAACGTCATGCATAGCAGTTCTCGCGGCCCATCCGCAAAGGCGCCAGTAAGGTCACGGCGGTGTTTTAGTGGGTTCAAGAACCACAGCGCCAAACCGTCATACCCAGACCGTGCGGTATGCACTAGACATAAGGTTGACTTCCGAAAAGAACTTTAGAAACGAACATCTCCAGAGATGTGTTGAAGTTGTACCTTATACAGCACGTTATACGGATTTTGGAATCATTTTTTTACCATTCGTCCCTTGGGTCCGGCAGTTTTCTCCTAATGGATATCAGGTCGCTGACGTATTGGTTGTAAGCGTTCTTTCTCCACCCCTCTGAGACAGCTTGCTCTGTTTCCATGGTTAAATTCTTGGGTAGGACGACCGGTTTTCCTAGTTCACCGGGTGCGTTGTTCGAACCCGCTGCTATCACAAACCCTACGAGATGTATCATATTGTACCAATGTCTTTTTCAAATAGAAATGAGTTAGTACAATTTTTGGGACTATAATTGTTCACATATTTTTATAAAAATTGTGTTTTTTGATAGAAATTTGACAAATGGAACTAAAACAACGCATAGGAAGAAAATGGGAACTGAAAATGTGTTTAGATTTAGTTTAATTTACGACTTGTTTTGGTTTGTAATATTATAGTGACTATTAATAATGAAACATATGCGGTTAGTATGCGAAATGGCAGTGTAAATTAGTATTACAGCTGTTGGTTACAACTATCCGCCAACAGTACAATTATGGCGTACAATCTGTTTTATTTGCACAATTAATTACCTACCAACCTGACCCGAACTATAGAAAAAGCGCTACAAACAACTATATAGGCTCTATAATCAAACCGTTTTTACGTCATCTTTAACTGGTATCCAATATCAGTTTTAAGTGACGTCAACGGTGCATACCATTCGACGACCTGAATGGCGCAGCGGTAGTGAGGCTGCCTTACGTTCTTCGGGTCCCGGGTTCGAATCCCGGTAGGAGCAAATGTTTGCGTGATGAGCATGGACATTTGTTTCCGAGTCATGGATATTTATTTGTATAATATGTATGTATTTACAAACAAAAAGTATATATGTAGTGTATCAACTGTCTGGTGACCACGACACAAGCCCAGCTTAGTGTGGCACTAGATAGCGCTGTGCGTAATGTCCAACGATATATATATATACGATATAACACTTGTCTCACTCACTGTGAGTAAAGTAAAAAAGCTTCTCCAAATGAAGGATATTTAGCTTTTTCACTAGCATAAATACAGCGGCTTTGTTTCTCTGTCAAAATGCTGATTGGCACTACATTTGGTTAATACTAATACTTATGTCAATCTATTAAAGGCCACTAAAAATTACCTTCTTTCCCCGCAAGTCGACCGAGCCAATCAACTCGCGTTGGTTCTGTAACGGATAAACTCACATCGTCAAACAAATTATTATCGAAAGAAACTATGCTCACAAATTATCTATAAAATTTAACAAAAACTTCAAAGACATGTGACTTCTACCAATCCACGTTGGGCCCGTGTTGGATTATAGCCCATTCCCTGCCGTAGAGAGAATGCCTGTGTTCCAGCAGTAGAAACATGAACAGGCCGATAAGGATGATGCATATCAAAGGGTACATGAGAGATCTATACTATACTATATTAATATTATAAAGCAGAAGAGTTTGTTTGTTTGGTTGAACGCGCTAATCTCAGGAACTACTGGTTCAAATAGAAAAAATATGTTTGTGTTGGATAGTCCATTTATCGAGGAAGGCTTTAGGCTGTATAAAATCACGCTACAACCATTAGGAGCGGAGCAGGAATGAAAAATGTTGCGAAAACGGTGATTTTTTTCCTTTCGTTTTTCTCTCTTATGTGACGCAGACGAAGTTGCGCGGGTCAGCCAGTGTATGATAAAAGTGGACATTGTTAAGGAGAGGTCGTTTATTTTCTGTTATTAGAGAGAAAATAAATATCAACTGTTTCCCGTTAGCAGTAGGAATCATCTAGAATTCAAGATCCGGGTCTAAGATCTACGCTTCGAATTGTCGTAGTTTCAGTCGAGATTTATTTATTGCGAAGTTATCGTTAGAGAGAATATTGTGTGAAGCCATCGAAACACTTAGTATTTGATTTAACATCTACATCAATCGAGCTCAAGTAATGTTAAAGCATATAATAATATAACACTCACTGTCAGATATATCATTGGCGTAGGTGCTGGTCTTCTGTATTACTGATCTAAGAGTTGCCATTTTCAAAGGCTCTGTTTCCCCATAATCGTATTCAACAATGATCGTGTTCCTTGACCTACTCTTAGTAGAAAACATCGCAGCCATTAACCAAATCACCGTTAGTATGAGCACAACCTTCAGTATCAACGTCGGCCTCCATAGGAAAAGTATACTGTATTTCATTTCTCTTCACAACTTATTCCAAGATGCAGGCTGGATAAAGCTGTACTTTTATTTAATTCACTTAGTTCATTTTTTAAAACCTGATTACACTTGAATCTTAAATCTTAATCTTAAACATTTGCCACATGATATTATGGTTCTTCGATTTAACAGTTATAGTAATAAAAATTAACTTTAAAGAACTTTGGTGTCTCTGTTGGCTATAACTTCGCCTTGGTACATTGATGTTTAAAGAGTTTTTTTCTTGGTTTTTGTTTCATTTCTAAATGCTCACTGTGCATGATTTATTCATATTATTCAGTACGAGTCCTAAAACAAAATTGTTTCATATCAATAACATAACGTTAACGTTACGTTTACGTTAACGTTTTTATGATTAAAGTTTATAAACATTGGTATGCAATACTGCCAGTTTTCAGCGTATTTTATTGAATAATATTTCATCAGAATTCAGAATCTTTATACACAGCACCTATTTATTTAAATGGTACATCTAAAATTAAAAAAAATAAAACAATAGTGAATGTTGAAATACTCTGAATAATTGTTCACTTCCTGATTAGCTACAGGGTTAATCGAACTCGTCGTCACGCTTGCTGTTCGATACGTGCGTTTTGCCACGGCGACGATACACTGTATTAGTAAGAGGAAATAAAACAAATCAAATTTATTGAATTCCCATAATGTTCTTATTAAAATTTCTTGTATAAGTCTGCGAAAGGCTTCTTCTTGTTTCTTCTGTACCCCACCCTGTTTATTGTGAATATAATAATTATAGTAAAAGATTCAAGTGAATCATTCCAAAACTGCTTATCATCATTGCAGTAAAATCTGGTTAGTGATATCAATATTACCATCTTTTCAATCTTATTATACCTCAAACAACTTACACTCACTTCATGAAGACGCACGTGCCTAGTAACTCGTTCTGCCATAAATATTTAGCAAGCTGTAAATTTCGACATGAAATTGTTTTTATTTCGTCGCAATCTGAAAAGTTATTTACTCTCCTACATTTATTTTCATACATATTTTTTACATTCCTTTAAAATACGATCTTGAAATAAAAGCGTATAAAAACTAAAAGTCGACTGCGGTACCGGGAACAGGGTCCAAGCTTGTCAGGGCTTAAGAGAGAGGAACGTCCTTGTATCACGAGCAGAGTCCACGCAATTAAAGTCATTAGTATTACAATCTAATGGCTCGTGGCTAAATAATATCAGCCACTCGCTTCAATCTTTAGGTTAAGCCATGCTTGCCTAGGTTGGTCTGTGGATGGGTGACCACTATTATATACCGAGTTTCCTCCGTGCCTCGGAAAGCACGTTAAGCTGTTGGTCCCGGCTGTCATTTGTTCATCTTTGACAGTCGTTACAGGTAGTCAGTGGCCCCAAAAGTCTGACACCAGTCCTACCAAGTGGTATCGTATTTCCTAGTATTAACTGGGTTGTGGAGGTCAGATAGGCAGTCGCTTCATGTAAAATACTGGTATTCAGCTGCATCCGGTTAGACTGGAAGCCGACCCCAAAATAGTTGGGAAAAGGCTAGTTTAACTAGTATTACAATCTAATGACTCTTAAAGGCGCAATCCTACCGATATGCGGAGCGTATGTTACTTTCGGTGGACTCACTCAGGAAAACATGATTAGCATGTGCGCGTCTTTACCGTAATTTTCGCGCACAACTGAGAATTTTTGCACGTCTGCCTGCATGTCCAAAGAGCTGTGAAGCAAAATAGCCGCTTTCTGGAGCCCTAACATGGCAAGGCTCGCATTGATTGTCTCCTATTAATTCGCGGCTGACCTCGTGGAAGATTGTGGAACGAGCTGGACAAAACCAACGACCAGTGGTCCACGTTTTAGCCCTGGACAGAAAGAATTGGAAGTCATGGGAGAGGCCTATGCCCAGCAGTGCGATGATGCAGGCTTACAGTATCAGTATTTTTTTTGAAAGCTTATTGTATTGTATTGTATTACGGGCTGGTGTCCGCAAATCCACATCATAGCGCGTATTTTGCGTATGGGCTGTATAATAGACCACGCGGGCCCAGTTGGTAGATGTCACATGTCGTCGAATTTTTGGTTCTAGAACATGCCGGTTTCTTCACGTTGTTTTCCTTCACCAACTTTGAGAGCAGTCGTGCTGAAATAAATTACACAAAGTAATGCGCCTGCCCAGGTTCGAACCCCGACTAGGTTCGGGCCACCGCCGCCGCTCTCAAGCAAGCATAAAGTTATTATCTAATTTGAATAAATTAACAGATGCGAAAGTAAAGGTATATTTTGTCAAGATGATATCGTCGTTGTATACAACATTATTTTTTGTTTATACTAAACCCGAAAAGGGGTCATTGTACTCATCATTTTGAACAACTTTTTCTATGGGACGAACCTTGAAATCGCGAAAAAAAAATCAGCTGTTCCCTACATTTTGACGAGTTATGCGAACATAAATGTAGGGAACAGCTGATTTTTTTTGCTGAGCATTTATGGAGGGTCAGCCATGGGCCAGCTCTATATTTGTATAATGTTTGTTAATGAGTGACCAACTATTACATGCCGAGATTCCTCCGTGCCTCGGAAAGCTGCTGGTCCCGGCCGTCAATTGTAGATCTTTGACAGTCGTTACAGGTAGTCAGTGACCCAAAAACTCTGACAACCAGTCTTACCAAGGGGATCGTATTCCTGCCAGGGTTACGGGCCTGTTCGAAAGAGATACCGTGGCCCCGGAACATAAAGGGCGAGGAAGGAACATGGATGGGTTTTAGTCAGTAAGAGTCTGACACTCCCTCCCGCTCCGCCCAGAGTAGGTGAAGTTATTTGATGACTTCCCATCCTAAAAAAAATAAGGGGTGTCGTATCACCCAGTACCGTACTAACTGGGTTCTACAATCCAGTTAATACTGAGACCAGACCTGCCTATAATTAGACCTCTGGGTCTGTCTGAGGTCTGATAGGCAGTCGCTCTATGTAAAACCTCCATTTTAAATTATTTATTTAATCTTTTCTCTGGACGCTCTTAATGTGCACGTCTTTCTACATTGTTCTCACACATTATATGTAGAGTCACAACATGAATGATGTAACCAAGATTTTATAAAATGTCTTTCGGCTTCGTGAAGAGGTGTTTTACACTCTGTATAACGATTTAAAAGAGTGTCCATGGAGTTTCTTGCCCGTTCTTCTCCATAGAGATCTACGCTCGGGAATGGGCAACTATAGTACTTTCTCAAGTTATTATGCAGCTTTGCTTTTTTTTCTATTATTGACATTTAGTTTGAAACACTGGTATTCAGCTGCATCCTGTTAGTCTGGGAACCGACCCCAACATAGTTGGGAAAAGGCTAGGCAGATGATGATCACTCTTGTATAGAGGATCATAATTATAAGACACCTATTCCCTAAATTGAAAATCTGTGGTGTCAACAGTCCTGGAGTAAAATTGCTGCCACACTCTACAAAGTATTTTGAGTGATATTGAAAAGGTCTTTAACGGCGGATTATTGTACAAAGGAAACGTTATCATAACCAAAAGCTAAGTAAACGTCAAACGAAGATTAAATACAGCGTCGGCGCTAGTTTAGGTTTAAAGCAATTTCACTTAATCTTAGTTAATCTTGAACCGGTGTTCATAAAGAAGATAACGCTAAGAGCTTTTGGTAATCTAAACATCCATCTATTATTTTTTTGACGGTTTAATGAGCGGTTAGTGTTTGTTTACCTACTTCTTAGTTTCATCGCACAATTAAAGTACTTAGGGCCATGTTCACCAAAAAGATGACAGTCTGATTATCTAAAAACAGCTGTTTAAAACACTTTTTTGTATGAGAACATGTCACAGTGACAGCTGTTATTATATAAACAAACTGTTATGTTTTCGGTGGACATGGACCTTAGTTATTTTCTGTCTGTTTAGTTTCTGACCCTTGCTATTATTCTTAGTATGTGTAATGCTGTCTCCTTATAATGATTAAGCTTTAATTGTGTCAAATTTGCAAAGTCGCCTTCTTTTTTAGGTATCCGTCATCATCATTATTTTAGCCGAATGATGTCCACTGCTGGACATAGGCTTCCCCCAAGTGTCGCCAGACATTGTGTTGGAAGGCCTCCCACTAGGTGGACAGGTGAGGGCTACGGGAATCCCTTGGATGCGAATCGCGTGGAACCGGTCAATGAGGCGACATTTTGGGGGAGGGGGGGTAGTACCTCGGCCAAAACAAACGGAAATCTTATAGGATCACTTTGTTTTGATTTTCGTCTGTCCATTTGTTTAGATCCTTTTTCTTAAGAACGAGTGGAAGTAACAAGCTGAAATTTTATTAAATACTCTGGTATGCTTCCCATTGAACCAGTGACAAAATCAAACTTAGGTCTATGTTCACCGAAAAGATAACAGGCTGATTATCTAAAAACAGCTGTCACTGTGACATGTTCCCATACAAAAATGCGTTTTAAACAGCTGTTTTAGGTAATCAGACTGTCATCTTTTTGGTGAGCATGGACCTTATACACCGAGTAAAGTCGATGTGGTCAATAGTAGATATTATGAAAGTTTATATCTCATAATTGGGAATTTCACAAGGGAATTAAAACCTATAGGGAACTTCTAATTGACCTAGAATTACGAAATTTGATAAGAAGCAATGTAAAGCACCACGTGAAAAATAAAATAAAAAGTGTTTTTTAATTTTATTTTTACGGCCAAGAAAGTGATCTGGGTTCCTTTTTTTACCTTTTGAGATACGGAACCCTATAAACTGAAAACCTGTAATATGTTAAAAATATACTTATAAGTTGATATGGTACCCTTGGTGCACGAGTCCATCTCGCATTTGGTAGATTTTTTCCGTTCTATGCTTAGTTTTTACAGTTTAATAAAGGTTGACGCACGCTAGACCGTGCCGGGTCTGAGCCAAGTGTCATCTTTGCAATTTCGTATGACAATCCATTGTCCATTGCTCGATAGCGGCTCGGAAGGGTCAGTATGTCCATACAAAATAGGGTTAGACGACAAAAAAACGAATTAGGTAGATTCGATTATTATAAAAAGTTTTGTATTTTTAAGTCGGTTTTATTTTTTGCAAAAATGTTTTTATTTTTCACATTTTAGTGTTTCACATGCGCGTACCCCTTTTTAGCGTACTGGCGTGATGTTATGTCATGAACTGTTGTAAACAATAGACAGACATGAGGTTTCAGCAAACCCAGTCCATTAGCTATTATTTATTGCGGAGTTCCGTTACATATCTCCGAAGTTCTTCGTCAGATCTTCACGAAATTGAAGGGAGACCACTCCGAGAAAGTCATTCTCATCATCATTCTCTTGCCCTTATCCCAATTTATTTGGGGTCGGCGCAGCATGTCTTCTTCTTCCATACTCCTCTATTTTTCGTCATCTCATCAGACACTTCTTTTCTTACCATATCCTTCTTAACAAAGTCCATCCATCGTTTCTTTGGTCTTCCTCTACTCAAATACCCATCCACATTCATACTCAAAACTTTTTTCACGACATTTTCCTCATTCCTCCGCATCACATGCCCATACCACGACAACCGATTCCCACACAATTTTTCAGTCACCGGCGCTACTTTCAGACTTCCTCTAATATACTCATTCCTTACTTTATCCATTCGCGTAACACCACACATCCCCCTTAGCATTCTCATCTCCGCGACATGCAGATGCCTTTCATTCATCCCTTTTGTGGCCCAACATTCTGATCCATACAACACAGCAGGTCTAACCATTGTTTTATAAATCTTCCCCTTAAGTTTTAGGGGAATGCGGGAGTCGCAGATCGTTCCCGTGACCTGCCGCCATTTCATCCATCCTGTGTTAATTCTGTGCTTTACGCTACAATCTATTTCGCCATCGCTTTGCATGAGTGAACCAATATACCGAAAGTCGGAGCAGACAGGAAGAGACGCGCCATCTAGCGCTATGGCTCCAGAGCTGGAGAGACCGCCGAAATCGCAGAACATGTATTCCATGCAGAACATGCACTCCGAGAAAGTAATCTTCCGAAATCAATCCATATCGCTTCATGTGTGCCTATAAAGTTTGAAGAGTTCTCTCTATTTCTCCAGGATCCCATCATCAGATTCTGACTTGATGATTATGGGACCACCTGTGAAGCATACCCTTTCAAACAAAATAAAAATAATCCAAATCGGTCCAGCGAAGATGGCCACCTACATAAAAAAAAGGTTCCGACGAATTGAGAACCTCCTCCTTTTGGAAGTCGGTTAAAAATACGTCAGAAAGATTATTTAAAAATATTTGACCAGTATTTTTTATTTTGTTACGTAAATCAATCGTTGACCAATGTGTATTGGGCCTAATAATAGATAGCTGTAGTATAAGGTACCTACCTAAAGAGTTTCATTAGTCTCCAGTGTGTCTGTTTGTTCAGTTTACTATTTCGCAGCAGAAGTAGAGAGGCGCTTGTTCTCGTTTGACGATATTATTTTTGTTCTAGAACGTAACTGGGATCCTTCTAGTTACGAAGTTATTGGGGGTCAAAGTTACAACTTTATCTTCTTTTTTTTTCCTTTAAACACCTCCATGACCCCCGTTATACTCAATTCATCCATTAGCAGAATGTTATGAGTGAGTTACATTGAGTGAAATAAGGCTTTTTTATTTTTTATTTTATGTAAGTACATTGAGTCCTACCGTAAAACGTGATTTTTCACCAAAAAGTCGTTACACAGCAACCATTTTAGTGTTAAGTTACTGTTCACCGAAAAGATGACGGTCTGATTTTCTGAAAACAGCTGTATAAAACACATTTTTGTATGGGAATATGTCACAGTGACAGCTGGTTTTAGATAATCAGACCGTTATCTTTTTGGTGAACATGAACCTTAGTAAGATATACAAGTTTTAAAAATAAAGGAATGTTTTCTTTGAGTAAAATTTGCTATCTCCAGTATTTCGAGTACTTTCCCTCCAGGTGGCATTGAAAAATGTCACCCAGTTTTAATAGGTGACTGGTTATTAGTGTACGAAAGCTGTAATCGCGGAAAAAAATCAGCCGTTCAGTACATTAGGCGAACATAAATGTACTGAATATCTTTTTCGCGATTTCAGGTTTGGTCCCACAGTAAAAGTTATTTGTTATCATGAGCACAATCACTGTAGAAGTTTTGTACACTAATTACCAGTCACCCTATATAATATGATACAGAAGCCTAACTACCATCGAACTGAATCGATATACTACTAAGCACTGATTTCACTGATAATACTGAACGCGATCAGCAAATCTTAACTGCGTTTAAGAACTTTCAGTGTCATAATTGTTATGGAATTGAACCTCTTCGATCTTGAACACCGTTTAGATTTACTGATCGGGTTCACTTGCATTGGTAAAAATCGTTCTGACTTTTCTTTCAGGGTATTATTTTTCACAAATAAAACGACAAAATACAAATCCAACATAATGCTTTATTTTACAAATACTATGTAATCGCCATCTAAATATTACGCTATAGTACATACCTAGTATATTACATACATTTGGAGACACCGCATTATATACAGAAATTTCAACATTCAATAATAATTATGTAAAGTTATAAGGCACATTAAAACATCTTATTACATTTCTATTTAGTTATAATTCTAACAATTTACTAACTATACAAATCTGAATGCACGGATTTATTATACGTGCAGGGTGTGAAGTTATAAGCATAATAATAAATTTCTATTTTTTTTTTTAATATTGGCTATTTTTAGTATCGACTCTATTTTTGCTTCATTGGAACAAACCCTATAAAGATTCAATTAGCTTACATCAACTACCTGGTTTCTTTTATCCGATTTTATTTGAATTCGTTAAAATAAATATGTAAATACTTATCAATGTTTCATAAATAAACAAATCGTATTATTTTCCAATATAAAATACTTCACACCCTTTACTACCAAAATTACACCATTCTAATATATTTTTCAACTTTAGATTAGAAGCTATTTACATTGAAATCAAGGAATAAAATTTCAACTAAAATATTCTCTTTCTCAAAAAATATCAACATCTATTGTGAAATTATTTTCTAAGATAGTCTTAACTAAATGTTTTATTTATCAATGCTCATGGAATTTTATACAAAATTAAAATATAATTATGTAAAATCTTGTGATAGTAAAAATACTATAAGGAAATATAGAATGTTTAACCACATTAATAGCATCAAACTTGACCAAAGAAACAATATTTATAATGGATCTATTTAAATTTATTTCAATCCTATTTAAATCGTAAAAACTAGTTATAAATAAAATGACTTCCGATAAATATCGGTTATTATTTTATTTTTCTACACGATCAACGATATTCACAAATTATCCTCAGTCAAATATATACGTAGTAATAAGATGATAGAAGAAATAAAAAGAAAAGTGACTAAATTAAGCACAAATGCCTAGGAAGACTTATTGGCAGTATCGTGTCTTGTCTGAATAAATTCAACATAAAAAGAAAAATAAATTACTGGCCCATATTGTAAAAACAAATTTAGACAAAAAAAAATAAAAACAACGTCCGCAAAAATTTACTCGAAAATCTCTTGTTCTAACTGGGCTTTAAAATGTGTAAATATTGAAGGTAATTATGTTAAAATAATTATGTCCTTTATTACCTTTAATACTTTTTTGAGTTCAATCACAACGAGGAATGTTTCATAGACAATTGATAGGAATTTCTAGAATCAAATAGGTAATTAGAAAAAAAAGTTCAGTTACTTTAGGAATGTGTAGAATTTTTGCATCAAGAAGTCCTGAAACCTACTTTATGAAATCGTCAATGTCAAAACAAATTTCATAAAAAAAACACAGACATCCAATTTTTTATTGAAAGTTCTATGAATTTATTAACAATGTCAAACGTTGGTAATATCAGTCACCTTCAAAAACCTCAAATACATGTGACTAAATAATAAATTCGCTCAGTAACTTATGAGTACAAAAATATTTACTTATTTTATAACATAATGTTAAAAACTATCATTCATTATTTTACAATTTCACTATAATTTTTACAATCTACGACGTAAGTCAATACGACAAACTAGTAGAAGAACTTCAAAGGTTTCAGTAAAACCTTTTGGGAATGATCTTGTTTAAAAAAGTTGCTGCCTTTACGTCATATTTTTTTCATGTTCAACAAAGAAAAGCCGGATACAATTATGTTCGATGATAACACTTTTCTAACTTTAATGATTGAGTTGTTAAATATGGCGTAAAGGCACTCATAGAACAGTTCGTTTTGACTTTCATTCTATATTTCAGTCACTGACTTATTTCTTAGGTCGTCCATTTTGTAATTTTAGTAATCGTAATAAATATATTTAAGCATACAATTATCAAAGATATGTACAGTTCAAGTGTATACTAATCTCTAATCAGAAGTTAATACTCAAAAAAGAATACTATTACAACATTAATTTTTACATAATATGTTACTTCAAAATTCATAAAAAGACGGCAATAAACATTCATCTAGTTGAAAATATCAATTAAATGTTTTATGTAAAGATATGTATAATTTAGATACGTTTCCCATTAAACACTATTAAGGGGACGGCGGAGCATTCGTAGTTCATACAAACGTAATACCTAAATAATTTATCAATCAAACTTATTCTTAAGATAGCGTGTATTTGTTTCAATTGGATTACAGAATATCTATGTTCCCAAATATATATTTTAAAGGACAATGACATAAAGACAAAATATAAAATTTCTATTCTCATAACTCTTGTCTAAATCAATGTCCATTCAAAATATATTTAGGGAAAATTTATAACCTTAAGAATATGTTCGATTTATTAATTATTTTGGTATTACGCTTGTATGAACTATGCATCTTCCACAGGCCTCTTAAGATTACACTTGCATAGAAAAAGAACATTTGAAACCTCAAAAAAAAAAATGCTGATTACCTACAACAGCAGTACTATAAAAAAAATACAGGTAATAAATAACGGTATTTCGCGATAAGACAAACATGGGCAAGCACCATCGATTTTACAGTTATTTTTAACGATAACGCAAAATTTTACACCGTCCACAAATTCTTCTCTCATAAACTTTTCACACAGAATTCGTAGGAACTAAACAAATGGCATTCAAGCAAAACTTAAATCAAAGACATCTGTCATCGATAGGCCGAGTTCAACGGGGTTCATATCAGCAATTGAAAAATGTACAACAGCCTGTATACAAAGCCTTATCGCCTACCGATAAACACTCGTAGCATGTCCCACTATGCATGTTTCACTACAAGCTTTCATTGCATCGGACAACAAGTGAACCATTTGAATTAACACTAAGTCACAGTCACGATATTTATAATTATCATTGTCATTGCCATTTATATGAACAGCACTTCTAGGTAATCCTCTGGCTACTCTACTTGAGTCAGGTCCGGCTTTAACCTCTCCGGGTTAAAGTTCTCCATAGTCCACATTTGCCTCCCCTCTGACTCATTGCACGTCTCCATGATTATTTTATCTTTGTTTTTTGTTATCGCCATGCATTTTTCGCTTGAGCCGTGCTTTATTAACTTCGTCTGTGAACAAAAATAAATCTAGTGAATTTCGTTTCTCCAGTTTGTATGCTAAACGCAATTTCTAATATAGGCTAATTGTGTTTAGCTTACTTGCAAATCCTACTCAAAACCGCTGTAAAGGGATTTCAAAAGCGCTACCATGTCCCATCGAACAGTAAATAGGTAGGTAATTTATACGGAAAAACTTCAATAATTTCGCTGACTTAATGCTTCTGTATTTAGTAGCAAGTAGGTAGGCTTGCTCGTTACCCAACTCCGTAAATTAATTTCGCCAAAATCTTGCAAAGTTAATTATTTCCCACGACAACTTGTCTCAGACTACACTTGTACAATTAAAATTGTTGGAAAACATTTGTAAAATCATAAAATAATTCATTATTCAAGGAAAACTGGTTTTTGTTTAATTACTTTTAATTCTATGGCTGAATTTGAAGTTGTTATTGTTATCTAAAATATTTTTAACAAAATATTGACTTTCGAGTTTTTGGGGGTTTTCGAGGCACAGCTGGTACGAAACTTACTTCATCATTGTACTGCCACATTTGATTACCCTTGGCTCCGTGGCAGGGATACAATACAACGTCATGTCCCGAATAGTCCAGACACGTCTCATCACGTCGGATCTCGCCGTTCTTCGAGTACATCCAAAACTGAAAGATTTATTAAAAACCATGTCACTTATTATGTTCACATAATTAATTATTCTTCTTTTTTGTCTTATGTTACAATGTCTTTTTTTTTTGCTCAGTTAAGTCAATTTTATTAAGTATATCTTTAGGTATATGGTATCCAAATCATTTGTTTTCTTTTAAACAAAATGATTATAAAGGTGAAATGCAAAAGCATAGATTTGCAGCAATTTTTTATCAAAGTGGGAGCCCCAAAAAAAAACCAAGTGTTTATTGTGTTGCCTTGGGTTCTTTAAACATGTTTTATTGTTTAATGTGGAATATTTAAAATTTGGCATACAATATCCGAATAAGCCACACCACAAAAAAGGAACAGGAAACGAAAAACAAGAGATTAATATAACCAGTAAAAAATAAAACCAAGGACAGTTGAAACATGGGTTACAAATTATAAAAGGCATTAATGGTAAATAAACTTATATACTAAATAGCCACTGAACACAAATGATCTTGTCACCAACAAAAAAGTATGTTCCAAAAAAAACCCAGTGATAGTGATTTTGTAAACTACGATCATTCTTGTGTTAAATGGCGAATAAACATTATAAGTAACCACGCGGCAGTACCAAATTTGGAACAGTATAAATATTTATTAAATTCGTATTCTAATCTACTACACTCCATTTCACCCTTCAAAAGCTCATAAAGGGTAAATGCAGGTTCAAGTTAAAACACAGTTGGATCAAATGAGGAAATGAATAGAAGTATCTAGTACAGTGTTACAAAAAAACTGAAGAACTTGATAAAATGTTACAAGTTAGAGCGAATTAGTGAATGGAAATGAAAGCTAAACACAACATGCGCGTCATTATGAAACTTGGAAACGTTTTGCGGATTAGTATCTGTACAATGCTTTATATGTTATTTGGTTTGCTTTTAAGGCTGCTACGATAACCCTTTACCTCAAATACGATGACCACCTAACTACTAGATGAAGCACAAGCAGTAAATTTGAATAATTTCGTGGCCTTCGACAAACCTGATTTCCGTAATCCCCGTGACATGGCCAAACGCCGACGGGCTGCTTCATCTCTGAGGGACCCGCTGCCGAGTCGATGCACATTTCCGACTCCGAATTCGCGATCTGATGCCATCCATAAGTTATAAAAGGCGTGCCAAAAGCAAGCGTGCTGTTCCAATATCATCAATACAATCCATTAAAAAATATTTGAAAAACAAAACCACTAAAAAATCTCATGACCAATGATGATATTGGAATGTTGTGGTAATGAAGATGAGAAACATAAATAATTGTTATATACTTTGAATAACACATAATCATTCCGTAAGAAGTCTAAAATCAAAATAATCAGGAACGTCGTTTAACGCCCCCGTTGCAAAAATAAGTTTCAATCAAATTCATACTCCTTTGATTCTTTAGGAGTACCTGAGTGCTCCCGGGAGTGTGACATCTGAGAATTTTGGCAGTTGTACTTGATCCAATATTTTTTGAGTGGTCGTCGCATTATACGAGCACTACTGCAGCAAGGCATGTAGTTGTCTGTGCTGTTTTGATACTATCGGTGATGGGCCATAGGAATAAATGCAAAAACAGTGAATATGGGTGCAGTAAAAAATAAAACCGTGCTGTCCAACGTGCATAAAAGAGTGCATTGAATTGAAAAATTGAGCGAAACCGAAACAAACATTCAAAATTTTGAACAAAAACTCCCGCAAATTGGTACTGCCGCAATCGGTCAAATTGAATTTGACAGAAGACCTGATTTCCTCCCTGCCGGTGACACGGGTATAGTCCGACTGGCTTATGATGATCTGACTTGCGTGTTGGAGAGTCCAAACAAATCTTTTTGAAGCCGACATTTCGGATCTGTGCGGGTAATAATTTCAAAGAACACTTTTATTAATAAATCATTTGCACTCATTGTTGTTATACAGGTTAATTATTTTGAAGAAAAAATAATCCTACAGATGATTCTGCAATCTCAAAACACACACGATTTTGTATTGATAGTTAGAAATTGAACTCGAAGTAAATAACAAGAACGTACCTCGCCATGAGCTACGGATTCTCCAGGAATGAACAGTTCGGGATAAATTGTCTTCAAATACCACTCAAAAGACTTGCAACCTAATTTCTCTCTCAGTTCTCTGCGGCCAGTGATGTCACCAAAATCACCCTTATCGTTACCGACACGCTGATAGTAGTACTTTGCATAATCGTCCAACCATACCTAAAATCATTAAGAAAATATTGTTACTCTTACTTTGAATTTAGACCTGAAAATTACGAAGATAAACATTACGTGACAAAAATTCTCACCTCAGCTAATCGGACAGAATTTTTCTTGAGTACATTGACCCCAGTTCGCCACTTGTACGGTGAACGCTTTCTAAATATGTGTCCGACGTGCGAGCAAGGAACTATCTCCAGCGTTCCACCGCACATCCAGGTTTTGAACGACAGCTCTAGATTTTCGCCGCCCCAGATGTCAAAACCACTGTCATAAGTCCCCAATTTTTCGAAGAAGTCTTTGTCGATAGCAAAAAGACCACCAGCCATAGTAGGAGACCAGACAGGCTCCGCAGTATGTTGGTGTCTCGCTCGCTCCTTCGACGGAACCGGGTGCCAATTGAACTGGAGATTCCAGTCGAAACCACCAACATTGACTGAAGATGAGTCTCTATAATGATACTCGAGAGTATTGTCGTCAATGACGTCAATTACGGGGCACACTACCGTAGTCTTGCTACGAGCAATTCTATCTAGTAATGGTTCGAGCCATCCTGAAATGAAATAGCAGAGGTTAACGACTGGTCGTTACGGGGGATTTGTGTAACGCTAATTATTGTAGGACTTTACCTTCAGTGCACTCGCAATGGCTGTCGAGATAAGTAAGCACGGGGGCTGTGACGTACCGAGCCCCGAGGAGCCGCGCCCTGATGAGGCCCTCACGTCGGGTGGCTCTGACTATTCTAACCTTTGGTAATGATGACATGTAGTCATCTAGCTGCTGCATCAGGTGTGCTGCAAACATACGTTTATTGATTCAGGTAAATCAGTTAATTCTGGGGACCCTGGAATGGACCTTAATCAACACCTTAAAAATAAAAGTACAAAGTAAACAATGTAATTCTCGAATTAGCTTGCATTCAGCAAGTTAAATCGAGAATTACTTTGTTTGAATCATTAAACAGAATAAACATGTCCCATGGAAAGAGAAAGTTAACGTATTATTTTTAGCAACTTACGCATATCGGAATAGTCATCGACGAGAATGACCTCCTTGATCAAGTGTGCTGGTGACCGGTCCAGAACGGAGTGAACTGTCCTGAGTAGCACCGACCACGCTTCGTTGTGGAAGCATATCACAACAGATGTTTGCGGCAAGTCTTCTAGGTACCTCCCTGGCACTTTGCACCTGGTACAATAAATATTTTGTTATAAGTCAACAACATAACCAAGGTTGTATAGTTCAAGTTCTCGTATTAATCCTGTGGCCCTACCCTTTCACTTATCATAATAAAATTGTTTAAATTTTTTAAATTATGATTTTATGTTTCTTTTTTAAACGGTGTTAATCAGAAACCTATTTGTCCAATTTGTGAAATCGTGCAAATCAAAATTAGTTTAAATATTATCTACCAAACGATACTACAAAAGTATTTGCGACTTTAAAACATTTAATAAAATCTGGATCTGGATTTGGATCTTTATACTATTACTTCCTCTCGGCATCGGATATTTTACTACAAATAGAGTTGGGCGCGATAAGAATAAGTTACAAAATAGAATATTTTACACAGGTTTATCAGAGACTTGCGCAAAGATTCTTTGTAACAGAAAGTGTGTTTTATATATTTTGTTCTGTAACCAACACAAATAATGCGTTGATTCAGAAAAAAGGGATGGAAAGGATTTTCGAAAATCCCTGAATCCCTCGAGATGTGTTGTGAGGTCATAGCTCATACAACACGTTGTACGGATTTGGTATCATTTTCTTACCATTCGTCCCTTGGGTCCGGCAGTTTTCTCCTAATGGATATCAGGTCGCTGACGTATTGGTTGAAAGCGTTCTTTTTCCACCCCTCTGAGACAGCTTGCTTTGTTTCCTCGGTTATATTCTTTGGCAGAACGACCGGTTTTCCTAGATCACCGGGTGCATTGTCCGAACCAGGCGCAGCTATTACACCAAGCCCTACGGGATGAAAAGTATCAGAACCAACGTCAATTTGAAATATGACTTCTAATAAATATTATAATATATTTCACACGGTTGGTACTTTATTGAATTCAGTCAGAAAGTTTAGTAAATTGAACTGAAAATAATGTCTGAGAAAATGAAATCGCAAATTAGTTTTCAGTTTTCTAATGTAATAATAAGACTCAATACAATTAAAATAATGAAAAGGTCTGATAAATAAATTAAATATTACAGTATGACAATAAATTATGGAACAGCTGCGGTTACTATGTGAAATGGCAGTGTAAATTAGTATTACAAATGTAAGTTACAACTATTCTGCCACCAATACATTTATGACATAGGTTATAGTACAATCTGTTGTAAAAGCACAATTAATTACACATAACAGCCCCAAGCCACAGAAAAACACTACTCGTTCTTATAAAAAGGTATATACAGCGTGAAATTTAATGGTTGTTTTCCCGAGGCAGGACGATTACCCATCAGTAGCATTATCGAAACGCAAAGTTAACTTAAAAAAAAGTTTTTTTATTTTTCAAATTATTATTATAACTTATTGGGTTTTTGTGTTTTGTAAAGTCAGGCGTAGTGATCAGCTGATTTATACGCGAGTGCAACTACCGCACGGCTGTTCTGGACACCCTCGCGCCCGGCCCGCGTTCCGCGTAGATATTACTGTCGGTTCGAGTCGTTTTCGAGTTTTATTTAATTATCACAATTGTTAATCTGACATTTATGGAGTCAAATTTTTTTATATTTTAGTCGATTGTATTACCGATACAAACTCATTTCGCTTCGGGAAAACAACCACTAAAATTTCAGCGTGTATATTCCCGACTCGTCACTGTTCCAGCTCGACATCGAAAAACAAAAGGTCCAACAACTTTCAAATATTTATTTGTGATTTATGGAATCACAATTAGTCAAGTTAGTAAGTACCAATTCGTCATCGGTGTTATAGTATTATCAAATGAACAAACTATACCATTCATTTTATCATTAGTTAAGTAGGCAGGTAAGGAACATTACATTACACAACACAACCCTACTTATATTACTTTCATTCCCAACTTTCACTGCCAAAATTGACGCATAATAGGTACTTTCAATCAAGTATATTTTCATTGTAACAGATCTGGTTTTTCTTTTGTATTTTTGATATTATTTTAAATCTTCTTATTAGCGTTTCCATGGCAATCTATATTGTATCGGCACAGAACCAAGTTTTTAAAACATAACGTAGGCAAGCGTAAATAAATCCGCATCTTTTTAGTAAAAGAGGTGACAGACATAAATACAATACTAGAAAAATAGGGACCAATTAATTCAGCCAGGCTTCAGATTCGCTTAAGGAGACTAATTTTCATCGGATACTGCTTGAGATAGCTGATACAATCAAAAAGAAAAGCTCCTTCTTATTTCTGACAACCTGGTACTCGTAGGCGTAAAACTAGATTTCTTATTAATGTAACTGTTAGGGATCAGCCGGTAAGTTCCTACTTATTTATGACAGTGGCACGAAACGTGTGTACTGACGCTTAACAACGAAGAAATTATTGTTATGATGATGTTGTAAATAATATATTAGTTTGAGGTTATTTGAGGTTTGAGGTAAATTGATACCTATAAAAGACACTATATTTATCTTACTAACTGTACTTTTTGACACGCAAAATAATACTGATGACGAATCGGGACTTTTTAAACGAATAGATATAGATGATCAATTGAAACAGTGATGAGACAGGCAGATATCCTTATAAAGAATATACATCTAAGAGTACAGTACATAGAGAACTAAACAAATGGAGTTATAAACACATACAATGTTTCAAGCTTTTGCGGTTTAAAACTAAGTGACAATGTAAGTTTAAATGGAGTTATAATCGAATTGTTTTTAAATCACTTTTTACGGAAATCAAACAATCGCTGTAAGCGACGTCATATCGGTGTTTATCATACAAAATACTTGACTCACTCCACTGAGTCAAGTTTTCTTAGAAGATCCTTTGTTATTGGAGAATTTTAAGCTCTTCCGCTAGCAAAGATACAGTGACTTTGGTCTGTTTCAATGCTTATTTGGGACTCCATATGCTCAATACTCCATGCTAAAGTCTAACTAACAAAACAAAGGCCTTTAAAATTACCTCCATTTCCCGCAATCCGACCGATCCAATCGATGTACGATGCTGCTGTGACGGACAAACGCACATTAACATGCAAAATATCGAAATAAACGAAGCTAACAAAGCCTAACATGCAGATAACAGGTTTAACAAATCACGTGTGCTATACAAAAGTGGACAGTCCGTGTTTAAGATCCATGCCGCGGATTGTCTTGAGTTACAGTCGAAATCAATAGATGGCGTTCTACTTAGTTATTGTTTGGTCACATCATGTTAATTATGCGAAAATGCTATATACTTACGTCGCTACAGGTAGGTATAGAATTTAATAAATTAATGGATGTTGGCTTAAACTATGGAGGACTGTTTAAGAATCGCATCCCTCTGCATCGTTTACAAAACTCAGTGTTACCGACTTAGAGGACAAATGCATTGTTGGCATAGATAATATAGTAATTATTTTAAAATTGAGTTAAAAAAATTACCTTCTTTCCCCGCAAGCCGATCAAGCCAATGGGCTCGCGTTGTTGCTGTGATGGACAAACGCAAGTTATCATGCAAAATGTCTAAATAAATGACTGTTACTAATAATCTCTAACATGCAGATCAATAGGCAGTACCTACATACATCAACATGAGAGACATTTTAATCATAGCCATTCAAATAATTGTCATTTATTTCTGTTAAAACTAGCTCTAGTACTAAAACCAAGTCATCAACCGAATGGTTTGTTGTGCATTGTGAATCGGATGTTGTCATTTTCATCCAATGTCAAAAGTGTTGTTATGTTGTCATTATAATTTTTATAATGATTGTGCATTACGATCTCGGTCACAAGGAGTTGTTAGCCTGTGTCCAGCACTGACTGAAGAATAGTTTAAATAGTCAGTGTTTACAGGTTCCTATCAAGCTTAAATAATATCTAGCGACAGCGTGTTCACATCAGCCCGCTTAGCTTAGCATGACCACCGGAGAAACGAGAGAGACTCGACAAATATTTTGTTCATCTGTCTTTGAATCGACAAAATGACAGATGAACAAAAGGTTTGTCGACTCTCAGTCGCGTCTACGGTGGTCTGTCTGGTACTTGTACTGCTGTACACAAATAATACATGTTTTTTGGAAGTATTCGCTTTAAATCCTAATACAAAGTTCAGTCTGCGCTACAGCTCAAACTTTTTAATTAAAGTTTCAATAGTAGGTTGCTAATCATTGTGAAACAATCTTAATAGACACCAAAATAAAGTTGATATTAATTTAAGTAAACAAGGACAGTCTATGCAATAAAGAAGGTAATATCAATAGGATGCCATTTTTATTCAAGCGGATTCTTTTTTTTTAAACGGAGTAAATAAGAAAGACCGAAAAATTCCGCGGTTTACTCTTTACTTTCCAACCTCAAGGGATGCGATCCTCAATTTGATTTCTGAAGAAAGATTTCCTTATCGAAAATATACCTAATAAAATGTATTTTGTATCAATTTCGTGTTCATCCGATTCAGATTTATTTATTGCGATGTTATCGTTAGAGTTATGTTAGTTTCGTGGGTGTGTGTGCAATATCGTGTAAAGCTATAGAAACATCTGCTATTTAATTTAACACCAACTTCACCAAGCAAGCTCATGCAATTTGAAAACATAAATAACACTCACCATCGGATAGATTATTGCCGTAGGTCTCGCTCTTCCTTTTTGTAGATGTAGGCTTTACCATTTTTAAGGGTTTCGCCTCCGCGTCGTCATATTCAACCGGTGGTGCAACGATCGAGTTCCTTGAACCGCCATTAGTAGTCAACAATGCGACCATAAACCAAATCGCTGTCAGTATGAGAACAGCCTTCAATATCAACGTCCGCCTCCGCAGGAAAAACATTGTGTATTTCATTTCTTCAACTTATTCCAAGATACAGACTGGATGAATCTCTACCTTTATTTGATTAACTCAATACATTTTTAGAAACTTGAATATTTTAGTCTTATTTTCATTAAGATCTAGGAAGTTTTAAATCAAAAAATCTTCTTTAAAGAATTTGAGCAATAATTTGAACACTATCTATAATCACAAAAGGGTGACTAGCATAAATAATGAGATATGTCTTCACGTTTTACGATTGCCACAAGATATGCTTCTACGATATGACAGTTTCAGTGATGAAAATTAACTTCACATGCTTCACTTCTTTGGTGTCTCTGTTGGCTATAACTTCGCCTCGGTACGTTTATGTTTGAAGAGTTTCTTTCTCGTTTTTTGTTTCATTTCCAAGCGCTCATTGAGCATGATTTATCGTCCATATTCTCCAGCACGAGTCCTGAGAACAAAATAGTTGCTTATCAATATCATAACACGCACACTCTATCAAGCTACATAAATAAAATCCACATAATTTTGATTGATGTTCTGCTCTAAGTATAGCTGTATTTATGGCACGCGATTTTTTCTCGCCAAATCCCCGCCGGTGGCTACTGAAAAGGTAATTGTGTTGGAAAGGCCATTTTCAGGGGGTTCTCTACTTCGGATACTATGATTAGAAAAAAATCCGAAATACGAAATACGTATTACATACGGCGTATTCATACGCAATGCAGATCCGTAATACGAACTCGGGTGTAAAAATACGCATTTGGTTTTGGTAGCAGTTGCGGTAGATTACGTTTAAGTATTTGCGTATTACTATTTTGTTAAGTTGTTCATTTCTATTTTTGTTCATCAATGGCGACACACATTTGATTTAATAACAACTACCGACTATTATACCAGCCTATTATTGTCCCACTGCTGGGCGGGCATAGGCCTCTTCTCAAACAGAGAAGGCGCGAGCATTGATCATCACGCTTGCTCAAGACGAGTTGGCGAATCCTACTTCCTACTAATATTATAAATGCGAAAGTTTGTGAGGATGTATGTTTGTTACTCTTTCACGAAAAAACTACTGAACGGATTTGGATGAAATTTTGCACACAGATGGTTTATAACCTGGATTAACACATAGGATACTTTTTATCCCGGTAGTAAGATCCCATGGGACAATTTGAAACTTCACGCGGGCGAAGCCGCTGGCAGAAGCTAGTACAGACATAAATTAATTACAAGTCCAGGTCTTCACCCTGTTTTCCTTCCCCGATATCTGTGATATCCTTGTCCAAGGTAAAGTAGAAAGTACTACATATGAATTGAAAAAGTCACATCACTCTCAAACAAAGTATGCATTAATTAAAGTTATCATTAATGGAATTTGTAAAGCTCGTCGTCCACGTTTCCCTCAAGTTGCTGGGATTGCATAGAACAATTTTAATTAAATAGTTTAAGGCGATGTCACAATATAATAGTGCAGTGTTTCTAGTAAGCATTTAGATTATTTTGCTGGAGTTTCTGAGCCAGTTAGTTCTGTTTGGAGCCACAACGTGAGCGGAAGACAAACTTCAACAAGCGTTAGGCGTGCAAGAGTTGTTCAAAGTTATTGAACAAATTGTGTATCAAAAGGGTTCGGTTCTCAAAATTAAACGTTTCATCATTTTATCATGTCACAGTGACAGCTGTTTTTAGAAAATCAGACAGATCTTTTTGGTGGACCTAAGACTTTCAATTTCAACAGAACCATTCATTATTAATCATTGATAAAGGTTGTAGAATATATCAATTATCTTTCCACGCAACGACAAAAACGCAGCAAAAGATCTTTTGCAGGAGTTGTGTAATAATAATATATTTATTCAAGAAATATCACAGAATTTCCCAAATATATTTTAGGGTATATTTTTCAGAATCCAAAAAAAAAAATACATATAGATGTTAAATTTTTTGCTATAGAGCCAAACTAGACAAAAACCTGTATTTCGGCTATCAGCGCCAGCGTCAATCCCCTCATATAATTTATAAATTAATGGCAGCCTGAAGTAGAAATAAATATTAACCTTAGTAGGTTTTATATAAGCAAATTTCAGCAAAATCTTAAAAAAAAGTCTTTACTATATAGTTATTGCAAATAATGATACCATTACAAATAAATAATTGAAATAAAATCACTCCATTTACATAAATTAATAAAACAATTAAAATGAATACATTTGAATTAAATCACTTAAAATAAAACCTATGAAATAAATAAATTACAAAATCGTGACAATAATATCGGTGATACAAAATAATAAAATCCTTAAAATCAATTAAATTCTGAAGAAGTAAGCTTATCGTTCGAAGTAAATGCTCAAAGCTTTTTGAAGTTGAAGAAAACAAAAAAAAAACAATAAGTATTAGGCTAAAAATCTTAATTCGATAATAATCTTTTTTTTTTACCACTAGATTCAGAAGCCGGCTGAATCCATCAACAGGATGCAATTAAACTTTTATAAAACCGCACACTTTACTGGCCTCAAACGTTGCGTGCGCGCAACCGTGACCTAAGCGAACTCCGGTGGCTCCTCCTACCGGTCACGAGCCGATGTGCAACTACTAATTTACGTCATTACTTCATTCATCATTTTGTTGTGAATGCAGTCATTAAACGCTGTGACCGGGTTGGGTAAATTGAATTTAAGATGTGCCGTTTCAGTATGGAATTCTGTAATGATATTGGCAAACGGGCAAGAGAATGAGGATTATTATTATTATTTTAGGTAACAATTCAGACATGCTAGCAGATAGATCACCTGATAATCATTATCATCCTCATCATTTGAGCCGAAAGACGTCCACTGTTGGATATAGGCCTCCAAGTGTCGCCACATTGACCTGTCCCGTGCGACTCGCATCCAACGGATTCCCGCAACATTCACCAGGTCATCGGTCCACGTAGTGGGACGTCTTCCAACTCCGTCTTCCGGTTCGCGGTCGCCACTACAGAACTTTTCGGCCCCATCGGCCATCGGTTCTGCGAGCAATGTGCCCTGCCCACTGCCACTTAAGTTTGGCAATTCTTCGGGCGGGCTTCGTTGATGACCTTAGTTCTCGTGCGGATGTCATCATTTCCGATTCCTTCACGCACGGAAACTCCGGGCATAGCCTTCTCCATTGCTCTGTGACTTTAAGCCTTTTCATAACCACCTGATAATACCAGCAGTATATTACATTGTGCGCTCCAAAGACAAACTTTAATGGTGGGTGTATGAAACAACGACGAAGGACCTCTTTTACTGGTCTGGTTTTTTCTTTTGCCTTAGAAAAGCAAGCTACTAAGAGGCAGGTATTTTAGTATAACATCATCATCATCAACCTTTCAATGTTCCCACTGCTGGGATACCGGCCTCTCTATGAGAGGGAATGAGCTATATCCATTACGCGGGCCCAGTGCGGATTGATAGATGTCACATGTCTTCGAATGATTGGTTCTAGGACATACCGGTTTCCTCACGATCGCGATGTTTAGTATATCAGCCATTAATTATTATGATAAGGAAATTCAACGTCAGGATGGATAGAGTGAAACCATTTCCTTACTAATGAGAGCACGACCCTGTGGTAAATTAAAACAATGCGGGTAATGGAAATAGGTATTGAAACACTGCGATAAGGTATATGTTACAACAATACATTTATAACGGTAAAATACGTAGCCAACAGGACGGGAATACCTTGCATTAACAAGCATAATCTCATAATTAATAAAAATACCTACATAAAAAAAGAATATTCTTTGACTCATTATTTTAGCAATCAATCGCTAGCGACACGATTAATAGATATCTACCGTAATAAAGATCAGTCTTGATAATAATCCAATTACTTCCCGAAAGAGGAAGATATTAAAAATGTACCCACGTCAGAGGAGAAATCGGTAGAGATCTCGACTGAAACGAAGATAAAATGGCCTAATTTGGCCATCCCTCCCGAGGATTCATTTTCCTTTTTATCGAAGTCGATGGAACCCACTGAGTGACTGAGGCCTTCCTAGTTAAAGTCATTTTCGAAATTCGGTTTCTGAAAATTCGAAAATTCAACGCTGCTGCATGAATGTGTGAACATCGTAGGCTTTGTAGATTGACAGATGATTGTTAACTTTTTATCTTGTTTTACGTTCTTTGTGTAGTAAGCAACGACCTATTATCAGGACTACGCCGATTCCTCCATACTTAAGTGCTAATGGTGTAACATGATTATATTATTTCGTAATACCAAATAATTAGAAAACAGTATGGACAAAAACATTTTTCGTATACGAAACGATTAACCCAACACGCGCACCTTATTCGACGTTTTTATGTGCCTATCTAGGCCTATGTGAAATAAAATATTTTGATTTTGAATGGAGAAAATAAGTATGAACTGTTATCTTAAGAACAGAAACAACACAGAGAAGAGATTTTATTATGGTGCTCAAACTCTGTAAGATAGACTTTTGTGCAGCTTTCGTAACACACACGACATTTTGTTCCATCTTTACGAGGCATTAAAACTTTGGTGTCGTCTGGGCCCTCCTTACGCGAAAAGAAAATAAAATTATCACCGATAAAACTTAACGAAAAAACTTTTCGTAATAAACGAAACAGATATAAATAAGGTGTCTTTACAACAACCATAACAATGTTGATAGAAGTGATGGTGACACGAATTTCAGTACCAACTTTGGGAAAGATATTTTTGTCGGCTTCTTTTTTCGTCAAATTAATTTAGGGGTTCCCTTTACACTTTACTGAAACTTTCGCGTCTGTACGATTTCTACGAATTGAAACTCTAGTGACAGTGAAAATATTATCATGCGCAAAATGGTGCTACTTATAAGGCCGCCTCCACAAGCGAGCGGATTGCGGCGATTCAATGTATTTCTATACAAAAATATCGCTGCGATTCTCTCGCTCGTGGAAACGGCCCAAACGAGAGTGTATAGAAAAACGTGGCAAGGACGATAATATCGCCGCGATTCTCTCGCTTGTGGAGACAGCCCAAAAGAGAGTGTATAGAAAAACGTGGCAAAGACGATAATATCGCCGCGATTCTCTCGCTTGTGGAGACGGCCCAAAAGAAAGTGTATAGAAAAACGTGGCAAGGACGATAATATCGCCGCGATTCTCTCGCTTGTGGAAACGGCCCAAAAGAAAGTGTATAGAAAAACGTGGCAAGGACGATAATATCGCCACGATTCTCTGGCTTGTGGAGACGGCCCAAAAGAGAGTGTATAGAAAAACGTTCAAATTATGTTTAGTTATTTCGAAAATTCGTCTTTTCAATCTCCAGACTAATAAAAAATCTTCATACATTTCATCGAACCAATTTTTCTAAAACTGCATTCCTAAAATTCAAACAACACCTAACCATCGGAATGACAACGTATAAGAAAGTCATCAAAGTAAGCACGTAGTAAGATTGCATGCGCGTCGCACAATGTGAACGAACACCGGTCAGGGGTCAGCGACCTCCCCCCGCGGTAATCCCCCACACCTCTCACCCCCTAAGAGTCCTGCTAATGACATTTGCGAGGTTTTAAAGCTATACATACCATCACGCCCCGCGTTTGCGATTGAGTGCCTTTTTCTTTCTATTACTGCATACGGCTGTACAGTGAAATTCTGTTCAATATTGGATTTTATTCGTGCAATACCGTTTTGCCTTTCCATGAATAACATAGGAAGGTTTGGAACAGGTATTTTTGGGATTCACAAAAAATAAAGAGTTTTCGAATACGCTTTTATATCTGACCACATAAAACTAGAAGTCATGGGGAAAGGCATTTGTCGAGCATCAGTAAAATGACACAGAGTAAGTAACATTATTTAAAAAAAGTAGTAAGCTACTCAAAAAATCTTACAGTAAATTAAAAAAAGGAGTTAAACGAAGATTTTAAATGCGTGGGATCCTCTTTTCAAAACAAACAGTAGGTAGGTAGATCACATAGTTCAATTTAGAACATGTCTAATTAATAACAGACGACATAATATCGTTAAGTGCTCATTATGGCGATACTTTGTCATTTACGTGTAATTATTTTCCACTAACATTAATTAATGAATGATCATTAATAAAATCGTCCAGTACATCATCTATACCACAAAACGTAATTATCTACCTTAATAACTTTATATTTGAAGTACTTTTTTGAGGTTCTGGGTTGGGCGTAGTCACTTGGGCGTAACATTTTTCGGTTTTTGGCATTGTCGACTAAAAAGAGTTCAAATAAAAAATACCTGAGTCATTACTTAGTAGAATGTACAGTCACGTCTAATAATATGTAAACACTTAAGATTTTTTTAAACTGAAGTGTTTCTCCTAAGAGTAGCGGTGGCCCAGTGGTGGCGGCCCCGACTTACGAACAGTAAGTCGTGGGTTCGAACCCAGGCAGGCGCATTACTTTGTGTAATTTATTTCATCACCGCTGCTCTCAAAACGGTGAAGGAAAACGTCGTGAGGAAACCGGCATGTCCTAGAACGAAAAATTCGAAAACATGTGACATCTACCAATCCGCACTGGGCCCGCGTGGTAGATTATAGCTCATTCCCTCTCATTGAGAGGAGGCCGTGTCCCAGCAGTGGGAACATTATAGGCTGATGATAATGATGATGTTTCTCCTAATGTAGGTACTGATTGAAATTTAATGTTATTACGTACATAGTATTCTGGAAATCATATTATTACGAAAAAAGATCCAATGTCCTAGTTACAATCGTTATTTCTCGCGAAAATAGCTATAATATTAAGGAAAGTGTATACATATTATTAGACGTGACTGTACAGAGTTCTACATGCCACATGTTTTGGCCTATGAAGAGGCAAAGGATGCCTACAGTGACGATACTTTTGAATTCAAGCTGTACAGTCTGAAAATAAAATATGGTACTTAATCATCTTAAATCAGCCTGGCATTACACACTTCTGGATATTTGCCACCCCTTTTTTTTGTCACACTTCTCGGTTCTGTGATATCCAGGTGTTTCCCGTGACTTTGACTATATCGTCCACCCAACGACGGTATTCGAATGAGCCTGGTCCATAAAATTATACTTTCAGCCGTAGAAAATCTTTTGCAAAACTATCATAATTTTGGTTACGATCATTGATAACAAAAACAAAGTTTTCATGCTAAGTTGAATTGTAGTAATAGTAGTCTTTTGTTTGTGTAGTAATAGTAGTAATTTTGATTATAATAAACCGGAAACTAAAAATAAAAAATTAGTCTGCAGTGATTCATTGAATTGTATGAAATTCAAGATAGTTTTGTTAACATTGGTTTACAAACGGGATATTTCTCGAGATCCTTAAATAACAATGCTTTCAATTAAGTTTTAAAGCTTTAAAACCAGCAACTCAAGGTAGTTCATTAATTAGTGTGAAAGCCATAAATTAAATAATTAATGACGCTAACACACTCATTGTACTGCCAGTAAAAATGCAAAGAAGCGTATAAAGGCGCCAGGATAATGGTATCATAAGTTCTTGGTAAGCAGAATAGGTGTGACGACAGTTTCAAAATATTAAAAATCTGTTTAGTCATTAATGGACACGCGTTTTTTGTTTTTGTAAATCAATGAATATTGACAAAGATAAAACACATCAAAACTGGGAAGTGGGGGTAGTGACGTCAGAAATCGCTAAAAATGATACCTTGGCGTCACGTATTGGGAATTTTAAAACCGTTGTATCTTCGTCAATTTCGATTTACTAAATAAAAATACGGGTCAAATATTTTTTTAATAATCTACCTGACGGACCCTGAATTAGTTTTTTTTATTTTCCCATTAAAGTGGTTTAAAAGATTAAAAGGATCATTGAAAATATTAAGTGTGCTACCAAAAGAAAAAGCATAAGAGTAAGCTTCCCACTTGCACTATAGGCGACAAGTGTTTGTTAGGTAAAAAAGCCATTCCCAACCAAAAACATTTAAAGGCAAATAGCATACTTTAAACAAAGTTGCAGCAAGCTTAAAAAGTAACTACCTCCTTACAAAGCACAGGATACCCCAAGGACCGAAATACAAATGGGCGAAAAACTGCCATTTTCATTTAAAATATTTCAGCCAAAACCAACCAGTCTCAACAAAACGTTTTAAGTAAACGAGATTAAGAAACAAAGAGTACTTTATCAGCTGTACTAATGCCTGGCTACACAAAACATTAACCTAGAAGTTTTACACTTCATGCGTCTTAACAAAGTGGCACTTCCAGGGAATAGACAGAGGTATAAAAGAAACAAAGTTGGAGCTTTTATCAGGACAAATAGTTCACAATGTTTCTAGTGTGTTTTTGTTATCTAGACCTGGTGGATTAGGTCCTAGTGTTTCACTAAAATGTGGACTATTCTTGACGTTATGAGTTCTCGATAGTGCCGCGTACAGTGCTACTTTGCGATGTTTATCCATGTGGGATGGTTTGGAATTTAAAGGAATTTATTTCATAAAATAGTTTGTTTTTCGTAGAATTTAAAATGGTAATTTTTGACCAATTATTGAATTGATATTTTTTTTTTCTTTTGCAGGTCATGGAATAAAGTTGCCGTAAGATTGAAATATATTATATGACACACGATTCAAATGATATTTATTTGCAAATTGGTTTTCACAAACACTTTCACACGTCCTTATTTTTTAAACTGATGGGGCCAGTGTTTCGTACCTGACTATTCTGAGAAGAAACAGCCGAAAGAAACTCAGAGGTCATGTTCTCTGGAACGAGAGAGGGAGAGATTCTCTCTTCCCGGCCGCCGCGGGAGACGCAACGGGCGTCGGGGGCCACGTGGTGGCTACCGGCCACCGTAGATGCGGGCCTGTGGACGGCTGGCTATGGGCTAGCTAGCTGTCCGGCCGTCTAACGACGACGACAGGCCGTGTCGACGGCGCGTTCGTGTTCCACGCGCGCCTCAAAGAGATGTCAGCAAAAGGAGAGGGGCCCGCAAGGGCCGAAACCTGCCGGGGTTGCGGGCCTGCGGGCCCCGGAACGTAAAAGGCGAGGAAGGAACATGGATGGTTTTTAGTCAGTAAGAGTCGGACACTCCCTCCCGCTCCGCCCAGAGTGGGGGGGGTCATTTGATGATTTCCCATCCTTAAAAAAAAAAGGTCATGTTCTCTTTTAAAGTGCAGACAATTTTGTTCAACTCACATGAGAACTATGCAGGTTAGTGCATTTATTATGACACAAGATTTTATTCAAATTAGAGCATGAATGCTCTAATTTGAATGAAAAGAGTTGGAGCGGTACCGTTTCGGTGCCGGTAGGTATAGTGTGCCATGCCCTTTAGACAGGCAGAATGATCACGAGCCTATACTTTCAATAAACTATTGACGTTTTACTGCTGCTACCAATATTCCCCACACGTAACACAAGAACGATATGCGTACATTTAGCCTTAAAATATTCATATTGCTTTATCCCTACGTGAGAACGCCGTCACATGTATCTCTTTTTTTCTAACTTTTTGTTGTTAGTCATTCATTATAATGTCACTTGCAAAAGTTATGACTTTGAATTAAATATAACATTAAATAATTTATAATTTCCACCACTATGAATCATTGTATCTATGATTGTATCTGTGCGAATTTTTTAAAGAAAAAATAAAAGCTCAATGATTATGACACTTTCTGCAATTGCAAAACTCTTTGCAGGTTCTCTTTTAAGTTACTGTTTTGAGAGGTAGGAGTCGCTACTGAATTTCCAACAGATGGATCTCCAGGGTGTTTACTAAACCTTTTAATCCACTAGATGTCTTATACTATTACCCTGTGTCATACCACTGCTGGCTAATGGCCTCCTCCATAACCTCCAAATCTTTCGATATTTTTTTAATACATAAAGAGCAGTCAATTGATTCATCTCTATTTTCCTAAAGTTTCCTCAATTATCTAAAAAAGTGACTTAAAACCTCGAAATCAGACAATAATTTCGGGCACGTGCACACCATAACCCACAAGATAAACACACACGGTGTATGAACGAGTATCATTACCAACTTTTACCCACCCGGGTACTGTAAATTTACACCGCGAATAAAGTTCTCATTGTTTACCGAAAAGCGTGCGAATTCGTAAAAGTTCAAACGGTAACCGACTACTTCATTTTTGGAGAGAAAATTAATGAATAAAGTATTACGTTCTGTCAGGTTATTTACCCCGTATTTTAATGAAGGATTATTAATTTGTATTGTAGTAGTTGCTCTGCTATTAATTTAAACGTTTTGTAAAAGTCGCATTGTTGAAATTGTGTAGTTCTGTTAGCCCCTTATTTAAAAATGACAAAGACGGGCTTAACGTAGAAAGTATTTATGACATGTTTTTATGAGACAATGTTTTTACTAAAAGTAGGTTATTGTGAGTGAATAAGTAGGTTATATATTTAGGATTTTTTTCTTCAAAATGATTGACCTATAGACACATCTCCGAAAAATATCTGCTTAGAAGAAGACAAATTAATGTTATTATTCATTTAATCTTCATAAAAAGCAGACATTTCAGGGCTAACAGCTTAGTAAGCAACGCAAACTAAGTAATAAATACTAAAATAAAGTGCCACCAGATTCACACAACAATAGAAGGAAAACGATAAACTACCGATGCATTCAGAACTAAAACTACCGAGAATCGAAGAAGTTTCGTATTTATACGAAAAGCAATACATTATTATGAGAACATCCCTATTTAAAGCACGTTCTAAAGTCACGCACTTCCCAACCGCACGTGTTTAATGCATTCGCTAAACAGGTGACTCCGTTTTCTGCCCCCGACAACACTTAAATTACTTTCTCTCGAGCGATTTTATTTGTTCCCCCGTCAGGATTTAGATGGGAAAATGTACGAAACAAAAACTAATAGATGCTTTTCTTCCTTATATTTTTTGTGCTAGCACTAGTTTTCTTAGCTCCAATGATTTACGAGAAGATTTTTGTTATTACGTTTCGCACAGTAATGTTTGAAGTTTTTAGTACTGCTCATCTTTGTTATGTGTTTGCGTAAAGACTTTTTGCAGGTTTTGCGTGGGTACTAAAATCTGAGAAGTTACAGGTTTTGTAGTACTTTTTCAACTTAAACTTCTGTTTTTATGAGTATTTATGATGATTTCTTTGACTGTTTTTGGGTTCAAATTGTTTGTCATCAGAGAGAAACCAATCTGGACTGCACGGCAGACGATTCGCGATTAATTACATACTTGAATGTATGAATGGGGGTCACATAAAACGTTTTACTTCTAGAACAAAATTGACATGGCCAGCAGTGTGACTATCGAGGACCTATAAGAATAAGAAAAATAAAAAAGTCTTTGTCGCATTTAAGGTTTTAGCTTAGAATCGACATATATAAAAGAAAGTCGTGTTAGTTACTCCACTTATAACTCAAGAACGGCTGAACCGATTTAGCTGAAAATTGTCAGGGAGGTAGTTTAGAGCCAGGAGAAGGACATAGGATACTTTTTATCCCGTTAGGTAGTAGTAGGTAGGTAGTAGTAGGTAGGTAGTAGTAGGTAGTAGTAGGTAGGTAGTACTTTTGACGCAGACGAAGTTGCGTGGGTCAGCTAGTAATAGTATAAGTTTATGAACAAGCCAAGGCTTTTCGTGTTTTGAATGTTTTATAACAGGACCATTTGACTGCTTTTACTTTTTTATTACTTTGACATTATGGGCCTAAGCAATTATTTTATGTGCATACATAATTGCAACCACCTCTAATATTGAAAGCGTTGAAAGCTGTAATGTGCTGACCCTAACGCCCAGATTCCAGTGAAGCTGAGACGACACAAATGGAGAGAAGATGTGATATAAACCATCAATAGAATTAAGTAATTTACACTTCTCATCTCCGCAGGAAAACGGTTGAGCTGAGAGAATATAATATGTCTCATTTTAGTTTAGTGGCCCTGCGGATTCGGCAGCAGCACGTAGTGGATCCGAAAAAGGTGTTAAGAGTCTGGACTTTAACACTTTTGGCTTCTTTGCCCTAGGCCAAAGTGAAACTAGACCATTTTCACAAAACTAAGCGTAATACATACCTTCCAATCTTTATAACATTCCCTATAACGCTAACACAAACGTGGTTCTCATGTGAAGCCATAACAGTTCCCAGCTCAACACTTAGACCGGGAGCTAGGCACTTTTAATTAAACAATACACATCAGCGATAATTTTTCACGACAGCATTAAGTTGATTGTGTATAGGTATAGGCATTCACAGGGCGTTTGTTAGAAATACCGACACAATTTTTGAGGCATTCGGTAGCACATCTGCAACACCATATATTTCTTTTCCATATATATTTTAAATAAATAAACTTAAAAACATTCATACTTACACTTACTACGTTTAAAGAAACAGATACATTATTTTCATCAATGCCATAACACGTTCGTAGATATAAGTATGCCATGACGCCCCCCTATCACAGAGAAATTAAGGTGGTCCTTGTGTGAATGAATGAACTTGTCATCATCATTTTCCTACCATAATGCCAAATTACAGGGTGTAAACCACTTCATCACAAAGCCGTTAACCAAGCATTCTGTACATCAAACTAAGTAACTTTACACAAAAATTATTGCTGGGAAACAACTTTTTTTTTTGAGGTTTAAATCATATTTTGTGGTAGAACTCAATGTTACGCACTTAAAACATTGTGCTGGTGGATGGTTCGAATAGTATGGGGGTCGTGGAGGTGTTAAAAGTCGAAATCTTACAAAAAAACTTGTATTTAAAAAAAAAACTTTTTCAAAAAGTTGTAACTCCCCACCCAGGTATGGTGTAGAACAAAAAAATTATCACAATGACGGGGAGAACAAGAGGTTTTCATATTCGTTAAGAGGTGTTTTACATCCTTTATATGAGGTCGGTACAACAAGTCTTCTTCTTCTATAATTTGTCTTCTTCTTCGTCGCACGAGTCAACGTCTTTCTAACCAATTCATCTACTAAACCAACCTTATCATCATCTGCTGCGACTTCCAGTTTAACCAGATGCAGCTGAATCCCAGTATCTTCCATGGAGTGGCTGCCGATCTGACCTCCAAAACCCAGTTACTGAGTATACAAAACAACCTGTATAGACCAACTCTTATTTTTTTTTTTATTTTTTTTTTAACACGAGTAATGAGTCGTTGTCTGTCGACGGGACGTGTGTCCCTGGTAACGGTTGTGTTCATTAATTGAGACAGTATCCGCGGCTAATATTGCGCCGGGTCGTCTGTCGTAACACGCCCTTGGCATTATTATGCGTGCGAGTACGAAAATGGACAGCGTACCAGTTTCGTGCAATGCAAGGACTTATTTGGGTTGATTGAGGTGGTAATTGTTTTTCCACCCCAAAGTTGGATGTCACTTGCATCTTGTACGAGTTAAAAAATTGTTTTTTTGTTTGTTACAATAAATTTAATTTAACTCAAGAACTACTCAACCAATTTTAAAATTCTTTCACCATTAGAAAGCTACATGTTTACCGAGTACCATAAACTATAAATTATATTGATATCATGCAAATTAGGCGCGCTATCACCATTTTCGCGGTCAAAGTCGCAGGCGAAGTGCCAGTATTGTACATTTGTCTACTGTTCATCTGTGGACCCCGACCGAATCGGTCTGGCGGGATTGTTTAACTATTGTGTCTACGTCGCCAACAGTTAATGAACTATAGAAGTGCCCAGCAGTCGCAGAATAATAAAAGGGCAGGGGTTAGATACCACCACCATTGCAGAATATATGTTGGAATACATCATCATCTGCATCTACCTAGTCTTTTCCTAACTATGTTGGGGTCGGCTTACAGTCTAACCCGATTCAGCTGAATATCAGTATTTTACATGGAGCGACTGCCTATCTGACCTCCACAACCCATTTAGTACTGGGTAATACGATACCCGCAGTAAGTTTGAATTGAATTTATGTTATAATACAATAAAAAGTTAATTAAAATAGTTGTAAGAAGTGGTAACGTTAATTAAAAGGACAAACATACACATTTTGAAATAGAATAGTCCGGTCTATGCTCAAATTCCAAAGCAACACAAACCACATTTATAATAATTTTATTCCAATTATCGGATATTATCATGAAGTTGGTGATGTTTGTTTTTATAGGAAACATGCAAATTTTGTTTATCATGAATGTTTTTAGAACCTTTCTAGGAAAATTTCTTCGTAAAGGTAAACCTGCTCGCAAATAAATAAGGTTTAGCTTTTCAATATAATTCAGACATGTACACATGGACGCACCAATATTAATACATACTAATGTATATTTTTGTAGTCGCTTTTTTCATAAATGGTATTTCTCACAATATTGTTTTTGTCTACATAGTTTTTTTTTATTTCGCTACCATTTTCAAAAGAGAGGGTAATTTTGATAATTTCCCATCCGGAAAAAATGGGTATGATATGGGACCACATCATAAAAAATGTGGGTGCATATAGCTATAATTAACCCTGCGGGAATTGAAGGCTTTATGTTGTGTTACGTGTTTCAATATTGTCAACACAATCTTGCCGGAAATTTCCCTGAAAGCGAAAAAAAAATCCAAAAAAAGTCAGGAAAATATCGGGAGCTCAACTTAATAAATAATCACGGAAGATATCCCGTAAGTGACAATATAAGTTAAGGATAAACAAGTCCCACCCGCGTGCTGTAAATTGTCCTGAAATCCTGAATATAACATAACTAATATGAACAGTTTCATTATAAAGTTACAGCTGCGGATAACAGCTTTATTTGTGCTTGTAACAGTAATAAGCTACCTACGTTATGTAACTAGCTAAATGTACTCGTAGTTTAGATACTTTTTGAGACAGCTGTGCAAAACCCTTCTTGTTTTACAGGCGTGATGTTATTTTTTAAATACTAACGGGATTATAGCCGCGATTTTCTTGTGTTTTTTTTGTGTGTTTTATAATCCCGTAAGTAGTTAAAGTGTAGTGAAACACCGTGAAAGTCCAAAACAGTTTATTTTTATGTGTCAGGTATTATGTTACTGAGAGCCGGAATATTTAATTTTGAAATTAAAGAAATTTGTCCTGTGGCTCTGTAGGAACAAGTATAAGTATAATGTCTAAGTTAGTTTTGCGCTGAATTAAGAAACAAAGAGTACCACTTTAACAATGAGTTTAAAAATCTTAGTGTATTTAATGACATGTGCATTGTTAAATTAAGCCCTTTCATTTTATAACGAACACGGACCTTACAAGCACGTTTTTTTCTTTTAATGTATGACTTTATTCCACCATTAGGCACATTGTTATGTCATATAGCCTATTTCGACAAGGATATGTATGAAGTTATGGGGGGACAAACTATCATGCATTCATACATACGGGCTGAAATAACTCTCCAACACAGTGGGGTAAAATGGGCTTCCTGGAGGTCCCTTGGGTAATGATTGGAGGTGCCCTTTCCGTTATACAAATTCAAGAAACTAGTCTTGAATTTGAATTCGAGAACTAGTCGAACTAGTTGAGTTTGACTAGCATAGTAGTTAGTATAACTTTAGGTCATTTCTTTGGAAATCTCAAATT
The DNA here is from genome assembly GCA_916618015.1 of Xestia c-nigrum. Classification (NCBI taxonomy): domain Eukaryota; kingdom Metazoa; phylum Arthropoda; class Insecta; order Lepidoptera; family Noctuidae; genus Xestia; species Xestia c-nigrum. Next base: position 8,027,098 of record OU745258.1, on the reverse strand, counting down.
TATAAAAAAAAAAACAAATTAATTTCGTGTGCATAATTTGAAGGAATATAACGCCTTAAGTTAGGCTAAATGAAACAAAAGTAAAAGTGTAAGAAAGATTTTGTTTTGGAAATAATGAGCAACTTTCTACCATTCCTACATGGATTGGTGTACATAGCTTTATTTTGAGTTTATATTGGGGATGTCCTACAAGTTTCAGACTTCAAGCTTCTGAACCGTATACTAATTCGAAGAGACATTGTGGCGTGTGAGCTCCTGAATAATGGTCTCAGTCAACTAGAAAGCAGCCAGGGATATAAAATACACTTTGTACTATAAAACTGTATTATGTAGGTAATCCCTGTAATGTATAAAAACACTTTGAAAAACCGTCATTTGACATAACTTTATGACCCTGTTCACAACAGCGGCATAATTATGATTGCAGTTATGTTTATGTTTCTCGATATCGACTTCATTCATCATTATAAACAGTTTTACAAATTAATATCCCATTTTAAAACTATCAAGTCGTACAGCTCAACGATTATGCGCGCCATTGTAACCTATTTGCCTTAATTAGCGCCGACACCTAACACGGCATTGTAAGCACCTCACCTACATTGTGAGTTTTCTTTCTCCGCTTTAGTTTTCAATACCTTGTTATGTCTCTAATAAAACAATAAACACTTAATTAATATTCAACTGAGCACTCTTGTGTAAATAAAGCTGATTGCACACTTTGCGTATGTGAATGGAGTACGGGCATCAGTCAACAATGTACAAAACTCTTTGTCGCAAATGACGCTGTGTGGTTCGACGGTTTAATGTGACCACAACTTTACCGCAACGAATTGCCACTGGAGGAGGGCTGGCAGAAGCTTAATTGAGCTGTATTGCACCAGCGATACAGGGCTGCCTCTAAATAGCGCAGTTAAACGTTTAACAGGGACACTTTATACCGGGTTTTTCGTTGCTAATAGCGTTCTAGTATTAAACTTTGAAATAAAATTCAGTGTTCTGGGAAATTGAACGCTCTTGGAGGACATTTTTTTTTCGCTTGGACCCTTACAGTATCCACGTAATGATAGAATAAAAATTAAACTAGGTATTTATCTTGCTTGTTAGTACATATTTGAGTTTTATTTATTTCGAATACCAGTCACACATTACGCCATTTTTACTGTAAACTGTTTTTAATAAGATGGTAATAAATTAAAGATTTTTACACCTGAATGATGATGGCAAAAGTACCTCGCATTTGAGTTAATATGAGCACAGCGATTCAACACAAATCTCATGAGACATTTACCAAAATAAGTAAAGAATACCACGGTAAGCGTTCCTTCAATTTTTTTCCATCAAATAGGTACCGAATAAACCTTTTTCTTTACGATCAACGTTATGAGAATCTCACAATAACACCGAAATGGTTATTAAAAGTCAGTAATATATTTTATTCATGAAAAAGGTGACATATCACTTGGATAGAATATAATGTAACAAAATATCAGCAACAGGAAGAAAATTTACAGTCGCGGCTGCAAAAATGTATCTCCTGCGTTTAATATTTTACACTGCAGTAAAGAGAAACCGACCTTCAAGCCTCGAGATAAACAGCTCTAGGTTGGGAAGATGATATTTTAACTCGATTACAACGCAGCCTAAACATATTTTGTAAGCGTTTTCGGTTAAACGGATCTGGAAGGGTGGCTTCGTTCGATGAGATTTAATAAGATAAGGAGATGCTGATGAGAAAAAGTAATGAATTAGCTTAAAGTTGATTGGTATTGTATCGTAAGAGCTTGACATAATTATACTACCTAGAAATATTATTTGTTTATATAGTTTTCAATTGAAAACGGAATGAGCTTTGCTAGTTAGTTTGCTAATGTGTGTAATAACGGATGATATATAAAAGAACAGGTTTAATTTACGCAAATAGCTACTTTTATTACAAATGCTCATTGTTTTTGCCGACTATTTATATTTTCCTTAAATAATAAGACACAAAAGAATAAAAATAGTTCCACGAACATTACTTTAACAATCCTTGTTTTAAAAATAAACACTTAACCGTCTTTTCCCGTACAATTAAACTGTTCTTTGTCTCTTTGTCCTACAAAATAAACTTAAGCAAACACCAGCATAAGATCAATATTCCACAAAAGACTTCCTGCTACCATTGAGACAGCCAATGAACGCAGCACCCATCACACACAGGTCGTGATGTGGTGCGCTCGTGACGCACGCACCCGGTGCGCGGCAGCCAAGGTCACGAATCATCAGACTCGGCACACGAGGCCAATGCTTCGCTAAACCACAGAGTAACTACGTGCAGTGGCTGATCGATCATACATTTGTCAGGATTGCTTTTTGAAAACATGCACGTCTTTCTTTTTTCAGTGCACACGTAGGTATGAGTTTGGGAGAACTCTATGGCTGCATTGACACGAATAAGTACTGCATCGGATCGTATTACAAATGCGAAACTTTGGATGGATGGAGCTTTGTTACCCAATCACGCCATGCCGTGTGAACGGATCGGGATAAAATTTGGACAGAGATACATAATAGTCTAGAATAGCACACAGGCTATTTTTTCTCCACCAAAACTTCCTCGCGTTTCCTTGGACAACACTGATATACACGCTGAAATTTTAGTGGTTGTTTTCCCAAAGCGAAATGAGTTTGTATCGATAATACAATCGATTAATATATTTAAAAAAATTGACTCAGTAAATGGCAGATTTACAATGTGATAAACAAAACTCGAAAGCGACTTGAACCAACAGTAATATCTAACGCAGAACGCGGGCCGGGCGCGGGGGGTGTCCAGAACAGCCGCGCGGTCGTTGCACTTCGCGTATAAATCAGCTGATCACTACTCCTGACTTAATACAACACAAAACCCAATAAGTTATAATAAAAATTTGAAAAAAAAAGAAACTTAGTTTGACTTTGCGTTTTGATAGTGCTACTGCCGGAATCGTCCTGCTGCGGGAAAACAACCATAAAAATTTCACGCTGTATATTACAGCATCGACTCTGAGGATGTCAATCTGGTGCATTGCTTTAAGTATCAGTTTCAGCTAGACCTAACAGTGGGGAATAAAAAGAAAAGCTCCGAAATAATTAGACCACTGTTGAAACTTTAAACAAATCAATTAGAGAATATCAGCGAGTAGTGAGAAAACCAATAAATACACGACAAAAACTATATTTCGAACTCACACACTATGACAGTTAAGGATTTGGTAAGCTCAGACCTTCTTTACTCAAACCTTTTTTACAAAAAACCGGCTGCCTTACGGTGTTAGGGTCCTGAGTTCGAATCCCGGTAGGAGCAAATGTTTGTGTGATGAGCATGGACATTTGTTTTCCGAGTCATGGGTGTATATATATGTTTAATAAGTATGTATTTACAGCAAAAAAAAAGTATATATGTAGTATATCAACTATCTAGTGTCCACGACAAAAGCCTCGCTTAGTGTGGCACTAGATGGCGCTGTGTGTTAATGTCCAGCGATATTTATATTTATACCTCGTACGATTGCTCTGCAAAAACGCTCAAATTATTTGACCATGAGGAGTTAATAACTAAAGTAGACTGTGGCACAACCATGCACATATATTTAAATAAATATAAATGTCTTAACATGTAATCAAGTGATCTCACTTAATCTGCTAGGCCTTTTGTACAGTGTGATGTCATTATGACATCATTAATGGGTAAAAGGATGTAGCTGTATCCTTTTGAAGTAATTCAAACTGAATTTAAACGAAACCTAGTGGAAGAGAGTGTTTCAATTGTCAGTTTATGAGATGCTTTTCGTTGATCTAGAGGTCGCAAGCGCTTTTGCAACTCGATTTCCTGGTAGGGCAAAGAGTCATTAGGTTTTTATATCAGGGCATTTTTCAGTTACACCTGTCTAAGTCGGGATTCGTGTACGGTCGATGCCAATAGGCTCACTCCCTATTACATAAATAGGTACAGTTTTGCATGCCAAAAATACTTATCCAATCTGCAATCTTGGTGATCTTGGTAGCTTTTGCCTTGATGACAGATAAACTCAGGTTATCATCATCTCGGCGTTCATTAAACGAAACCTAACCTAAGTTGAAATAATAACATGCCTAGATAATAAAAGCCTTCGATAGCCAGAATTGATCTCAAGTCCAATCAAATCGGCTATGTGTAAGCTTAACTAGATTAGAATCAGAATCAGAATATTTATTTGTCAATATAGGTAGTTCCGATTCGACAAGTCGTATGTCTATCCTCTTTTGGTAGAACTAAAACGAGCGAGATAGACATACAACCTACCGAATCGAAAGCGAATCAAAGCGTTGTGAATATGGGGTCTGATCTCTGAGTGCTCTTTGGGTCAAATCTTAAAGCACTTATTAGAAGCAATTTCCGTAAAACAATTATATTTTTTTCTAAGCTGTGATCACAGCCGTGAAGGTTACCTTTGAAAAAATAACTTTAAACTTGATTAGATGAGTCATGTGTAATTACAAGATAACCATACAGGGTGTAAACAACCTCACCACGAAGCCGCCAACCAAGCATTCTGTACATCAAACTAAGTAACTTTACGCAAAAATTATTGCTAGGAAACGACTTTTTTTTTTGGGTGTAAATCATGTTTTGTAGTAAAACTCAATGTAACGCGCTTAACACATAGTGCTGATGTTGTAGAGGTGTTTAAAGTCAAAATCTTACAATAAGACTTGTATTAAAGAAAAATTGTCAAAATGTTGCAACTTTGAACCCCAATATCTTCGTAATTAGAAGGTTCCCCCAGGTATGGTGTAAAAAAAAAAATCGCAATAACGGGGAGAATAAGTGCCTTTCGGTTTCGTAAAGAAGTGTTTTACACCCTTAATTATTATACCACATGACTTGTGTGAATTATATATTGAGTACCAAAAACTCTTCGTATCTCTGTAGTAATCTATCCATTACCAAATTGAATCCGTCTGGAAACAATACGTGAACATTATAATTACGTTTAAGATTAATTTAGTCTGATTGTCTGTAAAACTTGTACAATTTAGACGGCAAAAATTGCTATTTTCAAGCTCTTACACTAACGCCTTGTCTAACATGATAGATGAAATGTAAAGTGTCGTTTATAGTCCATGGATAGTTTACATTATGCCTTGCATCAAATAAGGTAGTTCTGATTTTATTATATATTGTAGGTCATCATAATCATCATCATTTCAGCTGAAAGACGTCCACTGCTGGACACAGGCCTCACCCAAGTGTCGCCTCTGCATTGACCGGTCCCGTGCGACTCGCATCCAACGGATTCCCGCAACCTTCACCAGGTCATCGGTCCACCTAGTGGGAGGTCTTCCAACGCATGCGAGCAATGTGCCCTGTTCACTGCCACTTAAGTTGTAGTTGTAGTATGTTGTAGGTGATGAGTCACTACTTCATCACATACAACATAAAATATAAAAAAATAAAAAATCGTAACTTGATGCAAGGCAAGACTCCTTGTATTACTCTTTAATATTGTAAGTTTTCCATGTACTATTTAGCGAAAACGAACAATAAAGTTCTTAGATATCGGCTAATAAAGTAAACAAAAGCAATCATAACTTACCGTACCGATTCAAATAAGGAAATGTTACAACTGAATAATACTTACCTGCATTTTGAAGTAACATCCTGCTACTAACAATTTGTTTCATAAACTTACAAACAATGACTGAAGTACCCTAAATAGCACTTCCGTGTTCTAAAGCATCTCCGAGCACAACTGCAACTCCACAACAAAAGCAAGTCTTAGAATGAGCTTTAAATAACTATACCCAGAAGACAGATTACATCACATTTTAAAACTTGCTTAGTATTTTTTGAAAATAAAACTAGTTTTATGCAAGGCTGCTTCTACAGTATGATGCAGTTATCTCGGTTGTAACTATTCATAAAACCGTGTTTCTCAAAGGAGATTTTTTAGAATGAGCTGAGAAAAATACTTTTTTTTGAATTTTGGTTTGCTAATCTTCATTTAAGCAAAAAAAATGTCTACTGAACATCACAACCTTCATTCGAGTTCAATCCAAACAAAATAAAGAAAATCACTATTTAGTAGACAGACCAGTTAAGAAGTGCAATGGCACAGTATCAAATAAACAAATAGAAACATCTGATACAGGAAATCGGAATCAAAACGAGGAAACAAATGCTACCCATGAAGCTACCACAAATAACTCTACGATGATTTACGACGGTACTGAATCCTTAGAGGAATACCTAAAACTTTGTATCTCAGCACAATGTTAAACACATATATCACGATACAATGACGTCTGTATCAAGTTAAATGCCCATAATTATGTAGCCACTAGTGAGAATAGTACCCTAGGGAGCAATACTCGGTCCACAATGACGATTTTGTAGTCGATTTTTGTATAAAAACAAGTAATAAATATGGCTTGTCCGTATCCATTGACGCTTTTATATTCATTGCGTATGTGATTAAAAACGTTGTGTTGACAAATTGGCTTTATAAATTTAAATCACAAATTAGTATACGAATCACAATTCGAGCATCAGCAACGTTCACATTTCGTCTTGTTTGCAGATTTAAGATTTGAAGTGGATTAAGATTCAAATGATTCTTGTGATATTGATCTACCTATTTGTGAAGTAGGCCAGTCAGTAGGTAGGTGTGGTTAGATGTGGGCACTCAGCAATTGAACCTCAGCTCTTTTTTGTCGAGATCTTAACTGCCTCCTCTTGCCTGCCTCTTTACTGCCTTCAAATGCCTGACAAGAACAGCGGCCAGTAGACGACCAGATACAACATTCACCTTGTTGGAGTGTTCTCTCGCTTCTAAAGGCGAAGAGGAATTTACTTATCTGCTCCTCGTACCTTTGAACATTATTTTAAACACTTATAATATTTGACAAGTTTTTTTTTTAAGTATATAAGTTTTAATTGTAAGATTTTTTCTATAAACACCTCCACGAACCCTGACTATTCAATCCAGACAAATCAAAACAATGTGCTGATGGATCAGCACATTGTTTTGAGCCCGTTCACCACTAAACAGAAGTCGTTTCCCAGCAACATTATTTGCGTAAAGTTACCAAGTTTGATATACCTACAGAATGCTGGCTTCGTGACGAGGTTTTTTTACAGCTTGTATGTATTTTAGTGACTTTTGCTACTATGTTATATTTAAAAAATATAATATTCATTTATTGTAACTATTTTATCAGTTCCTGTCCGGAAATCAAGAATGATTGCGGTGTCATACATTTTTAAAACAAATGTGTTCATTACTATCAGACCCAGTTGCAATTACAATCATACAGAATTTGTTGTGAACAAAATATTCGTCAGTTTATGTCATGTACAGACTAATATTTTTAGTCACATTTTTCAAAATATTTTTTCCTTGAAAACACGGTATTGTTGAACCAACGTTTAAGTTTCTTCTTTCTTTCTTTCTCTTTCTGTTTGTATGTGTGTATGTTTGTTACTCTTCCACGCAAAAACTGCGGAACGCATTTGAATGAAATTAACCACACAGATAGTTTATAACCTGGATTAATATTTATGATACTTTTTATCCCAGCATATGAACCCGTGGGGCAATTATCGAACTCGACGCGGGCGAAGTCGCGGGCTTCAACTAGTTATGTTATATTATGGCTCATGACTGTACCACTGGACCAAAAGCCGTACGTGGTTAAGTCACACGGCAATGTACAGAGCAATCAGTTCAGTAGAGCAAGCTAGCCACAAACGGTCCCAGTGCAAACCGTTGCAGTAACTACTGTCGGCTTGCTATCGTTCGCAAGGCGATTAGCAGTAAAACGCGTCTGCAGTAGCGGTGCTTTCAACATGTACAACTTTTATGGCACTATTCTATCATGATCTCCCATTTGGATTCTACGTCATAGTCTAAAAGTTCTTCGGTATCTGGTCACGTAATACATTAAGAATCGTCACAATTATTGGGACGGCCTTGATGCAGTTTTATAGATTGGTCCGGTGTTATACCGTTTGATGACAATGAATCGGATTTTGATTTCATCGTAATATCGCTTAAAAGCCTCGCAAATATTTCAATACAAATATGAGTTCTTATAATATTACTATTTGTACTCGTACCAAACGCCTGTTCGATACTTGTTGTACAGTATTTGAAAACATTAGAATGAATCTCGCAGGAATAATCGACAGTACTGTTAGTAGCAATAGTGCTCCAAAACCCATTCTATGCGGCTGCAAATGTGAAAACTTAATATAAATTCTAATAAGAACATGATTCGTCGTAGAAACGATGATAGATGATGCGTGTACAACTACATGCATACATTACCTTATCAAAGCCAGAATCACGAAACAATATTCCAATGTAATAAAACAGTCAAACAGTCGGTCCGGTAGTAATGGAATAAGGACTGGCATCCTGCAGGGGTCGATGACCTTGTCTTGTATCAGACACGACGTGATTTACTACTTGTGCAACTTCATGACATGACTTGTGCCAATGAGGTCTTGATAGAATTGAAGAGCTATAGACGTCAGAAAGATCGGCTGTATCATCAATAATAGCACGGTACGGGCATATATTTTGTGCTATACATATGCTTATTAACAAACTAACTAATAAGTATAATACTACAACTATACCTATTGGAGAAAACCAAGCACACAGAAAAATACCAATGAGCTACTTTCAAAGGGAAATCTGACATTTAAAAGAAGGCAATGCTTGTCTCCAATCTAAATGTCAGTAGTCAAAGAAATTTCAAAATAAACACGTGGATAATAAAATATTTATAAGAAACCTTTTTGAATACAATACAATGTTTGTAATTGCTGTGTACTATAGCAGAAATGTTAAGTCAATAATTAAACTTATAACGCGAAGACAAAGATGTATTGATAAAGGTTATAGTGGTCATATTATGTGTTTATTGTATACTTCTTTCTACAATATAAATAATATGTGGTATTACAAGATAAATTATGAATCACTGTGAATACAATGTGAGATACATAAAGATATTTCTATTATGATTCACGAGAAATGCCTTTTAGTGCGAACTAGTGCTTATAGAATGACACAGACATACTTAATTGTAGGTAAGTAAACACTTTGGAATTTAAAGAGAGAATTTAGCATAGACCGTGCTGACTTTAGCGTTTGATTGGCACAAGAGTCAACAAACTATGACCGATATAAACCTTTGACCTTTAATTATAAACATCAAATTATACATAACTTATGACCAGTGACAGAAATGGGTTAGTAATCGAAAATCTCGGGTACACTATTGGATAGTTCCATTAAATTTATCAGCAATCTCAATCGAAGGGTCACTATTACTCGCAATAATGTACCTAGTAATGATTGTAGGGCTTTCAGATTCGGACTTCGTCCCTCCCAAAATGGAGTTGAGCGTTGGGTCAATTGATTAAATCCATAGCCGATCTGGCTTTATACACAATAGCCGAATTAATGAAAAAAGTAATGAGAGCGACTGTTGAATTGAATGTATGATTTGAATTTTTACGATTTTCATTTACCGTACTAAAAAATGTAAAGTGTCAGCTTATGAGCTTACCTTTATTGAGCAGCCGCTGCAGGAATTCAAATCTGCAAACCAAAGAAAACACAATGAGTGCAATTCATTGAAAAAGCTGCCAAAATACACAAACAACAAGGATAGTAATTAAAAAGCCGCCCTGATCCAAATTATAAACAGTACGGTGGCTGACCGTCCAGTACCGGTAGTCGGCACGGCCGAAAATCATAGAACACTCAAAGAACGATCTCATAAGACCCTTGACATACACAACTCGTTTTAGAGTCGTACCTAGCCGTTCGCTCCGAGATCGTTCGGGTTCTCGAGAGTCCTCGCAGTCCCTCGTTACGGCGGGGCCCATTAGACCAGGGGCGCAAACCGCGCCACGATTTTAGTTTCCGACCCAACGCGCCCCCAAGCACTTATATCCGCACATATCCGCCTATATCCGCCCCTTAATAAGGGAGTCGGCGCCTAATTGACTTAACATTGGATTAATAACGGTTTAAGACTGAAATATGTTTACCGATGAATATTATGCTGGTTCGTTTTTGGATTGGCAGAGATTTGGCTTGAAATTAAATTGTTTTGGGGAGTAATATGTTTTTGATTCGGTTGAGTTAACCGAGATTTCAAATTTAACGTATAGCAACTTTTAAATACCGTCCTGTAGTTACCGAATACTCTTCCATCTCACAAAAAATATGCAAGTCGCGTAAACCATTCCGAATTCCCACTTCAGACGAATTGAAGTAAAGAACAAGATTGAGAGTCTTCACGAAAACCGCTCATTAAATAAACCTTTGGATGAAACTTTTGAGCAAACTCTGGGTGTTGAACACTTTAGTTTTTAATTGATCGTCAGTCATTGAATAGTGGAGTAAGTTTGCGACGCCGGGGACACGTCGGCGAAACTGTAATAAAAGGCTTTCGAGATTCACCTGGAGTTAGGAGGAGTCGTTAAAGCGGTTCATATCTTTGTGTAGATAGGTGTGGAGCGACGATTTTGTGTTTGTCTTTGCCTTCCCTTTTTTCCTTATTGGGTTCTGTTAGATGAGAAAGAGGCATATTAGGTTCTGAAAAGGTAGGTGTTGCTTCTTTATCAATAGATTTCTCTATAACTCTAGGATCATTTTAAAAAGGTTAGACACGATGATTTACTCCTCTTACAACCGAGTACAATGTGACGTTATTCACTCACATATTGTAATCATTCCACATTATTACGAACAGTATGACATGATGATCGTTTTTAATAGAGCATTTTTACAGACTATAGTAATCGTCGTAATTATCAGTTGTAAATACTTCCGCAGTTTATATTACAATGTTGTTAGCAAGGCCATTGCAATGTGGAAAGACGATATTGATGTGTTTACCCACTGTTCCCATCATAGGAATTGTTTCGTCTTTTAATTTTATTTTCCTATTCCGTTTCTGTGATTTACTTTAGCAAACCTTACCTTAGAGGAATAAAAATGTTTCACTTGAACCTAAAACAATAAACACTTAATTATTTTAATTAAATTTGTTCATTTCTATAGTGCTAACAATATTTTAAGGTTCTTAGAACTACTTAACACTTTATGAGTCAGTAAATACTTGTATAGCCCACTTTCCTTCATCTTCTTAAGGATTCATCAATTAAAAGTTTCACGTTTCGAACGAAATAACTTTGGAATTTACTTTGGCACAGATTTAGCTTTATTTCTACCTGAATTCTGTATTCCTTGACCGACTTCCTTATTAACCGCTTTAGGTACTAACTCGTCTGAAGCTTAATTACTACTAAATATCTTTGTCCTTCCTTTTGGGGATTCTAGTAAAGAAGGTAGAACGACCCTATTTTCGGTTAGTTCACCGAGAATATTCGTATTTTGTGCAATAGCTTCGGGGAAATGAAAGAAATTGACAAAGTGCGTAATAAATTTTTCTGTAGCGTTTCTTTATGTGTTTTCGCAGCATTTATTTGGCACAGCTATGAGAATGGTAGATATTTTGAAACCTTCCACGTTCCGACGTCGATGACTGCTGAGGTATGAGAGGTATCATATTGAACAGGAAAACGTCTTTGAGAATTTAATTGTGATTCTTCCATTACGTGTTTTGCGATTCATACTTATGTACGATTTGATTTGTGTTTACGTAATTGAATTATTTTTGAAGAGGCATTGCTTTTTCTCTCTTATTGATCACAAACCTAATAATTTGATGGATGGTGCCTCCTGAATTATTATTATTATGTTCATATTTCATTCATTAAAGTCCGTTATGTACCGATAAAATCACTTTTAAGAAGTATCTTAACATGCTTGCACCTCTTCTGAGACTACAAGACGTGCATTGTATTTATTTATTCTCTACATAGTATGTATAAGTATGCTATCCTTTTTTACCTGTACCTATATTGACAACTGAATATACTTTGAGTGTGGTAAGAACATAAATATGTGACGTAACGTGTGGGTCTTAACAAGTACGTTCTCTCTTTGCGTCTTGTCACTTGTCGTATCTACTTGTCATGTCAGCTAGTTTATGATGGTCATGCTAATAAGAACATTGGACAATCGTCAGTTCCTGTACAACGTGAAATGACATTATTTAATACCGTTAAGTAACAACATTCGTACCCATGTTCGAAATTGAAAGTGTTTCTGAATGTTTGTTAGGTAGATACTTGTCTAAAATATGGAATCAATTTCGATGAAATTTTACCCTGCTTTTAATTCCTTGATGTTAAAGTTTGACGTTCAAAAGTACGTTTTAACGACCAAATTGAAATAAATGCTTTTGATAAAATTTAAAAAAAATCCACAAAAAATACAGAATCGTTTTATACCTACGGTTATATTGCTGAAATAACTAGTTTTTCACTGAATACCAGCGAAACAGCGGGCAACAGATAGTCTAATTAATCTAAATCCGTCGAATTTCAATAAAGCTATAACAAATAACTGTTTGTTTTTCGTGGAAAATCTATAAGTCTGATCATAGTCCTACATTTAGAATTTCTACCAAATTATAAATCCAGCTTAAAGTTGAATTCAAGTTAAATATCGAATATTCCTCGTTTAAAGTTACCTTATATTAGAATAACGTCTAATTTTAGACAGAATTAACCTGTAAAGTAAAAAACACTTCAGTTTCAGGAAAATCATAAAACAATAAATGAATGGTGTTAACATTGTTATTTTTTTTCTAAAAAAAAGTATTATAAGAATCGATGGATTAGTTTTTCTATCCCACTACTCACCAAAAGAAACAGAAAATACACTGAAACAAACTCATGGTCAAGTTCAAGCATTATTTTGATCAGATCCAATAAGAAAGAAAGAAAATACATTTATTTGGCACACGCCACAAGTGCACAGTGCACACGGTATAAAATCAAAAAATCCAAAAAACTTCAATTTAAACAAAAAAAAGTAAGAATAATGTGACACTGTGTGCCTCACAAATGTGCCAAATAGGCCCAGTTCAGCAAAGTCAAAGTGAAATAAGGACTAAGCAGCACTGAAGCAGCCACGGAGATTGGATTTGTGTCGGGCAATACGCTCGCCCCATACAACATGGGACTTAAAATATACCTGGCGAAATGTAGGTGTACTATTAGAAACACCACAGCCTAACTCTTCAGGAATTACAGGCGTGATATTATTTTATATCAAACTAGCCGATGCCTGCGACTTCGCCTGCGTAAAATTATATACAAATTAAATACTATTAAAAAAAACCTACATCAAAATCAGTTGCGTGGTTTTAAAGATCTACGCATACATACAGGGACAGACAGACACGGCGGGAGACTTTGTTTTATAATAGGTATGTGCCTAGTGATAGTGAAGAGGACTATGCAGACTGTATTTAATGTGATTTTAAACCTCTCAAACATAAATGAACGTGTCCAGAAAGGGCACGCATAATTTGTACGTAACCACGTCGCTTATTAACTCAAAACTCTGGAATTTTCTCATGTACTACAATTAATACATTTCATTTATGTATTGAAACACGTGAAAGAAAATCTCCATGCAAAATCACAAAGCGCTGATTTCTCTTCGAATTCAAAAGCTTTTGAGAAAAGTTAAGAACTTAGGAAAACTTAGAGTTCCCTCGAGAAATCAGTAAAACCGCTAGCTCAAAAGCAATCAGCCCGTTACATACGTACAATATTCATTCTACGGTACTTTTGCTGTATAAAATGTAAGTATTTTGTGTTTAGTACGATAATAAAGCTTACCATTTTGTATACAATCTTAAAAATAATGCTAGTGAAATTAACAAAACTATCTAAAATTTGCAGTCAGTTTTACTTAGATAAAAAAACCAGCAAAATATTTTTTTCGGGTTTTGACATCATCTCGATACCTGCCTTTTTTCCAACTATGTTACAGTCGCCTTCTATTCTAACCGGATGCAGCTGTAGACCAGTATTTTACACGATTTACACGAAGCGACAAATTCAAGGCATCCACAGGACTTGCCCGGTCAAGCAGAATCCAGTCTTCCTAGATTGAACTGCGAGATGCCATCCGTCGATGTAGATCCAAAAAAAAAACTGACTGATTGTCTTTCTTTTTGGGTTCAGTGACCCAAAAAGAATGAAAACCAGTCATACTATTGTCGTATTACCCAGAACTAACCGGGTTATCAAATTCAGATAGTTGTTGTTTTTTTTTTTTGTATTACCAGTTACGACTGCCGGGTACCAACGGCTTAGCGTGTTTTCCGAGACACTGAGAAAATCGTTATTTGATGGGTGATCAACCATCCACAGACCTACCTAAGCAAGAACGACTTAACCCAAAGGTCGATAGATCGAAGATATTGTTTCTTTTTAGGTAACTATACGTTATTCTTTGTATTATAAGAAGAGGCATGGCAGTGGAGGGGACCAATATAAATAAAACTCCTTTAAGTAAGATCAAATTAGTGGAATACAACAAACCGACAGTTAATACCAAAAGCCAAATCAAGAAAGCAAAATATAAATAACCAGAAATATAACATTTGGCGTACGGAACAAAATGGTTGTCCTAAAGCGTTTTCTCTGTAGCACCACCGCAGTCGTTCACAACACACACTGAATTGCAAATGCATTAAACAATATTGTAGAAGCATCTTGTGTTGTTTTAGCTAATGGCGTCCAACTTACTGAAGTAACTTTGTCTCGTTCTGAGATTTACAGTTTGGTATCTTCTTCAAACACAAACTTACAACGAAATAACATTTAAAATAATATTTAAGTCCCATTTCATAGGGGCGAGCGTATTGTTGGTCATATTCTTGGTGTATTATTTGATTGGCAAGTTGACGAGTAGCATCATTGCTGTTGCAAGAAAGGAACCATTTTCCAATACTGCACACAGTATTTTGGTGGCTTTTTGCATCCACTAACTAAACTGGTAATGGTAAAATTGTGATTATAACACTAGTTTAAAGTAAACATAATGAGAGAATAATAAAAAAAAATAACGAAATCATAAGAAAAAACAAACAAAATACAAAAAAGAATTTGTCCTGTACAAGACCAAAAGGCTCCTATCTCAGCATGGTGCTGTAACATTTAAAAGAAAAACGTCACAGCGCTGAAATCAATTTGGCGTGTATTTACCGCGTCCCAATCCCTGTGATGACCATTCAGGGCATTTGTTTATGAGACATGGATGTTTATATTTATAACAAGTACGTATTTACAAAAAAAGTATCTATGTTTTATATCAACTATTTTTGGTGTCCACGACACAAGGCCTGTTGTACATTGTACATCTGGGGCTTGGTAAACCATCATCCTTCACAATTAACTGCTAGATATAACAGCCTAATAATATATCCAGTAAATTCATAATTCAACTCACTCGTATCATGAATAAGAAATACAGTTATATTAATTATAGACAACCAGTTCTAAAAGGTGAAGGAAAATCGTGATTCACACACGAAATTACTAAACATATTGTGTGATGTCCAGTGAATAGCGATAGGTCAAGTTGAACAAGATCATTAGTTGTTGATTAAATTTCTACTCGCAAACTACTATTAATAGCAAGATTTTGAGTAGATTTTCATGTTATTTTACAGTTTTGTTAGCATTTCTTTCGATTTCTGATTATCATCTGCCTAGCCAAATATATTGGGGTCGGCTTCACGTCTAACCAGACCCAGCTAAACACCAAGCAGTACTTAACAGTATTCGGCTTCTAGTGAATCTTGTAAATAGATTTTAGTTAAAAGCAATATTATCACTATGTTTATTATCGTATTGAGTACCAATGTAAATCTTCCAATTATTTTTATTTGGACTATTATGTCTCATTAGTTTTATTTTTATTATTCGACTACGGCCTACCCAAAATTTGATGAACAATTTTGTCTGTTCGGCAGTGATCCATTACCAATTAATATGAAACGAAATTATTTTAATTGGTAATGGATTACTGATGAATCATTAAAAATCTAAACATATTGTTGCACAATATTTACTAGTTGTAATTCATCAATAATAGATACGCGTGAAAAATCTGTTCAAAAACGTATAAAAAATTCCGAACGATAAGAAAAATCCTCGTTAACGCCTTTTAAAAGCTCTTCAAAATCACACTTAGCGTATTAATGAGTATTGCCACGGGTATGCACCGTCAGAATTTTAAATAAGGCAAACTTTGTGGAATATTTTCTACGCCTTTTCAACTTTATTTTAAAACGTATCCTAGATTTAAGGTTGGCTTTGCTAGTTATTTTAATATTTGCACCCCTAAGAAATAATCCACACACACGGTAGTGTGTCAGCAAAGCTCGAATTACTGCTAGAATACTAAATAGTTATTAATGATTATATCGACGACACATTATACGAATACGAAATAAAGAATTCAAACTCTGAACTCATGAAATTCTTACGAATACAATATTAACCCTAATAAGATTCGACGACGTGTTCTTTATAGGTCAAATAAGCTTCTCTTTTGAATTTCTATGTAACAACGTTCAACCTTCCGTTTTTATTGTTATTGACATTGAGACCTCTCAATTTGATAAGGGACTAACAGTGTTATAACTATCGAGAGCTGTCTGAACAGTGCGCGAAGTTCCTCGTTGTACATGACCTAACCTTTGTTGTAGTCCCTTTTGAGTACTTAATATAACCCGATACAACAATATTACTAGTTCGATAAACTGATACGAGATTCCCCGACAGCTCTATTAATTGAAGTCGATTTCCCTCAGTGCTCTTCGCCTCCCCTCGACTTCCAGTTAGTCGTAACATCCCGTAATATTTAGGTCAGTACGATACACACGTCCGTACCGAGGTGCATTTTTAAATTGAAATAAAAGAGAGATTCATTTTCGCTCCAATTCACCAAAAGTATAAGCTAGTGGGCAAGAATATGTCTGACTGGTTTTAATGAGAGAAATTTAATTATTCTTTCTTCTAGCGATATTTGTTCGCAGCCGATTTTCCATTAGATAAAAGGTTTAGAGAAGGCGTTATTTAAAAAACTTGTACTTTGTCCACGACGTTGAAAATTATGCTCATTTCAAAACTTTGGTAAAGAGCCATCTAAAGCTCTGAAGAAAATGATGGACAATGTGGTATAATGACTTTGTTCGCTTAAAATTATTACGTCTTACAAGTGAAGGTAAATAGTTAATCCATCTGAGTCTTTCACTTTAAGGCTAACATAGAAATCTAGAAAGTCTTGATACTAGATCTTATCAAGTTACACAATGTGAGCGTAGGATTTTTATTTTACCTTTCTTGTCTGGAAATAAAGTAATTATTTCTTACGAAATACCGTATTAGTTTTACTTCGATCATCATCTACCTATACTTTTCCTAACTATGCTGAGGTTGGCTTCCAAACTGAACACCAGTATTGGTGCGGCTGCCTATCTGACCGCCACGACCACAGTTGCTGGGTAATTCGATAACCCTTGGTAAGACTGATTGTCAAAATACTGGGCTTCAGACTAACGGTAATGGCTGAGATATTTCCTTTAAATCGGTTTTAATTAAACCCTCTTTATTCCATTGCAGAAAACAAATCCCATTTTCTATTGGTTTTATCCTGATTGACACTTTTTCGAGGAAATACGGAGAGGCTACCTATTTGATTTGGCAACTTTTTGATTGGGGGTTTCGGCAATTTAGTAAAAGGGTCGTTAGCTCGTGACCGCAGAACCTTATTTCGGTTACGTTAAGTATTATTATTCATTGTTTTATATTGTACTCGTACCTTGTATTTTAAAATAACTTATTTTTTTGCAAATAATTTATTTGCCTTCTTGCGTTGCGCTATTATTTTTCAGTGCCGGAAGGCAGCGG
This sequence comes from Xestia c-nigrum, assembly GCA_916618015.1. Lineage (NCBI taxonomy): Eukaryota > Metazoa > Arthropoda > Insecta > Lepidoptera > Noctuidae > Xestia > Xestia c-nigrum. The sequence goes on along the minus strand of OU745258.1, from coordinate 8,009,226 downwards.
TGGCCCAGTGGTAGCGGACATTAAGTCGCGGGTTCGAACCCAGACAGGCGCATAACTTTATGCAATTTATTTCATCACCACTGCTCTGAAAACAGTGAAGAACAACATTGTGTGGAAACCGGCATGTCCTAGAACCAAAACTTCGATGACATGTCACATCTACCAATCTGCAATGGGCCCGCGTAGTGGATTATAGCCAATTCCCTCTCATGGAGAGGAGACCTGTGTCCCAGCAGTGGGAACATTAAAAAGCTGATGATGATGAAAAGTAACTATTTCTGCTACTATTCAAAACTTTAGAAAATGAAGTATCAGATGGAACATAAATGCACTTTTAGAAAAAAGAACTTAATATACATTTGTATTAATAAACTTTAGTACTTAGTTATAGTTCACAGTCTACGTATGCAAAAAGTGATACATATAAAAATTACCCTCTGTAAAATATTAAAACGACTCAACTCAAAAGCATCCATTTATAAAGGGTGTAAAACACCTCTTAACGAATACGAAAGGCACTTATTCTACTCGTCATTCTGATCATTTTTTTGTTCTACACTATACCTGGGAACCTTCTAGTTACGGAGATATTGGGGGTCAAAGTTGCAAGATTTTGACAAACTTTTTTTTAAATACCACTTTTTATCGCATGATTTTTACTTTAAATATCTCTACGACCCCCGTACTATTTAATCCATCCATTCGCACAATGTTTTGAGTGTGTTACATTGAGTTATACCACAAAACATGATTTATAACCTCAAAAAAAAAAGTTGTTTCCCAGCAATATTTTTTGCGTAAAGTTACTTAGTTTGATATACAGAATGCTTGGTTAACGGCTTTGTGATGAGGTGAAATACACCCTGTATAGAAAAAAAAATGTGAATAGAAGAAAAATTAACCACTTGACTCGCCCTCTAATATAATATGATTTATGCTGGAAAATCTCAGCCCGTATCATTAGCATAATGAGAAATTTCTACTATGGCAACACTCATTTATCGCTCTGAGAGATATTTGATAGGGTGACGAGAGCACAGCTAAGAAATGGGTGGTCTTTCAATTTTTTTTCATGTACGTTCAAAGAATAAATGAAATAGATGAAAGGGAAATACAAGTACAAAAACCTTTGTAGAATAAGTGACGAGTTTTTTTCCTTAGAACCTTTATTTTGTTTTTTGTTTTAATTGTGACTGAATTAAAATTGTTAATTTAGGAAACGGTTCTAGTACTAAACAGTGAAAAGTTCCGTCGTCAGGATATGAGTATGAACTCATACAATGTGGACAGACGGACATGTCAAAATCAAAAAGATTTCGTTTTTGTTGTTGGACTACGGGACCCTAAAATCCTCCTATTGATACAGTACCGTAAAATATGATGTAGATTTATTTGTGAGATATTATTTATTCTCTTCTTTAGCATTGATTTTCAAGAAATAGTTACCATTTTTTTTGCTTTTTTAACTTGTCCAATTAAAATCCTTCTCCAGAAAGAGATCAGGTGACATCATTATCGATATTTCTTCTAACAGCTTAGCAACAGTACTATTCAATAAAAGATCTGCTTCTTCTTTGAAATATTTGCCCCAAGCAACCTGTAATGTCAACTTTCCTTCGATTTCAAAGGTAAAGGTATGTACTATATTATAGATTTACACTAGAAAAAAAATTTTTTTTTGAGGAAAATGCCGTTGAAATGTTTTTTTTTAAGTGTAAACTTTCATATTTAAAAAATTGGTTTTTTTTTTAATATAAAGCCCTCTGTCCCTGTATGAGCAGAGGCTGCTGTCTTGCAGCGGAAAATAATACATTGGTAAAGTTCTTTAAAAAAATACTTCACACACTACATTCAACGACACACACAAGTCGTTACTTCCTTATTTTATTTATTTACTAGCTGACCCACGCAACTTCGTCTGCGTCAAAAGTACTACCTACCTACAACTACCTACTACTACCTACTACTACCTACTACCTAGCTACTACTACCTACCTACTACTACATAACTACTACTACCTACCTACTACTACATACCTACTACTACCTACCTACTACTACCTAACTACTATTACCTACCTACTACTACCTACCTACTACTATCTACCTACTACTACCTACCTACTACTACCTACCTACTACTACCTACCTACTACTACCTACCTACTACTACCTACCTACTACTACCTACCTACTACTACCCACTACCTACCCCTACCTACCTACTACTACCCACTACCTACCCCTACCTACCCACTACATACCGACGAAAATAATTTAAAAAAAAAAAAAAAAAAAGTATCCTATGTCCTTCTCCTGGTTCTAAGCTACCTCCCCACCAATTTTCAGCCAAATCGGTTCAGCCGTTCTTGAGTTATAAATGGTGTAACTAACACGACTTTCTTTTATATATATAGATTTAACAATTTATGTACACACTAAATACAGAAAAGAAGAAAGAAATAGAAAATAGGTACAAAGGTGATGCTTATTTCTAAAGAAAAAACCTTTTTCTTTCATGATATTGAATGTCAATCCTACAAAAACTCTCAGAATTACCAAAAACAAAACTCTAACGAAAATAATCCTTTTCCAAACCCGATCACTATGGCAAAGAGAGAGAATATTTAAAGAGATTTTTTTCTTAGAATTTTCATCAGTGATTTGCGCGACCACCTCAGCGACTGAAACTTCATATTCAATGGCGTCTGGCTCGAATAAATCAAAATGCTACGACGTCGAGTAAGCACTTCCGTCCTTTGAAAGACTTTCTGAGATTGCTCGTTTTATATTTCGCCTCTTATCTTTATGCTGTAGATATTTCACTCGATATTGCTTTGATGATTGATTGGTTTTTTTAAGTAATTATTCCGGTTTTTTGTTTGTTGAATTTATTTTGGTTTTGGCATCACTGAAGTTATGGATTTTGAAACCGTTGATGGAAAATTTACATAAGGCAAGTGATTATAAAATTTCTTGAAAAAATCTCTTTGTAGTCTCAGTGTGAGCGATTTTCACCAATTAAACTGAACGTTATCAGCACTTCTAAACCGCGTTCAAGAGGTATTAGTGTCAATATTCCACAGCAACGAATTAATAAATTACAGCTCTTGATCGAGATTTAAATTCTGCTGATTGGTGATACTCGCCCTTAGTAAACAAGAAGCAACATAGCTTCAAAGGTCGACGACTTTCAAATAATTCCATTAAAATTAACACATGCCTACATTATTATTGAAATAAACATAAGCCGACATACATCGCAAATAGAAATCTAAATAATACATAGAAAATATTGTTTTTATGAAATTAACTACGTAGGTGTATGATATCAGGTAGTCAGACGAAGGTTTCATTTCCTGTTCAGTACCTACAATCAAATTACCTACATTAAGGTATAATATACTACAGTACTGGCCACTCAACAATAAAACCTCATTTGAGATAATAGTACGATGGTAAGTAAACCTTTATAGAAGTGTTTTGAACTCTTCACTCTCCCTTTTGTGTTTCTCTCTCTTCTCTCTCTCTCTCTCTTATGTTTTTCTTTTCTAGTGTACTCTCCAGGACTTTAATAAGTCACACGACAGCATTGTCCAGGTTATTAGATACTGGTCGGACAAAATCTTTGCTTAGAAAAAAAGAAGAATTCTTCACATACGTCACAATACTCCAAACTGTGCCAAAAGCAGGCTTTATGTACTTAAAATATTCATTTATAGAAATACCTACACAATTAGTATCTATATGTCGTAGTGCCGTTAGACATATAATACAACAGATCTGAGACGGTTGACCTTTCTGCTAAATAGTAAGTCCATAAAAAAAATATAACTGGAATAGGTATAAAAATGCCAGAATTGTGGACAAGAGGTAGAGTTATATAGATACATAAATGTCTGTCTATGACATATAAACGCATCTAATTAATTCGGAGGTCAACACGTGTTACTAATTTATTTAACATCTGGCTTTGCAAAAACGTTTGTTTCGGGCACAATATTGCGCAAAAATAGACGGATGAATGCAAGGAGCTCATTTTTTATATGTTTTTGATTCATTATTGATTCTGGAATATTATTCCCAATATCAATCAAACAAATCAGCAAGGCATCGGTTATTTGAACAAACATTGAAAAGCAGAAAGCACCATTGTCATTATTCTCTTGACCATATCCCATTCATTTGGAGTCGGGGCAGCATGTCTTCTTATACCATACTTTTCTAATATTCTTCATCTCATCAGACACTTCTATTCTTGCCATTTCATTTTTAGCACAGTCCATCCATCGTTTCTTTGGTGTTCCCCTACTCATATTCACAAAGCATTTCTCACGACATTTTCTCCAGATGTTAGGCAGAAAGCACCTTAAATTATTGTCGTAAATCAATTTTCAACAAAATGTTATGATGCAATCAAAAACAACACAATCAAATTGAAAATTATGATCTAGAAACAACGCATAAACATAAATGTTAAAGTTCAATGTCAAATCATTCAGATTGATTGACATTGGCATTTAAAAGCACAAACAAAGGTTTCATTCAGCCAAAGATATTAAAAATATAAAAAAATCTCTGCACCCTTATTCTGAAACTCGCGTCGAACCACGTTTTACCATAATTTATGTCGTATCTCGTATCTTGTGTCGATTGCTTGCTTCTGGGGCATTTCGAGTGCGAACCAGATGTCGCTTCGGTCGAAATGGTAACACGATATCGGTCCACGTGGATTCCAAACGAGATTTATTGGACAAACCGATAGTGTTCTATTAAAAATTCGATTCTTATTAGGGATGTCAAAATTTTTGAATATGGGTGAACTCGTTTAGATGTCAAATTAGATGATGCGAGCCCAATGATTTTTCTACTTATCTTTAAAAAACGGGTTTTGCTGTACAAAATTAGAAATTTTTCTTTTTTTTTGAAGTCTATTTTAATATCACTTTGAATATTTTCGATAAGATTGTCTAAATGTAACACCATTAAAATTTTCTATCAAATTCTATAGAATTCACTAACCCTCTAAATTTGTTAGCCCTAATTTCAGTTGCAAACTCGCAATTTACGTTACCACCAACCCCAGTGTAAGTATAATACTGAATCGGTGCAGCAAACGTATTGAATATGTAGCGAAGCATTTTTCTAACAATCGTGACATCCTGCGAAATTGCATTTTGCAAATGAATAATGTCTTTTGCACATTCGACGCAACACATTTTTAAAATATCTGTTTTTGGTAACAGATTGTTCCAATCACAAAGTTGTCAGACAATGTATTGGTTTTTTAAATTAAAATTCAGAATGAAATAGGACGGCACTGTTATTTTGGCAAGCACTGTAATTAACTTTTTAGTTTTTCCATTCGGCAAAGAGGGAAAATTTACTCAGTTAGTTCGTAAATTAACTTGCGAAAGTTACTTCATTAAAAGTTGGTCGGTATCATTTAAGATTTAGTTTAAAAAAATACAACTACAAACTGAAAATGGTTGAGAACTTACCAACGAAGAACTACATTTCACGGTAAAGTTGATTCTTGAAGGTTTCAAGAATCAAACAAACACCAATGAAAACAATGGATCAATAGGTACATAAAGAAAAAGCTTCGTAAACCTGTTGATATTTTAATTAATATAGGCTCAGCATTGAGTCCGTGGCATTGAACGTTCTATCATCGATATCAGATTCCAATAATCGAACGATACTAGTAAAACTTGTTTCTAAGTGAAGCTAGAGGAAAAAGCACTACTATTGCCCCAGTTTCACCTCCATAGCACACATTTGCCTCGCACTCGTTCGGCGATATAACGCGATATTTGCGATATATCACGATATTTTGTGATAAACATAACATAACTTCACGCCTGTAAGCCCCGAAGGTTAAAACAAAAGTGTTTCTAATAGCGCCAACTTTTCTCCAGTTATATTGTAAGTCCCATGTAATCGGAAACCAACCTATTGCAATATAAAACTGGCACAAGTCCACGGCTGGTGCAGAGAATTCTTGATGAAACAAGTAAAATTAAATTAAACATTAAAAAATCCTCCAACACAATGTACTTAAAGTTAAATAGAAAATAATTCGATAATTCGCCATTTTGTGGTGGCGGCCATCTTGAATTTTAAACTGATCATACTAGTCAAACCTCTTCATTTGATACCCATATTGAGGGAGTTGTTGAATAAATATGTTATCCGCCATTTTGTGGCGGCGGCAATCTTGGACTGATTTTTAACTAACATAGCTAAGAACACTCCCGACTATTTCACATTTCAAACAAAAAAAAAAACAAAATCCAAATCGGTTCATCCATTCGGGCGCTACGATGCCACAGACAGACACACACAGGCACGTCAAACCACCCGATCAACACCCCATCGTTTTTGGGTCGGGGGTTAAAAACCCAATTACGATTTACCCGACATGACAATCAAACCCAGGACTTCACGCTAACAGTCGCGCTTGACCAGTAAACCAGTAATATTTGCGATATCGCTCGATACTTCTGATTGAGCACAACTCGACCATTTCTATTGGAGGCTATTGGGTACACCCTTGAACTTTGTCAAACTTGGTCGCGGGGATTCTGACGTCAGACGACCAACCTGTTCTGGCTTCTTATCTCAGAAACTTGGCAAAACAACCGCCGGTCGCTGTTGTATACTTCGAAGTAAGTAAGACATCTGTTACGAATGATAATTTATCGTTTTCAAAAAGTTTTTGTTACTATCGAGGAGTTGGTTTCAATGTTAACTCGTAATTGTATCTAATGTTGTCAAGATTCTCCCCTTAAGCATTTTATTTAAGGACAAGCTGACCCACGCAACTTCGTCTGCGTCACATATATGAGAGAAAAAGCTCACAAAAGGAATAAATTTTCCCCGTTTTTGCAACATTTTTCATTTATTTATGTTCCGCTCCTATTGGTCATAGCGTGATGATATATGACCAATAGGAGGCTGGTTGGCTGGTTGGCTGGCTGGTTTGGGGTTGTCCCCCAAACCAGCTTACGCCGCAATTGCTGCCTCTAATAAATCAGCTGTAATTCAACCTAAGCAGCTGAAAGGGGGAAAGCAGAACCGTCGCTGTGAAAACCTTGCGAGGGATCCGGTACAGCGCTGTCCAGCAAAGCAGGACTGTGATAAGGACGGCTTCACCTTAGTTCAGAAGAAGAGGAAGAAGCCTACTTGTCGCAATCAATGCGGTACTGGACTGTCAGGACCAAATATGCTGCTGCGTCCAGCGACACCAACGACGTTGCTGTATGTGTCCCGACTGCATCACTCCACGAAGGTTGTGGAGATCGTTGAGTACATGAAGGTGAAGACTAGCTGGACCTTGAGGGTCGAGAGATTAGAGCCGCGTCACAACACCAACTTCAAGTCGTTTGTGGTGCGAGTTCCGACACAATATCTCGACATGTTTTTCAAGGAAGAGTTTTGGCCGAAGGGTGTTGTCTACCGACGTTTTCGCGGCAGGCTACATGACACCGCACAGCGTAACACGACGCCGAAACTTCGTGTGAGATAGTTCATAGCTTATAAGTTAGATTTCATATGTGTTAGTTTATTTTTAAGTTGTTTATTTTGTGTATTTTATCTATGGGCCTTAAGATGCCTGATAATAAAAATTATTGATTGATTGATTGATTGATATAGCCTATCTATAACCTTCCTCGATAAATGGACTATCCAACACAAAAATATTTTTTCAATTCCAACCAGTAGTTCCTGAGATTAGCGCGTTCGAACAAACAAACAAACAAACAACCTCTTCAGCTTTATAATATTAGTATAGATAAGAAATTTAATCTCCCAACGTCTTAATTAACTAGATGAATAATAGAAACAAACTGGAAACCGGATCATTCCTAAGTTTTTGTCGTCGTATACTACAACCGTTAACAAAGAAAAACCCTTAGCATTCATCCCGCCATTTTTCAGAGAAGAAACAGTAGAAATAAACTTGTTTTTCACATTTCAATATTGCATATACCCATTGCGAAAGCCAACACAAATAGGGTTGCCACTAGCAATAATATAAATCCATTTACGCTGTCAACGAAACTATAAAAATACCAGTGTAGGGGCACGTTAAATGCATTTTCACGTCTTGTATACCTCTTTAGATCCCCATATACCTACGTGAATCTTCAAAGTCGGTCCCATTCACGGAGCAAATGGACTAATATCGTAACTTGAAACGACCGTCCCCTGACAACGTATAGTAAATCGTCATTTAGTCGTTTCGGCTGCTTAATGTGCCAAGTTTCAATTAAAAAGCCATCGCAGTGCCATATATGGGCCATTAGTTCTGATTATTAGCGGGGTGTATTATGTGGAGTGGATAATTTTATTAAGGTAATGAAGGTAATATCTTCACTGCGCTGTTGTGAAGTTAGCTAGGTAGGGCGGTATTAATTAAGAAAAGTTAATGATGCAGTTAGCCTTTTAAGGAATGTGTAATTAGTATTAACTACTTGATGAACTTTGTTAGTAATCCGGTACTCCAGGGGCTGATTATACATTTAATAAAAACACCATTCAAAGATACGTACGATTTACGTACGGATGGTTTTAAGCCATCATCAAGAAAGCAAACTCCTCCCTGCACCGTCTACGAAGCAGCAGCAACAGCATTCTAAATGCGATTGCTGCCTGTTTTGACTGTCCTTTCCAGAGACAGTGGGTAAGCACAGCCATAGGCATATGTTAGATATAGGTACTAAAATACTATCATATTTTTAGGCACATTTTTGTGTTACTATCACACTAACATTTTATGTTTTGTGATTTGTTGATAATGTTACTTATAAGGAAATTTTCCGAAATAAATAAACTATTATTGACGTGATAACGTCTTATAAATTGATAATACCAGCAACACTCATGAAAAATAGTAACGTTCCATAGTAACGTTCCATAGTAACGTTCCATAGTAACGTTCCATAGTAACGTTCCACCTCCTTTTTTGTATTACATAAAATAATGATTATAACGTTATCACGTAAATCTATCGTCCGTAAACCGACTTTACAGACAACCATTTTTTTTTATTATTAAAGATGCATTTTTACTCAACTTTTACTTTTTTTTTTTCTTTTTTTTTTATGGTGTACATAATGAAGAGTATTCTATTCTATTCTATTCTATTCTATGACCAATATGTCAGGCACAAACATCAACAGGCTAGATGGCAAAAATAATCTAATTACTCCGTCAATATACATTTCCAAAAAATACTGGACACATTTTTTCTTTTTATACGTACCTAATCAAAAAAAGAAGACAATTCGTCGAAAACTCGTGTGACGTCACATTTAAGTACATTTTATCGGAAAGTGACATCACAAGCCAGCAATCATGATCTTTCACGCGTTATATCTGCGCCATTTTTTATTAATTTGATAAAATAAAAAACACATAGGTATACTGAAATACATAGGTATATTTCGATAATGTAACTAACGGACAAAACAGAAACATAATTTTAGTCTGGAATCATCCTTAGTATCAACTATTAACTGGTGGTAGTCAAGCAATAAAGGAAAAACAAATGAATGCCCCGAACAAACACGTGTCAAATAAATGTACAATCGCCGATGAAAAATTACTTATTTTATGACAAGTAATCTCCCACAACTTCCGCGGAAAACTTTTCTTCCGACTTTGTCGGAAATTATATTGAAGTGGAAAAGTTGATTTTATTGGTTTCGAGTCAGATAAGCATTATGTTCCTCTTTGAAACGAGCTTGGACAACATCATTTTGATTATGCAGCTTTTTGGATTATACCTAATTTATTACTTCCCAAGTTTTATGAATAAACTGGCATTTACTAAATTCTGATGCAAATACTTGCGCAATTTTAGTACATTAAGTACCTGTTTAGCCACAAAACCACTGATTACTCGCTGCCCACTAATGGCGTCGAACTAACATGATGTGTGCAACATAAATAAAATACAAAGGTCACTAATGTACTAATAAAATGCCCACATCAAACCTAATTTTGCGAACATAATTTTCAATGCATCTCAGGGTATAATGTTAGTAAATAATAAAGCATAAAACAAAGACTGTTCACGACCTCGTGACACAGTCGTGAGAGCCATCGTCCGGGCTGGTTCACAAGATAGACTAATTCCATCTCTGTCTATATTATTAAATAAAAGAGGGATAGAATATAAGATGATCATCGATTGTGAAGGTAACACTGCGCAGATTGCTATCTCTGAAAAGCACTGACCGTAGCTGTATAGAAAACAATAAATTTCAGAGGAGTCACGTCTCTAAAATGTTAAATATTGAGCCATTAAAATTATCTAGCCGTATTGTTATTTATCTATAGGTAAATTCAGCTTATTGAGTTATTATTTTGGCCCTAAATAGGTAGGTTTATTATGAAACTGCAATAATGTATCTAGTAATCCCTGAAGGACTTGGCAGAGCTGTAGTAATACCTTTTATGAAAAGTAACAAACTAGTGAGAAATTCCGGATTAAAAACCAATCAAAATTTTGCCTGACCAGGCAATCGAAACCAGGACTTCTTGATCAGTACTTCACTGCGCTACCAACCACAAGACCAAAGTCAGTCTTAAGGTGGACGCACACTTATCCGCGCTGAATTTTTTTTTTCTCATCCGTATAACGTCATCTGTTCGTCCGATTCGACGGATAATTGTGCGAGGTTTCATAGGATTTCATAAAAGTAATTCTAAAATTAGATTCTTTCGGCGTGGTCGATTCTTTCGGTGTGAAGTGTGCGTCCATCTTTAACTGAAAGGTCTGAAACTAACTTGATGTCGTATTGAAAAAGTAACAGCTATCATTCGATCAGTATAACATCCTTCTTACAAACACAAAAACTAATATTATGAAGTCTCATAGTATAGCAATGAAACTCACTCATACTACATCTAAACACTTCATTACACAAATGCATAACTGTGTATCCGATGAAATTGCGAGCAGAATGTAAAGCAATCAACTTTTTCTATTTGCTACTCAAGTAATACCAACTACACATGCAAAGTCAATCTATCCCTAACAGTATTCAAGCAATAGAAAAGTTTGTTGACAGTCAAATAACACCACAATATCTAATAGATAAAAATCTTGGAATACGCTGCGGGTGGTCGGAAAAATATCAATATTCGAAAGGAATACTTTTCTAGGGAAGTTGGAAACATGGAAACAAGACGACAATATAAAGCGGAATAAATACCGCGTTAGCTCATAAATCATTTGCGAACATGTTACACTCGACGACAAACACAGTTTCTTATATATTTCATTGTTGCCTTAGCGATTACGAAACTCACATAAAAAAGGGGAAGAAACACGGAACGACTTTTAGCCACCGAAATGGAACACAATGGGATAGCTGAACGGGAATATGTAGCTAAGTATAGCTATATTTTAGTTTTATTTTATTATAAAAGTTAGTACCTACAATTTAAAATACTTGATAGTGTCTCAAGTCCAATAAGACAAAATTTAAAGTCTGGAAGCTGCAGAAAGGCGGAACCCAAGCTCTTAAATCCCACAAAATGTTAATCCTTGAAGAAAAGGAGAGGGAGGTTCCCCTACTTACTTGGGAAGAGGGAAATTAAAGTCCACATATCCGTGTGCGATTCAAAAATGCTCTCAAAGGAAAAGTTTTTGAAGATAATTTAAGTGAAGGGGGAAGAATTGCTGTAAAACAAATATCTATGGGTATGATATCAAAATGCTTAGTTGCAAATGCATAATTGAATGCTCCGGAGCATTCGAGGAAATCAAAAACATTTAACAATAAATAAAATTGCGTTGTCACATAAAACATCACAGAAAAAAAAAAAACTTCTTAACGCTCAAACTTTTATGAGTTAACTTTTCAAATATAAGAAATAAATAATCTCAGACTTTTATTAGATTCATCGATTCTGTCATAAATTTTCAAATAAAAACTTGTTACGATATAAATTCGGGCGGTACAAAATCAAGTGAAGCTGACATTAGCTCACTGAAGTAATACTGTGCTCTGCACTATTTTATGTCTGCTGCCAGCCAAGTGAATTTCATTAAAATGGCAAATATTACATGAAATTTCGACTGGACTGCATTTTAACTATGTAGCATTTAGGAGGAAATTTTAGTCAAAGAACTTCTGGAAGCGGGGTCCGAATGTAACAATGATATTGTACCAATGTCCCCGGAAGAGCAATTTGGGTAGAAATACCATTTTAGAGGACACAACGGTAAAATTGGATAATAGTACCTGCTACCGCAAAATGAGTTGACTTGTTCGTCTTCCTACTAAGTTATTATTTTAAAATATAATTTAGGCTTTAAACTTTAAGCCCTTAGAATTTAAAATTAAAAATAGAATAGCATGCTATGGATTGTACAACTATATTATGAAATCATTCTATGAGGGTATTTTATACTTGAAATAAAACCAACGATGATTTAAGTAAGTCACCGATTCCTCGCAGGGCACGCGCGGATTATAATTAAGTAGGTATGTACAAAAAAAATCTTACCAACAAGCTCAACAGCGCAATCCAAATTGACAACCCTGAAACAAAAAAAAAACTTAATTTCGAAGTTCTACGTAGTTGCTACATATTTCGCAAGACCCACGAAAACTAACACATATACGTACTTTCAATGTCTTTACCGACTCAACTTTGTCAATTCAGTGGCACTATTACATTCGGCCTGAAAACGGCTTTCAGCCAATAACACTCGTTAATGAAAGTGAACAAGAAATGGTAGCACCGTCTTATGTTACGACTGTACAGTCAGGAGCATAATCTATGTAATTTTTTTCTTCAATAGACCATCTCAGACACTCTGCATAGTCCCCATGTGAAATGAGCAAGATTGTCTGGACTTCAAAAGAGACTATGGCCTCTGAGTTTGTATCGGCTGTTTCTTCTCAGAGTACTCAGGTATGAAACCTAGGCCCAATCTAGTTTTAAAAAATAACGTATTTGTAAAAACCAACTTGCTAAATAAATATCATTTATTACAAATACCTGACATTTACAGAAATCTCTAAAGAGATAGTCTCGTGACAACTATGAGTAAAGACCAACTTCAAAATAACAGCTGTGTAAAAACAATGTTTGCGACACATTCCTAAAAAGAGTTTTTACAAAAAACCCTTATATCTTACATAAATGTAAAGTATTTACCGCTCGTGACTGTACCGTGCACATTTTGCTATTACACCTACACTTTATAGTGGAGAGCTTCTTGTGGCATTTTCTTTTATTACTAGGTTTATAATGGTTGCAGGAAAAGACTGGACTTTCCTGGTGAACTAATAGAGAAATACACTAGCACATTTGTTGCAATAAAATGTGGGCAAATGAAAAACTGATTTAGTGTAGGATACAAGCTATACATATAGGGTGATTGGTAATTAGTGTACGATACTTAAACACGTGATTATGCTTATATTAACAAACAACTTTTACTATGGGACCAAAGCTGCTATCGCGAAAATATAATCAGCTGTTTAGTACATTTATGTTCGCATAATGTGCTGATCAGCCGATTTTTTTTCGCGATATCTGTTTTGGTCCCATAGTAAAGGTTGTTTGAAATCATGCACACAATCACGTGTTTAAGTATTGTACACTAATTACCAGTCCTTACCTGTACCTTATATACTTTTTACGCGTGTAAAGCCGCGGGTACCAGCTAGTTTAAAATAAAAAGCACTGGAAATAATAAAATTAATATACGCATGACTTTTATTTTTAAATGTACAGCAGGTTTAAAAAAATATTGACTCCCACGGGAAATTAAAGAACAATAACTTAATACGAAACTAGAAAATCAAATTAGGCAAAGTAATTCCCAAGATGCTGAAACAACTTTATTGTTTCATAAACGAAACACAAATCGAAGAAGCAGCCTCAGGGATATTCGCCACAATTTGCAAGTATGTGGAACTCCCTAACTTATTGGATCAAACTAACGATCGTAAGGACCAACTTTCTCGTATAGTTTATCTCGCAATATCTCATAATAACTCCTAATTCGATAAGTCGCTTGATTCCTTATTCGGCCAATATTTTCTACTGTGGAGCAGAAACGATCAAGATCAATCTTGTCTAATTTTGCTCTCATTTCTTTCTGTCAGGGGTAATTCCATCTCTATTAGCTAACTGATCAATTTATGAAAGCTATCGCTTCGAATCGTGAGCCAATTCTTCAGCTGTAATGGGTGAGAGCAGTTTTATTTCTTCATTTCCCTCGTGCATTTCATATTATTAGTTTATGTTAGTAGTTGCTTCTACTTAAGGCCAGGTAACTATCAATATCAGAAAGCCATTTATAGTGAAATATTGTGTTCCAATCATCTCAACAAATGAAATTCTCCTTCTTTTTAATGGCTTGGTAGCACTATTTTCGCCGGACAATTCCAACCGCTAGTATTCATCAAGATTTTATATGAGTGGATAGCCCAGTACTTTCAAAACATTACTTTTCATCTAATAGGGCAGATGTAAAAAAAAATCTCATTAGTTCGTCAGAGAGATTTCCAAAAACAAATTTGGACTGACCATTTTTTTTTTTCACGTAAACAAAAAATGAATATTTTTGTTAATTTAATAAAACAAATAACAATTGTATCCAATATTTTTCGATAATTTTACAGACGGACTAAACCGAAACGTATTTTTTTGCCAGGAATCATGCCTATTCAACATAATTTCTTCATTTCTTTCAGCTTCCACTACTAACAAGCATTTCAGACTCCGACACTACCTAATAGTTGGCAACACTATCCTTTGACGATGCTCCCTTTGATTCTGTAACCTCATCTTCTCGCACGAATCCTGTATCAAAACGGGCAGCGCTCTAAGCCCTCAAGGAAATAACTCGTCAAAAGGCATTGGTATTGGAGCAAATCTTTCGTAATGACATTATTTCAACGTTAGAAAAGGGATGGAATTTATTTTCTTTCGAAAAAACAGCCAGTTTGTCTCTGTTATTAATTTCATGAATGTAATGAATTTTGACCATCTTAAAATGAAAATTTGCGTTTTTAAGTTACACAGCCACCTCCATAAACACAACAATAAATGAGCGCAGTTATCAAAATGTATAAGGACTATATATTTCCTTAGTTATTTTAATTTTAAAATTTGAAAGCTTTACTTTTAGATTATTCAAAAGTGTTTGAAGTAAAACTAAGAATCAAATAAGCTAAGAAGAAAAAAATAACTTGATATTCGTCGGTATTATGTAGAAACCACAATCATTATTTTATCCAAAAGAATAATGAATAGGAAAACAAAAACGTTTTCACAAGAAAACGAACAGAAAGAAAACCACAATAACTTTAGCACTAACTGTAAATAATACAGAACAACATTCTTAAGCAACAAAGAACTGAAGAGGCAAAGAAAAACAGCGTGTTTTTAAAAATGGTTAAGTAACAAAAACAAAGCACAAATAAGAAAATACTGCATCTTATGTTACATAAGGCACAAAGAATCGAGTTTTTAGCCAAGACACACCTGTTTGTTGAAGAACTCTTAAATAAAGGTGAAAACAGCTAAAGTTGCCGAAACATTTTCAGAGGAATCTGCAAAAACATCGGTTTGTACGAGTGATATAGCGCAAGTGATACTGGTCAAAGGAAGAATACTGCAGAAGATACATTAGAAGAAAATTATTAAAAGCTTATTTATTTAATTTTATGAAAAAACAAACACTGGTTTAGATTTTAATTTATTTGAACTGGGTGTGGGTTTGGAGATTCTGATGTGGGGCCAAATATATATTATGACTCTGATGAGATGACTTGATAGTATTTTCAAACGCTCGTTTTGAAGGGTTAAACGTAATTACCATAGATAATTAATAAAATACTAAAACACCCTTTGTCGAATGAACATTGATAGACATAATTCATTAAGTGATCTCTACCGGTCTAACAATTAATTAGGTTCAACTTCTATTAAGGCATTAACCACGTTAACACTTGAATTAAATTATAATTACGTAGGATGGTCAGGTCAAACGTATAATAAGCAAACAAGTTAGGACACATGAATTCGAAACTAAATGTCAAAAACTTCTAAGTATATAGTTCAATAGGTTATTGAACCGAAGACAGTAAAGTCAAAGAAAATGAAATGTTCATATTCCAGAACTTCCCCTTTTGTCATTAATACAACGCTGTAAAAATTGAAAACGGGTTGAAGAATAAGAATTCATACAAGTTTTTAAATAGAATGCTCAAATTGTATCGACCTTTTCATGATTCACAAGATGACGTAAACCAGATACCTACTCACAATACATGGAATTGAACTCAAACTTTTTTGTTAGGCTCTACCATCCGGGTCCATAACATTGGTATTAGCCGTCCACTTCAAATGATTTTCCTGTTTATATCTTACCAAACAGCAGACTTGGTACACAAAAGGAAAATGTATTGTAATAATATTTTATTTCTGAGATAAATTCAACAGGCTCACACTTCTAAGAGTTAATCTTTTCCACGCAGTCACCTCAGAGGTACTTAACGATGTAGGGACCTCACGGAAAATCTATTGAACGTCTATTTTTCTTCGTTTGATACAGCACTCTTTATAAAAGGTAAAACGTGGGTGTTAGTAGAATGATATTCCATACTAATAAAATGGTCTGGGAGAGGCATTTGAAAGAAGCTAAAAATATTCGCACTTTACGTGTTTTCGTAGTCATAATGACAAAGAAAAACTTTTTTCGTCGCATAAACACAACTTAATGTTAGACTTCATTATGTTATGCTGTAAAGTGATATAGTACCCCATAAAAATGTACGTCATCCAAAATAACTCCTACATTTATTAAGTTCTATATAACAGCAATTTTCATCAAACTTTTATCATTATCGCCACCGACATGCGTAATTATTTCAGTAAAAATGTCGTATGTTGCCTTGAATAAACCGTTTTCATGTTAGCGCTCTAAAAAGCATATTCTGCAAAAATAAAAAGAACTTTATTTATGAATACAGCTCTCAACAAAAACGATGCAAGCGGCCCCCATGCCAGTTAATCTTTTTAATGCAATCGTGCCATCCAATGCTCGTACTATGCAAGCGAAAATTTGCTGCAATTTTTCACTTAAACAAAAGAGCACAAATTCCATTGCCAGTTCTCTCCACTACATTTTCAAGAAGCACCGTCTAAACGCTGCGGTGGATGTTAATCTCTTCCGTCCGATCGCTCTTTTCAGGGTTAATGGTGTGCGAGAGTCTTCGGTGTGAATTGCGATTACGAAAGATACTCACGTTCCAACGCTGTCCCTTGAGTTTGCGTCTTAACTCAAGACTTTCTTTATTAGCAAAGTAAAAAAATATATAATTTCTTTCCGTCCTGTTATATGCTACAACTTCGTCGTACTAAAGGAAAATAACTTGGACGTTCCTGACAGAATTTCAATCAAGCGAGAGTAGCTACTTTACTGGTGTACTGCAAAAAATATTGGAGACATATTTTCTCTGGAGATTTGTCAGAAGCGATCATAATTTATTATGTGCTCAAGTTCAGACCGCGTAAATAATACTGAGTGGTGTTTTTGTCCCTAGTTTTTTTTTTAAAGAAAATACGGAGGCGTATAAGCATGACGAAAAAATCTTGTATTGCAAAGATCAAGTAAACCACGAATGCATACCATAACGTCATCAAGACATTTGGATTCAATAGTCGAAAAACCTGGAAGCTAATGAAAACATCCCAATAATTAACTATCAGATCCAAAAACGCATAACGAAGCACTTAAAACCAAAACTAATAACAACAACAACGTGAAAATTAAACCTCAAATAACATGAAAACAAACCGACTACAATCCAAGCTTTCAAGATGCTGATAATAATGAACTCGGTACGCCGTACGAACAATTTGAAAACAAAACAATGGCAAACAGCGGAAGGCAGAAGAAACAATGTTACTACCACGATATTATATTATCGCGTTGCAAGAACGGAGCTCCGTTGACCGCACGCTATGTCAAGTGACAAATTAAATGAATTTACGGGCAACAGACTTAGGCTGCAAACATATGTTATGCTCTCTGCTACGATGTAAATACAATATACGTGACTCAGCTTTCTGAGGTCGCTACGTTTCACCGTGATAGGTTTAGTCTTGATCTCCTTGAATTTATCGTTGCTTGGTGTAGGTTATTAACGGTTAAAATGTGAGCTTTTGTGGGTGGAGAAATACGTTGTATCGTTGGATAGAGGAGGAATTACGGTCACGTAGCAGGTTCATCTATATAGCTCGCAGTTGCTCACGGTCTCGTTCGTTTCAAAGAAAAATTCCTTCATGTACCCGAATAAAAAGTATGTAATGTTTTAAAACGGACATTTTTAAATCGGATATAGATAATATAACCAAATGATGGAGATTCAGAACTCCCCTCGACGGTCTTCACGACTTTGGTCATAACCTATAGACATTTTAATGGTCTTATCAACAGATTGCGATAAACTTTGTTTCGAAACTTTGTACGAAGCTACATAAGTCTCGTCTCATCGTTAGGGCTGGTCAAAGCGTACCATCTATGAGCTAAATCCAACCAATAAACAGCTTAGGTTACAACTTAGGGTGCCTAACGATGATTGCCTGACTAAGTAACATTTACAGGCACTTAACTTCTTTGTTAAATTCTTTCAACCGAGCTATAAGCTTTTATGTAACAAGAAATAGGCCTTTAAATGAACTTACAAAACCTTTTTCTTTCAAGTTAAAATAAAGGTCTAAAAGACTTTGATAATGATCAGGCTTTCCATCACAATTAATATTGTACGGTCAGAAAAAAAAGTGTTGCTACAGAAAAGATCTTTCAAACAAAATGTAATTAATCAAAATTCACCAATTCATGTTAAATGACCCTAATGTCAGACAACATTACTATCAAAAATATGAAGTCACACTAGTTTAAACTTTTATTTAAGATCATGAAGATGTCTCCAAATAAGTATTTTTTTTATGATATATTATTATATTAAATTATCATTCTTTCTTCTTCGAGTCCTTTTTTTTTAATTCGATGGCTCCAATACTTCGCTACTTTCACAGCATCTTCCACGGCGCCGCGGCGCCTAGATTGCTTTGACTAGAGCTTTAAGGGCACACAGTGGCACCAAAGAAGGTGAAGTGAGGAGAGAGGCATAATGATGATGGTTCGAACCGGTCATTCCTTGAATGTCAATAAAACCATCATACGTTCCTAATAAGCATGATGATAGTATCAAAAAATTGCAAATTTATTTAGTCCGGGAAAATAATGGACACGTATTTTTCGTTTTGTAAATCAATGAATATTGACAACAAACATAAAAACAATCAAAACTCGGGAGTGGGGGCTCGTGACGTCAAAAATCGCTAAAATTTTTACAAAGGAGTGATGTATTGAAAATTTAAAAGCGTCGATATGAGTCAAATATTTGTTGATAATCTAACTAACGGACTTATAATTTTTTTTTGTCGTCCCTATTGCAAAACAAATTCTCTCAACAAGTGCCTCTGACCACATGGCAACCACAACTTGTTAGTGTAATAAATACTAACCACTTTCAGATCATAGACATGCAAATGTGCCCGGTTACGTCTGCCCCACGTTCTATGAATGTCGACGTTATCGCTTACAGGGCGACGACGAAATATTATGACTGCACTGCGACTTCAATGGTGAAGACGTTTATGTGAATAGAGGGGGGTCTTAGAAATGGTTTTGTTAGAAGTGGTTGATACTTTAGGGGTAATAAAAGCTATCTTGGTGAGTATTTAATTCTTCAAAGTGAATTTAGATAGAAACCATTTAAGAATGATTTTTAATCATCATCAATCTCTTGCTCTTATCTTATGTTAGTTAGGGCCGCTCATCTCAGTAGTCATCCTGTTTCTAGCCATATCACTATAGGCAAACCAGCAATATTATTTATAGAAATCTTCGTTGCTCCTTTGTCTCGACTTATTTAATAAGGTCATGTGAAATAATATAAAGTGTTGTCAGCACTAAATTGATATCACCATTCACCAATTGCCAAGCGCGGTGACTGGCAATTTTCTCACACTCCGCATGATATTCACCCCATCAATGAAACTCACTCATGGTAATCTTCATCAAAAAGCAAACCTTCAATTAAATGATTGACTCTTTAGGGACACGACCACACACACATATGACGAAAGCAGAAAACTACAACACGAAATCTGTCAATCATACAACCCTATTTCAGTGAAAACGCTGACGGCATACTTGCGAATTTTACGGCCATCCCGAATTTGCAACAAAATAAACCATGACTGGGAACAAATCGACGCGGTCCGAAGTAGATGACATTTCTGACAGGCACTTTGTACGGGGATTGCGTAAACGAAATCGTGTCTGGAAAAAACTTGAACGAATTGAAAAAACAAGCTTTGGCTGACACTTTCCGTATTAGTTTTCGTGACATCTAGACAAGTTGTTTTCTGTTCGCTTTTTGATCAACCTGTAGCTAAGGATTCGATTTTAACTATCAGTGTTCTTAAACGTATTTTGTATTTCTAGGAACGATGCAGAACGAGTTTTTTAAGGATTTTAGACGACTGTTATTTTTGCACAACATTTTGCTTCTTGGACAATTAGAAATAGTCCGGAAGCTTTTACCGGTTTTATCTGTGGTTTTATTATGATAAATAACTTATGCTATTGGTGGATGCTTTCGCACAAATGGACGTTAGCAGATACCTACAACAGAACTCCACCTGTAAGTTACCTTACGTTCTTGTTAAGTTTTACTATTTACGTATAGAGTCAATTTAATATTAAACGCACAGGACCCCACGAGAGCACTGAACTTCTAAACAAAACAAACGATCTCAGCAAAACACAGCAGCGAGTAAGTTCAAGTTATTTCGTTGCAATTTACGTGGTGACAGGCAATTAGTATCTGTTTCGAAATACGCAACAACTTGCTAACTGCCAAGATTCTTCACGACTTTGTCAACAATTGAGCTGAGTTTGGAAACTCGAGTGAGTATCAGAAACACTCATTATTCGTCAGGTGAAATGGATGGTGGAATTTTAGATAAAGATGCAAAGTTTCCAAAAACATATGCAAAGTATTCACATGCCTTTGGAAAACAAGCCATTATAATTTTTAACGAAGCTGCTTCAATATTTTTAATCAATCAGCATGCATGTATAGGACAGTCGAATTAAAATTCCTATCCAAAAGATTTCCTACACATCAGACCATACGTATTGACCCACAAAAACGTTCCACTGACACTCAAAGTCACCCAAAACTTAATTGCAAATCGTCCGCCTTGACGAGGGGCTTCTCAATTTTACTCAAATCGACCATTCATCGAGTCAGAACCTCTATCTAAATTGGCATTTCATCAGTGAAGAACCGCCACAGAGCCGTCACTAGAGATAAAATAGATAAATCAATTGATTGACATAATATCCGAGAGACGAAGGGACCTTTAATCAATGGGTGCGAGAAGAAAAGAGCACCGAGCCGATTAACTCCGGAGGTCGGATTGGAGGGAAATGATTAAACGCGGAATTAGCGGCGATAAGGAAGTGGCAGGCGACGGGTGATCGGTGCTGTTTTGATACCAACTTCGAAAACTTCGCATTTTGTGATTGATTTTTTTTTTAGATAAAGGGTTTTCTATTATTGGACTTTTCTATTATTATCTTAGCGAAATAATAAAAATACCGGTAATATCAAATGACCGGTATGCATATTAACAGGTATTTAATTTTCATCATTTAGAATTAACTACATCATTTCATAACGTTACTATTAAGAAAACTACATTCTTATTTATGGAAAAACAAACCAGATTTCATACAATTAAAGCAGTTGTATTCTATGTATCTTTAGATATACACCATAAAGATTGGTTTCAAAACAAACGAAACAAATCTTAAAGCTAACTTTTTTCTTTTTGAGTAATCAGCCTCTCCTCATCGGCTATTGGCCTCTAAACGTCCGTACCTATCTATACATATATCCCATAAGGAGAAATGGTGATTACCAGTCGTACAGCGCAAAGTCGCTCCTGATTCTCAAAGACATTGAACGAGATAACGCTCCACAAAGGGAAACCTTACTAAAATTGATATCTCTGCCAATAGGATTACTACTACGGCTATTACATGTTAATATCTCGTAATGTACCTTACCTTTGATGCCCTTTAATAAAAGCTCTTTGGAAGATAGTTGTAATCTTATTTTCTTTGAGGTGATCTGTTTTTGGATTGCTTGAATGAACATTAAGATAAAGATTCGATTCAATTTAGAATATAAAAGGGTTTTCTGTACAAGAGAAATAAACAGTCGACTTTACAGATTGGGGCCCGTAAACAAACATAAGGAATTGATTTAAAAACAAAACCCATTTTAACATTGAAAACCAGCAATGGTACGTACGGTGGTTACATTTCAAAATGTAATTTGTGGGTTAAACTGTACTGTACCAAATAGCTTGTTCAACCGTACTTATCACAAAAAATAATCAATTTTGAAGCTTAACAATTATATTTCGAATGTCCACATAAACTATTGAAAGTATTAAAATTCAATTTACGTCGACACTCATTTTTACACGGTCAATATTCAACATGATTCACATTGCACGCAGTGGAAAAAATATCGACCCACCATAGATAAACTTCATTGGCAAACAATTCGCCCGTACTAGAGAGCGTTACCGACACTCGGGGGTAAAAAAATACGAGTAGGAATAGGCTAGTCGACATCGCACGCACGGAAAACACGACAGGAGCTTCCGTTCGCACGCAAAATAAAAACTACCATATCCCGATCCGACGTCAATGCGCGATACCATACGCTACCCCATACACTTACGGGCAAATTACAATACACACGCTCTGAATATTCGACGTTATTGCGTAAACTCGTCCTACATTGTTCGCCGTAACGTAGTTTCGAACGTCCGTGTCGCTCGTAAATCATGAAGGTAATTTAAATTTTGTCATTAGAGCTAAACTTATGTTATTTTGCACCAAAACGTGCACCTGTGGTGAGAGATAACATGAAACATAAATCAAAATAATGGCATATGAAAAGGAAATTTGTTGCAGTCAGCGCACACAAATATGCGGTAAAAATTAGATTGCGAAATAAAACGTTGATAAACCTAAGTTACAAAATACCGCAACTAAATTTAGCACAAAACGGTTAGTTTTATTTGCATGTAAACAGGAGGGCTGTATTTAATCGCTTCATTTAACGGTGTTCCCGTGAGCGTGGCCGCGAGTGTACAATACATGCGGGTTGGGTGCGCTGCGTTTTATAGCCAAGCCATGTATCAAAGTTTCGCGAGCGGTCTGAATATCTCCCAAGAGTCAGCCAGTCAGGACCTCCCGTCGACAATACACGACCAGACTTTACGGCGAAAATTCGCAAAGTTTGTTTAAAATTAGTTTGTGTATACCTTTCTAGTGGGTCGTTACAGGAAGACACGATTGTACTCGGAGCTCGGTAACGTTGCCTTAGAACAACGAGATTTTGTTCTTGAGCGAAGTGCCGGCGATACCATCTTTTCTTAGCAAAAACGACGTTATAAACCTAATCTGAGAGCAGAAATATGAAAAACCAAGTAATAAAAGTCTGCTACCGTTAAATATAAAAAAAAACAGCTTTGTTCAAATCCTTTGTTGCGGGGTAACAAGACATCGCCAACTGGTTTGATGGCAAGTAGGTACAAAATGTTACAAAACATTACAAAAATATGTTTAAAATAACAACTGGGCCATGGTCTAAGCTCATAGAAAACTTAATACCTATATCGAGTGCAGTGCGATGCGCGCTCGAACACGGACGTGTTTCCACTGTGCACGGCACGAATATTATTCGCGTGTTGCGCGGCCATAGCCGCTGCCCGTAAACACTATGAGTTCCAAACCACTTATAGTGAATGAATTGCTGGCATTCCTAGTCCATGCCATCGACTACATGGACGAGGTGAGCATCCTGCAGAAATGCCGGTCCAATTTCAAGGAGGATGACATCAGCAGCGGGAAACTGTTGCTCTTCCAGTCTCTTGGAAAACTGGACCAGATGCCCTCTCGGCGCAGAGATGGAACCGAGAAGAGTCTTCAGGATATCATCGACATGCTGAAGAAGACTGACCCGGACGACGTGCCAGATTTCGTGGCGAAGCAGCTAAGTAAACTGCCTCCCGTCACTTTCGATCACGTCGACGTTACAAGGCTGCTAAAGGACATCACTTCTTTGAAAGCGGAGATGACCAAGATGCAGTCCAGAATGGAGGTGTCGGAAAAATCCAATGCTGAACTACGTGTAGAAATAGCATTATTGCGCAACGTTGGTTCGGAAATTGGGTCACCAGAGGCCTCTAAGGTGAACAATCGTCGAGGGGCGCGAAATGCAACCATCGGCAGTTTTAAATCGGCGAACACAAGTACGTCATCAGCTGCCGATAACGCTGAGCAAGCGCCACCCGCCGCCGTCGTCGCCCGCGCCACAACACCAGCTGCGGAAACGTCACGCGTAGGTACGTCGACCCCTAAACGTGCCTACGCTGCTATTGTCACTAGCGGTAAACCTGATGCGTCGCTACCTAAGCGGCAAACCAGAAAAGGGGAAAAAATTAAAAAGGGTGCTCAACCTGCCCTGGCTGCGGTCCATAGCTCCGTGCCAAGAACGAGCCAAGTTGATGAGGAGGGCTTCACGAAAGTGGAAAGGAGGAGGAAGAAGAAGCCCTGTTCTCGCAACCTGTGCGGTACCGCACCGAGTGGACCCAACATGCTGCTGCGTCCTGCTGTGCCTACGACGCAGCTGTATCTTTCCCGTCTGCATCACTCAACTACAACTGAGGAAGTGGTGCAGTATTTGAAAGTGAAGACCAATTGGATACTGAGGGTTGAAAAGTTGGAATCGCGCCACAATATCAACTTCAAGTCATTCGTGGTACGAGTTCCAACTGAACATCTACAGACCTGCATGAAGGAGGACTTTTGGCCGAGGGGTGTCGTTTATCGACGTTTCCGGGGACGGTTACGCGACACCACGCAGCGAAACACGACGCCGTCAACGTTACGTGTATAGTTATATAAGGTTTAAATTATGTATTAGTATATTTGATATTGTTGTTATATGTTATTTTGTGTATTTTGTCTATGGGCCTTAGTTGCCTGATAATAAAATGATTATTATTATTATTATTATTATAATCTGACAAAAACAGGCTTAATTTAAACACAAATGAAGAGGGGCTTTATGTTCAAGAAAAAAAAAACTAGACAGCAATATCGACCTTACATGCTGATAGTACAAATTAATTTGAGAGCAAATCCTGGCATTAATAACTGTTGTGAGCACGTTAATCCAGATAAGACAAGTTGGATCTAATTAAAAAGATCCCCGGTCTTGTTCTTCGAAATATTAAACGAAACAGAAGATGCGAAGTCTGATACAATTTAGCCGAATACAGGGCAATTTAGTTGTTATTTCCTAAGAAATAAGATTCACAGGGTATATGGACGACGTAGGCATTGTAAGCTGCCAGGAACAGCAACCAAGAGAACGCTGGCGGAGAGGCGAGCGCTTGAAGCGATGTAGTCATAATTTGAGACATTTCATCAGAATTACTGAGCCGCTCGAGGTAATCTTCACAAAACTTCATTTTAGTCAAGAGAACGCAAATTATATCCCTTTGAGAATGTAGGGTGAATAAGTTTTATGCTAACTTACCTATTTCCATAATACGTTTCTCCTTTGCCAAAACTTTTCAATAAGTTAATAGCTTAATATTTTTTTATGTTCCCGAATGTGTTCAGAGTTTTGCAAAAGTTTGATAGGCAAAAGAAATATTTACTTTCGTGTTACGAATAACGATGTCTTTAAGCCGTGAAATATTACATAAATCAGAAGCAGGGATAATGAGATTTTATACAATTTATTATTAAAGTTTTTTTAAGAAAGTGAACATCAATAAGATTGCTTTTAAAGATATTAGTTTACTGAGGACGTCGATTTAGATTCTATATTGTTTCATAATTTGGATAAACTTAAATTCTTCAAACGACTTGATCGATTTAACTGTTTCTTTCAACTCAGATGAAATGATAACAGACATCATAATATCTTATTCTTGAAAGGAAGCTAGGAAATCATTCAAAAAGTAAATCTAAAAACAATTCACGTAAAACACGATTCCAGTTTTCCCCGAGTATATCGCAAAGCCACAAAATGAGATTACCAAACGTTTCAACGTACTCTCAGATACGTTGGCCAGTTTTACGATTACGACTGTTGCACTAAATAAAACCGTAATACGTTTTGCCATCTATCAGAAACCAAATAGACTTTATATCGACACAGTAAGGTAGAATTTTATTTCGTCTATTTATTTTCTAGTGCAAAATAGCACGAAGCGAGACAGTAATAAAAATTTCGTTTTCCACACAAGCATACTAGCAAAACCATTGTGTGAACAGGTTTTAAGCATAAAACTAAACCTGAATACAAAAATGTACTAAATTCTAAAAACTTCAAATTGCAACTTGTACTGGGTTAGACTTACAGTTGCAGTGTCGTAACCTTTCTTGTTATTATAATCTAGATTGACTTTTGACCCCCAAGACTATCTGAATAATCTATGTGACCAAAAATATCTTAAAAAACACAAAACGTTACAAAAGACAAATCTGAAGATGTGGCGAGGACGACATTTCTCAAAAGGTCAACAAAGAAAAGCTACTAAACTTTAATATACTTAATGTTTTCAAGTTGATGAAAAAACCTTACGCATGTGTCCTTCTAAAACCTATTTTCGAAAAGCCTTGAACTTTAACAAAATACACGCATGTACCTAACTATACATTGTAGCCAACCTAAGCAAAATTTATCCAACATTGTCGAAGTTCATCCATAATGAAACTGTTATCCTGGCGCGGCGCGTGTTTTCTTTGTACCGACGTATAAAAGGGCCCACTTTGATCCTCTCGCTTTGGCACAGGACCAGTGGCAACAATTCAAACTATTCACGATAAAAGGGGTTTAACTAAAAATAGGTACCTCTTGGCTTTAGAGGCAAGAACATGCAACGTAATTTTCAAAAGATTTTTGCAGAGAAAATACACGAAACTTATAGTTTTTTGGTTTAGGTTCTGGCGTTAGTATCGCCTATTTTCACTACATATTATAAAACAAAGTCTGACGCCGCGACTATTTGTCGCTACGTATACTTTAATCTTTAAGACTATACATATACGCAACGGAATTTGATAGATACGACGGTTTTTTTAATAGATAGAGTGACTCAAGAGGAAGGTTTTGCTATATAAATTGCCAAGCGGGAGAATCCGCGGGCATCAGCAAGTTAGGAATAAAGTCCTAAAACTACTTATCAGGTATCACCGAGTTTATGAAAAGTATAGCAACTTTGCATCCATAATCCAGTCATAAAATAAAAGTTGAAATCGTTTCAAATTGTAACATTTAGGCCCAGCGTCCACTATCGGCATCGGCACGGCTAAGGATTTTAGGTGATAAAAAGCATTCTACAC
Source organism: Xestia c-nigrum (assembly GCA_916618015.1). Taxonomy (NCBI): domain Eukaryota; kingdom Metazoa; phylum Arthropoda; class Insecta; order Lepidoptera; family Noctuidae; genus Xestia; species Xestia c-nigrum. The sequence goes on along the minus strand of OU745258.1, from coordinate 7,981,658 downwards.
TAACTTCATGGTAATAAAGTAGAAATTTCCAATGCAGTAGCCTCAAGCATACCGAAGCGGTATTTTTGTTACTACGATCATATATCATGGAAATTTCTACTTTATTACCATGAAGTTAGTGTAGAATGTTTTTTATCACCTAAAATCCTTAGCCGCGCCGATGCCGATAGTGGGCGCTGGGCCTTAAGCTGCATCATTTCAGTTGCCGGCAATGGTTCTTCTCATAGCTTAGAAGACGGCAAAACAAGCTGCATAAATCCAAAGATAAGTAGTCCACATTAGTCCCAATATTTAAGAACTGGAAGTCATGGGCAGAATATCGTAATTGCAATAAATAACACAAGCGATAAAGCGTAGCGTACGACATCAATAATTCATCGGAGCCGCCAATAAAAGCTGAACGAAATGTGTTTAAAAATTCTCTCATTTTGTATTGTATTTTTTTTCTTGTTATTAAAACTTTACAGACTTTTAATAGTTATATCACTATTATTTTAATTAATTAATGTGAGTAGGATAGGTACACTAGACCACATTAGACGTTGTCGTTATTAAATTTTGCTGTTAGACGTAATTAGTCACTGAAGAAACTTCATTCAGTAATGCTGATACTTTGGTCTTTATGTTAACTTAATTACGTTATTGTCTAATCCTGAGTGCACTCATCAATCTTTGATCTTTGACAGTGATTCCAGGTAGTCAGTGGTCCAAAAGTTTGACAGCCAGTCTTAGCAATGGGTTTCATTAGCCAATACTAACTGGGTTGTGGAGGACAGATCTGTAGGCAGTCGCTTCATGTAAAATACTGATAAGCTGAAACCAACATAGTTGGATAAAGGCTAAGCAGATGATGGAGTAAGCTCTATAAGACTTAAGAAGACGGGTATTTATCGCGAATAATAATTAATTTAATCCCGACGTTTCGACCGGATTGCACCCGCCGTGGTCGCGGGGAGACTGAAGTACTGGAGGTACCGCGACAGCAAAGTGAAGGCGTTTATTCAACTACCCTCACTCATCTTAATAAATGTTAATTAGGGCCGGTTCACACTAGGACAGCACACTACACTAACAGTGTCCGTATATTGAGGCGATTTCAGTTGACGAGTGATTACTGGAATCCAAGCTGAAGAGAGTTTGAAGCCGTCTTCGCGATTGAAATTAGGGTACTTCTTGATCTCAATCGCTTCGCTTCGCTTCTCTGACCCACAAGCGGCTGAAGGTGCGGAAAAGCTTAATAAAAATGTTATGTCTCTGCGCGGAAATAGCCAACTGTCTATTGAACATTGATGGGCACCGCACTATTTAGCAAAAGACAGCCAAATACCTATACTTCATGACCACTTCACGCTCTAAGTTGATTTTACAGAAATTGTTCCAATCTTTGAAATTCTACACCCTTACAATTTTATGAATGGAGAAATTAATAAAAGATCTGAAAATACAAGTGCAAAAAATAAAAAAAGGAAACACGAATGTCATCATAAACACCGGTTCTTGGCACGATATTCTGGGCAGCGAGGTATATTTTGCACTTACTTGTGGCCAAACGAAAATAGGGCAGCGAATTTCTACACAGAAATTTACCAGCAAACGCCATATTGCGTACGTACCGGATTTCTTTAATTTCTTGTCCCCGCAAAATTTTAAAGGAAAGAATAACTTAGGACAAGAGCATTTTATTCAGAACAGTATTTGAATGCTGTAAGATCCTTTGGATTAATTTTATATTTTATGTATGCTTTTATGTACCTAGGATCTCTCTGAAAAAGTTGCTCAGGACAGCCACAAAACGGATTTGTCAAATTTTATTAAAAATCTTATCTTAATCTTATATTCCTTACAAGCTTTCATATTCCTTTCAAGTTTTTAGGAAAAAATGTTTTCCCTATTACGAAGTCTCTAACGATCTGCTATAAGACCTATTGAATCTCATAATAAGTTAAAGAACAAGAGTGCATCCTCAATTGTGTACAAACTCCCTATAATTAAAGCTTAATCTAACACACGCGCGTTACTGCACACTCCTCTTACATAACCTGTATTAAAACTTCGTGAGTTCCTACAAATTACCCCGTTCATGAAGCTTGAAACTAATTGTCATATTTACTCCCACAAACTTGTTTTAGCTTGAGCCCACTTATTTCCATGAAATTAGTCTTCTCAAATACTTTCTTCTGTAGGGTACACCACTTTGGCTGTTGAGTTGGGTGAATTTCCCACATTTTACTTTAAATTATAACATACAATTCGTGATGTAAGTTTAGTTGAAGTTGAAATTTAAATTACTTAAAATGTCACTCTTTGTATTAACATCACCGTAGTACTCGTAGAACTACTTAAAAATCCAATCCATTAAGGTTCCTAAGCAGGCATTATGATAGAATGTGACTAAAGTCACTTTAAGCTATTAGAACCCGTCGGGACCTATCAAAGGCATTAAATTGCAGTGGTTTACCGTGAATAATGTTGTGTTCAATGAAGTTAGGTTAATGGAAAATTCAGGTTGTTTTTTTATGTTATACAAGCTATTTTTTAAGTGCGAGTACATTTTTTGTAGGATATTTATTTTATTTATTAATACATTTTTTTTTATAAATTCCTGACTAGAAAAATAAACTGTATAGCAATACAAATAGGCACTGAACACTATGAAAAAACATAAATTCTGCGCCACAACTAGAAGATAAGAAATCAGTAGGTACTCCTAATTAATCAACCACATAGATTGAAATCATATTCGAAACATACCGCAACTGGCATCCGAAAAAAGGCGAAAACAGAGAAATTATACTTTACATTATAGAACGAAGTTTTCGTTTAGCCTTGAGTGTAAGCCGCACTAGTGTTTATGTAGAACATTCGTAGTACAATGTCAACAAAATGTAAGTGGAATGAAAGTGTAAATAGAATGAAAGAGCAAACTAATGCAACGTCACGGAGGCGCGTGATATTGACATAATATATTTCCCTTAGAAAGTTTTCTATGTCACGCGCATTTTTTGTCACATCGGTTGCCCTTTCCTTTTCTACAATAACCTATCGAAATAAGAATAATGAGTGCGGCGTTAGGTCCGGTTTTGAATATGCGACACAAGATCCTTGTACAGCTGTAGCAAAAACGCTTTAGAATAAACTCCTTCTAAACGGAGGTGCAAATACCACCATATTGCTAACAAGCATATTAACTAACCTGACAGTTACAACTTCCGCGAGATGATAAACCGTCTACGCTTTTACTTCCTTCGCCGGTCAACTGAAAATTACTGCACCTATAATTAGTGTGAATGAAAACAAATTGTATGCAATGAGTATTATGGTTATACAACCTGTAATAAGGGATAATAAACGCGCTGTCGACGGTAATTGCGTCGGTGATGGTATTGTTATGTACGTAATTAATAAAGTTAAGAGCAGAAATAATTTTTGTATTGAAGCTGTTGTATTTTTTGGGTCTATCATGAAAACGATTATTTAAAAGAAGGAAAATAAGCATGTAAAAACCTACCATCACAGATTTAACGGTAAAGGCAGAGAACAGCGTGTTGATCCGCAGCTTGGAAGTCGCCTATGTCTAGGAGAGGACTGCGATAACCTGATGTGTTAATTGATTGATCTGACTGAAAATATCAAATGAAGTCAGTTGACACTAGTACGATCACAAAACCTCTTTAGCAAATCATCGCCTGCAGAGCTTTTATCCAACTATGTTGGGGTCGGCTCCCAGTCTAACCGGATGCAGCTAAATACCAGTATTTTACTCCGAGCGACTTCTTATACGAAACCCCTTGGTAAGACTGGTTGTCAGATTTTTTGGGCCACTGACTACCTGTAACGACTGTCAAAGATTTACAAATGACAGGGACCAACTGTTTAACGCACTTTCAAAGGCACGGCAGAAACTCGATACGTAATGAGTGTTACCCACAGAGGCTAGCACGGCTTAACCTAAAGATTGACGTCCTCAAATTTCTTCAGCAAAATTAGGTGGTAAAAGATAGGTAAGCTAAAGCTTTTTATTGTTAGCCTTGGTATCAATACCTTTACGAAAAATTGTTAAGTCCATCGATTCAAGAGTGTATACAAATTCGGCAATATCTAAACATGAAGGTACAAGTTGTTAAAAAGAATATGGCGGTGCCTGATCAGCATACATGAAAAAAAAGCAACAAACCAGTGATGCGATCGTATCGATGAAATTGGACAGCTCTTTGTAGATTCTGCTTTAAAACTTGCGAACGTTTACGTTTGGAATTTACCTGGAACAAAAAACGAAATTAGTTTAAATTTTTGTTTTTTTTTTTTAAATAATCATATTGGCTTAAAATTATGTTGTGGAATTTGTACTGTGCCTTACCGGCTCCATCACTTATTCAATCCACATTGTTATAGGTTTCACAAAAGAAAGGGAGTCCATCATAAGTCAAAGAAGTTATTGAATGCTCATTGTTGTTAGAAACGGTAAAAAAGTCTACGTAAAACTAAAACTAAAACTTGACATTTCAACTTTTCAATAGACTCGACATTTCCAAGTACGGAATGGATCTTTGTAATCGGGCACAAAAGTTATTGCTATTAGAATCATACCCTCCGCTGACCTTTCGATATTTTATTATATTTTCTCCGTAATTTCACGTCTGATATCTCGAATCACATATACAGTGATCATAGAAATTTAAAAAACATGAGACAACACTTTCATTTCATCAGAGAGTATAACATTTTTCACGCAACGAATGGATCTATAGATAAGTGTCGATATTGTCCAATTTCGTCCAAAACAGCTTCATGTGTATCTAGACAGAGTCAGCAATGCCAACGCCATTATGCTAAACGGAATAACGGAGGTATTGAAGCTGTTGTGGGGTCCGCACGTCCATGATGAGATGACACTCGTTTTACTACCGCCCATTCGCAGTCCAACTGGATTCCTGACACAGACGCAACATCTAGTGTTTGTGTTTTTGTTTTACTATCCGCAGTACGTGCGGTGTTTCATGTCGCGATAAAATTGTTATGCACACTGTATCTGGTTGGGTCAGAGTGTAGAAAGTAGTGATTTTATTGCCCGTTTCGGACCTGTCATGGATTTCTATGGTCATCTTTATATCGGATTTTTCGCTCGTGATTCTTACTTTTATAGTGATGACCATAGCTGATTGGTTTGGCTCAAAATAAATCAAATTATCATCGATACTGTAAGTCAATCAGCGGCTGCACGGAGTTTTTTAGTCAATATTCGTGACCTTTACAGCACTTCCTTTTAAAACATTGGTACTTTTCATCTGATAATGGTATTCGTTCTTGACAAAATGTACGAGTAATATCATTACAGTTTCCTTTAAAAGCGTTTCTTACAATTCATGTTTTAGAACCGGGACGGAAAACTTTACGTCAGCAATTTAACATGAAAAGAGCATGCAGAAAATCTTTCGAGTCAGGGAATTTTAAGGACTTGTTTGTTAGTATGAAATGTTATTATTGCAGTTTGAAGAGCACTACGCGGGGAGCATTGTTGTTTTGTCGACTGTGAAATGAATTCAAAACCTGAAATGATAAAGTCATTTAGAGAAATAAATGGCTGTAGAATGGAAAATAATACAATGCATTTGTATCAAGCAAAATATATCCATACCAGGAACTATAGAAAAGGAATCCTGGAACCGAGATTTGTGCTAATTATTGATGTACAAGCCACTCACGTTCTTACCATAAATCGCAGGAGATAACTACATGGCTCTGAAAATCTTACATCACAACGTTTACCATTTAGGTCAGTCACATTTACCCCGAACTTTCATCAAAAGCTTGACGTACGTACACCTCCGGTATCTACAATACTGCCATCATTAGCATCGTACAAAGGTAGGTGTCCCCCACACGAGTGACTGGGACCACGCCTCGGGACAAATGTACCAAAATTGTGACGGCACATTTCCGGCCGCCTGGCACAATTTAGTTAGGGAAGTGCACAGGCTAGGACCGACCGATATTACGACGCAACCCGTACCTGCTAATCCTATTTTTGTTAACTCAATTCCGTTTTCAGTTGGACATTCGGTTTTGTTTCTTAATTGATTTATGTGGTTGTTAATGTGGGATTTTTCTTGCTTTTCGGGTAATTAGTGGATTGTTTTTGGGTTACGTGGTGTGAAGGTAATTTAATGTTAGTTAGAATAGGTGTGTTATTATGAGGGCTATCACATTTTTTCCTGTATTTGGGTGTTTTATGAGTCTTATTACTGTAATACAAAACTTAAAATGGAATTTACGGGATATATCCTACGATTTATTTTGTTATCTAAATTCTGTTTTGATGTGTGATTATGGTTTGGGCAATATTAAAAAAACATATGTGCGCGAGAAAATTTGATTATTTCTCTTGGGAGTGCTCAATATAAATATCATATTTTTTCTTGCATTAGAGTGTTACAACACTCAAATACAAGACAACACTCAAATACAAGAAAAAAGACGTGTGGCACTCGGAGACTGCCACGGTAAAGCTATTGCATAGCATTTTTTATCAACTTATGCAATTATAATTATTTATGTATTTTATTTTCCGCTTGTTGCCGGCTCGAGGACCAAACGCAGACTGAATGTTCAGGCTGGGCTTCCCATCACGATGAAATTATGAATTTTATAATGATGGTTCCACACACACATACACAGACACGTCAAACATAACACCCCGTCGTTTTTGCGTCGGCCGCGCGCGGGCGGCGCGCAGCCAGCACGCGGACGGCGCGCAAGCACGCGGTCCACTCGCTTGCGGTGCGCGGAACCTGAACATTCAGTCTGCGTTTGGTCCTCGAGCCGGCAACAAGCGGAAAAATAAAATACATTAATAATTTTAATTGCATAAGTTCATAATAAATGGTTACAAAGAAGGACTAACATCAAATGTATACAACCTACAACTCCTAGTTACGGCAATATATTAAAATGAAAACTAGCTTGTCATTGTCATTATTTGACGGGGTGTTAGGTTATTTTCGTTACGGAATTTCTGGATTCGGTCTCCACGCTCAAGGCCCGCGATAGTAGCTATGCAATAGCTTAAAAATGTAATAGTCCTCTTAAGATATTTGAAACAATTTACATTTCTACGTAATTATAGGAACCTGCTTGTTGGTCTTGTGGTTGCAAGTGCGACTTGCTGAGCTTGAGATCTTGAGTTAGTTAATTATCTGGTCGGATATAATTGTGTCATGGTCGGATATTATTGTGTCATTGTGTTTTTCGATCAGAAAGAAAAAAAAAAGTAAAAAGTAGAAATATCTCGTGGAATGATCGTCGTCGTCGTCTGCCTAGCCTTTTCCCAACTATTTTGGGGTGGCTTCCGGTCTAGTCGGATGCAGCTGAAAATCAGTATTTAACATGAAGCGACTGCCTGACTGAACTCCACAACCCAGTTAATACTGGGAAATACGATACCACTTGGTAAGACTGGTGGACTGGAATGATCGTCCCATAGAAAAAAGCTTTTTCAGTTTGAAGGTCTATGTGACCACAACTTGTACACGCTGTATAATGCAATTTATTTCAAAAGTCTAGACAAGTTTTACAATAAATTGAAAATTCAGCAACATTAATTCTTTGAGCAAACTTTTAAAAACTATAATTTATAACTTGAGAGGTATTAAACTGGCTTTAAACTTGTTTATAGTTTAAACACTAATTAATAAATAAATAGAAGTGCGTTATAAAATTATAATTACAGTTTTATTACATAAAATAAAATAGAAGAATTAAAGTACAGTTAATAATAACAACGGCAAGGTTAGTGCAGTGATGTGGGATTGACTGTTGCGCTGCGTATCGGGGGTTCGATTTCAGTACGAATCATAAATATATTTTATGTTCAGGAGAAATTCCTAGTAAGGGGCGACATTTTATAGAAAAAGTAGTTGATAAAAACACAAAAATTAAAGTACCTACAATCAATAATGAATCAACCAACCTTGCTTAGGAAACTATTCTTTTTAATTTTAACATTTCATATAATTATGTACTATACATATAGTTGCTACATTTTTTTAAAAGTCAATCATCAATCCTGATTTATTAACCAGAAACCATGAAATGAAAAAAAAAAACAAACTAAAAGTAGGAACATGCATTAATAGACTATCATGAAAGCACAATCTACATCTTACAAATCGAACAAAATAAACATTGTTAAACGTACGTAAAACGTACTTAAAACGCCGTAACACTTACATAATACCACTCAACCGGCTACAAGCCAATGTCATATGAGTACGTAATAAACATGCAATTTACCGAATCGTAAGACCGCAACGGTTAACCCACATCAGCAGCGGCGGCATCAAGGCGAGCCGCAGTGTGTCGTCTCTGACACTTGTAAGTTGCTAAACTTTACATGTATTGGCAAAAAGTTTGTTATAGGCAGAGAGCTGTGCATTTAAATTGAATTTAATCTCGTGATTTTACTTGTGTTATTAAAAAATCTGTGGCAATTTAGTCAAGTCATCATCATCATCTTCAGTTCAGCTAAAAGACGTTCACTACTAGACATACGCCTCCCCAAGTGTTGACACTTTGACCGGCTCAGTGCGAGTCGCATCCAGCGGATTCCCGCAACTTTCACTAGGTCATTGGTCTTCCTAGTGGGAGGTCTCTAAGAAGTCAAAACTTTAATAAATCAGACGCATTTACTGTTTAGTATCGCAAAATCTGATGTGTAATTCTCACGCGTAAGAAACGAAATATAAACTTAAGCAGAACTCATGTTTTCATAAAAAACTGTTTTAACTTCTTTTGCACTGTTTTTTTTTTAGTTCGCTAGAGATATCTTTTGCAAATCAAAGAACGGGCTTGTATATTAAATTAAAGATTACTCATTTTCAGTGCACCTGTGTAAAATGAATATTCTACAATAAATACAGCCACTCACAACACTCATGAACCTGTTTACAAATGCACAGGTGCAAATCTTGGGAAGATGTTATTAATGGGTGATTTCATAATATTATCCCTGAATACTGATAACTTCTGTTCTAAACTATCTCAAAGTTAATCATCATTTGCATCAGACAATGTGGTGATAAGGATGCTCTAATCATATCCTCTCCTTGGCCGAGAAAGTCATGGAGTGTGTCGGCCAAGGTCGAAAATATTTTTCGGTAGTTGCGTGCTTACTTGAGCATTACACATATGTCGTAATGTAATCGATGTCTTGGTAATTTTAACGGTTTTTTAATTGCTGTTACGTACAGCTTCTGCATTGCTCAAGTTTTAAGGAACTTCTTCAGAAGCAGTGAAAATATTGCAAGAAGTAGGCAATGCTAATTGATGCAACCTAACAATCCCTATTGTTAGCACTTTTTTTTTCGAAATCGTAAGCTTAATCATTTACTTAAAAATAGAAACGTAGCTCCACAACGTCTTTCGAATTTCGTTTTTTTTTGTTAGTCGCGTATATTCCGCTGCCGAGCCAAGGCCGACCTTACTCTTCCAGGTACTATTTTCTTGCGCTACCTCAAAACAGTATGACTTTAGTTAAATTATGAAAAGTCTTTTGAGCAGTGTATAGAAAACAGAGATTTCGTCTCAAAAAATATGACATGACAGTGGCATAAAGGTAGAATTTCACGTACAAACCTAAAATCACTGACTGCACTAATTCGGTTATATGGGTTATCGGTAGATTAATCAACAGCATGAAATTCAATACACCAGCAACTAAAATCAATAACTACTCACATATGGACATAACTAATGAGACACTGAATGATTAGGTAATCATTTATGAATCCGCGTGTATTCAGTAATTTGACATAATTATTTACAATTAGCTGTAACAATTTATTAAAGAGGAATGAGTGAGCCATTTTAAAGGAAATATTTAAAAAAAATGTATTTGACTGGAACCTAATTTGGAGCTCGTCAGAATTATGGAAAAGTTTTACCTACTGACGGAATCGAATCAAAAACTTACTAAAATTGGATCAGAGTCAATATTTAAAATCCGATTATAAATGACAGTACTTTTTTAATCCTTAAAGGATTAAAAAAATGCTGTCATTTATAATCGGATGTGACTAAAAGCAGAATTACTCAACACAAAAAGACAGTTTAACATGAATAAATACTTGAGATTGCACTCTCTTAAACTATTGCACAAATCTAAATATTACTTCAGAAGTAAACTTTGCCACTAAGCACACTCGCTTTGTTTGTTAAGTCAACGTGTCAAAACTTAGTTCAAACACTATGTAGAAGTATAGACAGATTACATTTTAACAGTGTCACTGGTATAAAGAGGCCAATAGGATAAAGGACAGTAAAGAATTTTAGTTGAGAACTTTGGGTCATGCACGGGGACCTTCTATAGTCGTCACATGCCTAGCCTTTTCCCAACTTTGTTGGGATCGTCTTCCAATCTAAACGGATACAGCTGAACACCGGTATTTTCATGGAGCGACTGCCTGTCTGACCTCTACAACCCAATTAGTACTGGGTAATGTGATACCCCTTGGTGAGTCTGGTTGCCAACCCTTTTTGGGTCACTGACTACATGTAACGACTGTCAAGTGTCAAAGATCTACAAATGACAGCCGGGAACAACAAGTGGTTTCCAAAGTCCGGAGAAAACTCGGTATGTAATAAACTTTTATTGTCACTTACGGGATATCTTCCGTGATTATTTGTTATTTTGAGCTCCCGATATTTCGACGCTGTTGCAAGCGCCATGTTCGCGGGTTGACTGGAGTATGCGGGTGGATGGAAATTAAATTGTTACGAGCAGACAAATCTGTCTACCCTCTTTCTTTGTCTTTTGCTACGCGCACTATTGGAACTCGACACTAAGTCACGACAAAACGCACTCACAGTATCACCCGCGATCATGGTGCTTGCAACAGCGTCGAAATATCGGGAGCTCAAAATAACAAATAATCACGGAAGATATCCCGTAAGTGACAATATAAGTTTAGTTTTAAACCGTGAAAGCCTAAAACGGTATGTAATGGTTGATTATCCATCCACAGACCAACCTAGACAAGCACGGCTTAACCTAAAGGTCAATCTGAGCAGCTGTTTTTTTAATCGAGCTCTTTTGACCTTTCGAAGTCAAAAAAGCAATAATGTTAGGGCCAATTGCATATTTTGTTGTTTATTATATGGCATGCAAATAACAAACAGGCATAATGCCGTATGATATCATCATACTGTTAAAGAGATTTAAATATGACGCTTACATTATGTGTGTGGTTCGCATATTTTAACAACCGCTTTGTAGAGCAAGCTGATTAGAACTGTATTCTAACAGCATTTCAAGCGGAGTTTGAACCACCACTAATAGAGTTGCTAATTTAGCTCATATAATCGGCTTAAGTCAAAAACTTCCCAAAAAGGCGGAAGTCGAACGAATCTTTGAAATTTTAACTTACAATATTCTCCCAAAAAGTCGCAAGCGCAACTGCTGAGCATGTGGTCCTGGGTTCGATTCCCAGGTCAGGCAAAGTGTTATTGGGTTTTTCCACAGAAGTATGATTTGTGTACGGTTGATGGCAATAGACTCGCCCCAAATCATAATTGGCGAAATGTGGGTGTACTATTAGATACACCTCTGCCTAAAGCTCTTAGCCCACATAGACGACTCCGCTCCTACCCAACAAAAATAATACAATTCAATTATAGCCTTTACGTATTCCTCTTATGATACACTTTACATTGCCATTGACGGTGGTAAGCCCGCTGACAGCGAGGTGTCTGCTAATTTAAGTTGCCAATGTAAATTATAACTTAAGGATGACTACTTAAAGCCCATTTTGGAATTATATTCTTTTTGCCGCTAAAACTGGGCTAAGACCTTTACCCTTCTGGGATCTCTTCTCTTCTTAGTCGTTATCTTCATTATGAAGGTCGTGTCTAGTCTGAGGTTTTGATCACTTGGTGCACTATACTCTTCCACGTTTTCCATTTTGGGATAACAGACGTTATTTTATGTGATATGTATATGTCGTAGGATAATTTGATACTTCGAATCTTCGCGGAAATCCTAGGGGTTTTGCGAAAACGCGGATAATTAGACATAGGCGAAAAATTATCAAATCTTACTGGACAAAGTCAGGATTTTTTCGAAAATACTCGTTACTATAGTAAGATTTGATGTGCTCAACACTGATTGGCTTCAATTTTGCTGGCTGACTTCTAATTGGTTCCTTAATGATTCACATTTAAGACGTCAACCAATCAGAGACGATCTCTTATTGAACGCGCAGACCGACCAATCAGCGTTCTTATTTCATAACAGCCAGCGTTTCGTTTCGCAATATTGCTATAATAACGAGTATTTTCGCAAAAATCCTGACTTTGTCCAGTAAGATTTGATAATTTTTCGCCTATGTCTAATTATCCGCGTTTTCGCAAAACCCCTAGGATTTTCGCGAAGATTCGAAGTATCAAATTATCCTACGACATATACATACGTGACGGCACGCATGCTTTCAAACAACACCCCCTATGTCTAGTTCCCCATTCCACCACCTGTCAACCTTCACTCAGCGAGTAGACTGTGACACGATGACGCCACAGACTAACAGCGAAACCAAACATGAAATGTAGGCACGAGGGAGAGTTATACTGATGCGTCACGAATTAGTACTTACAAGGTACATTGAAATTGGATTAGCTTCAACTTGAGTTCCGTTTCCTGTTTCTCTGTGGTTTTACTTTGTAAAGTTATGCTGGCAGTAGATATAAGTTGTTTAATTTTGAGTTCTGTGGTTCACCTACGTTACAGTTGAAATCATTTTGATTGCAGGGTGATTTTCTAAAATTGAAAATAAATGTAGTGTTAAGCTCATCACTGGTACGGTCGAACTAATTATTCGGTTTACAGTTTCACCAACAAATTACGTTGTAAAATGTAAACCAAATAGCCTGTTCGACCGTACATAAGGAAGATATTTTTTTTTGATGCGTAAATTGACGATTTATCTTAATTAAATGACCTGAATTTTCACACAGTACGTAAAAAAGTACCCTACTCTTTGTCCAGGGATATTTGACACCAGTCCCTATAGAAGGAATCTGGTAGTAAGAAAACCGAACCACTGTAAACTAAAATTACTGCAAAATGTTCTAACACTTTTGAATAAATATGCCATAGGCTGGTAACAACGTAATGACTGCCTTTAAAGCCACACTTACAGTCCAACCAAATATGAGCACATAATTCAGAATTTCGACTGTGGGAAATGGTTAAGTATAGTGCAAGCAAGCGATAGGCGGTTACTATCGTTTAAAAACAACACTATAACATCGTGGAGCAATCTTTGAACCCCGCACATTACTGCCTTAACCGTATTTCAAGATGTACAAACTTGTTTCATATTCCCAGTTCGTGTTCTTGCCAACCCACCGGTATGATAAGGCGGTAACTACACTGCCGAGTTGAAATAGAAATACAGATGCTGTCGTTTTTAAAAACACAAGATTGTTGATATGCAAAAGTCACGTATATTTATACGTATTTATACGTACATATACAGGGTGTATTTCACCTCATCACAAAGCCGTTAACCAAGCATTCTGTATATCAAACTAAGTAACTTTCCGCAAAAAATATTGCTGGGAAACAACTTTTTGTTTTGAGGTTATAAATCATGTTTTGTGGTATAACTCAAAGTAACGCGCTCAAAACATTGAGCGGATGGATGGATTGAATAGTACGGGAGTCATGGAGGTGTTAAAAGTCAAAATCTGACAAAATAAAACTTTATTAAAAAAAAAACTTGTCAAAAAGTTGTAACTTTGACCCTCCATATCTCCGTACTAGAAGTTTCCCAGGTATGGTGTAGAACAAAAAAAAAATCGCAATGATGGGGAGAACAAGTGCCTTTCGGCTTCGTGAAGAGGTGTTTTACACCCTTTATATATATGCGGCTGTTTTGTATTGCAGGAAAAGTGAAAATAGGGCAGCTATTCGTTTAGGAGCTATAGGCAACAGCTACCATAACATGGGTCCCATACAGCAGCAAACGGCAACGCGGCAGACCCAGAAGGAGATGCTGGCGGGACGAACTCGACTCCTTCCATAAGGATTAGCAAATAATAGTACATATTAGATAGGGATAAGTAGAATAAGTGAAGGAAGGCTTTTGTCCTGCAGTAGGACACAAATAGCTGAAAATAATGCGTTTAATACCCGTGGTACCGTACCACCAGTGTTACAACCAGTGGTACCGTAAAATGGGGGGAATAGGGATCCAGGGGTGAATAGAAACAAAACTTTGGATTGGATTTAAAGTTGAATTCACATGATATGGTACCAACAAGTACGCTATTGTGTTAACTAAATTATACTTAATTATAAAGGTACCTTGTTGGCAATATATAATATAAGTTCATTGATAAAATCCCTTCCAAAGTTTTGTTTCTATTCACCCCTGAATCCCAATTCCCCCCATTTTACCGGTACCACGGGAAGTTTTAAGTTTTACCCGTGGTTACTACTGGGATTGGTAAATAAGATTAACAATCATAATGGTGGTACCACGGACAATAAACGCATCTATGTAGCTGCAACATTGGTGCGCAACTTGCATTTTCCATGAAATCAACTATCAATTCAGAACGGTCGGAACATTGGTTATTTAACTAGAATCTGCACAATGCGTTGTAGCGTGTTTAAGCCCGCACAAATATGTTCTAGATATAGGACTAGCAGGCTGATTTAAGCCTAACATACAACAAGACTAATTCTGTTCAGTAAATTTGTATGGTTATCTGTTTATTTGGACTTTCAGTTAGTAACAGTATCAAAAATACACGATACATCAAGAGAAATAGCATATAGCCATATTTAACAGAGCACAATTCAACAGTATCTTAAAATATTGAGGGTAATTTATGACAGGTTTGTCATAAATTACCCTAATAGACTGAATTATATTCCCATACTTTCCATCTTACATCAAAAGTTGACCTCTATCCAAGTCTCATAAGCAAAAACCAAGTCATCAAACCGCTGAACATTTTAAGCTGCGTACCCATAATATTCACCGCACAACGCAACTCACGGGTCGTCGACAGTCCAAGCTCCTTGACCTACAAAATTCTTGGACAATAACACCAAACACTGCGCACGGCATTTCCATTAAGGCGACAATACCGCGTGTGTGTACCTGCCCTGAGCATAATGTATGCTTCTAAACTTAGGTGTTTGAGCCCATTGTGGGCTGCGTTATTAGCCTGTCGTTGAGAATATTATTCATTGCTTTTGTTGTCTTGGTAAATATTTGGATGGTATGTCATCATTTCTGCTCGCAAGCTTTGAATAATTGGAAGCTGTTTGTTTTGATTTTAATGTGAGCAATAATTTTAATCTAAACATGCTAATTAGTTAACCATTTTGACATTGAGATTTTAATTGAGTGTATGTTCACAAAAATAAATATGCAGAATTAACCTCTAGCTAACCAGTGTTCGAACACAACGTCCTTGCAACGTTTTAATCTGAAATTTGCCAACATCGCAGAGCTGTCAAATGTTTCGGTGTATTGACTAATCTGACAATATTTTATACTTATTAAAACTTTAAATATTTTAATGCAAATGAGAGCATAATTTTATTAATTTATCAAAACAACGAAACATATAACACCTACGTTGAAGTTGAAAACAATCAAAATGTATCCTCAATTTCTTATCACAAAAACCTTGACCCAATCTTTCCGATAAAAATCTTCCAAGATTCCATACCAGCGAGTCGTGTAGGTAATAATACCACAAAAAGTATTTAATTAGTGACGTAAGTGTGCAATACAATCGGTTGCATCGACGCTTGCGCAACATTCGTATGAGGTCGCGACACGCAGCCGCAGACGCAAGAATTTACGACAAATATGAATATGCAGAGAATCAACATAAACATAAATAAACAACGAAATATACACCATCATTTCAATCTTATGGCTCCGTAAATTAACTTTACTGCGTGAAAATAAAATTTACTGTGATAGTAAAATGAGAAAATCATTTTACACACTTTGATTTTTTACTGTCTTTTGCTGGATAATACAGCAAGCAGAGGCTGGCAATTTTTGACATATTACAGAAGATATCGAGAACAGAAATTATTCATCCCATGTGATTAGTCAATTCCTGCACGTTTCTTTTCCATTCCCCGCGTCAAAACCGGTCTTCAATAATTTTTCAAGACTTCTTGTCTTAATACTACTATGGTAAAGTCCGTTTCTTATCAAACAATATTATTGGTTTTTCTGCACTTTATTACTCTGTGGTATGCACGTTGCGCGCTCGCAACCACGCGCCATCGACTTGATGCGCATTGTTGAGGCGGGTTGCACATTCTATGAGATTATGGTAAGGATTATAGTTTTAATAAAAGGTTATCTTCAGACGGAATGTTTTGTGTCGATTAGATGTTTCAATATGTCGCAAAAAAGGTCGTACCTATTGATATTTTACTCGGAGACGCATACATAGTACTACCGATATTGTGTACATTTTTAAAGCTGGTTGCACATTTTATAAGATTTATCTTTGGGGGTTTGCGTTTCACGAAAAGGTAAAAAAAGCGCTAAAATTTACCAACATCCAACCATGTTTACCAACATTCCAGTATGACCTTTTCTGTTTAGTTCGTAGATTCGTCTCGTAAACAACGAAATTAATTTTCATGTTAAGCAAGATATAAGATAAGTTAAAAAACCAATAGATATTAAATTAATATGAAAGCAAAAATATGTCTACTATTCTATACTTTTAACATAATTTTTGTAAGTAGTATCTTTTACATAATTTTTCAATTCCAATCAATTTAATGATAAAATTGATTCGAATACGGAAATTAACGTTACTGCAGTTGGCGTTCAAGGATTCTAGACAATCAAAATTTAGTTTTGCCATATCAATGACAATGGCAACGTAAACACAGTTGTACAAATTACGATTCACATTATTGTAAAACCTTGAAATTCATAAGTGCTGGAATTTTGAATAAAGTCCACTTACCATTGTCATTTTCGAGCAGATGAACTGACACATGTACTGTCATAATTTTTAGTTTGCGCTTTTCAATCTATACTTCTACTTATAATATTATTATAAAGAGGAAAGATTAATATGTT
This sequence comes from Xestia c-nigrum, assembly GCA_916618015.1. NCBI lineage: Eukaryota > Metazoa > Arthropoda > Insecta > Lepidoptera > Noctuidae > Xestia > Xestia c-nigrum. The sequence goes on along the minus strand of OU745258.1, from coordinate 7,964,529 downwards.
TGTATGTAACGAATAAACTTAAAAATTACTAGACCGATTTGAAAAATCTTTCAGCATTGGATAGCTACATTATCAGCGAGTAATATATTTTATCCCCGTACTCTCACGGAAACGGGAACTCCGCGGGTGAAACTGCGCCACGTCTGCTAGTGTTGCTTATATGAGTAATAACTACTTACGCAGAAAACACATAGGAATCATTGCCACAGTCACTATGCTTGACTGACAAATCACTTATCACAATAAATAACACACACATTTACCACAAACGACCAACACGTTACTCAAATATCAATTCAAAATCGAAACGTTCTTTTGAACAACAACAAATACTACAGATAACTTCTTACATCTTCTCCCTAACGTTAATTGCTTTAGTCATTGCTTGACTGATAAATCACTTGTTACACCAATCACAATTAAACACAACAACTGTGTTGGTTGAGATACTAGGCATTCATAACCAGCCAGTAGCTTCACGATGTATGGATAAAGCCATCATCAAATCACACACATTTACCACAAACGAGGCACGTTACTTAACTATCATTACAATATCGAAGCGTGGGATAGTACTCGCGTGAATCACTCTTAATTGTGCCTCGTTCTACCATCTGTCATTGTGGCGTAATTACTTTCGAATCTTGCCTCCGTAACGCGCTTCCGAAAGCCTATGTTGTTATTAATATATGATCGTCAGTATGTGGTCCTATGATTTATTATGATGGTAATTTTGCTGGTGAGTTCTTGTTGGGAATGGTGATTAGCTTTGTTGCTGTTTATTCGCAATACACAAGTAATAAAGGCAATCAATTAAGATGAATACCTGATGTATGGACTGTGTGTAATGGGGCTACAGACTTCACTGCAAGGATTTGCCTACAATGTAACAGAATAAGATTCAATTTTGTACGGAAACAAGTGAAACTGAACTGTTGCATTACAGGCAAATGCTCGCGTTGAAGGAGCACCATAAGATGATATGACTAACAGGGTGGCTACCGAGATGTCGACTAATATACAATATACGTTGATCATACAGAAGAAGATGAGCTACGACAACCCAAATAAAATTGAAATATAACAGCAGGAGAATGATAATAATATATGATTAATTAATTTACACATCATTGAGAAATTATACACTGATCCTTATCTAATAGTTGAAATTGTGGGGAAAATGCGCTTGAAAATAAAGTTGTTTTCAATTTTATCTTGACTTTATTGTAACTTTGTCTTGACTCCACTGTTGGCATTTATGTAATTTATTGATAAATTAATTTGTAACTCAACGTGATTTCCATTAAATGATAAAAATAATGAAAGAGATCGATAAAAAACGGTTATCTTAAAACTAAACATGATGCAATTACCAATAACATATCAAACTCGACCATCAACTGAATTCATTCAATAAAAGGACTCCCAAACCCTTGGAAAAGAATAAAAAGCTAAACAGTCATAATTCTTGTAAGACCGTCAAATAATAATTTAATCATGTCATCGAAGCAATACCGGATCTTCGTAACCGACTATAAAGTTAAGTCGGCTTATCTCCTTATGGTACGATGATGCCAACTCATAAAATATCGAAAGGTTTTAATGCCCTGTCATAAACGGGAAGTCGGTCCGGCTTCGAGACTTCGGGGTCCTACACACTTGCTCGGGTGCTTATTCGATTCCGACCCGAAGTAAATAATGATGTACGGACGGCAGCACATCAAGCTACATACTACAATATGTCAAATTTATTTAACAGATTTTCAACTTTATCACAAACGAATTATGTTACAAAGATTTATTTGGAAAGTTTGACAGTTTCGGATAACTTGATGTAGTGGCCACAGACTACTGTTACCACGGTCAAAGATCTACTAATAACAGCCAGGACCAACAGCTTAACGTGCTTTCCGTGGTACGGAGGTAACAGTACGTAAAGATGGTTACCAATCCACGTCTGTACTTAATATTCGACTCTAAATCGGCTCTGGCTGATCGACAAACCCATGCGCCATGATTCACTAGACTCTGGTCCTAACAATTTTATTTTCCATCCACCCGCATTCTCCTGTCAATGAGGATATACTAAGCCGCCGGATATATAGCTTAGTATATTCGGCTTTTTCCCGATCGATCGTCTATCTAAAAATATCAAATTATGCCGCCCGGCTCCCGGATTAAAACCGACCCGAACATGTCTGTATGTTTCCTTTAACTTATCAAGTTCTACAAGCCATTTCAAGATTTTTTCTAGTAATAAAATATGGAAAGGCTTTAAACAAGGAATAAATAAAGTATGTAATTAAAGAGCCGTAAATGGACTGAGGTATTCGCCGCAGACGATCATAATTGGCTATTAATATTAATCTTCTTTTAAACAAGGATAAAACAGCATGCGTCTGCGGCTTTTAACTGACAACTATTATTTTATTGTAGCTAACTTCTGCGCGCAGCTTCGCCTACAGTAAGTTCGATAATTGTCCCATTGGATCTTACTTTATACAGGGTGTAAACAACTTCATCACGAAGCCGTCAACTAAGCATTCTGTACATAAAACTAACAAAATTTAACTTTGCGCAAAAATTATTGCATCTGACAAACGACTTTTTTTGGGATATAAAATCATGTTGTATGATAAAACTCAATGTAACACAAAACATTGTGCTGATGGATGGATTGAATAGTACGGGGGTCGAGGAGGTGTTTAATGTAACAATCGTACATTAAAAAACTTGTATTAAAAAAAAAACTTTACGGCTTCATCCCATGCCGAATGAACTGTGGGCCCGTAAGGCTCAGGAATGGTGCCCTGAAACAGTGACACGAGGTCGCGGCAGACCACGAAAGAGATGGCGGGACGAACTGGATGTCTTCCTTGAGAATTGGAATGAAAGAGCACAGAATCGTGAACGTTGGAAAGAATGGAGAGAGGTCTTTGCCCGGCATCAGTGAGACAATGCAGGCTACCTATAACAATAATAATAATAACAGCTTCATCATCATCATCATCTAAGGCAAAAGACGTCCACTGCTGCACATAGGCCTCCCCCAAGTGTCGCCACATTGACTGGTCCCATGCGACTCGCATCCAACGGATTCCAGCAACCTTCGGGCATTTCGGCTCCGTTAAGAGGTTTTTACAGCCTATAGACTAAAGCCTTCCTAGAGAACCACTCTATCTCTGTTGGTGAAAACAGCATAAAAATCGTCGCAGCAGTTTTTAAGTTTATCGCATACAGACCGACAGACAGACACGGCGGAGGACTTTGTTTTATAAGAATAAGAAGTAGTGAATTAGCTCATAAAATAAGAAACTTTATTTTGTTTACAGCCTTTAGGTATAATTTTTGGAGTGTTCTACAGACGTGTGTAATACAGGTGAGTATACAGGGTGTAAACCACTTCATCACAAAGCCGTTAAGCAAGCATTCCGTACATCAAACTAAGTAACTTTACGCAAAAAGTATTGCTGGGAAATAAGTTTTCTTTTTGAGGTTTTAAATCATTTTTTGTGGTAGAACTCAATGTAACGCACTTAAAATATGGTGCTGATGGATCGATTGAATATTACCTACGGAGGCCGTGGAGGTGTTGAAAGTCAAAATCGGACAAAAAAATTGTATTTAAAAAAACTTGTCAAAACGTTTTAACTTTAACCCATAACTCCGTAACTAGAAGGTTCCCAGGTATGGTGAACAAGTACCTTTCGGCTTCGTGATAAATATTCCCCGTTTTTGCAACAATTTTCATTTAGCTCCTCCGCTCCTATTAGTTGCAGCGCGATGGTTTATAGCTATAACCTTCTTCGATATATGGACTATCCAACACAAAAAGATTTTTTCAATTTCAATCACTAGTTTCTGAGATTAGCGCGATCAAACAAACAAACAAACAATCAAACTCTTCAGCGTTATAATATTAGTGTAGATTAAGTTTAGTTATAGTACTTATAATATAATAATATAGGATATTTTACGAATGTAACATTTTCCACCCGTATTGCTTCATTTTCCCGCATTCCCATTATATTTGACATTAAAGCTAACACACAAAAGGAGTCGAACACAAACAATTATTTTCTAAACCGCTGAATCGCGAGTATAATGTTCGCGGCAGGTAATTACTTATAGCCCATATTGTATGCATTACAGCACTTGGTTACAATGTGTACCACTTGGCTGGTCAATTGGCACATATCGATAATGCCAAATGGCGTTATCCTTACCAAATGGCATTATTATGCCATATGCAGTTGGCAATGTATTGGTAGTCCGCCAAACGCCTAGAGGATTTCCAGGAACGCTGCGTCTGGGCCAATTTATTGTGTCCCTAATGTATCGGTATATTATGTCGACGACAATTTCAGATATAATCAACGTGATAAATGTCCGTGTTGGTTATTGTCTTATGGGGACATAAATCCTCCTTATATTCTCGCAAACTTATCCTATTTGACACAACCTCTCAGGATATAAAAGCGTAATATTTCCTTGTTTTTCACACAAACAAAACATTCTTACAGGATTGAGGAGTGAGTATTATCCGACCTTGCAATTGGGTTAGGAAACATTTTTAATGAAATGTCTCAGTAAATTGAAAACGAATTAAGATTAACACCAAATGGATTTGTTTTTGGATTTTGTCCATCTTTGACAGTCGTTGCAGGTAGTCAGTGGCCTAAAATGTCTGACAACCAATTTTACCAACGGGTATCGTATTACTTAGTATTAACTGGGTTGTGGCGGTCAGATAGGCAATCACTCCATGTAAAATACTAGTATTTAGCTGCATCCGGTGAGACTGGAAGCCGACCCCAACAATTTTCTGGGAAAAGGCTAGGCAGATGCTGATGATGATTAAGATTGCAATTAAATAATTAAGGTTGAAGCTATGTTATTTTCACATCCAGTCAAACAAAACTTTGTTCTTTGTGTGAAACACAATGGTACGTTGGTGCCGTAAAAATGGAAACATTTCGATTTACGATTCGATTACAAATTCGGATTTTAATGTACAAAAAAGCGTTTCAAATACAACAATAAAACCGGAGCGGGAAAATCAATTAACGGTTAGAAGTCAAAATCAAAGTGACATCTGTCAACGAACGTTGACAAAAAAGATTGCGTTTAGAAATAAAATTATCACGGAAGTTGATAATTGAATACTTATAGTATTAACTTACTGCACCTTATATTGATAATCGTTTTTATTAAGGGGCCGGCGGAGCGTGCGTCGTTCATAAAAACTTAATACCAAAATAATTTATAAATCAAACATAATCTTAAGGAAGTCTATTTACTTCGATTAGATTACATAATGTCTAGGTTCCCAAATATTTATTTTGAAAGGACAATGATATAAAGACGTGATATGAGAAATATTAAATTTCAATAGAAAACTTATTTTTCTCTGAATATCTCTTGCTTAAATCAATGTGCATTCAAAGTATAAATTTGGGAACCTAAATATTATGAAATCCAATCGAAATAAATACACACTACCTTAAGAATATGCATGATTTACAAAATATTTTGGTACAACATTTGTATGAAATACGCATGCTCCGCAGGCCTCTTAATTGACAGTTGTAGCAGATTATCCGTAAACCTTAGAGCTCTCTAACTTAATCTTTAAGGAATACAAGTTACGATAGGATAACGCAATAATCTTAGATCTTGAGATAAGTGAGAGCCTATAAATACAATTCAACAGGTTGCCGATAAACTGACCGACCTTATTTAAATTTAGTGGGTCGAGACTGGAGACGCTAATTCAGTTTGTGGCACGCATCTACTTGTCGTCCCCTGTTACATAGGACTTAAACATAACTGGCAAAATGTGGTTGTACTGTTAGATACACCTTTATATTTTATACTAGCTGACCCACGCAACTTCGTCTGGTTCACATAAGAGAGAAAAACGAAAGGAAAAAATATAAATAGTTTTTGCAACATTTTTCATTCCTGCTCCGCTCCTAATGGTCGTAGCGTGATGTTTTAGCCTATAGCCTTTCTCGATAAATGGACTATCCAAAACAAAAAGAATTTTTCAATTTGAACCAGTACTTCCTGAGATTAGCGCGTTCAACCAAACAAACAGACAAACAAAAAAACTCTTCTGTTTTATAATATTAGTATAGATATATATATATTTTTTATTTTTTATTTAGGTACACTTCTGGGAGTACAGGTGTTATGTTATGTTATGTTATCTGCTTGCAAATTGGACTGTGCGCACTGACCTCATTGCTGTTAAGAGTCCTGTTACGCTTTTTACGCAAATTCATGATTTTTTGACGCTGTAATTTTCAGCAGCAGTAAGATATTTTAATTATTTGCTTATGAATAACGATAGTGCCATTTTCTTTCTTGATAGTTGGAGTTACAAATTTTCATATTTGTTTTCGTGTAATTTACTATAAATATTTTACGAACTCAATTTGCAAGAAAAACCGTCGTCGATGGAAGTTTGACGCTTTGAATGTTCTACTTGAATGTTGGAGTTCTAGAATTTCGTTAAGTTTTCACAAAACAAGTCGTAAAGAAAGCCTAATTTAAGCCAAAAATGTCTTGATTCAGCAGCCATTATGTTCCAAATAAACTAATTTTTAATCAAATAAATTAATGATATTTTTTATCTATCTACGTTTCATTAGTTTTCGTTTGTCAGTATAATATGACAACGTTACAATAAATCAAATTAAAACACTCTAAATTCTGCATCAATTCAGCTCGCTCCTCAAGTCATGCTGACGCGAGAAGCGCTGGACGAGAAAGGACATGGACACAAAATTTTCGTCAATAACAATCCACTCGTGTATGTCGATCGAAATAATTTGATGCAGGACGTAAAAATCAAAAATGTGCAAAAAAAATTTTAATAGGACTCACGTTAATCCATACTAATATTAATTGTACAAACAAGGTGTCGCTTTGAATTCTGGTCAAATTCAAGGTTATGCTACAGACCATCAAAATGAACAACTTTCTCCATGAGACCACTACCGTAATCGCGACAAAATATTCAACGGACAAAATATACAAAATTCGACCTCCTCGACCAAAAACAGCTGACTATTTTTGTACGATTATTATTCATGGTCTGTTTGTTACTTACAACGCTTCAAAAGATGAACGAAGGCAAATGAAGTTTTGAACGCGGATCGATCATGAATAGGTTATGGTTTATCCTTAGATAGGGTGTAAACCACCTCATCATAAAGCCGTTAACCAAGCATTCTGTACATCAAACTAAGTAACTTTACGCAAAAAGTATTGCTGGAAAACGACTTTTTCTTTTGAAGTTATTTATAAAATAATCATCTTTTTTTTGTGGTAGAACTCAACGCACTTCAAACATTGTGCTGATGGATGAATTGAATAGTACCGGGGTCGTGGAGGTGTTAAAAGTTAAAATCTTACAAAATAACTTTTGTTTAAAAAAAACTGGTCAACACATTGTAACTTTGACCCCCATAACTCCGTAACTAGAAGGTTCCCAGGGGCCTAATTCTACTATTTTAATAAATTTGTCACTCCAACACAATTCCATTCTCATCCCATTGCCATTTTGCTTAAAGTTCGAAATCTGCTAAATTCAATAAAAGTCAATTGTCTCGTAATAAAATTGTGTTTTAATGGCATTGTCGTATTGTCGTTATGATAAAACCCTTAGTACAAATGGTTTTCGTAAATCTACAACTAAATGCGAACATTTATTCATGCCAGATTTCATTATTATTCTGACATTTCTTTCAATGAAGTGTCAGTGTTTGACCACTGAAAAGTCATAATGGCGCCATTATGATAATAGAATTAACAAACTTGTGAAAATTTGACAGAACTTGACCATAATGAAATCAATGATCGACCACTCTGACACTAATGTAATAGCAGAATCGAGGCCCAGGTATGGTGTAGAACAAAAAATTATCGCAATGATGGGGAGAACAAGTGCCTTTCGGCTTCGTGAAGACGTGTTTGACACCCTTTATGTAGATAAGGACACATGATTTGGAAAGGGACTTTATACCGATAAAGATTTGTTCCAGTGTAAATTACAACCACCACAGGGACGAAATCGCGGCCAAAACCTAGTGGTTCCTATATTATAAATCCTCGTGATATCCCCCTAAACTACCACTAACTAAGCCAAGTTCTATTTTCGTCTACAATGCCTAGTTACTGTTTAAATTTGTTTGACGTAATAAAAAAATATATTCTTATGAAGCCCACGCAGAGTAATTTCGAAAGAACAAACAATAAATATAAAGAAAACAATGCTTACGTCAAAATCTTTTAGCCTTCCTAGCTTAGGTTGATCGTCCACAACGCTACTGAAAATTAATGTGTTACAAGCTCAAATCTTTAATGAGCAGCCATGTGGGTCGCTTCAGGTACACAGGGTGTAAACAGACTCATCAAGAAGCCGTCAACTACGCAATCTGTACATCAAAGTAAGTAACTATACGCAAAAATTAATTGCTGGGAAACGACTTTTTTATGGTTTTAAAATCATGTTTTGTGGTTAAACTCAATGTAACGCACTAAAAACATTGTGCTAATGGATGGATTGAATAGTATGGGAGTTGTGAAGAAGTTTAAAGTCAAATCTTACATCAAAAACTGGATTTAAAAAAAAGTCTAACAGTCACAACTAGTCAAAAAGTTGGAACTTTGACCCCCAATATCTCCGTAACTAGAAGGTTCCCAGGTATGGCGGGAACACAAAAATGTTCGCAATGACGTAGAGAACAAGTGCCTTTGGGCTTCGTTAAGAGGTTTTCTTACACCCTATTTACATCTTACGGAGATGCATCTTATTTGTTTCAAATTTTATTTATTTATTTTATTTTATACTTTTCGGGGATCTTGCAGCTAACAAATACATTGCTCTTAAATTATACGGATTCGAAGGTCATTTACAAGTTTCCCATAGTGTCGCACTGTAGCTCGATCCACCTCTATCTACTACGAGTACGCTTGAGCTTACGATGCTCAACTTGTTTGCTGATGAATGGAAGACGATTCTGTTAGAATGTTTATGGCTCTGTAAGAAGAGTTTGTAAAAGGATGTAATAAATGAAATAAATAAATAACTAAGTCCGAAAATTTGCACCTTGAGGGATTTCTCCCGAGGCTACTGTTGCGTTGCTAACGCTATTGAGATGGCAGAGTTTTGGTCGAAGTTTATTTACCTACATGCCGAAGAAGAGCAGCCTAAGTGCCATACCTAGCTTTATTTGAATCGCAGTTCATACCTACACGCCACCGCGCCGCAACCAATCACAGATTACTCAAAGGCGCTATATGAACCACGATTAAAACACCAATTGCAGTTCTGAAATATACTGGCTACTCCTAATTTATGAAAGCGTTGTGGGCGATAGACTTTAGTCTTACTTTTAATTGATGTCAGCCATTTTGAAAACAACGCAATCGGCAAAAAACGTTGCCAAAACAATCTTTCCTCGGTCCCATCGCCGAATAAAAAGCATCGAACTAAGTATAAACACGCGAAAAATACTTCGATAAATTCTGTCGCCTAGTGCCTGGGGGCTATTTTCGACATTATTTAAGACCTTTGTAATAAAATGGTTGTCGCACGCAAAGCTTTTATAAAAATAAGTGTTAAGGCTCCGTGACTGGGATTTGAAGTTAGGAACGGTCTTGTTAAATGTTGGATGTTATTGGCACCCTAGGGCAGTGGGTGAGTGTGACCGAATGACCTACGCTGACCCTATGGCTGTTGCAGAGTGCCCTACACCGCTAGTTCCATCCTATCGAGGCCCGAGAAAGGTAAAATTGTATTTGCTTTCAAAATCCCGTTGTTGAGGCATTTGGTTTAGAACAGATTGTTAGATTGTTATATTTTAATAAACTCAACACAGCACAGCTTCGTTGAGGATTACATTCGTTTTTCTACAGATTATCTGAAGTGCGAATTGTACGAAAGTAACTCAATAGGACTGTCTTTGTTATTAATATTTTTTACGGAGAAAACTATGGATATATAGAACTTCAACAGAATCTTTCTGAAACAAGTCGTTTCGACTCGTTTCCAGTTATTAAAACACAATCACGTTAAGATTGATTACAATAAAATTTGATTGAATACTAGCACGAAACGGTCTTTAAATATGGCTTTTACTACCCTCCAACAAGAAAATGTTCTCAAACAAGACAACTTGTTAAGATAATCGACGTGTCAGTAAAATTAACGACTTCCAAAACTTGCTGCCTCGTAAATCTTTTAACGTGCGGCCGACGGATATCGGATTCATGTCAAACGATCCATAAACTGTTCCTCGATAAATCATCACTACCAATCCCATATTAGCACAAGATTGAGCTATTTCTCAAATCAATAAAACTCCAGGGCCAGACTCTTAAATCGAAAACTGATCTTGAACTTATTTCACGCAAATTTAGACTTTATTACCTATTTGACAAGCGATAATTGATTGTGCTTGTGCTTTGTTTATTAAGGTTTATAATCGCGGCAGCAAGAGGTCATTGCTTACATCTTATTCATCACTCAACTTGATCCGTAGATCGTGCCTGAACATAAAGCAAACAGTTAAAAAGCACTTAAAATCCCACATTCACATACTGTGTTGAAAGATAATTTGAACTGATGGAGATTTAGGCTTCGAACGTCGCAAATTGTTAGTGTGAATCAAAACAATATCTCCAATTATTCGAATAATTCTAGGCGTCCCAATTAATCGAGTGCCCAAATAGCATTTCACTGTTTCTGAGTTGAGAACTCGATTTTGACCCACAACTTAGAGGTACAGAGGATTGTTTAGAATATTTGATAGAATTAACATTTCCAATTATTTAGGTCGGCAAAGGGCGAAACTATAAAATTGGAACTGTATATTCTGTGGACTAATTTACTAACCAATTATTTTCACAAGACTTAATAAGAACTGGTATAATTCACGGCAGATATTGGCTATCAAAATCAATATTAAATATCAACGTTCAAAATTGTAAATCGATTATTGAAATATTTGGGTATTCATCAGCCAGCAGCAATTATTTAAAAGAACCAGGTGCATGAGAAAGCTCTGCGGTGTTCCCACAAGCGGCAACAATTTCCTAATCGATTTGCTTCGAATCGTTCGTCAAATTGGGAGTCGAGAAGTACGGTACAAACTACGTACAAATCCGTACAGAGACTGTTCTGGAAACTTTCCAAGCTTCGTAGGTACCTAATTCTCAAGACTCTTATGTCAAAGTTCGTATGCAAATTCTATAATGTCTATCTGGAATTACCTTTCCACAAGCACTTTACTTTTCTGTCTTCAATTTTCTAAATACGGTAGCGATGTTTACCTGTGAACAAAATAGAATTTTATTAGTAACTTTGCTGGAAAAGAAAACGTGTTTACCTTGTGTAACCTTATTGGGTAAATAAGCGTATTTCAAGAAGGATTATTTTATATTAAAATCAAAATCTTGATAGTAACTATACCACTACACTTTACTATTAGAAGTCAATCAACCTTAGGCACTATACCGTGCCTAGATTATTTGAAGTTTCTTTTAACTCAAGATTTTCATTTTTCATATTATCTAATCCAGTTCCCGTTATCAAATCCCGTTTTGTTAAAACCAGTTATAACACCTACATCACTTATTTAAACAAGCGTCCTTACAGACTTAAGACACTTTTAAAACTCACTTTCTTTCAATGGAAACAAAAGGTGTCCGGGTTCAGAAAAGCATGGCCGCAAAGCAAGAGCTCAAACAAAAAAAAGCGTAGATTTGTTTAACAAACCGTAGCGGGACGCGTTTATCTTTCACGCCCACCAGTCGCGATAATGCGCTGGTCGAATTACTATCGGGCGAACTTAACGCTAGTTTTGTAATAGAGAAAAAAAAACCGACTGCAGAATATGATGTCCTAGTACTTGGATGCTCTAGTTCCAGTTTTGTTATCATGTTTTCAGCTTAGGTCATGCATAGTGTGGAAATTGCGCGCTTTATTATTTCCATTTTGGTGCAGAATTGGTCGTGTGGTTTTCGGTTCTAGGCGATGATTTAGTTAGTCACATTTGCCGCTATTTTCAGTGCACAAGAACTTGAAGAATAATTCCATTTGAAGAACCGTAACGTAGAAAATGGCTGAATAGCCAAAGTTAATAAATTAGGTAAACAAACTATTGATATTTGATGTAATTAATAAAAGTCCTACAAACATGCATAATGTGTTACAGATTGCATTTAATAGTTTGAATGCAATCTGTAATACATTATGCTGTGAGAATCACGAATCACGAATAAATTATCGAGAACACCTACAAACGCCACCCCACTACATATATCCTCATGTTATCCTGGTATCGTGTATATGAATGATAATGCAATCAATTGGATTAGCCACGTGCAATTGCGACAGTTCGGTAACACACACCCAATCGGATCAGATTACCGAGTCCGTCTGAGCTTGGCACACATCAATCACGATAGAATCAATGCTTTACTCCTCATCTGATGTCTTAGTACCTCGAGGAAATGGATTGAGGATAATGTTTGGAATTATGGAGAGTTGACGTCAAAGGGTTAGTGAGTAGGCTGTGCAGGTCGTTTAACTATTACAATTTATTATACTTTTTCATTACTAATAACTACGAAAAGTAGGTCTGAAGTTGCCTGAGGAGCGGATTGAAAGTCATACTTTTCAGCCTTAGGGAGAATCGCTTTCAACTGACAGCTGTCACATTATTTAAAAAAAATATAGTTCTATGTTCAAATTTCTATTGAACCATGTTCTGACTTCGAATCTACACAGCTTGTAAATTACAGCGCGATGTAAAATTGAAATAACATACAATTCAGTATTAATTAAAGTTTTTTTTTTTAAATAACTTAGTTGTAGTTAGTCACAAATATAAAATCTTTAAAATAACAAAGATTTGGGCAAATATTTTCAATTTTTTCAGTGACGATAGTGAAAAATAAAGGCTGAATAGAAAAAAAATACGAAATAGGCGGGAAAGCGGTTATCCGATCTTCATTTTTTTTTCGAGTTGTTTCGTGTTTTTGTTTTTATTTTCCGTGTATTCGTATTGAAAAGCATAGTGTTTACCTCGGATCTAAATAAGTTACTTTCACCCCTAGGGTAACAATGTACGATTTCGTTTGTCCGATACTCGATTTTGGGGGTATCCCGTCTTGCGTTATGCAGAAAAAAGATATACATTGCCCCCTATATCTTTCTTCTCCTTCTTTATGTGCTAGGTGTGTTATGTGTCTTTAATATAATTATATGATAATATTGTTTATTTGCTGTTTTATAGCAATAATACATTATTACTAGCAGAAGCTTATTAGCTGTATTATGCCATTTGTTTTTATTTTTGGCACCTGCACCATTCAGGGTTTAAAAAACATTTCCGGTATTCTTGTAAGGCCAATGCCGCACGATTATATTAGTATAATTAATAACGAATTAATTATTGAAGAATGTTAATGATAAATATTCGTTATTCCTACGCATGCACGCGCTTAAAATATTTAAAACAAACTTCAATTAACGAATTCCAATGCATTCCCCGAAACACTTTAAATAATAAAACTATTGAATACACGAAGATGATATAAGGTTAACATTACTACCGCTATTCGAGAAGGTCGTAGAACTTGCTATACCGAAAATTATAATACTAGCCGATGCCGGGTACTACGACCACGTGTGTAAGAAAAAAAAAACCCATGTGCTAGTCCAGACTATAATCATCTCTGTATCAAATAAATCCAGATCCGAATTGCTTTGATTCAGATTTGCTGTTCTAGCGTGTTGTAACAAATATCCATCCATCCAAATCGTCGCATTTAATAATAACATAATATTTACAATAGTAGTTTATTTTGTTTTTTTAATAATATGTGTATGTATTTGTATGTTATATGTTTATATTAAATAGTCATAGTTTTGTTTTTAGTTTCAATTTAAATTTTCTTGTTTGACTTTTCTACACACTGTGTCTACATTTCTTATCAGACTTTCCTCTCGCAGGTCTGCTGGAGGAAATTTCTTTTGAAATAAGCAGTACCTTTGTGCTCTTCTATGTTAATATATTGTCCTTTTATGTATTTTGTGTGTACATGAATAAATAAATAAACATTTTACAAAATTATGTGTAATAGAGATATATGCCTACTTAGCCTATTTGTCGCACTCACGGCGCGACGTCAGGTGTGATCGCAAGCCTTGCGAGTTGCGACGCAACTAATAATATCCGATTCTCCAACAAGCCTGTTAAATCCAATCAGAAGCACGTACATTGAATATGGAGCCTTCATTGTCAGAGATAGATGCGTTCACGTGTTGAATAGTGCAAATCTTCATAATTATAACGTGAGCAGCCCCTGCCTACGTATTGTATGTCGTGTGTGAAACGCCTTAATTACATTGACAAGTACGAGGCAACTCGATCCAGTAACACAGCCACTCCGATGAATATTAATAAGGGTTTCGTACTGAACCGGTGTATAATGGTAAAATGTTATGGACGTATGCAGAAGCGTTTGACTATGTAGATTATGAGGTTACGATATAACTGTTGAAACAGAATATTGAAAGAATGTGGTTATGAAAAAAGGTATTTAATAAATAAGCGATGGAAGCTGACAAAAAGTATCAATATTGCCGGTATCGGCACTTCGCAAGAGCTGAAACAAGGTGAGTCGCTGACAAAACAAATTTACATAAATCCGGCGAATCCGTAAAAATGACGCGCGACAGCCGAGCCGATAAGCCCCGGGTATCATTAGCTCGGGGCAAAGTCGGGCGATCACTCACTTGTGCGGCCTCCGATACGAATGGGCTAGGGAAAAATCCCAAATATCAATCTTCTTTTCCTCATTCTTCCTACGATCAATTCTAAATTGAAAATCCCGAGAGATGCGGAATCACTCAAGTCCTTATCTTTGAGCTGCGAAAATAAAAATTCAATAACGGGAAAAAATATTTGAAATAAAAATTCGAGTCTATAAATAAAAAGTCGTAGAAATTATCAATGGGTTTCTTATACAAATATTGAATCGAAGATTTTATGAATACCGGTGGTCGCCAGTGGTCGAAATTCAACCAGAAAGTTTAGAGTACAAAGTTTTTCCTTCACGTATTAATAAATTGTCAAACGTCAACAAAGTCGTTGCCATGACGACCAAGTCTTTAAAGATACGAAACATCCGCACGTAAATTGATAAGTGGTGGCTTTTTGGACACGTGAAATAGGCTTATAGTTTCACCAATGACTTCTCGACGAACCGGCTAAAAGATGCAGATATAGAACTGCATCGCACACTAAGCATCACATCCTTTTCTATACCCTGTGTCCCAAAAGCTGCAATTAAAGCTATGCTGCCACTAACATTGCCAAAAAACTGGCAAAGTATTAAGACAATAAAATGTAATATTACCATTGATACGAAGAGAGAACAAAGACGAAGAAGACTCAATTATTGGGTCGCTCTTAAGTTCAACACTAAAATCTCTACCATTCGAAAATTACACACCAAATTCCCAAAGACGAAGTCATTCAAAAATGATTTCGGATTCCTTAAAACGTGAACAGTTCCCGTTTATTAATTTAATTCGAATTCTGTCGGTGCACTTCGGAAAAGTTTCATAACGTTCCTCGTTTGAACTTTGAAACTACTCGACTTCACCATCTTCTTTTATTTCACAAGACACAATCAAACTGGGCTACAACCTAAAGGATTTTCTAGCAATCTCCAACTGCGCTGCAACTCTAAAGGCCTTTGATATAATTTACGATAAAAACTTTCTTTACGTACTTCCATTTTATATGTAGTTCGGGTCTTGAATGTCTTCTAAAGTTTGTGGTATGTAAGCTTTGAAGCAGTTGCTTCTGCAAATCTTTTGCAGTTTACTTTAATTTCGTTTTCAAAGATGTATAAAATGTCTGTG
Source organism: Xestia c-nigrum (assembly GCA_916618015.1). Lineage (NCBI taxonomy): Eukaryota > Metazoa > Arthropoda > Insecta > Lepidoptera > Noctuidae > Xestia > Xestia c-nigrum. The sequence continues at coordinate 7,948,580 of OU745258.1, read as the reverse complement.
CATTTGCCCGAAAGCAGAAGTAATGCTTTGAGTTATTTTAAATCACCTTTGGTCGGGGCTAAAACCATATTATGAATCGACAAAAAAATTAAACGAAGACCTGTTCAAAGCACAAATAATCGTTTGTCAAAATGCTTACCAATTATGTATATTTTACTATGGCAACGTTTGATAACTCATCAAAATATATGTCACATCTTTATTCAGCTTACAATCAGCATACAATGAGTTCACGAACTCATCAAAACAAGTGAACATGTCTCAAGAAAATCCTCTTTACTCAAAAGAAGTAAATTACAAAAGCTGTTTCGCCTTCGAAGGGGACTGAAGCTGAATCAGCCGAAACACGGATTTGATAATGACATAAAAGAGCAATTCTACTAAATTATCTTGTGATACGCAAGCGAAAAAGATCTTTATTGGTACCTACTTTATGAGACACATTGAGTGTCGAAAGATGGTAGTTAGCATTATAAAACATCCATAAATTCAAGCGTAAGTTGTTTTTATCGCATTTACCTTGGATTAAAAAAACCGTAAAAGTGTATCCTTCTGATTACGTAAATAAGAAGGATATTAAATTAATTTTTATCTTCAAAACTGTATCTCGGAATGGCGTCCACTTTAATCAGAAATACAACACTATTAAAAAATCGATGGATTTTCTTTTCATCTTGTTTGGAACAGAGTAAACAACTTGTACTTTTTCTCATTTACCAATGCCGTAGAACGGCATGGAACGATTGAATCCAATGTTTTAGCGAAGTCTCATTCATTCCATTTTCCATTTACTCTGGATTTTTTTTATAAAAAAGTATAGGTAACTGAGTCCACTTCACTGGCTTGAGAACTTTAAGTTAAATGAAATATCTAATCTTTAGGAATAACAGAATTATATAATAAATAATACCCGGTAAAACCAAGTTTTTTTTGTCTCATGCACCTAGAAAAGGCACATTTTTTTGGGGTGGAAAGATCACGAATATTAAAACAATATCCTAGTTTTCTTCCCATACATTACTTAAGGCTGCCCGAGCGAAATGGGACTGGGCAGGACATGTCTGCCGCATGCCGAAGAACTGTGGACCCGTAAGGCTCAGGAATGGCGCCCTGAAACAGTGACCGACCACCAAGGAGATCGCGGGACGAACCAGATGTCATCCTTGAGAATTGGAAAGAAATAGCACAGAATCGTGATCGTTGGACGGAATGAAGGGAGACCTTTGCCCAACAGTGGGACAATACAGACTAGCTATAATAATAATAACATTACTTACAGGAAATCGGTTCAAACTTCTGATGCAACCAATACAAGAAAACATAAACACAGAACGATCTCCACATGACTTTGAGATTTACAATGTTTTGCAACAATCCATTGTATACCTGAGTTAAATAACAGTTTCCTCATCTCGTATGCAGATTACATCAATTTCTCTTTCCATTAAGATAATAGGCAAATTTAACGCAGTTTCTGCATAGCCTGATGGTCAAGGCGGCGTGAAAGGTGCACTTGCAAGAAATTAATGTGGCGTTACAACCGGTATAATATTAATTATTCTCTATGATCAAAACTTGATGAAAGTAAAAATGGTTGTGTGTTAATTTTTATATCCGTCATTATGTGCTCATCTTTACGAAATTGTGAAATTTTCTTTCAAAAGAACATAATTTCGTAATAACAATAACAATAAAATTCATTGGCTTACTGGTAGGTATTTCGTGTTTAAATACATGACATAAAATTATATTGGAACTCGTTTCTACCACCGGATTCGCCCGCGTGATGTTTGATAATTGTCCTATGGGATCTTACTACTGGGATAAAAAATATCCTACCTATGTGTTAATCCAGATTTTAAAAAAATCATTTTAATCCGTTTTTGTGTGAAAGAGTAACAAACATGGATATTATCATTTGATACTTATATCAATCAACCAATATTTCTATCCTACACTTCATACGCCTTGGTCCTACAACATTTTATTGTGTTTATTTTAAGATAATAATAACCTTTGCAAAGTTATATACAATATATTGTAAAAAACGATCCCCTTAATATCCCTCTCTATCACAGAATTCATAGAATCCAATATGAAACGTTTACGTCTATCATGACCAGCCGATTCCTAAGCCACCCATTGGCTCCCAGCTTATAAACTAAGCGTGGCTATTAACAAGACGTTGAGCGTGCAATCAGAATACGCAATGAGCCTCCATTGTCCATTCCACACAAACAAAGACTAAGGATATAAGCTTATACGTCAAAGCCTATTCATTCTTGATAAGTCCAAAAATCCCCAAGATAGGTTGGGTCATCCGAGACTTATAAAAGGTGCGCAAGTTATTATGCCCATAATAAATGAACACCCACATTTAGCTTGTTTCTTTATTATGTAAAACTTGTAGGCATAATTATGAAAATGTTCGGTCTTACATTCCTTTGCTGGTTTGTTAATAATTAATGAGGTAGCCTCCGTATTGTTACTAATAAAAAAAAGAATATTTTTTCACTGAAGTAAATATTTTTTTTCGACTCATTACGGTATCGCTTTTGTAGGCAACGAAGGATATGTCATCGTAACGAGACACACATGAATACGATTATGAAAATTCACGGTCCGTCATCGTTTGTTTTGTGTTATTTTTGACCTTTATTTTATTAAGTAGCCTGAAATTAAAACTCAAATCAAGGACAAACATAATCATACAAAAAAAAAACGTTAAACTTTACAAATAAACCCCCTGGGAATGGCTATTAAAAACTTTTTGTTTTCGAATTTCAAATTCATCACTTCGCAGCAACACAGAAATTCGTGCCATCATTTAAATTAAGCTGCATCTATAAAATAAATCACTTTATCGAAATTCCTTGAACCTTGAAAGAGCCATGAGAAAGCAATTTATTTAATACAATAAGCAACCAACTTGAGAACAGTTATAGGCACATTGGTATAAACTTAATCGGTTTATATACAATTTGTGATAACCCGTCATTAGCGTTGGCTCATCAAGAATGCACCTTAATTCTTTACTAAAAGATTGGAATTCCATTGGAAGGTACAGGAACTTTGAATCCAAATAGGGGAACCTTACGGTACTTGACGGAGAGTGGAGCGGCACAGCGTCGATCGAGTCAAGTCAAAGGTTGCTTATTCATACATTGTTAGCAATCTTCTTTAAAAGTACCGTTTGTGATTCAAACATTTGATTTAACCTCTCATTCGTAATCAAAGTCGCCAGGATTGAGAGCTCGACAAATACTCAACAAGCAGACCAATGAGATAACCGTGCACCTGTATATAATGTTTCAAACAAAGTGGTCCTCCACCAGTTTGCGATGTTATTTCAGGATAAATAAATCATTTCCCGTTTATCAAAGAGCGTTTAGATGGCATCATAAACGAGGAAACTGGTCGGCCGCTTACTAATGAGAGCTCTCGAGAATACTCGACTGAAAGAAAAAGAACTTCTTTATTATTTTAACCTCAGCTTCAAATGGTCTCATATTTCCAACCGTCCCAACGCAGCGATACCAGTTCAACCAGTCATTATTTACACGCAGTAAATTACAGAGCTGAACAAAAAAGATCATCGATAGCCACAACTACCGGTATCGGGGCTACTAACACGGCCTGTCGCAACGCAGAACAATTTAATAATACGATAGAGGTCGTCGCATTTATGGTACACGATGATCGGGTAGCATCGGGCCATACCGATGAAGCAAGCAACTGACCTTTACTACCTCCCCGCTTCCACCTCCCTTCTATTCCCCACCGCAGTCCCCTTTACCAAGTCACATCACGGATATACGAGCAATACAGCCTTTTACATTAAAAGCCTTTATCCATTTTAATTCAATATCAAAAATATCGTGATCCAAATTACGTGACGTGTCATCTTCAAAAGCTCAATTAAATATTGATCTTTCATTAACATTGACACGCTAAACTGCCTTGGCAGTTTCTGATCTGACATTAAAAACTAATTAGGTAACATCGTGATGAGTCTTTAAGAGCCTTGATTTATATTTGACATTTACATAATCATTTAGTATCATATTCTTGTTAAATACGACCCAGATATTGTTAAATCTTTTGATTGTGCTCATCACTGCTTGATGTGGGTCACTGTTAATTTTATAACCATTCAGGTCAATTCTGATTCATAATTTTACTATGACCTGCAGTTTTATTTGACTTAAAGAACTGTTATTTTACTATCCAATTAAATATCTAGTTTTAAATTCCAGTTACCGAAGTTCACATACTTTTACAATCCGAACAGAGACCGGCTTACCGCACAGATGGAGCATAATAAAACTGTAGTTAGCAGAAAAAATAACGACTATGTTCTTAAAATAAACCAAGCGAAAACAAGTCCACAACTTGGATGCAAATTATATGCAGGACCTATGCAAAAATAAACTAGTAGTATTAAGCTGAGTATTTTTCCTTCAAATGAATTTGTGAGCATTGCAATCTGAAGACTGGTTTAGTGAAGTAGTAGTTTCATGGGAAGGTAATGTGAGGCAAAGCTATAATCCCTATAAACTGTGGGGTGTAGGCACTGGGGCCGGATGCGACGGTCATATTTCATTACATGCACTTCGAGCAAGACGTGCACGATACTGCAGCGGAACAAATTCCGTAAATTGTTAGTCAAGTTCAAATTGGTAGTGACATAATTCAGATTCCTCAGTGCAGATATGGAAGTATAACTGTATAGGTTTCTAAATCACAAGAGTAATAAATACATTGAACTAATTAACGACATTGAACTAATTAGCGACGAGGCTACGGACAAAAACTCATAGAAACAGGAATGCAAATTGTTTTGGGTTTTAAATAATGTAAAAAGTTTTTGTATCGGAAATCTTGTATAGTATGAATTAACTCACTTATCGTGTATCTTAATTTTTTGCTTCAAATTCGTGATCATTCGCCTGGAATTGCACTTACGAATAGCATGAATACCTTTAATGATACGTTATTATGTAAGAGCATTTCAAAGTCAGATAAAATTACTTAAACAAAGCTGCGCTTCTAGTACAGTCACGTCTAATAATATGTAAACACTTAAAAAAAACAATGTGTTTCTTCTAATGTACTGATTAAAATTTAATTTTATTACGTACATAGTATTCCGGAACTCATATTTTTGTGAAAAAGATCCAACCTTCTAGTTACAATCGTTATTTCTCGCGAAAATAGCTGTAATATTAAGGAAAGTGTATACATACTATTAGATGTGACTATACAAGTTCGTTCAGTGTAGTTATTTCTTCAGTGCTGCCAAATTCTATTAACAAGAACTATTCTTACTAACAACAAAACACTCTTGCGTAAACTTACATCACATTCACACAGCGTAATACCTCAATGCATATGTCTCCTTTGATTCATGAAACGGCAGATGACACCGCCTTCATATCCGGGTCACCAAGATACAATCAAGAGGCTTTAAGGCGACATTCCGTATACAGCAAAGCTATAGTATTATTTATATCGATATGGCATGTCTTCAATGTAAGCCAATCAGAGCCAGTCGATCGGAAATTCCGCACGGAGCATCACATGGCAACATACAGAAATAGATAATGTCGATACAAAATGCATAGGGTAGACGGAGCTCTGTAAACATGACATACCAGAAACGCAAAGATTTGTTTCAAACTACGAAACGGATAGATATTACAATTGAGATAGAAGGTACTGAAACTAAACTATACACGGGAAAGAGGTTTCCATAAAAAGAAACATTACTTTGTAAATAGTAACCAGTCTTGCAACGTAGTCGTGACATAAGAGAAAAGATCAAACTTTCCTGCACAACTTTCAGAATAACTTGACCTTTAGCACACAAAGCAAAATACTAAAGATGACATCCGAAAGTTATGACCTTTTGGTGATGCAAAAAAACATTTGTCATACAAGTGTCTATGAATTTTAATGATTCCTGTGACGGATTGATATTGGGCTGTAGAGATGACTGTGATTGATTAATTATAACTTTGACTATGGTATCATTATACCCACTACTTGAGATAGCAATGTACGCCTGCTGGGGTTGCGGGACTGGTCGAAAGAGGTTCCAAGATTCCAAGGAACATGGGTGGGTTTTAGTCAGCAAAAGTCTGTCATTCCCTCCCGCTCCGCCCAGAGTGGTAGAAGTTATAAGATGATTTCCCAACCGAAAAAAAAAGAATGGCAACGCACAATACATTTGAATTTAAAATTAAAGATAATAAGGCTTTTAATTTGCAACAATAGTAATGTGTGCGATACGGTTGTTACGCAGTATTCGGGACACTTATGTTGTAAAACATTTTCCATGCACAGCCCAAACAGCGCTTAAGCACTGCAATTAGTGTTACTAAGTAGCTTAAAAGTATAACAGCAAAAGTAGCACTTTTAAAATCGTCTACTAACACCGCACTCGCTCGATGCATTGCATCTTACATTAACACAGACGTTAGGAGAAAACTAATGCGCAAACAGTTTTACTTATTAAAGAAAATAAAGGATTCCGTTCAGTTCTAAAACCAGACTATCACAAAGATGTAAATGGGGGATTTGAAGCTTTCATCTAATCTAATAGAGGAGCAATCGAAGAACAACAAAGGCAACACAAATAAAGTTGTGCTGGGATAGCTATTTCTGTAAACAGTCGGCACAGCCGCATAGATGCCCGAAATGGTGACTGAAACGTGCTAAAACACAATGCACGGAGATATTCTATTAAAAGAATAGTTTCAAGAGGCTGGTCCGAAGCAAATGGATGGATCTGATAAAAATTGTAGCGAAACATTTGGTGGAATCAAAATAACATTTTTGTGTAGATGCAACTTGTGATGATAATAAAAATTGGTGAATCGTGAGTGACTGGTAAACAAAATCTACTAACGAAAAAAAAAATAACGGTACACAGAAATCGATTACAGTAATTAAAGCTAAAACGTGTTTGTTCAGGTGAAAGCATCAAAATATTAGATTTGAACAGAGATTGTTTAAATATTCGGATTTTTTCACTTCACATTCACTTTTGTTCATTAGATTTTACTCGTTTTTAAGTTAGCTATCTTGAGCAGGATGTCGCGATATGCAGAGCGTGAGAACTCGATTCTATCTTAATAAGTTTACCCACGATTCGGATTCACCCAAGAAACGTCATTCAAGCGCTCATTTCGTAATGACTCAACTAAAATGGCGATAAAAATCTGGATCACTTGTTTTTTGCTTTATTGTTTCTACATAGAATCGATGTGAGCAGAATTTATTAGTATCTATAGTGTATTAACTACTAGGTACTTATCTAATTAATGAGATAGTGGTTTTTAACGTAGTAACTTTTATAATGGGTGAAAATATTAACAATAAATGCCGAAATAGTTTTCTTTTGTTATTATATTAAATATTTCTAACACTAGCAATTCCAAGGCAGCAGAAACCATCCGGAAAACTTTAAGATCGCTTCTATAAAATTCTACTCCCAATAGTTTTGCTGAGACTAAACAACTTGCGAAGTACACTGTATGAAATCCAACTGGGTGAGAAAATAAAAGCTAAAATGTCTAGCAACACGATAACTGTAACAAATAGAGCAGATTGGAAGGAAAACAAAGTTTAGCGCAACGAGTGAGAACTTTACAGACTTGTTTTAAATGAAAAAGAGGATATGAAATCAATTAAGGCTAGCTTTTTAATATTTTAGTGTTTGGTGATTTATTTACAAAGTGAACCTTATTCTTTTATGAACTATAAAATTATCTGGTCCTACGGGAACTCAGAATGCGGGAAGTCAAATCTGACAACCAGCCTTACGAAGGAATATCATACCCAGTTTAAGGCTTGTGGAGATAACGTAGGCAGTTGCTCTATGAAAATGCTGGTATTCAGCCGCATCCGGTTAGACAGGAAACGGACACTATGGGGATAGTTCGGAAAAAAACAAGTTAGGATGATGATGAGACTTTCAACTTCAACAGCATAGATGTCATTAATCCCTGTTACCAAGCGTACGATAAGAACACGCCCACCAGTTGCAAATTCATTAATTGTTCACTAGGAAAGTGCTTTCAAAAGCAAAAACCCAAACAAAAAATAGGAACAAACTTCGTAACTAATCCATCATTCTCAAACACCTAGCATTATGCTATAACGAGTCATCACTAGGATGTTTGTTTAGAAAGTTACGTCGCAAAGTGCAAAAAGTATGTAAACGTTCATCTCTGCACTGTTCATATGCGCTTGGTAGCTGTTACACAAGTATTGCATAAATCCTTTCACTACTTGCAAATCTAGAATACACATCTGAAATAAAATTTTATTGATGACGAGCTTTTGTGTTTTATTAGTTTGATTAATTGTCGATTCAGATTTAGAATTACGTTTTTTTACCAAGTGAGTCACGTTCATTTAATCAGTAAGTTATGTGAAAAGCAAGCATTTAAAGCAGGTTTATTTTTACGTGTAACAGACCTTGGTAAAGGATTTTGAAAATAATGTCAAAATACAAAATAATTGATTCAGATTGAAATAAATTTGGTACCTACACAAAAATAAAGATTTTGATTACCTACTACGCTATCAGCGCTGTAGATACAAAGTATATTAATCTAATATACTGATAAATTAACCTATTAAATTATTTTCAGTACCATTGTTCAATATTATCATCATCATTTCAACCGAAAGACGTCCACTGCTGGACATAGGCCTTTCCCAGCAAGTGGTCGGCTCAGGTCAGTTTTTCAATAAGCTTAAGTCTAAAAAAATTGTAGGCGAACTAAATTCCGAAAGCGAGATATTCTTTTCTAACTTTCCAGTTCTTATCAGTTTCCACAAAACTTAGCGGTCGAACTTTGCCACAGATCTCGACTCTCGCTTCCTAGTTAGTCACTATCCACAGTATCCACCGTTTGTCCAAACAAAGTGAATTCTAAACTAGTATAGCAAACATCCGTATGTTAGCACAATCAAACAGAGACATCCACGGTCTGAATTGGTTATTTTGACTATACACCAGTTGCTAATTGAATTGTGTAGGTGTATACGATACGACCAATGTACCAACGTGTGTGTTGGTACTGTTACGGTGGTAGCTACAAATCTAATTTGAAAGGTTTTATAGCTTTTGTTCATGACGATCAAAGTTTTCAAGAGCGAGTGTGTGAATTTTATGTGTCGCTGAAATTGTTTTATGTTTGCAGAGACGATTAAAATTGGTTTAGGTTAGCTTTTATTGCATTGATCAATCAAATGAAATGGAATGAAAACAAAGTATCATCCATTTTAAATACATTATAAAATAAACTACCTAAATTAAACAATCATCATGATTCAATTACAAAATCCCATCGTTTTCATGCAAAATTTCAAAGTCCACCAATCAGTGCTAACATAGTCGTGACGGGACCCCTCGACAAATCATCTTCTGCTGCGCCTTCCCCTTGTCTTGTTGTTTTCTAATTATCTACTCCATCGCATTCAAACCCCAGCCGTTATCGAGGCACAAAATGTTCCCAATTAAAATACACAGTAACACACACAGAGACAAACGGCACTTCAAAACAAACTCGAGTTTAATGCCTCAGATTGAAAGTTAATTAGATTTTCGATTCCTCCCACTGGGCAAAGCAATTTGAGGCGAAATTAATATGAACGAACAAGAAGAAACAATATCAAATTCGGTTGTTTCTATTTTCTGAACGCAATTTTACAACCTGCCAACAATTTTGTAAAACCGAACGGCATTTCGGAATCCAAAAAGTATTTTCCGCAGGGAATTCTAATAAAATTTAATTTGACTAATTTACTTCCTTCATTTTCCCTATGATAAATATTGTTGATCAAATACAAAATGAAGCAATACGTATGTTTGTATAGCCAACTCATTTATTACCATCACTCACGTTTAGATACACCAGCTATGTTAATTGCATCTTACAAAACTTAAGTATCAATAAATAAGTTATTGCAATGCCATTCCTTCGCCTTATAATTTTATCATTCGTTTATGGTACTGTTTTCTTTAACAAGTTAATTAAGGAGAAGCATTTGTCCGCGGCTTCGCTCTGGTTATGTTCGTACATTATCCCACAGGAACATTTTAAATATCCTTAACATTTAGTGAAAGAATTTTCGGAATCGGACCGGAACACCAAAGTCACGCAACACAAAACCTTACAAACGTAATCTCTTTATAATATTAGTATAAATTGCATAGTCCTAAAAGAAAAGTCCAGATAAATGATACAGTATTAAAGACAGTAACCTTAAAACCGTTTACATACACACATATTTCAAAATGACCAAAATATCCGAAACAGCCAAATCAACAAAACATTGATCAAATCGTGACTGAAAGTGAAAGTGATTGGCCAGCAGAAGGCATTGAAAACAACACATCACGGCCTTGCAGATCAATCAGTGTGATCATAGTGCGTGACTTGTAGCTACTGGCATTTGATTTTTGCAAAGCTCTGCGTGATGACGTTATAATGACTCAAGCGCAGCCAAACGGATCGTTTGTAAAGTGTCCTTAATAAAATGACTTAAGCAGGTACTGCAGTCTGTAGATGGCTCTGGGTTATTAATGTGAGCTCTAGTTCGTGTGCATATTTTAAAGAATACTAGGATTTTTCATTGGAGGTGTAGATTAAATAATTTCAAATATCTGAGGCAGGCACTTTGAAGAGATTTAGATAAGATATATTAATGATAACTCAATAAAAAACCACAAAAAAAGTATTTCAATGAAAGTTAACTGAAAATACAGCATCAACAATAAAAAAGTATGATGCAATAAAATCAATTCATGACAAATGAAGAAGCATACATACATCTTACTAGAGACTCATTTATATGTATAATAAGTATGTATTTACAAACAAAAAAGTATATATGTAGTATATCAACTATCTAGTGTCCACGACACAAGCTTTGCTTAGTGTGGAACTGGGTGGCGCTGTGTGTTAATGTCCAGCGATATTTATTTATAAACTATTCTTAGTTATAAATCTGCGGTATTGTAACTCGTCGCCTATTATGGCAACAAGAACTTGAATATTTCCAGTTAGTGCTTAAGATTTGACGTAATCTTATCTACTTCATTAGAATTATTAGTATTATCTGTGTTTGAATTTAGAATTGAAGCTTATCTTTGTTCGTTCAACAAATTATTCTTTATCAACCTGTGGCCATGAAACTCACCGTTAGTAAGTTTTGAATCTTGAATCGTTTTGCCCAGTGCTTTAAAATTTGATTTGAATTTATCTCTATCACCATTCTGTTGTTCCTCGAATTCTTCTTCTTTCTCTTTCACACGCAGTCTGTGTGAATTAGAAGTAGAATACATTTATTTGTGACCTTTTATTTGGGTCGGCCTTCCTTGTCCGCTCTTAACTTTTTTTCACTGACGATGATTTTGTTATTTGTCACTATCGCCTTTGAGGTTTTTTTAACCTTGAATCTTTCAAAACACCAGTCATTATACAAAAATCAATAGACGATTTTGAAACCATATACAAACTAACACGCCACCGTAAAGTTAAAAACAACTTCTATTTTCATACACCTGGCCTTTACGTACAAATTACTTGAATGCGCGTCCAATCAATCCAACTTTTAACAAATCCATAACCTAATGTTAAAAAAAAACGAAAAACCAACAACTTGCACGCAAGTGTCATTAATCGAAGATGACAGGCGATAACATTGTGGAGCCACCGTCGTCGTCACTAAGTTCGTTAAGGTTCAGTCTCACTAAACGATCTGTGGCTATATTTAGACTAGTGAAATGTACCTATCAACTATGTATAGGGTTGTGATCATTGAAATTTATGATACGAACAAATTGTATTTTAATTTACTTTTCTATAAAAAATAATGGCCGATTTGACTAAACGCTATTTTGTAATTGAAAAATAAATTATCGATGATGACGTTTTGCTAAGTATACACTAATTATAATTTGATCATAAAGAGGTAAGGTAACAACCAGTTAATTAAAGATAGCTAATCGTAAAGGTATATAAATTAAAACGTATGGGTAATGTAATGAGCAACCAATTTACATACACACACGGTACAGTAACGTATTAACATAATCATTATCATGTTATGCATATGATATTGCTTCACAGGCAGTAAGCACAAAATTAAAATCATGTGTGCTACCCATTACTTTTACAAATTTATCATTTGAATTAAGCGTAGCGTAAATATTTTATAAGTTAGAGGTTTGCCTTCCTATTTACATTTATCAACACAGGTCGTACGACAACAATTATTTCACGATCCTAAATGAGCATATAATAAAGTTTCTACAATTTCAGCAACAAGTTGAAAAATTAATACTAGTATAATATTTTTTTTGTTTACTTTAATAATCCGCTCGCACAGCGGGACCTCCCACTAAACAGCAGTTCTAAAGGTAGCAAGAACACAATAAGCGCTATAACGAACAAGGGAAGTATCAAGTGGTGTTCAACCGGCTACCGTGACCATCGCACACGATCTTGATACTTGAATGAGATATTAATGTATTAGATACTCTGATTACATTACTGACTTAGCATTTTGTGCTGGCACGTGATTAGTTTTGCTCGTTATTGAGTTTTTGGAATGGGATATCGTGGAGTAGGCTTCGGACATTCAAATGTTTATTTATAGGAAAATGACGTTTATATTTCGTTATTGCCATAATTATATCCTGTTACACTTCTCTAGAGTTTGTTCTTAGGCCCTAAATGAGACCTACCAAGAGGGAAATTCAGAATTCTATTATCTTTTTTGGCTTCCTAACATACTTCAGAACGCACCGAACGTCTTTGGACTGCTCTGCATCCAAAAATAGTATTTATGCAAAAGAACTTTAAAAACGTTTTGTATTCAAATTAAAATATTCAATCACCACACTCAAGCCTACTTGGGGTAAAATATACACCCTGAAGCAACGAGTAAACCAACTTACATCTAAATATGCCTAAAAATATGAATGAACTATCCAGGTCTTGGTACGACCTTACCCAACAAAATTATACTAATAGCGACCCGCATAACTTGCCTCTTTTTTATGAAGGTTAAGAATTTCCATAGAAAGTTTATTACATATCCATAAAATAAAAAATATTAGCTAACTATAAAACATAACTCTTTTAGGTCATGTTAATCTTTAATAAAAAGCTTTCGTTCACGACTTCTGCCGTCTCAAGGATCATAAAAAACGACAAGATCTTGTTACAGGGTGAGTCGCAGTTTATATGTAATAAAGCCTATTTCTTTTACAAGTATATCTTTCAGCGTTCCATTTTATAGCTGCCTTACTGGCTTAAGAGAATCAGTCTTCTTTTGTGAGAGATTCTGAAACTGCAATGTGGAAGTTTCCTCCTTCAATAAGAAGGGGTTAAGTGATTTTGGCGTGCGTTATTGAATATCGGCCTATCTTTATTGTTTGGCGTGTCAACTTCAAGCCTATTCTTTCGAGACTCAAGTGTGCTAAAAAGAAGACTTTCTTTATCAGCTTTCTCAGTCGATTTGATGTGTGCCAACCGATTTATTTCATTTAGAGATTGTTTTTATTTAAGTTTTTTCTGCTTACTGGAATGAAGACCTTCAAGCAAATACAAATCATGAAGAAAGATGTTATTGTTAGTTATTATTCATAACACAACCATGTTTTTCATAAAACAATTCGTTGCATCTTTTCTTTAAAGCTATTGTACAAAATATTACCTTCAAATATTCTTTGGTTAGAAGTCTTTATAGTACTGAAACAGTTTCTCTTCATTTGAGAGCGTTACCTGCATCAAAAGTACCCGCTAATGAGCTTAGTGTCTGAGAAATTGAGGTCAAACCTGAAACAGTTTTGGTAAAATCGTCTCGCCAAAGTATTATGAAATCCCACACAATATTCCTGCAGCTACGTTTTGCGTCAAGTTGGTAAACTTCGCGATGATACCACAAGTTTGCAACTCATAAGGAAAAACGATCGTGTTATATGAAATTCACACGCGTGAAATTACTACCCCGAAAGTTTTGCTTAAACTACCTACTTAGGTGTTGGTGAGAACTATGTCATTAATTTTCGAGATTCATTAGAAACTTGAGTCGAGGATTTAGTTGGAACTTTTATTTTACTACGTAAGTTTAACTTGGCAAATAAATGTTGGTAACTCCAACTTTGTGGCGGTAAGTGAAGTTTCTAGACACGCCTTAATAGCCGCATAACCCCTTGAAACGCTTATAGGTAGCCGCACCTCTTACTGAACATTAACTATCTGCGAAATGTACTCGTAGACCCATCGAGTGTGTGGGAGTGTCAAGTAATGATAGCTTACAACTACTTCCACCCCACGATAAGAATAAGGCTGATGTGACAATAGCCAATATTATTTTGTATCTTATACCTACTTTACCACAGTACAAATCCGAATAAAATTGTTGTACTAGTATCCCAAATAATCCAAAAACAAAAATGAATATTATTTTATACTCCAAACGTGCAGCTCGGTTGAAAAACCTGCAATATTCGTGCAAAATATTTTTCGTCAGAGCATAACGTCACACATTTTTTAGCGACATTCACTGAATAATACGCACGGTTTTCCCCAACAGGCTTTACACATCGACACGGCTATGCCCGGAGGCCTATGGCCGGTCCACAATTAGTCGAACGTATGCCATTGGATTTAATTAACAGCGTTCGTGGTGACAGGCAACTAAACCCGAGTGTGATCCGCATAGAATTTAAGCAGAACTTAATCGGGTCAATACTGGAGCAAATTAAGCGACAGATGCTGGATAAGGTAATGATATTAAAGAACATAGATTACACACGACAAAAATAAAATAGAGCTTATGAGTTGTGGATGGTGAATTGAACGAATATATAAAACTTGTACATACTGGGTACTTGACTGTGGTACAGTAATACTGAAAGCAGGACACAGTTATTAGTGCTGATGATAGTGAACTATATTTTGCCAAACAGAATAAACAATGGTACGAGTAGAACAATCCATTAAAACACGGAATTTCTTGCCAGTTCTTCTCCATAGAAAACGACCAACCCGAAATCTCATCTTTAACTTAAACCATGCCAAGAGAGTACATTTTTGCTATTTATACAAGCATGGACCGCAAAACAATTCCGACCTTTAACATTGATGTAATGAAAAATAAATTCAAACAAACATAAAAATATTCCACCCAATAAACCCAAAAATAAAAGTACAAAATGCTCGTAGGCCACAGGATACAGTTAATACATAATTGATTACAAATTATAAATTGATTTTGCACATGTTGCTATCGCAATCACGTACATGGTTGCAATACTCGTATATGAAATTATTAATAACGCTTAATGTAACCACGATTTTCACGTGACGGATGATTCGATAATGAGGGATGTATTAACTCGTAAAACATTAACGCGTCAGTTTTGTGGAAATAGAGAATATAATAGAAATAATGGACAACCATATCGTCAGCTACAGAATCAAGTTATGCGATTCAAAACAATGATAAGAGTATTCCAATCTTTTCAAATAATATGTACTGATCAACCTGTATGAGTACTACAGAAATTATGTTTCTATATCACTTTAATAATTTCTACAAAGTAAACAATCCTGACCGTTGCCTACGATACCCGACACTTTACAAATATTCCAAACAAAAGTATTGCCTCCTCTTTAGAATCTTCACGGAACTCAATTCAACACGTTTAAAATTACTTACGCTACAGAAAATGATTGTAAGCGGAAAATTTTAGTAAGATATCATCGAAATTGAAATAATATTTCATTTTGGAAGCTCGTATTATGTTCTGGGGCCTACAGCTTTTCGAAGAATTTATGACGCCTACCGTTACTGCCTGTACACCCGATTTTAATTTATTAATTTGTTTGGCAAGTGAACAACAGACGCATTCAATTTATTGCTACAAATAAATCTACTAGTATAGTGACGTCACGTTATCATTTGTATGTTTTTGAGCAATAATTAAAGGTATTATTAAACCCTAGTGCGAATTTCCAAACTGTAATAAAGCTTATTTGTTCAGTTGTATCAGTGATTTTAATGCCGTGGTGGCAATTAAATCTGATGATTTACATGAATGTTTTTTGGCGATAAAGCTGGTTGTTAAATAGCTTTTGTATAAATTAACTGTCACATAAATTAGCCAATGATTTACAAATTAGCACCACCGCTTAAAATTTTGACAGTATTTTGACGTTTTTATGCATACCTCTTTAATGATAGTATTTTAACACTTCATAGGCTTGCTTTTGGCCGCAATTCACCGAAGCGATAATGCAGCCTAGGGCGGAACACACTTCCCTAGAAGAAACCGACTCACTCGAAATTTCAAGAGACTCAGATTATAATGATGATGATGAAAACAGAGAAAAATACAACGTAAGGCAAAACTTACCAACACCAACCACTGATAAACCTTTTCTATCACACGTCTCTTCATAAAGCTCAATGTGCACTTCAATTACCAAAATCATTTCAGTAATAACATCTACCCACGTAGAGAGACAAGGTCTCAAAAGCGTAACCCTTCCTTTTAGTCAATATAATAAAGTTAGAGGAAGTTCCAAGTGAAAGTGTCACGTTACCTGCGGGAGATGTCTCGACGGACGCGTAACGCGTGCGTCGTGTGCGTAATTACGCGAGTGCTCACCTGAAACAAAGACACATCGTGAATACACGTGCTGATGGAGGAGAACGAAAAGTTATACAGAATATTTGGGTTAACATTTTGAAGATTTAGAAATAGGTACACGAAATAATGAAGATGAAGGTAGGGTTGATTAAATTGGCTTTGATGTCAACTAAGAAGAACAGGAATTGTAAGAAGACATGCAAAAAGTGTTAGAAATAATGTTACAGTCTTAAAAAATACAACATTTTTTTTTTAAGTTTTCAAATTCAAAATTGTAGCTACAAACAAGTATAAGGATAATGTTCCTACGATAAACACTCAAGAAAGTAGTTCCAAAGAATTTCAATTACCAACTGCTAACACAAAAGCAAATAAAATCGATCCACTTGTCTCTGCTGTAACAACGTTCTAGTTACAAGGCTGCAATAAAGACGCAACTAGTTATTGTACTAAAACTTGACACCTAAGACATGACCGTAAGAAGCGCTGAACCGGGAACCGGGGTACAAAGGGAGGCCCTTGTGCAACACTGGAACATTACATCTCAGATTACATCTTGAAACTCAATCCTAGCAATTTATACTATTATTCAACTCTTCCTACCATGACCATTGCCAGTGCTAGAGTCTTTTTTGTAAGCCTAGTTATCAGTCATGGGTTTATTTGTAATTTTATGATTACCTTGATCTGCTGCAGCTATGATTTATTTTTTGCCAGCATACCTATTTTTATTTTCAAGTTACTTTGCTGTGATAATAGATTCTCATGCAGAAGTTACGACACGCCATAGCCACCTCAAAACACACAACCGTGTTAATTCGAAAAATAATGGCACCAATTAAAGTGGCGTTGAAGTTACTGTTTTATGCCAACACCGAATTGAAAATTAATGAACCCAAGGTGTTGCTATTCTTGCAAAAACAATTTCTTGCACGACATTCTTCGAAATACATGGTAAATAAATTGAAACCTACAGTCAGTACTGTTGTACTAGCAATGTTCGTTTCCGGCGACTCACGATTAAATCTATAAAGGGTTTAGATCACGCACGATACACATTCGAAGTGTTGAAATTATTCATGGACGTCACTAAAATATCAGTAGTGTGTTATTTTATTCCCATTTTCATGAACATTGTCACATTTTGTATGTTCCATATCATTCATAACTTTACCGTTCGTTGGCAATTGTATCACTTTATTTCAGAGCTTTTTTTCCAGAAACAAACACAGACACTTTCTTCAAGCTTATTTATTATAACCAGTTTTTTCATTCATAAAAACAAAGTATTTAAAATTCTCCCGTAACAAATTGATGCGTGTAAATAGTAATTTTATTTCAACAAAAGTGACTCCAATCTTTGAAGCTAACACGCAACGATAGAATTCTTTTACATAATACGAGTTAACTGCTGTCTAAATCACGATAGGTGAAATAGTACAAGGTACCATCAATAATGTTTCAAAATATTTCTTAAAAGCTTACAGTGGAACTAATGGAAGATGTGTTGACATTTTATAAGTTCCTATTAACAAATATGTGGTGACGTAAGGAGTCATTTCAATTTCACGGCCCCCCTGACACAATCAAGATTAGGTCAACAGATAAAAAAGTTTTTTCCGAAATCGATTTTGAATAAAAAGTTTTTTATGAAATAGGGCCAAGTTCTTGTAACTTTTAGGGGTGTAGAATCGGGTCAATAATACTTTAGTCAGGTATTATTAATTGCTGGTTCGTAAATAATGTTGATTGATTTCTTTTTTACTTTTACGTGTCTACAATAGAATGCGACCTTCGGTATTGTAAGTATTGTATACTTAACGAAGGAGCAAAATGAATGAAGCCCCAATTTTCAGAATTCAAGCGTAATGGTATTTAAAAGTATTATAGTTTTAAACTCAAATTAATACCAATTCAATATTTACATTTCAATGACCTATATCCATAAGCAAATCAACCTCGTTTTGAACTGGGTCACATATTGACTACACTTTCAAGTTGTCAATCTTTTAGTGAAGATATTATCCGTTAACAGCTTTTAATGCGATAGCGTAATTGAAGACTGTGTATGTATGATTACCGTTTTATTTCATTAGATAATTCCTACACATGTTTAGTTTATGTCTACAAAGTTAAATTTTACCTGCTTTTTACTATACGATCTAAGATATGCATTTAATTAAAGCAAGACATGCGTTTCCATCTTATAAAGAAAATTTATCTACCGTGACGACCTCCATATCTTCCAACGCTATAAATAAACTTGGTTTTCTCAACAGTAATTTCACTTTCTTCTAGCGTCACCAAGATATCTGTTAATAATATCTAACCTATGACCTCACGTCTTACATTATCTACAGAACTCGACTCTTGAAAGACTTTCGCTTACGCGTATAAAGTCCGTCCACCACTTCACGAAATGACATTTTCTTCGATTAACGTGCTAATGCATAGATCACACAGTTCACACGTTGGCCTCCGAGGCCGATCGATCGTCGGCACCAGACGAACCCCTTTAGCTGTCAAAGGTCGCAGGTAGCGGTGAAAGTGTACGATGCTTTCGCTAGTCGGTCCACCGCGTGATTGTGTCCCTGGCTTAATGTCATGGAAAGTACGCATGATGACGAAAGTGTTAGATGATATTACGGAGTTGTAGAAATTATAGTGATTTTATTTTCTCGAAATGTTTTTTATCAATCAGTTTTATATGAACAGATAAATGTAGTTTTCATTCAATATAAACATCTGTTGCTGCATGCGTTAGTCTTGCAAAAACTCGAAAATAGCGCGACTGTTTTAAATTTAACATTTGTCGTCTTCTTAACAATAATTGTCAGGACTACGTTTAAATAAAGTTGTTAAAATTTGTTGCTAACCCTAATTTTTATTTAACACTACATTAGAAAATAGCACCCGTGCAAAACCGGGGTGAGTCGCTAGTATTAATTAAACTGTGATTATACAAGCCAGGTCTGCTCTATATTGTTTTACTACCCACTATATTAAAATATAAGGGATCAGAATAATAAAGAGCAGACCCATGACCTAAGGAAGGCAGCCGAGGAAGCCAAAAAGCGGTAGACTTAAAATTACCACAGAATAACGACGAACTTTTATCTTTTATTAACCGTGACCTAAAAAATGCCAGACTCCCGAAAAAGGCCTTCACTTTTTACATAATAATATACGTATTCAAATAGGTAGAACCTCTTTTTTAGTTACCTACATATCACCTGTTTTTTTTTCTAATTGATTGGTATATTTGTATTCTATGAAGCAGTACTTATAGGTAATTTCTGTGTCATGGAAACTTGAATCCTCCAAAGGGAGCTAAGGTAATAAACTAGCGAAAGCTAGAACTTTCTCGACATTATTAACATTTATTACTTGTTTTAATTACGCATAAAAGCCATTCGGATTAGACTAATTAAATAATTTTACTTTAGGCTGTCAAATATTCCTCAAGGACCCTCTAAACTTTGTTACTAGCAAGATAAGGCAATATCTAAGAAAATAAAAGGTAATAATTAAATCATTGTTGTTTCTACCTGTACCCACAGAGCAATACACAGACAGAGACAGCACGAGAAAATCAGCGCGGATGATCGCACAACAGCTAAACGAACGGACACGAAAAGAGCCGAAGGTTAACAGATAGTAACTGATATGGGGGGATTCACTTTCCGAACGGACGGGGAAAGGTCCATTCGATTAGAACGAGATTTATGTCTACTCGGTCACTTTGGGAACTTTCTATACATTATTATGTCATTACTATACTCGTATAAGATGAATGTGAGTAAAAATGCGGGGTAACAGTTATAACGTATCTGAAGAAATAAAAGAAAAATATTTAGGTACAACGTTAGAAATTCTGATCAATTTAGAAAATTGCAGTCAACTGCTGGGGATAGGCTTCTCCCAAACCGTGCCACAACACCCTTCTAAAGCATAGTCTGACCCCAACACCCTTTTAAAATCCACCTAACTGATATGTGTATGATACGTGGACGAGGAATCCTCATATTCTCTTTGAATGATACTTTCATACTGGGAATATAAGAAATTCCAAGCAACAATATGAAAAGTCTGTCCGACCAAATAGTAGCTACAACATATTTCTAAAAAAAAAGAGCACTAAAGTTAAACAAAACTAAGTGCTTAATAAAGTAAATTACAATACAAGAATACTCGTAAAAAACACCTTCAACATGAAAATAAACACCTCATTTCCTACAATTTATAAAGTCCAGCTCATTACTCTTCCTTGGAAAGAAAATACTGCACAGCTGAATTACAGGAACAAAATAATTTAGTCCGAGCCAGAGGCTCTGAGCTATTTCAGGCACAATTGTCTTAACCATCAAGGGTTAATTTGGTCTGAGTACGCGCCGGCTAAAAGGAAGGCTTTATTAATTTATTTGTCCCATGTTTTTCTATGTTTGTATGAAGATTTTTATGAAATCGTCGGAGGAATAAGTTAAGGAATGAAAGAAGGAGAAAACTCAGAAAAACCCAATATGGGAGCAATTTCATATATATTAAAGCGGCTATGGGGATCTTGACGTAAAGAATTACATTCACATATGAAAGAAAAAAAGACCATTAAAGTCTATAATATAAATAAATAAACAGTATCCAATTTACCTACGTTAAGTGTGCTCACGTTTCGTAAAAAAACCAAGATTTTCATACAATTTTCTGTAACTTTATTAAAAGTTCGGGACCAAGAAAAAAATTAACCTTTATGAGATACTTCATATTTAAAATCTTTTGCTAATGAAATTGGTTCAGTGTTCACTAGAAATATAATTGAGTCCGTTTTGATGAGATTAACAGATTGTATTTGCATGAAAACATAATTTTCTGTCGGACGGTGCATATTGTGCAAGGAATCTTAGGGAATGAAATATCCATTGATTGCTTTGGTATTTAGGTAGGTACAAATTAACGAATTTTACTACTAATACCATATTGATTGAGTGTTGCCAAGTATACGGTAGAAAACCGCGCGGCTTTGATAAGTCAGCGGGATAGATAAGTAACACACTCGTCCAATGGTAATCATTTTGGTAATTCAAGAACATTTGGAGCATTTTAGACGTTTTCGAGCAGGCGAATATTTCAAACGTATAGTGCAACTAACTATTAGGTACAATATCCTTCGGGTTGTAGGTACTATTTTGTGGTTGTGTGGGTGACTCCCATTGCCCACTGATTCCCATTACCCTACTCTCCCCTACGCAAGAGGTGCAGAGAAGGACTTAGGTTTTTCTAAGTAAGAAAAATACAGAAAATTCCTACTTACACAATTATATCTAAGAAAGATCTACATACTTCGCATATGATTGTTACCTAATCGTTATCATGCTCATGTATCCTAGAAACTAAAATCTAATTTAGAACATCACAATCCAATTGCAAGAATCCCTTTAATCATCCAACCGTTTAGTAAATCATTGTCACTCACCCAACTGTTCACTCATCGACTCGACGATACTAAAAATAGAATCACGAGAACCCGTCATTTTCTTTAGCCTGAGTTCGTACAATCGTTATTAGCTACTCTTAAAACATTACTTAGTCAAGTTTCTCCATTACTCCGCGTGAAATACCTTATTGTAGTTTCTCATTTAGTCACGTAAAACATTAAAATAGGTAGGTCCAAGTGTTTTATACGGCTCGAGAAATTAACGTGCCTTATAAACCCGAAAATTATGAGAGCATGAACCTGTTTTCATATTCAAGGTGTATTACTTTTGTACAGTGTGTACTTATTAAAAGTTGTATAAAATGAGAAAAAATTGTTTAAAGAATTTTTTTTGTGTAGGTAATTTTAATTTTAGGTTTGCAATACTTATTGTTGACTAACGGACTTCACGCGGTTTTACCCGCGTAATTCCCATTCCCGTGGAATTAAGGGAATAAAGTATAGCCTTTGTTACTCGCTGATAATGTAGCTATCCATTGCTGAAAAAAATATTCAAATAAGGCTAGTAGTTTTTAAGTTTATTCGCTACATACAAAAATACAAATCTTTCTTTTTTATAATATTAGTATAGAAGTATAGATCAGAGGGATTAGTTGACATTCGCCATTTTAAAGTCCCTACAGCTATTATTTATTATACTGTATTGAGTTGCTACACTATGCGTACTTTTACTACTAGTTGCAACTGGTCAGCAATATTAAGTCACTGTAAACTGAGCTTTATTATAATAAATGAAAATGTTTTCTGTAAATACAAAAAAAAAAATATTTTAAAGAAACCTTTTTTGGTTATGGCTTTCGCGCGTATTGAGCATGTTTCTTTGTAAATTTCTTTATTAACGTGCGTACCCAATGTTTGGATGGATTTCGACGGTATCATTAGATTCGTCTTTCTTCCCACCATCACCTTTTTACCACCGGACTAGCAAACATACTGCGGCGTACCATCCGCACTTGGGAGATACCGAGTATAGACGAGTCGTACGTATCTCCTCCACTTTTAGTAGGCGCACTGCCAAAATGTGGAACGCTCTGCTTGCATTTGTAATCCCAACTCACATTCAACCCGCCTGCCTTCGAAGCAAAAGTGAATAGGCATCTTCTGGGCATGCTGGTTCCATCATAGAACTCATTCATTGCTTTCCGTCAGGCGTGATCGAACCCAAGAGCAGCCCCATTTTGAAACAAAAACACCAGGTTCTTAAAAAAGTGTTTAAATAAAAAAAAAAAAAAAAAAACAATATATTGTTTGTGTGAAAATCGTAAATATTTTTCTTTAGGCAAAACTATCGAATAAGTTCCTTATCAAAATGAAGGAAATGACAAATATATATTTAAAGGTACATATTACAATCTTTAGTGGGGTTTTTATTCTTGTTAAATTCATCATGCGTAAGGAAACAAAAACATATTTTATCAAAAAAATAAAAGCTCAAAAGATTAAATAGTTTATCGCGGTTAATTAAAATTATTTATCAGTGTGGTTTACCTGTTTTTTACTGAATGGTTTAAAGTTCGATGTTATCGATCATTTTGAGTCCTTCGATATTAATTAGTTGTACCACTGATAATAGAACCGATAAAACTACTATAAGTAGGTTTTGGTAACATATTTTTTATCCAGTGGCGTCCTTAGCTCGAGAGGATAAATTTTAATTTCATTACTATTACCGATTAAAAACTTATAAAATTTGGCTCGGCATCATTTTCAAAACTACGCTGTGTGTTCAATGTTCCTAAGATACACACGAAGCGTAGTGTTCGTGCACGTGCGCAGGTGTGTGGACCCGCCTTAACATGTTACGTACAATATAAACGACGCTATAGCAAAATGTTCAAACAAGTGACAGATACATGAAAATGTCGTTAGATGTTGATTTATGTAGGCCTGTGACTAATGCTTGAGACGTCAGTTAAGGCTCTCACCTGATTCCATGCTTATCAGTATGACTGACACTGAAAGCTTTATTTGTATTCGTGTTTACTTTTAAAAGTAATGATAAATATTGTAAACATAAGCACACATCTTTATGGCGTTGAAATCAGACGAATCTTTTAAATTAAAAATAATTTGTAAAAATTTGTGTTGATAAGAAAGATATTATGATAAACTAGCGGACGACACGCGGTTACCCATAGTTCCCGTTCCCGTGGGAGTACGGGGATAAAATATAGCATATGTTACTCGCTGGTAATGTGGCTATTCGTGCTTAAAAAAAAATTCAAATCGGTCCAGTAGTTTTTAAGTTTATTCATAACATAAGAAAAAATACAAATCTTTCCTCTATAAAGTATAGATGACCAAAGAAACGTTGGGTGGACTGTGTAAAAGATGATATAGCTAGAAAGAAGGTGACTATTACTTAGATGAAAAAAGTAAACTGCGCCGAATCCGAATAATCTGAGATAGGTACCTAATGGTAGTACAATGATGTTGTCGAATAGGAAACATACTAGGTACCTATTTATCAGTAGCCAAAAAATTTAAAAGTTAATTAAATAACATTGTCAGCATATAATGTTGCTTCACTGAGATGGTGGGGGGGGGGAAATAATATGAAAATAATTGTAGTACCGACCCAACAATAAAATAAAAGGATCGGCTCAATCAAGCAGATTCAATTTATCTACAAAGAATATTAATAAGTGCATAGCATACAATGAATGCATTCATCATAATTTAACTACAATGAAAACATTCAGAGCTGTGGTTGCGAATTCTCAATTGGATGCGATTGCTAAACTAAATCTGCAAGTGTAATCATATATTAAAAAGAGATAAAATGATGAACTCATCCGTTCGTCACTTATGGAATGGAATGGAAATAGAGGTAAGACAGGGTACTCAAGGTTAGGTGATGTGATGCATACAAAACTTGAAAGACGACTTTATCGAGATACCGTTAACGTCGTAAATTTAACATTAAACATTCAATTATGATTCTAAATTACAAACTGGTATAGACAAGAATGAAAATAGTTTTGATATAGTAATGAGATATAAATATTTTATATGATACAAAAATATAAGCAGGTGTTCACAATCAATACAAAACACGAAGTAACGGTGTCTTAATACCATCAACATTACTTCAACAGATACTTTTACAAGTAACACGGTCGTGTTCTCATCATAATGGCACTATCAATGGTGTAAAGAACCGCTATAAATATTCATGTTACAATAATAGAAAATTGCAATTTCCACTGAGAAAATAAGAAAAACACATCAGAGAAAATAAAAGTAATACGTTGGAAAAACCAGATATCAATCCAAAACAGTGATCTATTTGTAAACATAAGTGTAATTGTTATTGGTACTTCGATGTTTTTATAAAGTTTTCAAAGGTCTCACAGCATTGTTCTACTGTCACATTGGCAGGCAAATCATAATTATTACAAAACTATTTAAATTCTCAATATCAATATTCAAAGGGAGCCTGCAGATTGTTGACCTTATAGGTACATCGCATTTACATCCAAAAGACGAATTCAGCATCGGTAGACTTTTTTGCGCCACACTATTCCCAAACCACAGCAACTCTTGAAAGGCAGAATCAACAGTGACGACCACCAGAAAAGTGCCAAGACAATGGAGCTTGACGAAGTCCAACACTTTGAATGAAATTAATCAGAAAAGTATAACGGAGGAGTAGAAAAAAACCGTAGTTTCCACTTCCCCCCTTATCAGCAGGACACCGAACGAAACCAGGCCAATAGGCACAAAGCGACGTTTACAACTAGGATAGGCCCAGTTACCTAGCACCACGGATAAATTTTAACATTGATGAGAGCATCAGTAGACTGCCCACAGAAAACAATGTCACACTGCCATGTTACGGGACGCGTTAGACAAAAACCCATGACCAGTGATCCACCTTAGCCCTTAATAGAAAAAACTGGAAGTCATGGGAAACGGCCTTTGCTCAGCAGTGGGATGACACAGGCTGACAGTTCAGCATATTCAGTATGATACTGCAAATAGAAGCAAAAGCAACAAGTCCATGAACACTGCTAAAGAAGAAGAAGAGAAGCTTTCTATCATGTCAATCACTATCTCGAAGACAAAAAGGCTTGGGATTAAGCTGCTCCAATGAAATTTGCTCTGTGAATGTTGAAATTTCGGACTTCGCTGGTTTATTGTTGATTCCTTTATTTTATACACTGTGACATTGAATGATTTGACATGAATACTTATTTCAGTATTTTATTATTTTTTACGTTCTTTTATTTTTTTATTTTATTTTATGTGTGTGAATTTGACATGATTATTTACTTGTGACTGACATTTAATGAATTGACATGAATACTTAGTTCAGTATTTTATTATTTTTTACTTTTTTGTTTGTTTTATTTGTGTATTTGACATATCGTATTTTTATTGACATTCGTTTTTGTAAATTATTATTTATTTTATTTAATAATTGTGAATGTGAGGACCATGTGGGTCGCATTTTGTTTTTTTTTTTTTTCCCACGACTGTCTGGCAGTTTGAGTACTATAAGCGACCTACCCAAATGTCCTTTCTTTGGTATTGTTCGTCGTTTCGTTGAGCTCCTTGAGTTATAAGTCGAGCTACACGATAACTGACAAATGCTTGCACTGACTGGACAGGTCCACTCAAATCTGTGTGGTTCTTTCTTCAAAAGACCATCTCAGACACTAATCTGCATAGTCCTCATGTGAATTAAGCAAGATTGTCTGGACTTCAAAAGAGACTATGACCTCTGAGTTTGTTTCGGCTGTTTCTTCTCAGAGTAGTCAGGTACGAAACACCGGCCCCATCTAGTTTAAAAAAAAATGACGTGTAAAAGTGTTTGAGAAAACCTACTTGCTGAATAAATATCATTTATCATTTATCATTTTATCATTTATCATTTAGATAATTGTTAACTTTTAAAAGTCGGAAACGAGATAAAAGTAAAATGTTTCCTGTTAAAAAATAATGCAGAACTGAAGGTTGATAGGTACTTTGAGTCTTTGATAGACATGTTAGCAGTAACGGAACGGATCCCAACACAGCCTATGTCAATGGCCAAGCAGCCTAATCCAATAAAGCGTACATTATACAAGATGCCTCCGTTGACGATACACGTAACGGTAACGATATTTAACAGGTTTCCGAATACGGTGTGCGAAGCGAGCATGAAAAGAAACTCATTAATTCATTAGTCGCTATAGTATCTAGCTTGTCGGCTTGTTCGGTAGACTTGTTGGTTTCTGATTGAGAATTTGTACGTCACCAAATTGTGGTTCATTTAATTAGGATTACAAGATTTTTGCTTGAATTAGCTTTATGTTAATTTTTATTTGTTTTTTTTCTCTCGAAGAGATACTTTGATTAATCACTCCTCCCAATATATTATTATTAATACGTCTATTTATCATCGACCTTTATTGATTATAAATTATACTCTTAAGTCGAAATAAATAGACACCTTCACTGAATTCATCATCAATTGATAAAATTCTATTAAAATAAACTACAAACTCAGTTTGTAAAGTAATTTAATTCCATTATTGTGTACAAACGATATACAGAAGGAACAAAAAATAAAACACTAATGTGACATTTATAAAGCCGAGAATGCCGTCTGGAACGGTTCCGGAGCCTCCAGCGATGACCCTATCTGAGATTGTTCAACGGACAATAAACCTTAAAGGGTTACGGATAAGGACCAGAACCGCTGGGATTTACGACGTGTTTATAGGCTCGATAATAACATTAAATATTACCTGTCATGTGTTGAGAATAAGATTACCTTTAATATTGCTTTCTTTTGTAATGCATGTTGCTTTGTGCAAACGTCTACTTTGATAACTTTCGCACTAAACATGCACGTTTGCATATTTTTCCTTCTCTTCCGTTCTACTTATACGCAGTCCGAAGGTCAATATGGCACCGTTTATAACGAGAAGCTTAAAGCAACATTCCGAAACAGCCCACAAGAAATCGTCAATAATTACCATATTTATACGTAAACCATAAATCTCTAATCAGAATTAATTAACTGTCCTACATTTACGAAAACGTCTACTTTATAAACATGGTTTTGTAAACACAAAAGCTCGAAGGTAGAATCTTGGAAATCATCCGGCACACTTTTGTAAACCGGTTCCAGATAATATTAACAATGAATGTAAAATGTTTATTAATGAGAGTAACAAGACTAGGCGACGGTCAATGGCAGCGGCCTTGGCAAACGCTGCAGGCACACGATTTGGTATTACATATACAGTTACACTGTTAGATAATTTTGAACACGCTACAATTTGAGTTCAAGTTCTTCTAACAGAAAACGTAATAAATGTATTTTTCAAAACGTTGCCCAACGCAACAAATCTCCTGTATCGTGGGTGCGTGTGTTAACAGATATTTAAACTCTACACAAACAACCAGACCCGGAACAACTATCAGTAAGGCATACACACATATGAACCCGCAAAATATCTACATAATGTTGAGCGAAAAAGCGATGACACCAGCACGGACCAGGGCAGCATGGCATAACCGACCTAAACGTAGGTAAAACAAGGCTGACAATGATGATATTAACAGTGTTATCATATTATATCGTATTATTATCACTAGCCACAACATACGTCATAAGTCATAACACACTTACTATGTATGAGAAATTGTCCACCTGCCATATTGTTTGCTTTGCTAATAATACTTAGTAATGATGTTATTTTCTACAACGAAACAGCATTTTTGTCAAGCCTTTCGATGGAAGTAATTGTCAGAAGACCAGAACAGCATGACACACATGGAGGGTGGGCTTTTTTATTTTATTTTTTAGGATGGGAAATCATCAAATGAATCTCCCACTCTGGGCGGAGCGGGAGGGAGTGTCAGACTCTTGCTGACTAAACCCATCCATGTTCCTTCCTCGCCCTTCACCTCTCCCTCTCTCGTTCCGCCACCGCCTTCGCTAGCATGACTGCTTCGCAGAAGGAGGTGACGGCTTCCCATTCCGTCTCACTCCGGACCATGGATTGCATTGATTGGACCAGGGCCAGACGCGAGAGGTCGTCGCCGCCGATCGCCGCTACGAGGACACGGCGGTGCTCCGCCCACGCAGGGCCGACCTCCACCGTGTGCTCCACCGTGTCCTCCGGTCGATCCTCGCAGTGGAAACACCCGGGCGTTTCCTCCCGCCCGATTCGGTGCAGGTACCTCCCAAAACATCCGTGTCCGGTGAGAACCTGCGTCAGGCGGAAGGTGAGGACGCCGTGGCGCCTCTCAAGCCACTCCTCAAAGAGGGGACTTACCGCCACTATCGTGGCGTGCCCTGTGGAAGGAGGCCTACAATCTGGATTTCAGCAGAAATCAGAATAAGGCTGGCGACGAAGATACTATTATTATCTATCATCATCATTGGCCACTAACTCCCAGTCCTCAGTCAGGTACCAGACCTCTAAGAGTAATGGCAGCTATTTTAATCCACTCACATGCGAGAATCTGTACACCTTATCATATTGTCCGCATTGCTTATTATAAGCTTTGTAATCATGTCATTCACTGATTCGCTACCGTATCCTTTGTTAAGCCTATTCGGTGGACATAGTCATGCCGTCTCGATGGGCAATCAATTGTTGGCATTGATTTATGCGTTTGTTTACATACATGATCTTGCGGTGTATAATATGGTGAAGACAATTAGCGCATACAGATGAGGTAACACTGTGCTGGAACATTAATTACAAGGAGTGATGTTGCAGTGTCGTGTCAATTATTAAGGCTTGGAAGATGTATTAGCTGGTACATTTACTAGTATCACACAAGTCACCGAGGAGCTCGTAGCTAAATAATAACAGCCACTTAGCGCGATCTTTAGGTTAAGGCTTGCCTTTGTGGATGGGTGGCAACCCATTATATAGCGAGTTTCCTCCGTGCCTTGGACAGCAACTGCTAAGCCAACTGGCCCCGGCTGTCAATTACAGATCTTTGACAGTCGTTACAGGTAATCACAGGGCCAAAAAGTCTGACAACCAGTCTTACCAAGGGGTATCGTATTACCGTGGAGGTCAGTCAATCAGTCATGGCAGTCGCTCCATGTAAAAGACTGGTGGCTTCTCCCCAGTCAAGGCAGATGATGACACAAGTAACCAATATTGAGACGTAGTAATATTCTTTTACAATCGAATATTTGGGGAGAACGTCTTTTTGTATTCCCCGAGGGTATTGACACGGATTTTTACCAACCAAGCCACAGTTTTTTGTAGAATCTAACTGTGCCAAATAATATGTATGATTTTACCAATTTTTGTTTCTAAATTTTAAGGCATTATCTCCTATTTGGAGCAACTAAACTAACGGATCATCAGTTAAGATTATTGTTTAAATGAATATGTAAAAGCTTAATAATTAAGTTAAAACATTACTGTACTTACTCACAATTAAAAAACCGTTAACACAGCAATAAAAGTCTAGTTCATAAAATCAACAGTCATAAATAACGAACACAAACAAAACATGGGTTAAAACTCCAAAAGTACATAAAAAACATTAGTCCATAAAACGATAAAACCTAGTATTGTATATCAATCAATGTCGTTGCAAACATTAGGTAAATTGCTGATAATGGTGTTCTACATTTTGTTAACTATGATAACAATGTAGTAATTAACCATTACGACTAACAGAGCATTGAAAACAGCGCACTATTTAATTTATGTGCCTTTCTGTGTTTACTCAACTGGTTCCTTATTAAAATTTTGTACCAAAACAATAACCGTAGTAGAATTTTCTAGAACACAGATGTAAATCTATAAAAGACGAAGTTGCCCTTGGCTGTCTTCGGACTAATTTATTTATAGAAAAACATATTTTGTTAACAGTAGTAATAGAAGCCAGAGCCTGTTATTTTGATCCTACTACATTATGCCTACTTCATACTAATTACGGAGAAAAAAAAATTGTAAGTATATGCGCAACGGGTAATCTTTGGAACTATTGGTCCGATTTCGAAAATTCTTTCACAAATGGGAAGCTATATTAATCCCAAAAGGCATTAAAGTATTCCCATTGGATGTCCGACCGTAACGTAAACAAAACCGCAGGCACAAACTATTATAATACATATTTTTCGGTTCTGTTTCTGGCTTGCTAACTTCTTGCGTTAGTAATATTCTACATGATGTACATACATAGCTGAGCCTGAGCATGTTGAGCCTGAATGAGAATTGCTGAAAAAATTAATTGAATAAGGTGTGATTAGAGAGGCCTGTGCTGCATGAGCTGTGGACTGTGAATAAAATTAGGGGTAGGAGTATTTTGGAGACAACCATAAATAGTTTTCGTTTTTTTTTTTTGATATTGCACGACTTGACATACCTCATATTACATACCTCATATTATTATCTTGACATATTTACCAATATGTGTACATTGGAATCTGTTTATTGTGTTTTTGTTTTCTATTCGCTGTAATTGGTCAACGCATGTAACTCATTACTAATTAGATATATACATGTGGAAGCTTGTAATTAGCAATTGTCAATACTTAAACATGTTTTTTTTTATTATTGTTATTAGACTGTAAGCATTCTTTAAAATTAAATAAATAAATAATAAATAAAATATAATAGAATCATATTTATTTGCCTGAAAACATGGTGACGGCAGCGAAGGTGGTGTGACGATCTGATCTTGTTTGCGGGGCAAACATGGTCAGATATCGCACAAGATAGAGAGGTTTCGAAAGAAAAAGGGGTGGCCTTTGCCCAGCAGTGGGACACAAGATAAGCTGAGGAAAAAAAAGACATGATGTGTGGTGGGTAATGATGATGATGACAAAACTCGATTCTAGAATCTTAATTAGCAACTGTAGAAGACAACCTACTTATTATAATCACCAAGTATTTTGGTCACTTTGAAACTAACTAGTCCACTTTTCAATAAGACTGTACATTGCACATAATAGCAAGATCTTTTAAGAAACTGACGAGTAATGGTACCGCTTTAGTTTCTAAGTTTGCTAAAGGAAATGGCTCATTATGGTGTTCGAAAGTAGCATGAGCCGGTGAACGGATACTATTGTAAATATTTACTGCACTCATAAACTGATTAAAATACTTGGTCAAAGTATTTTAAGTTCTTTAGCTTCAGTTCTGGAAGCTTTAATTTCTTCTTGTTGAAAAAGGTGAAGAATATCGTAATATGTTTTAACTTTTCCATCTCATCACAATCTGACAACTTATCACGTTATTTAGTTTGAGCACGCCATGTTTTTAACCCCTGACGCAAAAACCGACGGGGTGTTATAAGTTTGACGTTTTTGTGAGTGTGTGTGTGTCTGTCTGTGGCATCATAGCTCCCGAACGGATCAACCGATTATGAATTTTTTTGTTTTTTTTAGTTTCAAAGGTGAATCAGTCGGGAGTGTTCTTTGCTGTGTTAGATAAAATCAGTTCAAGATGGCCGCCGCCACAAAATGGTGATTTTTTTTTCACAAGTCCCTCTTATATGGTTATCAAATGGCTTGTGAAATTATGACCCTATGTGTGTCGGGGGTTTTTTAATTTATTAATTTAATGTTACTTGTTTTCCATAATATATGTATGTCATAACTATGTCTTAATTCTATCAATGATCAACTGCATGATTATTTTGGTATGATAATTTCAGCTTTGTTAAATAAATCTGATAAAAACACCACATCATAATAATAATAATTAACAGACCTAAGTAGTTTGACTGAGATCAGATTAATAAGAAATACCTCAGTTAAAATAACTCAGTTTATTCACTCCTATGGCTCTTGACCTAATAAACCTATAAATAAGGTAAACACATATTTCAGCAGACACGGAAGCGTTTGCTCGCATTAAGATGAGTTTTCACTGTGCGAGCCAAAAGAAAACGAAATATTCGACGACTTACATAGTAGGGACGAAGTCAAAACCCATAAAATCTATTCCTGGTTTAGTCAGCTATTACATTGGCATCCTATATCGAGGAACGTGGTATTTTAGTTCGAAAACATAACATAAAACTACGTTTGTTATACCCGAAATAACCCACCGGTGTCCTGAACAACATTTCACCAGTTATATTTTTTAAGGTCCGTGTTAGAAGAGGCCAGTCTATTGCTATCAACCGGACACAAATATAGACTCCTTACTATGAAATTTCTGTGGGAAGTTCAAATATACAGATGATCAGATACTTATCAAGATAGTTTTTACAAAAAAGGTCGTGTTCACCAATATCTAAGAGTTTAGGTATGCGTATGTTTACTCAGGGACCCTTTTTGAATCGACTAAAGATCCTAACGTTATATTATACAAATCACTACCCAATTTTGTTTAGAATTCACAAGTGGCCTACTTTCTGTTCAATGTTTGGAATGTAAATAGACGCAAGGTTCTCAAATTGGAAATACTTTTTTATAAAAAAATACTTTGGGAAAAACTGTGATTGTTGATTTACTGTTTACATGCAAATCTATAACTTGTTTATATCAATCTGTAACGGAAAACTCTTGTATTGACATGTTTGTAACGTGCTCGCAAACACGTTCGCCGTATGCAAATGGCTGCATTCAATGCTCCTTTCGTGTTCGGCATAATAAACGCGTACCTTTAAATTTTTGCTCGTACTTGTTTTAAACTATATTACAGCGGGTTCACCGAAAACACATGGATTACTTATTTCTGAAGCCATATTTGTGAAACTTATTTCTTTGACAACAACGTTTCATGCTTCTAAAGCCAACAGTTTAGGTTATGCATTATGTATCAGTAAAATTGAAGCCTTCTAATAAATAGAACAAATCACTTATGATCGACGCGTCTATTTAGTAAAATAGACATCACGATGACTCGACAAAAATCTAGACCGAGAGTGAAACACTAGGCCAAGGTAATCATCACACACGTCATTTTTAAACCACTTTAAACTTAAAGTAATTTTAAGTTAATAAAAATGCACAAGGCTATAGCATAATGTTTGGCATCTATGCTCTGAATGATGGTGAAAGAATTTCAGCATAACGTTCATAAGCATAAATAACGTTACTAAACTTAAATTCGCGACTCAATGTCAATGCTAACTAAAAAAAAACTATTTTGAAAACGGAAACCGTATCCGAAAGCAATGAGGTTGTGAACTAAAGTGAACACAACATTATGACACTTATAGTAAATGTTGGTAATAGAATAGAGCCAACATTAGCATTCAAAACTGTTCCAGTGTTAATTCAAAAATCATCGGTCGCTTACCTTTTACTACTGGGACATACGTCACAAGAACAATACAATACGAATGGTCAGGCGCGCGCTAACGGTACGCCAACCAAGCCGCGGTCAAAGATTCTACATATTCAGCCGACGTAACGGTTCCAACGTTTCTTTTTGTTATTTCTACACACGCTCTTATGGCAAATTGCTTTATTTCACGGTCCCATTTCATGCAAACACTCGTCACATTAATATCGTACATTTGTTTGATTATATCTTTAATTTTACGGAAATAAGGATTATGATGGCAACACTGATTGAAGTTATCTCGTTTGGTTGATAAAGTTGTTTTTATAACATGATAAACATTTTAATGAACGTTTAAAACGTGAGGCTTGTCATAACATTTGTATATCAACCCGACGCATATCGGTCGCGAGAGACAATTAAATTAAACAATGGTGTATGGGGTGACATTCAATGGACTTTCAGCCTTGTAAATTGCTTGATTGGTTTTATCGACGAGCCAGGAAATTTATCAAACTGTCATACAAACTTGCAACACGTGCACACAGTTTTAAAATATGAATGGACGTTTTGTTTAATAAAAAAAAAAATTAAACAAAACGTCCGTTTTATAGAAAGGGATCTACATAGACTTGACTTAATTAAATCCCAAATCTCACTCGTAAAATAACAAAGAAAACCGGAAAATATGTAATGAATGAATTATTATTCAAACGCTTTATCAAATACAACAAAAGCTTTCATTTACATGATAAATGAGGATTCATTTTCTCTGGAAAAAGTAAAGTGAGGGCAGTAAACACCATTATCATTGAATCGACACTCGATGCTAACAATGAGAGTAAATCTCATCGGCTCACAATCTCAACGAAGAAGGAAGCAAGAGTGTCCATTTATCAATTGTAGACATCAGACGGGTACAATAAGATGTGCTTACGGACATTGTGTCTTGAAGAATGAGTCAAGTCTCGGGGTCTTACTGTTGAACAGTTGACACACATAAAGGAATACGAATGAAGGCGACAATGACACAGCTATAGACGGCACTCGACGACGAAATAATGTCAAAGGACGGCACTTTATATTTAGAGCAGTTGAATTAATTAATTTAAAAGCCAACTCCACAAGCACGGTATAAACATCGTTTGTCGAGATTGCAAGTCATTAAAAACCAATCTCACAGTCACATAAAGAAATATCAATATTTAAATTCAATTAACACTCACACAAGTAAAATTACTGGACGAAGACCAATTCACTTAAAACAATATCTGCATCGGTAACAGCAACGTTAATTAATAAAAGAGAAAAAAATATGAAAAGAAATGATGTTGACTATCTACAATGAATGATTTAGTTTCCGAAGTGAATTGAATAGAAGTGACTCATTATTTCCAAACACGATCTTAGACAACACGTGTGGGAACAATGGAGATGGTGCGTCGAGACAACTCAAAACAATGAATTATAATAGCAGAGCCCCATCCAGAAGCGAAGATGATTGCGAGGTGTTATTTGACCTCCAGGGTCACACTAAGGCTTAAACCAGTCGTGGTCTTGTGAACGAAGCATTTGAAAGCGGTCCCATGATAAACGAAAGTTTAGTTGATTGCTTTAATACAAATTTTTTGATGGTCATAGGTATCATGTGACCTCGAAACGAAAAATCAACAATCAAGGTCAATTTCTCTTTGAATTAGTGTGCCATATTGTGGTGCTTTTTCTAAGCTTGAATAGTAGATGAGACAGCCTGAAAAAATGCAGTAAATTTTAGTTTACCTCGTTTTTTAGATCGTCTAATATACCAAACGAACGATCTAATAGTGGATATGAGTATATACACAAGTTATTTAAATAACCACAAAAGCAAAAACCTATATAAGGATATGAACACACGTTTTCAGATTTCAAATCAAATTCTCGTATTATACAGACAGATATGTATTTATAAAGATAAAGAAGTTCATCAAGAAATAATCAAAACACATATCAGCGCTACCCATTTATCAGTAAAACTGATATTTGTTGCTGATAATAACTACTCCGAAACTATACTGAAGTATACTTATCAGACTTCATTAAGATTACAGAATATTATCAAAATCAATTATGTTGATGACACTGTCAATTTCGAGGAAATCAAACCAAAATTGATCAGGTGTTGCTCTTTACATATTTTTTTATTTTTAAATATGTAAAGAACAACAACAAATGTAAAAAAACTATTAAGGTTTGATATTACATTTGGTTTTGTATAATCATGGTTCCTTCTGTAATTCCGTTGTTTAAATATTTATCTTAAAATCTACGGATCGGATTTCCTTCCCTCTTTCTTATTCTCTGTGATCTAATTCTTACGCATCATATCCGTCCTCGGCAATTACGTATTGTGTTATCATTAATGTATTTTCGTTGTACAAACAGACAATAATGATAATTATTGCTTCTGTCAATATTTCCTTCTCACTGTTTGTTATTTTGTGTAATACCTAGGCCAATCTAAGGTTACTGCACTGATCATAAAGTAATTTCCACCTGTAAATCTTACGAGTAGTTCCTAACGTTCTGCTTTGTTTGTGTCAACTCCGATACTTGCAAAATTCTCTACATCCTGTAGTTCTATTTTACTTACTAGAAAGTTATCTTCTCAACCCAATTTGTTCTACAATAATTTAAACTCGGCAATAATTAGCTGCCCTCCCCGACCGTACGAATTCACGGTCGTCTAAAATTTGCTCCCAAATCACAACTCTATATCCTTAATCGGTCAAATTCGGCTTATCGAGGGTCCAAACTGGACACTAATGGGCTTTTAAGGTCAATATTTCAGGGCCCCGGTCCGTGGTTGGGTAGTAACGTGCTCAATAATTGGTCCCAAGTCTCTACGGGCCAAACTCCAGGGAAACATTTAGAGCTAAAACGTTTGTTACAGTTTGGCTGTTAAATTTAAGCACTTCACATAGGTTACTGTTTCAGGCACTAGTTACGATGCAGATGTATACAATTTTGAGGTTATTGACAAATTAAATAAGAAAAATACTAGATGTAGCTACTTTCACACCTGCTATCTTGAAGAGGAAAATAAACCTGAAAGGCTTTATAGGAAAACATGCGACAAAAATGTTGAGTTGCGAAAATCTCCCCTATATACCTTAAGTACTGGATGATGAGAATTCAATCCCTTTTGTCTATAAAGCATAAACACGATAGTAACCCTTTCCGTTGAGTCAACTTTTCTATTCATGCGTGAAGACAAACACGTCGTAGGCATAATTAAGTTGATAACGTATTATAATTTAAGGGAGAATTTAGATGTATACTTGTACCAAAGTCAATCTGACTGTTTATTAATTTGTATTATTACATTAATTATTTATAGATTATTTCTAAATAAAAATGGCAGAAATGCGTATTTGATCATTATGATACAACGCTGAAGGTATTAAAGACAACCTATAAAATCAATTGTATTGATCCGAAGAAGATTTTTTTAAAGAATAAAACACCTTTAAATGCGAATATAGAGACAGTAACATCTTTATTTTATCACATAAAACGTTTTGGGTGTTAAAATAACGAACTAATAAAGTGACATTTACTACAAAAGGGACCACAAAAGGGCCGCACTTTAATAGGTGTTGTTCCAGTGAGCAAATTGTAGTTAGACTAAGTCTCAACCCAGGGAATTCAGTTTTTAGTCTGGAAACTAGTGAGCCAGCGACCTGTAATTTGACTAATTTTGTGAAAAGTTAGGCAAATGCTAATTATGTTTATGCTCGTGCCCAAAATGTTTTATACCTGAAGGAACACTTAAATGGATTAGAAAGGAACAAGATAGCTATGCAACAATTTAAAGATTTTTGTACGAAATCAGGTGAGATGAACTTGCATGGAGGATATGAGAACAACGTCATCAGAGTAAAAATTGATAACAATAAAAATCTAGAGATCTACTTAACAATATAGTACATTAATCGTCCATTGTAAATTCATCGTCAATTTCTTACAAAACCGAACCATGTCATTAAAACATAGTTCTAATTTTACTTACGGAAACAGGCAACGCTGACAATTAGTGATAAGTACCTGCAATAAAAAAATGGATCATTAATACTACAAAATTTTAATGACATAGAACATTATAAACTTGATTATAATAAAACGATAATTGATTTCACTTTTATAAACAGGTATTAATAGATAAAAACAGTATTATTGACACTGACATAGTGCAACAAGCCTTAAATTGAGACTTCTAGGCCTTCTATTTCAATCACAAAGAGGTGTTGGCAAATGCCAGACCTTTGTTCACACTGAAAACGTGTTCCTAGAATTAAGTTAAGGCCTTCACTACAGCTACGAACAGAACCTGCAATCCTATAGATTTGGCCACAGATAGTCTATGAATATCGTCCTCTTGTAATTCACGTGGCTCGTTTCATGCCAGCCTAGTCCATAGCGCCGTTGTCATCGTCACAATATGATCACACAAAGGAGCTGACAACGTATAGATCCGATTGCCTTTACCTCGGATATTGCTTTGTTTTCTAGTAACAATCGGTATTACTTGATGTATGGAATCTTGACAGGCTATTCGGATTTGGATGCCTATAGTTCTTGCTTTACGGAGAGAGTGGGTTATATATTTGAAGAAAGTGAGTGACAAGAAACACAACACGACAGCTATTATTGTAGCCATTAAAGTCCTTATTGGCTTAGCAAACATGTTAGTGGTTGTTAGTACCGAATGGGCTGCTACTGACAATTCAACTGATACAATACTAACCAAATCCTCTACGACACCCACGGGAAGCGTTACTGTGACTAATTCCTACACGCTAAACTAAAATAACATAACATGACGCGTATATTCCCCGAACGGAGGCAGAGGTTTACAATAAACCCACGTTAATTCGTCAGTTATGCTAAAGTCCCATATTGTTATTGGGGTTAATTTTTTTGCCATAAACCAAACAAAAAATCATACTTTGGAATCCTCTGATGTCATTGTCATATATTTCCTGACCTGGACCCCATGGTCAGCAGTAGCGTTTCAAAATTTCAATCCTACAGGCTGCGACTAACAACCAAGGTGATAGATAGGGCCCGCTTATTTATTTCAAAGGATTATCATCAAACAATACTCATCATATTTTCTTTTCCCAACCACGTTGGGTCTGACTTCTAATCTTACCGGATGCAGCTGAATACAAGTATTTTAAATGGAGCGAGCTTCCTATCTGAACTCCACAACCCAGTTAGTTTGGGTAACAAGATCCTGTCACATCTATCAAAGATGTACAAATGACTGCAGACACAAAGGCTTAAGGTAGTTTTCTAGTCACGGAGGAAACACGGTATGTAATAGTCGGTCACCTGACCGAACCAGAAAAGTACCGAACCTGACGATCGACTTGAGTGGCTGATATTATTCGGCCTCGAGCCATCAAACAAAACTACAACTAATATTAAAATTCTCATAACCTACTCTTCTGAGGTAGTAAAATGTTTACAGCCACTCGGCCTCATGTTTGCAAAACACCACACACCGTCAAATGACGTGACAATAAATTCGCTTCCCACAACCATTCCCAATTTGCGACCATTGTTTTCGCAACTATGAAATTTTGGAACATTAGACACGTAATAATAACTGCTTAGATGTACACCTAAGTAGTTCTTGTAAATAAGTAATGGTGCATGTGATAAAACTATTTGGATCTCTGTTATCAAAATAATCAAACGTATGATGTAGAACCTCCTACATCATATCCGAATGCTATGAGAGCATTGGCTGATGTAACCGTGAACGAATTCACAGCTCTTTATGTCACTTTTCTTGTTAAAATT
This sequence comes from Xestia c-nigrum, assembly GCA_916618015.1. Taxonomy (NCBI): domain Eukaryota; kingdom Metazoa; phylum Arthropoda; class Insecta; order Lepidoptera; family Noctuidae; genus Xestia; species Xestia c-nigrum. The sequence continues at coordinate 7,908,343 of OU745258.1, read as the reverse complement.
AGTTTAAATGAAAGCAATGAATGCTGGAAGAGCAGGTTTTTTCAACATGAAAACACTAAAATACAACTTGACTATTACATTGCACCATTACAGTAATTACTAGTAGGTATAAACTTCTAAAGCAAAGGTTCCAGAAAACTACAAATAGAAAAAGCTAGAGATCCGCAGAAACCTTAATCAAAATACTGCAAAACCCAAACTCAAAAGAAAATTTGATTCTAGTAAAACTCGATGATCACAAAGAGCAGGCAGTAACGGAAGCAACAATGTGAACGTATTATCACAAATTTTCTAACAAATTGCATTACAAGCTTAAACATTTTAATTGGATACCGACATTGCTGAAGAAATTGCAGCGATAGTAAAACTAAAAGATCGGAGATTAGACGATGACTTAAGAGAACCAATTTTATTGTTGGAAACAAGGAAATTGAATCCAACATCATCACGTATTAAAAATCACGGTAGAGTAGCAGGTAAAAAACAATTGACGACTAGTTTATACGCCCTACACAAAAACGATGTAATAGAAAATCCACCTAGCAATACATTTGATAAGAACATTATTGTTGTTCAAAACACATTGGCCGCACGATAACTGCCGCCCGAATGATTTTACAACATGTTTTGAAATACGCGAAATTATTGCAAATATAGTTTTCTACGAGAAATTGCATTTTGCGTTTTATAACAATGTTTCTAGTTTTATTTATGAAAGACATTTTGTATTGTCAGTAAATGTTGTTAGCCATTTTATTCGTAGCTTTCGAATGTCGTCGCTTAGAATAAGTGTGAAGCTTTGTATTTTGGGATTGTGAACCTTGTACAAAATAGTGTTAAGTTTTCTACCGTATACCATATAGTAAAATAACCGGATATACTATTAAACAATACTGAAATAATCCAACAGATTCTGAACAAGTAAATAAATCCATCATATCTGTTTACGTGCTCGGATAGATTGAGATAATCGAATTCTGTAATTACACCACAAAACCTACAATTGCGCAATCACATCGGGCAATAGACAATGCAATAAAAACATAGCGCTAAACTACTGAGCGAAAAATTGCTCAAATGCAACACACATTCATCTTATCTTTAAACATTAATAAAGAACGAGTGTTATGATTGTGTCAATTGTCTGCTTTGCAATAATGATGTCATTCAATTCAATGACCGCAGACCAGCAGTATAGGCCGAGCGAGATTATTACATTCAACATTGCTGGCACAGAATTGTTATTTGTAATCAAGAGTATTATGAATGATGGGAAGAGAACTTTCATAAACGTTGTCAAAGTTATCGTCATCATCTTCCTGTCCTCGTTCTATGTTACTTTGGGTCGGTGCCACACCTTTTTGTCTTTCAGTCATCATGCTATCATTTACTCCTTCATCTTCCATAATAATTCCTTATACAATACTTTCATATTTGCTTCGGTCTTCCTCTCTCTCTCTCCAGCCATCAACATTTACATTACATCTTCATGATCACTCTTTTAGTCTAATTCGATTCATTCATTTATTTCTGACCCTCTTTGTTCCTCATCATCCCTCCTCATTAATACCATCACTGATCTAAGAAATGGTAAAACTTTATCAGGAAACTGGAGGCAAAAATCGTTAACATTGCAAACAACCTTATGCGGTTAAACAGGTACTCTTGACCGACGAATGGCCTCCGGTGACACCGCAGCGCGTCACTACTACCCGACCGGTACCACGACACGGCGATCCAATAAATACAAACGATCGATCCGAGGTGAAAACACCAATAGCGAGTGCATAGACGACGGACCCGGTATAACTTAGTATAGGGTCGATGAAACCTGTTCGACGCTCAGCTCTTGGCAAAGTACTCATTTCTTCAGACGGCTAATGCTTCGATTATAATCTTGGTCTAGTAATGAATGCTTGGACATCCTATGGCGTTAGAAGAGCTGTGTTTATTAGAATTGCGGGGCTGGTGTTACGTGACACAACGCTTTGTGCAGCAATTGAAATTATTGTGCCAGATCAAAATGATAATATTGAAATGCTTTCATCGTGTTGTAGCTATAATGTGCTTTTATTACCCAGGTATGGTAATGCCTAGTTGAGTGATAAAACCTTCAATTAAACCAGACATACAACTCCGCACATTCTACTCGCGTACGTACATTTTTCTCACGCTTTTTCTTTACACATGCACATGCTTCATGATTAATTAATTTGTATTTTTTCCTGCGATTATTGGAGTAAGGAAACTAGTTCTTTAGGAATACCTATCGTGTATTCTACCTCAATGTGGTAACAGCCACAGCCCTCAACAAAAAATATATGGGCTATCGAAACACGCGTAAACTCCAGTCTTTGAATATAAATAAATAATGAGTACTCGTAGTAACGGTTTTACTGGACTTTTCATCGTCCTTGTGTTTTTATTTTTAGAATCGGAAGTACCTTCAACAGCTCTTGTCTTTGTGGCTAAAAATAACTCGTAAGTGGTTTTCGCGTCTTTCAAGTCACAACTTTTTACACTTTGTGTTATTAATCTTCAGCGTAAATAAACCTTGAAACGGTAATTAAGTAAATTACGAACGAACGGACTCAAACAATGCAAAATCCCAAACACTAACTCATCGAAGATTAGAATTTCCCTAATCATTGTGTAAGAGATCTAAACACAACCATACAACATCTTGTTACCGAAGTCTTGTTTTTCAACCACTTACAAAATACGACCGATGATTACAAGTCTCCTTCAACATTTTACGAGGCTTTTTACAACAACATTCGGCCCCCTCGTAACGCTAACTAGCATTCTTTACTAATAGGGACCCCTGCTTATCTTGTATTAGCCATTCCGAGGAAGCCCGCTAAGGTTTTTGTGTAGTATCAGCATAAAAAATATATGTCTTAGTATCGTAAAATTGTTCAATACACTTCAAAGCAGTATTTACGCTCCCTATAAACTTTTTTGGCTTCAGACGATTTTTACACAAATTTCTTTGAAAACGTCTTACACAGAAACTGCTTCGATGAAGTTTATATTCAGTTTATCCCTCTAGAAGATAAGTCTTCGAAGAACACAAATTTAATTAATTAATGAACAGCTGCCCAATGAACATGAAATAGCTTAGGGTTAACAATAATGTACTAGAACAAAATTGGAAGATTTGAAGTCACTGGCGGCGGGCCGTCGTAATTTGAAAAAACCAAATGACATAATTTGAAAATATCTCACAAAATCTTTAGCTCCTGCTGTTTTCGTATCGATGAATGAGGAAAATGCCAAATAATATAAATGTAGATAAGAGTAAGGAAAACTAAATAGAAATGATGGAAGTTTGTGTAAAAAAATAAATGGCAGAATCACACATAACTTCTAGAAAAGTATTAAAGAAGAAAACCATGCTGCGCCGACACCAAATAAATTGGGATAAAGACAATGTCCAAAAGTTACTGTTTTTACGGACTAATAGAAGGGAGAAAGAACGTTCTGAAATAAGCGACTTTGGTATTTACAACTTGAAAACTATAGTTGGAAGACAAAAAAATGGAGAAAAAAAAGCAAAATACAAGAGCTCAAGTTATATCAAGTCACGATAAGAAATTGTGTCGTTGCTTTAAGTACTGTTCTTGTTTATGCATCCAACAAGACTGTATGCAACTTTTCAACTACGTAAAGTTACTAAGAATACTTCTGAAGAATTCTTTCACAAACTTAATAGTCATCTTTCTAGTTTTATGACAAGTTGAATGTTCAAAGTTGCTTTGAAACGAGCTGTTGTACTGTGTATTAAGTTTTCTTACTTTGGGCCTTTAAATAATTTTCAATGTAGAAAAAAATAAGAATAGGTTTTTGTTTTTGTAATTATGGCCCCGACATATGGATCTAGATCATAGTTTTAAAGCCAGTAAGTACTTATTGTAATTTTATTTCAGTGTTGAAAAACATCGTAATCAGGGTGTTTATCAAACGACTGTAACTTCTGAAAGCCAGAGTCAACAGAAGCGACCACCAGAAAAGCGCCGAGACAATGAAGCTCGACGAAGTCCCAGAGAACGAATTAAACTGTCTTGGATCCCGCAACGAAATTTATCAGAAAGTATAGTGGAGGAGAAATATCCACCCTGTGTAATGGCATAACCCAGAACCAAACAATTCGACGACAACTGACCTCGACTAACCCACACTGGGCCCGTGTCATTATAGTATAGCCCACTCTCTCTCATAGAGTGGAGACCTGTGTACCAGCAGTGGGAACGATATGGGCTTAACATGTTATGCTTTCATTTTGCGGAAAATGGAGGGTCAAACGATAAGACCCTTGTGAAAGGAATATTATCGGATTACAGCTGGTTGCTATGATCAATTTCTTTATAAGGCTTAGTGACCATGGCAATGGGAACAAGGTGAGTTGGAGTGTTGGTTAATCATTTTAAGAAAATATAAACACATTGGAGAACAACAATGCGTTGTTTATTACGACAAAAAAAATTACTCCTGAAAAATCACGATTCAAATAAATTCGTGATTTACACGGTAATATCGACTCCTCCTTTTGTTGAAGTCGGTTAAAATGTAGCCTATGTTAACCGGGCTATAACAACGAATCGATTGACAGCTTATTCATCAAGATCAGATGAATAGTTTAGGCGCTACGGTGGAACATACGTAAAAACAAACATATCATCATTTATCGTTTCAGCCGAAAGACGTTCACTGTTAGACATAGGCCTCCCCCAAGTATCGCCACATTCACCGATCACATCGAGTGGATTCCCGCAGGCTTCACCATCATCGGTCCACCTATTGGGTGGTCTTTCAACGCATCGTCACCAGGTTCGCGTTCGCCACTTCAGAACTTAAGATACATACATGACTTCGAAAATCATAACCTTTTCATCATTATCTTTTCTCTTCGTCGTAGTCTGGTAATAACGGTGGAATAACAAATCTGGACTAATAGCGTGTCTAGGGGCCAACAATACGGCAAGTCCAAAAGGCAAATAGACTGTTCAGAAACCCTAACATTATGGAGAGTAGTAGATGGTAAGTGCCAGTCAAGCTTTATGGTTTATAAAGGGTGTAAACACCTCTTCACGTAGCCGAATGGCACTTGTTCTCCCCATCATTGCGATCATTGTTTTGTTCTACACCATACCTGGGAACCTTCTAGTTACGGAGATTATGGGGGGTCAAAATTACAAATTTTTGGCATTTTTTTTTAAATACAAGCTTTTTTTGTAAGATTTTAGCTTGTAACACCTCCACGACCCCCGTACTATTCAATCCATCTATCAGCACAATGATTTAAGTGCGTTACATTGAGTTCTACAACAAAACATGATTTATAACCTCAAAAAAAAAAGTTTTTTCCCAGCAATATTTTTTGCGTAAAGTACTTAGTTTGATGTACAGAATACGTGGTTAACGGCTTTGTGATGAGGTGATTTACAGCCTGTATGTAAGTACCTCCACTATACTGGACAGCGAGCACGGCATGCTTGAAGTTCAATTCGATCAAGATAAGCATCTAATCAACGAAGATTGTGATCAAAGTCGATTAAATCCGATACGGTAGCTAAAATCACTCATAATGAAGGTATATTTTTAATATATATCCGGTGTTTTAAATAATTGTGATGCGTGGCACGGTTACGTAATGAGAATAATATAAAACACTATAGTGCATAATAAATGCAATGGCAATTAATGTTTTATTAGTCCGCCTGTAAAATAAAGAGAAAATAAAAGGTACAATAAAACTAATTACGTAGATAAATAAAATAGTCCGCTGTTTAGACCAGTTCAATAAAATACTTTTTTGCGTGAATGGAAAAGAGTTTATGTTTTATTCATATTATGTGGGTTTAAATTGATCGTTTGTATTGTTGCAGTCAACAAAGTAACTTTCACTGTGCCAGTAAAGGTTGGTTTTAAACTGAAAATAAGTGAAACCATATCGAGTGTGTATTATATGGGGGCTATTTCCTAACGCGCTAATCTGACGCAGGCTTTGCGATTGAATTTCAACGAACAAAAGGACTGTAAAATAGGCATTTACCCTTCGAATAGGGGACACTGTAGCCAACGCTGCGTTCCATTAAATTAACTTGAAAAGTTACGATTATAGAACGTTTTGTTATGCTGATAAATAATACTGGAAACTGCAGAGAAACATATGGCTAATTAAGAACTGCCATTGCAATCGAACTTTCCGAGGCATGGCAGGGTTGCGCAATGTATTGGAGGATTACCCATACTCCTAGCGACCTTGCAAAATAGAATATAATAAAACCTTGTGAATGACACAATATTTTGCATCATGCGCATTACGTTAAATTATTATCAATTAAGACTTGGACACGCGAGACCTACTGACAGAAATTAAGGCTGAGGCTACACTAGGCAGTGATTTGCGATGCGACTGGAAGAGCGAAACGAGAAAAACCTGGTATGGCTACATTACAAGCGAGATTGTGGCGTATTTTCTAATAAATTCGCTTCAATTTCGCTATGTTGGTGTAGCCGATGCCGTGATTACAGTAATGTTGTTCCGATCGCATAAAGAAATCAAAGATCGCTAGTAATATTTGATGTATAGTGTAGCCGTTTACGTGAGCATTTATTCACTTGTTTTAATCGCTCATGTGTCGCTGGTCGCGTCGCGGCCTAATGTGGCCTCAACCTTAGTGTTTTTTTTAGATTTCTCGTATTTCAAAGAAATCTGGTTTGGACCTTTAAATTAATTCCAACCCGTGAATTATTTGATTCGAATAAAAGTACGGTCGGTACTTATTAAAATGTAATCCAAATAGCTTGTTTGTACTTAGTCAACTGCGAACCGGGGGACGATGCGTTGGAAGACCTCCCACTAGGTGGACCGATGACCTGGTGAAGATTGCTGGAATCCGTTGAATGCGAGTCGCACGGGACCGGTCAATGTGGCGACACTAGGGGGAGGCCTATGTCCAGCAGTGGACGACTGTTGGCTGAAATGATGATGATGATGCTGACTTAGTCAAGCCATTGACAAAACATATCGATAACTTAAAATACATAGGTACCTACAAAAGACCCAAAAAAAGATTCTTCACTCAAAACGTAAAATCATCATGTAAAATTCGGAGTATTACACTTAGCAAGTCTTCAAGTATTCGTACATAAGTGCACATGTAAGAAAATATACGGAAAATAAATAACATTTTACGATATTTTTCTTTTCTCTCGTCACGTGTGAATTAAATCAATTTTCCGCGTTTATAAGCATTGTGCAATTATTATTATGCGGTAGTAATTGCTTCTTTTACGTAAAAACGGGTGCAAGGTCATCAGTTAGATGCATAAACTGTGTGTATGTCACATTAAATAGGAAATTAGTCAGGTGGGCCGCTGTAGATACAACCTGGTCCGGTGGGAGTATACCGATGAAACCTTGTACCTATGACTGCGGTGCCTCAACGCAAACTATGGCTCATCCCCTGTCCTGCACCATGTGTGGTTCCACCTGCACTCTGAGGGACCTGTTCGAGGCGACCAGCAACGCTGTCAAGGTGGCAGAGTACAGGTCAAAAATAATTTTATTAAGAAAAGAGGGAAATCATCGAGATGACGAAGAAAAAGAATAGGAAATGGTTTTGTAATTTTGCTTACAGAAACCTAATATTCAGAAAAGGTCTATCCTTCTTCATGAGTATCATTTTTTCAACTGTAAATTTTTTTCAGAATAAAGAAATCAAAATGCGGTCCCGGTCCCAAAAGCCCCCTGACCCATACCGACTACATGTTTCTTTAATCAATGATATTTGTAATAATCTTCTATTAATATAATGTTCGACACTGCAATAAAAATTCATTACATCCTAAAAATAGAAATTGGAAGCTGTGAAATTTTCACCAAATCGTTAATTTCGTGGTCAGAGACATTTATTTAATTAAGATCAACGAGATTTTTCTTACATCAAAAAATGCAAAATAGGTCCACTGGGACTAGAGATTTCTGAAACTCTCGAGTTGCAATCCTACTAATCAGAATTTTGATAACGTTGATGGATGGAGAGGGAGAGAAAGGCCAAAGAGATGATAGACGGATTGTGTGAGGAATAAGAAAAGGAGTAAATGATGCCGGAACGTCTGACAGGGAATAATGGAAGAAGAAAAAACGTATTGCACCGACCTCAAGTAGAGTGGGACAAGAGCAGGAAGATTTATTCATTTAATTATAACGGTTGTGTTTCTAAATCAACTACAGTACGAGTAACTAAAAGTTACATTAAATTAAAAAATTGAAAACCCCCAACACATGGGGGTCATCATTTCATGGTATTTATTTTGGAACGAAGTTCCTTAATGCGGCTTACGGGTGTCAATCCTTTTCATTTGATTCCTTTATTGAGGGAGTTAATTGTTAAATAAACATTTATATAATTCGCCGTTTTGTGGCAGCGGCCATTTTGGATTGATTTTATAAAACATTGCTAATACAACACTCCCGACTAATTCATATTTTCAACAAAAAAAAAAAAAAACGAAAATCGGTTCATCCGTTCGGGAGCTACGATTCCACAGACAGACATACACACACACACACAGGCACGTCAAACTTATAACACCCCGTCGTTATAGCGTCGGGGTTTAAAAACTAGAACTAGAAGAGTTATAACATAAAATTAAAATTTAAAAAACAACAAAGTAAGGGTTCACACTTTTATAAATTCGTCTCACAATACTTCTGACATGCCAATAAAATCTTCGTCCATCCATCCGCAAACAGATCTGATCATGTTTGCGGATAGATGATGATGATGAATTGTAATCCTACCTCATCCTAACCCTTTAGGTGTTATGTTATGTTAGTTGCAATCATCTTCATCATTTAAGCCGCAAGCGAGCAAGCAAGTGTCGCCATATTGCCCGGTCTCGTGCGACTCGCATCCAACGGATACCCACAACCTTCGATTGCAATAACGTTGTGTAATTTAACTTTACCCTCTTTGTTTATTAAGTACAACATATTCAACGGGTAGCTACTAAAGCAATAGCAATACAAACTATAATAAAACGCTGCATTTATCGTTGGTAACAGGAAACACTTTATCGCTAGGAAATTTAAATAAAAAATATATAATGCTTATCCACTATCCGGCCAACGACTACAAAAAAAAAACGTCGAAACTATTCGATAGTTTTAAGTAGTTACAATAAAATTATATCAATTAAATTGTTTGTCTAAAATGGTACTAATTGTTTCAAATTATGTTTATGCAGGAATTTAAGAATTAGGGACCTATTGAGTTTTCATCGTTAGGTATAAACGTTGTCGTTAGGTTGCTATGCTCAAAAAATTAAAAAAAAATCATAACCCTTCCTTTTGGGTTTGCGGTAATAGGGTTAAAATTATGTTTTAGCATTTCTTTTTGCGAATAATGATATAAATTACCTCCGCACTACTTAATTCATAGAAAAATATATGATCCATGAATCGGGATCGCGTCGGAAACCAATTGCACGAATAAATTTATCATCATTTCGAGAATCACCGTGCCTCGGAAAAGCACGTTAAGCCGTTGCGTTGGTACCGGAACTGGAGATCTTTGAGAGCCTGTTCAGGTAGTCAGTGGCCCAAAAGTCTGACAACCAATCTTACCAAGAGGTATCGTGTTACCCACGGAGCCGCTCCCTGGTAATATATATTGATATTCAGCTGGATCCGATTAGACTGGAAGCCGTTGCCAACATATGTATTTAGTAAAAGGCAAGGTAGATGATAATTTATCATTATTTCGTTTTGGTTATACCTTTTTCATACACAGTCCTATTTATAAAAGTAAGCTTCAAGATTCTCAAGGCTTTTTCCTGTTCTTAATTGTAATCCAAGATCAAAAGAGGGACGATGTTTTACCACACGTGTTTAATCAGTGCCTCTATTTTGATATCAATACCTCTGTCTATCAAGAATTCTACATCTACCTACATATAAAAGGATAAAATTTAAAATCTCTGAAACTACTTCTACTACCTTATAAAATTTCACCAATATTCAGAATAGACCTCCAGTCCAGGGTGGACATAGTCTGTATAGTCAAACCAGAAAATAAATGGACTTCAATGATTCTTGTGTTTCCGAGTTAGTACGAACATCGTCGTCAGCAAACGTGCGCCGAGCGGCGGACAACCGTTACATAAAACAAATAAATTAAATCCACTTCTTCTATCGTTCATAAGTTTCTTCACTTCAAATTTTACTTTTAATTTCACATACAAAGTTGACACTGAATGTTTGTGTGCACTTTCCAGGCCAAGACACGTGCTAACGCACAAGTAACAACACTTGCCACGTCATGTATTCGGCCTCGCTATTAACTGTCACCTAGATCATAAGTCACCGATAGCCTGTTGATAGCGCATTTAGTGCAAGGAGCCCTAGTTCAATGAATGGAGACAATAAAATTACTGTGATAAGAGTGTAATCATGCACATACAGTATACATGACATGCATATGGCTGTTTGAGTATGCAGAGAATAAGGGATAGCGACGTGAACTGTAGGTACTGTAACACGCAAACAAATGATGACTTTAGCACATAAACCTAGTACCCAAAAAAAAATCTTCTTTGGTCATTAAAAAAACGTGTTGTAAAACACCAGAACTTTGAATAACGAAGAAAATGATAACGATGTCAACGAAACTCCAAAAGACAGAATAGGTTCCTAAGCAGTGAAGCTGTATGGTAATATACCAGCAGATTTTTTTAGAATAAACCGAAATGTTCCTTACAGTGTCGTGTAAATATGAAAATTGGTATCACTTATCAGATACCATGCAGCAGTATCAGTTACACTAATTTGGCTCTGATTGGTAAATAAGTTCGATTACTGGTGACAATCTGATTTACAAGGATACTGATAACTGTAGTATGATTGTGTAATGAACTCATATGTATAAGTATTTAGCTGCTTGTAACAATTCAGAAAGTCAAATTCTTAGACATAAATGTTTAAAAATATGTTGTAATGTTTGTGTTTATGTACTTACGTTTTTGACTATTGTAATCCAAAATTTTATCATACGTTCTTTCCGAATAACTGCATAGCCTTTATGCAGAGGCGTAGCATGCCTTTTCCGTCTTTTAATTCGTATTATTTAAAGCTTTCTGTACATTTTAGTCTTTTAAATCTTTGTTTACTTTTGTGATGTCAGATAATGACAATGACAATGACAAGCCTAGTTTTCAATTTATTTTATTGCTAGGAGTTGTAGGTTGTATACATTTCTAGGGAAGCCGAGCCTAAAAATTCAGTCTGCGTTTGGTCCTCGAGCCGGCAGCAAGCTGCAAATTACTCTGAAATATGTGACATGGTCGCTGAGCCGGTGAGATCTTGTCCTGGCATAATTTTAAAGTCCTGAAGTCGTAAAAAGCTACAACTACTATATTGTTGCTACTACTGCTACTGATGCTACTCTTACTACTCCTACTTCTGAGAACCTGGACACTGGGGCAGCGGGTGAGCCTGAACCCTCGAACCTTCGCAAGATTGGCGTGTGCGAGCTTTGGACCTGGACCTAGACCCTTATCACCACGTTACCTCGGCTTCCCTTGTCTTATTCAATTATCATTTCATCTCTTGCCATTTCAGGAAAATGTAACTTTACAATGTACAGACAGGATTGGTTCATAATACTTGAAAACAACGAGGATTTGAAAGGAGTAACTGTGGCCTTTGCAATGCAGCAGCACAAATACTCATAAAATCATATTCTTTTGTTGAAAATGTTATTATCACTTTAGTATTAGAGCAAACGCAATATACAAGTCAAACCTTTGAAATTTCCTTCATTTGTAATATGTCCCTAGATGAAGAACGACAAATAGCAAGATCTTTGAACCCTGTAAAATTATTTAGTCGTACCGATGTTAAAACTAATAACGTCGAGAATTCAACCAAAGTAGACCTTCGCAACATGTTTTCGCTACAAGCCGAAAGTTTAGTAGGTATAGAAACAGAAATAGCAAGATTTGAATTCTGAACCCTATAAGCCTGGTAGTCGTTTTCATACAACAACTATTAATTTCGTGAAGTTACGTAGTTTGAGTAATGTGTTGATAAACTCGAAATCTCAAGGGATGTGCCACACCGGTCGAGGTGAAATGTAATTTATATTGGAGTTCGTGACATATTTCACCATCAACTGCTACTCCTTCGAGACAAGCTTCAGTATAAAATAAAAGCACGTACGAATTTCTGATTACATAAAATATACAAGAAAAATTAGTGGCTTCTCGACTTGCTGGCGATTTTTAGGGTTCCGTACCCATAGGATAACCAACGAGACCCTATTAATAAACCTCTTCTGTCTGTCTATCCGTTTGTCTGTCAGCGGGCAGACAGTTTCACAGAATGTTTACTTCCGTTACTGCTTTCAACAGATATAAAATTAAAGTAGCTCCGGGGTACTATAATGGTACGGAACCCTTCATACGAGTCCAACTCGCACTTGGACATTACCAATCTGGAAATCGATCAATATTAATGCTGATAAAGATAGGCAATTAGAAAAAAATACTCAATATAGATGAGAAATGAAGAATGAAGATGAGAAAAATAGCCGTATTAGAGTCAATATTTTTTACGGAAATGAAACATTTATCTTTTATTTTATTTTTAAAGCCTATGACGCTAACAGTGATACTTTTTCAACTGTTATTTCCAATACATATGTCTTATTAATAGTTGAAGACAACAGCAACAATTTCTTCAAAGTCGAAGTGGATTGAACTAAACCTGAATGAACACGCTCCACAGCCGTTCTATGTAAATAGTGTTGACTGGCTGCTAATTACAATTACTCGTTTAATCTATTAATAAATCATGAGTATAGTGCATTGACTCCGCGAATTTCGACCCAGTGCGCTCTTGATGACGTCATAATCATAGCGAATGGAGCAGACGTAGACAGATATTAGCTAAAACCGCAGGCGAATGGAGTCCATGTATTAGAGAACTTATCTGTTATGACCGCAAAATGCAATACACATTTACAAGAACCAGTATTTGAGTAATTTAAATTCTTTGAAAACTGTTACGTTTCAGGTATTACCCAGGATGAATTGACAGCACTTAATTGTTTAAGATAAGAGAATTTTTCAAAGCAATATAACATTATTGAATTTCTCAGTTCATGCCACAGTTATTTCTGTGCTAGGGTGTCGCGGTACAGTATGTTGCGTGGTTTGTTTTTAAATTAGTATTTTAACACCTTTCAATGGAAGGTTCAATACAGTTAGAATTAAAATATCAGCAGACGTCAACTATACAGTGGACAAAAAAATAAAATAGGATGATAATAATATGTATAAAGAAAAATAAAATCAAAGCTGTAACGCCATTGAGTAAGAATGGAAAAGGATCTGATGAAATAGTTCCTTGAAATATTGGAATAGATTTTGCTACAACTGGTACAGTTAACCAAATCCATGGCAGAATAACATAAACTAAGTCGTACCATTACTCTCACAATGATTTGAAACCGAAGAGAATCAGAAACTCCCGTGAAGATACTAGAATCGAACTATCTCTGGATAAACTTCAAATTGCAATATCAACTCGAGAATGAACTAAAGAAACTTATTCATATACAACAAGAACATGACTGTCAAGCTAAAGCATGGAAAAGGGTAAGCTTTGTACTCGATATCAATAAAGACTTCATCCAAGAAACACTCGATCCCTTACACTTCTTGTAAAATAAATCAAAAGCAAAAGTAAATCCATCACTCAATTCAGCGATGTTCCCACGACCTGCACCCATTCTGCACCGTACACTAGTACGGAAGTTAGTCTCCGTATAATTACTCATAACTCAGCTTTGTCGTCCGCGAGAAAACTGTGTTACATCACATTAACAATTAGAACATGTTTTGTGTATATTACGAAGAACGAATACATTTGAACGTAAGTGTAACAATAACTGTGGGCGTAGATTAGGTTGGTAATGCCGTCAAAGAAAAGGAAGGATACGAGGAAAGGAAATACAGAAATATATTCAACGAACACGAGACGCTTTCTGTTGATTATATTGCTATAAGAGAAGTCAAACTGTCTTTTGATCAATTCTATTGTCTAAATGATAAAGTAAAATCTTTCAAAAACCTCATGTTGAGAACCAAAGTTTTCTTAAATGATTGTAAGATGAATGAAGTTCCGTTTCAAATAAGTCATAAAGAAGAACGAACTCTCTCGTCTTTAGTTATTTAAAACTCGTCTGTTTGCTGTAGACAGTTTAATAGGTTTGACGCGCGTTAATTTCAGTCAGTTTAATACGCTAAAGCAACACATCGCGGTACGATTATAATTTCAATGGGCCGCTCCAAGCCAGACAAACGACTCTTTTGTCCATACCGTATGGGTGTTCAAAGAATTGTATAAATTAAACACCTTGACGGGCCCAGCTGAATTTACGACTATTGTTTTAAGTAGAATCTCACAGTTGAGTCTTGAAACAGCTAAAATTACCTCAGCAGTTGGTTCTAAACGGTGTGGGGGAACAAAACTCGTTACCGGGTACCTACTGAGTTGACGTTCCAGAAATATGGAAGCCGCCGTGCATAATTTTGATTGGCTCTTAAACAAAGCGCTTTGAAATTAAGCCGCACATTGTTCCCGAGTATTTCTATGCTTACTACTACGGGCTTAAAACAGTTTCACTGTGATGTTATGGAAGCTTAGGTAAATCTAAGCAATAACCGCGTCTGTTTTATTGGAGGAAAGTTTTAAAACAACAGCCGGCCGCAGTGCCTGTGAAAACTCGTGATAGAAATATCAACTTTATTATCATAGGTCTAGTACTGAATATTCATAGGGCGATATTTGCTTTGAAACTTTCGATAGCCGTTTATTTGAAAATTTATTTGGGCTTTGGGTCAGTTTATTTGCCGTACGTTTTTTTGTAATCCCGCTCGTGGGCTTAGTTATATTCGTACTTGCTTGAAAAGTTATAATATGTTCATATGGTAGACTAGACATGGATTTGTTAAACCTAGCAAAGGTCAGATTTTGTTCGTTTCAACTAAAACCTTTCATGTTGGATTAAAATTAACTCATAGCTAGACTAAAAATAGATAGGTAAGTCCACGGATGAATTCAACCTACGTTCTTTCAGACAACAATGTTAGAGTAAACCACACATGTTTGCGCAACCAGTTCAACCAGTTAGTTTAACACAGCTCATCATTCATTCTATTTAAAGACATTTTGTTTCTCGAAGTCAGCACCGTCGTTTGGCAAGTAGGTACTTCCCAGTATTACAACTTCCGTTGTTAGTCGAGAAGCGATCGACACAAATCAGTTTGTCGATGGACGGACTCACCTCACTAATTAGCTTTCGGGGCAAAACGTCAGGGGTCTCACCAAGTCCCTGAAACTATTCCACTTTCAATCTTCCGCAGACAGTTTGAAATTTTCTGCTGACTTAAACTGATGACTGGCACATAATGTAATATACTTTAGAGTTTATGTACTCGGCATTTTAGTTGGCATGGGTTATTTGCGTTCAGAAACTTTAAAAGGGTCAATTTTAATTACATTTAGAATGCTCTGTGGTTGAGTTAAATAAGCAATTACGCAGAACGGAGTCTTTAAATACAAATGAGAATCTATTAAAACATTTACATTTTAGATACGCTTTTAAATACCCATTTTGGAACTTAATAGCATGTTGACCGGTTAAAAAAAGTCTAGCTAACAAGTCAACGTTCGTATCGGATCAACACGTTTAATAGTTTAAAAGTACTAAATCACTTCCAAAGAAACCAAAAAACCACAACATTTTTTCGACGGCTAACATCCGTAAATTTTTTACTCGAGTTAATTTTGACTGTTGCCTTTCCGTGAGTTAAATTTAACGCTATTTATGACTTCAGAATGAATTATAAACCGTTATTATGGGACTAATTAGCAAGCGTAACTTATGTTAATATAAACGTTAGCACAAATCGTAATCTAGTTGATGAATGTAGGACTTTGCAACATTGTACCTACACGTATTAAGAATTCCTTCGGGGTAAACTTAACAGGTGAGATCGTGAAATTTTCAACTACCTTACTAAAAAATCACACCAATAAATGAATTTGAATTTGACCTATAAAGAAGGTACGCCATATTACCTTCTCACAGGTATCTTAAGACTGATAAAGAAGGAGTAGGTATATCAGCTTGATAAGCAGTACCTTCTAATTGTTTTTTAAAGTGCGTCATAACATAGTAATGCAAAATCACAATTGTTAGGCTAAGTAGATAACTTATCAGTAAGTAAGCCAATTTCTAAAGCCACAATTTTGGCTAAATAAAATTCACCAGACGCTGGTATTTTGACCCTTGAAGCTATATCTAAGAAATCTTTTGTCTCCCATAATAGGCAATTTCAAAAACGGCATTGACTTCGTCTCTTTCAGTATGACAAACTGCGCGCCTATTACCATTTCCTCCTTCTTTAGTATCTTCATAATTCAAGGAATTTAGATAGTCACGTAATTATTTAATAATTGTGTGGTTACCGGCAGCAAAGGTATCCTTGACACAGTGGGAGCCACTAAAACTGCTTATTGTCAGGTGTAATCATTATGACACCTATCAAGTCAGGTACTTCCCATGTGAAGGATACTGATTCACGTGTTATGGCTATATCATTACCCGCAATCAGTTAATCACTATGATTACTGTTGTGTTAAGTAGGGTTCGATTACAAGAGAATGCGAGGCGCGAACTGTTACGATCTGTAATGTAATTTATAAGATCACTTTTATAAGAAAATGTTCTGTGCGTTGGCTTTTATTGATAACTTCAACAATATTAGGTGTGATTGTTTGAATACAAATTGTCACTTTTAAAATAGAATAAAAAGTTTTGCCTCTAAACAAAATTTGCATAATCAGGTTTATCAATATTTGCTTTCAGTTGCAAATATGAATCATTCCACTCATATATTTTTTGTTGGCACTTTATTTTTGCTGAAGATAAATAAGTGTACGTGTAAAAATTCTTCGAATAGAAAATATTCAAATAGGCAGGTATAGGTGAGATCATCTTGACATTAAAATCGAACTCTCTACGGTTCAACTGCCTCTGATTCATTATTATGAGAATATTTTGTGCAAAACTTCTGTTTCGCTTTCGATCGTAGCTCCTAAAGTAAATATTTAGCGAGTATATTTATGAGGATCTTCATGTACTGAAGAGAATACTGGAGGATAAAAATACACACACACCTAGGAAGTTAATGATTCGTTCAGAGATGGTGTTCAGATTGGCATCGAGACTAAAATACTCCATTGTTTCGAAGATAAACAGGAAACCTGCACGTTACTCAGTTAGTGCAAAGCCGGAAACGTTGCTATTGAAATCTCCAATATCCGATTGTTCTTTATTTATAGTCGAAGTGAAGGAAGAATGATCGAGTGAGCAAACCTCGTCGCACGCACCGGTCAAACAACAAAAAATAATTAAAGAAAAAACAAGTCTACTCCGAGACGTCAACGAACTCCGATACACGAACTTTATAAAGATTTCCTTCACCTCGACAATCCTTTAATGCCAACTTGTAAAGACTGGACGGGTGACATTCCGAATGCATCCAATCGCATTACTATTCGCAAAGCATACATAAGACACCGACCTTGAATATGATATGTTGTGATGCTCCCAGAACTGGAAATAAGGCTGTGTTAATCCAGAAAAAAATCCACAATGTTTATTATGAGTGTATTTTTTTACAGACACATGTCACTGACAATCCACAGGTAAAATTCGAAAGCTCGCGAGCGGATGCCGAGCGACGGTGACGTACGTCCGTGCGTCGCGCCGCCTACAGTAAGACTGAGGGAGAATTGAGGTGTAGAGGTCCGTTTGGTCGGAGGTCGGAGGCGATTGGCGGAGGGCCGAGTGAAACGGGATGCGGCAACGAGATGTGCGCATCGGCCGGCTTCCGTTCAACACGTTAGATAAAATTCACTGTGGAAAACTGAGGACAACTCCGCGCTGGCTAAATGTTGTTACCGCACTAACTTATCTCCACATGAAGTGCGCAAGATATCGATAGATATGCATTGATTATTTATTTAGGGAATGTTTTGGGCAAACAAATGTGATAGACAACCTAAATACGATGTTTAAATCATTTTAAAATGTTTTTTAGCAAGTAAGTGTGTTAACCTCATTTTCACGGTCCCTAAACCTTCTATTGGAGTTAGACTGTTTTCACGCTTCGGCTGATTTTAGAACAATTGGATAAATAGGCACTTCAGTACTAACGACTTAATGAAATAACGTATTGCTAATTCCCTTACACATTACAATACAAGTGTTATTAGTTAGTCCATTAATCATTACGGCCGCGTTCAAACTTTGTCGTGACGACAGATAATCGTGTAGTCTCAAGTGTCGTGTAGCTTGGGTATTTCAATGGAGGTGATCACATAATGGACGACGCGATGACTGTCGTCCACGACTTTTGCCAACTATCGTCACGACATACTGAGATCGCGGCCACAGTGTATTAGTCTTCATTTCAACGAGTCGTTGCCAACGTCAATGTAATTGCTAATATTATTATGACCTCAAATGCATTATGACGTGATAATCACACACATTAATTATCAATTTCTTGTAAATAGCGTTATCATTAGACCTTATTTACTTGTCCATTAGAGTGGCCGACACTTAAGGAATTCGTAAAGAATTTTCGATACAGTAGAGAGAGGCCTTACATACCCAGCAGTGGGTAAGTTCGGGCTGTGGATGATGATGATGATGATACAGGGCGTGAACAGACTCATCACCAAGCCGTCAACGAAGCATTCTGTATATCAAACTAAGTAACTTCACGCAAAAATTATTGCTGGGAAACGATTATTTTTTGGGGTGAAAAATCATGTTTTGTGGTTTAACTCAATGTAACACTCAAATATCGTATTAATGGATGGATAGAATAGTACGGAGATTGTGGAGATATTAAAAATAATAAAACACTTACCTTGTCCAAAGGTTGGTACTTTGACCCCCAATATTTTCGTAACTAGTTCCCAAGTACGGTGTGGAACAAAAAAAATATTGCAATTACGAGGAGAACAAGTGCCTTTCGGCTCAGTTATGAGTCTTTTGACAACTTTTATTTTACTATCTTCAGTAAATAATTCAAGCAACGCTGCTAATAAATACCACTTAACATTAAAATGTTTTCAGTGTACGGATTCATTAGGCTACTACTATATAAAAATCTCATTGGACTCGTATGTACTGGGGCTGGCGTGCAATTACTGCCTGGGATAGGGAAGGTACAGAAATACTAGTCTTAACAATCCACGAATTTAAACTTCAAACACAATAATTTTATTAGCTGCAGTTGCTGTGGTATTTCATTTCTATACACGTTAGCCACTAAGCAAAATTCATATTTTGTATTCAAATGGGTCTCGCCTGCTTCCAACTTTTATTTATTTAAAACTGTGCCTGTTTTTTTTGGTTTTCAGTTTTTACATTCTGGTTTTTTTTTTGTCATGTTTATGAAAACAATATAACCAATATTTTGCGTTTCTTTATTCCGTCAATGTTAATGTTTCGGAAAATTTGCAACAGTCCTTGTATTGATTACAGATATGATTTAAATGTATTTGTTACATCTAGCGAATGCTACACCCTCCCCAATAGTCATAATTTTATCTATTTTTAAACGATCAATTCTTGTATTTCAACGTTTTTCACTAAATTTAGTATGCAGGAGGTTTCGGGGGCGATAAATCAATCTAGCTAAGTTTCATTTTTAGAAAGCGTCGTTTAGTAAAAAAAAAACCGAGCAAAGGTCTATTTATACATCATCATTACGAAGTAAACCTTCTATATGTGTCTTGCTCGATGTGAATGGGCTCGCGTGTGCATCGGACCCGTTATCAAGTGAACACTTCCCTTATCGGGGACCGGCTTGTACCATCTGGCTTTTGCGTTTTATTTCTATCGAGTACAGTATCTATTACATTCTTCTACACTAACATCACGCTTTGTAATCATTGAAGGGGTAGGCCTCCCCTAGGTGTACAAAATAGTACACCCACATTTCGCCTTGTCCCACTCTTCTTTAACTGCAGACTAAACAGTACTAAAAGGTTATTCGTTTAATTTCTCAGAAGTTGTAGTAATGTAATGTAAAACTTTGAACACAAAGGTCCATTAGCATAATCTGTTGGGGAAACATGAAATATAATCTAAAATTTAAGTTATCTTTTAAACTGATTAGATAGCACCACAAAAATGATAGTTAAATAAATTTCAAGGAATTGCACTATCAGTTTTTACAATTTTGTATTCAGTAATATTTTGTTATAGTCTGGCAGTGATTACAAAGTAAAACAACGCTTTTACCTAACCACCATCATCATCAGCCGAAGCCTACTGCACCACTCTGGGGTAAAGACATACCTCTCTTTGCGTCAGCCCATCTCCACACTACTGTGTCTCATCCAGATTTTGCCCGTAATGGCAACAATATTGTCTACCCATTTCGCCGCTGGACGACCAAAGCCGGGTCCAGACGTGTGTATATCCGGGTCTAGACGTGTGTATAGCCGGGTCCAGACGTGTGTATAGCCGGGTCTAGATGTGTGTATAGCCAGGTCTAGACGTGTGTATAGCCGGGTCTAGACGTATGTATATCCGGGTCTAGACGTGTGTATAGCCGGGTCCAGGCGTGTGTATAGCCGGGTCTAGACGTGTGTATAGCCGGGTCTAGATGTGTGTATAGCCGGATCTATACGTATGTATAGCTGGGTCTAGACGTGTGTATAGCCGGATCTATACGTGTGTATAGCCGGGTCTAGACGTGTATATAGCCGGGTCTAGAGGTGTATATAGCCGGGTCCAGAAGTGTGTAACGAGTAATGTAAGATTTCGTGTTTTGTAACGCGAATTTTGTGTGTGGACGGCGCTACAAGCATAACTGTACTGCTCAGGCTCAACACTTTTTCAACCAATCTATAAATAGTAATGACGTAAAAAGTACCCAAACAAAAATTCTAAACGCTTTTCATTTCCAACATTATAAGGGCACATGTCCATCAAATCACACGCGCGCGGCTGTGGCGTAAAGATGAAAGTAAGACCGGCTTACTATTTCGTGAGCTAACGGAACAATATAGACCTGCATCAAACGTCAAGCGAGTGGATGACAGGCAGACGTGTCGGCTATTAAAAGGGTACGAATGAGATTGTTGTAGGTGTTTACCAAAAAGTTTATTCACTGGTTTAATGACCAGCTTTCACTTGTTTGATCAAGTTTAGTGGACATGCAGGCATTTATGAATTTCATAGCTTGTTAAAAAATCTTAGGTGTATTTTGTCTCGAGAAAAATTTCTACGACAGACGGATAAAAAATCAAGATTTCGAGGGTTCCAAGAGGTGCAAATTTTCCATTAAAAACTTTAAAAAATTAAATGTAATTGAAGGTTTTTGTCAATCTATTGAAAAGAATTGTATTTACGAATAGATTTCACAAATATTTTTAATATTTGGGTCATCATCATCATTTCAGCCCACGGACGGCCACTGCTGGACATAGGCCCCAAGTGTCGCCACATTGACCGGTCCCGTACGATTCGCATCCTTTACCAGGTTATTGGTGCATCTATTCAAATACCTCCCGTATTTGGGTATCAATGAGCAATGTAACAAAAAAGTTACGCGTAAGATTGATTTATTTTTCGAAACAAAATTGATTGCTGGGTACACACGCCAAAATGTACTTTAATTAAATAATGTACGACTGATATTTAATTAAAGTACATTTTGGCTCATATTCCTAGTGGAATTTTGATACATCTCACACAGGTGACAAAATGGCTATTTGATTAACATTATTGCAATATAATGTTTACAAATTACCATAAAAGAAGTCGTTGGACAAGAAAATTAAGCAATTTTGTCGGCGCCATAAGAAACACCATTTATGCATGTGACATTGTGACATGTCATAATATGCGCCATCAGTGGGCGAAATGACGTAATAAAATGTGTCTTTATGAGGTTCCTTAGTAATGTTAGACATTTCTGACGTTTTCCTTATAAAACTTCTGGCATAACATTATTTAATTGACACATGTATACAAGTTTAATAATGGGTGGCCAGTCAGTTCACCAAACATTAATTCATAAAATTTTACTTGAAAAGCAACGATTAGCAAACACATTATTTGTCATTCCAACATTATACAACAACAAATTTAAAAAATAATTCACTTCATAAAATAATTACACAATAAACTTTTATTTAATAACATTTTATTTGACAAGCAATTCATTAATTTTTCGTTTTATCTCATAAAACTACGTTTGAAATAAAGACATTACATATAATGATTTTGACAATAAAAAAAACAAAATTGAATTTGGTTTCCAATAAGGACAAATTTCGTGACAGAAATGAATCGGAGCAGAATCGACTCCACGCCCGCGAGCTGAGGAGCAGGTGTATTTAACACACGCCGCCGCGGCTGAGGCTGACCGGCTTCAACCGGCCAGCAAGCCGAAGCTGCGGTGGTGATCGTCTTCAGCAAATTAAAATGAGACTACACGGGAAGCACCAGCTTTCTGATAAAAAAAGAACCATCAAAATCGGTTCACCCAGTCGAAAGTTCTGAGGTAACAAACACTGTCGAAATCTGGTTGCATTATACACAACTGCGTACCCTTTCAGAGCATACAGGCGTGATGTTACGTCATGATACCAAATGTCAAAAGTAGTGATTGTGACATAATGTTGAATCAAGAGAAACTAGAATTCGTCGATAAAACAGTTTTCTTGGGAATCACGCTCGATTCAAAGCTACAATGGGGTCCTCATTTAACATCTCTTGCAGGACGGCTGAGCTCAGCTGCATATGCTGTTAGAAAGATCCGTCAATTTACTGATATTGATACCGCGAGGCTAGTCTATTTCAGTTATTTTCATAGTATTATGTCATACGGTATTTTACTGTGGGGACGTGCGGCAGACATCGAGTCTATATTCATTCTGCAGAAAAGAGCAATCAGAGCCATATACGAATTACGTAGACGCGACTCTCTGAGAGAACTGTTTAAAGAAATTAACATCTTGACAGTACCTTGCCAATACATCTATGAAAACATCATGTACGTTAGGAAAAATCTGCATTTATTCAGTAAAAGAGGTGACAGACACCACTATAATACTAGAAATAGGGACCAACTCGTTCAGCCAGGTTTCAGGCTTGCTAAAGTAGATTCATCTTTCATGGGGTACTGTTTAAAATGTTACAATAAAATACCTCCTCACATTCTACAACTGAATGAGACGAAATTTAAATCTTGTATAAAACGCACACTATGTACTCGTAGGCAAGCATTTTATAATTTGGGGGATTACATTCATGATAAAAATGCTTGGCTCAATGCTGGTCCTGCTCCACAACCATAGGCAAACTAACTGATTCCCAGGTTACGTTATTGTGGAAGCTGCAGAAGATTGTAAAATATCCTTGCATTGTATAGATTCCATCTCGTAGTATTATATAACTGCATAGCACATTTGTGTGAGTTCTATGTACTGTAAAGCCACCATTTACATTTAGTTATCTTTTTCTTTTTTTTGACTTGAATATGCCTTGGCGGCTGAGAGATTGTCATGCTCACTCAAATGTCTCGCTGATGGTGGCGGGTGTGTCGGGTCATTTAGCTCCCTTCAATATGGTCGAGTTGAATGGCGCCGATACATGCGTCATGTTCGTGAACGGGCGCTGTCAGTTGGGACTGGTCATCTCTTAGCTGCCATGGTTAATTTTAATTTCTTTTTTTTTACACTGTTGATTTAATGTTTTCTCTGAACGCTCTTAATGTGCACGTCTTTCTACATCGTTCTCACATATATGTATAATCACACATGAATGATGTAACCAAGATTTTGTAACAATATATTGATTCAAAAAGAGTGTCCATGGAGTTTCTTGCCCGTTCTTCTCCATAGAGATCTACGCTAGGGAATGGGCAACTACAGTACTTTCTCAAGTTATTATGCCTTGTGACTGTGACTGTAGCTTTGATTTAATTTGTAATTTGACATTCAAAAGTGCCGTAATGGTCTAGTTGAAATAAATGCTTTGAGTTTGAGTTTGAGTTTGATATAGTATAAACAATGAACCTACAAGCGATTGCAGCAATTACTGCAGATTTGCTGTCTATATTTGAAGAGTTCCATTGTTTATCTCCGAAGATCAGCATAAGATCTTCAGCAAATTAAAATGAGACCACATAGGAAGCATCAGTTTTCAATTAAAAAAAGAACCATCAAAATCGGTTCACCCAGTCGAACGTTCTGAGGTAACAAACACAAACAAAAAAAAAAAACATGAAAATTTGTCAATGGAGTTTTGGTGATACATTAGTGAACCTTAATAATGTCCTACACATTAAGGCACAATTGCAAAATCCAGGTTCATCTCATGTTATTATGAATACAGGGACAAAATTAATCAACACGATAAAAATACCGGCCTATTAAGGATCATGAATTCATGAGATACAGCCTGCTGATTGACAGACAGACAGACGGCCGGACGTACAACAGAGGTTTAGTTAGGATCTCTTTGGTTACACTTCCAATAAGGAACCATAATAAAAAAAACATGATTTTTGGGATCAACGACCATAAGTAATGAAGTTACTGGCCTACGAATGGCCTGACGATAAAGAGAAACTAGTAAAATAATGTAGGTAGTGTTAAAAATGTTAATGATATCTTCAATTATTAAGACTCAGCAGCTATGACGTTTTGTTCCCTAGAGCCATTCTAAAGAAAAATAGCCGTCAAGAAATTTACTAGACTATTCTTAGTCTAAATAAATTAAGAGTGAAAATATTACGAAGGGAAAATGAAGTCCATCAACGATAGCCAGATCATAGAAAAGTAAGTAGATACCGGCATTTTGCGGTTTGGCTTATTTATTTGTATTTTTGATTTCACTATCATTCCAGTAAAACAGTTCTGCGTTTTCTCTCTAAGAATTCATTAGCCATATTATATCTGAAAATCCTCTCTTATATTCAGAAACTAACTTAAATTCGTCGGAAATCGAAACTAAGACCTTGTTACCTTTTCACGCCTTAATACTTCTAGAACTGGCTAGGTTACGATACTTTTAATCTAGATAACACCCCCAAAGGATAATTTCCAACCTCTACCGCAAAAACGCGGGCAAAAATACTCAGTATAAATAGATATTTCAGAAATTCCCAAAAAAAAATAACCCAATTGGATTGCACTCAATAGTCACTCAAGACTACTAAGTATTCGGGCTTAATTGTACTCCATTTTTATCAAAGCGAGTCATGTCAATCACAAAATATAACTGCATGTTTTCTATCTACATTACTAGTAATAGAAGTGTGAGATTCATAATAGGTCAGTAACCGTTTCCTGAAGACCCCAACTAAGGTCCATGTTCCCCAAAAAGATGACGGTCTGATTAATTTTCTAAAAACAGCTGTCACTGTGACACGTTCCCAAACAAAATATGTTTTTAACAGCTGTTTTAGATAATCAGACCGTCATTTTTTGGTGAATATGGACCGAAAAGTAGCCATAGTACGCTATGAATAAAGCTGTCGCTTCTTCCTCTTACAGCTGACTATGTTGAGCACATAGAAAGGGACCAACTGCGATGGCCATCTGGAAATCTTTAAACCAACTACGAAGCCAGGAGTTCCTCTGCAAGTATTACTTCGTCCGTTGGAGGTACAGCGATGACGTGAATGTGACTGCGGAGCCTCAACGCAGAAGATGACTCACCGTCTGTCCCGCTCCTTGTGCAACTTCATCTGCACCTTGTGTGACCTGTTGAGGCCACCAATAACGCTTTTGAAGGAGCAGAATTCTGGTCGAAACTCATTTAAAACTCAAAGAAACATCAAAACGATGAAGAAGAAATAGGCCAGTATATTCCGTAAAACGTCATTTCTTCTTTAAATATTTGATATTTTAGAAAGACTTATTATGCGAACAAAGTCTAAGCACACGAGCATCACGGATTGGAAATCACACTGATTGATTTCACAAAGAATCAACCATTGCTTCACAATTCATAACTTTCATTTTCGTATCAATAATGATCTTTTCAATTAATTCCCTTCACTTTCCGATGGCGACGCTAATTACTTTGAAATATTCAAATCCACCCATGTTCAGGTTAGTGCACACGAGTAAACATCACTCATTTTTATTTTGCAAAAAGTCGTGAATGTCTCGCGTGCCTGTAAAATCCTATGCGTGCACCGTTGCACCGTTGTATTCAAACCCTTACGCTAAACAATTTAATCCATGGAATAAAGTAAGTTTTCAGAAATAAAGACGTAAGGTTGTTGCACTAATTGAAACTTCCAAGGAGGTTACGGGGCATGGTAGCACGCAAACCAGCACATACACTCTTCTAATTGCATCGAGACCCTTCTATAAACTATTTATTGTTGGGTTAGGTTAGGTTAGTATTTAAACTATTTAGTGTTTGGAATTTGTCAAAGTTTCGTTTTTTTTTTTAAATCACATGATGGATATTTATATCTTCACATATTACTAAATTCGGACATCTTGGCTAAGTAATAACAGCCGTTCGGGCCGATCTTTAGGTTAAGCCGCGCTTGCCTTGGTTAGTCTGTGGATGGGTAAACACCCTTACATACCGAGTTTCCTCCGTGCCCCGGTAAGCACGTTAAGCTGTTGGTCCCGGCAGTCATTTGTCCATCTTTGGCAGTCATTACAGGTAGTCAGTGGCCCAAATAATCTGACAACCAGTCTTAGCAAGGGTATCGTATTACCCAGTATTAACTTGGTTGTGGAGGTCAGATGAGCAGTCGCTCCATGTTAAATACTGGTGTTCAGCTGCATCTGATTAGACTGGAAGCCGACCCCAACGTAGTTGGGAAAAGGCTAGGCAGATGATGACCTATTATTAAATTTTCACTTTTATACATCCTACTCTCGTACTCAGACCTGCACAATAATAATTACGTAGACTTCTTCAATTTTATCTACCACAAGCACACGTCACTGTACACAAACATACACTCGCGTATCTATAGTTGAACACAAACTCAAAGCTACTAGAAGTACTAAAGCTGTACAACACACTTCCGACTGCACCGACCGTAGTCAAGATAACTTATCAGTCGTCCGTAGGGTCATTACCGTCTGTTCCTTTATTATTTTTATCCTCACTTACTCTTCTATTGACTTAGGTCGGCAGACCAACCTTTTTTATCTACGATTTTTTTTTTTCGTCACCTTTCGTTTGTTTAGGCAGTTATTATTGGATTGTTTATGACTAGAGTATTTTGTTTTTAATCACGTGTTGTGATTTGTTCTCTGTTATCTGTTTTAATAAGTTCTTTATTTAAAGATACATAATTGATATGATTGTTTCCATTGTAATTACTAGGACCATTCATGTTTCTTTCAATATTTAGGTTTGATGTTATGCTTTATACGACGAAGATGTTAACATTTAAAGTTGCCATGAGTAATGCAATAATGACTCATTCCTTTTCAGTGTGTTTTACTGTATGGAGATCATCAATTAGAACTGCATGTGGGTTTTGAAATCTTACCTACATGTTTCCGCTTTTCTGGTTGGTCGTTTTTGACATTGACACCTACGTTGATGTCACAGATGCTTCATTCATTGGGGTGTCATAATGATGTTGCTTCCGCTTATAGTGACTGTTACTTCTTCGATGACAGAATATGGGGCGTATTAATTAAGGGCTTTATCTAGTGGGTTTATCATTTTGATTTTAGGGTTCCGTACCTGAAAAGGTAAAAAGGGAACCCTTACAAGATCACTTTCTTGTCCAACTGATGTCCTTTTTTCCGTCTATCCGTCTGTCACCACCAATTTCTAAGGAACTGGTGGATCTAGCAAGTTGAAAGAAGAACGGTCACGTCCCATATAAAAAAAACCCAGATCCGACAGAAAAGTGACATATCTCAGTTTTTTTGTTATTATTTATATAATCATATTATATAGTTTTTATATTCGAAATCAATGGCTAACAC
The DNA here is from genome assembly GCA_916618015.1 of Xestia c-nigrum. Classification (NCBI taxonomy): domain Eukaryota; kingdom Metazoa; phylum Arthropoda; class Insecta; order Lepidoptera; family Noctuidae; genus Xestia; species Xestia c-nigrum. The sequence continues at coordinate 7,880,247 of OU745258.1, read as the reverse complement.
CAAAATATTGCCTTATGTTTTTGTTCAGGGTTTACACTAAAAAAAAACAAAATGCCTACTTATCTACACAATTCGTAATGTATGTAACTAAATGACGATAAATAGTTATGGGATGTATCCAGGAGACCTAGAGATACAGCTGTATTATATAATTTTTGAACTCCTAGTACAACATTCAGCTTAGGATTTTTATTTTTTAAGGTGGTTTAAAATCATCTAATGTCATCTCTCGCCTTTGGGTGGAGCGAGAGGGCGTGTCAGACTCTTACTGACTAAAAAATAAAAAAAACCACCTGAGCCGTAGTAGGTATGCACACAATACGTGACCGTTTTTATACATACACACAAATAACTTCCTATACGAACATCTACTTACTTTTCTACGTCATTGAGTTACATATATTTACGAATTGTGTAGATAGTAGATACGTAGGCATTTTGTACTTTTTTAGTGTATGCCTGAACAAAAACACAAGGCAATATTTTGGTGTTAGCCATTGATTTCGAATATAAAAACTATATAATATGATTATATAAATAATAACAAAAAAACTGAGGTATGTTACTTTTCTGTCGGGTCTGGGTTTTTTTTGCCTGTTCTTCTTTATACCAGATACTGAGGTGTAGTCACTATTACGTGTATAAAAATCAAGGTCCTGAGTCAACACAGTACTTTTAAAAAGATATGGAAAAATTAGATTTTTATTATGTGAGAAGCAAAAAGTTTTAATTTATTCACCAGGTGTTTTTAATGCGAAAACGACGGGGTGTTATAAGTTTGACGTGTCTGTGAGTGTATGTGTCTGTCTGTCTGTCTGTGGCATCGCCGGAATAATACGTACTAACTAACGAAATGACATGAGAGAAGTAAAGTGAAAACTGGTCCTAGTACCTAGGACATAACGAATTATTTTTATTAATGTTTATTAGCATAAGATTTACTGCATTAGTATGGGTTTATTTAAATTAAATTTAAAAAAAACCCGTTTTTTTTTATTTAATTTACTTGTTATTATTTAGCCACGAGCTCCTCTGAGAAACTGTTTATTGTATATTAAAAAAAAAACAATAGTATTGCATATGTATTGTTTTATATATTCTGCCGGTCATAATATGATTTCAATATTTGCAGTCCTTTCGCCTGCCCGCATAATATCTAAAGGGAATTCTAGTTCGAAAGCAGAACAATGAAAACCGTGTTAGGAATACTAATAATATGCTTGCCTGTGAATGTAATAATCTCTCGATAACTATTGAGAATATTCGGTATCCGTTCACGGTATTATTTCAACAATGCATCGAAATCTGAGCTTAGATAGTTCAGATATAAAAGCATCACAGTCCATTGAGTTCATTTAGATAATAAGATTCAAAATTCAGAAATCAAAGTTTGAGATGTAAATTATAATCCCTGGTTCAATCCATGGTCCGGAGCGAGACGGAATGGGAAGCCGTCGCCTCCTTCTGCGAAGCAGTGATGCTAGCGAAGGAGGTGGCGGAACGAGAGAGGGAGAGATCCTCTCTTCCCGGCCGCCGCGGGAGACGCAACGGGCGTCGGGGGCCACGTGGTGGCTACCGGCCACCGTAGATGCGGGCCTGTGGACGGCTGGCTATGGGCTAGCTAGCCGTCCGGCCGTCTAACGACGACGACAGGCCGTGTCGACGGCGCGTTCGTGTTCCACGCGCGCCTCAAAGAGTGTCAGCAAAAAGAGAGGGGCCCGCAAGGGCCGAAGCCTGCCGGGGTTGCGGGCCTGTTCGAAAGAGATACCGCGGCCCCGGAACGTAAAAGGCGAGGAAGGAACATGGATGGTTTTTAGTCAGTAAGAGTCTGACACTCCCTCCCGCTCCGCCCAGAGTGGGGGGGGTCATTTGATGATTTCCCATCCTAAAAAAAAAAAAAAAAAAGATGTAAATTATAATGATATTCATACTATTTAATTGAATCCAGCGGTGGCCCAGGGGTGTTGGCCCCGACTTAACAACAACATGTCGAGGATTCGAACCCACGCAGGCGTATTACTTTGTATAATTTATTTCATCACCACTGCTGAAAACATCCTAAAGAAACCGGTATGTCCTAGAATCAAACAATCGAAGACATGTGGCATCTACCACCGCATGGTGGATTACAATCCACTCCCTCTCATAGAGAGGAGGTCTATGTCCCAGCTGTGGGAACATTATAGGGTGATTATATGACGACTCGAATGGGGTAGTGGTAGTGAAGCTGCCTTGCGTTCATAGGGTCCTGGGTTCGAATCCTGGTAGGAGCAAATGTTTGTGTGATGAGCATGGACATTTGTTTCAGAGTCATGTTTACATGTATAATAAGTATGTATTTACAAACAAAAAGTATATATGTACTATATCAACTATCTGGTGTCCACGACACAAGCCTTGCTTAGTGTGGCACTAGATGGCGCTGTGTGTTAATGTCAAGCGGGGGAAAAAAAAAGATATATTAATACTATTTAAATGCAAAGCTTAGGAAAGCAAAGTTGGTCTAGTGGTCGCACGCACTACTGCTAAGCATGTACTTCTGGGAATGATTCCCAGGCGGGGAAACAATTTTAGGGTTTTTTTTTTCATTAGGAAATTCTGTTGCAGTTCAAACTCTAGATTAGTGCCTGGTCGACTGCAATCGGTTCGTCCCCAATTGTGTGGGTATTTAACATAAACTAACTATCATTAAACAGTCGTGGTGTTATGTAATGTAAAGGCGCACCTATTTCGAGTCATCGTAAATAAATTATTAACTGATAAACTTACAGACCTACTTATTCCTTGAGTTTTCAACCATTTTTAAGGTATATATTTATACATTTTGTAAAGTTACAAAATGTATAAATAAAGTGTCAGACAAATAAAATTTAATGCAGTTCTGCATTAAATTTTATTTTCCAAAAAATCCGTTTCAAGCCGTACCAGAACAGTTCTACGTAAAGACTAGTCGACTAACCAGTTTCACCATCCCTCCTTCCAATAACATTTTATATCCACAGCTACGAATACTACGATCAGTAAAATATACAAGACATAAACTTTAATGTAATACCAGCACTGGCAACACTGGATAATAAGCACCCTTTGAAACGTAGTGTCAAAGAACTGTAAAAGGCGCAAGGCCACCTAGTGTGCATCAGCTATGCAAAATATAACTCAATTATGATTGCCAACACAAACAGTACTGAATAATGCCATAGAGTAGTAAGACACAGTAGGTTAACTTGCAATAAAAGCGAGTTTTCTACTTGTTTGGAATACTTTTTTAGCGAAACGAGTTTTGGGCTTCTCGATCCTTCTAAAGACGAAAAATGACGCAATGTCCAGCGACAATATTGAGACAAAAAGAAGATTCTATCTGGATCATTGATTCATTTTCAGTTCACGAAAAGCTTATCTCCAACCACAACTGAAAGGAATTGCATATGTGAGGCATACGAATAGCGATACGACGTCGCAACGTGGTACATTACGACGCATGACGTCTTGTTGCGTATCGTGGATGCATAATTATGCACGTATCCACGATACTTCATTGCATCGTAATTCGTCAAAGCTACAAGTGTCTTGGCCTTTACTTATCTGCACTAAAACTCAACCATGCATAAGCTAGCTTCAGGTCATTCGGCATTGTACTACGTACCAACAAAATGCAGTCACGACCGCGTAAACATTTTTTTAATTACATAATATCATTACTTATTATAATTTTTTGTATCTTTGTTTTAAGTTTTAACTGTAGTTTTAGTTACTGTAATTGTTTTAATGAAATTATTAAATTTATTAAAATAAATTACTCAGGAATATATTTAAGCTATGAGTAACTCTGGTGGATCATCGTGCTCATCAGTTTTTGCGTGGAAGAGTAACACTAACAATAATTCATCCAAACATCAATCCTCACAATTTTCTTCATTAATAATAAGACAAAGTTAGGCCCGATGAAAAACCTGAGGAGGCTCTCATTGCACGGCTGGGGTCAAGGGCTTAATTCAGAAAGCGGTACTCCCGGACACGGCTCGTATAGTTAGGAGGTTCTTCTTTCAAGAACCCTGGCCGCCAGTAGCTTGGACCCTGTTCCCGATACCTCTGAACGACTATTTTTAATATTTTCAAATGTTTTTTATAAGATAAAAATGTAAAAGTAAATAAAGTAAAACTTCTGCACTCTTTTATCAACATAGTTCAAATACCTCGTTATCTGTTGCAGTTTGTTCACCAAATGTTTACGAACAGACATTATTCCCATCGGCGCGCGGCGTATTAAGAAACTACTGAAATTATATGCGCTGTGGATCAGAAACTATCGAGTTTACATAATTTTGGTATTTTGTGTACATTGCTAGAGATGTAATATTGACTGAGTACTTTTTGGAGCCTGTTTGCATAATATCAAGTATAATGTTAATATGCACCTATTCGACAAGCAGCATGGACAAGTATTTTTCCTCGTAGAACTACGAACAAACTAGTTCATGAATAAATTTTAACAAGGGCTGACTATTTCACGTCTTACAATGTTACATATCTATCCCCTGTATCACCAGAAGGAATGGCCGGGATTTATATATTTGTATACCCATATTTCAGCCAGTGAAAACTGGCACACGAGCAGGGTGTTTACAAGCTATGAAAACCAAACGAACTTCTATTTTCAATAGAGAGCAGTTTGACTAATAAAAATCTATAGATCATCATCAGCCACGCCTTTTCCAACTATGCTGGGATCATCTTCCAGTTACAGAATGCAGCTGAATACCAATATTTTACATGGAGCAACTGCCTATCTGACCACCACCAACCAGCCCGTAGGTACTGGGTAATATTAGACCTATTGGTTGTCAGATTTTCGGGCCACTGAATACCTTTAACAACTGAAAGATCCACAAAATGCTAGGACAAACGGCTTCAACTGCATTCCGAGGCCACCGCCAATCCACGGACTAACCTATGCAAGCACGGCTTAAGGTCGTAGCACACTTATCAACTCGGAAAGGGATCGTTACCGCCTCGCCTTTCCCCTTGGCGTCAAACAGGCGTCCACGTAACGTAAGCGGATCAGCAGCTCTGGCACGTCGACTCGGCCACAGCTAGGCGACGCCGTCGCGCCGCGCTTACGGCTCGCCGACCGCTGGTTGACGGTTGGGCGGCACCAATTCAATCATTTTGAATCCGAACGTGTACGTAAGTTAGGGTAGGGAGAGCCGTAAGCTAGGGTACGGAGAGCCGTAAACGCGGGGACTGCAAGTCGCCTACACACCGCACCGCAATTCGGGAACTTGTCCCGAGGCGAGGCGATTACGTTACGATTCCGATTAGTGTGCGTTGCAGTAGGGAGTTTCATACAAATAATACTCCGCAAGCGAACGGCTCGGGTTTATACGGTAACGATCCCTTTCCGATTTGATACGTGTGCTACGACCCTTAACCTAAATATCGACCCAAGCGACTGTAATAATATTTAGCCATGAAACCTATATGTAGTTCCCGTAAATTATAAAAATACGAAAATAAAGCATAAACTGCACGTTCATACGTTATTTACGAAAGTTTACGTAAAAAGGAATATATAACGTAGGTATGATCGTTGGTATGATCTGACCGTTTCAGCTCTTAAAATATTTAATTATTCATCCGCCTCAATTGTGAATAATAAATGAATAATACGAACGGTCGGATAAAAGACCACTTAAAACTTTATTGCTTTCAGTAGTGAAACATAATTATAAATTATTGGTTTTATGCCAAAATCTATGATGGTACTAAATCCTTTTACCGGCTATTCAGTTTCCTCATTAAATAATAAATTGTAATTACAATACTTTAATGGGTGCCTTGAAAACTGATAATTACTGTTGAATTATTTCACAGGTAAGGGCAGGAGAATGACAATGATGTTTAACAGGTAGCTACTTATAGTTTACCAATTTACATTAAATTAAAAATATAAAACCCGAAAATATATGACAATACTAGCTTCTGCCAGCGGCTTCGCCCGCGTGAAGTTTGATAATTGTCCCATGGGATCTTCTACCGGGATAAAAAGTACCCTATGTGCTAATCCAGGTTATAAACTATCCTTGTGCAAAATTTCATCCAAATCCGTTCAGTAGATTTTGCGTGAAAGAGTAACAAACATACATCCATCCTCACAAACTTTCGCATTTATAATATTAGTAGGATATACATATACACATAGGGTCTTTAGCCAATAGTATACATTATTCCTCCATATTGAGGGAGTTGTGAAAAAAAAATTATCATTTTGTGGTGGCGGCCATTTTGGATTTGAAATTTATCATAGCGTATAGTATTTTACTAGTCAAGCTCTTTCATTTGATACCCATATTGAGAGAGTTGTTGAATAAATTCGTTATCCGCCATTTTGTCGCGGCGGTCATTTCGGACTGATTTTTGTCAAGCATAACTAAGAACACTCGCGACTAATTTACCTATCAAACAAAGGAAACAAAATCAAAATCGGTTCATCCGTTCGGGAGCTACGATGCCACAGCAGACACACACACACACACAGATACGTGAAACACCCCGTCGTTTTTGCGTCGGGGGTTAAAAAGGCTTGCATTTGGCTGCAACTCGCCTGAAGTGAAGCGATGATGCAGCCTAGGGTGGACTACGCACCTCAAGAATAAATAATAAAATAAATAAATATCGTTGGACATTACACACAGCGCTATCTAGTGCCACACTAAGCTGAGCTTGTGTCGTAGTCACCAGACAGTTGATATACTACATATATACTTTTTGTTTGTAAATACATATTTATTATACATATAAACATCCATGACTCGGAAACAAATGTCCATGCTCATCACACAAACATTTGCTCCTACCGGGATTCGAACCCGGGACCCGAAAAACGTAAGGCAGCCTCACTACCGCTGCGCCATTCAGGTCGTCAGGAAGAAACTCATTCACTCGAACATAGAATGGAATACTAGAATACAATGATCAGGGAACAGGGAAACCGGTAGGGGATTCCACAGACTGGCGGGGGTTATTTAGGCGCTTACCTAAAAGAACACAAATAGTAGTAGACAAATTAAAAGAACACAAATAGTAGTAGACAAATGAAAAGAACACAAATAGTAGTAGACAAATTAAAATGCTTTTTTAATTATTTGAAGAATCAGTGGTTTAGTTTACAGAAAGAAGTATTTAATCAAGTAACAAAATGTCTATTAAAGTTAAACCCAGGGGTGACTTTTAAAATCAATAGATATCTTTGATTCGCCATTGCGTATTTTACACGCTAATAAGTGATCTACCCTTACTTTGCGTGTGTGTGCTAAGTACTGATTTTTACATTTACCTGTTGTTGACTACACATACATATCCTTTACAACTTCAAACGAAAATATCTTTAATTCCTGACTTCCTATAAAAGTATAACAGAAGACAAAACTGTTCAGGAATTCAAACTCTATACTTTTACATATTTTTCATGGGCAGACGCTGAAATAAAATTTCAACAAAAAATTGTTCGCTCTTTGGCCGGGGTTCTTTTCAAGAGAGCGTGGTTTACAAACATTTGCGAAATTGCCTGATTCATTGATGAAAGTCAGTTGTCAAAATATACACGTAAAGTCTACGAGCACACAGCATATGTTTTAAACACTTAGCAAATTTTAAAACCGATTATCAGGTGAAATAACGGTTTCTTATTTGAGATGAGACTTGTTTCGTAATATGACTCTCAATATACATAGTTACTATGTTCATGAAAATGCAAATCAGTTCAGTTGAGAACATAACTTGTAAAACTTGCTGCGTGTAAACTCATAAGTGTACAGCGATAGGACTAAGAATGGGGCCTATATCATTTCATCATCACCATTTCAGCGGAAAGACGTCCACTGCTGGACATAGGCTGCCCCCAAGTGTCGCCACATTGACCGGTCCCCTGCGACTCACATCTAACAGATCCCCGCAACCTTCATCAGGTAATCGGTCCCCCTAGTAGGTGGTTTTCCAACGCATCGTCTTCCGGTTCGCGGTCGCCACTCCAGGACTTTTCAGATCATTCGGCCATCTGTTCTGCGAGCAATGTGCCCTGCTCCCTTTTTTTTTCGGATGGGAAATCATCAAATGACTTCTCCCGCTCAAGGCGGAGCGGGAGGGAGTGTCAGTCTTTTACTGACTAAAACCCATCCATGTTCCTTCCTCGCCCTTTATGTTCCGGGGCCACGGTATCTCTTTCGAACAGTCCCGTAGCCCCGGCAGGCGTGCCCTGCTCCCTGCCACTTAAGTTAATTATTCTTCGGGCTTCTTCGGTAAACACATGGGGCTACGTATGGTAATGAAATGCCGTGTGACTGTACTACCTAAAGATATTATACCGTTAAAGACTACTTAGAAGACAAGTCAATAGAATCTGTTATTTGTAAGTGAGACTAATTGACATCGCTTATTGTGAATACATTTGTACGTCATGTTATGGCAGGAATGCAGGATATGATGAAACTAATTGACTGTAATACCTTATGCACCATATTCTAGCAAATCAATATTTTGATTTTATTTGTTCACCAGTTGGGCTAAGAAATGAATACAATTCTATCAAATCGAATACATCGGAACTGAGAGCAGCGGTGGCCCAGTGGTGGCGGCCCCGACTTACGAACAGTTAGTCGTGGGTTCGAATCCAGACAGGCGAATTACTTTGTGTAATTTATTTCATCACCGCTGCTCTCAAAACGGTGAAGGAAAACATCGTGAGGAAACCGGCATGTCCTAGAACCAAAAATTCGAAGACATATGACATCTACCAACCCGCACTGGGCCCGCGTGGTAGATTATAGCCCATTCCTTCTCATTGAGAGGAGGCCGAGTCCCAGCAGTGGGAACATTATAGGCTGATGATGATGATGATGATGAATACATCGGAAAACAGACGAGTATCGTCACCAATCGCCTTCCCTTTCCCTATTACCTGCACAAAAAATCGACTGTGACAAAAAATTGTACAGAATGTCATCAACAAACATTTAAACTCACATAAACAAACAGCCAGACCCGGAGCTACCTTCACACCATACAAATATTTGTTCCGTATGGGAATCGAACCTGCGAGACACACCGCAGCAGTCGTTCACTCAGTCACTACGTTAACCAAATCGTGCTGTCACGTAAGACAAAAGATCCTGAAACTTTTTTATTTAGACACTTGTCTTTCTGAAAACAAAATACTTACTCGTACTTATAGACAAAATACTACTAAAGTTTGTAAGAAATACTTCAAACCGATAAGCAATGTGAATACATTTTATTTTAAACTAGCTGTACCCGGCATGCGTTGCAATGCATTTTTTCCTACCTACCTACTACCTACCTACCTGTCTACTTCTCACCGTTTAAACCTTCCCTGGACTACGACAAACATTTTAAAACCAAAATCAGCTCAATCGGCCCAGCCGTTCTCGAGTTTTAATCAGACTAACGAACAATAATTCATTTTTTTAAATTGTACTAGCTGTACCCGGCATGCGTTGCAATGCATTTTTTCCTACCTACCTACTACCTACCTACCTACCTGTCTACTTCTCACCGTTTAAACCTTCCCTGGACTACGACAAACATTTTAAAACCAAAATCAGCTCAATCGGCCCAGCCGTTCTCGAGTTTTAATCAGACTAACGAACAACAATTCATTTTTATTTATATAGATTACTTTCCTAAATTTCGTTTTATAGATACCATAAAATGGTTTCAAAAGAATTATAATTGAATACTTTTGAATACTGTGTCAATAAACTTATTTGTATAATTGCTTAAAATTCAACATGAATTTCGCAAATTCATTTTGTAGTTTACCTCCAATGTAGAAACAGGTGAGTAACCAGTAAATTTTACGTGGATTATTTATTCTAGTCGTGTCTTGTCTTGATCACAATCCATTACCCGAAAATATTATTATAAGTCAGCACAACAATACTCAATCATAACACCAAAAGTAACAAAAACTATTGCAATACATGCCTAGCCCGACAGCCGGAAAAACCACCCGAAAAAATAATGCTCGACTCCAATTTTCTAAACAGAACAAAAAAATAACAATCCGATATCAATCCAATAAAGGGCAGGAAGGAAGCAGCCTCCGACTAAGCAATCACACGTCAGACAGAGATGAAACACAATAAACCAACGGAGTGAGCGAGACAAACAAACGATTGTGCCGAGTTCCCAAAGAACGGTGTAAACAATAAAACTTTTTGAAGAAGTTCGCGCTTATTCGACGCGGGAAAGGGTTCCAGAGTAATGAATAATACAGATAAATTATTCAAAACACAATCGTATTAAATTCGAGTCGCTTGTGAAATTTTATTACAGGGTGTCCGCAAAGAAAACTTTCCGAGTGGCACTCCACCAATTTATGGACTTTTGTTTCCGTTAAGGAGTAATTAAAAATTTCACGGTTAGCAAAGTTATGGCGGGGATTGCTCGTAATTCAATTGTTTTTGCTTCATTTTGTTGTTGTTTAATTTAACTTCCAACAAAATGTTACTTTCAATAAAATGGCAATAATTTAAAATTATTTTATCTAAGAAATTATAAGCGCCTCGTGGACCAAAGATTGGTACAATGGAAACGCGCAAATTGAAAGTAAACGTAAATTGTTTACTCAATAGGTTATTGTTTTTCGCAAAAGTTTTCCTTAGCAACAAACATTTCTACAATAGGCATGACGAAAGGTATAAAAAAATTGCAAATCTATTTAGTCTGACAGTTAGAGTATAGGAAAATAATGGATATGTATTTTTGTTTATGTAAATCGATGAATATTGACAAAGAAAAAACGCATCAAAACTCGGGAGTCAGAACACGCTAAAAATTAGACCAAAGCGTAATGAGAATTTTAAAAGTCTATCTTCATAATTTTTTATTTAAGTAACAAAAAGAAAAAATAAGGGTCAAATATTTGTTGATAATCTAACTGACGGACTTATTACTATTTTTTTTTGTCTACCCTATTTAATTTTCATCAAAAATACGCGAACCTCTGTAATTTAACACTAGTCTGTATTCTGGAACTTTTCATTATTGTTTCCCACCGCTTATCGAAGGTAACCCTCTAAATCACGGGCCAATTGTCTCATTGGCACCAAAAGTCATTTGGTGCGTCTCTAGAAGGTCGTTGCCGGTCGTAGCTTATAGCAGTTTACGTTTAACCTTTGAACAAAGGAATATTAGGGGCTCAACTGTACGATTAGGACTGAGGATATTTGAGGCTCTTTTTATTGGCCAATCTGGGAGGTGCAGTTGTCAATTTTTATCGGTTAATCTGGTTGGGGACAGTTTATGTAATGGCTTTCTATTCACCTTCCGACTTGGCTTTTTTAGTTTTGGTGGGAAATTATTTCTTACTTTGCTTCTGCAAAGATTACTACCTGACTGCCTGTGACTTTTAGGCTAGGTGGAAATCACAAACGTTGTTTTTTTTTTGTTCTGTGGTCACATTCTTTTGTTTAGCTAACTATTAAAATAGAACGATAATTACGTGCACTATTAATTTACGAGCACATGGTAAAAGTAGCCTAAAAAGGCCTATGTAGACCGGGACGGCATCATCATCAGCCTATAATGTTCCCACTGCTGGGACACGGCCTCCTCTCAATGAGAGGGAAAGGGCTATAATCAGATAAAAAAATAACATTAAATTCATTAAAAATCATTAAATATCACTCAATTAATAACTTAATTAAAAACCATAAAATATGATCCAATTCATTAAAAAATCATTAAAAAATAAAAACAACATCAATAAAACCCTTAAAATATTAAAAAAAACATGGAGGTGTGTACTATGTCCATAATGATCAATAATACAATAATTAACGTTTAATCTTGAACAAAACTTCTCCATTGCTTCTAAAATTCATAAAATAAAACATTAAATTCCTCCTCATCGATATTCAACAGAAACAAATCGCGTTCATGACTCACGGTTACCATTCATTAGGAATGTTAAACTTTCAAAGAAATTGAATAGAATTAAGATTAGCACCGAATTATAGCTGTCATTATACGATAGTGATCGGTTCTTTAAAAACACAATGGTACGTGAATAGAAGACATAACAGTATCTAATATTAGAGTTGTCTGTAGTTAGTTAATGATTTGAAGTGGTTTCTGTATTTCTTTTAATCTTAGTGCATTGACTTTAACTACTAGACTAAGATTAAAACTTAAACGTACAGTTTTATAATCTGTACCTAGCCTAAATAAATAAATCTGAAACACAAAAAATAAGAAGAATTGTTTTTTTTTTAATTAAATTTTTTTTTTCTATTTTTTTTTTAAGAAGAACACATGCTACGCCTTCTTTGAATGGATTTTGATAAGGGCAAGAAAAGGATGATCTTTTTGTTTGTGTAGGTATTAATCTAATTTGAAGTTACTTTCTACACAATGTTTCGCATGTACAAATAAATGGTTTATGACTTTCTTATGATAAATAACAAAATACTTGTCTAGAGCCCCAGTTGCTAACTGGTTACTGATGAATGTGTTAAATTTGTACTCCTTAACACAGGTTATCTATTAACCTAGCTAGGAACACAGCACCTCACCTACTATTCTTTTGTAGTCTATGTACACTATATATAGCGATTCTGTAAATTGTGACAATGTTTTGTTTTGATGAATAAATTATGAATTAAATTAGTTTACTGATTAGGTAATTTATGTCCAGCGATATTTATTTATTTATTAACACTTACGGGCAGGATAGGTCCCACACTAGCTCTAAGTAGAGAATTGTTAAAAAGAAGGTGAAATCTTTGCCTTGAAGGAAAAAATAGGCTAAAAATAATTAACTGATTAGTAAAATATCCGGTTCCGCATTTTTCTTATACATACTTTTCAGACGCTGTTATCACGCGCCATATTCGCTTTAGTATATCATTAAGTCACTAATCTCACGAACCAGTTCCTGATCACATTTTTGCTGAAGTCTATGATTGGTGTATAAAATAGCACAATGAGTTAATTCACGTCTATATATCCCACGATATTGCGCACCCGTGTACAATACACAGGTTTTTGTAAAAGATTTACGCAATAGAGTAATTAGTACCGCAAATTGAAGGGTAAATTGCAACAAAACTGTTTCAAATCAACTTGTTTCTTTGGATGTATTTATTAAAATTCAGGTCGTATAGAACAATTCTCAAAATCGACTGAAAACTCGACTCCACTAATGTTTGCATAAAGTTTCATTTTTATTGGCCACAACGTGACTATACCTGAGAACCTTAATTCCTTGTGTTGCGCGGGATGATGCAGGATGTCCAAAACTATCTGTCAAAAATGTATACAAACCTTTTTCAGCTAAGTTCCTATCGCCGTCAATAGTAAAGCTAGACAACAAAAAAACTTGTACCTAGCTGGACTGATGAATTGGTGAAGGTTGCGGGAATCCGTTGGGTGCAAGTCGCACGGGACTGGTCAATGTGGCACACTTAGGGGAGGTCTATGTCCACCAGTAAAGTCTTTTGGCAGAAGTGATGGTAATGACGATGAAGAACCTACAGTAACGCCAAATAAGATTAAGGATAACATTTTTTTTTTGCGCCGGTTTACTTGTTCAATTTATTCTGGCAAATCTCATGACAACATAAAGATCTAGATCATATTTAGGCAGATTAGAATCTGGATAAGGCATAAGACTTATACATTTTCTTACGCTATTCTCAATAATTTTGGGGTCTGACTTGGACAACCCACTATTAAAAAAAACCGTGATGCACTGACAGATCGTTGAATCCGGCTCGAAGGACCAAAATGTAGATAATAAATAAATAAAAAAATAAAAAAATAATAATAGTTGCATCATTTTTCCATCCCGTCAATAATGACGAAAATGTACTGAGCTTCATGTGGTTATCCACGTGAAGCTCGGTACATTTTGCTTTACATTTTGATTAACACATTAACTCACTTGGCTAGACTGGTGGTCTGACTTTTCTGACTACCTGCGACGGCTGTCAAAGATCTAAGAAAGACAACCGGGACTCAAAGAGGGCTTCTATTTTCTGAGCACTCCTCTATCAAACGAAAATACATTTTTCACCCCCTGTCAAGTCTAGACATTTTACTTCCAACAATTTCTACGAAAACAATAACTCACAACAAATGAAATAGCATTAAATATTTACAGACGTCTGCAAGTGATAGCCCGGCAAGGCGAGCAAGAGAATAGCTCAACCGTGTGCAGTAGAAATTGCCCAGCAGAAGCAACCCTGGCAATTCTGACATAACTAGGTAAAGCCAAAGCACCGGTGAGACACGCTAGGCGAAATGATTTAATTAAGTGAAGACCAGTGTATGTCTAGCTAAGTCTTGGTATCTAGGCTGTCCAGTGTATGTCTAAGTATCTGTTTGTGCCTTAGCTGAAGGAACAAGGTACTAAGGTGTTAGGAAACATTGTCGGGTATCTTGATTGGAAAATCTGCATAGTAATTTCGGAACAATATCTACTAGATACAGAAAAAGTCTGATTAGAAAAAAAAAATTAAACCAAACGAACCTTCTCAAAACTTAACCAGAAAGCTTTGTTTTTTTTTTTGAAGAATTTTGTGGCTTCTCATTTTTTTTTGTTGTCTAATCAGCCTATTCTTGGGCTCAAACTCGCAAATTAGACGTAATTTTTTTGGTATTTGTAATAACATCTTTTTAAAAAACTATTTTTTTTTTAAATTCATATCTAGTTAACACGCAGTACATTAGGTACTATTTAGTTAGGTATCAAAAAATCAATAGTCGAAAACTTTCAAGTGCTTAAAGTATGTTAACACGCAAAAAAAAACCTGAATTGTACTCAGACCCTTTCTTCCTTGTCATTTAATATTAAAGTCACACAATTCCATCCTCAACAACATTGTCCAACAAATATTTAGGGCAAAGGTATGTCATTTAGCCACTGTTACAAAAACCCTGGCCCGCGGGGGACCAATATAGCTTACAAATGTAACCTTTAGCCGAATGACCTCAAAATGGCGGCTAGCCTGCTTTGTCATATAGTTTCGACACGGAATAAGAAAGTTCAGAAGGAAAATTAGAACTAATATCGTGAAAAAGGAAAGATGTTCACAATATTCAAAATTAATCTAATGGTGCATCACGGTAACATTAGATAACAATCTGTAACTTTTGTGGCTTCTTGTAACAATTTTTTTAATGTTATCATCGCGTCCATATCGCGAGTAACATAAATTCAAAAAAATATAACAAAGATTAACTTTCAGCTACAACCGTGTTGCAGAGCATTTAATTTTGTTGTGCGTTACAGTTACATTCTCTATCAATTTTGTCAATTGTTACCACATGAGTGTTATTTATTGTTATCATGTTGCCTAATTTTCAGTTAACACGTGGTAACAATTGATAACATTGTTAGAGAATTTGACCTCAACGTGCGGTGTGGATGTGCTGTTACGATATAGGTGATATGAAGACTTGAAGAGAACTTAAAGAGAAGACTTCAAGACTTCACCTCCATGGACTCATTTTAAAACAAAACCAAACAGTGTAAAATTTACACCACAAAATACAGCAAAACATATCAGATGTTACAATATTTTTTGGTATACGAAAAACACCACCACACTTCACAATTTAAAACTACATTATTACAAATAGATATAAATATTCCAATGATCTGCTATCATAGTATTAGTAATATAGAAGTTTTTAAAATAATACGTTCGTTAATTAATTAACGTACGTATTATTTTATAAACTTCTAGGTACCTATTTGATCTTAGATTCTCAGAAATCACACATTGGATGCTATTAGCGGTGTATTTGGTCTAGTCCACTGACTAGAACTTCTGAACTTGTACCATATTTGAAGAAAATTGATTATTGACATTATCGCCTCGATAAGTGATAACAGAGTACCACGAGATATTGGGACTGCCTATTATAATTATTATACCCGTCCTCTTGTTACATCTTTATATTATTGATAGCGACAAGCCCTCACCTGGGGGTGATGTAGTGTATCAATTCTTATTCCGGGGCCACGGTATCTCTTTCGAACGGTCCCGCAACCCCGGCAGGCTTCGGCCCTTGCGGGCCCCTTCACTTTGCTGACATCTCTTTGAGGCACGCGTGGAACACGTACGCGCCGTCGACACGGCCTGTCGTCATTAGAGGGACGGACGGCTAGATAGGCCACAGCTAACCGTCCACAGGCCCGCGTCTACGGTGGCCGATAGCCACCACGTGGCCCCCGACGCCCGGTGCGTCTCCCGCGGCGGCTGGGAAGAGAGGCTCTCTCCCTCTCGCGTTACGCCACCTCCTTCGCTAGCATGACTGCTTCGCAGAAGGAGGTGACGGCTTCACATTCCGAATGTATAATGCCTTGTGTATCACACCTCTTGACCGCGGACTCTTGGCCACCCGTCATCGATGCCCATAAACTAAAATCTGGCGACCTATTTTAATTTTTCTTTTAATATCACAAAAAATATGCTTGCTGTAAACAATACGCACATTAATAATCGGCCTATAATATTCCCACTGCTGGGACACACGGCTTCCTCAATATGAGAGGCTATAAAACGCCGTCTCTTCGTGTGCAGTAGTTTCATTTTATGTTTTTGTGGTTTTATTAAATATTATGTATTTAATAGTGTATATGTGATATGGGTCTTTTGATACCCGAAATAAATGATATATTATTATTATTTCCTTTATTCAATTATTTACATATTGATTTAGATTTTTAAATATTCTAATATAAAACTATATAAAAACATTTAATAATATAAAAAAGTAGTAGCCCACCAGCACTGGGAACAAGGTCCGAGCTGCCAGTGGTCAGAGCTCTTGAGAGAGGAACCTCCTAACAATACGCGCCGTGTCCAGAAGTACTGCTTTCTGAATGAAGCCCTTGATCCAGCTGCCAAGCGAGAGCCTCCTAAGATGTATTATTATTATTATAATCCACCACGCGGACCCAATGCAGGTTGGTAGATGCCAGGTCTTTGATTGTTTGGCTCTTAGAAATCTACACATCACAAGATCTACAATTCCTGTAAGAATACTCGGTACGTAAAATAGATTATGTTATAAATTCACGGACCAGTGACCGGGTGTGATGGAATGATGAAGCCCAAAAGTGGTAAATAAAATCTGAAATCTAAAGTACTTACAATGGGTTCAAGATAAGGATAGCACAGCGTTCATCTTGACGCTTAATAGTTCTAGAGAACAAGCCTTCTGCTTCTATTTCGTGGTCGCTATATCAAATATTCATAAGGAATCGTAACATACTACATAATGGCCGCTAAAGGTTAAAGGTATCAAGTCAAACTGTCACATTACGTTGGGCGTCGCGTTACAAAATGTTATACACGAACACGGAATGATGACAGGTGATATATGGTGATATATTGTCACTCTTAACTTGCTTCTAATATTTTCAGGCAATATATAGGGAAAACATGTTGGCTGGTTCGAATACGTAAAAAGAGTGCCTGGAAATATTTAGGAAAGGCCATTGCCCAGCAGTAAGACTGCTAAATGACTACTAGAAAGAAAAACAATCCAGAAAAAACTACCTCCAGTAAGTAAATTATTGCAATTATAATCCACCTGAGCCAACAATTCGATTATAATTGAAAACTGCATTCAACTCAATCTTAAGACTCTCAAACTTCAATTGTAACATTGTGAAGAAAATTAATACTAATTACTGTGTGACGTAGAAATGTTTTTATTTATTTTCTTTTATACAATAATTAACAACATGTTATTGGCAATATTATGTTAACCTGCCGTGCACTTGTGTGTGACGCAAACAGTATATTATTGCAAATATAATCCATCTGAGCCAATAATTCGATTACAATAGAAAACTACATTCATCTCCTTCAATTGTAACATTGTGAAGATAATTAATACTAATATTATAATAAAAAGAAAAAATATGTACAAATATAAAAAAAAGGGGTTACAGGGCATCGAAAAATTCGTCCACATCGCTGCCAACAGGAAAAGTGCCCAGAAGGCTGGCAGCATTGCCACGTTGGATGGCAATGCTGATTCTTTGGCCAAAAAATAGTCCCGCCCTCTGGTCACGTGAAGAGTCGACCAACCGTTTGGCGATTTCCCGAAATACTAGGTGGGCACTCGGACCCCATGGCCCTAGTGTTTCGACCCCAAACGGCTCAAACACATAATTACCAATTAAATTATTGTATTTGCGCCGTTTGAGGTTTTCAGCACCTGCAGCAGCCGCCCCAGCGCAGCACACCGTGCTAGGAAGATGAGAAGGCGCAAGGGTGTCGACGCAAGTTGCGTCCCACACCAAAGGCCTACCCAACTTCCATGGCATTATGGTCATACCATCTGGTCTCTTGCCATCGACGCGCGTAAAGCCAGTTGGTTCTAACACAGCTGGCACCCCGGCGGTGGCAAGAGCACGACGGATGAGATCATTAATGCTGGCGTGTCGCGCTATCCGACCTACACTCTTAATGCAAGAAAGGCCATGGTGTCCGAGGCAGTCGACTGCTTCACCGCATTGACAGCGATGTGGAGCCCCACAAGGAGCGCCCAAACGCAAACAAGTAGCGAGCCGGAAGGTCGTGTCACCTAACAAAGTGCCTAAATTAGGTGACGGTAGTGCCTGAAGCCAGAGACCCGACTCCCACTCACCCACAGCCAGCAGGCGGGCACGCTCAGCAATATTGGTAGACGTATTAATAAGTTTATTCCGTACCAACCTGCAGAGCGGCTCATCCCACTGTCTCTGGGAAAACGGGTTCTCGGGCCGATCCGTGTCCGGGCAAGTCACTTTCCAGGCGTCCTCTGCGTCGGTCAAGCACGGCACTTCCGAGTCAACCAAGGAAAGACTTAAATACTAATTGTGTGACATAAAAATGTATTTTATTCTGTGTACTAATTAACAACATGTGTTATTGACAATAATGTCTACCTGATATTATAGGGGATGTTACATACGGGTAACATTCGGCATTGTATAAAGTAAAACCCTGAGTAACTCACGTGATAGTCTTCATTCAGAAGAAATAAGACATCAGTTTTTTTTTATAAATAACATATTTTAACCTATCACTTACGGGATATCTTCAACAATCAACAATCACGGAAGATATCCCGTACGTGTCATTTTAAGTTAACTAGTGAACCGTGGTAGCTTAAAACAGTGTTTAAACATAATTCTTTATGTTATAAAAATATTAAGGCGGTTAACTGAATACTTAGTATTCATTGTAAAACATGTACCTAACAATTAAGCAATATTTACGTGCGATTTCCTCCTCAAGTCCTGATTAAAATAATTTTTACGATTTTATCATTTTGAAAACCATTCTATTATATAATCCTTTTCTTTTCGTGAAGTTACAATCACGGTATCACAAGAAAATTGGTTTTGAATTTTACACTGGTTTATGCAGGTGACTTTACCAATACTTGCACACTTTACGAGTTGGTGACAATATCCGTGGCATATATTTAATGCCCAGTGTCACCCACAGGTGACACGGCATATTTTCAACATTACAGTAATTAAACTAAGTTATTTTTAATGTAAATTATGTTTACACTGTACTTTATGCATTTATTTATTACATTAAAAAAAAAAACATAGGTACTTAGGAATTTTCACTTAATATTGCGAGATATCACAGAAACTCGGATTACTTCAATTACTCGTGAAACAAATGATTCAAATAGGTAATATTTCCAAAAAAAATGTGAATTGTGTCACTAATTGGCTTTGGAACAATTGTAGTTTCAAACATTAAGGTCCTTGTTCACCAAAAAGATGACATTCTGGTTATCTAAAAACAGCTGTTTAAAACACATGTCACATTGACAGTTGTTTAAGAAAATGAGACCGTTATCTTTTCGGTGAACATGGACCTAAATATCTGTGTGGTAGAAAAAAAAAATTGGTTGTCTGTAAAGTCGGTTTACGGACGATAGATTTACGTGATAACGTCATAATCATTATTTTATGTAATAAAACACGTGGAACGGTGGAACGTTACTATGGAACGTTACTATGGAACGTTACTATGGAATGTTACTATTTTTCATGAGTGTTGCTGGTATTATCAATTTATAAGACGTTATCACGTCAAAATGACGTGTAAAAGTGTTTGAGAAAACCTACTTGCTGAATAAATATCATTTATCATATATCATTTATCATTTATCATTTATCATTTATCATTTATCATTTATCATTTATCATTTATCATTTATCATTTATCATTTATCATTTATCATTTATCATTTATCATTTATCATTTATCATTTATCATTTATCATTTATCATTTATCATTTATCATTTATCATTTATCATTTATCATTTATCATTTATCATTTATCATTTATCATTTATCATTTATCATTTATCATTTATCATTTATCATTTATCATTTATCGTTTATCATTTATCATTTATCATTTACCGTTTGAGATGTTACGTAACAAGGACACTTTTGAGTCGGCCTGTTTTAAAACTCCGCAAAAAACGTCATAATCATTATTTTATGTAATAAAACACGTGGAACGGTGGAACGTTACTATGGAACATGGAACGTTACTATTTTTCATGAGTGTTGCTGGTATTATCAATTTATAAGACGTTATCACGTCAAAAAAACAATAAGTGGTGTCACCTACAGGTGACATTGGGAATTGAAGACAATAATTAACAACATGTTATTGACAATGATGTTTGCTTGCAAGTGCACGGCAAGCAAACATCATTGTCAATAACATGTTGTTAATTACACACATGTTGTTACATGTTGTTAACATGTTGTTTCTATTTGTGCGTCAATAACGTGACGCACAAATAGAATATTAATGAAATTGCATATTTTGTAAACAAATTATTGGCTCAGGTGTTCACCTGAGTAACTGTATTCAACTACTACTAATTAAATAATAATATTTTCACCTAGGTCGTGCATAAGTATATTATTGCAATTATAATACACCTGAGCCAATAATAATTTGAGTATGTAAATGTTTGAGGTAGAAAATTAATTAAAATAAATAAATAATAATAATCATGAAGTCTAGTCAAAAGACCTCTGAGTTTGTTTTGGCTGTTTCTTCTCAGAGTAGTCAGGTACAAAACACCGGCCCCATCTAAGTAGTTTAAAAAAATACGTGTAAAAGTGTTTGAAAAAACCTACTTACTGAATAAATATATTTTATCAATAATTAAAAGTTCAATTATAAATTTACTACTAAGTGTTCATTAGCGTTAAAGTATTAAGAGCCAAAAACAAATAAAGCACTGTACATGGTACGTTTAAACTAAACTTACTGTTTAAAAAATCAACAATATTTCAATATACTTTATTCCATATTATTTTTATTTAAAAACAAGAAAATTCTATCTCATTTGAGTGTCATATTTTTAAGTCTTCTTTAACTATTCGGTGTGAAAATTTGAGATGGAATTGAAAAGAATAAAACATAACTTTTTCAGCGACATGCAAATACCATTATGAATTATTAAATTGCTAGTATTGCTACTGGTTTTTTTGTTGGAGTACTTTAGAGAGTCAACACTTTAGTCTGGTTTAATACGAGGTTTACAACAGGGGTGTTACAATTAATTTTGAAGCAAAACGTATAGTTTGGAACTTGGTAAACGGAAACACACTATGTTTACGAGTCCATTCATTAAAAGTTACGCTACGGTCTTCCAAGAGCGGTCTGTTTGTGAGCGAGTGAATGTTACCTAGGTACTACTGAATTGGAATTAATCAGGTGCTTTGTGTAGGTATAGGCCAATCGTTCAAAAATAAGTGTGAATGAATGATTTAGTTGAAGGCCCCTTCTGTGGCAATAATATCACGTGGTGTTAATGTCTATTGCTGTGTGAAGATTTGAAATTGATAATAGACATACAGGTTGTAAACGGACTTTTCGAAGCCGTCAACCAAGCATTCGGTACAACTAAGTAATTTGACGCAAAAATTATCGCTGGGAAACGATTTTTTTTTGGATGATAAATCACGTAGAACGGTAAAACTAAATGTTACGCATTCAAAATATTAAGCTAATGTATATGTCACCGTAAAATTGTCAAACACTTTATATTACAATATAACGTTTTTTTCTCTAGCGATATTGTAAACTCTCGAATTATTGTCAACTGAACTTACGGAAGTATCTTTGCCCATAATCGGGACTTAAGGCACCCCCCCCTTAGGTTAGTTAGATTCCTTTAAACTCAGAAGCCCGCGAAGCGGGGCTCCGTCGACTACGCTTTTTGGGGGAATATAAAGTGTTTTAAGGTTAGGTTATTTTAATCGGTATTTCTCAGGTATGGTACATTATCTTTTCATGAGAGTGATATCAATGGGCAAGGGGGACCCCTCCTTCCCTCCACGCGGCGTGAGTTGACTACCATCGCATGCATTTCACAAAAAATAATGCGTTTTGTTGTAAGTAGTATGTTCGTTTGACAATATTTCAAGATTACAATATCGCTAGAGATATTACAATATAACGTATTTGACAATTTTACGGTGACATATAGATTGAATAGTAAGGTCGTCGTGAAGGTGTTAAAAGTAAAAATCTTACATTAAAAACATGTACTAATGTATAAAAAAAATCTTGTGAAATATCTCCGTAACAAGGTTCCCAGGTATGGTCTAGAAACAAAAAAAAATATAGCAAACACGGGGTGAACATGTGCCTTTCGCCTTCGTTAAAGGTCTTTTGTATACCGTTTATACAAAGTGGAAAAAAAACGCACGACCCTATAACAGACTGTAACCACGTGTTAATCTGTACAATATTCTGAACCAAGTACGTGGCAACTGTTTTAGTATCGGTCTGCCTTTCATCCTGTATAATACACACATGTTATACATTACTGGGAACGAATAGGCTTGTGTCCTGAAAAAATCTAACCAGTCCGTCAGTAAGATTATCAAAAAATATTTGACCTGTATTTTTATTTTGTTACGTAAACCAAAATCGACGAAGATATGACGCTTTTAAAATTCGCAACACGTCACGCTGTGCCATAGTTTTAAGTGCGTTGTGACGTCACGAGCCCCCACTCCCAAATATTTGATGTGTTTTATCTTTGTCAGTATTCATTGATTTACAAAAACAAAAAATACGTGTCCATTATTCTCCAGTACTCTATCTGATGGACTAATTAGATTTGCAATTTATTGACGGTGGAAACTAGCATATTCGTTCCGCTTATAATATAGCATAGGTACTGCCGCTTTTCGCTTCCCGCTTACAGTCGCACCAGAGCGGGTGAGGGCTATGTTTTGCTCCATACACCACTGGGCGAGATAGTCCATAACTTCATTAAATTCCAACTTGGCACATAATACCTAGTAGGCAAAACAGTTTGTCCAATATCGGGACCATATTGAAGATAGCAATATTTAAGCCTGTTTGGTTCAGGTCCGAAGGGACTTACGACCCAATAAGTTTAATGGTATCTCGTACAATTTGATGGCAAATCATCAAAACTATGCGAAATTAATGATCCCTACTAATATTGTAATGTGAATATAAGTTTGTTTGTTACGCTTTCATGCGAAAACTACTCAACCGATCATCATGAAACTTTGTACACATATTCTTGGAGGTATTATTAAAAAGAAAACTAACCCTCACTCGCAGACGAAGTTGCGCGGGTCAGCTAGTACAAGATAACTTTCATCTACAACATTTTCATCTACACCGCTGTCGACCGGTTACGTCCCAAAAAGGCAGTCAACTTTTTGTCCAAAAAAAAATAGTTTACCCTCTTATCATATATCATCACACCTATCACAGGTCCTGCAGGGTTAGCCAGAATTGTACCCTAATAGTACATACCTACACTCACATTTCGCCGGTGATGTATTAATCAAATGTTATAGGACGTAAGCTATAGATATAAAGTCCCCGCCACGAGAAACTTATAATTTTTGTGAACAAAGAATTTCTACCAAGATATTATGTAGCGACAATTCAATCAACAACAAATACTTTCAAATTCAGTCAACTAAAATTATCATACGTGTAATACGAAACTAACGAGCAATTTCATTTGGTCAGGTTATATTTTGGCGATATAATACGCTTTCGTCAGCATGGAACGTAAACATTTGGGCCGCCATTTTGAAGTAAGTTCACGCTGACGCTGTCATTTTTTAATTTGATCCAAAAGTTGCGAATCCGAATGTGTGTTTTCAAAATATATAGCGTCTTGTGGCGGGGACTATTGTTTCAAAATATATATAGGGTGACTGGTAAATAGTGTACGAAACTTAAACACGTGACTGTGCTCATGATAACAAGCGACTTTTACTATACACCTTATATGTATATACTAGGGCGTAGAAAGTGACGTTCCATACCGGGCGTAAACAGACTTATCACGAAGCCCAAGCCCAGTTTTAAAACAGTTTTCTTGGGAATCACGCTCGATTCAAAGCTACAATGGGGTCCTCATTTAACATCTCTTGCAGGACGGCTGAGCTCAGCTGCATATGCTGTTAGAAAGATCCGTCAATTTACTGATGTTGATACCGCGAGGCTAGTCTATTTTAGTTATTTTCATAGTATTATGTCATACGGTATTTTACTATGGGGACGTGCGGCAGACATCGAGTCTATATTCATTCTGCAGAAAAGAGCAATCAGAGCCATATACGAATTACGTAGACGCGACTCTCTGAGAGAACTGTTTAAGGAAATTAACATCTTGACAGTACCTTGCCAATACATCTATGAAAACATCATGTACGTTAGGAACAATCTGCATTTATTCAGTAAAAGAGGTGACAGACACCACTATAATACTAGAAATAGGGACCAACTCGTTCAGCCAGGTTTCAGGCTTGCTAAAGTAGATTCATCTTTCATGGGGTACTGTTTAAAATGTTACAATAAAATACCTCCTCACATTCTACAACTGAATGAGACGAAATTTAAATCTTGTATAAAACGCAAACTATGTAGGCAAGCATATTATAATTTGGGGGATTACATTAATGATAAAAATGCTTGGCTCAATGCTGGTCCTGCTCCACAACCATAGGCAAACTAACTGATTCCCAGGTTACGTTATTGTGGAAGCTGCAGAAGATTGTAAAATATCCATGCATTGTATAGAATCCATTTCGTAGTATTATATAATTGCATAGCACATTTGTGTGAGTTCTATGTACTGTAAAGCCACTATTTACATTTAGTTGTCTTTTTTTTTTTTTTGACTTGAATATGCCTTGGCGGCTGAGAGATTGTCATGCTCACTCAAATGTCTTGCTGATGGTGGCGGGTGTGTCGGGTCATTTAACTCCCTTCAATATGGTCGAGTTGAATGGCGCCGATACATGCGTCATGTTCGTGAACGGGCGCTGTCAGTTGGGACTGGTCATCTCTTAGCTGCCATGGTTAATTTTAATTTCTGTTTTTGTTCTTACATTGTTGATTTAATCTTTTCTCTGGACGCTCTTAATGTGCACGTCTTTCTACATCGTTCTCACATATATGTATAATCACACATGAATGATGTAACCAAGATTTTGTAACAATATATTGATTTAAAAAGAGTGTCCATGGAGTTTCTTGCCCGTTCTTCTCCATAGAGATCTACGCTAGGGAATGGGCAAATACAGTACTTTCTCAAGTTATTATGCCTTGTGACTGTGACTGTAGCTTTGATTTTATTTGTAATTTGACATTCAAAAGTGCCGTAATGGTCTAGTTGAAATAAATGCTTTGAGTTTGAGTTGAGTTTGAGTTTGAGTCAAACCAAGCATTCTGTTTCAAACTAAGTAACTTCACGCAAAAATTATTGCTGGAAATTGACTTTTTTTTGGGTATGTATCATAATCCCGAATGTTAAAACACCCATGGACGAAATCCCGAAAAATGAAACAACGAATGGTTGTTTGATAGAAAGTTTAAAATCCCGATAGTTTCTTTGCCCGAAAGTTTAAAATCCCGAAATTTTAAACCCTAAGTTTAAAACCCAAAGTTTAAAAACCCGAAGTTTAGTATCCCGTAGTTCAAAATCCCGAAAGTTCATTTGCCCGACAGATTAAAATCCCAAAGTTTAAAATCCCGAAGGTCAAAATCCCGAATGTTCAAAATCCCGTAGTTCAAAATCCCGGAATTGTCACCGTTTCCGAGAAAAACGATTTTTTCAGCAGGTTGGAGCAGGCAGCACGCATGCAACAAGCATACAGCATGCATGCAGCAAGCATGCAGCAAGCATGCAGCAAGCATGCAGCAAGCATGCAACAAGCATGCAGCAGACATGGTTTCTGTCACGGCTCCGGCACTGCGGGGCTCCGGCGGTCACACGCGAGTTTATCGTCGCAGAGGGTTTTAACACTCACCACCGCAGCTGCGGGTTGCTGGCCGGCTGGAATCGGCCAACCTCAGCCGCAGCGGCGAGTATTAAATCCACCTGCTCCTCAGCTCGCAGCCCGCATCGCACCTCCGCGCCTACGCGGGCTTAAATTACACTCTAGGGGTATGGCAGAAAAGACTACGTGGAGTCGGTTCTGCAGCGATGCATTTCTGTCACAAAATTTGTGCTTTTATGAAACCAAAATCATTTATTTCTTTTTTTTTGGTATTTCACAATGAATATCTATACTAATATCATAAAGCTGAAGAGTTTGTTTGTTTGAACGCGCTAATCCCAGGAACTGCTGGTTCGAATTTAAAAAATCTTATTGTGTTGGATAGTCAATTTATCAAAGAAGGCTTTAGGCTATATAACATCACGCTAGGATCAATAGGAGTGGAGCATTAATGAAAATGTTACAAAAACGGGAGAAATTTATTTTGTGAGCTTTTTCTCTCATACATGACGCAGACAAAGTTGCACGGTGTAATGTTTGTGTTTTTATACTTACGTTTTTGTCTATTGTAATTCAAAATTTTATCATACGTTCTTTCCGAATAACTGCATAGCCTTTATGCGGAGGCTTAGCATGCCTTTTCCGCCTTTTAATTAGCATTATTTATAGCATTTCTGTATATTTTAGTGGTTCCAAATCTTTGTTTACTTTTGTGATGTCATAATGACAATGACAAGCCTAGTTTTTCTTTTAATTTTATTGCTGTAACTTGGAGTTGTAGGTTTTATACATTTGATGTTTGATACCTTCTTTGTTAACCATTTTATTTTTCTGTTCTAGAACCAACATTTTGAAATTTATAATTTCTTCATGACGGGAAGCCGAGTCGAAAAGATTCAGTCTGCGTGTGGTCCTTGAGCCAGCAACAAGCTGGACATTACTCTGAAATATTTAACGTGGTCGCGCCTAAGTCTACAAAATCTTGTCCTGGCGTCGTAATGAAGTCCTGACGGCCTTGAAAACTGCTGCTGCTGCTGGAGCTACTACTATTGAGAGCCCCTGGACCGTCGACTACCTTGAAAACTTACTGCTGCTACTACTGCGACTGCGACAACTGCTGCTACTTCTACTATCCCTACTTCTGAGCACCTGGACAAGGACAGCGGGTGAGCCTCTACCCTCGAACCATCGAAGATTGACGACTGCGAGTGAGCCTATCACTGCGGCGAGCGGTTTCTGCCAACTGCGAACTTCGGACCTGGACCTGGACCGTTATCACCATGCTAACGGCTTCGTATCGGCTTCCCTAACTTAGTTTATTTCTATTTCCTTGTATTATTAAACCATCATATTTTCTCTTGCCATTTTTCTTTAAACTTTACACAATGCAACCTTACATTTTCCTCTCCAGGAAAACGTAACGTTACAACGGGTCAGCTAGTGTGTAATAATGTCTTTGTTTCAAACGTTGTTTTATGTCATAAACCTCAAATAATTAATTGTTTGTCAAATAATACGTCAATAACAGGTTTCGTCCATTCAGGATTTCGTCCATTTGGAATTTTGTCCATTCGGGATTTCAACCATCGGTATTTCATCCATCGATATTTCGTCCATTAGGGATTTCGACCTTTCGGGCATTTGAACATCGGTATTTTGTGTTTCGATATAACGACTACCGGCATTTAAACTTTCGGTATTTTGAATTTCGATGTTTTGAACGTCGGTATTTCAATCATAGGTATTATGAACTTTCGGGACTATGATACGTACCCCTTTTTTTAGGGGTGAAAAATCATGTTTTGTGGTAGAACCCAATGTACCGCACTCAAAACATTATGCTGATGGATATATTGAATTGTACGGGGGCCGTGGAGGAGTTAGTATTAAAAAAAAATTGTAAAAAACGTTTGGGCTTTCACCCCCAATATCTCCGTATCAAGAAGGTTAATTCATGTGCGTAAAACAAAAAAATATAGCAATGCAAAACTAAAGGGTGGAAAAAATCTATAAACGAAACCGTCGTTTATAGATTTTTTTTCCACCCTTTAGTTTCTACATACCATACGCATTACAACGAGAATTTATGTATGTATGTGGGTATGTAGCTTAGTTTCTGAACATGGCAAAATATGGATAACATTTTTCCTCATCACGTGCTCAAACCAAAGGGCGGGAGTTATTTCTAAGAATACAAATTAGATATTCAGGATATCGATTAAGACACGGATATATAAACACTCTAATGATATGATAAACACGCGGTATCATATACTAATAATAATTGGACGATTTCGTATCACATTGTAGTCATATCAATTTCCTACTTGTCAACGTGATTAAAGATAGAGTGGATACGGATACTGAGAATCACTAACAAAAATCAAAATATCTTATATGTGCCTTCTTTATTATACCTATGATGCCTACACATACAGAATGTATACAGACATTACGGTCCTTTCACAAAGCATTCTGTACATCAAACTAAGTAACTCTACGCAAAAATTTACGGCTTTTCGCTTACGCTTTATCGTAGCTAGATTAACTGGTAAAAACTAAGTTTTGTGAAAATTTACACATTTTCAAATTTCAATACAATCGTTGCAACTAAGTCTATAAAAAAATAAGTCACAAACACTGCTTGAAGTTTGTTTCAATATTTGTTTCTCCAAACCCTGTTTAAGTTGGGAGGAACAAAAAAAGAAACGAAATATTTTTCACGGTTTCAAAAGCCATTGATAGTATTCCAAGGCATTCCAAACTTGTTAAATGTCACCTTATTTAAGTAAAATCATCATACAAAATAAAAATCCCTTACAAAATCATTTCGCTTCTCTCACTTTTAAATCCAACATCCAAAGCATCCCGACTTTACAAGCCAGCTAGCGCCAAAGTTGGCCACAACTGGCACTTGAATGGTACAATACCGACCAACTTCGTCCAAGCTTGCACTAACACGTACGTATCTGTCGAACTGTTCCGTATGGGTTCTTGAATAGATGTAGATTGGGAATCTTCAATAGCTATGTTGTTCTGGCTAAGTAACCCAGAGTTTGCTGGAATAGTTTCAATGGACTAACTTGATCATGGAAGTGAGCATTTGTTGTTCAAGATGATAAAGTCAAATCAATGCGTTTGAAGGGCGTTCTACGTATGCGAGCAATTGATGGAGAAATTAGTTGCCCAGCAAAATTGGTTGGCCATTCACTGTGTTGGTGAATCGGTCAACTTACTCAACAAATAGTAATGATGAAGGTGATTGCTTCCGAATCTCCTTTCACTTCAAATCCCTTCACTGCAGCCTTTTACTACACTCAATGGATCATCAGATAACACATTCGATAAAGGATTATACTTTCAACATGCTTTAGAGATACTATAAAATCTATCTAAATATAAAAATGGCGTGTCACAGTGTTTGTTATCGAACTCCTCTGAAATGGTTTGATCGATTTTAATGTTGTTTTCTTGTGTATTTTTGGTAGGTCTGAGAATAGGTCGCCGCCAATTTTTTAGTTTCACACAAAGATACAGCAGCTCTGCCGTCATAACAAAGAAGGCCGTAACTAACAATTTTGTCAAAAATGAGTTATAACCATATTTGGAATCAGCAAAGAAAATGCTATCTTGTGGTCTTACTCACAAAGCTGTATCTTGTATGAGATCAAAGATAGCATAAGCATTTTAGCCCTAACTACGACATAAATTATGGTTTTTGAATCTGAAAAGCCTTAATTACACAATAACGGCTTTTTTTGTTAGTATTTTCGTAATTCTAGTCTGGAAGGCCGCAATTACCAATTAAATATTGTTAAATTTTAAATATTAAATAAATTGACTACTAGAAAAAGCCCTAACTACGCAATAAGGGCTTTTTACATAAGTATTTGAAGAGGCAACGCTTCCTCATTCAGAAGCCATGCCAAGCCAAGCTAAGCCGTAATTACATTCTACGCAATTACGCCCTTTCAGATAAGTATTTCACAAATTATAATTATTTTTTTACTAAGACAAAAGGGCAAAAATAAAATAAAATGAATACGCATGTATGATTTTAAATAAATTATGGTTCAACATATAGCCTATATTTTTTGACGTTTTATAAAATAAGCATCACTAACTAAAACCATTCAGTAAAACGCGGGCCTCAGTTTTAGATAAAACTTCAATTATCTCGGAATCAACGTTGACGTAGTTACGGCCTTCTTTCTTATCACGGCAGCACCCACCAAGAGCAGATCGAACAGCTCGAGCTAGGTCGAGCACTAAGTCTGGACGTGTATATTTGCAACTCTTTAGTTATCACAAGATTCCTTTCTTGCAACGAAGTCGCGGGCAACAGCTAGTATTACTATAACATAAAACATTTGAAACCCGAAGGATAGCGCTTTAGACAATTAGACCAATGAGTGTTACTTCTACAAACATAAGAATTTTAAAGTTTTAATGATCCCCAAATACAAATACCGTAAACGCCTTCTCAACTATATAATCAACAGCAGCTGAAGACGTAAGAAGATGCAGTTACAAATTTATAATCAATCTATAAAAATCTAACCGTTCATTTAATTGTAATACGAATAATACATACCTACTATAACTATACCCAGTTACACATAAAGCAAAATAGTAATCAGTTCCGACAACATACAATACGATCTCAACATTACCATTTATAACAACATATCCTCGAGTGAACAATGTACAAGGCATTCAGCGTATTATCCTTTGATTGGATCCACAGTTTCAACCTCTGTGACATGATGTATATTAATCCCCCTGAAGCGATGTACCTTTTCGAACATCGAAGTCAGTTGATAGATGTTTCTCGGGAATATTCTCAGGATTCGCAGAACTTTTACAAACATTAAGTGAAGAATACGAAGACTTCTGTTTTACGTTTGCATTTCTTTAGATATGTCACCGTAAAATTGTCAGATAGGTTATATTGTAATATCTCTAGCGATATTGTAAAGTCTCGAATTATTGTCAAATGAACATACTGCTTACAACAAAACGCATTATTTTTCGTGAAATGCATGCGATGGTAGTCAACTTACGCGGAGTGGAGGGAAGGAGGGGTCCCCCTTGCCCAGTGGCACAACTCTCATGAAAAGATAATGCACCATTCCTGAGAAATACCGATTAATATAACATAACCTTAAAACACTTTATATTCCCCCAAAAAAACGTAGTCGACGGAGCCCCGCTTCGCGGGGCCCCTATTTCCGAGTGCAGGGTTTAAAGGAACCTAACTAACCTAACGAGGGGATGCCCCAAGTCCCGATTGTGGGGGCAGAGATACTTCCGTATGTTCAGTTGACAATAATTCGAGACATTACAATATCGCGAGAAAAAACACGTTATATTGTAATATAACGTGTTTGACAATTTTACGGTGACAGATATACGCAAAAAGAGTTAAGATTCTGTAGCGTGACTATAGGTATTTAGATGCACGTAAAAAAATATGTAGATACTGTAAAAGGTTTCCTAGCAGTGAGTAAAACAAGCTGCCGCTAATGAAGAAATTGGAAAACCATCGATACAGGTATATTAAAGAGGTTTCAATTTCTGACAATACAAAATACATTTTTACGTCAGCCAAAAATAAATACGAATGTTGGCAACAGCTATGTCAATATCAATCCAACTTGAAGTGAGAAGCGAATCGAAAATTTGCTGGAAATGCACCATTCAAAATATCTATGAGAAAGTTTGGAACCGATAGACTGAAATTTCTCCTGGAGTTTCGATTGAGACGTCACTGATAGAAACTATTCTAGCGGAATAGAAGATAACTATACTCTATTCTGAATGTTTGAATGGAAATAGAATGTTAATTTTGACCATTAAGACAGAGACCTCGGCCAAGCTTGTGTATCTATTTATGACTGATCCCATATTTATATTAAACTGTTACTACGTACTGATACTGCTAAGAACTTCAATTGAAATGAATGAATGGCAAGAATATTCAATCAAATGACGATAGATAAGTAAGACAGATTGAATACTCAGCTATGAAATATGCATTGGAATAAAAACAATACATATAAGTAAGAGGTTCAATAAAAAGGGTATAAAAACCTCTTAACGAAGGGCACTTGTTCGCATTGCGATTATTTTCTTTTTTCTACACCATACCTGGGAACCTTCTAGTGTCGTAGATATTGGGGGTCAAAGTTACAACTTTTTAACAATTTTTTTTATATACGTCACCGTAAAATTGTCAAATACGTTATATTGTAATATCTCTAGCGATATTATAAACCCTCGAATTATTGTCGAAACGAACATACTGCTTGCAATAAAAAGCATTATTATTCGTGAAATGGATGCGATGGTGGTCAACTCACGCGGTGTGGAGGGAAGGAGGGTTCCCCCTTGCCCAGTGATACCGCTCTCATAAAAAGATACTGTACCATATTTTCTGAGAAATACGGATTAATATAACCTAACCTTAAATCACTTTATATTCCCCTAAAAAGCGTGGTCGTCGGAGGACCGCTTCGCGGGGCCCCTATTTCCGAGTGCAGGGTTTAAAGAAACCTAACTAACCAAACGGGGGGTGCCCCAAGTCTCGATTATGGGGGCAGAGATACTTCCGTATGTTCAGTTGACAATAATTGGAGAGATTACAATATCGCTAGAGAGAAACACGTTATATTGTAATATAACGTGTTTGACAATTGTACGGTGATATACAAGTTTTACGTTACATTGAGTTCTACCAAAGGACATTATATTTCACCCAAAAAAAAAAAAAAACCATCATTTTTGCGCAAAATTACTTAGTTTGATGTACAGAATGCTTGGTTGACGGCTTCGTGATGAGGTTGTTTACACTTTGTAGCTATATGCACATACGTGTCAGTTTATTAAATACCCTTGTAACAGAAACACGATTAAAGTAAAAGAGGACAAATACGGAAGAGTTTTCATACGGGTGACATTGAAAACGACTGTGTACCTATACAATTTGATGATGTTTAATTAATTAACTTTGTACAAGTGTTTATCAGTAAACAAGGAAGCATCACTGAGTACATGCCTTTCTTTGGCTTCGTCCACGCTCAAACATATTCTGATCATACGCGCACATCTTGTTGTGAGCCCTTGGCTGGAGGCTTTACACTCAAGGCACTTACAGAACCCTGGTGGGCCTACGGGACTGTTCGAAAGAGATACCATGGCCCCGGAACATAAAGGGCGAGGATGGAACTTGGATGGGTTTTAGTCAGTAAAAGTCTGACACTCCCTCCCGCTCCGCTAAGTCACCACACGGACATACTTCGCAAGGCACGCATTTATTTGTACTGTAAGTACTCGTAACAATCATCATAACCTGCCAAGTCTCTTCCTAACTATATTGGGGTCGGCTTCGTCTAATCGGATGCAGTTGAATACCAGTATTTTACATAGAGCGACTGCCTATCTGACCTCCACAACCCAGTTAATACTGGGTAATACGATACCACTTAGTAAGACTGGTTGTCAGACGTTTTGGGCCTCTGACTACCTGTAGTGACTGCCAAAGATGGACAAATGACAGCCGTAATCAACTGTTTAACGTGCTTTTAATATTCATTGATCTACAATTTAAACCAAAAATGCGTGTCCATTATTTTCCAATACTCTAACTGACGGACTAAATAGTTTTTTTTTTGTTACCTACTGTCATGTCTCTTTTAATTGTAATTGTAAGATAGCTAGCTAGTATCAACATGCACGGACATTTAATCAAACAATAAAACGTGGAATTCACAAGTCTTTTTCATAATAACAGTATTTCCTCCCTCCGGTATAAAACCTCCCCTACACCAGTACAATAAATCCTGCACTTGCAAATGCAATCGAACCGTGAACAACGAAGCAAAGCAAACAATTGTCATAATTCAGTGAGGGGGCCCACTGCTAAAGGTAAAGCAATGCAAGGACATTCAACGACCGACTAATTGGTTCATTACCAATTCGTTGCTCTAAAGTCTAATCCGAGGCACGCGTGGTCTTCAATCATGCCACTAATTGCTTGCTGTATTGACGTTCGATCCACTTGAATGACAAGTTTTTTGCCAAAGGCAGGATTGCGAACAGAAAAAGAATGAAAAAGATGTCCATGGTATAATAAGAATGAATTGGAGCCGTCTATGACTCCATAGCAACGTCGCCTTTAATAAGCCGAGGCCTCGCTCTATCAAAAGGAGCATAAAGAACTCGACAACAATAAATCTGATCCGAACATCATAAATCCGCCACTGAAGCAATTTTCACCTTCAGAAGACGCCTAAACATTAAACAACAAATTTTAACGTTAGAGAAAATTTTAAATAGGCGTTTTTATATTCTAAAGAGGGGTCCTTATCATTGCTTTCTTATCTCGAAGCTCGTTAAGGTAAGTATTTTACGAGCCCCTTAAACAAGGACATAGAACTGCGTTTTTACATTTTACTTGCTTGCCTCGTAAAATTGTAAATTACGACTGTTATCACACAAAAAGGGGGAAATATTTTTATAGAAACAGAAATTTGTAAGCGCCTGATATTTTATTGCGAGCAATAAAATTTCGGAACGTTATTTGCTAATGGGTTAAATAAGGCAGTGAGTGCGTATTAAACGGTAATGAATGGAGACCTGAATAAATCGTACCCACCTACTTAGCCTGAAATCAACAGCAAAACTTAGTGTTAAATGCCTGTAACGGTAGGTATAATTGTTCGGATAGGCTTTTTGAATTTTGTAACAACATTTTTGATTGAAAAGAGTGTCCATGGAATTTCTTGCCCGTTCTTCTCCATAGAGATCTACGCTCGATCTGGGCAACTACAGTACTTTCTCAAGTTATTATGCCTTGTGTCTGTGAGTGTAGCCTTTTTTTTTGGTTTTATCGACATTCAAAAGTGCCGTAATGGTCTAGTTGAAATAAATGGTTTGAGTTTGAGTTTGAAAACTTACAGATGTCAGTTAAATAGGTACCTATTGTTCTAAACCTTTAAATAAAACATAGTCATCGTTTCATATTTCATTAACAATTCGTTACTTATCCAACACCGATAAGTTACGTATTAGTACCTTATAAAATCATATTTCCAATTCTCTAGAAAATAAAGCTACTGTAGGTATGTACCTATACATAATAAAATATAGTTAGGTACTAAAAAAAAACAGTCAATTTACAAAGTTAATTACAGAAACGATTACTACGAACTGAAACTTATTTACGTTTTCTATGAAAGCGCTACGCCTAGGTATTAATTTCATATAGGTACCTATTATAGCACCTGACATAGTTAGGAACGAAACAGCTCACTGATTGGGAAAAAAGTTTATAACATGTTCAGTTTAGCTTCGCTCATCTATACTAATATTATAAAGCAGAAGAGTTTGTTTGTTTGTTACTTAATATTATAAAGCAGAAGAGTTTGTTTGATTTGTTGAACGCGCTAATCTCAGGATCTACTGATTCGAATTGAAAAAATCTTTTTGTGTTAGATAGTATGTTTATTGAGGAAGGCTATAGGCTATATTACATCACGCTACGACCATTAGGAGCGGAGCAGGAATGAAAAATGTTGCAAAAACGGGGTTTTTTTTTCCTTTTTTTTCTCTTTTATGTGACGCAGACGAAGTTGCGTGGGTCAGCTAGTACTAAATATTCAATTTATAAGTCATAGTCGTACTGTGGACCTGCGGAGCCTCACTCATTGAAAATTCCAATGCAATACTGACATTCCAACAATATTCACTGCGTTGTTTAAGTTGTGGGCGGAAGAATTTCTCGAACCTATGAAGCAATATATCAGGAATATGAAATAGGGTGCAGGAAACAATCATTACGACTCTTGCCCTTTTTACACAGAGGGGATTTTGATAGACGGAGGATAGAATGAGCATGCCTGCCGAGGTTGCGGGCCTGTTCGAAAGAGATACCGCGGCCTCGGAACATAAAGGGCGAGGAAGGAACATGGATGGGTTTTAGTCAATTAAAGTCTGACACTCCCTTCCGCTCCGCCCAGAGTGGGAGAAGTTATTTGATGATTTCCCATCCTAAAAAAAAAGGATAGAATGAGCATTTGCATGAAGATTTCAACCTAAATATTTGGAAGAATGAAGGAAAACACTGAAACGAAAGCCAAACGTGGCTCTGCTATTAAAATACTGTACGTATTATCAACTAATCAGTTTCGAAACAAAATTAGAAGAACAGACGACATCCCTTTACGTCTCCAAATGCTCTGTTCTCCTAGTTTCACAGGTAAACGCTTCGATGCGGTCTTCAGACCCTCGCTCATACAAACACGTTACATGCAACTATCACGTACACCGCGTTACGTTGGAAATTCCGAAGCAGATGTTACGAAAACCCGCACGGTTAGTATTGTAGGTACCAGAACTGAGAAAAGGTAAAAACTCGATGCAATTTTTATATGGCTGGGGATATCTAATAATGTGTAGGGGTCAATGAAATGAGAAGAAACTTGAAAAGAGATATTATAATCAGTCCATTCCTGCTAACAATTTGAATTAATATTGATATCTTAATATATATAAATCTCGTGTCACAATGTTTGTCCTCAATGGACTCCTAAACCACTTAACAGATTATAATAAAATTCGCACACCATGTGCAGTTCGATCCAACTTGAGAGATAGGATAGTTTAAATCTCAAATTATGAGACGCAGACGAAGTTGCGCGAGTCAGCTAGTAATATTGTAAATTATTAAATTCTATTTATCTCAATTTTAATTTTATTTTAACATAATTTATCTCAATTTCAGTTTCTTTTATTTTTCGTGTATTCTTTATTAACATTTTTTATTTTATTTTAGAAAATGTATCTTTCGTATGGTCTTCCATAAAATAAATGAATTTTATTATATTATTTTTATTTATAAAATTATCGGACAAGGCTGAGGAGGACAGCGAAACCGACACTTTGCCACTAACGGTCGTGGCTCACTTGACAAGCACCGCACCAGCACGGCACCAGCACAGCTCCTGACCGGCGGGCGCCGCCTCGAATATAGGTTACGGCGCGCGGCCCGCGCGCCGCAAGCGAGGTGTAAGCACGCGGTCCCCTCGCTTGCGGCGCGCGGTCGCCTCGCTTGCACCGCGCGGGCCGCGTACGGTCCCCTCGCCGTCCGCAAGGCGCAAGCTCACAGTCCGCACGCTGGTAGTAATAGTCCAGGAGGTAGCATTGTATTTTAGGGAATTATCTCTAGTAATTACATTTTGTTGACGTGGATTCGTGGTTTAATTTTTCTTTTCATTACAGTTTTGAGATTTTTTAAGTTCAGTACATGTAAATTATTTTTAAAAATAGTTTCAGCCGGTGTACTGTAACGATTGGTTACAGACCGACCGACCGACCGACTGATATTGTTGTAATCGAAGGTTGATCTTATAAGATCATGGTCTCCAAGATCTTATAAGATCAACCTTCGATTACAACAGTATCAGTCGGTTTATTAGGGCATTTTTATTTGCACTTTTTTTTTTTTTTTTTTTGGATAGGGCATCTCGCAGGTCAGTCTGAGAAGACTGGCTTCTGCTTAACCGGGCTAATCCTGTGGATGCCTTGAATTTAGGGCCAGGGCGAAAATAGCTATAAACTAAGCGACAGCGCTCTAAGGGCACCCCCTGTGGGGTACGAACCTCGGCTTAGGGCGTCGCTGGGGGCAGCAAAGGGACAGGCTGGATCTGACTGTCATTATTTAGGGACTGATTTATTACTACAGGCTCAGCATCGCGGGCTGGCTCGAGCAAGGGTCGGGGAGGGATTGAACGGGGATTTCGCGCCGGACCTCTGCGGCGAGGTCGGTAGGTTTTCGGTCTGTATTTATAAGCTCTACGAACTGTACTGGTATCTTTCCTACTCTCTTGCAAGATAGTGATCGGATCGTCGGGGGCGACTAGGGTGTGACGCGGACGTTGGACGGAGCTAATGCGCGATGGGTCGTACCGGGCGGCCGATGCGATTAGGGGATTCCTATGCTTAATAGCAGAGTCGAAGTAACGCTTGGAAAGGCGTTTCATGAACTGCTTAACGGTGGGGATTCTAAGGTCTACGTGAAGACTATCGTTACGGACGTAAGGGGGGGCACCGGTGATCTTACGGAGGAATCGGTTCTGCAAGGTCTGCATCGTGTGGATATGACGCGGGTGGGCATGCGCGAATACTATGCAAGCATAGGTCATGATGGGACGGATGACTGCGGTGAAAAGACGCAATTTGCACTTGAGTGACAATTTGCTCTTCCTAGTGATCATGAAGTGGAGCCGGCCCATAGCAAAGGCAGCCCGGTCACGGGCTGCTTTGATGTGGGCCTTGAACGACAGATGGTCGTCCAGAATAACTCCGAGATACTTGGCTTGCCTCTCCCAGGGGATAGGCTTACCGAACATAGTGATGGGGGGACCTGGCGAACGCTTAAGGCGTGCCTTATAGTATAAAACTGCCTGGCTTTTTTCGGGATTAACTTCTATTCTCCACTTACGGAACCAAGCGCCGAGCGAGTCGGCGGCTTTCTGGAGAATGCGGCGGATGTTATCCGGAGAACGGCCGGTGTAGTAGATCGCGGTGTCGTCAGCGAATAGTGCTGTTTGAACCTTCTGGTTCCTCGGAATGTCGCTGGTGTACAGCGTGAACGCGAGGGGAGAGATAACGGAGCCCTGAGGGACTCCGGCGCGAATCGGATGAGGAGAAGATAACGTCTTACCCACACGGTAGCGGAAGGTACGGTTTGACAAAAAGTCTCGTAAGATGAGCACGAGACGGTCGGGCACACCGAGCTGGTATAGCTTGTATATCAGCCCGTTGTGCCAGACCTTGTCAAAGGCTTTCGCGATATCGAAATACATCACCCCCGTCATCGCACTACGCTGGAAACCAGCGCTAACGTGTTCGACGATGCGGTGGACTTGATGTATGCAAGAATGTTCGGTCCTGAAGCCGAACTGTTCTTTCGGGATGAGGCCCTTTGTCTCGGCATAATCTCTGAGACGCTTATAAATAAGCCTTTCATAGATTTTGCCGAGATCACTCAGGAGACTGATCGGCCTGTAGCTGGAGGGCTGGGCTTTCGGTTTCCCAGGTTTGGGAATACCTATAACAGTGGCCTCTTTCCACTTTTGGGGGAAAATATTATTGCTCAGGGCGCCATTGAAGATGGCAGCCAAAAGAACTATGAGCCTAGCGGGGAGGGCTTTAAAAACTCTATTTGTGAAACCGTCGGCGCCTGGGGCTTTCCGAGGCTTTAGCTTATCTATAATATCCTTGACCTCTTCCGGGGTGATGGCGGGGAGGGGGTCATCGGGATCTTCAAAAGGGGGAAGCGATGCTCTACGTTCAACTTCTGCATCCACCTCATCGAGGTGCTGCTTGTCTACTGGTAGAGTGCTTGGCGAACATTGAGATTCCAAGCTGTCGGCTAGGCATTCTGCTTTTTCAGAGTCGTCAAAAGCGACGCTCTTGTCGGGACGCATGAGGGGTGGAGAAGAGACCTCTTCCGAGGTGCGCAACTTCCTTTGAAGCTGCCAGAAGGCTTGATGAGTGGGCTCGAGTTCGCTAAGCGTCTTGTCCCATTGATTCGAGCGGAACTCACTAGTGCGTTTCTTTACAGCACGCTGTAACGAACGCATGTGAGCTTTGTTCGCATCACAGGGCCAAGAGCTGTAGGCACGTATGGCCGCATTCTTCTCGGTTATCAGTTCACGTATATCGTCGGGAAGTATCCAGCGGCGATCACTCACCGCTGGTACTTCACGAGAACAATCCTTCAGTACGGATTGTACGTGCTCTGTAAACGAGTCGATTGCAGCCTCGGTGTCTGCGACTGAGACGATATGGTCGGGAATACCATCTAGAAGTGGTGATGTTTCGGATTTCAGCATATCGCTTACTTTCCTCCAGTCGGTAGTGAGAATAGTGGGAAGGGGCTGGCTGGGGTCAATGATACCCGAGCGAGGAATTAAGTGCATGAGCACTGGACGGTGATCGGAGTGGAGCTCGTGTAACGTCTCAATCATGTGTAACCGAAGGTTCACATTCTTGAGCAGCGCTATATCGAGAACGTCGGGAAGATGACTGACAGTGTCAGGATAGTGCGTGTGCTCCATAGGAGCGACCGCGTCGAAACTAAGAGATTGGCCTAGATCGTAGAGGACTTTCCCTCTCGGGTTCGTCGTTCTACTGTTCCAGGCCGGGTGTTTGGCGTTGAGATCGCCCGCGATGATCACGGAGTCACTTAAGCCGAAGAGAAGGGTGAGATCGCTAACCAGGAGGTTGTGATCTTCCCAAGTATTAGTGGGGGGCAAATAAGCAGAAACTAAATGTACCGGTTGATGACCGGTCATAGCAAGCCGACAGATTGAAACCTCAAGTAGGGACTTTAAAGGAGGGGGATCGATGGGAATACAATGCAATTCCTTGCGAAAGTAAATAAGGGTGCCACCCTTGTGACAACGTAGCCTATCATTGCGAACTATGCGGTAGTTGGCAATCTTGGGGTCGCGGTGGCTGGGTTTGAGGAACGTCTCCTGGATGAGGAGAACGTCAACGTTATGGTCACGGAGGAAGGCGGCGATCTCGTCGCGCTGTCCTCTCATGCCATTGGCGTTAAAATAACCTAATCTAAGGGACCGGGGTTGGGTGCAAGAGGGATTTGGTGTGATATCCATTACGGCGCGAAGTTGAGGTTGCGTAGGGTTGACTTGATGATTGGGTAGGCATCAATAATGTCGACGACCTGCTGGAGGTCCGTTGCAGCTCTGAGCTCAGCGACCATGCGGTCGGCCTCAGCGGTGCAGAGAGGTTGGAACCTCATCAAGTAATTTAAGTTGGATTCCTGTGAAGCAGGAGCGCGGGATGGAGCAACGGGAGCTCGGGTTTGCGGAGGGACCTGAGGGGCGGCCACAGGAGTGGGCGCTGGGACAGGGTTGTCCAAAAGACCGGGCATGGGGGGGTTGGGTTTACCCTTCGCGAGGGCAGGGAACGCTTGCTGATGGTTCAGCATGTTCCAAGGAGAAGGCCTCTGCGGGCTGAGACGCTCTGGGAGGACCTTTGACGGGACTTTGAAGGAGGAGGGAGCTTCCCTCTGCTGGCGTTGGTTGGCGCGATTCGCCAACTTGCCAGCGGACTGTTTCGGGGCTTTGGGGCAGCCCCTGTAGTTTGCCGGGTGGCCAGACTGTCCGCATAGCACGCAACTAGGCGGCTCTGTGCAGAGACTCCTGTCCTTGGGACGGGTGCAGTCTGCCGTGGCGTGGTCGCCGAGGCACTTTACACACCTATGCGGTGCGTAACAGTACTTCTGGCTGTGGCCATAGAGTTGGCAGCGATGACACTGCCCTACTATCTTGAGCTTTTTGGGCCTCTCGATGATGATGCCCGATAACGAGCACACCGATCGGACCTTGAAAATAGGGTGGTGCCCTTCAACCGGGTCACATATTACGAGTACCATATCGTACTCGTCACCCCCTTGGGACCTATTCTTGTGGAGGCGGTGGACCGCCGAAACAGGGATGCCCTGGGATGTCAGATCATCCAGGATGTCGGAGGAGGGAATCTCCTTGGGGATCCGCTTGATGACCACACGGGTCGGCTTCTCCTCAGGGAGGCTGTAAGTGTGGAAGGCGACGTTCCTTCCACGAAGCGCGTTAACCAGATTACGGAAATCCGTAGAGGTGGGGTCTTAACTTTGATACCCTGGAGGGTAGACGTGGCGTTAGTGTATTGGATCTTGCGATCCATACACATTTTGGAGATCTCTGTCCGCGGTTGAGATGTAGCCATAGGGCTAGGCGGGCGACTGCCCTGGGGGGCAGCTTGAGGAGCGATGGGGACTGACGGGGACGAGGAGGCTTGAGGAGCAAGGGGAGGCGCGTTGAGGGCTGTAACCGCCTTCTTGGCCTTATTGGCCTTAGCCTTCCTTCCCTT
The DNA here is from genome assembly GCA_916618015.1 of Xestia c-nigrum. Classification (NCBI taxonomy): domain Eukaryota; kingdom Metazoa; phylum Arthropoda; class Insecta; order Lepidoptera; family Noctuidae; genus Xestia; species Xestia c-nigrum. The sequence goes on along the minus strand of OU745258.1, from coordinate 7,837,938 downwards.
CTTCCTCTTGCCCTTTTGCACCAGCTGAAAGTCTTCCGATTCAGAGGACGAGGAGTTGGTGCTGGGGGAGTCGGGGGAGCTCTCAGCGGCAGAGGGCGCGGACTCAACAATCTCCATATCGGAGGAGGAGGGTTGAGTGATCGGAGCGGGGGAGGGCGAACGCGACGGAGTTTCCCTCGGAGGGGTACGAATGGCCTTGAGGAGGGCCCTAAATCTATCCTCCTTAAAAGGAGTAAGGAGATCGGCATACTTCTCCTTTATGTAGTCGCTGTCGTCACATAATAGCTGCGCTATTAACTGATCGAACTGACTATTCAGTAAAACATTACGTTCTTTCGCCATCTTGGCATGGGGAACCTAACCCTAAAAACCAAATTTTGGTAGCCTAACTAGGAGCTAACTACCTAGTCCCGAGGAGACACGTAAAACGTGAGCTCCCCGGGCAGACAGTTCCCCGTTAAAAACGAACCCACCCTTGTGTTTTTCGTAGTGCTAACTGGCAAGAAGAAAAACACAAACAAACTTGTCAGCGACACGACTGTCTGAGAATTGCCTGAAGGGCCTAATCTGAATTCCTATCTAACGATACCAGTACCTAGGTCCCCGGGTAGGTGCGCCCGGGGATGTGTGGCCTCTCCTGAACTTGTGCGAACAGTGAGGTGAGTACCTAAGGTGTGCCCTAAGCTTGTAAACCTGTCGCCAGTCTTATTGTGCGACAGGGCCCTAGTCCCGCAAGGGGCTCTAGTGCGAAGGGGTAGACACTCCCAACCGACACTAGGTGTGTAGCTGTGAACGAAGTCGAAGACTAGGTTTGACGAGGGAAGCCCCCAAGGCCAAGGTCCTAGCTCCCGATGCCAATGAGATGCCTCGCCCTGAAGGGGTCCGGCGGGTAGGATTGGGTCACCACCCTCTTGACTTCGTTAACACCGTTAGGTTTCCCGTCAAGAACCACAAAACCGTGGCTTTTCCCTGAAGGGGCAACAAAAACGCGGACGATAAGGAAATATAGCCTCGAAAGAGGCTGTTTTTTTGCCACTGAGTAACACCGGTTAGAATGTGTACTAATACGAGTATCAGACACAAACTAACGATGCACTACGGGACGGTAGGCACTGGGCCTTGATGCTCGGCGAAGCGGCGAAATGATTTTATTTTATTTGCACCGGTACCTCCCGGAATAAGAGCTTGCTGTCACCGCGAACACATTGTAAGGCATTTGTGATTGAACACGCGTAGGACTTGCACGCCTTTGGGAATAATCGGATTGGCTCCAGAGCTCTTAAGCAACTAGTTTGTGCTACTTCGGTGTCAACAAGCTTTCGATTTGTACTGAATTTTACATAACTTAGGAGTCTTATCATAATAGTAATGGTTTTTTTAACAGCGCCACCAGGTTTATGCATTGCAGCATCGTGACCAATTATATATGTAGATATTATCTGGGAGTCTAACCGAACTAGGTTTAGTGTCGTGGGCTCTCTAACTAAATTTGTAACTGGTCATACATTAAACAAAGAGTCCCCACGACGTAGAGAAGCACGACGGCGCAATGACGTTGTTTCGCGGGCCACTCGGCGTCCGCGCGCGGTCCCCTCGCTTGCGGCGCGCGGACCACGCGTGGTCCCCTCGCTTGCGGCGCGGCGTCCACGCGCGGGCCCTTAGCTTGCGGCGCGCGGACGGCGCGTGGTCCCCTCGCTTGCGGCGCGCGGACCGCGCGCGGATGCAGCGCCGCCCGCGAGGCGAGGCGTATGGTAGCGGCAAGCGCGTTGACCACCCGCCGTAAGCTTTTTCATATGGACATTAAAAAATATGTTATGCGACACACGATTTAATGCTCTAATTTGAATGGCAAGTAAATTGCTGGGTTGGAGCGGTGCTGGTGCGGTGCTTGTCAAGTGAGCCACGACCTTAACACTGCATAATCGCGATGGTGGAACTACACATTGACTGGAGCTTTTTGTTTACAGTACAAATCTATTTAGTGCGTCAGTTGTTTTTTTTTTTTCATCTATTGATACACTGAAAAAAATGTTAGGTTGGATTTAACAGATTTTGCGTTAATTGAACCAAAGTTTGCGGTTGATTTCGGTCCTATCACGAATTTTGGTTGTTTTTACCAAACACATTAAGTTGATGTTGTACCAAATTTATTTGGTAGATTACACCTATATTTTGTACATTTTTTACCAAAGTGACTTAGTAACATTTCTTACTTTAGTATAATTTTTACCAAAATACTTTAGTAACATTTTTCACCAAAGAACTTTAGTAACATTTTTTACCAAAGTAATTTAGTAACATTTCTCACCAAAGTACTTAAGTATAATTTTTACCAAAATACTTTAGTAACATTTTTCAGCAAAGTACTTTAGTAACATTTTTTACCATAGTACTTTGGTAACGTTTCTCACTAAAGAACTTTAGTAGATTTTTAACCAAAGTACTTTCGTAACCTTTTTATCAAAGTACTTTAGTAAAAAGTACAATGTAGTTCGCTGCAATCTACCAAAGAGATAATGTATATTTTACCCAACATACTTGTTTTTTTTACCAAATACATTTTGTATGTTCTACTGTTACGTTTTTGATACAAATTACCGAAGCTAGTTTAATAGAAAATGCAAAGGTATTTAGTAAAATCTTCAACGAACATTTTGTAGATAGCACTTATTACTTGGTAGAAAGTATTAAATCAGTTTGTTTGTGGTACTGCGTTCAGAGTTTCGGACGTCGTACTACCACGACAGTCCGCCTCGCTGCGGCTCTGGGCACCGCGCCACGTTTCATCAACGTGACTTGTGAGGACTCACATACTGTGAAAGTCTCGAGAAGAGCTTACTATAGAAATTATACCAAGAAGTAAGGTCTAAGGCAAAAACAAGGAGGGTCAATCACGCGTGGAGAATCTTAACACTGCGATTCAGAAAGACGCGTCATCGGCACAACGCCATCTATCGGCTTGTTCATGTTTTTTCACTATGATTGTTACTTTGACTTCTTATATGTTTTCCTGTCATCTATGTAGGTAAAGAACTATTTTCTGCATTGTTTTCAAAATTGTAGGCCCAGTAGTTTCGAAGATAAGGGGACGAATGGTCAATTTTCGGTTATTTGCTAATTTCTAATTTATTCCTTTTGTCAACCAGACTTAATTGTTGAGATTTGTATGGTAACATTTTCAATACTCATTGTAAATTTACACCGTAAACTATGGTAGGGACTATATTTCGATCGCAACCTATGTAGTTTTGTTAGTTCAACCGCAAGGTCTTGTTATTTTTATCATATTTTTATGATAAAATCAACCAAACTAAATTGTTGAGAATCGTTTGGTAAAATTTACAATATTATTTGTTAATTTACACCATGAACTCTGGTAGGCACTATATTTTGATCGCAACCTATGTAGTTTTGTTAGTTCAACCACGAGGTCTTGTTATATTTATCATATTTTTATGATAAAATCAACCAAAATAAATTGTTGAGATTCGTTTGGTAAAATGTACAATATTATTTGTTAATTTACACCATGTACTCTGGTAGGCACTATATTTTGATCGCAACCTATGTAGTTTTGTTAGTTCAACCACGAGGTCTTGTTATATTTATCATATTTTTATGATAAAATCAACCAAAATAAATTGTTGAGATTCGTTTGGTAAAATGTACAATATCATTTGTTAATTCACACCATGAACTATGGTAAGCACTATATTTTGATCGCAACCTATGTACTTTTGTAAGTTCAACCGCGAGGTCTTGTTATATTTCTCAAATTTTATGATAAAATCAACCAGACTTAATTGTTGAGATTCGTTTGGTAAAATGTACAATTATTATTTGTTAATTTACACCATGAACTCTGGTAGGCACTATATTTTGATCGCAACCTATGTAGTTTTGTTAGTTCAACCACGAGGTCTTGTTATATTTATCATATTTTTATGATAAAATCAACCAAAATAAATTGTTGAGATTCGTTTGGTAAAATGGACAATATTATTTGTTTATTTACACCATGTACTCTGGTTGGCACTATATTTTGATCGCAACCTATGTAGTTTTGTTAGTTCAACCACGAGGTCTTGTTATATTTATCATATTTTTATGATAAAATCAACCAAAATAAATTGTTGAGATTCGTTTGGTAAAATGGACAATATTATTTGTTTATTTACACCATGTACTCTGGTAGGCACTATATTTTGATCGCAACCTATGTAGTTTTGTAAGTTCAACCACGAGGTTTTGTTACATTTATCATATTTTTATGCTAAAATCAACCCGACTAAATTGTTGAGTTTTGTTTGTTAAAATGCACAATATTCTTTGTTAATTTACACCATAAACTCTGGTAGTGACTATATTTTGATCGCAACCTATGTAGTTTTGTAAGTACAACCGCGAGGTCTTGTTATATTTATCATATATTTATGATAAACTAAATTATTGACATTTGTTTGGTAAAATGGACAATACTCTTGGTTGATTTACATCAAAACTCTGATTTCAACTTCAACCTTTTTAGTTTTGTAAGTTCAATATCGAGGTTTTGTTATATTTATCGTAGTTTCCTTGTAATTCAGCCAACATTTGCTAATTTGGTAAATCCAACAAACCTTTTTTTTCAGTGTATGGATAAAACGCATCAAAAATCGGGAGTGTTGGTTCGTGACGTCAGAACTAGCTAAAATTTCTGGGTAGACGTATTGGGAATTTCAAAAGCGTCGTATTTTCGTCAATTTTGATTTACGTTACAAAAGAAAATAAAACGGGTCAAATATTTTTAATAATCTACCTGACGGACTAATTAGCTTATTTTTTGGCGTTTACCCTTTTCTACATACGAATTGTTCATCCAAAGATTAAATAATTAGCAGGTTTCACCTGTACAGAGTGTAAGCCATAGCCTGAGGAAGCTGAATGGTCTAACGGTGCCACCGGTTACCTTTGATGGCACTGTGATTCCCTTTAGCTCTGAGGTCAAGGATCTGGGTTTGCATGTTGACACTTGCCTTGACTGGCGTAAGCAGGTCGCGATTGTGAGCAGGAAAGTCATTGGGACGTTGCGGTCGCTTTACCGGCTGAAAAATATTCTTCCATCACACATCAAGGCAATGCTTGTACAGTCCCTAATCTTCCCCATAATTGACTATGGTGATGTGTGCTACTATGACCTGAATGCAGATCTCCTCAACAAACTTGACCGTCTTCTTAATAGCTGCATTCGATTCGTTTTCAATCTCCGGAAGTATTATCATATATCCTCACACCGAACACTTTTAAAGTGGTTACCTATCCGGCAGCGCAGAGCGTTGAGGGCTTTGACAACCCTGTTTTCTCTTCTTCATAAACCTACTTCTCCTTCTTATCTAACTTCTCTTTGTCAATATTTATGCTCTGCACACAGCAAGAAGCTTCGGTCCGAGAATAATCGTCTTCTTCGATGTCCTTCTCATCGCTCTGGTTTTATAAAATCTTCTTTCTTTGTCCAGGCGGTTTTCCTTTGGAATGCGCTCCCTCAGAATATCAGGACGGTATCCAATCGGTTCACATTTAAAGTGAAAGCTCGAGAACACATACACAAGACGTTGGCAGATTCGTCTCAGAACTAAGTTGTTGTAGTTTTTTATTTTTATTTTACCTCTCATTACTTATACGTATATATATATATATATTATATATATTTATGTTTTATGTATGTATATAAGTATTTATTTTTATATTTTATTTTAGTTTTAAATATTTTCGTATCTATTTGTTTTCTGTTCTTGCACCTACTGTGTATTGTCTCTGCATCACCCTAAGGTAGACTGGTAGAAAATGCCCAAGGCATTAAGTCCGCCTTTGTACAGTTTTTACTTGTGCATAAAGTTTTAATAAATAATAAATAAATAAATAAATGAACCCTTCACGAAGATTGTTTGGTGTGAAAAATCTATGTTTACGTAGCGGTCAATATCCTGGGGTATTTATTAAAAGTAAAGTTATAACAACTAATACTTGTATACAAGTACAATTAAGTAACAAATAAATTTCAAAAAACCCCCGACACATAATGTACTAAAAGTTAAATAGGATTTGCCATTTTGTGGAGGCAACCATCTCGGAATTAAAATTTAGTATACTTATAGTATTTTACTAGTCAAGCCGTTTCATTTGATATCCATATTGAAGAAGTTGTGAAATAATCCGCCATTTAGGTCCATGTTCACCAAAAAGATGACAGTCTGATTATCTAAAACAGCTGTTTAAGACGCATTTTTGTATAGGAAAATGTCAGAGTGACAGCTGTTTTTAAATAATCAGCCGGTTATCTTTTCGGTGAACATGAACCTTAGTGGCGGCCGCCATCTTGGAATGATTTTCATTAAACATAATTAAGAACACTCCCGACTAATTCACCGATCAAACAGGAAAAACAAAATCGGTTCTTCCCCTCGGGAGCTACGATGCAGCCCCGTCGTTTTTGCGTCGGGGTTTAAAAAAAAAGTGGAAAATGTTGGAAAATTAAAAGGCTCCAGAACAAAGCAATTATTGGTATGACAGAAAAATCAAATGCTTTTCGGCTTCGTTCACTCTGTTTTTACATCATAATATACATATGACTGCAGCATAACGCTATATTTAAATACAACTAACCAAGCAGAGTGCTTTCAGAATATAACAACCTATTAAAAAAATGCAACCTTTTTTGGATGAACAAGTAACTTCGAAGGTAACTTTGTAAGTACAGGTATATAGGATTTTAAATCGTTTCGCTGTTACCATTTCAAATGTCTCTCTTTTTCTGTATTTCTAACAAATGGGATTTAGTTGTAGAGATTCTGTAAGTTAGTGGAATTGTTAAAAGCTATCTGTAATAGAAAATGTTATTTGCAATGGAAATGAAGTTAGCTTCTTTCAATAGAAAAATAAACTTCAATATAATATATTTTATTCGCGGCTTCACCCTCGTCTTTGATATAAATGTAACACTGGAAAGTTAAACCAGGATTGAAAGTGTCATATACACCAGCCCCGGTCCCCTATCCCAGGTGAAGATTTACCAAAGATCTGAAATTCAAAGAAACTTATTAAAATCTCAAGGATAGTAAAGGTTACAGATAAAAGACATACACACTCAGGTTCGTACTACAAAACGTCACTCACACACATTATTTATATCCATTTTGAACCAATCAAATAGATTGAATCTAGTTTTAAGTATAAGTACGAATGTGCAAGTTTACAAGTTAAGTAAAAATCTACATCACTCATTTCTGCGTAAACTTGTGTAAAACTATACCTACATTAGTTTTACAAAAAAATAACCATGATCCAAGCCTTTTCCCAGCTACTTTAGCGTTGAGTTCAAGTCTAACCTATAGTATTTATCAAAAGCTTATTTATGTATCGTGACGGTATTACTTTTAGGTAAATAGTTCCCGACATGCATTCAGTCTAAGTACATAAGCGCAAGTAAGTACCTCCACTTGAAAAGTATTAAGTCTGCAATATGCATGAGCAAAGTTTACCTTTCAAGGAATCAGAAACTAATAGTAAGTATCTAATACTTAAGGGGCCCGCGGAGCATGCGTCGTTCATACAAACGTAATACCAAAATGATTTGTAAATCAAACATATTCTTGTGGTAAAGTGTATTTATTTTGGTTGAAGTACAGAACATCTATGTTCCCAAATATATATTTTAAAAGGACAATGATTTAAAGACGAGATTATGAGGATTTTAAAAATTGGTAAAGATTTTTTTTTGTCTCATTATTCTTGTTTAAATCAGTGTCCATTCAAAATATATATTTGGGAAAATAGATATTCTCTAATTCAATTAAAATATATACACACAACCTCAAGAATATGTTTGATATTCCTCCTATGGATTGTACGTAACAAGAATACCTACTGATGAAATTGGTAGTATTTGGGTGGCTCTTGTAACTATAATTTGTTTAAAAAATATATATACTGTTGTATTACTTTAAAGGCGCTTATAATAGTCGATCTAAGTAAGTATCAAAAAATCAAAAAGGCAGTTTGGACGCATTTCTTTTCTATCTATTGGAAACCAAAAGACCAATTTGAGAAGTTAATTTGAAAGTTCCAAATCAAGTCCAATAGCAAAATCATTGATCTGTAAATCTGTGTTATTTACTGCAGAATATACATATATATGCTTAGAGCTTACTGACAAATCTTATTCTAGTTACTTGTTACCGAAAGCGTCAAGCGTGTTGTTGCAAACGAGCCTCACATTACACCTAACTAAACACTTCTACGTCAAAGCAAACGTTATAAAATTCAGGAAGTTTTAATAAAATAAAGTAGTACCCACATGAACGACAGTCACATAACGTCAGTTAGAACCAGTATCAGTAAATCATAGGCAGACCGCAGCGGAAGTGATGCGGTCAGGGCAGTCGGACGGACGCAGCCATTAGTACTAGTACTAGGCTGATTTGCACTGGTTATGTGGCAGATGCTCGATAATTAGGTAAATAGGCATTAGGAATGGGGTTCGATGTAATTGAACTCTGCCGGCCTGAACTACAAATTAACCTGTGATTTGTCGGGAAATCTGACCAACGAGCGGATGGACGGTACCGGGTTTTGTCGCATCTGCGAGACATGGAAACTTTGGAGAGGCCTGTTTCTATATCTAGCAGTAGATTGCGATTGATATAATGAACTAGCGGACGTCACGCGGTTTCACACGCGTAATTCCCGTTCCCGTGGGAGTACGGGGATGAAATATATCCTATGTTACTCGTGGATAATGTAGCTTTCGAATGGTGGAAGAATTTTTAAAAACGATCCAGTAGTTTTTAAGCCTATTCATTACAACCAAACAAACAAACAAACAAAGTTTTCCTCTTTATAATATTAGTGTAGATATACAAATAGAAGTTTAACCAAAAAATATTCTGAAGAAAGAATTTGGATATTACTTTTTTACCAAAAAACACATCTTAACATTTTTGGCTCCGATATGTAATATATACATATAATTTATTTATTTCAGATAATTAAATTCCATAAAATCCAAGCACATTTAATAAAAAAAAATATCAATTAAAATCATTAAGTAAAAATTAAAACATAAATCACATAAAATTAAATGAAAATTGAATTAAAAAATTACATAAAAATAAAAACGTAAATTACATGAAAAATCACGTCTAGGAGACAGATAGACTGTAAAAAAAAACACAAATCATCCAAAAATCTAATAACCTTAGTTAGTTTTTTCAATCTCACCTATCTCCAAAGCCTTAATAGAATCGTCCAAAGTTTTTTCGTCTCACAAATTTACAATCTTGCAAAACACAAATCTGTTCGCGCTGTAATCAGATAAAAAACTGTTGGCGAGCTTAATAAACGAGGCGGTGCTATTCCCCTAACATAATGGAATCTTTTTAGACACTTTAAGACAGCACTTTAGCTTAATGAAGAGCCATAATTCATTTTGACGCTCCTAGTAACTAGAGCAATGGCGTGCCTTCGCTGAAGTATACGCGGGTAATTAGATCTACGAGGAGTTATCGATTTTTTAATGTTAGCTTCATTAATGGCAATGCTGAGCTTAATGACTATGGTAATGAAGATTGTTTGATTGTTACAGGTAATGTTATAGAAGATGGTGTAATCGAGAATGAAAACATTGTTGAATATCATATTGAGAATTTTATTGATATCCGAGGTGTTAAGGATAGAAATTGCATAATAAATAATTAGTAAGTTCAAGCTGAAATTATCAGACCATAAACAAAGGCCTTACAATAATTATGTATAATTGTTTAATTATAAAGATAGTGTTGAAAACGATGAGAGACACTGAAAATGGCAGTAAAGATTGAATTTAAGTAAATGAAATTTAACAAAACCAGACAATTTGAGTAAAGTTAACCCACATTACATCAAATGTCTACGAATTTGTAGTGAAATATGAGTAAATACATATCAAAACTAACGAGACTTGCCTAAAAGGAAAGGTTTACACAAAGTCAAAGACATCAGAAGTCAGAAAAAAAAATAAGCAATTTACTGTTACAAACCAATTTAATAAAAATTGAGCATCTAATATTCTAATCTCAGTGGAATCTGTGATAAATATTCATACACTCCTTTTATGCAAAACTAATAAGCATATTTATTGAAAACTTTAAGAATAGAAGTTTAGATTTCTTAGGCTTTTCATTTTATGTTGATTCTCTTTTTTTTTTCTACTCTAATATTATAAAGAGGAAAACTTTGTGTTTGGTTGTAATGAATAAACTCAAAAACTATTGTGCTGATTTCAAAAATTCTTTCACCATTGGAAAGCTACATTCACCCTGAGTAACATAGGCTATATTTTATCCCTGTAGTCCCACGGGAACGGGAACTACGCGGGTGAAACCGCGTGACGTCCGCTAGTGTAAAATAAAATAATGTTCATGACTATCAACATTTTCCTGTTAATTGGTGTCGGTTCGAAGAAAAACTATTGTCCACTGTTTTAATAATTGTACTGAATTAGTAATACAATATCTAATAAGATTAAATAGTAAAAGAAACTGAAGAAAAATCTTTGTCTATAAAAGAGCTTAATTTATTGCAATTAGGGATCAAAGGACTTCTTGGGACGGCCGCGGGTATATTGTACAAATTGAGATTCATATTCTGTTAGCTTTACTCCGTAACAATCAGATCCTCTGCAATATTTTATTAGACTTTTTATTGCTGACAGTGTACAATTTAAAAATAGCTGAACGGCGAAGTATGCTAATTTCAGTTAGTAAACATGGGGGTGGATGTACGTCACATCATGTGTTTACGCCTCGTTTGTTATCTATTGTCTTTTTTTGATGACGTTGACTTTACACAGGCTTTTCTGTATTAGAATTACATTTAGTTATCTTTTATGGTATTTTTTATGGAGATTATTGTATCGCTTTCCTTTTATCGGAGTCATACAAGTTTCCCAACGAGTAAATTTTATAAAAAATAGCACCATTCCTGTGTTTGGCTTTTCGATCAGAAAATAAATCAAAATCAAAACATTTATCTCAAGTAACCTTTTAATTGTCGAAACAACTGTCACAAGATATAAAAACTGTGAAAGTACTGTAGTTGCCCATTCCCAAGTGTAGATCTCTATGGAGAAGAACGGGCAATAAATAATAACAATAAATATCACTGGACATTAACACACAGCGCCACCTAGTGCCACACTAAGCAAGGCTTGTGTCCTGGACACTAGATAGTTGATATATTACATTATACTTTTTTGTTTGTAAATACATACTTATTATACGTATCCATGACTCGGAAACAAAATGTCCATGCTCATCACTCAAACATTTGCTCCTACCGGGATTCGAACCCGGACCCATTACCACTACGCCATTCGAGTCGCCAATAATTGATGAGTGCAGATTTAAATTAATACTTTGAAGATAAGTACCCACCGATTTCCTGAAAATCTCAATATCCAATTGAGATTTTCGGGAAATTGGTTCATATCTTCGAAATAATAATATTTATTGCATTTCACAAGTTGTGGTCTTAGGTAGTCATCATCTGCCTAGCCTTTTCCCAACTATGTTAGAGTCGGCTTCCAGTCTAACCGGATGCAGCTGGTAAGCTACAAAAACAGTCATGATCATTGTTGTTTGTTGTTGACAACATAGTATGCAAAAAAGAGGGCTGTAATGCAACCATACATTAGTATTGATCATTAGAAGACCGATATTTAACAATAAACGTTTCAGACTGATTTGAAGAAACTATAACCGCTCGCTAGAAACACAAAGACAAAACCATAATAAACCGAAAAGTCAATAAAGACCTGTTTGTGCTGAATCTTGACATTTGTTCTCACAACCAGAGAGTTCATTTCAGAGACTCGTATTTGTGATGCTCGAGTATTTGTATGTACAACTTCAAGAGTTGTACCGTTCGGAAATCCGGTACTGGTATTTTCCCGAACTGATATCGTTGGGTAAAAGTACTTGAAGACAAAGAGTCAATTGATGAGTGTAATGGATACGCGTATTTAACTACTTCGATCATTTATCAAGAACTTAATTGTTTCCTTAACTTACTAAATTTAATAACTGTAACTATTACTATCTTTAACTAACAGGAAAAAGTGAAAGATATTATCAAACATTTATTATCGAACCAATACTTTTTACCCGACTGCGTGACGCAATGGAGGGTAATGTGTTTATTAGTCTATGTATGTATGTATGTTTGTTTCTATGTGGCAATCTAGAGACCAAATGCGTAGGCCGAATCTGATAATTCTTACGTCAATCGATACGTATTAACCTTGCGAGTGTCACTAAAGACATGACAGTAATCAAAATTCACCACAGCGACAACCAGACGCCATATTGTCAAAATGAAAAAAAAAGTCGATGAACTATGTCAAGTGGGGCGTCGTTGAATAGGTATTTTAAAATCATCGGTTCATTTTAGGTTCCTTCTATCATTTTTCATTTTAAATAATAGTTCAAGATATTTTCGATAAAGTTGTTTTTGTTTTAAATTAATCCTATCATCTAAGTCACATAAAAATCTAAATCTAAATGCATAGGCATTTAGTATATATAGGTATTAAATCGCTTCTTTACTTTGTGCTTGAAATATTAAATAAATAACTTCTCTAACTTGATAGTAATTATTGTTACCGCATATTTTTTGTTTCATCCATTACTTGAGCAAATCAATAGATTCAACCAAGTTTAGTTGGTGCACAGTGAATTTCAGGGCCTAACATAAGATTGATAACATGAATGGATAGTATATATTACTCTGGTATCTAATTTCGGAGCCTTGTGTAAGATAGATAGAACAGAATAAGATGAATTTCGGTTCCAGAATTCCTGTATCCCTTCCCCAGTCAAATATTGAACAGGAATGATGAATCGAGTATCTTGTGACCGTCCCATGTGATACTCTCCACCAGTCTCTCTATCAGTCATCACACCTAATCCCTTGCAGACGTGAAAGTGTGGGTCATATTTGTTTTATTTATTTATTAACTAGCTGACCCACCCAACTTCGTCTGCGTCACATAGGAGAGAAAAACGAAAGGAAAAAAAGGTCCCCGTTTTTGCAACATTTTTCATTCCTGCTCCGCTCCTAATTATTGTAACGTGATGTTATATAGCCTAAAGCCTTCCTTGATAAATGGACTATCCAACACAAAAATATTTTTTCAATTCGAACCGGTAGTTCCTGAGATTAGCGCGTTCAACCAAACAAACAAACAAACTCTTCTGCTTTATAATATTAATATATAGTATAGATTTGGTACAGCAATAGCAATACATACCAAGAATTAATGTGAAACAATGAAAATAACATTAGTGCTGGTATACCTATTAATAGGTATACGCAGCATAGTTTGTAATGTACAAATTATATTGTAACAGTGTTATGTACTCATTGTTGAGAAGCCATATAATAAATAAATTGAATTCCCTATAGGACAACGCAACATTTTTTTTTTCAAATCTTAGTAAATATTTGAATACAACATAAAATTTCATCATCATCATCATCAGCCTATAATGTTCCCACTGCTGGAACACGGCCTCCTCTCAATGAGAGGGAATGGGCTATAATCAACCACGCGGGCCCAATGCGGATTGGTAGAAGTCACATGTCTTCAAATTTTTGGTTCTAGGACATGCCGGTTTCCTCACGATGTGGTTATGATACATACAATTTACTTAATTAAACTAAATGAGATGATATTATTATTATTATGGTCTGTCTTTTTTTAAGACCTCCGCTTAACTATGACATATCCCTGTAATGCGAAACACGAGTACCATAAGTTATTTACGAGATGAAGACGAAAAAAGCTTCCTTTTTAATCTTTTGAAGGAAAATCACAAGAACAGGTAACAAAAGCCTTTAGTCATGTTACTTAAAATAGCACAAACCGCTTGCTAATCACAGTGAGTTGTTATTATCAATATACTCGTATTCTTATCACTGGAAATAACAGTTATCACGGGATGTCAAAACCCGGAAGTGTAAGTCTGGTCCGAAGGACGTTACCGTTACCCAGTAACTGAATTTTGGAGGCCTGGTAAACGCTCTAAAAAATACTGATGCAGCTGCTGCATCTAGTACAAATTGTGACCCGACCCTACTATTATCTAAGTAGATGTGAAAAAACTGTGCTATAATAATTATAAAGTAATAAGCGATTTGAAATAAATCTCCATACAATTTTAAAAGCCTGAATGCAATTCCGAAATTGGAATCTTTAAAAATATCACTCTCAAATAATATTCTACATTTCACTTGAATTTGTGATTCAAATGAGACTCGTGAATGGCACTGTTTAAATTTTTAATCCAATTATTATTTTAACTGGGCACCGCGTGGGGATACGGAAATAGTTTGAATGTGATGCTATAGTGACATAAATAGTGCTGTGCCGGACTCTTTATTAGTTTTAACTGAAAATGCAGTTATCTGTACTAGTACTTAATAGTGTTGTGAAATTCAGTGTATTGTCGGACTTAATATGGCTGACAGCATCAACAAAAATTAATGAACAAATGTAGTAATTAAGAAAATAGGGTACTTGAACAATCAATTGACATCATTTTTATAAGCTGTCAAAACGCGACTTCGTCATTGATTTTTATGGAAATAGCAACATATTTTATTGATTTAAAAGCAGCTAAAATTCGATGTAAACTCTCAAAATATTTTCAACTGAACATACTGCTCATAATATAATGCTTTATTTTTCGGTAGATTGTAATCTATCGAAGTGAAACCGTAATATTGCGAAATGCATGAGACGGAAGTATCTCTGCCCCCATAATCGGGACTTGGGGGCACCCCCACTTTAGGTTAGTTAGGTTCCTTTGAACCCTGCAGACAGAAATAGGGATTCTGCGTAGCGGGGCTCCGTCGACTACGCTTTTAGGGGAATATAAAGTATTTTAAGGTTAGGTTAGGTTATATTAATCGGTATTTCTCAGGAATGGTACATTATCTTTTCATGAGTTTGGTACCATGGTGCAAGGGGATCCCTCCTTCTCTCCCCCTCCTCCACACCACGCGAGTTGACTTCCATCGCATGCATTTCACAACATTACGGTTTCACTTCGATAGATTACAATCCACCCAAAAATAATGCGTAATTATTGTAAACAGGATGATCGTTTGACAATCTTTCGAGAGTTTACAATCTCTCTAGTTATATTACAATCTAACGGTTTTTACAATGTGACGCTGACTTATATGTTACGGTAAATGTGATTAATTGAAAATTTATAATTATTACTGATCATTAATAATATGATTTCTTATTTTCAGTAAGTAACTAATTTAATCACCTTTTTCAATGTTTAATTATAATTTTACCATAGTACCGATAAATGCAATAAATTAACGCTGTAAATGCAGAAACATGTGCGTTTGTTGCGATTTTAAGTGCTAAAGCTTTTTATGTTACGTGTTTGTTTTTTAAATTGACTTTTTATACCAACGTGGTGCACCCCGACTCTGACGGTTTAGGTTAAAAGGGTATGGTGGGGTAGACCCCGCTTGTAATAACCTTCATGCTTATTTTTTATAAACCATTCAGAAGTAGGATTTTTATTAGAAAGTAATACCTATGTTTATTTTGCGGTTCATTTATTACTTTTACTAACGAGCGTATTAACGTGAATTATCCAAACTAATATTATAAATGCGAAAGTAACTCTGTCTGTCTGTCTTTCTGTCTGTCTGTCTGTCTTTGCTTCACGCCTAAACTACTGAACCGATTTGTGTGAAATTTGGTACAGACATAGTTTGGAACTTGAGAAAGGACATAGGATAGTTTTATTCCGGACATACCTACAGCGCCATCTATTTGTCAAGAGTCGGCAATGTGGGTAAAACCAAAAATCTGCTGGAAGTCACTATTCCACGCGAACGAAGTCGCGGGCAAAAGCTAGTTAATAATAACTGCTAAAATTTATAAATCTACCTAAGGTAAGGTAATTTTTAATAATGGCCGGTAACTATTAATCATTTTCAATTAATCACAATCCATAAATAGGCTGGATTTTTCGGACGGTTCAAAAAGCTGGATTTTTCAAACGGGACCTACTACACAGGGTGATAAAATATGCAGCATTCGGCACGAGCTATTCCCGATCATTGTCTGTCTAGAGAGCCCGACTATTATTATACTGAATCAATATTCACGAGAGGGCCGAATTTGCAATCGGTAATATTGTCTTTGATTATAATACAATTAGCTATCATGGTTTGATTAATCATGTATTAAGAAATTAGTAGAATATGATTGAGAAGCCTATTTAAAATTTCAAACCAGTAATGTAGATTTATTTAGAAGAAGAAAGAAACGATACTGCTTATTTGATTATTGTTATAATTATATAAGTTTAAATTCTGTAACAATATGAATTACAAACTACAAAAATAGTTGGAACCAAAATATTCTCACTGCGATAATCAAAAGGGTAATGTCACTGCACATTTGAATGTAAAGGCGCTCCCTCGCTACGGGAGCATTCGCCTGTAATGTAACAGTTCAGATTCGAGCATTACATCAGTGAGTGAGGAGAACCGAACATTACCATGCCTTGCCATAATGCGTAAAAAAACAGCTTCACTGATGCGCAAGATTCGGAGGAGCACCAACAATATTCTAAATATTTTGGTTTCTGAGAGGCCGGTCCGCTAGATTTATCGATTTCATAGTGTCAGATAATTAACGGTCGAATTTGAGTTGATGCCAACAGTATTATTTTTTAACCATTTGAATTTTATTGAATAACTAGCTGACTCGCGCAACTTCGTCTGCGTCTCATAATTTGAGATTTAAACTATCCTATCTCTCAAGTTGGATCGAACTGCACATGGTGTGCGAAATTTATTATAATAAGTTAAGTGGTTTAGGAGTCCATTGAGGACAAACATTGTGACACGAGATTTATATATATTAAGATGTAGGTATACTACAGTATGCATTATTCAACAAAATAAAAACATAAAAAACAAAATGAAATAAGTAATCATATGAGTACCAAATATATTAAAACTACTTAGGCCTTTGTTACTCACATGATTATTTTATTTTTTCGAGATACTGAATTACTTTCCTAGTATTTTTTAAAATTTTGTTGATTATTTTAATGCAATACCTTTGTTACAATATTAGTTAATTATGGGCAATTATTTGTTTTTTTTTACATCCTATTATAACAATACAATTTGTAACAACCACTTGTTTGAACAAAATCGAACGTTGGATTTGTTGCATTACAGGCGTTTGCACTGGTTAGGAAGCGCCTTAAAATAAAGCTAAGCGAATTGTTCTCCTATCCGTTTTTACGACTCGAATCTGACGTCAAAACATCATGCATAATAATTATCACGAATTCATGCAAAAGTGACGTCTGAATGAATTCATAAAGTGCTTTAATTTTATTGCTGTGCGTCAGGGACTTCTGTCCAAGAGTAGATATTATAAACACTACATTATTTACGATGGAAATTTTTAGGAGATTATTTTTCGATACTTAATATTTTTGTGGGACGAATGATATGAAAGAAAATAATGTCAACGATAGCATTACGGTTGGCAGAAATAATGGTTCACAGAAAAGAAAACATGTAGAGTCGAGGACATTAATTGATAAGCCACTTTCATTACTTTCCAATTTTGCACATTCACAAGTACGAATATTACCGACTAAACCCGATTTGCATTACACGTCTGAAATTCAAATAGTAGCAAGTGACTTGTCAATTAATGTCCTTGACTGTATATTATACACAACTACGAGTATATTGCATATTTTATTTATTATTATATTATATTATTTAAACAAAATAAATATCGCTGGACATTAACACACAACTGCGCCATCTAGTGCCACACTAAGCAAGACTTGGGTTGTGGACACCAGATAGTTGATAATACTACATATTTAAATTCATACTTTTTGTTTGTAAATACATAGATACTTATTATACATATAAACATCCATGACTCGAAAACAAATCTCCAAGCTCATCACACAAACATTTGCTCCTACCGGGATTCACAGGACCCAGGACCCTAAGAACGTAAGACAGCCTTCACCACCACTAAACCATTCGGGTCATCAACCAGAAATACCGTACTATGTATAAATACCCGTATATAATATTGTGTTCAAAATGTATGTTTTATATAATGTATGTCTTATAGCATCGTATTGGAATAGTCTGTATGCTATAATTGGTGGTAAATAAAAGAAAGAAAAAAACAGAACACAAACATGTTGAATAGCTTAAAATTCATTCTTGATATATTTTAAATGAAAATAATTTCAAGAAAAGCGTGCAGTATCGAAAATATACAGTTAAAAATGTGCTTTAAATTTCAATTATTAACTGAAATGGAGACGTGAGAGATTACGATTGCCTCATGTTGTCATTATCAATGCACACTGCACAGTGGGCTCGTTCAACCGGCGGGCACAGAACAAATTGTAAATTTTTAATCGCCCTTTCGACGGACTTAATTTCAATTTAAATTTATTTTAGTTCTTCGTGCTGGACATTACGATTCAATATTAAAAAGTATTAATGCCGAATCAGTTTATTATTTTATATTGAACTAGCTGTGCCCGCGCGGTTTCACTCGCGTGTTTCATACGTTGGTGTTTATTAAATGAGATTAAGTGTGGAAGTTAATGTTCCTCAAATTCAAACAACAGAACTCAAATGGGAATAGTTTTCCCGCTGCCATGACTTCACAGGTGGTTCCGTAGGTGCATGGCCAGACATTTCGTGTTTACGCATCTAACAATAAACAGCTTCTGACCGCTCCTAGGTGAAAGGTTAAAACCTTTCCCAGTTGTTAGACTCGTGGCGCAAAATGCTGGCTCGAACACGTGGCCCAGACAGGTGCATTACTTTGTGTAATTTATATTATCACCACTGCTCCCTCCCCCCCATGGAGCCCCATGGATAAGCAGCGATAGCCTAGATGTGAGACCGATTGATTATCGGCAACTTTCATTCTGCTGCAAGCCACCTTGCAGAGACTGTCAGAATCACCTAGCCTCAGGAGGATCCATCCTTTATAGCAGAACTTTTTATGTCATAATATTATTTTGCATACCAGCTGATAGCATAAACTTCATTTCGCAGAAAATAGTTTGGCAGATACTAATTTTTCATACGTTCATACTTAAGCCAGAATCATCCTTTGGCATAATTTTCATATCGATAGTCTTTAAAGGCAGAACTAACATGAGAGGTGCCCGCAAGGGCCGAAGCCTGCCGGGGTTGCGGGCCTGTTCGAAAGAGATACCGCGGCCCCGGAACGTAAAAGGCGAGGAAGGAACATGGATGGTTTTTAGTCAGTAAGAGTCTGACACTCCCTCCCGCTCCGCCCGAGTGGGGGGGGTCATTTGATGATTTCCCATCCTTAAAAAAAAAAAGGCAGAACTAACATATCTCAGAAAGTTTATAGTTAGAATTATCTGTTGGCATACATTTCATATGTATAATAATGGAAAGACTCATCTATCAAATCCCAGAAAATTCATAAAATCAGTTGATTGTGAACACTAATGGTCTTTATTTCCCTGTAAAAAGCAGGCAAACATTCAAATAAGCATATATCGTGCATTTAGCAAGCATGCAGTATGCAAGCAGCAGGCATGCAAACATCTGAACAAGCATATACCATGCATACTGCATGCATGCTGCAGCATGCAAACAAAAATACAGCATGCAGCATGCAAACAAGCATGCAGTATGCAACATGCAGCAGGCATGGTTTCTGTCACGGCTCCGGCGCTTCGGGGCTACGGCGGTCCCACGCGAGCTCCTCAACTCGCGGCCCGCCTCGACCCCCTGCGCCTACGCGATTTTAAATTACACTCTTGGAGTAGGGCAGACAAGACTACGTGGAGTCGGTTTTGGAGCGATTCACTAACTTTTCTAGCACAACATATTGACTTTTTAAGATAATATTTTAATTTTAAATTAAGATTAAAAGTGCTATTTTGTGGCATTGAAAAATGGCAATACTGCCAAATAAAATTTTACCAAATGAATTTCTGCAATCTTCATAGTATGCCAAGTGAAATTATATCAAATAATCGTCGTTCTAAATAAACATTATTCTAAACGAAATTATGTGAAATATGAACAATGCCAAAGGTAATTATGCCAAATAAAATTCTGCCATCTAAAAGTATGCTATTCCAAATTCTGACATACACACATTCAGCCAAACAATAGCTGATTATATTTAAAAAAGAATATGCCTTTAATATATTCGTTTAAAGAAAATTATGCCAAGTGTGTTATGCTAAATGAATTTCGGAGCAACAAGATTCTGCCAGATAGATGGAATCCGCCTGAGGATGTTTCACCTCACTTTTACCGATTTGCGGTCTCCACTCAATAACTCGTCTACTCCAAAGATGATGCGGCCCTATACGGCTAATATGACCGACCGTTTGCAACTTCAGGTTACTTATTCTGTGAGCTAAATATTTTATTAAGGAGCTTCATAATCATCATCATCATCAGCCTGTTAATGTTCCCACTGCTGGGACACAGGCCTGCTCTCTAGGAATGGGCTATAATCCACCACGTGGGCCCGTCAGATGTCTTCGAACTTTTGGTCCTAGGACATGCTGATTTTTTTACGACGGTTTCCTTCACGTTTTGAGAACAATTAAATAAATTACACAAGGAATGCGCCTGCCTGTGTTCGACCGCACGACTTACTGTTCGTAAGTAAGAGCCTGCACCAATGGGCCACCGCTGCTCTCAAGGAGCGGAGCTCTTGTGGAGCTTCATTTGACCGAAAAAAAAGATAATGTTTTAACGAAACCTTATGACTTGTCATGAAAATCACGTGCGGTAAGCGCATGCAAACGTTCAGTATGCATGAGAGCTGCTGCAATTAGAAACTTGTAATTAAAACGTTGAATTAATACGTTGCACCTGAATACAATTTCAGCCAAATAGTCGGCGTACCTTCCGCAGAGAACATGTGGTTTAATATGTGGCCAGGGGCGTGGTTTCTACGTGGAACCCACAACCCACACAACCCAATAAAAAAACAAAGAATGAATGATAAATTATATTTATTCAGCAAGTAGGTTTTCTCAAACACTTTTTCACGTATTTTTTTTTAAAACGAGAGGGGTCCGGTGTTTCGTACCTGACTTCTCTGAGAAGAAACAGCCGAAACTATCTCAGAGGTCATACTCTCTTTTAAAGTCCAGACAATCGTGCTTAATTCACATGAGTTTAGTGTCTGAGATGGTCTTTTGAAGAAATAACCACACAGATTTGAGTGGACCTATCCAGTCAGAGCAAACATTTGTCAGCTATCGTGTAGCTCGACTAAAACTCAAGGACCTCAACGAAACGACGAACAATACCAAAGAAAGGACATTTGGGTAGGTCGCTAATAGTACTCGAACTGCCAGACAGTAGTGGGAAAAAAAAAACAACAAAAAAGTGACCCACAAGGTCCTCACATTCACAGTAATTAAATAATAATTTACAATTCAAATTCGAATGTCAATAAAAATACGATATGTCAAATACACACACATAAAATAAACAAAACTAAAGTAAAAAATAATAAAATAAAGTATTCATGTCAAATCATTAAATGTCATGACAGTCACAAGTAAATATTCATGTCAAATACACAATTAAAAAAAAAAAAAAAACGTAAAATATAAATACTGAACTAAGTATTCATGTCAAATCATTCAATGTCACAGTGTATAAAATAAAGGAATCAACAATAAACAAGCGAAGTCCGAAATTTCAACATTCACAGAGTAAATTTCATTGGAGCAGTTCAATACCAAGCCATCTTCGAGATAGTGATTGACATGATGGAAAATTTTCAGGCATAGCTTTCGTTTATAAACAATTTGAATTTATTCAGGCTTAGTGCTTCAATATGGCTCGGAAGTTTATTGTAAAAACGTATAAATTGGCATCTGAACGTACCCCCTATTTTTTGAATCTCGTTGCAGGAACAACAAATTTGTGTTTGTTCCTCGTATTTATGATGTGGATATCACTGTATTTTTTAAACAAATTTATATTTTTGTGTGCGTACTAAAGGTTTTCATAAATAAACTGAGAGAGCACAGTAAGAATATTAATCTCTTTAATTTTTTCTCTGAGGGAGTATCTGGGACTTAGTTTATAAATTGAACGAATTGCCCTTTTTTCAATTTGTTTATATGCGGGCCCCACTGAAGCTTGGCATCCAAATTTATGCCTAAGAACACTGTGCTATCTTCCAGTTTCAACTCTTCATCCTTAATTACTACAGTAGTTTCCACTTGTCTTACATGGTATAACGTAAACTTAATACATTTCGTTTCTTTTTTCATTTAATCGTAGATTATTGACATTAAACCAATTAACGACTTTTGCCAGGGCGCTATTAACATTATCCATAACTGTCTGCTGACGTTTGAGTTTAAATAAATGGGAAGTGTCGTCTGCAAACAATACTACGTCATGATTATCCTTTATGAGGTAAGGCAAGTCATTTATGTAAATAAGAAACAAAAATAGACCAAGAATTGAGCCCTGGGGTACCCCCCTTTTTACTACAGATCCAGGAGAACTTTACCCGTTAACATCAAATCTCTGAATCCTATCACTCAAATATGACGTAAGAAGATCCAGAGAGGCGTTACGAATTCCGTAGTGGTGTAGTTTCCTGATTAATGTTTCATGAAGAACGCAATCGAAAGCTTTAGATAAATCGCAAAAAATCATTTACCTTAACTTTCGCCAATTATGTGAGGGTCAGTTACTAGTGTCACCGGATGCAGTATTTTACATGAAACGACTGACTATCTTCAAACCTCCACAACCCATTTACTAGGTAAAACAAGGTAAAACCGTCGTCTGGTCGTTTAGAAAACTGTCTGACTGATTTCCGTGCTTAATCATTACCGGTATTTACCTACTTTCAAAGATCTACAAATGACAGACGTGACCAACGGCTTCACTTGCTTTCTGGACTATCCACGAACAGATTTCGGTAAGCATTGCTGAACCAACAAGATCAGCTCGTGTGTGTGTTTGAGTATTATTTAGTCACGATTCTCACGGAATAAATAAGCAATGCACTACAATTATCCGTCCGCATCTGTACACGGGTACAGTCGACCACTTAAATTCTCCGTAAACATGCAACTCGACGGTACGATTGCATTAAAGCGCTTTACGAACTTAATCCATTTCGTCTGTTGACACTACCGCGCTTTGGATTTCGCTGAAATTTAATTTTCTAATTTCCGTTTTAGTATATCGCCATTGTCCTCCCTTAGTTCTCGTTTGGTGACTTATTTTATATTAATTCACAGCAGATTGTTTGCGTTCGTTGTTTTGACAAGTTTTTTGGAGGGTTTTGACGGATACGGACGGACGGATTCGTTTTGCGTCGTCGGTAGCGTCTGGCGGCGATGTTAGTATGTTGAAATTGTTTGAAACAATGTTAAAATCCGGATTATTTTAATGAAATGAATAATTTACCATTTATTTGGATAGGAGGGCCTAATTAAGTACTTCATAAAGGTGAGTAAAACAATATAATTCATACAACATGATATTCAAGTCAATTATAACGACAATACAAATTACAACTATGTGTGTTGTATGAAATTATTGTACTAACGTTTTCATACCTACTAGTAAACATTTTCCAGATACGTTCTTCCAAGATGAGGTATTAAAAGCTACTGACTATAGAGGCTGCTCAACCCCCGGCCTGCGAGCCACAAGCTAACAAATTTCAACTGGCACGCCAAAAGTGTTCAGTTGACCTATAGTCTCTTAAAAACAGATTTCAGGATCGAATTAAATTTTGTTGTTCGTTATGAACCCGTTTTCAAAAAGCCAATATCCAGCAACTATAAGCAACTAACTTAAAGTTTTATTTAATGTTAAAAGAGCTAGGAGTAGATCTACCGTTATAATAAGCAAATTCATTAATACATAGATGGTTACAGTTAGTCAGTGGTCCAAAAAGTCTGACAACAAGTCCTACCAAAGGTATTACCCACTACTAACTGGGTTGTAGAGTTTAGAAAGAAAGAAAGAAAGAAAGAAAGAAAGAAAGAAAGAAAGAAAGAAAAGAAAATTGTGTTTATTTGGCATTAAAATAAAAATACTGATATTCCGGTTAGACTGGAAGCCAGCAAAATAATAAAGGCTAGGCAAATGATGAGTTAACCCGCCAGTTGACATGAAATCAAATTTTGGCCCACCTTCAAAATAAGTAGCTTTGGTATCAAATGTGCGCTTTGATCGTCATTACAGCATGAAAAGCTTTGACAATAATGTTATTATCTATTAGCTTAACGTATTTAAAAACATTTCTTACATCCTGAAGGAGCTAACTTTCCCTGCAATTAGATCAGGCCCACAATGTGGTGTGTTAAAGTTTTCATTGCGTTACGGCAAAGTAAAGTATCACAAGGTGGAAACTATCTCTTTCGCGGGCACCGAACGACTTTTACTAACTTTTCCAGCACGTTTCTAAACACAAAAAGTAAGATTAAGTTAGAAATTAGTTGTGTTTAAAGGAATTTCAGTGTTACTATGTAGCACAATACAGGGTGGGAACACCGACGCACAAACATTTTTCACGATTCAGAACATCATTTACAATGTTTAGTTGTAGTTATTAAATTTAAAAAACCCCGACTCATTAGAATGTAGATGTAAATAATGATCTAAAAGTTAAATGAAAAATAATTCGTAAAGTCCTAGGTACCAATCATCACTCCACTTTACTTATTTCGTTATTTAGTATTCTTCATTCCCTTTCAATATACTTAGACTACATTATTCTACTAGTCAAACCCTATCATTTGATACCCATATTCAAGGAGTTGTGAAAAACAAATGTAATTCGCTACTTTGTGGTGGCGGCCGGCCATCTTGGTTTTGAAATGTATTATAGTGTATCGTATTCTACTAGTCAAGCCCTTTTATCCGATATCCATATTGAGGGAGTTGTGAAACGCACACACACACAACACACACACAAAACAAACACATACAGACACGTCAAACTTATCTATGTAGTATATCAACCATCTGGTGACACAAGCCTCGTTGCTTAGTGTGGCACTAGATGGCGCTGTGTGTAATGTCCAGCGATATTTAATTATTTACTTTTATACAAAAAAATCGTTACTTTCTACAAAAAAATTATGTGTGGAACGGTTGATTGTTTCTCAAAATTATGAGTTAGAATGATGTACTGTATTGTAACTTTGTGCGTCGTCGGTGTGAGATTCCATCCTGTATAGTTTTGACTTTAAAGGCAATCTGTACTTAGGGTGGATGAGGGACGAGCCGAACCGAGAAATATGGTAGTAGAAAGGGGACGCCTACATACAACGGTGGGTGATTAGCGGCTGAAATGATGATGATGATGATGCCGCATAGTTCAAGGAAATAACCGCATACGTCTAAATCATAATGAGATTTATAAGGTTAAGCGTATTGCCCCGCCCGTTTATATAACTAGAATCTGCCGTCGAAACATCAAGCATAATAATATTATAATTAAATGCAAAAGTAATGTTAAAATTATTTCATAAAGTGCTTTATTTTTACTGCTTCACATGAGTGGCGGCTCTCAAAGAGTCAGTAGACATAACATAATTAGTCGCAATGGAAAATTTAACGAAATTATTTTTCTATCGACTTGTCTGGCTTGATATCTAGGTGAGATGATGAGGGATAAAACGCATGTGACGGAAACAAGAGAATAGATGGATGGATTGTGTAAGGAATAAAATAAAAAGGGGTCAATGATAGCGTGGTTGACTTTTTAAAAGCCCCTGGTCAACAGCTGCCGCCGAAGCGTCGACAACTACCATCGAGGGACAGCGGAGCTTGTATGTCACATAAATGACGTCGACGACTGCCGTCGACGTGTGGCGACGGGTACAAATAACAGCTCATCTGCCGTTGGCAACGTCCCGCTCGTAAGAACTCTAAGGTCGACTGATCCCGCGGGATCCGTCTGTGTGGGATCAATTTACTAAAGAGCCCATTTGCAGTGTCGTCTTTTCAGCAGAATAATTAATACACTTACACAGACCAATTTTTTTTAATTTAATCCTCAACCCAAATAACTGCTTCAATTCGCCAAATTAAATCAAACAAACATTCAATCAGACGAACCCTAATGCATTCAATGCGGTTCAACCAACCATTCATAAATAGGACTCCAAATGGACCCACATTTTCATCGAACGATATTCTAGTTGAACATCGCGAAACTGACCCAAATGCTATTTGGATTCGCGAATAATACGATTGGCAATATTATTTATTCAACTGAAGGACGAACGTGTATCATTGCGGTGGGTGCGTTGCGGTATGAGCATAAGCTTTAATAATTTAGATGCGGAATTGAGCTATGGATGGGCCCGATGGTATTTCGTTTTGAGTTGTGGCGCTTTTTGAAAGGATAGATGTGATGTATTTTAGTATGGTTCGCTGGAATGTTGATTTAATTTGGCTCTTCCAAAATGGTGTTATAAGCTTGACTCCGAGATGAACTTCAACTTATTTGCGAGCTATTCTGGTAGGTATGGTTCCAATCGCGCGAATGATTATTTAATTTGGCTCTACCAAATTGGTGTTACAAGCTTGACTCCGATAATAATTTGCACGTTTGAATAAAACTGACTTGATAAAGATATAATTTTTGTTCGTTATCGTGTGGTTAGCGTTGACAGGTGGCAGAGTATGCCACCCATTGACCCCTGTCTTGGCTTTACATGCTGTGAAAAAATGTTTACCAGGACTGTAGGATTCCTCACGACGTCTTCCTTCACCGAAGCAAGTGATAATTATACCATACACACATGAATCCAAAAAATCAAAAGTGCGTCTCATGGGTTTGAACTTGAGACCTGTGACATGGCATTGTGTAATAAAATAACACATCTGAATGATTTTCTCAACGATTTTGATGTCAGAGCTTATACAACATTATTTTTTGTTTACACTAAACCCGAAAAGGGGTCATTGTACTCATCATTTTGAACAACTTTTTCTATGGGACAAACCTTGAAATCGCGAAAAAAAAATCAGCTGTTCCCTACATTTTGACGAGTTATGCGAACATAAATGTAGGAAACCGCTGATTTTTTTTTCGCGTAATGTATATTACAGCAACCCACTAAACTAAGGTAAATAAGTTGATGCTCTGTAGTAAATTAAAGTAAGCACCTGCTACC
Source organism: Xestia c-nigrum (assembly GCA_916618015.1). Classification (NCBI taxonomy): domain Eukaryota; kingdom Metazoa; phylum Arthropoda; class Insecta; order Lepidoptera; family Noctuidae; genus Xestia; species Xestia c-nigrum. The sequence continues at coordinate 7,810,642 of OU745258.1, read as the reverse complement.
TATAGTTTTTTTTTCGGATGGGAAATCATCAAATGACTTCTCCCACTCTGGGCGGAGTGGGAGGCAGTGTCAGACTTTTACTGACTAAAACCCATCAATGTTCCTTCCTCGCCCTTTATGTTCCGGGGCCACGGTATCTCTTACGAACAGTCCCGCAGCCCCCTTGCTATTTACCTTGGCTTGTCCTGTCAAAGAGTTCTTGCTACTATTTACAAATCTATCATTACAATTAAACATTTAAACGTTAAAAATAAACATTATCAAAGAAGGAAAAGGTTTTAAATATTCAAGTACTTTTAGAAAAGGCCGTTTCCTATGTTTTTATAGTTCAACAAATGTTTGCAAAAGTAATGTTTGCACATCACATTTTCATCCATTTTCATATTATGTGGGCTTTCAGTACGCGACCATCGAAAAAATATTCAGATCACTCTTGTGGAAACACTGTTATAATGCTTTTCCGATCGCGTACCGCCTTTAAGGTTATGTTAATAGATAATGTTATTATACCTACCTAGAAGAATGTTATTAAAGTGTTGAACGTTTCAACCCTAAAGCGCTAGACAAATAGCGTCCTGATGTAGGACCTTCAAACGCCAGTCATGGTTCGGCAATAAATAGCAAGATGAATCAAGAGACTGCCTCGTTTGTCTAGTGATAACCAGCGAGGCTGCTGGGCATTGGGTCCTGGGTTCGATTCCCGGCTCGAGCGAAGTGTTATTGGGTTTTTCGATCGAAGTGTTTTTGGGTTTTTCTATCAGGAATTTCTCAGTAACAGCTACGGAGTCTGGCTCGCCCCCTATAACATGGGACTTCAAAACATAAATGGGTACTTTTAGAGACACCTCTGCCTAACACTTCAGGGATAACAGGCGTGATGCTATACAGGGTGTAAACAATCTCATCACGAAGTCGTCAACCAAGTATTCTGTACATCAAACTAAGTAACTTTATGCAAAAAATATTGTTGGGTAACGACGAAACCTTTTTTTTTTGGGTAAAAATCATGATTTGTGATAGAACTCAATGTAACTCACTCAAAACATTGTGCTGATGGGTGGATTGAATAGTTCGGGGTCGTGGAGGTGTTTAAAGTAAAAATCTTACAATAAAGAAACTTGTCAAAAAGTTGGAGCTTGTACCCCCAATATCTACATAACTGGAAGGTTCTGACGGCGAGAACAGGTGCCTTTCGGCTTCGTAAAGAGGTTTTTTACACCCTTTATTATGAATCGACAGACTTGTCTATAGCAAACATTGTTTGAAGCTTTGACTTGACATCATCATTCCCAACTATGAATAAATTAACCGTATTTACTCTAAAATAACAAAACTAGAAACAGCAGTAACTACTCCAAACCACAGCAGAACAGTAAACAGGAAAACATAAAATATCTAATCTCAACTCCTAACCACTCAAAACGCGATCCTTTGATAAACAAAACATACAAAATGCATTCCATCAACTCAATTCGTTAGCTAGCTAGACAAATCGCCAAAACGCGAAAACGTAGCGTCCAGTTTATTACACCGCTTTACTTATTCATCAGCTATGCAAATGAAAAGCAAATAAAGAGAGAAATGGCCATCCCGGTAACGTACGCGTTTTATCTGGGAAACGATCAAACATTACGATCCCATTTCACACGACGTATTTCCATATGCGCTATAAATAATGCCGTTTTACCTTCCATCCAAATAAAGGGATCCATGGAAACGTTATTTTTTACTGGAATTGCTGGATGCGGTCCGTTTGTACGGTGACATGGTATTTTTTTTTCGGAATTTAATATTGGGTATAATAATATTCGGTGGAGTTTTATAATACGTTTGCGTGTCAACTCCGGATTGCTTTTTAGACTCTGAAATACAAAATTGCTTGTATATATTTCAAATTCGCTTCAAAAGAACAGCAAAGGACGGTGCAATCGACAGGTGATTTTTGCTAAAGAATTAATATAAGCACAACCATTTACACACGCAAGTACAAGTCACTTATGGTACATATTAATGCAAGGACGTGGTATTTTAAACCTTTAGACAAAACAACAAGTTTAAAAAGATCAAATTGAATGACATGGCGTAAAGCAGGAGGTGAGACGAAGGCAATAATATATACAATTATTAAAATAGTTTTAGCAGATCATCGAACACATAAAAGATAAATAAGTAACGCATTGCATAAATGAAAACTTCCTGTACGAAATGCAGATCCATTACGAACGGAAGACAAAAGTGTTCAAATATTAATTAAGGCACAAAATGAAAATCATTACAAACAGATGCGTCATTTTTGCTCTCGATAGTGAATTATATGTTTCGCTCGAAATTAAATAGGGTCTATTGGTTGAACATACAAAATTATCTATCAATGGTGGCCATTTCATTGAATTAAGAATGAAGAAAGAAATGAAAGATAAGATCGTACGAGGACGTGAAAGAATAAGGAGATAGTGATAGTGTAGATATGACTGCAGACAGAGTCCAAGAAAAAAACGTGTGGCGCCGATCCCAAGTACCAGGGACATGTGAGCAGACTGAAGTTGATCATTTGATTGAATTGTCTCATCTAGAACAACAACACATTTATCAAATCACAGAGACTTAAGCGCGGAAATGTGAGCATCATCAGTACAAAAACAGAAAAGCCCGTAGGCAGCATAAGAGGCTTCCCAAGCCAAAACCAAACTGAGATAGGCACCAAACGCACATTTATAACAATAATTTGAGGCCCATTATACTAAACACAGGAGCCAAACTAGAGGGATGTTTTGCCAACTTTTTATACGAACCTTCGAGCAAAGCCTGAACGATTTTACGGTGGAACGCATTATGCCCACAGAGTTGTGAGCAGAATTCATAATAACGTAATTAATGACGGCCAAAACATTGGCCCGAACACGTCCGACCTGCATGCAAAAACCTTTTGGGGGAGGCCGAACGACGTATTATTTATTACCGGAGGCAAGAAACGAAATTTTAGGCGTAAACAAGACTAGGGTATATCGGGTGCGGTGAAAATTTTCGGCAGGTTGGCAACGGCTTGTTGGTAGGCCGCACGGGATACGTTTACGGTGTAAATTGGTAATTAAAAACCCCGCATTATCACGTCGATTTTGTGATTTTAATGAGATTGAAGTATTATGATTTTGTTAATAATTAATTATTATAAATAGACGCTTGTCTAGTGATGAAACATGGTCATCGATAGTTTCAGCTCGTTTATTATGTTTATTGAGTTTAATATTCCTTGAGATTGCTTTCCTTGAATAATTAACTAAACGTAAACGAAAGAACCGATCTCCTACAAATTAAGCGATGCAAAAACAAAATAAACAACAAATAAAAAGTTTGTCAGTTTCCTCCATCATAATATACATCATGCTTTCAAGTTTTTTAAAGTAAGATGGAAGACATTTTAGCCCTATGGATTTATTCCACCAATAGGTAATACTTGAATAAAAATATTTATCCATCCCCTCACGAACCCCTATAACATAGAAAAATGCTAAAATAACTCTTAATAAGATCTTATTCAAAAAAGTATAGGGAGGGATACCATTATTCAAATGAACGCCTGTTATTTTCCTCATAGCAATATCATCTTACGTCTTGATGCGTTCGAAAAGCTGTAGGCGTTACATTCAGCAACCACGTCCAAGCCATAAATCTGCGTTACTTTCAAAGGAGAATCAATTGTCGTAATTAAAAGTAATTATCAAATTAAAGTCTATTTTTGGCGAGTAAAAAGATGACTTTTTGGAGAGTAAAAATATGACCTTTTTATAAACTATTAGGGCGCGGGAAGTGACGCCCAATTTATTGTATTTAAATAAAAGGAATTACCGAAACGAAAAGAATGTTAAAACTATAGGGAAATAGTAGGTAACTCTTTCCATTCATACTTTTAACAAAAAGGTAGTTCAGAAAAATCTCGGAGAGTTTGCTTATATACTGCTGCCTGTTTTACTCAACTACGCCATAGATAAAAAGGTTATGATTTTAAAAGTCTCTGTAAGTATGTTTGTAAGATTTAGTTTCCAATCTAACCCAGACAAATGAAAATGCACCCACAGTTAGTTACCTTAAAAGCAGATCTAGTGACAAACATTTTAAAGAGAATGTTAAGTGGTTTGGGGTGAATCGCTAACTCACGCAATGCAAAAATTAGAAAATAGAATGAAAACCATACAACTGAGATAGTTAAAGATCGCAATAAGCGATCGAAGTGAGTTTGAAAAATGTAGGAACCATTATTACAGAAATAGGTATAAAATGAATCTTCCGTCCAAGCTAAAAAGTACGAATAACATTTTAACCTTTCGCGGACTATTCAGAGAGCAGCGGTGGCGCCAGTGGTGGCGGCCCCGACTTACGAACAGTAAGTCGTGGGTTCGAACCCAGACAGCTAGGCACATTACTTTTTGTATTTTATTTCATCACCGCTGCTCTCAAAACCGTGAAGGAAGACATCGCGAGGAAACCGGCATGTCATAGATCCAAAAATTCGGAGATATGTGACATCTACCAATCCGCACTGGGTCCGCGTGGTAGATTATAGCCCATTCCATCTCATTGAGAGGAGGCCGTGTCCCAGAAGTTGGAATATTATAGGCTGATGATGATGATGATGATGATGACGGACCATGGGTTAGGAACTGCTGCCCTAGCTAGAAGGACAAACCCTGACCTTATTTGTGAGGTTCTTCAGAAAAGTCAGGGGGGTAGAACTCGAAACCGACGTGCGTGTATGATCAGAAGCCCTACTCCCTAACGCTTCGTCCGTATATTCGGATGTATCCGCCTCTCTCACACGCACTCATCTGCAGACGTGCGCGAGAGAGACGGATAGATGCGAATTTACGAACGAAGCGTTAGAGAGTAGAGCCTCAGATGTGTGAACGTGGACGAGGCAAAAGTATGTAAGGTACGTAGCAGATGGCGTTTTTTTTTTTTTTTTTGGAATGGGCATCTCGCAGTTCAGTCTTCTGCTTAACCGGGCAAGTAGCAGATGGCGTACTGTGGTTTCTACTTATACCCATCGGAAAATGGAGTGAATTTATTTATGTACTAACTGATGCCTGCGGCTTCGCCCGCATTCAAATTAATTACCATACTAAGCTTCCTCGAGAACCACTCTATCCATTGATGAAAACAGTTTGAAAATCGGTCCAGTAGTGTTTGAGTTTATCGCGAGCTGACGGACAGACGCGGTGGAGGACTTTGTTTTTATAATCTGTAGTGATAGTGGTAACGTGTTCTATCCTTTTTATCCCAATTACTCATGCACGATTACCCATTTAGGTACACTATCCACTGGCAACTCCGTTATCACACAGTTATTAGCTCGGCAACGACAACCACGGAATTAGTGGAGGGTTAAACCGCGCGAACGTCAATACGGCATGTAATGAACCGGTTTAATTAGGGCACATATAAGCCGGAGCTCGTTTGCCGCATATCGAATAAGAGAATTTCATGTGTAAAGGGAAATGTATTGAATACAGTATCGGATTCTACTGCCTATCGAATTAAGGGAAAAATGTGTACCTAACTTCTCGAGAGAAGATCTGGAACTTGATTACAAGCAATTTTCAGTCTTCAATATGGGGCCGTAAAGCCCAATGTTGTATTAAGATAAGTAGATTTATTAAAGAAGAATGGCAGGGCTCCATGCAATCTGGGGACCACACTTAGAGTTGGCGTGCATTCATAAAATATTCTCAAAAGATATATCGGTGAAATTAAGATATAAGTTAATCTCAGCATATTCTTAAAATATCGGGTTTCGCTAGGAAACGCTGTCCAAAAGTGTAGTGGTGGCCCGTTTAAAAGAACACCGTGACAGGAGACCAAAAAGTATAATAATGTAGTGGAACACATTGAAAAACGGCGGTTATGAAAAGTTATATTTATTTAGGTCCATGTTCACCGAGAAGATAACAGCCATCTTAAACCGGCTGTCAATGTGACATGTTCCCATACAAAAATGTGTTTTAAACAGCTGATTTAAGAGAATCGTCTGTCATCTTTTTGGTGAACATGGACCTTAACCAGTTATGTTTTATACCAAAAATGATCAATACAGGGCAAAATGCCACTAGTAGGAGACTTAGGTCCATGTTCACCAAAAAGATGACAGTTTGATTACTCAAAACAGCTGTTTAATATGCATTTTGCGCATTTTTGTATGGGAACATGTCAAAGTGACAGCTGTTTTTAGATAATCAGACTGTTATCTTTTCGGTACCTTTAGATCCATGTTCACCGAAAAGATAACAGTCTGATTATCTAAAACCAGCTGTCACTGTGACATGTTCCCATACATAAATGTGTTTTAAACAGCTGTTTTAGATAATCAGATCGTCGTCTTTTTGGTGAACATGGACCTTTGTATATTAAACTTCCTACACATTAGCCATCTTGAAAAACGTCATTTCGCACAAAAATTCAAAACTGTATTTTGATGAGAGATGAAAAAATTTATCAGAAGACAAATGAGAAATCGAGCCCAGAACGTCCTACTCAGCAGTCGCGCTTGCGACCACTGGACCAACGAGGCAGTCTTCTGAATAATTTGGATTATTATTTTTATTGCATCGCATCGCATTTGCATTTTTCTTTTTTTTTTTCTTTTTTTTTTTATTCTTACTTGTGTCTTGCTATGCTGAGTCACGCTGAACGATTCGATGTCGATTATTCAATCTGCCTTTACTGTCTTTATAGGGCCACCAAAATACAGGCTCTGTCTAGTTTGAGGCCCACAGCTACTTCTACTTTAGTACTCTTTTAACTTGGCTTATTGTGTTTTGTTTTCTGTTCGTTGTTTGTCACCGTTCATTGATACCTAACAGATGAGATTTAGATGAGTGCAGGAGTTATTTCGATTGGTGCAGTGCATTTAGATAAGTGTGGTGTGGCTATGTTCGTGGGGCAGGCGTGGCCAGAAATTGCACAAAAAGAGAGTTTCACAACATAGGCTATTGCGGGATTATCCTGGATGCTGTTGGCACAAGAGCGTGGAGATTGACACTAACAAAAAGAGGCCTATTATCCAGCAGTGGGTGAAGTCGGGCTGTGGATAATGATTTAACTGTTACCTCTATCGCGTTCAGAGATAAAATACTAAGTGCGACTGCGGAGCCTTGTCTCAAACCATGGCCCACCTCCTGACATGCTCTTTGTGCAACTCCACCTGCACTCTAAGGGACCTGTCCGAAACCACCACCAGCGCCGTCGACGTGGCTGAGTTCTGGTCGAAACATTTAATAAAACAACGATGGGAATCATCGATACGAAGAAGAAGAAGAACGCCGATATGCGCGACGATACCGACGCCGCATGGTTCGCAGTATGACAAACGCACTGCTTTGGCGCTGCAGCGGCGCGGTGCGACACGAAAAGTCTAAATTGAAAGTGGCCTTGGAGATGTGGCTGGTCCAGTTTGTCCTGTCAAACAACTACCAAATAAGTTAATTTCACAAAATAACTCTAGCCTAGACATTTCCTAACTTTGTTGATTTTGCTACCAGTCTGACTGGAAACAGCTGAATACCAGTATTAGTATTTTACGGTGGCTGCCTAATTGCCTATCTGACCTCCACAACCCAGTAACTGTGCAATACGATACCGCCGTAAGAATTTGAAAACGGTAATCAGATTCTTGGTTAGGTAACACGTAACCATTTAACCACGCGAACCGTGCACCATTTCCGACGTTTTCTAAGTGCCCGTCTATGTGAAATAAAACATTTTGATTTTGATTGTCAAAGATCTACGAAAAACCTCCAACCACCGACAAATGCTTAAGGTGGTCGGTATCGATATGTAATGGATGGTCACCCATCTAAGGACCGACCTCCGTAAGCGTTGCTTATCCTTGAAGGTCAACCTATGCGGCTGTTATTACTTACTCGCAAACCGTTCCATACATTTTACTTAATGGCGTCCCTCAGGGAAGCATACTTGGACCTACACTTTTCCAAATATACATAAACGACCTGTGCAGGATGTGTATTACCAACTGTAACATCTACGCGTATGCCGATGATACCGCGATACTTGTTTACGGACCTTCATGGGACATGGTCAAGGTTACCGCAGAAGATGCCTTGTGCAAAATAATGAAATGGCTTAGTTTAAACCTCCTGACGCTCAACTTAAGCAAAACAACATGCCTCCCCTTCGCAATCCGACGTAACACTGCACCTTCTCATACTTTCACTATAACTGCTCACTCATGCCCCAATTTAAATGAACCCTGTGTCTGTCCAGCACTCACCAGAGCTGACAGTGCAAAGTACCTTGGAGTGCAGATTGATAGCGGCCTAAGGTGGGATAAACAAATTGAAACGATTACCACAAGAACTTTGCGCCTTATACACATCTTTAAGTCCCTTAGAGTTTCAGCTAATTTTGACACACTTAGGATGGTTTATTATGCTCTGTGTCAGTCAGTTCTGGGTTACTGCATAACTGCGTGGGGTGGTGCAGCTAAAACTAGTATTCTGAGAGTGGAAAGAGCACAGAGAGCCATTCTCAAAGTCATGACTAAGAAACCTTACAGGTACCCGACCACAGAATTGTACTCGGAATGTAAAGTACTAACGGTACGGCAACTCTATGTGCTCAGATCACTTCTTAGAATACATGCCGGTTTGCCTTTGCCAAATCCAAATAAGCGAGTTAATCTTCTCCCAAGAACACAGCACAAAACTACCTTCGCTACACATCAATTCTACACACTATGTACACACATATACCAAAAAGTAATACACAAATAAATATTATAAATTTAAACGTACACAAAATTAAACCCTTAATAACACAGTGGCTATTACAAAAGGACTATGCCTACACAGAGTCTTTACTCACATACATCACCTAATGACACAAGTACTGTCTAATGTCTAATACTACTAAGTACTGTCTAAGTACTATCTAATAACTAATGTCTAATACGCACTTACAAAAACAGGACGCACGCGCCTATATTTCACAACCATAAACACGTACACACACTACAACTCATCAGTCACATATTCACACGCACACACCTACGCACATCACACGTACACTTCTCACTACACTGCACACAACAAATCTATTTGTAAGTTTTTAAATAATTTTTGATTAACTACAGTATCGCTACCTATTGTATCACATTATGTTTAAGGAACTGCTCGGCCGAACACTGTCTCATAAAATACAGGTGATCCTAGTTTAAGAGGCAGGGTTATATAAATTATTGTACAGATTTTGCAACATTTGTATTGTTTTTAATATGTCTGTAAGTTTTTTTTGGTGAATAAACTATTATTATTATTATTATTATTAACGCTCTCTTATCACTAACCAGCACTTCACCCGGGACTTCGTCTGCGAAAATTGTGATAGCTTAAGTAATTTGCATTATATCAATATAATTTATACTATGTTACTTGGTAAAGATGTAGCTTTCTAATGATGAAAAAATTGTTGAAATCGCTTCAGTAGTTCATGAGTTAAATCGTAATAAAGAAACAAACCAAAACGACGACTCGAATGGCGTAGTGGTAGTGACGCTGCCTTACGTTCTTAGGGTCCTGGGTTCGAATCCCGGTAGGAGCAAATGTTTGTGTGATGAGCATTGACATTTGTTTCCGAGTCATGGATGTTTATATGTATAATAAGTATGTATTTACAAACAAAAAAATATGTATGTATTATATCAACTATCTAGTGTCCACGACACAAGCTTTGCTTAGTGTGGCACTAGGTGGCGCTGTGTGTTAATGTCCAGCGATATAAAATCTAATATCCTCTTTTTAATATTAAATTAGATGTAGACAAGGCAAACGTGTGAAGATTGGTTCTGGAGCTGCAAATTCCTTGTAAAGGCGATTAAATGAGCTAAACGCGAGTTTTATAATTACTAAAAGAATATGATTCACTGCTATAAACAAGACCAGAAAAAAATATATGATATTCTTCAGCATATATGTAGCATGATAGTGTTTTGAAAACATAATACAATTAATTTGATTCGATTAAAAATATCACGAATTTATCTCTAAAAATATCTTTCAAACAAAACAAAACATACTACTATGCATGCGATCATTCTGTTTTTTTGGCAAATAATTCTACAAGCAATATCATGCGACGGAAGTATCTCTACCCCCATAATCGGGACTTGAGACACCGCGACGTTAGATTAGTTAGGTTCCTTTAATTAGCATGATAAAGTTTTAGTTTTTTAATCCAATCAATAGTTTTTTTGTAAATCGATCGAAACCACTCATTTCGCGCTATTTGGCCCGCAGTGACTGACGTAACAACCACTTTGTAGTGCAAGCTGATTAGAACTTTATTCTAACAGCATTTCAAACGAAGTTTGAACTACTACAAATACAGTTGCTAATTTACTTCATCTAATCGCCTTAACACTACACTTTGAAATATTACAAGGTGGATTCTACCTATGAGAATGATTGAGTGACCCTCGCAAAACGAGGTAGTGACCCAAATCCTCAAGTGATTGCGACTAATGTGAGAAAGATGATAAATACTTCTTTACATTTTTGTACTTACACCAAACAAGTTAGGTACCACCTAAGAAAACCTACCTAAGAAAAAGTTATATACCAGTAACATCTCTATGAGTAGAACCTCAAAAATCAACCGTAAAGTTTGTATAGGCAAATTATAATTTATGGTAAAAACATTGGTGAACAATAAGAAAAGATTTACGATTTCGTGGAAAAAAGGGGTTGTACCAAGAATTTCCAAAAGAAATATTGTTAGAGATATTGTTTACGTACCGCATCATAATGTTTACATCCAGGAAGGTGCAACATAGATTTCGAAAGGCAACAAATTCCACTTACCTTCAAATTCCTCGCAAACGCGAACGTACAGCCTGAAAGTCTTTAATTCACTTCAAAAAACTTTTCAGTTCAAACAAGATTAGCACACTACCATCACACTAAAGTTTTGAGTTTATTATTTACAATGCCATCCCGCGACATAAACACGGTACTGAAACTAACCTAACAAAACACACTATAAAATTAACTTATCACTTCACAACCAACGAACGTAAGAAAAAAAATAACTTCAAACACTAGTTTTTGAGAAGATTTTCGTCAAATATTTGTATTTTTTTATAACAATAATTGAAAACAGAGTCGATTCTGCAAGCTTGTTGTCAAAACTGTCATTTGTTCGACGCCATGGAAATGGCGCATGCGTACTAGGGTGGTTTTGTCTTGCGCATGACGCTGTCTAGTTGGCTTTTATTGAGAAGATTAAAAACTTTTTGGTGGTTTGAGAAATGTTTTTTAATAGGTACCTCTTTGGTTGTATTTTTAATATTCGTGTTTTTAATTGGGATTATATTATTGTGTTTCATTTTATTTGGAGCAATTTTGTAGCGAATTGGAAATATCGGAAAGTAGTTAAGTTAGTCAATTGGAATTATAATTTTAGTAGGCGCAAAACGCGATTGCTTATATTGAGGTCCTGAGTTCGGTTCTCTGGTTGGGAAAAGTGTTATCATTTTTTTTCTATCACGAATTATACTCAACAGTAGTCACGGTGTCTGGATTTGCGGCCGGGTGATGGCAAAAGGTTCGCCCCCATTACATAGGACTTAAACATAACTGGTGAAATGTGGTACCTATATTGGACCTATTATTTTAGGACGCACCACTGCTTTTCCCAATGTGGATAGCAGGCGTGATGATAAGTTATGTTACTCTAACACAAGAAAAGTTTTCAGCTAATAAAGAAAGACTAAGGTAAGTTAAGGGTAAAAAATTGAACTTAAAAGAAGAACAAAAAATTCAGCCAACGCGTTAGGTCTCCAAAAAGCCACGAAATAACAAACCTCTGAACAGACTTTTCACGAACCCGACTCTTCACTTAGTGCTTGCATGGATGACAACTCTTATATATCGAGTGTGACAGAAGGGGTTTTCGTGGGGAAGGTTAATTAAAACCACGAAACCTTGTCAACATAAAAATATAATTTAAACAATTAACACGGGTGTGGGAAGGTCTATGGTCACTATGTTCTCCAAGCCCGCCTGGGGGGTTAGCGCGGTACTCTCCTGGCTCAGCCCGGTGCGACGAAGACCGTAGCGGTGTGCCACGCTGGTGACGCCAGGAAGGGTGACGGTCGGCAGGTGTTCGCGCCGACCCGAAGATGTCGGTAGCGGCCACGCAGGTAAAAAAAGTACCCGACGCTGGCCCGCTGATAACCGGTAAGCCGGTACTAACGTACAGCTATCCGTATCTGGTTCTCAGCCGGAAGATGTCAGCCGGAACCTTAGATGTCAGCCAGAACTTTGGATGTCTCAGCCGGAACTTTGGACCCTGGAAAAAACGTCCAGCGTGTCACGAGATGGCTGATGGTCATCTCCGCTGATTGTGACACCAAGGCGTAAGCAAAGCGGGGAGTACCCATGCGCCATGCAGGTGATGTGTGGTAGTCACAATCAGTACGGAGTTTACAAGGTAGTGATGGAAGGCACGACCTGAGTTGCACATTTTGAGTGTCATGAAGGAAAACACAATGTCAAAATACACTCAGCTGAAGGCACATGTTTTTACAAAATTAAGTGCAAAGCAAAAAGAATGATGAAGGGTGGATTCACATCTCGAATCCACGTAGCTAGATGGTACAAGGAAAATAAGAAAACGATTACTGTTCAACAACTTACCCAGTATTGGGGTTATAAAATCACCTAATCCAATCCAATTTCCTCCGTGCCTCGGAAGTCCCACATTAAACTGTTGGTCCCGGCGTAATTTGTCCATCTTTGGCAGTCGATCCAGGTGGCCCAAAAAGTCTGACAACCACTCTTACCAAGTGACATCGTACTGAGGTCAGATAGGAAGTCGCTCCATGTAAAATACTGATATTTAACTGCATCCGGTTAGACTGAAAGCCGACCCCAACATAGTTGGGAAAAGGCAAGGCAGATAATGATGTTGCTTCCCAATTTATGTATTTCAAATCAATCTGTCTGATTAGTGTTGAACCAGTTTTAGAAATTCATTCAAAATAATTAAGAAAAGATTTTCTAATTATAAAAATTACATAAAACTGTAAGCTGTGCGATCTACGAAGAGGCGTATTATGTGGGTGACTTATGACAAAACTTCGCTGAAGAGTTTTAACAAAATGTTCATGTTCAAGCTTAATTGTCTAAAGTTTAATTAAATTCGCTAAAAAACATCCCCTTTAATGCCGATGGACTATCAAGATTACATTCTCTGAGATTAATACTAATTAAACTAGGACTTTTATATTTAAGACCGTGAAAATGAGGTTGACTGAAGTGTTTTGGTAGGTTTTTTTAAATTTATTTAGTACCTACTTGCTTTTGGCTTCCCTTGCATTGATTTAGAATTTGGCAATAAATTCGGGCAGTAAATTATAATTAATATTAGTAAGGATAAAGATCATACGGAGTCTTCTTTTTCTATCGATGGCAATATAAATTGATTCAACCCAAAAAGCAACTTGTTTAACACCTTTTTTTTTTGGGATGGGAAATCATCAAATGACTTCTCCCACTCTGGGCGGAGCGGGAGGGAGTGTCAGACTTTTACTGACTAACCCATCCATGTTCTTTCCTCGCCCTTTATGTTCCGGGGCCGCGGTATCTCTTTCGAACAGGCCCGCAACAACTTGTTTGACACCTTCAGTAGCGTCTGTGAATGGGACCACCCGTCACATACCGAGTTTCCTCCGTGACTCGGAAAGCACGTTAAACTGTTGCCCCCGGCTGTCATTTGTAGATCTTTGACCCGCTACCAAGGGATATCGTATTACCCAGTAATAACTGGGTTGTGGAGGTCAGATAAGCAGTTGCTCCATGAATAAAACTGGTGTTCAGTTGCATTTGGTTAGACTGGAAACCGTACTCAACATAGTTGGAAAAAGGTTAGGCAGATGATGATGATGAAAGGGTTTAAAAAGAAGGTTCAAAACGAAGCCAAAAGGCACTTGATTTCCCCGTCATTATGATCCTTTTTTTGTTTTACACCATACCTGGGAACCTTCTAGTTGCAGAGATATTGGGGGTCAAAGTTTCAACTTCCGTAATGTCCAAACAGCAGGAAAGGCAAGACACCTTAATGTCCCATCCTTTGTGAAACAACCAATACACTCAACGGCAGAGTCGTCTATGAAACTCTCTGTCCACAACAAGCTTTCCTTGCATCGGTCTACCTGCGGTCTATTATAGGAGTAAATACAGTTGTAAGAAACAGCGTGGAGAGTTTCACATTCTTCGTAGAAAAGGAAGGATTGTCCGATCATAATGGCGTTGTTCTTGATGAGCTGTTGCGTATCTCAAGGATAATTTTGACCGCATATTTCAAGATTTTGTTTAATGTTAGGATGGTGCGTTGGTTCCTATTTGGCTGTGTAGGTGCCGCCACAGATGTATACCTACCTGCCCAGTACATAGTGTATCCTATGTTCTCAAAGAACTACTATGTCAGTGGGTTACGTGAGCATCCTTCAAATGCGATGAACAATCAAATGTTTTCTCAACACGAGACTTATCAACACAGAAACCATAACTGTTCTTGTCAAACTTCGGCGAATTCAAGACAACAAATTCAAGGAGTGTTATCCGACCTGCAACCAATTTGCCCATATTCCTTGACAGTTGATCAATATTTCTGGGAAAATGCTATTCTAGAGTTTTTAATACAGTGCCTTAACACAAAGTACGGCTCACTTAGTGGCGGTACTCTCTCATACATTGCCGGTGTTAGTGTAACCTAGATCATTATTTGTATATCGACTGACAGTCAATCCATAACACATTCCCAATCTTTCACATCAAATGATTGATTGAACAAACCCTAAAAGTATTAATAGAATTTCCGTGACAACCTACAACTCCCAATTGAATACAAATCGCTTATATTGGGACCCTAAAAATATCATAAACGTGAAACGAAGGCGTATCGTGGGCCAAACGGCTTCTGTCATAAATGGTGACACTCGCTAAACTACAATACGGCTAAGGATGTGAGCCAACATAAAAAGACCTTTCGTCTAACGAGTAAATAATCTTCAACTGTCTGTGGGGAGTGGCAAGAAGAGGGGTGCGGAAGGGCAAGTTAAATGGTTGGCTTACAGGCAATTTCTTTTTTCGAATGTTCTTTTTTTTTTAAAGAATTGTGTGCACTAAACATACGCTATCGGGTCGCTAGCGTGACTCTCTCCCTAGTTTTCTTTTTCTTTTTATAAGCCACATGCTTACATGCAAATGTTTTGTAATATAAAGCTGAAGGGAATGCATTAAATTAGTTTGCTTCGTAATGCTAAATGGGCCTATTTAACTTAGAGCGAATTCATGGAATTTCAATTCGCTTTGGTACTTAATTGCGTAAAGTATTTTTATGGTCCATTATTTTAATGGATGTGAATTATTTGTTTAATTATTAAGAAATGGTTTTCAACTTTTCCTAGTGTGTGGTTCGGGTGGTAGTTCTAAGCATCCTCATTGGTTGAAAATTAAGGAATGTCATTTCATATTTTAAAATACCTTGACCTCATTGGCATTGGTCAGATTAAGACCAGCTATGGTGGCGCCATCTACAATTAGCTTTTAACGGTCTTCCCCATTACATTGAGACCATTCAGTTCTCAGACTCAGACAGTTGGTCATTAAGACCGTTGGTCTCAATGACCAACTGTCTGAGGCATGGAGGAAACTCGCTATATAATGGGTGGTCACCCATTCAAGAAAAACCTCGGCAAGAGCAGCTTAACCTGAATACCGATTAAGGGACTGTTTTTATTTAGGCCTCTTTCTCTCCCTCAAAAATATTAAAGCATAATTCTTCTAAAGCACGTCGTAAACACAATATGTATAACAGTGATGGATCGTTGTCAGTAATTCTTTCACTGACAGTTGACCAATTTTCAACTTTATTGCACGGGGGTATCATCATTTCAGCCGAAAGACATCCACTGCTGGACATATTATTATGCCTCCCCCAAGTGTCGCCACATTGAGCGGTCCTTTGCGACTCGCATCCAACGGATTCCCGCAACCTTCACCAGGTCATAGATCCACCTAGTGGGAGGTCTTCCAACGCATCGTCTTCCGGTTCGCGGCATAAAGGTGACAAATGGTCCGTCAATGCAGTAACTAATCTCCTGAAACATCCACAGGGATTGACCAGCATATCGCTTTTATATCTAAAACTACACAACTTGCGTGTAATGTTTTACACAATAACAATCAATTAAATGACACAAATTCAATATCAGTATTACCGCGTTTTTATCAACACATGTAAAGCTTATCAAAGTAGCTAGTGTGCGACTTATTAGGATATCGCGTGACTCACACTATCGAACAAATATCTATAGAACAAAAGTGCCAACAACAACGGTTATCATAGGTATATCGGTTGTAATAGCGAGTAAACTAGGAAATGACAGGGAGCCATTATTTTACAGATTGAATGAATTCGAGATACTACCATAATTTCACCAATAAAGCTGCATACGCGGAATGTTTATTTTTTATTCAATAACACCTACCTACTTACATTTTTTTTTCTTTTTTTTGGGTTTTTTCAGTATCTGACCTCCACAACACTGTTAATACAATGTAATACGATACTATTTTGATAAAACTGGTTGTCAGACTTTTGAGCCACTAACAAAGTGTAACGATTGCGCAGCCGTGAGGCACACAGTACATACTATGTATTTTTGTCCTTTTTGTTACTTTTTTATTATTCTTGTGTGTGTGCTTAATACTGATATCAAATAAACATTTTTTCTTTCTTCTTTCAAACATCTACGTTCCTAAGCACGGAGGAAAACTCGGTATGCGGATCACTCCAAGTGCGGCTTAATCGAAAGATAGAATTAATTAATGCCAATATAGACATTTGACACGAACTACTTTTCATCACATAGAAAAATGTAGGTATTCCGAAAGGTATTTTCAGACTTTTCAGAGCCAGACATTTTTCCTTTTTCAGTACCACTATCAACTTTACTATCAATAAAGAGCACCCTTAGAGGTCACCAGCCAATCAAGACTTCCCATCTCGTTCCCTTCAATCAATCCCAGCATTCATTGACTATAAGCAGCTGTCAGATCCTTTTCCCTTTCAGTACATCCTTCTCAATGACCTTGGTTTTATTTTATCCGCTTAAAGGTTAACGCACAGTTGTGAGCTCTGCATGGAGACAGCATCGTCTCAACTAGAAACACTCGAGATATTTTTTATGTATCTCCAAATTACTCGTACACGAATTAAAAAAGGCGTTGGGATAGCGGCGCGGGTACACTACCCCGCCGCGCCCGCGCCTTGACTCCGCCTCAAATCTTGGTCGTGTGTCCACGGCTTAAGGGTCAATTCACACCAAAACGCCACGCTACGTGTCACTGCGTGCACATTTTAAAAGAGCGACTCAAAATATAACTTTATTTACTACACAAGAAGAAACACATCTCATTGAGAAGCGCCTCGTGGCCTCTTCCAGTACAGTCACGTCGCTTCTCGGTGTGAACTGAAGCTAAGTGTACGCTGACCTTTATCACTTTTTTACCCTCACCCCCGGTCGGGTTAAAGTGTATAGCCGTTCATTTGTTTAATCAAGAGACACTTTATTTGATCAATTGTCCCGCTCTGTTGTCATTGCCGACATTTTGGGTTTTCTCTTTAACTAATGGTATTTGACTGTTGGTTTTTTGGTTTTGTAAGCGCTCTGGTTATTTGTGTAATTGTTTGTTTAACTTTTATTGCTGTTGCAGGACTATCGCCCACAAAAGTTGCAAGCGTAATAATGCTCAAGACGGGTTCAAAATGATTCTATTTTATATTGCTTTGCTGTCTGACATCCAAATTTCAGGGCTGTCAAAAAATGGAATTAGGTGTTTTGACTCCAATAACCTAATTAATAATAATAATAATAATGTTCTCGTTAATGGCAGTATCACACTGTACTGGGATCAATCCATCATCACTGACAGGACTGTTATAGCTAATAGACCTGATATAGTGGTGATGGATCGATCAGAGCGGCGCGCAATGATTGTTGACATAACGGTCCCGCATGATGAGAACCTCGTGAAAGCCGAGAAAGATAAACAAATAAAGTATCTTGACTTGGCTCGCGAGGTTGTCGACATGTGGGAAGTGGACTCAGCAATCATTGTGCCGATAGTAGTGTCAGCGCATGGCTTAATTGCCAAGAGCCTCGACCAACACCTGAGGAGGCTCTCGTTAGGCAGCTGGATCAAGGGCTTGATTCAGAAAGCGGTACTCCTGGACACGGCCCGTATCGTTAGGAGGTTCCTCTCTCTGGAGCCCTGACCGCCGGTAGCTTGGACCCTGTTCCCGATACCGGTGGGCTACAATTTTTTATATTTTTAAATGTTTTTTTATATATGTTTTATATCAATATTTAAAAATGTAAAAAATTTGTTGCATAATTGAATAAAGGGAATAATAATAATAATTTATTAAGGTTCGTAAAGTTTTGTAGTACATGAGGGATTTACAGAGTATGCATTTATAATTACATGTAGTAGGTACAACCATTGCTGGGTGAATCACTGCTCTCCTAGCTAGATTGCTGAGCAATCTGTATTTAGGGGAGACAGTTTCGACTCCCTGTTTGAGTATCACAATAACCATGTATTATACAAGTATAATTGTTCGGAACATATAAGTTAAGGGCTACCAAGTCCTAAAGGAAACATCATTTGGATCGTCTTTTAAAGACCTCAATGCACGGCTCATGAGAAATAATTTCGGCCTTGATATTTCGTCTTTTTTGCGTAACTGTGACTATTTATTATTGCACTCTCGGCTCCGTTAAGAATTAACTTTAGCTCCTCTGCTCAAAATCAAACTATCTTAAATCCAATAATAATATGTAGGTACAGTCAGCAAAACAGTTAGGTATGCAGGCTAGCAATCTTCTTACGACTATTTGGATCTTGGCCACGAGCTTCATGCTCAAACAACACGTGCCTGGTGTCAGCTACTGCGGAAAAAAAATAAAGAAAAAGGGCGAGACCAAATAGCATACTGGTTTGTATCACACGAAGATGCAACATCCAGAGTACCTACAGACTTTTTACAAGACGTGCGGAGATGCGTACTGGCTAGACTGGAGCAGAGATGTGTGTGCAGATTTCTATCATGAAATACAGACCGACGCGACGCCGCATGTAGCTCACATTTTTTCTCGTCTCCGCTCACAACATACATTTGAGATATCTCCTCTCCACTCTACTCAACGCTAAGCGTAGACGAGAAGTGTAAAAAACGAAATACTATTGGTACTTAACAACACAATACATTCCTTATCCTCTCGTCTCATCTTCGCTTTGGTAGAGTCTGGGCCTAAATCGCGTGTGTTTCGCTTAACGCTAGTCGCATCGCGCGAGGTCATGAACGAAGCTTTTAACAGCGGTGAACATCTAACTACTAACTTAGTTTAAGGTCGAGTTAGGTTAGGTCATGTTACGCCTCTATCCATCGAATTAACAGAGTATATAAGGTGACGTAACTACAATAGATTAACCTTTGAGATGAAGACGCGATGAGTCGTATCCATGCAATGGTTGGCGCCGCCGCGCCGCCGATAATTTGAAAGGACGCAGGTATTTCATTTGAAAAGATTTTATGAGAAACGAATAGTTGTCTTTGTTTACAGTTACGGCAAAATAAGTATGTGATCAGGCCCCTTATTCACAAACCATTCGACTCGCTTCCGATTCGGAAAGTCGTATGTCTATCTCGGTCGTTTTCGTAATGCCAGAAGAAGACAGATACACGAGTTGTCGAATCGGAAACGAGTCGAACGTTTGTGAATACGGGGTCAGGTCAAAAGGTCATCGAATTAACGTTTCGACAGATTCTAAAAGACATATCCCAGGTTATAAAGGGTGTAAAACACCTCTTAACGAATACGAAAGGCACTTGTTCTCCTCGTCATTCTGATCATTTTATTGTTCTACACTATACCTGGGAACCTTCTAGTTACGGAGATATTGGGGGTCAAAGTTGCAAGATTTTGACAAGTTTTTTTTTAAATACCACTTTTTATCGCATGTTTTTTACTTTTAACATCTCTACGACCCCCGTACTATTCAATCCATCCATCCGCACAATGTTTTGAGTGTGTTAAATTGAGTTATACTGCAAAACATGATTTATAACCTCAAAAAAAAAAGTTGTTTCCCAGCAATATTTTTTGCGTAAAGTTACTTAGTTTGATATACAGAATGCTTGGTTAACGGCTTTGTGATGAGGTGAAATACACCCTGTATGACTCATTTTAGGCCAGGAAGAAAACAATCAAGATGATTTTAGTAGGGTGTGTCAACGAATAGTGGTAATAATTAATAAATTATTAATTTATTAAGTATTTCAGAAATATTAGAATATTTTTGTGTTGATTGTACGTTACTTCCACTTATTACATGGAGATGATAACAAAAAAATAGACTTGACAAGAATCATTAGCATTGACATCTTATTAGAATTTAATGAAATCTTAGCACGTCATCCAATTTAGCTTCATCTAACTTTCATAAATTTAGTAACCTAGCCAGACGAACAAGGTCATAAGTTTCAAAACGAATTTCATCAAAAATCTGCACCTTTTCAGTCACAAAAGGTACCTGCAATATCTTCACACAATTAATAACAAATTCGCATGAACATTGCAATCTGCTTCAAAAATCTGTAATTACAATCTCCTTCGTAACGTTTGTATAAATTAATATTCTCTTTTGGTATTTCCAAAGACATTTTTGTTTTTGAAATTGATTTTGCAAAATTTTTTTTCGAAATAGTTTCACTGCAGTTTCCTTTCACAAGATGTCTGGAGGGCAATCATTTTTTCTATTGATTGATTCTGATGCATTACATGCCATTCTATTCGGAGAGATGAGCAGACGACATTGGATATTGTACTAATTGGGTTGTGGAGATTAGACATCTACACTAATATTAATTATGTCTATGTCGCCGTAAAATTGTCAAATACGTTATATTGTAATATCTCTAGCGATATTGTAAAGTCTCGAATTATTGTCAAATGAACATACTGCTTACAACAAAACGCATTATTTTTCGTGAAATGCATGCGATGGTAGTCAACTTACGCGGTGTGGAGGGAAGGAGGGGTCCCCCTTGCCCAGTGGCACAACTCTCATGAAGATAATGCACCATTCCTGAGAAATACCGATTAATATAACATAACCTTAAAACACTTTATATTCCCCCTAAAAAGCGTAGTCGACGGAGCCCCGCTTCGCGGGGCCCCTATTTCCGAGTGCAGGGTCCCCAAATCCCGATTATGGGGGCACAGATACTTCCGTATGTTCAGTTGACAATAATTCGAGACATTACAATATCGCGAGAAAAAACACGTTATATTGTAATATAACGTGTTTGACAATTTTACGGTGACATCTACACTAACATTAAAAAAGTTCTGCACTTCTACACTAATATTAAGAAAGGAAAAAAAAAAAAATTATGTATGTGTATGTTTATAATTAATGATTAAACGAACTTACCTGTATGTGAAGTTCTATCATAATTATACGAAGTGCATCGTCCGAAGAGATTAGTAAGTAATATAAATGTAGTAACACGCTAGTGACACCACTCTACACTGAATGTTTAGAGATAGTATTTTTTTTTTTTTTTGTTCTGCTGGCCACCCTGGATTCGCACTCTTTCATTGAGTTTGGAGTTCTTGAAGCCACCAACATCATTCTTTTGACATTTCTGCAGCTTTATGGGAGGTATTCCGGGTTGGGTGGGTGTTACTAATCTCTTCGGACGATGCACTTCGTATAATTATAATAGAACTTCACATACAGGTAAGTTCGTTTAATCATTAATTATACTCGTGCATCGTCCTCGAGATTAGTAAGTAATCTAAATGTAGACCTTGAGAGATCCTGAGGAAATGTTAATAGCATAAAACACTAGTCATGTAAATCGGGAGTTTTATTTAAACTAATTTGACATTATCAAGTCTTTTAACTGAAAAAACTATAATTAATGTAACATTCGTACATCTTAATCATAATAGGTATCATCACAACATTATGTTAATCAATATCACAATTCAAATAAACAGTCTTACAATTGAATCATCAGTCTTACAATTAAATAATCAGTATCACTATTAAATAATCAGTATCACAATTAAATAATTAACAGCTTAGATCGAATCAGATAGCACTGCCGTGGCAAGTGCGGTATCACTGGGATTTATTATCACTTTGTTATAAAATTTCCCAAAGACGTTTGAGCTTTCACTCCAATTTGCGGTATTGCGTATTGTATCAACAGATACGCCACCTTGATGAGCTTTTGAAGTGGCTGCGCGCCTTGTGCTATGTGCCGAGAACAAAGATGTGTCAATTCCGCTGTCTCTGAGGACAGATTTTACCCACCGGCTTAAGGATTGTGTTGTTACTGGATTAAATGGTTTTTTGAAACTTATGAATAGATTTTCATGTTTTCCACGTACTGTCTTTGTTTTGTTTATATATTATGCTATGAGGGTTTTACATGGGCATATCTCTGGCTTTATATCGTAAAATGGTAGCATTAAAATTGGTTGTTTTGATCCCGGCCTAGAAGTTTTAATCTGGTCCGGTATTTTAATTATGATTTTATTGTTAAAAATTTCAATATTATTAATTATGATTTTGCTTAATGTTTGCATGCGATGTGCAGTCGTAAGAGCAAGAAGACAGACACATTTTTTAGTTAACATTTCTAAGGTCAGATTTTCATTTGGTGATTGTTGGCTTAGCCACTGTAGTATTAAGGAAGTGTCCCATGTAGTGTTGTATTTGGGTCGTGGTGGCCGAAGCCGATACACGCCCTTTAAGAACCTTATGATACGATCATCTTTAGACATGTTTGGTCCTAGTATCAGAGACAGAGCCGACCTAGTTGAATTCAAAGTACCGTATTGGCTGCCTTTGTTATATATTTCTGTGAGGAAATATAGGACGTTAGGGACTGATGCGTCATAAAAGTTTATATTGTTACTGAGACAAAATTCAAACCACTTTCTGAGTGCGTAGTCGAGAGTAGTGAGTCGTATTGCCGAAGTGAGTTGTCGGACAACGATGCCATCATGATGTTAATTGTTGATGGCGGTATGCAGCGTCGCAGTAGCGCTGTCCGCACAACACTCCGGCAACCAGCGTAACGTTCTCTAGTATGTTCCGTTTGCTGGAATGAGAAATAATTACATTTTCATTAGGTTGGAATTCTATGGTTTCTGACACGAGAAGTCGTTGAAATATCGGAAACCATGGTTGCGTTGGCCACTTAGGAACAACCATAATTCCTGATGCTTTGTCAGATATAATTTTTCTTAGGGGTTTTAATATGATTGCAAAAGGAGGGAATGCATAAAATTTTAGCCTGGTCCACCTGACTGTAAATGCATTGACTGCAAAAGCGTCAGGGTCGCGATGCCAGGACACGTAACGAACACATTTATTATTAATCCTACTTGCAAACAGATCAACTTCTGGGCAACCAAGTTTTTCAACTAACATTTTAAAAGCAGTGTCTGCAAGTTCCCATTCTATGTCTGGATGTACTTTGCGAGACTCTGCATCTGCAATGACATTTTCCCCAGATTTTATGTAGGAGGCATAAATAAATCGCACCACTGCCATATCATTTTAGAAATTTTTGCAAGGTGTGGGTATTGAATACCACCCATGCGGTTTATGTAAGCAATGGCTGTGGAGTTATCAATGCGAAGGAGAATTTGGCAGTTGTGGAGTTCTTTTGCGAATATTTTGAGACCAATATAAGCTGCAAGAAGCTCTAACTCATTTATGTGAGATTCCCTCTCTTCTTGCGACCATACTCCACTAGCTTTCTCGGTACCGCACGCAGCTCCCAACCCCGTAGTTGAGGCGTCAGAGTATATTTCTGTGCAGTATTCATCGATTCATATTGGTCGCACAGAAGTATCAATTTCTTTTATCCACCATTTAAAAGAAGTTTGTAACGATTCTGGTATATCCATGTATCTATTGTAATCTTCATGGCCTCTAAGATTTAAAAATGTACACCTTTCAAAATCTTTAGTGTAAAGTGCGCCATATTCAATTGCTGGACATGCGGATACAAGTAGCCCTATCAGGTGAGCAAATTTTCTGATTTTACATCTTTTGCAATTCATCATTTTTGTGAGTTCAACTTTTATATTTTTCCTTTTTTCATCAGGTAATGTTACTTGAAATTTTTTTGAATTTATTACATAGCCAGCATGACATGGAGGGACTAAGGTTACTTTTTTCCACATTTATGACAAAACCTAAAGATGTTAACAATTTTTTTGTAGTATTGATATTTTCTAAGCATTCTGACTTAGTTTGTCCTAAAAGGAAAATAAGAATAAGAATAAGAATAAGAATAATTTATTTAAAAAGAAGGTATTACAAAAGTATACATTTAAGTGCAGTAGGGTTATTTTTAACAGTTGTATAATTAGTGCTTATAATTAAACTACAATTACAATAAAACAGTTGCTGCCATTGCTGGTAACGAAATTGTCAAATACAAAATTGTTAGGTAGCGACCAACCTGATCTAGGTTTATTTAAACCTGTGTTTCAGGCCATCACTTTACAAAGCATAATTTAATTAGGACAATAAAAGTTTTCAAAATAAAATAAATCTAATAACAATTACAACAAAAATCAAACTGGTACAAAAACAATAAACATTACAACTAATTTTAGGAGATGTGTACAAATTAGATACGAGGGCATAACATAATCAAACTAGAACTTCTAGAAGTTTTTCCGTGTCCGTGTAACTAAGTGTCGCTAAATAATCTAATATAACAAAACTACATTTCCTATAACTTAGACAATAGAAGTTTAGTTTCTTGTTCAAAAATGTCATCAAGATAGATTGTGGAAAGGTATCCGCATGTCCTAAGAAGTTTTATTATTGGTTTCATAATTTTGGTAAAGATGTATGGAGCTTTATTTAATCCGAATGGTAGAACATAAAACTCATATAATTTTCCGCAAAATTCAAACCTAAGATATTTTCGAGACACAGGGTTAATGTTAATTAAGTGGTATGCATCTTTAAGGTCAAGGTTGGCCATAAAGCAATCCCTAGACACAAGCTTAACTGCTGTTCTGAAATCCTCTATTTTAAAATGATCTGTTTCTATAAATTTGTTTAATGGTTTCAGGTTCAAAATAAATCTCATTTTTCCATTTGGTTTTGGACGCAAAAATACATTTGATAAAAATTGGCCATCACATGGATCACACTCAGATATAGCCCCTATTTTTAATAAGTTGCTGATGGCTTTATTAAAATGTGTGAGCTCTGTCTTGGTATGTGGAATAATTTTAGGTTTGCACATTTGTATCACTGGTTTGTTAAAATGTAGTTTGTAACCGTCAACCCATGACAGTATAGTTTTGTCTTCAGTGATCATAGACCACTGAGTGTAAAAAGAAGATAACTGTCCAGCGTACCTTACCAGGCTTAGCGTCGGTGGGTGGGCTTCAACCGATGTCGTGATACTTTCGACGAGTTGCCTTGCATCATGTTGCGATTGTATCGCGCTGAATGGCCCGGCACCGGCGGGAGAGCTGCATCGCGACCACGCTGGGCTCCTTGGTGTGTCCCTTGCTGTTTGCGAGCTGGGGCCGGGCTCCTCCAGTTTAAATTGTTTGCTGGAGGAAAAGTTTTGGGCTTCTGCTGTGTCCTATATTTCATTTCTGTGCCTGACTTAGATACCGCTTTAGCTGATCTAATTGCTTCAGCCAAGTTTTCACCAAATAAATATTTGTCAATTTTTGTGTCTGTCAAATGATCCTTTAGATCTTTTTTAATGGAATAAATTGCAAAATTTCTCCTGGTGACTAATTCTGCATGTTGAATGTTACACAAAATTTTCGATATGTCCATTAATTGTTTGATTCGATCATGATCTTTATTTTTGCTGTCAATTTCTATTGTGAGTACTCTTGCCAATCCAGATATTGCAGCCGCCAGTTGATTCTGTCGAGCTTCAATTGCCCTGTCTCTTTTTAATACCGTCTCTGTGACTGCAGCCTTGATCTCTGCATTGAGCAGTGGTGCACCAATTAGTGTGCTGTTGTCTGGAATTACATACTTTTCTATGAGTTCTTTCCTTGTTTCTTTCGTGAGGCCCTCGGTAGCCGTGTGTTGCATCCTTATTGCTAGCTGCTTATGGATTGGTGGTCCATATTTTATGACGGACGAGGGGTCCGCTCCCAGGATGTCCAGCAATTCTGGATCTAGGTTTTCAGAAGGGTCTTCCTCGTTTTTAGAGACCGGTTCTGCTGTCTCTTTTCCCACTGTTGAAGGGCCCTCATAATTTGAGACCAGTTCAGGTAGAGGGTTGTCTGGATACTGCGTCGCAACCCCTATTTCTGCAGTGATTGACTCCCTTTCTGAAGTATCCCAAATGTCTCCGACTGAAAACAAATGGTCTCTGTTATTACCCAAGAAACTATCCAGCGAACCAGTCCCAGAAACTGTTCTGATTGGCAATGGGTTATTTTGGGTCAGTCTTCAGGACTGCCGTTTCGAAGCAACCTGGCGATACGGCCCCAGAAGCCGCTCTGATAGGTGTTCGACGTTTTTTTTTTTTTTTATTTTTAGATTAAGCCCGCGATAAGGGGTGTATTTTATTATAGTGCTCCTACGCTTACCTGACGATACGGTCCCAAAAACCGCTCTGATAGGTATTTTGTAGGCACTTTCGTAAACTTTAAAAATGTCGAACAACCGCAAAAGGCGTTCTAGTTCAGCATTGTATAGTTACTTAGCTGTATTCGTATTACTTTTAGCCCAACGACTTCTTTCTATGAGTAACAACTTAAATATCTACTTACGATCGTACGTAAAATTCAAATTCAAATTTAGTTTGTGACGCCATGACGCCATGTTTTTCTTGTGAGAAAGGTAACGTCTAACGACTGAATTTACCGGCTCATTAGGCCATAATTTCTACAAATATGTATGTAAGCTAGCTGTAAGTTAATATTTCGTATATTCTTTCCAAATAAATATGTAAAAACATAACACTCTTTTTTTTGGGCAGTCGTGTAAAAACCGGTGTACCTTGTAAATGTTCAATATCCGAATCTGAATCCGTAGTGCTTCTCGAACGTCGTCTCCGTTTTAATTTTTTCTTGAGCTTCTTTATCTTCCGATGAATATCTTCTATACTCCTTTTAGGCATCTTTTCCAATACTTCACAGTAATTCACAGCGAATAAAAACAACTTTTTTACCATTAATTTTAAAAGAAAACTTGGAAAACGTTTCGAGTGGTGGCGCACTGACAACGTGAATGGAAGAGCGCGAATCCAGGGTGGCCAGCAGAACAAAAAAAAAAAAATACTATCTCTAAACATTCAGTGGAGAGTGGTGTCACTAGCGTGTTACTACATTTATGTGGGAAACGGAATGTAAGAGTGAGCGAAAGGGATGGATATATCTTGCTAGAGTGACAGAGAGACTTGAAGAGAAAAGATGGCGTAAGACTGTAAAACGACTAAGACGTGTGCTAGACTTTTCTTTAAAATAAATTCAGATTGTTAAGTAATTAACTTGTTTTACTCTGAGTTCACAATCCCACAAATTTTGGGGGCTCGTCCGGGATTTGTGCAGCCCAGAGTCACAAGAAAGTAAAAAATTCGAAGGTGACCGGACACGTGGTGCACGTGGTGTGGTGCACGTACGGTGTTCGACAAACGACGTTAAGACGGAAGACGAAGGCGATATTTTTTTACGATACGGCGGCGGATCGCCCCAAGACGCAGACGAGGACGAGAATGCCAGACGACGGTACCAAAAGTGGTGGCTCACAGGCATCGGCCATGGTTTACAATTTTGATGGCGGTGTTGCTCAATTTGACGGCGATGATAAATCGTATTCCTCCACCAAATGGGCCCAAGACATCGAGGATAATGCGGAAATTTTCAACTGGACGTCGCAGCAAAAGTTGATAATTGCGCGGCGGTCTCTCATCGGCACGGCGGGGCTGTGGCTCAAATCTGAAAAGGTGTTCAAGACGTACGAAGACCTCAAAACGGCCTTAGTGAAGGAGTTTCCTGAAGCCGTTAACTCTAAGGAGATACACGAACTGATGGCAGCGCGTAAGAAACGACGAGATGAGAGCTACTACCAATACATGCTTACAATGAAGGAGTTGAGTAAGAGAGCTAAATTCCCCGACTATGTTGCTATCCAGTATATCATCGACGGCATCCAAGACCTCCAAATAAACAAGATGATACTCTACGGCGTTTCGACGTACAGCGCTCTTAAAGAAAAAATATTAATCTACGAAAAGATGAAAGATAACACGAAGAAGGAGGGACGAGTCGACCCAGCCACTGAAAGAAAGAAAGAAGCATCCACGCATCCCAGTTCAACGCGTCGTTGTTACAACTGTGGAGAGAAGAGCCATTTATCCAGTCAGTGTGCCAACGGGATCAAATGTTTTCGTTGTAACGAATTTGGCCATATTGGAAAACAGTGTCCTACCATTGGTGGAGGCAACGTGTCGGTAAAACAGCCGGCAGTGCAACGTGAAGTTAGTAGCAGTCGAGGAGCAGCGGGCGCGGCACAGTCGGTAAAACAGCGATCGGCCATGTTCGGGACTGTGGCCGGTCCGACCAATCAGTGCGCGTGTACGAGTGGTGAATATTTGAACGATACGTCAATGTCAAACTCAGTGTCAATTGTGTCAAACAATGAGGTTTTGCGGGTTTTGCCAAGGAACTTAAGTTCCTTGGGTTTTGCAAATAAATCAAAACAAAGACTTAGCTTTTAAAAATGTACGAAAGCCGGTGAAAACCATAGTGGTTGGTAACCAGAATCACAGCTCTAGGGCATTGATCGACTCTGGAAGTGATGTGTAAATCTCATATCGGCGGAGTTGTGCGCTAGGATATTTAATGTTGAGTTCAATGACAGCGGGCTAACGCTAACGGGACTAGGCCGCTCACAAGTGCAATCATTAGGTAAAATTACGACGGTAATCATCATTGACGGACAGTGCTACAACGATGTAACATTTCATATTATATCTAGAGACTGTATGCCTTACGATATAATAATAGGTCAGGAGTTTTTGAGAAGTGTGACAGTGTTAATGAGCGATGGATGTGTGTCCATATTCAGAGATGAAAGTGAGTGGTTAAATAAAGTAAATTGCATTTCAGAGGGCACGGAATCTCTTGTAGAGCATATCAGCAATCCATCCGTAAAACAGGAGACTTATTGGTGTGTTGATATGTACCGTCCAGTTCAAGTGAAGGAAGCGCCATTGAAGCTCAAGATTGTGTTGAAGGACGATGTGCCTGTAGCACAGCGGCCGCGACGATTGTCATATATGGAGCAGGGTATTGTAGAAAACCAAGTTGATGAGTGGTTGAAAGACGGAATTATAAGGGTAAGTTTCTCTGAATACTCTAGTCCACTGGTGTTGATGAAAAAGAAGGATGGGACAACTCGGCTATGCGTTGACTATCGGCAGCTTAACGCAAAGAATACCAGCCCAGTTTTAAAAATATTTAATCCTAACCTAAAAACCGAGTTACATACAGACGCCTCCAGCATAGCTATTGCAGCTATCCTTATGCAGTATCACCCTGATACTGGCTTGCACCCAGTTCAGTATATGAGTGTTAGGACTAACGAAGTACAAAGTAGGTACTCAAGTTATGAATTAGAGGCATTAGCCATTATAGAAGGTGTTAAGAAGTTCCGCCATTATATATATGGTAGACCCTTCAAATTAGTAACCGATTGTCAAGCATTTCAGCAAACCTTGATGAAGAAAGACCTCACAGCTAAAGTAGCAAGATGGGTGATAATGCTAAATGAGTATGACTTCGAAGTAGAGCATAGAGCTGGAGAAAAGATGCGACACGCAGATGCACTCAGTCGTAACCCCTGTGTGGCTGCAGTTACATCCTTGATCGATCAGGTCAAGCATCAAGACGACGGCGTAAGAGCAATCAAAGAGGTACTGAAAGAAAAGACTTATAAAGATTATTTTATGGACGGGGTCATACTCTACAAGGGCCCTGGCAAATTATTGGTTATACCAAGAACTTTGGAAAAGGAGATTATAAGGCGGATCCATGGTAATGGACATTTTTCAAAGAGAAAAATGAAGGATTTAATATGCCAAAACTACTACATAAAATATTTGGACAAGAAGTTAGAAGAATTTGTAATAAACTTTGCCTGCATACCATGTCTGTTGGCTACAAGAAAAGAAGGCAAGCAGGAAGGGTTTCTCAACCCTATTGGAAAGGAAAGTATCCCATTAGATACCATACATCTAGATCATGTTGGACCATTGACACAGACTAGGAAGCAGTACAATTATATTCTTACAGTGATTGATGCTTTCACTAAAGAAGATGGATCAAAAATGCCCCACGTCCTATAACAATGTGACATATCTCAAAAAAAAAGATAAAAATGTAAAAAAAAAATATGGCATGGTTCCTAAGTTCATTTTTTTACACCTTCATATAAAAAAAATGCTATGAAAATTGAAGTTCAGGCGGTGTTATGAAAAAACTGTTCGTATGAGAATTTTATTTATGGACCGATTTAAAAAAATCCTTTTTGTTTGAAGGGTACCCCTAAAGTCAGGTCTCCGGTCTCCAGGATCTTAGAGAAATGAAAGTAGAATCTCAAAAATAAGCTCATTTTTTTTCAATTAAGGTAGTTTTTAATACAATACATTTATTTTGTTCAATCAACGATCAACTGACGATTATCTCCTTATTTATCTGATTATGAAAACGTGAGAACAAAAGCTAGAGCTTGAATGTTTGAATACTATACTATACTTTTTGACGATCCGAATGGCGTAGTGGTAGTGACGCTGCCTTACGTTCTTAGGGTCCAGGGTTCAAATCCCGGTAGGAGCAAATGTTTGTGTGATGAGCATGGACATTTTTTCCAAGTCATGGATGTTTATATGTATAATGAGTATGTATTTACAAACAAAAAAAGTATATATGTAGTATATCAACTATCTAGTGTCCACGACAAGCTTTGCTTAGTGTGGCACTAGGTGGCGCCGTGTGTTAATGTCCAGTGATATTTATTTATTTATTTATTTATATTATTATACAGAATTCAATTATTACTTTGAATACTATATAATAGTAATAATTTATCGGGCAACTAAGACCCTTATATAACATACATTAAATAATCATTAAAGAACAGTAACAAACTAATACAATATTTTTAACCTTATACTATAACTATACACGCAGCTTTGTCGGCGTCGTGTTTCGTTGCGTGGTGTCGCGTAACCGTCCTCGGAAGCGACGATATACACCCTTTTTTTTTTTTTTTTTTTTTTTTTTTTTAGGATGGGAAATCATCAAATGACTTCTCCCACTCTGGGCGGAGCGGGAGGGAGTGTCAGACTCTTACTGACTAAAACCCATCCATGTTCCTTCCTCGCCCTTTATGTTCCGGGGCCGCGGTATCTCTTTCGAACAGGCCCGCAACCCCGGCAGGCTTCGGCCCTTGCGGGCCCCTCTCGTTTTGCTGACATCTCTTTGAGGCGCGCGTGGAACACGAACGCGCCGTCGACACGGCCTGTCGTCGTCGTTAGACGGCCGGACGGCTAGCTAGCCCATAGCCAGCCGTCCACAGGCCCGCATCTACGGTGGCCGGTAGCCACCACGTGGCCCCCGACGCCCGTTGCGTCTCCCGCGGCGGCCGGGAAGAGAGGATCTCTCCCTCTCTCGTTCCGCCACCTCCTTCGCTAGCATGACTGCTTCGCAGAAGGAGGCGACGGCTTCCCATTCCGTCTCGCTCCGGACCATGGATTGAACCAGGGCCGGACGCGAGAGGTCGCCGCCGCCGATCGCCGCCACGAGGACACGGCGGAGCTCCGCCCACGCAGGGCAGACTTCCACCGTGTGCTCCACCGTGTCCTCCGGTCGATCCTCGCAGTGGAGACACCCGGGCGATTCCTCCCGCCCGATTCGGTGCAGGTACCTCCCGAAACATCCGTGTCCGGTGAGGACCTGCGTCAGGCGGAAGGTGAGGACGCCGTGGCGCCTCTCCAGCCACTCCTCAAAGAGGGGACTTACCGCCACTATCGTGGCGTGCCCTACGATATACACCCTTCGGCCAAAAGTCCTCTTTCAAGCAGGTCTGTAGATGTTGGGTTGGAACTCGAACCTCAAATGACCTAAAGTTGAAGTTGTGGCGCGATTCCAAGAAAAGATTTAAGTGAAAAAATCTCTGTCGACCACTCCCTCGCGTTACCACTGACGTTTCTGTCTCATCGTAATGCAATAAGTAAAAAAAAAATAACAAGACAGTGAAAAACGAATAATGTGAATTACAAAAATTAGCTTATTTTTGCGATTTTACTTTCATTTCTCCGGAATCCTGGAGACCAGAGGCCTGACTTTATGACTGTGGGACTACCTTGGGGGTACCCTTTCAAACAAAAAAAGAATTTTGAAAATCGGTCCATAAATACTCTTAAGAAAGATTTTTTCATAACAGCGCCTGCACTGTTTTTAAAGCAATTTTTCCATAAGAAGGTGTAAAAAAATGAAGTTAGGGAGTACGCCATATTTTTTTATACATTTTTATCTTTTTTTTGAGATACGTCACTTTGTTATAGGACGTGGGGTAATTTTGTATGGATTGTGATCCGTCTTCTTTGTGTGGTTGTTCCCTACAAAGAGCACAGCCAGTGCAGAGACACTGAATAAATTAAGAATACATCAGCAAGTATTTGGAAATCCTAGACGAATTATAACAGACCGTGGAACAGCTTTCACCAGTCATGATTTTCAGGAGTTTTGCAATGAAGAAAATATTCAGCATGTTGCAATAACCACAGGTATACCAAGAGGAAATGGGCAAGTCGAAAGAGTTCATCGAATAATAATCCCAATGTTGACTAAACTTAGTATTGAAGACTCAGGCGTGTGGTATAAACATGTGAGCAGAGTTCAAAGAGCATTGAACAGCACATTTCAGAGGAGCATTAATACTTCACCCTATAATTTACTAATCGGCACCAAGATGAGGTGCAAAGAAGATATTGAAGTGTTTGAATTACTCAAAGAAGAAATCGCAAAACAGTTTGAGAGTAATAGAGAGGAGTTACGTCAAAAAGCGAAAGAGCAAATACTATCTGTACAAGAAGAGAACAGAAAGTATTTTAACAAGAAAAGGAAACCGAGTCATAAGTACCAAGTAGGTGACTTAGTGGCTATAAAGAGAACTCAATTTGGTGCAGGTCTCAAGCTGAAGGCGAAGTACCTTGGACCTTATCAAATTACCAAGGTTCACCCAAATGACCGCTACGACGTGGAAAAAGCTGATAGTGCGACGGAAGGTCCCAACCGCACTTCCAGTTCAGCCGATCAAATGAAGAGGTGGCCATACGGAAGTACCTCTGAATGATTGTGTAGGTGAGTAGCTCAAAGGGGTATGTAATGGTGATGAATGGTGTTTAGCGTGATGTTTTAGGTTAGTGTTATGTTATGTTATGTTTTTTGTGTATTTAATATTTCAAACTTGTAAACTGTTTATGTTAAAACTATAAGTACCATGTTAGATGTACCTAGCAAGTAAGACAGATAGGTGCTTACTGTAGAATGAATGAGGAAAGCAGTGTCTGTGGACAGACAAAAGAGCAGGACGGCCGAATGTGGGCGGAATGTAAGAGTGAGCGAAAGGGATGGATATATCTTGCTAGAGTGACAGAGAGACTTGAAGAGAAAAGATGGCGTAAGACTGTAAAACGACTAAGACGTGTGCTAGACTTTTCTTTAAAATAAATTCAGATTGTTAAGTAATTAACTTGTTTTACTCTGAGTTCACAATCCCACATTTATATTACTTACTAATCTCGAGGACGATGCACGAGTATAATAAATAAACTCAAAAACTGCTGTGCCGATTTCAAAAATTATTTCACCATTAGAAAGCTACATTCACCCTGAGTAACATAGGCTACATTTCATAGAAAGAGTACTACGCGGATAAAACCAAGTGGCGTCTGCTAGTGTAAAATACTGGTATTCAGCTTCAACCAGGTGGACTGGAAGCTGACCCTTATATAGTTGGGTTAAGACTGGGCAGATGATGGGCAGACGATATTGTTGCTATCGGGGAAAAAACCTGAATGAGGCTGGGACAGGAAGGAACTTGGAGTTTATCACTGGAAAGGAGAGGCTCCGCTTTTCCATTGCTAGTCTCCACGTTCACCTACTGCTGAGTAGCAGTAGGTGAATTTAGGCGGTGTTTAATGATTGATTAATTTCATATCTATATATTTCCTTAATACCACTTCAACTACATCATCAATGTCCTTCCTA
This sequence comes from Xestia c-nigrum, assembly GCA_916618015.1. Classification (NCBI taxonomy): domain Eukaryota; kingdom Metazoa; phylum Arthropoda; class Insecta; order Lepidoptera; family Noctuidae; genus Xestia; species Xestia c-nigrum. The sequence goes on along the minus strand of OU745258.1, from coordinate 7,776,198 downwards.
ATAATAATAAGTAACCCTGTTCCCGATACCGGTTGTACATCCATATTTAACAAACGTCACGTACGGCCGCAATACTGTTAAGGGCAAGTTTCACCGGTTGCGGATAAAGTGTCGGTTAGCCTATTAGGAACTTATCTGCCAGATAACTAACACTTTTGGTTTCACAGGTGTCGGATAGCGATATCTGGTAGATAACGTATTAGTTATAACCAGCCTTTAAGTGGTAGATAGTATTAACTATCAGATAACTAACCGACACTTTATCCGGAACCGGTGAAACTGGCCCTTAGTCTTCTACGACCCTAAGCCCTATAAGCATGACAATAGTGCATTTTGATACAAGAAAGTTTGTTATTGTGGTTTGAGGCTGAATTGACACGCGAGCCGAAGGCGCGGGTGTTTTTAAGCCGAGAACTGCAATAACAAATGTCTACGTGTATCAAACGACGTTTTTCAATACACTTTTGAAGAAATATATTATAAGAATGAACAATATGCAAAAAAACATAATACATTTTATAATTTTATGGTTTACAATAATTCAACTTTTATTTACATATTATTAACAACATCTAGTGTATTGCATTTTTTCTCGTGCATTGCTTTTGCCGGGTTGAAGGAGAAGCAAAGGTATGAAGCCGTTATACAGCCTAATATAAAAATAGTTTTTATTTATTTTTTAATTTAGAGCATAACTAAATCTTTTATTTTTTTAAGTATATTTATTATAAAAGAAATATATATTAATAAGTTCAGGATGTCTGCACCATGTGACGTAAGGTTACAGACGGATAGTAGACAGGAATACCAGGTTTGAGAGGTATAAGAATACACACACTGCCAGTCTCGCAGACTCACGAGACTGATCAGAGATGGCTAAAAGTGTCTTGGCCATAGTAAGGGGTATTGAGACAAGAATATAAACATACAAATCTGATTATTTACAAAATGTTCTGCTTATGTACTACTTTTTCTTAACACACTATTTTACAAATTCTAACAAAATGTCTTACAACCAAATCATTCTTTTAACTGGGCCGCGCGTGAGCCAGGCCGAATGCTGAGTAAATGTCAAAAGGTAACATTGAACACCGCTGGCCTACGTTTTATATTGTTTTTGTAAGGTATTTTTAAAAATATAATTGCTTTGATATTTTTAAATATAATAATAGAGATCATTGCTTTGTAAAGGAATAATAATAAATTATTTATTTCAGATAATTAAGACCCATAGATAAATACCTTAACCTAAAATTACATACAAATAAATCTTGGGATTTGAGGTGTAAATGTTATTTATTTTTTATTTATTTATTTATTTATTGGATCTCCAACAGAAACAACACAATTACATTATAGTATACAGATAACAGGGGAAATATAACAAGTGTGCGCTTCCAATTATAGGAGACCACATCATTCACTTATAATCTAGGTAGGTACAGTAAAATTGATAAGGTAAACTATCTAAACAAATCAAAATACATTACACAAAGATTTACAAAAGAAACAAGAGGCGAATTACATAAAAGATGAACTATAATAACAACGAAGGTGAAGTATTTAAATAAAACATAACTTATTAACCTCTCCCAATCAAAACAATGTGGGGTTGGTTTTTTCATTCTAGCTTTTACATTACATAATAAAAAAATACTTGATAGCAATAATTTTCACTGAAATTGGGGCTTAACGTACCAAAATTAATTTACAAACTCACGTAAAGCACACCTTGATTTAAGGCCTACTATAGCAGTGGCTTCAACTCTAACCTTTTCAGAAGCGCCAACAAGAACAAGAAGAAATATTAATTAATCATTATGAATGCCTATCAACAGCAACATTTTGTAAGATTACTAAAAGGAGCGTGTAATAATTATGATTGCCTAAGAGCTAGACTAGACCATTGTTAGAATTTCGTTAGAATGATCATATTTCACTGCAGTATAGTTATTTGCCTATGCAGGCATGGTTGCTTTCAAAATTAATCTATTATCTGATGAGATTCTCCTTTTCCCTTTTCCCGTAAGCAAAATACGCGCCTTGACGTGGAGTTGCGGACACCAGAACGTTTTACAAAACAATTATCTGATGAGTCATTGATTCCAGCCGTATGCTTGGCATAATGAGCCTAAAATGTCCTCATTGACATAACCATCTCCACTGTAAACACACGTGGACCCTCCACCACCCGGTCTCAAGCGGGTTGGTTTATGTTGTATATGTTCATCATCATCTCATCATCTGCCTAGCCTTTTCCCAACTATGTTGGGCTCGGCTTCCAGTCTAACCGGATGAAGCTGAATACCAATATTTTACATGGAGCGGCAGCCTATCTGACCTCCAAAACCCAGTTAATATTGGTACCACTTGTTTAGACTGGTGTCAGACGTTTTGGGCCACTGACTACTTGTAACGACTGTCAAAGATGGACAAATGACAGCCGGGACCAACAGCTTAACGTGCTTTCCGAGGTACGGAGGTAACTCGGTATGTAAGAGTGGTCACCCACCCACAGACCACCCTAGGCAAGCACGGCTTAATCTAAAGATCGACCTGAGCGGCCACGAGCTATTGTTTTAATGTTATTGATCATTAAAATCTAGATCTATTTCTTGTAAATCGGGCCGTATGATGCTTCACATGATGAGTTGTGGTCAAACGAAAATCCATATATTTGTATTGTATTGTATTGTACAACGGGCTGATGTCCGCAAATCCACGTCAAAGCGCGTATTTTGCGTATGTGCTATAATCCACCACGCGGGCCGAGTGCGGGTTGGTAGATGTCATAGTCTTCGAATTTTTGGTTCTAGGGCATGCCGGTTTCCTCACGATGTTTTCCTTCACCGGTTTTGAGAGCAGTGATGAGGAAATAAATTATTCAAAGTAATGCGCCTGCCTGGGTTCGAACCCACGACTTAATGTTCGTAAGTCGGAGCCGCTACCACTGTGCCACCGCTGCAATCCGTATACTTATTTAAGACCAAGACCACCTTATTTTAACTTTAACTTTGTAACTTTTTTTTGTAATAAATTGTTTATGTGTTACATTACATAGACGATGCGTTGGAAGACCTCCCACTAGGTGGACCGATGACCTGGTGAAGGTTGCGGGAATCCGGTGGATGCGAGTCGCAAGGGACCGGTCAATGTGGGGACACTTGGGGGAGGCCTATGTCCAGCAGTGGACGTCTTTCGGCTGAGATGATGATGATGATGATGTGTTACATTTTATAAAAGGAAATTTTAATGGTGCTCGTTTGTAACCCAAAATAAAAAAATTCGAACTAGTGTTTTTGTATGATGAATTGAGCTCAGTTGTCGATACTTCAGCAACCAATAACAGGATTGACTCACGTCACATTACGTGTTAGTCGTGCAACGGATTGGGATCAAACTCAAGAATATCCCAGGGATAAACTAGTTCCTTGCCCATGAACCTCTTAGGCAGAATCCCCGAGAAAAACAAATAGGTATAATTTTTATAAAAAATTAACAAAGCATACGCCTACATCATTGAGTTGGTTCTTTTTCCAAGAGTACAGATTTTATACAAAACATCGTCATTGAACGAGATTTCTCAATCAACATTTTTTAAGGCTAAAGGTCGTATTATATACGAATCAATGGAACCTATACAGTCTTACGCAATTAAAGGTCAAATGCAGTGTATCAAGTTTCTTAGTATTTATTGATGTATAATAATCTAATAATAATAGTTAGTCGTGGGTTCAAGCCCAGACAAGCGCATACTTTGTGTAATTTATTTCATCACCACTGCTCTCAAAACGGTGAAGGAAAACATCGTGAAGAAACCGGCATGTCCTAGAACCAAAAATTCGAAGACATGTGACATCTACCAATCAGCACTGGGCCCGCGTGGTAGGTTATAGCCCATTCCCTCTCATTGAGAGGAGGCCGTGTCCCAGCAGTGGGAACATTATAGGCTGATGATGATGATGATGATGAATATTTGGACAATACGTTGATCTATATTTAGATGAAAAATCCTCTTCTTATAAGCATTGCAAACTACTTTTAGACGAAGACGGCAACGGGTGCAATTGTAGACAATTGCACCAGTCGCCATATACTTACTTCATATTATTTATATTTTCCAATGGTGATCCATTTCAGCCGAAAGATCAGAACATGAGCCTCTTCCAAGCGTCCCAAGTATCGCCAAATCAACCTCGTATCCCAGTGGATTCTCACGGCCTTCACCAGTTCTTAGGTCCTACTTGAACAGGGCCTTCCGACACTGCGCTTTCCAGCACGCGCTCTTCAGAAATCTTCAGAATCTTTATCTGTCCCAATGGTCAACCGTGCTTACTAGAAACTTACCCGATTTCACCAAAATTAAATTAAAAATTAAAAGAAGACTTGGAAGAGTTTTTCAAGATAAGTTTAAATTTCCAAATATTAGTATGACTAGCATATTCGCAACTATGTTACGGGGCGGCTTCCAATCAAACTGAATCATTTATATGGAGCGACTGCCTATCAGACTTCCAAAACCCAGTTAGTACTGGCTAATATGATACCCCTTGCTAAGACTGGTTGTCAGACATTCGGGCCACTGACTTCCTGTAACGACTGTCAAATCTACAAATGATAGCCGGGACCAAATGGCTTACCGTGCTTCTTTTCTTTACTCGGTATGTGTGGTGGACTGTGTCAAATGATGAAAATAAAAATACTGATGTTAAAGTATTTAATACATCTGGGTTATTGAGTGGCAGTGAGGCTAAACACTGGAGTGAATGAGTCGCAGATAAGTATAACTCATTCATAAAAAACAAAAGACAATCTCACGGTGAAAATTTTTCTATTAGTGATTTGAATATATTACCCATCCATATGGACCTCCTGAAGAATGTTCAGAGCGGTTGTTATAATTTAGCCAGGAGCGAGGTATGGCAGGTAGGCTTCTGCACTTTATATCGTTATCATGATAATAAACACCAAAGATTACACTGTCAAGATAAGTCCCTAGTTAAGCGCTAAATGCAGCTATCTCCCTTGACTCATCGGTGCCAACAAATAACTTAATATACGTAAATATATGCTAGTTTGTATATATTTCACGTGTAACATTGCTTCGTATCACTGCATGCATTGCATTAGGAGGCCCTACTATGGTTTTCATGAGAAGATTTCAGACTTTGAGTTTTGCTAACATTGCATATTCTCTAAAAACAAGCTATATTTATGCAGTAGGAGGAACAATAAGTAATTGCTGTCAACCCATTTTCTTTTTGCAACAATTAAATTTAGAAATTTTATCCTTTTTTTTTCTCGGTGTGCAAATCTTCAATGGATGTCCTTTGCTCTGGGGTGAGCATTGGGTTCCGTCAGAGTCGTACTGACCAATACGACACCAGTGCTCCCTCGTAACCTTGCGTTGAGGCATCCGGATCTAATGCAACTATCGCTGCAGATATTTTATCCTGAGTCAACTCGTATGTCGATAAGCTTTATTTACCTAGATTCAAATGTTCAGGATCACAAAAAGTGAAAACTAGGCAAGTTTAGAAAAAATCATGGAGCCTTAAATGAGCAAAAACAATAGGTAACCATTAAAATTAATTAATGACATTAATAAGGCAATCAACAAACTGAATTAATATTTAAAAAAATATAGAATTAATATCATTCGATCATTGAGATACAAGGTTACAAAATATGAATTTTAATTAACGATTTAATTTAATTAGGTAGATGTGACATAGACATGCCACTAATAATGTTAGATAAAAATGGAATAGTTCTCGTTGTAAAACATCAAATGTTTATATCATCGACTGCCTACTGACCTCACAACCCATGAAACTTTATATCCTACTAATATTATAAATGCGAAAGTTTGTGAGGATGGATGTATGTTTGTTACTCTTTCACGCAAAAACTACTGAACGGATTTGGATGAAATTTTGCACACAGATGGTTTACAACCTGGATTAACACATAGGATACTTTTTATCCCGGTAGTAAGATCCCATGGGACAATTTTGAAACTTCACGCGGGCGAAGCCGCTGCCAGAAGCTAGTAACAAAATATATATAAATATATAAATGAAGTAGTAACGGCCTAGACACTATTCGAAAAAAAAATATTATTTATTTAAAATTTTTATTATTATTATTATTATATATATTTTTACTATTATTTTTTTAAATTTTATTTTTATTTTTAAAATGTTATTACAAAATACCTATAACTATACTATTATCCCTTGTTTTCTAGCTGTCAAGATGAACATTCATCATCATTTTGATTCCCTAATCCCAACATATTTGGGACACAGCGTAGCATTGTCTTCTTCCCCCATACTTTTACATTACTCGTCATCTCAGCAGCCACCTCCTTGGCAAGAACAACTGACATTGTTTTATTATTATCATACATTTTCTGCCTGTATTCCAATGTATCTGAAATCGATGCATCATGTGTTCCCATTCCATACACCTGTATATCAGACTTACTAGTATTGTTTCATCATCGTAGCCCCCCTGCGAATATAAAGAAAATCTCGCCGCATATCTTCTTCAAGTATAATCTATCTTTAAAAACTATTATCTCTGTAGGTAGCATTTTGCAAGTTTTCTTAACTCTCTGCAAAAGCAAACACCTATTAACATATCTTCATTACTACACAAACACACAGTGTTTAATTGAGTCAAAATGCAAAGGTTTTTCAATGTTAATCAAAGTTGAATTCTATCCCATCAAAGCACTCATCTCATTCTCATTCAAAACTCACTCACACTTGCACTTTCTCCAGCAGTAGGAGCCCACGTCAGAGATCTGTATCGCAAGCTACGCTCCCAGGTGTATCCAGTAATAAGGATGCAGATACACGACACGACAACTGTGAAATTGCTTGATCGTGATGTATGCTGCGACATTTGGCACAGGACGAGTGTGTTTCCGAACACGGTTGCAGTTGCACTGTGGAAGAAGTTCGAAATTTGAAATTAGCTATGGATACGGATAGGATGCGGATTGTAAAATCGTTCTTTGATTGGTTTTCCAAACAACGGTTATGTATAAATTACAAGTTAAGTGAAGCTACGATTTCTGCAGGCTGCCTGGTAGCAACTGGAGGAGAGTTGCTGAGAATCGAATAAGTGGAGTGGGATTGAAGAAGCCTACGTCTTGCAGACTGCTGTAGGCTAATGATGAATTTCATGCTGTGTAAATTCATCATCATCATTATTTCAGCCGAAAGACATCCACTGGTGGACATAGGCCTCCCCTAAGTGTCGCCACATTGATCGATCCCGTGCGTCTCTCATCCAAAGGATTCCCCTAACCTTCACCAGGTCATCGGACCACCTAGTGTGAGGTCTTCCAACGCATCGTCTTCCGGTTCGTGGTCGCCACTCCAGAACTTTTATGTTATGAAAACGTCACGTTATGTTTTGAAAAAATAATACAACTAATTTGACTTGATAAAAAAAAACACGAACTTATATCTAAAAATATACTTCAAACAAAAAAAAAATTACTAAGTAATATGCATGCGATCATTCTGATTTTTTGGCAAATAATTCTACAAGCATTCCGACACTATTGTAATAGCAGACTTGAGGCCCCGATCCCGTGGCTGCTACTGAAAAAATCCTGATGGAAAAACCCAACAACACTACACCCGAGCCGGGAAAACAACTCAGGACTCCTGCTCAGCCATGACGCTAGCGACCATTTGACCAATAAGGCAGTTTGTGTACTTTGCATAAAATCACTGTTTCGATCCTACTTAGGTAATCTACATACACAAAAACTATAAACTACCATTTATCTTGTTTTCAATATCCCAGTATCAAACCATAACCTTGCTCAAAACACATCAACGAAACAATTGGAAGTAACGTCTAAGAAAAACAACTTTTATTACAGGATATTAATTTCCTTTCGCGCCGCAGACGGGACGCATGTAAACGAAAATTTATTTCCACCCCATCAATATGTTTCCTCTTTTTCTGAAGGAAATGTAAACGTTAAAAGGATTAAGGATCGTATTTTCTAATATTGGGAAAGAATCTGGCGTGATATGAACAGAAAGGTTTGGTATTTGATGTTGTTGAAAGAAGTCGTTGCATAGCGACTCTGGTTTTTTAACCGAATTCAAAAAAGAGGAGGTTCTCAATACGTCGGAACCTTTTTTTTTATGTATGCTCCCCGATTACTCAAAGATGGCTCGAGCGATTTGAATTATTCTTTTGTTTGTTTGAAAGGGTATACTTCCCAGGTGGTCCCATAATCATTAAGTCGGGATCTAATGATAGGATCCTGGAGAAATTGAGAGAACTCTTCAAATTTTATAGGCACACTTGATGTGATTTGGGTAGTTTTTGGAAAGAGTACATTCTTAAAGTGATCCCATTTCGATTCGAAGATCTGATGAAGAACTTCGGAGATAGGCAACGAACATCCTTAATAAATGATAGCAAATGGACTGGGATTGCTGAAATCTCATGTCTATCTATTGTTTATACCAGTTCATAACATAACATCACGCCGCTACGCTGTAAAGGGGTAACCACTAAAAAGCCTTTTTTGCATTATAAGTTTAAGAATTTTAATGAGAACGCACTTTGGAAAAATGTTCTTTCTACTAGGCCTGGGTCGAAATGACAGGAAGCATGCCTTTGTTCAATATTGGTAGAAATAAAATGTTGCAGTTGAGTGGCGTATGTAGTAAAACAGTTAATGATGACTACAAAAATCATATAATAATAATATGTATACCTTATTTGTAGCCGTCTCTCTTTTCTTGCTGATGCATCTATTTAAATTACCATTATTTACGCATTAACTTAAGGCCATTACATGAGCTAAACGCGAGTTTTATAATTACTAAAAGTATAAATGATTCACTGCTATAATATATATGTTACGGCTAATACCCGAAGTGCGGCTACACCTAGTTTTAGCCAGTTAAAACTAGGTGTAGCCACTTACTCTTGGTTATACCTAGTACGAGTCGATTGTTTTCGGATAAAACTAGGTCTAGCCTTCATCATGCCGGCTACAACTAGGTCCAGCCATTCCCTGTTGGATAAAACTAGATACAAACAAGTTGAAAAAAGTAACAGGCGCCTGGATAGTTTATGTTACTTTATAAAAGTGTGATTTATTTATAATAACATTCTTAAAATTATAATATGCAACTGTTGTCTGTTGTTAAAAAAATGTTCCTGATTGTTCCTATTATATTAAAAATTGTACTCCTAATAATTTGTGTTAATTATTACAATGTGATTTATAAGAATAAAAAAACTATGTACGATTCTTTTTATTGGATGTTTTTTTTATTTCTAAAAAAGCTCTGCCGATAGCATGCCGGCTACAACTATGTACAGCCAATCCCTGTTAGATAAAACTAAGACACGCGCTGCTGCTGCAGACGCTGTGAGTCACACTCGCTAGTAGACCTGCAGTAGATCAGCAGCACCTGGCGCTCACATCCTACAGCGAGAACGTAATATGTGAGTGTTCCAGAAAAGATTAATATCAACAACGCGTCTTCTAAAGACAAATGCATAAAGTTGTGACCTCCCGGTATGCACAAATCGAAAGAGTTTTACCTCGCGGCGCTTGATCCTCCCCAAACAAACAGTAAACAACTGACAACCAAGACTAGGTTTCCTTCACTGATATTTCACTTTCACTCAAGTATCCTTCGCTTTCATTCACTTCATCTGTACTCAACATCACGTGCATCACATGTTATTGAACGGTTATTTCTCACAAATCGTAGATTAAATCTACGTAAAAAAAACATTATTTTGGGACATTTTCATGCATTGCAATTTGCAATCAAGTTTAATTTCCTTTACGAAGCAATTGGGAAAACCAAACGGTTTATAATTGAGTGATGGCAGTTGCGAGGGGGGACTCAAAAAATAAATCGTATTTTCCTCTCCAAAATTTCTCCTGCAAAATTGTGTACTTCACTCAAGTACTTCCCTCCAGACTTGTGCCTTACCATAACTACTGGTAGAACATGTAAAATAACCCTTAAAAATACTTACTGGTAAGATAGTAGGTAATTTTTTACAATAAACACCCAGAAATATCATCAATCACAGTGTGTAATAGGCAGGTGCTCATTACAATCACACAATATTACATAAAGCACAAATTTGTCTGCCAGGTGCGTCAATTTTGACGAATGTTTATTAAAGCTGTCTACCGGAATAGACAACAATAGGCTATTACGAAACCATTACCAAACTACGAACTATCAAGCAAGCAACAGGCGCCACTGTTTCATTAACAAAAAATCTGTCATACGAAACACAAACTAAATAACACCTACAGCGGGTCAAAAATGGCCGCTTTAAGAGGCCTGCGGAGTAAGCGTGGTTCATACAAACGTAATATCAAAATTATTTGTATTTAAATCAAACATATTCGTAGGGTAGTGTGTATTTATTTCGATTAGATTACAGAATATCAAGGTTCCCAAATATACATTTTGAATGGGCACTGATTTAAACCAAAGTTATGAGAAAAATAAGATTTCTAGGGAAATTTTAAATTTATCATATCTCCACTTAAAGTACTTACGGGATTATATCCGTGATTTTCTTTTGTTTTGAGCACCCGATATTTCGACGCTGTTGCAAGCATCATGATCGCGGGAATACTGAAGCGGTATGCGGGTAGGACGAAAATGATTTATTATGAGCAGACAAATCTGTCTACCCTCTTCCTTAGTCTTTTATTAGGCGCACTACTGGAACTCGATTGTAACTCACCACAGAACGCACTCACAGTATCACTCGGTTTTTCTTTATAATGGAGACGCATGTTAGTTTTTTGCCCGATTTTGTTGTAGGGAGTAAACACAGTTTTAATTGAATACCTGCTCAGTATCTTACCGATTTTGTCAGTAAAAACTAACATGCGTCTCCATTATAAAGAAAAACCGAGTGATACTGTGAGTGCGTTCTGTCGTGAGTTACAATAATTGAGTTCCAGTAGTGCGCGTAATAAAAGACTAAGGAAGAGGGTAGACAGATTTGTTTGCTCATAATAAATAATTTTCGTCCCACCCGCATACCTCTTCAGTATTCCCGCGATCATGATGCTTGCAACAGCGTCGAAATATCGGGTGCTCAAAACAAAAGAAAATCACGGATATAATCCTGTAAGTACTTTAAGTGTAGTGAAAAACCGTGAAAGTCTAAAACAGTTCTCATATCTCGTCTATATGGGCTTGTCTTTTCAAAATATATAATTGGGAACATAGTCTGTTATCCAATCGAAATATAGAAAATGATAAGAATCTTAAGAATATGTTTGATTTATAAATTATTTTGGTATTACGTTGTATGAAAGACGCATGCTCCGCCGGCCCCTTCACAGAATCATCTATACTAATATTATAAAGAGGAAAACTTTGTTTGTTTGGTTGTAATGAATAGGCTTAAAAACTACTGGACCGTTTTTAAAAATTCTTTCACCATTCGAAAGCTACATTATCCACGAGTAACATAGGCTATATTATATCTCCGTAGTCGCACGGGAACGGGAACTACGCGGGTGAAACCGCGTGATGTCTGCTAGTAATAGGATAAAAAGAAAAAAAAACTGTATTGATAAGACACTACACACAAAATGTTAGTGTAGCTTTAGCTCTTGTACTAAGACTTCATGCATTACAAGAGCCAGACCTCTCAATTTCCAGTGTAATATGAATCACGTTAAAATTCTTAAAAATGGTCATAGACGCAGTTAATTTTATGAATTGACACTTTGTGACTATTATTTAATTAAAGTTAAGTAATTTATCAAGAGATGGCCGATGGGGCCGAAAAGTTCTGGAGTAGCGACCGCGAACCGGAAGACGATACGTTGAAAGTCCTCCCGCCAGGTGGGCCGATTACTTGGTGAAGGTTGCGGGAATCGGTTGTATGCGAGTCGCACGGGACCGGTTAGTGTGGCGACACTTAGAGGAGGCCTATGTTCAGCAGTGGACGTCTTTCGGCTGAAATGATGATGATGATGATGAATTCATTTATATTATTAACCTACAAGTGACCCACCCCGAATTCGCACGTGTGCAATGTAGCTTAATATACACTTATACCTTGAATCTATCTATCTATTGCTGAAAACTGCATTAAAATCTGTTGCGTAGTTTAAAATACCTGAACGTGCGGACAGCGGGAGGGAATTTGTTTTATATTAAGGCGATTACATGAGCTAAACGCGAGTTTTATAATTACTAAAAGTATATGATTCACTGGTATAAACAAGGCCAAAAAAATATATGATATTCTTCAGGATATATGCTAGCATGATACTGTTTTGAAAACATAATACAATTAATTTGGCTCGATAAAAATAAATCGCGAACTAATCTCTAAAAATATCTTTCAAACAATAGAAAACATAAATATGCATGCGATTATTCTGATTATTTGGCAAATAATTCTACAAGCAATATATTAGCATGATACGAGTACTGTATTAGTTTTTTAATCCAACCAATAGTTTTTTTGTAAATCGATCGAAACCACTCATTTCGCGCTATTTGGCCCGCAGTGGCTAACGTAACAACCACTTTGTAGTGCAAGATTAGAACTTTATTCTAACAGCATTTCAAACGAAGTTTGAACCACCACAAATAGAGTTGCTAATTTAGCCCGTCTAAGCGCCTTAATAAAGATTATGATTCTACTACGGCGCATATTTTCTCCACCCCTACTCCGTGTTCGAGTACTCCCATTTCATACGTATTTGATGCAAACGTCAAATTCGATAAGTCGGACGCTTTTAAGTGCCATTCGGAATGCAGTTAATTGAATTACGCTCTCCGTTCGTCGGTTTTGCCACGAGTAAATGAGTTTTCATTGTATTGTCAACAGTTTTATAGATATGCATACGTTAGTGTTTATTGATTCTAGTCCGAACTAGGAAGCTGTGGGAGTGTGGGTGGGATGTAGTGTAGCAGGAACAATTTCCGCTGTTTATAGCAAATAATAGCCTGCTTGCTAACTGTGCCTTTGTCAGGAAACGAGCTGGTTACCGTACAGAATTTGCTCAGTCGTGGTGAAGTTTTAATTAAGGACGAGAAGAAGTGTGTAGTAGGATGGTTGCTGGTCAGTTAACGAGCAAGTTATATCAACAGGGTGTAAAAGAAGATGTTTGATTTTGTACACTACATGGATAAATAGGAAAAAAATAGGGGATATCCATAAAAAAAAAACAATTGAAGATAGGTACTGGCGTACAAAATTGAAGTTTTTGAATAAGATAACCCTATTTTTAGGGCAGCCAGTTGTGTGACATGACGTTTGACAACTTTGACAGTTTAGAAGTGACGTCTTTGTGTCTGTCTTTGCTTTGAGTTTGGATGTCAAAACTACATTGTTCGCATGCTGCTGTTCTGATTCACCATGTTTAATTTTGTGTTGTGTTGCTCTCCTTAACCAGTTAATATGAACATACATTGAAAGGAAGTGAAATTAAAGAAAAATAACAACGAAAAACGATTACTGTATTATACAACGATATTAACATTTAGTGTACATAGTGCCGGCCCAGGCTACATACATTTCTGGAACATCTTCTTTACCTCTGCATAGTAAGGCCTCTACTTGTGCCTACATATTTTGCCCAAATGTTGGACAATTGAAGAGCAGTATACTTATTACCAGCCTGGAAAGTCCCTGTATAGAGCAAACTTCTTCTCGGCCCTATAAGAAACCAACGAGCATTTTTGTAACCCCATGAGAATAAACTAGTGTCAGACACTACACCATAGATAATACACTGTATAATACAAGATAGATGCGCAACTCTGGTTTTAGTTTTTAAAACTGTGTACCTCAAGTGTTAGATGGCGCTGTTAGTTTCTGTTCAACCAAATAAATACAAAAAACAATTCTTGACTCAGGATTCGAACTTGGTAATCATTCTTCACAAGGCAACCGCTGTCACCGCTGCCTATATACTTCACTGAGAATAAATATAGAGTTGTCTAAAATAGCTGTTCTCGTTATGACAGTTGTAAGCTGTCAAACAGTTGAAAAGTTGGTGTCCTAAACACACAGATGGCAGCATTATCTATGAAAATTTTGTTTAAAGTCAATGTTTGGAAGTTTCACCCCGCTGCACTACACACGCACGTCGATTGTAAGTAGGCACGTACTCAATCTTTCTGAAGAAATTGATAACCATAAAAATACAATGTAACATTTCAAACGTCACCTGAAATATTTACCTAGTAAGTAACTCCAATAATTACTTAATTATAGCTTAGCCACGTTTTAAGTTCGACACCCACCATAAAACAGCAGATTTATGTTCAAAAGCTTTCTAGTGATAATTGGCGTTTTGCGAGCTTTATATCTAACCGTGGTTTAATGGACTATTACATGGACATTCACGAAATTGTTACTGGTTAGGGTTATTAAGCTTTTGCCGCCGACTTTTTTCGAAACTTAAGGCGATTATATGAGCGAAACGCGAGTTTTATAATTATAAAACTCGCGTTTCATATACTTTTAGTAATTATTAAAAGTATATGATTCACTGCTTTAACAAGACCAGAAAAATATACGATATTCTCCAGGATATATGCTAGCATAATACTGTTTTGAAAACATAATACAATAAAGGAGACAATTTTTTTTGTTCGAGGATTAGGCCACCCACATAAATTCTAGCATTTAATAATGAAACTTACATTGATTTCTTCCTTATTACCTCAAGATTCCAGTGGTTTAATTAGCTTAGCATTGTCTAACCGGAATAAATGCGAAAAATCTGCAAAAACACTTACGAAAACCAAAATAAACAGAAAAAGTAAATGTCAAAATAATGAAGTTGTCTGTCAACCACTAAAAAGTAGATTTATAACGTTTCATGCCACGTTGATTCTTTAAACCACCTATGCGATTTTAGTGTAAACCTATAAAAATGGCATTAAAAATGCTCATAGTTTAATAATATTTATTTTTATATTCTTTCTGATACTATAATAATTATATAGCACATATGATTACCAACGGGTAGGTACCGTACTTTTTTTAGTAAACAGAAAAACGCCCCTATTCACGTAAGTATTTGCTGTCAAATGACATTGACCACAACAGGAATGATTTGACTCGCAAAAAAATATCATAACATAGCTTATTTATTATGATTTTAAGATTCCGTTTTCATTTCTACGTAATATTTCCTTTAAAACCATAGTAAAATTGTTACTTTTTTTTGGTGTTATTATGAATAATAAATGCAATGACCAGGTGGGCCCAAAAAAAACTATCTCCTTTGGCTCGATAAAAGAAATCACGAACTTATCTCTAAAAATATCTTTCAAACAATAAAAAACATACTAATATACATGCGATCATTCTGATTTTTTGGCAAACAATTCTACAAGCAATATATTAGCATGATATTGTTTTAGGTTTTTAATCAAACCAATAGTTTTTTTGTAAATCGATCGAAACCACTCATTTCGCGCTATTTGGCCCGCAGTGGCTGACGTAACAACCATTTTGTAGTGCAAGCTGATTAGAACTTTATTCTAACAGCATTTCAAACGAAGTTTGAACCACCACAAATAGAGTTGCTAATTTAGCTCGTCTAAGCGCCTTAAACAAACATATTGTATAAATATACAAAAAAATACTTATCCGCAGCCTACAGATAGCTGTTACGGGCGGGTCTGGCTGTTTGTGTATGTGAGTTTAATTTAAACGTTTTTAAAAAACGTAAAACGATTTTCTTAAAGAAATTATTTAAAAACAAAGGTGCCTTTTCCAAAAATTCTGTGTCTTTATCGATGACTTTGTCTGTGACATCTTTCCCTGAATAATATCAAAAATAATCCAGCAAATATTTGCAACACAGCCCCACAGATTCTATTCACCACAAAACAGCACCTTTATCCATCGAACAGTGAAATTAATTACATCACTCATTGCTAATGAAGTCTGTTGGTTGCGAGACAATATTTGCTCACACGCCCCTGTCCCTCCCCCGCCCCGCTGTCGCCTGCGCACGTCAGGATCATCCTTTGTTCTGGTTTCAGTGAAGCTATTATGAATCTGGAGTGTTTGTTCGCTTATTATGTTTGTGTATCGATATTTATTGTGATAATGCGTGTGCTTGGCAGGTTTCCGTGCAAGCGAGCGATTGTTAGGTGTGATAGATCGTAGTTGTGGCATTTTGTTTTGGTAAGGCTGAGACTTGGAGGAATTAGAATATTTAAATTCCATTCTCTTCTCTCTTTAATAAAACGTTACCTATCTAGTCGAATGATAGATGATTATCGCTGCACATTTTGACTAAGTAAGGCTACTTTAGGCAATGCTTGCGTCACCTGGAAATATTTCAGATGGCTTTTTCTCGCGGTTTCACTTGTCTTTATATTTTGTTGACAATTATCATATGGGAACGTACTACCCCTGTAGTACGTATAATACAGGGTAGGATTTCAACGCATAAGCAATTACTGAATCCCACCACGTAGAAAAAAAACAGTTATAAAATAAATACCAATGATTTTCCATGAAAAACCTCCCGGTTCGGAATGATTTTCTGAACAATGTGGTAACCGTTTGAGAGTTCATGACCCTACCACCCTTTATACCACATCCCTGCCACACTGTATACTTGTGTGTGTATCCCAATAAACTGTATTATAAAAACAACGGTCAAAAAGTGCCTACACACACCGAATTAACCGGGGAAGTAGCTTGGTTATGACTGTGGGGCTTGCACCCACTAAGGCGCGGGACAAATACAAAAGGCGTCATGCGGTGGTGTGACGCGGGCGCAGCGTGTTCACGGCATAGACGCTACTTCTTTGATATTTCATGCAATATGTATAAAAGATATGTGGCGCGAGACATTCTGAGACGGCGTGGCGCGGGCGTGGCGCTGACGCAGCGCGAGCGCCGCTTCCGGGTGGCCGCGTGTTTCGCGAGTGGCCGGTGAAAATGCGTGGCAATTTAGACTTTAAAGACTAGAATGTGCCCGCGCCTCGCCTTTCCAAAACCGTTAGCGCGCCCGTTCTGTGCTGCATCGGCACCGCGCCACCACCTCGCCCGGCCGCGTCTCGACTCCGCCCGACGACGCCGACGCCGTGAATAACTGTCGCTTTGGCGGAAGAGCCACGAGAACTGCTGCACATGACGTTCCCAACCAGTATTTTAAATATACTAAACCAGGACATATTAATAATAAAAAAAATATCGCTGGACATTAACACACAGCGCCACCTAGTGCCACACTAAGCAAAGCTTGTGTCGTGGACACTAGATGGTTGATATACTACATATATACTTTTTTGTTTGCATTTATCTATATACCGACCCAGACTTTTGCATTCACAATATTGTGAGTATGGAAGGAACAAAACGCTGGACTAGACGGCACTAAACACAAAGAAGTGAAAAATAACTTAACTTCTGAAGTCGGTGACCTGTTTGTTTTCTTTTTGTCACCTTCTTCAGAAGCTAGTTATTTTTAAATTTTTGTATTTTTTAAGTCGGTTTTAGTTTTATTTTGTCATTTCAGATGTTCCCAAACAAATATTTGGTAATCATTTAAATTACATTGTTAACAATACATGACAATGGTAACGGTGGTGGTGGTGGTGGAACTAATCCCCAATGAATGGAACTTAACATAGGTACCTAACTGACGAAATCTGGGTATATTGTACACATCTGCGTACCTCCTCAAAGCATACAGGCATGATGTAACGTCATGATTTGGTATAAACATTAAACATCGAGGCGACTGCAGCAATTACGACAGATTTCTCGTCTATTTTCGAAGAGTTCCATTATAAATCTCCGAAGGTCAGCATCAGATCTTCACCAAATTTAAATGGGACTGCTTCCGAAGGATATACTCTTTAATATTAAAATAAGAATTTTGATAATCGGTCCAAAAATGGGGGAGAAATTGGCAAACATACTTAAAAAAACAAACGGTCAAACATAGTACCTCTGCCTTTTTTAAAGTCGGTTAGAAATGTGTGTGTCACGCAGACCAAGGTTGGCTAAATAATGATCTAAGCTCCTTTCAATTTCCATCATTTAACAAAAAAGATTGCAAAGAGCGTGACACTCACGTGGTCTTCATTATCACGCATATCAATAAAATTAGCATCAATATGCGACACAGTGCGGAATGTTCTTCTGCCTCTTGACTTTGATTGTGTCATAATTATAGCGTCAAGTTATGTCATTTTGCACTGCGTTGCATTGGCATGCGTTGCGTGTATCGCTCATCTAGGACACTGAGAAGCTGTACTATTTTTTTCATATATTCTCCGCATGTGATGTGGAGGAATTAGTAAAATGTCGTGAGGAAAGTTATGAGTATTAATGTGGTTGGGTACATGAGTAGAGGAAGACTAAAAAAACGATGGATGGACTGTTTTAAAAATGATATGTCAAGATAATAAGTGAAAAATAGAGAAATAAGGAACAAGACTTGTTGCGGCGACCTCAAATGACTGTGATAAGGCAAGAGAATAATGATGAACTATTAGTCCTCTAGGGCGACTTGTTTTAGAGAATCCAACCGATATTGTAAGGCAATCAATTGGATTATGTTGCCATCAACAACACAATCACCTTATTTCACATTTCCTTAGTTTCTGTGTGACCTTTTTCATGTTGAACCCCGCCCATGAAGAATCCATTTTGGCTGAGGTAGAGCACGTCACCCGCGGCGATAACTGCCGTAACTATAGGTTGACGGGCAATTAGTGTACGATACTTAGACACGTGAGTGTACTCATGATAATAACCAACCTTTACTATGAGACCATAGCCGAAATCGCGAAAAAAATATCAGCTCTTCAGTACATTAGGCGAACATATTGTACTGAATGAAATGTGTGTTTGTTGTCATGAGCACAATCACGTGTTTAAGTTTCGTACACTAAGGTCCATGTTCACCAAGAAGATGACAGACTGATTATCTAAAACAGCTGTTTAAAACGCATTTATAGATGGAACATGTCACAGTGACAGATGTTTTTAGATAATCAGACGGTTATCTTTTCGGTGAACATGGACCTAATTAGCAGTCATCCTATATAGCAAATGATACTGTTCACGTTTTTTGGTATGGCGGTACAGTTTTACTACTTTAGTTGCGTTAATTGTAGTCTTATTAACTAATCAATAATCTTAACTTAACCTGTTAATGAATGTGTACAAAAGGGATGAATGAAAGGCATTTACATGTCGCGGAGATAAGAATGGTAAAGAGGATGTGTGGAGATATGCGAATGGATAAAGTAAGAAATGAGTACACAAGAGGAAGTCCGAAAGTGGCGCCGGTGACTGAAAGGTTGTGTGGTAATCGATTGTCGTGGTATGGGCTTGTGATGCGGAGGAATGAGGAAAATCTAGTGAGTAAGGTTTTGAGTATGAATGTGGATGGATAGCAACCCATCTCCCTGCTGTCTACGTAGTGGGCTGTAACCGACTTCTGGGTGTATGTGGCGAATTTTAATGCACAATACAGCCCAAGTGCAGATCAATAGATATCACACTTCAATTGTTTACTCCGAAGTCGTGTTGATTTTTTCACGACCGTAAACGATTGGCCCAAATCAGGCAAGAAAAGGGAGTAAGCCCACCATTGGGAAGCAAAAGCTACAAATGATAAAGTTACAATTAAGAAAGGACACATCAGTTATCTTCATTTCTGTCTAACACCTTTAGTTATTATGCGTGATGCCCATGTACAGTTTTACCTTATAACCTAAGTTCTTTGACCGCACGTCACAACTAACAAGTGAATTCTCACGGATGACCTCATGACATTTGATGGGATCAGCTAGCATGTGGAGAATGTCCTATCTATATGTTTTAACAGTTAGCATAAAATTGCTAATAAATATTACAATACTGGTAATATTTGTTACATAAGAGTAGATAGTACTTGATTTTGTGTTTGTCCAAAGTGTTGAGCCGTGTTGTGTAACATTGAGGAAAACACAATAAAGAAATAGGTAAAAATACATCATTAACAAATAATTACATGGAACTCATGTGAAGTCATGGCCTCTATTATAGGAGACAAAAATACAAGGTGTAAACAACGTCATCATAAAGCCGTTAACCAAGCATTCTGTACATCAAACTAAGTAACTTTATGCAAAAATTAAAGCTGGGAAGCGACTTAAATTTTTTGGGGTGAAAAATCGTATTTTGTGACAGAACTCAATGTAACGCACTTAACACATTGTGGTGATGGATGGATTGAATGGTACGGGGGTCGTGGTGGAAATCTTACAGTAAAAACTAGTAGGTAATAAAAAAAAGGTTTGTCAAAAATTTGGAACTTTGACCCCCAATATCTCCGTAACTAGAAGGTTCCCAGGTATAGTGTAGAACAAAAAAATAATCGCAATGACGAGGAGAACAAGACGTGCGTTTCGGATTCGTGAAGAGATGTTTTACACCCTTGATATGAAAACCATAGAGCTAGAGTAGGCTCTATCTCTAATTCTTGGTATTATTTCAATAAAGGTATTGAAATAATACCAAGTTACGTCAAAATTAAAATACTTACTTAGTTATGATGAACTATATAGGTCACAGTCACACCTCAGTACAACTCTTTGGGGATATAAAGGTGTTATTTATTTAAATTTAGTGTATTCATTATTTATAACTAGCTGACCCACGCAACGTCGTCTGCGTCACATAAAAGAGAAAAAGCCCACAAAAGGAATAAATATTCCCCGATTTTGCAACAATTTTCTTTTATGCTCCGCTCCTATTGGTTGTAGCGTGATGTTATATAGCCTATAACCTTCCTCAATGAATGGACTATTAAACACAAAAAGATTTTTTAAATTTCTATTAGGTATCTAGTAGTATAAAGGGTGTAAAACCCCTGTTCACGAAGCCGAAAGGCACTTGTTCTCCCCATGATTGCGATTATTTTTTGTTCTACATCATACCTGGGAACCTTCTAGTTACGGAGATATGAGGGGTCAAAGTTACAACTTTTTGACTAGTTTTTTTTTTGCAAGATTTTAACTTTTAACACCTCCACGACCCCCATACTATTCAATCCATCCATCAGCACACTGTTTTAAGTGTGTTATATTTAGTTCTACCACAAAACATGATTGTTCCCGAATTGTTTCCCAGCAATATTTATTGCATAAAGTTACTCAGTTTGATGTACAGAATGCTTGGTTAACGGATTTGTGATGAGGTGGTTTACACCCATAGATTTTTAAATTATTTACAAACAACGTTGTTATTTTAAACAAATAATTTATCAGCACTCTCATTACTTACATGTCTACTTGTAACAAATTGGTCTCTTTGTTTTACTAATGCTGCTAACCCATCACTTTAAAATAAACCAAGTCACTGCTGACCGTTCACTAAAATTACGTAAGTAATGAAGAATGTTGAGAATCAACTTTGGTAACCCTGACCTCCAAATAATCGAGTACATCGTACTTCCCCAATCGTCTCGACAAAAACCGCACATATTCTCCAAGAAAAAAACCGCAAGGTAACTATGTATTAGATAATTCAATAAGTAGGTACCTAATGTTTAATATTCCGAGAACGGTGAGAAGCCATACCAATGCGCGTGAAACTAATACGTGACGGGACAGATACCTTAAAAAAAAAACAAAATCCAAATCGGTTCATTCGTTCGGGCGCTATATTCTGCGTTTTTTTTTTTATGAAACATTTGACACTTACGCTATCAAGACAAATCCAACGAAGTATACTCGTAACTTATCACAATCTGTTCACCTGTTTAGGAGTAACGAGGCAACAAAAAGAAAAGAACATACTACTTGAAACAGGTCAAACCCATCTTTAGGCTATCGAAAATCTTCCATTTACGAATGTTAAAGTAATACGGAAGTATTCATTAAAAAAAACAATTTAGGTACAAAACCAATTAGTTCAACGCAAAGTCTGTCGCAGAAGATTAAATGTAATAAAACAATAACGACATTTTATACAATTCGCTTTTACCTGATGACCGTATAGCGTGACTTAGTACAGTTATCGCCGTATGTAACATGCATAACATTTAAGTAGCTAAGTGAAATAAATTGGACTCACATGAGGCGGCCTCATATGACGCCTTACATTTTGAGGTCGAGGTCACAATTTGATGGTGTCTAAATGCGCTATTAACCTGAATTTAAATAATTATTTTGTATTAAAATGTTAATGGTTTATATTAGGATAAGCTGTAATACGCACTTTAGGTTAAGCCGTGCTGGCCCAAATTGGACTGTGGATGGGTAAACACCCATTACATACCGTCTTTCCTCCGTGTAGTTGGTCCCGGCTGTCATTTATAGATCTTTGACAGTCGTTACAGGTAGTCAGTGTCCCAAACAGATTAACAACCAGTTTTGCAAAGGCGCTTCGTATTGCCCAGAACTAACTGGGTTGTAGAAGTCAGATAGGCAGTCACTCCATGTAAAACACTGGTACTCAGCTGCATCTGGTTAGACTGGAAGCCTACACCAACATAGTTGGGAAAAGGCTAAGCAGATGATGATGTAATACCATGGGTAAGGCAGATATATTAATTAGCAAATATCATCGTCTTCCGCTGCTCTTGTGACTTGTTATAAGGATAGGCAAATGAAGATGATTGATTTCCCAACGTTATTGAGGGTGAGCGATCAACTGGACACAATAATCCAGGTTAAGTGCTTTCTATTGAAAACCCAGTCATACGTTGACCAAACTTGGAATCCAACATTCCAGCCCAGGACCAGCTCAGCAGTTGGTCACGACTAGATCAAAGAGGCAGTTAGGTCTCGATATCTAATGACAGAGTCGACGAGGAGTTTGACCCAACTAAAAGTGTGCTAGCAGCAGTAATGGAATTTTTGACATTCGAAAACCATTCATCATTACTTGAACAACTCATATTGATTGGGTTTCGATGCTTATGGATATAAACTATCGACTATTTACTACAAATTGTTGTTATTATTCACGTTAAAAATAATTCTAAGTTGAGGTTGGCCTTGCAAACATTCAAACTTTAATTACTTTAAATAACTGTTATTGTATTAAAACTCAGAGTTTGATGTACAATTACCAAATAATATAGGAGAAGCGCTCTATATTTTACAGCTTCAGATTAAAATAAATGGATAACGTCCAATAGTTGTCTATTAATTACCAAAAAATATATAACAATAAACTTATTTCATCGGAAGGGCAGTGACAGCCTAGTAAAGTAGGGATGAACCCTCTTACCGTCCAACCAAGTCGACCGAAGGTCTCCAGTTCAAACCCAAGTCACGCACCTTGTATTGTATGATTATCACTTTCTTCGGTGAAGGGTAACATTGTGAGGAAAGACTAGCATTATATCTAATAGATATTTCTCGGCGGCATGTAAAACCAAGTCAGATGCCAACGGTGGCATAAAAACACTAGAGACACAAACCATACGAAAAAGGAAAAAACATCGAAAGGAAAAAAAGAAAAAAGAAAATGACTGTACAACAAGAAATCTTTTTATTTTACGAAATTTACATACATATTGCGACTAGAGGTAAAAAGATTGGCAGTGTTAGAAATGGTTCTTAGTTATTTCTAAAAATCTAAAATGTTAACTTAAGCCCTCTGGCCGGGCTCGGGCTTGGGGGGATGAGCGCTGATGTACTCGAGAGACCTCAGGATGTAGTCGGGGATGGGTTCGGGGGCGGGGGGAGTGGGGAGATGGGCACCCTGGAACAAAACATAATCATGTTAGAGCAAAAGGGTAAAATCTGAATAGAAGTCAACAGTATAGACTTCTTGGTTTGAAATATAGCAGAACTCGTTTTGTAATACCTCCTAATAAAGAGTGTTCTATCTATCTACATCTACTTTATATGATATAAACCGAAGAAATAAACAATACAGTGGAACTTGAGCATAGTACTAATTAAACTGCTGAAGTAATCTATGAATGGAGTAAACGTTACTCAATAGAAACTACACCAGATCTTTAGATCATTCATTTATCATAAAAATAAATTGATAGATGTGTTTATTAAAATAAATGTTAAATGCGTTAAGACTATTCATGAATCAGTTACATTTTACGTTAACTTGTAGAAATTATTTATAGAGCTTTTATTATGATCATATGATCATGTTTCCATTCAAACAGTATAAGTAACTATCCTACTACAAGGAATAGAATGAAAATGGACATTTGATGTATGTCGTTTTCAGACCAACACAGATTTAGATTGACCACCCAATAAATCATCAAAATATTTGGTTTAACAAATAAATATAATTTAGTGGAACCTGTCTGAAAATAAATTCCAACTTCCCAAGGTTTTTTTTTTAAGGGGCCGGCGGAGCGTGCGTCGTTCATACAAACGTAATACCAAAATAATTTGTGTACCAAACATATTTTTAAAGAAGTGTGTATTTATTTCGATTGGATTACATAATATCTAGGTTCCCAAATATATATTATGAATGGACATTGATTTAAACAAGAGTTATGAGAAAAATAAGTTTTCTATAGAAATTTTAAATTACTCATATCTCGTCTAAATATCATTGTCCTTTCAAAATATATGTTTGGGAACCTAGATATTATGTAATCCAATCGAAATAAATACACACTACCTTAAGAATATTTTTGATTTACAAATTATTTTGGTATTACGTTTGTATGAAATTCGCATGCTCCGCAGGCCTCTTAACTCTTTAATATTTACCTGGGGAACGTATCCGTCACGGCCAGCGACGTAGTTGGTTGTGATCACCTGACCATCGGGAGCGGTGTAGGAGTTGGAGCCCTGGACTTCGATACCTTCGTCGTCCTAGATCAAAAAGAAAATAATTAGAAATAGGAAATATCATTGAGACCTTGAAATAAAGACCTAATGATTCTGTAATGAATTGCTGATGAGCTGATGATCATAATTGAGTATGTGTCCACTATTGCGTACTATTTTGACCTTAGAAGAAATATCAAGGTTCAAGACAATTTTTTATATTAACATAATATATTTTGTACGCAAGATCGTCTGATGTGACTTAAATGTCATTTGTATGGCCTTGGTTCTTTGGTCTTGCTCGAAATAAACATATTATTCTCGAAAAACCTCGAGAGGACCGCCATTGACAACAATATATTCCAGTACATGAAAATGAATATATCATGTTCATTGAATACCATGGGTTTTATCCAAGTTCCCCCAGAAGGCCATCCAGGAGAACTTACTGCTTTTTTTCGTTACGTTTTACTTTTTTGTGTCATAGATCATCAGACAAACTAAGTCATATATTTTTTAGAACTGAGAGTTTTATGAACCGATGAAAGTTTTTGATAATTTCAGAGAATTAGTTACATTGAGCTTGATTAATGAGGTTGAGGTTTATGACAGAGAATTCAATTTTGGTGGGCACTTTCAATTTTGATAGGTGATCTTAGAAAATATCTGTAATAGTTATCGAGACATTCTTGGGCCTCTTAAAGATTATTTCAGCTTGAACACTGTTTTAGGCTTTCACGGTTTAAAACTAAACTTACCCGCGATCATGGCGCTTGCAACAGCGTCGAAATATCGGGAACTCAAAATACCAAATAATCACGGAAGATATCCCGTAAGTGACAATATAAGTTTATTTCAGCTTGGACTTTTTTTCGTTCTACGAGGTCCTTATTTTTTACGAAAACTGATGAAAAAATTTCGCTACCAAAATTGAGAAAAGACGCACTTTGTTGACACTTACCTTGCCTGGGTTCACAATCTGCCCAGATTGCTGACCGGAGATACCATTGCTGGTCTGATAGACGTAATTGAACGCATCGGGTAAGACGTCGGTTTCCTGATTGATGATCACGGCTTCCTGGTCTTGCGTCTTCGGGAGGTGCGAAACATCGGCGGCAACAACGGCCACCACGGCGAGAAGTGCTACAAAGGATTTCTAAAAAGAGGACACATGAATTAGTATGGCCATTTTTTGTTGAGACGTATTGTGGTTTTTTGGCGCCTAGTATTTTTATAGAATAAGTTTTAATTTCACTAGTAAAAAAGGGTGAATCAAAAAGTTGAATTTAAAAATGATTCTTTTTACTTTTTCACATTCTCAAGAAAATATTTTTACAACCCAGCAAAAAGGGATCGATTCCCGAATTTGTTGTTATCACAACCACTTTTATTAAACGATTATTCTTAACCGTGTACTTAAGATTTACAAGAATAGGAAGGCACGTGATTGGTCACATAGCTGCCATTCTCAAATACCAGCCAATGATGCAATTTTATCTTCACTCACCATCTTGTGTGTCAAAGTTAACAGACGATGTGTAACTGTGATTATAAAATAAACGAGCCGCGGTTTTATACTCGACCCTCTTCCTTCGTATATGGTCCTAAGCAACGGCATTTGCATTATTTTGCAACAAAGAAGCTCTGGTCTTCAATATGATTTGTTATTTTACAAGGTGAACGCGATTCGATGATTTTTCTGTGGTCAGAACATATCCGTGTTTGATATATTTTTTCATTTCATTATCGATCTTCGCTTGGATTGAAGCGTGTCATTTGTAGTGATTATGTGTGATCCCTGACGGGCTTAATAGGTCTTGGGAAAAAGTTGATTAAATCTTCGTAGTAACTTCTAACGGTATTTTTTTGACACACTTAAATTAAAATCCATTCAACATTGCTTTATTTTTCTTTTCGGAACTTTTAAGGAATAGCTTGTAATTTTACTACATATTTACGAAAGTATATTTAGACTACAAGTTTGTTGTAAGTACCTACGGTTAGTATATAAGTAGTTTGATGTAAGTATTATTATTTAATTTTCTTGAATCAGTCCCATAGTTGTTGTTTCTATCAGTGGTAAGTCCAACAATTTTGAAATTACTTGATAAATAACAAAATCCAATCAAATATTTTTGGGTTAAATAACAATTTGACAGTAGCTTTTTAAAGGTAAAGTTTATGAATAGTAGTACCTACGGACATAACGTCCCCGTAGAGCGAAAACTCACTAAGTCCGAAAAAGGCTTAAATGAGTTATCAGTGCCATTAGAATCTATTTTTTTTTTCTCTAAATATCTGTCAAACCGTAATTTTTGTAGCTGCTCTTGTTTTTGATTTACGTAATGGGAAAAGTCAGCAAGACTACCTTTTGTACCCTAGAGCGTAATGGAAGAATTCACTAATCTAATTAATTATTTTTAGATTTATCAATACTGTACAAAACACGAAACTAAAATGACTTAATTACTTTTTCTTTAAATTTATTAATGCATGTAAATGCCTTTATGTATCGTAAACATCACTAAACTGATTTAGTGATTTATAACATCAATAATATGCGAATACATACAAAAGCGAAAATTAACTAACTCTACGTAGTGAATCCTCCTCTTTATTTTTAAACTATTTGTACAATACTCCGAAAGCGAAAAGTCATCATCATATTTTAATGATTTGTTTTGTATTAAAGTGGCACATAATATCTATTGAGAACACAAATTAAATTGTTTTAATTACTAGGTAATTACTTCCACTTTTCTTAACTCTAATTATTTTCCTTTTTAATACATTCAATCTGAGAGCAAAATCACTAACTCCGGTCGAAAATTCACTAATTCGTAACCAAGCCAATAATTTGTTAGAAAACAACTAATTTTCTTCCTTTTCTCAAATATCAGAAAATTTTCACGTACTGTAGTAATTGTAACATAAACTTTACGTTATTATCTTTAAAATAAAGCTAAAACTACAAAGATACGTTATGACAAACCGAAGTTATGAAATTTTTAGAATTTTCTAAAACTTTAACTCTCGATATCTCAGAACTATGTTTTTCGAGTTAGTGACTTTTCGCACTACGGGAACGATAACGTCTAATAAGTTTAATTTTAGATAGTGATTAACTAAGTATTGCATAATTTGGAAATAAATGATTTATGATCAGTTTTGCGTGACCATATTATTGTCAATATTGGTACTTACTTTACGAAACCTACTAAGTGCACTATGTTATACATGATGTTGAGATAAACCTGACGAAATATGTGTTCAAAAAACTTAATAAATTATTGTCAATTCTTTTAAAAAATCTCATTACTTTAAAAGATATTTTAAATTAGCTTCGGCCAAGTTCGGACATTCATATTCCCATCTCTACCTTGCAGGTGTGTAGACATAAACTTGGAGGTCACAGAAGAACGATTTAGCAAAATAAGTTGGTGATATGTAATGTTCTTAGATCTTGGGCTTTAGAAAAGCTGACGTTTAGGTATTATCTGCAAAAGACCTCCGTTACAGAAAAACATTTTAATGCTTAACAAGTCACGATCAATATTAAATAAATACAATACTTGAGCAAGTCACGAATAGACTTAGAAGATTAAGCTGGATATTCAAAACTCTCAGACATATCGCACCAAAGAAAATAAGTACGAACAATGCCCGAAACCCATCCAGAAATATTTTAAATGAGATATATATAGCTCTGGTCCAGTCGGTCCTAATATATTGCATCCCCATCTGGGGTGGGGCAGTAAAAACTATTTTTATCAACGTCGAACGCGCCCAACAGGCCCTAATTAAAATAATGTATTTTAAAAAGTTAAGACACCCTACTGAAAACCTGTATCAGATTAGTGATTTACTCTCAGTTCGTAAGTTATACGTAATCCAAACTATTACAAAAATACATAAATCCCTAAAATATGAGTCAAGCATAACAGCTCGAAGAAGAAAAGACCTAATTGTACAATTCCCTCATACAAAAACTGTATTCGCCGGTAGACAATACAATAAGCGATCGGCTTTACTGTATAACAAAATCAACAGGAAAATATACATATACCCAAAAAAATACTACGACTGTAAAAAAACTTTAATAGATTGGATAAGATCACTAACCTATGATGACACGGATGCCTCCGTGTCTCTCTCTCTCTTGGAACACATTAAGTAAATATTAAATAAGTAGTAATAATCACACACCCACAACTATACCTCTAAACACCAAATTCACAACACGCACACATATGATCACTTATCACACATAAGTAAGTAAAATTATACTAATAACACAAAACACACGCCCTTATGACATCCATCAAATGAAATACATCACACTCGGACACACACGGACAACATAACACTACTATCCTTCATACACAACACAATACCAGCTTACATAACACTGAACACACACCTGCAAGCAAGATTTTCTTAGGCTTAAAATTAAATTGAAACTTTGTAATCTTATTTTATTTTATACTTTTCTTTTTACTTTTAATGTCAAACTTCTGTACCTATTGTTTTCTTTTGTTGTAAATACCCAGTTTCGTATTGCTTTGCTATGAAAGAGCGGGGCTTCCCAACACAGGCATTACTTGCTTAAAGGGAAGCTCCATACACTAAACTTTTATGTTAACTTATGAAGCAATAAACTATTTTGTATTTTGTACAATTAAATCGAGTAAATTATGTAACGACGCAATGTTTCTTTTTCAGCACTTGAAATAAGTACCTAATTAATACATACATTTTGACATTTTATTCATAAATAAAAATTGTACAAAACTTGACTTTATACGATGTCAAGTTTTGTATAATTTTTGATCAATGATCAATATTGATATGAACTTATTTATGGGGACATCATTAATTATCTTCTATTTAGCGTTTTGATGAAAACCTTGTACAATAATATATTGTAGAACTTGGCCATTTTTAAGGTAATATTAATATTTCTACAACGGCAAACGGTAGGTAGTATATAAAGGGTGTAAAACACCTCTTCACGAAGCCGAAAGGCATTTATTCTCCCCATCATTGCAATGATTTTTTTGTTCTACACCATACCTGGGAACCTTCCAGTTACGGAGATAAAGGGGGTCAAAGTTACAACTTTTTGACAAGCTTTTTTTTAAATAAAAGTTTTTTTTGTAATATTTTGACTTTTAACACCTCCACGACCCCCGTACTATTCAATCCATCCACCAGCACAATGTTTTAAGTGCGTTACATTGAGTTCTACCACAAAACATGATTTATAACCTCAAAAAAAAAGTTAATCCCAGCAATAACTTTTGCGTAAAGTTACTTAGTTTGATGTACAGAATGCTTGGTTGACGGCTTTTTGATGAGGTGGTTTACACCCTGTATTACCAGCCTGGAAAGTCCCTGTGTAGAGCCTGCAACTTCTAGAAGCTTTTTCTCGGCCCTACGATACATTCAGAAATAAATAATTCTGTTCTAGTAATACAAGTTCAAATAAATAATGTAAAGACATACACACATCAAAAGTGTCTAGGGATCAACATATATTTTTGCAATAACTTTTCTCCTGATTGATATTAATTAAAATTTTCTTTAAGGATTCATCAAATAAAGTGTTTTCGTTTGTCACAGTAACGATAAACCAAGTCACCTTTGCATTAATAAAGAAATTTGCCATTTTCCTAATAAAGGGATTTTTGACATTTGAACCACTAACACAAAAGTTCGAAAAAAAGACTGAAATAACAGTTTTCTTTAAAATTTTATTTGGGTAACTTAAACAATTAATAATCCGTGTTTCTACCGC
Source organism: Xestia c-nigrum (assembly GCA_916618015.1). NCBI lineage: Eukaryota > Metazoa > Arthropoda > Insecta > Lepidoptera > Noctuidae > Xestia > Xestia c-nigrum. The sequence goes on along the minus strand of OU745258.1, from coordinate 7,745,601 downwards.
GAACACTAACAACACAAGGACATCGGTTTGGCATACTCAAAATGAGTTCATCCAAATCACGCTGTGGAATGGCCGCCCATGTTCGTTGCAACAACAAAAAAAGGTCTTCTTGCGACTGGATACCCTCCATATTCGGCAGAGCTCTTCTCTGTAGCATATCCCATGCATGCTCAATCGGAATCAAGTCTGGCGACTGAGCAGGCCAGGGCAGGACATTGATGTTAGCTGCGGCGAGAGTCTGTCTTACAACTCTTGCGGTGTGCGGTCGTGCATTATCTGCATTAACTGAAATTAATAAGGGACCGATTTGCACTTGTAGAGGAACGATGACGTCTGATACAATCGTCTCAGCATAAATTTGAGCGTTGAGGTTGCCTCTGATCCAAATCAACTCAGTTCTTCCGCCGATCCAAATACCCGCCCATACCATGATGGTTCCACCACTATAAGGATGGACTTCCTGGCAGGATTTCAATCGCTGTTGGCGTCCAGGGGTTCTCCAGTGTCGTATACGTCTTGTATCCGGTCTCATACCAAAACGAGACTCATCAGAAAAGCACACGAAACGCCATTGTTCTTCTGCCCAATTTCTGTGTTCAAGAGCCCATTGATATCGAATCCTACGATTGTGCATTACTATAGGTGGTACCCGTAGCGGTCTTCGGGAATGAAGGTTCACTTTATGCAAGCGGTTTCTGACTGTTTGGTCGCTAATTAAGTTCCCTGAAGAGCGATGAAGCCTCACGGCTAACATCATGGCGGTTATTGTTGGAGCTCTTCGAGTTAAGATTTGAATGTATCGGTCTTGTCTCCGTGTGGTGCAGCGATACCGTCCTCCATGGCGCTCAGCCACGGTACCAGTGCTTCGGTAACGTGTCCAAAGTCGACTGATAACACTCTGACTTGTATTCAGAGCTAAAGCCACAGTACGTTGCCGGGAACCAGCTTCTATCATTCCCACGGCTCTGAGCATTTCTTCCCTGCTTAAATGACATCGCCGCTCCATAATAACGTTGGTTTTAATCAGTAGTAGGGAAACAGTAGCACTAATAATGTCTTCAATGCGTTGTATGTTTTTATAGGGAAAATATTGACAGCTGATTTTCATCTTTTACTCGAATTTGATTCACAGTTCCTGATTCAAATTATGAAATGCACCAAAAAGGATCCATATAAATTTATAAAATCATAAATTTATTACAAAGCCACATCTCAATCTCAAGAAATCCGCATAAAAATGCTTGATCCCTAGACACTTTTGATGTGTGTATTATAATATGAGTAATTACATATGAAGACACATGTTTAACTTTATATGTACTCCAACTATTCAGGTTAATGGAACATACCTACATACTCGTACTTATTGCAGATATTTACAAGTATCAATAGCAAGGTTAATGCAAAAGCAGATTATAATGGATGTAAATAAGCCCATAACGAAGCCGTAAGGATCTTGTTTTCTCCGCCATTGTGATATTTTTTTTCTGCGGATCTTTCCTGTGAACTTTGTAGTTATGGCGATACGAAGATTCAAAGTTCTAAATTTGTTTTATTATATATGTCACCGTAAAATTGTCAAACACGTTATATTACAATATAACGTGTTTTTTCTCGCGATATTGTAATGTCTCGAATTATTGTCAACTGAACATACGGAAGTATCTCTGCCCCCATAATCGGGACTTGGGGCACCCCCCCGTTAGGTTAGTTACGTTCCTTTAAACCCTGCACTCGGAAATACGCTGACTATGCTTTTTAGGGGGAATATAAAGTGTTTTAAGGTTATGTTATATTAATCGGTATTTCTCAGGAATGGTGCATTATCTTTTCATGAGAGTTGTGCCACTGGGCAAGGGGGACCCCTCCTTCCCTCCACACTGCGTAAGTTGACTACCATCGCATGCATTTCACGAAAAATAATGCGTTTTGTTGTAAGCAGTATGTTCATTTGACAATAATTCGAGACTTTACAATATCGCTAGAGATATTACAATATAACGTAGGTATTTGACAATTTTACGGTGACATAAATATATATATATATATATATATATATATATATATATATATATATATTTATTTATTTATTTATTATGTACAAGTTTTGAATTTATTACTTTAATTTGAATACCTCCATGAAACCGTAATTTTTAAACCCAAAAACCCATAATTATCCTGCAGTTATTTTTGCGTAAAGTTACTTACAGAATCCTTGATTGGCGGCTTCGTAAGGGGCCGTTTACACCTTGTACGTAGCAATATTTATAAATACATTAAAAAAAAATACAGGGTGTAAACCACCTCATCACGAAGCCGTCAACCAAGCATTCTGTACATCAAACTAATTAACTTTACGCAAAAAATATTCTTTTTATTTGATGATGAAAAGTCATGTTTTGTGGTAGAACTCAATGTAACGTACTCAAAGCATTGTGCTGATGATTGTAAAAAAGTTGTCAAAAAGTTGGAACTTTGACCACCAGGTTCCCAGGTATGGTGTAGACCAAAAAATTATCGCAATGACGGGGAGAACAAGAACCTTTCGGTTTCATTAAAAGGTGTTTACACCCTTTATATATATGATTTGTATATTGTTTTTGATAATAAAAGTTTAAAAAAACCAAAGAGACTAGGCACAATTATTTCTTGATCGACTTGTTCCTAAAATAAATACGGACAATGTAAACCTATCGTCAAGGACGAACGCCTTGCTTGGCATGTCGTATCGTGGAAGGTTGGAATGCAATTTTAGTTTTTATTTCCTATTTTTATTCGACTACTGCGAAGCCAAACGAAAGGGTTATGATTTTAGCAGTCTATGTGTGTATAGCCCGGGTAACATTTTAACTGACTTCAACAATAAATTGGTGTCAATTTTACCTTGCTAAGCCCAAATTCAACAAAAGGAGGAGTCAATTCTACCTGGTTAATAAGTCCGAATTTAAAAGGATACCTGTGTCCCAGCAGTGACAACATTATAGGCTGATAATGCTTTGGCTATGCTGTCTACTCGCAAAACTACTGAGAAAGATAATCGTAGTGAGGCCGGCGCCAGTCGGGAGCGCCGATCGCAAGCGCCGCCGCGCCGGTCGGTCGTTTTCATATCCATAGACTATTATAGCATTAACATTTCAACGTTGACCCGCGCAGTGATCGGTGAACGCTCTCATAAAAGTCTATGTACAGTGCCGACCAAAAGTCGATAGGCAATCTCACAAAGCAATAGCTTGACGTTTAGTTTGACTTACGACCTTCTACTTTCAACAAAATAGATATTGTCAGCAACTAGTTGTAGTTCATAATTTCAATGGTAATATCTAAGACATGATGGCCTAGCGGTTGGGCCCGTCCAGAATTAAGAGTGAATCAGTAAGCCGTGAGTTCAAATCCCGCACAGTTACTTTTAGACTTTTTGTAAGTTTTTACTCTACAGATATATTATATTCTTTAACTTGTTTGATTTGTTCACACATTTCGTAAAGTTAAGGAGGTAGATAGAAAAATAAGTCAAGAATTTAGTTCGATTTCTGTGAGGTAGACATGAGTTTTATGAATATTTTAACTTGATCGGAATTAACTTTGTCGTTTGGTTGTAGTCATACATAATACACTATATAATGTGGTAGTTGATGGTCAGTGACGTGTGGTTTAATAGATAGCAGTATTGTTGTTGGTGTGATTCTTAAAATGCGGGCAAATATTAATATTAAGGAGAGGGCGACTATTATCGCGCTGCATAAAAGTGGCCTTAATAGAACTGAATGTGAGTATTATAATTATTAATGAATTGTAACTTAAACATTAAAAATTAAAAGCGAATGGGTATTATAAATTGTCCAATTATTTGGTGACCTGTGGTTTACATAATTCGTTGTTTTTTTTTCAATCTATTATGCAAGATAAATAATTAGTGTTTATTATTGAATTTATAAATGCAGAGTGTATTGTGAAGTGTTGATTTATAGCATCTGTATTACAGCTGCCTACATATATATTTTTTTTGTTTTAGAGAAATGCAGTAAGTCATTGGATCAAAAGGTATGAGGAAGAGGGGAAAGTAGACAGGGAAATGGAAGGTCGTCGCTTATTAGCGAAGCGCAGCGGCAACATATCGTGGGCGAGTATGAAACCAATGGTTTCACACCTACGACACACTCGGAGTCACCGCAAACTGTTCGCCATGCCCTCCATGCTGAAGGCTTGCATCACAGAAGATCAGCTAAAATGCCCTTGTTGACAGAAAGACATAAAGAAGAACGATTACGTTTCGCACAGGAATATTTAGACTTTGACTGGATCACTACCATTTTTTCTGATGAAAAGACTTTTACATCAAGTCAAAAGGGTAGACTTCATTTATGGCGCAAGGATAACACTCGCTGGTCCGATAGAAATGTAATCCCTAATACAGACTCAGGTCGAATTATGGATGAATGAGTGCTCCCATAGAAAATCTCTGGGGTTTGATAGTGCAAAGGTGGGATACACGAGATGAGAGGTGTATAACACAATTAACAACCCATTACATAAAGGTGTGGGAAAATTTAAGAAGAACCGAAATATGTTGAAACAGTGTGGGGTCCATGCGCATACGTCTACTTGACTGCATTGAAAATAATGGGGGTTATACAAAATATTAATCCTAATGTTCTAGTTTTAATTAGACGTTTTACAAAATGTTTAGTGAATATCACTAAACATTTTGTAACACGTCTATAATAATATATAATATAATATAGAATAATTTCTAAATTGAGGTTTAGTTTCAATCTTCTTTTCTTCGGGAAAATGAACACTTAAACTATAACCTCAATATGAGTTACATTTATTGTGACGTCACATAAAAAACATGTTCACGAAGTCTAAATTATGTATTAGTTTTCAGTAAGCTCTGTTGAATACCGATAGAAGAAGATAGAAGAAGAGAGAAGATAGATAGAAGTGGGTATCAACAATTATATTTGTGTGATTAGAATATCCTTGTTATGTTAATAAAAAATTACTTCAAAGTGGGTATACAGATACACAAAAAAATCTTATGAACGGTTACAAGAGAACTTCTTATATCTAGGTAGGAATGTGACGTTACAAATCTAATTAAAGTTGTTAATTATATGAATAAATGAAACGAATAAAACAATTGTTGTTATCTGTCAGCACGACTTTTTTTTCCACCTTCCAACACCGAAAAAATATTACACAATCACATAAATAGTTATGATGGGTTATTAACTTATATTTAAATCCTTATAAAAATAAATAATGAGCATGAACCCATTTCAAAATAAATACCTAAGTAAATAGTTTTTGCATAAAATACAAATATTAATTAAAGTGGTTACAAAAAAAAATAAAAAACCCTTATTATGTAAACGGGATTTGAACTCAAGACACGTTATCGTGAACCCACTGCTTAACCTAAACAGCTATCAACGCATGGTAAATATGGTTGAAATTTAGCTATCTAATGCAAATACGATCATGCGTTTGCTGCGTGCATAATAAAAGAGACGGTAATATATTTCTTTATGTTTCGTGGAGAGCGACGCGACAACTTGCGACAGTAGGCGACTCTGTGGCTGTGGTGTGCGTAGGTACTGTATTGAGACAGCTTACACATACAGCCGCACGGACGCTCGACCGTGCGTTCACAGCAACATGATCCTTAGTGTGCCTGTGCGCTTATGAACGCTTACTGTACATCAAAACGCGCGACCGGCGCCGCGGATCTCCATCTGAAACAGACCTAATACAAAGGAAGCTGCCGTGTTGCAGTTTAACTTGCATGCTTAGCAGGTTTAATCTATGATCACACCGGATGTAACAAGATTCCATTACAGATGAGTTATGCAGTCTGCTCTTTGACTAATATTATATCAAGATTGACGTGTCACTGTCGTCTCATAGGTTACTTGCTTGAAGCCGTTTTATAAACTTTATTATTTACTTTTATAATGTTACTTGCTTGGATGCCTTACGTTCTGAGGGTCTTGGGTTCGAATCCCGGTGGTAGCAAATGTTTGTGTGATGAGCATGGACATTGTTTTCGAGTCATTGATGTCTATATGTATAATAAGTATGTATTAACAAACAAAAAGTATATATGTAGTATCCCAACAAGCAATGTTATCCTATAAAAAAAGACTATAAGTCTATATTTACTAATAACGTTCTTATGAAGGCATTGCGATACACTATTTAACTTATAATAGTACTAGCTGACTCGCGCAACTTCGTCTGCGTAAATTGAGATTTAAACTATACTATCTCACAAGTTGGATCGAACTGCACATGGTGTGCGAATTTTATTATAATCGGTTAAGTGGTTTAGGAGTCCATTGAGGACAAACATTGTGACACGAGATTTATATATATTAAGATTACCCATAATAGTATTGCCTTAACATACTCAAGCGTATTAGTACTTATATCTCCGTCTTGTAGTTAGCTACAAGACCTACTAATAAGAAATGTACAGGACACTTTCAATAGTAATTGCATTTCACAAGCGTAGATATTCTCAAGTGCATTTGCTCTTATACTACAAGACTATCTTACAGGACACTTTTAGAAATAAGTCTCTTATAATTGTCTACAGTAAAACTAAATAATCTGGAAAAAAAAATTGATCCTATAGTTGCATTTTGTAAGTAAATAAGATATTATAACATACTTAGACTATTTTAAATCAAATAGTACTTGATAAGAGCGTTTCCAGATCAAAACAGCTTATAAGCTACTTGATCAATAAGTAATAAGTAAACCTCAGCCATTTTGTTGAAATTCTGTTGTTGAGTAAATAAGGTAAACATGAATTTAAACGATTGGAAACGATTAAAAAGGAGTGGTGGTTACGGAAGAAAAGTGAAAAATAGATATTTAGAATTAATGAAGCCTAGCTCTTCAGTAATCACTACGACAGGATTAGGAAGCGCGTCAAGAGCGATTGCAGGCAAACTGAATGAGGGTTCCGCGCCCAAAACTATTTTTTCACCCGAAAAGCCTTCCACTCAAAAAGTGAAGAAATTGAAAATTGGCTTCAAACAATTAATGTAACATAATTTATGTCAATAAAGAATTTGAAATTGTGCATTCATCTTCGATGTAATTAATGGTCATATATATATATAAAGGGTGTAAAACACCTCTTAACGAATACGAAAGGCACTTGTTCTACTCGTCATTCTGATCATTTTTTTGTTCTACACTATACCTGGGAACCTTCTAGTTACGGAGATATTGGGGGCCAAAGTTGCAAGATTTTGTCAAGCTTTTTTTTAAATACCACTTTTTATCGCATGATTTTTACTTTCAATATCTCTACGACCCCCGTAATATTCAATTCATCCATCCGCAAAATGTTTTGAGTGTGTTACATTGAGTTATACCACAAAACATGTTTTATAACCTCAAAAAAAAAAGTTGTTTCCCAGCAATATTTTTTGCGTAAAGTTACTTAGTTTGATATACAGAATGCTTGGTTAACGGCTTTGTGATGAGGTGAAATACACCCTGTATGCTGTACTGGGAGCTAGTCGGGCACCAAAAAAGATTTGATGCAATAAGCCTATTATGTTTTCTTGACTATAAATGAAATGAGTAGGTCATTGAGTAGGTCTATACACATTTTTGAAAGAAACTGGAAATCCACACCCATTGCAGCATTCTGATATCACAAAATGTGAAATTAATAAATGGTTGGTGAATAATTGGTAATGTAAATATTTGGTCAAAAAACAGTAAATATCAAGAAATACAACTATCTTTTTTAATTAAAAAGATTGTTCCTTCTTCATCCTAAAAAAAGTAAATTCAAACTTTAGCACGCATATTCCTAGGGAACCCTAATATATTTTAAAATGAAGGCCGATGGAGGCAACTTATCTAGGCTGAAACTGCTACAAGTACTTATTTAGCGTTTATGCTTGTGTTTGTTTAGTCTCAGATCATTATAGAAGCTCATACGCTTCGTCAAGTACATTATATGGCTTAATAACATTGAACAAGTTGATTATAAGATAGTTATAAAACGAAATGCTCTTATAACTGCGCCCAAATTCAGGCTTCTAGAGCATTGTAAGCATATTATAAGTGTAGAAAAAAGTAGTCTCAAAAGCGTTATAAGTACTGATTTTGCTACTAAGGATATCAACTGGTGTCCACGACACAAGCCTTGCTTAGTGTAGCACGATCCAGCGAAAATGAGATAAATGATGTATTACAAAATGAGATAGAAATTACTATTATAAAACTTGCTACTATAAGAATGGCTACTGAATTGTGAGGTCGTTGAAAAACATTTAAGCTCACATAACTACATAAAAAGAATGACCCTGAACAAGTAGGCCGTACAATTTTTTTTTCATGCGGGAATTAAACGCGCGACACGCAGCGCTGCGGGGACTGCGAAAATCGTGGATTGATTCAAGATTTTCGATAATTCATGTCAGTCCAAGATTTTCCAGGCATTTAAGTCCTTCAATATTTTGTGGTATGGTAAAGAAGCAGTGCTGCAAACTAGTGTCTACCTTGATACGATGTCTCAGGTCGAAACAGACAGAAAACCCAGTTGAAAGAGCAACCAAAAGACAGAAAGACGAAGTAAGTTTCGCATTCAAATATTAATATGGATATTGACGAATGTGCCAACAATTCTAGATTATGTCAATATATATAATATTGTGACATCATAATCGAAGATAACGGAAAGGTTTATTTCTTAAAATACTAATTTGTAGGCATTGTTTAAATTATTCAGATAAAAAAAAACTGTTCAGTATGTATACCGCGACTTTAATGTCACCACGTAAAACGCTTAAAAAAAGAGGTAGGTCCACATTGCAGAAGATCTCTTCTCTCTTAGATCTCCATCGCTAAATATAAACTTGACATTAAAATAAAGAGCAGGTTTTAATATCTACTGACATTTTACGATAAAAATAAAACATCACATGCCATGGATTTTTTTGCTGTTTCATTCATAATGCTTACAGCTGTTGGTATGGCAAATAGATTGCTAAGTCATCTCAAGTTGGTTCAGTATTTGTTATGCAGCAAGGGGTCTGGGGGGGGGGACGATACTAGGTCGGACAGTCTAGGACTAGACTCTCAGCACCGATCTGAATTTGTGCTTTAATAGACCGATATAGCGGTAGGGTTTGAGGTTTTCAAAAATATTAAAGTTTTCTAGCTTTTTAGGCGTAAAAGCGTAGTCGACGGATCCCCGCTTCGCGGGGCCCCTATTTCCGAGTGCAGGGTTTAAAGGAACCTAACTAACCTAACGCCCCCCCGTTAGGTTAGTTAGGTTCCTTTAAACCCAAGTCCCGATTATGGGGGCAGAGATACTTCCGTATGTTCAGTTGACAATAATTCGAGACATTACAATATCGCGAGAAAAAGCACGTTATATTGTAATATAACGTGTTTGACAATTTTACGGTGACATTATATAAAAATCAATTGCTGTTCGTTAGTCTCACTAAAACTCGAGAACGGCTGGACCGATTTGGCTCATTTTGGTTTTGAATTATTTGTGGAAGTCCTGGGAAGGTTTAAACGGTGAAAAGTAGTAGGTAGGTAGTAGTAGGTAGGTAGTAGTAAGTAGGTAGTAGTAGATAGGTAGTAGTAGGTAGGTAGTACTTTTGACGCAGACGAAGTTGCGTGGGTCAGCTAGTTAGGTAATAATTTAAATTTGATAATATTTGCGAGGTTAGTAGTTAGTTTTTCTTAAAATTCATAGATTAATCTGCATTTTCTTCATGAAAGTAGTATCGTATAGTTCGTTTTGACAAATTCAAGTTCCTACAAAACCCTCAAAATCTTGAGCATAGTTGAGGAAGACAATTAAAAAAAATGCGGTGTTAAATATTTCAAAAAAGTTATGTTCATTTCTTCATCAATTTCATGTTGTAAGTACAAAATAAACATTGACTGCTAATACTTTTGTCCGGTATTTATCTGTGAGATTATTGTTTGGTAATTAATATAAATCACCATCATTCTCACCCATATTATGGTAAATCTTTTATATTATAGAACTGGCATTTCTACGTAAGTAAGTGTCGTATTAAGTAATTTATAGGCCAGGAAACTAAGACATGGTCGTAAAACATCTAATTGGAAACAGTAAAATTAGTAAAAGGTCATGAATGCATTAAATGTTTTGTGAAAACGGGTTTGATGTTGGTCCTTTTTGTATGAAGGGTGTAAAACACCTCTTAACGAATACGAAAGGTACTTGTTCTACTCGTCATTCTGATCATTTTTTTGTACTACATTATACCTGGGAACCTTCTAGTTACGGAGATATTGGGAGTCAAAGTTGCAAGATTTTGACAACCTTTTTTTTAAATACCACGTTTTATCTCATGATTTTTACTTTAAATATCTCTACGACCCCCGTACTATTCAATCCATCCATTCGCACAATGTTTTGAGTGTGTTACATTGAGTTATACCACAAAACATGATTTATAACCTCAAAAAAAAAGTTGTTTCCCAGCAATATTCTTTGCGTAAAGTGACTTAGTTTGATATACAGAATGCTTGGTTAACGGCTTTGTGATGAGGTGAAATACACCCTGTAGTATTGTCTTTTGTTTCCTTAATATTTAATGAAACGCCGATTCCAAGACATAAACGTTATATTACTTTTTACACAGGTATACTAATTTTGTACAGTTTGATTCGTGTAGCCGTTACAAATATATAACGCAGTGTCACAGCTATGAGCAATCGTTTTGTGGTGCTTAAGATGGAGGATTCCACAGAACATAAATATCATTGAATGCTTGTTGCGCCCTCTCGCTGCACTTACAGGCGACATTTGAATTATTTAGTATTATAAAACAAGTATAGTTGTAAATATGGTGTTTTTCGTTTCCTAAAGCTAATTTTGTTAGATTCTGATACCGATTTATCTGAGCTCAGCGCAGCGTGTCTTACTTTTTCCCTACTTCTCTTTTACTAGTCATCTCATCAGCCACTTTCCTTCGTGCCATTTCATTCTTTACACAGAAGAAAGGTGAAGGTGTTTTTTTTTTTTTTTTTTTTTTTTTTTTTGCCGGGGTTGCGGCCCTTTCGAAAGAGATACCGCGGCCCCGGAACGTTAAAAGGCGAGGAAGGAACATGGATGGTGTTTAGTCAGTAAGAGTCTGACACTCCCTCCCGCTCCGCCCAGAGTGGGGGGGGTCATTTGATGATTTCCCATCCTTAAAAAAAAAAAGGTGTTTTGTTTTTTTTTTTTTCATCGTTTCTTTGATCTTCCCGTCTTATAAAAACTATCCTACCGACATTTTCCTCATTCCTCCGCATTTCTTGCCCCATAACAAACCAACTGATTACCACACAATTTTTCAGTCACTTTCAGACTTCCTTTTATGTACTCATTTCTTATTTTATTCATTTGCGTAATACCACACATCCCCCTTAGCATTATCATCACTACCACACTGAATTCAAGAAACTATAATTTTTGAATTAAACTTCAGCACACCATACTATAAACATGTACAGTTTTTTTTTTCAATCAAGTCCTTATAACAACATTATCGAGATTATGATTTAACCTTAACAATAAATGCAGGTGAACCTCTATAATAATAATAGACAGATCATTAACCGTTCGTAATGGTCAATGTATCGGAGGTTTGGCCCTGACTTATAACAAAACTTATTATGTATTTCAAGTTCATCAATTTTTTTTATGGAATGTTTTACGATTTTTATTAAACTTTGCTTTTAACTCAATGAGTTTCTGTTGGCACCAACTTAAATGAATAAAAATGTATCTGTTTCCCGTTTGTCTGCCCAATCTAATCTTAACAGAAAATGGCCGACGGTGTTATTGCGGGTGTCTCCTTTTTTTAGGGCTGAATTGACATACACTGTGTCATCATCGACTGCCTAGCCTTTTCCCAATTATGTTGGGGTCGGCTTCCAGTCTAACCGGATGCAGCAGAATACCAGTATTTTACATGGAGTGACTGCCTATCTGACCTCCACAACCCAGTTAATACTGGGAAATACGATACCACTTGGTAAGACTGGTGTCAGACTTTTTGTTCCACTGACTACCTGTAACGACTGTCAAAGATGGACGAACAACAGCCAGGAACACCAGCTTAACGTGCTTTCCGAGGCACGGAGGCAACTCGGTATGTAAGGGTGGTCACCCATCCACAGACCAACCTAGGCAAGCATGGCTTAGCCTAAAGATCGACCCGAGCGGCTAATAATATTTAGCCACGAGCTCCTCCTGTACATACATTGTGTATTTAGTGCACAGTTCAGTGCAATAAATAAAGAAAAAATCCATTATTGATCTATAAGCGCAACTTCTGAGGAGATCGTCTTGTGTTCAATTCCCGAGTCGTTCAGTGCTAGTAGGTTGTTCCATTAGGAAGTTTTCAGTAGCAGCAACGGAGTTTGGAATTATGCCCGGTTGATGGCAATGGCTCGTACCCTATTACAGGGGGCAAAACATATAACCTGCGAAATTGGGGCGTCCTATGAGTTCCACCTCTGGCTAACCTTTCGGGGATTACAAGCGTGATGTTACGTGTTAACGTAACATCAGAATCGTGTGTGTTTTACAAGCGTTTCGTTAGTTTAGTATTTAGTTTCAAACTATTTATTCAAATAGATTGCCAGTAACGTCTTCCTCTCTATTACTAACAAGGGTTTGATTCTCCTTTCGAGCAACGTGTTAATGGAGTTTCAATAGGACTAACACCAACGGACACTAGTTTAGTCTGAAATCATGCCCGTCTCTCTCGATCACGTAGAAAAATGTGTCCCACTCTTTCTACACACCAGCATACTTATTGCAGGTATATGTAAAAAGGCGAGGAAAGAACATGAATGGGTACTATGGGTAGTCAGTAAAAGTCTGATACCCCTCCCGCTCTGCCAGAGCGTTAGGAGTCACTTGATGATTTCCCTTCAGAATAAAAAAGGAATATGGTCGTATTGTTATACCTATTGAGTGAAAAATAATAAACACAATACAATAGTCACACATTTACGCGTTGAATCGTAGGCATCCAAACTGCCGTGCCGGTGAAGTAGGCTGGGTAAGCGGACTTCCGCGCGGCATGGTCTGCCCTAGTTGATATGAGGCATGCAGAAGCGATACGTGCAAATTCTTCCGTAACAATGCGGCTAGTTGCGGCTTTGTACGTTACGTTAATGTTCCTACAGTTTGTCCCTAATTTAGCCTACTTAGGATAGCTAGCAGTTTAGTTGTAGGTACTTGTTATAAAGTTAAGCGGCTTTCTGACTACGCTTTAATATAATAGCATATAGCATATACACTCGGTTCCAAAAATAACGGGTCAGTCACATAAACCCGAATATCTCCCGCACTACGTATGCCATCCTAATGAAACGAAGACTGTTCAATTGAGAATTTAATTACTGTATAATTAAATTCTCCCAGCATGATGGTAGGCAGTTGGTGTACAGAACACCAGGGGAGCGCTTCCATCCAGCGTGTGTGGAGAAAAAAGTGGCGTACGGTAGAGGCTCCGTACAAGTTTGGGCTGGGATTTCTGCTGAGGCCCGCGCCGAGCTGGTACTCATTTAAAATGGAACTCTAAATGCAGAGAGGTACGTGGAAGAGATCCTCAATGAACATGTAGGTCCTTTCATGGCCAGGATGGACCGGCATGGCATATTAATGCATGATAATGCGCCATACCGCCAGAATTGTACTTGACTACCTTGAAGAGGTCGGTATCGAACTCATGCAGTGGCCAGCGCGAAGCCCGAACTTAAACCCCATCGAGCACGCCTGGGACGAGCTTTACAGATGCGTGAAAGGTCGAAATCCACCACCAATCACGCTTCCCGAGCTCAAACAAGCACTGGTGGAGGAATGGGAAGATATTCCTCAGCACCGGCTCCGAAATTTGGTGTACAGCATGCCTAATCGCCTGGAAGCTGTCACAAGAGCTCGTGGAGGCAATACAAAGTATTAAATGAAGAAAGTGATGAAAAACAGCAAAAAAACAATCATAAAAAAAATGTAATCTTAAGAAAAATGGTGCAACTGAGTTTTATTTTATTTTTTATCTGTATAATTAAATTCTCAATTGAACAATCTTCGTTCCATTAGGGTGGCATACGTAGTTCGGGAGATATTCGGGTTTATGTGACTGACCCGTTATTTTTGGAACCGAGTGTAGTATATAGCTCATAGCACAACAATATCGCTCACCATACATTTGTTATGGACACGTTCACACTGTACTGTACTATGTATTAGAGAGAGAGAGAGATAAGGCCCAGGACCACTGCTTCACGTGCTTTTCGAGGTACGGGAGTGAGAAGTAGAATTTCTTTCGAAAGGTCGATCGCGGAGAGTTCTTTATCCTTCGTATTTATAACGCCAAGAAGCATTATTGTACCCTGTTGAAAAAGTACCTACGTTTGGTAACCGGTGAAATAACTGTACACAACCGAATTGTCTAAAAGAAATTGTCAACTGCAACTGCACTAATCTCTATTACATCGTATTTTATTGCAATGTTCCTTAATCTGGATGTTTTCTTTCAAATTCCCTTGTCCTTATTTTACCATACATGATCAGACATTCTGTACTACGTATTAACCTGAAGTTCAACGAATAATTAAGTAAAGTGCGAAATGCATTACCAATCGGTGGATGAACTTTACTTATATCGAGTCCAAATTACAAATACCCAGACTTTATGTACATAATCTTAATTCATATCGCGTGCATGTAATTCTAATGCATCCTCGAGTAGTTAAGTGCAAATAAAATAAAATAATAAAGTGCTCTTACTTCATTGAATAAATAAAACATAAAATATGAGGTTTTGAGGTTCTTGTGCTTAAATTTAAACCGGGCCTGTTTGTAGAAACCGAAAGTTGTGGTGACTCACAAACTAGTAGTAACGATTAAAAACCACTTCTCCTTTTAATAAAGTTACGCTTTGAATTTTCTTTTAAGCGTATCGATAGCGAAAAAATTAAAATGTTCGGACCAAAATTCAGCCATGCAAACTCAGCTCACTGATGAAGTAAATAGATCATCAAGTATGCAATTGATGGGCATGCAGTGCAAGATGGAAGGTATTGTCTGTGGGGAGACATAGCATTTGCACTGCATTGCATTGGGGGTGCATGAAATGAGCCTCCCCGATCGACGTAGGTACCCTCCGACCTCCTGCACGTCCGGCGCACCCTGAGCAATGAACTGCAATAAGGTACCCGAAGAATTGCCAAACTTTAGTGGCAGTGGGCAGGGCTTGCAGAACGGATGGCCGATGGGGTCAAAACGTTCTGGCTGAAGTGGCGACCGCGCACCGAAAGACGTGAAGAAATGATGATGATGATGATGATGAAGGTATTCGATGGCAAATATAAGTACGCTTTGAATGCTACAGAAAGAAAGAAAAGCTGTTTCCTCTGCACTAATACACGCACCTTACTAAAAATAATAAACATTAAAGACCATAGCATCTTTCATTTCTTTTTATAGTGCGAACCACTTGGCTGGATACGCCTAATTCTTGTAAAACTTTTGACTGAAGTAACTTTAGTGTTTGATATTAAAGTTCATAGGAACATGCGCGTCTTCGTACGTGTATATTTAATCTAATCATGTTGGGTAAGCTACATTTGAATGTTATTTACGTATTTGAGTTGCCTTTCAAGGTTACTTCATAACACGTGTAACTCGTTATTCTAGCGGTCGTCACAAGCGCTATTGATAAGCGTGAGGTTCTGGAAACTGTAATTGCAGCCGAGACAGAATTCACAGCCGAGCCGCAGCCGAGGGTGTTATGGAGCCGAGAACTGCAGTAACAATTTCCCGCGTGTATCAAACGGCGTTTCTAAATACACTTTCGAAGAAATGAATTATTGGAATGAAAATTATTTTATTACATTTTTCATGAATAAACATAAAACTACGATTTAATTTGCTTTTACCCTTGCTCTGCTTTTGGCAGGTTGAAGGAGAAGCAAATGAAGCCGCTTACAGCCGAATAGGCTAGTTTCCACCATCATAAATTGCAAATCTATTAACTCCGTCAGTTAGAGTACTAGAAAATAATGGAAAAGATTTTTTTGTTTTTGTAAATCAACGAATATTGACAAAGATAAAACGCATCAAAACTCGGGAATGGGGGCTCGTGACGTCAGTACTCACTAAAAATGATACCAAAAAGTAACGTATTGAGAATTTTAAATGCGTCACATTTTCGTCAATTTTGGTTTATGTAACAAAAGTAAAAATACTAATTAGATTTTTACAGTTAACAAGCCTATTATGAAACTTATATAAAACAAATGTTTTTTTTATTTTAGAACACAAAAATGTAAATTGGATCGTATCGTAAAAGTTTTTTTTTTATAATCATGTTTATTACATAATGTTCTATTTATAAACACAACTAATTTTTTTTTTAAATATATGCGATGTGAAGGCATATAAGCATCTTTGCTGTCAGACTCGCGCACTGAGGCGCGAGGGTTCCGTACAAACTTTTTAAAGGACAAACTTAACTTTGCTGTTCGATCCCATGAAACGGCTATTGTACCAACCGCAAATGATAAGTTTGTAATAGTAAAAGCGCTTTTTTTGGTATTAAATTACATATTTACGGTTTTCCGGTTTTCCCTTTACAGGTGCTGTAAGACATTTCTTCTGGCCCGTGGGTCAACGGGAACCACCATATAGGTTTTCGACCCAAAACCTATAGAGTACTTCCGGTTGACCTGGAATGATCAATTTTGTTTAAAAGCAAGGTCATAAAGCACAACAAGTAAAGGAAAGATTCCAAAAATACAAAACGTTTAAAATCAAGTTTTCGCGTAAATCTTCCCATATCTTTTTATTGTGTTGACTCAGGACCTTGTTTTTACACTAATGGGGACTATTAGGCCTTTATAACTGGTATAAATTTCAACTTGCTAGATCCACCCGTTTCTGACAGATGGACAGACTGACAGACGGACAGACAGACAGATAAAAAAGTGATCTTAAAAGGGTTCCTTTTTTACCTTTTGAGGTACTGAACATAACACCGCCGACTATAAGGATTGTACGGACTTAGTTGACAGTTATCAGTTACTGTAATTAGCACTGATAAACATTATACATTGCATGTTGAACGTAATCGCAGTGCGATAAGAGAGCTAGTTTTCGAGGAAGTATATTAAAACAGTATTATTGGGGTTTTTCTATCAAGAATTTGTCAGTGTGTCCAGACTACTATAATTTTACTGATTAAAATCATCAATACGACCCTCTAAGTCCATTTAGCCCCACTTAATGATATTTCCGTTCATCTAGCTTACGCATGAATAACTTACTTAGGTGTTACTTGATTTTACATCAACACACAACTTTGCACTGACCTGTAATATGCAAAAAAATGTAAGAAAATACGATTTTCTAACTAGGATACTGGCCTTTCCACCTTGAAAATAAAACTTCAATTCAACCGACATCATTTGCATTGTCTGTTCCCAAATTTATTGGAGTCGGCTTCCAGTCTTACCAGAAGCAGCTGAATACCAGTAATTTGCATCGAGCGACTGCGTATCTAACCTTCACATCCCAGTTAGTACTGGGTAATACGAGTAGGTAGATTACCACTTCTTAAGACTGTTTGTCCGACTTTCGGGTCATGTAACGGCTGTCAATGATCCACAAATGAAAGCCGGTACTAAAGACTGAGCTTCCTATCCGATGCATGGAGGAAACTTGGTATATGATGATCACCCATCCATAGATCGACCTTGGCAAACGCGGCTTTCCCTTGAAGTTGTGCAGCTGTTATTATATATTTAGCATCCAGAAGTGAAGATGTTTAAAATAAGACAACGAGGTACATGAAGTAATGAATACAACCGTTTATTCTAACTTGGAACAAAATATCAATTGCTGAAACTATCCTTAACCGCCACAAACCATACCGAATCCAATTAACACGTAATTGTTTAGAAACATAGCAAGTAAGTACAAAAAATAGGAATACATATACAAATCTTACCGCCCTTTGAGCGATCTTACCCCACGAGTGTCTCGTGACCAGAGACTAATGCAAGTAATTGTCTGTTACTCCTTTCCACAGAAGTAACCTGTGCTACGTACAACCTCATTTCTTCATAATACAACGCGAAACCTCATTTCTTCCTAACAATATAGCCACTCGAAAGCAAACCTTAAATTCTACTGTGTGATGAGGAAATAACATCCAATTTGCATAGT
Source organism: Xestia c-nigrum (assembly GCA_916618015.1). Classification (NCBI taxonomy): domain Eukaryota; kingdom Metazoa; phylum Arthropoda; class Insecta; order Lepidoptera; family Noctuidae; genus Xestia; species Xestia c-nigrum. The sequence continues at coordinate 7,727,354 of OU745258.1, read as the reverse complement.
TGGTGCTCCTAAAATAAATTCTTCTGTCAACACAAAACACGTTTCACAAAAGAAGATAAAATGATCGTATAGTTTCGTAAAACCCAAAGTGCAAAGTTGAGATAGTTTCACGTCCACAAAGGCGAGTTTGTCATCATAAATAATCAACTTTGGGCTATCAATATCGAGAATGTTTCATAACTATCGGTGAATCGATGCTTGTATCGTGTTTTTTGGAGAGATTTACTTAATTTTTGTTTTTGTAAGTACCTCATCACGCTTGTAATCTCCAAAGGCTTAGACAGTGTTCCTACACGTAGTAGTTTCATTTTGTCAGTCATGCTTAAGGTCCAAAATTTTTATATAGACAGTTCAAGAATGTCAGATGTTCACTTTTGTTCGAAACTTTGGAATGTTCTATGTCACCGTAAAATTGTCAAACACGTTAGATTGCAATCTCTCTAGCGAGATTGTAAACTCACGAAATATTGTCAACTGAACGTACTGCTTACAATATAACGCTTTATTTTTCGGTAGATTGTAAGCTATCGAAGTGAAACCGTAATATTGTCAATTAATGCATGCGACGCAAGAATCTCTGCCGCCATAATCGGAACTTGGGGCACCCCCACGTTAGGTTAGACAGAAATAGCGCAGATGCAAATCAACGACAAGAGGAATCAGGTTCAGGACCCACGGCATATGTGGTTTCTGAGACACGGCGGATAATATAAATAGAAACTCAATACAAATACTCGAAACAAAAATACTTTATTGACTAAATAATGGCAGTAGAGTTTGTACTAGCTTGAAGCGTGGTCGATGAACGGGCTGGTCTTCTTAACCGTAAGCGGGTTTGGGAGATTTCACCAGGACGCCTTCAGCTGGTGGGGGATGAGCAGCGATGTAGGCCAGACTGCGGAGGATCGCCTCAGGGGTTGGAGGAGCTTCGGGGAGGTGGCTACCCTGTGAAATAAAGAAGAAAATATTTAGAAAATTTACAATAACAGTGTTAGCTTGCCAAATCTTGCCTGTTTTAATGACAAGAGCTGAGTAAGAAGCCTGTATCCCAGCAGTGGGAACTGATGACTGAGTGAAATTCTTATGACATACAAAATTTTGCTAAGCATTTTTCAAGAGAAATTATAAAAGTTTTCCTATTCTTTTTCATCCAAACACACCTTTGCAAGTGGACCATTAATAGTAATAATAAATAATATCGCTGGGCATTACACACAGCGCCATCTAGTGCCACATTAAGCAAGGCTTGTGTCGTGGTCACCAGACAGTTGATATACTACATAGATACTTTTTGTTTGTAAATACATACTTATTATACGTATAAACATCCATGACTCGGAAACAAATGTCCATGCTCATCACACAAATATTTGCTCCTACCGGAATTCGAACCTGGGACCCTAATAACGTAAGGCAACTTCACTACCGCTGCGCCATTCGGGTCGTCAAATACAATAATGTAAGTCACCCTGGGCAGTCACCAAGACACCGCCTTGCTAGGGTGATGACAACAATTGAAACGTAATAGGCCTTTTATGCCTTGTTACTGGGACTGCAGCCACCTTTCATTGTTGTCTTTATTTTAAGTACCTATTCAAAAGTGCCTGTAACTGGCTTGAATTTTAGCTTTTTCTATTGGTCCGATGTGACTACTTACCACGGGCTGGTATCCGAACTCGTTGGCAACGTAGGTCAGCGCGATAGGTTGACCCTCAGGGGATTTGTACTGGAAAGCGCCGCTCACATCCACGCTGGGGTATTCCTGGAAAATATAGAAATAATTTCAATTGAGTAGATGAACATTTGTCTGAACGTCGGTTTGGAAGTGTATTACTCAATAACTCAAGAGACGAGACAACAGAGAACAAAAAAAATATATTTCTTCGTTGTTTATCTACTAACTACTTCTATACTAATATTATGAAGGGGTATTTGTTTGTAGGGGTAATCTCCGTGACTAAAGATCCAATTCTGAAAATTATTTCATTGGCAGTAACCTACATTATTATATAAATGGCTATAAATTATATTTATATCATGCATATCTATAATAGTTTTTACGGACAAAGTCGAGGACGAAGTGTTACTACTCATATAATCTGTGGTGAAATGATACGTAGTAATTTTGGACTTTATTAAAGCGGTGCCAGCTGCTAGTTTCCAACGTTTGCGCGGCGAAAACAAAATAAATGAGTGTACAAAACGCAGATCGCACACTGCGACCCTCGGCGTCTTTGCGGCAAGCTCGCTGCACACCGCGCACACGTTGTGAACTCGCCGCGAGCTCGCTGCGCAATCGCCCCGCTTTCCACTCGCTCACAACTCGCTAGTGTTATAAGGCCCTAATAGGTTGATCTTTTAGTATATCAAAACTCAGAATGACACAATCAAAACAAAAAGCCACGCGGAAACTAAATTAAGAAGATCATTTATCAAACCCTTTTTTTTTTTTTTTTTTTTTTTTTTAGGATGGGAAATCATCAAATGACTTCTCCCACTCTGGGCGGAGCGGGAGGGAGTGTCAGACTCTTACTGACTAAAACCCATCCATGTTCCTTCCTCGCCCTTTACGTTCCGGGGCCGCGGTATCTCTTTCGAACAGGCCCGCAACCCCGGCAGGCTTCGGCCCTTGCGATTTATCAAACCCTTCCTTGTTAAATTTAGACTTTGTATAGAATCAGACAATAAGTTAATACTGTTTGACGATCACACGTGGTCCGCACGTGATATAAAACTAGTCGCCATCAATTTATTTGCTGGCGACAAGGTCTCACAAGCTTTTATTTAACGATCAATATAATTTAAATATATTCTCAGTATTCCTTGCATTAATTTAACATATAGTTAACATATATTTGGGCCTTGACACAGCGTCAAATGGTGATTTTGTTGTCTAGACGAGTGGCATCAGTGGTTGGAAGACAGATCTATAAACGTTACTTAGAATGTACTTTGGCCTAGCTCAGTTTCCATGTGAGTCGGTGCAAGATAGAGGAAGAATTTTATTTATTTTTATTAGTCCAAGACAACGTCAAGTAATGTTTATAAATCTCGGTCTATAAGAAACCCTTAACCTGCAATGTTGAGGCATTGAACTTCTGCAATATCTATGAATTATTGTTTCTCATTTGCTGCGACCCCGTCATTAACATTAGTGCTGATGGTTTTCTTATAATCTACTTTTTGATTCCTTGTGGCTGTAACGAATTGGTTGTCGTGACAGATAATAAAATTATGAAAAGTCATTATGAAAAGACATCTGAAATCTCTTCAGTTATTTGTAAAAATAATTGAAGAACTGCTTTATGTTCTTCAATTATTTGTAAAAATAATTGAAGAACATAAAGCATTTACACTCAAACTGTAGTATTATTTTATTGAAGAAAAATATTAAAACTGGATATGGTTGGTGAATGTGAATCTTAATTCGGAAAAGTCACGGTTGATATTATTATGGTTTATATATTTCCTTTTTTTAATGGTTTTATTAATACAATAATCTCGCCTTAAATAAAGTACACTTTGACCAACTTATCTGTCTGTGCACGGAAAATACAGAACTAAAATAAATGTAGCAAGATTGACATTGCAATGGATGTTTCCTTGACAAGCAATGCTACCTTGAACTGCACACTTCAAGTGGTAACACCATAAGCAGTGTGAAACATTAATATTGACACCCCTTAGAACGTCACGTTGCTACTCTACTTACGACCTTACAAACAGTTGAATTGATTATATTATTGAATAGACGCGAACGATTTTACCACATGAACTTCGACTTTGCGAACCTTTTGCGAACTGTAAGCCGCAATAGCGCGGAATTACTCCTTATTATAAAACAAAGTCCTCCGCGCGTCTATCTGTCTATTCGCGATTAACTCAAAAAGGACGGCACCGATTGCCATGCTGTTTAGGTTTAGGCAAAGCCATACAGTTGTAACAATAATATAGGTAGTTTAGTCTATAGTTGACGACGCCTTCATGAATACCTAAATAATTGCAATTCTCGCCAGTGAGTAGTGTTCGATCAGGGCTTTACTTCAATTTGTATTGCCACCAGAAACGCAACTAAAGTATATTTTGCATCTAGATTGTTTTAACCTTACAAAATCATAATTCTAGAAATACATTTTGTATTAACATTTTACATAAAACTTAGTCTTTCGGTAGATTCCATTTAGCTATGCATAAATTATGCAGTCGTGTCCTTAACTTTTGAGAATTAAAATGAATTGGAAATAAATGCATCTTAATTTAGATTTCAATTGCTTTATAACCACTATGGAAAAGGAATTTTGCAGGTATGTTGGATAGTTTGTAACATCGTTTAACCTAAACCCGCACCAGCAGAGCAAGTAGGTACGTAGGATTTAATAGGACTCGAAATGAGAAATGAGTTTTAATGGAGTCAAAAACTCATTATATCGAGAATAACTATCAAATTTCTTTTATCGAGTCCTATCGAATCCTACGTACTTGTACTGCAGGCCCGCGTGGTGGATTACCGGTGACCCTCTAGCATTGAGAGGAGGCCCGTGCTCCAACATTATATTATTTACGTAGATATTTTCTTTAGTCGTCGAAATGGGAAAGCTACGAGATGGGATGGAGCTGATTATTGATTATAATAAGGTCTAAATTAATGAACTGTTTTATGTAGCAAACTGACGTAGTATTTTTGTGCAAATCAATTTAATACAAACTAGCGTTTTGTGCTAGCCATTTGTGCGGTAACTATACAAGTTTGCCATCTTAAAACGCATTTTGTTTGGCTGTAGGTACAAGCAGGCAAATAAGATTCAGCATGTTGTACCTTTTAAGTCTACATGGTTCCTGGACACTGAATATGCCATTTTGCCATTTAAATTCGACTTCCACAGAAAATTACACTTTTCTGACAATGTCAATCAAGAGCCCAAAGAACCGCACTGCAATATACCTACCTATGTTGTTTATAGACTTCAAAATAGCTTACCGAGTTCTGGTTCTTCAAAACTCCCTGTGCTTGAGCGGAGATTCCATTGCCAGTCTCATATGCGTACTGGTAGTTTCCTTCGGGGCTGATTTCGTAGTCGTTCTTGAGCACAGGCGCGTTGTACTCTTCCCTGACCACGTGGGAGACGTCGGCGCTTGCGCACGCGACTGCGACTGCGAGAACTACTAGGAATTTCTGAAAGAGGGTTTGAAAACGATTAAAATGAGAACGAAGCATGTAAATCAGTGGATATGACGAACGATAAAAAATGAGCCTTGTGCAATGGAAAAAATCTTAACATGTTAAAACTCAGACACAAAAAGAAAAGGTAATTGAAATACCTACACGGATGTTATGTTATATACTTAAATAAAATATCAAAAAGGTTGATTTTAAAGGAAAACATAAAAAAAAAAACAATTATAAAATTAGAAAAACAATAAAGAAGCAAATTTTATGACTGCACTTTATTACTACCTAACAGTTAACAAAAAAAGACAATGCTTACCATTTTGCTATTGGGATGTCAACTTTTTGTTTCAATCTGATTGAAGTATCAGAGAACCGTCTTTATATACCAAACGTCCAGAATAGAAATGAGGTGGTTTTATTAGTTTTTCTGAATCGCTATTGGTCAAAGATTATAAATGTGATGCAGATTATTCGGAGATGCACTTTAGTATGCATAATAATATAGCTTGTTTTGCCAAAAATGATGTGACCGCTGAATTCTAATAAACCGGTGCTCTATATAATAATTATGCGCATACTTGAATAAATTTAATACATTATCTTTTAACGTGTCGCTTAACTAGTATGAATTAGAAGGGCGGCGCATAAAATGTGTCAGTTAAACTCATTTATCGTTCAAAATATTTATCATCATCGTCTACAGCCCGACTTTACTTAGTGCTGGGTATATTTAGGCCTTCGTTTTTGTGTCAGCCTCATTCAGGATATTCTTGCTATATCCAACCTTCTTTTTCCAGCCTTTGGATGACACTCAATCACAGCTTTACTCTATCTGCCATCACAGGGTCTTGCTGCTATCCAGAATATTACAAATAACAAAATTGTATAAACACATAGCAAAATAATTTTGCCTGCCTCCTTTTAAGCGCCGTATGTAGCTTTCGAGTTGACTCTTAGACCCGGTTTCCGAGGGGAGGTGTGCACGGTTCGACCAATCACATTGGCTGAAGTCTACAGCGCGTCTCTTGTCTTTCCTGTGATTGACCGAATTTTGCTCCTCTCCCGCCGCTGCGCTCCTCTCCGCTTTGGTGAAAACCAGGCCTTATTCTTGTAAACATATGCATTGTTCTTGCTCTACCAGAAAGTAATGCAATCACTTCGTAACTGGTGTTAAAAACAAAGTAAGAGAGATTACAGAATCAGTCAGTCAAACGTCTTCATCGTTCCATAGGTTTCCCCAAAATGAATCGCGAGTTGAATATTATTTAATTGTTAACGAAACAATAATAAAATTAATTAGGAAATTATGCATAGAACTGGCTACAATCGCATTAGCTTCTGTTGGAAAAAAGGATTAAAAACTAATTAATTGTACATTCGGATTAAAATAATGTTGCTTTGCAGGTGTAGGTAGAAAATAGACAATGGTGTCTATTTTGTTGTGCACAAACTAAACTTAATTAAGGAGATTGCTATCTTTTTCTCTCTAATAAGACGAGAAAGAGGGACGTAATTTAGAGCTGTCAAATTTAATTGTAACTAATATTTCCACAAATGAAGAGTGCACGTAAAAACATGTTGACTAAAAACACGGTGAACCGCAAGGCATAAACTAGTTTGACATCTCTAACTTAGTTCATAGCTATAGCCGTCCTTTTCCGGCACTGTCTTTTAGTAAAAGATAGCAATACATTATAAAACTAAAGAAGACGGGTATTTATCGCGAATTTACCTAGCAATAGTCATAGCAATAGTCTAAATTAAGTTTAGTTCGTGCACAACAGAATCGGCACCAATACTAAGTTTCAACTTCATGGGGAAAGCATTATCGTCTCCCTGCCAATTCATAGGGGTCATCACAAACACGACTGCTGACAGTGGGTTCTTGGGCTCGAAACCCTTTGTTATTGGTTTTTTTTCCCTTAAGAATGACTCAGTAGCAGCCTGGACTTTGAAAGTTGGCAATATCATACCGTGTCGGATTACCGTCACATCGGAAAATGTGAATGAGTTAAGAGAGAGTATACCTGTCCCTACTCACACACTTCTGCACTATACAGGGTGTAAACCACCTCATCACGAAGCCGTCAACCAAGCATTCTGTACATCAAACTAAATCCTTTACGCAAAAAATATTGCTGGGAAACAACTTTTTTTTTTGGGGTTATAAATCACATTTTGGGGTTAAACTCAATGTAATGCACTTAAAACATTGTGCTGATGGACGGATTGAATAGTACGGGGTTCGTGGAGGTATTTAAAGTAAAAATCTTGCAATCAAAACTTGTGTTTAAAAAAAAAGTTGTAACTTTTGACCCCCATATCTCCATAACTAGAAGGTTCCCAGGTATGGCAATGACGGGGAGAACAAGTGCCTTTCGGCTTCGTTAAGAGGTGTTTTACAACCTATATAAACTCCTCCGCCGAAAGCTAGGCTAATCTCAGCTAAGATTGGCCACCGCCACCGTGACTGTCATCCCGCCAACGCGCGGGATTTGCATCAGTTTGTCTAGAGCTTAAGGATCGTGTTTAAAAGAACTTGGAAAAAATAAATTAAGTTTTTGATGATTAATAAGGACTGACCCGTCTTCACATAACGTTTGCATAATCATTGGTTCCCAATGTGATATTATTAACGCATGTGATATTTGCCTAGATGTATGCTACGCGAGTAGGTAAACGTTAGCTGCTCTGTATGTCGTTCAAGGTTAAAGGTACCCGTCTTTTATTAGGATTCCTTACCTCAAAAGCAAACAGGAACCCTTACAAATATACTTTGTCGTCTGTCTGTCCATCAAGACCTTTTTTTCTAAGGAACGTGTAAAGCTGTTAAGTTGAAATTCATTGTAAACTCGGGGTTACGGTTTCTTTCTAGCCGTCTAAAATCTTAGTTAAAAGTCAACGTGATCAAAAGATATCCGATGATCCGTTTATAATTTATGTCACATTATAATGTCGCATATTTTGTAATTTCACAAGAGAATTAAAGGGTAAGCTTATAGGGTATTTCCCGTTAACCTAGTATTTTAGAATTTGGCAAAAAGCTATGTCTCGCAGCTCATGCAAAGCCCTTACTTACAGTATCTGTAACCGTTAACCGATTTCTGGTTACAAGTTTGTGCGGAACTGTCGGTACGGGAGTTCAACTCGCACTATGGGAGGTTTTTATGCCGTCTTCACTAATAAAGATATGCGATGTCTGTAATAGATTGATTTGTTTGAATTTAAACTCTCGGAGCTAAGCTGAATGTTGAAAATCCCACAGTGCAGTTTTACTCGGCCATTCAATTAGCGTTGTCAAGTTTAGTGAGTTACCAGGTGCAACCTTTGATATTGACATCGCACCCATAATCTTTATATAACTTGTTATTATTACGTGTTTCCTATTTTTGAGGAGAAACAAGCGATGACGTTATCCTGTCATTTTGTAACCATGGTAGGATGTCATTGTTTTAAATTAGTTAAGCGCAAAAAGGTTCTGGAATCGAAACCAGTATGTTTTTAATGAGATTTGTTAATATGTGACCGTAAAATTGTCAAACACGTTATATTACAATATAACGTGTGTAATAACGTGTTTCTCTCTCTAGCGATATTGTAACTGAACATACGGAAGTATCTCTGCCCCCATAATTGGGACTTGGGGCACCCCCCCGTTTGGTTAGTTAGGTTCCTTTAAACCCTGTACTCGGAAATAGGGACTCCGCGAAGCGCGGCTCCGTCGACTACGCTTTTTAAGGGAATATAAAGTGTTTAAAGGTTAGGTTATAATCATCGGCATTTCTTAGGAATGGTACAATATCTTTTCATGAGAGTTGTACCACTGGGCAGGGGGGACCCCTATTTCTCTCCACACCGCGTGAGTTGACTACCATCGCATGCATTTCACGAAAAATAATGCGTTTTGTTGTAAGCAGTATGTTCATTTGACAATATTTCGAGATTTTACAATATCGCTAGAGATATTACAATATAACGTATTTGACAATTTTACGGTGACAAATATACTAATACATTTTCAATTATCTTATGATAAAACCTCCCACTCGGAGGAATAATGACATGGTGAAGGTTGCAGGAATTCGCTGCATGCGAGTCGCACGGGACTGGTCAATGTGGCGATACTTGGGAGTTTGGGAGAGGCCTATATCCAGCAGTGGATGTCTTTCGGCTGAAATGATGATTATGATGATGAAATATATTTTTATTTAGAAACTAGCTTCTGCCAGCGGCTTCGCCCGCGTGAAGTTTGATTATTGTCCCATGGGATCTTACTACCGGAATAAAATGTATCCTATGTTTTATGTGGGTCATAGCGTGATGATTTAAACGTAAGAGTAAACAAATATAATAATAACAAATCTACGAACTGCTAAGCTATCGGGAGTTACACGTGTTATTGTGAGTCAACTATAAAAGATAGACATATGCTGTCTTGGGATATTTTTTATATAATTTTATGTGGAATATTTCCGTTATACATGATTTCTATGTAGCTTTAACCATTAAGGCTGCACACGCGACGGAAGCTAAAAAAACCAAGTAACTTCTCCCGTTTTCCCAACATTTCCTTTCACTGCTCTGCTCCTATTAATGGTAGCGTGATGAAAAGTATACTATTACCTGCTCAGGAGTATGTAGAATAATTGTACCAAGTTTCGTTAAAATCCGTCGAGTAGTTTTTTTTTCTATAAATAACATACAGACAGACAGACAGACAGACAGACAGACAGACAAAAATTTTACTGATTGCATTTTTGGCATCAGTATCGATCACTAATCACCCCCCGATAGTTATTTTGTAAATATATTTCATGTACAGAATTGACCTCTCTACAGATTTATTATAAGTATAGATAGATAGACAACCGAGAAATCCTCAGGAAATTGAAATTATATGACAATAAATTACAATCAAGGAAACAGAATTTTCCGTTGACAGTACAAGACTTAACATTTTGATTGTTATTCTATTTAACATGATGTTAAATAACAATCATAATACAAAATTGTAAGTACAACCCAGTTAATTCTGGGTACCTAATACGATACCCCGTGGTAAGACTGGTTGTCAGACTTTCTGGGCAGTTCAGGGTGATACAAAATTATAATAATAACAATCCATTTCTGAGTAAACACCCTCCCCTTTTTCCATCATTCTTCGAAGTTCCCTGTATCCCGCATTATTGCCTAAAACTTTGGCAATTATTTACTTGATCTCTAGAACTGTCAAGGTTACCAGTTCGATTCAACGTGATCAGTGAGGACATGAAGTGATATATGCAGATGAGGCAATGACAGCTTTCATTCTGTATCGACTCCCACGCAATAATATAGCTGCCAAGCAAGCAATATGGCTTTTAAATAGATGCGTTCGTGACCTTTTACTTTTTTGTTAAAATACGATATTTTATGACCGTGTCTCAGTTTCCTAGTAGTTTGGGGTTAGGATCAGATTTGTGGACAAACACTCGTGTGCTTTCTTATTGCGATTGGCTTGTATCATGTGTTTTTAATTTTAAGTGTCAAATAAATATTGTTATTTATTTATTTTATTTTAGTTTTAAATTATCTGTTTTCCTAGACGGGTCTGGCAGAGTTGTACCCATAATGCACTCATATTTTGACAGTTGTATTTCTCAATTTGTGGAGCCTTATTCCCATCAACGGCCGAGAGGTACCTATAATGCACCCACATTTTGACCGTTATATAATGTCTCATGTTATAGAGGGCAACCCTATTTCTATCAACCGGGCACAAATTCTGATTTCAGGCTGATATTATTGCGAAGCAGTCATGCTAGCGAAGGAGGTGGCGGAACGAGAGAGGGAGAGATCCTCTCTTCCCGGCCGCCGCGGGAGACGCACCGGGCGTCGGGGGCCATGTGGTGGCTACCGGCCACCGTAGATGCGGGCCTGTGGACGGTTGGCTATGGGCTAGCTAGCCGTCCGTCCGTCTAACGACGACGACAGGCCGTGTCGACGGCGCGTTCGTGTTCCACGCGCGCCTCAAAGAGATGTCAGCACAAAGAGGAGGGGCCCGCAAGGGCCGAAGCCTGCCGGGGTTGCGGGCCTGTTCGAAAGAGATACCGCGGCCCCGGAACATAAAGGGCGAGGAAGGAACATGGATGGGTTTCAGTCAGTAAGAGTCTGACACTCCCTCCCGCTCCGCCCAGAGTGGGAGAAGTCATTTGATGATTTCCCATCCTAAAAAAAAAAAAAAAAAAAAGGCTGAAGTTATTAGAAGCATGCAAAAACATTTTGTCCGGAAAATGAATCGAACCCGTCACCTGCTATCAACAGTCATTAATTTCGTAGAAGTAATCTGTTTCGGTTAAAAGTAGTCGATGTTTTAAGTGCGTGGTTGACATTTATTAATGTAGGTATTTAAAATATATTAACATAGAAGATAATATCTGTCGTATTAAAGACGATTTACGATTCACCTTAAAGCATCCTTCTTCCTTATAGCATTTCAGTTAATAACTATTTACGATAGACGGGTCTTCAGAAACCCGAAATTCATCTTTGGACATTAGGATACTGTAATCATTGGGTTGTGGAGAAAAGATAACAGTTATTTTATGTATACTGAAGATATTTAGGCTGCGGGACTGTTCGAAAGAGATACCGCGGCCTCGGAACGTAAAGGGCGAGGAAGGAACATGGATGGTTTTTAGTCAGTAAAACTCTGACACTCCCTCCCGCTCCGCCCAGAGTGGAGTGGGAGTGGGTCATTTGATGATTTCCTATCCGAAACAAAAAGGTAGGATGCTAAAACTGGAACTGAACCACAATTTTATCATTAACACTGAAAACGGGACGAGAGCATCGGGCCCCGACTTACGAAAAGTAAGTCGTGGGATCGAACCCAGGCAGGCGCATTACTTTGTGTAATTCACTTCATCACCACTGCTCCTAAAACGGTGAAGGAAATCAGCTTGAGGAAGCCGCCATGTCCAAGAATTAAAAAAAATTGAAGATATGTGACATTTACTACTACTATAACAAAAAAAAAATAAAGGCGATGGTAAGTAGGTACGGAACCCTGCATTTTTGAGTTCGATTCATATTTGGCCTTGGTTTATGATTTTATTTTGTGGCCTTTTCGTTGATTTGAGAACCTACATTTTTTGTTTCACACTATAACACCCATCCTCCTTAAGGGACCGGCGGAGCATGCATAGTTCATACAAACGTTATACGAAAATAATTTGTAAATCTAACATATTCTTAAGGTAGTGTGTTAAATACACACTACCTTAAGAATATGTTTGATTTCATTTCAATTGTATTACAGAATATCTATGTCCTCAGATAGTTATATATTTTGAAAGGACATTGACATAAAGATAAGAAATGAGGAATGTATTTATATAGAAAACTTATTTTTCTCATAACTCTTGTTTAAGTCAGTGTACATTCAAAATATATATTTCGGAACTTAGATATTCTGTAATCCAATCGCAATAAATACACACTATACTTAAGAATATGTTTAATTTACAGATAATTTTGGTATTACGTTTGTATTACGCATGCTCCGCCGGCCTCTTAAATAGTTTTCATCGTTTTATTTTCTCTAAGATCAACCACACCCAGATTTCCGTATTGAATATCATAATCATAAACTTGCATCTTTGACAACTGCATCTCATGTTTATTCATGAGTTTAATATCAATCTGGTCTTTCAACAAGCTTTGTTTGTAAACTAGCTTGTGTCTGCGGCTTTGCCTGCGTGGGATTCCGTTATTATCCCACGGGATTTTACTACCGGGATAAAAAGTATCCTATATGTTAATCCAGGTTACAAATTATATGCGTGCGAAGTTTCGTTCAAATCCATTCAGTAGTTTTTGAGTGAAAGAGTAAAAAATCATCCATATCCATCTATCATGACAAACTTTCCCATTTTTAATGATAGTAGTAAGTATAAAAGACTAAAACTATAAAGTCAAGTTCATGGCTGTCTACGGAATGTCACCTTAGGAGCCATCTTTGAGGATGATATCATTCTTGTGAATATCAGATGTGCTGGACGTGAGCGGAATACCTAAATACTAATTGACATTAGGGCTGTTATGATACCTCAACTCCGCCAAATCTTTTACGGAGGTCTCCACGAGTCTTTCATGCAATGGAGATTAAGTCGAAAGTTCAAGTTGATTCCATGTCACCCCTTCTGCCAAGTAGTTAAGAAACCAATGATCAAGTGTATTTTTTGCGGTTATTGACAGTTGAGGTCCATTCTTCCAGTGAAGAATCTGCCTATCAAAATAATTTATTTTGTCAAGCAGTTATAAATTATAACTGCTACTAAATATTTTGATTTCCACAAAAGCACGAAAATTACTGACTAAGCCCGAGGTATTGCCAGACTTAAGTGGCACAAGGCGCAGCACGTTGCTGGCAAAACGGATGGCCGATGTAGCCGAAAAGTTGAAAGTTGCGAACCGGAAGACGTTGTGTTGGGAGGCCTCCCACTAGGTGGTCTGATGACTTGGTCAAGGTTGCGGGGATCAACTGGATGCTAGACGCACGGGACACTTAGGGATGGGCTATGTCCAGCTGTGGACGTCTTTTGGTTGAATAAAAGATACCGTTCAGTAGACTTGATAATTTATTCACACTAGGGTCACGCGGTAAAGTATCATAGACGGGCTTCACATTAAGACAGACCTATAGGAAGTGTCGACAATCAAAGACAATCTATGGACAATCACTAGTGGTGTACAGGCTAATTACATACTAAATAGTGATGTTACAACAAGAAGGTTCTTTAAATTTCCATCTCCGCTTCCGCCATCACCAAAATGGTTTATGTGACACCCCTAATTCACATTAATAAGGTTTTATTTCGTTGAGGCTGTTACTATTTCCCTCCTATTCGTCATGGTGTATTTTTGAATGGGGTATATCCCCACTACATTCTCACGGTACTGCGTAAGTAGGTACTTAGCGCGGACCTCCCAAGTGGTGTCAGCGTCGTCTGCTACGCAGACGACACCCTGGTGCTGGCACAGGGGAGGTCGCACGAGGCGGCGGCCGACAATATGACACGCGGGGTTGCGATAGTCGTTGAGAGGATCCGGCAACTGGGTCTCGAGGTGGCATTGCACAAGTCCGAGGCCATGTGCTTTCATGGGCCTCGGAATGCGCCACCGTCGGGATCCACACTGACGGTAGGAGGGGTATCCATCGGCGTCGAGTCGACGTTGAAGTACCTAGGACTCGTCCTCGACAGCCGGTGGAACTTCGTGGAGCATTTCCGACGTTTGGCCCCCAGGCTGGAACGGACAGGGGCTGCCTTCAGGCGGCTCCTGCCCAACCTTGGGGGGCCGAACGCCTCCTGCCGCAGGCTCTACGCGGGAGTCGTGCGGTCCATGGCCCTCTACGGGGCCCCAGTGTGGGCGCGTTCGTTGAAGCGGCGAGCCGCTCACCATTTGAACGCGCCCCAAAAAGTGGTGGCCGTTAAGATGGTCCGTGGGTACCGCACGATCTCTCGCGAGGCGGCGGGCCTGCTTGCCGGATTGCCGCCGTGGGATCTGGAGGCGATAGTCCTCGCGCGCCTGCATGAGTGGCGCGCGGAGGTACTACGCCGGGGGGAAACTCCGCTGCCGCGGCAAATTGCCGCTCAGCGGACTGACCTCCGGCGCGATCTCATGGCGACATGGAGAGAGCGACTGTCGCAACCCCGTGCAGGGCACGCCACGATAGTGGCGGTAAGTCCCCTCTTTGAGGAGTGGCTAGAGAGGCGCCACGGCGTCCTCACCTTCCGCCTGACGCAGGTCCTCACCGGACACGGATGTTTCGGGAGGTACCTGCACCGAATCGGGCGGGAGGAATCGCCCGGGTGTCTCCACTGCGAGGATCGACCGGAGGACACGGTGGAGCACACGGTGGAAGTCTGCCCTGCGTGGGCGGAGCTCCGCCGTGTCCTCGTGGCGGCGATCGGCGGCGGCGACCTCTCGCGTCCGGCCCTGGTTCAATCCATGGTCCGGAGCGAGACGGAATGGGAAGCCGTCGCCTCCTTCTGCGAAGCAGTCATGCTAGCGAAGGAGGTGGCGGAACGAGAGAGGGAGAGATCCTCTCTTCCCGGCCGCCGCGGGAGACGCAACGGGCGTCGGGGGCCACGTGGTGGCTACCGGCCACCGTAGATGCGGGCCTGTGGACGGCTGGCTATGGGCAATAGCTGGCCGTCCGGCCGTCTAACGACGACGACAGGCCGTGTCGACGGCGCGTTCGTGTTCCACGCGCGCCTCAAAGAGATGTCAGCAAAAGAAGAGGGGCCCGCAAGGGCCGAAGCCTGCCGGGGTTGCGGGCCTGTTCGAAAGAGATACCGCGACCCCGGAACGTAAAAGGCGAGGAAGGAACATGGATGGTTTTTAGTCAGTAAGAGTCTGACACTCCCTCCCGCTCCGCCCAGAGTGGGGGGGGTCATTTGATGATTTCCCATCCTTAAAAAAAAAAAAAAAAAAAAAAAAAAAGGCATTCAACACAGTAGCAGCAAACAATTTTTTTTTTAAATTGGTACGTCAGCAAAAAAAAACCCAACAGGAAATATCACCAAAACCACTCTGATGATGTCCTTACGTCAAGAACTTTAAATATAAAAACACTATAGTTCTCGGAAAGTCGACTGGAACAACCAACATAGCCTTCCACGAGCCACTTTTCGACATAGATATGTAATTGTACCACAAAACTTTAGACCCTTTTTTTTTGGGATGGGAAATCATCAAACGACTTCTCCCACTCTGGGCGGAGCGGGAGGGAGTGTCAGACTCTTACTGACTAAACCCACCCATGTTCCTTCCTCGCCCTTTATGTTCCGGGGCCGCGGTATCTCTTTCGAACAGGCCCGCAACCCCGGCAGGCTTCGGCCCTTGCGGGCCCCTCCCCTTATGCTGACATCTCTTTGAGACGCGCGTGGAACACGAACGCGCCGTCGACATGGCCTATCGTCGTTAGACGGACAGACGGCTAGCTAGCCCATAGCCAACCGTCCACTGGCCCACAAAACTTTAGACCCTCAGAGTGCCTTACCAAGGTTACACTATATCCAGCAAGAATTACATATAATAGAGTAGTCAAAAATGTATTGGTTGTGCATAAACTACCGAAAAGCTTATCAAATCTTGTTGAAAGATCGTGGAAAAGAGGTCACTTGTATCGACCCTTAGAATGGTCTAGTTCCACTTTTGCTTTCACAATATACCGATAACATACTTTAGATTGTACTTTGAGCTCGTGGCTAAATAATATCAGCCGCTCGGGTCGACCTTCAGGTTAAGCCGTGCTTGCCTAGATTGGTCTGTCGATGGGTGACCACCCTAACATATCGAGTTTCCTCCGTGCCTCGGAAAGCACGTTAAGTTATTGGTCCCGGCTGTCATTTGTCCATCTTTGACAGTCGTTACAGGTAGTCAGTAGCCCAAAAAGTCTGACACCAGTCTTACCAAATGGTATCGTATTTCCCAGTATTAACTGGGTTGTGGAGGTCCGATAGGCAGTCGCTCCATGTAAAATACTGGTATTCAGCTGCATCCGGTTAGACTGGAAGCCGACCCCAACATAGTTGGGAAAAGGCTAGGCAGATGATGATAGTTTAGATTGTATCTACTTATTTTTTTCACTTAAATATAAAGAGAGAAGGAACAAAATTCGTAATTTTCTTCTCCAAATTATCGCTAAATCAGGAAGGATGTATTTCCAACGCAGTGCGACTGGATGTGTTGAGAAATATCTCACATTCTCATAACATCAAATCTCGCCTCTAATCCCAAAAAAGTTTGACACAGGCGGACCTAAAATAGTACACCTGAGGCCCTTGTAATGGAGGGCGATGATATTATCATCAATAGGCACAAATCCTCGCGACTGCCACTGAAAAAATCCTGATGGAAAAACCCAAAAACATTTTTCGGTACCCGGGAGTCAAACCCAGGCGGGTCTCGTGCTCAGCTGTCGCGCTCGCAACCACTTAACCAAAGGGGCAGTCACAGAGGAGTTTTTTTATTGTATTACTAGCTTCTGCCAGCGGCTTCGCCCGCGTGAAGTTTCAAAATTGGGGTTGAGTGAGAATATTATAAACGTAAGAGTAAACAAATATAATAATAACAAATCTCCGAACTGCTAAGCTATCGGGAGTTACACGTGTTATTGTGAGTCAATAAAAGATAGACATATGCTGTCTTGGGATATTTTTTATATAATTTTATGTGGAATATTTCCGTTATACATGATTTCTATGTAGCTTTAACCATTAAGGCTGCACACGCGACGGAAGCTAAAAAAACCAAGTAACTTCTCCCGTTTTCCCAACATTTCCTTTCACTGCTCTGCTCCTATTAATGGTAGCGTGATGAAAAGTATACTATTACCTGCTCAGGAGTATGTAGAATAATTGTACCAAGTTTCGTTAAAATCCGTCGAGTAGTTTTTTTTTCTATAAATAACATACAGACAGACAGACAGACAGACAGAAAGACAGACAGACAGACAAAAATTTTACTGATTGCATTTTTGGCATCAGTATCGATCACTAATCACCCCCCGATAGTTATTTTGTAAATATATTTCATGTACAGAATTGACCTCTCTACAGATTTATTATAAGTATATAGATTACTAGCATAGTATTTAATACTAGCTTCTGCCAGCGGCTTCGCCCGCGTGAAATTTGAAATCGACCCATGGCATCTTATTACCGAGATAAAAAGTATCCTATAGTAGTTGGAATGGGGCATCTCGCAGTTCAGTCTGAGAAGACTGGCTTCTGCTTAACCGGGCAAGTCCTGTGGGTGCCTTGAATTTAAGGCCTCCAGCCAGGGCGAAAATAACTAAAAACTAAGCGACAGCGCTCTAAGGGCACCGCCTGTGGGGTACGAACCTCGGCTTAGGGCGTCGCTGGGGGCAGCAAAGGGACAGGCTGGATCTGATTGTCATTATTTAGGGACTGATTTATTAATTATTTTCAAGGTTCTACTTTTATTTTTATTTCTATATTTTCTTTTATTTTATTTAATAATTTTTTAGGATTATTTCCTTATATTTTTACTATGTGTTAATCCAGGTTATAAACTATCTATGAGCTAAAGAAGACGGATCACAATCCATACAAAACTACCCCACGTCCTATAACAAAGTGACGTATCTCAAAAAAAAGATAAAAATGTATAAAAAAATATGGCATACTCCCTAACTTCATTTTTTTACACCTTCTTATGGAAAAATTGCTTTAAAAATAGTGCAGGCGCTGTTATGAAAAAATCTTTCTTAAGAGTATTTATGGATCGATTTTCAAAATTCTTTTTTTGTTTGAAAGGGTATCCCCAAGGTAGTCCCACGGTCATAAAGTCAGGCCTCTGGTCTCCAGGATTCCGGAGAAATGAAAGTAAAATCGCAAAAATAAGCTCATTTTTGTACTTCACATTATTCGGTTTTCACTGTCTTGTTGTTTTTTTTTACTTATTGCATTATGATGAGACAAAAACGTCAGTGATAACGCGAGGGAGTGGTCGACAGAGGTTTTTTCACTTACAATAACACAAATGAATGAGAGAGACGAATAACGATAGCGACGCGACGCGGCAATCAAGCTAAGGAAATGCAAGTGAATAATGTTGTTCCACTTTTGCAAATCTGACGCTTCGCAGCCTAGACAAACCAGAAAAGGAAAAACCTGACCTGACTGCGGTCCGATGCTCCGTGCCAAGAACGAGCCAGGTTGATGAAGACGGCTTCACTAAAGTAGAAAGGAAGAAGATGATGCCCTGTGCGGTACCGCACCGAGTGGACCCAACTTGCTGCTGCGCACTGCTGTGCCTACGACGCAGCTGTACATTTCACGTCTGCATCACTCCACTACAACTGAGGAAGTCGTGCAGTACTTGAATGTGAAGACCAACTTCATTCTGCGGGTGGAAAGGTTGGAATCGCGCCACAACTTCAACTTTAGGTTATATGTGGTTCGAGTTCCAACCCAACATCTACAGACCTGCTTTCGGACTTTTGGCCGAAGGGTGTATATCGTCGCTTCCGAGGACGGTTACGCGACACCACGCAACGAAACACGACGCCGACAAAGCTGCGTGTATAGTTATAGTATAAGGTTAAAAATATGAATTAGTTTGTTACTGTTGTTTAATGATATTTAATGTATCTTATATAAGGGTCTTAGTTGCCCGATAAATTATTATTATTATTATATAGTATTCAAAGTAATAATTAAATTCTGTGTAATAATATAAATAAATAAATAAATCAATATCACTAGATAGTATGTATACCACTCGTGGTCACTAGATAGTTGATATACTACATCTATACTTTTTTTGTTTGTAAATACATACTCATTTTACATATAAACATCCATGACTTGGAAACAAATATCCATGCTCATCACACAAACATTTGCTCCTACCGGGATTTGAACCCTGGACCCTAAGAACGTAAGGCAGCGTCACTACCACTACGCCATTCGGATCGTCAAAAAGTATAGTATAATATTCAAACATTCAAGCTCTAGCTTTTGTTCTCACGTTTTCATAATCAGATAAATAAGGAGATAATCGTCAGTTGATCGTTGATTGAACAAATAAATGTATTGTATTAAAAACTACCTTAATTGAAAAAATGAGCTTATTTTTGAGATTTTACTTTCATTTCTCCAAGATCCTGGAGACCGGAGACCTGACTTTATGGCAGTGGGATAACCTTAGGGGTACCCTTCAAACAAAAAAGGATTTTTTTAAATCGGACCATAAATTCTCATACGAACAATTTTTTCATAACACCGCCTGAACTATTTTCATAGCATTTTTTTTATATAAAGGTGTAAAAAAATGAACTTAGGAAGCATGCCATATTTTTTTTTACATTTTTATCTTTTTTTTGAGATATGTCACATTGTTTGTTCCAAATACGTTCAGTAGGTTTTGCGTGAAAGAGTAACAAACATCCATACATCCATCCATCCATACATACTCACAAACATTCGCATTCATAGTATTAGCAGGATAAGTACTGATTTGATTGAATATCAATTGCCTTTAAAATTTCGATGCCATTAAAATGTGGAACTAGTGATAAAAAAAACAACAGTAGTTTCATCATCGAATGGTACTAGTGACAATGAAGTACAGTATTTCCACCAAATCCCAAAATACTGGCAGCTAGTAATAAAGCAGTTTGCAATCAATATGTGGTGCGTTTCGTCTCGACACGGCGATGGCGGCACGATACGTAGCGTGCATGCGACAAATGATGAATTTATAATGCCGACATAATGTCGTTAATCATTCTAGGGTTGAACGGTCGGGCTATTGACGAATAAAACATTGATTACTACTTATTTTTGTGTTTTATTTTTGTTCGAAATGAGTTACTGTGTTATACAGGGTGAATTTTAATTAATGCGACAAAATGAAATTGGAGCTTCAGTTACAGTAACATAGTAATTATAAACTGTTTTTTCTACAATCTAAATCGTAAAAAAAAATTACGCGATTATCGTTTTCAAAAGGTCCATTGATGTTATTATCTTTATTTAAGTACGAATTATCGGTATTCCAGTAATATGCAAAATAAATAAGAAAAAATAAGGCAAAATTAGGTAAATGACCGCTATATTGAGCACTGCGATGAGTCGGACGAGATTTTTGATACTTTTATTATTTTAACGGTTTTCGTAACACTGATCAATTATTTTTTAATTTTATATTTTATACATTTTCTTGACAACACGTATTATTGTATATTTAAATTTGTCGCATCTATTCAATTTCACCCTGTATTTAAAAAAGATGCAGGAATTTCCAATTTCATCACCAAGCTGTTCTTTTTTCAACTAAGTCAGGCTCGGTTTCAGTTTAACCAGATCCAGCTGAATACCAGTATTTCACACAACCCGGTCACCGGGTAAAGCTTTATCCCTTGTAAAGACTGATTGTGAGACTTTTGGGCCTCTGAGGACCCGTAACGTCTGTCAAAAACGAATGAGAGTTGAGACCATCGGCTAAAACGAGTTTCCAATTCTACTAAAGTAAAAAGCTGGATAAAGATGAAAGAAACTGGTTGCAGAATTTTAGTAGATTGAATAAGCTCACTTACTAATAATTTTGAGGGCAAAAGAAAAGATGATGAAAAAGATAGATATATGGTAAAGTGGATCGGTGACTGCAGAACTGAATACTGAGAGAACGCTGCTTCATACTCCTGTCAGTCATTTAGCCGTCTCAATGTTTGACCCACCAATAAACAAAGATAGTTTTGTGCTATACTCAATGGCAGTTTGTGAACTGCAGGCGCAAAATGACCCCTGTACTATTCAATGCATTCATCAGCACAATGTTTTGACCGCGTTACATTGAGCGCTACAGCAAACCGTGATTTATCACACAAAAAAAAAGTAGTAACCCTGCAAAAAGTTTTGCGCAGTGTTACTTAAATTGATGTACACAATGCTTGGTTGAACGCTGTGTAAAGAGTTCTTTTGTATCCTGTTTTATTTCCTTGTGTTTTATGCAACAACAACATGAATTTGTCTAGAGAATCAACTCAGTTGTAGATTTAAATGAAACTGTCTAGATTACAGCTCGGCTCCAGGGAAATGAATACGACAACACACCGGCTTTACCGTAGAATGCTACGCTAGAAACGTGTCGAAAAAGGTAACATCGTAAGTTCACAAATCAAACTTTTTTTTGTATTTTAATCTGAGCTTCCATGTCGTCCCGAAGGATACCTATAGATATCATTTTTGTTGTTTTGTTACACACTTCCCTATCTCGTTAATCAAGTCATCACAACCGCGACTACTGATTGCGGGATCCTGGGTTCAATTTCCGAGGCGGGCAAAGTGTGATCGGGTTTTTTTTTCAGAAATTTCTCAGTAGCGGCCACGGTTGATTCCAATAAGTTTACTCCCTATTGCATGAGATTAAGAACATAATTGACAAAATGTGGATGTTTGTTGATGTTTTGTTAAGTTGTGCCCCATCTAGGTATTTGCTATCATGAATAAAAGGTTATCCGTCGAAGGATTATTTTAGACATTGCTGTCAGTTTTTCTAAAATTCTTTAAAGATGTTTGAACTTGTCCACAATTTACTCATATTGAGATTTGAGTAACACGTGTAAGTTGGCAGAAAAGTCAAACTATAATTAAATAGTTTTTTTTGTAAATGGGTTAAGCATGACAACCCTACACACTGTAAGATTTGCACAATTATAAATTATAAAAGCTCATTTGTCGAATGTTTCCTTGACGCTAACATTATAATATTAATTAATATTTCCTTTCGATTAAAACATAGAAGGCAAAATAATTATGAGCTTAATGCAAAACATTTAATAATCCACTAAGCTGTAAATCTTCCGATTGTTACAAAATATAATTGGATAATAAAGTCAAAGATTCAATCTATATTTATGAAATAATGGAAACATTCGAATGCATTTTGCATTTATTTACGATCGGGTTAATTTTATATTTGTAATACTTTTTATTTTGTTTTTGAATTTAGCAAGCAGAAGCGAAGATGTTTAAAATAAGACGAGATACACAAAGCAATGAATGCAACCGTTTATTCCAACTCGGAACAAAATATAAACAGCTGAAACTATCTATAATCGCCACAAAGCATAACCAAAATCAATTAACACGTAATTGTTTAAATAAATAGCGAGTAAGTACACAAAACAGGAAAATATAAATCTTACAGCCCTTTGAGCGATATTCCTAAATAGTCTGTCCTGACCCGTCCTGAGAAACAATTGGCAGTTGTCTTGATGAAACCACGAAGACTTTTTGATCAGTAGTCATACCTATATTGTTTGTATTGTAAGAAAAAAAGTAACATTAATACCTTGCCTTTTTAATACATTTCCCGTCAAAGTAATAAACGTATAGCCTATTAAAGTAAATAATTTAGCCCTAGAAATAAGTTTTACTTTACATGATAATTTTGCTTCTCTATGAGTCGAATTTTTACCGTCCGTAAACTATCATAACTTGCCCTAAACAGTTATTTTTTTGTAGGAATAAAAATCTTTAATTTTGTCTATGTTAATTTAATACCTATAAAATTAGGGTAATAAACAAGTATATAGACAACATAATTTATGGTTGACATTCAAAATTAATCGCAAAAATGATCTTTTAAAAATCAGATGACATTAATAAAATACATGTCAATAAAGATCAATAAAATTGCCTTTATTGGCGGAACTAGTTATCTATACTTTATAAAGGGTGTAAAACACCTCTTCACGAAGCCGAAACGCACTTGTTCTCCCTATCATTGCGATCATTTTTGTTCTACACCATACCTTAACTACGGAGGTAAGTTTTTTTTTGTAAGATTTTGACTTTTAACACCTCCACGGCCTCCGTACTATTCAATCAATCCATCAGCACAATGTTTTAAGTGCATTACATTGAGTTCAACCCCAAAATGTGATTTATAACCTCAAAAAAGAAAGTTGTTTCCCAGCAATATAATTTTTGCGTAAAGTTACTTAGTTTGATGTACAGAATGCTTTGTTAACGGCTTTGTGGTGAGGTGGTTTACACCCTGTATTATAAAGCAGAAGAGTTTGTTTGTTTGTTTGTTTGGTAGAACGCGCGCGAGAAAAAAACTTCCGTTGAGCAGGCGATGCGTTGCGATATCAAAACTTCACGCGAACGAAGTGGCGGGCAGAAGCTAGTAATACGCATATTTAAATATGGCTATGAATACTTGATTGATTGATTGTTGGCTAATAACGTTTACCTGTGGATGGGTGACCATTACATACCTAGTTCACTCCGTGCCTCGGAAAGCACGTTAAGCCTACGGCGCGGCTGTCATTTGTAGATCTTTGATGGTCCACACAGGTAGTCAGTGGCCTGGAAGTGTGACCAAGGGGTAGCGTATTTATTTATTTATTTATTTAACACTTCAAGCACAAAGTACAGAGGCGGACTTAATGCCAATGGCATTCTCTACCAGTCAACCTTTAGGTGATGCAGAGACAAGCAGTGGTAGGTGTCATTCCTGAAACTTCACGAATAATTTTATTAAAACTACGATAAACTACAAGGATATATAAAATACTATACCTATAATTATATAAAATACTATAAATATATATTAAAGTAAAAGTAAACAGCGCTTTATACGGATATACTAAAATAAAAAGACAGACAATTGGGAAAATACCGGGTATTACCCGGCACTAACTGGGCTGTGGAGGTCAGCTAAGCAGTCGTTCCAAAAATACTGATATTTAGCTGCATCTGGCTAACCTGGAAGCCGACCCCAACATAGCTAGGCAGATGGCGTTTGTAGTGATTCATTAAAATGCATTGTTATACATACCTAAACAAACTTAATTATGTTCGCATACCTACTTACTCATTATGCAAATGTGAATGGTCAATTATGCAAATAACCTTCATTCATAATTTAGAATATACTTGATAGCTCTTGGTTTAATATTTCCTCCCTGACCGCTTTCAGTTACGGTGGTCAATCTCAGCGGTGATTAGCCATCGGAGCGGGAGATATAGGTGTGCTTTCTCTTACCTCACACTCATATTCAAATAGGAATTGGGCATCAGGCTTTGCGATTGGAGAGAGATCAGGCGCAGTACCAACGGATTAAAGTGCTTACTCGAGGCACGGGGGGTATCATATAACCTACATACGTACAGTCACGTCTAATAATACGTAAACACTTAAGAAGTTTTTAAATTCTGTTTCTCCTAATTTACTAATTAAAATTTAATGTTATTACGTACATAGTATTCTGGAACTCATATTTTTATGAAATAGATCCAATTTCCTAGTAACAATCGTTATTTTTCGCGAAAACAGCTATAATATTAAGGATAGTGTATACATATTATTAGACGTGACTGTACTTCTAAACTCTAAGCTGCTACTGAAAATTTCCAATCGACAAACTGAAGGGCTGCTTGCACAAGCGAGAGAATCGCGGCGATATTTTCGTGTAGAAATATACGTTGAATCGCCGCGATTCACTCTTGGAGGGTTACACTTTGCCCAACCCAGTATTCAAACCCAGAACCTCACGCTCAGGGAAATGGAATATCCATCTTTTTGATACCAAACTTAGTCCAACATGATACATAAACCATACATGAAGAACTTTCCCAGTTGTTAAACAATAACATAGCCTGAGAGAAACCTATGTTTGCGAACATGATCGAGTACAGAATTCCAGGCTGTGTAATACACAAAGGCGAATACAAAATGCAGTTGATCAAGAGTAATTTTATATTCTCAGATCACATTTTTATGGAAAACACGCAGATCATGGGATTGCAGCATTAGACGATCAATTAACGTCTAAATGACCCAGAGCCGCCATTTAAAAATAAAACATTAATTATTATCCAAACTTGAAGTATATGAATGATTGTGACTGAAAGAATATACTTACAATTTTTTTTATTTTTTTTTTATGTAGGGCATCTCGCAGTTCAGTCTGAGAAGACTGGCTTCTGCTTAACCGGGCAAGTCCTGTGGATGCCTTGAATTTAAGGCCTCCGGCCAGGGCAACAATGACTATAAACTAAGCGACAGCGCTCTAAGGGCACCCTCTGTGGGGTACGGACCTCGGCTTAGGGCGTCGCTGGGGGCAGCAAAGGGACAGGCTGGATCTGGTTGTCATTATTTAGGGACTGTTTTATTACTACAGGCTCAGCATCGCGGGCTGGATCGAGCAAGGGTCGGGGAGGGATTGAGCGGGGATTACGCGCCGGACCGGTCGGAATGTCTTCGGTCTGTATTTTTACATTCTACGAACTGTACTGGTATCTTTCCTACTCTCTTGCAAGATAGTGATCGGATCGTTACAAATTATAATAGTCTTTTTTGCTAAATTTATAATAAACAAGCCGATGCCCGCGGCTTCGCCGGCATCAAATTGTATAGAAAAAACTTCTCTTGAATCACTCTATCCTTTCAAAAAACCCGCATCAAGTTCCGTTGCGTAGTTTTAAAGATCGAAGCATACATAGGGACAGACAGACGCGGCGGGAGACTGTTTTATAATATGTAGTGATTAAGTTGTCTAAATTGCCAAAAGAAGACTTTTTAAACGTAGCTATCTCTATCCACGTTTTTCATATATTTCCGAAAACATTATTAGTAAATATTTTAATTTGCATAAAAATCTAGGTTAAGCTAGGCTATTTAATAACAAGATATCTAGATAGCATAGTAATATATCATTCATTTCGTTGCATGGAATACCTTGGCATTTATGTGTCACTAATAAACTTAATTCAATTAATTACATAATGATGCGCCTAGAGGCACTAACAAGGTGGTTGTTAGCTTTTGTCTAAGAATTAAGGTATGGGCAGACTGGGGACTTTTGAGCGTGCGTTTCATTGTATTTCGACGGCCGCGGAGAAAACTTATTAACGAAAAAAATTGCACACAGTATATACTCCCAGGGCCGGGAGCCTAAAATGGTCTTCAGGAGAATCAACTTTAAACACTGTTTTAAGCTTTCACGGTTTAAAATAAAAAAATAAAAAAAAAATGAAATGAAATAATAAACAAGCCGATGCCCGCGGCTTCGCCGGCATCAAATTGTATAGAAAAAACTTCTCTTGAATCACTCTATCCTTTCAAAAAACCCGCATCAAGTTCCGTTGCGTAGTTTTAAAGATCGAAGCATACATAGGGACAGACAGACGCGGCGGGAGACTGTTTTATAATATGTAGTGATTAAGTTGTCTAAATTGCCAAAAGAAGACTTTTTAAACGTAGCTATCTCTATCCACGTTTTTCATATATTTCCGAAAACATTATTAGTAAATATTTTAATTTGCATAAAAATCTAGGTTAAGCTAGGCTATTTAATAACAAGATATCTAGATAGCATAGTAATATATCATTCATTTCGTTGCATGGAATACCTTGGCATTTATGTGTCACTAATAAACTTAATTCAATTAATTACATAATGATGCGCCTAGAGGCACTAACAAGGTGGTTGTTAGCTTTTGTCTAAGAATTAAGGTATGGGCAGACTGGGGACTTTTGAGCGTGCGTTTCATTGTATTTCGACGGCCGCGGAGAAAACTTATTAACGAAAAAAATTGCACACAGTATATACTCCCAGGGCCGGGAGCCTAAAATGGTCTTCAGGAGAATCAACTTTAAACACTGTTTTAAGCTTTCACGGTTTAAAATAAAAAAATAAAAAAAAAATGAAATATCGGGAACTCAAAATAACAAATAATCACGGAAGATATCCCGTAAGTGACAATATAAGTTTTGAATCAACTTTAATCCTCAATACTATAGATCCTATATTGAGTGCAAAGCCCAATCGATTGGCCGTTACGATGGTGCGTTCGTGCCGACAGCGCGTTCGTGTCCCACGCGCGCCTCAAAGAGATACCAGCAAAAACGAAGGGGTCCGCAAGAGCCGATGCCTGACAGAGCTTCTTTCTCTCTTCTTCTTTCAGATACTGAGGCCCCGGAAAACAAAGGGGTCGCCTCCACGAGCGAGAGAATCGCACTCGCACAATCGCGGCAATTTGACGTATTTCTACACGAAAATATCGCCGCGATTCTCTCGCTCTTGGAGACGGCCCAAAAGAGAGTGTATAGAAAAACGTGGCAAGGACGATAATATCGCCACGATTCTCTCGCTCTTGGAGACGGCCCAAAAGAGAGTGTATAGAAAAACGTGGCAAGGACGATAATATCGCCACGATTCTCTCGCTCTTGGAGACGGCCCAAAAGAGTGTATAGAAAAACGTGGCAAGGACGATAATATCGCCACGGTTCTCTCGCTCTTGGAGACGGCCCAAAAGAGAGTGTATAGAAAAACGTGGCAAGGACTATAATATCGCCACGATTCTCTCGCTCTTGGAGACTGCCCAAAAGAGAGTGTATAGAAAAACGTGGCAAGGACGATAATATTGCCACGATTCTCTCGCTTTTAGAGACGGCCCAAAAGAGAGTGTATAGAAAAACGTGGCTAGGACGATAATATTGTTCATGATTGTTTAACTTTAAAGCTTAACGAATCTAATGGTCGTTTGCCCGAATTCTTTTGCTTCTAGGATTCGGCCAAACGACCAACCAATGCACTTACAAATATGTAAGTACGGTCGAACAAGCTTATTATATACAAATAAGCTTGTTCGACCTTATTAGTATATTTGTCACCGTAAAATTGTCAAATACGTTATATTGTAATATCTCTAGCGATATTGTAAAAACTCGAAATATTGTCAAATGAACATACTGCTTACAACGAAACGCATTATTTTTCGTGAAATGCATGCGATGGTAGTCAACCCACGCGGTGTGGAGGGAAGGAGGGGTCCCCCTTGCCCAGTGGTACAACTCTCATGAAAGGATATTGTACCATTCCTGAGAAATACCGATTATTATAACCTAACCTTAAAACACTTTATATTCCCCTAAAAAGCGTAGTCGACGGAGCCTCGCTTCGCGGGGCCCCTATTTCCGAGTGCAGGGTTTAAAGGAACCTAACTAACCTAACGGGGGGGTGCCCCAAGTCCCGATTATGGGGGCAGAGATACTTCCGTATGTTCAGTTGACAATAATTATTACAATATCGCTACAGAGAAACACGTTATATTGTAATATAACGTGTTTGACAATTTTACGGTGACATATACATTTTACAATGTAATTTGTTCGTTAAACTGTATACCAAATAGCTGATTCGACCGTACATGTAACATCATTGTACCCAAAGAGCATAAGAACGGGGTCGAGTACCTACGCGGAGTATTCGGACAATCTGGTACGGTTTCATGGTTCGACCATGCATGAAACTAGCATTTAGTTTCGGGTGCCGCAAGTCGAGTAAAGTCTTTCAAGCACCTGATTTGTCTAGCGTTTGAAGATGACAGAGATAGTTTTAAATATGAAATGAACGCTATCTTAAGACGCCGCTCAACCTGTACACACCTTTACCTTGCTTCAAACCACTATGCAGTTTAAATTGTTTCTCATAATAACAGGCTGTACCATCAGCAGATTCGAAGGTTTCCAGCCAGTTTTTGTGGTTATAAATATCATAGTATTAATAATATATATTTAAATAAATCTGGTCATGTTCGCCCCGCAAACAAGATCAGATCGTCACACCACCTTCGCCTCGGTCTAACTTGACGGTGATTCCCTCCGTTAGGCGTCCAGTGAGTGACGATCTTTGCCCATCTCTCCGGGTGCATTCTAACTACGTGGCCAGCCCACTCCCACTTCAGCTTGGCTATTTTTTCAGGATAGAGAGGTTAGGAACGAAAAAGGGGAGACCTCTGCCCAGCAGTGGGGCACACGATAGGCTAGGAAAAATAAATAAAATTAAATGACAGCTGTATCTTAGCGTGCTTAAGTATTTTTTAAGGTGTAGAAAGTTTTAAGGGGATGATTGAATAAACTTTACATAAATTCGTTTGTCTCCAGTATTCTCATGTACAGATGCCAACACACTTCTCGAAACAGATTTTATTTTTCAACTAACCTACATACGCGGTAAAGTTGAAAATCTTTTAAAGAAATTTAACAGATTGTAGTTAAGGGATAGCAGTTTGATGTTCAAGCGTATTTACCTAATTATAAAAATAGTGGCCTGCCTTATCGGGACTAGGTCAAATTTCCATCGAGATGAACAAAGCATATAAATAAAGATATTAGTTTCCCATTTTTGATTGCCAAAACGGCATCCGTCGTGTTGAAATTCTCGGCCGCTACCGAAAAAGATCCTTTCAATACATCCAAGCTTTCGTTATAGATAACAAGACCGACCAAACAATCTTCTCAGTAACATACGCCTTTCCACAGTTCCCTTAGCATAAATATGACTCATCACAAGAAAATTGTCGAGTCTCATTGTAAGTGCAGTTTACTTGTGAGGGCAAACTTCACGAAACGCGGTCAGCAAGTTAGATCGCGTTCAAGATCGAATCAGAATTCAGTACTAACGATGACACTGACAACTCTTTAATTTGGTTTAGATGTTTGATTGGTCTAAGTTTAAATGGTGGAATTTGCTCTTATTTATTTATGTTGGATTACCAACGAGTCACATTATAATTATCTTAATATACGAAATGAAAACTTGTACCGATTCCATTGTCTTGTAACGCACACTCAATTACAGATAACCAGGGTCCTAATTCTACTATTTTAATAAATTCGTCACTCCAACACGATTCCATTCTCATCCCAGTGTCATTTTGTTTAAAGTTCGTAATCTGCTAAATTCACAATGGTCGGTCAATGGTCTTGTAATAAAATTGTGTTTTAATGCCATTGTCGTATTGTCATTATTAAAAAACCCTTAGTACAAATGGAAAATGTTAGAAATCTACTAATAAATGCGAACATTTATTCATGCCAGATTTCATGTACGAGATTATTATTCTATGACATTTCTTTCAATTAAGTGTCAGTGTTAGACCATTGAAAAGTCATAATGGCGCCATTATGATAGTAGAATTAACAAACTTGTCAAAATTTGACAGAACTTGATCATTATGAAATCAATGATCGACTACTCTGACACTATTGTAATAGCAGAATCGAGGCCCAGAGCTTACACATTATCGAGTACACATATGCTCTAAATACTATTAATAGAAATTAAAATTAGGAACACAAACTACTAAACAATCATTGTTAAAATATCCAGAAAAACCAAACCACCACCACCATCACTTCCCCGCCAACGCCGCTGCTTGTCTCTGCATCACCCAAAGGTTGACTGGTAGAAAATGTCTATGGCATTAAGTCCTCCTCTGTACTTTGTGCTTGAAGTGTTATAAATAAATAAATAGTCAACTTAAAACAAATTTAAATGTCATGACGAATGGTTGAAATTGGGATTAAATATATAAACACAATGTCTCTAAGTGTGCTTATATACATTATCAGTGGAAGGCTTTTTTAAACTAGACCATTTATCACCACCTTTCCTTATGCTGACGAAATAGCTGCAGTCTGTAGATATACATCATAAATCGGTAACACCAGGAGACGGACTCCACGACCACCTGTGACTCTAAGCTAATGTCGTCACTGGCCACACCGCGGTCAGCTATGTGACCGACTAGCGATGCGGTAATGGCAGAATGCCACGTGTTGTGCCTATTAATGTGGGAGACCTACGTTCTGTAATAGTTGTACTGTTACTGATTAAGTGAGCCCCAAAAGGCAATAGAAGAGGGCTATACTTTGAGTTCCCTTGCGTGATCGAATCAGAAATGAAGACATCAGAAGGCAAGAGAATTAAGATTACCGACGGAGCACGGGGCATGGCAATTTGCTCGTAGAACGGATGGCCGATGATCGAAAAGTTCTGAACTGGCGACCGCGAACCGGAAGACGTTGCGACCTCGAACTCGAAGACCTCGCACTTGGTGGACCAATGACCTGGTGAAGTTTTCGAGAATCCGCTGACTGCGAGACGGACGGGACCAGTCAATGTGTGTGTGTTACCCTTGGGTGAGACCTATGTCCAGCAGATGACGTATTGCTGTTGAAATGATGATGATGACACTGTCTTAACAGATGAGCACTTTCCATTCCCATTTGCATTTTCCACACCTGGTGCGGAACTCCAAGAGCCCAGCTACACCATAACACATATAGGAATGACATCTTAGCAAAAGATGTTCAATTTGATGAGCACTCTCTGTTGATTTATAAAAAATCGAAGATCAGAAACATCTGTTGTGAAAATTATTGCAAAGCTATCACTAATTTCACTGTATAATTATAAAATAACATAAACTGGGAGTACCTCCACGCGGTGAATGCGGTAACAGTTTAAGACTGTTTTTCGATGACGAATGGTATCATTGAAAATTTGACCCTACTGGCCAAAACTCCCATTTATTATTTTATTTTATCGAATAAATATGCCTCCGAGATTTTGTTATTTGAGTGTTTAATTTCGTTTTCCATTTATCTTCGTGACTCGGTAGCCCGGTAACGCATGGGAGCAGTCACTTACGTTTTAATTGATCAGGTATATTCACAACAAAACTATAACCATGCCTAGAAAGAGGTCAAATCTTTTCCAATGTTCCAGAAAAGCTAAAAGATTGAGGATGATAAGATCCCAAGAATCTACCCACGAGCGTCAGGAGAGACTTGATGCTGTTCGAAAACATCAGGCTGCAACTTGCTCCGTGGAAACCTCTACGGATCGCGAAGCACGCCTGCGTTCTCAGCGTATTTACGCATCTACATCCAGGTCTCTAGAGACCAGTGAAGAATAGATGCGCGACTGACCGCTGATCGTGAACGTCATGCATTGTCTCGCGAGTCGGATACGGATAGAAATTTGCGTTTTAGTGCCAAGCGTGTCTACGCATTGACTTCTAGATCTCTAGAGACAATTGGGGACTGTCAAGCGCGACTGACCGCTGATCGTGAACGTCACGCATTCTCTCGCGAGTCGGAGACGTTCACGGATAGAGAATTGCGCTTGAGTTCTCCGCGTATCTACGCATCTGCTTCTATGTCTCTAGAGACAAGTGCGGAACGTGATGCCCGCTGATCGTGAGCAACAGGCATTGTCTCGCGAATCGGAAACGTTTGCCGACACAGAATCACGCTTGAGTTCTCAGCGGATTCGCACATCTACAAACAGGTATTTTGAAACGAGTGATGAACGTGATGCACGACTAACTGCTGCTCGAGACTATCACACATTGTTCCGAACACGCAAACAACAAAATATTGATAATCAGTAAGAATGTGAGAGAGAAAAATTGCTGGAGTACTGCATGAAGAAACAGAAGAAGAGCGCAACGAACATTTGAATTCTGATCGACTTTCTCATTCCCTGAACAGAATGACCATAATATCATCTGAAGAGTCGGAAGTGTCTCAAGATATAGGCGTAGCACATGGCATCCTTGGGTTGATAAGGAACGGAGTGCATTTACGTAACCCTTGATCTGTCAAAACTGACCGTAGCGGTTAAACGCCATTGTTTAACTATTGTGTCTACTTCGCTGACAGTTAAAAAAAAACTCCTATGACTGAATGCGCCACATATTCCGCCATCGGAGGTATGGTTCAAAATTGTACTTTTTGTGAAGCTGTTAAATGGCATAAAGAAACAAACGGTATGTGTTCCCGGGCTCTTAGAATTCGACATCAGACGTTTCAGATCTTCTATTTTGAGGACCGTTGTCGCTGGATAAGCAAAAGGATCCGCGCACGAAGTCGCGGGCAGAAGCTAGTTTATTAATAAATAATGATTAATTACATAATAAGTTACGGTAAGTTATGAATATTTTCTTAGTTTATTTTCCCCTGTTCTGTCTGTTTATATTGTACGGCAACGTTTAGGGGTAAATCTAACTTTTCGAGTAAAATCAAAGATGAAACAAATTTTTAGATTGAGTTCTAATTTGGTATCGTACATTAATTATTTTACAAAATTTTAACTTTTTTGCATAATTATCCTACCTCAACTGACCAAAAATAAAAGTGGTATTACTTTTATTTTTGGTCAGTTAGGGTAGGATTTGTCCATGTGGGTACACCACACAGATAGAATTTATAACCTGAATTAACACACATCAGACACAACAGGTCTTTGGAGATGTTGAAAAAGTACCTACCATATACAAACTATTAAAGGTATTTAAGTCTTTTAAAAAATATTTCTAGAAATTGATGAGACCTGAGATAAAAAATCCATAATGTTATTATTGAGCAAATACTAAAATATTTAAGGAATATTAATATTATTAAAAATTATAATACCGTATCGTTGACTAATTTCGGAATACATTTAAATAATCGATTTATAATATTTACAATTTATTTTAATGAGCCTAAAATCTCCATAATCGATTAACAATTTGCCCAATAAAATGGTACAAAGCGAATAATATGTCCTAACTATACTTGAGTTTTATTTTAACGTTTATTTTAAATCATAACAACCATTGATTCCGATATCAGTATCGGAATCAATGGTTGTTATGAGTGTGCTGTCCTAGTGTGAACGGCCCTAATTAACATTTATGAAGATGAGTGAGGGTAGTTGAATAAACGCCTTCACTTTGCTGTCGCGGTACCTCCAGAACTTCAGTCTCCCCGGCGACGGCTGGTGCAATCCGGTCGAAACGTCGGGATTAAATTAAAGGTAAATTCGCGATAAATACCCGTCTTCTTAAGTTTTATAATGTGTTCTGATCGTGAAAGTTTAAAAAAGACAATTGTTATTACATAAATGACAAGTTTTTGCAGCAGCAATGTTAACTTTTTCGTAACAATAACATTATTTAAAAAATCTACACGTTCTTTTGATTTAGAACTGTTTATTATGCACTGTTTTTTTTTTTAATGTTCTTACACGCTAATCTCGGAAACCACTAATCCGATTTCAATGAAATTTTGCATGGAAAAGTTAACCCAAAAACAGCAAATATATGTTAGTATGTATGTAGTAAGTTCAACTTAAAAGGTAGTCAAACAAAAACAACACATTTGGTAAACGTTTTTACATTATTTATTGTCTAGAAAACAAAAAATTAACAGAAAAATAAAGTTGTTAAAGCCATTTTACGCTTTATTGCAGGTTCATTGAGTAACATATTACGTTGGCTTGGTTTGGTTTAAATCTTAGTTCGCTACAATCGTTTAGTTCTCCTCCGTGTAGGGGTGGGTCTTGATGTACTCGAGGGCCCTCTGGATGTACTCGGGGATGGGTTCGGGGGCGGGGGGAGTGGGGAGATGGGCACCCTGGTGACAAAAAAAACAACATTAGCACTACAAAATATAGAAAAATAGGTACCAAGAACACATTCTCAGATGATACAAAGTCACAAGTAAAATCAATGTGAAAACACCGAGTCGCTATCGAAGCATACAATCTGAAAGTTTATACTTTAAGATTGCTATGTAAGTGAATACGTCCATGAAGCCCGAATATAAATGAATAGGTGTAGGAAACACATACGAAACGGATTGCTTCTTTTAATGCTGACCAACCTGTTACCTATATTTTAAGTTTGTTTTTTGCTTCTTGACCTTTCGGCCTATATCTGCTATCCAGTCAAAATATCTCACAAAAAAACACATGACATTTAACAGTCTCCAATAAAAGGTCAAGTCAGAATCAGGTTTGAGATATTGTTCTAAGATCCAAAACATGTCCCATTATTTATTTTTTGTTCCTAAAACTATGCAAATCTATTCAAATGACCCATCAAACCAGTTACAGAGACAAATTATAAATAGGTCAAAAGTTGATTCCTTGAAGCAGAACTCATCAATTATTGTGCTGACAATTTGAGTAACAAAATAAATTTAAAAACAGTCAAGTCTGTTTTTCTTCCAGATTATTTATCTATCAAATCTTCTTTAACCGATGACTTAGGGATTAGCCATCACACACAGTAACGCTTATACTTTTACTTATTATCGAACAAGAAATGTTTCTATTTTTTACACAGATAATTTAGTTTAGCCGAAAGTGCCACACAAAGTTGTCACCATCTATGTTTTGTAGATTCTGATTGGTTCATCGGCTGGTTAAACTGCTGGTAGGTTTACAGTCTACATCTGTGCCTAACTCTGTGGGAATAACAGGCGTGAAGTTATGGTAGATCCTGTGTTCTACTGACCTCGGGGTGGTATCCGTTCTCGTCGGCGGTGTAAACTAAGGAGATAGGCTCTCCATCAGGGGACTGGTAGCTGCTGGAACCCTGAACCTGTAAAGCGGCCTCGTCCTGAAATTTAATAGACATAGTTTTAATAAACATCTTAATTTAGACTATCAGGGAGGAACTGGAAAGAAAAGAAAGTCTTTGAAATTGCAAGATAAGTTACCAAGTTAAGTTTACCAAAGTGTATGACAAAGTGTATAAAGCTTTTAATGATTTTCATTTCTATACCATTATACAGAAACTTTGACCCCTATATCTCCGTAACTAGAAGGTTCTCAGGTATGGAACAAACAATGAACAAAAAATGAACTCAAAGAAGGGAGCATAAGAGCGGAATAGAGAGGTACAGTTAATCCATATAAAATGAAACCTGTGATTATCTAGTACACGACGGGAAAATTAATTGATGCGAACATAAAGATAACTTTCATGTGTAATTCACAGATGAAAATAGACATTACCTCACCATCATCATCATAATCATCAGTCTACTACTGGCCTTGTCAACTGCACGTCACTCAACTCGAACATTATCTATGTCTCTTCAAAAAATATCCAACAATGGTACAGCCATATGAGCACTAATATCTATCTATCTTATCAACTTTTGAAAGCGATTTTCTCTCTACTGAAGTAGAAAGATTTAAGTCACGTTTCGATAAAGCTTTTATCTATCTCAAACATTGCTAAAAATATTTAACAAAAAAGTGGTATTTAAAATTTTCTAAATTATACTTAAATTATTATAAAATAAGGTTTTGTATGTTTGTATGTAGGGGCCCATCTTCGGATCCGATAACGATGTTTTTTTACTTATGGTAAATAGAAACGGTATCCCCGAGTGTTTTTAAATTTATTTAAAACGTTCCCGTGGCTAAATAATAACAGCCGCTCGGACCGATCTTTAGGTTAAGCCGAGCTTGCCTAGGTTGGCCTGTGGATGGGCGACCACCCTTGCATATCCAGCTTCCTCCATGCCTCGGCAAACAAGTTAATCTGTTGGTCCCGGCTGTCATTTGTCCATCTTTGGTAGTCGTTACAGTGGCCCAAAAAGTCTGACAACCAGTGTTAC
Source organism: Xestia c-nigrum (assembly GCA_916618015.1). Taxonomy (NCBI): domain Eukaryota; kingdom Metazoa; phylum Arthropoda; class Insecta; order Lepidoptera; family Noctuidae; genus Xestia; species Xestia c-nigrum. Next base: position 7,690,405 of record OU745258.1, on the reverse strand, counting down.
CAAAGTAAAGTATTGCCCCCTATTAACTGGGTTGTGGAGGTCAGATAGGCGGGCGATCTATGTAAAATACTGGTGTGCAGCTGCATCCGGTAAGACTGGAAGACGAACCCAACATAGTTGGGAATAGGCTGAGCCGATGATGATGATCATGAGGATACAAAGCAACGGTTTTAAGGTCACCTTTCCGTTGGACTTGAGCGAGCCAGAAGCCTGTCCCTTGATGCCGGTATCGGTCTCGAAGTCCCACTGATAGTTACCCTCGGGGGACTGAGAGTAATCCTGGTGCAGGACTTTAGCTTCCTGCTCGGTCGATGTGGCGAAGGCACACGCGAAGATGCAAACGGCAACGACGAAGGATTTCTGTGGGAAGCAATATCTTTTTGAGAATTTGTGACATTTTTGATGGTATGTGGTAAAACATGGCTTGAATTCCTTTTTTTCGTTTGTGTGTGATGATTTCATCTTATTTGTAATTATTACACATAATACCTTGTATTATATATAGTGTACGCATCATTGTTCTCATAAGTTAAACATTTTTAAAAATAAAACAGTTAATCAAACTTCCAGTAATAATCTTTTTAACGACTGGTAACAACAAACCAACGATCTGTTTGCGAAAAACGCTGGGCAGATAATGTGATCTGTTTGCAGATGGATGGACAAAGATTTTATTGACATTTCAGATGTACTGTGAGAGGAATTTATGAAAGTGCGAACCTTTACTTTGTTATTTTGTAAACTTTAATTTTATATTATAACTTTTCTAAGTTATTATTGAGCTTTCAACAAAAACATAAGGATTGTAATTTGATCTGGAATAAATTTATTATTATGAACTTACTTATTATTAAAAACAAGAAAAGTATCGTAATAAAAAGAAATTAAATTCTCAAGTCCAAATTAATGGCTATGTCAGAAACACAAAGTAAACAACACGTAATGAAGAACTCAGGCAATGTCCTATTGAAATGAAACAAATGAGCAATCTGACATTTCAGTATTGCATCAATATTTAGTAAACCATTCACTAACGCACTAACTACATCAGATTCACTACTAAATTGAGTTCGTATCATTATTAATACATTAGTAACGCACGCTAAAAATCTCGGAACTTATCACATTTCATCGGTATTGTAAAATTATTATTTCAAGAAATTATTACTTAAACCAAATCTTTAGAAATAATTATTTCGAACTAAAAAATAAATGCAGACAAACTTTTTTTACCGACGATTTTAAATCACTAATTAATTGTTCACTATATTTAGCACACGAAACAAAATCTTGTACGAGTTCATCGCTGTCTGTACTTACCATTTTGATGTTGCTTATTCGAACTGCTAAGTCAATCTAATGCTGGAGTAGAAGTCTAAGTTTCTTATATACGCGATTCCCAGGAATATCGAACATGAAATCATACCTACCAATAACATCTCTGGTAGGAAAGGTCAACTTTTGCTTTTTTTCAATCGTCTTATCGCCAGTACGTTTGACATTTTCGTTTTGAACAAACGAAAAGCTTGTTTTTTGAGTAGCGAAAAAAAAATCTACATAAAACGTGGAATCCTAAATTTGTCTGAATATATTAAAGTGAATAAATACCTAGTGATGGTTTTGAAGAGATAGGTAGTTTCTGAACACCTATCGTCTTATTAGCAAGGCAGTTGAACTTGTTTGTCGAAAACACGGTAGAAAATATGAATTACGAGTGATGCCACTTGTTATTACAGTGTTTTAAAAAAATATCGAGCTAAGTTTAGAAAAAGTAAGTACAATCCTGTAACAAAGACTTTGGCTGTATCGTTGTTAATTGCAATTATACAAAATTATCCTGTTATTATTATAATTTTGATTTATTCATATTTGTAAACAATCATTATGACATCAATAATTCCTTCACAGACATTATTTTACATTTCAAAAGAGTTGTTCAATGCCAATCATCGATGAACGATTGGCACTTGAAATATCTAGTTATACACTTGAATTAAACCTACATTTCAAAATAATCAGAAAGCTACATGCTTGAAGACTATTAGAAATACGACTGCCTCAGGTCATGCAGTAAGGATAGAAATAAAGAATCATCTTCAAAGTTGTAGCCTTACACTTTTTCACTGCTGCAATACACACAACTTCGATATAATGACATAAAATAGAGCAGAATTTGACCCATGCTGTTTTGGAAATCCTGTTCTTCCCTAGCTTTATAAGCCATGTAACGTCCAGGTCATCTATCAAACGGCACTGAACCGGCGGCGTCCTGATTTGATGCATCTCAGCATTGGGGACATTAAATGCTCATTGGTTGACTAAACTAACGTCCAGAAAGGTGAGCCTCCTCATGCAAGCTCACTCTTTTCTTATATATCTCGATTGATATGATTAAATATGGCATTTTAAGTCCTTCGGCAGAAAGTGGAGGAAATAAGAAAGAGGAATAGGGATAAGCGGCATCCACATTGGATTGGTGACCAGCTAAAGTCCCCTTTGGGGCTATAAGCATACAGTTCCTATTCCATCTGCATCGACTTCCAAGAATATGGAATCGCAGAGTCAGGTTATGATTACAAGTCAAGGCCAAACAGTCGAAATGAAGAATTAAAGTCCGTAGCTGTCAGATCAATAGAATGCCGAATATTAATTATATTTACTTACCATTGCGCACTTAGGTATTTGTTGTTAGTAAATTTCAACTGCTAAATCCTCTCAAATATTACAAAATATGTAACAACCTATACAGCCTATTAATAATTTCATAGTTGAGCCAAGAGTTTCGTTAATCACCTAGTGGGGTAATGGTTACCACAGAATAGATAGGGGACAAAAGGTCAGGTGCGAAAACAGGCACACATTCGTGGCCTACCATAACGCGTCTTAAAGCAGTATTGTATTGATATTATTTCATAGTATAAATAAAATAAATAAATAAATAATTGGTTAGGTACCCCCAGTTCTTTGCAGCAAGGCAAAGACCTCTTCTCATAGTCCTCTTCTATACTAATATTATACAGCAGTAGAGTTTGTTTGTTTGTTTGTTTGGTTGAACGCGCTAATCTCAGGAACTACCGGCTCGAATTGAAAAATTATTTTTGTGTTGGGTAGTTATTTATTGAGGAAGGTTTTAGGCTTTATAACATCACGCTACAATCATTACGACCATTATGAGCGGAGAAGGAATGAAAAATGTTGCATAAAAGGGGACGCTTTTTTTCCTTTCGTTTTTCTGTCTTATGTGACGCAGACGAAGTTGCGTGGGTCCGCTAGTCTCATATATGTATTAAGGAAGGTATGAGCATTGATCACCACGCTTGCTAAAGACGCTTAGGCGATTTAAGACTTATATTAATTACTAGCTGACCCATGCAACTTCGTCTGCGTCACATATGAGAGAAAAACAAAAGGAAAAAAATCCCCGTTTTTGCAACATATTTATTCCTTCTCAGCTCCTAATGGTCGCAGCGTGATGTTATATACCCTTAAGCTTTCCTCGATAAATGGACTATTCAAGACAAAAAACAACAAAAAATAATTTATCAATTTGAACCAGTAGTTCCTGAGATTACAGCGTTCAACCAAACAAACTCTTCTGCTTTATAATATTGAGATTTTTAAGATGATCTTGGCAGTACGGTCGAACAAGCAATTTGGTTTACAGTTTAACCCACAAATTATATTGTAAAAATGTTAACCAAAAAGCTTGTCCGACCGTACATAAAAAGAAAGAGGTTTATAGGTATTTGCCTGATTTTAACCTAAAAACGGAGGCGAGGCCTCTAACTACCAGTAAAAGTATAACGTGTCCAACTTGACAATAACCGACGCCATTTACGTCTTTTTCCTATAATGATGGTCTCCCTGAGACATTGGCTCAAAGTGTTTCTTTGATGTTTCCTCTCCTCTCTATAATTTCTCTGTCTGTTCATGATTTGTGATGTGACTGAGCATTTTCGTTTTTTAGATGGAGCCTTCGGTAGCTATTTATTCTGTGGTGAAACCCGAAGCTCCTACGTATCGACATTTTAATGAAACAAAGCTCCGTATGACCTGAATATTATCTTCATTGTTGACAACGTTACTAAGCCCTCTTTATTACTCCGTATAAACCGAAACAATGGTTTACCGTAATGTATTCGTCTGATTAATACCAGTCTCGTTGCGTATTTTGCCCAGTTTTGTTCAAAGGTGAACTTTGGTCTTTTTCTGACCTTGTCAATTTTGAAGTTTATTGAATGGATTTTCGGTTTAAAGACATTTATTTTCTCAAAGAACAAATTACAGTTCACTTAAAGAGAAACTTAACTAAATCGAAATTTTGTAGAAGTTTACATTACGAAGTTCAAACTATCCAGGAAACTGAGCACCAAAGTTTTTTTTTTTTTTTTTTTCTTGTTATACAATAGCAAGTTTATTCCAAACTAAAAAAAAAAAAACAAAACAGTTTACACTAGACTTATGTGTTAATATAAAAAGCTTAACTTATGTGTCTAATAATATATAAAAAAAAAAAAAAAAAATAATTAACTTATGCGTCTAAAATATAGTTTCTTAGGCCTTTTTTAAATGCTGGTATGCTTGTACACTCTCTGAGCTTTTTTGGTAATTTATTGTACAGCCGAACACCCTCATACTGTATAGTTTTCCTGCCAAACAAGGTTCTCACTCTTGGTACTTCTAGGTCGTCTTGATTCCGGGTATTATATCTACGAGTCCTTTGTGTGAATGAAATATTTGTGTGTATGTTGGTCTTAAGGATCTTTCGGATAGTCATACATGTATGGTATGTATATAGTTGTTGTAGGTTAAATAATTTTGTTTTTTTGTAGAGTAATTCTGTAGGAGTGTAGTAGTTGTAATTAAAAAGGACTTTGATGATCTTATTTTGGGTTCGTTGTAGGTGTTGCTGATTGGTTTTTGCAGCTTGTCCCCATACTTGGATCAGATATTCGAGATGTGGCTTGACTAGCGTGTTGTAAATAGTATATCTTAGCTTGTAGGGTACGCATTTTGCAATGTTACGTATGGCTCCGGTTAGTGGGATTATTCGAGATCTTACGTAGTCAATATGCGCTCTGAATGTCAACTTACTGTCCACAATTAGGCCCAAATACTTTTCGTGCGTTGATTTTCGTAGCGGTTGGTTATTTATCGTAAGATTTGGAAATGATGGTAATTGTTTATTCTTTGCCGCGAAAACGATGTAAGCTGTTTTACTAACATTCATAGTCAGAAGGTTTTGACTAAGCCATGTGTTTAAAACATTAAGATCTCTCTGCGCTTCCGAGATTACCCCAGTGATGGAATTTCACCAAAATAAAAAAGACAAGTGTCATCTGCATACAGTGACACATGTCCAGTCAGTCCAGAGGAACTAATGTCGTTGATATATATGAGGAAAAGCAATGGACCCAGGACCGATCCCTGAGGTACTCCGCACTGTATATTAGCCGGGGCACTTGTAAATTTATCAAGTTTTAATATATATTTTAAGAATGTATTCGTGAATATTAGAAACTTAAACACCTAAGTAGAAAAACCAACCACATATTAATAACGAACACCTGCTTCCCTAATGTGTAAGGCAGAACTATACCCGGCGGCGACCTCTCGCGTCCGGCCCTGGTGCAATCCATGGTCCGGAGCGAGACGGAATGGGAAGCCGTCGCCTCCTTCTGCGAAGCAGTCATGCTAGCGAAGGTGGTGGCGGAACGAGAGAGGGAGAGATCCTCTCTTCCCGGCCGCCGCGGGAGACGCAACGGGCGTCGGGGGCCACGTGGTGGCTACCGGCTACCGTAGATGCGGGCCTGTGGACCTCTGGCTATGGGCTAGCTAGCCGTCCGACCGTCTAACGACGACGACAGGCCGTGTCGACGGCGCGTTCGTGTTCCACGTGCGCCTCAAAGAGATGTCAGCAAAAGGAGAGGGGCCCGCAAGGGTCGAAGCCTGCCGGGGTTGCGGGCCTGTTCGAAAGAGATACCGCGGCCCCGGAACGTAAAAGGCGAGGAAGGAACATGGATGGTTTTTAGTCAGTAAGAGTCTGACGCTCCGCCCAGAGTGGGGGGGGGTCATTTGATGATTTCCCATCCTTAAAAAAAAAAAAAAAAAAATGCAGAACTATACCTATATTACCTACACCTGCATTTCGTTAGTTATAGTTAAAAGTACAATATAAACGGTGTCAAAAACCTTTGATTGTGGTGTTTAATAAATGAGTTATGCGTGCTGTGGTGGGGGATGAGCGTGGGAGGGAGCGCGGGACGATGCGCCGCGCCCAGTCTAGTCCGAGCAGCCTTAGCGACAGCACGCGACAGGTTATTTTTCGTGCTCCTCATTACTGAGGGTCGTGATCCTCCCTTGAAATCATTTTTTCCTGATGATGTTTTGCCATCGTCGATGTTTGACCCGAATGGCGTAGTGGTAGTGAAGCTGCCTTACGTTCTCAGGGTCCTGGGATCAAATTCCGGTAGGAGCAAATGTTTGTGTGATGAGCATGGACATTTGTTTTCAAGTCACGTGTATGATAAGTATGTATTTACAATCAAAAAAGTATATATGTAGTATATCAACTATCTGGTGTCCACGACACAAGCCTTGCTTAATGTGGCACTAGATGGCGCTGTGTGTTAATGTCCAGCGATATTTAATAATATTATTATTTATTATTCCGTCTATCCTTGGCCAAATGGAGGGCATCATGAAATTTTGTTTCGAGAGACGAGTTTATCTGGTCGGACCATCGCAAAGGACTGCGTCCTCTTGGCCATTTACCACACACCATGCCTTTTTCGAGAGTATTACCCAGCCAGACAGCCCCACTCTCATCTTATTTCTACCGTTTGAGATGATATGCAAGAAGAAAAAGAAGGATGCAAAAACCTTAAAATATCATAAAGTATTCCGTATTTTATTACAAAATAGGATAAACAAGTACCACCCTAGTTTTTATGACAAAAATTCTGGTGTAAAATATATACAGAATGAAAAGGTATTAAAAATAAAAACATTTTAGCACATTAACGCTGTTTGTACCGGACTAGAGCCGTAATGGTCTGAAAAGCTTCATTTTTAGAGAGCACCTTTTTTGCAAGTACCCGCTTTAATATTCGACGGCTTTTTTTTTCAAATGCGACAGGTTATTTTTCGGATAAAAGACATCTTTAAAATAAAATGGTTGCTACCTAATAAAATGTAACCTTTAAATTCTGTTTGACTATGAATTATACATTAATTTGTATTAATTATGTTAAGTAACTAAACTAGGTTTATAATATTATGTACCTAAAGGCTCATTAATAGGCTTATTGATTTAGCCTTGCACCTAGACCAGCTTTTCTGACAGCCAGTCAGTAGGACATTGACAGATTGTGCAACACTCTGTTATGATTTCTACATGTTCATAATACCGGTAAATTCGTTATTCATCATCTAAATTTTCCGTTTGTCATTCCACAAACTGTTTTTAATTTATAAACTTCTTAATTCATGAAGATCACGCCAAGATAAAGTTCCGTGATTAATAATCTCTCATTTATTTCAGAACAATCTACTACTCCCAGTACAGCAAACACTCAATTTCTGCTGCTATACTAAATGACCAGCCAAGTCCGAGTCGGCCCCATGCATGCAAAATTCCGTACCACCGTAGTAGGAATAGTCTTGGTTCTTCTGCGACTATCGCAAATTCTACATTTTGCAACTAGTGTGATAAAGTCTAGATTATCAACGCAACCTGCCATTATACTAATACCCAAAAAGACTCCAACATTCCTTGACTAATTTACTTGACCCACGACCCGACATAGTCTAGCGAAGAACACACTCGGTCACCTTGGCGCGTACACTTTCATCCAAACCGCAATATGCTAGAGGGAAACAACCAGTTAAAATAATATTCAAATAATTTATTTGATTTTAATTGTAAAATTAGTATAGCCTTTACAGTTTTTTTCTTAATTTAATTATGTCGGAAGAAGTTTATGAAGAGGATAAATAAGTTCGTCTATTTTTGTAGCGGATGTTACTTTTTGTTGTCAGTTTTATTTTAGAGCTTTGTAAAACATTTTTGTTAATTCTAGTGATATAATTATTAATAAAATATAATTTTTGGGAAATACTTATACATAATGTTTATTCACAAGCTTTCCATAAATTAATTAATCGTACAAGAATTTTGGTGTCAAACTTACTGAAAGTATTTTTTCAAATTTAAAGTTGTCAACTTGTAAATATTATTGCAGTATTTTATAAATGTAATTATTCTTTTTATTATTACTAAAAAGTGATGATAAACAGGGGTCTTACATTTTTAGTAATTAAATAAAATTAAAAGTAGCAGATTTAAAAAAAATTGCTCCGTGACTCATTAGCACACCCAACGGCATAGCACGTTTTAATATTTTTTATTCACGTGGTGACATTAATACTACATTTCTAGCATTCTAAATTCAAATCATTTACTAATATCTATACCGGACGACACGCGGTTTCACCCGCGTAGTTCCCGTTCCCGTGGGAGTACATGAGATGAAGGGATAAAATGAAGCCTATGTTACACAGGGTGAATGTAGCTTTCGAATGATGAAAGACATTTTGAAATCGGCACAATACTTTTTGAGTTTATTTATTAGAAACATACACACACAACAGTACACACAAGTGAAGAAAGTTTGTTATTGTAGATCAAGGCGGTATTAACACACGAGCCGTAAGGCGAGGGTGTTTTGGAGCCGAGAACTACAATAACAAATGTCCACGTGTATCAAACGATGTTTTTCAATACACTTTTGAAGAAGTAAATTAAAATAATGTAAAGTAAAAGAACCAGATTTTAAGGAAGTGTTTTAAAAAATAATGTTTTTCCTCTTTATAATACTAATGTACTCGTAGATCAAGTACATCATACAAGTTCGGTTAATCGGTGATCCCCAAACTAGACGTGTGTTATTTTTCTTAGAAAGCGTTTTTTTTGTAATACTATTCTATTATTACCTACTATTGTTGCACTCCTTCATGTAGTGTTAAAATCTGCCCTTTTCATCTGGCTAGTCAAACACGTTTTAAAAATAAAAACAAAAATAAAGAAGTGTCTAGTTTTTCTTTGCGTGTAAATGACAATTAAATTATTGATATTAAATTACTATATTCTCTTTTATGAAAACGTTGGGAAGATGATGTCTTTTGCCAAAAATACAGCGTTAATTGGTGACAATACACTAGAAGAGCTCTAGGGTAGGTAATAATTCAGCCTTTCTATGTTTCTAATACCTATGCAATACTTATAAAATTTGTCAATTTCCAAGTTTCTAAACGCTACCTACTTCTATTTTTCGTTTTCGAAATGTGTTGTTTTTCTTATGTATTTCATTAGATGAGGAATTCGTCAAAATTAAAATCAAAATCAAAATATTTTATTTCACATAGGCCTGGATGGGCATTTATAAAACGTCAAAAAAGGTGCACGTCAAAATGTTGATTAGAACGAGGGACAATCATGATAGTAATTAATAAATTGGTTAAGAATATTTGGACGTTGCGATGCATTGCGGACGTAGTCGGCAAAAATGTTGCGTATTTTTTTTTTTTTTGTACTAGGTTTGTTTATAATTAATGTTTAATAACCAAATGTGCTAGAAGCAATTATTGTTTTGTTTAGTTATTTTCGAACTTATGAAGAACCGTAAGTATTCGGTGGTGGCAAGTAGATTGTTTCTGAAATTATGTAAAATGATTACAGAATTTACCTAAACACGGAACGTTTGCGTGATAGTGCCAAATATATCTCCCGTATACAACAGAAGACACAAAACACGGTAGACCTTTCTTTAAACTCATAGAAATAAAGTATGCCTTTAGAGAAAAAAAATATTTCAAACGCCGTATTATGCGAGAAAACGGCGATGACATCCTTTAGAAAACAATGGGGGTACAGTCGTGAACACCAACATATTTACACTTTCCTAAATTATAAAAAGTTATTTTTCGCGAGAAATAACGATTAAACTTGCAGATAGGATCTTTTCATAAAATTATAATTGTCAGAATGCTATTTTCGTAACAACAAGAAATTCTAATCAGAGCAGGTAGGAGAGAAACACTTTTATAAGTTGTTAAGTGTTTATGTATTTGTGCTCGTGACTGTACGCCAGTACAGCCCTTATACGAGACTATTGTACTCCATGATTTATAAAGTTTCCGCTTTAAGCACACCGCTGCTACTTTTCTTTCGTTATTGGCCATTTTATGGGTTCTTCAGGGGATCTGCAATTCGTGACCGAGATTTATAATTTACATATTTTTAGGGGAGACAGAAAAGATATGAAAGAATAATTTTATTTTGTGTTGTGAGGGTGTTTTTTGAGGTTGTGCCGTCATGGTTGTTAATATTTAAATAAATTGACACCTTTCGACACAATACGCGCTGTGCTATAGCCATTTCATACAACTGTCGAATAGCAATCAGCCAATTTAGCAAAGAATATTTTTTCTAATCTTACGTAGGACTTTTTCTAGCCTGGGAGGAGAGGCTCACTAGCAACCACTGGTCAGGCTAATCACTATCACTATCACTACATATTATAAAACATATTATTAACACGGGTATTTTTTTTTTCCTTTCGTTTTTCTCTCTTATGTGACGCAGACAAAGTTGTGTGGGTCAGCTAATTGGGCATAAATTTAGACTGTGTGGCCGGTACTGAGAAATTCCACGAGCTAAATTAGCAACTCTAATTGTGGTGGTTCAAATTTATTTTGAAGTACTGTTAAAATAAAGTTCTTATCAGCTTGCACTACAAAGTGGTTGATACGTCAGTCACTGCGGGCCGAATAGTGCAAAATGAGCGATTTCGAATTACAAAAATCTATTGATTTGATTTAAAAAATAATACACTATCATGCTAATATGTTGCTTGTAGAATTATTTGCCAAAAAATCAGAATGATCGCATGTATTTTAGTATGGTTTTTACTCGTTAAAAGATTTTTTTTAGAGATAAGTTCGTGATTTTTTTTCTATGGAGTAAAATTAATTGCGTCATGTTTTCAAAACACTATCATACTAGCATTATATCTTGAAGAATATCATATATTTTTCTGGTTTTGTTCATTGCAGTGAATCATATAATTTTAGGCTTATAAAACTCGCGTTTAGCTCATGTAATCGCCTTAAGGAGAAACCCAATAACAATTCACCCAATCCGGGAATCGAAGGCCGCGATTGCGACCACTGAACTCCCTCTCCACACTCACTCTCCGTGATAAATAAATAAATGATAAATAAATAAATATCACTGGACATTACACACAGCGCCATCTAGTGCCACACTAAGCAAGGCTTGTGTCGTGAACACCCGATGGTTGATAAACTAAATACATACTTATTATACATATAAACATCCATAACTCGGAAACAAATGTCCATGATCATCACACAAACATTTGCTCCGATTCGAACCCAGGACCCTAAGAACGTAAGGCAGCCTCACTACCGTTACGCCATTCGAGCCTTCAACCTTTGGAACAAGCTTTGTTGAAAAAAAACCTAAACACAAGATGTTCTATCATGTTAAGTTATGTGCAATCATTGCAAGAGCGTGTCTTATTAAAACAATAATTCACAACGACACGGTGTAAGAACCAGGTATTAAACATATTTATCATACTTTGTATTAAAATAATAAATATTTGCAAACTTGCATTTTGTAAGATAAAGCGAAGGAAACGCTTTGTCTCGCGGGACCCGAACCAATGTATCATGATGAAATTGAAAAGAACTCTTTGGGAATTTAGTTTTTGAATTCCGGTAGCTTTGATATGAATTTTACAAGCATTTGTAGCAAGCTCGTAACATGACGATATTATACATTATCATCATGCCTATTTCCTCAAAGGGTTAAAGATGTGAATAATCATCATCATCATCATCATTTCAGCTGAGAAACGTCCACTGTTGGACATAGGCCTCCCCCAATGTGTCACCACATTGACCAGACCTGTGCGACTCGCATTCAACGGATTCCCGCAACCTTCACCAAGTCATCGCTCCATCGTCTGCTAGTTCGCGAAGGTGTGAATAGGTATCTATAATGGCAAACCAGAAAAGGGGAAAAAATTAAAAAGGGTGCTCAACCTGCCCTGGCTGCGGTCCATAGCTCCGTGCCAAGAACGAGCCAAGTTGATGAGGAGGGCTTCACGAAAGTGGAAAGGAGGAGGAAGAAGAAGCCCTGTTCTCGCAACCTGTGCGGTACCGCACCGAGTGGACCCAGCATGCTGCTGCGTCCTGCTGTGCCTACGACGCAGCTGTATCTTTCCCGTCTGCATCACTCAACTACAACTGAGGAAGTGGTGCAGTATTTGAAAGTGAAGACCAATTGGATACTGAGGGTTGAAAAGTTGGAATCGCGCCACAATATCAACTTCAAGTCATTCGTGGTACGAGTTCCAACTGAACATCTACAGACCTGCATGAAGGAGGACTTTTGGCCGAGGGGTGTCGTTTATCGACGTTTCCGGGGACGGTTACGCGACACCACGCAGCGAAACACGACGCCGTCAACGTTACGTGTATAGTTATATAAGGTTTAAATTATGTATTAGTATATTTGATATTGTTGTTATATGTTATTTTGTGTATTTTGTCTATGGGCCTTAGTTGCCTGATAATAAAATGATTATTATTATTATAATTAATTATAAACAATAATACACCATGACTTTTTATTCGTCTTACAACGGCAGCCCTCTTCATGGGTCCGAGGCATTTCACATTCATAACAAAAGTGGTATTTTCATTACTCATACTCGGAAAGTAGGTCTGAAGTTGCCTGAGGAGCGAGTTGAAAGTTATACTTTTCAGCCCTAGGGAGAATCGCTTTCAACTGACAGCTGTCAAAGCATAAATAAAAAAAAATGTTCTATATTTTCAACTTTCTATTGAACCATGTTCAGACTTCTATGCAGCCTCTAAATTACATCGCGATGTAAAATAAAATAACATAAAATTCAGTAATAATTAAAAAATATATTCTTTTTAAACAACCTTGTTATAATTTGGTTGCAAATATTTAATATTTTTTCAGTGACGAAAGTGAAAAGTAATGGCTGAATAGCCGGCTACAGAAAAAAAAACAAAATGGGCGGGAAATCCAATCTAATTTTTTTTCGACTTGTTTCGTGTTTTAATTTTTATTTTCCTTGTATTCGTAATGAAAAGCACAGTGTTTACCTCGGGTTAACGACTTATTTTGCGCCCGCGCTACGCTTGGGCGCCAAGCCCCGTCTCGGGACTAAATAAGTTACTTTCACCTCTAGGGTAACAATGTACTATTATGAGATTTAAATACCAATCCAGATACCGCGGTTGCTACTGAGAAATCCCTGATGCAAAACCTAATGACAATATTCCCGTCCTGGGTATCGGCCCTAGGGCCTCAAGCTCAACAATCGCCAATATCGCGAACGAGGCACTCCTGTGTATTTCCCCTATAAGAAGTTTAAAAGCCAAAAAAATACTGAAGACAGTTTTCCCGTGACCTGAATGTTGGAAACGTCACATCTTTGTTCCTAAATCAGGTTAAAAGGACCATATTTCTTTGTATCCGGCGCTCTGACAAGAAATAGTGCCGTATTTCGCTAGCATCCTCATCTACGCATTTTCCTTCAAAGTAATGTAGGTAAGGAAACCGAATAAATGTATTGAGGTCTCTAAATTACTCTTTCTTGTAAAAGCTTTAAGTAAATTAAAGTATTCTACAAAAGAATCCCTTCGTTTGTAGTTGCAGTTTTCTGTTTTCTTTCTCGAGTTTTTGCTTCCATCATATAGATTAAAACCGACAGGGCTATCTTTGCAAAGATCTTCTGAACTACGTTATATTTAGACAGTTTTTCATTTACTTTCTGTTAGCATAAACATTCATCATCTGCCTAACCTTTTTCCACCTAGGGGGGGGGTCAGCTTACAGTCTAACTGGATACAGCTGAATACCAGTATTTTACATTGAGCGACTGGCTATCTGACCTCCACAACCCAGTTGTTAGTAATCTGTTAGTAATCTCTGCTTTTCCTGTGCACCGCCTTGGATTTTCTTTTTACGTACTACTAAATGTTGCTCATTCAGTAGACTCGTCTCAAAATTCAAGGTCGACTCAATTTAGATCGACTCGACACGCTAAGATGAAAAGAAAGAACAACATTATCATCGTTCTCTTGCCCTTTTCCCAATTCATTTGGGGTCGACGTAGCATGTCTTCTTCTTTCATATTTCTCTATTTTTCGTCACCTCATCAGACACTTCTTTTCTTGCAATATCGTTCTTTAACACAGTCTAATCATCGTTTCTTTAGTCTTCCTCTACTCATATCTCCGGCTACATTCATACTCAAAAGTTTCTTCACGACATTTTCCTAATTCCCCCGCTCATATGTCGCCCATGAAGAGAAAGAACATCGACCAGAAAAAATACGATGAATTCAACCCGTGATTCTAGACGCCCAGTATCGTATTGCCCAGTACTCATTGCAGGGATAAGAAAACCAACGAAGTTAGGAAAAGACAAGGCAGATATTATGATGATGATTCTAGATTCTGTTATTTACAAATTCTCTCCGCTTCTTGAATACACCGCCTCTTCAAAAGCTTGCATTTTCGCCTTAACAAAATTAAATTAATTGTAGCGCCAGCGCCGCGCCGGGACCCCGGCTTCAGGGAACCAGATTAGTTGGAATCCTACAATTAACTCGCGCAAGGCTCTTATATTGTAAATTCAGTCTGACGCCGCCTACGTGACAGACTACTGTTGAGATTAAAGCGTTAGGCACTGATTGTTGCTATATAGATGCTGTTTTGTAAATAAAATTCAGCTGAGATTTGAGTATTTAAACCCTTAAAAAATCATCATTCATCATTTCAGCCGAAAGACGTCCACTACTGGACATAGGCCGCCCCCAAGTATCGCCACATATATTGTATTTATTAGTATCAATTTATCCAGATCTCTAAGGTATTTAATAACAGTTCACTGAATATCTTTTTTGTAATTTCATATTTCTCACAGTCATGTGAAATCGAAAGCTTTAAATCTTATGTCAATCTAAAATTGACTGATTTTTTTTTCTATGAATAAGTGTCAATTACTACATAAGAAATTGTACAAAGAAGCTAAAACAAATATCAATATATTTTCTTGTAAACCTCATCTTCACCTTGATACATTTACTGTAATCAATTCTCTTTGAATACCCTCTAAAACCAAATGAGGGGTTAATTATGCATTTCAGTGGAGGGTTAAAACATTTATTTCCCATAGATATTGAAAAGAAACCGCCGCCCGCAATACACAACAAAAAAAAGGAACAATCCGAAGGATCTCAAGAAGATCAGACGAAACTATTCACGATCCAAAGTGCTCTATCTCCAAAACATGCCACAAATAATATTTCATAATGAAAATCTGTCGAGTCATAGTAAGAGGGACCTACTGTGCACGTGACCAGTATATGTTATAGCAAAGAGATTTCGCGAGGATCTAGTCAAATTACATCCGAAATCCACCTCGTCTTGTAGAGATAGGTTTCGTAATGTAAATAAGCTGTCAAGTATAGTTCTTAACTTATGTTATGGACTTAGATATTCTGTGCTTAAAAGCTTTTGGTTGCGTAAAGGCTCTGAATCAAAGTGACATATGTAAACGTGTGAAGATACAAGAATCTTGTTTATTTTATACTTTTGATGTCTCAAGGTGGTAATACTTTCGTATATTATAAAATAAATGTATTTTTGAGACAGTCTTTTAATTATACTTCAATAAGCATTGAACATGATCGAGGCGCGCATCACGAAGGCTGGTTCGAGGTAGCGCAGATATAGAGTACCTGCATGGATATGGGAGGCCTTTGCCCAGCAGTGGGTCATACAATACCTACTTCTGAAAAATTAAATTAAACTTGAATGTTTTTTTCACCACTGGTCCACTGGTATGCCCTTGCTGAGTATAGGCCTCTAAAATTCCCAAAAACCGAACCTCTACATATACAGGGTGTAAACCAACTCATCCCGAAGCCGTCAACCAAGCATTCTGTACATCAAACTAAATAACTTTACGCAAAAAATATTGCTGGGAAACGATAATCGAAATCGTGCATTCAAAACATAAACGGCCGTTTTTGTTACAAATGCACGATTTAGCTAAACAGCTATATTTCAAGTGGTGGCAATGTGTTATAAAATTACGTTATTGCCTTTTCTACAGTAATAATAGACCACATTTTGTAATTTTGATTCTATTTACGAGTAATGACATTTTTTCGATTGGTGGTGCTAGTGGACTGTAAGAGGGCTCTTAATAGATAGATCTTTGACAGTCGTTACTGGTAGTCAGTGGCCCGAAATTCGTAACAAGAGGTTTCGTATTACCCAGTACTAACTAGGCTGTGGAGGTGAACCGCTCCAAGTGAATTGCTGATATTCAGCTGCATTTGGTGAGATTGAAAACCAACCCGAACATAGTTGGGAAAATGCGAGACAGATGATGATAGAATCTTAAAAGGGTTATTTATTTTGTGTTAGTCGGTTCCCCTGGAAGTCCCGCTCCAAGTGAATTGCTGATATTCAGCTGCATTTGGTGAGATTGAAAACCAACCCGAACATAGTTGGGAAAATGCGAGACAGATGATGATAGAATCTTAAAAGGGTTATTTATTTTGTGTTAGTCGGTTCCCCTGGAAGTCTTTTTTTTCTGATGCGATGTCATCAGTAAAAAAAAGGATGGGAAACCATCAAATGACTTCTCCCACTCTGGGCGGAACGGGATCTGTCAGACTTTTACTGACTTAAACCCATCCATGTTCCTTCCTCTTCCTTTATGTTCCGGGGCTACGGTATCTCTTTCAAACAGTCCCGCAACCCTGGAAGCCTATAAGGTTTCCACTTCTAGTACCTACCCAATATGCACTTAATCTATCTATATCTTATATCTATCTATACTTATAATAAATCTGTAGAGAGGTCAATTCTGTACATGAAATATATTTACAAAATAACTATCGGGGGGTGATTAGTGATCGATACTGATGCCAAAAATGCAATCAGGATAATTTTTGTCTGTCTGTCTGTCTGTCTGTCTGTATGTTATTTATAGAAAAAAAAACTACTCGACGGATTTTAACGAAACTTGGTACAATTATTCTACATACTCCTGAGCAGGTAATAGTATACTTTTCATCACGCTACCATTAATAGGAGCAGAGCAGTGAAAGGAAATGTTGGGAAAACGGGAGAAGTTACTTGGTTTTTTTAGCTTCCGTCGCGTGTGCAGCCTTAATGGTTAAAGCTACATAGAAATCATGTATAACGGAAATATTCCACATAAAATTATATGAAAAATATCCCAAGACAGCATATGTCTATCTTTTATAGTTGACTCACAATAACACGTGTAACTCCCGATAGCTTAGCAGTTCGGAGATTTGTTATTATTATATTTGTTTACTCTTACGTTTATATCATCACGCTATGACCCACATAAAACATAGGATACATTTTATTCCGGTAGTAAGATCCCATGGGACAATAATCAAACTTCACGCGGGCGAAGCCGCTGGCAGAAGCTAGTCAATAAATAAAATCATAAGAACCCAATATTTTTTTATGTAATTAATCAGCTCAAATATTATCAGGATTGTCTCCAAAAGCTAATTTATTTTGTTCCTGTGTCAAGCGAGCTTTTCCAACATTTGTAGACCTTAATTCGTGCGTACAATCACCGTACCGTGAATAAATAAGGATCAAACGCGGTAAGGGTCATACTTGTATCATATTTCTTTGATGTCAACGGTCTTATTTGGCCGATGGTCACATTTCTGGAGGAACGTTTTACATTGTAACGTGTAATGTGAAGATTTTTCATTGTGATGAAAAGAGCCTTCTCGTACTGTATTAGCAAAGGCGCTTGTGTGTTGGATTTATTTTTGAATTGTCCTTGTTTAAGGCGTCTATATTTAGAAAAGGTTGAGTACTATTTAATTAAAATTACAAACTCGGAGTTGGTTCTGCGAAATGTGTGTCTTATTGATGTTTTAAATTCTGCAATGAAGAATTATATAAAGTGCCATAGCTTTTGACTGATAAAGAAAATTATATTTGGCAAGTGTTAGTGAGTTTTTTCATGAGGGATTTCTCAGTAGCAGTTTTAGAGGGTTTCTGAGGGAGCTGGTTCGAGGGTATCGTATTATCCGGTGCTAACTTTGTTGTGGAGGTCAGCAAGGCATTCGCTCCATGTAAGGTACTGGTATTCAGGCTGCATTCAGTTAGACTTGAAACTGATCAGAACATACGATGGGCTTACTATTAATCACGCCTTAGTGAGCCACAATCTATGTTATAATTAAGTATACTTAATTAAAAAATAATTTACAGCTAAGTACAAAAACAAAATATATAGACGTCCAATTAACGGAAAATACTATCTGGAATACTCTGAACAAACACAAGAAAGCCGATTCAGAATCTTAATGGTCTACAGAATCGCTACAGAATTCAATAACATTGGCAAAACGATCCGTAGAAAATTCAATAAGACTGAAATTGAGAGCCGGTGAAGTAATATCGTGAAAACCCAATTCCCCTCATTAGAAACGCGTTCAAATTCAAATGGGGTTGAAAAAAACCCCGGCGGCGCCTTTTCCGGACACCGACTGGCGATTGGCTATTCAAAACAATTTTCGAGTCCGATTAGCCAACCGAGATATCGATGAGTTTATATCGAAATTTTATTGAAAAGGCCTGATTGAATTAGGGAATGATAAGGCTTTGACAATATTGGGTTTTACTTTGTTAAGTTCACTGACCTGAGAAAGGCTTTAAGCAGGCTTTCTCGGGAGAGAAGAGCCTTTAACACTACTTTTGAAATGATGAAGGAGTACATAGGTACAATAAGGAACCGTCATGTCCTAGAATCTAAAATCTCGAAAGCAGGTGATATATGCCATGCTGCACTGGGAACTTGTAGTATTACTTGTACTCTATAGCTCATTCCTTCTCATAGAGAGGAGGCCTGTAGTGTGTGTATATGTAGTAGGGTCATTAGAAATTGACTGTGCTATCTTCAGTTAAAATCATTCAACACCAATTATTTAAAGTTTGGGTTTTCAGTGAAATTATCAGTCTGCTATCAATTCAGTACAAGATAAAATACTAAATATCATTTAAAATGACGCAAGCACTAAGTTATCAATCACGTGGCAAGTGCAACGTGAATCGCTGTGCTCGACGATAACTATTGCTTGGAAAACTGTCAGTAATCAAAATGGCATCGCCGCCGATACACACGTTCGTGTTCATAGATTTCGCGATTGGTGCCGGTTATCCAGTAAATGTTACTGAAGTTAGCCTATTGGCTGCACCCCGTGTTCTGTTTCTTAATCCGCAAACACCAGAACCAAGTGACAAGTTGACGCTAGATTTCACGTCACATGGATTTAATTTGAATAGTTGCAAAGCTATTAATGACTTCATAAGCCGGCAACCAAAACCTGTGTGCCTTGTCGCCCATAATGGTACCAGGTGTGAGTTTCCCATCCTCAAGCGAGAGCTTCAGCAATTGAATGTCAGTTTATCTGATGATGTCCTATGTGCTGATAGCCTTTACGCTTTCTACGATATACTTGAACATCCTTATGATGAAGATGTCCCCATAGTATTTGGGGGAAGGGCCGAAAGAGAAAAATATCACGAAGAGGCAGATGGTCCACCAGATGCGTCATATGCACTAGGGGAGATTTATACCCGAGAGGTGAGATATCCCGTTGTGCTGCCGCATACTCCTGATAATAATAACTTCATGTGCTTCGAAATATCACGTAAATTAGGTGGAAGATTTTTGTCCTGGACTGACCAAATACAACGTAAGTTTGCCGATGTGGAAACGTGAAAATGAATTTGGAGAGCGTGTTCCTACTAGAAAACGACGGAAATAATGATAGAACTCCGGATAACATTGGAAAATGGTAAAAAAAAAATGACAGTTTATTCATAGCGCACCCGAAAAAGCATATAGTACAGTAAAAAAAAATTAACACAAAAGAAACTAAATCTGGAAAGCATTGTTGTAAGTGAAATATTAAGGTATATAGATGATGTGTGTTTTAAGAACAAAGTGTCAGTATTATTTTTATGTTTTGTTAAATAAATATTTTAAAGGTGAACCCCAAACTCTATAGAAACGTGGGCCTGGCGTTGCAGGGCTAGATTTTTTCCATAAATTAGAGCATTTGGGAAGGTAGAGCTCGATTTTCACATCTCCCAGCAATGGCCAAACCAGTAAATTCAGACTGTGTGTACTTTTTCGTTTTTTTTTTGCTATTTCAGTTATTTCGAAATAGTTTTTAATTAGGTTTTAAAGGAGCTTATAGTTGGTTTTCTTGTTAGTCATTACAGGACTGATTAATGTTAATTTAAAGGAAAAAAATACTAAGAAAATTAAAGCGATTTAGTCGATTTTTGGTACATATCTGATTTGTATAATGGCTAGGCCCAAACCCGAGTTTCTTCTTAAAAGAGTGTAGAATGAATTAATAAACATAATAAAAAGCATATATTATGGAATTATTTGTTTTTGTTTTTTATTGGAGCATTTTTAGCAGCAGTCTGCCTTGTACACTGGCGTTCATGGTAAAACTAGCTTTCGGCCGCAGCTTCTCCCGTGGTTGCAACATTAAGTATTACCGGGAAAATTCTTTTTCAGCTTGAGTGCGGTGTGAGGCAGGGGGGGCTTTCCTCGCCCATGTTGTTTAATCAGTACATGAATAATCTGATCGATGAGCTTAGCAGAACCGGAATCAGCTGTCATATTCATAGAGTATGCATTAATAATATATAAGTTATGCAGACGACATGGTTCTGCTGAGCCCAGATCAGGGCATTAAGGAAACTGATTAACGTGTGTGAATCGTACCTACCCACGGACTCAGATAAAGGGTATAAAACACCAAAAAGAAACATCTGTATTCACAGATTTTCGAAAATTCGCTTGCCACACTTCATCGTCTAAAATTATAATCGTTGTTTGCAAAAATTTATAACATTACTTAATTTTGTATAACCACAATCGCTCATTCACAAAACCAGCACAAATGAATTACCTACACATCATTATCGAATCTTCAAACAATACCTCTACAAACAAGACAAAACAATACAACACAACTGATTGATACGTCCTTTTGACATACAGCTTCCCGCTTCGTTAAATAACAAAGGAAGCCGGCAAACCTCAAATTAGCCGCCTCTACAGCGAAATCATAAAGTCGTAAATACATATTTTTGCGTTTTCAAAGAGCTTGTATGTTGTATCTCATAACAAAGGCTTTCAGCTTCATTAAGTTCGAGTACGAAAAGCTTTGGAAAAAAACCCGCCATACTTCTTTTGAAGGGGAATCAAAATTGCCTATTGAAAGCGAACGTTAATGCGATAAATGCTGATACATTGGAGCTCGACGATTGGCTCTTATTATGTAAACTGAGCATACTAATTGGTTGTTGAATTGTATGCACTGGAGGATGAACTGGAGAGGTGGACGGTGAACTGATCTTCAAAAGGAAATTCAGAAACGGTAAGGAATTTGGAGTGCCACTTTTAAATGCCAGCGGATCATTTTCTTCAAACATTTTATTTAATGGAGACTAATTTACATACCTTATGCGTGTAATACACATGTAACGAGTCACTTAAACAAGACATGGAATATTTCAATATAAGCAAAGAAGAATGGATTCAGCTAGTAGCAGATAGAGAAAAAATCAGATCAGCCATCCAGGAAACATACCAGCTTAGCGAAACTGACAGCGAAACAAATACAACTGACGATGAAACATATACGCGAACATAATATTTCACCACAATCACCAGATACGAACATGTCTCTCCAATGCTATAAGAGAACAATCAAACGAAGATCAAAGTACCAATGCTCATTCCTATGGATTGTACCTGTCTTTATCACATTCCTAAATTGGCTCTAGGCTGCATAGTCGGCTGATTGTACCCGACTGCCTGCAGTTGGTAGGGCTTCCTCTTCCATCCCAGAGCATGTCCTTCCTTACAGAACCGTGCCCCCGCTGTATCTGGCTTGTCCGGGTCAGGCTTGCTCCTGGCTGGGTGTGGTGCTCAATCATCATCATTATACTTGTAATACCCGACAGTTAGGCTGAGTTGTACCTAATAGCAACATTTCGCCAGTTCAATAGCAAAATCTTTCAAAGCATCATTTACTTAACAGAGATTAATTAGACAGTTATTCTCGATTAAATGAGTTTTTGACTCCATAAAAACTCATTTTAACGAGAATAACTGTCAAATTTTCTCTCTTGCTTTCTCATTTCACTTCTGACATTGGCAGAATTGTCGACATTGGCATCGACAGCACTTGCCATAAATAAAAATAGAATAGAATAGAACTGTCAAATTTATCTAATCGAGTCCTATTGAATTTTTCGTACTTGCACTGCAGCTTTGTTAGTAGCTTTTGCATTATTTAGGGTTCCAGTATCTAGGGCAATTGCATACAGGCATAATTATGTCTAATCCAATCAATAAAACTCTTACTCCTAACTCTTAAAGTCAAGTTATTCAATATAAATAAAAATAAAAAAATATTTTATTGTCAGGCATCAAGGCCCATAGGGTGTTAGTATTACATTTTCCTTAAAGAATATGTTAGTAACAACCAGGAATAGTAAAAAAAGAACAAAGACACAGAAAATAAAATTACAAATTATAAATTACAGGAAGGTTTAACAAGGTTTGTTGCGTTGTTGATCACACACCTACACATGCACTATAAACAAAATCGTCCTCTACATTTTATTGCTAAAATAACCGCGACCTAGATATGCGTACACGCATCGGTTATGATGACTAAGTTAGTGTTGCCACACTATCAGAGTTCATCTGCCACCCACTGGCAGATTCTTGCATATATGATACTTCTCTGACATTCAAGTTTGCTCGAACAATCGTTCGATCAAGATGGTAAACTTTCGTAATACGTATTGATGCTAAGATACAATTCCTGTTAGGATAGTATATGAAATATCTTTTTTAAAACAGTAATAAGATTATTCGGTTCGGTTTTGTCTTGCAACAAAGGAGCTTGGGCGTATCATAATGTCGATGGATTTATTTTTCTTTACTAATTAGAGTAATTTTCGATGTAGGTACCTATTAGTTTTAAAAGAAACAGCGTTGTTTGGGTAAACTATAAGTGACAATTGTAGCACCAACAGACTACAGCCATTCAGCCATTTCTTGCAGTTCTTACTATTCATCACTTATTAATAAAATTAACCATACATTTGCCGAGGTGTTTTGGCATTACTTTACTCCACGTTTAATAATTAGAAGGTAAAAGATCTTACGAATGTTACTAGAAAACATTACATCATTGTTATTTTTGTCTTAAAAAGTAATACAATGTTATTTCCAAAACAAATATTAGCTGCAAGCTTCCGCGTCGCGTAAATAATTGTGTGCACCTTAATTAGCCATTCAGAAAACACGTTAATTAGTGCGCTATACCTTTCTTATCGATAACAAGTATCAAGATACTGCTAATTAATGAAAACAGCTATAATTATATCATAATATTCGATCATGTTATTAATAGCATCACAAAATCAGGTGCAAAGTTTATTTATTTTTATTCAATTTAAGGCTTCTTTTGCAAACGCCTGCAAAGAGAAAAGTTTTTCAAGCTGCTGGCGATGGGAGTGGTCAGAAGTAGTGCGGTAGTTGTCACAAACGTCAACCAACTGTTAAATACAATAAAAGGCGATAAACAGTTGAAAGTGAAGCAGTAACTACTCGCGTATTCTCGCGTTTTCTTCTGGCATTATGAAAACGTCCGAGATAGACATACGGCTTCCCCAATTGGAAGCGAATCGAAGCGTTGTGAAAATAGAATACATACGAAGTACATTTTAATACAAGTGGAGAAAGTTTGTTATTGTAGTTCAAGGCGGTATTAACACACGAGCCGTAAGGCGAGGGTGTTTTTGAGCCGAGAACTGCAATAACAAATGTTCACGTGTATCAAACGACGTTTTTCAATACACTTTTGAAGAAATAAAATAATATCAAATATTTGTATCAGACTATGATTTAAATTTTATTTTTTTCCGTGCCTGCTTTCGCCAGGTTGAAGGAGAGGCAAAGTTATGAAGCCGTTATATAGCCTAATACAAACAGTTATAAAAGAACACAAATAAATGTTGATTTGTTTATGAAAGTAAATATTAGTTATAAATAATCATGTTTATCTACGATATTGGATTTATAAACACTATTTGAATATTCAAAAAATGTTATAAAGAAAGACGTAGATCGCTTTTCCGAAATAAATTCACATCTGGCTCTATAGTCAGAGGTGAATGATTTTTTTTAAATTATGTAATAACTAATGTGAAAAAATTCACTATACTTAATAGTAAATTTTTTCATGTTTTGTCTACACATGTGCATGTACTTAAAAATGCACGCATTGGAAACACAGTGGATTTTGAAATCGTAGTGCGAAAAGAACCAGTTTTCGAGGAAGTGTATTGAAAAGAATTTTAATATAACATGCGACAAACCTAAGAACCTAGCCCTTTCCCAATTATGTTGGGGTCGCCTTCCAGTCTGACTGGATGCACGACTGCCTATCTAACCTCCGCAACCCAGACAGTACTGGGGAATACGATACTACTTGGTTAGACTGGTTTTTTACTTTTGGCCACTGGCTACCTGTAACGACTGGAAAAGATCTACAAATAACAACCGAGACCAATGGCATGAAGGAAACTCGGTATGTACTGGGTGGTCACCCATTATAGAAAGTTCTCTTAACATCTCTCTCGAGATGATTCGCAAGAAAACAAGCAAAATGATTAGGCAAGTGAGGGACACAAAGACTACGCGGGCGGTATTATGCACACTCTCGCAGGTTACCAAAATATTGGAATCCCAAATGATACCTCCCAACATTCGTCCCCATTTCGTCTTTCCATCACCAGCTATTAGATTTGCTCAGAATTTTCCTAATAAGTCGGCAGAAGGTAGAAGGTGCATAATAAAATGGCCGTGTAATTTCGTGTATCGCAATTCGTACATTAGTGTGGCAGGTGCGAACGTTGCCGTTTCGGGAGCAGATTCTGGAATCTTTTACATAACTGTTTCGGATCTGGATTTTGAAGTGTTATTAATGGTATGGAAGATTTAAAAGGAGATATTAATATATGTGTCGCAGCAAGCGATAATTTAATGACAAAAAGAATTTAATTTGATTTTATAGTACAAGGATAGTTTGTTTTGAAGTTGGCAACGCGGTGACGTATTTGTGAGTCACGTGGACAGAGTTGTTGTGCGGGAGGTTGAACATTATTGTGACTCAATAATGTTCAATGTCTTATTCGTGCACTCGAAGAGTTCGGACCGGCACAACAAACCTGTCGGTTGTCTATTATCTATTATTATTTTATTATTAATTTTAAAGTATTTCCTCAAAAATAAATCGTGATAGTGATTATAAAGTGTTATCGTTATTTTGTAGCCCGAGTACCCTTAACGCCCACAACATGGAACCGGTACCAAGAGAAGACGACGGTGTCGATACTGTCGTCAACACTACACTAATGTCGGGGAACCAATAGTGGTTCCCCGACATTAGTGTAGTGTGACTGGCAATTTGTGTACCTTATTTGAACATGTGATTTGACTCATGATAACATGTTCGCCTTACTTGTCAAAATGTACCGAAAAGCTGATATCATTTTCGCGATTTCAAGTTTGGTCCCATAGTAAAAGTTGCTTGTTAACATGAGCACAATCACGTGGTTTAAGTATTGTTCACTAATTTCCAGTCATCCTACAGAATTAAAACAAACGGGAGACATCTAAATCAGATCAAGCAACTTTTCTGAACTGAAGGACTTACAGTCGTCGATAAATTCGATAAAGAGGAAAGTATATTTTGTAGTGCTGGTTTCCTATGTCCAAAACAATTCGTTTTACCTATGATTATTTTTGCTGACAGGCATTTTTTTCTCTTTCATTCTGCTTTAGGAATTTTAAGCGCATGTAATGAAAAACTGTAAACTGTGTCTGTATTTTTCGTAAGCTCTGATATATTATTTGGCGACTAATAACTCATTAATACGAATCAAGAAACATGCAATAAGTCATACGTTACAGCAAATTATTCTAACCAATCATTATAAGAGCTGGAATCTGGCTCAATGCCTGAACAGCTGTTTACAATCCAAAATTAATATCACCGATGGTAAACACAATGTAACATTACGTGCATACATCGTGTTGAAATGTTTAGTGTTGTTTAAGGGAATAAACTATCAAACTGAACAACGTTTTTTCATGGGATCAACATGGTAACCTAAAAATAAAATCAACTGTTCCATACAAAACAGCACTCGACTCAAATGTATTGAACAGCTGAAAATGTTTTCGTGAGGTCGATGTTGGTCATCCACCGCAGACGCGGGCCTGTGGACGATTAGCTATGGGCTAATGACGACAGGCCGCCTGTGTCGACGGCGCGTTCGTGTTCCACGCGCGCCTCAAAGAAATGTCAGCAAAGTGAAGGGGCCCCGCAAGGGCCGTAGCCTGCTGGGGTTGCGGGACTGTTCGAAAGAGAAACCGTGGCCCTGTTTAATTTGGTGAGCTGTACTTATCATCATCATTCTGTCGCCCTTATCCCAATTCATTTGGGGAAGGCGCAGTATGTTTTCTTCTTCCATACTTCTCAATCAATCGTCATCTCATCAGACACCTTCTTTCCTGTCATATCATGCTTTACACAGTCAATCCATAGTTGCCTTGGTTTTCCTCAAAGCTGA
This sequence comes from Xestia c-nigrum, assembly GCA_916618015.1. Taxonomy (NCBI): domain Eukaryota; kingdom Metazoa; phylum Arthropoda; class Insecta; order Lepidoptera; family Noctuidae; genus Xestia; species Xestia c-nigrum. Next base: position 7,663,519 of record OU745258.1, on the reverse strand, counting down.
CATACAATACTTAAAACTTTCTTCATGACATTTTCCTCAGTTTGATGGTCTGTTCCACACTCTCAGGTAGGGCCACGTATTGCTATACCCGCTGCATCATCATCCCTTTCCCTTGATTATCGGCACGGATATCTCAAGCCTCACACATATGTATGTCGGATCCGTTCATGACAGGCGAATGAATCGAAAGCGCGCCAGTGGTGACATCACGCGACTTACTTACCAGTCTACCCTCGCCATGGCGTGCTTCTACAGAGTCCTGATGTTAACAGCTCGCCCCAAGGATGACATTCTGGGTCGGATCGCAGCGGAGTTCAGACGTCTTGAAACTGTACCCGATTCGTTGTGGCCATTGTTATTTTGTGAAAGTGTAATGTCAAGTAATTTGTTAGGTGTACTCAGTGTAGGTATCTGTTTGAAAAGAGAAACCATGGAGTTTCTTGCCGGTTCTTCTCCGTGGAAACAACCAACCCAAACCGTGCATCTGACAATAAACATTGTATCGCATCTAGTGAGTTTTCATAGCACGAAACCCGTCTTCTGCCCACATAATGCTCAAACCTAACGAAATATATCCTGACATGCATATTGACGCCCTTAAACATTGTTCGTGAAAGGTCAAGCACTACGTTCAGTTAGCAATCATCCAATCAATCTGCCACTTAGCTATCTACTGCTGGATCTTAGGTACTTATCTGATCTGTGGGATAATTCAATAAAACTATTGAATTAAAAAGTCAACCGTCAGAAGTATGTTCTTGGTGGGTCGAGCTGTAAAATTGCAAATATTTATTGCTAGCTGATAATCATGGGCTTTTTTACTGATACCTTTAAGAATCTTGTTTGTATGGAATTGTTACATCACCAAAATCAACCGGATTTATATTTGAATACAAGTACCTACATCTGGAGAGGCCTATGTCCAGGTGTGGACCGCTGTCGATGAGGCTTGTTAAAACACTCAAAGTCCCTCAAGACAATCAAATGCTTGTGATAGAATGTGAAATCATAGAAATGAAATAAATAGCAAATTGATTGCCGACATAAAGTATTTGAATATTCAAAACACAACAAACAGATCTTTGACAGTTGTAAGATATGGCTGTAACCACGCTGTTACACAGCAAATTGTATATTTGATGGACAGTTCAAATCCCTGAGTTCATTGGTACCATTACATACAAAATATTTTTAAAGCTGTGAGTGCAGAAAGTCTATCAGACCGGACGACCGCGTTATCTTAAAACTGTTATTATTTACGACAAAACTGATGACGAATATTAATATTATTTACTTCCGTAATTATTTTTGACTAATCTGTCCATTAGCCAGCTGTTTCGTCGCCAATTTTAGAGTGGTTGCTAATAGAAACAAAATGTTGCCAATGTCAATGGCAGGTTGTGAGGCAAACCACTGGCAATGTGCCACTGTGTAGTTGCGGTGCTTTCAAACCTAACACGCTAATGTCAAGTGATGTTCACGCATTTGGTATTAGGCTGTTGTAGTATGTAGCTGAAGATTAACGACATGACAAAGCATCCATAGAACCCAAGCTCGAACCCGTTTTTGCGATTTTTTTTTAAGTGAACTCATCTTTAGGTGCGTTGAGCACTTTTTGAGTGAACTAAAATCATGAAACTCAGGTGACCATCACGGAAGATTTTCGTAGCACTCGTAGCCAATCCGTTACGGATCGGCTACGAGTTTACCACCAATAATTTTATTTTAGTAAAGTTACTGAGATACGTGATGAGTCTGTTTACACCCTGTATAAGTAGAACAGACCATAATTTGATTAACGCAGCGTTCAATTTACTAAAGCGCAACTTGTCGCACTAGGTTGGCATCACGTGTATGTGTCGTTTGTCAACTCGTGTTTACGGATCTGTTGTGCCTCTCTTACATATGGCTTCAGGACTGTGTGTGATTGTAAAACACGACAGAGTAGTAGTTAGATATTCTAAAGTTTGTTCTTTAAGTACCTACTGTTTTGCATAGATTTTTGTATGAAATGTGGCGTGCCTCACTTCCACCATTTTATTTTATTGTCAAAATAGCGGGAACACACTGATTTTGTAGTAATTATTGACTGGAATCAAAACATACAAGTTTTGTATGAAACAAAATCTTGTAAAGCGTCACGTTTTCTAGATGCGAGACCACTAACACGTTAAGTTAGGCAAGCCAAATAATTCAAAGCCCTATGCCTTGCAAGCAAGATTCACTTTGAATGGAAGTTTTAGCCAGAGTCCACCCTTGGTTCAACGGCCTTTATAGCCCCGATATCGAAGCTACGTACTTCGCACTATACAGAATAAGGCTCCCGTTGCATATTTTAATGCGCAACCGAATGCGACGAAGCGTGAAATGGAAATCTTTCGGGATCGTAACTGCCTGCCTTAACTGCAGCGCAATATCGGAATACTGTTTTGGAAAAAATATGCTATCAAGGATATTGCCAAGCACTTTTACAATATTCTGTGTAAGGGATTTTTAAATTAATTTTAGAGTTCAGCTGCGCTGTGAAGATGGTTATGCTAAATACGTAGTCAAGTATTTGTCAATTTCACATGAAAATTGATTTTAGGAGGATATAGATTTTACCTACAAAGTAGATGATGAAGCAGACGGATGATGAAGGTTTTAAGCATTAACATAAGGTTCAAATAGCTGTGAACGACAGCAGAGGAACACATGGGCAGGTACACTATTAAATTCAATAAAAAAAGCGCTTATATTCAACACGACACCATCGGCTCCGTAATATTTTATTTCTTTTGTTTTCTATTCAGCGTTAATTTATTACTTTGTCCTGTGTGAGTCTAATAAAGACTTTTTCTGCCTTTATATAAGTTTTATATAATAAGTGAACAATTAGAAATTATCATTAAATACCCGACTTCCTTCCACTTAACATAAAGAGGCTATATGCCAGGCCTCTCAATTTGCCCAAAGCACCTACCACATATCTACACATATGAAGGTAAGTAGGTGCTTAGAGCAAAATTGGACAAGAGTCAGGAACGTACAAGTAAGTATTGCATCAATATGACACCTTTTCTTGGGGAAAGATGTAAGTATCCCACTTAACTAATTAACTATACTAGGTGTAACATAAAAAACGCAAATCTTCTAATTTCTTACCAAGGGGTATCGTATTTCCCAGCTAAGAGTTACCCCCTCTGTAAGACTTGTTGTGAGACTTTCTGACTACTCGTTACTCATATACCCAAGAGCTAATCCCAACCCTAATTCATATAATAAATAATTGTCAGTTAATTATAATCAACTTTTCCAATAAAAACACTATTCCCTGCAATGCAACTAACAAAGGAATCGATAACATTATTCCTAGAATTATTGAAGCGTTGCACGTAGGTACGATTAGTGCCCAGAGCACAGAGACACTGAAATAATAAACCAATGCCAAGACAAACAATATGAACGCTGATGAAAAATAAACAATGCATTTTTTTAAAGAAAACTTCTTTATTTCTCTGTTTTATAAAAAAACAAAAAAGGTGAAAAATAACTTTAGCTTCTGAAGTCGGTGACCTTTGTTTGATTGCTCCAGTTTTTTTGTCACCGACTTCAGAAGCTAAAGTTATTTTTCACCTTTTTTGTTTTTTTTTGAAGTCGGTTTTATTTTTTTGCAAAAAAGTTTTTATTTTTCACTTTTTAGTGGTTCACATGTGCTTGATACATGGAAAGTGCATACCGTTGCAACAAGCCCAAACACAACTATGGTACATTGTCTCATTACGGAGTTCCGTGACTCTTGGCTTCATCATCAGATCTGATGGTAGAATGGTTCTTATCAAATGCAAATGCTTCACTTGTTGTAGAAAATACCAAAAACGCAACACGTTTTCATATAAAATTTGAAGAGTTCCCTCGATTTCGCCAAGATTCCATCATCAGATCCCAACTTGGTGGCTATGGGACCATTTGGAAAGAATACCCTTTCCAACAAAAAAAGAATTTTCCAAATCGGTTGGCAAGCAACAGAGTTATGCCCGAACAAACATAAAAAAAAAAAAAAAAAAATAGAAACATCCGAATTGAGAACCTCCTCCTTTTTTATTAGAAGTCGGTTAAAAATGAGTGTTATTTCTGGTTTCGGGCAATGAAAAGGATGTTAGTACAGTAATTAGATTACATAACATAACATCACGCCTGTAAACTCTGAAGGCCTAGGCAGAGGTGCACTCATATTTATTTTTACAAACGATTTGTCAAATTCTGGTTATCACATCTATAGTTTAATTTAATTGAATATTGGCGCTTAGTACTTACTAAGTTGGCTTATCTTCCGAATTTATTGTATTGTGCATGTGGTGTTTACCTATAAGTGATTGTTGCGCTGTTTTTGATAAATGACAAATGATAAATGATAAATGATATTTATTCAGCAAGTAGGTTTTCTCAAACACTTTTACACGTCATTTTTTTTTAAACTAGATGGGGCCGGTGTTTCGTACCTGACTACTCTGAGAAGAAACAGTCGAAACAAACTCAGAGGTCATGGTCTCTTTTGAAGTCCAGACAATCTTGCTTAATTCACATGAGGACTATGCAGATTAGTGTCTGAGATGGTCTTTTGAAGAAAGAACCACACAGATTTGAGTGGACCTGTCCAGTCAGTGCAAGCATTTGTCAGTTATCGTGTAGCTCGACTTATAACTCAAACAATACCGAAACGACGAACAATACCAAAGAAAGGACATTTGGGTAGGTCGCTTATAGTACTCAAACTGCCAGACAGGCGTGGGAAAAAAACGAAATGTGACCCACATGGTCCTCATGTTCACAATTATTAAATAAAATAAATAATAATTTACAAAACGAATGTCAATAAAAATACGATATATCAAATACACACATAAAACAAACAAAAAAAAGTAAAAAATAATAAAATACTGAACTAAGTATTCATGTCAATTATTAAATAAAATAAATAATAATTTACAAAACGAATGTCAATAAAAATACGATATGTCAAATACACACATAAAACAAACAAAAAAAAGTAAAAAAATAATAAAATACTGAACTAAGTATTCATGTCAATGTCAGTCACAAGTAAATATTCATGTCAAATTCACACACATAAAATAAAATAAAAAATATAAAGAACGTAAAAAATAATAAAATACTGAACTAAGTATTCATGTCAAATCATTCAATGTCACAGTGTATAAAAAAAGGAATCAACAATAAACCAGCGAAGTCCGAAATTTCAACATTCACAGAGCAAATTTCATTGGAGCAGTTTAATCCCAAGCCTTTTTCTTCGAGATAGTGATTGACATGATAGAAAGCTTTCAGGCATAGCTTCTGTTTTATAAACGATTTGAATTTATTCAGGCTTAGTGCTTGAATATGGCTCGGAAGTTTATTGTAAAAACGTATACATTGGCATCTGTACGTACCCCCTATTTTTTTGAGCCTCGTTGCAGGAACAACAACAATTATATTTACGAATGAATTATGTCCCTGTATCCAGTGTAAACAATTGTTGGTAGCCCTTAAATAAATAAAATTAAATATTTCGCCAGTTATGTTTCTTTTTTTACTAACCAGGCACCAGTACAGACTCCGTGATTGCTATTTAGAAAATCTTGATTGAAAAACGCAAAAACGCTTTGCCCGACCAAGGAATCGATCCCAGGACATCATGCTTAGAAGTCGCGCTTGCTAGACCAACGGGGCAGTCTTCAGTTATATTTAGTACACTAGCTGACCCACGCAACTTCGTCTGCGTCACATAAGAGAGAAAAACGAAAGGGAAAAAAAACACCGTTTTTGCAACATTTTTCTTTCCTGCTCCGCTCCTAATCATTGTAGCGTGATGTTATATAGCCTATAGCCTTCCTCGATAAATGGACTATCCGACGCAAAAAGAATTTTTCAATACGAGCCCGTAGTTCCTGAGATTAGCGCGTTCAACCAACCAAACAAACAAACAAACTCTTCTGCTTTATAATATTAGTATAGATTTTAACCTAAATTCCATAATTTAGTTCCAACAACACCAATTTGATCAATGTAAGCGGAACCACATGAAAACACACACTGCATAACTCATCCAACCCAATTTTTATTTCAAACACCATTGCATCTATTTATTATCTTTTATCAATCATCGGCGCATTTCAAATAGTTTCATCACTTAAGTGCTTCTATAATTATACTTATCTATGTAGGAAGTTATGATCTAAAAGATCGCATCAATCTTTCATTTGGTTGGTTTAAAGCATGTCAAAAATGCTGATGAAAACGGTTCTGGTTGAGTTGCAATCACGTGGAGGTGTTTTACATATAGATTGGAAGCATCTAATGTCCAAAATTAGAAGTGTGTATATGTCACCGTAAAATTGACAAACACGTAATATTGTATTATCTCTAGCGATATTGTAAACTCTCGAATTATTGTCAAATGAACATACTGTTTACAATAAAACGCATTATTTTTCGTGAAATGAATGCGATGGTAGTCAACTCACGCGGTGTGGAGGGAAGGAAGTCCCCCTTGCCCAGTGCTACCACTCTCATAAAAAGATACTGTACCATTTCGCTTAATATAACCTAACCTTAAAACACTTTATATTCCCCTAAAAAGCGTAGTCGACGAAGCCCCGCTTCGCGGGGCACCTATTTCCGAGTGCAGGGTTTAAAGGAACCTAACTAACCTAACGGGGCGGTGCCCCAAGTCCCGATTATGGGGGCAGAGATACTTCCGTATGTTCAGTTGACAATAATTCGAGAGATTACACTATCGCTAGGGAGAAACACGTTATACTGTAATATAACGTGTTTGACAATTTTACGGTGACATATACATACCAAGCCAGTTCTTTTAATGACAGGCAGGACTCATGTCATGTGCAGTTTCTGACAAGTAGCTTCTTATCTGTAATAGCCCTTTTTTTTTTTTTTTTAAGGATGGGAATTCATCAAATGACCCCCCCCACTCTGGGCCGAGCGGGAGGGAGTGTCAGACTCTTACTGACTAAAAACCATCCATGTTCCTTCCTCGCCTTTTACGTTCCGGGGCCGCGGTATCTCTTTCGAACATGCCCGCAACCCCGGCAGGCTTCGGCCCTTGCGGGCCCCTCTCCTTTTGCTGACATCTCTTTGAGGCGCGCGTGGAACACGAACGCGCCGTCGACACGGCCTGTCGTCGTCGTTAGACGGCCGGACGGCTAGCTAGCCCATAGCCAGCCGTCCACAGGCCCACATCTACGGTGGCCGGTAGCCACCACGTGGCCCCCGACGCCCGTTGCGTCTCCCGCGGCGGCCGGGAAGAGAGGATCTCTCCCTCTCTCGTTCCGCCACCTCCTTCGCTAGCATGACTGCTTCGCAGAAGGAGGCGACGGCTTCCCATTCCGTCTCGCTCCGGACCATGGATTGAACCAGGGCCGGACGCGAGAGGTCGCCGCCGCCGATCGCCGCCACGAGGACACGGCGGAGCTCCGCCCACGCAGGGCAGACTTCCACCGTGTGCTCCACCGTGTCCTCCGGTCGATCCTCGCAGTGGAGACACCCGGGCGATTCCTCCCGCCCGATTCGGTGCAGGTACCTCCCGAAACATCCGTGTCCGGTGAGGACCTGCGTCAGGCGGAAGGTGAGGACGCCGTGGCGCCTCTCCAGCCACTCCTCAAAGAGGGGACTTACCGCCACTATCGTGGCGTGCCCTATCTGTAATAGCCCTAAGTGCTGCTTATCAGCTTACATCAAACATGATTAGTTTAGAAGACAAATGTGTTGTGAATATCAACGAGCTGTATTTATCATATCGGTATTGCCTAATCAGTCTAAATCGTTTTTTAATACAAGTGTCAAGTTGTGTTATTGTCAAAAATTACTAAGTACCTCTTTGTGAGAAAATCTGCCTCATGTTTGGTCAAAAGCTTTATTAACGAACGAATGAACTAGGAATGCACAGAGTGGGCAGCTGGATGGCCGAAGGGGACGAAAAGTTCTGGAGTGGCGACCGCGAACTAAAAGACGTTGCGTTGGGAGACATTCCATTAGGAAGACCTATGACCTGGTGAAGGTTGTGGGAATCCGCTAGATACGAGTCCCACGGGACCGGTCAATATGGCGACACTATATAGGTACTACGAGGCCTATGTCAGCCTATGGCATTGGACGTCTTCTGGCTGAAATTATGGAATGTCACACATGCTCACTGCGATAATAGGTTTCCTCGCCCTGTCTTTCATGTGTTTCAATGCCGGCTTTTGCGTTTTCACTCTCGTCTAAATCAGAACTCATTTCGGAAATTGGAACTTACGACTGGGTCACTAAAATCCTGGACCATCCCAAAAATCATCATTCTCCTACGCTTTACCAAATTTATTTGTGGTTGGCGCAGCAATATGTCTTCTTCTTTAATACTTCTCTAGTGATCGTCATCTCATCAAACGCCTCCTTTCTTGGCCCATTATCCTTCATAAAGTCCATACATTGTTTCTTTTGTCTTATACCCATCTACATACTCAAGAAACCCACAGTATCTCTAAAGAAGTAGATGTATCAACATTGGAGGATGCAATAAATACTGCGTTCATCGTGTGTGACATGGTTAATTCCACTTCCGTGCAGATATTAGAAGAGAAACACGGAAAACGGGAGCGGGGCCGTGCCTACGAGCTTGTTGAATTATTGAGTCTCCGCTTGCGTCCAAATTGAGTTCGTGAGCTTCCACATGCCATAGACATACATATATCTCCAGTTACAACTAGTATTTTTTCGCTTTTTTTATATTTTAACGTTTATATTTATAGTTTGTTTTTAATGTATGTTCATTGTAATGTATAAAAACATGTGCAGCTTAAAACAAGTCAAGACAAACATACAAACAAAACAATCAGGAACGCCGCCGTACGCCACCGTGGCTTAGAGTGGCGTGGTGTGGTGGAAGTGGCATTGTGATGTTTCTACCTACATTATAAACTTTCGAATGAAGAATCTCACAAAAAACAGTCGGTGTATGTCCTTCTAGGGCGTCTTCTTTCAATTAACATTTCTGATTGAATACGGAGGAAACTTAAAAGTGCTTCAAAATTCTTGTAGACAATGGTGATTGTTTCGCTGTGTGAAATATGCTTAGAACTCGTTCATAATGAATAATCAATGCATACAACTTTTTATATCTATCACATAATCCACGCATCCCTATTTCTGTAGGTACAGGATGAGTCAACAAGATATAAGTATATAGAACACTACAGACACGAGTGAATCTGTTCTTGACAAACAATTTCTTACGACAATTGGACAATGACACGTAAGTGGGGTCGAGAGCTACAGCCGTTGATAGAATCGACCTATACATAATATTTATAATCTAATGCAGCACGTCATCGCATTATTAATAAAATGCAGAACCAATAAAGTTGTAACAGATAAAGGTTATTGAATTCCATTTGTTATCTCCTACAAGCACTCAGACTAAAATTGATAGAAAAGTTTTTTTCATTCAAAGCGGTGCGCTAGAATCAATAAACACAAGATAAAGGAAAACACAGCTAGTTCGAGATAGAAAAGAAACAGAATGCGTAGGCATTAGAGATAATACAGTGATAGTCGAAAGTTAACGTGTATGTGTACTCGTGTAGTAGTGCCGTGTAGCCCCGGCGCGCGCCGCACGGTAGCGAGTCACGGCGACCCTGGCGACCCGGCCGCCGCCCGCACATGCGCACTCCGCGCTACCCACCACAAATCACAAAATGACGCCGCTGGACAACGCGACGTAATAACACGCTAAAAATATTCAAGACAAACCCACAAAAGTGAAAATTAATAACCCATTTACTACAATCTCCGTACATTGTATTACAATATCGTGTGGTACGCGAATAGACACACACGCACGCGCGGTTCTATGTCAAAACAAACCAGTGCTTTTCCGATGTAAACATGAACGACCGTAAGATCCTACTTTTTATTCTGTCCGTGATCGTTTACAGTATCTACAGTGTGCAAATGTGGTTTATGAAACAAAATGTTGAAGCAAATTCTGTACCTGAGAAAATACCCGCCGACACTGCGATCACACCTGAAGAAAATCATACAATTCCAGAAAATCCACCGGAACCGTTAAAATTTATAGTGAAACGAAAAGTCATTCCACTGTTTATAAAAGACGCGTGCAGTGTTTTAGAAGTGTTTACTGTGAAACCGGCTGTGAGGAAACGCAAATATAAACCAGGGAGCCAAGAAAATAACACGGTTACTGTCGTATGTATCACAGTATTTCTCCTGGTACTGCTGCTCAACGCAATACTAGATGTTCTGAAAGTAAAAGAGGAAGAAAGGGCAAGACTGAAGCTTAATCCTGATGGAGAAAGGCGACAATCTTTAGCAGAATTTGCCAATAAGAAAACATTACGAAGGGAATCAAGCAAGTTTGGGCAACAGTTGTTTCAGATCGCTGAATCGTTTATGAATCATGAAGAGGCTGACAAGAATAACACTCGTCAAACAAGACCATATCTGTCAGCAAATAAGAGAGGGGATTCTACAAATTCTTATCTGAGTGAACCACATAGGAAGCCTCAAGAAGGATCAGCACCGGCATCAATCGCCGAGACCCCATCAGGAGATCCGAGATTCGTCAAAAGGCAATCTGTAGCGAAGCTCATTGGTATGAATCTATTTTTATTTCCATTTCTATTCTTGTACTAACGCAATGTTGATGAAATGATTTATGAGTTCACTGCAAGTCTGCTCTTTATTTGAACGAAACATTAATGTTGATAAAAGTGAATGAATCTAAATGTTTATTATTTCATTGATTTCTAAACTTCTATCTCTTCTTTCACTGTTTTATAATCTCTGTTTCATAACAAGGTCTGTCTGACGACTGAAAATGACTTTCAGGTAATTGATGTTCTCACACGTCTTGTAGTTAGATATTTTATGAATTTGATTATTTAAATTCTTTTCAGTAGTTTGTATTTATTGTAGCTACAGTTCTTTTTCTTTTTATTACAATGATTGAACTTAAATTGTTTCATGCCTTGCCTGGATTACAAACATCCGATTGGATACACGAATCGTAAAGAGTTAAAGCACTTTACAGTTCAATAAATCCTTTATAGCCTTGCATGTAAGCACGTATTCTGATACCATCTTCATTATACTCCTCTACATAATCAAATCTGTCAATACACATCCGTGTCGGCAAGTTTGTATGTAATCAATTGAACTCACAGTCCATTGAACACATGATTATGTTCCAAATGGTTAATCAAAGGTTCGTAACAATCTATAGCAGTACAATAATTTTCTGCCATGAATTCGCAATCAATACTACCACGGAGTTTGTGGCGGATTTAGTTAGGTCCTAATTGGCTTTAAGCTGTAGCAAATCGGTTTACTAGCGAAACCCTTTCATCCAATTTATAATTACTTGTTAGCTGACAAATATATCCCGTGTTCCCTGATGGTGATATTAATTGGTACATACTTTGCATATTGTTAATCTGCTTGCGTCTGCTTTTAATTAAATACGCTAGTTTAATACCTTCGATCGATTATGTCTAATTACGGGAGTATTTGTACAACAGTTTCAATTACAGTCTCATCAATTTGCGAATTAACTATCTGAACATTTACAGTGCCAATTTTAACAAGGAATTTGTAAGTATTACAGGGTCTTAGCTACAAATGCTAGAGTGTGTAATTCTGGCAATAAACCCATGTAATTCTCGTCGTTCATTAGTGTTAGAAGATGTTCTGGTTATTTATTCATTGTGTTAAGCTGAGCTTTAGTAGGTACCCTTATCAAATCGGTGACGAAACCGCTGACAAGGATTGGGACATTTAGACTGGGAATTGTCACTTGTCAGAGGAAACCGGATGCTGTACAAATTGACCTCATCAGCACTACAATGTCGTTATGTAACGCAGTGTTGTACAATTGATATCAACACTAGTGTGATTTCTTTAATTTACAATAATCCGATATCACATTTTTATTTTCAGTAACCAACCCAAGACCTTTGAACAATTGTTACCATTTTGAACTTCGCAATAATTCCTGTGTTTTCACCTGATGCACTTGCGTTGACATCAGACACTCACCCAACGAACCATTTTGTGATGTGTGTGACACTTTTACAAGATTCATGGGGAATGATGGATTGCTTTATAAAAATGTGAAGCTTATTCCAATTCCTTTATCGGCTCACGAGCTAACAATCCTATTAATACTTAGGTCGCATTTCACCAACGAAATTGAACGCAATCAGCACACCGCACCGCGTTCAAAAGATACCACTATGGTTATTGCAATACAATTAAAACTCTTGAACGCCGTTTAGGTGTGCCAATCGCGTTTACTTCCATTGGTGGCATGCTCTCATTTCTGTTTTTATTAAATAGGAGCCCGTCCAGTGCCGATGGTTCGTCGTTCATCATTTCCAGCCCTTCCCCTCAACCCTGAGGTTCAAGCTCTGATGTTAGGACACCGACAGACTTCAATAGACAGTGATGACGATGGAGACGCCAGAGGACGTCGCGTCAGGCTCATTCGTAGATTTTAAGTTATTTGACTCCAAGAACGACAAGTATTGAGTGTTCTGCATGCTCAATGTACAGACAACTTCACGATGTAGGTAGCCCCGTGAAAGCACCTACATTCAATCCCGGGGTACTGGGGACCCAATTGATGTAGCCCACAGTACTCTCATCGTTAGCCCTCTTATGCATAAGTCTTAAGAGGCCTGCGGAGCATGCGAATTTCATACAAACGTAATACCAAAATAATTTGTAAATCAAACATATTCTTAAGGTAGTGTGTATTTATTTTGATTGGGTTACAGAATATATAGGTTCCCAAACACATATTTTAAATGTACACTGATTTAAACAAGAGTTATGAGAAAAATATAATTTCCATAGAAATTTTAAATTCCTCATTTCTCGTCTTTAAATCATTGTCCTTTCAAAATATTTATTTGGGAACATAGATATTTTATGATACACTACCTTAAGAATATGTTTGATTTTCATATTATTTTGGTATTACGTTTGTATGAAAAACGCATGCTCCGCTGGCCCCTTAAAGCTAAAGATAATTTTATTTGTTAAAACATGCGTATACATGCCAATTAAGTACGCAGCATGACACGTTAAGATACCTTAACCAGAGATTAATCATAAATGGTGTTATTGACCTATTGATCTCAGAAATGACATAGACACGCAGTATATTTATGAAATTGTATAATAAAAAATAAAATATTTTGTTATGAATAAGAGCGCTAATGTATGGAAAAATGTTTCCGTAATCTAGTCTCCTTTACCTACTTGCATAATTTGTTGATTTACTATACAGTATTTTTGTGTACTTATAAATTAAAATTGTAATAGATTTAAATTGTCAATGTAATTGTTGATATTTGTTGTCGTCACAAGGACAATAATAACTTTAATTTGACAGTACTAGATGGAAATAGTCATTTTTTTTTATTTTGTTTATTTACTGCACATGAGTAGTTGCAGTAGTATTTGATAAATATTGCTTTGTTAAATTATTATGGAGATTTTTCTGCAGCTGGTGTATTCATTTTATTAAAATTATGACTCAAGTATTCTATTTACATACATATTTAACAAATACATATTATTAGATGTAATTCATTGTATTCTCTGTCTGCACCAAAATGTATTTCCTGATAATTCAAAAATGTTATATAAATTAAGGATTTTTGAAAAACAATGAAAATTGACTACGAAATTTTTAATTATAAGAAAATCAAGTTATTATAACAAAGCTGATGTTTTTTATCTAGTCAGAATTTCCAAAGATAGTATTTAATAGTGTGAATGAGGATTCTTTCAAACTACTTTCACATATTTTTAGATGTTTTGTAATAATATGTTAACTAATTCCAAAGAAAAACTATATAGCTTTACCTATCTCTTACTTTGTAATAAATATTTCCAATGCTAGGACGTAAAAATCTCAGGAATTTGGTTGTTATTTATAGGTGTCACTTCTATACTTAGTTTTAATATAATTTTTATACCTCTCAATACAATGTAATGTTTTTCAAGTATTTTTATGACACTATTAATTAAATACTATTCATCGAAATAAGTCGAAACTACCTCTGAGTTGTGAAGGTCTAAACATTTCAAAAGTACTCAAAGATTTTAATTATAATTACCATTCAAATTAATTCTCCCATTCTTGAAACGTATCATTAATTTTTGTACCGCCTAATATCAAATTGGAATGCGCTGCGCAAGCATGAATGGGATTATATCTGTATCCTATAAAATGTTTCAAGTGTCAAAAACCTGAAGCCGAAACTTACACGAGCTTAAATAAAGCTTTTAATGAAAATGTGAATGAAGAAAGAATAAGTCATGAATACAGGATGAAATTGAAAGCTTAGCTGTACAGTCGCTAATACATCAAGTTACCACAAACTGTCAAATTTCTCCAAATGATTTCAAACCATAAAACGTTGATGGTTAAGTTCAAAATCAAATGAGAAAACCTGACAGTTTGCGGTAACTTAGTGCGTTAGAGACTGTACTTTATATAGGCAAAGTCTAATGAACGTTAGTTAAAATATAAAGGCAACATACTAACTGCTTTCAAGAAGTCAGTAGCAGTCGATCCATGTGTAGTAAAGAACTAGCATTCAGCTGCAACCTGTTGGAACGAACGCCGAAATAAAATAGAAAATGTTCTACTAAATATAATTATTTCAGTTTCCTCCTGTATTTAATATTCTAAATATTCACCAAAATTGGATGTGATCCATCTATATTACTTAAGAGTCTGATCTTGTACTGAATGTGTGATACTTGTGTATGTAGTACCTTTATTGTATTTATTAGTGGACACGAATGTGACCTTTTGTATAGCACTTTTTGTGAATTCAATATCAAATTTGTATGTAGGATAATAAAATCGATGTAGTTTTTTCCTGAAATACATACCATATTATAACTTGTTGTGTGTTTTGTTTAGCTATTGCCACTAGGATAAGAAAAACATAAGATAAGTAATACAGAGTGTAAACCACCTCATCACAAAGCCGTTAACCACGTATTCTGTACATCAAACTAAGTAAGTAACTTTACGCAAAAATTATTTACTATACATATATATACAACTTTTTTTTTGAGGTTATAAATCATGTTTTGTGGTAAAACTCAATGTAACGCACTTAAAACATTGTGCTGATGGATGGATTGAATAGTACGGGGGTCATGGAGGTGTTCAAAGTGAATATCTTACAAAAAAACTTGTATTTGAAAAAAAACTTGTCATAATGGTGTAACTTTGACCCCCCATATCTCCGTAACTAGAAGGTTCCCAAATATGGTGTAGAACAAAAAAAAATATCACAATGATGGGGAGAACAAGTGCCTTTCGGCTTCGTGAAGAGGTGTTTTACACCCTTTATAGATTTTCTATCACAAATTTAATAAACAGAAAAGATACTTGATGCGTAAACTCGAACCCAACACGGGAGAAAGTTAGGAACATGAATGATGATGAAGGCACAAAACGAAAAAATAAAATAAAAACATAAACCAAACGTACGGTCGAACAAGCTATTTGGTTTACAGTATTGTAAAATGTCGAAGAAAAAGGAAGAAAGAAAGAAGAAAAAATCACGCTACAGCCATTAGGGGCGGAGTAGGAATGAAAAATGTTGCAAAAACGGGGTTTTTTTTTTTCTTTCGTTTTTCTCTCATGTGACGCAGACGAAGTTGCGTGGGTCAGCTAGTAAAATATGAGCAGCGATAGCCTAGCGATAGTCACACCACTGTGTGACTATCGGACTGCCAAGTCCTAGGTCTCAACTTCGAACCCTCAGATTTTTCGGATTCATGGTGCGTATTGTAAAAGGCGCGGGACAAAAACAAAAAGCGTCGGGTGGAGGGGATCGATGCGCGGGCGAAGCGTGGGCGCGGTGCCACTTCTATGATTTTTCATACAAAATAAAAGACGATATAGATGTGGCGCGAGACATAGCGCGGGCGCCGCTTCTTTTTTCACGGAAGACGTAAAACAGTGCGACGAAACCTCGAGTGACGTCACATTTCAGTGCATTTACCAAACATTGATGTGACAAGCCCTAGAAGAGCCTATTATTTTTATTAATTTGATAATCTACCTGACGAATCACTGAATCATATTATTTTTAGTCAGGCGTCATTCCTATTATTTATCACTTACTGTGGTGAAGGAAAACATCGTGAGTAAACCAACTTTCCTGAGAGATATTTCTTGACGGCATGTAAAGTCAAGCCAGAAGCCCATGGGTGCCATAAAAACTGACAGCTGACCCCGAATTCACAACGCTTCGATTCGATTTCGATTCCGGAAGTCGTATGTCTATCTCGCTCGTTTCCGTTATTTAAAAAAAAGGATAGACATACTTGACCTACGACTTGTCCAATTGAAATTCTTTCGAAGCGTTTATGAATACGGGGGTAGGGTAGGTAACAACCACACGATAAATAAGAAACGTAAATAAATTTCCACTGTTATCACAAACTATTATTATTATTTGCTGGAATAATGACCACGCAAAATGTTTCGCTTTACGATCCCGAGTTCCAGACTAGTACTAATATGATCGCTAGCATAGCCCCATTTGGAGTACTTCATGAGTGTGCAAACGTGGGTGGTCCATTCCAACCATTCCATAGAATTAAGCGAAACGCATACGGAGCTCATCAACCTCAATGTTACTTCTGAAATTCCTAAAATCAAGGATAAGCAAATATCTAGATGTTTTCCTAGACGATATGTTGAAAGCAACATTAGCTAAAGTAAACTATGTGGAGTGAAAAAGATATCTTTCGAAATATTATGACTTTCTTGAGTATAGAAAAACATGGCTGGCAATAGATGAAATGAGAGCGGCTAAAGATCGAGTGGTGAGCAATATGATACGAATAGATTTAGGAGAAGATTTTCTATCTCTGTCATGGGTCCCACTGCTGAAGGGCTTATTCTTCCAGAACTATACCCTAACTCTTCATCGTCTGCCTAGCCTTTCCCCAACTGTGTTGGGGTCCGCTTCCTGTTTAACCGGTTACAGCAGAATACCAGTATTTTACATGGAGCGACTGCCTATCTCATCTCCACAACCCAGTTAGTACAGGGTAATACCCCGCTTGGTAAGACCGGTTGTCAGACTTGACAAGTTATACCTTAACTATAGAATCAAAAAAGTCCTGCCCAAGTTGGGCACATTACTAGTTAACAGCGGTGGGCAGCTTGGACAGTCCAAGAGATTAACGGCATTGCCATTCGAGTTTTTTGGCTCAAGCTTAGATTATTTATTATTATATGCTCGAATGGCGTAGTGGTAGTGACGCTGCCTTACGTTCTTAGGGTCCTGGGTTCGAATCCCGGTAGGAGCAAATGTTTGTGTGATGAGCATTGACATTTGTTTCCGAGTCATGGATGTTTATTTGTATAATAAGTATGTATTTACAAACAAAAAGTATATATGTAGTATATCAACTATCTAGTGACCACAACACAAGCTTTGCTTAGTGTGGCGCTAGGTGGCGCTGTGCTAATGTCCAGCGATATTTATTTATTTTATAGTTCTTCATTTTAAATTAAAAGAGGGTAGAAGGGACACTGACGCAAAAACATTTTAATAAGTAACATTTACCATGATGTTTATGTTCCCAGCTCTCATTGAGGTGAGATGATGATGATGATAATAATAATAAAACATTATTCAGAATCTCAAAAGGTAAAACACAATATGAATCTAAAAAACTAACAATGAAGGTACAGAAATGTAAGATGCATGTACTAGGATAATCCTATATCACAGGCGGCAGGAGCTCTAACAAAATGCAATATATAGGACAGTAGTTTATTGTTTAATATTTAAAATTACATAGTGACAAAATTATGTTTATAAACCATGATGATGGCCATGTAGTGTAAGTTGTACAGTACATCATTCAAAATCGCCCCACATCTAAATATTCATCCCTAAATAAAAAAAAGCTGCTCTGTATGTTGCATTTAATTGTACCCTGTAAGACCTGTAGTTATTGCTATTCGTAGGAAACAGCTGTTTATTTACCTGACTGCCAAGGAAGAGTTTTGTTTTTTTTAATTACCGCAATTTTAAATATACTAGGTTGAATGATCCGCGACCGTTTACTATGTCCGTTGCACTATGTACCTATAGTGACTACAGAATTAATTCAAAACAATCGTTGACAGTTCTCATTTATCTGCATCTGGTTGGACTGGAAGCCGACTCCAACAAAACTGGGAAAAAGCTAGTCAGATGATGATATGATGATGTGCTTGATAGTGCTAATATCACTGTTCACTACAAACCAGTTAGAATAAAACAACGTTTGACACAAAAATCATAAGTTGAATACATTGAAACTCCAGCCACGTCCTCGTCTAAGAAAACTCATATCTCTTCGCCACAGTTTTTAAGCTCAACGCTGTTCTGAGAAAAGTTAATATATCCCAATTAGACAGACAACATATTAGTGGGTAGAATGATAAAAATAGCTGTTCTAATGAATGCAACGTTAGAACTAGGGCGAATATTTTGATGCTTGCTCTAGTTTTAGCATACATTACTATAATTCATTTTATTATTGACTTTGGCAGTCTTAGACTTGTTTTGTTGGGTCGATTTGTTTGTTTTAGACTTCCTTTCAGATTTATTGTCGAAATGATTATATTCTTGGCCCACAGTTCGTTTTATTTAAAACAGTACTTAGATAGATTTTGATATGTTGGAAAGTTATTTGTGTTTCAGTAAAATTAACGTTTAGTGTAAGGCACGAATATTACATCAAAGCTTTAGGAGCTTCCACTGAAGCCTGCCGGGGCTGCGGGACTGTTCGAAAGAGATACAGTGGCCCCGGAAGATAAAGGGCGAGGAAGGAACATGGTAGGTTTTAGTCAGTAAAAATCTGACCAGCAGCCATCAAATGACTTCGCCCAGAGTGGGAGAAGTCATTTGATGACTCCCTTCAGAAAAAAATAATAATTTCGATTTTGTTTTTTTTTTTTCATGGTGCCACGTATATCGTGATCAGTGGGTCACCGACACAACGATAACGAGGGAAACGGATAACGATATCAGTGGATACAACTCGCCGTGATCCGTGGCTAACGTGATCTGATACTGTAATCGGTGGAGACATACCTTTACATGGGACTTGAACATAATGTGGGTGAACTAATAGGCGTATATCTGCCTTAATTCGTAGTTTACAGGTCTGATGTTATGTTTATAGACTAAATAAAAGAAAAGAATTGTATTTTAGCTCACCTGAATGCCGAGATTTGATAGATAGATAGATAGATAAATCATTTATTTAGTGTACACAAAAGACATAGCACAACACACATAAGTACAAAATTAAATGAAACAGTTCACTTAAAACAAAAAAGGAAACATGGTGCCAATATACAAAAAGAAAAACAGATTTACAAAATAAGTATTGTAACACTGACATACTTCAAATAAAAAGAAATACAAAGACAATAACAAGTAAGGTATGCAAGGTGCGGTGTGCGTCTCAATGTTGTACCAAATAGGAGTCCAGCTCATCAATGTTTATATTTGCAATTACAACGGCAAATAAACAATAAAAATGGCAATAAACCCATTCATCCAGGTGTCACTAATAAGAGTTACTGCAGAAAACAAGCACTAATCCATCTGGTTAGTAACATAATGTATTACACATCCGAAGTTTCGTCAACGGCGTGGTCTCATTATTTGTTATTGTGTTACGGTCGCGAATGTCCTCGACCTAACACCGCGCGTGTGTGTTGGATGGGCGCCAACCTGTCCGACCAATACAGAGCTTATCACTGTACCTTGCATCGCTTTCCCGCCACTTTTGTAATGATAATACTCAACAGTAGCGTAATTATAAACGTTGTTATTACTATTATTTTTTCATTGGGGATAGTTTAAGATTATTTTGGTGTACTGGTTGAACTTCAAAGTTCTTAATATTTAGGTGCAAAGGTATTGCACCTAAATATTATTTTGTTATAGTATTTTGGCAGCGTTCTATAATTTCTTTTACACTATGTTAACACGCTGACAGATTCACTGCATTAATTAAAATTAAAGTAACAAAACTCGTTTCTTATAATAATAATTATTATTATTGATTGTCACAACACAATGCTGCTAACTGTTCTCTTAATCCAATGAAAAATAATAATAGTAAAAAAATAACAGAGTTATCCCAATAGCAAAGACCTTGTTATAGTTTTAAAAATAATTCACGTGCGTCCGCTCGACATGGGATGCAGTCTTCTTCAGTCGGGAATCAGAGGAGCTCGCTCTGACTTTTACGTTTCAGACGTGCAGACAAAGCTTTTAACTGAACATATGTTTTAACATAAACAAAAGAAGAGCTGACTGCTTGAGTGCATTATTTTTAACAAACGTGTAACAGTGAAGTGAAAAATGAACTAGGGAAAACAGTAAATAGACTTGTGTGCGAAACAGTAAACATGAATTGCTATGATGAATTATCACCAACCACCGTTCTTCACTGGAATTACAGAGGATTTACCGAGTTTCCATTAAACCAGCTCAAAGGTGAAGAAGCAGAGGTCACAGACATTTATTTGAAAGAGAATCTGTTGACTCGTTTGCCAACTAACATCGGGGTTCTGGAGCATTTAGAGAGCCTATACGTTAGCGGTAATGATATAACCGAACTACCGAGAGAGATATCTAAGTTGCGATGTCTCAAGTGCCTCGACGTTAGCGGGAATAGATTGAGGCGTATTCCTGAAGAGATAGGTGAAGCGAGGAGCTTAAAGTTCCTGATATTGGATGAGAATGAATTAACGGAGTTGCCGCTGAGGATCTCTGAACTAAGACGTCTACGGTATCTATCAGTTTGTGGTAATTTAATTTGTTACTTCAATTTTATGTGGCGTGTGGTGAATTAAATGTTGTGAGTTTTTCTTTTATATTATGCATTAGCACTTTGCACGTGACTTAATTACCAAAAATTGCAATAGTTCGGTTAATATTATGCATGATGTAAATACAATTTATAACCTATAGCACCCACTGCCTTTGAGATGATTGCCCACCTTTCTGCTATCGAGAGAATTTTTAGAATTTGATCACTAGTTGCAGAGATTGTAGTATAAATACGAGTATAGATTTCATAACAAACTGCTGAAATTGTCAATATTATCATCAAAATTGATGGAAATATTAATTAAAAGTGGTCAGTGGACATGCATGGCTAATATGTGGTTGTTTAGTGAAAGCTTTCGGTAATCAGTGGTTGGCCACGTGCATTGTTTCATAACAGAGCTGTTCAAGGCTAACGAGCTCACAATACACTGCTGGTTTGATGAACGTATTTAAAGAATTTGCTACATGCCGCAGATCTCTTCAAGGTTCTTATATTTTTATACCTTTTTTTTTGTTCTATTTATACTTTTACTCGCATCACTCGTCAACTGCAGCGTGTCTCAAACGAACTTTTAGTTGTTTTTATTAGTTTTAGTTACCTAGAGTAAAAACTAGTTGAATTTACATAACAATAATTGTTGGGCATATTGGAAGCTCAGTCGATAATGGGGACCAACTGATAAGTACGATATTCTCTTCCCCGGAACCTACATGAGGGAATTTTTTTGTTGGGATTATTATTTAAAACACTATTTGAATCATCATCAACCGCAACCCACTGCTGGGCTTAGGCCTCTTCAATCGCATACCATTCAACTCGATTCTCGGCAACTCTCATCCTGTTTCCACCAGCCACCCTGCGAAGGTCGTCGGTCGAAAACCCACCAGTCAAACGGTTCTACGGGTAATACCATTGGCCCATTGCCACTTCAGCTTATTTATTCTGTAAGCTATATCCAACACTCTGGATCTCCGTCAAATCACCTCGTTCCGGATGCGGTCCTTAGAGAGATTCTAAGCAATTACTCTTTAAAATTATATTTCGGATGATTTTATCTTTATGTTGTTATACGACCCGAATGGCGTAGTGGTATTGAGGCTGCCTTACGTTTTTTGGGTCCTGGGTTCAAATCCCGATAGGAGCAAATGTTTGTTTGATGAGCACGGACATTTTTTTCCGAGTCATGGATGTTTATACGACTATGTAATAAAATAAGTATGTATTTACAAACAAAAAAGTATATATGTAGTTTATCAACTATCTGGTGTCCACGACACAAGCCTTGCTTAGTGTGGCACTGGGTGGCGCTGTGTGTTAATATCCAAGGATATTTATGTATTAATTTTTTTGTGTTATACAGGAAATATTAATAAATATGTAACTTGTCTGGATTGGGCCCGGGTTGACGGCAATAGTCTCGCCCCAAATCACATGGGACTTAAACAAAACTAGCAAAATATCGGTGCAGTATTAGGTACACTTCGGCTCCTGCTCGAGAGGCAGCTCGAGCACGTGGCTTGATAAGAATAACCACTTGGGTCGAACTTTAGGTTAAGCCGTGCTTGCCTAGGTTAGTCTGTGGATGGGTGACCACCCGAGTTTTCTCCGTGCCTCGGGCAGTTCGTCCCGGCAGTCATTTGTAGATCTTTGACAGTCGTTACAGGTAGGAAGTGGCCCGAAAGTCTGACAACTAGTTTTACCAAGGTGTATCGTATTACTACACTAACTGGGTTGTGGAAGGTCAGGCAGGCAGTCGCTCCATGTAAAGTACTGGTATTCAGCTGCATCCGGTTAGACTGGAAGCCGACCCCAACATAGTTGGGAAAAGGCTAGGCAGATGATGATGATTTATAGCACTTTCGTAGGACACAGTGATTTGTTTTTTACCTGATTATTATGGAGTCCTTTTACACTTTTTACGCAAATTCATGATTGTTGGTTGACGCTGTAATTTTCATCAGCAGCAGTAAGATATTTTAATTATTTGCTTATAAATAACGATAGTGCCATTCTTTTTCTTGTATGTTGGAGATACACATTTTCATATTTCTTTTCGTGTAATTTACTATAAATATTTTACGAACTCAATTTGCAAGAAAAACCGTCGGCGATAGAAGTTTGACGCTCAAATTCACATAGTTACCCCCAACATAATTGGGAAAAGTTTAGACAGATGATGATATTAGTTATACCTCTGACTACAGGCGTCATGTAAGTTAAGTAATATTATGTATCTAGCTATGTATTAAAATTCAACTTACGCCACAGTCCGCTACACTAATATCCACATTGCCAAATGTTTTCCCAAGGCTTGTTTGAGTTACATCACAGGAACCTATTTAATTTCCTGTCCATCTTCAGCTAAACAGTGGCCAGTAGGTACTAATGCGCTCTAGTTACGTTTTACTATCCCTCGTAAAGTTAACGAAGACAGTAGTTTTGGCGCCGAAGATAACAAACTATCTGCCATGAATCAAGTTTAGAGTTTCCTCATTGATTTGGTTGACCCATTTACGTACGTAGGTATAATTTGAGTGAAGACTGGAGACCACCTCAGAATGTTTGATTTTAATAGTGTTTTGGCATTTGTTTTAAAATGTTAAGTAGTTAGTGCATTTCTTGAATGTAGAAGATGAAAATATTGATTGTTGTGATTGGTATTAGAAGCTACGTAGATAGGTACGCTTATTAGGCGTTAAGGGAAGACTTTGATCGGTAATCTAAGTTAGATATTTTGCAAGAACGCTGACAATGTACTAATGAAAGCAGACATTGTTGATTTTGCTTTGTTTGAGAGAGTGTAGTTTTAGGCTCGTGTGATATGCAGACAGAATAGGTTCACAGGATGAAGATGACTCTAAAAGCTAAAGCAGTGGCCATCGAAATTATTTGCTTGGTCCGTTTCTTGTAACAGAGAAATGGCCTGAATGCTAGCAGTAGAAACGTTATTATAGGCTGATTATATTCAACTACTTTACACGATATTGGTACTTACCCCAACTTAAAGATATTAATTATTGTTTATTATGGAAAGGGCACTAGGTGGACCGATGACCTGGTGAAGGTTGCGGGAATCCGTTGGATGCGAGTCGCACGGGACCGGTCAATGTGGCGAACCTTTGGGGAGGCCTATGTCCAGCAGTAGACGTCTTTCGGCTGAAATGTTGATGATGATGATGATGATGGAAAGGGCTATCCAGAAAAAGTCACGTCTGGTTTTAAAAATATTTATTTACAAGAAAAAAACAAAGTCTATGTCTATCCACCCTTTGAAGAAACATCTGTCCAAATTCTTAGAAGAACAGGTTAAGCGTAATGAAATATGTACCTACCTTAATAATTACACTCTATACTATATGAAGGTTAAGAAACGAAAGGGCCAAGTTTGTCTATTTACTGTCTTCTACCCATGTTTTCAAATAGCGAAGAATGTTATATCATCCAATGTATACTTTCATAACAAGATATGCCTTGTCTTTATTACATAACCATGTTTATTTAGAAATCTAATACCTAATAGAGATAAACAATTGTCTGAAGCACTGTCATAAATAAAATAATCAACACTTGGTGGTAAATGGACTTGGAAAGCAAATTACTAACTTTCTGAGAACTGTTGGTAGTTGCTAATGCTAGACCAAAGCCTGTTCAAGACTTATTTGTTCAGTATAATTTTCCGTGGAAAAACACTACGGGATTAATTAAGAAACCTAGACAAGTCTTTGAAGTACCAACCTTTTAAGGGCAAATAAAGGGTGTAAAACACCTCTTCACGAAACCGAAAGGCACTTGTTCTCCCCATCATTGCGATATTTTTTTTTGTTCTACGCCAAACCTGGGAACATTCTATTAAGTTACGGAGATATGGGGGGTCAAAGTTACAACTTTTTGACAAGTTTTTTTTTTAAATACATGTTTTTTTTGCAAGATTGTGACTTTTAACACCTCTACGACCCTCGTACTATTCAATCCATCCACCAGCACAATGTTTTAAGTGCATTACATTGAGTTATACCACAATACATGATTTATAACCTCAAAAAAAGGTGTTTTCCAGCAATTATTTTTGCGTAAACTTACTTAGTTTGATGTACAGAATGCTTGGTTAACGGCTTCGTGATGAGGTGGTTAACACCCTGTATAAGAAAAGCTTTCTAAATAATTCTACTTCCGCCTGCTGTCTTCTTCTTTGGGTAATTCAATAGTCTTCTGCACTATTGGATGATTCAAAGAAGAAAATAATAAAAATTATCAGAAGTACTAACTTTATTCTGCCCTATCATAAGAAAGTAAAGAAGTACCTTAAATTACATTAAGGCGACTACCGGAGCTAACGCGAGTTTTATAATGCCTAAAAGTGTATGATTCACTGCTTTAAATAAAACCAGAATATATGATATTCTTCAGGATATATGATAGTGTTTTGAAAACATAATACAATTATTTTAAATCGATAAAAAAAAACACGAACTTACATCTAAAAATTTCTTTTGACGAGTAGAAACCTTACTAACTAATTACTACTTAATCAGAATGATTGCACGCATTTTAATGCATGCGATCATTCTGATTTTTTGGCAAATAATTCTACAAGCAACATTTTAGCATTATATATTATATATTCTCTATGATAATCCTTACTAATATTACAATTGCGAAAGTAAGTGTGTTTGTTTGTTATTTTTTAACCGACTTCATAAAGGAGGAGGTTCTCAATTCGTCGGAATCTTTTTTTTTATGCATGTACCCCGATTACTCGAAGATGGCTGGAGCGATACACCTGGGACCTTCCCAGGTGTATCGCTCCAGCCATCTTCGAGTCGGGGGGGGGGAAGTAGGTATGCCCTTGTATACCTACTTCCCAAGTGATCTCATCAAATCGGAATATGATTGTGGGATCCTGGAGAAATTGAGAGAAATCTTCAAATTTTATAGACACACTTGATGTGATTTGGGTAGTTTTTGGAAGAGTACTTTGTTAAAGTGGTCTCAATTCAATTTGGTGAAGATCTGATGACGAACTTCGGAGATAAGCAACGGTTACTCCTCATTCACCCCTAAACACGTGTACTGAGTACTAGGGTACGAGCTTTCATCCCGAAAAAAAATCTGTTCCTGAGGAAAATCAAAATTAATTTAGAACTAACAAAAGCTAGTTTATCATTTATATTGTTTTTCTATCAATTTACAGATAACAAATTACGATGGCTACCCCAAAGACCCGTCTACAACTATCACCACTGCGAGTTTCGATTCTGGAGAAACTCTAACATGAGGACTTTACCGTATTCGCTGTGGTATCACATGTTCAGAGATCAACAAACTAGATGTCTCAATATTGGGTATGTTTCAATGGTGCTTGTCTTTCCGAACTGTTTCCAATAAATCCTCGAAGTCATCTTAACTCTCACACATTATATTAGGAGAGGGAAAATAGAACAGAACTGTGCTTATTATATTTAGAATGCTCTGGGAACTACTTAGAAACATTATACAATAAGCCTCAACAAAATATTTAATTATCGAAGCACAGACCTATAGTGGACATTTTATTTCTTATTTTGCAACACCAACATTAAAATGTAAATTCATATGTAATTAGTGGCAACACTATTCCTTTTCTATCTGCGACACTGGTACAATACAGATTTGTGCATTTTACTTGCCATATTTTATTTTATCTTCCTCGGCACCAACGTAACAGCACCTCATCAGCTACCTTTTTTTTTTTAGGATGGGAAATCATCAAATGACTTCTCCCACTCTGGGCGGAGCGGGAGGGAGTGTCAGACTCTTACTGACTAAAACCCATCCCTGTTCCTTCCTCGCGGTATCTCTATCGAACAGGCCCGCAACCCCGGCAGGCTTCGGCCCTTGCGGGCCCCTCCCCTTATGCTGACATCTCTTTGAGGCGCGCGTGGAACACGAACGCGCCGTCGACACGGCCTGTCGTCGTCGTTAGACGGACGGACGGCTAGCTAGCCCATAGCCAACCGTCCACAGGCCCGCATCTACGGTGGCCGGTAGCCACCACGTGGCCCCCGACGCCCGTTGCGTCTCCCACGGCGGCCGGGAAGAGAGGATCTCTCCCTCTCTCGTTCCGCCACCTCCTTCGCTAGCATGACTGCTTCGCAGAAGGAGGCGACGGCTTCCCATTCCGTCTCGCTCCGGACCACCTAATCAGCTACCTACCATCTAAATACAAAACTATTATTAAATCTAAACTAAAACTAGCTAAAAACGTATTGCGTCGACCCCAAATAACAAGGGACAGAAGCAAGAACATGATGATACCTATTCTCATTAATCAACTTATTTTTTACAGGTGTTTAGAAGCTGCAAATAGCCAAACAGCTGACAAAAGAAGGCATCACTGCAAATTAAAACTAAGCCAAGACTCCAAAGAATTAGAAGTTATAGTTGAATGCCCGCCTCAGTACAATGTTATTTTAGATTCTAAATACTACTCCCCGCCAAGTCTATATGAGATTTCCAGAAGACAATTCTATCAGATGATTAACACAGCAGTGAAAAAACTTAATCCACAAACTTACAGTTTTTACTCTGAACACGTTAGAGAGAATCTTTATAATGAACATAATAACAACATTGTAGACCTGCAAGAGAATTTTCATGGTTTTAACATTGATTCCAGTGAAGAGAACAATAAATATTCTGATGAAAATGGTAATAACTATACTTCAGCAGTAATGAAAGAAGGAATTTACAAGAAAGCTACAAAGCCGTATTTCGTGCCAGCTGATATATTACGAGAATATTTTAATGTTTTGCCTAACGTACTGATGTCAGATCTCAGTAATGGACCTGTTTCAACATGTGAAAATTTAAACTGTAAGAAGCCTGTGTTCGATCACGTCTTTTATGAATTTTGTTTTGGGTAAGTTTTCAATTTTATCTCTTTTAACGGCACCGTAGCAAAACTGACCTAGATAGTGGCAAAACGCAGCAACACCACTGACTTCGGCAAAGTAAGCGGCAATATCTATGTCACCGTAAACTTGTCAAACACGTTATATTGTAATATCTCTAGCGATATTGTAAACTCTCGAAATATTGTCAAACGAACATATTGCTATCAATAAAACGCATTATTTTTCGTGAAATACATGCGATAGTAGTCAACTCACGCGGTGTGAAGGGAAGGAGGTGTCCCCCTTGCCCAATGCAGCAATGGTACCGCTCTCATGAAAAGATAATGTACCATTCCTGAGAAATCCCGATTAATATAACCTAACCTTTAAACACTTTATATCCTTCCGTATGTTCAGTTAACAATATTTCGAGAGTTTTTAATATCGCTAGAGAGCAACACGTTATATTGTAATATAACGTGTTTGTCAATTTTACGGCGATATCTATACAAGCTTTTTAATTGAGTTGTGTAGAAACAAGTTGTGTTGCTGCGATTTGTTTCCATACTATTGGTTTGCAGCGTACGGTTGCCTTTAGAATAGTTTTTTTAAAGTAGTCTAAGTACTATTTCAGACTATCATCATCATCATCATCATCATCAGCCTATAATGTTCCCACTGCTGGGACACGGCCCCCTCTCAATGAGAGGGAATGGGCTATAATCTACCACGCGGGCCCTGTGCGGATTGGTAGATGTCACATGTCTTCGAATTTTTGGTTCTAGGACATGCCGGTTTCCTCACGATATTTTCCTTCACCGTTTTGAGAGCGGGTATTTCAGACTATAATCTGCCAAATTGCATCCAGACCCGTGCTGGCATGATTGAGTAATAAACATCCATTCATCCAAACTTTCGCGTTTATAATAGTAGGTACCTTAGTAAGATAATACAGTTTAGAATTACAGATGATGATTTCTTTTCCAGGGAAATCATCCTTATCGACAAAATTGAAGATGTTCTACTCAGTGCCGTTTTTTGTTCCAAGTATTGTGCAGATTTCTGGAAAAGAAGCAAAAGCACAATCCCATGGACATTGTCATAGTTAATAACATAATAAAGTTATAAAATTATATTTGTATCTACTTTTATCAAGGCGCATTATTTACTATATTATCATAATATAGCCCGATTTTTGCCATCATTACAAGAATCATGTGGAACGAAAATTCAACCTAAAATAAGACAAAAAACTATTTTTGGATTCTCTGTTTTTCTCTATGAATTTTCTTTCACGTTTCTGTGGCGTTTGTTGTGGTTGTGGGTTAACGTACGATCAGTTTAAGTTTGCCGTTCAAAGTGGCTTCTTGTAAAAAAAAATGCAACAGTAGGTATGTCAAACTTCTTAAATTTATTTTAGTTCTCTCTTTCACCGCCTGCAAAGATAAGTTGGTCGAAGTATATGGCTAGTAAGTATTGTACTCTTCGGTTGTTACATTCTGTCTAAACATAGTGATTATATACTCTGTGCATTCTGTCTTCTGTCATTTCTAAACGTAGTGATTATATACTCTGTGGTCATTTCAGTTGAATTTTAAACGTAGTGATTATATACTCTGTGTTGAATTTGTTGAAGGTGCCGAGATTTTATAAAAATTAGATGACCATGTCTGAAAAAGAGGTACAAAAAAACGACCAACAAAAGGTCGAAAAAAAGTTCCTTAAAAATAGTGCTAAATCGAAACCTAAGCCAGATGCCAATCTTATTTTATCTCATAACTATTTTCAAGGCCACGAATGTCACCTGCCACCCGAAAGACTTTCAGCACAACGGTTAGATAGCAAGGGATTAAAACTATGGATATTCAATGTTATGGCCGTACATGCTGGAGACATAATAGCTGTAAATATGCACAGGTAGCTTTTTTATAAATAATTAGGCATGTTTATGTTTAAAAGTAAGATTGAAAGCATTGTACGAACAATGATGGATCCACACCGCAGTAACTTATTGTAAGTAATGAATTGCTTTTTGAAAACAGTCAACACGCGGTGATAACTGATGACTTATGGAATGTTAACTCAATCGTTGTGATTGCTGAAGGATAATAAATTTACTGGTTGAGTTTTT
The DNA here is from genome assembly GCA_916618015.1 of Xestia c-nigrum. Classification (NCBI taxonomy): domain Eukaryota; kingdom Metazoa; phylum Arthropoda; class Insecta; order Lepidoptera; family Noctuidae; genus Xestia; species Xestia c-nigrum. Next base: position 7,633,564 of record OU745258.1, on the reverse strand, counting down.
CAACTAGTGCCTAAACATTACAATGTCTACAAAACGGCCATATAGTAAGCGGTCTTTTAAAAACCCATGCAGTACAGATCCGTGCCTCGAAAGATGAGACCTGTCACACCACTTGAAACGAGTGAAACTTTGTGAAATCTTGACTATGCCTCGAGGTAAAGAATTAAGAAGATAAAGTAGGAAGATGGTTTACGACGTGTACACCTATATGTCCAAAGAAGTATTTTGTTACACAATTAACTCGTATACAAGTAGTTTGACAGGTCTCTTCTTTCGTGGCACGGACTGTACTGATGAATTTTATACCGCAATGTAAAAATGCTTTAGTAACAATTCTATGGTAACTTGAATAGTAAATGATGGTTTAGTAGGTAACGGCATCTTCTCGTGTCTTGAGTTCAAACCCAGGCTGATGCAGGCATATCAACCCAACGCACCTTTTGCATAAGAGAGGCATGTACCTAGGTGGTATCCCAGCAGTAAGCTGGAAGCATTGGACTTACTACTGACTACTGCTTACCTAATAATTATAGTTCTGTATTTCCTTTTGCCTAGATCATACGCAGCTTTGTGCGCTGAGAAGTACCGACATCACCAGCATTATCGTTACACCATCCACCCCTACAGCAAGCTAAGATTCGTTTTAGAATTTATATTCGTTGTTCTGACGATGGTTGGTTCGATTGTTATTGCTCTCCATTATTCTGCAAGCGACTCTTTCTTCAACGAAGTAAGTCCCTACTTATACCTTGAATGGTTGCAAAAAAGCCCTTAGCACACAAAGCCTGAAGCACTTGTTCTCCCCGTCAGCCTTATCGTCATTGCTATGGTTTTTTTTTGTTCGGACCATACCTCCTAGAAGCTAGGGAACCTAGCTTGTTACGGAGATATTGGAGGGCCAATTCCAACTTCAGCAATCCTTTTAAAAAAACAACTATACTTTAAATACCGCCATGACTCATATGTTATTCAATGCAACCGTCAACACTATGATTTGCATTACATTGAGCGCTACCGGTTAACAAAATATCGTTGGCCAGCAATTATTGTTGCGAAGAATAACTCAATTTCATGTACAGAATGCTTGGTCGATGACTTCGTGAAGGGCTAAGCACCTTGTAAGTATAATCGACTATGCAGATCTCTGCCACAGAATAGATATTTTCATTCATAGATAGGTTCATTGGAAGACCAGCGTCAGACAGCATCACCTGTCTGGCATGAATGCTGAAATGGACCTTTTTGGCGCAGCCGTGAGGCACATAGCACAAACTATGTATTTTTGTCCTCTTTGTAACTTTTGTTTAAATATTATTGTGTGTGTGCTTAATGTACTGACGTCAAATAAACAATTTTTTTCTTTCTTTCTTTCTATATTAATACTAGCGTCTCTGCCAAGTTGCGCCAGAGCAACCGATTCTTTACCTTCCTTATGCAGTATGCCCCAGCCACCTTGGTACCAATTAATGGGGGCCAAGAGTGACCGGTGGTGACACAATGGACAGCTTATTTTGATACTTAACATGATTTGTAGGTATCTCAAAAAACACAATGTTCATCTAAAGTATAAAAAGAACAATATCGACGATAAGCGTACGGCCGAAAAGACTACGGGTATTACCTATGGATGTAAATACAATACGTCTTACTAGCGTGTGCACTTTGTGCTGTGTATTTTATTGATGCCTTTAATCAGATTTTATAGACAACTGCCTAAAGAGAACCTTGTATCCTTCCCTACAGGAGTTGCGTAAAGACTTCACGCATTTTTGCGATATCATGATTGTGTTCAACGTTATCGCTAACTTCTTCACCGGATATGTTGAGGGATATTCCCGCAAAGTTACTGTTTTGTCCATGAAGAAAATAGCATTGCACTATCTAAAGACATGGTTAATTGTGGATTTATTTGCATCTGCTGGTTTACTGTCCGAATTGTATGTCGAACACATGACCCTCCTTTTGGGCCTGGAAGCCATAAAGTTAATACGCATGCCTACCATTATAGTTTATTTAAACAATATTCTCACCGTCATGAAGGCCTCCGTGAGTATATTTTGCAATATTTTTACAGAATGTACAGGTAGATAGATAAACAGAACATTTTTTTATTATGTACACGATACAAATTACATGAATAATTCATATTAAAATTTCTAAACGCCTAGTTGACGTTTGAATAAGAGCAAAGAACTATATTAATAAATATTGACGATTAAGGTGAGAGGTGCTGCTTTTGACCATAATTTTAAAACTAGACAAGCTGCATTACTGCTGCTGCTGTAAGGATTTGTAGTAGTAGCTGGTAGAATGCATAGTTTTAAGTTTTCAGTTGAATTATTGTGTGTCATCGAGAGAACTTGATAAGTTCTTATGGTAATAGCGTATTTTAGAATGTAAATTTAGTGTGCTTCCATCTGCGTGTTTCGAAAAGCACATTAAGCTATTGGTCTGGGCAGTCGTTATGGGTGGTCAGAAGCCAGAAGTCTGACAAATACCAGTAGGTAACTCTTGTGTTGTAGTCTTGCGCAAGGGTCTGTTGCCCAATTAGTGGGTTGTGGAGATTTGCATTCTGTCGGACTGAAAACCATTCCAACATAGGAACACACGAGGTAGGTTTTGATTAATACGAGTTGTATTAATTCTAAGTTTGTATCACATCGTAGTAATTCAAATTGATCGAAATTGTATAGGTTGGGTTGTACCCAAAATTGGGTTTTTCCAACCCATGATCTGCATCATCTGCCTAGTCTTTTCACTGCTATGTTGGAGTCTGCTTTCAGTCTAACCGGATGCAGCTGAATACCAGTATTTGCCAGTTAATAGGTCCTGGGTAATACGATACCACTTGGTAAGACTTGTTGTTAGACTTCTTGGGCCACTGACTACCAGTAACGACTATCAAAGATGGGGAAATGATTGCCGCAATCAACAGCTTAACACTTTCCGAGGCACGGAGGAATACAATGGTGTTTATTTAAATAAGTTGTGATTTTTATTTCCATAGTTTTTCGAGAAGACTATTGTGGAGGTCTTTTTCTGCTTAATAATCTTCCTTTCTTGGAACATCTACTTTCAATTTGCTGTGGAATACATTATTGAGGGTACATATACCCCGAAAAATCCTAGAAAATGTTCGTGGTTAACTGTTGGAAACTTGTGGAACCAAACTACAGAAACCAGACTTGTTACCGCGATTGATAGAGCTGGTAAGTAGTACATGTACATTACAACATTTTTTCTATTCGTAGCATTTACTTCAATAATGTTTAATCTACACAGGGTGATTTTTTCAAGTGGGTGAATGGTAAATTCGAAACTAAGTATGAGGCATAGCGAAAAATACTCGAAGGAGTCTCGAGCCCGATTTTGATGAAAACTAACATGCAACATTAGATTTTTGAAAAAAAAAACTATGTTACTGCGCAGCGGCCAATCGCTCAGCCATTGCGCTAAACGTGGCGCATTTCAAATTGAAATGGCCATCACATCAAATAGCCGTTGCGTTTAGGCTAATGTGTAGTATTGCCGGCTAACCATGTTTATTTTACACCCCATCATTCACGCTTCTGTGTAATTTGCGCCTTAGGCAGGTAGGTACCTACCTTCATAAATACCTTTACATACGAATATTAGACCCATAGATCTTTATCGTTTGCAATATAGCAATGAAGTTTGAATCTGTTTCAGTTAGTATGCTAACAACAAATACTAATATGAACCTTCTGGAACAAAAGGGGTGCTTAGAAAACTTCCTTGTTATGTGCTGGATTTTTTCCAAGGTAAGATTTGAAAAGTGATTCTTATTTTCTCCTTCCCCCCAACTTATTTTGTGTAACATGAAATATTACCACGGCTGGTTTTCCCGAAGTGTAGATACAATTCTATATTATATCCACATTACCTACGCCTGTTATGTTAAAATCATATGTAATAGGGGCAAGAGAACTTACATCAACCGAGTCCATCTCAAAGCAAGCCTAGTTCAACGCGGCAGTTTTAAGTTTTACTTCAATCAAAATTCTCTTTAGGATCCTACCCTCATTTGTTTTACAGCTCATCATATTCCATTACGCACTCAAATATACATTAGCATGCTTCGGAAAAGAATCTGCAAGTGCCCAGTACTATATTATGAAGAAACAGCTGGAGACGTATATGGTGCAGAAAAACTTTCATCCAAGACTTAAGAGAAAAATCCTGAAGTTTTATGCTATTCGATTTCAGACGAAATTCTTCGAGGTACCTACGATCATTTATTACGAGTAGTATAAAGGTCGTAAGCACACTTATCAACTTGGAAAGGGATCAGCATCGCCTCGCCATTCTCCTTGGCGTCAAGCAGGCGTCCACGTAACGTAAGTAGATCACAAGCTCCGGCACGTCGACTCTGCTATAGCTAGGCGACGCCGCGCTTACGGCTTGTCGACCGCTGGTTGACGGCTGGGCGGGACTAGTTCAATGGTTTTGAATCCGAACGTTAACGTAAGCTAGGGTAGGTACGGCGAGCTATAAGCTAGGTTACGGAGAACCGTAAGCGCGGAGACTGCAAGTCGACCACGCACCGCACTGCGATTCGTGAGCTTGTCCCGAGGCGAAGCGATTACGTTACGATTCCGATTAGTGTGCGTTGCAGTAGGGAGTTTCATACAAATAGTAGGTACTGAACGTCTCGAGTTGATACGGTGACGATCCCTTTCCGATTTGATACGTGTTCTACGACCCTAACACAGGCTATATTTTTACGCGGGTGAATCCCGCTAGTATTATCCAAAACAAACGAGTTCGTTCCAGTCCAGTCCATCATGGACTGGACTGGAACGAACCAAATTTTCCTCTTTTCATGGACTGTTCATGAAAAGAGGAAAATTTGGTTTACTTATAGGTACTTACACAGTTTCGTGCCCGTGCTATTAACCGTTGAGGAATTCTCTCGCGAGGAGACGATCCTAGCTGCAGGATCAAGTCATGTCTGTCATTCAAATGTATTGGTCACCAGAACCAAAGGTGTAAGCAAAATTTCAGCTCAATCGATTGGGGCGACTAGTTTGAAATTCAGTTGCTAGATTTGACCAATACATAGGTAGGTACTAACCATAATAACAAGGCAAGTTAACCCGGCGAGGATGTGGTGAAAATAGTAACATGGAGGTTGTGGAGGGTCATATTGACCCTGTATATCATTAGGTTTAAAATACCTAAATTTATATTAGTGTACCAAATATTACTCAATATTATTTAAATTACATGTTATTTTTACGGTTTTGTCGAAATAAAACGCAGTTAAGAGTACAAAATATTATAATTAAATCACTTTTAGCAAAGTACTACAAAATAATCAACTTCTGCATAAGTTTTCTAAACTAACACTAAAAACAACAAAAAATTACTAACTTCTTGGACAATTAACTTTTAATTTGATATATACGAAGAGATCAATTAGTTGCAATTACAGCCTTATCATTAATTATGAACTACAAATAATTATTTTCTGTGATTGCAGCACAATCCTGGCAGAACGAAATTGTGCGTTCTGGACAAATATACTTATGGCAATCTTCACAAACATTGGCTGTCTTGCGATGGCGGGCGCATAAGGACAAACTTGACACCTTTTTCGTACACCTTGAACCCTAACAGGTGCTTCTTGTTCAGGTTCTCCGACGAATTCTCCAATTCTCTTGCGTAGCTGTCTCGGCAATTGAGGTGTTTCTTTGCGGCCCTTCAAGTGTTGAGTAACAAGCAATCGGCCTAATGTTTTTATAAAATGGCGACGCTTCTGGATAGTCTGCGTGTTAGACCTGTGTATAATGTACGCATTGATGCCAGCCATATTGAGCATTGCATAGAAGACAGTGAGAGACCATTTTTTCGAGTTGCGACTAACATCGTATGTCGCCGACAACTCATCTGCTACGTCTACTTCACCTTTAGTGGTGTTATAAAACGTATTTATCTCCTGGCTATTCATTGTGTACGAAAAAACCTAAAATTATAATAATATTAAGTAAAAAATATAATTGAAACCTTACATAAAATGTTACATCGCGGTTGTTGCGGGGTCATATTGACCCTTTCTGGCTGCACGCACGTGTTGCTCCCGTCACAGGGGGCGGCCGACTGTGCAGGGGCGCGGGGCGCGCGCGCCAGTCCCTTAGCAACAGCTACTGTGACGTTCAAAACTCTTCGATTGCAGAATAAAAAACTACACACGATTAAAAATTGACAGGGTCAGAATGACCCCTCCACATCCTCGCAGGGGGAAAAGCTTGCCTATCAAACACAGCGGGTCCCTCAGATTTATCTGCATGCTTTTCACCATTATGAACGATCCATGTGCTACTGAGCACCTATATAAATATTCCAAGGTGTTGGGCAGTTCTCGCAGTCGCACCTTTCATTTCCATAAAAGCCTAATCCTTCAAATTAAACCTACTAGTTTTATGTCCTAATCTTATGCTATCTCTACTTTAAAGACGACACAAGCTTTCCTTAGTGTGGCGCTAGGTGGCGCTGTGTGTTAATGTCCAGCGATATTTATTTATTTATTTATTTTATTTTATTTAAAGCTCTGGAACGCGAGTCAGACTAAATTGTTTACTATCTGGTCTGGTTATTGTCTTAGTAATTATTTGTTAAGTTTCTCGTATTTCGGACTATATGATCCATAAACCCACCACCATATCCACGAACGACGATATCCATAAACTTCGACTCGTCATTATCAACAACTTTTACTATAGAACCAAACCCTCAATTATGTAGGTGCCCATTAATGTGTTTTAATTAGGGATGCCTCGTTACGCCTTTTGCCGATACGATACCGATACAGATACTGTTATAAAAATATCGGCGATACTGATACCGATACCGATACGCTTATTGAATTCAAAAAGTAAGGTAGAATAAATAAAACACAATTAATTAATAGTTTTAGTAATCAAAATTAACATTTATAACATTTTTATTTAAAAAACAAAGTATTCTTAAGTTTTGCGGGCAAAGGCAATTTCGCAAATCTGATTGAATAAGACCTGCGGTGGAAAATAGTCTCGCAGATGCGACATAACTCGTTTGGAAACTAAAGTACTTCTGCGACATTTTTTTAAAGTTTTGGTATAATAAGACGTCATTTTTAAAGCGCGAAATTTGAAAAGTATCGTTCAATCTGCCATAAAAATATCGCCGATACCGATATATCGGCAAACCCCAAATATCGCCGACATATCGGTTTCGGTATCAGATGCATCCCTAGTTTTAATGGAATGCTTACAAAATTGTATTTTTTTTATTTATTGTTATTGTAGGTTGATTGGTAGAAAATGCCTTGTGGCATTCATCATCATCATCATCATCATCGGCCTATTTTTGTTTCCACTGCTGGGACACAGGCCTCCTCTCTCATAGTTTTGGTTCTAGGAAATGTCGGATTCCTCACGATGTTTTCGGATTCCTCACGATGTTTTCCTTCACCGTGCACCGTTTTGCGAGCAGTGGTGATAAAATAAATTACACAAAGTAATGCTCCTGCCTGGGTTCGAACCCACGACAAAAATTTCGTAATTCGGGGCCGCCACCACAGGGTCACCGCTGCCTTAAGGCTGTTAGTCCGCCTATGTACCACTCTTGTATGTGAAATTTAAATAAATACTTAAGAGGCTCCCCTTTCTCAATGACCTTGAGCGTTTAGTCTTCCCCACACCCCACCTACCCGTACTTCACCGGATATGTATTACGTAAATGTCATTAAATTTGGCCATCTACCGGCTCAAGCTTGTACTAATAATTAAGTCCAGGAGCTTGCGTTCATTTTGTGATCATACATTGGTAGATACAATTATTATTTAATTCTTCTTCTTGTCGTGTCGCACGTTTAGGCTCCAAAATTATATTAACTTTGACCAGTAGGTACTTACTCTGTACTTTACGTAATATATTAAGTACGAATGAAACAAAATTTATTTGGAAATATCAATTGTCTTTTATTTACTCTTAAAAACTGTTGTTAAACTACAGGATTTAGTGCATAACTGTCTGTATACTTAACAAAGTTAGCAGGACGAAGTACGTGGAGTGACAGAGGCCTGACTCCACTAACAAGAGTAATATTACTATATTTCGACATCAATTATATACTTAGGTAGAAGCCTTTCTCTTAAAATATTATTTCAGATTATTTAATAATTTTACCTTATAGATTAAAGAGCGCGTATCCCAAAAGTTAGCAACGTAGCAAATAGCTGTCAAATATTTACATGTTTTAATTAATTTGGCAATTTTACTGTATGAAAATAAGAAATATGGCACTGTAGTGCACTAAAAAATTGATTAGGAAATGCAATAATTAATAACGTAACACCGAATATATGGTTTTAGATGTAAAAAAAGTATTTGGGAACTTGCTAAACGCCTTTTTTACACCTGAAACGTTTACAACATCAAATTTATTCATTTTTTTAGTGCACTACAGAGCCATATTTCTTATTTTCATACAGTAAAATTGCCAAATAAATTAAAACATGTAAATATTTGACCGCTATTTGCGACGGTACCAACTTTTTTTTTACGGTGGCCGGTGGTGGCTCCACGTGGCCCCCGACGCCCGGTGCGTCTCCCGCGGCGGCTGGGAAGAGAGGCTCTCTCCCTCTCGCGTTCCGCCTCCTCCTTCGCTAGCATGACTGCTTCGCAGAAGGAGGTGACGCTTCCCATTCCGTTTCGCTCCGAACCATGGATTGAACCAGGGCCGGACGCTAGAGGTCACCGCAACGTGAAAAATGGCATCTCGCCAAATATCGCGATTCTAGGTCAACGGGAGTTTTGAGTCGAAAACCTATATTTTATTGGTTTTCGACTCAAATCCTTTTTTTTACAACAAAAGTGAAAGCAAAATTCTAAAAAAATAAATAAATATATAATGTAAATTTTGGTATCTTCAAGTTTTCGCGAAAATCTAGCCCATATCTTTATATCGTGTTGACTCAGGATCTTGATTTTGTACACCTTATAGGGACTATAATATAAACCTCAGTGTCTGGTATTAACAAATTTCAACTTGCTAGGTCCATCCTATCCTGAGAAAATCGGTGGGGAAAGACGGACAAGGATGTGGTCGTATTAGGTTTTTTACCTGTTAGGTACGGAACCCTAAAAACGGAAGAAAAGTTACACAACTTATTAAATAATTTAATTTGTAACAAAAAACATAAATGGCTACTGAAAAATCGGGCAAAATAATTTTATAATACTCAACAAATTTAATTATTTATTAGATTTTTCGTTAGCTATTTTTGTTTGTTTTTTTTTTAATTTTCAACTGATTTTTGTATGTAGTCTGGATCTCGTATTTGCAAATTCCGTGGATGACGAGGGTCAACTAACTCTGGAAGCAAGCAGTCCATGTAAAAAGTCGTCAACTGTAGATGTAGTAACCATGGAGTTTCTTGCCGGTTCTTCACCATGGAATCGACCAACGCGAACCGTGCACCTTTTTCGACGTTTTATAAGTGCCCATCACCCTACCAGGCCTATGTGAAATAAAATATTTTGATTTTGATTTTGATGGCCTGTAGATGGCCATGGGATGATATTTTTACCAATAATGGCAGCAGCGCCATAAAGAGCTGTATAGTTTTTTTTATACGATCTTTTGCTCCAACACCCGTCAACTATGACATCTACGTCTCCATAATCATCATCGGTTACTTTTCCCTCTGCTGTAGCTATTTCTTTTTCACGCTGTCCAGCTTCTTTCATATTTTGGATTAATACTTTCTCCCAATGTTTTCCTATTAATAAAACTAATTTTTTTTCTTCATACTCCTGAAAGTCATAGAAAAAACTTATTCATTAATAGAACTTCCTACCCTCCCTTCCCAAGTAATTTTGCGTTATTATCTAACAGGTAGTACAAAATGACTGGAAATAATTACTTTTTGTAATAGTAACAAAAAAGGAATGATTGAAAAAACAAGGATGGGCACTTAGTCTATACAGGGTGTCTCATTCAAATCGGTCAGTATGGGAAAGTCTGAAACTATAAGACATACGAAGATCTGTTCTGAGGAACCATGTCATCGATTTTAATAACAAGAAAAACTGCATTCACACATTTTAAAAAACATCTGTACTCCGTTCGGCAATCGAACCCGGTTATTTTGAAAAAAAAAAAAAACCTACACTATTTCTATTTCGATATCGATTGTGTAGGTCTTATGCAGTAAATGTCTGTATGAAACATGATGTCTAAAATGAATAAAATGCATTGTTTCCAAATACTTTAATTTATTTTAGTAGGTGCTCGAAGTGACCACCGCCTTTTTCAATATTCAAAATAACCGGGTTCGATTCCCGAACGGAGTACAGATGTTTTTTTTTAAATTTATGAATGCAGTTTTTCTTGTTATTAAAATCGATGACATGGTTCCTCAGAACAGATCTTCGTATGTCTTATAGTTTCAGACTTTCCCATACTGACCGATTTGAATGAGACACCCTGTATGGTGTATACTCAACTATGAAGTGGTGATGAGATAATGATACTCAAATTGCAATGAAATGATTGAAAAATTGTACGACATGAGCTCTTAGTCTATGAGTGAAACTGAAGGTATTATTTTCTCACTTACCGCGAAATGGAATCTGAACAAAATTCCAAAGGTCCAACTGGAATATATTATTATTTATAATTTGGAGTTTATTTTCCGAGTTTTGATGAATTTCAACTAATACTTCTGAAATAAAAAAAAATGAATAATAAATGCAGAAAATGAAGATGGGCACTAATCAAAGACACTTACTTAGCAACAGGATCAACCCGGAGCATCGAGTTTTGATCAGAATTTTCGTTTGGGTTATCATGCTCAAAGTTGCGCGGTTTCCTGAAAAATTATCAATGTCATAAACAGTACAAAACATTAGTTATAAGTACATAATTAAAAATATTTTTTTTATTGAATAAGTAGGTATGTAGGTACTCACCGGCTATCTTTCAAGTATTTTGATTTTGATACCTTAGGCATGATGATAATTGATAACATACAATGCTCACTGACACACGATAAATAAAACTGATGACGTGTCCTGTCACAATTACTTACACTAACATATAACCTAAAATACGAATAAACCTTTCGCTTATTTATCAATAATTATTACTAAAAATGTGTCCTGTCACTGTTATTTTCCGCACTAACACTAAATAATAAGAAAAAAAACCTAAACTAGATAAACAACACATATTCCTATGATAAAAGAGTAATTAATTTACACGTAACCGGGAGCAGCGTGCGATCGAGAGTGACACAGGTTCACTGTACGAAGGCCTCTGGCCGTCTGCCGCCCGTCGCCCGCGCGCGGACCCGCGAACCAGGAATTCTAATTTTACGATTTTCTAATAAAATACTGCAAATAAAAAAAAACTGTTCTGTCAAATTATAAAGTACATGATTCTTAACTAATATAAAAATGTTTCACTATTGTAAGTACTAAAATTAGGAATCCTATACGATTTTTGTACCCGAAAAGGTGTCTAGGTAAATCATTATTTCTCTTTATTTAGAATGTTTTATCTATTTATCTTACAGTCACATTAATAAACTGAAACCAAGCTACAACATATATTTATTTGATATTTTTTACGTAACATTAAGGTATACTTTATAGAACATGAAAAACGGCCAAATTTTATGAGATCCCCTTAAATAAAAAAGTTTATCTAAAGCAAAGTTTCCACAAAACAGTAAATGTTATAATTCGACTATCTCCATGATATCTGTACTATGTCTAGGAATCTTGCATGCTAGGATGTGTGTCCGGTCAACTGCGTGAAGACATCCTGATGCACACCGGTCGCCAGTGGGTGAGGGAGCTAGACTTTTTGAAGCAGCTGCCCAGTTCCTTGCTGGTACAAATCGCTGTAAAACTACGCCTTGTCATTTATATCGCCGGCGATATTATATTCAAGATCAGTACCGTTGGTAAGTGGTTACACCCTCGTAGTTCGTCTGATGATCTTCTGCATTCTCGCTAGGTTATTGGTAAAAAATGTGCAGGGGTCGACTCGCGGTTAATTAACCCTGTAGGTAATATAGGTAGGTCAACATCATCATCTGCCTAGCCTTTTCCCAACTAGGTATGTTGGGTTCGGCTTCCTTCCAGTCTAACCGGATGCAGCTGAATACCAATATTTTACATGGAGCGACTGCCTATCTGACCTCCACAACCCAGTTAGTACTGGGTGATACGATATCACTTGGTAAGTCTGGTGTCAGACTTTTGGGGCCACTGACTACCTGTAACGACTGTCAAAGATGGACAAATGACAGCCGGGACCAAAGGCTTAACGTGCTTTCGGAATCACGGAGGAAACTCGGTATGTAAGGGTGGTCACCCATCCACAGACCAACCTAGGCAAGCATGGCTTAACCTAAAGATCAACCCGAGCGGCTGTTATTATTTAGCCACGAGCTCCTCAATACAGGTAGGTATGTAATTATAATTCACACGCACAACTGCGCGAACTGTAACATCTGCTAGGGTCGGCTGCGAATACGATTACGGTAGCCAGTCCGTCGCAATATAATAACGATCAATGACCCACTACATTTATTAAAGTTCTTAACTTTTAAATCTATACTAATATTATAAAGCAGAAGAGTTTGTTTGTTTGGTTGAACGCGCTAATCTCAGGAACTACCGGCTCGAATTGAAAAATTCTTTTTGTGTTGGATAGTCCATTTATTGAGGAAGGCTTTAGGCTATATAACATCACGCTACAATCATTAGGAGCGGTGCAGGAATGAAAAATGTTGCAAAAACGGGGACGTTTTTTTCCTCTCGTTTTTCTGTCTTATGTGACGCAGACGAAGTTGCGTGGGTCAGCTATCCAAAAATAAGCCTGTTCAAGTCTGAAATCGTCATCTATCGTGATCTTCAACATTTTTTCTAAAGCAAAATTATACATGGTTCATTTATTTTGGGTTCCTATGACGAGATAAGTATTAGGGTAAGGGCAATAACCGATATTGCGATCTTAGGTAACCGGCAGTAACTATACGCTGACGTTGTCACTATCCTCCCATCTGACTATGTGACTGAGACAATGAGGACTCTCTCCTCACTTTAACCTTTTGACCGTCACAGCATAAACGCTCGCGGTGCCCTCTACGCCAAGCCACAATTTCATCTACTATTTTGTCACATATTTGTGACGTTTGGCGTACAGGGCACGCGCTTGCTTGTCACGTATATGTGACAATGGCGTCCAAAAGGTTAAGGCCAGTATCAATTCCACCCTCCGCCGGGAAACCATAGCAGTGAAATGGCAGTACTTTTACTTCCACCGTGATCCGTTTCATGATTATAGGCTCTTTTCTGATTTCGCGAATCTGTTCGAAAGCCGAAACCACCAACGGGTTCAGTTCGCGTTTTTGTTACGGTCCCGCATATCTGTAAACTCAACAATTAGGCACTATAGTCAATTCAACACACTCGCATGATATTCTGCTACTCTTATCACGACGTAATGTAGTGGGTTCTCTTTCGCAACGGCCTTTAGTATTAGTCAGTTACTAGTTCACTTAGTGCGCACATACATCTGCAATTCATCTCAAGCGTTTGGCCAGTCTCAATTGAGGATAACAACCGTAACCGAGATTCGGTTTAGAGATAAAGATCTAGTTTTAAACTTCACAGGTGACTGTCTCTACTTCATCGACAGAGGTACAGTAGCCATCTACTCAAATTCAGGCAAGGAGATCTGCCATCTAGAAGACGGGGATTATTTCGGCGAAATAGCCTTAGTGATGAAACACCACTTCAGGACCGCCTCTGTGGTGGCTGTGACCAACTGTGAGTTGTTCAGGCTGGATAGGGAACACTTTGAGACTACCATAGCGTACTATCCGATAGTGTATAATAGTATAAAGGAGGTAGCGATGAGGAGGTTTGAAAGGACCCGTGTGCTTGATGAACATCATCAGGCTGAACCGAGGACCTCAAACGGTTTTCCAACGGATACCGATTGAACTTTGATTGAGCAATGGCCACGGCTATACGTAATACTCTGACAGACTAAATAGATTTGCAATTTATTGATGGTTCAAACTAGCTGTACCTTTATGCTCGGGCGGTCAAAAGGTTAATGCCCATAGCATAGCACAATTAACCTATAAGCACTGCATTGGATCGGTATCTCTTCACCTCACTGTTACCATACTATCTGATCATAGCATAAACATCAGTCTTAAATGTTCCCACTGCTGAGAAACCAGGCCTCCTTTCTATTCGACTATGATGTGGGGCAATGCCATTACGTGGAGTTTCGTTGAAAGAATCCCGAACGCCACATGATGAAGTACCTACCGATCCTGTGCTGTGCTTTTAACTCTGCGTCAAGATTTGAAAACTTCTATGTCGCCGAATAAAATGTAAAAGTTTGCTTATTAGTCTAAGATCCCCTTAAGAACGACCTTCACCCATTTGACAACCAGGTGAAAATTACATTTTATCAAATAAAATATATGTTTGTGAACGTGTACCAATAGGGTTGCCGCAAAAAATGGTCATGGCTATTATTATTTAAAACTAGCTGTACATTTTTTTGCAATGCATTTTTTCCTACCTACCTACCTACCTGTCTACTTCTCACCTTTTAAACTTTCCCTGGACTACGACAAACATTTTAAAACCAAAATCAGCTCAATCGGCCCAGCCGTTCTCGAGTTTTAATCAGACTAACGAACAACAATTCATTTTTATTTATATAGATTATTAAAAAAAAAAATTCTTTATATTTCACCGACTTGGTTGCCAAACGAGTCAGTCTAATCGAAAGTATACAACATTCGCTATATGCTGTTGATAGGTTGCTTACCTTTTTCTGGTCCCTATTACCTGGTAGCCGCGTACAAACATATTATTACAAATATATTTATTGGTAATTGCACTCATCTGCTTACCACGATTAATATATATTAAAATGTAGGTATTTCATTGCGAGTAGAGTACTATAGGGTTGCCCGTGAAAATCTACGTCATAAATAACGGTAGCCAGGCTTTAAAGAAATGACCATTTTTTTTGCGACAACCCTATTGGAACACGTTCACAAACATATTTTATTTGTTAAAATGTAATTTTCACCTGGTTGTCATATGGGTGAAGGTCGTTCTTAAGGGGATCCTGTACTATATAGCGTTATGTACTCTTTCACTTTAACTTCAGTGCTATAATTATATAAGTTGCCATACAATATTGTGTATGAGGCCATTAAGTTTTATAAGAATAATGATTAAGTTTCCCACTTAGGTAAGGACAATAAATAAAAGAACTTGAATAATTTAACTTTCGTTTTATTTAAAACCAGCCACCGTGTAGGTACAAGCGGAATAACTTCGAAATTGAAAATATGACTGAGAACGCACTGCGATCATTTGGTGTATTAAAAGTAAGCGTATATTATAACTGCATCGGGCCCGCACTGCAAAGCTCGCTTGCCTGTGTAGTTGGCGATAATTCATACCAAATATACGAAAGTATTCATCTTATAAATGAAGAATTCCTGTATGATGCGTCCCGACTTATTGTGCGTAAACCACTAATTTAAAACAAAACGCCTTCATAATACACTCAATGAAAAAAATCGCAGTATGTTCTGAGCAGAACTGTAATTATTATTATATGTCCAAAAATATCTTGATAGCCTCAGCTATTTTGTTCATGACGAGCACTAGTAACCTTGCAGAAGTTGGCTTTTTCATCACACTACGGAAAACCCCAAAAGCGTAATCTATTGTGCAGTTTAGTTACAGACTTATCATCAAATGACCCCTCCCGCTCTGGGCGTGTCAGACTTTTACTGACACAAAAAAAAATCTAATAACTTAAACTAAAGCCCATCCATGTTCCTTCTTAGCTCTTTGTGTTCCGGGGCCACGGTATCAAGATTCAAGATTCTTTATTTGCATGAAATATGGTATGTTACATGATGGTCTTATAAATAGGTTTCACATATTTCGCTGACTTCATCAGCATGCAAACTTAAAAATTAAAGTATCTAACACATTTTACTCTTAGTGTAGTTCTAAATATACTCGTAACAAAACATCTAAGAAGCATTAGATCATCTATATAGCATCTCTTTCGAACAGTCCCGTAGCCCCGACACCGTCTCAGTTATAGAGATCAACAAACCCTCAATATTATTTGAACCTACAGGCCAGTTGATTTATGTTTCGCGCTTACAATGTGGGTCTCATGAAGTAAATTATTAAGTTTGATGGTCTGTAAAATGAATGAGTATGATCACTTTTTTGGTAAGTACTACAGAGTTCACTGATGGCTCTTATGCTCTTAGTCATAAGGTTGAAAAATAGTCGACCGTCAGTGAAATCTGTAGTACACGGTTTATAAACTTACGGCCATTTTTAATCATTTACTAGCTGGTTTCGGTAGGCTGTTATCTCTGTCTGTTTGACATATCGTTTACTGGATACGGTTAGAAACAAAACGTCACAGAAAAACTTTCTTTCATTTTTCTGTGAATCAAGTGATAGGTAGGTAGCACGGATAGGATAGTTATTCTTTGTTAATAGAAACACCGATAGCTACGAGGGTAGGTATGTTAACCAACAGTTAAACGTAGATAAGTCATTGAAAACGGCCGTAAGTCGGTTTCAGAAGCCAACTTGTGAAAATCTTACTAGTGCACACCATGCTTTAATATAACATTTATTTCATGCAACATAATAATTATATCAGCACAACTGCATTTAATTAGATAACATAATGACTAATCTCTCATTTCATTCCGTTGAAACGAATAATAAACTTTTCAGTCAGTCGCTTTTATCGAATAATACGATATCAACTTGTCTAAGGTAGGAGTAATATTACGGGATCAGAGCTTGGAACTATAAATTATTAAATATTTTAAATATTTTACCAAGAGCATTGCCAATGATATCATATTTAAGGCCAGCTACATTTTAGCTGAACCAGCTTTTAATAGCATAACCTGGACAGTCTAAAATGAGTTTTAAGTTGGTGTGCACATGGTACAAAATCGCATGGCACTGGCCCTTCACTTTTTGGCTAATACTGACCTCATAAAGGAATATGGCAACTCCCCTACATCTTTTTATATACAAAATCAATTGGCTTGCTCAAGTCTATTGCTGAGCTCATGGGACGTATAATTTAATGGAAGAAACAGAATTTAGTATTTAGCTAATTTACTCGTAATATCACAACCAAAATAAATAAATTCTTATATCTATATAATTTATATTGAGTCAAACTTACATATTGTGAACAAACTCAAAACAATGTTTTCTGTGTAAATTATAATAAGTGATTGAACACAAATAAACTTTGGACAACTGATTGTTATCTCAAACTCTCAAAGTCACTATTTAATGGCGACAAAAAATATATTACCCCTTTATACTTATACAAACGCTAAATATGGTTATGACAAGCTATTAAATAAAAAAAAACTCTCAAAGATTTGTATTCTTGACATAACTATATTTAGTCATTCTTTAAAGGGCATTCAGTCTGTTTTTGCGCTATTGATTTATCAGTTAAGCAATAAATGGGACGAATAAAATAAGTAACAAGCAGATAACAAAATGATTCAGGACATTCATTGACATAACTTCATTCATTTATCTATCAATTATTCTAGAACAATCTTGAGTCAATAGAATTCTCTTCTCCTTAGATATCGTTCACTAAACTTCATCACATGAGTAATTAAACGGAACAGAGTATAAGCTTCTTAAGGACGTGCAAAATTGTTACCTATTTTGGTAGGGTTGTCACAATGGGTGAAACCAACAAATTAATCAAATATTTACTTAATTATTGTCCTCCTTGGGATAGTTAAATTATGATATATTTTTATTTTGTTTCGTATTATTCACACACACAGTACAATAAACAACCATTATTAATGAATACCACGTGTTTACATTTAAATATTGAAACTTGCCACAAAACAAACAAAGTGTGTTGCCCTGACAACCCTGAGATTGTCAACTGGCTGTGACAGCGTAAACCGGATTTTTCCGCACGTACGCGACAAGCAGCCAGTGGTCACGCACACCTGCTACGCGTACCGTGTTTATAGTAGTGCAACCGATTTGCGCGGTTGTATGAAGCTTATACTCTATTCCGTTTACTTACTCATGTGACTTTACAGTGACATTTATAAAAATACACGCAACACCCGTCCGTATCTCAAAACTTTGCAAAGAACATCAATTAAAAGGAACGGAATATGTTTTGAGGTAGATTTTACAGTTTTAGGCGTTAAGGATTACATATTTCCGTATAATAAGCATTTAGGCACATATTATCGCACATTAATAATAACTGCGAGATGAAATATACATAATATTATGTAATAATCCCTTCAAGTTTTGAGATAGGACGGCCGCCTTTCATTTGAGTAAAATCTGCATGAATATAAAATTCTTTTATTTAGTAACTTAATATAAATTTACATATTACGCATCCTCAGTTTAAAAAAGGCGTAAGACTTGCGAAAAGCTCATAATTATAAAATAAACCGATTTAAAAGACACATCACATTACTTGGGATCGGCTACGAGTTTTCACTTCTATCGGCAGTCCCCGCATGTTTTTTGTTCACACATTCTCAAACTATCGTTTACTCCTCTTTTAAAAGACACATTATTTAAATAAATATATACGCAAATTGGGTACTGATTCTTCGTATTTACCCAAGTATGTTGGGTTTCCTAATGAATGCAGCTTAATCAGCTTCTACACAATTAAGATTGCTATCGACACACTAAGGTCCATGTTCACCGAAAAGATAACGGTCTGTTTATCTTAAAACAGATGTTTAAGGAACATGTTCCCCTACAAAAATGTGTTTTAAACAATTGTTTTTAGAAAATCAGACCGTCATCTTTTTGGTGAACATGGACCTAAGGAGAAACATAATATAACATCACGGTTGAAATCCCCGAAGGGTTTGGCAGAGTTGTACCTAATATTACACCCACATTTTGCCAGTCAATGGGTACGAGCCTATTGATATCAACCGGGCCTTGATCCACAACTCCGTGGCTACTACTTAGAGAAATTCCTGATGAAAAAAAAAACAAAAATAACACTTTTCTCGGCATTGGAATCCAAGCTGAGCTAGCTAAGAAAACTCAAAAAGATCGATGGAATACTCAAAAGCAGATTTATTAAAGGACGTCACTCAAGAATCCAACCTAAAGCATTTAGTGCCAAACAATCCAATAAATCTAGTTTTAAGTAATGCTAAATGCTTTGACTTCACCTATATTTAACTCGATTTCGGGACCTGGTACTATACTACGCCTTTTTTATTCCGAAGATGCAATTATTAGCTAAAATCGCTCCAATTTAATTTACACATACTATCATAATTTCTATTTCAGTTCATACATTTGTTCACACAATTTTGTGCCGCCGAACGTTTTCTTGAGCTTATCGTAATGGAATAAGTTTAATTTTAATTTTATTGAACGTAGTTGTAGTGCGTCTGCGCCGGTACTGGGTAGTACATCTCGCTCATTACGTATGGACCGATTATAGCACTGGAAATGTAAAGTAAAAACAAGATAAATAGAAAACGCTTTCGGTCCCTGAAAAGACGGAATTATTTCAAGTAGAACTAAGTTATCAATGATGTTGTTTTTAGCGTATTTTAAAAGGTAAAAAGGAAAAAAAAAGTAGTAGTCATTTCTACTACTTTTTTTTTCTTTTTATTTACTACTTGCAGATGCCCGCAGCTTCCTCGAGAACCACTTTATCCATTGGTGAAAACAGCATGAAAATGTGTAGTAGTTTTTGAGTTTTTCGTGAACAGGCAGAGACACGTAGCGGAGGACTTTGTTTTATAATATTTAGTGATGTGTACGACACTCACCTATGGCTATAAGGCCCATACAAAAGCGTCGGCTATGACCTCGGCTCGTCCTCTACGGGCGCCAGTCGCGCGCTACTCGACGTGTAGAACAGAACGCATGGCGTCTTCCACCACGCGCCGAATTGTACCACCTCGTCTGCGCTTACAGGGACGATACTGGAAGAAAAGAAGAGGGAGGAAAGAGAGTTTTTAATCATTACTAGTAAATATAAGATATTATTACTAACGCCCCGACGTTGCGAACGTCCTCTGCGTTGCATGGATTCAATAGAAACATAGCAATGCATCGAGATTTGTATGCGATAACAGTGCCAACAAAACTATCCAATCTTTCAAGCACAACCAAATATGCACATAAATGACGGTTGAGTGATTTTGGAGATGGGCTTCATTCGCACAAGTTGATTTTATATAAATACTAGCTGACCCGCGCAACTTCGTCTGCGAGTGAGGGATAGTTTTTTTTTAATAAAAAGTATCCATGTTACTTCTAATACCTCCAAGAATATGTGTACAAAGTTTCATGATGATCGGTTGAGTAGTTTTCGCGTGAAAGCGTAACAAACAAACTTACATTCACATTTATATAATAGTAGGGATAGGGATTAAGAATATATACACCAGCCCCTTCTACTTGTGGAAGTCGCAAAGGTCTATCTAAAAAGCCAAAAGGCCGAGCGCATGTCTTATCCACTAGATTTCGTACTTAGACAAAGCACAAATGGGGTGGGCAACTGTGGAACTAATGGCGCTAGCACCGCTTGAACCAAAACATCCGTCATTGGTTGAAAATCTGTCAATGTCATGTTTTATTTCAAAATAGTTTGAACTCATTGGTCAGATTGGGTCTATGCGGTGGACGCGCCATCTACAATCAGCTTTAACTTGCCAACCCCATTAAAATAATAGCACAGTAAAGTAGTACAGTGTAGACTGTAATATTATATTAATTTGTGTCAGAGTAAAGGCAGCAGGCGTCCGTAGCAGGCGAAGTTACCGTTTAGATAGAGTTAAATTACATTACCAATTCTTCCTTAACTAGAAGGCCAAATAACGCAATGACGGGAAGACCAACTGCCTTTCACCTTCATTACGAATGTTTTTAAATCGTTATACATGAAAATAAAGCTTAGTTCTCACCTCAAATCATTAAACAGGTACCAGACCGGCTCAACATCCTTGGCCGCCGTCTGTATGTACGCGACCAAGTTCTTAGGATTGTCTTCAACACATATCACGGCCGCAGACAGGGTGTATTCCTCCTCTGATTGCGTGGTAACGATCTTTTTCTTCAGTTTATCAGCCTTACTGTTCGGTGTGAGGGGTTCGGTTGGGGATTCAATCTAGAATTTACAAGAATTTTGTTTTATTTACACTTTGTAACATCACAACATAACGTCGCCTTTAATCTCTGAAGAGTTAAGGGCTTAGCCCAGTTCCACAACTCCGCTCTCACCCAGCAAAAAGAGTATAATTCAAATTTGGACTTTAAGTATTTCTCTTGAGATATACTTTACAGTGGCATTGACAGCGGTAAGCCCGCTGACAACGAGCTGTCTGCTAATTTATGTTGCCAATGTAAAGTATGTCTAAATAGCAATACATATAGCTCATATTTGAATTATATTCTTTTTGTTGGGTGGAAGCGGAGTCCCCGTACTCCCACGGGAACGGGAACTACGCGGGTAAAACCGCGTGACGTCCGCTAGTAAAAAACACAGCTATAATTACTAGTGTAATCATAGGAACAATTTTAATATCTACTTTCTTTTGAAAAGAAAACCAGTTAGCAAGCGACAAAATGCTATTTATTATTTCTATTAATAACAACTACTGGTATAATCTTGTAGGAAAACCCGTATTGATAGGAACAGAGTATAAATTTTAACCACATGTACATAGGGTAGCGTGGCCGAGCGGTCTAAGGCGCTGGTTTAAGGCACCAGTCTCTTCGGAGGCGTGGGTTCGAATCCCACCGCTGCCAGATATCTTTTTGTTGAATGTTCCCGTGAAGTCCGTATTTCAAAATCAAAAAATCAAAATCAAAGCATTTAGTAGGCCAGTTACAGGCGTTTTTGAATTGTCAAAACAAAGATGAAAATTAAATCTAGCTACAGTCCCAGTCACAAGACATAAAAACTGTGAAAGTACTGTAGTTTAGTTTAAGTTTCATATCTACCTAGAGCGACGGTAATCTATTTTTAGAACGTATTCTCGTGACACCCAAAATATTCACGATTCGGGAGTGCGTTTCAAGCAAAATATTCTTTATAATTTCTGTACCACAATTATACTTTAACTATTTCCTTAAGTAATATTGTATTCTGCTTTGCTTTAATTTTCTAAAACTACCTATATGCTATAAAAACAAAATAGTATTTTTGTCACAAGTATGCTACCATGAGTGCAATCACAGATAACGAGGAACACTGGTCCACCGTAATCCACCAATCCACCAATCGTTTATCCTTTAAAATTAAAGTTCGCGAGTACATTCGGAAGAAGCTGGCAGTTTCGTCACAACGGTAATATTTTCCCAATTGTCTGTCTTTTTATTTTAGTACTAGCTGTACCCGGCATGCGTTGCAATGCATTTTTTCCTACCTACCTACTACCTACCTACCTACCTGTCTACTTCTCACCGTTTAAACCTTCCCTGGACTACGACAAACATTTTAAAACCAAAATCAGCTCAATCGGCGTAGCCGTTCTCGAGTTTTAATCAGACTAACGAACAGAACGAACGAGCGCTATTTACTTTAACTTTAATATATATTTATAGTATTTTATATAATTATAGGTATAGTATTTTATCCTTGTAGTTTATCGTAGTTTTAATAAAATTATTCGTGAAGTTTCAGGAATGACACCTACCACTGCTTGTCTCTGCATCACCTAAAAGTTGACTGGTAGAGAATGCCATTGGCATTAAGTCCGCCTCTGTACTTTGTGCTTGAAGTGTTAAATAAATAAATAATCCAGTCTATACTAGTACGGGGAGCAGAGTGAATCTGTTCTGTATTAACAACATAATAATAAGTACCGACACGTAACAAACAAAAATTGTATCTACATCGACTATTATTTGTACGCTATTGAACTGTGCATGGTTGTTATTTTTAATTTAGCAAATAAAAACGTTTTTTTTTCTACTACTATACTGTTTCTTACTACTAGAAGTACGTATATTAATAGAATTTACGTAGTATAATGCTGTATATGCTACTATTATAAAGAGATCAAATTTGTTTGTATGTAGGAGGTATATGTGTGGTTGTGTGTGTGTGTGGTTTGTGTGTGTGTGTGGTGTATGTGGGGGGTCTGGGAGGTTTGGTGGGGGGTAATGTTCGGAACTACTGACCCGTTTCCCAAAATTCTTTCACTAACGGGGAGCAACATTATCCCCGAGTAATACAGGCTACATGTAAAACGTTCCTGTGTGTTATTTCCATACATGCCGGGAACAAAGCCACGAGCAAAAGCTAGTATAAAATAAAATGCTAATAACATACCTTATCATTAATAATAACATCTCCATCTGATTGCAGTCTTATAAGTAGCTGTTGGGGTAGAACACAGTTCGATTCCTGCGTCGGACTTTTCGATGAGCCTGCTTGTGGACTTGGTCTAGAAAAAAAAAAGGTTATTAAACTTTTTTTCGCCAGTGTGTCACCGTATCGAACTAAACGACTTTCTTGATGGGACCAACGTCGTAATTGCGAAAGATTTGTCTAAACTGCACAAAACTTCAGTACCGTAAAATGGGATCCAGGGGTTAATGGAAACAAAACTTTGAAAGGGATTTTATCGCTGAACTTCTATTGTATATTGCCAACAAGGTACCTTTATAATCTATACTAATATTATAAAGCAGAAGAGTTTGTTTGTTTGGTTGGTTGAACGCGCTAATCTCAGGAACTACCGGCTCGAATTGAAAAAATCTTTTTGTGTTGGATAGTCCATTTATTGAGGAAGGCTTTAGGCTATATAACATCACGCTACGATTATTTGGAGCGGAGCAGGAATTAAAAATGTAGCAAAAACGGGGATTAGATTTTCTCTCTTAAGTGACGTAGTCGAAGTTGCGGGGGTCAGCTAGTTAAGTATATAATTTCATTCCAACCAAAGTTTTGTTTCCATTCACCCCTGGATCCCTTTTCCCCCCATTTTACCGGTAGCAACTTCAACGGAATGTATGGTGATGCCCAACTATGTTGGGGTCGGCTTCCAATCTAACCGGTTGATCGATTTTTTGTTGTTACATAAACCAAAACTGACGAAGATACGACGCTTTTAAAATTCTCAAAACGTCACGCCATGGTATATTTTAGTGAGTTCTGACTAGGGCATCGGAACCGGTTTTTCCCGGTTCCCAAAGAACCGGGACTTCCCGGTTCTGAGGGTCCCTGAAAGAATCGGTTCTGTAAAACGGAGAACCGGTCGTTTCGGTTCTTTCGGTTCTCTCTTAAAATACATTTAGAAATAATATTATCTCTATAATACTCTTTATGCTAAATATCAAGTTATTATCCAAACAGAATAAATACTGTTATTTCACTGTTGAATTTATAAATAACGTTATTATTTTAATAATATTGATGAATCTTTAAGAAACTAACGATTTTTAAAGGGATTCGGCAACATTAAGGTAAATGCTCCAGGATACCCCGCGACATTCAAATTTTTGACATCTGTTTTGCAATTTGCAGCTCAGCCTCGGATAGTATGGTAATTAAAGTTGTATTCGCGGTAATGACACATACTAGCCGATAGTGAGCTGGCATTTGTAAAAAACGTACGAATATTTGAATTTCGGGTGTTTTTTAAAGTTTAATTTTTATTATTTCATAGATACTTTTTGATCTTTGGTGTGTTTGATTTAGATTATTTCCCTTTATTCGTTTTGATAGTGGGAATTTTATATAGAAGATAGCATACCTTTTCAACTTGAATTTATGAAAAAACCCGAAAGAACCGAAAAAACCGGGTACTCGGTTCCGGCTTGAGTTTAGTACCGAAAGAACCGGTTCCTAAAATAGGGGCGGTTCTCGATGCCCTAGTTCTGACGTCACGAGACCCCATTCCCGAGTTTTGATGCGTTTTACCTTGGACAATATTCATTGATTTACAAAAACAAAAGTACGTGTTCGTTTTTTTCCAATACTCTAACTGACGGACTAATAGATTTGCAATTTTTTGATACTGTCCTCATGCCAATTGTCAGCCTTAACAACTACTCACACTTATTCAGCACTAATCACCTTATGCCCATAGAAAACAACGAAGATTATTTCATTTTGTATGAGACGCGTACGCGCGCGTTCAACTGAACGGATGCGTACGCATCTCATGGAGAAAAAATGTTCTGTTTGATGATCTGTAGGGTGTGCCCTTGAATTCCACACCTTGTATAAGTCGTACTTCAGATTTGAAAAATAAAAAAAACACGTCATTTTACCTGTCGGGATGTTTGAAGTGACAGCCGGGTCGCGCGCAGTGTAGACCGTACCGACAAGGCTTGCCACCGCCGCCACCTCTTTTGGTCTCCGGCTAGAACGTTATACACAAACCAAGTTATAATCATTAAAAACTTTCATAACAGCTGTATTAGACAGGGTAGCACACCATTAACCAATATTACCAAGAAACAACTTCACTAAATAAATACTTTATTTTCAGCCTGAAAACCCCATTTAGGTCTCGAACTACTCTGTCTACTAGGTCTCAATCTAAGTATTTTATGATTGTTTTTAATTTTAATTTATTGTTAGTCTACTTTTGTGTGTACTTTTTTTTTTTTTTTTTTTTTAATGTGATTATGATTTGTTTTTTTTACTTTTTATAAAACTGATATAACTGAATAAATAAACTAAACTATACTAACCAACGAGGTCAAAAAAAATGAAATACAAAATGACATTCCCAGATTTTCAACCAAAAATTATTTTCAGTTTCTATCCCTATTAAATGTTAAAAAATAATTTTAATTTCATAAATACAACGTGTAACGTGAAATGCGCAAAGCCTCAGACACCCCAAATGATTTTCAATGCAACTGGCTTAATTTTGAGAGAAAAAAAAAACATTTAAAAAAATGTAAAGGTGTTACGTGCGGTTTTGTTTTACTAGCAAGAACTAGAAAAGAAAAAATTTAAATTGGACGATCACCATTTGTTTGTTTGTTTACCTATTTTGGCGGGTTTGCGGACGTGGTGGTTTGACCTATTTACAAATAGACAGGGCAACATTTTGAATATGAAGTATTTTTTTAAAGTGTCCTTTATTAAAAAGTGGTTCAATTGATTCTGCTCGTGATTCTGATCAAACTATTTTCAGGTTTTGCGCATTTAACGTTACACGTTGTAACTTTGAAATACTCTTTGAAATAAATAAGTAGAGTACTTACAATTTCTTTCTGCGTGCCTTTAGCCCAGTAAGCTTTTTCTCGCACAGTCGCACCGCCACAATTAATTGCTAGTATCGGTGGTAATCTGTAACAAAAGTATTCATCATTTTTTTGAAAAACTTTCAATTGTATTCTGAATACAATATCACCTCACTTTTAAGGTCCACGAGTATTTTTGGTCCCAGAAGTTTCGACCAGGAAGATAGTTTGGTCGTACAAATGGTCGCCCGACCAGTTTTGTTCAAGATAGCGACCGGACTGGCGGTAAGTCGTGGTCGTGGCCGTTTAGTTCGCTAGGTCCCTTATAGACCCGGAATCAGCTTCAGCCGGTCAGAGAGAGATTATGTCGCGACACGATGACGCATCACCGAAAATAAATATATACGACAAATGTGATGACACTTCATGCTGATTTCGCTTCTTTAACATTTTAGCCGCAATATATCACATATACGCGAAAAACAAGCGCAAGCCCTGTACGTCAAACGACACAATTAAATATGTGAAAAAATGGTAGGTGAAATTGTGGCTGGCGTGGAACACGTGCGTGCTTTCTTGCTCTGGCGGTCAAAAGATTAAGTGTGGAAATCATTAAATAACTTCTCCCACTCTGGGCGGAGCGGGAGGGACTGTCAGACTTTTACTGACTAAAACCCATCCATGTTCCTTCCTCGCCCTTTATGTTCCAGGCCCGCGGTATCTCTTTCGAACAGTCCCGCAACCCCGGCAGAAGTCTAAGACCTTTTTTTTTTGAGGATGGGAAATCATCAAATGACTTCTCCCACTCTGGGCGGAGCGGGAGGGAGTGTTAGACTCTTACTGACTAAAACCCATCCATGTTCCTTCCTCGCCCTTTATGTTCCAGGGCCGCGGTATCTCTTTCGAACAGGCCGCAACCCCGGAAGTCTAAGAGCCTTACGTTGAAACACAGATAGTCTGTTCAAAATAAACATACCTAACGATCCTCCCCCGTTGCACAGTAGGAGTGAATCTAGAGCAGTGCTCGCACCAGGCGGGCGTGCTTCGTCTCGCGGCCAGTGAAGCTCGCACTAGTTCTAGAAATCCGCCGCGGGGCTCCGGGCCTTCGCGCACGGCGGCTGGGTACTGCAGGGCGCAGGCTAGGACTACGGACTCACGGCCTTCCTGGTGATAGACGGGATATATGTTAATAGAGCTCATAATTGACTGATGTCATTAATAACATATAAAGAACGAAAGAAAAATACACAAGCAAACAAAGACGGAATCCACCAAATGTCAAGTTTTGGTCAATATGGACCATCAAAATCGAGACGTTAACATTGGCATTTAAGAACCGCAGGCCAGTCTTACCCAGTAGCATCGTATTACCCAGTACTGACTGGGTTGTGGGGGCCAGATAGCAGTCGTTCGATGTAAAATACTGGTATTCAGCTGCATCCGGTTAGACTGGAAGCCGACCCCAACATAGTGGGAAAAGGCTAGGTAGATGATAATAATGTTTGAAAGTCGTTTCAGGGAGCCAACCAGTCTTACCAGTGTTGCCCATAACTGGATTTAGGAGGGCAGATGCTCAATTGATCCATTTGAAATACTGGAAGTCAGCTGCTACCGGTTGAAGTCGATGTCAGTCAAAGTATTTTAGCCATTTCCCAATTTGAGAAGATGCTACAAATATTTGAGCCGGCCAAGCAGACGTTGAGATTTCAGTACTAACAGATTCTCCTGATTGGCCAACTGAGAGTTATGAAAGCTCATAGGTGGAAGCATTGATCTGTTAGTTAAGATAGTCAAGTGGTACACCACTTCGACATCTTACCTCTTTGTTACACTTGAGACACCTGTTGAGCTGATGTCTGCCGATGGCGAACAGCTGCGATATCTCCGACTCCTCCCTATCAACTTGCTGGTTATTTGGTAGCTCGTGGTTATCTACTGGTACTGTGTCGGCGTCGCCTGCTCCTAGCAATTTAGATACAATTTAATTATGACCAAAGTTCATTTAAGATGCGCTTTTCGTCATAGGATATTTGCCTCTATGTCGTGACGATTAATTTATCGTTGGTTTTAAGTTGACAAAAGTCGTGGACGACAGTAATTCCGTCGTCTGATATATGAACAACTTTTAAATACAGAAGCCACGAAACTTAAAACTACACGATTATCCGTTGTCACGACATAGTGGGCCATAGAGGCTTGAGTTGCAGTAGTAGAAAGACTGATAGATAGATAAAATGCTCTCAAACCACAGAAAATAAAGGTGATATATCAGACTTTCATTACACATACGGTGAGACGGGTAGTCTTATCGCTAAAAGACACGCCTCTTTGAAAATTAAGTGAAAATTAGTACAGACCAAACAATCTAAACTTGTATGAACTTATCTACTTACCTCCATAATCTGGCGGTCCAAATAGTATCGCTACTGGGATTTAATAAACTTTTTTAATTAATATAATTATTATATTCTATAAGTAATAAAATATTGTTACTAACACTATGGGTGTAGGCCGGAATAAATGCTTTAAATAAGAGCAGAAACAAACACATTCACACTACCAAAACATCAATTTTTACCGTAGATTAAGGTCAGTATTAATAGACGTTGGTACGTCTTTTGGCTTAAATATGTTACCAGCTTAAAACTGCACTTAAAGTAAGAAAATTGCGAAGCAGTGAAAGGAACAAAGCTAAGCAAAATACCCTGCGTTTACCAATCCTGGTCCAAGATTCCAACCCAAACAAAACATAAAATAAACTCACCATCTTCTCTCGCAGTCCATCCATCTTCTCTCAACTCCTCTTGACACTCAAACTCAGTAGCTGGTCCTAAGAACTCCAACTCCGTATACTGATACTCCTCTGAATATCCATTCATCACTTGAGGGGGCACCGGAACGGGACGTACTTTAACATTCAAATTAGGAATTCGAACTGCCTTAGGAGGACTGTTCACGAGTAGTGCCTTCTCTTTCTTACGAGTCTCGAGGATTTCGTAGTGAATTTGGTGTAGGATGAAACGGTTCCAACTCTGTGGACGTAGGACTGAAATTCTTTAATTGGTTTTTGTTTCGGTTTTTTTAAACTATTTGATACTAAAGCAATAAATTTAGAGAT
This sequence comes from Xestia c-nigrum, assembly GCA_916618015.1. Classification (NCBI taxonomy): domain Eukaryota; kingdom Metazoa; phylum Arthropoda; class Insecta; order Lepidoptera; family Noctuidae; genus Xestia; species Xestia c-nigrum. The sequence continues at coordinate 7,604,133 of OU745258.1, read as the reverse complement.
GGATAGAATATATTTTATTGTATATAAAAATGGTTACACATTTCTTTTACAATGTTGCTAATTCTATGGGTACAATGGCATCTTAGCATAATAATACTATCTTAATATAAACAGCGATACAAAGAGAAGTTTTTGCGTTTAGTATGCTATCTACATTTTGTCAACCTATGTTGATCTATCACAATGGAACGCAGAATTATTTAATTCGAGGGAAATAGTTTAATTAACAGATATATTATTTAGATTATGATTGAAACATAAATGCACAAATTATCCATATTTCTATTTATATTCCGTATTTAAATCGAGATTTAAGCTTTGACCACATCGAGGCGAAACTTGACCGCGTCTTTGGTATAATTAGGAACTCACACGACTATATGCGCCAGTTTGAATATCTCCATACAAGTTAGTAGACACAATCGCAGCAATCGCTCAGTCCCGCACACCGCGAGATTCGCATCAATTTAACCAAGGCTTTAAGACTATACTTCTTTACATTAAACTCACAAATTATATCGAAAGTTAAAACACAAAACGATTTACTTTTCCGAAGAAATAAACAATTATTCAATAATGAACACTAACACATACAACACAAAGTTTACCTGTATCAAAGCAACTAAATCAACTCTTGCGTCGGCGCCGCGGTCCGGTAATATAAGTCCCAAAGCGGCCGCCTCGGGTACTGTACGGAACGCGCGGAGGAAGTTGTTAGCTTGACAAGGTGCGCCCCCTGATGTGTCTAACATTCTGAAAAGGAACCCTGAAATGTTTCGAACATTTTTATTTTATAGAATTCATAGTTTGTTTGATATTGGAGAACGGTACTGTCGAAATTCATTTGGCAGCGCGTTCTCCGTACCAGTATTATTTTAATAAAAAGGGAGAAAGTCGATAAAAGCTCATAGTAGATGGCGTGTCTATAGCTAAGTATTGATCTGACAACGGAGGTCAAGCTAATTTGAAATAGTCACAGATTTTCGACCATTTAATTTGCGTCATCAACTTCCCATAATTGATATTTAAAACCTACGAAGAATGTTAAATATTCTTGTCTTGAGGCCTGTTTTACGGTGTTCGAATGTCCACAAACTATCAAATAACTTGATTCATGGATTAAATTGAGGGATTTCCTTTTTGAATTCTTCCCTAGTCGCTAGGTAGATGGCGCTGACCTTGGTAAGTTACTGAAGGAACGGAACGTCACATCATTTCACTTGGATGTAACGGTTTTAGTTCCTACCTCAATGGGTTATATTCAGAAGCTTAAGCAAACGAAAGTGTTAGTCAACGAGCGTATGTGGCGTGGCGCAATAGTAGTTTATGCGACTGTGCATAATGAAGGGCATTACAACACGAGTGTGGGTTTAAGAACCGAGCCGAAGAAGAGTTTTTTAATAGCATCACACGAGTGTTGTAATGCCTAATTATGTATAGTTGCATACACTACTTTATCTACCCAAATATCATAAGGGCTCTATGATGGGTTCAGGAACCATAGGGAAATGACCTGCATTGTTACTTGGCCCTTGATTTTTGTGCCAACAGGTTATTAGTTGCATTCGTCGCTGCATTTACGATATCTGGCGGAGTATTCATGTCAATTTCTGAGTCACTATCACTCATTTTCGACAGAAATAAAGAATTTATCAGAAAATTTGTCTACTCGTAACTGGAAATAAAAAGCTAACGAACAAATGACAGCTCGAAATGGCGGCGTTTCGGATATCTGTTATTTTTTTTAAATCATAGGCAAACGAACAAAGTCACTATTCTTGTGTCACTCGAGATCAAAATGTCGTGCGATTTATAATTAAAATCATACTGAATTGGGGTTTCGTATCGATATCTGATTTAATGTAGGTAGGTACTAGAATAGCACACTCACTTGAATTTGACACCTGTTCCAAATTTAAAACTCATAACCTTCTGTTTAAAGTAGGTTATGATTGCATTACAGTTCCGTTAATTTCTGCTGGTTGGTAATGCTGGTCATTGCCTATGGTTTTTGAACGCATTAGAAAGGGTTTATGATATTTGGGTAGATAAAGTTCTTTTCAACCGTTTTGGCTTTAGCTCCTAGTAACATAGTCAGTTCAACGCCATCTACAGAGGTCTCGGAAACTATGTTTTTTTTACTTAATACTCAAAAAGAAAACCACTCATTTTGTTTTCAATTATCTGTCAGAAAAAAATAGGGACTTATCCGACGGAAGTGAATCAAGTAATTTCAAAATAACCTATAAAAATATTATAAATAAAAAGTGAGCATACCCAATTCGCAACTGAGACAAAATTCTTTGGCACACGTATGTGCTAAGAGGGTCGCTTTTACCGGCAATGTGTAATATAAAACCTGAAAAAAGTTGTGTCTTATAATCTGGTGATTAAGTAGGTTCTTAGAAGCCTTGTAGCAACATGTGATACTTTAAAAATAGGCGCTGATTTACTATGCGCCAAAATTTGTGGCAGTCTCGGTAATCGTCGCAAGAGCGAGATGGCATGAGGTTCAGTAGGGGGAAACTGTTGTACTATTCACTATCTTACTCTCACGTTTGAGACCGCCATGATTGGTTGAATTTAGAATGTGTTCTCTCCGCTCTGCTCGTCTACTTTCTGGCCGGAAGCGAGACAACTCGGCTCAATTATACAAAATTAAAGTATCACATGTAGGTACGCCATTTTATATATATATTGTTTATTAAACAAGAAGTTTAAACTTTTACATTACCTGTAACATAGAATTACAATAAGCATTAGGTAATGTAGTTTCTAATCCTGGAAGCCCTGTTTTGTTACATTTGTCTAATTCTTCGTTCGGACCGTGTTTATTGTAGCGTATATCTATCTGCAATAATAAATATGTTTTTGGAAGGTTAGTTTCAAAATGAATACATACTTTTGCGTTTAAAATTAACAATAAAGGTATGCAGAAAGCGACTTATGAACCTAAATTCCAGTCCCTATGTTATTGAGTCTACGTTTAAACAGTTATATGCGTTCAGCAAACGTGTGTCAATTTCTACATCACGTGGGGTTTTACGCAGAATTTGCAAAACCCAAAATGTGCACTAAGAGCAAAATGTCCAAAATAATAAAAAAAATGAGTAAGCAAACGGTTTTATTTTAACCCATTGCGATTAAATTCACACTCATTATGAGTAGTGCTCATTTAACAAGTGTTTTTTTTCAGAAGTGTACATTTTGCGAAGTACACATTTTGCGAAATGCACAATTTGCGAAGTGCACATTTTGCGTCAAGCACATATTTTGCGTTGTGCACATTCTGTGACAAACCCTTTTACCATATTTTATGGGAGATTTGCAGGGCTTCAGCCACTGTCTATTTAGACTAGATATGCAGACTTTTAAAGGTCCAACAGAGTAATCAGAATGATTAAAGTTCATCTAACTTGGGAACTTTGTTCCGCACCTTCTTCTCCCTAGCAAGGGTAAGCGTTTAAAGGACTCCTTATGTAATTCGACGTTTAAACGTGAATATTCTCAGTGTAAATAAGCATTTTATTGTATGGAGACCAATAGGTTGGACAATCCTACCACAGTTTTCCCCAGAATTAGCACTGTAATCTCTTGCTCAGACCAAATAAAAAAGTTTAGACGGAACTCTGCAAACAGAGAAGTGAGGCCAGTTTTGTAAACATGTGTGCATTTATTGAGACGTAGTTGAATTGTAGTTTGATGTAAATGTGTGCGTGTGTGCGTGTATGCACAGAGCGAGGCGTAGTTTTGCGCATGCTTCACTGCATTGTTCGCAGCGCTATATCTTGGTTTTTTATTTGGTCTGAGATCTCATGACAATGAAGGTTTCTCTGATAATTCGACAAAAATGTCCGAACTACTTACTGAACGTAACACTTACATAGGACGAAACGAAGACACTCTTCAACACTCACTTGTCAAAGTTTAAATAATTGATATTGTACCTTTTGATAATGCTTGGGTATTGGCTGAGCAACGTATTTACTTTCGTTCTGTCTTGTGGCTTGCAACTCATCGAAATTATCTTCTATATACGGCATCTGTGAACATTTCAGATTTGTTATTTTAAATATTCGTAGTCATATTCTTGTACATACTTAATTGAAAAAGAAAAAAAAAATGTTCACCTTTTTTAGCAAATCACCGTATTTGTTCATAACTGTCATTTTAATCAAAGAAGTAAGTTAAACTAGTTTGTCCTTGACTGTACACAAGGTGAGACATCAAGTTATACATTTCCAGTATAACATGGCCTCGCTTTGTATAGTTTCCCCGTACAATGACAGATTTTCATAAACTGGTTTCGTATAGCTTGATTTATCGCCTAGCGTACATCAGACTAAGATTTATAATTATTACTTTTACAGCTCGAGTGTTATTTCCGCCTCGAATGCAATAACAAAATTTCTCCACTTGTATTAAAATGTACTACTGTTCTTCGAAAGCGTATTACAAAACGTCGTTTGATACACGAGAACATTTGTTATTGCAGTTCTCGGATCAATAACACCCTCACCCACAGCTCGAGTGTTAATTTTGTAGTTTTCTCAACCAAAAGAAAAAGCCTTGATATAATATTTTCGTTGTAAATCATTAACACCGATATGATCGGTGGCGACGTCCACGGCAAGACAAAGGCCTTTTTGTTGGATGTTCTCAAAAATTAAATAAAAAACATTGTGTTATATGGGGTCTTTATTGGATACCTGATTTCTCTTAAACGTTCTTGGATTCGGTGCATATCCAATAGGGCCTTGCATTTTCATAGATTTCAGTACTTCGGAGTCGATCGGTTTTGGTTTCCTGCGGAAAGAGGTAAGCTTATGATAAGTACGCGAAAATGATTGCTGGAAAACTACTTTTTTTGAGGTTATAAATCATGTTTTGTGGTAGAACTCAATGTAACGCACTTAAAACATTGTGGTAATGGATGGATTGAATATTACGGGGGTCGTGGAGGTGTTAAAAGTTAAAATCTTACAGAAAAACTTGTATTTTGAAAAAAAAAAAGTTGTCAAAAAGTTGTATTATTGACCCCCCATATCTCCGTAACTAGAAGGTTCCCAGGTAGGGTGTAGAAACAAAAAATGATCGCAATGACGAGGAGAATAAGTGCTTTTCGGCTTCGTGAAGAGGTGTTTTACACCCTTTATACACGATAACTGTCGTTCACGACTTTTGATAACTAAAAACGTGCCAAGTGCGAGTCGCACTCGCCCATGAAGGGTTCCGTAGCAGATTGAATGAAAGGTAAATTGCTATTTACGATTCAAGACGTATTAAAAAAACTACTAACGGTAACTACGGTTTACGATTTATGACGTATGAACGTACGTATGACGTAAAAAAAACTGCTTACTAGATCTCGTTCAAATCAATTTTCGTTAGTAGTTTACATGGTAATGTACATCATTTATTTTTTTTAGTTTTATCATTCTCTTATTTTAGAAGTTACGGGGGGGGGGGGGGCACACATTTTACCACTTTGGAAGTGTCTCTTGCGCAAACTGTTCAGTTTAGAAAAAAATGATGTTAGAAACCCAAATATCATTTTTAAAGACCTGTCCATAGATATACCCCACACGTATAGGATTGACGAAAAATTTTTTTTAAATTTATTGTTTTTTTTTCTATTTTTGTGTAAAATACACACAATACAGATAGGTGGTATAAACAAGTATACACGTTAAGGCGAGGGACAAATACAAGAGGCGTCGGGCGGAGACGCGGCGTGGGCGAGGTCATGGTGTGGCGCCGCCGCAGCGTTGAACAGGCGCGCTAACGGTGTCGGAAAGGCGAGGCACAGGCGCATTCTAGTTTTTGAAGTCTATATTGTTACGCGTTTTCGCCGTCTTGTTCTCTCCCTGTGCATGCCACTGCATACTGCGGGTGCGCCGAGGGCGAGGAAGCAGCGCCCGCACCACGCCGTCTCAGTAAGTCTCGCGCCAAACCTCTTCTATGCATTTTGTATGAAATATCAAAGAAGTGGCGCCGCGACCGCATTGCGACGTCGTCACGCCACCGTATTGTATTTGTCCCGCGACTTAGGTCCATGTTCACCGAAAATATAACAGCCTGATTATGTAAAAACAGCTGTCACTGTGACATGTTGCCATACAAAAATGCGTTTTAAACAGCTGATTTAGATAATCAGACTGTCATCTTTTTGGTGAACATGGGCCTTAGGACGATACAAAAGGCGATCGTATTCCTAAATGCGATCTAAAGAGAATATTATACCTGTAGACTTGCTTGAAGAACTCTTCAGGCATTTCGTTGAACCACTTGTTGCCCGACGAGAGCTGAGGCAGTGGGACCGTGGAGAATTGGAATGTTGTGTCGCTGAACGCGACGAACGGCATGCCTACTACTTGATCTGCGAACTCCGTGGCTCTGGAAACAAGATATTTTTCATGTTAGTTATCGTTGTTATAAACGAAAGCCATAGTTCTGACTCTAGGGCACTATTGAGAAAATTACCTAACACTTAGGAGTCGCAGTGGCGATCATTTAAACCAGGTAAGTATGGACATGGCATAAAATTAGCTTTTTAACTTAATTTTTGTCGTTATTCTTCATGTCACTTAATGCAGTGCTTACTAGAATAGGGCAGAAACAAAATTAAAAAAACCCCAAAGTAATTAGTCCGTCAGATAGGACGGTTTTCAAAAAAATATTGGACACATTTTTTGTATTTTTTGACGTAAATAAAAAATGAAGACGATACAGTGCGTAAAAATCATGTGACGTCACATTTGGGTACATGCTTTACCAAAAGGTAAGGCCCCCACTAACATGATCTTGAACGCGTTTTATCTTCGTCAATTTTTATTCATTTGATAAAACAAAAAATACATATGCAATATTTTTCGATAATCTAACTGACGGACTCAACAGAATAACAACAAATACCAGAATATTTTTTCTTGGTCAGGAATAATCCCTATTGCTAAGGACCACATTACTTTAATTCAAACATTTTATTTTACCCATACATAAATAAATAAAATAAATAAATATTGCTGGACATTACACACAGCACCATCTAGTGCCACACTAAGCAAGGCTTGTGTCGTGGTCACCAGACAGATGATATACTACATGTATACTTTTTGTTTGTAAATACATACTTATTATACATACGGCTGCATTCGCTTATCTTCTAAAATGTCTATAATTAATAACATTCTCACCTTGAAAAGTTATTGTAGACGGGCTCATGGTTGTGTTGTGGTGAGAACAAGTGCAGATGTCCGGCTTGGTCACCGAACACTAACGCCTGACTAGTAGCAGACACGTCCATTACACTGCACAGGGAACTCTGAGTGTCCACCTGGAAATTACATGATAGTTCATAGCTATTGTTTTAAGACTTCTAATATTGGGAGCTCAAAATAATAAATTATCACGGAAGATATCCCAAGTGTCATTATAATTAATATAATTTTGTTTGCTTGGTTATACATTTTATTATGCATGCTGTGGTCTCCTGTAAGTGAAGGAGCACACCTCCGTGCTATTTTTGTCGTCAATCCTTTTTTTCGTGTTTTGTGTACATTCTTTGTTGGAGATCCTAAATAAATAAGTTGTTTTCATAGCTATTTGCCGACCCTTCATGTCATGTCCTATCTAGCGCTATCGTCACACACAGAGTATTCCCCTCATTTTTTCTGGACTTCCCCAAATCTTAAGCCATCGATATCCGAGGTATCGGCTCAATAACACCTTGGCCTACGGCTTGTGTGTTATTTCCGCCTCGAATGCAATAACAAACTTCCTCCTTTTGTATCAAAATGTACTATTTTTCATTATAATACACTAACCTGGAACATAGAATGCTCAGCACCACCAGGCGCGTTGACATGCAACAACGCAACATGTCCGTCACCAGACAACGCGACAGCTCTCCCCGAGAAGGCGGGCAGGAAGTGCAGCAGCAGCGGCGGTGACACCGTGGGTAATGACCAGGCGGCCTCGCCCGGCGTACTGTTCGCGCGCAGGCAGCGCACGTCCCACACCAGGACGTAGGGCTCGGCTACTGCGTGAGGAGCTATGCCAACACTGAGGAGGAAGCGAAGAATTTCGAAGTGAAAACTCCTTCAGCACTTGAACAAAGAACATGGAACTTGCGTCACAGAACACTTTGTAGCACTCGTAGCCGATCCGCTACAGCGTAGCACCACTTAGACATGCGCGGGGCATAACGTGGGCTTGTGTACTTCTTTGTTTTCACTTCTATCGGCAGTTGCCAAAGACTGCCCAGATTTGTTTTATCATCATCATCATATCAGCCCGGAATCACACATTGCTGGCCTCCCCTATGCCTTTCTTCCCAATTCTGTGTTTTATCATTTTCATGGGAAAACTTCAATAAACTATGGATGATATTGATGAGTCTCTCTGAAGAGTAAAATGATATAGGAAGGTAATAAATGGCGGAACTTTGGTAAGCTGCAACGATCAAAATAATAATTGTAAGATTGCACAACAATATAAAGGTGATATTTTTTCTACCTTTGTATGATTAGTTAAGAAATAACTTAATTTTTTTTCTGGAATTAAAAGGGAACATGAAGGGTTCTGACTTGTGACAGCTGATTCAGCAGAAACTGTTCCATTATTACCACTGCAATACTTTGGGGTCACGTTCATGTACGACAAAAACGTGACCAACCTATCATTGAACTTAAAAGTAAGCATTTTATCACGGCTCTCACACATACTACACAAAAAATAAGCTACATACGACTGCGTGAATCCACAAGTGATAAGCAGATCTCCTTGCATATCCAAGTCCGAGAGGCAAGCAGAGTGTGCCCTGAAGGTATGTTCAGCCATGGTGGGGGTCCGTATATCCCGTAACGCTACCGTTCCGGACGCACTGCCGCATGCAACTATGGAACCGCCGCCGCTGCGAAGAACGGCGCAGCCTTCTTCTTGAATTGGCTGGAAAATAAAAAAATGTTTAAATGTGGGCAAATGGGGTAAATGGAAAACTTTGTGGTCTGATCCAGCTTGTCCCTTGCTGCCTTCCCCGCAGTACGCCTTAATTCTATTATTCTATTATGGTGTTTAGATTTCCGCACTTAGTCCCTACAATAGACCATTGTGCGTGAGACATGGTGGTCGTTACTCCAACACCCACCTCTCCCCAAGAAACAGATCAAACTTCCCGGTGTCCTCAGGCCATCCGCAAGGGATCTTGGTGTTCCCAGTGTCTCCTCGCGAATCTTGTTAAGGTAGGTGCACTCAAGGAGCACATGTCGCTCTGTACAAGGGAATGTCAGTGATTTTGGACTGTGGAAGTTTTTATTACGACGCCCTAAGCCAAGGTCTGAACCTCACAGGTTGTGTTCTTAGGTTCATAGATTATAAAAGCACCCAGAAAATTAAATAAATGGTTAAGGGGCCGGCGGAGCGTGTGTCGCTCATACAAACATAATACCTCAATAATTCGTAAACCAAACACATTTATAAGGAAGTGTGTATTTATTTCGATTGGTTTACTTTAATTTTAAACTCCTCATATCTCGTCTAAATATCATTGTCCTTTCAGAATATATATTTGGGAACATAGATATTATGTAATCCAATCGAAATAAATACACGCTTTCTTAAGAATATGTTTGGTTTACGAATTATTTTGGTACTATGTTTGTATGAACGACGCACGCTCCGCCGGCCCCTTAAGCAGACCGCCGGTAGCAGCCGGTATCATCATCATACTCTCAATTCATTTGGCTTCCGCCATAGAAAAAAAAAGGGGGGCGTGTCGGTGCCCGCGCGACTGGCACAAGACCCCTCTCTACCCTGATCTCTTGTGCCAGTCATAAGCAAATGACTACACTATTTTGCTATAACAATACATTGCTCCTCAACCACTACCTAAGTTTGTCGCTAAGTGACTGGACCAGCAATGTAAAAATCACGATAGTTGAATAAGCACTGGCGTCGCGTGGTGCGGCCGCTACCTCTTACGACGAGTTAGTGATGTGCTTGTGTATTGATGTTTTTATGTGGGTAAGTTGTACGGTGCTTGGTAAATACACGATGTGTTTGATGGCATAAGCTTTAAAATCGATTGTGTACTACGTTCTGATTTAACAAATACGGGTGCGTATCTATTGCTTTTACTGAACTGCATGTGTAGTAGTTGCCGTGTGGTAGGGATAAATTGAAGACACAGGGTTCCGATATATTTTCGTCTAACGGGCATATCTCCTTCTTTGTTATATCTGTGGCACAGCATATCTTCGTCTTCTATACTTCTCTATTACTCGTCATCTCATCAGACAATTCTTTTCTTGCCATATCATTCTTAACACAGTCCATCCATCGTTTCTTTGTTTCCTCTATCCATACCATATCTTTTCTACTCATATCTAAAGCAGACGCAGGCATTCTAAATTTACTGATACCAAACAGAAAAATGAAAATTTATGAACAGAAAATGCAAAGGACTACTGACGCCTTTGTCAGTAGTCGCAATATTATCTATTTCTGCTCACAATATCCGCCATTCCAAGAATCATTGTAGTTGGCGTAACTCTATTTAAATTTGCTTACGAGTATGCTTCTAGCCTCACACAATTTAAGACTTACAGACACTAGGATAGGGCTTAAATCAGGGAATCACAGAACTTGTAAATAAGCTAGAACTCCGCGACAAAATGCATTTCAATGAAGTTCAATTGTATTGTATTAACGCGCTCACTGACGTCAATCAGCGCAGTAGTACAATAGTTAATCACTTACAATAGCCGTATCCACCATTTTGTTGAGGTCGAGATCTATCAGCTTGTTTTGATGTCCACCCATTATCAACTTGTGGGAACTCACTTGGTAGATACACTGCATGTCTGTCATGTTGGCTGATCTAGAAAAGAAAATATAGTTTTACTAGCTGTTGCCCGCGACTTTCGTCAGCGTGATTTATTGCACATACATATATATGTCACCGTAAAATTGTCAAACACGTTATATTACAATATAACGTGTTTTTTCTCGCGATATTGTAATGTCTCGAATTATTGTCAACTGAACATACGGAAGTATCTCTGCCCCTATAATCGGGACTTGGGGCACCCCCCCGTTAGGTTAGTTAGGTTCCTTTAAACCCTGCACTCGGAAATAGGGGCCCCGCCGCGCGAAGCGGGGCTCCGTCGACTACGCTTTTTAGGGGGAATATAAAGTGTTTTAAGGTTATGTTATATTAATCGGTATTTCTCAGGAATGGTGCATTATCTTTTCATGAGAGTTGTGCCACTGGGCAAGGGGGACCCCTCCTTCCCTCCACACCGCGTAAGTTGACTACCATCGCATGCATTTCACGAAAAATAATGCGTTTTGTTGTAAGCAGTATGTTCATTTGACAATAATTCGAGACTTTACAATATCGCTAGAGATATTACAATATAACGTATTTGACAATTTTACGGTGACATATACATACATTGCTGGGAAACAACTTTTTTTTGAGGTTATAAATCATGTTTTATGGTAGAACTCAATGAAACGCACTTAAAACATTGTGCTTATGGATGGATTATTCTATTGGATTATTACAGGTCTCGGTCGAATCGAGGGCTTTCTCGTAGTCCACAAACGCTAAACAGTGTGTATGTATGTGGTCTAAGGCCTTTTCGGAAACCGGCTTGTTTGGGTAGCTGGAAATCGCACGAAACGATTCGTGATGACTCTTGAAAACAACTTGTAGATATGGCTTAGAAGTGAGATGGGCCTAAGGAGTTTCCTTGCGTGATCGAATCAGAAATGAAGACATCCGCAAGAAAACCAAGGTCACCGACGTAGCCCGAAGCTTTGCCAAACTTAAGTGGCAGTGGGCGGGCACATTGCTCGCAGAACGGGTGGCCGATGGGGCCGAAAAGTTCTGGAGTGGCGATCGCAAACCGGTAGACGATGCATTGGAAGACCTCCCACTAGGTGAACCGAAGAGGGTAATGTTTTTACTTACTTGAAGGTGCGTTTCGGAATCCCTCGGCGTATCTGATGACGCAGAGAAGTTTTAGTCAGTGCGAAAATGCCTTGTTCCACAGTCAAAATATCCCTCACTTCTTCAGACTCATGGACTTGGAATGATGTGTATTTTTGCATGCTTGGACCGTAGTATGATGTTACATGACCCTAGAAAAAATATTGATAAATTAATTCATTTTGTCTCCTTTACTTATTTATTTATGGATCTCCAACAAAAGATAATATACACAAAGCATCATTAGATAATGGAAAACAAAAGGTAAGTATCATATTAATTAATATCTTCCTAGCCTTTTTCCAACTATGTACAAAGTTAATAAATGTGCTACTTATGGTCTTGAACTTCAAGGAATATGGGGATAATACCTTCCTATAATTTTCTTACTTCGGAATTTAAACATTCCATATATCTTCATGAAGGTATGTACATACCTTATATATGGAATGGACTTACTCAACCTATTCCGATCATTGCCCATGATGAATTCACATCAAAGATACATTTTCTGGAGCAACATTTTCCATATGATAACGTAAAGTAATTTTGTAAAACTTTTAAGGCTTCTGCTATAATTATTTTCATTTCGTTTTTGTGGATGGTCTTCAAATAGGATAGTCTTCTAAGGATATTGCAAACTGTCACTTACCCCCTGATTCCCCATCCATATCAGTTCCTCATACTTGTCAAACACCACCGCAGACACCCCAAACCTGTCGCCGCCGTCGACCAGCACACTGGCCCGCACCTCATACTCAGCTGATTGTTTCGGCATCATGTATTGCTGAGCATAATCTGGAGTGTACGAACCTGAGAGTTAGGCTTTGATAAATGCATTATAATTATGAAATATAAGCTTCTGCCAGCGGCTTCGCCTGCGTGAAGTTTGGTAATGGTCCCATGGGATCCTAATACTGGGATAAAAAGTATCCTATGTTTTAATCCAGGTTATAAACTATCTGTGTGCAAAATTTCATCCAAATCTGTTCAGAAGTTTTTGCGTACATCCATACTTACAAACTTTCGCATTGATCATATTAAGTAGGAATTGAAATAGCGGACAGGTATGGAAAATTGAAAATTGTTATTATCCAGATATTACATAAGAATGGATAAGCGTCATTGTCTGGAAAGGCTTATGATACTAAGCCCGAGAAGAAGGAAAACCTGCTCAAGACAGTGTCCTTTGGATTATAGTCCTTACCCCAGTAGGTACTTAATTTTTTTTTATGGTTTGTTTCATATGAAACCAGCAATATCTTCAACCAAAAAAAATATTTAGGAAATACAGGCCTGCATAGTGGAACACAGTCCGTCACCTCTAGGATATAGCTCTAAGTTGTAGCATTGGGAACATTTTAAACTGAATATGCTAATACTATTTCATATGAAAGTTGAAATGAGCTTTTTGCAGCCATTATCAAAATCTTCCTGAACAGCTAGGTATTCCAAATGTTAAAACAGCAAAACTGTCACATTAATTTTGTATATTTAAATATAATATTTTTTTTTTATACTTAGTTTTTTTTTTATAGGTAACTTCAAAACACATTACATCAGTGTGGTCGCAACCCCTGAACTACGACAACCTGTATGACAGGGGATAAATACTTTTTAAAATGTTGATAAGAAAAGTTTGAGTTAGAGTACAGAGTTAGATGGACTGTGTGACAGATGATATGGCTGGAAAGGGAGGGTTTATGAGATGAAAACTGATAGAGAAGTATGGAAGTAGGAAGGCTGCACCAGCCCAAAGCAAACTGGGAGACAGGCAGGAGAATGACGATGGAAATAATGAGTTAATAACTTATTGAATATTAGGTGCTAAACTTCTATGAAAAATGCTCAAAAAAAAGAAATAAAAAGAAAAACTGAAACCATAAATAAAATTATTCCTCAACGATAGTACCTAAATGGTTATAATTTAATAAGAATTTATAAATTATATGATGAAGATTATTTGTTTTATTATTTATTATTAAGTATTTATAGTTGACCCCTTTTTTTTGGATGGGAAATCATCAAATGACTCCTCCCACTCTGGGCAGAGCGGGAGGGAGTGTCAGACTTTTACTGACTAAAAACTATCCATGTTCCTTTCTCGCCCTTTACGTTCCGGGGCCACGATATCTCTTTTGAACAGTCCCGCAGCCCCGACTGTATATTTGACCCCTGAAGGTCAAAAACAGTTATAGTGGAGATAATAAATTAGAATCAGAAAACAGTTATTATTTGAATGAACTATGTAAACTGACAACTTTATCGACAATAATGATTTGAACAAGATGATTTTATATTTTCACTTAATTTGTTCCAATGGAAAATCCAGAATATTTTATGGCAATGGCCTGACTAATCAAATAATATTAATCTGTAAATTATCTTATTCAATATCAGGAACTAACCTTTTTTTCCATTTATTTAAGTAAGTAATATCTTTTAGATCTCCACATACAACTCCTTAGACGGTTTACTGATAACAAGATAAACTGTTTCTAGTATTAGCTATCATAGAGGTTCTAGTACTTAGTTATTATTATGTTGTGGCAAAGGCCAGAAAACCGTTTGAAATCTTTTTACTTTCGGTTTGCATAATATGGACCATGAGTAAAAATTTAATATTCAATATTCAACAAGTAAGAATGGCAACAGTTTATCTCAAACAAAGGGAAGTTAGCAATTACCTATCGCTGATAGTAAATAAAACGACCCACTGACCAGCTTTTCAGTCTAGTCATTTAAAACCGAATACAACATCACACTCTGTTGCTTCCAGATAGTTGATGTAAAAACAATTGTGGAAAACCATCATACACTGACAAATCAAAATACATAAGCCTCAATAGTGATAAACAACAAGGGTGCATTAAACATTAAACATCAATGAAAGGTTTTTTAAATAGTTGTTTTAAATCTAACTTTCTGAAAAAGCATAATAAAATTATTTCAGTGAAAAAAAAAACTGTTGTTTACTGATCCGAAAAAAAACTGAACAAAAAAGAATTCATGTGATGTTTCGTCCAAGGCAAGCCTAAAGGAAAAAAAAAACTATTTATTCTTTATTACGACAAACATCTTTGTATATTATTAAATCATTACCATTGTAAAATGAAAACCTACCAGTTAGCAGATGATCCGACGGCACGGAAAGGTCGGAATAATGATATTCCATTCTAAAAATGAACTTATTTTGTTTCACAACATCTATAATATCTAATTTAACTCAAAAGTCACTATTTAAACAATTTTAATTTAAAATAAAACGAAATGGATCAAGGGTTCGACGACGGCAATCAGGAATATTTTCAAGTTACTCAACATAAAAGTTGAACAGAAACTCTGTGTTCGATGGCAGGAAATTCACCTTTGCCACCTATGAAATACGGGCCATAAATATTAAACAGAGTTGTTGTTGGAAAACAAAATGTACTCGCGTCTTGTCATCAAACTGTATTTGCGTTTCGTTTTACGCTTGGTGTGTGGTTTGGTGAATAAAATAATAATGGGAAATGGTGAAGTGTTTAAGATAGTAACGGAACGCTTTTTTCATGTTTTCAAAATGGATTTTGAAAAAATTTAAAATAAAAGAAAAAAACTAGATTTGATCCCTTGATACTAAATGCTGCTCAGTTTTAAAAATATAACGCCTGCAAGAAATAAGTACGTAAGGCCTTATTACATTACAAGATTTATTGGGCCCTGCTTGCAGAGAAAGGGAAGTGGAATAAGAAATCGGGTGGTCAAGTGGTCCCTCAGAACAATAACTAAGTGGTCCCTAATTTCTTGTTGCGCTGCAGATCGTGTCCGGTATAACCGTTTATTTGAAATCAAATTGGGCCATGTTAAGCAGCGTCCTCACTAGAGCCCCACGGCTCGTGAACCCGAGCCTCGTGAGTTTATAAACATACTAGCTGTTGCCCGCGACTTAGTCCACGTGATCCACCCTTATCACGTAGAAGTATAAAAATAGACTACGACTTGTTCTCTGACCTACAAAGTATACTAGTTTACACAAAAAAAAACATTAATATCAGTCAAGCCGTTTCAGAAGACCTCGATAGCAAACACGAGATTTTTATATATTAGACAGCTTGTTCCGCGGCTTCACTTTTGATCATCTTTTATGGATTCACTGGTACCCAAGTCACAGGCTATAAACCTAGTTTGGGTGCCAGGAGATAATACTAAACGCACTTTATGTTGAACCATATTACTGTACTTGTAACCTTTGTGAACATTTTTACTGGAAATAAACTTATTATTATTATTATTATTATCTCCTTTATTCGTTATATAACTTACTTGATACATTTTTAAATATTCTTAAAAAAACATATAAAAACATTTAAAAATATAAAAAATAGGGATCCGCCGGTGTCGGGAGCAGGGTCCAAGTCACCGGTGGTTAGGGTTGCAGAGACAGGAACCTCCTCACAATGCGAGCCGTATCGAGGAGTACTGCCTTCTGAATCAGGCCCTTGATCCAACCGCCTAAAGAGAGCTTCGACAGATGTTCGTCGAGGCTCTTGGCTATCAGGCCATTGGCCGTCACGACAATCGGCACAATGATAACCGAGTTCATATTCCACATGTCGCGAACCTCGTGTGCCAAGTCGAGATACTTCATTTGTTTCTCTTTCTCAGCTTTCACGAGGTTCTCGTCATGAGGGATAGTAACATCGATTATCATTACGCGGCGCGCTGATCGGTCTATCACCACTATGTCAGGCTTATTGGCAACAATAGTCCTGTCAGTAATGATAGACTGATCCCAGTACAGCGTGACATGGTCTTTCACAAGAACTGGGTCGGGCACATACTTGTAGTACGGTACCTCAGATTCCACAAGCTTAAATTTCAAGGCAAGTTGCTGGTGAATAATTCTGGCTACTTGGTTGTGCCTGTGCAAGTACTCGCCGTTAGCCAGACGAGAACAACCAGAAATAATATGTCTGATGGACTCACCCGGACAGTGGCATGCCCGACACACGTCAACCGTCCCGTCCTTCATAATATATTTCCGGTAGTTGTTCGTTAACATAACTTCGTCCATAATCGCACAGACAAAACCTTCAGTTTCCCCGAAGAGGTCACCAAATCGTAGCCAGGACACGGACGCTAGAAAATCTACATCGGGCCCATGAAGAGCCCGGTAGAAGCGCCCGTGAAGCTCCTTGCCCTGCCATTCTTTCTTGCGGTCATCGGTAGTAAGTACCACAGGTTTGCGCCAGTTCTCTTTAGCCATGGACAACGGGGTGAGTCCCTTGTCCACTGCGACCACATCTCGGTGCATACCCACGTCGGCTTTTAGAAAATATTCTCTGAGGCTGCACACCTCGCGGTTGTGGAGGGTCTTCGCATTTAAAAAGCCTCGACCCCCGCACTTCCGCGGGATGTACAGTCTCATCACTGACGATCGTGGGTGATGCATCCGGTTTTCGTTCAGCAGTGTACGAACTCTTCTATCCAAGGCGTCGAGTTCGGTCTGTGTCCATTTGAGTATGCCGAAAGAGTACATTAAAACCGGCATGACCCAACCGTTGAAGGCGCGCACCTTGTTCCCACCTGAAAGAAGGCTATTTAATACCTTCTTTAGGCGACCGAAGAAGCGCTCCTTCAACGATTGTTTCATGTCAGTTACGTTAATGCCTAACGCTTCCGACATACCCAAATATTTATAGCTCTCGGATGAGGAAAGGGATCTTAGGTGTATGGAATCCGAGAGTTGAAGTCCCTCGGATCCCATAATCTTCCCTCGCTTTACATACATGACTGCACATTTGTCCACACCAAATTCCATCCCGATGGCGCTACTAAAAGTTTCGGTTACTTTCAGTAGCTCCATCAGTTGCAATTTGTTGGGGGCAAAGAGTTTCAGATCATCCATGTAAAGCAGGTGAGATATAACCTGACCATCTTTCCTCAACCGGTAGCCTAGCCCTGAATTCTCCAGCAATGTGCTTACAGGATTCAGGGCTAAACAGAACCAAAGTGGACTCAGACTGTCGCCCTGGAATATTCCCCGTTTAATCCAAACAGGTTCATCGTTCCCCTGGATCTGTCGACATCCTGGATATCGAAGGACCGTCCTCCATTGCCCCATACATGACTCAAGGAAGGCGCGTAGAGTTGCATCTATCTTGTACAACTCCAGCACCCTCTTGAGCCATGAATGTGGCACCGAGTCGTAGGCCTTCTTATAATCTATCCAGCATGTTGACAGATCCTTGCGGGCTCGACGAACCTGTTGGCTAATGGCCATGTCGATGAGGAGTAGCTCCTTAGTACCACGGGACCCATTCCTACATCCATTTTGAGAGGCAGACATTATAGAGTTATTGTCTACGTGTGTATTATTATTATCCCTTTATTCAATTTTTCAACAAATTTTTTACATTTTTAAATATTGGTATAAAAAATATATAAAAAAAACATTTAAAAATATAAAAAATTGTAGCCCACCGGTATCGGGAACAGGGTCCAAGCTACCGGCGGTCAGGGCTCCAGAGAGAGGAACCTCCTAACGATACGGGCCGTGTCCAGGAGTACCGCTTTCTGAATCAAGCCCTTGATCCAGCTGCCTAACGAGAGCCTCCTCAGGTGTTGGTCGAGGCTCTTGGCAATTAAGCCATGCGCTGACACTACTATCGGCACAATGATTGCTGAGTCCACTTCCCACATGTCGACAACCTCGCGAGCCAAGTCAAGATACTTGATTTGTTTATCTTTCTCGGCTTTCACGAGGTTCTCATCATGTGGGACCGTTATGTCAACAATCATTGCGCGCCGCTCTGATCGATCCATCACCACTATATCAGGTCTATTAGCTATAACAGTCCTGTCAGTGATGATGGATTGATCCCAGTACAGTGTGATACTGCCATTAACGAGAACTGGGTCGGGCACATACCTATAGTAGGGCACTTCCGATTCCACAAGATTGTATTTTAGAGCAAGTTGCTGATGGATAATCCTGGCTACAAGGTTGTGTCTATGCAAGTACTCTCCGTTAGCTAGACGAGAACATCCGGAGATAATGTGACGGATTGATTCGCCTGGACGGTGGCATGCCCGACATTTATGTCAACCGTACCGTCCTTCACAATAAATCTCCGGTAGTTATTCGTCATCATTACTTCATCCATAATTGCACAGACAAAACCTTCGGTTTCTCCGAAGAGGTCCCCGGAACGTAACCAGGACACGGACGCTAGAAAATCTACATCGGGCCCATGAAGAGCCCGATAAAAGCGCCCGTGAAGCTCCTTGCCCTGCCATTCTTTCCTGCGGTCATCAGTAGTAAGTATTATAGGTTTGCGCCAGTTCTCTTTAGCCAAGGAGAGCGGGGTGAGGCCCTTGTCCATCGTGACCACATCTCGATGCATCCCCACGTCGGCTTCTAGGAAATGATCCCTGAGACTGCATATCTCGCGATTGTGGAGAGTCTTAGCGTTTAAAAAGCCACGACCCCCACACTTTCGCGGGATATACAGTCTCATAACTGAAGAACGCGGGTGATGCATTCGAAATGCCGTCAGCAATTTACGGACCTTCGTATCCAGGGCGTCTAGTTCGGTTTGAGTCCATTTGAGTATGCCGAAAGAGTACATCAAAACTGGCATGACCCAACCGTTGAAGGCACGCACCTTATTTCCGCCCGATAAAAGACTATTAAATACTTTTTTCAGGCGGCCAAAGAAGCGCTCCTTCAACGATTGCTTCATGTCAGCCACATTGATGCCCAGCGCTTCCGACATACCCAAATACTTATAGGTTTCAGTTGCTGAAAGGGATCTAAGATTTATGGAATCTGAGAGCTGGGTTCCCACAGACTCCACAATCTCCCCTCGCTTTACATGCATGACCGCACATTTGTCCACACAAAATTCCATCCTGATGGCGCTACTGAAGGTTTCAGTTACCTTCAGTAGCTCCATCAGTTGCAAATCGTTGGGGGCAAAGAGTTTCAAGTCATCCATGTAAATGAGGTGAGATATAACCCGACCATCTTTCCGCAACTGATAGCCTAGACCTGAATCCTCCAGCAGTGTGCTAAGAGGATTCAAGGCTAAGCAGAACCAAAGTGGACTCAAACTATCGCCCTGAAATATTCCTCGCTCTATCCTTATCGGCTCGCTATTCCTCTGAATTTGCCGACATCCTGGATAGCGAAGGACTGTCCTCCATTGCCCCATACACGACATCAGGAAGGTGCGCAGAGTTGCATCAACTTTATACAACTCTAGCACCCTCATGAGCCATGTATGTGGCACTGAGTCATAGGCCTTCTTATAGTCTATCCAACATGTCGACAGATCCTTTCGGGAACGGCGAACCTGTTGACTAATAGCCATATCAATGAGGAGTAGCTCCTTAGTACCACGGGACCCATTCCTACATCCATTTTGGGAAGCAGACATGACAGAATTGTCATCTACATGTTTACAAATTTTTGTTCTCAAAATGGATGTAAGAACTTTATAGACAGTCGGGAGACAGGTGATTGGTCTATAATTTTTGGGTTCCGCAGTACTACCCGATTTATGAAGCAGGTGGGTTATACCTGTTGTCATGAACTCTGGCAGCGACCCCGACTCTAAGGCTGACTGGAATAAGGTCGCCAAGCGAGCATGCGACCTTGTGAACCATTTAATCCAGAAATTGTGCAGCCCATCCGGCCCTGGAGATTTCCAATTAGGCAACGGACGGACTGCACAAGCTACGTCTTGGGGGCTGATAGTAATTGCCCCCATTTCTGGTACTGGATCACACGCTATTTATTATTATTATTCCCTTTATTCAATTATGCAACAAATTTTTTACATTTTTAAATATTGATATAAAACATATATAAAAAAACATTTAAAAATATAAAAAATTGTAGCCCACCGGTATCGGGAACAGGGTCCAAGCTACCGGCGGTCAGGGCTCCAGAGAGAGGAACCTCCTAACGATACGGGCCGTGTCCAGGAGTACCGCTTTCTGAATCAAGCCCTTGATCCAGCTGCCTAACGAGAGCCTCCTCAGGTGTTGGTCGAGGCTCTTGGCAATTAAGCCATGCGCTGACACTACTATCGGCACAATGATTGCTGAGTCCACTTCCCACATGTCGACAACCTCGCGAGCCAAGTCAAGATACTTTATTTGTTTATCTTTTTTTTTTATTATTATTATTATTATTCACTCGCGTTAAGTTCGGACTTCGGGATGATTTTAATTCAAAAGTTGGAGACTTTCATAGCGCAAAATAATAAAGTAAGATATAATTCAAGATCTATCAAAATTTTAAAGATATACCCAGACGTTGCTCATAAATTAGTAGGTTTCAAAGCAGAATAAAGGAACTTTGCAGAAGTATTTTGTAAAAAACCTAAAATTATTGCTGTGGCGTAGCGTGGGTTTATGCCGCCCGGGGCCAACCGGAAATTCGCCGCCCGGCGCCCCCTCTATTTTCATTTTATTTTTAGACAAGAAAGGTTGGGACAATTTACAGCATTTTTTTTTTATTTAACTCTTCGTGTTTTTTTTTTATAATTTTTTTTTGTGTATGTTCGATTATTCGTAGGGGCATTCCACGTGAAGCGGGCAGGTAAAAAAAGTTGATGCGTCGGATTGTTGTAATTTTCGATTAAGTTATGGGTATGTACCTATTGACTGTAAGTATTCTTGTTTTAAATCATCGCATTAGTTTTTTGTTTGGTCTGAGAAAATATGATCATGTCCTTCTTCCACTTCCGTCTTCGCAGAAACACTCGGATATCATGTCTCCTTTACAACATCCTTCATAAACCTGCATATCCCAGTAACTACTTTTCCTTTACTTACCCGTCCTCCTGATGGTCTTTGTAGATCCCACCTCAGGAATCATTTGCACGTACGAGAGGAATCCGAGAGTTAGCGATGAAGTCCGACCATTTTTGATAACAAATCTATCAAAGAGATTAAACTGGTCTCCAGGGATACATTTTTTATGTCTTATGGGAAATCGTCAAATAAATCCCGCTCTGGGCGGAGCGGGAGATATCAGACTTTTACTGACTAAAACCCATCCATATTCCTTCCTCGCCCTTAATGTTCCGGGGCCACGGTAACTCTTTCAAATAGTCCCGCAGCCCCGACAGGCTTCGGCTGTTGTGAACCCCTTCCTTGCTGCTGACACCTCTTTGAGGCTCACGATGAACACTTGCGCGCCGTCGACACGGCCTGTCGTCATGAGACAGACGGACGGCGAGCTATTCTGTGGTTCACCGTCCGCGCCCGCGTCTATGGTGCACACCCGGCGCGTCTCCCGCGGCGGCGGGGACGAGAGGTTCTCTCCCTCTCACGTCCCGCCATTTCCTTCGCTAGCATGACAGTTTCGCAGAAGGAGGTGACGGCTTCGCATTCCGTCTCGCTCCGGATCATGGATTGAACCAGGGCCGGACGCGAGAGGTCGCAGCCCCCGATCGCCGCTACGAGGACACGGCGGTGCTCCGCCCACGCGGCCGCGGGGCAAACCTCCACCGTGTCCTCCGATCGATCCTCGCTATGGGAACACCCGGGCGTTTCCTCCCGCCCGATTTGATGGAACTTCCCGAAACAGCCGTGTCCAATGAATCAGTCGAAAAATCTAAGAAGATTTATACAAACTTTCATCCCCTATTTTATCCTCGTAGGGGTGGAATTTATTAAAACTCTTTCTTAGGGGATGCCTACGTCATAGTAGCTTTATGCATGCAATGTCTCAGCCCGATCCGGTTTAAAATTGACAAAGTTTCATACAAACTTTCATCCCCTATTTTATCCCCTTTTTTTTTTTAAGGATTGGAAATCATCAAATGACCCCCCCCACTCTGGGCGGAGCGGGAGGGAGTGTCAGACTCTTACTGACTAAAAACCATCCATGTTCCTTCCTCGCCTTTTACGTTTCGGGGCCGCGGTATCTCTTTCGAACAGGCCCGCAACCCCTATTTTATCCCCTTGGGGTAGAATTGATCAAAATCCTTTCTTAGCTGATGCCTGGGACCCCTCCTACGTATTTGACAATTTTACGGTGACATATACATATGTAATACATTAGATATACATTAAACATATAATATAATATAATGTTGGCTGTTTAAGGAAATTAATATCATGACAGTACCTTGTCAATACATCTATGAAAACATCATGTACGTTAGGAAAAATCTGCATTTATTCAGTAAAAGAGGTGACAGACACCACTATAATACTAGAAATAGGGACGAACTAGTTCAGCCAGGTTTCAGGCTTGCTAAAGTAGATTCCTCTTTCATGGGGTACTGTTTAAAATGTTACAATAAAATACCTCCCCACATTCTACAACTGAATGAGACGAAATTTAAATCTTGTGTAAAACGCACACTAAGTAGGTATGTAGTCAAGCATATTATAAGTTGGGGGATTACATTAATGATAAAAATGCTTGGCTCAATGCCGGTCCTGCTCCACAACCATAGGCGCAAACTAATTGATTCCCAGTCAAGTTATTGTGGAAGCTGCAGAAGATTGTAAAAATATCCTTGCATTGTATAGATTCCATCTCTTAATATTATATAATTGCATACCACATGTGTGAGTTCTATGTATTGTAAAGCCACCATTTTACATTTAGTTATCTTTTTTTTTTTACTTGAATATGCCCTGGCGGCTGAGAGAATGTCATGCTCACTCAAATGTCTCGGTGATGGTGGCGGGTGTGTCGGGTCATTTAATTCCCTTCAATATGGTCGAGTTGAATGATGCTGATACATGCGTCATGTTCGTGAACGGGCGCTGTCAATTGAGACTGGTCAACTCTCAGCTGCCACGGTTAATTTTAATTTATTAATTTTTTAAGTTGATTTAATCTTTTCTCTGGACGCTCTTAATGTGCACGTCTTTCTACATCGTTCTCACATATATGTATAATCACAACATGAATGATGTAACCAAGATTTTGTAACAATATTTTGATTGAAAAGAGTGTCCATGGAGTTTCTTGCCCGTTCTTCTCCATAGAGATCTACGCTAGGGAATGGGCAACTACAGTACTTTCTCAAGTTATTATGCCTTGTGACTTTGACTGTAGCTTTGATTTAGTTTTGTATTTTTGACATTCAAAAGTGCCGTAATGGTCTAATTGAAATAAATGATTTGAGTTTGAGTTTGAATAAAATAATATAAATGTCCTACTAATATTATAAATGCGAAAGTTTGTGAGGATGTATGTTTGTTACTCTTTCACGAAAAAACTACCGAACGGATTTGGATCAAATTTAGCACACAGATAGTTTATTACCTGGATTAACACATAGGATACTTTTTATCCCGGTAATAAGATCCCGTGGGATAATTTCAAACTTCACGCGGGCGAAGCCGCTGGCAGAAGCTAGTATACTATAAAGAAAGAGGAGGTCCACAGTTTTGTTGAAACGACAACCGGTACATTTGTAATAGAAGTAAACCATAAATTAAACCGGAAGACGTTGCGTTGGAAGGCCTCTCTTCCACTATGTGTCTATGCTGTTCATCATAGGTACGGTGAAAGCGTCAGGGTAGCCCGCGAAATTCAAACAAACGCTTCGATTCTGTTTTAATTCGGATAGTCGTATGTCTATCTCGCTAGTTTTCATATTACCAAAAAAAGAATCAAAGCGTGTGTGAATTATAGCCATGCTGATAAGCCAATCAACAGAACCGGGACATGGCAGCCCTAGCCTAAGAGGTCGGGGTAATACAGTGGGTGCCTAGGGAGTTAGGCCTCCAGACAGATCGATCGATCCTAGATTGGTTTGGGATTACGATTTGTGTTGTGACCCTATAAGTTGTATTCTGTATCCTGTAATCTGTCTCAATGTCAATAATTCGTCCCAGAATATTTTTGTACTTCGTTGTATTTGGGCACAACAAAAACAAAACTGTCTGGTTCAAAAACAGTACCTATCGATAGTTTCGTGTTTTGCTTTGCACAATCACTACATATTATTAAACAAAGTCCTCTAACGCGTCTCTCTGTTTGAGTTTTCATGCTGTCTTCACCTAAGGATAGAGTGGTCCTCAAGGAAGGTTTTCTACACTTCTATGTCTTGTAAATCTACACTATTATTATAAAGAGGAAAAAATTGTGTTATTATGTGTGTGTTTGTAATGAATAAACTTAAAACTACTGTGACGATTTCAAAAATTCTATCACCAATGGAAAGCTACATTCACCCTGAGTAACATAGGCTACATTTTATCCCCGTACTCCCAAGGGAACGGGAACTACGCGGGTGAAACCGCGTGAGGGCCGCTAGTAGTATATAATTTGACGCGGGCGAAGCCACCAGCTTAAAAATAATACAAAGGAATAATGGAAAATGTTTTTTTTTATTATATAGACTTATACGTTACATTCTTATAACAGTTGATTAGCTTTTCTGTTAGATAATTATAATTAAATATAATACAAGAATAATATAAATTAGTTGATGTGCATCAACATAGGAGTAACTTTTTGTGAAGCCACTGACAAGTCTTAGTGTTAGTTCACTAATATACACTACAACAATGAAGTAGTAGAAGTAGTAGAAAGTACAAAATTTCTGGGACTCGTAATAGATAAAAACCTAAATTGGAAAGCACGTACTGATACTTTATGTAAGAGAATTAGTAAGTCCGCATACGCTCTACGTTCTCTATCCCCAGTAATATAGATGTCAGCGTAATGTTGTCAAACACGTTATATTGTTATCTCTCTAGCAATATAGTAGTCTCGAATTATTGTCAACTGAACATACGGAAGTATCTCTGCCCCCATAATCGGGGATAAATAATTAATCGATGTTTCTCAGGAATGGTACAGTATATTTTCATGAGAGTGGTACCACTGGGCAAGGGGGACCCCCCTTTCCTCCACACCGCATGAGTTGACTATGTTCGTTTGACAATAATTCGAGAGTTTACAATATCGCTAGAGATATTGCAATATAACTTATTTGACAATTTTACGGTGACATATACATAGATGCACTGCACTATTAGTCCCTCGAGCTGTTAGCGCCCGCGCTACGCTTGGGCGCCAAACCCCGTCTCGGGACTAAATAAGTTACTTTCACCCCTAGGATAACAATGTACTATTAAAAGCCCAGAAAAGATGTCTACAGGAAATGTTTAAGCTTAAATCTATACGGATAGTTGCATGCCATACTTTAAACAGCACAAAATGTTAACACTCCCTTGTCTGTACATAATTGAAGTAGCTGTGTTTGTTAAGTCGAACCCAAATCGTTTTAAACTCCTGGCTGACAAAGTTCCACGTAATAGACGCGACAATAATCTTGTGTTCCCGCCCCGCCAAAACGGCAATAATGCGCAAGAGTGTCTACTGCATGGCTTCGGTCATTTGTTATAAATTACCTAAGCAATGGAGAGAAATGCCGCTATCTTTATTTAATTAAAAGCTGGCTTCGAAAGTTTTTAACTCATAAAGCATACTATACTGTCAGTGAATTCCTTACTGAGAATGTTTTTTTTTTAACTTAAGTATTTGACATTGATATTATTTAATTGACATTGTAAATTAAATTGATTTTATTCATTTTTGACATGGTAAATTTTATTCTATTATTGACATTTTTATTTTTATTCCATTATTGACATTGAATTTTCATCTTTATTTCCATGTGAATGTTTTGTTTGTTTTTATTTTATGTCTTGAGTTATTTATTGTATTTAATATGGCTAATTATGTGAAAGAGTGTAGGTACACCTTTAAGGTAGATTTTTGAGGAAATGGTTATTTATTATTAAGATGTCATGTAAAATGTACCAAAAATCACACCTAAAAAAATGAATTTGAATTCACTGTTCACGTTGCACTATCCTGCACAATGTTTTACAGTAAAAAGTTGGGATCGCATCTCATGTCAACACTCTGTGTTGTGGTTGGAAAGAAATATAGTATGAAACGGTCAAGTGATTCCCAAATTACATCGCAAAATTATCTAACAGATTAACACCATGGGAATGTGGTGGTCTCAGTGGCCGCATTTTCCTTAACTGGGCCAAGCCGGCTGCGCCAAGTGGTGCAGCCGCGAGGAACACAGTGTTGACATTTTTTGTTAGGATTTAATTTATCTTTTCATATACAGGATGGAATTTTTCAATGCAGGTAGCGTTGAAAAATAGGAGGGAAAGTACTCGAAATACTGGAGATAGCAAAATTTACTCAAAGAAAACATTCCTTCATATAAAAAATATATATATCTGCATTCACAGATTTTCGAATATTCGCTTGCCACACTCGAAGAAAAAGAATTCTTTACCGTTTGCCATCAATCGATAGAGTCAATGATATGGATCAAATCTCTCTAAAAACATGCCAAATTAAAGGAGAACCATGAATGAAAGTGCTGTAACTTATTGAATTTATCCCATTGAATTTATATTTGTTCTTTAGATATCATGGTTTTTTCTTCATTTAATTTATCATGTTTGGAGAGTATTGAAATTTAAATATTTCCCAAAGCTGTGGAAAGTTTCCATTATAAATATGATGCCCAAATCAGGAAGCCTCCTACAGAAGCCACACCTTACAGGCCAATAAGTCAAGTCAAGTCTCCCTTTGCCGTCAAAACTTCTCGAGAAGCTGGTTCTGAAACGGATTCTCCCAGATCTTGAAGAACAAAACATAATACCAGATCATCAGTTCGGTTTTTGTGGGCATCATGGAACGACAGAGCAAAAACACCGAGTAGCTCACACAATACGGCAGACGCTGGAAAGAAAAGAATACTGCTCAACAGTTTTCGTCGATATCCATCATCCATCTGCCAAATAGAAGCAGGAGTACCCCAGGGTTCGGTACTGGGTCCAATTTTATACATAATCTACACTGCTGACTTACCTCTTTCAGAAGAAGTAATCACCGCAACCTATGCAGATGATGTTGCGGTCCTCTTTAGCCACAAAGATTGTTGTGGTGTCTTGAAAACACTTTTAAAAAGACTATTTGGTACTTACGTTTAGATCCGCGTGTGATTTTAAATGATTCTATAGCTAGAATAGGCCGCTCTATAGGATGTGTATAATCCAAAGTGTTGGTGTTCTCGCTCATTAGCTTCTGCAAGTCTCTGTAAAGGTATTATTTTGTTTTGCCCGTCGCTTATATCAGGTTTTGGACCCGCATCTGACCTTGAAGAAACTAACCATGGATTATTCTACAAAAATAGATATCGGCCAACTAACAGGAAAAGAAAACTGGTCCACGTGGAAATATAAAATTTCCATCTTGATGGTACTGAAAAAGCCCTAGAAGTAGTCGAAGGCTACTTGTGGTGAACTAATTCACGCTGATGTCTGAGGACCCTTTGCAAAACGAAGCATCTCCAAGTACAAGTACTTCGTCTTATTTAAGGATGATTACTCTGGATATCGCTTTGTCTACTTCATGAGACAGAAGTCAGAGGTTAAAAATAAGCTGATACAGACGCTTCAGGAAGCAAAGAATACCGGTCATATCGTCAAGACGCTGTTAAATGACAACGGTGGCGAATTCGAAAATGAAGCCGTTCGGAATATTCTAGAGAAGCACGGCATCAAGCAGCGACTCACTATGCCCTACACACCGGAGCAGAATGGATGCTCTGAAAGGGAGAACCGAACACTTGTAGAGGTAGCAAGGTCCATGATGTACTCAGGTGGAGAGCTACCTCAAGTTCTCTGGGCTGAACTTGTGAACACGGCAGCATATGTTCTAAATCCGACAGGACCATCAAGGGTTGAAGGAAAATCTCCATACGAGTTATGGCTTGGAAGTAAGCCTAGAATCTCACACCTCAGAGTGATTGGAAGCATTTGTTATGCTCACGTGCCTAAACAAAAGCGCAGGAAGATGTGCAAAAAGGCAATTAAAGGAATACTTATAGGCTACGAGAATGATGACGGTTATTGCGTTTACGACGGAACGCAGACACTGAGATCAAGGGACATAACGTTCGAATCAGACGTCGAGTTCAGGATAACGACAAGCGCCCCATAATGTCAGAGGGAGCTGAGGTCGGCGATAATGGACGTTCTCATTCAAGAAGTACCTGAACTACATGTCGAATACCAGGAAGGCGATGAAAATGATCTTGAGGGAGAAAGAGCTGAAGATCAAGTTCATGTTCAAGGTGAAGCAGTTCAAGATGATATCGAAGTTGATGACTTTGTTTATACTAGTAATGAGCAAGAACAACTAATTGAGACAGGCCCACTATACGAGGAACTAAGAAGTATGAAGACTTCGTATGCTTCGTAGGAAAGGAGAATTTCCTGAGACATACAGATATGCTGTTGAGAGGGATGATAGTGGCGAATGGCTCAAAGCCATGTCGAACGAGATCAAATCCCTAAGTGACAACAAGGTTTGGACGCTATGCGATTTACCTCCAACCAGAAATGCGCTACCTTGTAAATGGGTTTTTCCTATCAAACGAAATCCAGACGGTACGGTAGATAAATACAAGGCAAGACTGGTAGTCAAAGGATTCAAACAACGTAAGGGGATAGAATACGATCAGACGTACAGCCCTGTTGCCCGTATGTCTACCATGAGAGCTCTGTTAAGTGTCAGCGCCACGGAGAAGTTACATCTGACACAGTTCGATGTATCCACAGCTTTTCTGAATGGGAAGTTGAAAGAGGAGATATACATGCAGTAGCCTGATGGTAACTCAGATAACTCTTCAAAAGTCTGCAAACTTCAAAGAAGTCTGTATGGTCTCAAACAAGCACCTCGGTGTTGGAACTCATGTTTTGAAGAGATTCTCCTGGATAAAGGATTCATACAGAACGAAGCTGAACCCTGTCTTTTCACGAAGGTTATGGAAGACAAGAAAATATTGATTAGGTACCCTATATGTGGATGACGGACTGGTAGCCACGACAGATGAAGCATTAAGTCCGCCTCTGTACTTTTGTGCTTGAAGTGTTAATAAATAAATAAATAAATGAAGCACTAGCGAACCAATTCCTCAAAGAATTAGGAAACACGCTGAAGATCACCACGAAACCAGCATCCTACTATTTGGGATTGGAAATTGATCGATCGGAAGACGGTTCTATTTTGATTTCTCAGCAATCGTACGCTAAGAAGATCCTGGAACGTTTCCAAATGTCAGATTGCAACCCAGTCTCGACGCCCATTGAAAGAACATCTGAAGAAGGGAAAGTTGACGATACCCCTGAAAAAAAGTACTTTCCTTATCATGAGGCTGTAGGAGCACTAGCGTATCTAATGACAGGTACGCGCCCCGACATAGCATACGCTGTCCGAGTAGTTTCAAGGAAATTGGAGAATCCTTCCTGGACTGATTGGCTCAAAGTGAAGAGGAGATTCAGATATCTCAAAGGGACTATGTCTTTCGGAATAAGATACAAGTCTGGAAACCACAAAGCCATCATTCAAGGATACAGTGATGCAGATCACGGTGGTGATGAGCTCACAGGACGCTCTACCACTGGAGTTGTTTGCCTGTACGCTGGAGGACCAGTGTCCTGGCTTAGTCAACGACAAGCATTCGTAGCCATCTCAACCACGGAGGCAGAGATAGTAGCTGCCAGTGAAGATGCTCGCGAACTAGTTCGGCTACAGAGAGTATTCAGCTAACTTATGACGCTACAAGGCACACCGACGCTCAAAGTGGACAACGAAGCTGCAATACGTCTCGCTTACAATCCGGAATTTCATAAACGGACCAAACATATTCGTGTGAGACATTTTTTTGTGCGCGAGACAGTGCAAGAAGGATTGATTAGTGTGCAGAAAACAAGTTCTGCAGAGCAATTAGCTGACCTATTGACAAAGGCAGTTCCGAAGCCAAGGCTCCTATTTTTGAGAGCAGGTTTGGGGTTGCAGTCATCATTATATCAACGAGGGAAAGTGTTGTGGTGTCTGGCATTGACGCATGAAAACTTCTTAATATTATGTGTCACTCTACTTTTTAATGAGATGCTAGGCAACCATTAATATTGACTGTCAGTAAAACTTTGAAATAAAAGGTGTAACTGAAAAGTAGTAAAAAACTTTTAAAAAGACTATTTGTTACGTTTAGATCCGCGAGTGAATTTAACTGATTCTATCCCTAGTAGCAATTGCCGTTGGCTTCTTTATGCCAACAGTTGGGAATGTATTGGCAGACGGTTAGTTGTTCCGCCAACCTAAACTTAAAATAGGCCCATTGTCATAAACATGCACTATTTGCCCAACGAATAGCCAACAAAGGGCCTTTTGTTACTATTCCTATTGTTGGTGATTTTTGCAAGGATTTCAGTTATTATAACAACATTGGGCCAACTAACGACGGGCCTGCTGCATCTATTCCTACTGTTGGGAGATTTTTGTAGGGATTTAAATTACTAAAACAACATTGGGACAACTAACAACAGGCCTGCTGCTTCTATTCCTACTGTTGGGAGTTTTTTGTAGGGATTTAAGTTATGATAACAACTTACATCGGTCCAACTTAAACCTTTCAATGGGCCTGTTAGGGATGATACGTATATACTGGTACAGGTATAATTACCCAGTATGAGCTTACTAGTACTCTCTTAACTCTTAGTAACTCTTAGATTTACGAAACATATTTTTTATATTTTTGTTTTATTTAAGATTTATGGTTTATACTGTAAACAAAGTGCAAAATTGAAAATTAAGGATAATTTAAGAAGGACATTCCGTCACTAAATGTCCTTGGTGGGCGGTATGTTCATGCCGAAACCGTAATGATAATATCGTAAAGGTTCAAAAGTTGTACCCCAACCTCGATAGATGGCGTTGTAGTCCAATTAGAAGTCGCTATCGTTGTGTTACCACGATTTGGTTGGGTTCGAGTGAATTTGAGTAAATATATTCCAGCTTCGATCAGAAGGAAATTTGGTTATATCAAGTTGATGTAACCAAAATTTCTTCTGATCCAAAAACAGGAGGTTTCTCAATTCGACTGTACTTTTCTTTTTTCAACCCTATTAGTGTTCACACAAGGTTGTTAGTTCAACACTACCAGCTCGATAGTTAGTAAACATTGGTAGTAAGTAGTTGAAGGCCCAAGTACTTACTTGGGCCTTCGTAGGCAAAACCACGTGGCCCCATAGCAAGTTGGGCCTTCGTAGGCAAATCCACGTAGGCTATCAGTTTTGGGCCCAACCCGCAAACTGCCCGCCAATTGTATGCATTTGCCAACTAACCAGAGGTATGTGGCCCAACTAAATGCCAACAAAAAATGCTACTAGGGATAGCTAGAATAGGCCGCTCTATAGGAAGTGTATAATCCAAAGTGTTGGTGTTCTCGCTCATTAGCTTCTGCAAGTCTCTGTAAAGGTATTCTTTTGTTTTACCCGACACTTATATCAAAGATCCTACTACAGTATCCACAAAATTACAAGAGCATCTGGTGAAAATTGGATCCTGGCTAAAGAAGTGGAGAATAAGAGTTAACCCTGCCAAATCGGTTCATAAAACATTTGCATTAAAGAGAGGGGACTATCCAGCAAGTCACTCCAATACAGAAATTCTCCAACCCTGACCAATTCAACATGGTTTATACGGAACACAGAAATACATGAGTACTTGGAAACTCCAACAGTCAGAGAAGAAATACAAAAATTCCTGTGAGGCATACAAAGACTCAGACAACACAGAAATCATCTGGCCAGAACACTGTTGAACACCAACAACTGCATGTTCCGATTGAAAAGGACGAGATTAACCTCAATCTGATGATTGTTTGAAAACGGGAGATGACACATCACTGGATGTGCAAATCGAAAAGAGATGACAAATCAACTAACAAATCTGACTAATGCTAATAGGGCTGATAGCAAATATTATAGCAAAAAAAAATGTTAGAGAGATTGATCCATATCATTGAGTATCGATTGATGTAAAAAAAGGACAGGAGCAAATATTATAAAAAAAAAAATGTAAGAGAGATATGATCCATATCATTGAATATCGATTGATGTAAAAAAAGTACAGGATGTTATTTTTCGAACTAAAGTTGATGCAGACATGCATTGCACTTGCACTGCATTGTACTTTCTAGAGGCGTGCTCTCGATGGCTAGGTTTGAATTTTCTTTATTAGTAATAAATAGTTATATCTTGCTTATTGTCTTGCTTCTTATTTCATCATTTTCAGAATATTTCCTGATGAGCAAATTGTAGCCCCACAAAAAATAACATAAGTGTGGATGCACTATAATAAAGCTTAAATATAATTAATTACTGTACAGTAGTAGGCAGAAAATGCTGATAATAACTCTTGGTAAATTCAGTCATGAGGTCAGGCATGGCTTCAGGTAATGTGGTGATGAGTCGTGCGGGGCTGCCGGAGTATCTAGCGAAGGATGGTACAACGGTCTCCGCAGGAAGCACAGAATTGTCTTCAATCATACAGCAGTCTTTTAGTACACATCTCCGTCCCTGTAAATAAAATTAGAAAATTTGAGTGTTTTAACAAAAGAATTTATTTTTTAAAACATTTCATAACACATAAGGTAACAGAGATAGGAAGGGGTAGGCTATTATTGCCTAAACTTCAATGTTGAATTAATCTTTATTTATTTGAACATCAAAAGGTTCCATATAAAGCACAATCTTGGAAGAATAGAGAAAGTTCTCTGAGGTACGAGGGCCCAAAAATACAGATCACCAGGCTTTTCAACTTAGGCCAAGATTTACAAGTGAAATATTATAAGTAGGTTAAGGAGTAACTTAATAGAATGTTAAAATTTGAACAGTGCATCATTTAGTAAAACAGAGTGAAAGAGACACTGATGCACACACAATTAGCATGTACTCAGTGCAACATTCCATACCCCTATTTTGACAGTATAAGTATTGTACGTTTGTAGAAACAGAATTGTTTTTATTAATTTCCAATGAAGAATTTCTATGTGGTTTGGAATGATGTACTAACTTCATGGTAATTGTTTGTGCGTTTTTTAACTTGTTCGCCATGCATGAAAAGGGGTTTGCAGTGGTGAAAATTCGCACACAGTTATTGCAAAGTCAAAATATAGTGTAAAAACTTACAATAACAACATTCTTCCCGATGTAGACGTAAGAGCCCACAACGGCAGCATTTACAACTGTGTTTTCACCAACAAACACATGATCGCCCATTTGTAACGGGAAGAAGGCCACACTGGAAATAATAATAATGTAATTAGTCTTTCATTTATGTGAGGAGGGCGAATTAAATGAAGATAATGAAAAAGATTGGTGTGGGTGGAGACGTAAACTAAAGAAATCATGGATGGATTATGTAAAAAAGGAACAGGTATCATTCTATCTTTTTTCTTTTGAGGTATCAAGCTGACAGGGACCAATGGAAGCAAGCATGGCAACAAATTTATTGACATGGGAAATGAGCAGAATTCACAGAATTTCATTTCATTTAGCTGGGGCGTTCACACTACACTAGAACAAGAAAATTTATAAACAGTCAAAAATAACCACAACATTGTTTACAACTTGTATTGAGGGTCCTACTAACCCTTTACTGAATTTCTTGAAAGGTGGCCGTATAACAGAGCCTTTGCTAATAATACAAAATCTTCCAGTCTTCACATTTGCCAAGTCTCCTCTGATTATAGCATCACTTTGGACTATCACTTTTCCATGTAGAACAATGTTTTGAGATCCGCACAGCACTGTTTGTCTGCTTACTTTATTACCTGATGCCTGTAACAATATAGAATCCAGATGTAAAAACGATATGTACTTGTAAAAATGTTTTTGTGTACAAAAGCCACTTACAGTTTCTACGTATTCTGACTTATTGTAATAGGTATCTTGAAGCTCCATTTTATTTGAGTAAATATGAGTTTGCTGGTCCTAAGTTAAGTACAAAGACTATAGTGATTCATTCGAATTCGAATTGAATTAAATTATTTACAGTATTCCAAAACTGTGAACGAAAGGAAATGAATGACAATGACAAAGTCAGTGTCAATGTCAGGAAGCAAACGTCATTGTGACACATTCTACCGTTTACGTAGTTAGCTAAATTGTTCAAGTAGATTTACATTTTCATTCATTTTTATTCTAACTAAAGTATATATTATATCAAACTACGTAACAGTTCTTTTTACACTGAATTAATAGTACATGCACCATTTTTGATTTAAACATCTGACAACCACTATCTTTACTGGCACGTTGATCAAAGATGTATCAAAACAAGCCCGTAAGTCATTGAAAAAAGAAAACGATTTTGTTTTTTTTGTACGGTAAATAGCTACCAACTTTTTTTTGGAAAAGTGTCCAGTTGTACATAATTATTAATATTTTATTAATAAAAATCGAAAAAACTTTTGCGCAACGACATAGGTACATTCATTAAAAAATATACCCTTGCATTGATGTAAAAATTATTGGCATAGAATGTGGTAAAAGGTAAACTATTATACTAACTGGCATAGGCAGAATGAAACTGACTGGAAAATAAAAACAAAAAAGATTGTTGAAAAAAATTGGCGCCAACTCAAACTTTTCCGATTTTCAGAAAGTAAAAATACCTTTATTTTTACACGATCGAAGAGAAAATGGACAGATACGTTATCAGAGAACCTCGGGTCGGGGCAGGTAAGGATTATTTGATAATTTTCCAAACCTACCTCGTGGTACAAGGTTAACAAAAGAAATATATATATTTTCAGATTATCCGCAGGCAAATCAAATGATGGCGTTCTCAATGAACGCAGGGGGAAATAATATGATGTAAGTTTAGCCATTTGGTACTAATAAATACGGTCTTAGAATTAAAACTTTTTTAACTCATTATTTCATGATTTATATGCTAGCCGATTTGTCTCAGAAGGGATAGGCAGAGCTAGTGTAAAAGGTACCTACTAACACCCAGTTATTTAAGTAGGTACCTACCTATTTAGGGTCGTAGCACAAAAGTATCAAATCGGAAAGAGATCGTCACCGTATCAACTCGAGCCGCTCAGTATTATTTGTATGACGTTCCCTACTGCAACACACACTAATCTGAATCGTAACGTAACCGCGCCGCCTCGGGACAAGCTCACGAACTGCGGTGTGCGGTGCGTGGTCGATTTGCAGTGTCTGCGCTTACGGCTCTTCGTACCCTAGCTTTCGGCTCTCCGTACCCTAGCGTATGGCTCTCCGTACCCTAGCTTACGTTAACTTCGGATTCTAAATGATTGAACTAGTGCCGCCCAGCGGTCGGCGAGTCTTCGGCGGCGTCGCCTAGCTGTAGCCGAGTCGACGTGCCGGAGCTTCTGATCCGCATACGTTACGTGGTTGCGTTACGTGGACTCCTGTTTGACGCCAAGGGGAAAGGGGAGGCGGTGACGATCCCTTTCCGATCCGATACCTACGTGTGCTACAACCCCTAAGCAAGGAGTATTTATTTATTATTATTATTTATTTATTTATTCACTCATCATCACTATCATTCCAGTACTATATAGTGGACGTTTCGTAGGTACATTTATTTTTAGCCATCAAAAATGTACTTTTTCATGCTTTTTAGTGCCACTGAGAATATTTACTACAGGAGCAGTGGCCCCTACGCACAATTCTCGAATATTCAAAATGTTCCTAATCCAAGCTACATGGATGTTGCTCAAATGAATACACCCGTTTTTGGACAAAATGTATGTATTGTATTGCTTTGATTATTTATGTTTAAGCAGGGCTGGTAACAGCTGGATTTGAGTGGCCGAGTTAGGATCGTGTGCTTAAATGGCGTGCGATTGGAGAGGCCTATTTCAATTAAATATTATTTACTTATACCGACGGAGGAGCTCGTGGCTAAATTATATCAGCCGCTCAGGGTGATCTTTAGGTTAAGCTGTGCTTGCCTAGGTTGGTCTGTGGATGGGTGACCACACTTACATACCGAGTTTCCTTCGTGCCTCGGAAAGCACGTTAAGCCGTTGGTCCCGGCTGTCATTTGTCTATCTTTGACAGTCGTTACAGGTAGTCAGTGGCCCCATAAGTCTGACACCAGTCTTAACAAGTGGTATCATATTTCCCAGTATTAACTGGGTTGTGGAGGTCAAATAGGCAGTCGCTCCATGTAAAATACTGGTACTCAGCTGCATCCGGTTAGACTGGAAGCCGACCCCAACATTGTTGGGAAAAGGCTAGTTACATTTACTTATACCGACTATTTTGTTGACGAAATAGTTGTATATGTCACCGTAAAATTGTCAAATACGTTAATTGTAATATCTCTAGCGATATTGTAAAGTCTCGAATTATTGTCAAATGAACATACTGCATACAACAAAACGCATTATTTTTCGTGAAATGCATGCGATGGTAGTCAACTTACGCGGTGTGGAGGGAAGGAGGGGTCCCCCTTGCCCAGTGGCACAACTCTCATGAAAAGATAATGCACCATTCCTGAGAAATACCGATTAATATAACATGACCTTAAAACACTTTATATTCCCCCTATTTTCGAGTGCAGGGTTTAAAGGAACCTAACTAACCTAACGGGGGGGTGCCCCAAGTGCCGATTATGGGGGCAGAGATACTTCCGTATGTTCAGTTGACAATAATTCGAGACATTACAATATCGCGAGAAAAAACACGTTATATTGTAATATAACGTTTTTGTCAATTTTACGGTGACATATACACACAGTGTGTGTTAAGCCAGTGTTTGTGTTAATATAACGCGAATCCTGTGTGTGGGCGGCATTACGAGCGTTACAGTAACGTCCACACGCAGAATTCGTGTTACATTTCACGATAAATTACATTACGCGTTACACACGTCTGGATCCGGCTTTATGTATGGTCGAACAATCTATTTGGTTTACACTTTACAATGTAATTTGTGAGTTAAAAATGTAAATGGAATAGCTTTTTCGACCGTACCTACACTAGACCACCTGCCAGGGTATCTAGCTAACTTTAACCATGAGTTGGCGTACTAACGTACCTGCAAAGAGTACTTTTATATACGTTCCTGCGTCAGTACTAGTACCTACTACATTTATTATTTATCCTGTGGCGTAGATAAAAAAGAGGAAGAAGATGTAGTTACAGAGTTTTTACCTATAGAATACTTACATTTGTTTCAAAACCACCAGCCAGAGAGTACATTACTGAATAGGTAGAAGTACCTACCTAACTACGCAGTTATTCAGACTATTTAGTTAATTCTTGATAAAAACAATCGTTTCATTTTTAGATGTTACCGGGTCAAACTCAAATGGTGACTGGAATCGATCCGAGATATTTAGCAAACTACTCGGACAACAGCGCTCAATTTATAGTTACGGGTAAGTTTTTTGTTAATTGCTATGTGGGTAGATAGTCTTCTTTATCGCGTGGTTAGTGCCTAACGGACATATTCCTGATACGTCGTCGTATCGTGTTACGACATGACGCGGCATCGTTTCACGATGCGACGTCGTATCGTGGGAATCTTTAGACAACGTGTATATCAAAACAAGTAGCAATAATCTGCAGTTTTCGCAGAAAATAAGTCGTATATCCCTGTAGGTACTAAAGCACAGCAAAAAGCTAGAAACATGACGATGATGAGGTTGACTTCAAAAGTAGATTCCCACGATACGTCGTCGCATCATGAAACGATGCCACGTCATAGCACGATGTGACGTCGTATCGTGTGTATGTGTATGAGCCGGATCCTTGTGATAGAGTTTTAATGCCGCCAATGCGCCTTTGACTTGGCTTGACATCCTGTTAAGAAATATCTCACAGGCTTGCTGGTTTCCTGACGATATTTCTATCCTTCACCGTAGCGAGTGATAATATTATACAATTCGAAAATATATCACTGCTTATGTTGGTAGTGAGGCACTTTATAAACTGTTTTATGTCCGTGACATCACCATCTCAGGTCCAGTTGAAAACCAGCGTCGGGCACTAACTGCTCGGCAGCTGGGCCTTTTTGGCGCACCCGTGAGACACAATATTATCTCTTTTGTTTTCTGTACAGTTTTAAGTTTCTTTATTTACTTTTCATTGTTTAGTTTTAAGTTTTTACTTTATTTTATTTCTATTTTTGTATATTGTGGCATAAGCCAAATAATAATACTTTCTTTCTTTCTTTAATTATGATTGCTTCGTTTTAGCATGTTATAGCATTTTCCCGTAGTCTAAGGTCCCTGCTACGAGCTTACGAGTGCTACGTTTCGTAGCAATGAAGCTTTTAAACTTTGGATCACCACAGGATAACGCTTTACGTATATTTTTTTCTTCATTAGCTGTTGACGGTTTTGTATTTTCGATTTAAAATAGTTTTGACGCTAAGACTACATAAGTTATTCAAGTATTATTTATCATGCTACGAGCAAGAATACTTTCTGAGTATTATCTCTGCATCACCATAAGATAGACTGGTATAAAATGCCTAAGGCATTAAGTTCGCCTTTGTACAGTTTTAAGTGTGCATAAAGTTTTAATAAATAAATAAATAAGTAAATACTTATTTAAAAGTCCGAATCATGGGTCTAATTATTTTTAAACACTGTTTTAGGCTTTCACGGTTTAAAACTAAACTTATATTGTCACTTACGGGATATCTTCCGTGATTATTTTTAATGTTGAGCACCCGATATTTCGACGCTGTTGCAAGCGCCATGATCGCGGGTTGACTGGAGTATGCGGGTGGATGGATAATAAATTGTTACGAGCAGACAAATCTGTCTACCCTCTTTCTTTGTCTTTTGCTACGCGCACTATTGGAACTCGAAACTAAGTCACGACAAAACGTACTCACAGTATCACCAAGTTTTGTGGAGTTTTTTGTATGATCCATCCACCCGCATACTCCAGTCAACCCGCGATCATGGCGCTTGCAACAGCGTCGAAATATCGGGTGCTCAACATTAAAAATAATCACGGAAGATATCCCGTAAGTGACAATATAAGTTTAATTATTTTTAATTTATTAACTACTTTTACTTATTTATATATCATTTGAATATTAATGATACATGATTTAGCATAAATCTCATGAGACCTACAGGTACCTACTTTATTATCTCGAACATATTTTAGCACTTAAAACTTTTGTGTTAAGATATTTTTCTGATTTACGATGCATAATCTTGAGAGCTACCTGACACGCAACTTGAACATTAAGAAGACTTAAATAGCTATTACTGTACGTTGTTCCGATGATAAGCGTGATGAGTTTTATCACAGACAGCGATATGACGTTTAAAGAAAAAGATTATTATGACCTTGACCTTCATAGTTCAAGGTAAAGGAAAAATACATACAACCTTCCAATTTTTTTTATGATATCTTTTGGTCACGCATCAAACGAATTAAGGATGACGCACGGTAGACCGTGCCGAGTCCAAGCCGAGTGTGCAATTTTGTATGGACACACTCACGCTTCCGAGCCCTACCGAGAAACGGACAATGAATGAGGGATTTTCTTTTTCAACTCTTCCCCTGTCGCTTGATAGATGGCGTTGGTCTGACTACGTTACTACAAGGAACAGAACATCACATAATCTCACTTGGACCTAATGGTTGTATTCGGAAGCTTATGCAAACGAAAGTGTCAGTCAACGAGCATATATGACGTGTGTTTTCTCAAGCGTTTGGGCTTTGGCACCTAGAAACGTAGTCGGATCAACGCCATCTATCGAGTTCATGGAAACTATTTTTTTTATTCTCAATTGCACGGCCGACACTCGACTCGGACTCGGCACGGTCTAACGTGAGTCTAGCTTTAATTGCTTTTTACACATCTTGATGCACTCTACGACTTTAAAAAAAAAACTTGTACGTGACTAAAGTCACTCGATCTAGTAACCTACTTCCACAATCAGTCTTTAGATAGTTATTAATTCTCAATTAACAGGGAACAAGCCTATTGACATCAACCGGGCACAACTAAAAACCTGCTGGGCAAAAGTTGCTTCCCACGACTTCCAAATCTTTCGAGACAAATCTATTTTTGTCTTCTCTAAAATAAAATGGTTTGTCCCTTCTAGGCCGACATATGCAGGGAAGGGAACCCAATCCTGTTCCACCTCTTAACGCTGGATTTGGAACAAACTACCAAAGCTCTAACTTCGGAGGAGCAGATAGGAACAAAACTAAAAGTTTCTCTCCTCAGGTCTTAACGAATATTAATAGTGGTAAGTTAATGATTTCTTAGAAGAACTTGACGGAATTGGTTGTATTATTCGTCTTCTAGAGATTTCCGCTAAAGATTAATCGAATGAAGACACATTAATTTATACTAGTGGTTGGCAGACCATTGGTCTAGTCTACAGTTCAGCTAATCGCGAGCTTGCAAGGATAGTTCTCAAATAATCGGTTCAAAGGATTGATTGTCAAGTTGAACAAAGCTCGACGTCTTATTTTATTGCTGCACAAATGCAAAAATCTTCTAAAAGTCTAAATTGTTAGAATATTTATTTTCTTTTTCTTTGCGTGTCGATAACATCCAATCAGACTGCAGCCAGCGCAGCTTTGATTTTGAAACAGGTTTATTTGTTGTTCCATAAATAGCACCACCTAAAGAACAGCCCAAAAATATTACATCGTACGAAGGAAATCCGAAACCCAGTTTCCAGCAGAAGCAATATACGCAAATTGAACAAGTTCAACAGCACACTGTTAATGGTAAGCTCTATATTTACTTTCAATAGTGAGAGACATTTTTACCTTGTGCATAAGTAACGCTACATTACGACTAACTTTTTCGAGGGAACTTTCTGCTTCTCTTTAGGATATCGTCGCTTCTTCGGTCCACTAGATCTATTAGATGTTCTATGTATTCATTCATTCTCTTCATATGCTAGGTAACTTTACGGACCTAAGTGAGTTGTTAAGTAGTTAGGTAACCCGGCCCTGTAAAGGATGACGTATTGAACGCGTCCCCAGATCAACAACACTCAACATCAAACAAAACATGCATATAAAGTAAGCACCCACAATTTGTGCGCTGTCAAACATAAAAGTATTCTTGGCCGACCTGTGCTAAAGCCTCGTAACTCGGTCTAACAAGCTCATTACTCTGTATTTTCGAGAGAAGTAAAGTTGTAAAGTGGAACTTCGCGATACTTGGAAGGATACGCGTTTCAAGTTGCGCCCCCAATGGGTTGTGAGTTCAAAAAGTCTCCCTATCACCGTAAGAACGTGATTTAATTAAAGACGTGTACACACTTTGTTCGGGACATATCCGGGTTTTGGGTCGTTGCGGCAGATTTTGTTTGGCAGTTCGAGATTTTATCGTAACAAAATAGAATATTAATATTTTGGGACTGTAATAAGTAAAACAAATGTGCCAAAATAGAACAATGGATCGCAAGAAGTTGTTAGGAGAACTTTTGTACGATTTAGAGTGACTGAAGCGCAATGACGCGGATCAATGCTCATTTTCATCAACTGCTTAATTCCGTAATTATCTAAAGAGATAATTACGGAATTAAAGGAATGTCGCCATTGCATTGGTCGGTTTTGAACAATTCGCAATAAATCGACCCAAAAAAATGCTGTTTTAACAGATAATATACAGCTCAAAACGTCTAAAGCAAACATACAACTTACGCTCCTGAAACAACAAGAAACTTCTTGTATAGTGCACTTTTGTAACATCGTATTGTTTGTTTGTAATGGGCTCTCGTACCTGACATAATTAATCTTATTTCCAGTAATACCCAAAAAATCTACGGATATAGAAATTTCGAAAAGAGAGCCACAGAAGCAAGTCTTAACAAGGATGGACAGACTGAAGGTAAGGTAATTAAGCGCTCATAGAGAACCTACAAACATACTTGCGTTTACTATATATCTAGGGCCTTTTTTGTTTAAATAACTGATAAATAACGAATTTTATATAAGTATACTTTGTTTCTTTGGCAATAGTTTGTTTTCAAAGAAAGGGATAATCCTGCCTACAAAATTTCATAATTCTCACATGTCATATTTGAATACAATTATTAT
Source organism: Xestia c-nigrum (assembly GCA_916618015.1). NCBI lineage: Eukaryota > Metazoa > Arthropoda > Insecta > Lepidoptera > Noctuidae > Xestia > Xestia c-nigrum. Next base: position 7,561,205 of record OU745258.1, on the reverse strand, counting down.
CATCCCCTTTTAACTACCACTCTGTTATATTAGCACCGTGTACCTTCCCAAGTGTATAATATCCCATTCTACCCAAACCTGTATTTAATCTCGCATTCATAATTCATATAGCAGTTGGATTACATAACTTTACTGTAGTTGAGGTAGCCGTAACTCAAATATCTCACCTCATTTCATCAAAAGTCAAATATCAATCTCATAAACTTGAGTACCCTCATTTTGTTTGAGCTCCTATCACACCGTTGTGTATCATAAACAACACAATCGATTTATAAATAATAAAACGGCGATTTAAAAAATATGGGACAATGTTCGCTTTCCTCATTCAAGTCAATTTATCATCCGCACATGGTCCTGGTAAGGACATCAAATTGCAATACAATATCCAATAAAGTATAAAAAATTGGGTTCTCGCTTTAAAGCACAATGGACTGCTTAGAAAGTACCTATAGTAAGTACTTGTGTATCGATTCTTGCTTAACAAAAAATAACAACAGCTGTTCGTTTTTAGATTACGTTGGCACTTTCATGTATTCAGACAGAGATACTCGTATTATGTTTGAACGCTTCGGTACAGATTGCAGAGAAAATAAATGGCATACCTACTTCATAAACAGCACATTCCTCAACTACCTCTACTAGATTATCCACACAATTAATTTAATTACATTTGCAACCGTCCTCAACGTAAACCCATATCAAACCAGCGCCGCCGCCGCTGGTCTGACAGGCAGCTTATATCAAAAACCATATAGAGTTGACTCATAAAATGAAAACTTAAAGAAATTGCTTGTGATAAAAGTAAGAGCGGGAAATTTTTCTCCTTTGTCATCGCTGTGGCTGTACCCAGGGTCTCGGGCAGAGGGTCGCGATTTGTAGTCAGTACTATTGAGAGACAGAATGTGCGTCTGGGGAATCTTGTCACGTTGTCACAGTAACTTGTGATGCAAGTTTTCATATTTGTTTTAAAATTATTTTCCCATTGTGCTTCACTAAATGAGTAGCAAATGATTACGGGAATCAAAAAGGTTTTTAAGTGGTTTTTGATTAATGTATTTAACTAAATACGTTATTGTTTGTTTGATTGATCACACGTGTAAAACTAAACAATTTTCTTTCTATTGATAAGATATATCAATTTCTTATGCCGATCACACAGGTCCAGCTATACAGCCATTGATTTGTTCATAGTAAATACAGTGAAGTTCATTGCAGGAAGTAGGCCGGTGCGCGCGGACGATGCAATATCCGTGATTCCGTGCCGTTGTCTTTGAAAAAAGTGATTTCTCGAACATCCCTTTAGGCCGTTCGATTTAGCTTCGCAAAGAGATGAGTAGGGTCCGCTATTTCCTCTGCCCTGCCTTGGTTTTTTTACACGATTATTGTCAGTGTCTGTGTATTCATTTTGTTTCTTTCCACTTGAACTTTCTAGTCTGAAAATAGTTGACCGTATAAATTGCACACGTTTTTGTTCATCCATATTTTATACTTCCATATCATAACACACATGTGAAGGATTCATGTTACATAGCACGACTAATTGATTCCTAATCTTAACCATTAATCTAATTACAATGCATGAAAGCATCCATTTAGATAATACGTAATTAAATTTAGAAATTAAACTAATTGATTGTGTCAATATTATCCATATTTGGAAATTGTTAATCGATTCTTACCAAGTGATATCGTATTACCCAGTACTAACTGGGGCGGAGGTCAGATAGGCAGTCGCTCCATTTAAAATACTGGTATTAAGCTGCATCCGGCTAGACTGCAAGCTGACCCCAACATAGTTGGGAAAAGGCAAGGCAGGTGATGTTAGTCGATCTTATTTGCAACTTTCATATAAATATTTTCTAGACTTTTTCATCCTCCAACTATCCATCGCTCTTTCCTCTTTCTAGCATACATTTTCTTGACACAAAAGTGCGTTCCCATACTACGAGTATCACTCATAAACAAAGTATCTCTATTTTACCACCCATCGTATAAAATACATAAGATAAAAGCACTATACCTAGAATCTCTCCCTCTCATAAATAGCTTATGAGCACATATCTACAAAATGTGGCGATGTTATAATAATAAACGGTCGTATTCAGGCGCTACACAAAAGCGGTCCACGGGCGTTTTCCGGTCCAGTTGAGAAGGTGCTTAAATGGCACAAGGCTTTGCAGGACATCGGCGTTTTTGTATTTTACGAAATAGTCGGTGAGTTTTATTGATGAGATTATGTTATTTTTATTCGTATGATAAGCTTTATGCCCTGTTGGAGATGTAAGAGGAAGGATAAACGTGGGTGTTTACAATGTAGAAGAATTTTTCCGTCATTGTTTTTTTTTCTTATATAAGTTTCAGGTATTTCTGTGTTATTTTTACTGCTGCATGCTTATACAAGGTGTAGTTTTGCATCCTAGTCAAAATTTAGGAGCTTGTAACAAAGGAAATTTATAATCAATTTTAATTACGATAATTGGGACAAGCCCGCCACACTATTCTCAAACTACTATAACTCCTTAAAGCCAGAATAATCAGTGGCGACCACCAGATAAACGCTGAGACAATGAAGCTCGACGAAGTCCCAAGGAATGAAAAAAATACGATACCTACCGCTAAATCAAATTGCGCTAAGACACTAAGTATTTAAGATTAACACAAAAAAATTAACAGAATCACCGTCAGAAAAATCAGTGTCTGAGAAGGCGCGGTTATAGGGCTAGTAATAGACGGGCTGCGATTAAATACGGGCGGTTTACTTTGACCGATTTCCGTAATATAGAAAAAAAACCTACCTACTTATTGATTCGGGTCGAGAATCCTTGAATTTGACTAGGATGCAAAGCGATACCTTGTATTTCTTTTCATGGTGTAAACTGTTATAAATAAGCAACCTTGTGAAACCTTTTTTCAGCCAAATGTGTGAGCGTAAGATCTGGAGAATCTTGCTCCAAGAACCTTGTAATAAGAGACGATAGCGGTCCAGCCATGCAGGTCGTTTACTACGAAGTAGACTACTTGTTACCAGAACTAAAGATCCCATCCACCGTAAGGTAGGATACCAAATTGTTTGTAAACACAAAACTAGATTGTTTCCATTCTTTCGCTTGTGTGAACTAGGGATGGTCATGGGTATAATTGAATTGTTACCGCCGTCCTTTGTAGACCTTGTTGTAATCCGGGTCTTAATCCCGAATCGTGGCTTTTAGTGGAAAGATAAACAAATAAATGTAGATAGTTTGTCTTTTAGTTTCAACCATATTGATAAAACTCAGTTTGTTTAAATTGATATTTCAATGCTTGTGATGAGGTAACTTTAAAGTGTCTTGCTTATTAGGATTGGACATCATCATATTTGTTATGTTCTATATGTAATTGTGTATTGTTAACAGATAGATGACCCTGACAGGGTAGAAAACAAATAAAAATCTAATTATTCCGCTAGGTACATTATTAAAAAATATCTGACCCGTATTTTTTCTTTTGTTATGTAAATAAAAATTGACGAAGATACAACGTTTTCAAAATTCCCAATACATCACACCTAGGTATCATTTTTAGCTAGTTCTGACGTCACGAGCCCGGACTCCCGAGTTTTGATTCGTTTTATCTTTGCCAATATTCATTGATTTACAAATAAAAAAAAACGTGTCTATTATTTTTCAATAATCTAACTGACGAACTAAATAGATTTGCAAGTTTTTGATAAACTGTCGTCTTGCTTTTTTTTAGGCCTTTTTTGTTTTTCACTAAGGCAGTCCTGCCTTAGTGACTAATACTTGTCTGATTTCCATATAGCATGCGCTACTTCCAGTTTAATAAAATATGCTTTGCAGGGTGATAGGTAGAATGATGGCTGGAACTTGTAGACTACAGGCATTCAGCGTGCGACCGGCAACCGGGGATGACGTCGCGACGTTGCAGCGTCGAGCTGCAGCCGCTGCACACCATGTTGCACGGCTGTGTAAAGAGTACGGAATCAACCATTAATTGATTCTGGTTGAATGTTTTGTCATTTATTTGATTATTAAATAAAATATAGTTTGTTGATTTATCGTATTATTTCATTTTATTTTCTATTGACACTGTCGTTGCAGGTAATCGAAACCTGTCTCCCTCTAATAACATGACATTTCTCAAGCTCAACGAATCAGCTTTGTTCCCTTATTATCATATAAAATGTGTATATAAAACCGGGAACATTATAATACAAATCCCATTGTACCCACAGAAATTTTGCACCTGAGAAGTTACGGCAGCTTTACTACCGTTGTGCGAATATGATCGTAAAGCATAGACATCTATGAATTTGTAGTTAATCCCCACTGCTCCTTTTTATTGTATCCTAACGGCTCACAGAGTTGCTTTACAAGTCCCCATTTGCTACGTGGAGATATTGCAGAAGTTGTTTTATAGTACATAGGATCCCATAGTTGCGTTAGAAAAGTGTGCTGGTCCTTTAAACTGACTGTTTTTGCGAGTCGAAAGAAACCATAAGCACCCTTTAATTAATAGTGCCAATATAAAACAAAATGAACCAATTAATCTTCTCCAAAGAACGTTAAGTAAAAGCAATCTATCAACACCCTAAAAAAATGTATGTCCAAAGAAAACTTCAAAAGTTGTCTAGACACTGATTTGTCAGGCGAGTGATTAATTTGAATCATCTTGTCGCAGCGTAAACAATTAACCAAGTTTTGAAAGTCTAGTCCAGTTTTTACTCGTTACAAATACAACCCAAACCACTGGGTTTAGAAGCTTCAAATTTTGCAAAACAATTCATCTCTTCCCTTATAAGGGTTACATAAAAAGCGAAACTTCGTACGGATTCATCAGTCAGATTTCAGAAATCACAGTCATCGAGTCGTCTATGTCTTTGTCTGTGCCCGACAGGGTCCATAATGATCTCATTTTTAATTTACCACCTAAGTACACATTGTGGAATGCAAATAAAGTATTGAGTATTGAGTACACGCCTTGTCAACATATACCAAACCGGTTCATTCGTTATGTTGATTTGATAGAGAGAGGTGTTGTTACAAAATTATTTTTCTGGAAGTATTATTAGCGAAGCGGATTGTACATTACTAACTCAATTCAGACCAAAGCCTTTTAATAGTTAGTGGTGTGTTTATTAGATTCGTGAAACTTGTGTGACAAAAAATAATAAAAAGTAACCAGAAAGAGTGGTAAAGAAGTAAGATACATATTGCATAAGTTCGGTTTCCTTATATTTCATAAATTGTATGTAATGAAAATCGCTTTGTGATTAGGTATGCATACAAATTGAAAATCACCGAAAAGCAATAAGAGAAAAGAAAATGAATTCTATTCTTATAGGGACGTGCAATATTCATATTTTAAATCACCTAGGTACTCGATAGACCGGTGTATGGTAATGAGTTTTAGTTTTGGCGTTTGTCCAAGTTTCGATAGCACTGTTTACGAAGCTTTCTTCAATAATAAAGCAGCTTAAATTCACCAAAAAGCGTAGCAAAGCATTTCCGAGTGACATTAAGAAAAATATCCGCAAGATTGTGGGGCAGATGTTGTTGAGAGTCTGCCAAGAATGTATTACGCTTGTTTCGCTTCATTGTAGAATGGAAGACCTGGAATTCGAATGTAATAGTGAAACTGATTTTGTTCTTCAATTGCATCAAGATACGTTGGAATCTGCAATACTTTGATTGTATTTAGCCAAACTGTTTTGTTCTGACTTAGGAGCACAGACTTTTATTTTACATTTCTTATTTGTTTCAATGGAATACGTTTAATTGAGGTTTTTAAGTTTATAAGAGTTATAAACCATTAAATGCAGCTAGAAAGATAGTCTAGAAAATAAAAATCACACCTTTTCGAAACAATTTCGAAGTAGAAAGCGCAGGGTCTCGGAGAGATGACGGAGAATTCTCTTGGATTAATTCAGACGTCACAAGAACTCTTAGAGAAGTTAATCTAAGTTACTGACTTCACAGAAGTGATAATTTTGTAGCGGCTTCGTAATAAAAATGTCATTGGTCTTGTAAGATTTTTTTATAACCATGCATAATTAAAATTGAAATGATAAAATATGAAGAGAACAGTAATAGTTTTTGTAGACATTTGGTGGTTTTAAAAATGAAACCTTTAAAAATACATCGATAGGCATTGCTTAATGAAGTGTTTCCCTAAAATTTTCGCGTAACTAATTGCTTACCAGGCACAAAACTAAACGTAGGCAATTACTCAACATTACGAAACTATTCAACTCGACCTATTCATTAGGAACAATTTCTACGAGCAGAAAATTTCATTAACAACCTAAGAACTTCATCTTGAGACTATAATTAAGATTTTCCTTTTAACAGTCGATTAACATGCAAATTGCATATTAATTTTAGCAAAATGGACGACCATTAAAAGTTAATATAAAGGCTCAAAAGATCGTTCCACGGTGTATTACAGGTACTTACAGAGTGATTAACTAAGGTTTTAAAATATATTGGATAGGTGAGGTTTACTAGGGTCGTCTGCACCGTAATCTTGAAAATTTAATTCAAGTTTTAAGTTAAGTAGAGGTAGGTACTACATAGGATAAAATGGTGCTTGAATTATGCAGAAAGCGCGTTGTATAAGATTTTTATATGAATGAATATATGTGTATCTCGTTCAGCTCACACGTCACAATGTTCTTTTTCTGTTTTAAATTGTGTGCTTATGTACACAGAATACACTTTCCATTACTTATCGACACTGTCTAATTATAGACTGAAGACTAGAAATGGCTAATTGACATATAGACGGACGTACAGACGGACGTTTGGCAATTATAAGATTCCGTTTTCGCTATCTGGTTAGGAAACCCTAAAAATGTTGAATCCACAAGATACGTACACACAAAATAAGGATTTCTTGTTTGAATACTCGTATAATATTCTCTTGCCAAATTGGCGACTAAAAAGCAGTTTTACCTGAATTTAAGAGTTAAAGGAACTATGCTATTGCGGAGGAAATGACTGACATTTTCGCTTCATAGTTTCATTGTAACAAGACAAGTTGCTCGCCAGTCCCCGAAAAGTATGAAGCTTTTTTGAAATACTGGAAAGATCCGACGAGAAAGTTGGGACACAACGATATTGTGTATTTTTCAGTGGCAGCTTAAATATACGGTAAAATTCTATTCACATTGCATTTTTTTTTCATGATATAACAATGATGAAAAGGACAGATTTTAAAAGTATAAGCAATGTGTTTATTATTTGTAAGTTTCAGAAACACTTGTTTTGTTACATTATTTTATTCAGTTGCAATTAATTATACAATATCCGAAAAAGCGGAAAGGAATATTGGCCTACCTTTTTATTTGAGTTCATTTTATAATAATTAATAGAAAAAATACTTTTGAATTTTTTAGATTAGTTGTGCTGAATTTGTGATTGTTGATCTAATTTGTGTTATTACAGCATAGCATAAACTTGACTATGTAGAACTGTTACATCATGTGTTCATTACATTCTACATTTACTGTGGGATAGTGGCCTTGTTTGCGCGTCCGGTCTGTGTCAACAAGGTCTTAACCGCGGTTAACGATCTTACCCCCGGCATAGTACACCAACGCTTTATAGCAGTTAACACGGTACTTAAAATAATACAATTTTATTTAAGTGTGTATTCCTAGACTCTAAATACACATTTAAATAAAATTCAATTATTTTGGGGGATGAGTATGGGTGATACGCGAATGGATAAAATAAGAAATGAGCACATACAGGGAAGTCTGAAAGTAGCGCCGCCCGGTAACTAAAACTTGTATGGTAATCGATTGTCGTGATGTGTTGTTGAGAAATTTGAGAATATTGTGAGGAAAGACTTGAGTATGAATGGGGGATAAGAGTAGAGAAAGACCAAAGAAACGATGGATGGACATTGTAAAGGATGACACGGCCAGAAAGAAGGTGTCTAATGAGATGGCGAAAAACAGAGAAGTATAGGAAAAGAACACAGTCATACTGCGCCGACGACAAATGAATTGGAAAAGGTAAAGAGAATGATGATGTGCATTCATAGATTCTGATAAGATTATTTTATTAAAGTGTTAAAATGAGTTTTCACGGCAATCTTTTGCTTTCAGAAGTTACTCGTATTAGGAACAGCATTTTTTTTTTCTGTAGATTATAGAAGGGCCAATTTAATAGATTACATTTGACATCTGTCAGTTCATTGTAAAGGTTACCTTCTGTTGCCAATAATACAATAAATATATAATGGTAATTAAAAACAGTTAAGCAATTGTGCCATTCCAACTTCATACATAATATTTTATGGCAGTCGTTACAAGGTTACGTTGTCGTATTTTGATGAAGTGTCAAATGTGATCTAAAAAATTAGCCCGACTGTAGTATGCTAAATTGCTAATAATATCGATTTCTTACTCCAATTAATATCTATTGAATAGAAACAGAGCTATAACCTACCTGCCTACTTGCAGGTGCTTAAAACGAGGCACGGCTTTAATTTATTGTAATTAAGACCAAATGGCTGGTCTGCAATCATCATTAAACCTCATTTAAAACTACAAAGAGCACGGCTAACAACAGTCGTAATGGGAATGGGCGAGGAGAAGCAATTAAACAGGTCCAGACAAGTTTTGAACCGTCCTTGCGGTGGGACCCTTCGCGCCTCGGATATAATCAGTGTTGAACTATGTACCATAACCTGAACTTGTCTAGGAAACACTAATTAACGGTGAACTACAAATTGTAGAAATTCACGGGCTGCTGCAAATGTCCACTTGTCTCAAATTAGGTGATTGCAGTGTAAAGTTATGTGGGGTAACTTTCATCGAAGTTGTCAGTGTCTTCATTCTTGCTGGGTCTTAGGGATTCTTAGTTCTTAGTGTGTTAATGCTATATTAATACTTTGTCATAGTAAAAGTGATTTCATGTTTTATTCATAGAGATCATAATTATCTACAATTCATTTTATGCCTGCTCTTTGGCTATTGCAGAACCATAATAAAGCCTAACTCTGTAATATTAATAAGTATGAAACGGAACCATGATGAAGGCCAACTCTGAAATAGAAAAGTACCTACGGAAGAAGACATGCCACGCCAACCCCAAATAAATTGAGATAAAAGCGGGAGAATGATGATGAATAAAACCTAACTCTGATCTCAACAAGCGAATTAAATATAACAACGGTACGATTAACTTTAGGTTAAACCCCGTAGACAGTTCCACGCCATTGCTAAGAGTTAACAATACTCGTAGCCCACGAGCTACGGCGTAGCAGTATCTCATTAGTATTTCTAATACTTTATTATGTCAACAATTCGTTCAGTTTTGTTTCTAAAATACTTCTACAACTGAATGAGACGAAATTTAAATCTTGTATAAAACGCACACTTTGTAGGCAAGCATATTATAATTTGGGGGATTACATTAATGATAAAAATGCTTGGCTCAATGCTGGTCCTGCTCCACAACCATAGGCAAACTAACTGATTCCCAGGTTACGTTATTGTGGAAGCTGCAGAAGATTGTAAAATATCCTTGCATTGTATAGATTCCATCTCGTAGTATTATATAATTGCATAGCACATTTGTGTGAGTTCTATGTACTGTAAAGCCACCATTTACATTTAGTTATCTTTTTCTTTTTTTTGACTTGAATATGCCTTGGCGGCTGAGAGATTGTCATGCTCACTCAAATGTCTCGCTGATGGTGGCGGGTGTGTCGGGTCATTTAGCTCCCTTCAATATGGTCGAGTTGAATGGCGCCGATACATGCGTCATGTTCGTGAACGGGCGCTGTCAGTTGGGGCTGGTCATCTCTTAGCTGCCATGATTAATTTTAATTTCTTTTTTTTTACACTGATGATTTAATCTTTAGCTTATTATTTTCCAAGTGACTAATAACTTAAAAGTCGACTAAATGTTTGCAACAAATAAAATAACTTGCCAGCGATTAAATATTTTCGCGACTATTATATTATGTAAGGTTCAAAATTAAGGGTGTTATAAAAACTAAAAACTAGCAGCTGCGTTTAGGTAGCAAATAAACTATACCAGTCAATTGAAATATTAGGCGAGGAGCTATATATAATGACTTGGCGACTAATAATGTTAGTAGGGTGGCAAAGATAATATTATTATATTACCATAATAATATTATCCATATATTATTGAAATAGATAACATTATTGTTTCGGAATCCCGCACTTGTAATGTTGAGGACTGCAAGCATCTAATAACGCATCCCGCTGAATGTCTCACTATCATAAATCAAAATATACGCAGTATAACACGCAATTTCGATAGTTTCGTTATAATGTTAGACAGGCTTGGTGTTGAGTGTGATATAGTTGTTTTGACTGAGTGCTGGTTATCGTGCTGTCCCACTGTGCCAAGGTTAGATGGTTATTGCTCATATACATCGAAAAAATTGTGTAATCAAAATGATGGAGTATCGGTGTATGTTAAAACTACTCTTAGTGTTGTTGTAGACGAACCGCCTTGCCTTGATTGTAATTGTCTCATCATAAAGATTGGTACTGAAATCGCAATTTTGGCTATTTATAGATCTCCATCATACAAGAAATTAGATAATTTCCTCCGCTCACTCGATAATATTTTAACTGAATTATCTTCTTTCAAAAATGTTACCATTATTGGAGATATTAACATAAACATCTGCCCCGACCAAGTTTCTGGAGCTCAAATGGAGTACCTTAATTTATGTTCCTATCATGGCCTTTTACCTGCACATACGCTGCCCACAAGAAACGGCAAGGCATGTCTTGATCACGTGGTATTAAAAACAAAAACTCCAGCTCTTACATTAGTCTTGCAATCCACGATAACGGATCACGAAGCAGTCCTACTATGTCTTAATTCTAAACAAAAAAGAACGTTTGCACATGTCAGTGTTGATAAGATTAATTCAGAGGGACTAAAAAACGATATAGCCTGTATTAACTGGGAACCAATTTATCTCTCAACTGACGCCAATTTTGCGATGACATACTTCACCAATTCCATCCAACGTTCTATTATTTGTAACTCTGTCATAATAAATTTATCAAGAAGATATAAAGCCATTAAGCCGTGGATTACACCAGGACTAGTGCGATGTATGAGACATAGAGACACGCTCAACAAAAAAGTCAAACAGTCGCCAGAAAATGAAGATGCCAAATTAACGTATACTAGATATAGAAATTTCTGTAATCACTTGTTGAAAAAAGTTAAAATAGCTTATAATAAAAAACTGCTAGAAGAGGCGGGTAAAAATAATAAAAAGGTATGGGACGCGATAAAAAACATCACAAACACAACCAAAGCACAAAATCACGCTGTGGAATTAATAGACCCTCTTTGTCCGTCAAAATCAATTGAAGATGTGAACGAGTACTTTGTCACGGTAGGGAAAACTTTAGCCAGTAAGACCATCAGTTGCCAAAATCCTCGTCACTCCTTTGCTTCTAATTCACAACCCACTAGTCCATTAAACTCTTTTGTATTGCTCGATACAGACGAGTCAGAGGTGGAGCGCCTGATTTTAGGTCTCAGAAACGTCTGTTGCACTGGGTGGGATTCTATACCAAATAACATCCTTAAAGAAAATCGAAAATTGATTGTCCCTGCTCTGACCCATATTTTTAATATGTGTTTAGACGAAGGAACATTTCCCACTGTTTTAAAGAAGTCTGTTGTCCACCCGATCCATAAATCCGGCGATAAAGACCGTGTCACCAACTATAGGCCCATCTCAATTCTTCCGGCGGTCTCCAAGCTCTTGGAACGTATCATCAACAATAGATTGGTCAAATACATTGAAACAAACAACCTTCTTTCAAACAATCAGTTTGGTTTCAGGGCAGGTAAATCAACTTGTGATGCTGTCCACGAGCTTGTAGATTACGTGGTTAGGAATCTTGATTCCGGTAAAAAAACCATTGGTATATTTTTGGACCTGGCAAAGGCCTTTGACACGGTCTCTGTGCCGCTCCTACTAAGTAAATTGGAAGGGTTGGGCATAAGAGGTAAGCAACTAAAATTGTTTGAAGATTACCTCTCTGGGCGCTGTCAATGTGTTAAAATTGATAAACACGTTAGCAGTGACTTACCTCTCACCTTTGGTGTACCACAGGGAAGTATTTTGGGTCCAAGTCTTTTTCTTGTCTACCTAAATGAACTCTGTGGTCTTACCTCTGTAGGTGGAAAAATAATTTCTTATGCAGATGACACGGTTCTTCTTTTCTCGGCTGACACGTGGGAACAGGTATATGCAGATGCTCAACGTGGCTTTGACATCGTGTGCCACTGGTTAAGGAATAACATGCTGACACTTAATGCTGACAAAACGCAGTACATAACGTTTTCAATGCGTAATTCAACTGAACCTCCTACATCACTCTCGCTATTTGCACACAACTGCTGCAATAATGTAATCTGCGAATGTCCAAAATTACTCAAGACAAATTGTACAAAATATTTAGGAATAACAATAGATAACAATCTCTCTTTTAAACCGCATATAGAACTAGTCACTGCTCGACTAAGAAAACTGATTTACGTCTTCAAAAATCTAAGACAAGTAGCAGACTTCAAACTAATAAAGCAAGTATATCTGGCGCTCGGTCAATCAATTTTGTCATATTGTATATCTGTATGGGGTGGTGCACCAAAAACCGTCCTAAAGCCTCTTGAAGTGGCACAAAGGATTGTTCTCAAAGTAAGCTCTTTTCGTCCATTCTTGTTCCCAACCTATCAACTTTATCAAACTTACGAGGTCCTTTCTGTCCGACAATTGTTCATACTGCACACTATCTTGAAACAACATTCGAAAGTCGACTTTAAGAGAATAGATATACCATCCAGACGACGAAAACCTATAGCCAGCACCGATAGATCCATGCTTAAACACCCATACGTTAATAGGTATTTCTGCTTTCTAGGTCCGTACCTTTATAGCAGTATTGATGCAGTTGTTGATTTACAAGCTTTAAATAACAAAATGTGTAAGAATGAAGTGTTTGCGTACATTCGTAAACTGACATATGACGAAACCGAAAACCTCCTAAAGGTGCAACAGTAAATTGTACATACTCACCCTCCTTCACACACTCACTCATCTACATTATACACAAAAGGAGGTCATCACCAAACTCTTCAATATCTTTGCTTTGTTTTTATTTTTACTTTTATTTATGTTTATTTAGTTGCTCCTAGATGATTATTACCTAATTAATATTATATGTAATTAAAGCCAACTTGAACCGCTTATAAATAAATGTATAATTTTAAGGAAGAGCGCTGTTGTCTGAGATACAGATATTCATTTATCTAGTTCAGACACAGATGTAACATCGAATTTCTGTTAATATAAGCTCCAATTATATTGTTTTTCACGAAATGTATGCACTTATATTGAATAAATAAATTATTATTATTATTATTATTATTATTACCAACTATTTCGTGCCGTCTAAAAACAAACTTTCAGGCTCCGCTTTGCGGGCAGCACTAAATGTTAAAACGAGTACAATACAAAGGAATAAGTGTTAATTATTAATATTTTTTTATCATAATTTCATGAAAACGGCGGAAGGCGCGATGGTTGGATACGAGTGTAGTGCGGGGTGGCGGGTTAGTTTTACGATGCGGGAACGTTTTCCCCTTTCACGTTTCCTTGTTGTGGCGAGTGATATGGTCTCCCAATGGTCAAACCAAATCTCTGAAGACTTATTCCCAGAGACACACAACATTGAATTCAAAGAATGGACAGAAGGATATTATTGGGCAAAGCAGAACATTAAAGTAAAGACTTTAGCATCGTATTATACAAACAATGTATATGTCACCGTAAAATTGTCAAACACGTTATATTACAATATAACGTGTTTTTTCTCGCGATATTGTAATGTCTCAAATTATTGTCAACTGAACATACGGAAGTATCTCTGCCCCCATAATCGGGACTTGGGGCACCCCCCCGTTAGGTTAGTTAGGTTCCTTTAAACCCTGCACTCGGAAATAGGGGCCCCGCGAAGCGGGGCTCCGTCGACTACGTTTTTTAGGGGGAATATAAAGTGTTTTAAGGTTATGTTATATTAATCGGTATTTCTTAGGAATGGTGCATTATCTTTTCTAAAAATAAATAAAAGTAATTACTCTTTTTATGTTTTTAATTCATTCACCTATAATTTTGTATTAATATGATTTTTAAAAAATTAATAAAAGTAATCACTCTTTTTATGTTTTTAATTTATTCACCTACTAGCTGACCCGCGCAACTTCATCTGCGTCACGTAAGAGAAAGAGAGGGTTACAGAGAGTGGGTCGTAAGCACCTATAATACAATTTTCAAAGAGCACATCACACACATCCTTCCGCATAATGAAAATGCGCGCCCGGTACATGATCATTATTTTGCTGCGGAGTTATTTAAAACGGTGTATCTTAGGAGATAAGTATGCATTGAAATCAATATACGTGCAATACGAAACGCGTCTATCAATTCTGTTAATTTGTTGATAGCAAAATTTGAAGTAGATTGGATCAAGGAATCACGTTTTCCCATACAAACTTTGCCCCCTCTTTTCACCCCCCTATGGGTATAATTTCAGAAAATCCTTTTGAATATTACTCCCATTAGATGAGATGCCATTTTAGAGTTTATTTAAAGCTATTAAAAGTCACACAATATATATATATATATAATATAAGCTAGTTTATATTTATTCTTCATACAAACAATTTTAAATAGAATCCGATTTGTATTATTTATGAATGCGCATTTTCTATTTTATTTTCATCATTAAGTTTTCGCTTAGATATTAATTCAGTTCCCAAAAGAAAAACTTGATGCTAGTTTAAATTAAAACAGAGCATATAACTGATATATTAATATGCTACCTTTTACTTAATACGATACTCCTTATTAGCTGCCAACCCATTATATATGGTACCCATTCTATTTTTTTTTAAACCTATATTCATCTTACTTAGTTGCTGCATTAAATACATGCCTTAATCTTTTCTCTGGACGCTCTTAATGTGCACGTCTTTCTACATCGTTCTCACATATATGTATAATCACACATGAATGATGTAACCAAGATTTTGTAACAATATATTGATTTAAAAAGAGTGTCAATGGAGTTTCTTGCCCGTTCTTCTCCATAGAGATCTACGCTAGGGAATGGGCAACTACAGTACTTTCTCAAGTTATTATGCCTTGTGACTGTGACTGTAGCTTTGATTTAATTTGTAATTTGACATTCAAAAGTACCGTAATGGTCTAGTTGAAATAAATGCTTTGAGTTTGAGTTTGAATAATCACCAATACCCAAAGATTTTGTTTTCGTATCAAAAGCTACCTAGATATTCTACTAATGTATATTAATCCATGCACTCATACAAAGGTATCGTCAAAATCAATTACCACTATAATCGGAAATGAGCAATGCATGATAGATAATTAAACATACAATTGGATGTTATATGATTGCCTGTGAGATTCGTCAGCAATACGAAGTAATTTCCATTAATCCGAGCAAATAGTTTGCAATGTTTGTTAAATTATAACTGAAAATGGATTCCGTGACAAGCGATATGAAGCTTTTTATTGTATGTTTGCTCAGTGCATTTTATTTACTTTAGAAATACTATTCGTTTGATACACGGTTTTGAATTTTGATTATTTTAGGCAACGAGAATGAGTGTGTTTTCAGCTGATGAATGTTAGTTTTTACCCTAGAATATGTATATTATGTTGTTAACTTAAGGCGCTTAGAGGAGCTAAATTAGCAACTCTATTTGTGGTGGTTCAAACTTCGTTTGAAATGCTGTTCGAATAAACATCTAATCAGCTTGCACTACAAAGTGGTGGTTTCGTCAGCCACTGCGGTCCAAATAGCGCGAAATTTACAAAAAAACTATTGATTGGATTAAAAAACTAAAACAGTATCATGCTAATATATTGCTTGTAGAATTATTAGCCAAAAAATCAGAATGATCGCATGCATGTATGTTTTGTTGTTGTTTGAAAGATACTTTTAAAGATAAGTTCGTGATTTCTTTTTTTTTGTATTATGTTTTTAAAACAGCATCATGCTAGCATATATCCTGAAGAATATCATATATTTTTGTGGTCTTGTTTATAGCAGTGAATCATATACTTTCAGTAATTATAAAACTCGCGTTTAGCTCATGTAATCGCCTTAAACAGCCTATTATGTTATCTTCTTTCCAGGAAGAGTAGCGGCCGTTCTCTATGCTCACAGCAATATTTTTTGCGTAAAGTTACTCAGTTTGATGTACAGAATGCTTGGTTAACGGCTTTGTGATGAGGTGGTTAAAGTTTATACCTTGAAGAGGTGGAAAGTTTCAAAGACATCTTAAAAAAAACGATTCCTCAGAAACCGCCCAGTTTTTACCCCCAATTGGATTTAGACGTGGCCACAGCGAGTGGAACAGTGACCGTTCTAACTGACGACTGATACTGAAACTGAGACTGAGGACGGAGACTGAGGACTGAGACTGAGGACTGAGACTGAGGACTGAGACTGAGGACTGAGACTGAGGACTGAGACTGAGGACTGAGACTGAGGACTGAGACTGAGGACTGAGACTGAGGACTGAGACTGAGGACTGAGACTGAGGACTGAGACTGAGGACTGAGACTGAGGACTGAGACTGAGGACTGAGACTGAGGACTGAGACTGAGGACTGAGACTGAGGACTGAGACTGAGGACTGAGACTGAGGACTGAGACTGAGGACCGAGACTGAGGACTGAGACTGAGGACTGAGACTGAGGACTGAAACTGAGGACTGTGACTGGGGACTGAGAATGAAGACTGAGACTGAGGACTGAGACTGAGGACTGCGACTGGAGATTGAGAATGAAGACTGAGACTGAGGACTGAGACTGAGGACCGAGACTGAGGACTGAGACTGAGAACAGACTGAGGACTGAGACTGAGGCTGAGGACTGAGACTGAGGACTGAGACTGAGGACTGAGACTGAGGGTTGAGACTGCGGACTGAGTCTGAGGCCTGAGACTGGAGACTGAGACTGAGGACTGAGACTGAGACTGAGGACTGAGACAGAAGACTGAGACTGAGGACTGAGACTGCGGACTGAGACTGAGGCCTGAGACTGGAGACTGAGGACTGTAGATAGTACACATAAGTACAACTCTTCATACAAACAATAGTATGACACTCACGGTCTACGAGATTTAACTGTTAAAAATTTATATATAAATTGAAAAAAAGCTCGCATTTGCCATGGTAGACGTCAAAGTTGACATTTCACGTTCCGTTGACAGTAGAAGTGTATTTTGTACATGTTATTTACATAAATATAATTTTATTATTACATATTCACATACTGGTGTGTTATAAATGTGCACAATTATTGATTGCTGATTAATATGCAAATACAGAGAAATTTTACATAAACTTAGCGATTTATTTTAATTTTTGTGAAACAGAACGTGAAACGACACCAAAAACGCGCACCATTGTCCATTTGTCTGTCAGCCGTCAGCGTTAGTCATTGGATGTTGCCTTGCTGACTGCAGTTATTTGAAAATAAGTTATAATGAAAGTCTTGCTAGCTGGCATGAGGAACATAGGCCGAAGTCGACGAAGCGACGACATTTGTGACAGAAAGTGGGTGTGTAATGTAAAACGCGAGCGTAGCGAGCGCGCTTCATGGAGTCGTAGCTAGTTCTAATTCTAAATTTGCTTATATCTTGAAAACGGTGCGTTCTATCGCAAAAATAATGAAAAATTGCCCCCTGACCACCTTGAACAGTAGAATATAAAAAAAATATTTACTAATGTATATGGGTGAATCCTTCTTCGAAATCTACCTCCTCCTGCGGCTTGCCGAAGGCTTTTTTTCTATGAGGTTTTGTTTCTAATGGTACGTAAGCTAAATTTACAGACCGAGATGGCAACCGTCCGTAACCTGAAAGTATGTTATTGCTAATGGCCGTAAGTGGCCCGTAACCTACCACACGAGCCCAGTGCGGACTGTTTGACGTCTCGGTTCTATTTTGCTAAGGTTTTCTTACATAACTTCATCGTAATACAGCTGTCATAATACAAAATTCATATTATCCATAAGATTACCTACGTACCTTCAAAGAAATCCCAAAAATAACATACAAAGTCAACCTCAGAGCCAAACGGTTGAACCAATAAAATGGGCCCAGCAATGTAATAAATTCCGTATCTTTTGACTTACATACTGTTTATACAATAGACCGGTAACGCGGGTATCGGCAGGACGGACAACGGTCCGCACTGATTTATGATTGCATATATCGACAACCGTGTGTTTATGTCCCTACCGGCTTATTCTAATGTAAGCGATGGAGCCAGAGGCTGGGTACGTAATGTTATGTATACAGAAATACCTATATTTTTTCAGGAGTCAACTCTATTTGGTATGTTGGCATATCTTAGAAGTAGTTGCAAATGCTAAATTACATAGGATTTGCTAAAGTAAGTAGGTACTCTGGAAAAGTAGGAAGGTGCTCTGAAAAACCATACTTGGTAATCATCAAAGCTATGAAATCAGAGTTACGTTTTATAAATCTGAGAGAGTTTTCTGTTTGAATTCAACAATCACTGAAGTAGTGAAATCGAGAACATTGACTTAGTAGGTACTTTTTCTTCTATTTCAAATAACAATAAACAAAATAACTCACTTTACGAGCGGAGCTTTATTTGATAACAGTGTCGGTTCAAATTAAAGTAGGGTTAACAGTACAGGACGACCGCACTTATTGCGGTCTGTGTTCATTATCGTTGCGGTCGATTCACCATCTGTTATTACTTTTATGTTGGCTGTACCTACTACTTTGCTTCGCATCAATGAATAGGTTTAATGTGAAGTGTTTTTGTTGTTGTTTTTATAGCCAAGTTAAGGTTTAGGGGTTAGCGATTGCGCAGAAAGATTGGGAAGGTATGATTAGGAGTTCAAGGTGTATTTATGAGGCTGTTTGAAACGTTGTAAACATTGTATGATAATATATCTACCTAATACGTACCCACACTCATTGAACAATAACGTATAGTTAAATTATTTCACTTGTTTGTATCAAAAGACTAGAAGGCACCAAAGATTTCAATTAATCAAGATCATCTAGAAGCTCTATAAAACTCTCTTCAATAGCTTTCAACTTATACGCTATCTGAAAATCCTCGCGTGTAAATATCACACAAAATCCTCGTGACTCCCAACCAATCAGTCGTGAGAGATCGCTCTATTTCCTCCAAGTGCATCAATTCACCGTCGTAATACGTTCAAGTTCGTCCCGTATTACCCGTATGTCATAATGGAGCTCCGAACTGATTGGGCGAATTTCTACAGCGCGCAAAAAATGACGATAAATCGCGATCAATTTATTTTACGTCGATTCGGAGATTTACCCCTAAACGCTATTGTAGCATGAACAATGGTAGCTTTTGGTAGTGACGTAAATGGATAATGCGAAAATTTTGATGTTGCTATTTATTACTATTAGAAGACTGTACGCGATAAAATATTACGTATGTACAGAATTTCAGTGAAAATAATGGTTCCATTCATCGTTTCATCATGATTGGTAGATCCTTTTTTTTCACGGCTGGGTTCCTTTGGGAAGGCAAAATTATATTTTATTAGACCATTTATTTTTCTACAACATCACTACGGTAAAGGATATGTCAACGGAAATTAAAATGGCCGTGCATTTATTAGTCTGTACATAAGACGAGCACTATTTAAATGTATAAACAACCATCTATTAAGCATCTACTATATGATATTCAAAATAATTTATATAAAACTGTAGTATCAGCCGGAATCAATAGGTTCGATCCAATAACCTGTGAGAGAGTGGGCTATTTCCCGCGCTTCCATTCAATGGGCAAATAGATTCATGCTCGTTCCATTACACTCGATGTGTAAACTATAATACAAATACATATTAGGTATTAGGATTTGTTTACATTTTCATCTTGGCTTCGATCACGCAAACGCCCAATTACTTGCTTATCAGAATTTGATCCTCGATTATATAAACCTGTAGTTTTAGTGCTTCTGCTATTCGTTTTAAAACAGTTGTGTCAGTTCACCCAAATAAAGAGTCGCGAGTAAGATAATCTTATATTTCCATTGAAAATACTCTGAGTTCAATATGATGGAATATTGGAAGAATAAAGTGGCTATTGTTACCGGTGCTGCACACGGAATTGGTGCTCAAATAGCTGAAGATCTTGCAAAGATTGGAATGACTGTTATTGGCTTCGAACCCACTGAAGAAAGACTAGACGAAATATTGAACAAAATGAATAATTGGGGCAAGTTTGAAGGGCAATTAATACCATGTTTATGTGATGTTTCTAAATGTGACGACCTCAAGAATGCTTTTGAAGGAATAGTAGCAGCATATGGAGGAGTTGATGTGCTGATAAATAATGCAGCTATAGGCAAAGAAGGATTAATATGCACAGGCAGTATTCAAGATATGAAAACTATCGTAGACACTAACATTTATGGATTGATAACTTGTACACGATATGCAATTGAGTCCATGGTAAAAAAGAATGGTACGGGGCAAATTATAAATATCAACAGTATTTGTGGCCACTACATGCCACCTTTTGCTGAGCCTACGATAAATATGTACATTGCGTCGAAAAGAACTATGACAGTTTTAAATACTCTATTGAAAAATGAATTTAAAGGGCTTAATCGCAAAATAAAGGTTACGAGCATATCACCTGGGATCGTGCGCACAGGAATATTTAAAACAGCTGGAATTCATTTCCTTAATGAAGAATTTTTCGAAAACAACCCGCATTTGACTACAAAGGATGTCTCTAATGTAGTTCTTATGATTTTGGCGGCTCCTCGTAGCATTCAAGTTAATGAAGTTATTTTTCATGCACTGCATGAAATCTATTAACTCAATGTTTTTATAATAGATTACCATTATGATTATGACTTGTTTTCATTAAATTGCTTATAAGTAGGTGATCGTTTGCTTCATTGATAAAAAATAAACGTTATTTAAAAAGAAGGTTTTAGTTTTCCTTTGTATTATGCAATAATAGACATAACAGTCTAGACTTCGTAATTAAACTGCCTCAAATTACTTACCCATAAAATTTCCAGATTGATTAATTTGTAAGGCCAGTTTAGGTTTGTGATACAAGTACCTACATAGAATACCAAGACTTAGATAAATATTACATTGTATAAAATCACCGAAAAAGAAGGAGTAGTAATATCAACGGAAGTAGTAAACACGTACTGCTCGACCTAGGAAAAGAATTTAGGACCCAACCAATATTCAGTTGTCACTTACGATCATCAACTAGCAAAGTACTGAAGTAGTATTTGATGGTCTGATATCATAATAGTAGTTTTCGCTAAAATAAAATACATCCCCCTTATTTTATTCTCACTAGCGTCGTAATACGTTTACGAAAATCTGGAGGATATCATTTCAATGTTTTTTTCATCACACATTAAATTCTCGTTAGGTTATCAAAACAACCAATCTACCTAATGCGCATTTGTTACCAGTGATAACATATTAAATGTCCCACTTACAGAGGAAACTTATGTTTTATAAAGGACGGTAAAAATATTCGGAGTGGTATTTGAAGTTTGGAAATTGGATAAAATACTACGGGGATTTTAAATAAAATATGAAGTGTTGGGTGAACAAAGTGGCTGTTATCACAGATTGTGGTGATGAAGTTGGTTTTGCTATTATGGAGCGGTTAGCTAAAGCTGGGATGATTGTTGTTGGTTTTAATAAAAATGAAAATGTTTTAGAAAAAGTAACGGTGAAACTTAACCCAGTTGTTGCGAATAAAATTCCTGGAAAGATTGTGCTGTGCAAATGTGACATAACGAATACTAAGCAATTGACTGCAGCATTTGAAAAAATCAAGGATACGTATGAAGGAGTGGATGTACTAATTAATAACGCTCAGTGCAATACTGACTGTACAGTAAACACGGGAGAAACAAAAGATTTTAAGGAAATTGTTGATGTAAATATTAATGCTTTGGTTGCCTGTATAAGACTGGCAGCTGGATTCATGATTGAAAAAAAAACTAGAGGTCATATTATATGTATGAATGACTTATATTCTTATCAAATACCAAGGGAGTCAAAGAAAACTGTATACATAGCTGCTAAGGCGGCTATTACTTCTGTAAATGAAATTTTGCGCCACGAATTTCGCTTCTTGAAGGCTAATATAAAAGTGACGAATATAGCATGTGGTATGATAGAAGGATCAGCAGAATCAGTCAATACTGATGCTCCAGGACTTCATGTTAAAGATATAGCCAAGCTTGTGAAACTTATATTGAACACACCTGAACAGCTTCAAGTGCACGAGGTTTTGTTAGATTCTGTGGTTGAATAACTGAATGGCGCAGTGAAATAGTGATATGGGTTACTTAATATGAAACTTATTGATCAATAAGAATTTTGCACAGTGGTTGTTGAATTTTGCACA
Source organism: Xestia c-nigrum (assembly GCA_916618015.1). NCBI lineage: Eukaryota > Metazoa > Arthropoda > Insecta > Lepidoptera > Noctuidae > Xestia > Xestia c-nigrum. The sequence continues at coordinate 7,538,677 of OU745258.1, read as the reverse complement.
CGTCATATACGACAAAAGTCTACTTAAAGTAAAGGATGATTAAGAAACTTGTGTTTTGAATATTAATTAATGTTATATAATGAACTAGTATTATTGCACTGTTTTAGACTTTCACGAATATAATCCCGTAAGTACTTTAAGTGATTTGTATTTTTTTTTCAAATAATGTTTGAACATGGTATAAATTTTGATATAATGTTGTTTTTTTTTTGTGTTTTTCTATATTTTCAATTGTGCTGAATACAGTAAACAGGCTGGATTTTTTTATTGTTTTGAACACTAGATGACGTAATTAGAAACCTACAAGTTTTTAAATAAATCAGTAAGTAACATCGAAGTAGTTGAGAAAGAACGATACCAGTCCCAGCTATTTTTTTTTGCAAAAGTAGCTAATTGGTTCAGCATAAATTCAGACAACCACATGCTAACGGAATGAATACAAAAAGATTCGCGTAGCACACCCGTCCAAAGGCAACCGTTACGTAAAAGCACGCATTATCTTAATTAAACGGATAAAGCATCATCACTCACTCATTACAGTATTTACTGTTTTGCAGAAGCATTTGCAAATTACTAGTGACTAGTGACTTGGCAACCTCATTTCATTCCGTGGTGCGCTTTGTTTTACCCGGGAGATATGGTTTATGTGTGTCTCAATTTTGTTCCTTTAAACCCTGGTCTAGCAAATACTATTTAATAGCATAGCAGAAGTTACCGTTATTTTTTGTTTTCATGGGCTAGGTGAACTTAAAACGAAACCAAATGTGAAACTAAAAAATCCTTTTACTTTTCAGAATATTAAGCTTTGTGACATTATAAATATGAGCTATAAAGGGTGTAAAACACCTCTTAACGAATACGAAAAGCACTTGTTCTACTCGTCATTCTGATCATTTTTTTGTTCTACACTATACCTGGGAACCTTCTAGTTACGAGAGATATTGGGGGGTCAAAGTTGTAAGATTTTGACAAGCATTTTTTCAAATACCACTTTTTATCGCATGATTTTTACTTTAAATATCTCTACGACCCCCTTACTATTCAATCCATCCATCCGCACAATGTTTTGAGTGTGGTACATTGAGTTATACCACAAAACATGATTTATAACCTCAAAAAAAAAGTTGTTTCCCAGCAATATTTTTTGCGTAAAGTTACTACTTTACTTTTAACCCTCGACGCAAAAACGACAGGGTTTTATGAGTTTGACGTGTCTCTGTGTGTGTGACTATTTGTGGCATAGCTCCCGAACGGATGAGCCGATTTTGATTGTGTTTTTTTTTTTGAAAGGTTAATTAGTCTGAAAGAAAGTGTTCTTAGCTTATGAAAATTGATGTTTGATGAAAATCGATCCAAGATGGCCGCCACCACAAAATGGCGGGTGGTGTATATTTTTTCACAACTTCCTCAATGTCAAATGGGAAGATTTGAATAGTAGAATAATTTACATTATATTGAAAGGGAATGAGGAATATTATCTAACGATAGGAAAACTAAAAAAATGAAAATTACTTTTACCCTATATTGAAGAGGAAAGTGGAATGCTGAAGAAAAATAACCTTGAATTTGTAACTTGTTAATTATTGTATCCCGCCCTTGCCCTGGACAAAGGTTTTGCTAGATAAACATGACTTACACAATGAGGTAAGTTCTGTAAAATTGGAAATCTGTGGTTTCTTTTTAAGAATCTGTCACTGTCATTCTATTAATCCAAAGTGTAATAAACGTTTAAAAATAAAATATAAGCAATCCATGATAGAATGCCTTTGCCGAAGATAAACGAGCTGTATGAAGACCCAATCAGAAAACGGCCAACAGGGCAAAGCTCCCAAAGTTTAGGAGGTGTCAGAGTAACACGCGGGACTGTTTACGAACAGGAGTCTCACATTGAATGGAGCAACCTTATTTTTCTGCCGTTTGATGCAGTCTTTAGGAAGTTTGTCGTTGTCATCGTTATAATAAAGGCAACGATGGTAAGACTTTATTCAGTTTTATTAATCATTGACCTAGCCTTCAATGCAATGGCATAGTCTTAGTAGGGCCCAGTATTCACTTTTTTTGAGGGCCCTTTACCGTACTGGGGTTGAGTGAGGCAAAGCCTGACAAGAGGAGAAAATCATTAATGTCAAAGAAATGACTTTTGCAAAGAAAATAGCATCCTCACAATTAGAGCTTTCTGGACTGTTATTAGTTATATTTTCATTGTATCTTTTATCATGAAGAATATTTGAGGTTGTGAGAAGATTTTGTGACTTTTATCCTCATCAGGGACGTTCGTTACTCGGGTACTCAGGGGCCCCGTATCATTGATACGGCTGTAACTACGCCTCTGCTTCAATGGTCAAATAGTTTTGACCTGAAGAACAGCTATACTGTTGGGCACTGCATGTCATTTGGAAGTTGATGAAGTCATAATAATTAAAAGGAAAGTGTCAAACAGCGAAGGACTCTTTACTATAACCGCTCAAGAACACGAACACATTTATGTAACGTACTTATCGCGGCTTTAAGAAGTTCTCACCAACCGGCAATCCTTTTGCTTCTTATGGTAATGGATAGACAGTATACGGTATACTTGATTATGTCAGAATGTTAGACCATATGCCTACAGTAGGCATCTCCACAGTTTGACACCTTGCTGTGATTGATTCGGACTAGCAGCTACTTCACGAAAGGCAGTAGGTATTAGTATATCTGGGTAGTAATTCCTGCTATAATACGCATTGTTTATTTGCAGGGTCCCATTCAGGCGGTTTATCCATTTATGAATTGCAGTCAGGTTATGGACTACCACCCGGTTTTGCTTGTCTTTAAGCATTGTTATTGGTATTTCTGTGACTCGTTGTACGCCCTTGACACCTTCCTTCATATGGTACACAGGTAATGCATATGGCAATCCCTAACCGGGAGCATTCACCCGTAATTTAACAGTTCAGATCCGCATTACATCAGTGAGTGAAGAGAACCGAGTCTGTAACCAAACAATTTATCTTGAATTGTTACATTACATACACCTTTTTAATTGGGTACTTGGTGGCAGATTGTAAGGCCAGGACTCCACCAAAAGTAGAGTGGAGATGTGACGTGCGGAAAGCGACCAATCACGCATATTGGTTGAAATTCAAATCGCGTTTCTCGTCCTGTCCTGTGATTGGTCGAATCCGCACATCTCCTCTTCGGTCCGCTCGTCTCTTGTTTGGTAAAGTCCAAGCTTTTTTTTTTCGGTTGGGATAATATCAAATGACTCCTCCCGCTCTGGGTGGGAGGGGTGTCAGACTTTTACTGACTAAAACTCATCCACGTTCCTTCCTCGCCGGTACTACGGCATCTCTTTCGAACAGCCCCCTAGCCCCGGGTGAAGTCTGAGCCTAAGGCTATGAGTTCGAACCATTTCACGTTGCCTTGTGTTATTTATTTTATCACTATTATATACTTCTTACCACAAAAAGAATAACATTTTAACCGGCATTTCCTTGAACCAATTACATTTATCACCCCATACTGGGCGCGCGTATTGTATTAAGGGCCACTCCCTTTCTCAGAGAGGTGGCCTGTGTCCCAGCTGTGGGAACGGTATTGGCTGTTTATGAAATACTGCTCATTAAAATACTGGTCTAGTTGCAGCGAGTGCGGCTGCTTATCCTTTTTTGTATTTCGTTTACAGGCAAGTCGTTGACAAGGCAATGCGACGTGAACATTTACCAAAATCAGCGATATGGTTGGTGTGCGATTTAATATCTCTGATTCCGTTTTATCGCTTATTTATGTCAGATCCATGTCAACCAGCTCGGATATGGCCAAACATATTATTGTTCAATGAGTTTTTGGTGTAAGTTATTTAAATAATTATTTACATTATTGAGCATTAGAAACTAAATTTTTAAGCAAATTTTGTTGCTTTTATATGTTATGCGTTTGTATCAATGTGTTTTTAATGAAATTAGGATTTACTTCTGGCTATTTCTATCAAATACCTATATACACACGCACAATGGTCCATCTTACGGACTAAGTGCGGAAACCTAAACCCCTACGATAGATAGATCAAATACCTATTCCAATTTTCCTATATCCTATTCTCATTTGAAATGCATTAAGTACAATAAAATTCTAAATATCGTTCAGTGTCAATAAACTACGTGTATTACGACATGCATGCGTCTAATAGAGAGCAGCCATTCGCCATTTGCCGGTTTGGAATATTGTGTCCAGGTCAATGAGTTAGTTATCCTGGTTCTGTTGTAATTTTGCTGTTATTTAATTTTGTGTGTTAATGTTGAAGTGGCTGCTTCTGTACGAGTCTCGAGAAATATTTTAACCATTTTTACCACCATTGAAAACACTTGACTTTTCTGCTAATTTACTCGACCCAGGCTGGCACTGTTCATGCTCTCCCCAAATACAAATCCTGGCTATGCCTCTGCTAAATAGATAATGTAATTGCACTAGTGTTGGCGCTAAAATACTGACGACGAAAAATCTCTTCATAAACCCATAATCCAAAAATGTACATCTTACTTACATCATAATCCATTATTAATGTTACTAATATTACAAATGTCCTAGTTTTATTTTATTAAAAATAATATAGCTTTTTGCGGACAGTGAAGAAAGCAGTCACTTCGACTGTTTTCCATCTCATCATCAGGGGTTTGGACATGTAAAAAAAATGCACCCCGCATTACAATGTTATAGTTCCCCGCATTAGAATGTTATAGTTATAATAAGAGACGACTGACAAAATATCTGAAACAGCATCACTACATATTATAAATAAAGTCCTCCGCCGCGTCTGTCTGTTCGCGATAAACTCAAAAACTAGTGAAACCGATTTTAAGTTCTCGAGGAAGGTTTTAGTATATCATTTGTATTGTACGCATACTAGCTGCGAGCATCAGCTAGTATTAACTATAAAGGGTGTAAAACACCTCTTCACGAAGCCGAAAGGCACTTGTTCTCCCCATCATTGCGATCATTTTTTTGTTCTACACCATACCTGGGAACCTTCTAGTTACGGAGATATGGGGGGTCAAAGTTACAACTTTATGACAAGTTTATTTTTTTAATACAAGTTTTTTTTGTAAGATTTTGACTTTTAACACCTTCACGATCCCCGTACTCAATCCATCCATCAGCACAATGTTTTAAGTGCATTACATTGAGTTCTACCACAAAACATGATTTATAACCTCAAAAAAAAAAGTTGTTTCCCAGCAATAATTTTTGCGTAAAGTTACTTAGTTTGATGTGCAGAATGCTTGGTTAACGGCTTTGTGATGAGGTGGTTTACACCCTGTATTAAAACACCGTAAAACTTAGCTAGATAAACGTTAGATATATGCAACATATTTTGATGTTTATTATAGACTTTGATCAATGATTGTTTGCAGCACTTACAGAGTAATAGAATACTTTTCTTTGGGATCTTCACATTCATATCCAATGCTCCTGTTAGGATATGTAATTGTGATGTGTTTGTTTATCAACTGCATTACCTGTTTCTTTTTACTGGTTACATATCAAGGTTTTTGTGAACATTGCAATGATCCTAACGTTTATTACGATTGGAGGTCTTTCATCGGGCAAAAGGTAATTTTTGTACACATGATCTATTTTTATTATTTTCAAAGTATTTCAACCCCAATCTGTGTCACCTAATACATAATTTAATTCGGAAAAGAAGTAATAATTTTATTTGAAATATTATTTGTGTCAAATGTGAATGTATTATGTTTTCAGTTTAACAACACTGATAGAGGATATGCAATTTTTATTTGTGGAACCGCATTTGTGTATTCTTTTGCTATGAATGAAAGATATGTAGAATTGATGCCTTCTGCAATATTAGAATTCATTATGGTCTGTATATTATTAGTGGTTGGTTACGTGATGACTAATTTTGTTATGATACCGAAAGCCATCCATGAATCTACATTAAGACTTCGGAGAGTATGTGCTGTGTATTCAAGAGTAAAAAAAGTCATTCAGGAGACCAAAAGAAGGCATCCCTATGATAACTCTGACAAAGTTGTTGAAACCTATTATAAAATACTATGGTATAAACGAAGTGGGATAGCTACGAAGCCTGCATTTGTTAACAATCTACCTAGATATTTGAGACTTTTACTCAACCAAGATTTGCTTTGGCCTTTATTTTACCACAGTCCTACATTGAGAAAAACTAGTTACCCTTTTCGACGATGGTTAACCGAATTAACAGTTATAGCTTACAAGTTGCCTGGTGAGAAATTCTTTAGTGGTCCAAATACATCTGGTACCTTATATTATTTGAAATCTGGTATAGTTCAGCTAATTTCTGTTGATGATGGAGTCACACCAATTCTCTCTGTTACAAGTGGAACAATATTTGGAGATATAAATTTTTATGTGCCTGCATTGAGAAGAAAGGTTATTGGTCGCTGTCTCACATATTGTGAATATTATTTCGTAACACGGAAGTCTATGATAAAATCGTTACATTTATATCCATTAGATCGAAAAATTGTCATGGACGGTGTTATGGATAGATTACAACACGCAAAAATATTATTTTTTAACAAACAACATGTTAGAGGCTTTGATAGGAGTGAAGACGAAGGAATAAGTTGGCTTAAGAAACGTTGGTGGGAATTATTTAACATTATTGAAAACTATTCTAAATCGGGCAAACCGAAAGAAGGGTTAAAGGGATATTTGCCACCTGATGACACGTTATACCATTGTTCAAAATATTTAGGACAACTTGTATTATGTAATAAAACAGAACTGCGGACGGAATCGATGTTCACTAACTTCAAATTTCCGTGGATAATTAATCCGCATTCGACATTCGGTCGCGTGTGGTATCGTATTGTTGCTGTCGACGTATTTCTCGTTCTGGTTCTGCATCCACAATATTTGATAAAACCTCACATTCCCCAATGGTTCCAATTTTTTACGTTTTGTTCCGATACCATATACTCCATAGATATTGGTGTATCTCTTGTAACTGCTGTGAAAAGACAAGAACGCGTCACTAACACTTTTTCTGCAGTTATGTTTGAGCGCTTTAAGAGCATTACCTTTATACTTGATTTACTGTCAACAATTTGGATTGAAGATATAGCTGAGTTTTGTGGTGCATCGCAGTATTATTACACTCTTCAATTTAACAGAGTTATTAAAATTTATGTCCTTTTTTATGGGGAATATTTAAAATTTGATATTAGAAAAGATCCCGTTGTGCATGTTTGTCGTGTTATTGCGTTGATTCAATTCGCCTTTTACGTCGTAAGTAGCAACGTAGTGTTCGATATGCTTTATTATTTTCCTGGATTGACGATGGAATACTTTTTTGGAGAAAAGTTGTGTTCTAAGGCGCTTGAAGAAGTCTGCACTCCCGTACCTGTTGGCGGTGCTCTTATTTCATGGGTATTTGCATGGGCTTCTAATGCTCAAAACCACCCTCAGACTCTGGAAGATTTGTATGTAGCTTGTTTTATAGGCTTCATAGGTTTTATTATAATTATTTATTGCAAAGGCAGATATATCTCATATTTATATTTGGTAACAAAGAATAAAACAAAGTATCAAAGTTTTGTGTTACACCTGAAGGCTTATTATGAACATTATAGAATTCATAATGATTTACTCAAAAGAATGGATAGATATCTTGCATGTCATTGGAAGTATTCCAAAGGCACAGACGTTCTGGAGGCAAATAGGTTAGATGACGACGCAAGAGACATATTCTGGAAAGCCCAAGGCAATTTGGCTGAATCCATAATCACCAAGTCAAAGGCGTTTAAACATGTTGATCCGAAGCTTATAAGGGACTTGGCTAGAGCAACATACCTTATAATACTGCCACGGAATACCAAAATATCGACCTTTGGAGTTCAGAACAAACGAGTCACTTGGATTGCTCAGGTGAGTAATTATATAGTATGTATGTACCTAGCTTAGCTAGTATAATTATATCTTAAAGACTATTTATCGAAAATGACGGCCACACTATTTTATAAATGTACAGTCGAAGACTTTAATTAATAAGCCACTTTTACTACTTTCCATTTTTGCATTTTTAGGGTCGTAGTATACGTATCAAATCTGAAAGAGATCGTCACCGTATCAACTTGAGCCGTTCAGTATTATTTGTATGAAACTCCCTACTGCAACGCACACTAATCGGAATCGTAACGTAATCGCCTCGCCTCGGGACAAGCTCACGAATCGCAATGTGCGGTGCGTGGTCGACTTGGAGTCTCCGCGCTTACGGTTCTCCGTATCCTAGCTTACGGCTCTCCGTACCCTAGCTTACGGCTTTCCGTACCCTAGCTCACGGCTCTAAGTACCCTAGCTTACGTTAAAGGTCGTAGCACACTTATCAACTCGGAGAGGGATCGTCACCGCCTCGCCTTTCCCCTTGGCGTCAAACAGGCGTCCACGTAACGTAACAACGTAGCGTAAGCGGATTAGAAGCTCTGGCACGTCGACTCAGCTACATCTAGGCGTCGTGACGCCACGCTTACGGCTCGCCGACCACTGGTTGACGATTGGGCGGCACAAGTTCAATGATTTTGAATGATATAACACGGTATAGAATAACTGTTTTCGATGCAATATTATATTTTAAGACATTAGCTACTCCAGGATAACGCGTACTGTTTACAATATGGAGGGTAGTAGGGGTATCTCTACTCTCCATAGTTCACGTACCGAGCATGTGTACTTATATTCACGATCCCATCAGACAAGACTGCAATGTTCGGTCCTTTATTATTACACGGTATTTACTCGTACTTACCTCGGATCTCTCTGTCACTCATTTCTACACGCGTTTAAATTTAAATCTTTAACATTTGTATACACATACATGTGTTCACAATAAAAACTTATTTGCAAAAAATAAAACCGACTTCAAAACAAAAACAAAAAAGTCAAAAATAACTTTAGCTTTTGAAGTCGGTGACAAACAAATTAAATCAATCAAACAAAGGTCACCGACTTCAAAAGTTATTTTTGACTTTTTTGTTTTTGTTTTGAAGTCGGTTTTATTTTTTGCAAATAAGTTTAACTAAAGTTATTAGGTTAGGTTTAGTGTTTAGCTAAAGTTATTTTTGACTTTTTTGTTTTTTTTTTTGCGGCGACTACTGTTACAGGACTCATGCATGACAGTGGGATCTGCAGCATACCTGCGGTACATTTTGTTTTAAATATTCCTGAAAGAAAAAAATACTTTTTTACGAATTGAATCCTTTTTCTAACCTTCAATCAACAAGTACGACCCAGTTTGTTACGTTATTTGCGACTTTCGTGTTGATAATAATGAAACAACTTATTTACTTCACAAAAATTCATAAATCAAATAAATTAAAGGCAAAAAATTACAAATTAATTGGACAATAGACAAAAATTCTTCAATTTTATGAAATTTTAAACTTTTTTTTTTTAATTTGATAGTCAAATCAGTCAGAAATTATGCACTCTTCAACCCCTTAACAGATCTAGGTACCTAACCAGTAACCCTGTATACGAAATTTATTAAAAAAATAAGTTTGATTCTATTGTTTTATTGTTTGTTTGAGTTTGTTTGTTTGATTGTTTGATTCGATTTAGGTTCGGATCTTAGACTAACACGTTTTAAAAGTTTGTTCGATTTTACGGAAATGGTGTGGTAATTAGGGCATATAAATTATGCATTTTAAAATTCATTAAAATATTGTTTAGTTTCAAGAATATTTTATGATTCGTAAGTTATTTATTAAGGTCATTGGAAACCTTGTATCTCTTTTTCGAATTACACCTTATATTGTACAAGTTTTCAAAATAACATATTTTTTTTTAGGGTTACGTAAAATGTGATTATGTCGACGAGACAGGTGAAATGTTTACGGATTATTTAGGACCTGGCTCTGGGCTGTCTGTCTGTGAAGTCATTCTTGGAAAGCCTTCGTTGAGATCCTACACAACAATTACAGAATGCGAGGTTAGTTTAATATTTGCACTTTGATGGGAGGAACGAGGCTTTTGGCTTTGCATTAATTAGCAATCAGTTGACCAACACAATTTTGTGTGCGATAAACAATGTTTGGTTTTTGTTGTGACTATAATTTATCTCGGCAGATTGTAAACTGTCGAAAGATTGTGAATCGTAATATACTTACAATTTAACGCGTTACTTTCGGTAAATTACAATTTATCGAAATGAAACAGTTAAATCTCAACCTGATGCGCGTTAAATTGTCAACTATCCGAAGTGTGTCCCTGATCGGTAGATAAAATCATCAATCTAAAAGTTACCGTACCAACAATGAAAAGACGCGCATTTAACAATATAATTATATATACTTATTTTTTTCATTTTTAGATTATCTACATTAGGGGTAACGATTTTTTTGACATTTTCAAGAAATATCCAATTGAATATTTGGTTATGCACACCTGTGCAGACGAGTATACTGATATGTTCAATGAAATCTTTAAGAAAAACATTCAGAATCACAGAGATGTAAGTATCTTATATATGTGTGTTACTTGTTTGCTTGTTGATTTTCTTTTGGTGATACCTTAGTCTGTGGTTGGAAGATGCAAATGGTTAAAATCTTAATATATATAAATCTCGTGTCACAATGTTTGTCCTCAATGGACTCCTAAACCACTTAACCGATTATAATAAAATTCGCACACCATGTGCAGTTCGATCCAACTTGAGAGATAGGATAGTTTAAATCTCAATTTACGCAGACGAAGTTGCGCGAGTCAGCTAGTATAAATATAAATATCGCTGGACATTAACACACAGCGCCACCTAGCGCCACACTAAGCAAAGCTTGTGTCGTGGACACTAGATAGTTGATATACTACATATATACTTTTTTGTTTGTAAATACATACTTATTATACATACAAACATCCATGACTCGGACTTGCTCTTACCGGGATTCGAACCCAGGACCCTAAGAACGTAAGGCAGCGTCACTACCGCTACGCCAATCGGGTCGTCATATGTGTGTGTATGTTTGAAATGGTCTCTATTTTTGTTTCTGTAGCGACAACCGGTAAAGTACCAACCTGGGGGTTACGTTAACCTCTTAAAGCAGTATTGTTCTTATGTCAGTTCAGACTGAGAAAACCATAAAGCTATATATAACCTCCAGCCTCACCTCTGTCCCACTCGGATTTGACGGCACGGTTGGCGCAGTGGCTGAGTGTTGCGGGATTCGATTATCGCACAGAAAAAACATTTGTGGGTTTAAATGCACCCACAATACAGAAGAAATTCCAAAAAGTACCACACCTGACCATAAATTACCACTCTGTAGGTATTTTGATAAATAAATTATAATGATTAAAGTATATTTTTCATTGCTCTCAGTATCTAAGTAGACTAAAGGATATGACCAGTGACCACCGTCGATGGCAAAAAAGGCTCAAATCTAAAGTAATTGGTGACGTAGAAGCAAATCGCTCCTTACCCGTTGAAGGTCTATTGTGGGGAGACCCAGAATCTTGGTAATCAATTTGACCTGATTTTATTATGTGATTAAATTTTTTAATTTGATTTTGATTATTTATATTAGTATTTAATTTTTTTTTTTTTAATTTTTAATGTGTATTTCACTTGATTGAATTAAGTAGATGACATTGTTATTTATAAATTGAAAATAAGTTTTGTGTATAATGTGACTGTATGAATTTGTGTGATTTCTCTAAGAGTCTGTGATACTTTTTTTTTTAATTTACTGTTAAGTCTTCGTATAAACTTCCTTACAGCATGCATCTATGCTTTACTAACCAAAGTTATGGATGCATACTAGACATGGTACCCCTCTATTATACACCGTGTTTTCGAACGATATCTGTGGACTTCGACCGGTCATTGCACTTTTGGGAGAACAGGGTGTAAAGCTCTTCATCCCCCGTAGAAAAGGGGGGATCCTCCGACCAGCGGCCGGGGCTATTACGTAATTCTGTTGACAGTTTGAAATGACAGTAACTGAGCCCAGTTACTCTCAATGAACTGTCAAAATGCTAGTTTCGTATTACGTACGACCAGTCGAGATCATATTATTATAATGACGTTATTGGTGCCCTTCGTGGCTGTTAGTCCTCTTTAGGGTATATAATTATTGTGAGAGGAATAATTCGGAGGACACGGTGTAGCACATGGTGGAGGTCTGCCCAGCGTGGGCGGTAGCCGTGTCCTCGTAGCAGCGATCGGCGGCGACGACCTCTCGCGTCCGGCCCTGGTTCAATCCATGGTCTGGAGCGAGACGGAATGGGAAGCCGTCACCTCTTTCTGCGAAGCAGTCATACTAGCGAAGGAGGTGGCGGAACGTGAGAGGGAGAGAGCCTCTCTTCCCAGCCGCCGCGGGACACGGGCCTGTGGACGGTTAGCTATGGGCTAGCTAGCCGTCCGTCCGTCTAACGACGACAGGTCGTGTCGACGGCGCGTTTGTGTCCCACGCGCGCCTCAAAGAGATGTCAGCATAAAGAGAGGGGCCCGCAAGGGCCGAAGCCTGCCGTGGTTGCGAGCTTGTTCGAAAGAGATACCGCGGCCCCGGAACATAAAGGGCGAGGAAGGAACATGGATGGGTTTTAATCAGTAAAAGTCTGACACTCCCTCCCGCTCTGACCAGAGTGGGAGAAGTCATTTGATGATTTCCCATCCTAAAAAAGAGGGTACTTATATAATTATGTTCTGTGTGTTATTTACCGTAAAGTAATATCTACTCAGTGTGATTATGACATTCTCGGTTGCTATCAAAGTTCGGTGTACAACCGAAGCTGGATATCAGAAAGTTACGTAATAGCCCTGCTGACGGGTGTTGTGTCTGGTGGGCTACTCCCCGACGGTTGTTGTCGGGATCTCGTATATTATGTTCTTAAGTCACGGAGAATGTTGTCAAAGTCAAAGTCAAAATTATTTATTTGCAATAAGTGTGGTATAAAAGATGATAAAATAATAAGTAGTGCAATGACACATTTCGCCATAAAATTGGCATGCAAACATCAAAGTACTTATAATTAGATGCTAATTTCAAAATACATTTCTAAATGTGAAACAAAGCTTAAATTAGAAACTTAGGACCAGTGTGTTGAATGGTATGCAGTTGAATGAAAAAGTTACTCTCAACACAAAACAAAAAAAACCAAACAAAGAAATTGTTATGAGAAGGAAAACAAAATATTTTTTTAATATACAAACACAACAACTAACTAAGACATGTTTTAAAATTACTCAACACAGAAACAGCAAAAAATATTAAAAACATTAAAACAAACAATCGAAGATATTTTTTAATAGAACGAACATAAACACAAAAAAAATTAAATACAAACACAACAAATTATTATAATTTATGACTTCTGACGTATTTCATGATATTTCATGACTTGTCATAGATATCGCTGTAGTACTTTTTTTGTTCAATGTAGCTGAAGTACTTTTTGTAGTTCCGCTGCACACTCATCATTATGAACAACTTTTACTATGGGATCAATCCTGAATCGCGAAAAAAAAAACAGCTGTTCCCTACAATTATGTTCACATAACTCGTCAAAATGTATGGAACAGCAGATTTATTTTTCATGATTCAGGGTTTGGTCCCAATAGTAAGAGTGATTCACAGTGAGTTGAGTACAATGACCGGTCAAAGTTTATGGAAATCATCCGGAGACATACAATGACCGGTCAAAGTTTATGGAAATCGTCCGGAGACATTCAATGACCGGTCAAAGTTTATGGAAATAATCCGGAAACACGGTGTATATTTAGGTCATGTTTTTTTGCCATAGTTCCTTATTTGAAGGATTCTCCCAATTGTGTTAATTATGTGGCGAAAGTTTGAATGAAAACATTGTGCTTGTTGTTTCGCCGTATGACAATACAAAATCAAACGGCATATGAAATTAATTAATAACGTTACATTACAGGTTTATGCAATCCTGGCTCGCATTTAGAGTTGTCATTGTATGTGTTTCTATTACATCTGCATGCATTCTAGGTAATTACTAGTATTCCAGATTATAGTTCGTCACTCGTAAAGAGGCTTTAGCTAAAAGTTTAAAATTTTCATAAGGTGGCATTGGAGCGGCTTGGCCTTGGCTATATATGATGATCAGCGCGTTCTGTGACTGCGTCGCTTTCGTAGACATCATCGTTAAGTTTTGTGTAAGCTATAAAATAAAACATTATAAAAAAAATCTTTGTAAATTATCTTGTTACGTGGATGAGATTGCTGAATAACGATTAATCATTTATTTATTTATTCAGTAGCAAACATACATTTTATACATTTAAGTTGGTGCCACACAAACTCATTAGAGTTTTACCGTGCACCAAGATCATCGAATACATAATTTAGAATTAGATCCACTTAAGTAGGTACTTAGTTAAAAATAAAGAAACAAACTAATAGTTCCAACGGGTATTTGGCGAAATAATATCAACGAGCGAGACTCGGTGACCAATCCGACCGTCCGTTCACAAAAAACAAAAGTAGTGAAGGAAGTTTTAATATATACAGGTTGTTCATAGAAGTACTATACATATATTATTATTATATATTTTTTTAATTTTTTCATTTCAGCTGTGCTATTACGATCACCGTGGTTTATATATTTCCGACAGGGGACTATGCTTCAAGAACTACTTAACTAAAGGATTTACTTTAGATATCATCGGCACGGCTCCTTGGTTTAGCATCCTAAAATCTCTCTTATACCGACAAATAAGCGATGAAAATACTTTTCATTTAAATACAATATGCAAGTTCGCACATTTGTACATTGTGTTTGCATATTTTGGTTATATTACGGACAGTCCGACGGTGGACTTGACTTATCTTATGGTTTGTAATTTTTTTTTTTTGTAAGAATAGATTCTATGGTAAAAGAAATGTAATGTCACAAAATAAATTATGACTTAAACTGAACATTGATTAATCAAAGTGTACTACTTAGTGTATTACTTATATGTGTTGTTTCCTAGCACATAAACATTATTTTTTTTTATTGCAGATATTTAAATGGCAAATCGTCAACATTTTGGTAGTGTTAGGTACTAGCCACTACTTGATGATAAAGTGTGTGCATTTTGAATTTAATGAAATGAAGGAATTGGTGAGTGTAAGCCTCAGAAACAGCTGTTGGATGCCAACGCTTTTTGAGATGCCCAAACAGTTAGATGGCGACCAGCTACATTTGGTAAGTCAGACGCATAACTCCCTGGCATCTTATTGATAGATTAATTAGCTAAGTAGATACTAAGATAACCACTGAATAAGTGGTAGAAGAAGTATTGGCAGACTAACCGCCAGTTGGCTGGAATAAGGCCCAGACTCCACCAAAGCTAAGGCAAGCGTAGCACAGAGGTTCAAGTTTCGAATAATCTCAGAAGAGACGACGGATTCTATGTAGATTTCAACAAATGTAATTGGTCGGTTCTCACGTCTCCTATCCCCTGCACTTATCTCCGCTTTTATTTAGTCCGGGTCATAGACCACGATAGCATCACACAAAAGGAAAGTGGTCTAGACTTAGCAGTCGAAGACAGTTGCGTAATGTCGATCATCATCTTCCTGCCCTTGTAAAATGTTTCTCAGAGTCGGCTCAACACGTTTTTTTCTTCCATGCAGCCCTGCCAACTGTCACGCAATCATTTGCTCCTTTTTATTATTTATTTATTTAGATCTCTTGTTTAATTAAAGATTAATTTCAGATCTATGCTCAAAGTCTTAATCTGGCTGAGAACGGTATGATGAGGATGAGTGTTGGTAAATATGCTATTGATCGCTCATACTTAGGAGTTGGAATGACTCTATTCTTGATCGGTCTAGTTTTTTGGTGAGTAGTGTACCTAATAAAAGTAAAAACTCGAATTACAATAAATCATAGGGTAATAATAGATCCTAATAAATGGCGGGATAATATACAAATGCAAAAGTGTAAACAATATATCAATTAATTTGTAAAAATATACTAAATAAGCACACTTCATATATTTTCTTAAGAATAAAGTATTCCTGGCCAAGTAACTCTATGTCCAATATTTGCCAGAAAATTTCAATGGTATACAGTTTTGTAGACGTCGTCGTTTCTGTTCTTCAGCCCCTGTATTCACAACGCTTCGATTCGCTTCCGATTCGGGAAGCCGTATGTCTGTCTCGGTCGTTTTCGTAATGCCAGAAGAAGACAGATATACGACTTTCCGAATCGGAAGCGAGTCGAATGGTTGTGAATAAGGGACCAGATCTGCGAGGCGAGCGATCTGTTTCTAAAGCTTGACAATATTTCCTATTAACGTTCGAGTTTGTTTATTCATGAACTTATTTCAAATAATATTGTTTAGGTTTATATCATGTTACACATTAACGCTATTGGTACTAAAAGGCCGAGGGGACACGGTGTTTCAACATTCAGTTTACCAGCTAGAGAGATTTCTCAAGTCTGAGAGAGTTGAGAAAGAGGTCATCGAGAAAGTACAGGAACACTTTAGGTATTGCTGGATGAGGTAAGTATAGCTAAAATCTGGTACTGCATTGACTACACGTATCAAATACAGTGGTAGGTCAGTGCCACGATAACAGTAAGCAGTTCACTTCACTGAATGCACTTTCCAAATAGGCCGAGTTCTCTGCCTTGGCACTTTCTCGCCACTGTACCTACTTGGCAAATTACTACTGCTATTGTCTCGCCGTCCATCGTAACAATTGCCACTCTCGTTTCGTGGAAGTAAGAGTAAAGAAATATCTCTGTTTGTAATGAACTTCTTCATTTCATAAAATTATTTTTTATTTTTATTTTTCTAAATGTCTAAATGCTATTGTGAAGAAAGTGACGTCATTCATTCAGTTTGATTCATGAAAAAAAGGCATGCTGCATATTTATTTGTAACTTTGGCTTTTACAGAACCAAGGGTCTAAATATGGAACAAATAAATAACGCCCGCTTTAATGTGATGTTTCGACAGGACTTGAGTTACTATTTCTTTAAAAAGTATGTTGATGATAAGTACAAGCATAAGTATACTTAATTTTTCTCTATACCGACAGACAGACAAAGATCAGTTACTTTAGTATTACGGATAGGGAGAGATCCCGTGATCGCTAGACTGACGTCCTTTTATAATAGCTGAAATATTTGTTGAAGAAGTATCTTACTATATTTGATATCTGCCAAAGCTAACACCACCAACTTTTCATAATATCCAGTTGGTCTAACCTTAAAAGTGCTTTTATGAAAAGTCTTGGTCCTTTGTAGATATTTCAAGAAATAGATCTGAAGACTTTGTTCAGTCGTTTAGCACCAAAATTAATTTATCTACTGACATCATTTTGTTAAAGTTTATTATTTGTACACTTGGTTTTAATTCATAACATAAGTTATATTTTGAATTTAGAACTTTATCTATTTTGGACTCGATAATTGGTGGTGGCGATATGGTGCAAAGACACTTGGCTGGAGTCTCCGAAATGGCCTATTTCCTGCCAGGTCATGACATATTTAGGGAAATGGATATCGTTGAAAATGTATTTGTAGTGCATCGTGGAAGAGTGAATCTTTTCAAAGACGGCAAACAGATTATAATTCTAACTAAGGTGAGATGTAAACATAAGTTGCTGGGTTTGGTCAGTAGATGCTCAGCACATGTGTCATCATCATCATCAGCCTATTAATGTTCCCACTGTTGGGACACAGGCCTACTCTCTATGATAGGGAAAGGGCCACCACGCAGGCACGGTGCGGAATTTTGTGCAGGTGGTAAATAAAATATTAGTTTGGAAACTGAAATGTCCTAGAACCAAAAAAATCGAAGGCGTGTGACATCTATCAATTCTCATTGGGCCCGTGTGGTGGATTATAGCCCAGTACCTCTCATAGAGAAGAGGTCTATCTCCCAGCAGTGGGAACATTAATATGCCTGATGATAATGAACATATTATTTTGCAGGGTGATATATTCGGTCAACTAGAAGGCGTTAAATTGCGTCCTATAAGTGTGACGGCAACAGCGGATGACCATGTAGACTTGCTGAATATTAAAGTTGCAGCGTTCCAGAGTACCATCACTGATGAGGTATGTTTTTACTCATTATAAATGATTTTGAGTGCTTTGAATACTATCTGTATTATGAAACAGGATTAATAGCTGATACTCAACTTGTGCAGTTGAAAACATGGTGAGGAAACCGGTATGTCTTAGAACCATCATCATCATCATCATCAGCCTATAATGTTCCCACTGCTGGGACACGGCCTCCGCTCCATGACAGGGTATGGGCTATAATCTACCACGCGGGCCCAGTGCGGATTGGTAGATGTCACATGTCTTCGAACTTTTTGGTTCTAGGACATTTCCTCCCGGTTTCCTCACGATGTTTTCCTTCACCGTTTTGAGAGCAGCGGTGATGAAATAAATTACACTAAGTAATGCACCTGTCTGGGTTCGAACCCACGACTTACTGTTCGTAAGTTGGGGCCGCCACCACTGGGCCACCGCTGCTCTTCCACCACTGGGTCTCCGCTGCTCTTCGAACCAACAGATTTGAATTAACTAAAACCGGCCCTGTAACATAAATTTCCATGGGTGCCCGGTTTTGTTTTGCATATGAGAGTGGAGCCAGGCCTGCCTAAATGGCTGCCATTTTATTTATTTTCAAAATAGTAGCGACGAGTAAAATCCATGTAGATACCAATGAGACACAAGTTCCCGAGATATAAGCTATCACTAAATAGATTTTAGCTTCTAAACATATAATACGAGAAGCCACGTCTTTTTAAACACTTAAAAAAAACTGTGCCTTACGATCAAATTTGGATATAATTTTCAGATAAAGGAGACCATAAAAAGAAGCAGGCAAGCAAAAAACGACTTTATGGCAACTAGAAATATTTTCGTAGAGAATCCATACGATACTGTCCAATACCTTTTACGGGGATGTAAAACCATAAGTTTACCAGTAAGTTTAGCTCGAAATGTGAATATTTTTTCTTTATATACGGGGTGTAAACATCTTTAACACGACGCCGACATACCAAGCATTCTGTACATCAAACTAAGTAACTTTAAGCAAAAAAATAAAGAAAGAAGAAGAAAGAATGACTTTAAACATTTTGCGGATGGATGGATTGGATTGATCAGTACAGGGACCGTGAAGGTGTAAAGTAAAAATCTTACAATAAAAACTTTTTATATAAAACCTTGTCAAAGAGTTGGATTATTGACTCCCAATATCTCCGTAACTACAAATAAATGATCGCAATGATGGAGAGAACAAGTGCCTTTTGGTTTCGCTAAGAGGATTTTTACACTTATTTGCTGGGAAATAAGAATACAAATTTTCGTTTCCCAGTAGTAGTGTAGCATGGAACTGATTTTAAAGAGCGTTTTTTTTCTCAGTGGTGTGTGCATCCGATGGAAGCCCGCAAAAACTCTTGGTATAACTTTTGGCTGTACTTGGCATGGTTGATTGCACCATTCGTTTCATCTTGCTTAGTGCTCATATTCATATTTATGCCTCCTGACTCGAGCTTAAGGTTTATTTTGTATTCTGCCATTTTCATCACGGATGTTATTGATATAGCCAACTTCATTGCTGAATTTTATACAGTAAGTGTGATGACATTTTTATTTATTACTAGCAGGTTGACCGCGACTTTGTTCGCAAAAATTGTAAAAGTTTGTAATTAGCCATTGTAATTAGCATGATATATTAGTAGATTATTGCATCGAGTACAAAGTAATTTATTATTGCACCGAGTGCCTGATTTAGAGACCGAGCGTTAGCGAGGGCTCTAATCTAGCAGGCATGAGGGCAGCAATATTTTTTTAAATTTGGAACAAGTGGGATTGAAACGAATAATACGTACGTAAAAAAAAGCATTGATATCGGCTGGCTGAATAGAGCTAATCCATTGAGATGCACCCTTTGGTGCGATTACAAAATAAACTGTGCAATAATGAAATTTCATACATTTTATTGCTCTAGAGCATTAAAGACTCGCTTTGTACTGAAGTTTTTGGTGTGATTATGATGAAATTAAAGCATAGTTGGAAGAAAAATAATTTATAACACCTAAGAGTAGGTAATGTAGCTTTATATCAGAGTTTTTTTGTAAATCGATCGAAACCACTCATTTCGCGCTTTTTGGCCCGCAGTGACTGACGTAACAACCACTTTGTAGTGCAAGCTGATTTGAACTTTATTCTAACAGCATTTCAAACGAAGTCTGAACCACCACAAATAGAGTTGCTAATTTAGCTCGTCTAATCGCCTTCAATGTATTCAAATAATTAATAACTCAAACTCAAACTCAAAGCATTTATTTCAACTAGACCATTACGGCACTTTTGAATGTCAAATTACAAATTAAATCAAAGCTACAGTCACAGTCACAAGGCATAATAACTTGAGAAAGTACTGTAGTTGCCCATTCCCTAGCGTAGATCTCTATGGAGAAGAACGGGCAAGAAACTCCATGGACACTCTTTTTAAATCAATATATTGTTACAAAATCTTGGTTACATCATTCATGTGTGATTATACATATATGTGAGAACGATGTAGAAAGACGTGCACATTAAGAGCGTCCAGAGAAAAGATTAAATCAACAGTGTAAAAAAAAAGAAATTAAAATTAACCATGGCAGCTAAGAGAAATATAATAATATTAAGAGAAATATACTAAGAGAAATATACTAATATTTAATATTACATGCGCTGTCACTTTATCATATCTTATTTTATATTTTGCAGACTGAGCTTGTTGTGCTGAACAATAAATGTACTCCTCGTCGCCTAGGAATGAAAAAATTCAAGGATTGGGGTCTATACGTGGATGCTTTATCTATACTAATCCCACTGATCACTTTTATTACCCACGATTGGAAGTATGAAATCGCAAGATTGTTGAGACTGAAGTTCTTTATTGATTTTGATCATCATTTTTGCAGAGGCTTTCAAGTAAGTATAATAATTTATTACAAAAAAAATGGGTTCCTCACCTGCGTTAGATAACAATTAAAAAATACCCTGATAAAAATGAATAAAATGTACTAAATCTAACGCCCGCAGCGACACTCCATTCGCTTATTGGGTCATCATCATCGTCATCATCTCAGCCGAAAGACGTCCACTGCTGGACATTGGCCTCCCCCAAGTGTCGCCACATTTACCGGTCCCTTGCTACTCGCATTCACCGGATTCCCGCAACCTTCATCAGGTCCCAACCTTATTGGGTAGTCATGTTCTAATTTTCATTTGACCTTATTTTCAATTTCAGCTAAAATTCTATAATGAATAAGTAAATATAACCTCATCTAACCCAAATGATTCACCAACAATAAAGGGGATCTGGCGTTCGGCGGCTGCTGCCGCGTCTCACTCGCTAGTGACTGTTTCTAAATTATATGAAACGTTACTAAGCATAGATTTTTAACAATATACTAGTAATAACTGAATATTATACTAATTGATCAAAATCAAAATCAAAGCATTTATTTCACGAAGGCCAGTTACAGGCACTTTTGAATTGTCGAAACAAAAATGATCATTTAATGTGGCTCAGTCCCAGTCACAAGAGATAAAAACTGTGAAAGTGCCCATTCCCTAGCGTAGATCTCTGTGGAGAAGAACGGGCAAGAAACACCATGGACACTCTTTTAAATCAAAACATTGTTACAAAATGGTAATGGTAGTTGAGATGGTATTTTATGTGAGAACCATGTTTATTTGATGATTGATTGATCACATTTCTATAAAGCACATGGGTATAAGTTCAAATGTGCTTCATACAAATGTGATCAGTTAAACTATTGTTATTATTTCAAATAGTACGCACCGAATCGGGAGACCTGTCCCTTTTGGATCAAACAGGGTTTTTTGAAATGTTCCTTTTACAATTTCAGAGTCCTAAAGCTCCTTACATTTTGAAAATTGCTATTATATTTTTGTTGCTACACCTTTTCACATGCGGATGGATATTGATTGCATGTCAAGGTTTGTTACGGTTCTCACTTATTACTTGATTATTTTCTTCTCAGGAGTCCCGTGTACCTATTATTTATGTCTGTTCACTATGGCGGCTGAATAGTAATTTTATACACAGTTAGACCTTGGTTTTAATAGGGAGGAGAGCAAATGTTGCTGTACGACTAAGGAGTTCGGTACGTCTAATGCAACCTTATCTTCCTAATTTTATTTTTGTTTGATAATGAGTAAAAAACGCAGACGTAAACGTAGTGATTATATACTCTGTGCCATCTAGACATTTTTTTTTCGAGTCATTTAGACGATAGACGACTCAATGACTTAAGTTGTAACTTTGACCCCCCATTTCTCCGTAACAAGAAGGTTCCCAGGTATGGTGTAGAACAAAAATATATGACAATGATGGGCAGAACAAGTGCCATTCGGCTTCGTGAAGAGGTGTTTTACACCCTTTATTTGCATATTTTAAACATGACTTTTGCTTCGTTACAGATGAGAAATTCCCAATTAACATCGCAGATACGAGTCAATGGAACCAGTCTGTTGACTTCAGCCAGTGGACGCAACCTAAAGACAGACAGGGAGGTAATAATGTCATCTTAAAATGTCTATTTCAGGACTTTGACTACTCCCGGGGCAGCGGGACTCCGGGGCTGCGGGACTGTTGGAAAGAGATACCCGTGGCCCCGGAACATAAAAGCGAGGAAGGATGGGTTTCAGTCAATCAAAGTCTGACACTCCCTCCCGCTCTGCCCAGAGTGAGAGAAGTCATTTGATGATTTTCCATACGATACAAAATTTAATAAAATTTTATTTAATTTATTCTTTTTTTATCAGGTTGTGCGCGCTCTACAAGACCGATCGTGGGTAAAAATGGCGTTGAAAACCCATCTTTTGTGGTCCCCAGAAATTGGGCACATGATTATGTCGTAGCAATGACCCATATTATACTTATCTTTACCCATACCACTCTTGAAACTGTAAGTATCACTGTGTTTTGAATTATAGGCATGACGATATTATCAAAAAATTGTACATCTATTTAGTCCGTCATAAAGCGTAGGTATTGAAAAATAATGGACACGTATTTTTTGTTTCTGTAAATCAATGGTTATTGACAAAGATAAAACGCATTAAAACTTGGGAGTGGAGGCTCGTGACGTCAGAACTCGCTAAAATTATACCACGCCGTCACGTATTGAGAATTATAAAAGCATCGTATCTTCGTCAATTTTGGTTTATGTAACAAAAGAAAAAATATGGGTCAAATATTTATTGATAGTGTAACTGACGGATTAATTATTATTTTTTTGGTCGTCTACCTATTAGGTATTCATTATGTCCCATTGGTCTAGAGGTCGCAAGCGTGGCAGCAAATCATGAGGTTCTGGTTTTTATAGCCGGATCGGGCATAGTGTTAATAGGTTTTAACATCAGGATTTCAGTAGCAGTTACGAGAGTATAGCATTAAGGCCTATTGATGGCATTAGGCTCGCCTCCTGGTACGTGGAACTTAAACAAAACTGGCGAAATGTGGGTGTACTTTAGCTACACCTCTGCCGAACCCAACAGGCATTACAGGCGTGATGTTGTGTTATTTTATGAATATTGTAATACACCAACACAGAAGCTGTCATTAGGATGTTTTAATTTCATGCTAGATGTGAGATTTACCTGCATACGGGAGCAAATCCCATCGACATTAAAAAAAGCTCCCATTGACGAAACAGCTCACAGAACGGATGGCCGATGGGGCCGGAAAGTTCTAGAGTGGCGACCGCGAACCGGAAGATGTTGAGTTGGAAGACCTCCCACTAGGTGAACCGATGACGGTTGCGGATATCCGATGGATGCGAGTCGCACGTGATCAGTCAATGAGGTGACACTTGGGGAAGGCCGACGTCTTTCGGCTGAAATGATGATGATGATGACAAAATCTTGAGAACAAGAGTTTTTAAATAAATAATTCTAATAATAAGATCTTTTCTAGGTAATTGCAGTGTCAATCAAACAGATTTATTACCAAGTGTTCATCACTTACATTATGTACCTTCTGGACATGTGGATAATGGCTGTGGCCATCAACTTGGCGATGAATAAATACCGCGTTTTCTACCAATACGAGTATAATGTACAATCTATGATGCACTATTGGAAAGACAACGGAATATGTAAATCTCTTACTACACTAGTTAAAAGCTACACCGATCACGTGTGGAAAAGGCAAAAAGGTACAGTTGAAGCGATTGCTTCAGTAATCTTCGTAATTTCAAATAAATACGAACGTTGCGCCACTAAGTAACAGATTTATACGCACGACCCCCGCGTAGAGCCTGCGTCAGGAGGCGTTTGGCCCCCCAAGGTTGGGCAGGAGCCGCCTGAAGGCAGCCCCGGTCCGTTCCAGCCTGGGGGCCAAACGTCGGAAGTGCTCCACGAAGTTCCACCGGCTGTCGAGGTACTTCAACGTCGACTCGACGCCGATGGATACCCCTCCTACCGTCAGTGTGGATCCCGACGACGGTAGCGCATCCCGAGGCCCATGAAAGCACATGGCCTCGGACTTGTGCAATGCCACCTCGAGACCCAGTTGCCGGATCCTCTCAACGACTATCGCAACCCCGCGTGTCATATTTTCGGCCACCACTTCGGGCGACCTCCCCTGTGCCAGCACCAGTGTGTCGACGACGCTGAAACCACTAAGGAGGTCCGCGCGCAGCACCCAGTCGTAACCGATGTTCCACAGGGGCGGTTCCAGAACCGATCCCTGTGGGACACCGCACGACATGAAGTCGGTGACCTTTGTTTGATTGATTTAATTTTTTTGTCACCGACTTCAGAAGCTAAAGTTATTTTCCACTTTTTAGTTTTTTTTTTGAAGTCTGTTTTATTTTTTGCAAAAAAGTTTTTATTTTTCACTTTTTAGTGGTTCACATGTGCTTGATATACATGGAAAGTGCATACCGTTACAATTACAACAAGATACATTGTCTCATTATGGAGTTCCGTGACTCTTGGCTTCATCATCAGATCTGATGGATCTTATCGAACGCAAATGCTTCACTTTTTGTAGAAAATACCAAAATCGCAACACGTTATGCTATAAAATTTGAAGAGTTCCCTCGATTTCGCCAAGATTCCATCATCAAATCCCGACTTGGTGGCTATGGGACCATTTGGAAAGAATACCCTTTCCAACAAAAGAAGAATATTTCAAATCGGTTGGCCAGCGACGGAGTTTTGCCCGAACAACAGGGTGTTTGGCAGAACGTTGAACATACGAAAATGGTGGATAGGTGGGGTCATCTGCTACTTACTGAGCCCTAATTTATTTGGCCCTGGCCCACCGGGTTTTTAAAAAGATTTTTTTTTCTTTTTTCTTGTTTCACCACTTTCTTAACTTTAAAATGTATTTTTTATTAAAAATGGGTAAAACAGGCAATGTTTCGTTTTTTTTTTAATTTTTTACACTTTAATTACACTTTAAAGTTAAGAAAGTGGTGAAACAAGAAAAAAGAAAAAAAAATCTTTTTAAATACCCGGTGGGCCAGGGCCAAATAAATTAGGGCTCAGTAAGTAGCAGATGACCCCACCTATCCACCATTTTCGTATGTTCAACGTTCTGCCAAACACCCTGTATAAAAAAAAATAGAAACATCCGAATTGAGAACCTCCTCCTTTTTTAGAAGTCGGTAAAAAAATGTGTAATTATAATTTCTTGAGTTCCGTAAATAACTAAGAAAATTAATTAAAATTTGTCTCTGCAGGGGATTGGCTTCCCGAAGTGGTGTACAAAGGACCCCCTTGTTTACGCCAGGACCTATTTACCGCATTATACGTACATCATTTGGAGGCTACGCCGACGTTTCGCCAACTTCCCGATTATTTCAAAAGGCAATTGTGTGCAAGATTCAATAGGGTGGTGATATTTCCAGGTTGGTAAGGTTATTACTTGTTACAATTCCTCTATCTATGCCTCCTATGTATGTCACCGTAAAATTGTAAAACCGTAAGATTGTAAAACTGTCGAAATATTGACAACTGAACATACTTAAGACCTCTCACTAGGTGGACCGATGACCTGGTGAAGGTTGCGGGATTCCGTTGGATGAGCACGGGACCGGTCAATGTGGCGACAATTTGGGGAGGCCTATGTCCAGCAGTGGACGTCTTTCGGCTGAAATGATGATAATGAATGATGAACATACTGCTTACAATATATAAAGTAATATATAATAGATAAAGAAGGTCCGTGGTCTCCTTTGTATCACGAGTTCAAAGCTAATCGTTCGGTCGACCTAGCGTTTATCCAAAACATTAAAGTAAATAATAAACACACCACCGGTATTGAGGAAACGACCGAAGTTCTATTAAATACTCTGATACCTGATGATTCGCCGGTAAATGACAATGACCACCATCAACAGATCAGAGCGTGGGCTGCTGTGCCACCTGAATCACCAGCGTCAGACCTTCCATCCATTGACGAATTCATTAATGTTGTCAGGAAACTGCCTCTTAAAAAATCAGCAGGTGAAGATAAAATATCTAATCGGATGATCATAGAAGCGTGTAAAACAGCGGGCGACGCCATTCTATCTGTTTTCAAACGATGTATTGCGGAAGGCGTTTTTCCTCGCGTATGGCGACGTGGATTCATACGAATAATTCCGAAAAGTGGTGATAAGCCACCGGACGACCCTAAGTCGTACAGGCCCTTAATCCTACTACCAAATTTGGGAAAACTCCTGGAGCGTCATATCGTTCCGCGTTTGCTACCGGACGGACCAAAGTTTCATAACAACCAATTGGGATTCACCGTGGGTAAATCTACTGTTGACGCGGCACTTTCTGGTAGAAAACACTTTCTGTTCTTTTTAGATATTTCCGGGGCTTTTAACGCTTGGTGGCCGATGCTACTACTTAAAATGAAAAATCGTGGCTGCTACAAAAACATATATAATCTTGTTCATTCATTCTTTTTAAATGGTACCGCGCAACTAAAACTGGGACATCATTCTATGTCAAAGTCCCTTACCATGGGATGTCCACAGGGCTCGGTAATCTCTCCGTATGTATGGAATATAGGTTTTGATGATTTCCTCGCGATCCCACTCCCACCGGGCTGTTCATTAACCGGTTACGCGGACGACGGCCTGCTGCTCATTCAGTCAAGTACCCGGGCTGGACTCGAGAATTTAGCTGACACTTGCCTACGATTAATATCTCAGTGGGGCGATCGAAACCGTCTGACCTTTGCACCGCATAAAACATTTCAACTAATTTTAAAAGGTGATCTTAAATCGTGGCCGAGCATTAAATTTAATAACGTTCCCGTGAAAAGAAAGCAGTCCGTGTGCTACCTTGGACTGGTCTTAGAGATGAATTTTTCATTCGTAGATCACATAAAAAATGTCGGTGAAAAAGCTAAAAAGAAACTTTTATTCCTTAACGAGGATATCCAAATCTACGTGGGGATTGTCATTTTTAACTTTAAAGACCATCTACGTGGCTACTTACTTGGGTTGTATGTGCTACGGGGCACCTGTTTGGGCCGATAGGGCCACCATAGGAGCGATGCGACGTAAATTGCTTCAAAGCCAGCGTTTGGCGTTGATATTCATATGCAAAGCGTATAGGACGGTTAGTACCGAAGCTCTTCCGGTGCTTGCGGGTGTACTTCCAGTCGATCTGGAGGTGCAGCGGCGGGCTACAATGTACTATAACGCGCGTGAGACCACGGACGCAGACTTTTTAACCGTACGTGATCGTGTTAGGATTTCTAGATTATTCAAACCACAGACCGACGTCTGGGAGGAACTTTTATCTGAATGGCAATGTAGGTGGGACAATTCCATCAAGGGCAGGCACCTCCACCAGTTCTTTCCATCCGTTCGTAAGCGGCTGGACAGGACATAGCTGGAGGTTGATCACTGTGTTGCCCAATTTCTCACGGGCCATGGCAACTTTAAGAGTAAATTATTTTCCTTCAAGCTTGTTGACTCGCCTTTTTGTCAATGTTCAACATCTGACTGCGAATATGAACAATCTGCTCATCACATTTTGTGGGAGTGTAGTCTTTGGCAAAATGAACGCAATATTATGTTGGATACTGTACAGGTTACATCTGGAGTTATTTACTATACGGACCTTGTGGAAACAAGAGCAAATTTCCGTGCGTTAAAGCGTTTTTGCCATACCTATTATTGGAATCAAATATAACAGCTCTCAACTAGGACCCATTAACGTTAATATTTATCCGTGGTGCTTGGCAACTGGGCCTATCCCAGTTGTAAACGTCCCTTTGTGCCTATTGGCCCTGTTTCGTTCTGTCTCCTGCTGATATGGAGGGAAGTGGAAATTACAGTTCTTTCCTACTCCTCCGCTATACTTTCTGTTTAATTTCGTTGCGGGATCCAAGACATTTAAATTCATTCTCTGGGACTTCGTCGAGCTTCATTGTCTCGGCGCTTTTCTGGTGGTCGCCACTGTTGATTCTGGCTTTCAGGAGTTACAGTGGTTTGGGCGTGTGTGGCGGGCTTGTCCCAATTTAAAAAAAATACTGCTTACAATATGACGCATTATTTTTCGGTTTATTGTTATCTGTCGAAGTGAAACCGTGAAATGCATGAAATTTAATTATTTTTGCCCCCATAACCGGCACCCCGACGACGCTAGGTTCCTGTATACCCTGCAAACAGAAATAGGAGCCCCTTTTACAGACGAATATAGTGTGTTTTGAGGTTAGGTTGCTTTAATCGGTTTTACTCGGGAATATCTTTTCATGGGAGTGGTAACAGGGACCAAGTGGGACTTCCCCTCCTTCACTCCAACCCTCCACAGCGCGCGTGATGATTTCCGTCGCAGACATTTCACATTTTTACGGTTCAGTCGAGAATATTTCTACACTACTTTAACTCAAAATCAAAATCAAAGCATTTATTTCAAGTAGGCCAGTTACAGGCACTTTTGAATTGTCGAAACAAAAATGAACAATTAAAGTAGCTACAGTCCCAGTCACAAGACATAAAAACTGTGAAAGTACTGTAGTTGCCCATTCCCTATCCACTATCTCGAGACATTGGGTTCGTTCGTTTCAAAGTACTAAAGTATATTTATATAATTTCTAGGTAAATGCATAGTGCGAGAAGGAGACATATTCACCACTACCTACTTTATTCATGAAGGTGAAGTTGAGAAGTGGTGTACTGATGCATCGTAAGTATTTCGTTCATCATAGTGCTCCTGTCCTTGTGCTGCTTTAGAACCACTACACCACTATTTCAGCAGCATTTACTCCTCAGTCTTTCGATTGTTCCTTTGGTTTTTCTCTACTTTAATGGCCTAGTTTGATGCATATTATGGTTTGTTACTTTATCTTAATATACTTATTTTTCAGTGGCGAAGCCCAACTGGTATCAGTGTTGAATACCAACGGCTATTTTGGATGTGTTTCTGGATTGTTTCCCAATGATGGTTTTCGATACTCATACTACACAAGGACGGTTAGTTTTGTTATGTAACTTTTTTAAATGTAATTAAACGCAACACGCAGTAAAACACATATAGTTATAAATATTTAGATTATTTACGGCCATTTTCTATAACTTACGAGTAACTGTTGGTTAATGTGCCTTCTTCCGGAGCTATCTGTGTTTCTATAAACAAAGAATATTATGTCTGTCACTTGATTCATAGAAAAATCAAAGAAGCCTTTTCTATGGCGTTTTGTTTCTAACCGTCCAATTAGCAAAATGTTAAACAGACAAAGATAGCAGACCTACCGAAAGCGCCTAGTATGCTAATAAAAATGATCGTTAGTAGTTAAGTATGCTGAACTGGCTGTCAAGAAGTCAACACTCAAGTAAAGGACATCTCGAAAAACTAAATAAGCTAAACTAAACCGCAATCAGGTCATCTTGCATTCTATGAAATCCCGTGTCATAGATAACTTAATGTAGTTGATGAACATACTGCTACAACGTCTTACTTGGAAGATAATTTGGTGTTTGAGTGTTTGTGCATTCGGTAAATATTTAATCTTGGAATGCCATTAGATCACAGTAGGTTGCGGTTTAGTTTAGCTTATTTAGTTTGCCGATGCGTTAATCATTTTTTATGAGCCCAGTCTGCTTCACTTATTTAGTGGGATTGATCACTAGATTCAGCAGTACAGGGATTTTCTTTTTTTTTCTAATATCATCCCGTAGTCTAGATTCCTCATTGAATCATGTTAATTTATGGTGAAATCTTTGCCATAAACCTCTGCTTTATGGGATTTAACTAAAACAGTCGAAATGAGGGTTTATTTTACCTCTCCTAGAAATGCAGGGTTGATGTCACCTACGTGTCATGACTAATTATATCAAATGCAGGTCGTGGATCTAATGTTTCTCAGTCTACCTGCATGGGAAGACTTGCTAGAGAGTTACCCGGACATAAAGACTACGCTGTATGACGTGACCAGAGAACTGATCAAAAACGCCAATATAGTGTAAGTACGCTTTTGTTTTTATTGTACTTAGATAATAGGAATCTACGTTATCATACCCAGGGAGTTACCGCGCTTATCGACGCGGAATGGCCTGAGCCGAACTCTTATCTCTGCAATAGATATGACGACATTATAAAAAAAAATACAAAACTATTTAGTCCGTCAGTTGGAGAATTGGAAAATAATGGTCACGTATTTGTAAATCAATGAATATTGATAAAGATAATACGCATCAAAATTCGGGAGTGGAGCTCATGACGTCAAAACGTACTAACACTAAAAAATGTTACAAGGTGTGATGTATTGAGAATTTTAAAAGCGTCGTATCTTCGTCAATTTTGGTTTATGTAAAAAAAGAAAAAAAATGGATCTAGCTGACTGATTAATTCGATTTTTTTTGTCGTCTACCATAGTTTGGTGTGGTGTCAAGGCGTTTTCGGTCAAACACAATGCGAATCACCCCTTTCCGCTATTATTGCACGTACACAAATCATGTTCCTCGGCTCAAGCCAATGCCGCGTAGATATAATTATTTCGTAATTCCCAAATATTTAACTTTTAAAAACTTATCTTCCTTGATATTATTGGGTTGATGAAGAGGTTATTTCTTTTAATTGCAGTAGGCGTCACACGATTGACTCGAGCTGCATGTTCGCCCCAAAACAGTGGAATGCTTAGTTTGGCGTGACCAGCTTATGCAGAGGTACGTGCTAGGTGATACGCTCTAGCAAAAAAAAGATGGTTGAAGCAATGGGACCAATGAATATAACGAGTGCGGGTCGGGTGGTGTACTCGGTTGGCGGCGCCTGACACACGTACTACGCTCTTTGTATATTTGTGTCCATATACGGAGTTATGCCAAAAAAGTGTCCTTAAACGGAGTTATGCCAAAAAAACATATCTTGTAAAAAAAGCAAGTCTCACAACTCGTTTCTTCAACCGAAAAAGTTTTGAGATCCGTGTAATATAAAGTACTTCAGGCTTCTAGTTTTACGCACGAAGTTATCGGGTCGAAAATGGCCTGAACTGCTTCGAGAAAAGGATGGTACGAATTGGAGGGGGCACTGTCGTGACCCCAGATACCAGTCGTACTCCCGACCTGACCCGCACTGTTTCAGATTGTTTTACGCTGTAGTGTCACGCTGTTTAATCAATTAGAATTACTCATAAGTCATGCATTCGTAGAGTTTTAACTGTTGAAATTGAACCACTTGATGTAATTTGTGAGACAATTAATAAATAGTCAATATTATAATATAGTAATGTTTCTATCGTTGCTTTTGTCTTTCAATTTGACAGACTTACATTTTAATCCTTTTCAGTTTTTTTTGGTAACAATCCAGAAGGAGCTAAACAATTTGTGAAAATTTGTCTTTGAATATTTTATTCAAATTACTTTGTCCTATTATTACCTTAGGGGAGAGAAGCACGCTTTTTTATGATGCCATTTACACCAACCTGCACCTCTTCGGTAGAATTAATATACTTAGGTACTTTTTGTGGTAAGAAATTTACACACGATAGACTGAAATAGAATTAAATGTTTAATCTTGCCAAAGCCATTTCTCGACATTTTGCAAATGGTTTTTAATCTAGAACTAAATCGCTTAAAACCTGATTATTTGCTGAAACTACAGCTATACGTGTTTTGGAAGGTACTTATTGCGAAGAAATATTCCGACTTTAGCTAAGAAATAACACTCGTAGCATTTAAATGGGTAAAAATACTGTTGGAGGGCGAGCACAGCTAGTCTTGAATACACAAAACAAGCTTTAAGGAATTAAGTTATAACTGTCTCAAAAATCTCCACTCATGCCGAAAGTATGCCGTTACACAAATAAACAGAATATGTGTCATTTTAAACAAATACACCGAATATTCTGTAAAATTCTCGGTGTACAGGCAGTCTATCACACCGTTACAAAAAAGTATAACAAACTTTTATGCACAACACAAAGAACAACGTAAAACCCAGTTTTTAAACATAACAATCTGTTTATGTAGTCAAAATTTGTAGTTGAAATCCATATTTTCAGGTCTTGTAATGGCCGAAAACATTTTCGAACCAACTTAGGTCCATGTTCACCGAAAAGATAACAGTCTGATTATCTAAAAACAGCTGTCAATGTGACATGTTCCCATACAAAAATGGGTTTTAAACAGCTGTTTTTAGATGATCAGACTGTCATCTTTTTTGTGAACATGGACCTTAGTGTGTAATTTTGGATAAAAAATTCAAATCAGTGTTTAAGCCAGCTTATGATTGCTATGGTATATGCTACACGAAGGGTGTGTACAACAATAAGCGATGTTCATTCACGAGCTCGTGGTTAAAATACTAACTGCAGCTGCTCCTCGGGTCAGTCGTGCTTGCCTAGGTAGGTCTGTGGATGGGTGGCCACCAATTATATACCGAATTTCCTCCGTGCCTCGGAAAGTACGTTAAGCAGTAGGTCCCGGCTGTCATTTATAGACCTGTGACGGTCGTGACAGGTAGTTAGTGGCCCAAAAAGTCTGACAACCAGTCTTACCTAGGGGTATCGTTTAGCCCAGTAATAAGCGAGTTGTGGAGGTCAGACAGTCAGTCGCTCCATGTAATACACTGGTATTCAGCTGCATACGGTTAGACTGGAAGCCAACCCCAACATTGTTGAGAAAAGGTTGGGCAGATGATGTTTATTCAGTAAACCGGTCATAAACACCACTTTTACTCGTCACATGATGTAGTATCATCGTGGTCCGGTGTAACAGAAGTTCTCTGTGTTTTGTCATACTCAGGTCTGTCGCAACATACACACTCCACTGAACAAATTGTGTGTTGGTTCGCATTTATTTTACCTTCCAACGGTAATGTTCTCATACCGCCTCTGTATTTGCGCAGATTTTCAACTTGAAACATAACATAAGTTCTTACCTACTGCAGAACATGCTGCGAAATTTTGTAAATTCTGTCTGACAATTTGAAAAAACTTTTTAATCAAGTTGTTTATAAACTGATGAGTTTATACCCACCATCTTCAAAGCCAACTTGTGTGAGATCGGGTTACATTCTTAGGATGCTGCTGAATACCATAATCCCATTATGAAATCCTGTTCAATAAAAAAAAAAATCTTAAAGGCATGGCAAGGTTGTTAGCAACAAGAATTTTGCTTATCTTAAATATATATAATTCAAAGGTGACTGACTGACTGACTGACATAGTGATCTATCAA